>CP139509.1:177505302-180333112 GCA_021014915.2 Artemisia tridentata subsp. tridentata
CTAATTCACCGATTTATTGCTTTTACATGTTCATTCATGTGTACCTGCGAAAATTTTTTTTTTTTTTTTTTTTTTTTTTTTTTTTTTTTTTTTTTTTTTATTATTATTATTATTATTATTTTGTGTCTTACAGTTGTTGTGTTCATAAAGTCAAGCTTTTGCCAGAGGATGAGTCTTTCTCCTCCGCTGTGAATGCTATTATCTCAGAAGTTGGGAATGCTACTGAGGTCAAATCCAGAGTGAAAAAGGCGATGGCGCTTGCCATAGAAAGAGATTAGACCGGTTTGGTACTCCAACTACCTTTCCCGGGACAGTCAGAACAAGATGATGATTTTCGGTTTCATCAGACAGGATCAAAGATAATTGTGAGCTTTTTTTTTTTTTTTTTTTTTTTTTTTTTTTTTTTTTTTCATTTTCTTTTTTTTTTCTTATAAGATCTGCACAAAGGCACTCATTAATATTCTTTAATATTGTTCTGGAAACTATTTGCAGATTTAATTGGATTTCATCAATTGATTGATGGAAGAAGACTGCCCATCCCCATCCATTTATCATCCTTTTTTTCACCTATGCAGCAACACCAGAAGCGTCAACAGAACAACAATCAAAACCCAGAAATATTTAAAAAAAAAAAAGGACTTTAGTTGAAGGCCAGCCACTCATGGCACCAAGACACACCGGTCTTTTGTACATATTCAAACTTTTTAGCTACACGCCAACCTTAACTGTGCATATATGCTTTCTATAGTGGATACATTTGGGTGTAGCCCTCATTTTTTGTATAACATTCGGACTGACCCTCATTTTTTGTATAACAGTTATACAGCAAATACCTTCATTGTCATGTTATATAATCCTTCATATCATAAGTTGTTAATATACTCTTTCATAACAATCTGTTGATATATAAAGAAATATCCGATCTGCAGCTGCAAGAATATGTATAAAAACATATGAACCTTCTTTACTTACAACTTTTTGCACCGTATTTATTTCAAATCTTTCTTTGCAGCCATAGGAAAATCTATAAGCCATAACGGTTACATTTGTTGGTTACATCTAAAGTTGTAGTTGTAGCTAATGGAGATACTGTATCTTTAACATATGGCTTGCTTCAGCTGTTCATCTCCAAAAAAAACATGTATTCAGATTTTAAAAATTTAAGCCTAATACCTGCTACTCTATGTACGCCTGTTACAAAGACAAACGAAGAATTTAAGAAACAACCCATCTTTATTATATCAGAGAAAAATAAATGTGGCCACAAATAAGGATAAAAATAACAGTAATAACATATGGCTTAATAACAGCCACACAATGATTAAAAAATTACAGTTACTATTCGTTTTCATATCCCATTTATATTACTTATTCATTATTAAACATACATAAATTTTTGTAACACACTATAACACTCTAACGCAACATACTCATTTTTTACCCCCTTTTTAAAGCCAAACTTACATGTACAAACACCCCGCTGCAACGCGCGGACATCCAACCTCGTTTAACTAACATTTATCATCATTCACATATATTTCATTAATAAATAATTAAATATACCTCCATAAACCAAAAGTTCAAACCAGTTTTCCGTTTCCTCAAGAGACAAAACCATCATATTGTTTTATGCTATAATCATATTATATTTACTTATTTCACATATCAACAGCCACTCTAATAGCAATAAATAATATGTCTTAATATTGTTATGTATATTAAGTGTATTGCTACAAGAGACAAATAAACCATAACATAAAACATAAAAGTGTAGAGAAACGATACCGTAAATCTTTGAATTGTTGAGACACAAAAACACAAGTAAGGAAAATGTTGAGGCCTGTGATGCCCACAGTTTCTTTAAGACAAATTTGTTATCTCCACGGTGCTTGAGAATCATGAACGTCTATCTCCCAGGATATAACAACAACGGATAACCCCGTTAGCACACACGAGTTATCAAGGCGAACCAAAATGTGCCTTCCCTCTATTACTAACGATTACACAAAGAAACAAGATACACGAAATGAGGGGATATGAATAGTTTTTCTTGGTGTAATGAAATGAGAGAAGAGCTCTCAATAAATAGGTAAGGGGAATGAAATAAAACGGTCGAATAATAAATTATACTAATGGCTCATAAACACACAATTAATTCGGTCGTTACATTTGATCACACATTAACTTTTGTGTTAACACCCATTAGTGTACATTAGTGTATTTGATGATCATCAATTGTCATTCAAACCCACACATTAACTTTTGTGTTAACACCCATTAGTGTATTTGATGACCATCAATTGTCATTCAAACCCATTGTTATGACCAATTTTTCCAACAGTTAAACAATAAAATTACTTTTTGCATATTTAATGAAAAGAAGAATCAAACGAAAAACTCTATAACATCAATTTCTAAAGGACAATAGTTTTGAGAGGAAGGTTTTCCCCAAGGCAGCGCGCAGGGCTGTCTTAGTCGTGGTGATGATACGCTGCGGGGAAATAAGTTGATATAATGCTGGAATCATTTTCTTGAAGTCCATTCCAGGCTTTCAGGAGTTCCAGCCATGTATCATATATGTATTGTAGCCTAGAAATGCGATTTAGTTTGAACGAGTTGTTTAATATAATAATATGAGATGCTGAGATACATATAATAACATTAATGTATATTTAACTTTTAAGATATTGTATTAGCCTATAAATTTGTAAGAAACATCCCCAACAAACGTCCCATTGTTTGTAGTGAAAATTCTAAATTTAGTCAACAAAGTCAATATATATTCACTTTCTAGTAAAAAATGTGCGATCGTTAGACTATGTGACTTCATAGAATATTTGACAAGTGTTCAAAAAATTGGTGAGGTTTTTTACTATACACAAGTGACATTTTGTGCGACCAATATAATGTTTTGCTAAACCATTTTGTATTGTTCAAAAAGTCGTTTGAAAAATATATACATGAATAAAAAAGTGATACACACAGACATTTTGAATAAGATAAATGAGTCTAATAAAACATCAACTTGGTCGCATAAAATGTCATTTGAATCTTGCAAAAAATCTCACAAACTTCCGGGACACTTGTTGGATTTTCTATAAAGTTGCACAGTTTAGCGATCGCACGAGACTAAATTGGAAAATACTTTGTTTTTACTAGAAAGCGAATTTGGTTTGAGTTTTGTTACTATATTAGGGAATTTTCTCTTGTTTTGTAGGGCATCTGTAGGCTGTAATGGAGGCATGGTTGTCAGGATCCCGATATTGATCTTAATATCTTACGATTTTACGATACTGCAAAGCAAAAACGATCCAGATCTTACATAGGATCTTTGAAAGCTTAAGATCTTATAGGATCCCGATCTTGACCATATGATCTTAAAATCTAATCCGATCCGATCTTACTTTTCTCGAACCACAAACTAAAAAACTACAAATTTATGGATTGTGTTTTGTAGAATTTAAAAAAGAACATGTTAATCTTCTTATACATCTCATATTCATAATTCAAGACAACATTTTAATGAAATATTTATATAATTTTGTGTTTATGATATATAATAATTTATAAATTTGTATAATATTACAAAGGCTACTAAAAAATGATATTATGATAGGATCTTAAAATCCCGATCCGATCTTACGATCACGATCTTGCAAAGACGAAAACGATCCTAAGTAGGATCCCGATCTTGAAAACTTTGGCTGTAATGGAGGCTTGCAAGGACCATCTATGAGTTAATGAGTCGAATGTAGCCTTTATATAAATAGAATATATAAAAAAAATCAAAATCTAAAAAGTAGGGCGAAAGAAAATCGGTATGAGATTTTTGTTTGTTTTTTCAACGAAAGAGTGAAAGTTGCTGTTTTATTTAATAGCTAAAACAAAAACTGATTATTTTGTTTTTTGTTTTTTATGTGTTCATATTCATCAATTCGTTTGAGAAAGTAGATCCTTTTACAAGCAAGTGAATGAACATCATGTTCAATGGCGGAGACAGGAGGGGGCAAGGTGCGCACGTGCGCCCTAGTGAAGAAAATTATAATGTAATTTTTTTTTTAATATTTAGCTATTTTTTGTAACTTGTCCCTCTAACGAATCAATTTGTATTGTAGTTTTTAAAAATTATCAAAGTTAGCCCCTTTGACCATAACTTACTGGCCATTGATCATGTTATTATGCATACCTCTAAGCATGACGAACAAGTTTACATTTTCTCTAATAGCGTATCATACGAGTCTTAATAAGAAAACCGTTTCTGAGGATTTAAACCAACAATTAAAGGGTACTTAAATAGAGTTACTTGCATCATTTAGTTTATTACTCTCATTACATACTTGAACTGACATCGACAAGCAATCTTGCAAACTGAAAACTGTACATTCACGACCTTGAATGTGCATTGTTCAGATTAACTACTATGCCTACAAGAATCATAATAACACATTCAAACACCTAATTTAGTTTTATACATGTCACATCAGACCGGTATCAAACAAAAGGTCCGAACGTCCGAAGACGAAAGAGAAAATGCATACGGAAGCATTATATAGGGCAATTATATTCATGCTGACATTCCCAGGTGTTAAGTACTTCAGCCGCAGAAGCTAAACCAAAAGAGGCTCTTTTTTTCATCAAAAACATAAAGAAAATCCAAAATCTTGAAGATTTACTAGAACCCACAAGTTTTATGATTTAGTACTACCATCATCATTACAAACTTTTCTCAGTTTCAAATGGGTTTTAGAAAGCGACAATGAAACTCATTCCATGTGCTCAGTAGTTGTCATGGTTTTACGAGGCGTACATTCATCTTTTAGGATTCTATTTCTTCTCAAGATTCATTTCCTGAAGATTCAACAACAGATTGTCAGCATTCAACATGATTTTGTTTGATGAATTGGCCATCGTTGACGCAATTTCACGAGCAGCTTCAATCTTCCTGAGTGTTATAAAGGCAGGATTGTTGGCAATTGCTTGACCAATCAGCTGGGCACTCTTAGCCTCTCCCTGTTGATAACAAAACACCCATGTGTTAATTGTGCAAATAGCTAAAAATTTGATGCCAGTCAAACTCGGTACTTCTCAGATTCAAGATTTTTTAAATACATATACATGCAGCTATCAATTTTCAAGACGAGAAATTTGTTCAAATACAAAAAACAATCTATTTGACATTGTGAAATCAACCAAGGGATCATTATACATTAAACACTCATATGCACCAAATTAGGGCAACAAGGTCGCTGTTGCAAAAGAGTTTCAGAAGCAATCACTGTTGCAAAATAAACTTTAACTTCTGTAAATTCCATTGAAAAGGAAGTGTAAAAATACTATATTATATAACATCATAGAATTTGCAAGAAGTGACAACCTCGGATAAACTGGAGTGCCACTGCAAAAGATAAACTGCAGATGCAGCACATCTTTTGCATTTTTGCAAGAGAAATAGTTTGTTTGCAATGAAAAATGGAGTACGATCATTCAACTAGTCAATCACGCATCCAGCTTTGTATTCTTAATGGTAGTTCTAAAATTACGAATAATAGTAAAACAAAGCAGTAGCAAATTCAACTGGTTTACTTGTGAATGTGTCAGTTTGGGACTTTGGGTTGTGTTTTATCTCAACTGTTAAAGTTAAAAAGTTTAGCTAAATAAAAGGGTACGAGTTATATCATATGCGAGTTTAATCAAACAGATTTATTTGTAACAGTAAAATTTAGACGTATTAATTATTTATCGAACACTTCAAAGCTGGAAATAACTGCTTGCAATCAAACCCAACCCATCCAGACCCATAATAAAGTTTCAACCAGAACCCTTCATGTTTAGGAAACCATCCTGACCCACCCATCTGCTAGGGGTGTCATAAATCCCGACCCGACCCGGACCCGAACCCGAATAAGGATACTCGGGTCGGGTTACTCGGGTCCAAAATCTTATTCGGGTCAATCGGGTCAACCCGACTAACCCGAGTATGAACTAGGGTCGGGTCTCGGGTTCAAAATACTTTGCTATTCGGGTTCGGGTCAACCCGACTAACCCGATTTTTTTTTTTTTTTTTTCCCAGTGGTTTTATAACTGTATCATGTAGTCCATTTTTATTTATTAAAGGCCCAAGTTATCAAATTAGTCCGGTGTACTTGGCCCATTTTTATTCTATTTTGATATACAAATATAGCCATATGACCCATATCTTAGTTACGTTAGTATTACTAGTAGACTACACTACTCTGTTTACAATTCCAACTTCCAAGAACCAACAACCAAGAACTAATCATTCTACACTTCCACTTGATGATCTGATTTGTTTTTTCATTCAAGAATTGGCATTTTTTTACAAAAGGTACTACTTATTCATGGTTGATTTTGTTGTTAATTTGGTACTCTAATTAGGTTTCTAGGGTTTGAGGTTTGCTTGGATAAAGTTTGCATTTAGAACATAAATGTTTTCTTTTCAGATTTATAGGGTTTAATGCTTGTTTGTTTGTTTAAGTTTTATTGCATTAGAGACTTTTTGATTATGAATATTAGTAAATTAACTAGTATCTTTATATGTTGTTAGATGTCAGACAACTCGATGGAAATAGATGAAGAAGAGAATGTAAAAGTTAACAATAAGAAAATGAAGGGAAAAAAGCCACAAAAGATAAAAACTAAGCGCAAGGTGAAAAAATGGTCGAAGGTTTGGCTAGACTTTGATCAGTTAAAGCTAAAAGAAGGTGAAACAGAGGAAGATGTGAAAGCTCAGTGTAAGCATTGTGATAGCTTGTTTCTTTGTCATTCAAGTAAGCATGGTATCAAAAATCTCAAAAGACATCTATTAAGGTGCGAGCCTTACAAAGCAAAACAAAGTGAAGGTCAAACTGAACTTATGTTCGAACATGGTAACGAGAATAAAATGTTTGCATGGAAATTTGACCAAAAAGAAAGTAAGAAAGCATTGGCACGCATGATTATAGTTGATGAGCTCCCTTTTAGTTTTGTCGCGCGTGATGGCTTTAGGCACTATTCTAGGATTAATCAACCCTTGTTTGATGTTCCACATAGAGGTAGTGCTACACAAGATTGTTACAAGTTGTATGATGAGGAGAAAAATAAACTTCTTGATGTAATTCGAAAAAACATTGGTAGAGTATGTTTGACTACTGATAGTTGGACATCTTTACAAAAGAAGAGTTACATGGCTCTTACCGGTCATTTTATAGATAATGAATGGAAGTTGAATAAAAAAGTCTTGAACTTTTGTCGTCTTGATGGTCACAGTGGGGTTGACATAGGAAAGGGAGTAGAAACTTGTGTGAATGAGTGGGGTATTAATGGCATATTGACTATTTCGGTAGATAATGCAAGTGCAAATGATACCGCACTTGATTTTTTAAGAAAAACATTTGCAAAAAAAGACGATTGTTTATTGAACGGGAAATGGATTCATATAAGATGTGCGGCTCACATTTTGAATCTTGTAGTGCAAGATGGTATTAGAGTGGTTGATAAGTCGATTAAGAATATCAGATATGCGGTAAAATGGATCAAAAAATCAGGAACTAGAATTGAGAAATTTAAAAGATGTGCCGAAAGTGCTAAATGTGATATCACAAAGAACTTGATACTTGATGTTCCAACGAGGTGGAACTCCACCTATAAAATGCTTGAAGTTGCTCAGGCGTATGAAGATGCTTTCGAGAGATACGATTTAGAGGATGTGAGTTTTGGGAATGCTTGTCGCGAAAAAGGTTTGTTGGTCCCATCATCAGAAGATTGGGAAAAGGCTAGAAAGTTGTGTGAGTTTCTGAAAGTATTTTATGATGTTACTTTGAGGATTTCCGGGACAAGGTACGTGACATCACATACACTCGTTGTTGAATTGTCTACTATTCGTGAACTTTTAAGAAAACAAATAAGTTGTGATCTTGTAGGAGAACTTCCTGAGGATGAAAATCTTTATAAAATTGCTAAGGCGATGAAAAAAAAGTTTGATAAGTATTATGGAGAAGTAGAAAACATGAATTTATTATTATGTTTTGCTCTTTTGCTTGATCCAAGAAACAAGGATGAATTTTTACATATTATACTCGATGACCATTATGGAACGGAAGGACTAGGGATGGTAGAATTGAAGAAAACCTACATACATGCTCAATTTAAAGCTTTATATGAAGACTATTTGAGAATTCATGCTCCAACGTCTACTTCACCTTCAATGTTAGGGAAACGTTCAAATCGAGATGATACGACAACAAACCCCCCCACAAGGGATAGGTTGCGGGATAAGATGAAAACTAGTTCAGCATCTACTTCAACAATAAGTGAATTGGATAGGTATTTGGGTGAAAGTGTTGAAGCATTTGATTCTAATGTGAAATTTGATATATTGGCATGGTGGAATATATTGGCATGGTGGAAGGTGAATAGCCCAAGATTCCCAATCGTATCTTTAATGGCTAGAGATTTGTTAGCCATTCCCGTTTCAACGGTTGCTTCCGAGTCGGTGTTTAGCACTAGTGGGAGGGTGTTGGATTCATTTAGGAGTTCTTTAAGTGATAAGAGTATTGAAAGCCTTATTTGTACCCAAGATTGGCTTCGTAAGGATAAGGATAAAATTCCGGAAGAAGAAGAAGATTGTGAAACAATAATAATTGGTATGTGTTTTTATTTTAATATTTGTTAATTTAAACGTATTGTTTCTTGCTAATTATATCATTTTCATGTAGATTCGAGTGAAGATGAAGGTACTAGCTCCAAAAGGAATGTCAATGAAAAGGAAAGTTTTATCATTGAAGATTGAAGAACTTCATAAGGTTATTATGGAAGCTTATTTTGTGGATTGAAAGGTTATTTTGTGAAAAATATGAATGACTTGTTAGTTATGAAAAAAGGCCTACTGTCGTACTTTTGAAACTTTGTAAGTATTTGCCTGCTAGTATAGTATAGTAGTATGGATCAACGTATGGCTTGTTAGTTGTTGTATTTTCCAAGTTATATGAGTAGTATCTTTAAATCTTTGTAAGTATCTTTGAATCTTTGTAAGGACTTTCCTACTGATATGAATGAATGACTTGTTAGTTGTTATTTGCCTACCACTCTTAGTATTTTTGGTACTGATATGAGTCAATGCAAGTTACTTGTCATTCTGTAGTTGTCACATGAGTAGTTGGTCTGTAGCAATACTTGCAAGAGCCAAAGGGCTCACGTTATAACATAACATGGCATATTTGGCTATATCTAAATATACATAAACATACTAATATATAAATGGGACAGACCCGAACCCGAGTTGACCCGACCCGATTTGACCCGAACCCGACTAACCCGAGTTCAAATAGGGTCGGGTTCGGGTATATTATTTTTACCCTCGACCCGACTTGGACCCGACCCATTTGACCCGAACCCGACCAACCCGACCCGAATAGCACCCCTAATCCTGACCCACCCATCTGCAACCTTTAGTCAAATAATTTAACTGAAATGTGTAAAAGTCTGACCTGTGCTCTGATGATAGCACTTCGCTTGTCTTGCTCAGCCTTCTCTACAACAAACTTGGCCCTCTCAGCTTCCTGTGCAGCCACTTGCTTGGCTTCAATTGCAGCAGTAAATTCCCTCCCAAAAGTAAGACTTGTTATGGACACATCATCCAGTGCCATGTTGAAATTGGCAGCTCTCTCTGTCAGTATTTTCCTTATCTCCCTACTAACAGCCTGCGCATCACATGTACATACATAATTTAGTATGGGTTGTGTTATACAAACCCTCCCTATATTATCACATCAGGGGGGTCAAACCGTACAACCCGCGATGCACACCGTACAAACCGACGATGCGTGCAATGATTGGAAACCCTCCCTATGGGAGGGTCCAAATAACTTGCCCCTTTAGTATCTGTTAACATCATAATACACCCAGTTAATAATAGAATAGATTCTATTTTTATTTTTATTTTTACTTATTTACCGTCTCTTTCTAATCCATACATACAGTTACGTCTTGACCACGAGTGCATCAGTTAGGTTTATTTGTTTTTATTTACAGCATCATTACATTATTACTCTTTGATGCTTTATATGCATATAATTACACAAATCTTTTCATGTTTGTTCTATTTGATCATTTCTTTTGTTTTCAGTTTCCTCCATCATAAATACATATCATTCAAATAACATTTTCATCTTTTATTGTTTAACAAGATGGATGTGTATATAAAAATTGCAAGCAAGTATAAACCTCGTTATGCAACATTCAAAAAGTTATTTTCATCTTTTATTGTTTAACAAGATGGATGTGTATATAACAATTGCAAGCAAGTATAAACCTCATTATGCAACATTAAAAAACATTAGATTTATATCATAAAAATAATAACATTAGTACTTGGGCCGATCCAAGATCCGCAGGGGTCAGTACATTTTATTATTATAAATTAATTCCTCAACCTTATTTCTATATCCTTCATTATCCACACTTGAGCACATTCATACTACTTCACACAACTATATAGATTAGTTGGGTCATGGGTCACATCAAATCATTTGTCCAAATCGGACCCATCAACATGCCTATACTGTTAGTGTTATTATATATCAAAGAAAAAGAGTGTCGTGGGGACACAATATTAAATAGGACTTAATACAGATATAGCAGTTAAGCGCCTTGATGTAGGTCAGAACAGGGCAGATACATACCTCTCTCTGAGTGATAAGCTGGCTAGCATTATACTGCGCAACCACAGCTTTCAATGTTTCATGAATAATTGAAGGCAGAACTCTCTCATTGTAATTCTCACCAAGAGTTCGGTACACAGTAGGTAGTTCATCAGCAACTGGACGAGTAAGAACTCGAAGACCTATTTTCACCTGCATCACAAATTCAACTAATATTTGAAGAGCGAGAGATACCCACACTAGCATGACTTGGTAGCAGAAGACAGTAACAGTAAAGTAACTAAAATAAATTACATGCAACTAAGGGGATGTTTGGATGTTTATTATAACCTGAGTAGTAATATAAGATAATAGACACCTAAGGGTGATAAAACGGTCTGTAAATGACTGTTTACACATGATTCTGTTTGTCAAGTTGTAATAATCAGGAGACAGGATTGTTTGGAAAAATCCCAGTATCAAATAAATAAAGTGACCAAAATCATGGAGACATGGAGGGCATTCTTCTATTCTATTAACTAATAGACAAATTTTGTATTACTTTTTTTTTCCTGTCAACTGCTTAAAGAATTACAAATTATTTCTCGACAACAAAAAAAATTCAACTAAAAATCAAAAAATGTGTTCCCCTTGTAAATCATTTTTTGTTGCAGCTAGTATGAAACGAATTACATGGCACCTAAGTAATCATATAATAAGTATCCTCGAAAATTACCAACAGAATTAGCACATTTTTTACTTATGGATCTACAGATGCTTCTGATGCAATCTAACTGAAAGCGTGACATGTCCAGCCTATATGTGACACATACACAATGACATATAACTTTTATGGTGTGTATATGACAAAATACAACTACATATAACTTTCAAGGTTCATATGAGTTGATGCGCTGATAGATACATAGTCTTAGATATTAGAGAGAGATACCATTTGCAGATCACGGCTACCAGATGTACTTTCTACGAGATGGGGTCGTGCACGTACATCATAGATGACTGGCCTCTCAAACCAGGGGATCATGATGTGTGTCCCTTCTGGGTAAACCTGTTTATTTAACATGTAATCCATAATCCATTAGCACAATACTATTGGTCTTCATAATTTTAGGCACTCGCTCAGTGATAATAAACAACATGAAATTGAGAAATGGCATATAATAAAGCAAAAAAGTAATATTCTTGGAAAAGAATGTATACGTAAAGTTACATATTCTTGCAACAGAACATGTTGCTTAACAAATTATAAGCTCAGGGAACATTCTATTATAGTTTGATACAAGCACTTGCACCTTGTTCAAAGAATTTAGATGTGAATAGGATTTAGATGTAAAGCTACAAATCCTACTGATGATTATTAGGTGGTAATATTCAATGATAAGATGATTATTAGGTGGTAGTATTCTGTTGAATCACAAATCCTACAGAAGCTTATATTCATATGATCATATCACTCAATCTTAAATTGAACTCAAAAACTTCTGGAAAATCCAATTTTGTGCAGCATGTATAGCAAGCATACAAGATATTTGAACTGGAGAGTGAAGACCTTGGACATGACTCAAGCTTGAAGGACAATGGGATATATAATTTAGCAGATGAGATAACCTTACAAATTACTATACAGCCTCAACAATCTCAACCCCAACTCTTTACAGGTCCAAGTTGTGACATGATTTAAGTGAGGTCAAGCATAGAAGATAATACATTATTCACATTGATCTATATAATAAACCTTAACAGATTTACTTACCAGGTGACTATACGAGAATGTAATGATAAAGAAAGAGTAAGAAAGATGCCAACACTCATCTTACATCCAATAAGTTGTCCATTGTTTAAAAACACAGATAACAAGATAGCAATACTAAAAACCGATATATACACAAATAACAAGATATCAATACCAAGAACTGATTGAATAAGAATGTTTAGGCAGATAATTAGTTATATAAGATGCATATATGAACCAAAACTATTAGGCCATTGCTAGGCAGACTGAAGTAAATGAAATATACCTTGTCTTTGACACCAACAAGACGATTGAAGACAATTGCACGATGCCCTCCCTCAACATTGTACAGACTGTTACCAGCAGCATACAATCCAATACCAATAACAGCTCCAAGCTTTATCAATGCAGAGGCTGCACCAACGTCAGGCATCTTAGGTACCCTCGCATTCTTGAAACTCATCTTGCCTGCCATAAGAGTCCCACAAACAATGTCATAATAGTTCTCGAGAAAGAAGCTACTATAATTAGTATAGCAAAGTATAAATAATTCTAAAAAATCTGTCTAAAAGATACTAGATGCGAGTGATGGCACATTTTATATTATAAAGACCACATACTCACATATAATTACCAAACCTCTCAAATACAAAAAAAGGTATACTTCAGTTGTTTAGGTCAGAAGAACAAGTTCAACTTCATAACCAATTAGAAAAAGCTATAGTAACATACACCTAAGTAAATTACACTCGACATCATTTGCTATACAAGTAGAAAACTGTGAGTGTTCAACATTGTACACTTAAATAACAAATTACACAAGTCAACAATCTAAAATGCATAGCAGTTACCAAACTATTCGCGAAAAAGATTGTCATAATCAAAAAAACCAAAAACACAACAAATTACGAGATATCATGATCTCCAGGAATTTTACAACCAAAATGACGACTTCCAGTTCTCCAAACACACTATAAACTTGCTTGAATTGGCATCAATGTAACACACAGTTCGTAATATAAAGTCACGGCACATTACAAGATATATTTTTTCAAAAATATTATTACTACTCAAAAAACACCATTGATTTAACCTACAAAAATAACCAAAAAACTAGCAAATCAGAATACAATAACCACATAGGGGACGGAGGGAGTACATTATAACAAGCTCTCTAGCAATTTCACACCTTAGATAACGAATCACTCAAAACACAATAATAACTTGCGTATCTCTACATCAACACAACAGACAGTTCGTAACATAAGGCCAGGGCATAGGTTTGAAGATGCGTTGCGTGTTATTCTTTTCATAACATGTCATTACTAGTTTTTCATGAAACAAGATCGCTTTAACCTACAAACGCAACCAATCAATTTGCAAAACCGAATATCATAAGCACATAGCCAACACGATATACAAACTAACAAACTCTCGCCCTCTCTAGCAATTTTACAGCCAAAATAGCAATTTCCAGATCTCGAACCACACTAACATCTTACTCTAGTCATCATCAACGTAACAAACAATTCATAACATAAACTCGTAACCACGCACATTTAGGTATACATTACGATTTAACATAACTTTATAGGCACGAAAATGCATAAAATTACAAAATAACTAACAAAATTCACAACTAATACAACAATATCCAGATGCAGAAACACAGTTATAACTATGTCTAGTCAGCATGAAGGTAAACAACAGTCCGTAAATCGTAACATATTCACGAACGGTGACAACAATATACATGACAGCAGGCTCTCCAGCAATTCTACGTCCAAAATAACATCCGTCTAAACAGACTAATAGCTTGCTTTAATCAGCATCAACATGGACTCAAAACACATAAGTTCAGATATAAACAAGCTCTCTAGCAACTTCATAACGCTATTCGGATCTCAAAAGATTATATAAAGTCATAAGCACAAAAGTTAGAACTTAGAAGTTACATTGCGGTTAACCGTTAACATAACAAAGTACTCCGTAACTTCTAACTAATTCACAACTAACCTAACGATTTTCAGATCTTGTAGTGATGTAACAACTTACTCTAATCATCATCATCATCTATATATAAAACAATAATCGTGACAAATATTCACGACTAGTGACAATTGACAACAGGCTCTCCAGCAAATCTACGCCTAAAATAACGATTTCCGTCTAACCACACACATAACTTGCTTTAATCAACATCATCATAAACATGCAAACATATAACTTTAAATATACACAACAATATACAAAACCGCAAGCTCTCTAGCAACTTCACACTTAACATGACGATTTTTGGATCTCGAAACACACTAACAAACATTTTATAAAGTCAAAAGCACATAAGTTCAAATATACACAACGATATTCAGATTTCAAAACACACTAACAAACATTTTATAAAGTCATAAGCACATCTTTTCAAAGTCACATTGCGATTAACATAACAAAAACTTAATTATTTCCAGATCTCGTAACACACTAATACCTATCGCTAAGCAACCAGATTGTTAATCGTAACAATAATACAAAATACATTCTACTAATTCACAACCAACTTAACAATTCCAGATCTTGTGACAAACTAACAACTTACTCTAATCATCATCAAAAAAAAAAAAAAAAAAAAAAAAAAAAAAAAGTTCGTTAATCTCAACAAATATTCACGGATCAAAACAACAAGCAATACATAACTGTAACCTAACATTAATGAAATGAGTTTAAGTACGAACAGTATAAATTAAGCAGATATATAACCATACGCGAATCGTAACAAACATTCACGGATAAAAACAGATAGTGACACATAGCCGCAACCTAACACAAGCTTCTAGCAACTTCGTAAGGATATTCGAATCTCGAAACACACTAACAAAAATAAGTGATAATCACATACGTTCTAAGTTATCGCGATTAACATAACTATAATACAAAATACATTGTAACTAACTCACAACTAACATAACGACTTCCATATCTCGTAACAAACTAATAATATAAACAACACTTCGTTAATAGCACCACATATTTACAGATCAAAACAACGAGCAATACATAACCGTAACCTAACAATGATGAAAGAAGTCAAGCACGAACAATATATAAAATTAAACAGATATATAACTGTTTGTTAATCGTAACAAACATTCACAGATGAAAACGACGACTAATACATAACTATAACCTAACTTTCACGAAATATAACTTACAAAAAACATTCTAACTAACTCACAACTAACCTAACAAATTCCGGATCTCCTAATAACAAATATTCACCGATCAAAACAACGAGTAACACATAACCGTAACTTAACATTTATGAAATGAAGAGTATGAATTAAACAGATATTTAAGCGTAATTTAAAATGAATGAAATGAAGTTAAGTAGAAATAATTAAATAGTTATATAAAAGTATTTGAAGATATTTTTAGTACCTGAACGAAGTGTGTGAAAAAATGTAAACGGTGAAGTTGCGGCGGATGAGCGGTGGTGGATGAAAAGAAAGGGGTTTGATGGAAGTTGTTTTGTGAGGGTTTTGGAGGTGACGTCAGCTCATGGGTAAAGTGTGCTCCAAGTTTTCCTTTCTTTTCATTTTCGGCACTTATCTTTTGAAGTTTTATACTTTGGTCTCTTTTTGTTTTTTTTTGTTTTTTTTTTTGTTTTTGGTTACTTTGAGAAATGAAGGTTTTATAGTTTTAAACTTTTAATGCCTAAAAAAATTAAAAACTATGCTAATTGAGATGATTATAAACATAAAGTGAGCATCAAATAAGAAATAAAAGTCAACTCACAAGTTAGTTTAAACATAAAATTATCCATGTTTTATTATCATAATCATTTTTTTAAAATCAATTACCGTATTTTTCTATTATTATTATCATCATGTTTTATTATCATAATCATAAAATTAGCCGTGTTTTATTATCATGATCCTTTCTGGGACATCACTGGCGTGCTTGGCTTTGCCCGTGTGGAGCCAGATGACGCCTCCCTATGAAGTGTGCTTCATCTCTCAACCCGAGTTAGCAGTGTCTTGAGAATTGGAGTTTACTCTTCGGCACCAATGTTGTCTCTCTTTGTTCATGTGCATCATGGGAAAAGTGGTATCCCTACAAATATCATGCTATTTCAGACTCCGAATTTTTATTCTTATTCTTAATAACCTCATTTATCGTTCATAAGTGTCATTTTTGTTACGATATGATCTCTCTACCAGCCTATAACGTAGTGTTTGGTATGTTGTAATCAAAGTAGGAATGGAAAGAATTATTACGATGGAATGAAAAAGTATTGTTTGTTTTACAGTAAGATAATGTAATGATTCATTACAAGTAATAACCCATTACACCAAAAATAATCATTTTCATTCCTTACGGGTCCCCTTCTTTTTTTTTTTCTTTTTTTTTTTTTTTCTTTTTTCTTTTTTTCATTACGTCTTGTAATGGAATTAAAATTACATAAAAGTCCATCATTAACCAACCACATTAAATAAGTTTCCTATAATTAATTGACATTTTAATCTTTTTTTTATCGAGTACATTCCGTCTTATCATACCAACCAAACATGATTAATAACGGTAATGAATAATTACATTAAATTATTTATTTCATTACGTCGTTCATTTTATTCATTTGACGTTTTATTCCATCCTACTAAATGAACCCTAAGGATTGTATTCATTTCCCCTTTTGCTAATCTTTTTCTCTATTTCTATTTTTAATTTGTTGATTACCTTTTGTATCTTCTTCCTCAAACCAATTTCTTAGAACCTGATTAAACCTAGATACATATGTAAGATAAATATGATCTAAAATAAAGAGCATAATTGAGCATACCGTTTTAAATTGTATAGCAACAAAATAACATATACGAGTAAGTCACAATATGTGATTATTTATTGGGCAGATTGGCCTAATCAGTGTTTCGCAATAAAGACACAAGGGTCGATTTGAGCCTTTGTCCTTTAGTGCATAGCAAAAGACAGTATAATATGTGAAACTATGAATTATCAAAAACATTTATATTTTTATAACGGCGGCTTTTTTATTAGAACACAACAATCTAGCAAGATGCTAGAAAGCTACAAAATAACATTACACGATTGGAGATATAGCTAAAACCGGTTTATTCACCCAAAGATCCCAATCTAATCTAAATTTCTTACATCTATTACTCACCCAACAAAATGATAAGCTTTGAACATCCTTGAAGATATCACAAATGTTTGACTCTTTTAAGCTGAAAACCTTAGCATTTCTGTTTCTCCAAATATGCCATAAAGAGGTGAAAATAACTGCTTCAAAGCATTGGAGATGAAATGGCGAGAATATCTTTTTTTTCTCGGTGCTCAAAAGATTAACAAAATTGCAAACACATTTGTAATCGAGATCCCCAGAAAGAGAGAAACCCCACCAATTAAAAATGAGGTTCCAGAAGATACGAGACCATGAGCAGCAACCCATCAAGTGGTCTAAAGATTCAACATCTTCTTCGCACATTGGGCAGAGAATCGAATGCAAGTCAATACACCTCTTGTCTAGATTACATCTTGTTGCAAGACTATCTTTGTCGGCTCGCCATACTAAGATGTTCACTTTCTTCGGAACTAAAGGATTCCATCTTGTTTTCTCATGAGATAAACTGAGAATTTTCTCATCTAATTTGAAACTATGAATTATCAAAAACATACTTGAAGCTTTGATCATTTGATATATGCATAAAATCAAAAAGAAATTCAAGCATAAATCATCATCAAACTCAAATGATCAGCACAAATAACACTTAACATGGAAGAGAACTAGCTAAACCATTAACATGTTATAGCACCAATAAAAAATAAAATGGTATTCACAGTATTCAAGCCCGTTGCTGCAACTAAATACTAATTACTCGTGTTTAATTAGAGAAAGCGATAACTTGATTTAATAACTAATGCCAACAACTTTAAGCACTTTGGATGACTCCATCTACTTCAGCATCGACACCTTTAACATCATCAAAGTAGTCTTCTCTTGCGTTATCGGCCAACATGAGGGAAACGAGCCAGAATAGAGCCACATCAAGAGCAATAAACGCACCTCCACCAAGTAGACCAGTTTTTGCTATGGGGCAGGTAGTTTCTAGGTTGTGATGGACATTCCTAATAACATGGTTGTGCTCCGTAATTGTTGGCCACAATAGCATTGCGGCTGCAAGTCCAGTCGAACCCCTTTCGTTCCAGTACACATGTCAAAATACAAGTTATAAAATACTCGAATAGACGTAATTTCATAATTCACACACTCAATGAGCATAATTGATATAGACTAAGGGGGTGTTTGGAACTGCTTTCTTTAGTAGTTATATGTAAGTACCAACTGCATATGCTTAAAAATAAGAACTTATAAGCAATCCCAAACGCCATGCTAAGTCTAACTTTTTGTTTATGTTTTTGTCATCTGTATTAGTCCAAACTAGCAGCAAAATGCAATAAATTCCTATTTGAGTTTTCTCAAATATTGCACCAAAAGTGGTTCAACATGTTTGAAGATGAGGGGATTCGAAGTTCGAACATCGTTATATGTTAATCAGCTTGCATATGAGAATGATACCAATGGTTATTATAAGTTATTAGTGAAATTATGAAGATTTGACAATGTCTACTTACAAAGCAATGAGGAAAAACACGAAGAAACTGGTGTTTTGGAACAATGTAGGCCATGGAATAGTCTTCCCTTTGTAAGGATAAAACAGTGATAATCCGGCAGCCAAAGTAGAGGCACCAAGAAACACGAATGACAAGATGCCTAATGCGATTGTCGGGTCGCGTGGATACTTGCATATAACAACGTTCTTCCCTGTGATCGGGGTTCCAGCCACAGGCTGCAAATTTACATTGAAAATAAGTAAACTTCAGTTCCTTTTTACAACGTATGCGCAAATAGCGTTAGACAACATAAGAAACATTGATAATGATAATACCTTCTTGTTTTCAGCAATAACGCCGAGTATGAAGGCTAAAATGCCAAGTGTCACTACGAGCACTGACGTATGCTTGGTAGTAACCGCCATCACAACTTATATTCTTTAAAACACTGCAAGTCGAAATGGAATAATTAATATAAACAGAGAAAAAGTTTGGCAAATAAAGGTTTATGTTAGTTGAACAATAGTTAACTAAACCATTTTGTACTTATTTGTAACTAAGGTTTTGAATAACAATTTGATGTAGTGAAAGTATGTTGTTTGCTAAATAAATAACTGTCAATGTTAAAAGCAGATACTTGCATATACTAGATAGCTTTTTTTTCTAATGGTTTAGAAGCCTAGATATAGCAATGTCTAAGGCATAAGCAGATAATCACTGTTAATAGTTTCAAGTAAAGAAACAAAGTGTATACAAGTCCCAAACACCCTTACGAAAGAAAGACTGTGACAAATAGGGACGGAACAAGGATACAAAGTGACCGGACGCACATAGAATAAACTAAACAATACTACAACCACAATTTTTAAGGATCGGGAGCATTTAAATAAAATCGACAATTTTTAGCAAAACTAACAATGCGGCACAAAAATCCATAGATGTCAAGGAACTCCCCAAGACCCACCATAGTTCCGTTGATGACAAACATTATACCAATGCAAATGATCTAGATGCCATATCTGAAGCTATATCATTGTTGAAGCATTTTTCCGCCGGGTTGGTCTTGACGGCTCTCCCGTGCCGTTCATCCTTGTCCCGAGCTTTGAAATATGTGCAACAAGCAATCAAATGGACACACAATATTTATTATAATGTAAATCAACATACATCGTATGGATTCTATTTATTCATTTAAGTAAAGAGATCGCATTTGAGGTCCCAATTACTCTCCTTTAACACCATTATCACAGAACTTGAATTATTTTCTTAATTAGGACGGTTAATAAGAGTTATGTATGTATGTATGTATATAGCATGGTGTGTAACAACACAACCCATAACCACCATTGACAAATCGGCTCGAAAACAGTCAAAACACTAACAAATTAATGTCACGTCGTTAATGCAAAGATCATAATAAGTATTACGCTATTACCTCAAAAACGTTTTTAAGCTTCAAGCACGATACCGAACTTGAGCATTCAAACAGACCAAGTGAATCACTAAACTTCAACTACAATCGATATTTAAAAAAGCTAATCTTAGTAATGATTAATTTATATTTATATAGGATAAGTCATTGACGAAATAAGAGTTTGAGTCCAACTCGTCCGAGAAAACGGGGCCGATAAAGTCCGTTTATTAATTAGTAATTACGTATAAATTTTGGAATTGTGTTTATTAACATGATAGGCCCTTATACTCCATTTAATAAAACTTTTGACAACTTAAAACAAATTAAATATGTTACTTAAAATGTAGTAAAGCGCGCAGTAAAGGTTATAGGAAATTTCGTATTTGTTCATTTTGACTAGCTGCTAATCTTTGACTCGCCAACAACCATCGAGCAAAATCCCTCAGTTTATAGGAAATTTCGTATTTAGTATGTTACTTAAAATGTAGTAAAGCGCACGGTAAATGTACATTAGTACTTTTACGCTTGATTAGTACTTTTAGGATTTACCTTAGAAGGTCGCCAAAACTCATGCCTTGACATTTTCTTTGACTCACCAACAATCATCGAGCAAAATCCCTCAGTTTAAATTTGTATGAGCCGATCGTTATGATAAACTGACCTATAATCATACTACGATGATCGGGATGTACGTATAGTATATTTGTCTTATGTTTCATTGTGATGAATAATGTCATCTAAAACATTCGTAATTTGTTATACATTATATAGACTATATTATTTAACAATGTTATACTATATATTAACAAAGTAGCAACAAGTTAGAGAAAAACAAATAATTAAAATGATTATCCTAAAAAATACCTCACAACGAACCTTCCCAAAAAAAGAAAAAAGTAACACTGGTTAGAGTTAAAGAAGTCCATCATGATTAAGTATTACTGGTGGTGAGTTCTGATATCTGAATGTACGTGGGTTGATATATGGATGTATAGCATGTTTAGAAATTTATAAGAATGTGCTTGGACAAGTTGTTGTAGAAATTCATTAATCTAAAACGACTTGACTTGATGGTTATGTCACGTAATTCAACTAGTGGCCCATGTGCTGCACTAAATGAGCACCAAGTTTTAAGGGTCAAAAGAGCTCTCACCATTATTATAAACTCTAATAAAAGACATTACTCTGAATGGCTTGGGCAGACTATTTGATTTTTTCCAATACTAATGTTAGTTATTAGTGTGCTATATCAAATTACACATATCCTAACTATACATGCGTGTCACTCATAGTAAATTAGTTTATGTGAAATTATAAACATTAGTAAAAGAATGACTATGATATATTCTTTATCTTCTCTAATTAGGTGAATGATTTGTTAGTCGATATATTGTAATGGGCTCAAAGTCAGGTTCTAGATTATTCATTGCATGCCTATTTGTGTATCTCTCTTATTACGATATATAAATTATTCAATGTATGATACATAAATGGGCATACAATGAATAATCGAGAATCTAGGCTTGAGCCCATTACAATATATCGACTAACATGATTTAGCTTTCAAATTTGTGCCCGTTAACTTAATATATAGCTGGTGTGTAAGGTTTAGTTTTTTTTTTTTTACCAGATTTTTTTTTTTTTTTTTTTTTTTTTTTTTTTAACCGGATTTTAAATTTAGAAATTTAAAAAGTGGTGATGAGCATGGTATAAGTTAATTATCAAACTCCCCACATGTGTATTTTCAATAATTTGTAGTGTTAGATTCATAGCCAATTTGGATTCCAACCCCATGATACCAATTACTAAACATAGTAAATTACATTTTTTTTTCCCCTGAAATGGTGAATTTTATTAACTTTAGAAAATTACATGTCTAAACATAGTAAATTACATAAATTGTTCTGTTATTCATTTAACAATATAGAATTGACATCTCTATGGATATAACCGATCATTAAAAACACTCAAATTTGGTTTCGTCTTTTACTCTTTAAGAACCAAAAATGAATATAAACACAACTGATTCACTGGGAAAACAACGTTTCCACAAACAGGTCTCAAATTAGCATCGACTAGTGACAATTTTCCTTACCATCAACGAGTGAGCATTTTCCTAATTAATTTTGAGTAAACCACATGAACCACTCATGTTGTTTGTTTTGCTTTGATTACCATATTGGATTGGTTAAATAACTGACATCTCATTAAACATCAAGCCAATAAATACATACAAAAAAGTATTCTAGCTAGATACAATATATGAACTAGGCATATCAATGGTAAGTGGTAACATGGGCCAAAAAGTCATACAGAATGTCGACTAACAATAAGAAGCTTTAATCTTGTGGATATGACCACATGCAGACAAATGCAAAGAATATGTCTCCAATATATGGTTGGATATGCGTTGTCAATAGGACCACATTACTACGACTGATCATATTACACCCCGCATCATATACGCCCAATTAAATATATATGGCTCGTAGTGGACAACTTTTGATTAAACTACCACCTATTTGGGTTATACATGTTATTAGAGATTTAGAGGCTAGAATATTACTCGTATGAGCTTTATAATTGAGAGTATAGAATACGACTATGCAGATGAAATAAATACTGTATTTTGTATTGAAATAATATAGTCAAATCAGCATTAGATGAGGTATTTTGGTACCTCACTCTAGCTAATGCAAATATCATTTTGACTTTAATTTATTAACACGATAACCAAACGATAAGTTTTAAAACTGATCGAGCCCGAAATACTCATATATAATTAATCAGTTTATATATGATTTTAATACAATAATACTAGTCATATGATCATATACTTGGCTGAAAAAAGATATTACATGTCGTAGTTCCAATACTAGCTCCGTATAAACAAATAAAAAGAAATATTATTTATAAAAGTGTTACAACAAAATATGAAAAAGTTGTACAACAATGAATATGCATGCATGGAACAAGTAAACAACATGAATATGAATTACAAATCTTTCAAAATCAAAACCAAATCAAAACCAATAATTAATATGATCGATCACCTTAATTATAAAATTGCCATGCAAAACATCACAATACTTCCCACCAAACCAACTCCTAAATCCATTGTCCTTCCACCACCATTCGTCGATGGTGAATCTCCACTATCAGCTGCTGGCGAGCTTGGCGCCTTAGCTGCCTTCCCGTCGGGTTTTGTAGAAGAACCCTCGGGTGCAGGAGCTTCACTAGCAAACAGCAACACATTGTCGATGGAATAAACTGCAAAAGGAAATTGTTGTCTCAATGGATTGTTAATCCTAGTCTCAACAACTCCGGATGACACGTTAACTTGGTTGCCTTGACCCGCCGTAAAGTTTAACCCTAGACTTCCCTTGTTTCCACCAGCCTGAGTCTGGACAGGGTTTGAGACAGTGGAAAAGTCTTCAATGCTGTAATATTTAGGTAGCACATGCAACAATGCAAGCTTCACCTTGTTCTCATTGTTAAGGTTGTGGAGGTTATTGAAGGCGTTATCGGTTGGTGCAAGAAGGGTCATGCCTTGGTTCGAGTTGTTAAGTTGGTTATCTAGCTGAATGAGGACT
Organism: Artemisia tridentata subsp. tridentata; assembly: GCA_021014915.2. NCBI lineage: Eukaryota > Viridiplantae > Streptophyta > Magnoliopsida > Asterales > Asteraceae > Artemisia > Artemisia tridentata. Next base: position 177,529,327 of record CP139509.1, read on the forward strand.
TGGGTTTGGTTTAGAAGACGGAGTAGTGAGGTGTATTGGCCTCCTTTGACAAGGATGTCTGTAAGGTTGATAGGGCCAGCTGGGCCCGGAGCTGGAGCTGATTGAGAAAATGCTGATGGAATGAGGAATAGGATGGTGGTAAGGGTTAGGGTTAGGACAATGAAATGTGAAGCCATTGTAGTAATTGATGGTTGTAGTGACTGGTGAATTGTGAATGGTTGTGATGAGCTAGATTTATGGTTTTTATGGTGTGTAAGAGTTGGTTTGGAATGTGTTGGAACGAGTTGGCTTTTATGATAGTCACAGGAGCATGAGGAATATGTTGCCAGGCATATATAGATCATGGATTCAAGTCGATAATAGTGTTTATATTTCTAATTTTTAATATTTCAACTTGCACCAATAGACTTTGACTATTACTAAGTGCATATGTTAATGGAAAACAAGTCGGTTGGCACAAATAATAAAAGTAGTCCAATTTCTAATTTCTTTATAGGTGTTATCAAGATTTAATATGATTATAATACTTGTAAAAGGTTAAGTAAGCTTTTTTAGCGACCTTTGGTTCATCTAACTATTTTTCGTTATATATTTTCTGCAACAATCTAATTTTATTTATTATTAAAACTAACATTTTTGTTACTCATTGATTGGATCTTAACCTATATCTGATACGTTATCATATTAATTAGTATAATTTCTCCCTCCGTCCCAGTAAAAGTGTCCTACTTTGAATATTCAAAATCTTTGTTTTTCAACTTTGACCGTAAATATTTTTGTTTGTGTTATATAATACTTGATGAAAGTTATATGAATTGATTTAGTTTTAGATGTGTTTTCACACTACTACACAAAAGGTTATATAGATCACTTCATATAGATCGGTTATGTTAAAAACTGATCTATGTAAGAGAAAAAAGGGGAAAATATAATAAATAGATCGGTTTTTTGGTTAATAACCGATCTATATAGTTTCAAAATTTAATAGATCGGTTATTAACGAAAAAAACCGATCTATATATACTCAAAATTCACCAAAATATTTTAGCTGGATTTATTTTGATAAATCCCCCCATTTATTTTCACCAAAAGTTGAATAACCCCGCCATTTATTTCAACAAAAACAGATCTATACACATTGACTACATTACATCTCATTCACTACAAAAACCAACCACATCCCACACCATCACCGCCACACCGTCGACCACAGCACCACTGCCACACCGCCAACCTCCCACACCATCACTCTTCTTTTCTTTCTTTCTTCCTCTCTTTATGTTTGTGTTTGTGGTTTACTTGTTTGTTATGTTTGTGTTTATGATTTTGTTTAATTTTTGTTTGTCTTTTGTGTAGTACTCAACTCACCACCGTTGCTTCTGTCCGACCCACCACCACTGCCGCCGTTGCTGCTGTCCGACCCACCACCACCACCGTTAATTGCTGCTACTGATGTAAGTGTCATACTTGTCTTTTTTAAAAACTTTTTTATTATTTATGATTGGTATAAAATGCAGTTAGTTATAAATGTGTAGTATATATGTGTAAATGTGTGAATTGGTAGCATCGCGGAAATGTGGAGTATGCTTTTATGTGTTTATTTATGGTTGTATTTTGCGTTTTGTGGTGTTTGGTTTAGGAGTTTAAGGTGTTTATTATCTTCTCATGAATGATCTTTTTTATATAGTTTTACTAGTGATATAATTGACATTTGGTATGTCAGTTGTTTACAGGAGTCCTCACCCTCCTTAGTAACCTCAATAGGCAAAAACTTCATTAAACCTTACCCTGTCTCATGGCCACATATGGCTTGATCTTGTGGAGTATAAATTTTCTGTAAAATTGTTAATTTTCAGTTGCAATAATTCTTTTTATATATGGATGAAAGACTATTATACATTTTTCATGGCTGATTGGGTGTTCTTTGCGCTTTCCATCTTGTCCATTTATCGACTTAAATTAACGGGTTAAACTTACTCAATTATCTTCACAGGTTTTACAGGCATTGATGACCCATACGAGGCACCTTTAAACTCTGAGGTAAGCATATTCATATGCAGAGTTTGACATTGCAAGGTCCTAGACTCAAGTTGCCAAAAATTATAAGATACCTCATGATAAGACATAATGGAGACAACTCATGTGACACAATAAGTATTACACACGTCTTTGTGGCGATGCAGGTTTGGGGTATAACATAAATGTTCCGTGGGAGAGTGGACAATGTGGCGATGCAGATTATGTCGCTGCTTGGGATCATATATTGATCCCAGTGGCATAAGAATTCAAACCAGACATAATTATAATATCAGCTGGATTCGATGCAGGTCAGCGCTACTAACTATCAATGGACATAAAAGAATATATTCCATTAGAGCTCTTAAATTAGCAGTTTAACATCTACCAATTGTATATTTGATGTATCACAGCTATTGGTGATCCTCTTGGAGGCTGTTGTATCACACCAAATGGTTATGCTGTATTGCTGAAAAAGGTTAGCATCCAAGGAATAGCCTGCTCTTTTAATTAAGTTAATACTTGTTAGAACTAATTTTAATAGTATATCTTGTGCTGATGTTTTGTGCAGTTGATGAAGTTTAGCAGTGGAAAGATTATAATGGCTTTGGAAGGAGGATACCAAATGATACTTGTGCTGATGTCTTGAATTCATGTATTTGATTTGTGATAACAAATGATACTATGTTTGAACTTTACTAATGATAGCGATGGAAGTTTATAAGTTTTTATGGTGAAAATTCATCCACTATGAACGTTAATGCAAATACCGGTAGTTTATGGTTTCAATATTTTTTTTTCCTTCTGAAAATGCACATATAGATCGGTTCTTAGCTATTAACTAATCTATATGTGTTCTCTCATAAAGATCGGTTCACAACCGATCTATATGTGTTTCTTTCATAAAGATCACTCTTGTATAGAGCGGTTCAAAACCGATCTTTATGATGGTTTTCGACCGATCTTTTTAGCGTTTTTTGTAGTAGTGTCATTGGGTATACTTTTCATCAAGTATTATATAACACAAACAAAAATATTTACGGTCAAAGTTGAAAAACAAAGACTTTGAATATTCAAAGTAGGACACTTTTACTGGGACGGAGGGAGTATAATTTTTCCATATAGTAACAACGATATGAATGAATATATGTGCTGCTATATAGTCAGACATGCATGCAGAAAAATTTACATTTAGTGATAAAAGTTTTAATGAAACGGACATTCATAAAATGAGTGGATTAAATGTTATCTTTAATGATAGAATATACGATTACTTATTAATAGGGGCGACATTGTATAATATCGTCAACATAAATATTTGTAATTAAGTATTTAAATAATTAATAAAATGTATTAAATTTTATAATTAAAATTGTAACTAAGTATTTAAATAATTAACAATATTACTCATTTTGTAAGTTTTTAAGGTTTTAAGCTTAAGATCAAAGTTTTACTGTTTTCTTTTTATGTTGAGATATGTATTCCAAAAGCAAAATCTGTATTCTCACACTTTTTTGTGTCACTATAAGCAGACATTAACGTAAACTTTTTGAGTGTAGTAGAAACTCATGAAATTATAGTGACATTTTTTTCTAACTCTTCTTTACACTTTTATATCTTTAGTGACAATTTATTTGCTTTCGTTGACAATATCTTGTGTGTCACTTAATGACAACTTCTTTTTTTTAGTTAGTAGATACAAGATCATTTGAGGACAAAATATTACTTACATACAAAGGGACCAATCCCTACCTTTCATTCATTTTGATCTAATGGCTGAGATTTAATACATGTTTTACACTACAAGGGCATTTTTGTCCGTATAAAATTATTTTTTTCTAATTCAAAACACACACAAACTGTGTGCTCCCCTCTTTCCTCTCCATTACAGCAGTTATTTCCTTCATCATCAGGCAATCCTATTTTTTTCTTCAATTCATTAATCCATCATCTACTTTATGATTACGTTAACATCACGATCTTCATCACGTATTTTCTTCAGATCCGGTTTTTCATCCGTTAATTTAGGTGATTGATCTCAATAAGCTTATTAGTTATCATCAATTGAAGTTATTATTCTGAATTATAAGCTAATTGATTCGTATTATTTGTCAAATAATCAGGTGTTATGGATTCGATTGAAATAAGTGAGCAAAATTCCTGTTTCGTATGATGTTGCTCTTATGAACACAGTGATGAAACGCAAGCTGTAAGTAGTAAGCTTTAGAATTCTAAGCTAATTTTTTTTAACGATAGATCATGTTATAGTCTGCATAAGCTATATAATTAAGCAGTTTTAAGTTTTGATTAAGTTATCATTTAGCATTTGATTGAATTAAGGTGTTAATATAAGCTGAATTAAGTGAGATGTAACTTATCATTGGTAAGAAGAAGTATTAAGTTGATTTGAAAATTATCACATGTGATATTCTGAGTATCACATGTGATATTATAGTACACTTGTGATTACATCAATCTTTAGGAATAATTTGCTTAAAATAATCCACGTAGAGAGTAATCAGTCTAGGCGAGGAATACTCGGATTGGAATTTTTATGTGTATTTCGAAATTTTATGTATGACATGTTTATAGGACCATATAATCGTTCATATGAACATAGAAGTATGTTTAGAAACGACCTTTGACCAAATAGAGTATTTTGGCCAGCTCAACTCACCCAGTCACTGACCTTGTAGCGGGTGATCGCTAATTCCTCAGCCTTGTAATCCGAGTTTTACTACACGGAGTACTCAACCTATTTTTATACTATTAGTAACATCTCTTAACTAACTCGTCATTTACTACTCGGTCGTTACGTAACCATTGTTGTCGCTTCTCTGCTCTATATTCTGGTTTGTGACAATCTTTACTTTTAACAAAGTTAGTTTGATATTATGTGTCACTTGCAGCTATTATTACCAAGTTTAAAGAAAAAACATTGTTTAATTGATTCTGCCAAAAGTAAGAAAAATTAAACATTGCTGTAATAATTATATGAAGTAAAACTCCAGTTAGATGATTGTAATTAGAATAGCTGATGATATGCTACCATCTTGCATTTGAACAATGATTGACACTTTGACAGGCACTAGGATTGCTGGCTTTTTCAACGTTGCTTCCGTCTAACTGTGAAAATGCTGTCAGTATCTCATCATGTTCTTCTCAGCTCCAAGTTATTATGTTTTTCTTGTCACTGTACCTTTTCGCATTTGCTCAAGGTGGACACAAGCCATGTGTTCAGGCTTTCGGAGCTGACCAGTTTGACTCTGACAATCCAGAAGAGCGTAAAGCCAAAAGTTCATTCTTCAATTGGTGGTATTTTGGATTATGTTCTGGATCTACTATCGGCATCTTTGTTCTAAGTTACATTCAAGACAATCTTAGTTGGGGTCCTGGCTTTGGGATTCCTTGCATCATCATGGGTTTTGCCCTATTAATATTCTTGAGTGGAACCATGACTTATCGGTTTGGAGAGAAAACTGAGGATAAAAATGCTTTTGTCAGAATCGGTCATGTGTTTATTAAAGCGGTTTGGAATCGTCGGACCACACCTTCAGAAATATCTGCACACGAGCAAGCTTGTGGAACGTTGCATCATCAAGATTCTCAGGAATTTAGGTAAGCCTAAATAGATCTCTGTATTCAAAATTCTATCTGGGAAGATGGTATTAGAGCAGGTAAATACGTGATGCTCCGTCTGGAATTGTTTATGAAAGTGGCGTTATTAGAGTTGCACAATGTTTTAAGTTATTAATTTTTTGATATTTGTTGAATGGCAGATTTCTCAACAAAGCATTGCTTTCCCCTGATGGATCAAATGAAGACGTAACTGTTTGCAGCATTGATGAGGTGGAATGTCAATTGGATCAAGTTTTGACATTCCAGCTGCCGCACTACAATCTTTTATTGGCCTCACTATTGTCATCCTCATTCCGATATATGACACCATTTTGGTTCCTCTTACCCGATCTATTACTAAGACACCATCTGGTATAACAATGCTTCAAAGAATTGGAACCGGCATCTTCATATCTATTGTTTCAATGGTAGTTGCAGCAGTCGTTGAGACTAAAAGACTAAAAACTGCTCGTGAATATGGATTAGTAGATGATCCGAATGCAATGGTTCCAATGAAGATATGGTGGTTATTACCTCAATATCTGTTAGCTGGAACTGGTGAAGTCTTTACGATGGTGGGTATGCAGGAGTTCTTTTATGACCAAATGCCGAGTGATCTCAAGAGTATAGGTCTAGCACTTTACCTCAGTGTCATAGGAATCGGTAACTTCCTGAGCAGCTTTTTAATTTCCATCGTTGAGAAAACGACAGGTAGAAACGGTCAAGATGGTTGGATATCTGATAACATAAATCAAGGATATTAATGCTGGGTCATTTTTGATTTTCATATATGTAGCAAAATCATACATATATGGTCAAAGGAGAGCCTTGTGATGTTGCTGGATTGTGCACCTGGGCAGCCCGTGCAGATGGTCTTTTTATCAAACTGAGATTATATGCTGTAAATTGAAGTTATAAGGTACAGCACGATTTTATTTTTGTAATGGTAATAGTTTATGCTTAGCATATTGAATAAATTAGGGGTTAGGGTTGCTCGTTTAACCAGCCTTTTGTGAGAAATAGATATGAATCTTCATAGTATATGATCGGCAATCATTCATAGTCCTCACATACTGAAAATAATGTAATTGAAAAAATGTCTGAGATGACAATCAAGGAACCTGACGTCTCTTCAGATAATATGGCACTTGCAGTTTATGTTGAGCGAAGCACTGTGTTGAATAGTAATGGTAATGACAATTCTACAGTGGATTCCTCGGATCAAGAAATGGATATCTATAATACTATAAGATTAGGCCCTCTAATTTATTGTGGAGGCGTCAAGATTGCATAGAGTACAAGTTACCTAATGCTCGGAATTAAATACAGAAAATAGAGTTTCATTATGCGGAGGCTTCATGCGTAAGTACCTTGATTTAATGTTCATGCTTAAGTGGTAAGTACATATGAGCTATATTTAGTGTTTCAAATGTAAATGATTGAAACCATACGAAGTGTTGCTAGCCTTTATTTTCATTTAATCATTTGCTCCTTTCATTTGCCTTCAAATAAATGTACAAACCCTTGAACCACCATCATTGAATACTATAAATAACACCATTTGGTCTTTGTTACTGATGTGTGTGTGTGTGTGTGAAACTTTAATTTGTGTGTAGTTTGATGATTTTTTATGAATCACATGTTTGTTGTTAGTTTATTATTGTTTGTGTGTAAATTCAGTGCAACACCAACTAACCAATTTCCTTTTGATCTCTACTTTTTGTTTCTAGGCACATGATGAGAATGAAATGGATCGCATGCTAGCAATTGATGGCATTGAACTCATTGGCATCAATAACCGTAACCTTGGTATGTACCCCATCTGTTTTTATGGCTCAAGATCTGTGAATTAACAAGCTTGCTAATTAGATAAATAGTTTTGAAATAGATATTGACATGATCATATTTTTCAGTCAATAGTTTTTCCATATTTTTTCTTATAGTGTGATAAAGTTCTTTTTGGTGTAGCTTCTCACCTATGGAATTGAATTTAGTTGGTTAATGTAAAATTTCTCCGTCCAATGAAAGTGTACTATCCATATTAATGTTACGTGCAATGGTTCATGTAGAAATATTGACTTGATTAACGCAAGGGGGTATACGTGCAAAGGTAAGCAAATGGTTAACTTGCTTGCATGTGAAGTCGGTTGATAGTCCAGCTTTGAAGTTTATGGAAGACAAATGGATGTGTTGTTGCCTGAGAAGGAACCGAGGGTTAGATCTGCTAACCTATTTTAAAATTTTGGGTTGGTTAGTAGTTTATTAATGTTATTCTTGCAGGTATTGATAAGTGGTTAGTGACGCTAACGGGGTATATCAAGATGTTGATAACAAAACAAAGTGGAAGATGGAGACGGAGTGGATAATATCTCCACATTTATGAAAGAACTGTCAAAAAATTAGGCATGCAAGATAATGAAAATCATATGTAAACAAGGTTTATAATTAGTGTGACAAAGCTTTGATGAATATTAATGGTGGCTTGAATCTTGCTTTTATTTTATTTTTCCTTCTACTTAAGCAGTTTAAGAGGTTGCAATGTATCCACCCCATGACATTAGAAATAATACAAAATCAAAGTTGAATTGATGGAAAGTATAACTAGACAAAATTAATATTTTGAGAATTTATTTTAATCTACGTTATTTTATAGGGATTTGAGGGTCTCTTTACCAATGGTTACTATATGGTATTAATTGAAGTTCACAAATTATTTGTTTTAATTTTCATCTTACAAATATGTATAAAATTTGATGTTGTTATTAATGAAAAGATGAGTTTTGGAATGTTTGTAAGGACATGAAAGTGAGAATGTGTCGTAATTAGTGGGAAGGGGTAATCTTAGGCTCCATTTTTTGTATCGAATTCATTTTAATGTGGAGTAATCAAGATACTCAAGATGGAGTCCCATTGCATATAGTACAAGATAGCTAATACTCGAAATTCAATGCAACCTCATAATAACTATACAATCATGAAAGGAGATGAAGTGCAAGGGTTGCCCGAATTGATCACATGGCATTTAGTATAGAATTAAAGTCGGCTAGATGAAGTGCAAGGGTTGCGAAAGGTTGCAAGAATAATTAATGATATAACCTAATTCATGCCTATATAAACCGGCCAAAATCACATTTAGTATTTACAGATTCACACATCTTTTAGATCTTTGATTGTTGGTAGCGGTATGTAAATTCTCTTTTGCAACATTTAGGACATGATTCACACATCTTTTAGATCTTTGTAATTAACCCGGCCTTCTTTTTTTCTTAATTTAGTTATCATATGCAGGTACCATGCAACTCACACAAGATAATGCATGCTCAGATAAATGGAACCAAAGACTGGGATACCAACTATTTTCTTTGTTTCATACATATTTAGGTGATCGTTATAGATAAGCATATATATAGATATATGTATTATGTTAATGCATTTTCATATACAAGTAATTTATGTGCGTTTTCTATTGATGTAGCTCACATGTGCGAATTGATTCAAGAAAATGTACACGAGCATGTATGTAAAGCAACATTTAAATGGTTAAATGATACTTTTTAGTGTGATTAGTTTATGTAAGTAGTTTCTTTCGAATGCTCTTTGAGAAATATTAGAATGAATTTATTGTGTGCAATTGAATTATTATTGAAAAGAAGAAGGTTCGCGCATCGCAAAGTGTTTTCTTTTTCTATATGTAGAATCATTAGTAAGAAACCAATATTGACGCCCATTAAATGAGTTTGCCATAATAGCAAAATACAACATATTAAAAATATCACATTGAGTAACGAATAGAAAGGAAAAAATACATAATTTTGACTTAAAGCCATTTGTAAATTATAATATCAAATAAAAAAGTTGAGTTTTAAACATAAGCAAAAGTTCAAACTTTTATCGAAAAACAAAACCAGTGCATTTAATGTGAAGTATATACAACATCAAGATGGAAGTGCAAGGCTTGCCGGAATTGATCACATGATATTTAGTAATTAGTAGAGAATTAAAAGTTGGTTATTGATTGAGATGAAGTTGAAAAGGTTGCAAGAATAATTGATAATTTAACCTAATGCAATATATATAGATATATGTATTATGTTAATGCATTTTCATATACAAGTAATTTATGTGTGTTTTCTATTGATGTAGCTCACATGTGTGAATTGATTCAAGAAAATGTGCACGAGCATATATGTAAAGCAACATTTAAATGGTTAAATGATATTTTTTAGCGTGATTAGTATATGTAAGCATGCAACTTGAATAATGAATATAAAAGGAAAAGTACATAATTTTTGCTCGAACCCATTTGTAAATTAAAAAAATTAAGTTTAAGACATAATATTGGAGTCCAAAAGGTTTTAGGAATTATTAATAGTGTATTAATTAATATTCATTTGGTTAGCTATTTGGAATTGAGTTTATTGATAAAATTTATTAATATTAGTTAGACTTCAATGTTAATTTCCAATGAAATTAGTTGTACAATAAAATGAGATGAAGCTAACTTTAGTTTTTAATCATAAACTTTATAAATAAATACTAATATGTTATAAAAATATTAAATATAAAAATCACCAAACAACTAATGGCATACTTACAACAGATGTAATACAATCATAACTTACGAACCTAATAAAAAAAATAATTAACGCAAATTACACTATAACAAATAAGAAAAAGCCATTGTGCTTCGTATTACCATGCAAAAATCATATAATGCAAAATTATTGTTGGGTTACGTAATAGGCCAAAACAATCAAAGGAAATTACATCAAGCGTATGACAATTTAATAACGACAACCCCATTTAGAAAATATAAAGACCAAAAAACCAAAACAATATCAACCATTTTTATATTTTTAAACAACAAAATAAAAATGTTTCATACAACATACTAAACTAAAAATACAAATTCACTCGACAATACACAAAAACAATACGCGCAATTAACAATTAGATTAAAAGCCTGTGCGTAGCACGGGTTCTGCATGCCTCGTAAAACAAAAGATTCAAGATTTGAAAAAGAAATGGAATGATAATTGATTGCGAGTTCATTCGAATTATAATCGGTCTCCAAGATTGGATAGAGTTGTACCGATGGCGATGCCTGTACCTTTGACCGGAGGCTATAAACTTAATATGTTAATGTAATGTTTTTATTAAAATATTAAGAATTTGATAAGCTATTTTCATGTTGCTTATTGTGTAGACTTTTAAGTTTATTTTTTTTGCTAAATACTTGTTGTTACCTACTTACATTATGAGGTATCACCTGTGATACAAAATAATTTATTATGTATCACCAGTGATACAAAATAACTTATTAGGTATCACATGTGATACAAAATAACATATTAGGTATCACCTGTGATAGTTAGACTATAGTTAGCTACTTGTTTTTGTAGATACAAAATATGAGGTATCACATGTGATACATACAAAATCATAGGTGATACAAAATAACATATTAGGTATCACCTGTGATACAAAATAAGTAAGCAAAGCACAAATAAACAAAGAAGATAATACACATGCGTAGTTAGTTACATATACTGAAAATAGCAAGCTGACATGTGACAACCCATTGAGTTCTAAGTTCTAACTTTGTGTTAATTTGCTTAAACAAAGTCTAACATATATCGTGTACTAACAATACAAAATTGCTAAAAAGTCGCAACTGCAACCGATATGATGATCACAAAAACAAAAGTAGCCGCTAATACGACCGCAAATTTTTTATATCTAAAGTTGTATATAACAAGAATAAGAATAATCGATGGATATAACATTCGTTACAATGATTAACGATGTCGTGATGAATTCAGGCTATTGTATAATATGAGACTATTGTTCCAATGGAAGAATGGGAGCAACATTATGTTCACTTGTAACATTCTCGATGTCAAAATTAATGTCTTCTGCAATTTAGTTGCATTCATCGATCCAAATGTCAACTAAAAGGTCCACAACATCCTGCAAAAAGCAACCTTCATTTTAGCAAACAAAGAGTTGTCTAAAGTGGTGCATATACAACTTGGAGAAGGAGAACATACAACTAATGAAATTGGCTCAGGAAATGGTTCACCAGATGCGAGCAAATCTTCAAAACTTGTTGTCTAACTGTAGCGTAACATATAAAAACCCAACTCATTAGACAACTTATTAATCAAACATTATATTTTCTTTTGTGAGCCCTGTCCCTTTTTTTCTTATATTAACAAGTGGGACTCGCATATCAAAATGGAATAACAAAAAGTGAAAAGTCAAACCTCGTAATTGGTTGTCTACAGTTGTTATGTGATGTTTGAGATCTATCACCAACCCATGCTCTTCTCATCTCATTCCAAGCTAACTCCGCTGCAGGGTACACAAAAAATTGATTTGCAATGGGGATATCGTTGTATTTATGAAACTGAAATGCCTATCGAGGGAGAAAATAGTAAAATAAAACTATTGTATAATGACATGATGATGTGTTATATTCTGAATATCACTTGTGATTTTCTGAATATCACTGGTGATATTCTGAATATCTATCACTTGTGATTTTCTGAATATCACTGGTGATATTCTGAATATCACTTGTTATTTTCTGAATATCTATCACTTGTGATTTTCTGAATATCACCTGATATTCTGATATTCTGAATATCACTTGTTATTTTCATGTTACAAAACATTAGTTGAAAATCACTTGTGATATTCAGAAAATCACTTGATATTCAGAATATCACTTGTGATTTTCAGATTATCACTTGTTATTTTCTTATGATTTTCGGAATATCACTTGTGATTTTCTGAATATCACTGGTGATATTCTGAATATCAATTGTTATTTTCTGAATATCTATCACTTGTGATTTTCATGTTACAAAACATTAGTTGAAAATCACTTGTGATATTCAGAAAATCACTTGATATTCAGAAAATCACTTGTGATATTCAGAATATCACTTGTGATGTTCTGTGATATTCAGAATATCACAAGTGATATTATCACAAGTTCTTTAGAGCTTAAAGTAGTTTTTCAGAATTTTTCATAATTTTTCGTATTAATTTAGTATTTTTAATATTATTTTTAGTCCAAAAGTGTTTTTAATTCATTAAAAATAAAATAAAAAGCAAATTTACATATCTAGGGGTAATTTTTGATTTTTAGGTTTTGTTAGGCTTGTTTAATTCCTGTAAGAGCTCGTTTTTCAGTTTAATTTGCTTTTTTGCTTATGTGTGCTTTACTTACTTATTTTGTATCACAGGTGATACCTAATATGTTATTTTGTATCACCTATGAATTTGTATGTATCACAAGTGATACCTCATATTTTGTATCTACAAAAACAAGTAGCTAACTACAGTCTAACTATCACAGGTGATACCTAATATGTTATTTTCTATCACAGGTGATACCTAATAAGTTATTTTGTATCACTGGTGATACCTAATAAATTATTTTGTATCACAGGTGATACCTCATAATGTAAGTAGGTAACAACAAGTATTTAGCAAAAAAAAAAAAAAAAAACTTAAAAGTCTACACAATAAGCAACATGAAAATAGCTTATCAAATTCTTAATATATCAATAAAAACATTACATAACAAAAATATTATAACTAAAACATAAAATTCAATATTTCTTGTAGAAACATATAAACCATCTTCAACTTGGCCTAAGACTTCGAAACATAAAATTTACCATCTTCAATTTGTTGGTAAAGTTTCACTATTTCTTGCCGAAAATCTTCTATCTTTTTATTACGATCATCAATTCTGTTCTGATTCTCGGAAATCATCTTTTCATCTTCTTTGTTTCTTGCATGTTATTAGCATCAGTAGTGATGTCTTTTTTGATTATCATTAGTAGTGATGTCGCATATATCTTTTAGTCATTGAATATATGCACCGCTCTTGTAAATATCCACAGCTTCAAAAGGAAGCATTGAGAAAAGAGCTTTCCTAAAAAATTGTTACAACTCATTGCTCTCTTATCTAACGAACATCAAAAATAAAAAAGCTCATTCTCATCGCTCATTGCCCCAAAAAGCTCCGCGCCAAACATAGCTTAGATACACATAGAATAGAGAACTATACAACGTACTTTTTCTGTTATATTTTATAACATAATAACAAACAACACTATTCAACATGAAAGTTGTAGAAGATAAGCTAATTTTTGTAACAAAACGATTGAAAATATATGAGGTATCACCTGTGATACAAAATAAGATATTAGGTATCACTTGTGATACATACCAAATATTAGGTATCACCTGTGATACAAAATAAGATATTTGGTATCACCTGTGATACAAAATAAGATATTAGCTAAAAGAATAGAGTGGCCATCTTTGAATATCTAATATAAAGTCGTATAGTAAGATAAACATGGATATAACAAATACCTGGAACTCGGCTAGGTGCTAGCCGAGCAGCGGCGTCTAGAAACTTACTGTGGTAAAGGCCAAACATTTATATCATTTTATGGTTTACCAACGGTACCTAAAGATGGGTTTCAACGGGCCAAAATATAATGGCAAAGAAGTGTAGGAGTAGAAAGGGGAAAATCCGTTACTAAAGACATGTTACATGACATTGCAGCATTGTTAAAGACGGATTACATTTTCATACATAGAACACAGTTTTACGTGTTACTGCAGCATTGTTGGATGGATGACATTTTTATACATAGAACAACACAGTTTTACGTGTCATTGCAGCATTGTTTGGTCGGAGAACCACGTTCTTAGCTGTATGCAAGAAACATAGGACACACTCTTGCTCACCAGAAATAAGATATTGGACACAATGAACAAAACCAGAAACAAGATAGGGGACACAATGAACAAACTATCATACAATAGATTCTAATATCACTTTGGTAGGTATGTTGATGCCTCAACCGTCAACATTGCTCTCGTTCAGCCTGTCTGCCAGTAGCTGTGGCCATATCACAAGGGAAATGCATCAATTACCAACACACTCTCAGAACCACTGTTTTGATTTTAGTTTGAATCAGTAACTAATCTATTATTACCTCACGTTCTAGAACCTGCTGCTCTTTGCTCAGCTGGTTTGTCTATTTTGCAAGGCACAAAGTAGTTAGTCGGATAATAAGGAGAATAGGTTTTATATTTTTAGAGATCTAAACACCAATATGAGCATGTTTCGGATCAGATAACACTATATCCTCCATCATCATTATTCATTCCAATGAAAGATAATATGGCCACAAAAAAAACAAAAAGAGATGAAAGCTCCATTGCAAATGCACCCCATGTAATGACCCCAGCATGCTTTAAGATTATAGGAATTGCCATTCTGCCCACTGCTGAAGCTCCTGTCAAGAACTTGGTTGCATCCACCCAACTGTTATCAAGACACTAGAAATTAGAGGTGGCGATTTCAACCAATATATACTTATAAATGCGTTTCAGGTTTTGTATTAGCTTTTGTGGGTCAAACCCATAAGCTAAAATAAGAAAGTGCCCAAAGCGTATTAGATATGGTATCACTTGAATCATGTAATTTAACAAGTAGAGTATTGCTGAAACAATATAAATTAGGTAGTCATATTTGAATACTAATGCATAAAAGTTATAAATTGGACAAAAAGTGTTTCGATTCAATCCATCCAACGTGTCACTTAAAACCACACAAATTACTCATTTGATCCTTTATCCAACCCATCCCTTTTGCCATTTCTACATGAAATCATTTTAGTGACCAGTTTTTTGAGGATTAGATATGAATGGTATATTTGGAGAGAACTGCCTGTTTTCAGATTCAGTGTAGTATATAGAGGTATCTGCACCAGCAAATAATATCAATGGAACAGGGAGAATCACATACATCAATGCTGCAGCAGGACAATATAAAGTCAGAAAAAAATGTCATATTTCGACATTACTGCAACTATCCTGAAAATTGGCTTTGCAGAACCATGCCAATGATCCAAATATTTGCACTTTTGATGGAATATGAGAGCAAACGAAAAGATCACTTTAAAGTAAATAGATGTACCGGCTGTTATTGGCATCAAACGTACCTTAAGCACTTTGCCTTCTTTTTTCAACCCACATCTTTGCTTCCGCAACAGCCCTTTCTCGTTCAAGGTCTTTATAAAGCATCTTTGCAGTTTCTTTAGGAGACTCTTCTTTTTCTGATCCTTCCAAATCCCATCTGCTACGACCCGATCCTGAACCAGATCCTTCCCCTTCTTCATGTCTTGTATTTTTTCCATTGATTCGTTCTGGTTTTGGGCGTATGTTGGTTTGCAACATATGAAAATGCATTGACCACATCTCTAATGAGAGGCCGAGCAGCAGCCGATTCTTGAATACACATGGATGCTACGGCTAAAGCTTGGTACAGCCCCTCATCGGATAACGACCTGCATTTTCTTCTGTCATTGAACAGCGGTCGTGTCTGCAATCACATCACATCATTATAATTCATCACTACACAAACTATGATAGCACACTCAAAACCTTCATCATATCATTTTATTCACAACTTATAGAAAAACTAAGTTAAATGGACAAGCAGACTGATAGAGGTGTTGACAAGAAGAGCCATCTTCAGAGTTGACTCATCAACTAGAATTGGAGCATAAAGTGTAATTAGTCTACATAGTTTAGCACTTTAGCATCATAAGGATTTGCAATTTATGTTTTAAAGATGGTTTATTTTTCAAGTTTATATAAAATATTTTATTACAATCTTAAGTTAGTGCATATGAACAGAGCCAACTCAAACTTATGCCCTGTATTAGCCACAGAAATATAGGGTCTTTATGAGCCAAACCAAAACTCGAGTTTATACGAGCCTAGAGAAATATAAAATATGACATGGCTTACGACATATCACATGTGATACTTAACATATCACATGTGATACATAACATATCACATGTGATATCACATGTGATATGTTAATTCTGAGCGATCTGAGAAATGCAAAAACATAGTTCGACAGTAACAAAGAACTTGCCGCAAACCGTAAAAATGACTACCTCACATTTTTTTTACAAAACAGTACTCTTAACCCTACAGGCACAAGCCTTCTTTTAGTGTCATCTTTATGGCATCCGCAAACCGTAAAAATTGCTACAAATCTAGTTCTTCCTAGAGGCAAAATCTAGTTCTTCCTAGAGGCAAAATCAAAATCATAATGTTCCGTCATACTTGCACATCAGCACACGTATACCAAAAGATTAATGTTCCGTCACCTAGCCAGATTACAAATGCATCATATGTACTCTTCACAACAAGTGCTTCTAACTTAGTACCAATAGATCAAATTTAAAGAAACAGAAAAAGATACTTCAATCTTAATGCCTCGTGTGTTCTAAGGGTAGTAATCTTACGAAGTTAACTTACAAATACAAAATCATAATGATTTGTATTTGAAGAGTTTCGTGTCTTAGACAAACATAATGCTGAGAATGATGATACTTTTAACACCAGAATTTTAGATCATTATTTGTGCACTCGCTAAAGCGTTAACACACACACACACACACACACACAAAATGCCTAGCTTCCTATAATTCAAATCTGCAGAGATGATAAAATATAGATCCCACATTTATCTATCTTTCCGAATCATAATTGGCTCAGAGCCTCAGACGTTTTCCCCGTATACCAATAAGAGCATGCAGATGCGCAAATACCAATGTGATACACATTAATAAACTAAATAAAAATAATGGAAATAAAAACAAGACGAAATCAGAAATCTACCTTCCTTCCTTCAAGGCACAAGCTGCACATAAAAACCTTATGTTGGTGAAACAAATGACCCTTAAGCTGATTAATATCACGAAACCTAGCTTTTCTTTTTGAAGCATTACCCGCATTCTCCTCCACCTTGTCACATACACTACACGAAAGCCTACACATCGCCTTGATCATTTTATACTGTTCCAAATCATCAAAGTAAGCCTGTGTATCTTCATGATACCAATACTGTCCAGATCGACCCTCCTTATCTTCAGCAGGGAACACGGTAAAGTCACTTATGTTCTTAATGTAGTCCCCTAAAGCCTGCAAAAGACCCCACAATCATACATACAAATCAGCAGTTGACCAAATTGACTACACATCTTAAACATCTTATTTTACACGCAGAAAAGCATATAACTGGTTTAACACCATATCATTATAACAGAAAAGCATATAACTGGTTTTTGGCTTATGTGACATGTGATATCACCTGTGATATCACATATCACAATTACATATATAAGTTCGATATCACCTGTGATATAACTGGTTTTTGGCTTATTTGAAGCATCTAGTTCGATATAAAAACAAAGCCGAAGGCGTCTTCTGTGGCTTAGCCGCAGCCGACGTCTTCGGCAAAGCTGAAGGCGTCTTCTGTGGCTTAGCCGCAGCCGACGCCTTCGGCAAAGCCGAAGGCGTCTTCTGCGGCTAAGCCGAAGCATAAGACGCCTTCAATAAATGCTTCTGATATGTCTTTTTATTTCAATATCTTCATCTCAATGTGTCTGTTAACTCTGAAAACCTAATTTCTTCGTAAAATCACTATAACTTCCATAAACATCGATTAATCATTGTAAAATCGTAATATTTTCAGTATAATCTGAATAAATAGTATCTAATCGTACATCAATTAATCAGTGTAAAACTTCCATAACTATCTAATCGTATGTGATAATAAGAGATAGTTAAATAGTTGTTTAAAGAGTTCCATAACTAATTAATAAGTGTAAAACTTCCATAACTATCTAATCGTATACCTGAAATCGGATTGTTGACTGAATTTGCAACGGAAGTGGTGGTTTCCGATGATGCAAGTGGTGGTAGTGTGGTTAGATAGGAAAAGAGAGAATAAGAGGAATTGTGCGTGTTTTTCCAGTGTTTATGTGTTGGTAATTTTACTAAATTGCCCCTCCATGTTTTTTTAATTAGTAAATACTTTTAATCTTAGCCATCGATCAAATTTAAATGGAGGGTGGGGATGTGTCCCTTCGTATGTGAGCTTTGTTTAGTTTGCAAAATAACTCCACTCTTTTTTTAGTTAGTACATAAATTTTGGTTAAAAAAAATGTATAAATTGTAAGCCCATGCATGCGTGACTATAATTTAACCATATAGCCGATATCTTATGACTATAAGATGATTAAATGTAATACTGATCAAAGATGATGAGGTAATTAATTAGATTATAATTATAATAATATCAAATACGAACTGCACTGCTATTTTAAACCTTAATTAATATGTATTATATATATATATATATATATATATATATATATATATATATATATATATATATATATATATATATATATATATATATATATATATATATATAGGGAGATTTTTTTGCGAGAACCATCTTATCTGCGAGAACTGACAGAACCACCAAAAACATACATGCACGCCTTTTAAAATAAAATAAAAATACATGCAAATCATCAACAATCGTAAGTATCCACCTATGTTCTTCAATATCATCATGAACTCATCCTCTTTTTTCACAAAAACCTTACACACGGCCGCAATATTGTCATTGCACGCCTTATAAAAACATACATGCACACATTCAAAGAAAAATTTTGTATTTTCAATTTCTTATCAAATTCTTTAGAACAACCATGTTTTTTTTAAAACATATATGTTGTTTTTAGAACATATGTGCAAAAATACAATTATTGAAGGCGTGCATGTATGTTTTTGGTGGTTCTGTCAGTTCTCGCAGATAAGATGGTTCTCGCAAGAAAGTCTATATATATATATATATATATATATATATATATATATATATATATATATATATATATATATATATAGGGACACTTTCATTTCAGAACCATCTTATCTGCGAGAACTGACAGAACCACCAAAAACATACATGTACGCCTTCAATAATTGTATTTTTGCACATATGTTTCAAAAACAACATATATGTTTTAAAAAAAACATGGTTGTTCTAAAGAATTTGATAAGAAATTGGAAATACAAAAATTTTCTTTGAAGGTGTGCATGTATGTTCTTATAAGGCGTGCAATGACAATATTGCGGCCGTGTGTAAGGTTTTTGTGAAAAAAGAGGATGAGTTCATGATGATATTGAAGAACATAGGTGGATACTTACGATTATTGATGATTTGCATTTATTTTTATTTTATTTTAAAAGGCGTGCATGTATGTTTTTTGTGGTTCTGTCAGTTCTCGCAGATAAGATGGTTCTGAAATGAAAGTCCCACTATATATATATATATATATATATATATATATATATATATATATATATATATATATAGATGGGATATTATGAGAAGGGGTCTTAAAATGAGAAGGGTGGGAAGGATTGTGGGAGTGACATGTGTCACTTTGCCACATCATCATTCCGCCAAAATTTTTACTGCATCGTGATGCAGTAAAAATTTTGGCGGGAAAAAAAATTTTTTCCCGCCAAAAAAAAATTTTTTTTTTGGGCAAAAAAAAATTTTTTTTTTCCCGCCAAAATTTTTACTGCATCGTGATGCAGTAACCATGATGCAGTAAAAAATTATACTGCACCGTGATGCAGTAACCGTAATGAAGTAAAAATATACTGCATCGTGATGCAGTAACCGTAATGCAGTAAAAATTTATACTGCATCGTGATGCAGTAAAAATTTTGGCGGGAAAAAAAAATTTTTTTTTGCCCAAAAAAAAAAATTTTTTTTTGGCGGGAAAAAAAAATTTTCCCGCCAAAATTTTTACTGCATCACGATGCAGTAACCGTGATGCGGCATGATGATGTGGCATGGGGATGACACATGTCACTCCCACAATCCTTCCTACCCTTCTCATTTTAAGCCCCTTCTCATTGTATCCCTACCCTATATATATATATATATATATATATATATATATATATATATATATATAGTGGGACTTTCATTTCAGAACCATCTTATCTGCGAGAACTGACAGAACCACCAAAAACATACATGCACGCCTTTTAAAATAAAATAAAAATAAATACAAATCATCAATAATCGTAAGTATCCACCTATGTTCTTCAATATCATCATGAACTCATCATATTTTTTCACAAAAACCTTACACACGGCCGCAATATTGTCATTGCACGCCTTATAAGAACATACATGCACACCTTCAAAGAAAATTTTTGTATTTCCAATTTCTTATCAAATTCTTTAGAACAACCATGTTTTTTTAAAAACATATATGTTGTTTTTGAAACATATGTGCAAAAATACAATTATTGAAGGCGTACATGTATGTTTTTGGTGGTTCTGTCAGTTCTCGCAGATAAGATGGTTCTCGCAAAAAAGTGCCTATATATATATATATATATCACTACTAGAAAAATGGCCTTTAATGACATGCTTTTTATGACACACACAATATAATGACGCGCAAAAGTGTGAGTCATAAAAAGACTGTCATAAATTGTAAAATCTGAAGGATAAACGACAGGCATTTTTGTGTGTCATCAAATTCGTGTCATATCTCAAATTTTTTTAAAAAAGGCGGACTACACTTTCATTTCCCACCCAACAAAACATATATCCCGCTAAAAAAAAACCCAAAAAATCAAACCCTAACCAAAAAATACACACGCCTCCCATAAAAAAAACACACACGCATCCCTCCTCCGGAAACCAGCACCACCACCGCCGCAACAGTCAGCCACCGCCACCACACCGTGCCTTCCCCGCCACCTCCTCTCTTCGATTCGGTAACCCACGTGCTCTTTTTCACCATTTTATTCGAAACCCTAATTATTTTTATTAAATAAATCGTGTGGATTAGGTTTAGGCAGTGTTGGTTTTGTTATTTTTAATTTGATTTGTTGTAATTGTTGAATTGTTGTTTGTGTTAGAATATTTGTTGAATTATTGTTGTATTTAGGTTAGATTGGTTTCGTATTATGGAGACGATGAAGATGCTAATCACAAGAAGTAGTGTATAATATTGCTGTAGTTATGGGATCAAGTAGTCAGTTATCTGTATTACAGTCACTTAATGATAATAATGATGATGAAAATAAGTTAAAAAGTAGTAGTAATGGAGTAGTAGTAATAATTGGGGGAACAGAAGGGATGGGATCGTTTTTAGATTCGCGTAGTTACCATTTTACTTACGTTCCTTATTTATTTCGCGTTTTGTTTATATGCTCCATAGTTTTTAAGTTTTCCTTAAACTATTTGTGTTTTGTCAGATCGAGGAAGGTAAAAAAGAATACACGGATGATGATTTGGATGAAATTCGTGAAGAATGGGCAAATTATGTGGCAAACTTCATTTACCGGTCTTGAATTCTATATAATTTAGCGGTTGTAAACTTTTATGGTGAATTTTAGAATTTTAAAATAACTTGTAGTTGTATGAAACACATTGTTTTGATATATATGAAATTCGCTCTTTTGCTATTTGTGTATAAATTTGTATTATGAGATTAATAGTTATTTAATGTGTGGATATTAGTAATTTTATAAAAAAAATATTTTAAAAAAAAAATTTTGAACCATGACACGCAAAAAAGGTGTCATAAAAGTATGTCGTAAAAGGGTGTCATAAATTCATGACGCGCGAAATGCGTGTCATAAAGCTTTATGACGGGTCGATTTATGACACCAAAAAACGTGTCATCTGACCCCTTTTATGACACGCAATGCGCGTCATTAAAGGCCTTTTTTCTAGTAGTGTATATATATAATATATATATATATATATATATATATATATATATATATATATATATAAAATAGGTACGTAGTCATAATCAACTTCTTAATTTATCTTATCGTGGGTCGGTGCAAGAAATAATAACAACGATGTATTTTATTTTATTTTTCATTTAACCATCATGAAATTACGCACATTAATTCCTTCTTAACGATCATGATAAATTTCATATATTGTACGCTTATGGAGTTATGACATGTTTGATAGCCGATAAGGGTAAGTTCTTACTATCTTACATTTGAAATTAAGTCACTTCGAAAGACAACTAACAATCTCGATATATTTACATTGAAATTGACATAGTTGTCGCAGACAAAAGTTTTAAAACCTATAATCACTTAATTTGGGAGCATCTCCTGGATATCAATTAATAGCCTACAAGACTTTTAATAATAATAATATCTTTAGTAGGATTATTTTTTGTATAGCTATGAGGAGTGGGAGCCCAGTTATTATATCGGCTTTCCACTAACTTCTTAAAAATCCTATGAGTTTCTAATAAAATTATGTATAATAATAATAATAATAATAATAATAATAATAATAATAATAATATATTTCACACGTGTTACTAAAATGGTTGAATCCACTTTTGGCCTGTATACTCGACAGATGGCGCTTTGGAGGCCGCAAAAGGAAGACTACACCTCCGATCGACTTAGGGTGGTCCCGATATCTGGGTTGGGACAAACTATGAACGCTAGAACTTACCGATGTGTTTTATGTTACCGCCTAGGTGTCCCCCTGTTTTTTGTCCAGATGTCGTGCTCAGCTTGTTTCAGGTTATTCGCGGGGGACATTTATGGGGACCATGCAGTGTCGTGTGCTGGTATTATTCGTATTAAGCATCGGCATAACGTGGTTCGCGACATTCTCGCTGACATTTGTTCTCGGTCCGGGATCTCGACTCGTAAAGAGGTTGACATCGGTATTTGTGGAGAAAAGGACAAAAGCTTACGCCCAGCTGATATATTGCTCTATTCTTGGGACGGCGGGCAAGATGTTTGTGTCGATTTGACAGGGTCGTCCCCTTTGACGCAATCGGGTATGGTCGATTTTGTGCTAGGGCGAGTGGTAGTTGAAGCAGCACAGCGCAAGCGTGTCAAATATGAGAGCAAATGTGCCGACATTGGATATGAGTTTCTTCCCTTCTCATTCTTCTCCTTTGGGGAACTTGGGAAGGATGCAGCATCCCTACTGAAACGGATCCGAAAGTTCTCAGTAACTCAAGACATCGGTTCGCGAGCCGCTGCTCATATTTTTAATAGGATTAGCTTTGCAATAGCTAGAGGAGTGGGAGCCCAGTTAGTATCTCGGCTCCCCTCTAATTTCTTGTAAATCCTATTTTCTTCTAATGAAATGATGTTTTTATAATAAATAAATAAATAAATAAAAAAAAAAAAAAAAAAAAAAAAAAAAAAAAAAAAAAAAAACCTAACACGTTCTTTACCATTCGGTTTAACTTGATGTCCATATTTCATTAAATTTAGTTATATTGAGTATAGATATAATGCCCGCGCACGCGCGGGGTTTTTTCTAATCATTTAAATAAATTATTATTTTTAATTTCGGGTTTTAATTATTATAACAGGACCTTCAAAACCATTGTACTTTGATTGAGGTATTGAATTAGGGTTATTTAAGAATGTAGTGGGTTTTAATATTAATTAGATTTGGAGGAGATGTTCTTGCGTCAATGATTGTGCGTGAATGAATGATAAGAGATCGAGTTTGATTGATGAAGGAGGAATTTGGGAATGTTGGGACTTCAAATATTTAGTGGGAATGATACTGAATTTTAAGTTTCAGCCCAAATCTTTGAAAAACTTGCTCCACCGTTTTCAAGTTTTAATTTTTTATATTTTGACACATATATTTTTGTAAGTTTTTATTGAATGATTACAAATCACATTCGTTTTTTTGTAGAATATGGATAAATTTAGAAGTATTTAGGCTTTTCTTATTTAATATTTAAGAAAATAATAATAATAATAATTTGATTATTACTTAATAAGGTATGATTTAATTTTTTTAAAATGTAAAAGTCCCCACTATGGGTTTTGTTTTACTATATAAAAGATTTGAGTTTGATATCTTTATTAAACAATTAGCTAAATCGCACATTCTGATTTTGGACTTTTAAGTAATACTTGCTCTCAACTACTCGATTGCGAATTCTAACCTACATCGTTTACAATAGCTTCAAGTTATCAACAATAATATTAATTCTTAAAGTCCATATATTGTTATATAATTTTTTAAATCTCACCTTTTGAAATATTCTGGCCATTTTTATACTTATGCTATTATAAAATTTTGTTATGTTAATTCTAAGCCGACAAGCTAACGTTTAAAAATAAAAACCAAATATTTTTATACATATATATGGCCAATGTGGTCATTGCTGTATTCAAATCCTCAACTCATTATAATATATGCTAAATATGATTTTTGAACGGTGCAATTATGAAAATCTTAAAGGCTCCGTTTTGTGTTAAACCGCACCCTTATCGGTCCATCAATAATGATTTAGTACATGAACAGACCCAAACAGTATGTTAGTAGGCCGTGTGCCACTTTGTGATTGGTTGAAATGTGTTGCCACTTTCTCTGTTCATCCCCGTTTCTCCGTAACGATATCGTAATACAATCCAAAACATGATTTAGCAATTAGTGGTTGAAAATTAGTTCCTGAGAATTCTAGACTCTCACAAACACACACACACGATCTTCTCTAATAAGCAATTTGTTCCAGAGAATTCGTGACTCTCACACAGACACACACGACCTTCTCTAATAAGCATCAATATCAATTACCCATATCTTCCCAAAAAAAACCATAAACAAATCAGAATCACTAAAACAAAAAAATCCTAAACAAAATCCAAAATACTAAATAAGATCGAAAACTTGAATTTTCAGGCCGACGTGTAATTGCAATTGCATCAAGAGACCATACCCTTTTGGTTCTTATATGTTTGATTTAGTTTCTGTTGGGTTTTATTCGTTTGATTTAGGTTTTTGGATTATTTGTGTTTGATCTATTTATATTGTGTACTTATTACTTTTAGGTGTCAAAAACATGAATATAAGATAATCATAAATTCGGATAGAGGCTTGAAGATTGGAAGATGTGAAGGGATTGTTGGTTTCTTGAAAGATGAAGGTAATTTAATTCTTATGAATCTGCTTTAATTATTATAATTATTTCTACAAATAATTCGACATAAAAGATGTGTTAAGCACTACAGTATTTGGCTTATTTTTACATAATTAAATGAAGTTTGAGAAATCTTTATTTGTTTGTTTGTTTGTTTTTTTAGATAGAAAAGTATAACAATGATGTGCTTTCTGTATTGATGTATCTTAAAATATAGGCTTTTTTCAAGAATGGTATGAAAAGGGCAGTATAACAAATGCAAAGATTAGTTATTGGCATGTTTTATGTAACTGATATATGATTTTGTGCAAGGATATAGAAATTTGAGACTAGTTTGCCATCATGTATTCATGTTGAAAAAGATGAAAGTTTGGCAAAAGGGGAGAGAAAGAAAGATAAAACTGTATATGTTAGCTTATTGAACAAGGTGGTAGATGTTCAATAAGCTAGGATGATATTCTCTCAATAGTATAATTTACTAAGATAGAGCATAGAGTGCAAATAAGTAACTGACATGACCCCTACTATCAATATAATCAACCGGCCCTAAAACACAAGCAACGATAAAAAAATGTTTCTATACATCAACTTTTCTTTATATTAATCAACAAATTTTATTCAAGTTATTTAATAATATTATGTTAAGAAGGTTAATGGTTAAAGTTGAAGGTTGATTGTGCACTGAATCTGCCATGTTTTCAATCTGTGCAGAACATGATTATGTAATCCATAAAGACTTCATAAAGGTAACAATTTTCCTGACATTTTAAGTTTTGTTACGGTAGATATTGAAATATGGTAAACTCTAGATCCATTTATTTCAGTACATAGCATACATATATAAATGCTTATTGGGTTATTATTTCACTATCAACCTTATGTTGTTATTTACGGGATATTCAACTTAAGGTAGTACCAACTCTATGTATTTCGATGCTTAATTTAGATGTGTTGATGTTTCTGAAAGATTAAATTGGATTTTGATGTTTCTGAAAGCTATTATATTTTTAGTATTAACTTTCTAATGTATTCCCAGGTCCTTAAGTGACGAACAAAATGCAATGTACCGAAGCTGATAACATGTAATGAAATCAAGAAAGAAGTATCAATATTGCGGTTGGGCTGTTGCAGAAGTCTTATGTAGTGGAAGAGAATGATGAAGAAGTAAAATAACCTCAAGAAGATGAGGAGGATCAGATACTAGAATCAGACATCGACTTGAAGGTGAAACAGTTGTGCCTGATAATGATCCTCCATAAAAGGCCAGTCTTTACTTCTGTCATTTATCTTAACTTGCTTGATTGGTGTTTCTTTTATCTTTGCCATTATATGATGTCTTCTTTTTAACACAGATGGGATATTCTTCGGTGGAGGTCTCAGAAAAGAATCGTGATGCTTCTCAAGAAGTGATGAACTCAAATAAGTACATTTTATTACCGTCATTTATCCTATTTATTTGACTTGTTTTATTATATTATCTGTGAGAATTGATACTTAATCGTTTACTTTTGTAAATCTCAGTTAAAAACAAGCATTTGGTGAAACTTGGCGATTTTGGACTAATTATGGAGCAAAACAAGCAAGAAGATAAGAGTCTACTGAAATGTACAAGATCAAGACATTCTGCTCCAGATACGCTGCATCTTGCTTATTACATGTGGCGCATCACTATCAAGATTTCACCAGTTTCGATCCAAGATATAAGAGGACATGCGCCGCATCTGAGAATGGAGTTACGCCGCATCTTCTGGCGGTGTACGAATATTCCTGAATATATTAATCTTGGACCCCACGCGAAGTTAAGTCAATGCGCCGCATCTACTTATTAGATACGCCGCATCTTACCCTCAGACAGAAACTATAAATACCCCAAGACCAGACGAATTTTTAGAGAGAATATATATGAAGTACGAAGACCACAGAAACCTAAGGCCGAATTCAGACGATTAGGCAGCACAAGACACACCCGAACGAAGATACAAGAGCTGTAAGAAGGTCCTGCATGTATTTAATTCATTAAGTAGTTTTGTTTTATTGTGTTAGTAAACTTTAATTCATCAGGATTGGTGGCTTGTGTAATGTGAGGAGAAAGATTGCACTCCCTTAAAACTGCTTTCCCATCAATTAAAGTTTATATGTTGTTGTCTTTGGTTACTACTTATTAGTGCATTGATAACCTCTGTGTTTATTAGTGGCCTGCGCATTTGACTACGGAAGAAAATGTGGCTCCCACGGTTGTTACTAAATTGATCACTTAGGAATAACTTTTAGACATAAGTAATCATTAAGGGATTTCTCGCCGATAAGATTAGAGCCAACGAGAAAGGGTTAATTACATACACTTCATATAAAACTATCAATAAAACAAGTGACAATCTACTTAATCATCAGGACAGGTCTTCTTATTGTCTCGAGTATTTATCTGTGTACGTGCGTGCCTATCGCTGATTCGTGCTCATTAGTTTAGTTTATTATTTAATTGCAACCAAAATGTGCCAGTCTCTCAGGCTGAACCCCCTTGCGTTAGATTAGGTTGTATAATTAACTTAGAATATTAAAATACTGATTTGAATGACTAGATAATACGTTCCACTCTTAGTGATCGACACTCTACTTACCATTATATTCATACTGACCGGGTACACTGCTCGTTAAGTGTGTGTGTTATTGATAAGTCGGCTAAATATAAATTTAAAACTTGAGTAGGCATTAATACTGCTAAACCGCAACGACACATCACGCGCATCAAGTTTTTGGCGCCGTTGCCGGGGAGTGAATTGTTATTATCTGTTAATTTGATTAGTATTTTAATTAGGTTTTTATTTTTAATTTTTAATCTAACCGCTAACTCTGTTGTATGTTAGGGTAAATTGCATTCATTGTATTATTTTGCATATTTTCTGTTTTTGTGTGTTTTTAATTTGTGTTTATTTTGGTTTGTTTTTATTTGTTTTTATTTTTCGTATTTTCTGCATACTGCTATCGTTGTACTGAGCTTATTCAAACGATACAGCGCATCTGATTTCTCAGATACGGCGTATTGCGTTTAATTTTTATAAAATACAACGCGTTTAATTAATTCGATACGACGCATCTTTCCCCAAGATACGGCGTATCTGTTTTTAATAAGAAATTTTTTTTTCAAGCGATAACGCGATACGACGCATCTGTTTTAGCAGATACGGCGTATCTATTATTTTAATTAAAAACGGTTTTCGAATTATTAAACAGATACGACGCATCGATCTCTGTCGATACGGCGCATCTTTCTGAATCAAAAATCTTATATTTTGAAACGTAACGAAAATACGGCGCATTAACTTTTGTTAATACGACGCATTTAATTTTAAATAAATATCGATTTTTTATAATTAAAATTGATACGGCGCATTCTAATTTATAAGCGGCGTATCTATTTTCTCAATAAAGTCTGATTAAATTTTAACGATTATAAGATACGGCGTATCCAACTTTTTGGATACGGCGCATCATCTGCAGATATCAGTTATTTTTATTCTTATATCCGTTTCTATATTCATTAATTTCCCTTCTAGCGAACAAATCCTACTGAAGATTTTACCTATGATGACAGGTTTTGCTATGGAAGACATGTCAGTGAACGGATATTGTAGGGTATTCACAATGCAAGAAACACTTATGAGAGGCTTAGTTTGGATCGAATAGATAAGAAAGTCTAGAGAGAAGTAGGAGAGATTGGAACCTTAGAGAGAGAAAGTAATGTGTATTAGATTAATATGAGAATAAGGTCCAACCCTTCCCATGGGTGGGAAGGGAGTATTTATACTATTACATAATATGTCCCTAGTGGACTGTGGAGCGAGCTGACAGTGGGGAAAGCCCCGACCCTCTCCACAAATATAGATACGACTAATACTAATACTAATTAATAACTAAGCTATTAATATTACTGATAATCCTACGAGCTATGATGAACTAATAAGTACTCGGGGTGACCGAGTCTTCTGCTGAATATTCATATTCCTAACAATCTCCCCCTAAGGGAGGTCACCCCAGAAGTAATGTTCTGAATTACAGCACTTCTTCCTTGGATCTTGGCATCATAGCTCGTAATCATTGAATCTTCAATGTCATAGATTGTTGTGCACACATCAGTGATCTGAAGATGACTACTCTTTTGTCTTGGACGAACTGTGTGTAATCTTTGAAAGTATCATCCCTCTTGAGTCTCCAAGTCATCTTTCTGTAGTAATACTCCATGTGATGAAATGTACTTAGAGCCGACATGCTCACACGATATGGGGTCATGATCTTCAGCATCAGAGTTAGCAGAAGCTGTGTTGAAGGTCTTTTAGGGTGATCATGACTTCTTTGATGATGATGTGGTGTGAACATGTGGTGATGGATTGGCATCTTTTCTGCAACCAGCTACAACAGCAACCAGCTACAGCATTCCACAGCTACAATCGCCAGACGTTCCTGCATACGACAGTTAGCAATAATTCGACCGGTACTTACAAGTTTGGACTTCGAGATAGTCAACAGCATATTGTGAAAACTATCTCTAATCCTTACCAAGACCGTTCCTAATCGAAAACCCACAGAGGGCTTTTTAAGATTTTACCGTAGTAAATCAACGATTAGGTGAGTCGCTGGAGATCACTCCACGACTATAGATCGTTTGAAACCGCCGCGACCACTAAGCGTAATCCATAAAGAATTACCGAAGTGACCTGCTTTCAGGGCTGCTTGATGTTGACCCTGGCAGGAATTTCCATTCAATCATTGAGAATTACATTGGTAAATTCCCTCATAAATGTTCTGGCAGATTGCTAAGATCTGCGTAGGACTCTTAAGATTACAACTGGTGTCCTTAATGATGAACACCCAGTGTAGAAATAATTTGTGTCCCTATGAGATCTTATTATGCATCTCGTGGCTCTAGACTCAATTGTGCGTTTTGATTTGGTGATCGGAGGCTGGAGAGGACTGCCACCTTTTCAATATCATCTAACTCGGAGTGAGAGAGATGATAGAAATGTATTGATCTCCGTGACAAGTGAAACAAGAGTCCTTTGAGGGACCTTGAGTGGCTAGGGAGGGTTGTGCAGCGTATCACTGGGTCCATGATACTTTGTCTTCAATGCCAGCAACCAACTAAGTGATTCTGACAGCATATGTATTGACCCGGTTTCTGCCTAAGTTGTAAGAAGGGCTATTTCTTTTCACCCTTTATCTTTACAATTCTTTTTCATTCTTCAACCCCTTCAGTGCTTACCGAGACTTCCTTACTCGAACCTTGTTGGGTTTGTTCCAGTACTAGCTCCATCTCAGTCGGCACTTTTCCCTCATTCACTTTTCTCCTTTTTAATCATACCTAAGGACTTCTACACTAACTAGTGGATTGTCCCTGGGTAGATCCCTCCGGCTCTGGCTGGATCGTGGGAACTTGAGCCTAACCTAACCATCCTTATAACTCCATGCATTACTTAACATGGTCGGTCTTTGGTATTCATCCACGATTGCCAAACCAAATCTTTGAAAAATCTCTTCAAGTGTTCATGATTCTGAAACACATTTTTGCAAACACTTGAGAGTTTTATATTTTTCAAATTGCTCCCCCTCAACATGTGCTCGGTTGATTGTTTTATAAATTTGCACATGTTAGGTAGAGCTCGCACTTTATGAATTGATCCACTTTCAGTGAACAAGACCGATTCGAGACACGCTTACATCACTAGTTAGACTAGCTTGAAATTATTACCCGGCCTGGTCAAGTCCACAGAAAGTTTCTCGAAATGGTACACTCTACTCAGATTCATCTTTTTCGAGACACGCTTACATCACTGGTTAGACCAGCTTGAAATTATTACCCGGCCAAGACGAATCCTTTCGATTGATGACAGTTCAAGTTTCGTCAATTCATTGGTTAATTCTGAGTCACGGCCACATGAGATGCCAAATCCTTTGTTTTGTTAAAACCATTTGCTCCCCCTCAATATGTGCATTGATATAAGAAAGATTTTAGCACATACGGAAGAGCTTACGTTTATGACCAAAACATTTTGCTCCCCCTCAATATGTGCCTTGATGTACAAAATGGTTTAGCACATACGGGAGAGCATACATTAGCTTCCAAATCATCACATTTTATCAGAATTTCCTATTTAAATCACATTCTCTCCCCCGATCAAAAATTTCAAACCATTTGAGATTTGTGATCTCAATTGATTTAAATACATTTAGAAAAATTTGGGAGAAAATGTGGTCAGGTTTACATTATTTTCTGATTTTGAAGCATACTATACTTCCCTTGAAACACCAAGAGAGGATTACTTGTTAATATACACAGATCACACATAGAGTATTACAAATTTAGAGGAAATTACATTGTAAAATTACAAGTGCCCAACAAAAGAATACTACAAAGACCACTTATGGAGCGAATCATTTCATGTCGTTCTTTCCATCAATCTGTAATCTCCTTCACGAACTCTACCCCCAACGAAGCTTTCCAAGTTGCGAAAGATCCTTCTTGTTTTCAGTCTACGCTCTATGGCTTTCATAAACTCTTTGCTCCTTTGTACATCCAGATCAGTCCAGAACTGAGTCTTCAATTGTGGATTGTGAGGATTTAGCTTGAAGTCTTTAATCCTGAAATCCAGTGCTTCATCGATCATCCTCAGGGTACCATCGCTGAATTTATGAATCTCACTGAATTGCATCATCATAGGAGTCCCATGTTGGTCAGTGAACTTGACAGCTCTTGGAGATTCGATTACTTTAAAGTCGTGAATGTACTCGAGACCCTCACGTTCCCAATATGGCTTAGTGAGATTGAGTTTGGTCTGATAGCTCTCTATCCCTAGTTGAAAATCACTCACCCTCTGCCTGATAACAAGACCCCGGATCCATAAGTTAACAGCTGCCGCAAGCGCCTTCTTGTCGCGAGGTGGAAGATGATTCAGGTGCCCTTGAAGATTCAGAAGGAAGAGATCCTCGAAGTCACTCGGAGATAGATATTTGAAGTCGCTTTCAGAAATGATATACTCCTTTTGATCAGCACGACGAAGCACTATCCTTTTAAGATACTCATATCCATACATTGGGTGAATATCAACTTTGACAACACTTAAGATTCTTAGATGAGAGCGTATACCCCGACGACTTCCCTCTCCTGCGTGCCGTTCAATGTAAAATCGTTTCTTGTGGAACCACCAATGTGTGACCCCATAAGATGCAGTAATTTCAAACTTGTATTCTTCATCTGACCATACTTGATCAGGCACCATTTGTTCTAGCCCAACGTCAGGGTAGTAAGCCGCCTTCATCTTGGAAATGGATAATGCTTGACGATCACCATTATTCCCAAACCGGAGATAATTCAGATCGTTGTTAAAGAAGAGATCTGCTTGAATGTTCTTCTGACCTGGTGGACCATCAAAGGGAAGAGGTCGGTTGACATCGTAGGAAAGGATCCGGTCATCAACTTGATCAGTAAATAGTCTTTGACATTCTTCCATTTGATATTGAAGATGAATCACATCAGGATGAAACACTTTGACGATTTCATATGCAGGACCTTCCAAGTCTTGGGGAGTGAGATTTGTGATGCCTTTCTTCTTACAGAACCAACTAATAAATGCCCCCATGTCTTTTGTTTTCGCCAGCAGTGAGTTCTCTGGAGGTGGGTTGTGTTGTGATGCAATAGCAGCTGCCCAATTGTTTTTAGGAACACTTGTGTCTGATGGTGGAATAGACCAATCTGTTTCAGGAACTGGTTCTCGTTCTTCCTCAGGTACAGGTTTCACCCAAGATTCCCTGTCTTCCTTGGTGAATCGTTTAATGGTGGGGTTAGAGTCATCCGTTGTGTCTGTGCGTAAGAATTCCAACCACCATTTTTGATTAGGATCAACGGTTGGGATATTGGTGTTCGCAGAGACATCTTCTTCATCAGTTTGAGTAGACAAATCATCTGCAACCGATTCTTCATTCATGACAAAATCTTCAGGAACTGGCGAGAACGAGGGCTTGTATCTGTCATCAACTGTGGTCCACGCAAGCGATCCTGCCTTTGAAACACCCTTAGATGTGCTTGGGCCAGAAGAAGTAGTGGTTTGATCTTTACCACCAGAAGATTCAGTTGGACGATGATGAGCTTGAGCTTGGGTGGATTCTGAAGCTCCTGACATTTTTGCTGCTCCGGATCCACCAGCAGGTGGAGGAGGTGGAGGAGGATGTGGTGGAGAGCCAGGGGGCGTACTGGGTTTAACTTGTCTTCTTTTCTTCTTCTTCCGTTGTTCTTCAAGCTCAGCCATGAGGAAATCCTGATTATCGCGGCTCATCGATTTTTCCAAAGCTTCATAAAGCCGTTGATGATCTTCGTGGCCTTGATACTGACCACATTCAAACATTCGATCATAGAGGATTGATTTCATATCAGTAGTAGGAAGATCTCTGAATCGTGTCTTCATAGGAGCTTCCATTGCCCATCTGACTGCTTCCTCTACTTGATCATTCACAGCTTGAGCCACCTTTTGATCTATATTAAGCTTTTCCACCTCAAGTAGTCTCTGCTCATAATTATTCATCTTCCGTGACATGTCATCAATGAGCTTTGTGGCGGCAGTTAATTGGGATGCTAAATTAGATGGTACTTCTGGAGGGATGGGTGTCGCTGGTGATGCTTCTGGTGAGGGATCTACTATGATAGTTGCTGTTGTGGATACAGGAGTTGTCATAGATCTAATACCAGACATGTCTTGTTTAATTGGTACGGACACCATTGACTCCACTTCCTTATCATCATGTGGTATGTCAGTCTCTGTGGTGTTGTCGTTGTCTTTATCCAGGATGAATTGATCACCATAGTTGAAGTCGGTGTCAAGGTTCTTCAGAGACGATAGTGTGCCAGTAGACCCTGTTGGTTCATTCAGGTGAGATTGCTCATCCTCCTTCATTTTCAGATTCTCATGAACCCCCGGGTATGTGGAAGCCACGAATTCTTCATGTTGTATTTCTTGTGGAGGCTCTGTAGTGGTTGTTGTTATCTGATCTTGAGTTTCCATAATGATGTTATCAGACTCAGCTACTTTCTGAACTTTCTCATCATGACTCACACCTTGATCTTGTGGATCCTTAATTTCAGTATGTGTGACCTTCATCTCCTCCTTCTTCTCTTTAATAACGTTACCAGACTCAGCTTCCTTATGGACTTCCTCTTCTTGATTCTCACTTTGATCTTGTGGGTCCTTTACTTCTGTATGTGTGATCTTCATCTCCACCTTCTTTTCCTTGTACAACTGTTCATCGCTTTCTGTATCACTGGAATCTTGAGCAACTTCTAAGCTTGGTGATTCTTCTTGATGTTCTTCAGAAAGATCAAGTGCTCTGGATGATCCCTGATCACGCTTCCTGAGCACAAATCGTGTTGTTGTCTTGGATGCCGGAGATGATATGGTAAGAAGAGTCTTTGCAGCTTGGACCTCTGTAGCTACTCCTTTACCTTTGCCCTCTACTTCAGGCAATGGCTTACTGCTCTCAACAACAGGTTCTCTAAGGACAACTCCTTTCGTAGCACTCTTTGTTGATTCAGCGTGTTCTTTTGCACTCAGCTCCAAAGCTTGTTGTAGATCCGGATCTTCTTCATCTCTCAGACCTAGTTCAGGTCCCACCATCTCTTCATCATCATCTCGACCTTTCGTCTTGATTCTCTTGGATTTCAACTTCTTGCTTGATGCCTTCCTTTTGATCTTCTTCTTTTTCTTGGATCCCTCAACTTCTGTGGGTGCATCCTTTCTTTTCTTTGATTTTGATTTAGATTGGGTTTGTTTGATGGATTTCTGGGTTTCTGGTTCAGGGGTTTCGGCTTCACTTCTTACCTTCTCAGAGAGAGACTTTTGATATCCCTCTACTTTGCTCAGATATTCCTTATAATAGGAGGCTTGACGAATGTTATCTGAAATAAGAGGCTCAGGAATAAGCTTTCCAAAGACTTCTTGTTTGGCCCCTTTAGCAGCCCATTTAAGATTTCCCAGAACAAATTCTTCAGAGGACAAGTGGAGAGGAGAATCAGTTCTAGGATGGAACTTGTGAAGAGAGTAGAGGTGATTGATTATCATTTTAGTGAATCTGATGCTAGGAATTAACATCTTCCTCACTGTCTTCCTGCTGGCCAGATTAGATTCCAGTTTGGCTTTGTCTTCTAGGAAGGTGTGAATGGAGTGAACGAATTCTTCCCAGATCCTTTCAGCGAAATCTATGTTGGAACGTTTTATGATTCCCCATAGAATTTGAAGCACTGGAGCCCTAGGTCTTTCATAAGCAGAAGTCTTCCCAGTAAGACATAAATTGAGAATGGTGGCGAATGTTCTCCATGGTTGATACATTTCACTGGTGACTACCGCCGACACCTTGAGAACGGTTGATGGATAACCCAGATCATTAAGGAAGTGGACGAGAGCCTCGGATGTAGGAGGTTGAGTAAAGGGTTTATCAGTGACAGCAGGTGAGATTTGAAGAGCCTCTCTGATGGTGTCTGATGTCAGCTCGTACCATTGTTCATCTAACTGACAATGGTAATTACCAGTGTCTTTGTTGAGTTCAATAGTATTCCAGAACTGTTGAATGTATATGGACGGAACGGTTGCACATGCAGTGAATGCTCTGAAGAAGTTGGTATCCTTTAAGATATCAACAGATATCTTGTAAATAGGATTGGGTTGAGGTCTTGCCACATCGATATAACAGTTGCTCCTTCCAATAGGGATCCATTTGTTCTTAGGAAGGATTTGTTCATCTGTGCGAACAGGTGCTGAGACTGCAGGGTTTGGTTCTGAGGAAGTAGTGATCTCTGTATCTGTCATTGTATCTACACACACACATTCACAGAAAGACAGTATGTCTATGCAAATTAGATGGGAGACAATCCTTGAGGTTAGCACAGAGACTGTGTGTACATAACAAAAGACTACAGTAGATCAAGTAACACCCAATTGTAAGAGACCTAAAATGCAGCAACCATCATTCACATTATAAAGAATTAACTGCACAGCTGCATTTGTAAGCATGTAGACACACGAATAGACATAGCATGACAATACAGACAAATTGCATCCATGACCAAGTAGACAAACAGCATCCATAATCATAGACAAACCGCATTAATGAACAATCAGACAAACCGCATTCATGACAGATTAGACAAACCGCGTTTGAGATTGATTAGACAAACAGCGTTCGTGATTGTTTAGACAAACCGCGTTAGTGATTATTCGGACAAACCGCGTTCGTGATTAATTAGACAAACCGCGTTCGTGATTAATCTGACAAACCGCGTTAGTGATGAAACAGACACACCGCGTCTGTGACAAGATAGACAAACCGCGTCTGTGACAAGATAGACAAACCGCGTCTGTGACAAGATAGACAAACTGCGTCTGTGACAAGATAGACAAACCGCGTCTGAGACTAATCAATCAAACCGCGTCTGAGACAAAACAGACAAACCGCGTCTGTGATGAATAGACAAACCGCGTCTGAGACTAATCAAACAAACCGCGTCTGAGACACAACAGACAAACCGCGTCTGTAATGAATAGACAAATAGCATTCAAGAATGATCACTCAAATAGCACCGATGAACAAATTATAAAGCACCCTACACCCTAGATCATGTAGAGAGTACTAATTACAGATTTCACATTATGCAAACACTTCATGACATGCCAATCACTTCACAATAGAATCACATAATTCCACACAGAGTTAAATCACCACACATTGCAGACTTATCGACATATGCAAGACAAACCGCATTGAAGAATATAACACCACTTAATCATCAAAGCATTCATTACTATGCAAGTGTATGTACGTACGACAACAACACAACGAGATCTTATAACAAACAACCCTATCTTAGTCCAGATTCACTCTAACTAAACCCATCTATCAATCGACTTAATCTCATCTAACCTTGAAAGAACAAACAATCGACTTAACAATTTATCAATTCAGATTTCTCATCTGATTAGTGAGAAAAGAAACCCATTCTATCCTAGAGACTAATTAATCGACCACTGATTGAACAAATCCTAGACCCATGAGCGATTTTGACTTTTGGAGTCAAACATCACTCGACGGATCACACCAATCCAACACACAACTTGAATGATGTAGCAATATGAACATATAACACTTATCAATACATTCATAATTAAGAATCCCATCAATCAAAACAAGAAATAGCAAACTCACCTAGGATCGAGTGATGAACCGAACGAATCAACCTAAAAAAAAACAAGTCCGACATTAAGATTCTAGGAATAGTACAATTAACTACCTACTGATATGGGTGAGGGTCGATCATTACCTAGGGAAGTCTCGATGGATGGATAAAGATGGCGATCGTGGGTTTGGTTAGAGATAGTGAGGTTCGATCGGTTTGATTATGGAGGAGAGAGAGTGTTGAGGGACAAACCGGGTGTGATATGGTTCTTAAATATCCTCACCTAACATTGAAGTTAACCTTAATGACACTTTTGGTCCCTGTCTTTGTTGGCTAGACAAACCGCATAGGTTACAATTCTAACAACTACCTCCTAATGACACATTTGGTCCCTGTCATTGTTGGCTGTGACAAACCGCATAAGTTACAATTCTAACACCCTACTCCTAACTCTCCTCTTTGTACTAAATGACACCTGTGGTCCCTGACTTTCCAATCAATATACCTTCTAACACACATCGGCATCCAAATCAGTTACGACACACTAAATCCCTAAGGACTTAATAATAGCCCAGTCAGTTACACAATGAATACTCATAGACGAGTTTAAATTGCTATTGTTCTCCCCCTCAATCAATGACTGAGCTTTTGTAGAGAGATTTAGACATTGATTGAACAGCAATTTATCACTTGATGAGATCAACGGTGAATGTCTTTAGGCCAACAAAAATCATCAGTATGAATGAACATGAATATGAAGTAATCCATGCTCAGGTGAACATCACCTTGTTGGAGGAACAGCCGTCTTTTTGGCGACGTGCTTTCCCCAAAATGAAGCGCGGGTTGCTATCTAAAGTAATAGCAAGCCACAGAGACATGATTTACTTATTAGGATCTACTTCTGTTCGAGCTTCATTTAAAACCCCGTGTCATTATTGAATGACATTTCTAGGGTCGTAAATGTTATCGATATCCAGAAGACATGCCTCTCTCTATCCAAGAACACGTAATACTATATATATATACAAGAAACATGTACCTATAAAATAGGAGAAACTATATACACCACGAAAAAGGATACTTGAGATTTTCTTTGTAACATCTGTACGAGTTTTGAACTGAATTGTTCAAAAGTCATTGTCCCCGTACATTACCGGTGGGTTTTCCGAACCTCCTCTGTGGGAGTTGATGTCCCCTTTGGTAGCCACACCTTGAGTTTTTTCATGATGCATTCTGTGAGAGTAGCTGCACGCGGAAACCGTCTCCCTGCACTATCATAAATATTTTGTACGCATGTATATTGGTTAGTGACTGTGGGGTCCTGTCTCTGTGATTTCTTGCAACCATTCTTAAAAGCATTTTCCGTGTCAGTAGGTACCCACTGACGACCGACTTGCTTAAAGATTCTACCGGTTGGCAACCATCTTAGGCACGTTCTAAATATGCTCTGTTTCTGAGGAACCTTAGTGTTTTTACGAGAGAAAGTTTCTTGTTTTTCAGCACTAGATCTATTAGGCTTCCTAGGGTGCTTCATTGATTTTAGAGGCCTATGGTGATTGTTTG
Source organism: Artemisia tridentata subsp. tridentata (assembly GCA_021014915.2). Taxonomy (NCBI): domain Eukaryota; kingdom Viridiplantae; phylum Streptophyta; class Magnoliopsida; order Asterales; family Asteraceae; genus Artemisia; species Artemisia tridentata. The sequence continues at coordinate 177,568,618 of CP139509.1, forward strand.
TCGAAGTAGAGGATGCAATGATATGAACATTAACTTCCATTGTTGGTATCATGTGAGACTTATCCTGAAAGTGACTCTTCGCTGATGCTCCCTTATGTCTAGGTTGTGAAGTGACTGATTTAGGCAAACTCTTAGTCTCACCAACTTGGGGAGCACACCTTGGAGAAGATGTTCCCAAGACTGATGATTTGACAGACTTAGGATTCACCCTGTTCTTGGCCGACTTCTTGAAGTCATTCCTACGAAAAGCTAATGAGAAACTTTTCCTAAGGTTTTGTGCTTGAAGGTGATCATTATCAGCCTGTAACTTAACAGTGTTTACGTCATGTGAGGTTTTATCATCATTGACCTTTTCTTGCAATTCACTTAGTTTGGTCCTTAACATGTTAATAGTCGCGTTCTTTGCCACCAGCTGATCTTTCAACTCATTTATCATGAAAAATTCCCGAAAGTCAGGTAATTCCGGATTTTTTGATGGAAGGTTAATTTGGAACTTTTCCTTTAATTGTTGCATTGAAATTTCAAGATCAACACAATGTTTTTCAAGTTTTGAAAATCCTTTTAAAAGTTCATTGTAAACCCTTTTTTCAATCATATCAGGTGATTTGAAAGACTCAGCCGTAGGCAAGGAATTAGACGAATTGTCATGCACACTTACATTAGAAACAGTATTATCTAGATGAGACAGATGTACCACAGTGGTCTGTGCTTGGTGTTTTTCAGGTTCGTAGGATTCCTTCTCACATCTTGTGAAGTCACTTCCTGTGTTGACACCATCATCCGTCTTGTCTGATTTAGTTCCATTCCTACCCAGTTCACCTTTTTCCTCAATGAACCCTTGGACATCCCTTATCAGCATTAGCAGTGTCGTTTTGTACATTTCAACTTCTGACCCAGTATATTTAGCAAAGCATTCTTTAGTCACTTGGCAGTCATAATTATAATCCATAGTGTATTGAGAGTTGATGAACACTTGGAGTTGATTGTTGATCACATTGAGAGCCGCTCTGGATTTATCTTCAGAATATTCTTCCTTGACCAGCTCTTGTTCTAGTTGATCCAGATATAATGTCATCATGACTGTGAAATCACCAATTTCCTGACCAAAGAGTGAAGCGAAAGCCCGTTTGTACCCCATCACGTATTCAGAGTTACCGAACAAAGCCTTAATGTGTGATAGAAGTGAACGGAAGCATGCTACTTGACTTTCCTTTGCATTAGCCAACTGCATATCCTCAAGGCATTCATCCAAGTGTGACTGCGAGTGTGATTCATCAGTTCCAGAAGAATCAGTATCATTTGTTTCTGTTAGAGATGTGTAATCATAGTTCCCATGATCCTTAATGTTATCGTACAGTTTGAGAACCTCCGATATGATGGAGTCTGAGTTAGTCGTCATAGTGAATACGAGATTTTACTGATCTTGTGATATAACCGAGAGATCGAATCTTTCGCGGGAAATTTCTAAAATCACCAAGACACAAACCGCCTAGACAAACCGCGTATACACAGGAGATACAAACCGCGTTGACACAAACCGCGTGTGCGCCTTAGAGACAAACCGAGTTCACACTGGATATACAAACCGCGTATGTGCCAAGAGACAAACCGAGTTCACAATGGAGATACAAACCGAGTTCACACTAGATACACAAACCGCGTACACACCGTAGAAACAAACCGAGTTCACACCAGAGATACAAACCGCGTTGACACAAACCGCGTATGCACCTAATAGACAAACCGAGTTCACACTTGATATACAAACCGCGTAGACACAAACCGCGTATACGCCTTAGGGACAAACCGAGTTCACACTGGAAGTACAAACCACGTAGACACAAACCGCGTACGCACCGTAGAGACAAACCGCGTTGGCACAAACTTCCAAACCTGTCACTATCAATGCCGTTTGTCCTTTTGCCTAAACTAGTATAAAGACAAACCGCGTACCCGATGCTACACAAACCGCATTCAAGAACGTCCAAACCACACAAACCGCATCCAAGAACTCTTGAAAGAAAAGCACTCGAATCACCCACAAACACCACACGAACCTTAAATCTGTGAATCCAAGCACTAAATACTACTCCTATACTATTTCTAAGCTAGAAAGTACAAATTATAACAACTTTAAATAACTAAACAAAGCACAAAATGAAATAAATGTATCTAAACAAATATCTTAAAATTCGAACCAAAAACCTCACAAACTACACAAATCCGTGAATACCAACTCTCATGGACCTAACCATGGCTCTTGATACCAATTGTAGGGTATTCACAATGCAAGAAACACTTATGAGAGGCTTAGTTTGGATCGAATAGATAAGAAAGTCTAGAGAGAAGTAGGAGAGATTGGAACCTTAGAGAGAGAAAGTAATGTGTATTAGATTAATATGAGAATAAGGTCCAACCCTTCCCATGGGTGGAAGGGAGTATTTATACTATTACATAATATGTCCCTAGTGGACTGTGGAGCGAGCTGACAGTGGGGAAAGCCCCGACCCTCTCCACAAATATAGATACAACTAATACTAATACTAATTAATAACTAAGCTATTAATATTACTGATAATCCTACGAGCTATGATGAACTAATAAGTACTCGGGGTGACCGAGTCTTCTGCTGAATATTCATATTCCTAACAGATATCTTGCTAAGGAACTCTTGCTTTCGGATTCATTCGATGTGAAAGTTTTTGATGATGTCAACTTCAATGTGCTCATGATTGGTGCCGATTTATTTTCTTGGGAAACCCCTCTTGAAGCTACTTATAAGGAATTCAAACGCTTATGCAATATTGAAGATGGGATATTCTCTTATGATTTACTAATGAGCTACACTGAAGATGAATTACTACTCTTATGGCCCATCATTGAATCTAAAGGATTGACTTGGACTATTATCGAAGAGAATGATGGGAAATTTTAAATTGAATACATGAACTCAAGCAATAAAAGCTGTGGTGGAGGCAATACCCAACCTATACAAACCTCTTACATGCCTTATTCCGAACAGTACTGGGGATTAAATGAGAACTATCTGGACGATGAAAGAATTTATGCTGTGGCGGAGTTACTATTTCATGGCAGGTTGGTAAGGTTGATGGACATCTCCTTCGAAGAATGGCTTGAACTTAAATATGGTAGTCCGAAATTTGCCCCTGCGAATGAAGTCAAGCGGATTATGACTTCATGGTTGACACGGAGTTTTAGGGAACAATTTAACGAGTTCATGGAATTAAGGAGGAAAATGATTGGAAAAGCTTGCTTTGACGTTGACCACGATCCTAACAATGTTGATTTTTCAGATTGGTTGGCTAGTAAGTTCAATAACCATAAGAGCATGGATCGAGCTACTAAAGATGCGTTATGGGTATATTGGATGAGAGGTGAAGACGAAGAAGTAGAGAGCGACTATGGGTCGTCACTTCATGATTCAACAATCAATGAGGGCATTGAAGAATTATTCAGAATAGACATTGACGTGTTCGATTATGAGACACCCTTGTGCAAACAATTCAAAGAATTTAATTACCTTCTTCAAGTCGACGATGATGTGCTAACTGGAGATCTACCAGGATTCAAGACTTATGATGATTTCAAAAACACCTGGTACTACGAATGGAATGACCAAATACCATGGGTTTGGGATAAACCATGAGAATTTGAGCACATTAATCACACCTGTACACCTTTCGTTTTCAAGGATGGGAGTAGTGTTTGGCCGACCTGTGATTATAAAAGTGACGGAACCTGTAATGGGGGAAGTATAATTGGGATGAAACGGGTTGGAAACGATGTAACCTTTGAAGACTATGAGTGGTATGATAATGTTGAAGACTGCCCACAAAAAGCGGAGGCTTTGCAAGAAAAGGGTAGAATTGAATACTTGAAAGAGCTAAAGGGAACATCGAATACTACTTTCTGGGAATGGGTGCATGACCAATTTGATGATTACACGAAGCTTAGTCGACGGTTACAATGGGAATTGGAAAGAGAGTGGGAGGCAATTCAAGATGATGATAACAATAAGTCATTAATTGATGAACTTGATGACTATTTGATTAAGGATCCTTATTTTAAGTTTGTTGATAAAGACGAAGAAGAATTCATCAAAAGAAAAATGTCAACTACTTGGGATCCCTTATAATGAGCCACCCATGATTATTTATGAAAATTTTAAAATCATCAAATACTCTTTGGGACCAGATGAGGAATATGTTGCGACGAAGACCAAGAGTTATACTAGATTAAGTAGAACGGAAGAAAATGTTGCAAAGCTATACGGGAACATCTTTCGGATGAAGGAAGAAGGATGGACCGTGACAAGAACTGAATGAAGAGCTGAACGTGAGTCTAACTTGAAGACTCTGGAATAAAGACAAGTGCTGACCGGGAGACAACCCGGAAAATTTTTATTATTCTGTTTAGTGTCGAGTCAGTCAGGCCTGCAGCAGATACGGCGCATCTCATCCCAAGATGCGACGCATCTCCTGCACTGGTCATATCTTACTTTATTTTTCTACATTTTTTTTATTTTCGACTTTAAAACTTTTTATCAGTTTTATTTTAATGCGGCGCATCCCTGGTTAAGGATGCGACGCATCTTCTATTCTGATCCGTATTTATTCCAGGCTCGATACGGCGTATCTTCTTCCATAAGATACGGCGCATCGACTGACCTGATGATTTTCATTTTAATTTTTAAGTTTTATTTTTACTAACTACTAATGTATTATGCAAGTTTGAACCTTTCTTAACTTAGGTGTGTTTAAAGTCTTGGTGGTATTATAGATTCCTGCATTTCCTGTGGATACATCAAATATGAAGCTTAAACGTTCTCATCCACAAGAAAGATGATTTTTGCTCTTATACAAATGGAGGATCATACCGAGCAAATCTCAGGGGAGTTTTTCTGTTCTAATTCTTTTATTTTCCAGTTTTTAACCTTTTATACAAACAACGAGGACGTTGTTTAACTTAAGTGGGGGGATTGGAGAATTAGAACACTTAACATTTACTTGTCCTAAACTTTTCAAAAATTATGCTTAAAATGTGCTTAATATATCAAAATTTAAATTTTTTTAGCATGTTTTTGTTTAAGATCTAAGTTGCATAGCTGCACACATGACGTTATTTTCAAAAATTGTGATTTTTCAAAATTCACAAATCTATGAGTGTGCCGGTGACTTGTAAACTTTAGAACTTGGCTTATATACTATTCGAGACCACCATAATAAGTATTATTTATATAATTTGAATGACTTGTCTAAATTGGTAAAATTCTAGGATTACACCCAAATAGCCTTTATATGTTATATGTTATTAGCTAACTACACTGGTTAGTTAACCCCCGTATAAACCCTTTTGTTACTCTCATTTTTAGAGTAAGATACCCCTAGAAAAACACTCAGAGCCATTCCTTTCGTTTCTTACACCTTCGTTATAATGTTTCGTTACACCCTTACACCTTAGCCTACCCTGTAGATTAAAATCCGTGGTTGGTTAATTGCTTTAGGCAAAGTATGTTTCCTTACATTACCTGTGTTCGCGTGCGTAATTCATTATCTTTGGTTAGGTCGGGAAATTGCACAATGCAATTGGAGTGAAAGTAAATATTGTATATCTTTGAGTTTATTTTTCGTGTGTTTACTACTTTCACTATTACCGTTATTTTTGAAGTCATGAAAAGTATGGAAAAATTATCCAGAATTATCATTATAGTGATGTGGTGAAATTTTGCACATCTTTGTTTATGTTTAAAAAAAAAAAAAAAAAAAAAAAAAAAAAAAAAAAAAAAAATCGAAAAAAAAAAGAGAAAAGAAAAAGAAAAAAAGAAGAGTTGGATGTTTGTTTTAACCAACTTATGTAAAGTTTTGTATTAAGTGGTCGATATCACCACTAGTTGTTGTATATTATATCTATGGATTGAATGGGAGTTGGCAGTTATGGAACACCAACTAAGGTTATTCTTTGATTAAGATCTTGTTGAGTATAATTCGTGTCTACCTAAAGCGTGTGTTTCAAGTGTTAAAGCGTGAGTTATTCTATGATATGAGTCTTATTCATGGGATGGTTGGGATAGTGATTAACCACACTTAGGATTTTAATTTATTTGTTTTGTTTATTTTTCATTTTACACCAATTTGTATCCCAAATATTATCCATACCCTATATTATTCTTGATCCAAACCTTTGATTTATTGAGATTAGGGATTTGAGCAATCTTAAGTATCGTAGTCGTGGATTCGGCTATGTATTTATGATTTTGTCGCCCTTTTTGATATAATATTATTGGTGAAGATTACTTGGTCCTATCTTTAGCCTATTCGAGTTAAGGATTTGAGGAATTGCAAGTATCGTGTTCGTGGATTCGATCATGTATTTGTGATTTTGTCGCCTTCTCTGGAATTTGAGATCGATAGAGATTAAAGAGAATGATTAACCCTTAAGCCTACAAACCCTTTTTACCGCTTTAGACTTGTTATTCCTTGGCTTTAGTGGGGGAGATGTGTATACTTGCCAAGCTTATGATAGAATATTCGTCACGACTGGACAGTTAAACGATTAGGGTGCGTTTGGTTCGCAGTATGTTTTGAAAGGAATTGTAATCTGTCAAAGGAATTGTAATTTGAATGAATTGTAATTCAAAGAGTTGTAATGTGTTGTAATTGTAATGTGTATGAATTGTAATTGATGTTTTCTGTCACTGTGTTTGGTTGGATCTCAACGTAATTGTAATTCGAAAAATTTATAAAATTTCAAAAAATTTATAAAAATTCGAAAAAATTTATAAAAATTCGAAAAATTTATATAAATTCAAAAAAATTTAAAAAAATTCCAAAAATTTATAAAAATTTTATAAAAAATTTATAAAATTCTATAAAAATTTAAAATTTTGAATTTTTATAAAAATTTTTGTAAAATTTTTAAATTTTTAAATTTTTTGAATTTTTAAATTTTTAAATTTTTATAAATTTTTTATAAAATTTTTCGAATTTTATAAATTTTTTATAAAATTTTATAAATTTTTCGAATTTTATAAATTTTTTATAAAATTTTTAATTTTTTAAATTTTTTGAATTTTTAAATTTTTAAATTTTTATAAATTTTTTGAATTTTTATAAATTTTTTTGAATTTTTATAAATTTTTTTGAATTTTTATTAATTTTTTTGAATTTTTATAAATTTTTTCGAATTTTTATAAATTTTTTGAATTTTTATAAATTTTTTCAAATTATTATTATTATTATAAAATTTTGAATTACAACGTAATTCAAAACTTTCCATCCAACATCCTATTTAATCTGAATTCCCTCCTTTGATGTAATTTTAATGACTGAATTATAATTACAACGCAAACCAAACAGCCTACGTAATGTAATCTGAATTACAATTCCCTCCATTCTGTGAACCAAACAGCCTACGTAATGTAATCTGAATTACAATTACAACCAATTACGCCAGATTACGGCGAACCAAACGCCCCCTTAGATTTGCTTTTATCGAATTATTTTATTTTACTTCTAATTCGTTAAGTGTTTGGTTGTGTGATTATGACAAAAATGAATACATGCTTAAATATAAAAATAAATCCTAATATCTTTTAGGATACATTTTCATAAGATTAATTCTAAGGTTTACTTGGGGACAAGTAAAGTTCAAGTGGGGGGATATTTGATGAACTCAAATAAGTACATTTTATTACCGTCATTTATCTTATTTATTTGACTTGTTTTATTATATTATCTGTGAGAATTGATACTTAATCGTTTACTTTTGTAATTCTCAGTTAAAAACAAGCATTTGGTGAAACTTGGCGATTTTGGACTAATTATGGAGCAAAACAAGCAAGAAGATAAGAGTCTACTGAAATGTACAAGATCAAGACATTCTGCTCCAGATACGCCGCATCTTGCTTATTACATGCGGCGCATCACTATCAAGATTTCACCAGTTTCGATCCAAGATATAAGAGGACATGCGCCGCATCTGAGAATGGAGTTACGCCGCATCTTCTGGCGGTGTACGAATATTCCTGAATATATTAATCTTGGACCCCACGCGAAGTTAAGTCAATGCGCCGCATCTACTTATTAGATACGCCGCATCTTACCCTCAGACAGAAACTATAAATACCCCAAGACCAGACGAATTTCTAGAGACATTATATACGAAGTACGAAGACCACAGAAACCTAAGGCCGAATTCAGACGATTAGGCAGCACAAGACACACCCGAACGAAGATACAAGAGCTGTAAGAAGGTCCTGCATGTATTTAATTCATTAAGTAGTTTTGTTTTATTGTGTTAGTAAACTTTAATTCATCAGGATTGGTGGCTTGTGTAATGTGAGGAGAAAGATTGCACTCCCTTAAAACTGCTTTCCCATCAATTAAAATTTATATGTTGATGTCTTTGGTTACTACTTATTAGTGCATTGATAACCTCTGTGTTTATTAGTGGCCTGCGCATTTGACTACGGAAGAGAATGTGGCTCCCACGGTTGTTACTAACTTGATCACTTAGGAATAACTTTTAGACATAAGTAATCATTAAGGGATTTCTCGCCGATAAGATTAGGGCCAACGAGAAAGGGTTAATTACATACACTTCATATAAAACTATCAATAAAACAAGTGACAATCTACTTAATCATCAGGACAGGTCTTCTTATTGTCTCGAGTATTTATCTGTGTACGTGCGTGCCTATCGCTGATTCGTGCTCATTAGTTTAGTTTATTATTTAATTGCAACCAAAACGTGCCAGTCTCTCAGGCTGAACCCCCTTGCGTTAGATTAGGTTGTATAATTAACTTAGAATATTAAAATACTGATTAGAATGACTAGATAATACGTTCCACTCTTAGTGATCGACACTATACTTACCATTATATTCATACTGACCGGGTACACTGCTCGTTAAGTGTGTGTGTTATTGATAAGTCGGCTAAATATAAATTTAAAACTTGAGTAGGCATTAATACTGCTAAACCGCAACGATACATCACGCGCATCAAGAAGGAAAAGCAAAGGGTATGAAGGTTATTTCTGATATGATTTTTGAAGTACCTTGAGGTATGTTAAATACGAAATCCGTTTTAACATAATACTATTAAATAACTTGAATAAAATTTGGTGATTAATATAAGGTTTTTGTGTTGTGTGGGATTAGTATAAGGATTTGGATGAGAAGTTGTGGGACAAGTTACATGGAATATGTGAAGTTATGTTGGAATATTTGCTGATGCGGGTTTGGAGGTTGTAATGGGTGGGTTTGGGGGCTAAATCGGGTGGTTTAGGTGTTGAAGTAAGTGCGTTTGGGGGCTGAAGTGGGGCCTGAAAAGGGTGGATTTGGGTGTTGAAATAGGGCTGAAGAGGGTGTGTTTAGATTTTGAAATGGGATTCACATGGACGCGTTTGGGGGCTGAAATGGGTGGGTTTGGTTATTTAAACGGGGGCTGGAATCTGCGCATTTGGGTGCTGAAACGTGTGGGTTTTGGGGCTGAAATTGGTGGGTTTGAGGGCTTAAATGGGTGGGTTTAGACGGCCAATAAATGGGTGAGTTTCTTTTTTGCTTATTTTTCAAATTATTTATTTGATTCCACTTTTTAATAACATTTAGAAAGTACCAAAATTGAAGCGAAAAAGGATTTTTATGATTTGTTAATACAAAATGCTTATAGAGTTTTAACGGCCAATAAGCACTTAACACGCATTTCAAAACTTTTTGAAGTCAGACCGGCAACATAATGCTACTGTATTGCAGACTTTTTCTATGTAAAATAAGCTGAAAATTAGATGCTCAGTTTTCATAAGCAATGCCAAACACCTTCTTAGTTCTCCAAACATCTATTGCACCAATTTATTGACTTCAGTGATACTGATCTTAACGAATAAGACTATGATAAAGTTGAGGAATCTATTCACTAGACTGACCCGCGAAGAGCAAAAAGAGTTTAATGATATGATTCGTGAGAAAGTTTTTAGCAAAAAAGATCGGGGAGCAAGGTAAATTATGATTAAAACTAGCCAATACTTCTTGATAATGTCATGTTAGCATATTTATTAGTCAAAAGTTACGCTTCTTTGTATTTGCTGTACGTGCCATGGAAAGGAAAAAAAAATGCTCATCGAAGGTGACTAAATTTATTCAAAAGCATGTTAGGATAACTTTCAAGAGACAATAATAAATTGAAGTGACTACGATTTTGCATCCCGTAATCCACATAGAGCAACGGACCCACTTGAAAACCTTTAGGCTAAACAACCAATATAAGTGGTGAATCTTTCTGCAACTTTTAATTTTAGTTTTGGGTTTGATGTTGTCGGAACAAAATGCTTCATCAGTTTATGGTAATAAGTGAGAGTTAAATAATATTTTGCTTTTTGGGACTCCTTAACTGATTGAAAGTAACTAAATCTGTCCATGTTTTATCACTGTAAATTTTGTATCTTTATTGATTTTCAGATGATAGGTTTTAATGGGTTTCTGTTGTGAATTGAAAATAAAGTTGAATTCCAAATTGCTAGATATTAACCGATAACAAGTAAACTCGACCCTGTCTGCCTCGATTGGCAATGACCAATGAGATAATTTATAAGATTCTCATAAGTTGTTTTATAGGACGCACTGATGCCTCTTTACCGTTTCACACAATGATCCCAATTTAGTAGAAGACTTTTCCACCTCTAAAATATGATACTGTTGTTAGCACACTTATGACAATTGTCTTTTGAGTTGGATCATGTCTCACCACTATCTGCCTTCATTGAACAGGTTTTGCAAGATCAGCCTCAACTAATACAAAAGCCTGCAACCGAGAAAAACCCAGTTGCAGAAAGCAGCAGCAGCACCAGCAGTTGGGAGATAGATATGCCTGTGACTACTTCTGATAGCAAAGGGAAGGCTGTTACATCATCGTCTTTGTTGGTTTTCGGGTAGTGACCAAAATCAACATGGGGTTATTGATAACCGAGATGGTGTGAACATGCCACCATTGTAGATGAAGTATGTGGTTTTATATGTGGATATTATAGAAAGGAAAAATAGTGTTGCATTATCAGATCTTCTTTGTATGTTAGGACCTGATTGTCAAATTTCTCTTGAATACATCAAATGAGTTTTTTAAGAACACTTGATATTGTCGAAAGTAAAAAGGAGATAATGCAAATTAGTTTTTGTGCTTCTAACCAATAAATCTAAAAAATAATACTTTTGGAATGCCACATTGATACAATTTACAGTCTTTTATTTGTCATGATTTTGGTTTCAGACGTTAGAGGTTAAGTTCTGCACTGAATAAGTAAACCCTTCTGCTAATAAATTGATATCCTTTTCAGACGCTGATCAAGTGTTGGATCCTACACATTTCGCGGTCTCCTGGCTTAGAGAACCACCTGTGATGGTATAACGGATGCTAATCCCGAGGGTATGATTGTTGCTTTTGGAAATTGAGTTTCGTATTGACTGCTAGGTTACAAGCTGGGAATTTTTCTTACAACGTAAACCACAATTGTTTTGCAGTCGTAATATTATGTCCAATCTATAACTGTATCAGTTGATTTTGTAAATCAATTCGGTAATGAGTCAGCTGGCCTTACGTTGGATGTGGCTTTGTACCATTTTATTGTTGTAATGAGAATGTCACAACAAACTAATCTCAATATTCACATAAACATAAACACAGCCGCCCCGCAGCAATGTGCGGGCTCACCTGCTCGTAGAGCTCGATCTGGCATCATTATTTGTGGTCATTGCTATAATCCACTTTTACAATAACAATGTTGGATCCTGCCAAAACAGGGTATGAAAGAAATAAAATTTAGACATATCATACCATATATCTTAGGAAAAACCCGAGTGCATTACTTGATGCTCACATGTTAGATGGAATGTAATGTTTATGCTATTGGACAATGAAAACCCTTTTATGTTAACTTCATTAATCACCAACTATTTATAAACTATACATGACAAACGATAATAAAACTTTAATGAACCTAAAGCCTATAATTAGGCGTGGGCCTACTAATTTATTGTTTAACACTCCATCACAGTTCGAGCGGCGAAATCACAAAAACTCGGACTGTAGTCTAGAACTTAGAACATTAAACGGACCCGGGGTAAGTTTTTACCTCAAAAAACTGGCGCCATCTCCCTATGGTGTCAGGAACAGTAAGTAGACAGCAATTGGGGTACTATAAATACCCCAATACATTCAATGCTAATGGTAACTAATTCTCTCATATATTCTACTACACATTTATAACACACACTGATCATTCTCATCAAAACAATATACTTATCCTCACACCGGAGCGTGGTCTTTGGATAAACCCCAAGGCGAGGCTAACGGGTGATTACTTTTTGTTTCAGGTCCACACAAGCTCAAGTAAAGAGCGCAAAACGGACCCGGGGTAAGTTTTTACCTCAACAAACTGGCGCCATCCGTGGGACCCAAATTCAATCTACCAAAAAGCTTAGAATGAGTGGTCCCAACTCACACACCCCTCCTGTACATACGGAAGGGGAGAACTCTGGAGAAAACCCTCCGGATACGCGAGCCATCATGGAGGGCCACATATCGGCCCTCAAAGAATTGCTCAAACAACAAGCCAACTGTGACTTGATAAAACCAATGCTCTTAAACTTCGAAGAAGATTTCATGGATAACGAGGAAGAAGAAGTCGGAGGAGAGGGCGAACGGTAAAGGAAAGCAAGTGGCAAATGATAATCTGAGCAAACCTTACAAAGAAATGATAAAGTGTCCGTTCACTAAAAGGATTATTGGGTTCTCCGCTCCAAAGCACAAGATACCAACGAACCTCAAGCTGTACGACGGAACGACCGATCCAGATGACCATATCAACCGTTCCACGGGAGCAGGAAACCATGAGGAATGGCCGATGCCCGTGTGGTGTCGGATGTTCCAGCAAACTCTGGACGAAAAAGCCAGAGGATGGTTTGACAAGCTGCCATCTGGGAGCATCGACAGTTGGGACGACCTCCAAAGGAAGTTCTTGAATAGGTTCAGCATACTGAGGGCCTGCATCAAGGACCTCACCGAAATTAACAAAATCCATAGGAGAGCAAACGAGAGTCTCCCAGACTTCAAAGAACGATGGGTAAGTGAAGCCAACTATTTCCCGGACGCTCCGAAAATAATGCGAATATCCTCTTTTATGAACGGTCATCACTGTCCGGAACTAGCGAAGAAATTCTCTAATAGGATCCCTAAGACGGTTGATGAAATGCTGGAAAGATTAGAAGATTTCATCCGCTCGGAAGAGGTCTTCCGGAACAAAGAACTACCAAAAGGAGAGTACACCCGGAAGGACGTCGGGGGATCACAGCAGGTGAGAAATGAGAAATCCCACAAAATCTTTGAGGAGACACGGGGATGGGGTCCAAGACCCCCCTACCGGCCTAAGGACCGCCACTCCCCATACGTTGCGCCGAGGCAAGAGCCTGTTCGAAATCCCAGGTACAGATTCAAGGACGATAGGAACAGATTGACGCTGGAATCATTGAAGCGTACCCCTAAGGAAATACTGGCTACCGAGCACCCCCTTCAGTTACCGCAGCCACCTCCACTGCCCGGCACACCAAGAAAAGAAAACTTAGACCGATACTGTGATTACCATGGAGAAAAGGGACATTACACCAACGACTGCTATCAACTGAAGAAGCAATTAGAGCTTGCTCTAGAGTCCGGTAAGTTAAGCCACCTGGTCAAAGACGTGAGGCAAAAGGGTAAAGCCCAGCAGAAAAAGGATGGCCCACAGAAAGGAAAGATCATCAATATGGTAAACTGTCAAGAAGAAAGCCGGAAAAGGAAGACGATGACCACCACTGAAAGCTGGATGAATGTGCCTATAACTTTCCCACCGGTACCAGCAGACGACCTATCCGAAGAAGCCATTGTAGTAGAAGCAGAAATCGTTGGGTACTTAGTGAGGAGAGTCCACATAGACGAGGGGGCTTCATGTGAGATTATGTTCAAGCATTGCTTCGATAGCTTGCACCCGGTCATCAGAGCAAGGATAACGGAAACGACGACGACCTTAGCAGGTTTCTCAGGGGAACAAGTAAAACCGTTGGGAAAGATAGAACTGGACGTATGTTTTGGAAGTGACGGTCTTTGCAGCCGCACAACCATGAAGTTCGTCGTGGCGGACGCGTCATCACCTTTCAACATAATAATAGGGCGGTCAAGTTTAAAGAAACTACGAGCCATCCCTTCAACCATCCATTCAATGATAAAATTCCCGACACCCAGGGGAATAGCAACACTGGTCACACAAACGGCCTCGGTGTTCGAATGCCGGTCTTCCGATAAAAGGAGGATGGTAGAAGACAAAGTCAAGGAGGAACAGGAAGAAGTTGGCTTAACCTAAGAGGTTTTGGTAAACCCGGCCTACCCGGACCAGCTGGTGACAATAGGACGAAATCTATCACCGTCCGGATCGGAAAGTCTGAAAATCCTTCTCAAACGGAATTCAGATATCTTCGCGTGGGAGCCGGTTGATATGACAGGGGTTCCCAAGCGAATCATAAAGCACGCTTTAAATGCCAATCCATCAATTACCCCCGTCAGCCAAAAGAGGAGGCCCCTCTCAGCGGAAAAAAGCCAGGCGGTGACGAAAGAAGTGGCCGAATGGTTAAAGACGGGCATAGTAAGGCCGGTCAAATACCCGACTTGGATATCCAACCCAGTATTAGTAAAGAAAGGGGACGGGAGTTGGAGGATGTGCATTGACTTCAAGAACATCAATTCCGCTTGCCCAAAGGACTACTACCCTCTCCCGGAAATTGACCTGAAGGTAGAATCCATAATAGATTCCAAGTACAAATGCTTTCTAGACGCATACAAAGGGTACCACCAAGTACAGATGGCCGAGGAGGACGAGGAGAAAACGGCCTTTTACACAGACCAAGGAACTTTCTGTTATACCAAAATGCCATTCGGTCTGAAGAATGCTGGAGCCACATACCAGCGTCTGGTGGATTCGGCTTTCCAATCTCAAATTGGCCGGAATCTAGAAGCATATGTTGATGACATGGTCATTAAAAGCCCAACGGAGAAGTCGCTACTGGTTGACATTGCAGAGACGTTCGACAACCTCCGAAGAATAAACATGAAGCTCAATCCCAAAAAATGTTCGTTCGGCGTAGAGGAAGGGAAATTCCTAGGGTACATGGTGACATCCGAAGGAATACGGGCAAACCCGGCGAAGACAAAAGCCATCTCAGACATGAAGTCCCCCAGGACGCTGCGAGAAATGCAAAGCTTGTCAGGAAAGTTGGCCGCTTTGAACCGTTTCCTGGCCAAATCAGCCGAAAGAGCCCTACCTTTCTTTGAAACGTTGAAAAATATCACAAAGGCAAACAAAGACGAGTATCGTTGGACGGAGGATGCGGAAAAGGCCTTCCAGGAACTCAAAAAAGTCATTGTCAACCTTCCGTCTTTGGCCTCACCAAAACCAAAAGAACCATTATGTGTTTACTTAGCTATAGCAAAAGAAGCAGTTAGTGCCGTTTTACTAGTCGAACGGAACGGAAGGCAGCTCCCAGTACATTATGTCAGCCGAACACTACATGAAGCCGAATGTAATTACGCTCCACTGGAAAAGCTTGCCCTATCACTACTTCACACGTCCAGAAGACTTAGGAGATACTTCGAGGCACACCCCATTAAAGTAATCACCGACCAGCCGATCAAGCATATCTTAAACAAAGCGGAAGCTTCTGGGAAGTTAGCCAAATATTCGGTCGAGTTGGGGACGTATGACATAACATACGAACCTAGGAGCACGGTCAAGGGCCAAGTTTTAGCAGATTTTATAAATGAGGTTCCGGTAGACAGAAACGGGAAGATGAAGGAGCTAATCCCAACCATGTCCAAAAGTCCGGATGAGGTGGCTGAATGGACCCTCTACACAGACGGGGCATCAGGAAAGAACGGATCAGGAGCAGGTTTGGTCTTAATAAGCCCATCAGGGACCGAATACACATATGCCCTCAGGTTAAATTTCCAAAGCACAAACAACCAAGCAGAGTATGAAGCGTTACTCACCGGACTAAGGATGGCAAAAGAAATTAAGGTTCCAGCATTGTCTGTAAAGGTCGATTCCCAATTGGTCGCTCGGCAAATCAACGGTGAATTTGTGGCTTGCAGTGATAGCATGATCAAGTACTTAGCTGAAACAAAGAACAATATAAGTCACTTTCAGAAATTTCGAATAGCCAATATACCTCGCAATCAAAACCAGAAAGCAGACATCCTCAGCAAATTAGCTTCAGTCGCATTTAACCATCTCACTAAAGAAATCCTAGTCGAACTACTAAGCAAACCATCCATAGAAACAACAGAGATCAACACAATAGTAGAGGAAGAAGGAGACAACTGGATGACACCGATAATAAAGTGCCTTCAAAAGGGAGAATGGCCGGAAGACAAAAATGAAGCTAGGACCCTCCGTATGAAGATCAGTCAATATGTCATGGAAGGAGATGTACTTTTCAAGAAATCTTACCTGATGCCGATGCTACGGTGCGTAGGTCCCTTACAAGCAAATTACGTCATTCGAGAGTTGCACATGGGAGCATGCGGGATGCACTCCGGACCACGATCGATAGTGGCAAAAGCAATCCGACAAGGATATTACTGGCCGACTATGCATCGGGACGCTAGGGAAGAAATACAGAAGTGCGACTCTTGCAGATACACTCTCCGGTACCCAAACTCCCCAAAAACCCTATGACGTCCATCATGGCGCCCTGGCCGTTCTACCAGTGGGGAATGGATGTCCTTGGCCCCCTTCCGGCCGCACCAGGAAAGGTCCAATACGTCATAGTAGCAATTGACTATTTCACCAAGTGGATTGAAGCGAAACCTCTAGCCCGAACCACATGAAAGGAAGTCATCAAGTTTATGTGGGATAATATAGTGTGCTGATATGGTCTCCCATCAGTCATCTTCACAGATAACGGAACAAATTTCGTCAAAGACCCATTCAAAACCTGGTGCAGGAAATTGAAAATAACACAGATCAATACGGCGGTGGCACATGCATAGGCTAACGGATTGGTAGAACGGGCAAACAAAAGATTAGTGCAAGGCATTAAGACACGCCTGGGGAGAGAACGAGCCGGATGGGTGGACGAACTTCCTAATGTCTTATGGGCACACCGAACATCTTTGAAAACAAGCAATGGCGAAACACCATTCAGCCTCACGTATGGAAGCGAGGCGGTGATCCCTGCCGAAATTGGAATGCCAACTCACAGGACCATGATGATCCAGGAAGGAATGAATGAAGAGGAAATGCGCCTGAACTTAGACATATTGCAAGAAAGACGAGAAGCAGCAGCCATAAGAGAAGCAAAATACAAGTCCAAGGTAGAGCAGTACTACAACAAGAGAGTCAAGCCAACGTCCTTTAAAGTCGGGGAGTTCGTGTACCGGAAGAACGAAGCTAGCCGAGTGGAAAACCTGGGGAAGCTTGGCCCGACTTGGGAAGGCCCATTGATTGCGTGGTTTTGTAACCTTACAACAGGTTTTACCTCTCGAGGGATCTCAAGAGGCTTACAACCCCACCAGGCAGTGTACCTGACCGATGTAGTATAGTGTAGTGGTAAGTACGGGGGATTGATCGTTCTCCACAGGGAATAGTGTTCGTTAGGTATGAAAGGCTACTCTAATTAGGTCTAAGGGTTGAGGAAGATTCTTTTTATGTTTTTATAATTTTATGAAAGCAAGTAAAATCTCGGGTTTGAAGGAGTGGGCGGAATTAGTTGCTAGTCAACTAACCCAAAATTTACTACGAATGCAAATAAAATAAAATAACAAAAATGAAATGTGGTGAGAAACTTATGTGTAGAGAAATGTGTTTACTTAGATTTCCTTACTCCCTAACTATCTTTTACCGGTTAATTAGTGTGTATTAGTCGCGTGGATGACGGGTGTATTCCTTAATACCATTCGTGGGGTGGCGTACCTACTTCCCCAACTCTACAAGCTCCTACTTCACTCCTATGTCGAGCCGGCTAGGAAGCTCCTAACATGGGATCACTAGAATTCGCTTGTGCATTAAATACAACCATAAAAACCTTTAGTACGCGTTTGGTTCATGTTTCTTAAGACGTTCAAGCAAGTTACCGAATAGGAAGTTAGCCAGTTTTCTTAAGCCTAACATAGATAAACAATCATCCAATACAACTAACAACACACTAACAACCAATAATCAATAGCTAGGTTTCATTAGATCTAAGCAAACACAAGATAAAATTAGCCTAACATGTTAAACAAAAGACAAGCATAAGATAGAATCAAACAACACATAGACATATTGAATGATTAATTGATAACTTATCTTTCAATGAAACATGGAAGATCTCAAGGCAAAAAGCCCTGAAAAAGATGCTAAAATCGTCTTAGAGTTTTATCCCAAAATTCCACACACTAAGCTCTCCCTAATGACAAAAGATTAGAAAACTATATATAGATTTTTGGATCTGACGGCGTCACCTTATGCATTGTGACGCCGTCACCTCGCCGCTTTTAGGGTTCCCGGATGACCTTCTTGACGCCGTCCCTCTTTAGCTCTTCAAAAATCCATTCTGGCTTATCAAGGCTTGACGCCGTCTAACCCTGAACGTGACGCCGTCCCCTTATGATTTAAGCCGTGACGCCCTTGATTTAGTTAAAGCGTGACGCCGTCAGAATTCTCATGCTAACTCACTGGCCCGTCATGAGTAAATTTCACATCCAACTTTTCTTGCCAAGGCATGACGCCGTCCCATGTTAATTGTGACGCCGTCAAGAGTAACTTTCAGCCGATTCTTGAGACTTTGCCGTTTTCTTCACTTTAATGCTCCAAAAACGTCCAAAATGCCTCCTTTTCCAGATTTCTCCTCAAAAGTACCTAAAATGACAAAAGGAACGATTTAGGGCAATATTTGATCAAATAAATACGATTTCGGGCTTAAATGACCCCTTAAAAGCGGTACACTTTTCGCCTCATCACCCATATCGAGTGATAGAAGGCTTTCAAAACGGTTCCTACAAGCTCATGACAATGGACGATAGGGAAGTCCCACGCACTTGGAATGCAATGAACTTAAGGCGTTGCTACATGTAATAGATGTAACTTTATGTACGCTATCTAATATTTGAAATGAATGAAATGAAACGTACGCTGGGTCCTTAAATGGAACAACAGCAATTTTCCGACAACACAATGTTAGACATAAGTTAATTATGGCTCCGACGGAAGGCTAGCTACCTCCGATAGATGTGTAGTCAATGTCTATTATCACTAACCTAGGTGCTATTCACCGGACGGTTATAATGCCCCAAAATGTGCTATTCACATGGGAAGAACCTAGGTGCTATTCACCGGACGGTTATAATGCCCCAAAATGTGCTATTCACATGGGAGGAACCTAGGTGCTATTCACCGGACGGTTATAATTCCCCAAAATGTGCTATTCACATGGGAAGAACCTAGGTGCTATTCACCGGACGGTTATAATTCCCCAAAATGTGCTATTCACATGGGAGGAACCTAGGTGCTATTCACCGGACGGTTACAATGCACCAAAATATGCTATTCACATGAAAAAACCTTGGGGCAACACACCAAGCAGTTGCATCCACCCAAGCGATAATATAACAATAAGATAAGGAATTAGTAACAAACAAAACTATCAACCCGTTAGGCGGTCGAACAACCATTCAGAGATAACTAAAAATTACAAAATAACGTTGTATGTCTTAGCAAATATTGTACAATCATCCAATAAACTAAACTAGTACAGGCTTAAGGCTGCGCAGACCCAGATCCACCTTGGCCAGGAGTCGGAGGAGTCGCATCCGGTAGCAAGTTTTGTAGCTCAGCGGGGGTCTGGAGATAAGCGTTGGAAATTTTCTCAACATAAGAATACTTTTTATCGAAAAGTTCATCATAAACTGAGTTGAGTTTCCGGCCAGCCTCTAAGTCAAAACCGGACGAGGCATCAAGCATTGCCTTAACGGCCTCAGGGGAGCGGCCCTCTTCCACGCCTTTAAGCCACCCAGCGGCAATGGCCAAATTAAACGGCACCGAAAGGCTTTCTTTGTACTCTTCACTCTGAAGAAGACGCTTGACAAAGGTAGGGAAGTAGTCCCGAATCAAACGCTGCTTGGCCACGACCAGTTGCCCACACTCAACGGCGAAGTTTTCTCTCTCTCTCTCTCTCGCCAGCCTATGACTCTCAGCCTCAGACGCAGCAAGTTTGGCCTCTAGATCCTTGATCTTATCAGCCTGTTCGGCCCCGGCCACCATCAAAGCCACTTTTTCTTGCTCGGCCCGGCTAGCTTTATCAACCGCAGCATCCCTCTCGGCTTTGGCTCCCAACAATTCTTTCCTGCACCCTTTAAATTGGAGCTCAACATCTTTGCAAGACTCGTGCTTGCGGGAAAGATCAGCAAACTGCTCGGATAGTGCCTCAAACCGCAACAAAACGTTGGTTTGGTTCTGCATACACATCCCCAACGAGCGCCACGACCGCTTGACAATCGTTTCATCCGACATCTGATGCGTGGTTTTGCAACCTTACAACAGGTTTTACCTCTCGAGGGATCTCAAGAGGCTTACAACCCCACCAGGCAGTGTACCTGACCGATGTAGTATAGTGTAATGGTAAGTGCGGGGGATTGATCGTTCTCCACAGGGAATAGTGTTCGTTAGGTATGAAAAACTACTCTAATAGGTCTAAGGGTGAGAGAAGATTCTTTTTGTGTTTTTATAATTTTATGAAAGCAAGTAAAATCTCGGGTTTGAAAGAGTGGGCGGAATTAGTTGCTAGTCAACTAACCCAAGTTACTACGAATGCAAATAAAATAAAATAACAGAAAATGAAAAGGTGGTAAAACTTATGTGGAGAGAAATGTGTTTACTTAGATTTCCTTACTCCCTAACTATCTTTTACCGGTTGATTAGTGTGTATTAATCGCGTGGATGACGGGTGTATTCCTTAATACCAATCGTGGGGTGGCGTACGTACTTCCCCAACTCTATGAACTCCTACTTCACTCCTATGTCGAGCCGGCTAGGAAGCTCCTAACATGGGATCACTAGAATTCGCTCATGCATTAAATACAACCATAAAAACCTTTAGTACGCATTGGTTCATGTTTCTTAAGACGTTCAAGCAAGTTACCGAATAGGAAGTTAGCCAGTTTTCTTAAGCCTAACATAGATGAACAATCATCCAATACAACTAATAACACACTAATAACCAATAATCAATAGCTAGGTTTCATTAGATCTAAGCAAACACAAGATAAATCTAGCCTAACATGTTAAACAAAAGACAAGAACAAGATAGAATCAAACAACACATAGACATATTGAATGATTAATTGATAACTTATCTTCAATGTAACATGGAAGATCTCAAGGCAAAAAGCCTTGAAAAAGCTGCTAAAATCGTCTTAGGGTTTTCACACACAAAGTTCCACACTAATGACAAAAAATTGCAAAACTATATATAGAGATTAAGGTCTGACGGCGTCACGTTGTAGAGTGTGACGCCGTCACCTCGCCGCTTTTAGGGTTCCCGGATGGCCTTCTTGACGCCGTCCCTCTTTAGCTCTCCAAAATCCGTTCTGGCTTATCAAGGCTTGACGCCGTCAGAATTAGGCGTGACGCCGTCCCTCTTTAAATTAAGCCGTGACGACCTTGATCATTCCAAAGGGTGACGCCGTCAGAATTCCCATGCAAATTTCTCTGGCTTATCATGAGTAATTTTCATATCCACCTTTTTCTTGCCAAGCCATGACGCCGTCTAGACCAATATCTGACGCCGTCTGAGGTACTTTTTAGCCGATTTTGAGACTTTGTCGTTTTCTTCACTTTTATGCTCCAAAAACGTCCAAAATGCTTCCTTTTCCAGATTTCTTCTCCAAAGTACCTAAAATGACAAAAGGAACGATTTAGGGCAATATTTGATCAAATAAATACGATTTAGGGCTTAAATGACCCCTTAAAAGCGGTACACTTTTCGCTTCATCAAATACCTTTACACTTAAGATTTGCTTGTCCTCAAGCAAATGCGCTTTTATTCTAATCAAAATACAAGTTAGGGGTCATTTAATGCTAACATAAAAGTAATTACAACAAATATTCGTTCCACTTTAATCATAATAAGCACGGAGATTACAAACTAGCACCTCACAAGTAGTGTTTAGATACTCACATCTCTCAAGTGTCATCAAAATAAATCTCATAAATGAAAACGGATAATATCTCTCACTACTTGTCATAGCAAATAGATTACCATAGGCTTGGGAAAGGATCGAAAACCTCCTCCACTAGGCGTAAGCACCTAAGATAAACTATCAAAGAGGGCTTTTACATGGGTTATAACGTTAGGTGTAGGGAAAAGGAAAACACGGTTTTGTTGGATAAAGGATATTTTACTGGTGGCGAGTTAAAGATCTTGATTAATTACATGTACTATACAATGTTGCTAAGCCAAGACTCGACTCAATCTTAAGCTAAAAATAAAATAACAAAAACATAAAATAAACATAAAATGAAACGGGATGGTAGTCCGTATGTTTTTTTTTTTTTTTTTTTTTTTTTTTTTTTTTTTTTTTTCTATTTCTCATTTTTTTTGTATTTTTCTTGATTTTTCGATTTTTTTTTTCTTCATACACTTTTGCCCTACCATCCAAAATAATACATCATAGGGGCGTTGCATTCCCCTTACACTTGAACTTTTACATAACTTTACAAATAACTACTCTAATGACTCGAATTAAGATAATCGAAACACTTGGAGTACTTTTAAAATATTTAACACATATGGGGGTAATAAATGATGTTCTTCCCCATTACTCCATTACACTAGTACTTTACCCATGAGTCCCAATCGTCCCAAAACAATATGTACAAGGATATGACTCGACTTAGCAACCATGTAATCAATTAGATAATTAACTTGGGTTTAAACAAATGTTGTAACAATAATGCACTAAAAATGAGTGCATACAAGGTAGGCTAAGGCGATTTGGGTGTACATTTTAGTGGGGTGTAACAAATTCTTCCTTTAAGTAAAATGCTTAAAGGTCGAAACGAAAAGATAGGCTCTGAGGGGTGTACTAGGGGTATCGTGTACTAAAAATGAGTACAACGCAAAGGGTGTGGGAGAATTACTTGACCAATGTAGCCAACGTAATTATAACAAAAACACAGGTGTAAAACAATGGGTTAATCCTAATGCCTCTTATCATGTAGTAAATCTAACTACACGAATGTAGTCTCACTTGTGGCCTCGGAATGGTCCTAACGCAAGTTCTAGAATCTAAGTGCTACCGGTACACACATCATAGCATAAATGCTTTTCCTACCAATTCTAGGGGCGAACCTCACATATTTGGGGGTGGAAAATTTTTTAGTGGTACGGTTTTTGTGCTAGTCATATAACTCCTATCCATGAGACGCTCATTAAGATCAAAGTTTCACTCCTAAGTGTTGTAAAAAATTTTAAATTTGGCACTGAAATTGCCCTAACAGGTATTTCTCTCAGTTTTATTACACATTTACCATTAAACAAACAAAAATCAAGCGTAATAGCATTCTCTAATCGTACTTTTACCCCCCTTACACTTAAGATGAACATTGTCCCCAATGTTCAAATAACAAGATGTAAAAGAAAAAAGTAAAAGAATGAAATCAAATACTCCCCTGATTCGTTCGGTGGATAATGAAGTAACATGGTTAAATCTTCTTCCAAGAGAATGTAAAAGCTCCAAGACTAATGCATCTCCAATAGCTTGATTCCACATACATCTCCTTGTCCAAAATAACCTGTTAAACCTGAGAAAACAAACACGAAAACCTGCATAACATCGGCGGGATAAACTCTATATATAAGGATATAATGCTCGTGGAATGATAATTTTGCAGATTCCTAGAGATTATAAGTTATAGATTTAATAAAAACTTTTTATGAAAACAAAACTTTCAAAAATTTTCAGAAAATTAAACCTGACGCCGTCAGGTTGTAAAGCCTGACGCCGTCAGAAATGATCTGACAGAATTCTCATGTTACGTTTCCGGAAAATTTTTGGAAAAATGTAACACCCCCTAATTTGGTTTGTGGCAGCGGAAAAGTAATTAGGGTGTTACGGTGAGGATCGAGGTTTAAATCTCAGAAAACAGCCCGAAAGGGGCGTTTTGAAAGTTATATGTCATTCAAAATAATATTCTTGATATAAAAGGGCAATATTTGATTTGAAAATCCCATAAAACGATGTGATAATTTGAGAGGAATGACATATTTGATTTTACACCATTTAAGTTATCAGAGTAAAAGATGCCTGCTTCGTGTCTTGTCCTGCTTCGTTAATTACCTGAGATAAACATGCTTAAAACGTCAACACAATGGTTGGTGAGTTCGTGGAGTTTATAGAAAATAACTTTCTTCGAAAGGTGTATAGTGATTGATTGAAGTAAATAATAATTCTCCATGAAATAAATAATACGTTGTGTTGTATAAAAATCCACAAGTAAGTCATGTATGATCTTCAAAATCATAAGTTTCAAGTTATGAATACAGATGAGCTACGTTGTTATATGCTCAATGTAAACTGTTGTATCATCTTTTAACTATAATGATATACCAAGTATTTTGAGTTGCCTTGTGCAGAATTCTCATTTACGTCACATATAATATCAGTTTAAGTTCAAGTACAAGATTTACAATCATATCATATAGTGAGAATGAAAATCTAGAATCTGAAGTCTATCAGTATAAAGTGGTGGTCTGTTAAATACAGCTGTATTCTAGGATATATATGAAACATTCATATATTCATAAAGTTATATTGCCCTAAGCCTCATGACACGCAAAACGTTAACAGAGTACCGTAAAACGGCGGTGTCCCACCAGGGTCACTGATGGGTTTTTATGGCCCTCATGTTAATAGGTACTTGCCAATTCCTATTTTTCTCAAATATAGTGCATCGCGACTAAATACGACTAACCATATAGGCATTCCGTCATAGTATTTAGTGGGATAGGTCGTCAGCCTCTAACAGGTTTCGAAGCTGTTCACTATATTCGCGCTCACCGCAGTGATTAATGGCTCATGATCAAGGGACTTTACGGCAATAAAGTGTGCTTAGGCAATATAGGTGAATCATGCGTAATTTTAGTATTGGCAATTATTTATAGTGAAATGTAGAAATATCATATTAAAGTAGTAGTACATTCATTTGTCACATGAATGCATACAATGAGTTTCAGTATCATGTTACATCAAGTAGCTTAAAAATGTTATCTTCCAAGTTTCGTGTTTTAAGCTAAACAGACAATTTGCACATATAATGAGCATGTATTCCTTTAAAGTATGATTCAAACATGTAAAGCATAGTGGATGATCATGAGAATTTTATATAAGTATCTTAAAACAATTAAAGCATGTATCTCCCCCAAAAGAATTATTAAAATCAAGTGTGAAAAGTAGGGGCCACGACTCATGGTAAGTCATAAGAGTTTTCATAGTGCTTATAGAAGTATTGTATCGCAAGCAAATCATATAGTTAATAAATGAGTAAAATATTTCGAAGCATGTATCTCCCCCAAAAAGTATAAAAACAAGTATTAAAAGAGGAGGGGCCACGACTCACCTGGAGCGTATCCGGCAAGACGAAATTATAAGATCAAGTAAACGATCACGAAAAATTCTTCAATACAAAACCTGAGTATAAGCGAAGTCTAAGAGTCTAACTTATGACTAATAACGAATGTGGAAAGGATAAATCGTATAACGATTTGATCGGTGATGTGAGTGTGTGATATGCTTAAAATGCCTCAAGTTAAAAATATAATATATCTATAATAGTATCTCGGTTCCTATCTCAAACGACCCAAAATATTACTTTCTCGAAATATGATGAAATAATATGCAAGTGAAGTTGCTAATATTCCTAATAGCGAAACCTTAAATAATGCATACTAAAATGAATAATGCATATGAAATGAAGGGTGAAAATAGAAAATAAATAAGAATGTCAAGTAAAATTAAATAGGTCCTTGTTCTTTACAGATTTTATCCTTCTTAGTCTAACTGTGGTTGCGTTACGTCGTTAGTCCTCGGTTAAGTCCAAAGTCCATAATAGTCCAAATCTTGTCCATATGTCCATATAAGGCTCGGGGTTCAATGGTATGTCAATTTAAGTCCTTTATAAACTGTTTTCACAGCTTCAGTCCATGGGTTTCATGGTTTGGCAGTTTTGGTCCTTCCGGTTAGATCGCGTTACATTTTTAGTCCTTTTTTGCATAAAAATGACGGGAAAAATATTCTGAAAATTTCTATAACTTTATTAAGTTCATTTTAACTTATTTCAAGTGCTTATTTCAGGAAAGGGCTTATTTTGTATAAATGGGCCAATTAACGATTTAGCTTAAGGCCCATTAATAAACTTAGTGGCGAGGGCGTGAAAATAGTTTTGGGCTTGGACTTGGGCTACTGTTATGATTCTGAAAATATGCCATATGGGCCTGTTGGGCTGGTTAATCACAAAAACTTGGTGGGCTTTATTCGAGTCCAAACCGAAATTAAAATTTTATGAAATTTAAGTTCTAGTTCGAGTGACATCTAAAACTATTTTATTTGAGCGTGCTTCAGAGCTTATGAGGTCGAGGTTAAAACACTAAAAAGATAGTTTGCTAGGTGGTCTATCAACAGGTGTAAAAAGGTTGGGGTGTTACGTTGAGAAAATCGAGTATAGTTAGGCAAGAGTTGTCCTTGTCGAACCCATGTTTGTATATGAAAAATACTTTGAGAAATTTAATTCTTTCATGCCTGGTTTTATTTTTAGGTTGAGTTCGTTTGGAGGTTTAAGGATCTTGTACTTGTTTCGACTTTGTATGATCTTGTACTCGAGAGGTTAAGGTGTTTATGAGTTATTAGATTCATCTAGTTATGAAAACATGATTTCAAATAATTAACAGTAAGCGTGTAGTGTAAGTAGAAATGTGTGAGTGATTGTTAAGTACCCGCAAGTTGAGTGTTCGATATCCTTGCATAGTTTACATAGTTTTCTGGGTTTTATATGTTCGAACAAGGGTAATGCATGCATGTGGTCGTGCTATGAATATGATGTGCAAGTTGGAATTTTTAACCCTTTACTGTGGAGTGAGTTATACATCTTTATATGTTTCTAAATAAGTTATTGTGTCTTTAAAATAGGAACGTGTGACATGTTCGAATGAAAACAGCTGATGCATGGCTTCTATATTAAAGGCGTACTAATAAAGTGAGAGCGTGATTCTAATTCTTTCTCAGTGGAGTTGTCTCCTCATGTGTTTGTAATTTATAATGCACGTACAAATGGTATAAGAGAAATGCTATGTTTCGAATGTAAATAAACTAGCGTGTGCATGCATGTGTGGGTTGTGTGAAGTGCAAACATACGAGATTTGGGAAAAGTTAGACACTTACAACACCTCTTATAGGTGGTGAAGAACTGAGGAGGTCGACTGAATAGCGATGGTGAGACAGTCCACTTAGCTAGCTAGGATACGTTTATGCTTGGTGGGTTTCTTACCCTTATCACGTTGCTATGGATATTTTGTGAAGGAGAAAGAGTGAGATGCAAGTGGTATGGAGTAGGAGAGTTGAAATGGGTGAGGTAGAAAGTTGGGTAATTCGACAGGTTGTATGAAGTAAACAGGCAGTAGGCTATTAGCGTGCTTAAGGCATGTTTTTAAGGTTTTTAGTTCTTACTAGATTTGCATCTCTAAGTTGTAATATACATTGCTGGTCATTGTGAAGTGTATTGTGAGGGGAGAATGAGGGAAGGTTAGGTAGTGTAAGATAGATATAAAGGGTAAGATTTATAGGAGGAATTGTACACGTATTGTTTTCATTCAATCATTGTTGACACTATAGAGAATGGGACACCTATGCATATTTACCGACATAATAAGACACTTGCTGGATGTGAAACGTGGTAAATTCCTATCTTTTGTTTTGGTATGGTGCATGTACACGGTTTGGGAATTTTTGTACTTTAAAAATTTGGAGCTAGCAAGTTTAATCCATTACTGCTGTCTTAGTCACCTTCTAAACATCCTCATTTGTTGGAAAGAGCATTAGGGAATGTAGGAAAATCGAATTACAAAACAGTCGAGCTTTAGAGATTTTTATTTATATGTATGATTAGTTCTTGGGACAACCAAATGGTCTTTCAAAGTTATAGAATACTCGTCGTCTAAGTGTGAGATTTGGCATGCATGAAGTCTCGTAGGTTGTGAGTAGGATAATGTAATATTTTTTGTAGATCGCGTTTAGTATTTGCACGTATGAGGAGTGTTCTTGGAGGGCTTTGACAGATCGAACTAGGCATGGATTCTCAACAAGAAAGGTTGCATGGGCTTTGGGCTAAGGACGTGTGGGTTCGGGTAGTGTTGGGCCAAATGGATTTAAAGTCCGGTTTGGTTTGTAGTTGGTTTTAATGAGAGAAGTAAATATGTTTAGAGTTAGTTAAATATAATTGTAACTAGTGGATAAAGTGTGATCAATGTATAGTTGTAGTCATGTTATAAGTTTAGTGGTTTTATCTATAATTCGTAATTAGCGAGATTTGCGGTTTGTGAACTATTAGTCGTTGCGAAGTAATTGTGTTTCATAAAATACGTCGAGAACTAGTGCTGATATTTGTTACTGTTTGAGATGTTGTGTTGTGGTAGAATAATGTAGTAAGTAAAAGTTTAAATTTCCCCATAAAAATGGGCTTTGTTAAACGGTAAGCCGAGGTTATTATAAATTAACAAAGATTATCATAACGGATTTTTCGTAGGATCTTACAGTATCTACCCCTCAATTTTGAACTTCGTCCCGAAGTTCAGTTCGTGATAGGTATTGAAAAATGTGGTGTTCTGAGGTGAGAGTTTATGGAAGATGTTGTCGAGGGATTTCTTATTTGAATATCAAAGAAGCGAGATTCTCACTAGATTTATTTGTACCAAATGAATTAAATTCGAATGCTTGGTCAATAATTGAATTCATAGACTACGAATAGTGAAAATAACGGTCGAGGGTAGGAAGTGTTTAGTGTTCTAACGGTCGAAACTAGTGGATTTTTAATGGTAACGGTTTGAAATTTAATGATAGTGAATAGTAAAATAACGGGTACTTTCTCTACCTACATTACCTATCCATCTTTCCCCTTTTTCCTCCACTTTATTCCCTTTTCACCTTTTCAATTATTCTTCCCACTCAACTCCATCTCTTCCGGTCGACTTCTCCCCCGAAAATATGCCACCGATCGCCATAGTGTTTGCAGCCATGTTCATCATTTTCGTCGTCGTTGGTTTGGCTCTTCTTCCCGGCGAAGATACCAGCGGTTGGGTCGGATACTTGTTGGTTATCGTACCCCTCACAATCCTAGCAATTTTTGCGGATAATTTTTGGAAGTGAGGGTCGCGCGTAGGTGTTTAGAATGTAGCTTTGTTGTGTGTGGAATAAATTCTCGTTTATGTTTATGTTAAGTTGTTATGATTAACGGTTCGCTTTTGTGTGTCTTCAGAATAATCAGGGTACTTCATCCTATGGTGGGTCTTGCTATTGTTGGGTTGGTGGTGGTTTTTGTTTCTATAGTGGGCCAACCGATTGAAGGTTGTATGTTTTATATTGTGTTTATTGTACTATTAGCACTTCCGATGTTAATCATCTTGCTATGTATTAACTTCCATGGGTTCTAATAAAATTTGTGTTATTTGTGTTTTTCACATATTGTTGTGAATTATTAAAGTTTCTACTTTTGTATTTTTCTCGTCTTCGTATAATAGTGAAATGAGTGATGAGTGTAGATCTGACTGGGGTTGGTTAAAAAGTAAAATTTATGAACAAATTATTTTGTTTCAAGATTCTGTTTTCGGAATGAAAATTGTTATTAAACTTCGAAAGGATAACTGTTCCATTTATAACATGATTCTTCCTAAATTATACATAGGTAGCTAGGCTATGTATAATTGAGGACCAAATGATGTAACTCTTGGTTCAGTACTTATGTTTCTTCAAAGAGTTTTCTATGGTTTAGTTATAATGATTTCGTCACAAAGTCAGACACTTTCTGATTTAAAAATAATATAAGTTTTTGTTCATTTTTCGAGGATAAGTCAGAATTTTCTAAGATAGCGTTTGGACATTCTGGGTATAAACTTAGGTTTTAAGTGAGATCTCATTGCAATATGGTAACAACTTAGTGTTTGATCATGATAAAATTAATTAGATCCTTGAGGTACTATTAGTGTATTTGTTACATAATAATTATGAGTAGAGAAGTGTAACGGAGATGAAAATAGACGTAGATTTTTATTATCATGGAAATATTACAGGATAGATTCCTCACACGGTAGAAAAATAACTGTTACACTTAGGTTACATCCATCGTACCTAAGGTAAATACAAACGGAAATACAACTTAGATAGTCCTAAACTAGAGTTTATTTATTTTACAACAGGAATCCATACATCTGCTGAACATAGAGGTCATTCTTTTGTACTACTGAGATCTTTTAACGAGTCTTCATTCCCTTGCATCCATCTTGGCCTTCCAGTTGGCATTGTAGTTTGGGCAATGACTCTTGTAATGCCCTATTCCACCACATCCGTGGCATCTTATGGATGAATGCTGCTCATTTCTTTCCATAACTTTGCAATCACTCGTCTTGTGGCCTGTTTTCCTGCACCTCCCGCATATTGCAGTGCAATATCCGGTGTGATGCATCTTACATCTTAGGCACAGAGGTTTATTTCCACGGTAGTTGTCTCTGTTGATAGGGGTGGTGACGTAGTTTCCTTCAATTTCTGGGTTGAGCCTTTGTTGGCGAAGATAGTCAATGCGGTCCTGTAGATGATTGCGGATGCAAACATTATTGTGAAACTCACATTCGTTGAGGATAAAAGATTTTCCCTCCTCATGTCTTCGCTTTTGGTTATTTTTCTTGAGTGCAATATCTTGCCTAATTCTTTGAGTACACATGCGAATCGGTTTAGTTATTTTCCTTGACTTCTTTAGGCATGCTGGCCTACATCCCATGAAACGTTCATGGTCATGCTTACAAGGTATAACCTTCTTTCTTTCTTTTCTTGTCATGTCATTGTCGTTTGGACGGACTGTTGAGGTTACTTCCATTACTACTTCAACGATTTTGTTTACCATTTCCTCGATGGTTTTAGGGGTCATGATTGTTGTGGGCACTACGCGGTTCATGCTGTCCATTCCCTATGAACATTACACGAAACGTTGATTTAGTATTCACTTTATCGTTAGAATAATTCAAATAGTAAGATATTTGTATATTAATGCTAACAATGTGGTCTTAATACGAAATCAAATCAACCGAGGATCATAGAAGTACGATGTGTCTGGGTAGCATTGTAAAATAACGATCAACTCTTGATATGAGATCGTTAAGGAACACTTGAATTTATCTACAAAAGCTGAAGTTCAACAACCTTCTCTTTATTCATCGAGTTTTCTTCTGAATATTTGATCTTGGAATTCTATGTTTCATTGTTTAATCGAGGTATAGTTGATGTATAATCACAGATAATGTCATAATAAGTTTGAATACAGTCATCAAAATTGACATAACTCTAATAACTTGTTCAATTGATTTTTGCAAAATAACCAGTACAAGGTCTTTTATTAATGTCTCATTGATTCATGTGGAGTTATTTGTTCACCTAAGAGAGTAACAAAGGGTGAGGTTTTGCATGGCTCTTCGCACTTACAGCATCATAATAAGGTTTGGTGAGAGAAGTTTATTTACAACAGGAAAGTATAACGAAAGGATAGCTATTATACATTAAAAGTTGATTACAAGCTCTGAGAGTTACAGAATTATTGGAACTACATGAACTACTAACCAAAACTATTTGGTTTATTTAGTACAACAACAATACTTAAGATCAGTTACGTCTCTCACGTAGACGTCTAACTTCTGCCTCAAGATCCAGTTGTGCAGCTTCCATGGCCGAGAAAGGTTCTTGGCATGCATTCATCTGATTAGCTAACATGTTTTCCAAGGCTGCAATCTTTTGGATTTGGGTTCTTGCTGCGTCTCTAGCTAACCATAATGCTCTTTCAACGTCTTCAATCCTAATGTAAGTTTGAGTATGGCCTCTACCTAAGCAGCGGGTTCTGGCATCCAAGTTCCTAAGTTCTTGTTCGTAATTGTCCTTCATGTTACCAATATTCACTCCTAAACCAAACACTTCTCGTCTCTCAGCATCAGTCCTTTTGAACAGGGTATCAATGTTACGGTCAAACCATTCAAATCGTAATGGATGTAACTCTTTTAGCTGTTCAGAGTGAGCGTTTAGTATGCTGGTGTGTTGGTGAAGGCGAATCCATATGGAGTCTCGGGTGTCTACATTGTAGTCAGGAGATTTGGGTGAGGATACATTGTTTGGGACATCTGGCATGGAGAAATCTGAGGTATTGGGTAAGGGAGAATTTAGGTTGATGTTTTCCCAGGTCATTTCTTGACGTGAACTTTGTCCAATTTCAAATGTTGGTTGACCACCAATCGGATCTGAATAGGATTCAGTTGCTCTCCTAAGTTTCTGACGTGGAGGTGAGTGAGTAGGTGATGACGAAGATGAGTTCTGAGTAAGTTCTATGTCAGGTTGAGGTTGTGACATTTGTACATAAGGATCTTCAGTATTTGGTGTAATATGATAGCTAGGCGATACATGGGTAGTAGGAGGGGTTGTCTTAGCGATGTCAACGGGTAGGGAAGTCATGTTACTGTAGCAATCGAAAATAATAATTATGAGTATTTATACGTTTAAGATGTAACGTCAAGTGTGAAATAATACGGTGTGTAATGTGTGAGGAATAAACATTAAGCATGTAAAGATTAGTACAAAATAATCTTAATAGGTAATGTATTGAGCACGGCAGTCTGCAGACACGGAAGGCATAAGATGATAAGGTGTAAAATCATTTATTTTGAAAGTGTGGTTATAGTTCATTGTGTTAAAACGTTTGATTCTCTATAACCATAGGCTCTGATACCAAACTGTAACACCCCCTAATTTGGTTTGTGGCAGCGGAAAAGTAATTAGGGTGTTACGGTGAGGATCGAGGTTTAAATTTCAGAAAACAGCCCGGAAGGGGCGTTTTGAAAGTTATATGTCATTCAAAATAATATTCTTGATATAAAAGGGCAATATTTGATTTGAAAATCCCATAAAACGATGTGATAATTTGAGAGGAATGACATATTTGATTTTACACCATTTAAGTTATCAGAGTAAAAGATGCCCGCTTCGTGTCTTGTCCTGCTTCGTTAATTACCTGAGATAAACATGCTTAAAACGTCAACACAATGGTTGGTGAGTTCATGGAGTTTATAGAAAATAACTTTCTTCGAAAGGTGTATAGTGATTGATTGAAGTAAATAATAATTCTCCATGAAATAAATAATACGTTGTGTTGTATAAAAATCCACAAGTAAGTCATGTATGATCTTCAAAATCATAAGTTTCAAGTTATGAATACAGATGAGCTACGTTGTTATATGCTCAATGTAAACTGTTGTATCATCTTTTAACTATAATGATATACCAAGTATTTTGAGTTGCCTTGTGCAGAATTCTCATTTACGTCACATATAATATCAGTTTAAGTTTAAGTACAAGATTTACAATCATATCATATAGTGAGAATGAAAATCTAGAATCTGAAGTCTATCAGTATAAAGTGGTGGTCTGTTAAATACAGCTGTATTCTAGGATATATATGAAACATTCATATATTCATAAAGTTATATTGCCCTAAGCCTCATGACACGCAAAACGTTAACAGAGTACCGTAAAACGGCGGTGTCCCACCAGGGTCACTGATGGGTTTTTATGGCCCTCATGTTAATAGGTACTTGCCAATTCCTATTTTTCTCAAATATAGTGCATCGCGACTAAATACGACTAACCATATAGGCATTCCGTCACAGTATTTAGTGGGATAGGTCGTCAGCCTCTAACAGGTTTCGAAGCTGTTCACTATATTCGCGCTCACCGCAGTGATTAATGGCTCATGATCAAGGGACTTTACGGCAATAAAGTGTGCTTAGGCAATATAGGTGAATCATGCGTAATTTTAGTATTGGCAATTATTTATAGTGAAATGTAGAAATATCATATTAAAGTAGCAGTACATTCATTTGTCACATGAATGCATACAATGAGTTTCAGTATCATGTTACATCAAGTAGCTTAAAAATGTTATCTTCCAAGTTTCGTGTTTAAGCTAAACAGACAATTTGCACATATAATGAGCATGTATTCCTTTAAAGTATGATTCAAACATGTAAAGCATAGTGGATGATCATGAGAATTTTATATAAGTATCTTAAAACAATTAAAGCATGTATCTCCCCCAAAAGAATTATTAAAATCAAGTGTGAAAAGTAGGGGCCACGACTCACGTTAAGTCATAAGATTTTTCATAGTGCTTATAGAAGTATTGTATCGCAAGCAAATCATATAGTTAATAAATGAGTAAAATATTTCGAAGCATGTATCTCCCCCAAAAAGTATAAAAACAAGTATTAAAAGAGGAGGGGCCACGACTCACCTGGAGCGTATCCGGCAAGACGAAATTATAAGATCAAGTAAACGATCACGAAAACTTCTTCAATACAAAACCTGAGTATAAGCGAAGTCTAAGAGTCTAACTTATGACTAATAACGAATGTGGAAAGGATAAATCGTATAACGATTTGATCGGTGATGTGAGTGTGTGATATGCTTAAAATGCCTCAAGTTAAAAATATAATATATCTATAATAGTATCTCGGTTCCTATCTCAAACGACCCAAAATATTACTTTCTTTAAATATGATGAAATAATATGCAAGTGAAGTTGCTAATATTCCTAATTGCGAAACCTTAAATAATGCATACTAAAATGAATAATGCATATGAAATGAAGGGTGAAAATAGAAAATAAATAAGAATGTCAAGTAAAATTAAATAGGTCCTTGTTCTTTTCAGATTTTATCCTTCTTAGTCTAACTGTGGTTGCGTTACGTCGTTAGTCCTCGGTTAAGTCCAAAGTCCATAATAGTCCAAATCTTGTCCATATGTCCATATAAGGCTCGGGGTTCAATGGTATGTCAATTTAAGTCCTTTATAAACTGTTTTCAAAGCTTCAGTCCATGGGTTTCACGGTTTGGCAGTTTTGTTCCTTCCGGTTAGATCGCGTTACATTTTTAGTCCTTTTTTTGCATAAAAATGACGGGAAAAATATTCTGAAAATTTCTATAACTTTATTAAGTTCATTTTAACTTATTTCAAGTGCTTATTTCAGGAAAGGGCTTATTTTTGTATAAATGGGCCAATTAACGATTTAGCTTAAGGCCCATTAATAAACTTAGTGGCGAGGGCGTGAAAATAGTTTTGGGCTTGGACTTGGGCTACTGTTATGATTCTGAAAATATGCCATATGGGCCTGTTGGGCTGGTTAATCACAAAAACTTGGTGGGCTTTATTCGAGTCCAAACCGAAATTAAAATTTTATGAAATTTAAGTTCTAGTTCGAGTGACATCTAAAACTATTTTATTTGAGCGTGCTTCAGAGCTTATGAGGTCGAGGTTAAAACACTAAAAAGATAGTTTGCTAGGTGGTCTATCAACAAGTGTAAAAAGGTTGGGGTGTTACGTTGAGAAAATCGAGTATAGTTAGGCAAGAGTTGTCCTAGTCGAACCCATGTTTGTATATGAAAAATACTTTGAGAAATTTAATTCTTTCATGCCTGGTTTTATTTTTAGGTTGAGTTCGTTTGGAGGTTTAAGGATCTTGTACTTGTTTCGACTTTGTATGATCTTGTACTCGAGAGGTTAAGGTGTTTATGAGTTATTAGATTCATCTAGTTATGAAAACATGATTTCAAATAATTAACAGTAAGCGTGTAGTGTAAGTAGAAATGTGTGAGTGATTGTTAAGTACCCGCAAGTTGAGTGTTCGATATCCTTGCATAGTTTACATAGTTTTCTGGGTTTTATATGTTCGAACAAGGGTAATGCATGCATGTGGTCGTGCTATAAATATGATGTGCAAGTTGGAATTTTTAACCCTTTACTGTGGAGTGAGTTGTACATCTTTATATGTTTCTAAATAAGTTATTGTGTCTTTAAAATAGGAACGTGTGACATGTTCGAATGAAAACAGCTGATGCATGGCTTCTATATTAAAGGCGTACTAATAAAGTGAGAGCGTGATTCTAATTCTTTCTCAGTGGAGTTGTCTCCTCATGTGTTTGTAATTTATAATGCACGTACAAATGGTATAAGAGAAATGCTATGTTTCGAATGTAAATAAACTAGCGTGTGCATGCATGTGTGGGTTGTGTGAAGTGCAAACATACGAGATTTGGGAAAAGTTAGACACTTACAACACCTCTTATAGGTGGTGAAGAACTGAGGAGGTCGACTGAATAGCGATGGTGAGACAGTCCACTTAGCTAGCTAGGATACGTTTATGCTTGGTGGGTTTCTTACCCTTATCACGTTGCTATGGATATTTTGTGAAGGAGAAAGAGTGAGATGCAAGTGGTATGGAGTAGGAGAGTCGAAATGGGTGAGGTAGAAAGTTGGGTAATTCGACAGGTTGTATGAAGTAAACAGGCAGTAGGCTATTAGCGTGCTTAAGGCATGTTTTTAAGGTTTTTAGTTCTTACTAGATTTGCATCTCTAAGTTGTAATATACATTGCTGGTCATTGTGAAGTGTACTGTGAGGGGAGAATGAGGGAAGGTTAGGTAGTGTAAGATAGATATAAAGGGTAAGATTTATAGGAGGAATTGTACACGTATTGTTTTCATTCAATCATTGTTGACACTATAGAGAATGGGACACCTATGCATATTTACCGACATAATAAGACACTTGCTGGATGTGAAACGTGGTAAATTCCTATCTTTTGTTTTGGTATGGTGCATGTACACGATTTGGGAATTTTTGTACTTTAAAAATTTGGAGCTATCAAGTTTAATCCATTACTGCTGTCTTAGTCACCTTCTAAACATCCTCATTTGTTGGAAAGAGCATTAGGGAATGTAGGAAAATCGAATTACAAAACAGTCGAGCTTTAGAGATTTTTATTTATATGTATGATTAGTTCTTGGGACAACCAAATGGTCTTTCAAAGTTATAGAATACTCGTCGTCTAAGTGTGAGATTTGGCATGCATGAAGTCTCGTAGGTTGTGAGTAGGATAATGTAATATTTTGTGTAGATCGCGTTTAGTATTTGCACGTATGAGGAGTGTTCTTGGAGGGCTTTGACAGATCGAACTAGGCATGGATTCTCAACAAGAAAGGTTGCATGGGCTTTGGGCTAAGGACGTGTGGGTTCGGGTAGTGTTGGGCCAAATGGATTTAAAATCCGGTTTGGTTTGTAGTTGGTTTTAATGAGAGAAGTAAATATGTTTAGAGTTAGTTAAATATAATTGTAACTAGTGGATAAAGTGTGATCAATGTATAGTTGTAGTCATGTTATAAGTTTAGTGGTTTTATCTATAATTCGTAATTAGCGAGATTTGCGGTTTGTGAACTATTAGTCGTTGCGAAGTAATTGTGTTTCATAAAATACGTCGAGAACTAGTGCTGATATTTGTTACTGTTTGAGATGTTGTGTTGTGGTAGAATAATGTAGTAAGTAAAAGTTTAAATTTCCCCATAAAAATGGGCTTTGTTAAACGGTAAGCCGAGGTTATTATAAATTAACAAAGATTATCATAACGGATTTTTCGTAGGATCTTACAGTATCTACCCCTCAATTTTGAACTTCGTCCCGAAGTTCAGTTCGTGATAGGTATTGAAAAATGTGGTGTTCTGAGGTGAGAGTTTATGGAAGATGTTGTCGAGGGATTTCTTATTTGAATATCAAAGAAGCGAGATTCTCACTAGATTTATTTGTACCAAATGAATTAAATTCGAATGCTTGGTCAATAATTGAATTCATAGACTACGAATAGTGAAAATAACGGTCGAGGGTAGGAAGTGTTTAGTGTTCTAACGGTCGAAACTAGTGGATTTTTAATGGTAACGGTTTGAAATTTAATGATAGTGAATAGTAAAATAACGGGTACTTTCTCTACCTACATTACCTATCCATCTTTCCCCTTTTTCCTCCACTTTATTCCCTTTTCACCTTTTCAATTATTCTTCCCACTCAACTCCATCTCTTCCGGTCGACTTCTCCCCCGAAAATATGCCACCGATCGCCATAGTGTTTGCAGCCATGTTCATCATTTTCGTCGTCGTTGGTTTGGCTCTTCTTCCCGGCGAAGATACCAGCGGTTGGGTCGGATACTTGTTGGTTATCGTACCCCTCACAATCCTAGCAATTTTTGCGGATAATTTTTGGAAGTGAGGGTCGCGCGTAGGTGTTTAGAATGTAGCTTTGTTGTGTGTGGAATAAATTCTCGTTTATGTTTATGTTAAGTTGTTATGTTTAACGGTTCGCTTTTGTGTGTCTTCAGAATAATCAGGGTACTTCATCCTATGGTGGGTCTTGCTATTGTTGGGTTGGTGGTGGTTTTTGTTTCTATAGTAGGCCAACCGATTGAAGGTTGTATGTTTTATATTGTGTTTATTGTACTATTAGCACTTCCGATGTTAATCATCTTGCTATGTATTAACTTCCATGGGTTCTAATAAAATTTGTGTTATTTGTGTTTTTCACATATTGTTGTGAATTATTAAAGTTTCTACTTTTGTATTTTTCTCGTCTTCGTATAATAGTGAAATGAGTGATGAGTGTAGATCTGACTGGGGTTGGTTAAAAAGTAAAATTTATGAACAAATTATTTTGTCTCAAGATTCTGTTTTTGGAATGAAAATTGTTATTAAAACTTCGAAAGGATAACTGTTCCATTTATAACATGATTCTTCCTAAATTATACATAGGTAGCTAGGCTATGTATAATTGAGGACCAAATGATGTAACTCTTGGTTCAGTACTTATGTTTCTTCAAAGAGTTTTCTATGGTTTAGTTATAATGATTTCGTCACAAAGTCAGACACTTTCTGATTTAAAAATAATATAAGTTTTTGTTCATTTTTCGAGGATAAGTCAGAATTTTCTAAGATAGCATTTGGACATTCTGGGTATAAACTTAGGTTTTAAGTGAGATCTCATTGCAATATGGTAACAACTTAGTGTTTGATCATGATAAAATTAATTAGATCCTTGAGGTACTATTAGTGTATTTGTTACATAATAATTATGAGTAGAGAAGTGTAACGGAGATGAAAATAGACGTAGATTTTTATTATCATGGAAATATTACAGGATAGATTCCTCACACGGTAGAAAAATAACTGTTACACTTAGGTTACATCCATCGTACCTAAGGTAAATACAAACGGAAAAACAACTTAGATAGTCCTAAACTAGAGTTTATTTATTTTACAACAGGAATCCATACATCTGCTGAACATAGAGGTCATTCTTTTGTACTACTGAGATCTTTTAACGAGTCTTCATTCCCTTGCATCCATCTTGGCCTTCCAGTTGGCATTGTAGTTTGGGCAATGACTCTTGTAATGCCCTATTCCACCACATCCGTGGCATCTTATGAATGAATGCTGCTCATTTCTTTCCATAACTTTGCAATCACTCGTCTTGTGGCCTGTTTTCCTACACCTCCCGCATATTGCAGTGCAATATCCGGTGTGATGCATCTTACATCTTAGGCACAGAGGTTTATTTCCACGGTAGTTGTCTCTGTTGATAGGGGTGGTGACGTAGTTTCCTTCAATTTCTGGGTTGAGCCTTTGTTGGCGAAGATAGTCAATGCGGTCCTGTAGATGATTGCGGATGCAAACATTATTGTGAAACTCACATTCGTTGAGGATAAAAGATTTTCCCTCCTCATGTCTTCGCTTTTGGTTATTTTTCTTGAGTGCAATATCTTGCCTAATTCTTTGAGTACACATGCGAATCGGTTTAGTTATTTTCCTTGACTTCTTTAGGCATGCTGGCCTACATCCCATGAAACGTTCATGGTCATGCTTACAAGGTATAACCTTCTTTCTTTCTTTTCTTGTCATGTCATTGTCGTTTGGACGGACTGTTGAGGTTACTTCCATTACTACTTCAATGATTTTGTTTACCATTTCCTCGATGGTTTTAGGGGTCATGATTGTTGTGGGCACTACGCGGTTCATGCTGTCCATTCCCTATGAACATTACACGAAACGTTGATTTAGTATTCACTTTATCGTTAGAATAATTCAAATAGTAAGATATTTGTATATTAATGCTAACAATGTGGTCTTAATACGAAATCAATTCAACCGAGGATCATAGAAGTACGATGTGTCTGGGTAGCATTGTAAAATAACGATCAACTCTTGATATGAGATCATTAAGGAACACTTGAATTTATCTACAAAAGCTGAAGTTCAACAACCTTCTCTTTATTCATCGAGTTTTCTTCTGAATATTTGTTCTTGGAATTCTATGTTTCATTGTTTAATCGAGGTATAGTTGATGTATAATCACAGATAATGTCATAATAAGTTTGAATACAGTCATCAAAATTGACATAACTCTAATAACTTGTTCAATTGATTTTTGCAAAACAACCAGTACAAGGTCTTTTATCAATGTCTCATTGATTCATGTGGAGTTATTTGTTCACCTAAGAGAGTAACAAAGGGTGAGGTTTTGCATGGCTCTTCGCACTTACAGCATCATAATAAGGTTTGGTGAGAGAAGTTTATTTACAACAGGAAAGTATAACGAAAGGATAGCTATTATACATTAAAAGTTGATTACAAGCTCTGAGAGTTACAGAATTATTGGAACTACATGAACTACTAACCAAAACTATTTGGTTTATTTAGTACAACAACGATACTTAAGATCAGTTACGTCTCTGACGTAGACGTCTAACTTCTGCCTCAAGATCCAGTTGTGTAGCTTCCATGGCCGAGAAAGGTTCTTGGCATGCATTCATCTGATTAGCTAACATGTTTTCCAAGGCTGCAATCTTTTGGATTTGGGTTCTTGCTGCGTCTCTAGCTAACCATAATGCTCTTTCAACGTCTTCAATCCTAATGTGAGTTTGAGTATGGCCTCTACCTAAGCAGCGGGTTCTGGCATCCAAGTTCCTAAGTTCTTGTTCGTAATTGTCCTTCATGTTACCAATATTCACTCCTAAACCAAACACTTCTCGTCTCTCAGCATCAGTCCTTTTGAACAGGGTATCAATGTTACGGTCAAACCATTCAAATCGTAATGGATGTAACTCTTTTAGCTGTTCAGAGTGAGCGTTTAGTATGCTGGTGTGTTGGTGAAGGCGAATCCATATGGAGTCTCGGGTGTCTACATTGTAGTCAGGAGATTTGGGTGAGGATACATTGTTTGGGACATCTGGCATGGAGAAATCTGAGGTATTGGGTAAGGGAGAATTTAGGTTGATGTTTTCCCAGGTCATTTCTTGACGTGAACTTTGTCCAATTTCAAATGTTGGTTGACCACCAATCGGATCTGAATAGGATTCAGTTGCTCTCCTAAGTTTCTGACGTGGAGGTGAGTGAGTAGGTGATGACGAAGATGAGTTCTGAGTAAGTTCTATGTCAGGTTGAGGTTGTGACATTTGTACATAAGGATCTTCAGTATTTGGTGTAATATGATAGCTAGGCAATACATGGGTAGTAGGAGGGGTTGTCTTAGCGATGTCAACGGGTAGAGAAGTCATGTTACTGTAGCAATAGAAAATAATAATTATGAGTATTTATACGTTTAAGATGTAACGTCAAGTGTGAAATAATACGGTGTGTAATGTGTGAGGAATAAACATTAAGCATGTAAAGATTAGTACAAAATAATCTTAATAGGTAATGTATTGAGCACGGCAGTCTGCAGACACGGAAGGCATAAGATGATAAGGTGTAAAATCATTTATTTTGAAAGTGTGGTTATAGTTTATTGTGTTAAAACGTTTGATTCTCTATAACCATAGGCTCTGATACCAAACTGTAACACCCCCTAATTTGGTTTGTGGCAGCGGAAAAGTAATTAGGGTGTTACGGTGAGGATCGAGGTTTAAATCTCATAAAACAGCCCGGAAGGGGCGTTTTGAAAGTTATATGTCATTCAAAATAATATTCTTGATATAAAAGGGCAATATTTGATTTGAAAATCCCATAAAACGATGTGATAATTTGAGAGGAATGACATATTTGATTTTACACCATTTAAGTTATCAGAGTAAAAGATGCCCGCTTCGTGTCTTGTCCTGCTCCGTTAATTACCTGAGATAAACATGCTTAAAACGTCAACACAATGGTTGGTGAGTTCGTGGAGTTTATAGAAAATAACTTTCTTCGAAAGGTGTATAGTGATTGATTGAAGTAAATAATAATTCTCCATGAAATAAATAATACGTTGTGTTGTATAAAAATCCACAAGTAAGTCATGTATGATCTTCAAAATCATAAGTTTCAAGTTATGAATACAGATGAGCTACGTTGTTATATGCTCAATGTAAACTGTTGTATCATCTTTTAACTATAATGATATACCAAGTATTTTGAGTTGCCTTGTGCAGAATTCTCATTTACGTCACATATAATATCAGTTTAAGTTCAAGTACAAGATTTACAATCATATCATATAGTGAGAATGAAAATCTAGAATCTAAAGTCTATCAGTATAAAGTGTTGGTCTGTTAAATACAGCTGTATTCTAGGATATATATGAAACATTCATATATTCATAAAGTTATATTGCCCTAAGCCTCATGACACGCAAAACGTTAACAGAGTACCGTAAAACGGCGGTGTCCCACCAGGGTCACTGATGGGTTTTTATGGCCCTCATGTTAATAGGTACTTGCCAATTCCTATTTTTCTCAAATATAGTGCATCGCGACTAAATACGACTAACCATATAGGCATTCCGTCACAGTATTTAGTGGGATAGGTCGTCAGCCTCTAACAGGTTTCGAAGCTGTTCACTATATTCGCGCTCACCGCAGTGATTAATGGCTCATGGTCAAGGGACTTTACGGCAATAAAGTGTGTTTAGGCAATATAGGTGAATCATGCGTAATTTTAGTATTGGCAATTATTTATAGTGAAATGTAGA
Source organism: Artemisia tridentata subsp. tridentata (assembly GCA_021014915.2). Lineage (NCBI taxonomy): Eukaryota > Viridiplantae > Streptophyta > Magnoliopsida > Asterales > Asteraceae > Artemisia > Artemisia tridentata. The sequence continues at coordinate 177,611,804 of CP139509.1, forward strand.
AATATCATATTAAAGTAGCAGTACATTCTTTTGTCACATGAATGCATACAATGAGTTTCAGTATCATGTTACATCAAGTAGCTTAAAAATGTTATCTTCCAAGTTTCGTGTTTTAAGCTAAACAGACAATTTGCACATATAATGAGCATGTATTCCTTTAAAGTATGATTCAAACATGTAAAGCATAGTGGATGATCATGAGAATTTTATATAAGTATCTTAAAACAATTAAAGCATGTATCTCCCCCAAAAAAATTATTAAAATCAAGTGTGAAAAGTAGGGGCCACGACTCACGGTAAGTCATAAGAGTTTTTATAGTGCTTATAGAAGTAATGTATCGCAAGCAAATCATATAGTTAATAAATGAGTAAAATATTTCGAAGCATGTATCTCCCCCAAAAAGTATAAAAACAAGTATTAAAAGAGGAGGGGCCACGACTCACCTGGAGTGTATCCGGCAAGACGAAATTATAAGATCAAGTAAACGATCACGAAAACTTCTTCAATACAAAACCTGAGTATAAGCGAAGTCTAAGAGTCTAACTTATGACTAATAACGAATGTGGAAAGGATAAATCGTATAACGATTTGATCGGTGATGTGAGTGTGTGATATGCTTAAAATGCCTCAAGTTAAAAAATATAATATATCTATAATAGTATCTCGGTTCCTATCTCAAACGACCCAAAATATTACTTTCTCGAAATATGATGAAATAATATGCAAGTGAAGTTGCTAATATTCCTAATAGCGAAACCTTAAATAATGCATACTAAAATGAATAATGCATATGAAATGAAGGGTGAAAATAGAAAATAAATAAGAATGTCAAGTAAAATTAAATAGGTCCTTGTTCTTTTCAGATTTTATCCTTCTTAGTCTAACTGTGGTTGCGTTACGTCGTTAGTCCTCGGTTAAGTCCAAAGTCCATAATAGTCCAAATCTTGTCCATATGTCCATATAAGGCTCGGGGTTCAATGGTATGTCAATTTAAGTCCTTTATAAACTGTTTTCACAGCTTCAGTCCATGGGTTTCATGGTTTGTCAGTTTTGGTCCTTCCGGTTAGATCGCGTTACATTTTTAGTCATTTTTTTGCATAAAAATGACGGGAAAAATATTCTGAAAATTTCTATAACTTTATTAAGTTCATTTTAACTTATTTCAAGTGCTTATTTCAGGAAAGGGCTTATTTTTGTATAAATGGGCCAATTAACGATTTAGCTTAAGGCCCATTAATAAACTTAGTGGCGAGGGCGTGAAAATAGTTTTGGGCTTGGACTTGGGCTACTGTTATGATTCTGAAAATATGCCATATGGGCCTGTTGGGCTGGTTAATCACAAAAACTTGGTGGGCTTTATTCGAGTCCAAACCGAAATTAAAATTTTATGAAATTTAAGTTCTAGTTCGAGTGACATCTAAAACTATTTTATTTGAGCGTGCTTCAGAGCTTATGAGGTCGAGGTTAAAACACTAAAAAGATAGTTTGCTAGGTGGTCTATCAACAGGTGTAAAAAGGTTGGGGTGTTACGTTGAGAAAATCGAGTATAGTTAGGCAAGAGTTGTCCTAGTCGAACCCATGTTTGTATATGAAAAATACTTTGAGAAATTTAATTCTTTCATGCCTGGTTTTATTTTTAGGTTGAGTTCGTTTGGAGGTTTAAGGATCTTGTACTTGTTTCGACTTTGTATGATCTTGTACTCGAGAGGTTAAGGTGTTTATGAGTTATTAGATTCATCTAGTTATGAAAACATGATTTCAAATAATTAACAGTAAGCGTGTAGTGTAAGTAGAAATGTGTGAGTGATTGTTAAGTACCCGCAAGTTGAGTGTTCGATATCCTTGCATAGTTTACATAGTTTTCTGGGTTTTATATGTTCGAACAAGGGTAATGCATGCATGTGGTCGTGCTATGAATATGATGTGCAAGTTGGAATTTTTAACCCTTTACTGTGGAGTGAGTTCGACATCTTTATATGTTTCTAAATAAGTTATTGTGTCTTTAAAATAGGAACGTGTGACATGTTCGAATGAAAACAGCTGATGCATGGCTTCTATATTAAAGGCGTACTAATAAAGTGAGAGCGTGATTCTAATTCTTTCTCAGTGGAGTTGTCTCCTCATGTGTTTGTAATTTATAATGCACGTACAAATGGTATAAGAGAAATGCTATGTTTCGAATGTAAATAAACTAGCGTGTGCATGCATGTGTGGGTTGTGTGAAGTGCAAACATACGAGATTTGGGAAAAGTTAGACACTTACAACACCTCTTATAGGTGGTGAAGAACTGAGGAGGTCGACTGAATAGCGATGGTGAGACAGTCCACTTAGCTAGCTAGGATACGTTTATGCTTGGTGGGTTTCTTACCCTTATCACGTTGCTATGGATATTTTGTGAAGGAGAAAGAGTGAGATGCAAGTGGTATGGAGTAGGAGAGTTGAAATGGGTGAGGTAGAAAGTTGGGTAATTCAACAGGTTGTATGAAGTAAACAGGCAGTAGGCTATTAGCGTGCTTAAGGCATGTTTTTAAGGTTTTTAGTTCTTACTAGATTTGCATCTCTAAGTTGTAATATACATTGCTGGTCATTGTGAAGTGTACTGTGAGGGGAGAATGAGGGAAGGTTAGGTAGTGTAAGATAGATATAAAGGGTAAGATTTATAGGAGGAATTGTACACGTATTGTTTTCATTCAATCATTGTTGACACTATAGAGAATGGGACACCTATGCATATTTACCGACATAATAAGACACTTGCTGGATGTGAAACGTGGTAAATTCCTATCTTTTGTTTTGGTATGGTGCATGTACACGGTTTGGGAATTTTTTTACTTTAAAAATTTGGAGCTAGCAAGTTTAATCCATTACTGCTGTCTTAGTCACCTTCTAAACATCCTCATTTGTTGGAAAGAGCATTAGGGATTGTAGGAAAATCGAATTACAAAACAGTCGAGCTTTAGAGATTTTTATTTATATGTATGATTAGTTCTTGGGACAACCAAATGGTCTTTCAAAGTTATAGAATACTCGTCGTCTAAGTGTGAGATTTGGCATGCATGAAGTCTCGTAGGTTGTGAGTAGGATAATGTAATATTTTGAGTAGATCGCGTTTAGTATTTGCACGTATGAGGAGTGTTCTTGGAGGGCTTTGACAGATCGAACTAGGCATGGATTCTCAACAAGAAAGGTTGCATGGGCTTTGGGCTAAGGACGTGTGGGTTCGGGTAGTGTTGGGCCAAATGGATTTAAAGTCCGGTTTGGTTTGTAGTTGGTTTTAATGAGAGAAGTAAATATGTTTAGAGTTAGTTAAATATAATTGTAACTAGTGGATAAAGTGTGATCAATGTATAGTTGTAGTCATGTTATAAGTTTAGTGGTTTTATCTATAATTCGTAATTAGCGAGATTTGCGGTTTGTGAACTATTAGTCGTTGCGAAGTAATTGTGTTTCATAAAATACGTCGAGAACTAGTGCTGATATTTGTTACTTGTTGAGATGTTGTGTTGTGGTAGAATAATGTAGTAAGTAAAAGTTTAAATTTCCCCATAAAAATGGGCTTTGTTAAACGGTAAGCCGAGGTTATTATAAATTAACAAAGATTATCATAACGGATTTTTCGTAGGATCTTACAAAAAACCTATACCTTACTTCCTGGAAATCCTGCAAAACATCATTATCACTCGATACAAGCATTTGACTCAAACAAATACTAATATGTATGTTCATTTATTACTATTATGATTCATGTTAATTTGTGTTCTAATAAACCGATTTAGATTTCCCTTACACTTAACTTTTGCAAAATACCTTTATATGTAGTTAAGACGAAGTTAAAAACAAGATAAAGCATTTTCACAATTTAGTTTCGAACATGAATCAATAATAATAAAAATTAAACATACATACGGAAGCAAATAAAATCAAACAAACAAATAAATAAACACACAAAGCAAATAAAGCTTGGGTTGCCTCCCAAGAAGCGCTTGTTTTTGTTCAAGTCACGAGCCTGACTCTACCCTTATTTAACGGAAATAGGGGAGGTTTTCCCTACACTTAGGATTAAGTGTGGGTGAAAGTAGCGATACACACCCTTAGGTTGGAAATATGCCACGTGAGGAAAGAGTGACGGGTGAATTATATTCTCAAAGGTGCGGGATCCTATCATCATAACCTTACCTAATTCAATTGGGTTAGTGGGCGGATTAAGATTTTCTCCTATAAAGGGATCATCTTCTATCAACTTCGAGAGACTCCAAGTTAAGAATCCACTTTGACCTAATAAACCCGGTTTAAACCCATAATGTTTCTTGTGATCAATCATAAATGGGTGGTGTAAGTATGTAAGGTCATGGTTCACTCCTATGTTAGCTTCCTCTCTACAAGGCCTAGAGTCTACTACCTTAATCTTAACATTACCCGGACTACATGGTTTGATGGGTGGATCGGGATCTAATTCAATTCCTAAGTTCACATCTAAGGATGGAAGATTAGGTAACGGTTTTGGTTTAGGCTCCGGTTCATCAAAACTAGGAACTTCCATAGAACTAAAAGAAAGGTTATGACTACAAGTATTCAAACCTATTTCTTCTAGTTTTGTTTCTTCCAAAGGTTCTACTTCAATTGGGGTTCCTATAGTCCCTTCTACTTCTTCCGGGTAAGTCACGGGCGATGTGTATGCCTCGAATGATGGTAGGACTTGTGGGGTACTTTGTAGGTTTGTGTTATTTACCTCATCCTTCCTTGTCTCTATATCAATTATATCCACATGATGTGTTTTAGTAGAATCTAACCCAAACATGTTCCTAAGTATCTCAAATCCTTCTCTAGCCATTTCAAGTTCTAAGTCCGATTCATAAGAATCTTCCCCGATAACATGATTACTATGTTCAAGTTGCCTAAAGGATTCATCATGTGTTCCTTAAGATTCAAAGTCATTGATCATAAAACCTAGGTCTTTTTGCTCAATATGCTCATGTTCGGCTAAATCCTCCTCAATTGTTTCCTCAAGTTGTGATGTATACGAACCCATTAATTCATTAAACTTATGGTTCACGGTTAGGAGGCTTTCCTCAAATTTTTTCCAAAGGGTCTTATTAAAAGGAGTTGATCCTAACAATGATTGTTTAATAGAAGCCACACATGCACATAATTCATCAAACCTATCAAACTTTATACCCATCTCCTCTTGTATATATCTAAGATCACTTAAAAATTCATTGGAACAACAGGAAGCAAATCTATCCGTGTAAAGTAATTGTTCCTCTATTGTTAATGATCTAAATGGAATTTCATCTGCCATGGTGACAAATGAAAATGGTTTTACAAACAAAGGGCACAAAGAAAAAGATAGACTAAAGAAATCTAATAAAAAGAAAAATAAAAATCTCACTAGAAAGGAATCTAGTGAGTAGACCTAATAAAATAAAAATTCAACCTAAACAATAACTATTCCCCGGCAGCGGCGCCAAAAACTTGATGCGTGGTTTTGCAACCTTACAACAGGTTTTACCTCTCGAGGGATCTCAAGAGGCTTACAACCCCACCAGGCAGTGTACCTGACCGATGTGGTATAGTGTAATGGTAAGTACGGGGGATTGATCGTTCTCCACAGGGAATAGTGTTCGTTAGGTATGAAAAACTACTCTAATAGGTCTAAGGGTGAGAGAAGATTCTTTTTGTGTTTTTATAATTTTATGAAAGCAAGTAAAATCTCGGGTTTGAAAGAGTGGGCGGAATTAGTTGCTAGTTAACTAACCCAAGTTACTACGAATGCAAATAAAATAGAATAACAGAAAATGAAAAGGTGGTAAAACTTATGTGGAGAGAAATGTGTTTACTTATATTTCCTTACTCCCTAACTATCTTTTACCGGTTGATTAGTGTGTATTAATCGCGTGGATGACGGGTGTATTCCTTAATACCAATCGTGGGGTGGCGTACGTACTTCCCCAACTCTATGAACTCCTACTTCACTCCTATGTCGAGCCGGCTAGGAAGCTCCTAACATGGGATCACTAGAATTCGCTCATGCATTAAATACAACCATAAAAACCTTTAGTACGCATTGGTTCATGTTTCTTAAGACTTTCAAGCAAGTTACCGAATAGGAAGTTAGCCAGTTTTCTTAAGCCTAACATAGATGAACAATCATCCAATACAACTAATAACACACTAATAACCAATAATCAATAGCTAGGTTTCATTAGATCTAAGCAAACACAAGATAAATCTAGCCTAACATGTTAAACAAAAGACAAGAACAAGATAGAATCAAACAACACATAGACATATTGAATGATTAATTGATAACTTATCTTCAATGTAACATGGAAGATCTCAAGGCAAAAAGCCTTGAAAAAGCTGCTAAAATCGTCTTAGGGTTTTCACACACAAAGTTCCCCAATAAGTTCCACACCAATGACAAAAAATTGCAAAACTATATATAGAGATTAAGGTCTGACGGCGTCACGTTGTAGATTCTGACGCCGTCACCTCGCCGCTTTTAGGGTTCCCGGATGGCCTTCCTGACGCCGTCTCTCTTTAGCTCTCCAAAATCCGTTCTGGCTTATCAAGGCTTGACGCCGTCAGAATTAGGCGTGACGCCGTCCCTCTTTAGCTTAAGCCGTGACGACCTTGATCATTCCAAAGGGTGACGCCGTCAGAATTCCCATGCAAATTTCTCTGGCTTATCATGAGTAATTTTCATATCCACCTTTTTCTTGCCAAGCCATGACGCCGTCTAGACCAATATCTGACGCCGTCTGAGGTACTTTTTAGCCGATTTTGAGACTTTGTCGTTTTCTTCACTTTTATGCTCCAAAAACGTCCAAAATGCTTCCTTTTCCAGATTTCTTCTCCAAAGTACCTAAAATGACAAAAGGAACGATTTAGGGCAATATTTGATCAAATAAATACGATTTAGGGCTTAAATGACCCCTTAAAAGCGGTACACTTTTCGCTTCATCAACATCCCATACATATAGAACTCATGATCGGCCGGTGTAAATAGGTTCTTCAACATATCCCGACAGTTGGCAGCATTGTTCACTCGGGAGCCCTCAGTCAGTCCCCACTGAGGGGTAAAGACCCGATCACCAAAACGCTCGTCAGAAGTACCTACGGAGAGACGAGCAAGACACAATATATAAAAATATACATGGCAAAAATAAAAGTAAAGCATATACAACAGAAAAAGGAATAAAGCCAAGTCACTCACCTTCTCCCTCACCCACATGACCAAAAGAAAAACCGAGAGACCGCTCCTGATGTCCGGAGGCATGAGCTACAAACAAAAGAAAGTTAGAACTGAAAAGGCAAGGCAAATGAAGCAACCAAAGTCGTGTAACACTAACCTGAAGGGGCATGAGAAGGACTGGGCAACCTTGCAGACAAAGCGGCATGCTCCTCTTCATTAACGGTCCGCTCAGGACGGGAAGACTGATGGCCAGCATAGCGGGACTGAAATTCATCGCTCTGCTGATGGAGCGAACTCAATCGCTCGTATTTATCTTCCTCCTCATGATGAGAAGAATCAGATTGAACATTCACAGGATTCGGTACGGCAAGGTTGATGGGGTTGGGTGAGGAAACGTGAGTTAAACTTAGCTCATGATCAGCGGACTGCTCGGCATGTTTTTTCTTTTTTGGGGCAAGAGTACCCACCACAGTACGCCTCTTCCGAGAGCCCCTACTCCCCTCGGCCGCTTTGGCTGCCGCCTGGGCCTCTTTCCTCTGCCTAGCGGCCACCACCTCGTTGGAAGGCTCCTCTAGCACTTGCATATGTTTAGTTTTGGCTGAGATGGCCTCAAGATTGTCGGCCGGAGCAGAAGTATGAGTCACATGGACCTCCCTTTCGGCTAAAGGTTCTCCGGGAGAAACTTTGCAACCGTCAAAGGTGGGAAAGCGGAAGAACTCAGACATACTGACAACTGCAGCAACAACAAAAAAAAAAGTTAAGAAAAGCTAGAGAGTTAGAAATAAAAGAAGGCACACAAAATACGCTAAGGGTCGCATTACCATTTCCCCCCGGACCTTTCAAGACAGGATGATGTCCGGCGTGTTTCCATACAGAACTTAGCCCAGCGGCATACAGCAAACTAGGAGCGGGCTTATGGAGGGGAATGACCACCTCACGGAGTCTGGCAACCGCATCTTCATCATAAGACCCGGCAGAAGGAGGGGGGTCAGAAATATTGGAATCTACATGGCGCCAAGGCATGGCGATAGGGATAGCCCTCCGATCAACCAGGAAGAACTGATTTTTCCAATTTTTAAGGCTAGATTGAATCTCTTTGAAGCAAGGCTTATATGTTTTACCCGTCCGGGCCTGAAAAGAAAACCAATGGCCCTGCTTGCAGAGTTTATAGAAGACCTGGAACAAAAGGACGGTAGGATCTATACCTAACGACCGACAATACATCTCAAACATAGTTGTTCGGTTCACACCAATCGGCACCAGCTGAGAAACATGAACCCTAAAATACTTCAAAACCCTCAGAAGGAAAGTGGAAACCGGAATCCTAAACCCACCCTGTTTAAAAAAGTGAAGGTACAAGCCCAGAGCATCATCCGGAACGTCGAGTATTGTCATCCCTTTCGGAGCGGGGCGTGGATGCAAGTCAAGCGGAATACCATAAAGTTTAGCATTCCAACTGACACTAGTCTCATCCATATCAGACGTATGAATGTGCATATCAAATTTTGGAACGTAAGAGGTTCCGCTAGTAACCTCTTGATTATCCGGAGAAAGGCGGTCGCCTGACATGTCTTGAAAGGCCGGACAAGATGAAAGGAAAAGTCTAAACTAGAAAGTAAGAAAGAAGATATACGCACCTGAAGATGAAAAAGATGATCTCAGATTGCTCGAGAGAAAATGGTGAAAGAGTAGGTATGTGTAAAAAAAAAAGTGAAGATTCACTTCCCTATTTATAGACAAAAAGAGAAATAGGACGAAACGTCAAATCATGAACAGACAATACATCACAACCATTAACGGGACTGGGCGGGACACGTGTCAAGACTCACGATAATCTAGGCATGTCTCATAACCCTTCGCAATTAATTACGTTTGTCCACCCCATACAGTAACTTTGTAAATATTGTACCTTTGATTCGGAAACCAAAGATACAATACTTGGGGGAGGGACATGTTCGTGTAGGTATCCGGACGACTTATACCGAACGGACGATCCAGACGGACTCCTCTCAGGTCGTCCGTCCCGAATTACGATAATACGTATATATAATAATAAACAAACAAGCAAGGACACAAGAAACATTGGGAAAGACCAAGATTGCAGCAAGGCCATCCCCGGATTCTAAGGGATATGGTTTCCAAAGTACGCCTCCCAAGTACATGAACAGTAGTCTGTAGGTTACTGTGCGTAGACCGGCTCCCCATCTCCCTATGGTGTCAGGAACAGTAAGTAGACAGCAGTTGGGGTACTATAAATACCCCAATACATTCAATGCTAATGGTAACTAATTCTCTCATATATTCTACTACACATTTATAACACACACTGATCATTCTCATCAAAATTATATACTTATCCTCACACCGGAGCGTGGTCTTGGGATAAACCCCAAGGCGAGGCTAACGGGTGATTACCTTTTGTTTCAGGTCCACACAAGCTCAAGTAAAGAGCGCTAAACGGACCCGGGGTAAGTTTTTACCTCAACAAAAACGTAAATAAACAAACATTTATGTTAAACATCACCTTTGATTGTTTTAAATAAACAAACCTTTATGTTAAAATATGCATGCATCAATTCTCAAAACAAGATAAAGATTCGGACCTTAAAATAAGTTCTCGAGTTTTGCCATCAACAAAAATATATTGAAGTTCCGCTAGAGGACCAGATAAATGTGTTAGTCATTGTTACCTCCGATCAATTAAATCGTCCATAATTAACAGGTCTTTGAAGCTAACAAAGACTGTACGTTCAACATTTTTTTTTACTTACCGTTTGTTTGTTTTTAAAAAAAAGTCTTATTAGCCCTTACTCTTACCAATAAAAGGTGATCAGACGTTTTGCTTGTTTTTTTTTTTTTTTTGAATCAAACCCAGTTAGACATATAACATCTTACTCAGTAAGAGGTGTGAGGCTTGTCTTACTGCTTCTTACTCGATAAGAGATTGAAGACTCGTGTTAATATAATATATTTGATGGTTTATTAACTATGTTATATTTATGATAAAAAATCTTGTTTCATATTTACATAAGCTACTTAAATAAATTGCAGAAACGAACACTTAAAATCATTTGGACAGTTATAAAAAAACAAACAACAGTATTTCGTTCAGATTTAGACTTTCTGGCCACCTCTTACCGGTAAGATATGATAGTCAGATTCAGACCTAAAACATCTTAATGAAACAAACACACCCTTATTAATTTTGAATATCAAAACAAGATCAAGTCCCATCCCTAATTTTTTTATAAAAGGCAAATTTATTAACACAACCAAAATATACAATGGGTATGTTTGGAAAAACTAGTTGTAACCTGTTAATTGTAAGCTGTAATCTGTAAACTGCAAAACTGTTAACATGAGCTACAAGCTGTATCTTTTTTTCAATAAAAGTGTTTGGTAAGTTAGCTATTAAATGTAATTATAAGATGTTAAATGACATAAAAGGATATATTTATAATTGTAAACAAATATTTGAAGGATATATCAGTAATTTAAAGTTTTAACAGGTCCAAGATGTTTAAAAAGCTTCATGAATCAGCTTTTCATTTAGGAGCTATTTGTTTGATATAAAAGCTTAAAGTTAATGTATCCAAACGGAGCTACTTATTTTAGAGAAGATTATTTTTGTAACAAAAAGCTAACAGCTCTCTAAAAAGCTCCTGCCAAACAGGCCCGATGTGCATATCAAAACAACATATGTATATACAAAGTTTATTTGCATATGTAAGTCCCCACACAAATTGTAATATCCCCGAACACATCAACCTGATAAATTTAATTCTCCAAACAGCAAAGGCCACAGGTTCACAAATGATATATTCTCTTTGTCCCGTAATTCCATCAATCCCCACTGTGGAATGCCACATCCAAATTACAATGTTTTGACATACCTTATGTTTGTGCACCCGTTTATTCTCAATCCAAAAACAAAACCAGTTGCATATGTTAAATCACTACTATCCATACATGTTGTCGGATCCGCAAACCACTTTCCCACATCACTTAATACTCTTTTGATCGTCTATGTATCCATTGGAATGCTCTCAAACGGATCCATTGGAATAGATTTGATGTTGTTTCATCCTTTTTCCAAATACTCGACAATTACGATTTCTCCAAATGTAATAGTATGTTGTCCAAACTACTACTTGCCACAGTGGCTTATATTTTGAACAAATCACCCCAATCCCATTATACCAAAACATCTCATTAGTAGAAATGCATTTACATTACCAATCTTCCACCATTCTAACATTTTTCCCCATATATTCATTGCTTCTTGCATAATACCAAAATATGATTAATAGTTTCACACGCCTCATCACAACTTGGACATAAAATTGTATGTAAATTAATACCCTTATTATCAAGCTCCACTCTAACGAGAAGTCTTCCTCGACCTACCCTTCACATAAAGATGTTAACCTTCTTCGGGACAAGTTTATTCCACAGCGTCTCACTAATGTTGTTTCCGACATCAATGCATTTTCCTCTACAACTTTTGTTAAGGCTTTAACAGAAAAAATGCCATTATCATCAAACTCGCACTTCCAAGTGTCCCCTGCAATTCAAAACAATGTTAGTATTTCCTACACATGCCTCTAGCCCCTCCAATTCTCCCACCACTCTCCCAGTCTCCCTGTCAGTGCCCTCATCCAGTCCCAATCCCATCTCCACATTCTCTCAACCCAATTACCCTTATCCGCTACTACCCCATCCTTATGTCTATCTAAGTGAAACAATCAATGCAACATATCCATAAAGAGTTTTGCTATAGCCTCATATATTATATTCCTACATATCCTCCTACACACACAATAATATAATATGTTTTTTCTCCATTCATTATCTCTCTGCATCTAAACTGTCTATTCTGACACTTGTCAGGATCCTGTGAGTAGTAATATGAGTAGGAACATGTAATAGGAGGATATATCATTTCTCATCCATATATCTCCCACCATTTGTGAAAGCGTAGAGGGGGGCGGGGTGAATACGTTACCGTTTAAAAACTTTAAATCTTTTGTATCAAATATCCAATCAAGCTTGCCATAATATGAAAAATGTCAATTATAGTCTTATGACTAATATAAAACATATAGTAAAACAAGTTGTCACATAAGCATAAACATCAAACCACAATACAAACAATAATATGGTGCAAGTATAAAAGTAAAGCAATAAGTAAAAGAAAGTGCAAACCGGACACAATTTATAGTGGTTCGGTCACGGAGCTCCTCTCCGCCCTACTCCACTCCCCGAATACCCAACTCGAGGGTTACTTCACTAAATCAACAAGCTCCCTTCTTGGCGGAGAAAACCTTACAAACGCCGCTTACACTTTTTCCGGTACAAAGCTAAATACCAGGTTATAGTTCGAGGTAGAACCAACCTGACATCGCCTATACAATATTTCCGACACTAAGCTAGATGTCGAGTCCTTTTTCGGGTACAACCAAACCCGTTATGTTTTATGGCCCAACATAACAAACCTTGTGTTTTATGGCACAAACACATAAACCATCTAATCTAGTTTGGTGAATATATTGTGATGATACAATGATGTTTACAATGATGATCCATGATACAGATGTCTAATGGATATGAATAACTAATCTAAATGAACTTTCATTGATAGGAAGCCTTCAATGGATGAAGACCACAAGTTCCCTAAGTTTGTTGTGATAGATCTTCATATATGTATGCTTGTGGTGGATGATGACTCAAGATCTCTGAGCTTGCTTCACAGGATCATTTTGGGAGTATGCTTACAACATAATGAAAGTTAGAAGCATTATGATCATGATAATGAGAGTGATTAATGTATGTTACTACTGATCTAAATGTATGAAAGCATAGTAGTGAGAATGTGTGTTCAAGTTGTGAAGAAATGAGTGAGCAATGGGCTTCTATTTATAGCCAACAAGCTCAGCAACCCAAGGATCAGACGGAACCAAAAAATTGGTTCCGCCCTTGTTATTTTTTGGTTCCGCGGGTGACTGACACAATATCTACAAAATCTTGTTTAAATCTTTCCAAAATCTTTCACAATCTTTCCAAGATATCTTTTGAGATCTTTCCAGATTTTGATGACACTATGCATGAGGTAATAACACCATTTTATTTTTTCCTTATTGTTTCATGAAAGTTAATTAAAAATGTAACTAGTTAATAAAATGTCTAGTTAACTTTTGCAAAATAAAATGTCTAGTTAGGTGCTTGTCAAAATAAAATGTATTTTGTCAAGTATAAGTAAACTTTAGTATTTGTATAAAAATTATAATTAGTTTACTTGTACAAATAAAAGTGTATATTTGTTAGTAGACATTTCACGAAAGATGTATTTGTATAAAATACTTGTGAATGCAAAATGTAAAATGAGGTTCGAAATAGAATGATAAACCTATAAAATACTTAATGACTCTAAACATATTTTAAACATTCTAACTGATTTGTTAAGGCGTTTGATCATAACACCACATAACAAACATGTACGAACCTGTGTTGTAGCATACAAGGACTTGAGACATCGAGAGGTGTTGAATGTATGTTGAGACAAAATATGATTACAAGTAACTTGTACATTTTACGTTATGTATCAAGTTACATGTTTGTCATCAATCAAAACAAAACGAGACTGTATAGATTTAAATATCGTAATATTTGCACTAACAATCTCCCCCTTTTTATGATGAAGAAATATGTAAACGTGATAGATAGTAAAATGTAGAAAGTTACTTGTGTCCGTATTGCCTTCTACATTACCTTCTACATTACCTTCTCCATTACCTTCTCCGTTTACACTCTTCTCCCCCTTTTGTCGAAATAAAAAGGGTGTGTCCTTGGAGTTTTAAACTTCATTTCTCCCTGAAAAGGCGAGCTTGCATCATCTCTAGTGAAGTTAAATTGTCTACTCCAATCTTCCTAGGTTATTGCCCTTGTTTGTTAGCGGATCCATGGATCAAATTTAGACTCTTAACCTACATCAAGGTTAGTTTTGTGCAACATATAAAAAAAATATGTGAGAAATGCATGATGAAGAAAATGCACATAGCAAACGATACACGTGGGTAAGCTATGTTAGACTATCTTCTCCTTCTTTTTGTCGAAACACAAAGGTGTGTAAAAAATAAGAATGATTATGAGTGCGTGCATGCTCCGCCTTGACAGTTGCTCCCCCTTGATCGAGGCGTCAATGTGTGATTAAAAAGCTACAAAATAAAAATTAGTGCAAAACTATATTCGTCCTTGGACGAGTATGTGATATACAACGAAGTGTGTATAAGATATATTCTATAAATACTTGACGGAAGCTCCCCCTTGCTCTAGGGTGTCAAGATGAACCTACAAAACAAATATTAGTATAATTGAGGCTTTGTCTTTAGACAAATATGTCATATACAACCAAGTGTATAGACAATGCAATATGTGTGCTTGATGGATATTCCTCCTTGTTCGTGGGTGTCAAGAAGCAACTAAAATAAGGAAAATAATTGATGAAAACTTCATCCTTAGATGAGTATGTTATATACAATCGAGTGTATATGATGATGAACCTACAATGAAAGAATTAGTGCAATATATTTCATCTTTTTGACAAAGAAAAATAAGATGTATATATGCAATATATAAATGATATACTCACAAGCAACTCAAAGTAGAGAACCATGATTATGAAATCAAAGATCTCATGAAGTGTAGTCTTCTAATAAGAATTATAATCATAAGAAAAATGAGAATATAATATGATAAGAGCCTACAAAATAATGCTGATGCGTGGGTTTTGCAACCTTACAACAGGTTTTACCTCTTGAGGGATCTCAAGAGGCTTACAACCCCACCAGGCAGTGTACCTGACCGATGTAGTATAGTGTAGTGGTAAGTACGGGGGATTGATCGTTCTCCACAGGGAATAGTGTTCGTTAGGTGTGAAAGGCTACTCTAATTAGGTCTAAGGGTTGAGGAAGATTCTTTTTATGTTTTTTTATAATTTATAAAAGCAAGTAAAATCTCGGGTTTTGAAGGAGTGGGCGGAATTAGTTGCTAGTCAACTAACCCAAATTACTACAAATGCAAATAAAATAAAATAACAAAAATGAAAAGTGGTGAGAAACTTATGTGTAGAGAAATGTGTTTACTTAGATTTCCTTACTCCCTAACTATCTTTTACCGGTTAATTAGTGTGTATTAGTCGCGTGGATGACGGGTGTATTCCTTAATACCATTCGTGGGGTGGCGTACTTACTTCCCCAAACTCTACAAGCTCCTACTTCACTCCTATGTCGAGCCGGCTAGGAAGCTCCTAACATGGGATCACTAGAATTCGCTTGTGCATTAAATACAACCATAAAAACCTTTAGTACGCGTTTGGTTCATGTTTCTTAAGACGTTCAAGCAAGTTACCGAATAGGAAGTTAGCCAGTTTTCTTAAGCCTAACATAGATAAACAATCATCCAATACAACTAATAACACACTAACAACCAATAATCAATAGCTAGGTTTCATTAGATCTAAGCAAACACAAGATAAAATTAGCCTAACATGTTAAACAAAAGACAAGCATAAGATAGAATCAAACAACACATAGACATATTGAATGATTAATTGATAACTTATCTTTCAATGAAACATGGAAGATCTCAAGGCAAAAAGCCCTGAAAAAGTAGCTAAAATCGTCTTAGGGTTTTATCCCCAAAATTCCACACACTAAGCTCTCCCTTAATGACAAAAAATTAGAAAACTATATATAGACTTTGACATCTGACGGCGTCACCTTATGCATTGTGACGCCGTCACCTCGCCGCTTTTAGGGTTCCCGGATGACCATCTTGACGCCGTCCCTCTTTAGCTCTTCAAAAATCCATTCTGGCTTATCAAGGCTTGACGCCGTCGGATCATGAACGTGACGCCGTCCCCTTATGATTTAAGCCGTGACGCCCTTGATTTAGTTAAAGCGTGACGCCGTCAGAATTCTCATGCAAACTCACTGGCCCGTCATGAGTAAATTTCACATCCAACTTTTCTTGCCAAGGCATGACGCCGTCCCATGTTAATTGTGACGCCGTCAAGAGTAACTTTTAGCCGATTCTTGAGACTTTGCCGTTTTCTTCACTTTAATGCTCCAAAAACGTCCAAAATGCCTCCTTTTCCAGATTTCTCCTCAAAAGTACCTAAAATGACAAAAGGAACGATTTAGAGCAATATTTGATCAAATAAATACGATTTCGGGCTTAAATGACCCCTTAAAAGCGGTACACTTTTCGCCTCATCAAATACCCTTACACTTGAGATTTGCTTGTCCTCAAGCAAATGCGCTTTTATTCTAATCAAAATACAAGTTAGGGGTCATTTAATGCAAACATAAAAGTAATTACAACAAATAATCGTTCCACTTCAATCATAATAAGCACGGAGATTACATACTAGCACCTCACAAGTAGTGTTTAGATACTCACATCTCTCAAGTGTCATCAAAATAAATCTCATAAATGAAAACGGAAAATATCTCTCACTACCTGTCATAGCAAATAGATTACCATAGGCTTGGGAAAGGATCGAAAACCTCCTCCACTAGGCGTAAGCACCTAAGATAAACTATCAAAGAGGGCTTTTAAATGGGTTATAACGTTAGGTGTAGGGAAAAGGAAAACACGGTTTTGTTGGATAAAGGATATTTTACTGGTGGCGAGTTAAAGATCTTGATCAATTACATGTACTATACAATGTTGCTAAGCCAAGACTAGACTCGATCTTAAGCTAATGAAAGAAAATAACAAAACATAAACATAAAATAAACATAAAATGAAACGGGATGGTAGTCCGTATGTTTTTTCTATTTTTTTTTTTTTTTTTTTTTTTTTTTTTTTTTGCATACACTTTTGCCCTACCATCCAAAATAATACATCATAGGGGCATTGCATCCCCTTACACTTGAACTTTTACATAACTTTACAAATACTATTCTAATGACTCGAATTAAGATAATTGAAAAACTTGGAGTACTTTTAAAACATTTAGCACATATGGGGGTAATAAATGATGTTCTTCCCCATTACTCCATTACACTAGTACTTTACCCATGAGTCCCAATCGTCCCAAAACAATATGTACAAGGATATGACTCGACTTAGCAACCATGTAATCAACTAGATAATTAACTTGGGTTTAAACAAATGTTGTAACAATAATGCACTAAAGATGAGTGCATACAAGGTAGGCTAAGGCGATTTGGGTGTACATTTTAGTGGGGTGTAACAAATTCTTCCTTTAAGTAAAATGCTTAAAGGTTGAAACGAAAAGATAGGCTCTGAGGGGTGTACTAGAGGTATCGTGTACTAAAAATGAGTACAACGCAAAGGGTGTGGGAGAATTACTTGACCAATGTAGCCAATGTAATTATAACAAAAACACAGGTGTAAAACAATGGGTTAATCCTAATGCCTCTTATCATGTAGTACATCTAACTACACGAATGTAGTCTCACTTGTGGCCTTGGAATGGTCCTAACGCAAGTTCTAGAATCTAAGTGCTACCGGTACACACATCATAGCATAAATGCTTTTCCTACCAATTCTAGGGGCGAACCTCACATATTTGGGGGTGGAAAATTTTTTTAGTGGTACGGTTTTTGTGCTAGTCATATAACTCCTATCCATGAGACGCTCATTAAGATCAAAGTTTCACTCCTATATGTTGTAAAAAATTTTAAATTTGGCACTAAAATTACCTTAACAAGTATTTCTCTCAGTTTTATTACACATCTACCATCAAACAAACAAAAATCAAGCGCAATTGTATTTTCTAAAATCGTACTTTTACCCTCCCCTTACACTTAAGATGAACATTGTCCCCAATGTTCAAATAACAAATGTAAAAGCATAAAGTAAAAGAATGAAATCAAATACTCCCCTGACTCGCTCGTTGGATAATGAAATTACACGGTTAAATCTTCCTCCAAAGAGAATGTTGAAGCTCCATGACTAATGCATCGCCATAAGCTTGATTCAAAACATTTCCTTGTCTAAAATAACCTGTTGAACCTGAGAAAACAAACACGAAAACCTGCATAACATCGGCGGGATAAAATCTATATATAAGGATATAATGCTTGTGGAATGATAACTTTGCAGATTCCTGGAGATTATAAGTTGGAGATTTTAATAAAAACTTTTTATGAAAACAAAATTTTCAAAAATTTCTGGAAATTAAATCTGACGCCGTCAGGTTATAACCCCTGACGCCGTCAGAAATGACCTGACAAAAATTTTCATTTTAAGTTTCCGGAAAATTTCTTGAAAAACCTTTACCTTACTTCCTGGAAATCCTGCAAAACATCATTATGACTCGATACAAGCATTTGACTCAAACAAATACGAATATGTATGCTAACTTATTATTATTATGATTCATGTTCATTTGTGTTCTAATAAACCAATTTAGATTTCCCTTACACTTATCTTTTGCAAAATACCTTTATATGTAGTTAAGACGAAGTTAAAAACAAAATAAAGCATTTTCACAAATTAGTTTTTAACATGAATCAATAATAATAAAAATTAAACACACATACGGAAAATAAAATCAAACAAACAAATAAATAAACACACAAAGCAAATAAAACAAATAAAGCTTGGGTTGCCTCCCAAGAAGCGCTTTTCTTTATTAACGAGTCTTGTAGCCAGACTCAAAGTCACGTACATTACGTGATCCCATCATTCATAATGACGTATCCCTGATAGATATGATCCTTGTTATCAGGGTGGTGGTGTCTCAATCGCTCGACATTCGCGGTTACTTCACCTCCTCCTTTGCTGGTCAAGCTTACTATCCCATCTTGGTGTAAACTTTTAATTATGAATGGTCCGTACCACCAGGGACTTGGTTCATTAGTAGGTGCTTCAGTTGCTGAATGCCTTAGGAGCACTAAGTCCCCTTTTGTAAATTCAACGGGGTTATTGGTTTGCTCATCAGCCTCAATGTAACTGTTATTTCCACCTTTACATTCTCTAATCTCATTTTCCATATAACTCTTAATCCTCGCCTCCCATGCAAGAATTTTCTCTCGAACATTACCACGGATTATATTGGGGTTAGCCTCCATCTTCTTCTGCAGAGCAACATCTCGTATATGTCGTGGGATCGTTGGGAAGTTTATTGTTTTCTTCCCCTTCTTCATTTGGATGGTGCTATTTTCGTAATTGATTTGTGCTCTAGTGGTAGCGAGAAAGGGTGCCCCAAGGATTATTGGCATATTCATATCATTTCTCTCAATGATCATGAAGTCGACCGGATACAGGAATCCGGCAACGTTGACCAATACATCTTCTGCAATTCCTAACGGGTACTCATAAGAATGTTTCGCAAAGGAGAGTTTAGTATGGGTGATGGATGGCAACTCATCGGTTAACTGGACATAAACGGATAAAGGCATCAAATTTACGTCGGAACCTTGGTCAGCTATCGCATCCAGATACTTATGTTTTCCAATGCTGCATGGTATTTCAAAGACCCCGTAGAATTTCTGCTTTTCCACTAACTTTTGTCCTATGAGGCATTCATACAATTGCCCACCGGGTAATGTGTCAGATTTGTCATCCGGTTCCACCTTCTTGGACTCCTTGTTGGGTAGATGAGTACGTCGATAGTTTCTCACCCAATCGTTTATGGTCTCCTTGTTTATTTCGTGCTTCAAGTAATGCTTCACTTGTTGTGACACTGGCGGTTCAACCAATTGGCGCTCCTCAGAGGGCGCCTCCTCTCCCTTGTCGGAATCGCATTTGTAAGCATTGGTGTTTCCCTTATTAAGTGGGATGAGGTCAATTTTGTTAACTTCCATAGTTATGGATTTTCCTCTTCCATCATTTCCGCCCTCTTGGACGACGGAGGTGGCCTTGACAAATTCAGTGTTAGGAACATCAGCGTCATTCCTCACCAACACTTTTTCAGGGGCTTTAGTATTTGTGTATTCTTTCAAAAGATTCATCATCTCCGCCATTTTCTCTTCCATTTCCTCCTTTTGTTTGTAGACGGCTTCCTCAAATTTAGCCAACCGTTCGGAGTGTTTCGACATGTACTCTCTCATTCGAGCTTCGAATGTTGGACTGAGTTCCTGAGGTGGTGAGTTGGGTGGAGCGTGCTTATGGAAGGGTTTAGTATTTTCCCTACGGGGTGATTCGGACAATGGTATTTGCTTAACGCTTAAGACTGAGTTAATTGTTGCTTTTTGTGGACTTAAGGGTCTCTTTTGCTTTTCCATAAGATATGCAACCCTTTTCTCAAGTTCACTAACGCTTTCCTCAGTGATTTGATTGGCTGTATCGGGCGAAGAATATGTCATGACTGCCGAGCGCACGTCGTGGGAGACTTGCCACAGTTCATCATCGTCGGATGCAAGCTCATCAATGATCTCCCATGATTCCTCGGCGCTTTTGTCGCGCAATCTGCCCCCGGCGGCTCGATCGATGGCACGCTTGGTGTGGTAATCAACATGGTCATAGAAGATTTGGATTTGAAGCCATAGATTTATGCCATGATGAGGGACTTTTTGAAGTAAGTCCTTGAATCGAATCCATGCCCCGTAGAGGGTTTCGCCTCGACGTTGTTCAAACATCAAGATATCCTTCCTTAGCTTGGTAGTTCTCCCCGGTGGGAAAAACTGAGCAAGGAAACGAGTGGTGAGATCATCCCAAGAGGTGATGGATCCTGCGGGTTGACGTTCTAGCCACTGACTAGCTTGGTCCCGCAGAGAGAATTGGAAGAGACGCAATCGGGTCGTCTCTCGAGTGGCAACATCAAGGTCTATAGAATCAACGATTTTAAGAAAGTCCTTGAGATGTTGATTAGGATCTTCAGAACGAAGTCCATGGAATGCGCATCCGCTTTGCACCAACCGGATGGTGTCGGATCGCAAGGGTGTGATATTGGCTCCTTGAGTGAGCTCAATGGTGTTTCGATAGCCGTGGTGGCTAGGACGGGAATACTCTCCTAAAGTACGGGCTCTAGGAGGTGGTGGTGGTTGTTGTGGTGGTGGGTTGTGTGGGTTAAGGATATTACCATCTTCCATGATGTCGGACGGTAATGGTTACGAACAAAGACACGAAGAAAATAGATAGACTAAAGAAAACCTAGAAAAATAAAATAAAAATCTCACTAGAAAGGAATCTAGTGAGTAGACCTAATAGAAATAAAAATTCAACCTAAACAATAACTATTCCCCGGCGACGGCGCCAAAAACTTGATGCGTGGGTTTTGCAACCTTACAACAGGTTTTACCTCTTGAGGGATCTCAAGAGGCTTACAACCCCACCAGGCAGTGTACCTGACCGATGTAGTATAGTGTAGTGGTAAGTACGGGGGATTGATCGTTCTCCACAGGGAATAGTGTTCGTTAGGTGTGAAAGGCTACTCTAATTAGGTCTAAGGGTTGAGGAAGATTCTTTTTATGTTTTTTTATAATTTATAAAAGCAAGTAAAATCTCGGGTTTTGAAGGAGTGGGCGGAATTAGTTGCTAGTCAACTAACCCAAATTACTACAAATGCAAATAAAATAAAATAACAAAAATGAAAAGTGGTGAGAAACTTATGTGTAGAGAAATGTGTTTACTTAGATTTCCTTACTCCCTAACTATCTTTTACCGGTTAATTAGTGTGTATTAGTCGCGTGGATGACGGGTGTATTCCTTAATACCATTCGTGGGGTGGCGTACTTACTTCCCCAAACTCTACAAGCTCCTACTTCACTCCTATGTCGAGCCGGCTAGGAAGCTCCTAACATGGGATCACTAGAATTCGCTTGTGCATTAAATACAACCATAAAAACCTTTAGTACGCGTTTGGTTCATGTTTCTTAAGACGTTCAAGCAAGTTACCGAATAGGAAGTTAGCCAGTTTTCTTAAGCCTAACATAGATAAACAATCATCCAATACAACTAATAACACACTAACAACCAATAATCAATAGCTAGGTTTCATTAGATCTAAGCAAACACAAGATAAAATTAGCCTAACATGTTAAACAAAAGACAAGCATAAGATAGAATCAAACAACACATAGACATATTGAATGATTAATTGATAACTTATCTTTCAATGAAACATGGAAGATCTCAAGGCAAAAAGCCCTGAAAAAGTAGCTAAAATCGTCTTAGGGTTTTATCCCCAAAATTCCACACACTAAGCTCTCCCTTAATGACAAAAAATTAGAAAACTATATATAGACTTTGACATCTGACGGCGTCACCTTATGCATTGTGACGCCGTCACCTCGCCGCTTTTAGGGTTCCCGGATGACCATCTTGACGCCGTCCCTCTTTAGCTCTTCAAAAATCCATTCTGGCTTATCAAGGCTTGACGCCGTCGGATCATGAACGTGACGCCGTCCCCTTATGATTTAAGCCGTGACGCCCTTGATTTAGTTAAAGCGTGACGCCGTCAGAATTCTCATGCAAACTCACTGGCCCGTCATGAGTAAATTTCACATCCAACTTTTCTTGCCAAGGCATGACGCCGTCCCATGTTAATTGTGACGCCGTCAAGAGTAACTTTTAGCCGATTCTTGAGACTTTGCCGTTTTCTTCACTTTAATGCTCCAAAAACGTCCAAAATGCCTCCTTTTCCAGATTTCTCCTCAAAAGTACCTAAAATGACAAAAGGAACGATTTAGAGCAATATTTGATCAAATAAATACGATTTCGGGCTTAAATGACCCCTTAAAAGCGGTACACTTTTCGCCTCATCAAATGCCTAGAAAGAAGATATGAAGTGAAGTTGGAATATTAAGAGTTAAAGTGAGTGGTGCTAGTGTTGGTGTCAATTTACTAGTAGGATTCATGTGGTGATAACTCGGTAGATGACTCAAGATTGATAAAAGTAAGTTTTCGCTAATCATGGTGGTGATGATTAATGAAAGTGGTGAGGGAAGGTGGTGGTGATAATGTAGACAACTATTAAAGAATTAGAAACACGTATGTATAGCAAAT
Organism: Artemisia tridentata subsp. tridentata; assembly: GCA_021014915.2. Classification (NCBI taxonomy): domain Eukaryota; kingdom Viridiplantae; phylum Streptophyta; class Magnoliopsida; order Asterales; family Asteraceae; genus Artemisia; species Artemisia tridentata. Next base: position 177,634,982 of record CP139509.1, read on the forward strand.
TCTATAAAAATAGAAAATATGGACTCATGCAATCCTTATCTAAAATTCACAACTTAAGGGAAAAGCAATGACTGTGACTCTAGTAATGCATAAGGGTTACGATTCTAACAAGAACGAAATTCATTCATTGATTGACACAAATTATAAAAATGACCTATTATAGGTGACAATGGGAGAGAGTACTAACATGGTTTTGACCGACATAATCTTTTATGACATTATCATCTATCAAAGATGATGTATCATGCCATAATATACGCTTGAATAGAATTAAAGGAAGTGAAGACAATAAGCACCTAGGATTAGAAATTCCATATAAATATAAAAAATAAAAATACTAAATACCTATATGAGGATGAGAATGACATCATATGATGGGAGAGTGTTAGTTAGACCAACATGTTGAGAAAGTGTTGGGAATGACAGTTTTGATTAATATATCATTTGCACTGAAAATGACGTGCATGATATGTGTCGAGGAACAAAAGGATGAGATCCTATGATGGTGTTCTAGTCAATGAAGTTGTGAGATCCTAATTTAAGAAAAATCCCGGACTCCATTTAAATTAGTTGTTGGTTGTGGAGATGAAGAAGTTTGTCAAACACATGATGTGTTTTTCACTTGATGAGGTATTGGTGTAAACTTGTGATGTGTTTTTCACTTGATGAGAAGTTTGTCAAACACATGATATGAAATCATTTGGTTTCCGCTAAGCTAGAAGCTGTTTGGTGCATCTATATACAAGTTATAATTAACAGTTTACTAGCATTTTTAGTGACGTTCGGTGCATCTAATCGCTTTTCTTTATTACAGTATTATTTTTTTGAAAATTAAATTTGTATGATTTCTGTCCTGATTGATTTATAACTCATGTTTGGCTCGTTTCATATCATTTGAAATGTCGTTTATTGATATGTTGCTTTTAAACTAAAACTTTAAGGAACGTGCCTTAATTTCGTAATTATGTGACCTCTAAATAGCTCCTACGTTGGATGTTATGTTTCTAAATTCTAAACACATTTTAACCCATGATAGTTCATGAGACCAGTCCAAAAATAGCCTTAACAAACTTGGTTCTTACAGGCCCGATCCATCGCACCATATCGTTCCTGTTCCTGTTCCTATAAAAGTATAAAATAAGAGATATTGTGGTTATAAGTCCAGTAAATCAAAGACTTATGGTCATGGGCCTGATTTTTTGGATTTGTTTAAGAAGGCTGTGAATCTTATCTAAACAAAGTAAATACTATCTTTTTACCCGTTACCAATCTCGTACACGCATTAATATAAGGGGAAATCATCCCTATTGTGGCTGCAGGGATGTTATCTGCTGCAAAGGCTTATAAGGAGGGACCATTAACGCAAATTAGAAAATGATAAAGGGTATAAGTGTATAAAAATGTAAGTTGCAAATTTATTTTTGCCTTGCTAGAGATAATTTACATGTTATTTGCAGCAGCAATACTTTCCCCTTAATATAATACAAAAATCTTCCGGTAAAGTTAGCGGTACCTTTTGTGCATGTAAGCATGTTCATTGTTTCATTATCAAAAACTGATATTGAATAACCATTCACACGGCGACTTTGTTTTTCTTTCACAGCACTAAATTTGTACAGATATACTAACTTAGGAGTTGTTTCTTAAATTAATTGGTTTGAAAACATATCTATTTTAGTCTCTTAATTGAGAGTGAAGTTTTTGTTGACCTTTCTAATAAGAGTAAACAAAGGTTTGAGCTCACTTATTAAATGAAAAAGAAACATCTCCTTAATGTGAATTTAAGTTACACCACGGGTTTAGGAAAAATATGGCATGGCAGAAGTAAAAATGTGTTGCGTATGCTATGCACAATATAACTTTATACCGTGGTGAGGAACAATACACCCAATGCTACAATTCGCACTCGACATCGTGCTAGCTTGTTTAAATATGTCCACCAAAGCACATTGCCGTAAAATCTTATATCATATATATATAAAGATTGAGTTCAAAAAATCATTGGGGAGTATTAATGACACCAATTTTGAAGTGAAAATAGCCATGCCAAGTGCAAGTGTATTTATTGAGAGACATACCAAGTGTTCATGTATTCATTGAGGCACTTATTGATTGTAGATGTTACATGGCGAAGTGTTCGTGTATCCATTGAGTCACTTATTGATTGTAGATGTTACATGGGAGAAGAATATCGATCATCATGTAGTAATTACAACAATTAAGAATCGTCCATCTATAAATTACATATGCTTTGGTTAATCTTCCACCATTCCTTAACCTTCCATCATAATTATTGCATTCCACTTCAACATGTCCAAGCAGTCTTCACAGAACATGGGCAAAGAAGTTGCAGCACCAAACCGCCTGTTATTTCTGGATGACCTTGATGTGGGTGTGACTGGGACCATCGTGGTGATGGTTTGCAGGATGTGGGATGTCAATGCAGTCACCGGACGCTATCTCAGCACAGACTTTGTAGTCTCTGATTCCAAAGTAAAACATACTCAAAATTAGCATTTGATAAATAACCTTTTGGTTCTAATGTTGTTAAAACATACTTACGTTTAGAATTTGACAAATAACCTTTTTGGTTCTAATGTTGTTTGACTGTTTTGCATAACTCAGTATTTGATAAATACCTTCGGTTCTAATGTTGTTTGACTGTTTTGCAGGGTAGTTCAATTCATTGTACTGCAAGGAACCACATTGCTCATAATTTTGTTAGGTTGAAAGAATAATTGGTTTATTCTATTAAAGACTTTATGGTCAAGCCCAATAAGGATGATTACCGTATTATGCAAAGGGATCCCTTCATGCTCGAATTTGATGGGGCAATAACGGCAAAGAAAGTGACTATTAAGGATGAAGGTTTTGAGAGGTAACCTTTTGAGCTTCAAGATTTGGCAAACCTGGAAAGTAGCGATAACAAGTACTTGGTTGGTAAGTTTTTGTTTTAACAATACTTTCGTTGCCTTTTGTTATTATTGTTATGCATCCATTCTGATATGTAGATCATTACCTTACAGATGTAGCCGGTTACGTGACGAATGTGGGCAGGACAACTCAGCAAAAGACAGGCTCTCGAACCCTTGATTTTTACTTGGCAAATCAAAGGTTAGTATGTTGCAATAACTATTCATGCGTACATATTATATATTACGTGTATCGTTTAAACTATATCATGGACTGCAAATCAAATTTGGATAAGTTTTTTAGTACACGTACTATAATGAGACATTTGGAAATTAAAAGTACGCACTTCTTTTATGACTTAAACAAATTATTATTTATAATGCCACATAAGCGCTACACGAGTGCCACATGAGTGCCACATAAGCGCCACATATAACTCTGTAACTTTTGCCGGTAAATTAAGTTTCTTTGTATTATATTAGCACGAATTTAAAAGTTCAGGTTTCACACAAGTAGTTTTTTTAATACGCGTATCATAACGAGACATTTAAAAAAATACACGTTTATTGTATGGCTTAATCCACTATAAATAACGTGAATAACAAATATTTCTAATATAAAAAACCATCAATCACCCTTTAGAAAACATCACAACACTTCCTAACACGCAAACAGCTGGCTTTCCCTCTGGTGTTGGAGCTTCCACTAGCAAGCTCGAAGCCTTAGTGAATAGCCACCCTCCCCTTCCTACTTGTGGTCGTATACGTAGAAGAACCCTTAGGTACTGGAGCTTCCACTGTTAGAGTTTGTGGATATAAATTAATATTTGTATGTCCGGTTTCGAACACGAGACTTCGGGATTGCACACATTACGTATGAGTCTCAATGTATTAATAATTAATATAATGATTTGTAATTAATTATTAAATCATAAATATTTATATGGTCGAACAATGAAAAAGAAAGGGGTTAAATGTCGAATTTTGAAACTTAAGGAGGTGTTGGACTCAAACTTGGAGAACAAGTTTAGAGTGTATATAAACCCCTTGCTAGTTTCATAATGATCGACAATAACATTATAATATCCCTAAAACCGATTTTTTCAATCGGTCCTCCTTTTCTTTTTACACCCACTGACGTAGCACATGCTACAACAAAGAGTTATGCTTTATGCTACAGTAAAGGATTTAATGCCATGCATGTGGCATGTATTGTTTGTACGAGTTTTATGCATATTTATATGCATGAAAACTTATTTAATCCTTTATCTTTTTGTTGGGGGTTCGATCATGTATTATTAAGAACATCAAATCCTAGTTGTTGTGATGTTTTATTTGTGATACATGAACCTAGCTTTTCACATTGAGACGCTAGTAATACGTGTGTACAAGAACGGAGTGCAAGCTTACTTTAGCTTGATTGTTACCTTGCCCTATTCGACTATACCCAAGTCGATCCATCATTAAACCCTATTAGGGTATATATTGTTCTTGGTGATCACGTGATTCCTTGTTCTTGCTAGGAATAAAAAAGGTACGTTTTCTATTTAGTTTTTATGTTAATTAATTTACATGTTATGTAGATCTTTCCGCTGCGCATACTTGTGATGTTTATGTGTTTATAGATTTGTATGGTTCACATTAAATTGCAATAGTGGCATCAAGAGCCGCGTTTTTAACATGTAATTGATTACATAAAACCTTAAAAATTGAATCTATGATTAGATACATGCAATCTTTATTGATCTAGGGTTTTTTATTTTATAAACCCTAATTTTGTAATAAATTGGGTCGACACCCATAATTTAAAATTTAGGGTTTTAGTTTTTTGTAGAAAACTTGTAGAAACCCTAGGATTGCATGCAATTTTTAGGGATTAATTAATTAGTACCGTATGTGATGTCGTTAATTAAATTAGATTGCGTACTATATAGGCTTGTAAATATGTGCAACATGATTTTAAGTGCTATATGGGATCCATGACAAAATCTTGCATATTTTGTCATGGAATGATTTGTTGTTTAAATTGCTACATGATTTGTATAATAAATCTTAAATTGGGGAAGACCTCAATATATATTAATTAATAAGTTATGTGCAATGTGGTATCTAATTAACCAAAACTTACGCGGCCAAGTTATTTGGCGTCTGTGGACCATTGGGAACAATGAGCTCGAAAACCAATGGGAGTTTTGTTAATTACATACATTTAAAATTTCACATAGAATTAATATTAGGATTTATTGAAAAGGGTTTGCATGTGGCTATATGATATCGTTGATGATCATATATTTGTTATTATGTGTTTATTTATTTTTTGTAATTACTTGATCTTTTGTGTTTAATATTATGATGGATTGTAACTACAAAAGAGGGTAATTTTCAAATAAAAATAAATAAGACTAATAACTATGAAACCTTTGTAGTAATTTTATTTATTGTCAAGTCTTATGTGCCGATAGTGGTTCGCTTCGCACGGTAATTTGCTCCCAGGCGAGACTAGCAATTAATAAATCACTACATAAAAATGTTTTAGCAAGAAAATCATATTTTTTTTAGTTGATTGTTGCGACTGTACTAAGTAGTCGAAGCGGCGGACCTAAAATTGACAAACTAAAAAGTGGGTTTAAGGTTGGTTCACATTAAATTGTGACCTTAGAGGGGCACGGTTTTAACCAGCTTCGGCGGCTGTCGTCCCTACGCTCGCCTGTGCGTCAATTTTAGACTTACCAAGTACACCACGATAAATACGAAGCATCTTAAGGCAATGTTGTAAGTTTTTCAGCGCCTCAATTAAAAACTTTGATGATTTGAGCTACGAATGAGTAAACGGTTTTGTTTTTGAAAACATATATGATACAAAGATGAATGCATGACATCTTTGTACATATTTTTTTGATTTTACACATCAAAATTTATTACCCTAAAATTTAAGTGATATGCCAACCAATTAACACGGAAACACCTAAGATGACATTCTATCATTGCTAGCAGCCTCAGCTGATGTGATGATTCAAAGAATGAAGTCAATAGGGGTAAATTGAGCACTTCCATTACTAGCAGCCTCAGCTGATGTGATGGAACGGCGTCAATTTACACGTTTCTAAAATTGGTTAACTTAATAGAGCACTTTCATTACTAGCAGCCTCAGCTGATGTAATGAAACGGCGTCAAGGCATAAAGATTTGGGGATGAAACATGCTTACATTTGCAACTATTGTTGGCAAAATATGTAAGTCCCATGATTCTAGGAATTGCAATTGTATATTGGCAATTGAGTGTAGCTCTACCTTATTGAGTACTTTCATTGCTAGCAGCCTCAGCTGATGTGATGAAACGACGTCAATTTGGATCCTATTCTTCAATAAAATTAAATGGTGAAATTCTATTTACCGTGGGTGTTTAATTTTCTTGAAAAGTTATTATCAAAATTACTAAATTGAATTTTGAAAATTCTTTTAGTGTATTTAATGCAACCTTAAAACCGTAAACATGGGATATTCTTTTAGTAGTAAATTGATCTACACCCGTAAGGGTTTTGGACAGAGTCAATTTTTGCTGAAAAGAATAAACCGAGTCCATTTTCCGTGTGAAGAGTGAGACTTAATCCTATTCCTTTTCATGGATGAGAAAGGTATAATAGGATAATTAGAATTGTCTAAAATTCTAAGAAATAACTCATAGCAAATTTTGTAGAAATTGCACATGTAGGAGTTATTAATTTAGAAGCTAGACTAATTACCGCAAGAATTGGTAAAAGGCAAACTAGAATGTTTGATCTAGTTGTTATGCTTTAACCATTTAAAGGTGCTACATACCATAGTGGTGATGGTGGACCTAAATAAGGAAGAAATTGCATACCCAATTCTTTCAAGTTAATTGCATTGATGGATAATCCATCAATTACAAAGTAGAATACATTCTTTGAGTACCTTAGTAGCTGTTACGTAAGGGATTCATCAAAGATGTAGGAAAGTAAACAACACACTATTTGCTTTTACTGGTGATGAAACACTTACAATGTTGTCAAAGCCAATGGGAGCATTGTGTTGTAATTACTGAATAATGAGTTCATGTAGTGATCTTAAATTCAGTGGGAGCTACAAGTCTTGGTAGTTTCCCGGATTATCTCTAGAATCTATTGAGATAAACACTTTCCAATTATAGACACTTGTGGTTATAAGGATAGTCGTGTATATTTCCTTACTAGACGAGGTGATTCTATATCTACTTATATCTATGACACAATCATACTGATCAAATAAGCAAACTATTGACGTGTTGTTTATCTGATACGTGATGTTGTTCCATGCACAAGTGGGAGAAATCTTATTGTGTGCAAGCAACAACATAAAGGAATATGATTTAAAAGGTTCTCTTGACTGCAAGGTCAGAGATTGATGTTCTAATGTGTTTTATACACATTCTAATTTATAGAACACTTGAAGTTAATATCTACTTTCATTACTAGATATTAATAACAAGGTAAATTACATACTTTTATTATTATCAGCCTCGGCTGATGAAATGAAACTATGTTAATTTACAAGTTTCTAAAATTAGATAATTATTAGAACAAGTGTCGATATGGTAATAAGACTACTTCAAATGTAAATATTTATGTATTGTTACAATGACATAAATAAAATGAAGCAATCTTATACTACTTCATATTTAAATGTTTATGTATTCTTGGAATGACATAAATATATGAAGTAATAAATTAACTTGAAATACTATTGAAACCAAGTTGTGGGTTTCATAATTACTTTAGTTATGCATATTTATATTTTAGTATAAAGATATAAATATGAAGTCTTTTATTATTATAAGACTTATAACAAAGTAAGACGTTATATTGTTATGTTTTTTTTTAATTAAGACATATACAAGGAGTCATTGAGTTGATCAATGATTTGTAACGTACATTGGGATTATAACAGTTTGTGTTTTTTTGGTAAGACATAGAAATTAAGTGGCTTGGGCAAAAAGGCACTTATGTTATAAAGTATGCAATTGGCTTCGAAAATCTATTGTACCATTAAAGTAATTTAGTTGGTAAATAAGTAAGCCAAAACTAAAATATATTTATCTTAAATATTGTGAGATTAACTTACAATATTTATCCTAATGAAATACATAAGTTTATGGTATGTTCAGTTAGGAAAATCAAACTCTTGGAAAATTGTTTGATTAAAGATAAATATATCTTCTAATCTTCCTAAAAGATATCAAGGTTAGAAATTGAGTATGGATTGAAAATACTCAATTAGACTCCAACCTAGAAGATTAATAAGACACCATTTAATATGGAATGTGATCAATCACATTAAGTCTTAAAATTGAAGTTCAGAATTTGTTAGACTACTTGTTGGGTAGGTTATTAACAAATTAAGGTTAGGAACTGTCAATTTGTATCTGCAAGTCCCAAAAGAGAACAAGTTTTGTGTTGCTCTATTTGCTAAGCATTTATAGGTAATCTATAAATTGCAAAAGGCGAGTGAGAGTTTTATCTTCAAAAGATAAAAATTACAAGATACATAATCTTCTAAATACACTAGCAAAATCATAATGAGGATTTAACATGTTAGTGTTAAATCTCAAAGATGATGGAATTCTCAATTCATAGATCCGCAAGGATATCTCAAATATTTGTAGAATATATTGAGGGTTATGAGTTACAGGATCGTGGTATGCCTGTTAATAAATTGCAAATGTTTATTTGGAAAATTACTCATACTATGAATAATAAGATGCAGTCCAAAAAGATAACTAGTTTGAAAACGTAGTTGATCTTAAACTCTATAGTAACACTATAGAATGGAAATGAATTTCTACAAAGGAAATGAAAATCCTAGAGATTTAAAATTCTTGTGTAAAAATCATAATGGACAAATTTGTATACATATTTAATATGTGAAGAGATTATCAATCACAATTAAGCAATTAAATGTGATTGAAATTCTTTTTAAGCACATTAAATATATAAAGATTATGATTGTCATTATCAGTTTCATTTATATGAAATTAATAATGGAATGTCAAAACTCTTTCTTTGATAATTACTTGAGCGAGGACGAAGAGTAATTGAAAGGAGTGTTTGAATTCGAAATAATCTTTAGTAGTATACAAAATGCAAATCATTTGTGAATAGATTAATGCATGCATCTAGAAGATGTACTTATTTTTTAGTTATTAAATCTAGTTTGATTTATAATTAAAATTAAGATATTTCTTAATATTCCTGAAAGCTAGTGGGAGTGATGTATTTATTTTCTTATTTCATATATGTGGTATAACATATGGGAAGTAACATTCCATAAACATTAACATTATATGTTAAGACTAAGTTTGGAATGAAACTTCACATGGAAATTTAGGAAATAAAACCTTGAGCATTGTGTTTATTGTCATAAACATAAGCGGTAAAATAACAGATTCTAAAAGAACATGATATTCTAGATAGAGACATATTTTGGAAAAGATATGACATGAATAAATCTAAGGTTGACGAAATAATTATTCATGTACATCATGTTGCTTGTTGTATCATGCTTGGATGCAAGATGATTGACAACATTAGTATCTAATTGGAAATTATTAGATAGCTAAGTGTAATGAATATGGTTTGGAATTTACATCCTCAGCCTGGATTTGCTCCAAAATTCTAAATACGAACCATATGGCAAGTTATTGCATGATTGATATTGTGGTCAAATCTTGAGGGATTTGAATATATCAAAACATTACACGATAAATGTTAAAAGTTTACGGAACTTTTTAAAAGGGCATATTGTTGTTTGATACAATGATGCTAGTAAGATTGAGATGACACTCAATACTAGTCATGGTGGGAGCTCATCCTTATTAGGAGACCATGTATACTAGTTATGTTCATTATAAGCATAGTTGCATAATACATAAAGAATTAGAATACTTTAACTACAAAGTTTTGGTAGTTTAATTGTCATAAATTCGTGCATGAGGATGTCACCCATTTTATGAAGTATGTGGCAATATCTAGATAGATGAATGCACACATACAAGAATTTCATTATTGAAATAAGTATTCTCAAAATTCCGATAGATCAAATTAATTTATTTATGCCTTGTCAACAAGTATGTGAAACATGACTTGTGGCATAATTCACTAATGAGAATTGTCATGCATTGATCTAGTTAGTATTTGGATAAGGGATGTTAAGCAATATTATTTTAATGAAATAAAGTGCGGATAACGTTTATTATCATTTATTAATATTGTATCCTATATTTGCATGTTTAAATCCGTGAAATAACTTATGTTATTCTAAATAGTCCGTTGTCAATTAATAATATGGGAATATTATTGAACTAAGACAAATGTGAGGATTTGTAGAATGTACTGTAAGGTGGAGACACCAATGTCACATGATATTCAATATTGGATAAATTGAATATAGGACTTATCCCAACCACATGATTATACTTTATGGATCGTCGTCATTAAGTAAATCATGAATATTTATCCTCAGACTTGAGATACCAGGTGACTGCCGAGGATGTAGCTCATTTTCTGTGAGATAGTCTAACGCTATCCGTAACAGGTAGTTATAAGGGCTATTTTCGGAGGTGATGCAAAGTTCGAGGGTCACGCTCGTAGTCAACAAAGGATTTGTTCCTTCAACTTTGTGTTGAAGTTTAATACTGCTTGGCCACTCGTAGGATTGACAAGATGTTTGTGTGGCCACACCCAAAGTCTATCTGGAAGACGTTCAGATGTTTTGGTAATCTTGTTCAATTAAGTATAAACGAGAAACTATTGTTAATTATGGAATGTCCAAGATCCATATCCATATTAACGCGGTATTAGTAACAAAAGGATAAGTATGATGATTATATCATCACGTGGTTTTTCCAGGAAAACCATACTCGGTTCGATCTGGGGGCATTGGGATCTGTTAAGCTAGACTAGCCCATGTCATTACGATATTAATGAATATCCAAGTGGGAGCTGTTAGAGTTTGTGGATATAAATTAATATTTGTATGTCCGGTTTCGAACACGAGACTTCGGGATTGCACACATTACGTATGAGTCTCAATGTATTAATAATTAATATAATGATTTGTAATTAATTATTAAATCACAAATATTTATATGGTCGAACAATGAAAAAGAAAGGGGTTAAATGTCGAATTTTGAAACTTAAGGAGGTGTTGGACTCAAACTTGGAGAGCAAGTTTAGAGTGTATATAAACCCCTTGCTAGTTTCATAATGATCGACAATAACATTATAATATCCCTAAAACCGATTTTTTCAATCGGTCCTCCTTTTCTTTTTACACCCACTGACGTAGCACATGCTACAACAAAGAGTTATGCTTTATGCTACAGTAAAGGATTTAATGCCATGCATGTGGCATGTATTGTTTGTACGAGTTTTATGCATATTTATATGCATGAAAACTTATTTAATCCTTTATCTTTTTGTTGGGGGTTCGATCATGTATTATTAAGAACATCAAATCCTAGTTGTTGTGATGTTTTATTTGTGATACATGAACCTAGCTTTTCACATTGAGAAGCTAGTAATACATGTGTACAAGAACGAAGTGCAAGCTTACTTTAGCTTGATTGTTACCTTGCCCTATTCGACAATACCCAAGTCGATCCATCATTAAACCCTATTAGGGTATATATTGTTCTTGGTGATCACGTGATTCCTTGTTCTTGCTAGGAATCAAAAAGGTACGTTTTCTATTTAGTTTTTATGTTAATTAATTTACATGTTATGTAGATCTTTCCACTGCGCATACTTGTGATGTTTATGTGTTTATAGATTTGTATGATTCACATATTCCAATAGCTTCCACTGGCGAACACGGCCCCTTAGCTGACTTCCTCGCGAGTGTGGTCTTCGAAGAGCCTTTTGGTGCAGGAGCTGCAATAAATCCCGCAGGCAATAACACTTTATCAACAGGATAAACCGCAAGCGGGAATGTCTGTCTTAACGGGTTCTTAATCCGAGTCTCAACAACTCCTGACGAAACATTTACGTGATTCGCACCACTAAAAAAATACAACCCTAAAACTCCTTGGCTCCCTGCAGCTTGAGTTGGAACAGGATTGGAGACAACATCAAGATCTTTAATGCTATAGTATTTTGCTAACACATGGTACAAAACAAGTGTCACTTTCTGCTCACTGGTAAGCAAGTTAAGAGTGCCTAATCGGTCATGGAAGGCGTTGTCATTTGGTGCGAGAAGTGTCATACCTTGCAGGTTCGCGTTGTTAAGTTGATTTTCTAGTTGAATGAGGACTTGGGTTTGTTTAAGAAGGCGGATTAAGATGGTGTAATGGACGCCATTGTCAAGGATTTCGGTTACATTAATCGGGTTAGCGGGGCGTGGAGTCGGGGCTGATTGAGAAAGTGTTGATCGGAGGAGGAAAAGGAGGGTCGTTACGGTTAGGAGACTAAAGTGTAAAGCCATTGTGGTGATTAGGGTGTCTTGTGAATCACAACTAGTACACCCCATAATAACCTTAAATATAATCCTGCAACATTCAGTAATCACAAGTAGGGGTGTTATCGGGTCGGGTTGAGTCAGGTTTTCTACTAGAGAAAGTTGACCCGCAACCCGATCCGATAAGGAATCGGATTATCGGGTTCGGGTTGTTATCGGGTCGGGTTATTTCGGGTCGGGTAGCTCGGGTTATCAGGTTGTATTTGAAACAAAAGTTTAGAAAAAAAGTAAGTGCGGAGTACAAACGCAAGTTGTGTAAATGTAAAAACCACAAGCTGTACAAGTGATAAGAAAAAATATTCATCGCACAAAAGAGAAAGAAATGGTTCCTGTAGGCCAAAAATATAATGATATGATGCAGTGAGCTGCTAGTCTCATCCCACATTTTACTTCATTTATTAAAATATCTCCCCACACGAAATTAAATTAAACGTTGAGCTAATACGGCATTAGTATTTCCATATGTCCCAATATATAATGAAAGAAAGAATTATATTATAAATAGGCATTTGATTTTTGGACAGTAGGCATGTAGTTTTATATACCTGAACTTAGTCGTGTGTGAAACTGTTGTAAACTATGATCAACCTACTGAAAAAAGAAATGATCAATAACCCGTTCTTGTTTTCATCAAAATCTTTTGGTGCAACTATGTTTTGCTTTTCCTTGTCGTTTATATACAAAAATACACTAGCATTCTCTTTTCGTTTTTGTTTACTTACCTTAGGCTTGCTTCATTCTATTTTCTTTATGTTTCATGTAGCAGCAAAACTAAAAAAATGAGAAGAGCAACCAACTGATGTAAATTCGCAAATTGCAATGTACTACTGTATAACCAAATTTGAAGATGCATTTTATCATATTTCGTGTAGGAAGCTTACATATTTAAAATTGTGACTAACATACTATGAAAACAAGGAATAAGTTCAAAAAGTATAAATTTTTGAATAGGTCATTATGGCTTATCGGGTTTATCGGGTCAACCCGATAACGAACTAATTAAGACCCTAACCCGACCCTATTAGGCTATCGGGTTTATCGGGTTGACCCGATAAACCCGATATGCCTAGTTTGACCTGAATCAATCCGACCCTATAAGACCTTATCGGGTTCGGGTCGGGTCGACCATTTGACACCCCTAGTTGCAGGATTATATTTAAGGTTCTTATGGGGTGTACTAGTTGTGTTGGAATCTTAGAATGAGTTGACCTGACGATAGTCGTAGTTGCACGAGGAATATGTTGTCTTGGCATGCATAGATCGAGGTTTTGACAGATTACGAACATTTCCACTTGCATCAGTTGACTTTCACCATAGAGGCATTTATAAATCAAATAATTATATACAAGTTATAATTAACAGTTTACTACGGAGTAGCATTTTTAGTGACGTACAGTGCATCTTAATCGCTTTTCTTTATTACAATATTATTATTCTAAAAATTAAGGGTGCGTTTGGTATACGTTAATGGGAATCAAACAATGACGTTTAGGGGGCGTTTGGTTGGGGAATATTGGGGTATATTGAGGGCATTTGCATTTTAATTCCCTTTAAATATTATGTTTGGTAACTCAAATGAAGTAATTTACAATTCCACGAATTGTCAAAATGGAGAGAATTAGAATGCCTCCAAAAAGTGTAATTTTAATTGAATTGGAATTTTTTTTGATAAACTTTTTTTCTTGTTGTGTTTTTATAATCTTTTAAATAGAATATTTATGAAATTTTTTTTATAAACTTTTTTATAAATTTTTTATAAATTTTTTATAAACTTTTTTATAAATTTTTTTGTAATTTTTTTATAAACTTTTTTTATAAATTTTTTATAATTTTTTTTTTTTGTAAACTTTTAAATAGAATATTTATGAAATTTATATCAAAAAACTAAAAAAATATTTATAAATTTCTGTCAACCAAACATGTGAAGGTATTTTGAATTCCGGAATTATAAATTCTCAAGAATTTAAATTTTTTAGAATTTAAAATTACGGAATTTCAAATTCCTCAACCAAACGCCCCCTTATAGTGATTTCAATTGTTTGGTTGGATATCTGGCAATCAAATAATGATAGCACACCTAATAGTAGTGGGGTGAGTTAACTTTTTGATGCTCATTCCAGTGGGGCCCCACTTCTTTGTATCTCCATCACATTTTTTTTCTTTATACATGAGCACTTAAATGGACCTAATGTAATACCGATACTGATATATAACTAAATACCGAACATGTAGAATATGTTAAGTAACATTTCCATGTTTAAAACTAAGAAAAACATTTACTGTTGGGTCCATTCAGTACCCCAAACGTCCTTAAACAAGGATTTGAATACAAATTATCCTAAGTGTCATATAACCTTGAACGCTCTCAGGTCACTGAGTGAACAGTCACTCAGTGAGTTATCTTCAAGATGCCTAGGACGAGTCTTAGAAGAAGGATTCACCATTCAGTGAGGTGGAACTCCCTGAATGGCACCTAAGCCAAAGAAGAAGATAATGGGTTCAGTGAGTGATGATAATAACTCACTGAACCCAATCTCCTCAACAACTATGAAGAATGAAGAATGAAGACTGAAGACCAAATAATGAAGAACTTAAAGACTGAAAGAAAGGCGGGACAAGGCGGGAAAGATTTGAAGAGATAAGGAGAAGTCCTTATCAGGCTAAAGTCAAATTTTTCCTGAAAGGCTTCATAACAAGAACAATGTCATCACTGTTACTCAGAAAGCACTATTGTCCTATACCCAAAATAGGTTCTTGTAACAGTGACAAAATACATCAATATTTTGTCCTGATTAGCTTAGGTCATCTTTTGTCTTTTAATTCACTGGTGCTCTTTTTACTTGTCTATAAATAGGATCATAAGGGAGTAAAAGTAGATAAGTTTGTGCAATTAATGCTTAGACATTCACAAACCACTTTTACTCCTCCAAAGAGCAACCTAGTCCCTGAGATAGCTCAGTGGTTCCTTATAGTTGCCACTTAAGTTTAGCTTAAGTTTAGAGAGGAGACATACCATACTTGTCATTTCAATCCCAAGTGTTTTTTCCGCAAACACTTGGGTATAGATTCTTTTGATTAACTTCTAATAAGAATTTAAACGTTGAAAAACTCTTGTCTTTATCATTTACGTTTTTACTTATTTGTTTAGTTAATCAATACATTACTAAGTCATGGAACATGGTTAGCTTAACTTTGTAGTTAATTTTAATCGTGTAAGAGGAACAACAAGTGGTATCAGAGCCTCTGGTTTATAAAACTTTTCAAAAACTAAAGTGTGCTCAAAAGGTTTTTAAAACTAAGATCCTACCATGGCTGATAGTAATGTACCCCAGCTAGTTGACAAAAAGGGTGGAAGCTATTTAGCTGTCGCCCCTAGACTAGAAGCTGGTAAATTTAGCAAGTGGAAAAAGCGTATGCTTTGCTACTTGACTGGTATGGAACCATACTACATCACATATATTAATGAAGGTCCTATTGTCCCTAAGACAGCTGAAGGGTTACCTAAACCTGAAGCTCAATGGACAATTGATGAAAGAAGGGTGGTTAACCAAGACCAACATGTGGAAACCGTAGAGGGGGGGGGGGGTGAATACGTTTCCATTTAAAAACTTAAAACTTTTTGTATCAAACATCCGATCAAGTGTGACGTAATATGAAAAGTGTCAACAATGATCATATAACATCTAGGGATGAATAAATTAAACTACACCACAAGCACAATCAAACCATGATACATACATAATCAACATAACATAAGTAACTAGCCACACAAACATAAACGCAATGCAAATATAAATATAAAGCGATAAAGAATAAAATGAAAGTAAAGAGATAAGTGGTATGTGCTTAAACACATACCTTTTCTTGACCAAAACCGGACCCAAATAGACAAAAAACTAACCAATTATGCCAAATATCTCGTGTTTTTGTGTTTATGATTGTGCAGGGATGGATATTGTAAAAATGGACAAATATCGAGATAAAAAGACAAACCGAGCACGAGATTTGGAAAAGATTTAAAGCCGAAGCCGGGAAAGACATTTATGCTCAAAAGTCAAAGTCAACCCTCAAGTTTCATCAAATGTCATAACAAGCCCTTGGATATTTTTCCTCTGCCTTTTTGAAGTCTGAGTCAACGGGAGCGAACCGTCAGGAACCAGAAAACTTTTATCGGCTTTCGATTATTATTAATATTATTCATTATTCATTATATATTTTGCCAAATCCCGAGTCCTACGGCTTTTATAGCAATAGAGACAATAGCACGTACTATCAGGAATCAGTTGCCTATTACACCGTAACACTGGCAGTATCTTGATGTGTACCCAACTTTCATAAGCAAGGATTCTCTAAGGAAGAAATAAAACTAATTATCGCCAAAACCAAAATACCTTTAATTAGATTATTATTATTATATGGTGAAACAAGCTTATGGGAACAAAAAGCCACAAGTAACTTTGATGAGCTCTAAAGAGATCCAACTACTCCACGTTTAGCAATCTAACTTATAAACAACTCTATCATTTCTCGTTCTTCGCAAATTTAAAATCTTAAATAATAAGATCCGCGAATGCTTAGCCTTATAATCAAGCCATGCATATATAAAGTCGATTATGGGAACTTGCAAATTCTTAAAAAGAATTCGCGTTTTCTAGCTCCTTGTATAAAAGACTAGCAAAAGCTTATAGATTATGTAAGTTAAGGAGACAAGCTAGGGCTCAACACGTCCGGTCAAGTCAGAATTTTATTCCTACTCTCACCAGCGGAAAGTCAACAAAATGTCAAAATTTATTATATTTTTGCACAAAAATTTTCAATTTCTCTCTCTCTCTCTCTCTCTCTCTCTCTCTCTTTTTTTTTTTTTTTTTTTTTTTTTTTTTTTTTTTTTTTTTTTTTGATTTTTTCAATTTTGGAGGAAAAACGGGGTTGCGAGAGTAAATGGAAAAAAATTGCAAGGCACAAATCAAATCGAAAGATTACCCCCCCAGACTAAAGCGAGACATTGTCTTCAATGTCTTAAAGGTAAGGGTTCTCCTACATAAACCTAAGGCTGTTTATTAATTATGCCAAAGATAAATGTAAAACGATAAGATTAAGGATATCGGATAAGCAACGAATGATGAAACTCGAGTGGAGAGAAGCAAACCACGAGCACGAGAGTCTTCAATCAATAAGTAAGAAGGCGCAAACCGGACACGATGATTTATAGTGGTTCGGTCACAAAGCTCCTCTTCGCCCTATTCCACTCCCCGAGTACCCAACTCGAGAGTTACTTCACTAATCAACAAGCTCCCTTCTGGCGGAGAAAACCATACAACGTCGCTTATCCAATTTCCGACACTAAGCTAAATGTCGAGTGCTAATCTTAGCTAGCACCAATCTACCACGATCTACCCTTGATCCACTTGATCAATACACAAGCCCACAAGCTACAAGAGATCTCCAAGATCTCAACAAGATCACAAGGATCTACTCCCACTTGACTCGATATACCCAATCTACCCTTGATCCACTTGATCAATCACACAAGCCCAATGGCTCCAAGAGATCTCCAAGATCTCGACAAGATCACAATGATCTACTCCCACTTGACTCGATCTACCCAATCTACTCTTGATCTTCTTGATCAATCACACAAGCCTACAAGCTTCAAGAGATCTCCAAGATCTCGACAAGATCACAATGATCAACCCTCACTTGACTCAATCTACCCTATCTACCTTTGATCAACTTGATCAACACATTAGCTCACAAGCTACAAGAGATATTCAATATCTCTATAAGATCACAATGATCTTCCCTCACAAACTCTCAAAAGAAAGATAGACTTGATGTATACTATGATACAATCAAGTGTGTAACAAATGTTACAAGTACTCTACCTACAACTACTACACTTTGTATCTTTTTGGATACCTTGTGTTCTTTTCTTGCACTAGAAGAGAAATAAAGAGGATCTCTTGGTGGGATGAAAGGATCACTCTTAAACAAACTAAGACTCTCTAAATGATCAAAGAAAGTGTTCTAAGTGAGGAGGGATTAGACCAGAGAAAACTGACGGGAAAAATCAAGTTAGAAGTGTAAAATGGTCCACTATTTATAGGAAAAGAAAAACTAGCCGTTATAAGGACACGGTACCACTAATTGTCACACGGTACCACTAAATTTAGTGGTACCGTCGGTACTTTAGTGGTACCGTGGACGCTCCTCCGTTTGTTTTTAGTGGGGAAGGTTTATTTGGGAATGTTTGGAGCTCTCTAGGGGGAAAATGACTGTTGGAATTTTTTAAACTTATTTTTCAAAATAAAATGTTTCTTTTTAATTCAAAAATAATTTGTAAAATATATTTTTGAAATAAATGTTTTGTCACATTAAAAATGTGAATTTTAGAGAAAAATATAATCCTTTGATCATTTGTCAAGTAGTAGATTTGTTTGTCCATACCTTGAGTGATTTACGTCGGGATGAAAATCTACGACTTTGTTGAAGCATACTTGAGACGTCGAGAGGTGTTGATGTAAGTATGCATTGATGATTTGTGTTTACAAGTAACTTGCACATTTTATGTTATGCATTACAAGTTACATGTTTGTTATTATTAAAACCGAAGAAACTGTTTAGCTTAAATATCGTAATATTTGCACTAACAATCTCCCCCTTTTTTATGATGACAAATATGTAAACCGTAACACATAGTAAAATGTAAAAGTTACCTGTTTACACTCCCTTCTCCCCCTTTTGTCGAAGCAAAAAGGTAGTTGCCTCGAGCGCTCCCTTGAATTCACTCCCTACTCCCCCTTATTGCACTACTTTCCTTTCTCCCCAGAAAGGCGAGCTTGCATCATCCCAGTGAAGTCTTCTGTCACCACTTGTGAAGACGACTTCATGCTATGTATTCAAATACCCCCGAGCTCCCCCTAGCTCAATGCTCCCCTATGGTAATTGAATCCCCTTGTTTATTCACCTTAGTATCTAGCAGATCCATGGATCAAATTCTTACAAAGGCTTTTCCTACATCAAGGGTTAGCTTCGTGCAACATAATATATAAAAGTATAGGAGCAATATTATAGGGATAGAATACACATAGCAAGACACGCAAGGGTTAAACTATGTGAGTGACACAACCTAAAAGTGTGCCAAAAGGATAAAGACCAAAAAGAAAGCCCAAGAAAGTTGAGCGACACAAAAAGATGAATGCATATTGCAATTCAAAGACACTTGGGTGTCACAACCCGACCAACAACCTAAGGTGTAATTGTTCAATCAATCACACTAACAAGAACGAGATTCGTTCGTTGACTGACACACAAAATGACTTCTTCCAAGTTGTCATTGGGAAGGTAAGTTCTAACAAACCTTTTGAACAACATAATCATCTACCTAAGATGATTGGTGTTAGGATGGTTTAGATTAATATATCGTTTGCACTGACAATGAGATGCATGATATATTTCCAAAAAAAAAATTGTGCAAGTTATCCTAACAGGATTGGGGGTGGATATCTCTAACGGGGTTGAGGTAACGAAGTTCTGGATTTCTAGTTTGGATGATCCTAGTTGTGTGTTAGAGATAATTTGGTGCTTGAAGGGTTTCGTGTGATTGTGAGAATTGAAGGTTGTTGAACTAACTATCACTTATCCGAAGTGAGAAATAGTTGTAAGGTTTGAGTGTAATGATTGATAGGTTGAAGGTTCTTAGACTAACTATCACTGTCAAGAGTGAAGTGTAGCTAAAAGGTTTATAAGGGTTGAAGATTTTGAAACTAAATATCACTGTCAAGAGTGAAGTTTAGTTATAAGGGTTGAGTGTGAAGGTGAGATGCAAGATAAGCTTGTAATGGTGAGGCCTTATATAGGCAAGAGTTGTGGGATTCGAACTAAAGTTGGTGGTGGTGTCCTATGGTGTAGTGAGGAAATCTTAGGGTGTGTGTGAGTTTGCAAAATTTTGCAGGTTTGAGGTTAGGGATGCAGTGATCTAGAGGAAACAGTGAAAATTCGTCAAACATAGGCACGGTACCACTAAATACCACACGGTACTGTTAAATTTAACGGTACCGTGACCTGGAAGTCACGAATTTTCCTGTACAGCCTAGTTCTGGGCAGCTAAAGGGAAGTTTTCTAGGGAATAAGAACCACATTTGTGTGTTCTTGAGAGTGTTTGTTGAAAGACTATATGTGTGTGTTTTTGCTCCCCCATAATCTATGACCATCCGGACAAGATGTGTGAAAAAAAATAAAGAGGAAAACAAATGTTGACGGAAGCAATGAGCTTAGTAACGTCATGACAAGTGGTGGATAGCATACAATAAACTTTACGCCAGCTTAAGACTCGTGAGAAGAACTACACCACTCATGACTTAGAATTAGGAGCCGTCGTATTCGCCCTTAGAATCTGGAGGCATTACCTATATGGTACCAAGTGTATTGTATACACCGAAAATAAGAGCTTGCAACACATCCTAGATCAGAAGGAACTGAACATGAGACAGCGTCGTTGGTTAGAGCTGCTTAGCGACTACGACTGCGAGATTCGCTACCATCCCGGTAAGGTGAACGTAGATGTAGACGCTCTTAGTCGGAAGGAGAGAAAACCTCCATTAAGGGTCAGATCATTTGGAATGACCATCAGCTCGCCGCTACCGTCACGAATCTTAGAAGCCCAAGCTGAGGCGTTGAGGGAGGAAAACCGACCCGCTGAGAACCTCTATGGTATGGTTGAAAACAAAAACGGCTTCGTGAAGTGTTCTGACGGAACATTATGCTTCGGAGACAGAAGCTGGATACCACTCCACGGAGGGATTCGCGAGTTGATTATGCATGAGTCGCATAAGTCGAAGTACTCCATACACCCCGGGTATGATAAGATGTATCAGGACCTGAAGAAACTGTACTGGTGGCCCAACATGAAAGCCGACATCGCTCTATACGTCAGCAAATGCTCAACCTGTTCCCGAGTGAAGGCCGAACACCAGAAACCGTCAGGATTGTTAATACAACCTGAACTCCCGGTTTGGAAATGGGAACGGATCACCATGGACTTCATCACGAAATTGCCAAAGACCGCTAGTGGTTGCAACACGATTTGGGTAATCGTGGACCGACTCACTAAGTCTGCTCACTTCCTAGCTATTAGCGAAAGCGACAGCGTGGACAAGTTAGCCCGTCTATATCTGAAGGAAATCGTTTCTCGTCATGGCGTACCGATATCCATCATCTCTGATCATGATAGCCGTTTCACGTCACATTTTTTGAATTCACTTCAGACGGCAATGGGGACCAAACTCGACATGAGCACCGCCTATCATCCTCAAACAGACGGCCAGAGTGAAAGGACTATCCAAACATTGGAGGATATGCTCAGAGCTTGCGTCATAGATTTCGGAAAAGGCTGGGAGAGGCACTTGCCCCTAGCCGAGTTTTCCTACAACAATAGCTACCACACCAGCATTAAGGCTGCACCATTTGAGGCGTTATATGGCCGAAAATGTCGATCTCCTATTTGCTGAGCCGAAGTGGGTGACAGCCAACTCACTGGTCCTGAGCTCGTCCACGAAACAATCGAG
Source organism: Artemisia tridentata subsp. tridentata (assembly GCA_021014915.2). NCBI lineage: Eukaryota > Viridiplantae > Streptophyta > Magnoliopsida > Asterales > Asteraceae > Artemisia > Artemisia tridentata. The sequence continues at coordinate 177,656,963 of CP139509.1, forward strand.
AAGGTCATCCAGATTCGTAATTGTCTCCAAGCAGCATGTGACCGAAAAAAGAGCTATGCCGACCAGAGACGTAAACCTCTCGAGTTCCAGGTTGGAGACCGGGTCATGCTGAAGGTCTCACCATGGAAAGGGGTGATACGTTTCGGCAAACGTGGGAAGCTCAACCCTCGTTATATAGGACTGTTCCAAATTCTGGATAGGATTGGACCGGTAGCCTACCGACTAGAGTTACCATCCGAGCTGAGTAGTGTGCACAACGTCTTTAATGTGAGTAATATGTAGTAGTGCCTTTCCGAAGAGACTCCGATTATTCCGTTAAGCGAAATCAGAATCGACGAGAGTCTAAACTTTACCAAGGAACCTGTCGAGGTCATGGACCACGAAATTAAGCGACTTAAGCCGTCGTATCTGATGAAGCGAAAAGTGTACCGCTTTTAGGGGGTCATTTAAGCCCTAAATCGTATTTATTTGATCAAATATTGCCCTAAATCGTTCCTTTTGTCATTTTAGGTACTTTGGAGAAGAAATCTGGAAAAGGAAGCATTTTGGACGTTTTTGGAGCATAAAAGTGAAGAAAACGACAAAGTCTCCAAAGCTGCTGGAAAAGTACACGTGACGGCGTCAAGGATTGCTCCTGACGGCGTCACGGCTTGGCAAAAGAGGTGGATATGACAAATACACGTGACGCGCCAGAAAGTTTTACAATGGAAGTCTGACGGCGTCACCCTTTAAGGTGATCAAGGCCGTCACGGTTTAAGTTAAAGAGAGACGGCGTCAACCCTTGACGCGCCAGAGCGGATTTTGGAGGATTAAAGAGGGACGGCGTCAGGAAGACCATCCGGGAACCCTAGCCGCGGCGAGGTGACGGCGTCACCTCCTACAACGTGACGCCGTCAGCCCCTAAATTCTATATATAGTTTTGCAATTTTTAGTCATTAGTGTGCAACTTTGTGAGGAGAAACCCTAAGACGAATTTTCTGCCATTTTTAAGGGTTTTATACCCTTGGATCTCCCATGTTTAATTGAAGATAAGTAATCAATTAATCATTCAATATGTCTATGTGTTGTTTGATTATATCTTGTTCTTGTCTTTTAATTAACATGCTAGGCTAGATTTATCTTGTGTTTGCTTAGATCTAATGAAACCTAACTATTGATTATTGGTTGTTGGGTGTTTATTAATTGTATTGGATGATTGTTTATCGATGTTAGGCTTAAGAAAACTGGCTAACCTCCTATACAGTAACTTGCTTGAACGTCTTAAGAAACATGAACCAATGCGTACTAAGGTTATTATGGTTGTATTTAATGCATGAGCGAATTCTAGTGATCCCATGTTAGGAGCTTCTTAGCCGGCTCGACATAGGAGTGAAGTAGGAGCTTGTAGAGTTGGGGAAGTACGTACACCACCCCACGATTGGTATTAAGGAATACACCCGTCATCCACGCAATTAATACACACTAATCAACCGGTAAAAGATAGTTAGGGAGTAAGGAAATCTAAGTAAACACATTTCTCCCCATATAAGTTCCACCACCTTTTCATTTTCAGTTATTTTATTTTATTTGCATTTGTAGTTATTTGGGTTAGTTGACTAGCAACTAATTCCGCCCACTCCTTCAAACCCGAGATTTTACTTGCTTTTATAAAAAAATATAAAAAATGCAAAAAGAATCTTCCCTCACCCTTAGACCTATTAGAGTAGTTTTTCAATCCAAACGACACTATTCCCCTAGAGAACGATCAATCCCCCGGTACTTGCCACTTCACTATACTACATCGGTCAGGTACACTGCCTGGTGGGGATTGCAAGCCTCTTGAGATCCCTCGAGAGGTAAAACCTGTTGTAAGGTCGCAAAACCACGCATCAAGTTTTTGGCGCCGCTGCCGGGGAATAGTTATTGTTTAGGTTGAATTTTTATTTTATTAGGTCTACTCACTAGATTCCTTTCTAGTGAGATTTTTATTTTATTTTTCTAGGTTTTCTTTAGTCTATCTTTTTTCTTCGTTTCTTTGTTCGTAACCATTACCATCCGACATCATGGAAGGTGGTAATATCCTTGATCCCAACAACCCACCACCACAACAACACCCACCTCCTAGAGCTCATACCTTAGGAGACTACTCCCGTCCTAGCCACCATGGCTATCGAAACACCATTGAGCTCACTCAAGGAGCCAATGTCACTCCCTTGCGATCCGACACCATCCGGTTGGTGCAAAGCGGATGCGCATTCCATGGACTTCGTTCCGAAGATCCTAATCAACATCTCAATGACTTTCTCAAAATCGTTGATTCTATAGACCTTGATGTTGCCACTCGAGAGACGACCCGACTGCGTCTCTTTCAATTCTCTCTGCGGGACCAAGCTAGTCAATGGCTAGAGCGTCTACCCGCAGGATCCATCACCTCTTGGGATGATCTCACCTCTCGTTTCCTTGCTCAGTTTTTCCCACCAGGAAGAACTACCAAGCTAAGGAATGATATCTTGATGTTCCAACAATGTCAAGGCGAAACCCACTACGAGGCATGGACTCGATTCAAGGACTTACTCCAAAAAGTCCCTCACCATGGCATAGAACTTTGGCTCCAAGTCCAAATCTTCTATGACCATATCAATCTCTCCACGAGGCAAACCATTGACCAATCGGCCGGTGGTAAGCTACGTGATCTAAGTGTGGAACAATCATGGGCTCTCCTGGAAGATCTTGCTCTTTATGACAACGAAAGTTGGAATGATCCCCGTGATTTGAATAAAACGGTCAAGGCAATATCTTTGCCTTCGAACAATTCAAGCACTTCCGACCGTAGGATCATATAACTTGAAGACCAAGTCAAGTTTCTTATGAAATCCTACGAGGCTCCTAAACCTTCAGGCCAAGTGAACAAAATCACTTCTTCGTGTAAATTATGTAGTGGTCCCCACGACACTCATGATTGCATGGAACTCCCCAAACAGGCTTTCAAAGAATTTACATCCTCGCGAATCGATAAGGCGGGAGATAAGTGGCTCACCACTAATTATGGACCCAAGAATTCCGAAGATAGGTACGAGGCGTGGAAAAGTAAGCCAAATTTTAGTGGGAACCAAACTCGAAGCGTATCATTCAATGACTCTCCCCCACTCACCTGGTCTGAACATTATCCTCATCAGCATACGCATAAACAACAAAATCGCGAGGAATCACTGCAAAAATTCATTCTCTCTTAAGAAACACAGCTCTCCAAACTTGAGAATCAATTCAGACAACAGCAAGTTGATATGAACAACAAGATTGATAACCTGTTAAAGGTTATCAATGATCGCATTGCTGGCAGGTCAACTTGTGAGTTGACACGAGTTAATGAGATCAAATCTATCACGGTGACTCACCAAACACCCCCTCCTGTAAAAATCAAGCACCCTAGTAAACTCTTCAAACACATATCACAAAACGGAAAAGAAACTAGAGATACTCATACCCCTTCAAAACCACTCCACTCCGTGAACACTATTACAACAATACCTATTCCTAAACCCAATCTGGACCAACAATCAACCGAGAACGTGGACAATGAAATGGAGGGTGAAGTTCCCGAAAAGAACCCCGAGGCGCCCGGCGACTATCTAGACTCACCAAAGAACTCGAGTACAAGAGAGGTGAGTGATGAGGAGGGCTCGGAAGAGAAATCCGAAATGTCTCATGGGCTCCCAGGACTGCTAGACCGCCCCTGGTGGAGGAACTTGAGAGGGGCACATCAAAGTTGCCTATGGGATTTGGAGAGAGAATAGAGGATGGCGCTCCCAGGGTCTTTAAGATATCTTGCACCACTAGAAAAAAGTTTATAAAAGATGCCTACATAAACCCCAACTCTTCTATGAATGCAATATCCCTTTCTCTATATAACGAAGCCTTCACCAAACAGGTCAAATATGAAGGGTTTAATATCATCGGGGTAATAAGAAGGGTACCAATTGTGATAGAAAAGTTCCTCTTTCATATCGAGCTAACTGTATTTAATAACATGAACTCTATCATCAGCCCATCCTTAACTAGCCTTGTTCTAGGCAAACCATTCATAAAAGCAACGGGAGTGATACTCGATGAGGATGATAGTAGTGCATTATTTACCGATGGTGTCAGGAAAGTGATTTTTCGGGATGGCTGTGAAGAAGTGTATGAGTATCAACCATCAGCAATTTGCAACACATGGGGGCTACACGGTAGAAGGCCTGGCCGAATTAAGCGACGTGATCCGAATAATCTCAAAATACCTTGCATGATTGGTCACAAGCATTTTTATAATGTTTACATTGACACATGTTTACCCAAAAATGTGATGTCCTTGTTTCATTATAACAACATTTGCAGATGGGGGATGATTCATAAAGGGAAGGATGACATTGGCATAGATGATGATGTACAGGTGTTTGTAGGAAATATGACATTCACTATGAGCTTCGCAATCGTCGATAATATCGAAAAGTACATCGATCCCAGGTTATCACAAGTTGTTTTTGGGGCACCTTTTTGCAAGGCCACAAGCTTGGTTGTGGACGAGCTCAATGGGATCATGACTTTCACCGATGGGATTAGGGAAATCTCATACCAAACGCCTTACAAGATGAGAGAATTCAAGGAGATCGATTATGGAGGGCTCGATGGGTTAAGTTCCCAACTCGTGTTATGTGATGATGATGTGAGAAGAGGATGTAAGGACACTTTTGACCTGTCGAGTGGATTCTTCAAGCATGTTAAGGAGCTTAGTTCTAAATACCAAAACAATCCTTTTGATCTTGAGGACCCGAAATACCTTTACTATGAAAGTGATTCAGATAGAGAATCAAAGGGGAACCTAGAAACCGTGACCAATGATGGAATCACGTAATGTACGTGACTTTGAGTCTAGCTACAAGACTCGTTAATAAAGAAAAGCGCTTCTTGGGAGGCAACCCAAGCTTTATTTGCTTTGTGTGTTTATTTATTTGTTTGTTTGATTTTATTTGCTTCCGTATGTATGTTTAAATTTTATTATTATTGATTCATGTTCAAAACTAAATTGTGAAAATGCTTTATCTTGTTTTTAACTTCGTCTTAACTACATATAAAGGTATTTTGCAAAAGATAAGTGTAAGGGAAATCCAAATCGGTTTATTAGAACAAATGAACATGAATCATAACAATATTAAATTAACATACATATTAGTAATTGTTTGAGTCAAATGCTTGTATCGAGTCATAATGATGTTTTGCAGGAATTCCAGGAAGTAAGGTATAGGTTTTTCCAGAAACTTAACATGAGAATTCTGTCAGATCATTTCTGACGGCGTCAGGCCTTACAACCTGACGGCGTCAGGTTTTAATTTTCTGAAATTTTTGAAAGTTTTGTTTTTCTACCGGAATCATAAAAAGTTTTTATTAAATCTCTAACTTATAAACTCCAGGAATCTGCAAAATAATCATTCCAAAAGCATTATATCCTTATATAGATTTATCCCGCCGATGTTATGCAGGTTTTCGTGTTTGTTTTCTCAGGTTTAACAGGTTATTTTGGACAAGGAGATGTATGTGGAATCAAGCTTTTGGCGATGCTTTAGTCTTGAAGCTTCTACTTTCTCTTGGAAGAAGATCTAACCATGTTACCTCTTTATCCACCAAACGAATCAGGGGAGTATTTGATTTCATTCTTTTACCTTATTTACTTTTACATCTTGTTATTTGAACATTGGGGACAATGTTCATCTTAAGTGTAAGGGGGGGTAAAATACGATACCTTATAGAATGCTATTACTCTTGATTTTTGTTTGTTTAATGGTAGATGTGTAATAAAACTGAGAGAAATACCTGTTAGGGCAATTTTAGTGCCAAATTTAAAATTTTTTACAACATATAGGAGTGAAACTTTGATCTTAATGAGCGTCTCGTGGATAGGAGTTATATGACTAGTACAAAACCGTACCACTAAAAAATTTTCCACCCCCAAATATGTGAGGTTCGCCCCTAGAATTGGTAGGAAAAGCATTTATGCTATGATGTGTGTACCGGTAGCACTTAGATTCTAGAACTTGCGTTAGGACCATTCCGAGGCCATAAGTGAGACTACATTCGTGTAGTTAGATTTACTACATGATAAGAGGCATTAGGATTAACCCATTGTTTTACACCTGTGTTTTTGTTATAATTACATTAGCTACATTGGTCAAGTAATTCTCCCACAACCTTTGCGTTGTACTCATTTTTAGTACACGATACCCCAAGTACACCCCTCAGAGCCTATCTTTTCGTTTCTAACTTTAAACATTTTACTTAAAGGAAGAATTTGTTTACACCCCACTTAAATGTACACCCAAATCGCCTTAGCCTACCTTGTATGCACTCATCTTTAGTGCATTATTGTGACAACATTTGTTTAAACCCCAAGTTAATTATCTAATTGATTACATGGTTGCTAAGTCGAGTCATATCCTTGTACATATTATTTTGGGACGATTGGGACTCATGGGTAAAGTACTAGTGAAATGGAGTAACGGGGAAGAACAACATTATTACCCCCATATGTGCTAAATATTTTAAAAGTACTCCAAGTGTTTCGATTATCTTAATTCGAGTCATTAGAATAGTTAATTGTAAAGTTATGTAAAATTTCAAGTGTAAGGGGAATGCAATGCCCCTACGATGTATTATTTTGGATGGTAGGGCAAGAGTGTATGCAAAAAAAAAAAAAAAAAAAAAAAAAAAAAAAAAAAATCGAAAAAATCGAAAAAATCAAGAAAAATAAAAAAAATGAGAAAAAGAAAAGTAGAAAAAAACATACGGACTACCATCCCGTTTCATTTTATGTTTATTTTATGTTTTTGTTATTTTGTTTTTAGCCTAAGTCGAGTCTAGTCTTGGCTTAGCAACGCCATATTGTACTTGTAATCAACCAAGATCTTTAACTCGCCACCAGTAAAATATCCCTCATCCAACAAAACCGTGTTTATCATATCCCTACACCTAACGTTATAACCCGTTTAAAAGCCCTCTTTGATAGTTTATCTTAGGTGCTTACGCCTAGTGGAGGAGGTTTTTGATCCTTTCCCAAGCCTATGGTAATCTATTTGCTATGACAGGTAGTGAGAGATATTATTCATTTTCATTTATGAGATATACTTTTATGACACCTGAGAGATGTGAGTATCTAAACACTACTTGTGAGGTGCTAGTTTGTAATCTCCGTGCTTATTATGATTAAAGTGGAACGACTATTTGTTGTAATTACTTTTATATTAGCGTTAAATGACCCCTAACTTGTATTTTGATTAGAATAAAAGCGCATTTGCTTGAGGACAAGCAAATCTCAAGTGTAAGGGTATTTGATGAAGCGAAAAGTGTACCGCTTTTAAGGGGTCATTTAAGCCCTAAATCGTATTTATTTGATCAAATATTGCCCTAAATCGTTCCTTTTGTCATTTTAGGTACTTTGGAGAAGAAATCTGGAAAAGGAAGCATTTTGGACATTTTTGGAGCATAAAAGTGAAGAAAATGATAAAGTCTCCAAAGCTGCTGGAAAAGTACACGTGACGGCGTCAAGGATTGCTCCTGACGGCGTCACGGCATGGCAAAAGAGGTGGATATGACAAATACACATGACGCGCCAGAAAGTTTTACAATGGAAGTCTGATGGCGTCACCCTTTAAGGTGATCAAGGCCGTCACGGTTTAAGTTAAAGAGAGACGGCGTCAAGCACAATTGTGACGGCGTCAACCCTTGACGCGCCAGAGCGGATTTTTGAGGATTAAAGAGGGACGGCGTCAGGAAGACCATCCGGGAACCCTAGCCGTGGCGAGGTGACGGCGTCACCTCCTACAACGTGACGCCGTCAGCCCCTAAATTCTATATATAGTTTTGCAATTTTTAGTCATTGGTGTGCAACTTTGTGAGGAGAAACCCTAGACGAATTTTCTGCCATTTTTAAGGGTTTTATACCCTTGGATCTCCCATCTTTAATTGAAGATAAGTAATCAATTAATCATTCAATATGTCTATGTGTTGTTTGATTATATCTTGTTCTTGTCTTTTAATTAACATGCTAGGCTAGATTTATCTTGTGTTTGCTTAGATCTAATGAAACCTAACTATTGATTATTGGTTGTTGGTGTGTTATTAATTGTATTGGATGATTGTTTATCGATGTTAGGCTTAAGAAAACTGGCTAACCTCCTATACGGTAACTTGCTTGAACGTCTTAAGAAACATGAACCAATGCGTACTAAGGTTATTATGGTTGTATTTAATGCATGAGCGAATTCTAGTGATCCCATGTTAGGAGCTTCTTAGCCGGCTCGACATAGGAGTGAAGTAGGAGCTTGTAGAGTTGGGGAAGTACGTACGCCACCCCACGATTGGTATTAAGGAATACACCCGTCATCCACGCAATTAATACACACTAATCAACCGGTAAAAGATAGTTAGGGAGTAAGGAAATCTAAGTAAACACATTTCTCCCCATATAAGTTCCACCACCTTTTCATTTTCAGTTATTTTATTTTATTTGCATTTGTAGTTATTTGGGTTAGTTGACTAGCAACTAATTCCGCCCACTCCTTCAAACCCGAGATTTTACTTGCTTTTATAAAAAAATATAAAAAATACAAAAAGAATCTTCCCTCACCCTTAGACCTATTAGAGTAGTTTTTCAATCCAAACGATACTATTCCCCTAGAGAACGATCAATCCCCCGGTACTTGCCACTTCACTATACTACATCGGTCAGGTACACTGCCTGGTGGGGATTGCAAGCCTCTTGAGATCCCTCGAGAGGTAAAACCTGTTGTAAGGTCGCAAAACCACGCATCAGTATCCCAAACGTTAAGGTTCGCTGGAATTCCCGTCATGGTCCGGAATTCACGTGGGAACGTGAAGACGAGATCATGCGAAAGTACCCTCATCTCTTTTCGTCCTCGAAGAGTAGCCTTTAATGAAACCTGGGACGGGTTTCTTCTAAGGCTGGGAGGCTGTGACAACTGGTAATTTTCAAGATATTATATTATATATATGTATTCATTTCGCGTTGACTTTTGGATCTAGACATTTATATTTGTGGAAGTTATGCCTTTTTATTTATATTTCGTTGAGTAGTCGTAGTAGTCCTAGAATGTAGCATTCGACTTGGCACAATAAATAGTTAAAAACGAGAATTTAATTAATTTTAGACATCTCGGGACAAAAATATGCGTATTTATAGTCAAATTTATTGGAAAAATAGTTTTAGGAACAATGGCGTAAGTTAAAAATGCTCGGGAAAATGTTTCGGCACTATTATTGGGTCTCGATAACATTTTATTAAAAGTATAGCAAAGTTTCAGTTTAGGTCCCCGGGGGGGATTAGGGTTTGCACCATAAGTCCTAAACCTATATAAACACCACTTATACATTTTTAGGATTTTGTCTTCCATTTTGCACACATAAGCCGCCCCCTCCCCTCTCTCCTCTCCTCTCCATATTTTCCGGCCGTCCTCCGGCACCCTCCGATCACCACCACCGCTCATCTCCGAGTTATACCGCCACCACCATCATGAACATCGTGATACCCTCATAACCTCCACCCACCGTACGTGCCGAGACACCTCATCACCACCCCACACGCGCCTCAACAGCCGCGTAAACACCACCACCTCCACCAATACTTATAGATTTGTTATTGTTCGAGGTCGTGAAGGTAAGGATACACCGAAACACACCCGAGTGTGAATCGGTGTAAGTCAACTCGTACGAAACGAGTTGTACTCCTTCGTCTTTCATTTTGTTTGGGTTGGTTTCGGGATTAAAATACAAGAAATAATCATTTTAAATTAATAATGGTTTGGTATTGTTGTTGGGTTTCGTGGTCACGTTGTGGTCACGCCGTGAGCATAAGCTCACGGCCATAGCTTATCGAGTCGGTGTTGAGTCGTGTTCGAGTCGTGGTTATGGTTTGTGTCGCGTATTGTCGTCATTTTATTTGGTTTTGTTTCAGAGTTGGGGTTTGGTAAACCCTCGATGTAGCCGAATTAGATATTAGGAGTTGGTGTTGATATTTGGGATTGAAGAGGTTTGTGATGTTGCGGATTGTTGCCGAGACCATTAGGGTCCGTTTAGTTTGTTTTGGTTGGTGCCGAGAGTCGAAGCCGAGACCATTAGGGTCTCGGCAAGATGATGTTCATATGTTGTTGTTGTTGCTTGGATTTGGAAGGGAATAATTAGTTAACGAGCCATAGGTTTTTGGCTGTTAGATGTTGTGGTGTTGTTGGACTTGCGGCATTATTATTGTGAACTTATCGATAAACATGTTATTGTTTGAGCCACGTCGAGCGTCGCCGAGACTTCTTAGCCTCGTTGTGGCATCGACAAGCCAAAAGTGCTATTTAGACTTATTATTGGACTATTGACTATTGAGATTGACTCGTTGACCCGAGCGTAACATAAACTCGGAATAGTGACTCGAAATATGAGATGACTCGTTACATATCTAGACTTGAAACTTAAATGACACTAATAAACGGTAATTTAAAAATATTAACTAATGAGTACATTTGTTACTTAATATTCTAAAGTTAAAAAGAAAATATTAAATGACAAATAAAGCATTATTTAATATTTTTATAAATAAAAAGGATAAATAATTAACGAAACAAAATAGAATATGTGCGAGTTATTAAATGTTTCGAGGGCATGCAAGACGAGAAATACTATTTAGGGAAATATTAATGTTACGTTGAGTTAGTGTTGAGTTTTGGATCGGTTGACGCTAATATACCCGACCCACATGGTTATCGGACTTATTGGGCTGACGAGTCCAATAAAGGCCCAATAGACTTGTCGGAGGAAATATATTAACGAACAACTTATCCTTATGACTTATCGAGTATGGTGATTTAGTTTTGGATTGATAAGTAAAACGAAGGAATTTCGAGACTTATCGCGTTGACGAATTCGATAAGAACCCGATAATTCATTCGAATAACTTATTGAATTTAAACTAAATCATTGGTCTTTATCTTGTGAGTCGTTATGTCTTAGCCTCTTAGGTCATTGGTTTAGCGTGAGTTCACTTCAGTCGATATCGTGTAACCACTCACACACGATGATACCAAACATCTATAAATAAATATAATAAAGAGATTTTGGAATTAATATTGGGATATACTTGGGGATTGTCAAATTATAGAGACTTATATTTTTCGAATTAGAGGTTAAGATAAGTTTACTATGATAGGTTGTGTCGGGTCCGCAGTGCAGTGACATTCTAGCTACCGTAGTATCTTCTTCTGTTGTATCATTTCTTGCCTGCTTCTTGAGGTGAATTCATGGCCCCTACTTTTACCGTTTTATAACTGTTTTGGGGGAGAATACATGCTTGTCGTCAACTTATTTTATTGGTCATTATTTACAATGTTTATTCGGGATTTGTTTTGGTTTGCCAATAGTATTTGGTTTCGTTACTTTACGGTCTTGTTATCGTTTGCTATGTTAGCTAGCTAAGGATTTAGTATCAGTTCTGCAATGTGTAGGGTTATTATATCATGGCTGCAATTGTGTAGGGATATAATAACATGACTACAAGTGTAGGCTAGTACTATAGTGTGCACCTATAGGAATTTATTTTGGTTTCCCGATATGAGATGAGTTGTTGTTGATGCCTTAGTCTAGTATAGCAAACTTATGAGCTTTTCGGTCCATTTTTGTGTATTGTTTTGAGTCTAAACCTATTAACTCACCAGCATTAGCTGACCTTTTAGCATGTATTCTCAGGTACTGAATAATGTCTTTGTTGGTGCTTTATTTGGATGGGAAGCTTGGCAAGTGGCGTGGTTAATGGATCAGTCAGACTCTGATAAAATATTTGGGACATATCTCTTATTTATTTGGGCTTACTACTTTCTTTTTGGGAATAAATGTAAACTATAAATCTCGACTTTAAATGTTTACTTAATTTGGATATCGTTATTCTGATCTTATAATTGTGTTGTGTGCCAATCCAAGTAGCACCCCGAAACTTTGAATCCGTTGTACCAAATTTTGGGGATGTTACATATTTCAAACAAAAACTTGTTTCTCAAATAGAATTCTTGAGCACCTTTTCATGTCTTTTCAAAATCTTTCACATTAGTGCTCAAGATAACTCCCTCCGAACACTTAATTGATTTATGTATGAAATATGCACTTCATTAAGGGGGAGTATAAAAACAAAAAAGTTCCGATTTCATGCAAAAACAAATCCGTCTAAATCTCCAAAAGCTTTTCTATTAATCAGTTGATATAAAAAATATCACAATATGCTATTTTTGAGGGGGAGAAGACATGATTAAAATGTGATCAAAAAATGTTTAAGGATCGTTGAATCTCAAAAGAGCTCGATGATGTGGGATCGCAAGACCTCACAGAAGGTTTTACTTCTTAAGGGATCTCAAGAAGTTTTGCAATCCTTCAGGCAATGTACTTGATCGTTGTAGTGTAGTTTAGGTATGTCCGGGGGATTGATCGTTCTTTATGGGAATATTGTCGTTAGGTTGAAGTGTATGTCAAGTAAGCCTAAAGGTGAGGGATGATTCTTTTTGTGTTTTTATATTTTTATGAAAGCAAGTAAAAATCTCGGTTTTGAAGGTAGGGGCGGAATTAGTTGCTATCCAACTAACCCAAAAACTAATTTTTATAAACTAAAAATTAAAATAACAAGAAAAATAAAGTGGTGAACTTCTTATGGTGAGAAAAATGTGTTTACTTAGATTTCACTACTCCCTAGTTATCTTTTATTGAATTGTTGAATTATCACGTCGTTTGTTTTAGTTGAAGCGTTGTATTCCTTAATACCAGTCGTGGAGGCGTGCTAACTTCCCCAACTCTGGTATTAAGGAATACAATGCTTCAACTAAAACAAACGTGACAATTCAACAATTCAATAAAAGATAACTAGGGAGTAGTGAAATCTAAGTAAACACATTTTTCTCACCATAAGAAGTTCACCACTTTATTTTTCTTGTTAATTTAATTTTAAGTTTATAAAAATTAGTTTTTGGGTTAGTTGGATAACAACTAATTCCACCCCTACCTTCAAAACTGAGATTTTTACTTGCTTTCATAAAAATATAAAAACACAAAAAGAATCATCCCTCACCTTTAGGCTTAGTCGACATACACTTCAACCTAACGACACTATTCCCCTAGAGAACGATCAATCCCCTGGACATACCTATACTACACTATGATGATCAGATACACTGCCTGGAGGATTGCAAAACTTCTTGAGATCCCTCAAGAAGTAAAACCTTTTGTGAGGTCTTGCGATCCCGCATCAAGTTTTTGGCGCCGCTGCCGGGGAATAGTTATTGCTTAGGTTTGATTTCTATTTCGTTTAGGTCTACTAACTAGATTCCTATCAAGTGAGATTTTTATTTTCTTTTTCATAGCTTTCTTTAGTCTATCTTTTTCTTTGTTCTTTTGTTCGTAATCCATATCATTCGTCATCATGATGGATGGTAATATCCTCAACCAAGCACCACCACAATAATCAAACCCAAACCCAACCAAAACCCACCCGAACAACCTAGAGCCCGTACTCTTGGTGAGTACTCCCGACCTAGCCACCAAGGCTATCGAAACACCATTGAGCTCCCCCAAAGAGCCAATGTGTCTCCCTTGCGATCCGACACCATCCGGTTGGTGCAAAGCGGATGTGCATTTCATGGACTTCGTTCCGAAGATCCAAACCAACATCTCAAGGATTTCCTTAAAATCGTAGATTCCATAGACCTTGATGTTGACACTAAAGAGACGACACGCTTGCGTCTCTTTCAATTCTCTCTACGTGACCAAGCTAGTAAATGGCTTGAGCGTTTACCCGCGGGATCCATCACATCTTGGGATGATCTCACCTCTCGTTTCCTTGCTCAATTTTTCCCACCGGGAAAAACTACCAAGCTAAGGAATGACATCTTGATGTTCCAACAACGCCAAGGTGAAACTCTTTACGAAGCATGGACTCGTTTCAAGGACTTACTCCAAAAATTCCCTCATCATGGCATCGATCTTTAGCTCCAAATCCTAATCTTTTATGATCATGTCAATCACTCTACAAGGCAAACCATTGACCAAGCGGTCGGTGGCAAGCTACGTGACTAAAATGCGGAAGAATCGTGGGGAATCATAGAAGATCTTGCTCTCTATGACAACGAATGTTGGAATGACCCCCGCGAATTGAGCAAAATGGTCAAGGCAATATCTTTGCCTTCGAATAACTCAAGCATTCCCAACCGTAGGATTATGGAACTTGAAGACCAAGTCAAGTTTCTCATGAAATCCTACGAAGCTCCTAAACCCTCAAGTCAAGTGAACAAAATCACTTCTTCATGTGAGTATTGTAGTGGTCCTCATGACACTCGTGACTGCATGGAACTCCCCGAACAAGCTTTTGCGGACTACACATCCTCGCGTACCGACGGAGTCAAGTTTCTCAACCGTAGGATCATGGAACTTGAAGACCAAGTCAAGTTTCTCATGAAATCCTACGAAGCTCCTAAACCCTCAAGTCAAGTGAACAAAATCACTTCTTCATGTGAGTATTGTAGTGGTCCTCATGACACTCGTGATTGCATGGAACTCCCCGAACAAGCTTTTGCGGACTACGCATCCTCGCGTACCGACGGAGCGGGAGAAAAGTGGTTCACTTTCAAACCCGAGCAAAACACTTATGGTGATTCGTACAACCCATCTTGGAAAAATCACCCGAACTTTAGATGGAAACAAAACCAAAACTCATCTCAAAACAATTCTTCCAATCCACCTAATCATTTCCAATCAAACGGTTCATCTTCGAACCGTACCTTCAACAATAATCCTTCTAACAATTCCAACAATTTTGAAGGTTAATGTCTAATTTTATGGCATCTCAAGAAGCTCATTTGTCCAAGTTTGAAGGCGATTTCAAACAACAACAAAGCGAGATGACCAACAAAATTGACAATTTGTTGAAGGCACTCAACAACCAAGTTTTGGCCTCTTTAAGTAGGATTGCTAGAAACACAAGTGGGGGTAGCGAAGTAAAGGATCCTTCATCATCCAAACACGTTCACTTTGTAAATGTCATCTTTATCAAACCACCTAATAGGAGTAGTGAGGACGAAGATAAGGATGTAGTTGATAACAAAAGTGATCCTAATAGGGAAATTAAGAATGATGACAATGAAGAAGTGGATGAAGTAGATAGTGAGTACTTCAATAAGCTTCCCACAAGAGATGAACGTGCATACCATAGGCATTTGTTTGAAGATCCTAAGACACCGTATTGTATAAGTTCACCAATCATAAAAGCAGGTGACCCATCTAACTTGAACATACCATGCAACATCGGGCACGTGCATGTATGGACGGCTTACATTAACCTTAGGTCCCCTATAAACATTATGACTAGGATCCACCACAATTGGATAATGAAAAAGCAACTTGGACCAAGGAAAGATCCCGAAACGGGTAGGATAAATAATTTTGTAGGGAGAGTTAGGGGGATGCACGTTTATGTAGGAAACTTCACATATGTTATGGATTTCTTGATTGTAGAAGATATTCGTCCGCTGATTGACAATTGTTTGTCCCATGTAGTATTAGGAAAGCCATTTGTGGAAGTCTCTAGAATGATCTATGACCCATCATTAAGGATAGTTAAGTTTACGGATGAGACCGACGAGATTGCTTACCAAATGTCGTACCACATTGAACAATTTCATCTAATGCCAAACTTAGAAAAGGAACACAAGCAATCAGTCTACTATAGGAATGATAAGGATAGGAAAAGGGGAGAAGGTTATGTGATGGATAAGATATTTGGTTTTTACAAGGAATGTTTACAACTTGGCCCGGAATATAAGACCAAAATTGAGGATGATGTTGAGAACATGACGGAGGATGGAGTCACATAATAGGACATAACTTTGAGTCTAGCTACAAGACTCGTTAATAAAGAAAAGCGCTTCTTGGGAGGCAACCCAAGCTTTTTAATTGTTTGATTGTTTGTTTTGTTTGATTTCATATATATACTCTATCTTTAGTTGTTTATCTTTCATGTTTCGAATAATTTTGTGAAAATGTTTTTTTTTTTTTTTTTAACTTCGTCTTAACTACATATAAAGGTATTTTACAAAAAGATAAGTGTAGGGAAGTGCGTATTTGTTTACAAGAACGAAATTCGAACATGAAAGTTCACAAATATTGATTTAGTATATATATTAGTGTGTTTGTTTGAGTCAAATGCTTGTATCGAGTCACAATGAATGTTTTACAGAATTTCCAGGTTTTAATTATCAGATTTTTCCAGAAACGAAACGTAAAAATTCTGTCAGGTTAGTCCTGACGGCATCAGGGGTTACAACCTGACGGCATCAGGTACTGTAGCAGCACAGTTTCCAGATTTTGTCTTTTCTGCTGGAACTTAAATTTTTGAAAATTTCCAGAATTTTTAAAATATCCAGGAATCTGTAAACATTTATTTTGCAAGCATTATATCTTAATTCATTTTCTTAATTCGCTTTCTAGTATTAGTATTTTTATATGTAGTATTAGTCTTTTTATATGTAGTATTTACCGCTGATTTTATGCGAGGTTTTGTGTTTCTATATTCAACCTTTTGTCTCATAATGGAATTGTAAAAATCTTTTGACATCACATTAATTGGCAAAATAGGGAATAAGTTGGCATCTACTTGTTTGTAACCTATCATGCAAGGAAATTGCAAATTATATGCACAATCTACATGGATTCTTCTACCATAGTCACAAAAGCTAGGATATCCTTCAAACTCATCATAATTTCGAGTATTAATAACATTAATTCTAGGGATATCCACAATTTCTACTTCTTCTAATTCGGGTTCTGGATTCTCCATAAATTGATCATTGAGCTCTAATGGTGTATTAAGGTCATCTAATTCAATATAGTCTCCATCAAATGATCTATTTTGGATTAGGGTTTTGAAAAATTCTGATTAAAAACAGAATACGCCGTATCTAGGGGATAGATACGTCGTACTCGAATTATTTAATAAGATGTGTTGTACATAAAATAAAAACGCAATACGCCGTATCTATAAAAATAGATGTGCCGTATCGTTTAGATCAACAAATTACAGCAGACAGTAAATATGCAGAAAAAAACAGTAAAAAACGAAAAACACAAAAAATACAGAAAACAAACAAGAAAACACTAAATATGCAGAAAAATACAATGAATGCAATTAAACTAATACACAACAAAGTTAGCATATAAAAACAAAAAATAAAAAAATAATAAAGTTAAAAAAAACTAATTAAAACACTAACAGATATTCAGATATTAAACAATTCACTCTCTGGCAACGGCGCCAAAAACTTGATGTGTATGCTTTTCGTTGTAGGTATAGATTATGATTATCAAGTTTTAAATTTATATTTAGCCGACTTAACCTATAACACACACTAACGAGCAGTGTACCCGATCAATGTAGCTAGTTGGTAAGTAGAGTGTCGATCACTAAGAGTGGAATGTTAACACCTAGAATGTCTATCAGTATTTTAATTTCCTAAGTTAGTTCTAAAAACCTAATCTAACGCAAGGGGGTTTCAGCCTGAGAGACTGGCACGATTTGAGTTGATTCATAAAAGTAATAAGAACTATGGAGTCGAATAAGCGATTGGCAAACGCGTACACAAATAGATAATAGATACAGATAAGAGACCTGACCAATTAGTTAAGTAGCTTGTCACTTGTTTTATTGCTAGTTTTATAGGATGAGTACTAAAATCTATTCTCTCTCGTTGGTATCTTAGATACAGGTGAGTAAACTCTTAATGATTACTTATGTCTATATTATTTAACCTTTTTACGGGCTTACATTAACTTATAATGCTAATGAAGTAATTGTGGGAGGCGTATGGCAGCGCAAACAAGCCACGGCTAAACACAGAGGTAATCAAAGCACATGCATAAAGAACCAAATAAACATCAATTAAACTTTAATCGATGGGAAAACAATATAAAGGCGAGTCCTATGGCGTAGACAAGGCCAGCAATCCTGATGGATTAAAGAGTACTAATACAATAAAACAAAACTACTTAATGAATTAAACACTAGCAGGACCTTCTTACTGCTCTAAAATCTTCGTTTGGGTGGTGTCTTGTGTTGCCAAATCGTCTGTATTCTCTTAGGGTTTTGTTGCTCTTTTTGTCTCTATTTTGCACACTGAATTCGGCTGTCTAATGGGGTATTTATAGTTTCTTTCTGAGGGCTCGATGCGGCGCATCAACTAAGTTGATGCGGCGTATCTCGATAACTTCGCGTGGGGTCCAAGAATAAAATATCCACGAATATTCGTACACCGTCTTCAGATGCGGCATATCTTCAATATCTTGTGCGGCGCATGTTCTTCTATGTCTTGGATTATCTTTGGTGAAGTATTGAGAATGATACGCTGTATGTAATGAAAGTAATACGGCGTATCTGGAGTAGATAATTCAGATCTTCTTCGTTGACCAAAGTTTCATATGCGGCTCATGGGATAAATCCATGCGGCGCATTCTTCAAAGTCAGGCAATGGTCTTCAAATTCGTCTAAGTGTTGCCGTACGTCGTATCTGTCTAGAATGATACGGCGTATCTTCCTTCAGTTCAGTAGACTTTTCCAACTTGATCCATTTTGCTCCATTTTACGTCCAAAATAGCTAACTTTCACCAAACGCTTGTTTATAACTGAGAATTACAAAAGTAAACGATTAAGTATCAATTCTCATATAAAATAATATAAAACAAGTCAATATCATAGGACAAATGATGGCAATAAAATATACTTATTTGATGTCATCAAGTATGCATGGATTTTATTTGTTTATTTTCCGTTGTGCATGTTTTATAGGTCATGCAGGTGACCACCAATACCCTACATCTTAGCTAGGTTATACATGATTAGGTTTGCTCTTATACCACTATAGGATATTGGTGGTTACCCAAATGGTCTATAAAACATATAAAACAGAAAATAAACAAGAAAAAACTAATACACAGATATCCTAAACAGAGATATAACCTACTAACACGTATAAAGGTTTTTTTAGTATTACTTACTTATTATCCTGCTAATTTGTAAGATCTATAACCTTTATTGAGCAACATAGGATCACCTTCTTGATCTTCTTGCTTCTATCGATTACTTTAGGGTTTCTTGGGGAGAATCACCACTTGAGTTTCATCAAGTATCCACCGGTACTACACGGGTAGAACTAGGGCTATGAACCTATGCAAGTTAAGAGAGAATGAACCATGGGTAATCGACTAGAAGTCGATTAATCATCTTAGGGTATGGAAAACCCTAAGTTTGATCAACTTGGGGATCAGACGCTAAGGGATTCGAATCCCTTTGTGTCTTGGTCGACCGATCGAATAAGAGGAGAGGGTGAGGGGAGTTTTTAGGGTTTGAGGATTGAATAATGAATCCTTTAGGAAGCCTTTGGTATTTATAGGATACCATGAAAGATTCTTAATATGATAAGGAAAGCCATAATTAACCTTTAAGTATATTAAGTTTGGCAAACTTAATCCATCCGATACCCAATGGGTATATTAAACCGAACCTAACCCCTTAAGGTTTGTGGTTTTGCCTTTTACACTTAAATATATTTATCTTACGATAAATATATACTTTGGTTAATTACTGTTTTTCCCTTTCTATGAAAATATTACCGTATTTTCATTTCCTCTTTAGTTCTATTTCTATTCATCACTCTTTCCTTATTTCCGCTTGCGTGTTCCTTTTAGTGTTTACTAGTGTGAACCTTCAACAAATATGTGAAGGCTAGTCGTGAAAGACGTTGTTCATTGCACATAATCCTTTCAATAAATGTTTAATGTGTTTTACCATGTTTTCGCTTTGATTAATATACTTGGATGTTCAAATGTATTGAAAGGTTACATGATTTTCCATCAGAATACCCCCATGAGAATATTCTAAAATGAACATTTTTAGATCCTCATTACTATCAATTTCAATATATGGAAATTAGGGTGCTGCTAATTTATATTGGACTTCCATTTTAAAAGAATGAGACTCTTTGAAGACTTGTAGTTTCTTGTGAAGGTTATCAGTTAATTGCACAAGTGTCACATCCTTGGGAAAAATGATCATCGATCCCTTCAAATTATTGAACAACCATTATCTGCCATTGATGAGTGTGTAAATACTCATCATTTTATACCCATAAAAGACACAAAAATAACCAAAAACACCCAAATAGACCAAATATTGTTGCAAATATTCGTGGTTTGTGTTTTTATGTGTTTCAGGTACAAAAGGATCGAAAACCGGGCAAAAACAGACAAAACCGAGCACAAGATTGGAAAATCGTGAAAAGCCGAGGACGGGGAAGAAATTTACAAGTTTGGACCGAGATATTGCTCAAGTTATCAAAAGTCAACTCCTAAAAATATCAAAGTGTCACAAATAGTCTTTGGAGATAAATTTCAGATTTGGCATCAATGGTCCCTGGATTTTCAGAAAATGGCAAAATTGGTCCCTAAACCTTAACACTAATTCCATACCAAATCCTAAAACCTTAACCCAAAACAAATAAACCTTAACCATTTCCCTAAACTAACCCAACCCAATCCCTATCCTTTAACTAAACCCAGCCCACACCAATAAACAATAAGCCCAATCCCAAAAACCTTATCCCCGTTCTTAGCTAATACCAAGTCAATACCAAAAGTCAAAACCTTCTTTCTAAAACCACTAGCCCGCCATTACCACCCCCCACCTCACCTTTTCTGACAAACCCACTCCTCTGCCATAGCCAACCTACCTCCCCCCTACTCTCATGCTACCTACTCCCCACGTGCTCTGAAAAGTCTAAAAACCCACTATCCACTTTTCTCGCCAATTTGGAGATTAAACGACTGAGATCAATTTAAGCCAATCCAATGGCTCAGGATTGCTCAGAGGTGAAGACAAGAGAGTTCCCATCTTAGTTTGAGTATAAATAGACCCGTTGCAAGCCAATTTGGCAAGTAGTAGATAATCAGTAATTGTAATGTTAGTTTAATAATTAGAAATTGTAATTTCAATCTCTCAGTTATTAATTCAAGTGTTTCTCAGTTTATTTGTTCTAATTTTATCAAGCTTTGTACTCATTTTCAAGTTTAATAAAAATTCAAGTTATTTTTATTAATTCGAATTAAGCAGTTTAGTTGTTAAAAACCAATCACAAACTTCCTTACTCTTTCTATAAGCCTATATAAGCTCTTCATAACTTTTGTAAGCTTATATTAGTTGTAAAATCAGTTTGATTTCAAAAATACCAAAAAAGTCAACAAAAGTCAACTCGGGGTCAAAAATAAGCACTTGGGTGGAATAAGCTGTTCTGATAAGCCAACTTTGGAGTTTAGCTTGTTATTGACAAGCTGAGCTTGTCTCTGATCAATTGCCTTAGTTTCATAACCTAAAATAGTTGTAAGCTGTTTTCAAAATTTTGCATTATTTTCAATTTCATTGTTCTATAGCTTATTCATGGATTATTTATAATTTATCTACTTATTGGTAGTTTAGAAGTATTTATTATCTGTTTTTAAAGTCTAGAATAAGAGTTGCTTTAATTTTTTTAAAAACCTCATAAAAAAGCCTTAAAAAATAAAAATTAGCTTAGTTTAGAATAAGCTTATCTAGGAGCTTATGCTTAGTTCCTCAGTGTTCAATAGTGCTTATTGGTCTCAGTAGAACATTAGTCTTTTAAATTTTCGGCTTATTTAGGTCCCTTGTAGTTTTAAATATCCAAAAACAGTTTCTTAGGGGGTGTTTGGGTCAATGGGTTAAACGGGTAATTTTTGATCATCACTGTTCATTTGCCCTTGTTGAAACTTTGATCTTGATTAAATTCACTTTTATAAGTTGTTTTCAGAAGATTCTTAGCTCCATGGAAGTAATTTGAGGTTTTGAGTGATTTAGTGGTATTATAGAATATGTACTGAGTTGATTAGCTTGTTATAGGATAAGCCCTTGTATTTTGGAATCATTAGGTCTGTTTAAGTCCACAGTGAGTGGTTGAACTAGTTCTAAAAGCCTTGGTTCATGAATTGCAAAAAATAAGCCACATCAGTAGTTATAGCAGTATGCATTTGCAATTTTCCATTTTTGCAGCCTCTTTTTTTGATTTTTAGTTTGCTCATGATAAGTTGTTATAAGCTAATTTTTTGCACAAATATAATTGGCTTGCTTATCTAGCCATGACTATTTTTTCTAGAATTTTAAGATTTTTCTTGGACAGCTTTTTAGAGGCTTGAAAACAGCCTTTTTCCCCTGCTCACTGCTATTAGCAGACCTCAGCAGCCTCTATGGCTTATTTGTGTGCTTAATTTTAAGATTCAGAAAAAGTTGTAGTTTTGAAAATTGCTTATTTCCATGTGCTTATTCAAAGAAAAAAAATAAAAAAAAATAAAAAAATTCAATCAAGTCTCTTATAAGCGGCCACCTTAATCTGCTTTTTCTGTGCTTATTTCAAGTTTTCATAAATAGTTGTTTTTGTAAAAGTTGCTTAATTTCTTGTGCTTATTAAGCTTTTAAAGAAAAAAATAAATATAAAAAAAATAATAATAAATAAATGAATAAATAGTTTTTAAATCATATTAAATTAAATAATTATCAGAAAAATATAATTCTTTTTTTTTAAATTTTATTTTATTAATTAGAATTTAGGAAAAATAGATTTGTACCCGTAGAGTTAATATTTCATCGTTTTGACGTTTAGGCTCGGGATTTCCTGGTTTAAACGTGCTTTTAGATTTCCTTTACGTTTTTAATTACAAGCACTTTAGATTATCGTTTTTCTTGTTTATTAAATCGTTTTTAGTTCATGTTCACTTATTTTAGTTTGAAGTCCCAAAAACTCTTTATTCTCACCATTCAAACACGTTTCATGAATCGAGATCACAAATTCCAGTCAATCCTTCGTTGGGGAAAACGACTTGGGTTTATATATTTCTTTTGTAAATCCTTGGAGAAAAATACGTGTTGATTTTAACGAATCAGCCATCCCATTCACAATCTCCGTTGTAAGCAATATAAATTCGAACGCTTTCTATGATCAAAAGTTAGGATATTAATTAGGAAAGCTATAGACCCAATAAAGAGTTACAATAACAAGATATATGCATGGTAGACAATCAATTACACATTTAATAACAATCATAATATACCGTAATAACTTCGTAATTGGATGTAAATTGGAAATCTATGAAGAAAATAAAATGAAACAAAAATATACATGAGTGAACACTTACCCGTCTTCACAATATTGTTATTTACGTCATGAAATTTCAGTGGTGGAATGTAAAAGTGAAGAGCGATTGTAACAAAGGAAAGGGAGAAAAAATGACACTAGATTTTAATAAAAAGGATAAAATGATTAGGGATGTGATTTTACTCGTGAAAGATGAAAACTGGAGGAAAATGATCTCGTAGTATGTTGCAGGTGGCGAGATCATGTTTCGTATTTTAGTCACGAGATTCATAATTGGAGAGAGAAATCACGGAAATCAGTTGAAAAGTACGGTGTCAGAAAGGTAAATTCAGAATATTGAAAATAAATCTTAGTTTTAAAAATATGTCACAAAGTTGAGTTAAATTGAAAATTAGTCTCATTTCCAATGATATTTTTTAAAAATTTCCCTTAATGTATTTGTGAAAAGTTGTTTTCACATTTTCTTCTTGGTCATGAAGCCATCTCAACAACTAGGTTTGGGTTTCTTTAAAATCTTTGAACCACCTTACCATTAGGCAAGCGTTATTCCATGGTTGTAAAAATCGCGATCCTGATCGTAGGATCGTATGATCCTCGATCCTACACACAAAAAAATGATCAGGATCTTAACAAGATCGTAATTCAAATAGGATCGGATCGTAAGATCGTTTAGGATCGGATCATTTTTTTTTGTTGGTATATTAACATATTAAGCATATAAGCCCATGTTTTATAGCCAAATGACTAAGAATTCTTCATGAAAGCTATTATTTTGGTGTTGTTAATTGATTGTCTTTTGCAAGATTAATGAGTGTTAAATCATTATGCTTTTATGGACTATTTAGAAAATGGTTTAGATGTGTCTTTTTGGGTTTATTGTAGCAACCGACATTTTCAAGGCAATACTTGACCTCATACTTTTAATATTCATTATCGTACTTTCCACCGTTCACTATTTTGTGTAAATTAAATTTCACAAGTATTATCTACGTATAACTTTATAAGTTAAATCGCGTAACTCAGAAACAACATTTTGGGCACAACTTATTGACTAGAGTTAGTCTACACATTGCTAGAACATTTTTAGTATCATCATTTTCATTATGGGTCTTTCATGTGGTTGCATTTTTTTATTTATTTACAATTATTAAATAAATAAACGCTTTAACACTATTTTTGTTCATGAACAATATACCCAATACTCCCAACAATGGTTTCAACATATTTTTATACTTACTACAATGTTACAAAGATTATAGTATTATTTTACCCGGTGTTTTAAATTCATTTAAATATATATATTCTTAAATATGTATATTTACGATAACTTACGTAATTATGAAACGAAAATTCTTTAAACTCCCGATACTTGTACAAATTACATTTTTATAATTTTTATAACTTCATTGCACTTTATTTTGTTCCGCTAAAATTTATTTCAACCTAACTCAATACCTAAATAATAAATATCTAATTTATTATAATATATATATATATATATATATATATATATATATATATATATATATATATATATATATATATATATATATATATATATATATATATATATATACAAATTTTCAAAGACAAGAAAACACTAGCATTAATTGCACCATCCCCCCCCCATTCCCCTAAAATCCGGCCCAAGCAAGCCCCTCCATCCCTTCTTGACTTTTCTTTTACCAACTAACACGTAATTACCATTCTACCCTTTTATTAAATTACCAAAATACCTTTAAACCCTAAATTTTGCCTATAAACAGAACACTAAACCTATCCACTTTGGATACAAAATAAAACACTCAAACACTCTCTAAAAACTCTCTAATATTCGGCCATGGAGGAAAGAACAAGAAGAAAATGTGGTTTTTGCTTATTTAGTGCTTATTAAGTGCTTATTCGGGTTATAAACTAGTTACAAAAAGTTTTGGAGTTATACTCGGGTTCTATTGTTCTTATTTTTACCACATATCCATCATCATCAAGTAAGTCTAAAAATAATTTTTATACATTTACATATGTGTTTAATACATTTATTATGCATATTTATACATTTTTAAAGCTTAAATCCTTATTTAAACTCACTAAATTTCATATATCACCTATGATCATGTTTGTGAATTTTTATGATGAAATCAAGTTAATATAAGTCTTACAAAAATATTGGATGAGAAAAATGAGTATAAACATGCCTTGAAACATGTTACTTTGATTTATGAGATCTATGGTTATATATATAAATTTATGGTTGTTTTACTAAATTTTTGTCTTATATTCTAGATCTACACTTTATTATGTTGTCATAACTATTTTTGAACTATACATTGGTTGAGGAAATTGGTGGAAGAGATTAGGATAGATTTGTAGTTGATTTAAAGGGTTTTTTGTTTAGAAAAAATGGTCATTTAAAAATATGTACGGAAGCGCTGCCCAAATTTCTAACTTTTAGAAAATAAAGTTATTTTTACAAGGATTTAGTCAAAGAAATGATAAAATTGATTTTTAAACGAAAACGTAGGCGTTTGAATGGACATAAACGGAGTTGTAACGAAGGAAATACGAGTTTTCTATATATAATATCGATAACAATTTTCAGAAAATTGCTTAATATGCTGTCCAGATTGTTATCACAGAAAAATCGAGCTTTAAAAGATAAACCGAGTCCCTGAAACTTTAAAATGTGTTAGTATACTTAAATACCTTCGCGGGGATAGGTAGAACTTTACAAACCGAGCTAAAACGAAAAAGTCATGACTTAAAGAAGTTATCGATAAGAAATATATTTTTGACAGCTTTTTCATATAGGGAATAGTAACCAGTTTTTATTTTTAGAAATGGATTTTGGGCATATTAAGTGAGGTTTTGGACAAAATGATTTAAATGAATGTTGTAGTGTTTTGGTTACATACTTTAGTCGAGTCGGAGACTTTTCAAAATATATATTACCGAAACATTCGTATCGTAGTTACGATACATACTTGCTAAAAGTCCAAAAATATTATATTTTGACTATCATTAGAAAATAGCGAAGTGACGTTATTTTTACAACTAAACGTATAAACAAACATGTACGGGTGATATAACATTTTATGAATTGCATACACGACATTATTGCACGACTTAAAATACATTATTACTTTAGGTTGCGGTTAGAGCATCGCACCTCGATTTTCGTGCATACTCTCTCGTATTGTATTACTTATTGCTTGAGGTGAGTTTTTGTAGCTCCTTTTTCACATGTTTTTTCTTGGGGGAAGATGGTACTCAAATGGTTTCTAACTAATTTCATGCTGTGCCACACTGTTTTCATGTTTTTGGACAATATGTGTTTGATTGCAATATGTGACTCTTTGTGACGATTAAATTGTGTTTCATATATGCGCAACTGTTTAACTCCGTGTAGGAGCCGAAACATTTGATAGTACTATCTGGGGTAGCTCCCCACTATTGGTAACATGTGTGCAACGCTATTGGTAGGTTCAGTTGTCGCTAGTAACGCGTTTTTCTTTTAAATGCATATATTCGTATATCATGCTCACTATTGTCCTACACTACTTATTCACAGCTTCGTGGTTTAACTCTTAAACCTACGAGCTCACCAACATTATGTTGATGTTTTCTAGTACCATTTTTAGGTGAATCATTATTAAAGTATTTGAAGGCATGTTCATTGAAGTCAGTCTATTTGATGCTATGCTACACTTTCAAAAGAGATATATTCACTTTCAAATTTTAGGCGAGGATTATATGGTAAACTATTATTGTAACAATTGTAAGGTATGAATCTATGATGTTATGCAATGTACCTTCTCAGTTACACCTTGCATTTCCGTCATTGACGGGGTGTGACAGAATGGTATCAGAGCTTAAGGTTATAGAGAATGCCGGTTTTAAAAAAAAATAAAAACCTCAACTATAACCAGACTAAAGTTTTTAATAAAACCCCAAACATGATACGAGTTGACTAGCCCAAGTATTCCATCATTTTTCCAAAATTATGCATAACCTGATCAACTATGCTTAATTCTGGAGCGATCATGGGATAATAGGGGTAGTTACCTTGGATCGTGTTTGGCTGGAGTCGAAGTCAAGATCACTTGAAAATGCGTTTGCTTATATGTGTGCATCTGCCTTATGTGTTATGTGTATCTTTGGTAACACCCCAACCCAGTAAGGGTAGAAGTATCACATTAATGGCTTCATATCAGATCAAACAAAGCATACATTCAATAGTAATACAAAGATTCTCAAAGGTTACAAATGAAATACTGAATTCACAAGGAAACAAAAGCTAAATGCTAAGTCTGCAAATGCAATCCTTCTAATGACTTCTACTTCAGAATAACTATCAAGGTCTTCTAAGTCCAAAAGTCTCTTCACTCTTACCTAGCTTCCAACTAAAACCTGCCGCGGGAAAAGAAACGCGGCTGAGCTTAAAAAGCCCAGTGAACAGATATATAATAAACGGAAACGAAAGTAAACGAAAATGAACAGATATAGCATAATGAATAAGATATAAGTAAAGGTATAAAGAGTAAAGGTTTAGGACAGTCATCCACCACGAGCCCAGAATCATATCATATCATATCATATCATATCTTCATAATCATATAGAGGGGAGACCTCTCAGATAATCAGATAATATGAGGGGTGTCCTCATTCTTCAAACCAAATATTATGAGGGGTGTCCTCATTCTTCAAATGGAGTAGCTAGCTCCCAAATTTTGTGAAAGACGTGGATTGCACCCATCATCAGTCACCAAATCATATCATAACATATCAGAAACAGAACAAATCTAGGATGCATCCATACGCCCCCCAAACAAATCATATTGGCCATAACAAATCATAAAGCGCGCATATCATATCAAATGGGGACGGTGTGTAACATCACTCGAACACACTAGAGTCATGCCATTGGTGCATCAATGACATGGCCATGTTACCTTCATGGCTAGGAAACAAATTTGGCTCGGGTATCAAACTGGGGTCAAGGGTCAAAGGCTCAAATATCAAAGGTTCATAGCAAAGGGTTCATATCAAAGCAAAGGTTCATATGGTCAAAATCAAAGTCCAAATCTCAAGGTTCATATCACAGGGTTCATATAAGAGGTTCAGAAGTCAAAGGTTCATATCAAAGGTTCAAATGCCAAAGGTTCATATCATAGGTTCAAATCAGAAATCAAGAGGTCGAAGGCACCTTATTAAAAAGGGCAGAATATCTGTACCTTATTCGATAGCAAAACAAACTAAAGATAACTCACGAGACACCGGGTCACTCCTGCTTCATGGGACCTATACGAATTAATAATCATATATTACTTTAAGTCTAATTTAATTAAGTTACTCTTTTGAGTATACTTTCCCTTTTTAGCAGGTTTCTCGAATTAATAAGTTTTCATATTTAGGAGGTTTCCGTATTAAGAATATTCAGGGTTATCATTTACTAAGTTTAAAGTATCAAATGTGGCAATATTAGTAGTTTAGGGTTTTGAGTGTCATTATAACAAAGTTTAGGGTCAAAATATAAATTATCAAAGTTTAGGATCAAATGTATAATTATTTTCATCATGACAAAATGAATGCAGACATTGTACTACATATACACACAAATTTTATGACACACTCATTACCATACAAATTCACGCCATGATTTAACCTTTATCAATTTACACACGCAACATTAAGTACAAGACAACATCACCAACAACTCTTGCGCCCCTTTTAACAAGTTTATTACATCATATATATCCATGTTTGCAGCCTTTAACTCACACACACAGCCATACTACCCACGTTCCATAGTAGCAGCCCAAAAACCATATTTAACTCTTTTTTAATTCAACATGCATGCGACACCATCAGGAACTTATTCGACTCTTGAATATACCCTCGACTCGACTTTCCTGATTCCACACAGTCACATAAGATCACAAACACACGACCCTTTTGTTTACAGCCATTCGACACAACCCTAATCCAAGTATACTCAACACAAACCAACATCATCACACACCATGTTACACTACACCATGATGCCCTTTTATCCACATAAAATAACGATTTTGAATCTGTCCCAGTTTCCATGATTTCGACTTATTATGAATGCCACAACAACCCATTTACACACCTAAGTTCAGGTTTTAGAATGCGCCAAATATGACCCTTTAGCCCATTCAAACATACTCCAATCTATTATGTACAATAAAGGTCCAAACATCATGCAACAAATCTGCTTTTAACATCCAGTTGAACCTGGTATCGACACACACACCTTCATGTATAATCTGATTTAATTTGCCTTCATTCGACCTTCATGTTACCTTGGACCAAGTTTATACTACGAACCCTCGCGAGACCAACGCGAGTTTAACAAGACACAACTCTTGGAAAAACCATGCACACACGTAAACACAAACACTACACCACATTATTGACCCTTTTATGACAGGTTTTTAAAGCTTAGTTAAAGATATATTGTGGTCGATATAGGCTGCGTGTTACTTCACATCACAAGGTATTATAGGGTTCGGTTTAAACGCTTTAAAACGGATTTCACGACACACAAATGTTTTTATACGTTTCATGATTTTATGTGATTTATCTGATAGTACTTCACCTTACAAGTTGACGAGGCAAAACACATAGTATTTAGACCACATGATTAGTATTGTATAGCATATTTTACGCTCAAAGTATTTGCATTAATAGTGTGTCGAAAGGATTAAAACGAAAGAGCAGTAGGATACCTTCTAGGCAGATTAACGAGATCAAAGGATCAAAACTGAACCCACGAATCAACACAAGCAGAATCCAAACGTATGATGATCAAAACCGGGTTTCACCTTCCTCTTCCTTGCTTCTTTGAGGGCGGCATAAAAAGATTTATGGGGGCTTTAGGGTTCGGTGTGGAGAAGTGGTATAGTAACCCATATATTTTGTGAGGGATGAATGAGAAGGAGCGTGTATATAGTTGGAAATACCGTGTGATTTGGCTAAAAAAAAGGAATACCAAATCATTTATTTAAGTTAAAGATTTTGTTGGTCTTATCCTTGCTCTCCAAGTGAACGTGTGCAGAGTAAAGGTTGACAAAGTTTTCGGTTCAAAGTCACAAGTAAATGTGTGTACCACTAGTATGGATTTAAAGGGGTGTACCAATATTTTTTTATTTTATTTTTATAATTTAAGTTATAGTACTAGGAAGGTTTATTTAATTTCTTAGGATACATATTTTATAACATGTATATATTTTATACCATAAGGTTTCAACAAAATTTTCTTATTAATTGCTTAGTTTAAGTTTCAAATTTTCAAATAAGAAAAAAAAAATGTGATTACAGATTTTCAGGGTTTTACAACTCTTCCCCTCTAAAAGAAAATTTTCGTCCTCGAAAATTGAAGTCGCGAAGGTTCGACGGAGATGTAGCAATCACAAAAGAACAACACGATTAACCTCACGCTCGGGGAGGGTTTCGAACAAAATGGTTTCTCATGACTCGATCTTGTCGATCTAAAATAGCTTCGGTTTCTCAGAAGGACATACCATACTGAATCCAGATCAAAAGAATAATATACCAATGTAAATAAAGATAATCATATTCTCTCGGGAGAGGTACAGGAAATACGTAGAATTTGACGGATATATCATCCGTGGAATTTGATTAGACAAATCAGATGAGAACGTACAGAAAACAGATTGTTGAAAACATCAACCGGCAGAAAGCTCCACAACAGTACCTAAGATTCTTATTGGAAGTGCAGAGATCAGCAAAACGCGTGACGAGAATCCAGACGTATCAAATCGCATAACGGTGAAAGCAGATTAAATGCATAGGTAGAATGAACCTACAGTCTCACTAACACAGATAATCTCCAACAGCTATCAGAAATTCTAAGGCTTCTAAGGCACTCCTCGAAATATCCTATGCCCACAACAAGTGCACGTTATATGATGTAAGTATTATCACGTTGGCCAGACGTCATAATAATGGCATCATATAAATATGCCCTCATGATGGTCATACTTTATCTCAAGTCGTGAACAAAACCACCTATCTTAATCCACCTAATCCTTCTACAGTCTCAGAGGTCATCAAAGTCAAACAACATAACTAAAAGGAGGACGGAACTACTCGTAAGAGTAACGAAAGTCTTAGAATGTCTATCAGAATTTAGGTACGTCGTTAATAGATTCAATCTTTCATCACTCGCCGGAACCAAGTCAGCCATAATAAATGATTGCTTCAATAATCCGCCCATTTATGGACCTAAATCTCGAGGTTCCTTCCACAATTTTTTTTTTTCTTTCCAAATTTGCATAACAAAACCATCATCTAACAACCGCAGAATAAGCACAGAATAGAATTACTAATAGAGAACCTAAATCATTCAAAGAATCTTATCATCAGGTAACGGAAACTTAGTAGGTTAAGAGGAAGTGAATTACGTCATCCATGGCTTCGGTCTTCACAGAAACAACTCTTCCAAACACAAACGTTCGCTCAAATTTTCATGCATTCAAATACATGATCTCAAATCTCTTCCAATTCCAAGCAGTTTGTCTACGTCTGTCCATATGATCATAGGGTGGAAAGAATTTCAAACTTGAGTCTGGTCCCTCAAGCCTTCGGCACCTCTTCTGGACACTGTGGTGTGGTAACATGAATCTCTGACATGCTCACCGTGTATTCTTCCATTCGCGAGTTTGCTTCTGCTCTCAATTCATCTTAGTACAACTAAAATGAATAGAGAAGCAAGACTGCATGTCTATGACAGGTCTTCTAGCATAGTTCGAAATTTGCCAACTGAAACTGCTGTCATCATCGGATACCTGGTAGTGTTGTCTGCTACAATCTCTGAACGCCAATTAAATCTACTCTTCCAGAATAAAGGTTCATTCTACTTAATACGAAGATGATCTACATGTTCCTCGTTCGTCTCTGAGCACAAACACATTGCAATACTATGACAATTGCCCAACTACTCGCGAAAAACATGATTCTATAAGCCAATACGATTGGCATTATTTAAAACTCACAATGATCCCAACGAGTACGAAAGCAGCTTCAGGAATCGTTTTAGGAAAACTTCATATCTACTTTACTTTACCTATCTTCCTCTTCACGAATAAAACTGAAATGCCTCACGGAGGTTATTCTCAGTTAGGTCAACTCCCTTCTTAGGAGTTCTTGTGGTTGCTCCTTCAGTCCTTCAAACTTAAATGAGGCCGTCTGATACGGAGTTTCAAAGATAGAACAATTCCATCATTGATACGCGGAAATGGATAATGCTTTTGGATAATGATACGATTAAATTCACGATAGTCGATACGTCGCGGCATACTTCCCTCTTTCTTCTTCATAAACAAATAGGAGCATTCAAAGAAAACACTGAGGTGAACAAAATCATATTCCATCAGCTCCTTCAATTTCTCAACTTCTATGGCATCATGGTTTCGTTAATTGAGATCGGTTCAAAGTCAATTCTACTTGTCAAGCGGGAGGGAAAACTCCAAGAGGTCCATCAGAGAATATCGAAAAATTGTATAACAAAATACTTCCAATGCCAGAGCTTCCTAAAGGTGGATACTAATAGGTGTCAGGAGAAATTTGACAATCACACTAGATTGGAGTAAGTGTTTCCATAACAGCATTAATCTTAACAGATTTAAGTGGTTGCGAGTCATCAAAGCAAAAGTAGGGTGAAGCAGATTGTTAAAGATCACATTTCAATTACGGTAGTCTATGGTAGCTTTACGAAGGGCCATCCAATCCATAACCAAAAGACCTCAAAGTCAATTATATCAAGAGTAAATAGATCCGTAGAACGAATACGGCCGTTAAACCAGATGGATAGTTCATATATCAGAGTCAAGTACATGGTTCATCAAGGTGTTGAGATAGATAAGCGAACAGTTCAAGATGTTGGAATCTTGTTTAGCTCTTTAGCAAAATGACAGTTAGAGTGAATATCATCGGGAATACGAACATCGTAAGGTTGTCAAAAGCGAGACGTATGGGATATCAGTTGTCATCATCATCATGCTTAGTTAACAAATCCATATGAGATAATATTAACATCATATTCTTCCAAAGGAACCTAATTGGCGGCAAGATTCACCATTCAAAGGGAGGGAATAAACTTCCTATATCCATGGTTAATAATCACCAGAGTTCTCATAGGAGTAGTAATGGATTTTGCAGGACTGAGTAGTATCAGATGATACATTTATATCCAGCACGAGAAATGAATTCATAGAATGTGTCAAACACATTAGGGTTAAATGACCTTCGGGATGGTCGAAAAGGTATCAAACTATTTATCAAACAGATCGGAAGTGGAGATCAAAATCAGGAAGTGAGACTTAAATGGTGCAAGGTATCCAGGTAGTCATCGAGGAATTCCAAACTTACTTGGTCACTAAACTTAAGTTGCAAACTTTCTAGCTTCTGAAACAAATGTTCTTATAAGGCTTAGCTAAAGACAAAGGCACGAATCAGAGTGATGCGGAAGCAATGCTACTTACATAGATGTCCTAGTCTACCCATTCCTCACCGGTATAACTTATGTTCCTATGGGAAAATCCTAAAGCAAATTCTCAAAGGTTATCTTATGAGCGCCTACAGTGGAAACCTAATGGTCCAAACTTCACAGGTCAAGGGTAAATGTATTACGAGTCGCAACCTGCTCTCTGATACCATAATTGTAACACCCCAACCCAGTAAAGGTAGAAGTATCACATTAATGGCTTCATATCAGATCAAACAAAGCATACATTCAATAGTAATACAAAGATTCTCAAAGGTTACAAATGAAATACTGAATTCACAAGGAAACAAAAGCTAAATACTAAGTCTGCAAATGCAATCCTTCTAATGACTTCTACTTCAGAATAACTATCAAGGTCTTCTAAGTCCAAAAGTCTCTTCACTCTTACCTAGCTTCCAACTAAAACCTGCCGCGGGAAAAGAAACGCGGCTGAGCTTAAAAAGCCCAGTGAACAGATATATAATAAACGGAAACGAAAGTAAACGAAAATGAACAGATATAGCATAATGAATAAGATATAAGTAAAGGTATAAAGAGTAAAGGTTTAGGACAGTCATCCACCATGAGCCCAGAATCATATCATATCATATCATATTATATCTTCATAATCATATAGAGGGGAGACCTCTCAGATAATCAGATAATATGAGGGGTGTCCTCATTCTTCAAACCAAATATTATGAGGGGTGTCCTCATTCTTCAAATGGAGTAGCTAGCTCCCAAATTTTGTGAAAGACGTGGATTGCACCCATCATCAGTCACCAAATCATATCATAACATATCAGAAACAGAACAAATCTAGGATGCATCCATACGCCCCCCAAACAAATCATATTGGCCATAACAAATCATAAAGCGCGCATATCATATCAAATGGGGACGGTGTGTAACATCACTCGAACACACTAGAGTCATGCCATTGGTGCATCAATGACATGGCCATGTTACCTTCATGGCTAGGAAACAAATTTGGCTCGGGTATCAAACTGGGGTCAAGGGTCAAAGGCTCAAATATCAAAGGTTCATAGCAAAGGGTTCATATCAAAGCAAAGGTTCATATGGTCAAAATCAAAGTCCAAATCTCAAGGTTCATATCACAGGGTTCATATAAGAGGTTCAGAAGTCAAAGGTTCATATCAAAGGTTCAAATGCCAAAGGTTCATATCATAGGTTCAAATCAGAAATCAAGAGGTCGAAGGCACCTTATTAAAAAGGGCAGAATATCTGTACCTTATTCGATAGCAAAACAAACTAAAGATAACTCACGAGACACCGGGTCACTCCTGCTTCATGGGACCTATACGAATTAATAATCATATATTACTTTAAGTCTAATTTAATTAAGTTACTCTTTTGAGTATACTTTCCCTTTTTAGCAGGTTTCTCGAATTAATAAGTTTTCATATTTAGGAGGTTTCCGTATTAAGAATATTCAGGGTTATCATTTACTAAGTTTAAAGTATCAAATGTGGCAATATTAGTAGTTTAGGGTTTTGAGTGTCATTATAACAAAGTTTAGGGTCAAAATATAATTATCAAAGTTTAGGATCAAATGTATAATTATTTTCATCATGACAAAATGAATGCAGACATTGTACTACATATACACACAAATTTTATGACACACTCATTACCATACAAATTCACGCCATGATTTAACCTTTATCAATTTACACACGCAACATTAAGTACAAGACAACATCACCAACAACTCTTGCGCCCCTTTTAACAAGTTTATTACATCATATATATCCATGTTTGCAGCCTTTAACTCACACACACAGCCATACTACCCACGTTCCATAGTAGCAGCCCAAAAACCATATTTAACTCTTTTTTAATTCAACATGCATGCGACACCATCAGGAACTTATTCGACTCTTGAATATACCCTCGACTCGACTTTCCTGATTCCACACAGTCACATAAGATCACAAACACACAACCCTTTTGTTTACAGCCATTCGACACAACCCTAATCCAAGTATACTCAACAAAAACCAACATCATCACACACCATGTTACACTACACCATGATGCCCTTTTATCCACATAAAATAACGATTTTGAATCTGTCCCAGTTTCCATGATTTCGACTTATTATGAATGCCACAACAACCCATTTACACACCTAAGTTCAGGTTTTAGAATGCGCCAAATATGACCCTTTAGCCCATTCAAACATACTCCAATCTATTATGTACAATAAAGGTCCAAACATCATGCAACAAATCTGCTTTTAACATCCAGTTGAACCTGGTATCGACACACACACCTTCATGTATAATCTGATTTAATTTGCCTTCATTCGACCTTCATGTTACCTTGGACCAAGTTTATACTACGAACCCTCGCGAGACCAACGCGAGTTTAACAAGACACAACTCTTGGAAAAACCATGCACACACGTAAACACAAACACTACACCACATTATTGACCCTTTTATGACAGGTTTTTAAAGCTTAGTTAAAGATATATTGTGGTCGATATAGGCTGCATGTTACTTCACATCACAAGATATACTAGGGTTCGGTTTAAACGCTTTAAAACGGATTTCACGACACACAAATGTTTTTATACGTTTCATGATTTTATGTGATTTATCTGATAGTACTTCACCTTACAAGTTGACGAGGCAAAACACATAGTATTTAGACCACATGATTAGTATTGTATAGCATATTTTACGCTCAAAGTATTTGCATTAATAGTGTGTCGAAAGGATTAAAACGAAAGAGCAGTAGGATACCTTCTAGGCAGATTAACGAGATCAAAGGATCAAAACTGAACCCACGAATCAACACAAGCAGAATCCAAACGTATGATGATCAAAACCGGGTTTCACCTTCCTCTTCCTTGCTTCTTTGAGGGCGGCATAAAAAGATTTATGGGGGCTTTAGGGTTCGGTGTGGAGAAGTGGTATAGTAACCCATATATTTTGTGAGGGATGAATGAGAAGGAGCGTGTATATAGTTGGAAATACCGTGTGATTTGGCTAAAAAAAAAGAATACCAAATCATTTATTTAAGTTAAAGATTTTGTTGGTCTTATCCTTGCTCTCCAAGTGAACGTGTGCAGAGTAAAGGTTGACAAAGTTTTCGGTTCAAAGTCACAAGTAAATGTGTGTACCACTAGTATGGATTTAAAGGGGTGTACCAATATTTTTTTATTTTATTTTTATAATTTAAGTTAGTACTAGGAAGGTTTATTTAATTTCTTAGGATACATATTTTATAACATGTATATATTTTATACCATAAGGTTTCAACAAAATTTTCTTATTAATTGCTTAGTTTAAGTTTCAAATTTTCAAATAAGAAAAAAAAATGTGATTACAGATTTTCAGGGTTTTACATCTGCCTTATGTGTATCTTTGGTTATGCTGCCCTGCCTTCTGTGTGCTGAAGCTTTTAGATTCTCGGACATTATATGAGCTTGAAATTCGCGTACTTAAGTGCCTAGATACGATTTGATCTAGTTTGTTATGATGTGATTGTTTCGAGTTGACATGATATGTTTTGATTTGATTTGGGTTAGAGTATTTTTTTCGTACCATTCCCCATACTCGAGCGTTTGATATTATTCATTCCTTTATGCAAATAGCCTTATGCTATTATATTATTGTGAAATATATGTTGATACGTTATTTTGAAAACGTTATTTCGGGAACACTATTTTAGATACGTTATTTTGGGTACACTATTTTGACATACTATTTTGAATACTATTTTGGATGTATCCCAACAATGCATTGTTGGAAGACCAATATTGGATACGTTATTTTTGGTTCATCCTAACAGTCTTAGCTCCAGCTTGGAGTTGAGCTCCAGTTGGTAGTCGACTTTTTGGAAGGCCAATATTGGGTATGCAACCTTGAATACTATTCTGAAATTTGTTTATCATCAAAGACGTTAAGCCTTTTAACGACACTTAACTTAATTTTATGACAGTTCTTGTTTGATGAGTTGTGAAATTAAGTTAGGTTCAAGTCGTTACTCGGCTTAATGTTATAAATGGTTGATAATTTGGTACTATTTGAAAACTATTTTGGATACACGACTACCCTAGTGTTACCCTATGCCATTGCGCCACATGCTTCGTCTCCTCATACCTCTCATTTTGTAAGAAAGTCTGAATACACCGCAGTATAAACCGATGAGTCGGATGACATTATTAGTTGCCTTAAGGAACAACCCGCCAACCAGCGTAGTCGCAATTAATAGTTTAGTCGTACGATTTAGACCTTGGAGACAGTAAGTGAGATAATATGACTCATGAGAAAGCAGTGATCCTAAGCTTGTTAATTGAGTTGTTTGTGTTGACCATGATAGCGATGTTCGCCCTAGTGTTCGTGTTTCGGAGATGGTACCGATACGTATGATTCGAGCTCTATTGGTCAAAATTTTTGTACAAATGAAAGACTTTCTTGTTAACTTTATAAATTATGATGAACTGGTAATCCTCCTTAATCGGACCATGTTATGATGTTTCTTCAAAACAAAATTTCGTTGATAGTCGAATTCATTTTAAAATGTTTTAAAATAAAATTTGTTATTCTAAAAGGGTTGGATTGTTTTAGTATAAAAATCGTCTCAAATGTTTGTCAAAACATCGATTTTCGTTTGGAAATCAAAAATCCAAACAATAAATGAAAATTTGCTATTTCAAATTCCAAATTTTTGCACAGATATATTTTTAACATGACTACAACCATCTAAAAAAAATCAATCAAAGTTGCTCCAAAATGCATTAATGATTAGAATTTTATAATGTCATACTCAAATAAATGCTGCTAACAATTTCAAAAACCATGCCTCCAAGAGGGAACATGCACCATTCATGGACAAACCTCGAGGACAATCACAACGCCTACATATTATACGACATTAGAAGTGAATCGAACACCTCTGCTCGGGTCTGTCAGTAGCAGTGTGCCGTGTCTTGACATTATTCCTTCAAAGTAGAACTTTCCTACTCATCCCAGAAGATAAGACTCTCGTGTTGATAGAAGTTCATTAGATTAAAAAAAAAAATATCAGTGTGCAATCACTTAAGAGACAACGTGGCTTTTTGGAGCTCTAGATAACTCAGTCACATTGGGACATGACCTCACTTTTACATTGGGATATCAAGAAGTTGCAACTGGCTTCCAGTTTCACCCATAATAAGTTAAACATTCATCGACATAGTATCCACCTGACTCAACCCATTAATATAATGATTTCAAGTCATTATACAACCTAGTTCTGCCTAGATGAGTTAAGCACCTGGACTTACGAGATTTATCTAATAATAAAATTTTTGAGCGCTCCAAATCATTGGCACCACATTCTGCCCTTAGACCTTTTGATTCGTAGATCATCATTTTCAATTAGTCACGTACGCCTGATGACACGTTATTCCTTGACATTTTCACACCAAGGACCTTTCCGTAAAAGTCCTTTTATCCACTAAGAGACTATTAGTAACGACTACCCTCGTCGATCAAACTTTATTGGATTTTACACCTTCCTTTCAGATGATGACATCAACAAACTTTTCCTACATGATAAGAACACCACCATCGTAACTGTTGACTAACCTCGTTCATATCACTCGATTCATTATGAGAACCTTCTTACAAAACATGGACATCAGACTTTGTGATCTGTACAGATAAGACACTGTGTACCATACAAACATTTCTCTCATAGTTCTACCTCAAGACTGCGACTGCCAACCCAGTGCCATGAATTGGATATATTCTTCTCATTTCCTTCAATCGCCCTAGATAAACCTTCTTTACAAATTGGGAAACCCTCATGTTTTAACCATATACCACTGTGTCTTCGACCTTCATAGACGGTAACCGTTCCTTCATTCAAAAATACAGCTGCAATAATCTTTCTATCACGTATGAGTTTGTCTAAATTTATTGCCAACAATTTTCATACGAACCACCACCACAAATCTACCTAACTAAACTGAAACTCACTCCACCATACTTTCCTTCCACAAATGTTTGGCAAACTTCAGTGATGCACCACAACCTACAACAAAACCTTTGCGCTTTCCGGACATACTCCATTATCAATTACTACTCGAATATACTAAGAACGTTTGGACCACTTGTTTAGAAAATGAATGCAAGCTCTTGCATCCCTAAGATATCCATTTTATAAGATAATCAAGCTTTAGGTGGTGCTCCCTTTTGTGTTGATAACTTTGAAAGTTCACCGGACAATCACATTGGTATACATCTGAATATTTCTCCGTGATAAACACATCAGGTGCTACCCTTATTTACACATCAGTCATCTTAAGGACTAATTCTTTTGTCTTAGACTCTCCATCTAAATCCTTCTGTAACAACCCATATCATAGACCACCTTATTTTAAGGAGTACATACGCCTTACCATGTCTACAAAAACCATAATTTCCACAAGATAACCATGTGGTGCAAATCTCAAGCAAAGTAACCTGAACGATAATTGTAGTAACAAGTGTTCGTGCCAAATCCAAATTATCACACTCCTTTAATACTTCATTTCGTGCAAGTAAGCCTAACTTCAAGTGACTTGTTTTCATTCCTACAACATTAGCCTTCTCTACTGTGCGTACAAAATTTTGGCACCACAAATCCTACCAACCATTTTTGATCTTGACGAAGACCGGATAGAGAACGACTAATCTTCCTTTCCCCGAAGAATACACGATGTCATGCTGGGCATCATAACGGTGAAGATTCTTTACATACCTCAGAACTATTTTGGTTCATTGTTTCTAGTTTAGGAAACCTCCTTCAAATCCTACCTATGAGATTTTGAAGACAAAATTCCTTCCCATCGCCGTTACAAATTTTCTCTAGTTGACATAATTACCTTGACGGTTTCCCTGACCTTCTTCACTAAACTCGCCAAACTTAGCTACAGATACCTGATGATGTGTTTGCAATCCCAAAATTGAGCCAAATCATCAAAGTCGTTAAATTTCTCTTTCTCAACAACTTGATACGTAGCCTAATCTCTTGACAGTTCTTGTTTGATGAGTTGCGAGATTAAGCTAGAATCAAGTTGTTACTTAGCTTAAAGTTTGAATTCAACCTGTTACTTAGCTTAATCTCGTGACAATTCTTGTTTGATGAGTTGTGAGATTAAGCTAGATGCAAGTTGACACTCAACTCAAGCTACATGAAATTTTGCTTAAGGTTTTTGATGATTTTGCTCGAGGATGAGAAAGCTTACTCCATCGAACCTAACCACTCGATAGTTACTTTTGGACTGCATATTTCGCTATGCTCAGTAGGACGAGCACGGATAAAGTTATCATAAGTTACAACTTTTGATAGTATCTACCTTGCCGCATAAGCTATGACCACAACACTGGAATCCTGACTTGACTTCTAGTTCCTTCGTATGACTTTCCTTTGAGTTCTACGTACAAACATTGGTCTTGTTGATTCTAATATAGGTGGCTATATCGTTTGCACAAGACTAGCAGTTTTGTTGGTAGGAATTGGTTATCTGGATTTCGAACAACCACTAAATTTTAATGGTTAACATGTGTTGAGACTCAAGGTAAGCCTAACTAATAATTAAATGATTTTCACCTCATAAGTATTCATTTCGATGATTGATTTCATGTGAATGAAGAACAAATCGAAACCCTCATTAGGGAAGCTAAGCAATTTAGACGAGAGGAGACTTTGATTATGACTTAGTTGGAACTTAGGTCGTGGACATGAGGATACTTGAGAACATACTGATTTCATGGAACACAGACATTCTTAGCTCTTTTAGCGAGGACGAACCATAGGTGACAACAACTGAAATCAGAGACTGAATTCTTTTAACGAGGATAGACTGTAGCAACCAGCATTTTCAGGGCAATACTTGACCTCATACTTTTACTATTCATTATCGTACTTTCCACCATTCACTATTTTGTGTAAATTAAATTTCACAAGTATTATCTACGTATAACTTTATAAGTTAAATCGCGTAACTCAGAAACAACATTTTGGGCATAACTTATTGACTAGAGTTAGTCTACACATTGCTAGAACATTTCCAGTATCATCATTTTCATTATGGGTCTTTCATGTGGTTGCATTTTATTTATTTATTTACAATTATTAAATAAATAAACGCTTTAACACTATTTTTGTTCATGAACAATATACCCAATACTCCCAACAATGGTTTCAACATATTTTTATACTTATTACAATGTTACAAAGATTATAGTATTATTTTACCCGGTGTTTTGAATTCATTTAAATATATATATTCTTAAATATATATATATATATTTACGATAACTTACGTAATTATGAAACGAAAATTCTTTAAACTCCCGATACTTGTACAAATTACATTTTTATAATTTTTATAACTTCATTGCACTTTATTTTGCTCCGCTAAAATTTATTTCTACCTGACTCAACGGCTAAATAATAAATATCTAGTTTATTATAATATATATATATATATACAAATTTTCAAAGACAAGAAAACACTAGCATTAATAGAACAGCTTCCTGGGATTACTGCATGTTCCAAGTATAAATCCTTGAATGCAAGATCTCAAAGCTCAACTTCCCAAACTGTCAGAAGTGGGTTCTTTAGGGCTATAAGTAAAGATGGTTTACAACATGACGCTGTGTCAAATAGTCTCACGAGTACACACAAAAGACCAAATCCACCTGGCAGAACAGTTAACTCAAACCTTCCTCCTCATTTGATGGGTGACGTTCTTCAGGTAGTATATATTTTGGTAAAAGTGTCAGTTTCAACCATTTACCAAAATGGGTTGGCTAGGGTTTTTGTTGTTGTCTGAATAAGATCAAATGAGTAAAAAAAAGGAGAATACTGACTAAAAATAAAATTGGGTCAAACGGGCTAAAAACTGCCTAAGATATATTCAAATGTTTACAAACTTTTAAATCGTTAATTATTGAAATAGCTTGTGGAATCATATATGATAATATAGCTATCTTTATATACTACAAAATGGACAAAAACTTTTGGCATTTTTGCGGCGTGGAAAATTTTTACCATTTTTATCCCTTATATTACCCACAGGGTCAGCCCATGTCACACCTAATGTTTTTCAAATTTGTTAGTGAAATATGGTGTATAGCTCTATGCCTGAGGTTGCTATTTATTTTGTGTAGACCTATGAGATCTGCTTGCGTTTTTACGAAGTTTTGGGCTTGGAGGCACCCGTGTCTAGACAAGTGCTGGAGCAGGAGTTGTCGAATCCATGGGTTGAAGACTTAAAGCCAGTGACAGGATCTACGAATGATTTTCAGAAGAATATGATTATAAACACCTATGTACCTGCCATACCAGATGGAAATTCCTCCATTGCTGGTGACCATTTTATTGATCCAGCAGAAGAATACGAGGGGGATGATTCTCGAGCAGAAGCAGCCTGCAAATGTACTGGTGTTGAACTGGCAAAATTTCACATGACGTTACTGAAGGTGATATTAGAAGAAGTGTTGGCAAAAGTTAAGGAAATCTTCGATCCATTTGGTAGTTTGGAGTCAAAGTCAAGAAAAGGGAGGAAGAAAGATGTCGAGGTTGAGAAAATAAATCTTGATATGTTCCCCGTGAATGAATTTACTTGGCCTGAAGTAGCCAGGAGATTAATTCTGATTGCATTATGCTTGGACGGCAACCTTGAATCTTCAGAGGTCATGACTCGTGAGTGATAAAGTGTTTCAATGTTTGTATGGTGATGGTGGCACACTTTGCGGTTCACTTACAGGAGTGGCTGCAATGGAGGCTGATGCCATGGTAAGATGGATCTATTTTTTTAGTAACATGTCACAATGGTTTGTAAACACTTGTGTATGCTATGGTGACTTTTAACATGCTCGACCCCTTTTTCTTTTATACTTTAATTATCAATCAAAATATGAAGATTTTTATTTTGTTATCTTCAGGTTTTAGCCAAGCTTCCAAGAAAATCTTTTCTTCTGTGAACAGTAGAGTTTTCGACTTTATCATAGATCAGAAAGATATCGATCCAGGAGACTCTGCCAAAGAGACAACTATAATTAATGTCGACATCCCTGAGTGGGCTCAGGCTCTAGAACCTGCAAGAAAGTTACCAACTAATGTGGGAGCAAGAATCAGGAGATGCATTAATGAAGCTTTGGACAGTAATCCACCTGAATGGGCAAAAAAGATGCTGGAGCACTCCATTAGCAAAGAAGTCTATAAGGGAAATGCG
Organism: Artemisia tridentata subsp. tridentata; assembly: GCA_021014915.2. Taxonomy (NCBI): domain Eukaryota; kingdom Viridiplantae; phylum Streptophyta; class Magnoliopsida; order Asterales; family Asteraceae; genus Artemisia; species Artemisia tridentata. The sequence continues at coordinate 177,700,984 of CP139509.1, forward strand.
TCTGGACCCACAAAGGTGGTTTATTTTTTCTTAATATTTTTTAGATTATTGATCTTCATTTACGACTGACCAATTGGAACGGAAACAGAGAGCTGTTATATCGGTTCTGGAGCAAGTGAGAGCAGAACATCCTCAACAACCGAAGCCCGTTGAGAAGAAAGAAAAGGAAAAAACTGGTGTGAAAACACTGTCGGATGCTGTTATGAAACGGTGTCGTGTGGTGTTAAGAACTGTTGCTAATGCTGACGAAGACCGGATTTTTTTCAATCTTTTGTCAACACCTGTTTTGAAACCAAATGATCCTGATGACACGGGCGTCCTTGGGTATCCAACAATGGTTTCCCGCCCATTGGACTTCAGGACAATCGACCTTAGACTGGTTGCAGGCTTCTATGTTTCACATGAAGCTTTCATTGAGGATGTTCATGAGGTGTCCCTTAATTATTGTTTTACATATTAAATTGCTAAAATTGTTTAAGTGAACTTAATGATACTTGTGATGTCTTCAGTCTCTGACATGTATGGTCTTTTCTCAGGTTTGGCAGAACTTACGAATAGCTTATCGTGACCGCCCTGATTACATTGAGTTGATTGACGAACTAACAGAAAAATTGTTTAAGTGGTGGAATCGTTGCCGCTGGTTGTGAGATGTGCCTAATATGCCTTTTTAGGGAATTGCAGAGGTGTTTGAGAGATGGAGGTGTGATTGTTGTGCGTGTTGATGTGTGTGGGGCAAATCAACAAGGGTATCTTATTTCCGTCTAGTTCGTAAAAAAAATAAAAAATAACGATCTTGGAGCTATCACATATAAGATGGAGTAAGGCCTATAAATGTAGAGCATGTTAAAGTGTCGGCTTAATTAGTACAGATGTGCATCCAATAAATAGCTAATCTTATGTTCCCTAACCAGTTGGTTTAGTTGGTTTGTGTATCTTGTGTCAGATTCAGGAAAGTAATCGACTTATTTAACCTTAAAAGTCAAATACTTGTCATTTTGGCAACTACAAACATGGATACTCTGGATTACTTATGATTTACAAATGGGCCAGTTTAGGTTTTTTTTAGTAAAAAAAAAATTAAGAAAAATGGAACTAAAAGAGGGAGCGGGTCAATTGATTCAAATTGGTCAGAAGCTACCCAATATTTTTGAAGCATTTCTAAATTAGTATTATTCAAATACCAACTAAATACGTAACAAATAAGCTTTGCATTTGTTGACTATTACTGTCTATATTTTGAACATTGACAGAAAGTGTTTGCACCTGACCAGAGCATACTAAAATAGACCCGTTTTTTTAAACCTGATTCCAGTTTGGGGCTGTTGCCCAACCTTTTTGGATTTGGTGCAAGAGATCTTAGTGATTTTTTGATTGTGCAGGATAGGAAGTAATCTGATCTTGCGGTGTACATGGACATACAAGTTGGTCTGCTCATCTTTCCCATAATCGCCTCACAATTTCTGGAATTACCACATTGGAGATTTTCTGCAGATTCCAATGGGTGTTTTCCCGTGTAGAAAACGAGTGGAACAAAATGAACTCTAAACAGAATATTCAGATGGGGGAGATTCAAAACTTTCTTTTGTACTTTTTCATTTTGTTTGGGTATCCTGGAGACCGATTTTTTTCTAACGGCTGCTTCTATTATTTTTTTTTATTATTATTTTTTTTTTGGCCGGAAGTATATTCTTTGAGTTTCTATATGCAACATATTACAAATGACAATACCTAGTTACATACAGATTTTGCCAACTGAGGTCCACCAGAATTATCTTACTAAGTTTGTAGTGTGTACTATCTATTATGTTATTATACAAGTAATTTGCATCTCCCATTTGAGTTTTCCAATGAATATTGCCTTGCTGTAGCTTTTCCTCCATACCCCCTTGTGCTATTGATACATTTAAAGGCAGAAACAGCCCAAGAGGCAGTTTTCTCTTGATTTGTCTGAATAGAAATTAGAAGTTTGTGGCTTTTTTTGTTTGTTCTTGTAAATTCAGTTAGTAGAAAAGATGCTATCTAGAGACCAAGAAGTTTCAGTTTATGCTTCTAGGAAATATGTTAGAAGTGTTACTTAAGTGGATTAGGAGCACGAGCATAACGCAATTAAGAAAACGAATTTCTAAGGGTTTTCAAGCATCAAAAGGATAAACTAAGATGTTTTCACATTAAGCTTCTAAGCCCTCCCGCTTATGTTAAGAATATGGTTTGTAGGGGTGGCAATTCTCGACACGACACGAAAACGAGCCGAGAGCAGCACAAAAATAAACTGTTTAGGATGAGTGAAAAACAGGTTTAGGGTCGTTTTCATGTTGACCCACTCAACCCGTTTATTAGACCGTCGTGTCCGGGTTGGGGTGAGTTAAACAGGTTGCCCCGCTAACCCATTTACTAAATCATTTTAACATAAAAAATGAAACTTGTAACTGATTAACTAGGTTATATGGGTTAAATGGAACGACCTGCCAACCCATCTAACTAGTTTAACCCGCTAAACCATTGGGTCGTGTACAGGTTAAGATTGCTACTGCTGAAATAGGTCATGGTCGGGCTGCAGGTGTCTGACCAGCCAACCTGCTAACCCGATCCCAACCCGAATTGCCAACATTTTGGTTTGTTTGTGCTCCATGCTTCTAATTGACTAAAGTAAATCATAATAAGCCGATTCCTAAATGGCAGCAAGGGGGGCAGAGGAGAAAAAGCTTAGGTTGTAAACTACATTGAAAACTGGAAGGTAACCAAACTAACTAGAGAGCTGGTGATCTAGGGAGGCGATCCATGACGAAGACGAATGTGAGTGTCAGGGAAATGAAGAACAGGGCATGCCTGTCAATATTTGATATCTAAACGTCAAGTTAACAAAAACTCTCTTGAAGACATGAATAATGAAAACTTGCTAAAACGTAAATGATACAAGACTCGGCAGTCTGACCCATTTCATGCAAGGAGAAGCTGTACTTGATGAAAAACATCTTGTGATTAGGTGGTTCATCATAATCTTCACATAGCCAAAACCTTTCTGTTAATAGCGTCGTCCTTTTTCTTCATTCTGCGAATAGCCTTTTCCTTTTTCTTCTTTTTCTCCTCCTCAGAGCTGAGGTTTGTGGTCATGTAGGAGGAGGCATACAAAAGTGCCTTTTCAAATAAATCATCGAGTAGTTTTTTCTTTCTTTTAATAGCGTCTTCCTTTTTCTTCATTCTGAGAATAGCCTTTTCCTTTTTCTTCTTTTTCTTCTCCTCAGAGCTGAGGTTTGTGGTCATGTAGGAAGCATACAACACCTTCAAACGGAGAAGAGCACTTTCCTTATCCGAAGAGGTGGACATCATGTAGTAATCAACCAACACGCTCATATGGTGAGCAGCTATTTCCTTAACCGGGGAGCTGTGGGTTGTGGTCATGTAGGGGTAATTAAGCAACTCGATAATTTTGCGAATAAACTTTTGAATTTTCTTGGCCTCTAGTTCCTTTTTCTTGGCCTCTAGTTCCTTTTTCATGGCCTCTTGCATTGGAAGACCCCCAGGTGCTAACGGAGAGCTGATAGTAATACAACAACACATGATAAGTAACAAAGAGGAGTGGCATGGAATACATAGAGATTGATTGAGTAAATATAATAAACCTTAATATTTGTTGACCGAGGGAGGTTCTTGATCACACAAACAAAGAGAAAAATACCTTTCAATGCAAAACGGATTTTGTCAAGATCACGAGTAGGATTAACATAACCTAAACCTTGTACCTCACCCATTGGCAGTAAGGCCACCGCATTATGCGGATGAGCCTGCAAAACAAACAAACAATATGAATGAATGAATGAATATAAACAAATAAAATGTTGGGACAGCAGCATACTTTGATTTTTTCTTCACAATATAATGCAATAGCTTTAGCTTGAGCTTTATACACACCGCCTCCGCGGTAGCTGTTCACCACCCAAGAATTGTCGACACAAATCGCTGTAAGCTGCATATTACAGATCGAACAAAATTTTTAAATTTTTTTTAAGCCATTAAAACCACCCCCAAAACAAACAAGGAGATTGAAGAAAGAGGGACCCAAACACCAAAATAACAAAATGAAACACCCCCACGAGGGCAATTAACACAAGACAATACTAGATAGAAGAATGTACCTCGGGCTGGTTGTCAACCAGAATCGATTGTTCGTGAATCGGCATCGACTGTTACTTTTGATCTATCGATACGACATATCTTTTATATAATATAACAGGGTTTAGGGTTTAGGGGGATTTTTATTTAAAAAAAAAATCAAATCATTAATAATTAAATTAATTAGATTTTTTTTTTTTAAAAATAAATTCAAAACGAAAAAAAAGGCTAAAATGTACATTTTGTTTATCTTTCATAGTTAGAGGGGAAAAAGTAAAATTAAAAGAAAAAATATCAGCGGACTCTTCTTTAGCAAAACCAGACGATACCTTCCCAAAACCCCAAATTACATTCAACTGGAAACGAATCAAAATCCTAAACCGATATTGAAGGCTTTAAACATTCACAAGTCAGTTATCCATAATAAACAACAGCAACACTAGCAGCACCAACAATGTCAGCAACTGCAGCAAAAGTTCATGTTATAATAACCTTAACACCCTCTCTTCCCTCATCGGCAGGTAACCATAAGAACTTTTTTTTCTTTTTAATTTTTTATTATGAGAATGTTGATGTTCAAGGGTTTGAACTGGATAACATCTTTGTGACTATGTTTATATCTGATTAATATGTTAGTATTGTAAATAGGATTGAATATTGGGGGTTAATTTAATGTGAAAATGTCATTTTTTTTCATGTGAGGAGGGTGCAAAAGGTTTTTTCTTTGTATATTTGCATGCATGTTGCCTGTGGATTTATTGCCAATCTTACTCCTGATCAAGTAGAACAAATTTGAAGTAATATTATAAAATGGTTTTAATTATTGATCTATGTGACTCAAGTACAATGTAGGTTTTAAGGGGCAATTTTAGTTTTTGTTTGTATGGGTTCTCATTTGAAGCATAATGGAAGCCAACTTCAATGCCCATTTACATGATGTTTGGATGTGCCTTTTGAAAGTGGTTATGCAATACTAAAGTATTATAATCCCAATATATTGCATGAGATAGTCCTTAAAATTGTAGTAATGAACCTTTGACTGTTCAATCACGTGGAACTCAGACTAGATGCTTCTGTTACGTATCTATCTGATATGGTAAGCTAAAATCATTATTGACATTGGTATTTCCAGCACTATAACCGTTTCTTGATGGCTTGGTTTTTGTGGGCCAGTCTCCAGCGATATTTTATTATGTCTTAGTGTCTTACATTCTTTTCATGCTATCAGGTTGATGATCTTATTCGACTTATGGAGGGAAGCAATACAGGACCAATCAACATTGGAAATCCTGGTAATTACTACGATATAACACAACTACCTTGCATCCTCATTAAATTCTAATCATTTTATTGATGTTTTCATTTGCTTTAGTATTCTCCAGAGATTAAAGGATAATGCTTAAGCTGAAGTAAGTATAGACCACCCAAAGCTGAAATGAGCATTTTTGGTTCAGTCTGTCTATACTTTCTGCTAATAGTTAGTTTGTCACTATAGCTACAGTTAGTATACTATTTCAGTAACAATATAGAGATAAAAAGATTTAGCAGCTTTTATGCATTAAAAGACACCTTTGGTGACTTTCAAACCCGTTCCCTTGAAGCTTATTCTTTTTACTCTACCCGTTTAGCCCATCATTTATAAAGTTTATTCAAATCGACCCATTTATAAGTAAATGGATTGAAAGTGCCACTGTCATTTCGTATCACAAGCATCTAACATGTCCTTTCTTTCTGATTGGTGTCATCTTTCAGGTAGCAGAGTAGAAAAAGAAACTCAAGATAACTAAGGTATGTATTTATGTGATTCATAACTGTATTGTTATATAAATAGCTTGTGGAATCATATATGATAATATAGCTATCTTTATATACTACAAAATGGACAAAAACTTTTGGCATTTTTGCGGCGTGGAAAATTTTTACCATTTTTATCCCTTATATTACCCACAGGGTCATCCCATGTCACACCTAATGTTTTCCAAATTTGTTAGTGAAATATGGTTATGCCTGAGGTTGCTATTTATTTTGTGTAGACCTATGAGATCTGCTTGCATTTTTACGAAGTTTTGGGCTTGGAGGCACCCGTGTCTAGACAAGTGCTGGAGCAGGAGTTGTCGAATCCATGGGTTGAAGACTTAAAGCCAGTGACAGGATCTACGAATGATTTTCAGAAGAATATGATTATAAACACCTATGTACCTGCCATGCCAGATGGAAATTCCTCCATTGCTGGTGACCATTTTATTGATCCAGCAGAAGAATACGAGGGGGATGATTCTACGAATGCCAGTGACAGGATCTACGAATGATTTTCAGAAGAATATGATTATAAACACCTATGTACCTGCCATGCCAGATGGCAATTCCTCCATTGCTGGTGACCATTTTATTGATCCAGCAGAAGAATACGAGGGGGATGATTCTCGAGCAGAAGCAGCTAGCAAATGTATTGGTGTTGAACTGGCAAAATTTCACATGACGTTACTGAAGGTGATATTAGAAGAAGTGTTGGAAAAAGTTAAGGAAATCTTCGATCTATTTGGTAGTTTGGAGTCAAAGTCAAGAAAAGGGAGGAAGAAAGATGTCGAGGTTGAGAAAATAAATCTTGATATGTTCCCCGTGAATGAATTTACTTGGCCTGAAGTAGCCAGGAGATTAATTCTGATTGCATTATGCTTGGACGGCAACCTTGAATCTTCAGAGGTCATGACTCGTGAGTGATAAAGTGTTTCAATGTTTGTATGGTGATGGTGGCACACTTTGCGGTTCACTTACAGGAGTGGCTGCAATGGAGGCTGATGCCATGGTAAGATGGATCTATTTTTTTAGTAACATGTCACAATGGTTTGTAAACACTTGTGTATGCTATGGTGACTTTTAACATGCTCGACCCCTTTTTCTTTTATACTTTAATTATCAATCAAAATATGAAGATTTTTATTTTGTTATCTTCAGGTTTTAGCCGAAGCTTCCAAGAAAATCTTTTCTTCTGTGAACAGTAGAGTTGTCGACTTTATCATAGATCAGAAAGATATCGATCCAGGAGACTCTGCCAAAGAGACAACTATAATTAATGTCGACATCCCTGAGTGGGCTCAGGCTCTAGAACCTGCAAGAAAGTTACCAACTAATGTGGGAGCAAGAATCAGGAGATGCATTAATGAAGCTTTGGACAGAAATCCACCTGAATGGGCAAAAAAGATGCTGGAGCACTCCATTAATAAAGAAGTCTATAAGGGAAATGCGTCTGGACCCAAAAAAGGTGGTTTATTTTTTCTTAATATTTTTTAGATTATTGATCTTCATTTACGACTGACCAATTGGAATGGAAACAGAGAGCTGTTGTTATATCGGTTCTGGAGCAAGTGAGAGCAGAACATCCTCAACAACCGAAGCCCGTTGAGAAGAAAGAAAAGGAAAAAACTGGTGTGAAAACACTGTCTGATGCTGTTATGAAACGGTGTCGTGTGGTGTTAAGAACTGTTAGCTAATGCTGACGAAGACCGGATTTTTTTCAATCTTTTGTCAAGACCTGTTTTGAAACCAAATGATCCTGATGACACGGGCGTCCTTGGGTATCCAACAATGGTTTCCCGCCCATTGGACTTCAGGACAATCGACCTTAGACTGGTTGCAGGCTTCTATGTTTCACATGAAGCTTTCATTGAGGATGTTCATGAGGTGTCCCTTAATTATTGTTTTACATATTAAATTGCTAAAATTGTTTAAGTGAACTTAATGATACTTGTGATGTCTTCAGTCTCTGACATGTATGGTCTTTTCTCAGGTTTGGCAGAACTTACGAATAGCTTATCGTGACAGCCCTGATTACATTGAGTTGATTGACGAACTAACAGAAAAATTTGAAGAATTGTATAAAGAAGAGGTCAGTTGAGATCCTTGTGGCTTCTATCTTTTTCTTCTGCTATTAAAATATTATAATCAGAAAATCCTCAAATATATGTCATACCATTTGCTAATCTGCTCTAGTGTCAAAATGGTTTAAATTTACTTCTATTAATGGCCTTTCTTCTTTTTTAGGCAAGGACCTAGGATTTGTGCTTATATTTATTTTAGTGGTGTTAAAGTGGTAACTTGTAAAAAGGGTACAGTTCAAAATGGGTAATTTTTCGTTTGGGTTAATGGGTTATAACAGGTCGGGCTGGGTTAACCCAAAGCATTATTTCCCAATTCTGAACCTTTTCTTCTATAAATACCTGTTTGTCAAATATAAGTTAAAAAAATAGTATTATTCCTGTAATAATAAATATGTTAAATGAAAAGGTTTATGAAATTCTGATGCATCAGAAATACACTATGTGAAAGTTTTGACCTTTTTTCTACAAGTTTAGTTTTATTTTACCAGTTTGACTCGTTATTCATTAATAAATGGGTCAAAATGGCCAACTTATCTACCGGAACTTGCCATTTAACAAATGCATTATGCGGGTCTCATTGACTTGTCCAGAGAATAGAGATTGTCCACGAAATACTGAAATTGGTATATGAGTAAACTTTATATTCTTTGATATATTTGACTATAATATGCACATGTACTACTTTAGGTACTTAACCTCATCAGCAAATTCATGGATAGTGGTAACAGTTTTGATTCATCAAGCGAAGAAGGAAAGAAAGAGTTAAGCTCTCTTGCACTTGAAACAAGTGAGGGCCCACTTCCCGCTGCACCATGGGAGGATGGTGTGTGCAAAGTATGTGGGATGGATAAAAATGATGATAATGTATTATTGTGTGATAAATGTGATTCTGAGTACCATACATATTGTTTAGACCCTCCACTCCCAAGAATTCCCGATGGAAATTGGTATTGCCCTTCCTGCATGTCATGCCAACCTATCTTACAAGATGAGCGCTGTGGGACCCGAGCTTTATCTCGCTTGCGTCGTAAGAGGAAATTTCAGAAAGAGTTCACTCGACATCTTTTGGAGAAATTGGCCCCGTTAGCTGATACAATGGAGTTAATGGAGTACTGGGAATTAGGCATTGAAGAGGTAATGCTAACTCCTTATTAAATATATCACTTTTATTATGTATTTTAAGCAATTAAATGCGCTTAGGTTGACTTTTGATCTGTTTGAATTTAACCTTCTTGCATCTTTAGCTAAAGTTCTAAAATTACCCAAATCAACTTTATTTTTTTTTATAAAGGAAATGGGCTGAAATTGCTTCTAGTATTTTTATGTGTTTTAAATTTATTGATTTCAAGATATTATCAGTACTCATGTTATTTTGTTAACTGTATAACCTTTATTTTCTTAGTCCGATGAAGATTGTTACCGTCTTCATGTCCTATGAACTTTGCAATATTTTTTGTTTATTAAAACGATTTCAAGGGCTCATTGTTGTTTCTGTTTATTTAGCGAATTGTCAAACAACTTGCTACAACTATTTCCGAGTGATTTCCTTGTGTATAACGTTTGTACCTATTTGCTTTGCAGAGAGTTTTCCTTTTCAAGTTCTTATGTGACGAGGCTTTGAGTTCGGGGGTTGTTCGAAACCACCTCGGTTCCGAGTCTGATTCTGCTGATTTGGAAAAGCAACTGTGGAAGCTGTACAAAGAGCTAAAAATTCAAAGTAAAAAAGGAAGAAGTTTTATCTTCAAATTTAGCGAAAGAAGTTGAAGACGCTCCTATGCAAAATGAAGAAGATGAAGAAAATAGTCATGCGGGCCCGGATCAAGAGTCTGTTTCCGAAGTCGAGAATAGCAAAACCCGTTATTCGAAGAGAGTATATAGGTAGGGATTTAGTTGGAAGATTTTACTGGATTTTTAACAGCCCTGATCGGGTTGTTGTGTCGGGCCCACCTAGTAGAAGAAAACCATATGCATCCGCCTCATCCAGTTTCTTGTCGAGATTAAAAGAATGTGAAATGACTGAAATGTGCCCATCTGATGACTCTTTATGGACTTGCTATGAATCTGATGTGGAAATTCACGAGCTCATTGGGTGGCTAAGAGATGACGACACAAGAGAAAAAGATTTAAAAGAGGCCATCAAACATTGGTTATCAAACAGAGTAAATGATGATAATACCCCTCAACCCGCTCAAGGTAATCACGTGACTTCATCTGGCTATGTCACCAAGGCAAGAGCAGTACTGGAAACAAAGTTTGGATCTTTTGTGAAGAAGCAGGGACGCAAGGGTAAAATGGTCAATACGCGGAACTGGTACCGGTGCGATTGTTTAGAGTTAGTGGCGTCTACTCGACACCATTGTCCTTCATGCCACTTAACTTTTTTAACTAATGAGGTGCTAGAAAGTCATAATGGTGGAAAATGTGAAAATCGTCAAGAAGTTGAACGCCCTTCAAAACGCAAAAAAGTTATTCCATTGGTCAAACAGCCACCATTGACTGCTGCTCGCTATGACGAAACCGATTCACCATTCAGTTTTGAAGAGATTCGAGCAAAGTTTTGCACTCGAAATTCTCTTAAAGAAGAAGTTAAAAATATTGGGCTGATCGGGTCAAACGGAATGTAAGACTTTAATGTCTGGATGTTTATTCCATTCCCCAAAGGGTGATATATATACAAATAACAAATCTCTACAACTATGGAAACTCTATCACTTTGTAACAAACTATAAAGAGTACAAGGAAAGTATACATATTCTAAATATACATGATGTGATATGGTTGACTAATAGACCCCCGCAGTCGAAGCGGGAGGTAAACGGACGTTGAGACTGTCCCGGAAATCATCAAAGAGAACCCGTGGGAGACCTTTAGTGAAGATATCTGCGATCTGGTAACGCGATGGAACATGCAACACGCGAACTTGACCACGGGCCACTTTTTCACGAACAAAATGAATATCGAGTTCAATGTGCTTGGTTCGTTGATGTTGAATACGATTGCTAGATAGAAAAATTCCACTTACATTGTCACAATATACAATAGTAGCTTTATGAATTGGAAAATGTAACTCAAGCAGCAAGTTGCGTAACCATTCCCCAAAGGGTGATATATATACAAATACCAAATCTCTACAACTATGAAAACTCTATCACTTTGTAACAAACTATAAAGAGTACAAGGAAAGTATACATATTCTAAATATACATGATGTGATATGGTTGACTCAAACGGAATTCCATCATTTGTTAATTGCGGATCAACAGATATTCAGCCATTGGAAAAACAAAATACAAACGAGACACCATCTAAGGCTGACCGATCAAAACCCAAGGGTACAAGTGGAAAATCATCATTGAAGAACCGAACTCCAGTCCGTATCTGTCAATCCTCTTTGAAGCCGTTAACAGGCAGGATTCTCAAAATCTTTCTGTGTCTTGAAATCAATTTATTCGATATTGAAACTGCACTTCCAAAAGAAGCTTTTAGACCTTCAAGAGGAGGCTTGGACCATATACGTGCTTGGCGTGCTTTTCTAAAATCAGCACAATCAATTTACGACGTAAGTTCTTATCTATTCTCTTAATTTCATGTAATCTATATAAATAGTCCTTATCGTTTGGTAAATAACGGAATTGTCTTCCTTATACTTATTTGCTTTCACTTTTGGTCTCTCATCTCACTCTTTAGAGATCAATGAGGGATGATTTCCGTTATTTCTGTAATTTACTATTATAATATCTAACTTGACACATGATTTGTTTTCAGATGGTACAAGCAACACTTATGTTAGAGGACATGATTAAAACCGAGTACTTGAAAAAAGAATGGTGGTATTGGTCATCACCCGCAACCGCTGCCAAAATTTCCAACCTTTCAGCTCTTACCCTACGAATATACGCTCTTGATGCTGCCATTTATTACGACAAACCATAGACATCCAATGTGGAGCCCACAGAACCCGAAACACCTAAAGCTTCCAAGTCAGAAAAGAAGACTTCCGAAAAGTCAAATGCAAAAGAATCTTCTGAAAAGCCGACCCCGAAAAATAATCTAAGGTCAAGCAGTTCACCCGTCACTGATTCAAAACCTCCCGAGCCTTCAAGACCTAAAACCAGATCAAATAAGAGAATGAGGGATTCTGACAGTTAAAAGTAAGATTCATGGGTTTGGCCCGGTAAAGTTGTACAAAAATTAAAACGGAACATGTGTAGTTTTGTGTTGTACATGTATATTGGTTTGTTTGTGGTTTGTTAAAGTCATTTTGCTGATTGAAAAAACAAGAACTATTGTATCTTGTTTCCATTTCGGAACTGATTATAGAATATGATAGGATTCTGTTTTTTATCAAGTTTTCAGATGTTTACATTTGGCCTGAATATTTAGTGGAAATGTTGTATGATTAGAAAGCGCAGTTGGTCTGGTTACACTTTTTTTTTTGGCGGTTATATGTGGAAGAGACAAATGATATGAGAGGAGAGTTTTATTGTCTGTGTTTTATAAGTATCGATAATATGTATAACACTACGGATTTGGTACGTATACACAAGTACAAGACGGAGGTCCTTGCAAGGCCGGAGGTCTTTTTTTACCTTTGGTAGAACCGGAAGCAGCCTCTCTACCTTAGATAGGGGTAAGGTTGTCTACGTCTTAACCTTCCCCATACACCGTGGAAGACGGTATTGGGACCCATAACCCGTGGAAGACGGTATTGGGACCCATAACCCGTGGAATACGGTATTGGGAGTTACTTTACTTTTTTTTAACACAAGTACAAGACGACATATTGTTCACGTTGGGATTTGAACCCTCACCACTTGTGCAACGTACCTTCAGTACCTGTTGTAATATCCATAGCTCGTTTAAGAGTGTATTAAGATGTACTTTCAATCTAACAAACGTAATAAAAATCTGTATATAAAAATATTAAACATTAAAAACTAACGAGCAAGTCTATGAGGATGATAACAATGACTTGGGAGCTGGTAAAAACTGTGAGAAAACAAATATTGTTGCTATGATTTACAAAATTTATAAAACTTGGTATACACGTTGTTGGTGTATGTGTCTGGACGTCATACTTCGTCCGGACCATACTCCGGCATCCGGACGCCTTATCTCCGTCCGGACTCTCTCGAGCCTCCGGACACATCTACTAAGCGGACCGCCGCCATCTACAGTAAACAGTCCCGTCAAGTATCACATTCCCAGATTTCACGGGATTGTGTTCCCCGCGTGATCTGACACCTTTCTGCTAGGTCAGACATAGGTCAACGCGCGGGTCCCGAGGTGAACAGGTACAGTAAATGTGGGTAGTATAAATACCCACACCTCATTTGTAAGATTCACTATGTTTTTTACACCTACTATTGTTACTCTCATATCACTGTTCACCATCATAGCCATCCGATACTTACTCTCACGCCGGAGGTCGGTCTTGGGGTAAAACCCGAGGCGAGCCTAACGCGCGTGTTTGGTGTGTGTAGGAGCAAACAGGGTCCGAAGGAATCGCTCCGGAGGACGACACAAAGAAGTGGGACCTTCCTACAAGGTTTTACCTCAACAAATTGGCGCCATCCGTGGGACCCGCTATTCAATCTACCAGAGCATTGATATGGTCGGGTCTTCTTGTCACATCTCACTTCCCCAAGGGGGAAGCAACAAAACCGATAACAGACGCACTGAAAAAGCGGAAATGGTCAGCATGGTAAAATGCCAACCGGAGAATCGAAAGCGAAATTACAGAGGATATGATGAAGAATGGATGAATGTTCCGATAGTCTTTCCCCCCGTTATGACGGGTGACCTGTCGGAAGAACCACTCATAATCGAAGGCGACGTAGAGGGATACTTGGTCCGAAGGATATACGTCGATGAGGGATCCTCTGTGAACGTAATGTACGAACATTGCTTCAATAATCTTAGCTCGGACATAAGAGCAAGGCTCAGAGAGACCAGCACCTCTCTAGTAGGGTTCTCAGGGGAAACAAATAGACCGTTGGGCAAGATAGAGCTAGACGTATGCTTCGGAGACCACGGTATGTTCCGAAAAACAACTATGAAATTTTGTGTGGTACAATCTCCTTCGCCCTATAACATGATATTGGGCCGCACTGGGCTTAAGGAGCTAAGAGCAATTCCATCGACGATTCATTCGATGATCAAATTCCCCACGCCGAGAGGAGTAGCGACGTTAATTGCACGATCGGCCATGGTGCTGGAATGCAGAAGACTAGAGGAAAAGCAGATGGCTAATGTTCCCCAAGAAGCAGAAATCGTCAATCCGGACACGGATAGGACGGAGACAGTCTTAGTAAACCCCGCATACCCGGAGCAGCTGGTCACGATAGGGACAGGATTCTCGAGAGAATGCCGAAAACACCTGATCGAACTGTTAAGGAAAAATAAAGACGTATTCGCATGGCAACCTTCAGACATGACCGGAGTTCCGCGTCGTCTGATCAAACACCATCTAAATGTCAACGTGTCGGACACCCCAGTAGCTCAGAAGAAGCGTAACTTATCTGTGGAAAAGAATCAGGTAATACTAAAGGAGGTAGACGAATGGTTGAAAGCAGGAATTGTCAGACCGGTCCGTTATCCCACCTGGATTTCGAACCCGGTGCTGGTAAAAAAGGGGGACGAAAGTTGGCGAATGTGCATTGACTTCAAAAACTTGAACTCCTCGTGTCCGAAGGATTACTATCCACTTCCAGAAATCGATTGGAAAATCGAATCGGTAGTAGGGTACAGGTATAAATGTTTTCTAGACGCATACAAAGGCTACCATCAAGTCCAGATGGACGAAGAAGACGAAGAAAAGACAGCGTTCTACACAGAGCAGGGGACGTATTGTTATGTCAAAATGCCATTGGACTGAAAAACGCTGGAGCTACATACCAGCGTCTGGTTGATTCAGCGTTCCAGAACCAAATCGGAAGGAATTTGGAAGCCTACGTTGACGACATGGTAATCAAGAGCAAAGGGGAGAAAGAATTGTTGGCCGACATTGCCGAAACCTTCTACAACTTGCGAAAGATCAACATGAAACTGAATCCGAAGAAATGTTCCTTTGGCGTTGAGGAAGGAAAATTTTTAGGTTACGTGGTGACGTCTGAGGGCATTCGGGCAAACCCGAGCAAAACAAAGGTGATCGCACAAATGAAATCCCCGTCAACTCTAAAAGAAATGCAATCCCTGAGCGGCAAGTTGGCAGCTCTAAATCGGTTTCTGGCAAAGTCAGCGGAAAGATCCCTTCCATTCTTCGAAACCTTGAAAAATATAACTAAGGAGAACAAGGACGAATACAAGTGGACCGGAGAGGCCGAGGAGGCATTCCAAACGCTCAAAAAACTCATACTAGACCTCCCGTCTCTATCAACGCTTAAGCCGAAAGAAGTTCTATATGTATACCTCTCGGCGGCAACAGATGTAATCAGTGCAGTCCTGCTGACCGAAAGGGACGGGAAGCAATCACCGGTTCATTACGTGAGCCGAACCTTGCATGAAGCCGAGAGAAATTACTCTCCGGTCGAAAAGCTGGCATTGTCACTACTACACATGTCAAGAAGGTTAAGAAGGTATTTCGAAGCTCACCCTATCCAGGTCATAACAGATCATCCGATAAAACAAATTCTGAACAAACCGGAAGCATCTGGGAGGTTAGTCAAATTTTCGGTAGAGTTAGGAGCCTACGACATCACATACGTACCCAGAAATGCAATCAAGGGGAAAGTCCTCGCGGATTTCATATCAGAAATTCCTGTTGGCATGAAAGAATCACATCCGAAAGAATTGGGAAAGGAAGTACATGACATCTCCAGTCCGGAAGAATGGATACTGTACACAGACGGTGCATCAAACAGCAAGGGTTCCGGAGCCGGTCTTGTATTGATCGGACCATGCCAGACCGAACACACTTACGCCCTCCGTTTAAATTTTAAAAGTACCAACAATGAAGCCGAGTATGAGGCGCTTCTCGCCGGTCTCCGTCTCGCCAAAAAGATGATGGTAGAATCCCTGGAGGTCCGGGTAGACTCTAAACTGGTAGCCAGTCAGATTAACGGAGACTTCGTAGCAGCCAACGAAAGTATGATACAATACTTGGCAAAGGCGAAGGAATACATTGGCGGTTTCAAAAAGTTCAAAATCTGCAATATACCGAGAGCACAAAATCAAAAGGCGGACGTTTTGAGCAAGCTAGCTTCGGTAGCCTTTAATCATCTGACTAAGGAAATTCTGGTCGAAGTGTTGGAAAAGCCATCGACCGAAGAAAAACAGGTCGGAGCGATTGTAGAAGAAGAGGAGGATAACTGGATGACACCAATCATCCGTTGCCTAAAAGAAGGTATATGGCCGGAGGATCCCAACGAAGCAAGGGCACTACGGATGAAGATCCCTCAGTATGTGATGGAAGGAGATGTTTTGTTTAAAAAATCATACCTTAACCCGATGCTGCAGTGCGTTGGTCCTCTACAAGCAAACTACGTCATACGAGAGGTACATGAGGGGGCGTGCGGAATGCACCCAGGGCCAAGGGCGGTAGTGGCCAAGTTAATAAGGCAAGGTTATTATTGGCCAACTATGCACAGGGATGCTAGAGAAGAAATCGACAAATGCGACTCTTGTCAAATTCATGCTCCGGTTCCGAAGCTACCAAAAACAATTATGACATCGATCATGGCACCGTGGCCCTTTTACCAATGGGGAATGGACGTATTAGGTCCTTTACAGGAGGCCCCGGGGAAGGTAAAATATGTTATTGTGGCCGTAGATTACTTCACCAAATGGATAGAGGCGAAACCTCTCGCCAAAACCACCGGCAAGGAAGTAAAGAAATTCGTGTGGGAAAACATAGTTTGCAGGTTCGGCCTTCCGGGTATCATAGTCATAGATAACGGAACGAATTTCATCCATGACCCATTCAAAAGTTGGTGTGAGAAACTAAAAATCAAACAGATAAACACAGCGGTAGCCCACGCTCAAGCCAACGGTTTGGTCGAGAGAGCGAACAAGAGCCTCATGCATGGTATCAAAACCCGTCTAGGGAGAGAAAGAGCCGGATGGGTAGACGAATTACCGAACGTACTTTGGGCCTTCCGAACTTCCCTGAAAACGAGTAATGGGGAAACCCCTTTCAGTTTGACATACGGTAGTGAAGCGGTCATTCCGGCCGAAATAGGAATGCCCACACACCGCACCATGCTCTATAACCCAGAGGACAACGAGGAACAACAACGGTTAAACCTCGACTTGTTACAAGAACGACGAGAAATGGCAGCTATCCGAGAAGCCAAATATAAAACTAAAATCGAGCAATATTACAACCGAAGGGTTCGGCCGATGTCCTTCAAAGTTGGAGATTTTGTTTACCGAAGAAACGAGGCCAGTAGGGTCGAAAACCAAGGAAAATTGGGGCCTAACTGGGAGGGTCCATACCGAGTGGTCGAAGCCTACGGTAATGGCTCATACAAGCTCCGAACGATGGAGGACCGAGAGGTACCCCGAACTTGGAATGCAATGAACCTACACAACTGTTTCCTGTAACAAAAAAAAAAAAAAAAAAAAAAAAAAAAAAAAAAAAAAAAAAAAAAAAAAAAAAAACAGTGCGCCGAAACTTGTTAGTATTTATGCATCTACGGTTATTTCTATCGCATTTCTCGTGAATACACAATAAATAACGGATCGTGAAAAACATCCTCCTCGTGAGGGATCGTGAAAACATCGTCATAAAATTAAACGGATCGTGAAAAACACTCCCTCCCTCGTGAGCGGATCGTGAAAACACTCCGTCCATAAAATTAAACGGATCGTGAAAAACACTCCCTCCCTCGTGAGCGGATCGTGAAAACACTCCGTCCATAAAATTAAACGGATCGTGAAAAACACTCCCTCCCTCGTGAGCGGATCGTGAAAACACTCCGTCCATAAAATTAAACGGATCGTGAAAAACACTCCCTCCCTCGTGAGCGGATCGTGAAAAACACTCCGTCCATAAAATTAAACGGATCGTGAAAAACACTCCCTCCCTCGTGAGCGGATCGTGAAAACACTCCGTCCATAAAATTAAACGGATCGTAAAACACTCCCTCCTCGTGAGCGGATCGTGAAAACACTCCGTCCATAAAAATTGAACGGATCGTGAAAAACACTCCCTCCCTCGTGAGCGGATCGTGAAAACACTCCGTCCATAAAATTAAACGGATCATGAAAACACTCCCTCCCTCGTAAGCGGATCGTGAAAACATCCGTCCATAAAATTAAACGGATCTGAAAACACTCCGTCCATAGATTAAGCGGATCGTGAAAACACTCCGTCCATAAAATTAAACGGATCGTGAAAAACATTCCCTCCCTCGTGAGCGGATCGTGAAAACACTCCGTCCATAAAATTAAGCGGATCATGAAAACACTCCGCCCATAAAATTAAACGATCGTGAAAAACCTCCCTCCCTCGTGAGCGGATCATGTAAACACTCCGTCCATAAAATTTAAACGATCATGAAAACACTCCGTCCATAGCATTAAGCGGATCGTGAAACCGCTCCGTCCATAAATTAAACGGATTGTTAAAACACTCCGTCCATACATATATAGATATTAAAATGCTCCGTCTATATGTTCCGGAAATTTATATCCATACCGAAAGATCATAAACATCAAGTTACATTTCGGCAAAAGAGACAACAAATGTACAATTATGTTCATCTATCTGAGGATGCAAAAAAGTGACGTCAATCACAAATTACCAGATACATGTACCTAAGTTAAAGTTATTATTCTGATTACATTCATCCAAAAAGTAAAATAAAGGGATATCAAGGAGCTTTATCAGCGGTCTCCTTCACACCGGACGAGGATTCGGCTTGCTGAGAAGCTCCGGCGGTGTTCGGTCCGGGAGGAGGGAGATCAGGAAAAAGGTTCATGAGATCACCTAATGGAAGACGAGCAGAGTCTGCAAGCTTCCGGATGTATGGGTACTGGCCTCAAACAATTTATTATACTCTGCTTGCCATATCTTCGGAGCATCCACATTAAGTTTCTTGAACCTAGGCAAAAACTTCTCAACATCCTCTTTTTTCCGCTCATACTTAAGGCCATCCAGAAACCCAGCGGAATAGGACAAACCATAAACCCTCCCCATACTTTTCTTATACTCATGGCTCTCGAACAGTCTTCGGCAAGCGGCCGGAATCAACTCTTTCACAGTATTGTGACGAATGGCTTCTGATTGGCTAACCTCTTCCGCCAACTCTGCCTTCTGCTCCTCCAGATGCTTAAAAGCCTGATTCGCCTCGCTCAGCTCCCTCTCTAGTGTCTAATCCTCTCGGCCTGACCTCCAGCTGTTACCCTCCAATCATCTCTGTCCTTCTGCATATCTGATAACTGATCAGTAAACCCTTCCTCTCGGAGGGAAGCGGCCTCACGCTCCTTCCCCAGCTGTTGCTCCAAAGCTTTAAACTCCTCGAACAGACGATCATATTTCCCAACCATGGCATTACGCCCTTGCTCAGCGGCCTTTTGAGAGTGTTCCAACTCCCTATGCTTGGTAATCAGTTGAGTAAATCGGTGCAACACCTCGGCCTGCGTCACAATCGCGCTAGCAGATTGCTCATAGCTTGAAACGGATTAATCGGGGAGTACGCAAGCTCTCCAAGACGGTCCTCTCAGCAGGAGGGGCAAGATGGTCCAACAGCTCCCGGCATGCCCTGTAGGAGTTAAGCCTAACATCCCCGGTCAAAGTCCAAGCCGGAATATACGGCTCCCTACCGGAAAACATTTCATCTGCAACGAGATTAAACACAACTTAGCATAAAGAGAAAATTCACGAAGGAACCACGAGGAAAGATCCACATACCCATCTCAGTTGAATTGTGCCCTTCGGCAGCAGCTGAGGAATGCACGGAGTGCTCCGAATGAAATGACCGTTCTGCACAATATAAGACGAACATAAAAAAAAAAAGAGGAGAGGAAGGAGGAGACATAAAATCCAATGGTTTAACATTTCTTACCACCGTGCGGCGGTTGCTGATTTTGTGGATGAAGGGGTTGACTCTCTTCGGTCGATGGCCTCTCCAAGTTTGTAGTGTTTTCCTGCTCATTCACAACATTCGCGTCCGGAATTTCGGCCTCATGAACCGTTCCCTGTACTAAAAACTCTTGGAGAGGAGTAGCCTGCAAGGTAGGCTCAGACGACCCCACCTCCCCCACATCAATCGCCGGCTGTTTTCTGGGTTTTTTCCTCCTCTCCGGCACTACAGAGGGGCCCTCAGTATTTTTCCCCTCTTCGGTTTGTTCAACCGCCTTCCTCTTCCTTTCTTTCTCCTCCCTAATCGCTGCCACACTTGCATCTGGTTTCTCTACGGTCTTCTGCAAAGAACTCTTTGGAGGAATCGAACTCCCCGGCACTAGCGGCTCGGTTGTTCGCTCCGGTACCACACTCCCTTCGGGTAATGGTCCCCCTTTGCTAATCTCCGTCTCAATCTCCATCGGTAATTCCAAATACTCAGCCATCGTAAGCACTGCAAAAAAAAAAAAAAAAAGAGGAGAGAAGTAAGCATCGAATGAAAGACAGCAGATTACATACGCTTAAGACAAGGAGTATGGTATTACCCTTCTTCTCGGCATCCTTTAACAAAACCTCATGCCCAGCATACACAGAAGCTTTAAATAGACCCGTCATATATAAAAGGCCTTCGGAGGGTATCCTAAGAGGAATCACCTTCGCGGCAACCCGCCTAGCGTCACGATCGGAATTAGTCTCCGGAAAGTCATCCGTAACCTTCGAATCCCTATGCCTCCATGGCATAGCGTTCGGTATTGCCCTCCGATCTATCAGGAAAAAATGCTCTTTCCAATGTTTCAAACTGCTAAGCACCTCCTTAAAACACTTCTTAGCCCTACTTCCCGTTCGACTCTCAAATGAGAACCAATGACCTTGCTTACACAGTCTATAGAAAACACGGAATAGTGGTACGGTCGGCTGCACGCTCAGGCTATAACACCGGATCTCAAACATGGTTACTCTATTCAATCCTATGGGCACAAGTTGAGAAATATGCACTCGGAAATACCCTATGACCGCCAACAGAAATGTTGAAAAAGGAATTCTTACACCCCCGGTTCTTAACTGCTGGACGTATATACCTATCTTATCCTCCGGTAAATTGTCCATAGTCATATCATCCGGAGGAAGCATAGGTCGTAAGTCCGCAGGGATTCTAAACTCCCTAACCACCTCATCTAAGGCTCCTTGTGTCATCTTCGAGGTATGTATATGCATATCGCATTTGGGAACTATCCTATCGGAGGGACCAGCCTTACTACCCAACGTACGGTTCTCTGACATGTTCAGGTCACCGGCTACAACTAAAAGGACGCCGAGAATTCCAAGGTAAAAATGATTATAAGGAAGAATGAAACGCACCTCACAAGAACGTCCGGATGGGGAAATCGAACTTTTTCGAAGATAAATACACGCAGTAAAAAGTAAGAAAATGAGGAAACATTATACGATATATATAGGGAAGATCTGGGAAGAAGAAAAAACGTCGCATCAGCCTGCCATCCACTGACATGGCGTATTTTAGGACGTTAGATCCCCACAGTAAATCCCACACGTGTCATACAGCTGACGGACATATAGATAAACTATTATTTTATTCGGCCCATGGGCCTAGAACCCATCCAGCCCATGAAGACTTAACAGGCCACACGTTCTTTACCCGAATGCGCTCATAAAACCCACCGAAAGAGCACTCGCAAACGCCGAAAGGCCAAAACTAATTTAAAGTATCGCACCATCAGTCTTCAACCGATGATACAATACTGGGGGGGACATGTTGGTGTATATGTCCGAAGGACATACACCGGGAGGCAAATGCAACACTAGTCCGAACGACTCAGGCCGGAAGGCCATAAGGTACTCTTTAAAGTATCATATCAATATTTTACTAACAATGCAATACTGGTTGTATGAACCCGAAGTACAGGACGAAAACCCGTAAAGTTATTGTTTAAGTATTGCACCATCGGTCTTCAACCGATACTACAATACTGAGGGGGACATGTTGGTGTATGTGTCCGGACGTCATACTTCGTCCGGACCATACTCCGGCATCCGGACGCCTTATCTCGTCTGGACTCTCTCGAGCCTCCGGACATATCTACTAAGCGGACCGCCGCCATCTACAGTAAACAGTCTCGTCAAGTATCACATTCCCAGATTTCACGGGATTGTGTTCCCCGCGTGATCTGACACCTTTCTGCTAGGTCAGACATAGGTCAACGCACGGGTCCCGAGGTGAACAGGTACAGTAAATGTGGGTAGTATAAATACCCACACCTCATTTGTAAGATTCACTATGTTTTTTACACCTACTACTGTTACTCTCATATCACTGTTCACCATCATAGCCATCCGATACTTACTCTTACGCCGGAGGTCGGTCTTGGGGTAAAACCCGAGGCGAGCCTAACGCGCGTGTTTGGTGTGTGTAGGAGCAAACAGGGTCCGAAGGAATCGCTCCGGAGGACGACACAAAGAAGTGGGACCTTCCTACAAGGTTTTACCTCAACACACGTCGAGAGTCGAGCTTATAGAAAGAGAATTGATTTGCATACATTCATAATTAATTGAGACACTTCAAACAGTGTATTAAATACTTGTACAATATTAACATCCTGCTTTACCTGCTTGTACTATAGAGTGTGCAAATAATAAACTAGAGTGTGCAAATCAGCTCCCTTATAGAAATGTCAAATTAGTTGTTTCACACACCTTCCGGGTCTCGTGTACGATTTAACACGTACATTATGTTAACGAAGTTTTAAGAGGACATTTTAAACCTGTGCCTTGTATTGTCGTCTTTCTTTAATTAGAAATGAAATCAAGTACCTATTAACCAAGGTTCAATACATTTTTTTTTCAAGGTTCAAATACTTTTTTTTTGAACAAATAAAAAAAAAAAGTATTGAACCTTGGTTAATACCCTATTACCTCATGCATCAGTTTGAATGCTTGATATAAGAGGTGAAAAACCTTAATCCTAGATAGCTTTCCTAGATCAGGACCCTAATATGCTTACATTTTCAACTCCTAAATATAAAACCTTATCAGCAGGCATAACTAAGGCCAAACCCTGGATACTAGTTTTACCATTATAAGAGAGGCACCATTTCATGGCAATAAGAAAGAATTGAAGTCATCAGGTTAATTGTAGCATTAAACATCTACCATGACTAACTGGTTTTCTTAAATGTTGCGGCTACCTTAGGTATCTATAGGAGTCGCCTTTGTAACCATCGTTATTCTAGTAATCTGTACTCTTTTTTTTTTCAGGATGCAGATGATGTCATCTTGAATGCTTAAACTAAGAAGAAATCACAAAAAATGGAGAAGTGGTTCCCCTTATATAAAGCTTTGGAGGTGAAGTGAATGGAAATGATAAATCGCATATTTTACCCGGAGCACGCCAAGTGTTGGATGATTCCATTGAACATGCAGTTATGATGACAAGGAAGAAAGCGAACTCCTTCACAAGAGAACAAATTTGTTGGCAGAGGAAGCTGGTGAAACAAAACGAAGCAAAAATATCAGAAAATGAATTGAAGATCAAAAAGGTAGACCAGGGGTTCTCAGCTCATTTTGGGAACAAATTTAGCCTAGCGACATGTGAGTTCCTCATCAACCAAGAAGTTCCCTTTCTTGTGTTAGTTACTGGTTTTACGGACTAAGGGTAGACCAGGGGTTCTCGGCTCAATTTGGGTTACTATTAACAATTCACATAGATGCTTATTAGATTTTTAGGATCTTAATCTAGCATGATCTTATCTGTGGTGAGATGCTTAGGTTGGGTAACGGGTCAACGTAGTTATTAGTTAACCCATTTGAGATAGATCACAAACCAGATTTACGCATTCATGACTCGTTCAACCCATTTGATTTGCTCCCCTTGATTAACTTGAAAGGTTATACGCAGTCAGCAGGTGCCTATTCTAACTGGCCTCTAAACTTTTAACAGGGGTATAGCTTGAGATGGGTTCAGACCAGATCTTGCAGCATGCCGGTATAGACCATGAAACCGAGTGGGGCTTTACTGGGATAGATATGATCAGCTTTCTAGGCTAGCTATTTCATGCTTCTATTTTGCTAGTTGGGTTATTTTAAACTTATGTATATGTATCAAGATATATGAATGCTAGTTAACCATATAAACGCGTTAGTCATGTCTGCAGGTGGCAGAAAGACTGTTATGGCATTGAGAGAGATCGGAGTAGTTGATGTTACAGGTGTTGAAGTGGTGGAATCATTGCCGCTGGTTGTGAGATGTGCCTAATATGCCTTTTTAGGGAATTGCAGAGGTGTTTGAGAGATGGAGGTGTGATTGTTGTGCGTGTTGATGTGTGTGGGGCAAATCAACAAGGGTATCTTATTTCCGTCTAGTTCGTAAAAAAATAAAAAATAACAATCTTGGAGCTATCACATATAAGATGGAGTAAGGCCTATAAATGTAGAGCATGTTAAAGTGTCGGCTTAATTAGTACAAATGTGCATCCAATAAATAGCTAATCTTATGTTCCCTAACCAGTTGGTTTAGTTGGTTTGTGTATCTTGTGTCAGATTCAGGAAAGTAATCGACTTATTTAACCTTAAAAGTCAAATACTTGTCATTTTGGCAACTACAAACATGGATACTCTGGATTACTTATGATTTACAAATGGGCCAGTTTAGGTTTTTTTTAGTAAAAAAAAATTAAGAAAAATGGAACTAAAAGAGGGAGCGGGTCAATTGATTCAAATTGGTCAGAAGCTACCCAATACTTTTGAAGCATTTTTAAATTAGTTTTATTCAAATACCAAGTAAATACGTAACAAATAAGCTTTGCATTTGTTGACTATTACTGTCTATATTTTGAACATTGACAGAAAGTGTTTGCACCTGACCAGAGCATACTAAAATAGACCCGTTTTTTTAAACCTGATTCCAGTTTGGGGCTGTTGCCCAACCTTTTTGGATTTGGTGCAAGAGATCTTAGTGATTTTTTGATTGTGCAGGATAGGAAGTAATCTGATCTTGCGGTGTACATGGACATACAAGTTGGTCTGCTCATCTTTCCCATAATCGCCTCACAATTTCTGGAATTACCACATTGGAGATTTTCTGCAGATTCCAATGGGTGTTTTCCCGTGTAGAAAACGAGTGGAACAAAATGAACTCTAAACAGAATATTCAGATGGGGGAGATTCAAAACTTTCTTTTGTACTTTTTCATTTTGTTTGGGTATCCTGGAGACCGATTTTTTCTAACGGCTGCTTCTATTATTTTTTATTTTTATTTTTATTTTTTTATTTTTTTATTTTTTTGGCCGGAAGTATATTCTTTGATTTTCTATATGCAACATATTACAAATGACAATACCTAGTTACATACAGATTTTGCCAACTGAGGTCCACCAGAATTATCTTACTTATAAGTTTGTAGTGTGTACTATCTATTATGTTATTATACAAGTAATTGTATCTCCCATTTGAGTTTTCCAATGAATATTGCCTTGCTGTAGCTTTTCCTCCATACCCCCTTGTGCTATTGATACATTTAAAGGCAGAAACAGCCCAAGAGGCAGTTTTCTCTTGATTTGTCTGAATAGAAATTAGAAGTTTGTGGCTTTTCTTGTTTTTTCTTGTAAATTCAGTTAGCAGTAAAGATGCTATCTAGAGACCAAGAAGTTTCAGTTTATGCTTCTAGGAAATATGTTAGAAGTGTTACTTAAGTGGATTAGGAGCACGAGCATAACGCAATTAAGAAAACGAATTTCTAAGGGTTTTCAAGCATCAAAAGGATAAACTAAGATGTTTTCACATTAAGCTTCTAAGCCCTCCCGCTTATGTTAAGAATATGGTTTGTAGGGGTGGCAATTCTCGACACGACACGAAAACGAGCCGAGAGCAGCACAAAAATAAACTGTTTAGGATGAGAGAAAAACAGGTTTAGGGTCGTTTTCATGTTGACCCACTCAACCCGTTTATTAGACCGTCGTGTCCGGGTTGGGGTGAGTTAAACAGGTTGCCCCGCTAACCCATTTACAAAATCATTTATGCTGCCATTTATTACGACAAACCACAGACATCCAATGTGGAGCCCACAGAACCCGAAACACCTAAAGCTTCCAAGTCAGAAAAGAAGACTTCCGAAAAGTCAAATGCAAAAGAATCTTCTGAAAAGCCGACCCCGAAAAATAATCTAAGGTCAAGCAGTTCACCCGTCACTGATTCAAAACCTCCCGAGCCTTCAAGACCTAAAACCAGATCAAATAAGAGAATGAGGGATTCTGACAGTTAAAAGTAAGATTCATGGGTTTGGCCCGGTAAAGTTGTACAAAAATTAAAACGGAACATGTGTAGTTTTGTGTTGTACATGTATATTGGTTTGTTTGTGGTTTGTTAAAGTCATTTTGCTGATTGAAAAAACAAGAACTATTGTATCTTGTTTCCATTTCGGAACTGATTATAGAATATGATAGGATTCTGTTTTTTATCAAGTTTTCAGATGTTTACATTTGGCCTGAATATTTAGTGGAAATGTTGTATGATTAGAAAGCGCAGTTGGTCTGGTTACACTTTTTTTTTTGGCGGTTATATGTGGAAGAGACAAATGATATGAGAGGAGAGTTTTATTGTCTGTGTTTTATAAGTATCGATAATATGTATAACACTACGGATTTGGTACGTATACACAAGTACAAGACGGAGGTCCTTTTCTACCTTTGGTAGAACCGGAAGCAGCCTCTCTACCTTAGGTAGGGGTAAGGCTGTCTACGTCTTAACCTCCCTCATACATCGTGGAAGGCGGTATTGGGACCCATAACCCGTTTACTAAATCATTTTAACATCAAAAATGAAACTTGTAACTGATTAACTAGGTTATATGGGTTAAATGGAACGACCTGCCAACCCATCTAACTAGTTTAACCCGCTAAACCATTGGGTCGTGTACAGGTTAAGGTTGCTACTGCTGAAATAGGTCATGGTCGGGCTGCAGGTGTCTGACCAGCCAACCTGCTAACCCGATCCCAACCCGAATTGCCAACATTTTGGTTTGTTTGTGCTCCATGCTTCTAATTGACTAAAGTAAATCATAATAAGCCGATTCCTAAATGGCAGCAAGGGGGGCAGAGGAGAAAAAGCTTAGGTTGTAAACTACATTGAAAACTGGAAGGTACCCAAACTAACTACTACTAGAGAGCTGGTGATCTAGGGAGGCGATCCATGACGAAGACGAATGTGAGTGTCAGGGAAATGAAGAACAGGGCATGCCTGTCAATATTTGATATCTAAACGTCAAGTTAACAAAAACTCTCTTGAAGACATGAATAATGAAAACTTGCTAAAACGTAAATGATACAAGACTCGGCAGTCTGACCCATTTCATGCAAGGAGAAGCTGTACTTGATGAAATACATCTTGTGATTAGGTGGTTCATCATAATCTTCACATAGCCAAAACCTTTCTGTTAATAGCGTCGTCCTTTTTCTTCATTCTGCGAATAGCCTTTTCCTTTTTCTTCTTTTTCTCCTCCTCAGTGTCAGAGCTGAGGTTTGTGGTCATGTAGGAGGAGGCATGCAAAAGTGCCTTTTCAAATAAATCCTCGAGTAGTTTTTTCTTTCTTTTAATAGCGTCTTCCTTTTTCTTCATTCTGAGAATAGCCTTTTCCTTTTTCTTCTTTTTCTTCTCCTCAGAGCTGAGGTTTGTGGTCATGTAGGAAGCATACAACACCTTCAAACGGAGAAGAGCACTTTCCTTATCCGAAGAGGTGGACATCATGTAGTAATCAACCAACACGCTCATATGGTGAGCAGCTATTTCCTTAACCGGGGAGCTGTGGGTTGTGGTCATGTAGGGGTAATTAAGCAACTCGATAATTTTGCGAATAAACTTTTGAATTTTCTTGGCCTCTAGTTCCTTTTTCTTGGCCTCTAGTTCCTTTTTCATGGCCTCTTGCATTGGAAGACCCCCAAGTGCTAACGGAGAGCTGATAGTAATACAACAACACATGATAAGTAACAAAGAGGAGTTGCATGGAATACATAGAGATTGATAGAGTAAATATAATAAACCTTAATATTTGTTGACCGAGGGAGGTTCTTGATCCGGATGGAGCAAAAAGATAGTGACTAGTGCCATTATTATCGGCAGCAGCAACATATGCTTCTAGCAACTTCTTCTTTGTTTTCGGCAAAAACTGTACGCCAAAGTTGACAACATCAACAGCCACATTGAACTTTTTAAGTTGCGTTGCAGAGAAGTTCAATTGGGCAGAATCCATGCTTACTCGGCTGAAACACACAAGACATAGAGAGAGAGAGAGCAAATTAACATATATAGTGATTAAAACTAAAAATATGGTAGTGTAGAGCATAATTAAACATGCCCTCCAGAAAACACAAGAAGCCTTCTTCTTTTTGGAAGCTGAAGCTGGGTAGAGGTAAAAAATCTCAAAGCCTGCCCCAAAGGTATCCACGGCAGACCGTCGTACACTAAAGCTGAGGATAAAATAAACGTTAATGAGCTTGATGATTCAAAATATCGATCACACAAACAAAGAGAAAAATACCTTTCAATGCAAAACGGATTTTGTCAAGATCACGAGTAGGATTAACATAACCTAAACCTTGTACCTCACCCATTGGCAGTAAGGCCACCGCATTATGCGGATGAGCCTGCAAAACAAACAAACAA
Source organism: Artemisia tridentata subsp. tridentata (assembly GCA_021014915.2). NCBI lineage: Eukaryota > Viridiplantae > Streptophyta > Magnoliopsida > Asterales > Asteraceae > Artemisia > Artemisia tridentata. The sequence continues at coordinate 177,729,706 of CP139509.1, forward strand.
TATGAATGAATGAATGAATATAAACAAATAAAATGTTGGGACAGCAGCATACTTTGATTTTTTCTTCACAATATAATGCAATAGCTTTAGCTTGAGCTTTATACACACCGCCTCCGCGGTAGCTGTTCACCACCCAAGAATTGTCGACACAAATCGCTGTAAGCTGCATATTACAGATCGAACAAAATTTTTAAATTTTTTTTAAGCCATTAAAACCACCCCCAAAACAAACAAGGAGATTGAAGAAAGAGGGACCCAAACACCAAAATAACAAAATGAAACACCCCCACGAGGGCAATTAACACAAGACAATACTAGATAGAAGAACGTACCTCGGGCTGGTTGTCAACCAGAATCGATTGTTCGTGAATCGGCATCGACTGTTACTTTTGAATATCGATACGACATATCTTTTATATAATATAACTGGTTTAGGTTTAGGGTTTTGGGGGATTTTTATTTAAAAAAAATCAAATCATTAATAATTAAATTAATTAGATTTTTTTTTTAAATAAATTCAAAACGAAAAAAAGGCTAAAAGTTTCCTGATTTGGTGGAATTTAGGAAAAAAAAAATCGTTTTTCACGCTGATGGTAAAAAAAATCCGAAAAAACACATGTACCTTTTGTTTATCTTTCATAGTTAGAGGGGGAAAAGTAAAATTAAAAGAAAAAATATCAACGGACTCTTCTTTAGCAAAACCAGACGATACCTTCCCAAAACCCCAAATTACATTCAACTGGAAACGAATCAAAATCCTAAACCGATATTGAAGGCTTTAAACATTCACAAGTCAGTTATCCATAATAAACAACAGCAACACTAGCAACACCTACAATGTCGGCAACAACAACAAAAGTTCATGTTATAATAACCTTAACACCCTCACTTCCCTCATCGGCAGGTAGGGCTATAAACGAACCGGACGAACACGAACGGAGCCTTGTTCATGTTCGTTCATTTAATTTTAACCGGACAAATAAACGAACACGAACACTTAAACGGACGAATTTTCTTGTTCATGTTCGTTTATTAAGAAAATGAATTGTTCATGTTCGTTTATGTTCGTTTATTAAGACACTAAACGAACGCAAAATGGACATAAACGATCGAACATAAATGAACATAGACAAACAAACATAATCTTTATTAAATTATGCATCTAATATTATTTTATAAGTGTTGTTTTATTTTAACAAACTAATTTTAAAATTATACAATTAAAAGATATGATATACGAACATAAATAAATAAATGAACATAAACGAACGTTAATGAACGCATAATCGGACGTTCACGAACATAAATAAACGGACGTGACTTTTGTTCATGTTCGTTCATTTAACTAAACGATCGTAAAATATTGTTCATGTTCGTTCATTTAATAAATAAACGAACATAAACGAACTTTTTACCGAACGGTTCATGAAATGTTCACTGAACGTTCAGTTCGTTTACAGCCCTATCGGCAGGTAACTATAAGAACTTTTTTTTCTTTTTAATTTTTTATTATGAGAATATTGATGTTCAAGGGTTTGAACTGGATAACATCTTTGTGACTATGTTTATATCTAATTAATATGTTAGTATTGTAAATAGGATTGAATATTGGGGGTTAATTTAATGTGAAGATGTCAATTTTTTTCATGTGAGGAGGGTGCAAAAGGTTTTTTCTTTGTATATTTGCATGCATGTTGCCTGTGGATTTATTGCCAATCTTACTCCTGATCAAGTAGAACAAATTTGAAGTAATATTATAAAATGGTTTTAATTATTGATCTGTGTGACTCAAGTACAATGTAGGTTTTAAGGGGCAATTTTAGTTTTTGTTTGTATGGGTTCTCATTTGAAGCATAATGGAAGCCAACTTCAATGCCATTTACATGATGTTTGGATGTGCCTTTTGAAAGTGGTTATGCAATACTAAAGTATTATAATCCCAATATATTGCATGAGATAGTCCTTAAAATTGTAGTAATGAACCTTTGACTGTTCAATCACGTGGAACTCAGACTAGAAGCTTCTGTTACGTATCTATCTGATATGGTAAGCTAAAATCATTATTGACATTGGTATTTCCAGCACTATAACCGTTTCTTGATGGCTTGGTTTTTGTGGGCCAGTCTCCAGCGATATTTTATTATGTCTTAGTGTCTTACATTCTTTTCATGCTATCAGGTTGATGATCTTATTCGACTTATGGAGGGAAGCAATACAGGACCAATCAACATTGGAAATCCTGGTAATTACTACGATATAACACAACTACCTTGCATCCTCATTAAATTCTAATCATTTTATTGATGTTTTCATTTGCTTTAGTATTCTCCAGAGATTAAAGGATAATGCTTAAGCTGAAGTAAGTATAGACCACCCAAAGCTGAAATGAGCGTTTTTGGTTCAGTCTGTCTATACTTTCTGTTAATAGTTAGTTTGTCACTATAGCTACAATTAGTATGCTATTTCAGTAACAATATAGAGATAAAAAGATTTAGCAGCTTTTATGCATTAAAAGACACCTTTGGTGACTTTCAAACCCGTTCCCTTGAAGCTTATTCTTTTTACTCTACCCGTTTAGCCTATCATTTATAAAGTTTAATCAAATCGACCCATTTATAAGTAAATGGATTGAAAGTGCCACCGTCATTTCGTATCACAAGCATCTATCATGTCCTTTCTTTCTGATTGGTGTCATCTTTCAGGTAGCAGAGTAGAAAAAGAAACTCAAGATAGCTAAGGTATGTATTTATGTGATTCATAACTGTATTGTTAATGATAATTGTCTTCTAAGATGACGTTTTATTTGTTTCTAATATCTCAACACCACTCTTATTCACTAGCTAATGAAAGCTATAGAAGAAGAAACACAAATTACATAAGAACCGGAACAGACATTTAAACGGCACCGTCTGAGGCACCAAGATGGATCCTCTTGCACCCCTAATTCAAATGGAACACCACTGAAGAAACCAATATTGTAGAAGATTGAAGCACTTCTGTATGCTATACCCAAGAGTCAATCCAAGGCTTTAGCAGGGGGCAACAACAAAGTAAAAACAAGGGAAAGCAACCTGTGGGAGATGCAGATGTCACAAATGAGTATGGATCTGATATAGGTCTTTGTCCCATGGATTGCACTTTAAAGAGCCAAAACCCAAAAAAACTGCCATTCCATTAGTAAAACCCAAAGACGAACCTGTTACAGATGACACTTTACATCCGAGGTGCCTCTTTCGGTTACTGGGTAGGTAATTTGTTTTTTTAATAAGTTGTTTGTTATGGGTTGGAGATGGTCAAATTGGTGCTTATGCTTTTGGAAGCTATTAGAGTTTATCATGACAGTACTGGATTGTGTCACATGGTATCATATATATAAGAATGAAGCAAATCTTAAATCTAATCATCTTGAAGAATTAAAAAGATGCAACTCCGGGATGAGAACGAACTTAGAGAGGTACACCCTTATGCATGGCTGAAGTATAATTTATGATGAATGCATTCTTGCACTTTTAAATTGCTAACTTTTAAATTTCTATCTTGACAAAAAAGTATCTCTCAAGAATCAGTGCGAAGCTGAGTTAAAGGCATTAAGCTCTTAACATGAAGAGGACTTTAGGCATCCTGAAAAGGAGCTAACTCTTCAGAAGGAAATATACGTATAATTATTGGTCTTCCTTATATAATTAAGGGTTAGCTCCACTTTTTTTTTCTCTTCTAAAAGATAGGGTATTTTGTCACATGAGGATAGACATAAGACTTTGTTGCAGTTGCAAAGGAAAGTAATGAGTGATCAACCCCATCAGACTAAGAAGTGACCTCAGAAAAGGTCTGTCTATTTGAAATCAAATATGTTTTTTAAATGAAGGTGGCAGGATGAGTTGGTCATTTACGTTGGGTAACGGGTCAAAATGGTTCAATCATTGTGAATATTCATAGAACATTCATATGATGAGGCATATGATCACGTGGAGATATCCTAAGGGTTAAGAAGATAAAATCTTCAGGGTTGTGAGGTTAGTGATAAGGTTCTAGTGGGGTTATCTATGTTGATGAAGAAGGTTATCTCAACTTATCCTAATGGTTCTTCGCTTGAAGTGTGTGGGAGGTGAGTGGGATACGAAAGCATTGGTAGTGTAAAACTAAGGTTGAAAAGTGTAGATAAGTTGGGAAGATAATGGATACGGAAGTAACCATACATATGGTGTGTTCAGTACCATGCGGAAGTGAAAGGGAAAAAGCTAAGGAATCAGAAGATAGACATAATCTATTCTGATAGGAGACGGTTCTGGTTCAAGACTACATCGAGTGGGTTTCGATAGTGCTTTTGAAACAGAGAGAATTAAAAGCAAAATAAACTGTCTCAGCAGACAACGGTCCGACGGTACCGTTAAATTTAGCGGTACCGTCCCCTATTTAAGGGTACCGTGACCTGTTGAGGTCAGTTTTGACCCAGAATTAGATTTTTGACAAAGAAATTTCACATATGTTGTGATTTTTCTGGACCTTAGATTAAAGGAATTTATACCGAATAAATTCTTTTATGAATGAATCCAACGGGATTCGATGAACGTTAATTTAGAACGAGAAATGACATTTAATTGCATTTCGCAAATTAAATATACTTTAAATATTTCGGATGAAATATTTAAGTTGTCATTAGAATTTAAGAGGATTTTACGAATAAATCTCGCTGATTTAGTGAGACTTTTCGACACGAGGAGAGAATTTATACCTAATAAATTCTTTGAACGGTACTGGACAAGAAGAGATGACTTTCATATTTCCGTGGAAATACATAGGTAGTCATTAGAGCGATGTGAAGGATGACTTAATATTTCCAGTGAAATATTTAAAAAGTCATGAGACGAGACACAAGATATGACTTGACATTTCCAGTGAAATATCTAAAAGTCATGGGACAAGATAGAGGGAATGACTTGATATTTCCAGTGAAATATCTAAAAGTCATGAGACGAAATAGAAGAGATGATCTGTAACACCCCAACCCGACAAGGGTAAAGATATCACAATAATGGATTCATATCAGATCAAAACAAAGCATACATCTACAGTAATACAAAAATCTCAAAGGATTACAAATGAAATACTGAATCTACATGGTTACAAATGAAAACTTCCAAGAACACTACTTCTAAAATATGATATCTTCTAGTCAACTTTAATCCATAATAGCTATCAAGTCTTCTAAGTCCAAAAGTACACTCTCCACTCATTCCCAGCTTCCTACTAAAACCTGCCACAGGAAAAGAAATGCGGCTGAGCTACGACAGCTCAGTGAACAGATATAACGATAACAAAACAGTAACAGATGGCAGTACAAAGAAAATCAGGAATACAGATTATACAGATATAATCAGAGTGAAGAAATAAGAGTAAGGAATAAATAAGGAATCAGGTTTAAGGAAAAAGGAAAAAGAACAAGAAAAAGGAAACAATTAAGATTTATAAGATAAGGAAAACAGAAATCCATCACGAGCCCAGATAACAGATAATATCATAACAGTGTAACCATATAAGCAATCTAGAGGGGATACCTCTCAAGTAACCAGATAATATGAGGGGTGTCCTCATGTATCAATGGAGTGATCAGCTCCCAAATAATGTGAAAGACGTGTATCGCACACACCATCAGTCACCAGAGATATATATATAACCAGTAAATAATAATAGATAACAGAAACAGATCAAATCTAGGATGCATCCATACGCCCCTGCAGACAAATCATAATCATAATGGCCATAGCAGATAACAAATAAGGGACGGAACAGGTCATCACTCTCCTGCCCTAGAGTCATGTCAAAGGTGCATCAATGACATGGACATGAAACCCTCATGCCTAGTGATTGGCTCGGATATCAGACTGTGGTCAAGGTCAGATGTCATATAATAAACAGAGTGTCATATCTAAGGGTTCATGGCATAAGGTTCATGTCAAGTAGTTTCAAAATTAAATATCAAAGGTTCAAATCAGAGTTTATCAGATTAAGTTTTATATCAAAGTTTAAGTTTAGATTAAAAGGACTATATCAAATGGTTCAGAAGAGTATATCAAGATTCATAATTAAAAGTTCGTAGCAAAAGTTCATTTTAGAAGTTCCTGTCAAAAGTTCACTTAAAGCAATCCTTTAATAATGGTTTTCAATAAAATGATCTTTCAGAATAGTTTTCATAAAATAATCTTTCAAAACGGTTTTTCATAAAAATATTCTTTAAAAATAGTTTTCACAAAAGTTAACAAATGTCATATAAAAATAGTATCATATCACCATTCATAATCATCCTTTTAAAATAACTGATTTTTCTCAAAATATTTCCAGGTCATAATTAAAAAGGTTTTCACATAACAGATTTTTATATCAGAGGTCGTAACAAAAGGGAATCATGAAAAAGGTTCAAAGCAAAGAGGATTATAATAAGGACATCAACTCAGAAGTAAAACAGATCAGAACATGAGAGAGATCATAGAAGGCTCACAAAGAGATCACACGAAAGGTTCACAAAACAAAGAGATCACATGAAAGGTTCACAAACAGAAAGGAACATAGCAATGGTATAGGGAATCCTAATAAGGAAAATGAAAAACTGAAAGAAAAGGGAATGAAAAACCCTTACTGAAAAAGGGCAGAATATCTGTACCTTGTTAGCAAAGCAGATAAACAAGAAAGCAAACAAACACTGAAAAGATCAAGGCTTCTCCTTCTTCACACCTAAAGGAATAGAAGACGGAATTACAAAATATTCTAACTCAGATTATTACTTTTAGTTTACCTTTCCATTTTAAGTAACTTTCTATTTTTAGCAGGTTTCCAGAATTAACAGATTTCTATATTTAGCAAGATATTAATATTACAGATTAGGTTAAGTCCTTATTTAAGGATTATTATGGAATTTAGGTATATTTTATCAAGTTACAAAACTTTAGGGTTATTTATGACAAACTTTCATAGTTTAGGGTTTTAATTGCAAATATTCCAAATTCAAAGGTCTAACATGAAAATACTTCAAGTTACTGATTTAAATTCATATATTATTCAGAATGACACTTTAATCCCTTATGTTTCACAATTTACAAGTTATACCCCTCTAATTATATAATTTACAAAACAAGCCCTATATTTACATAATTCATAATTAAATCCCTACAATATTCATATTTACCAAACAAGCACCTTATTTTACAAAATTACAGAACATAACATCAGAATTATATGTAGTACGAATCAGATCCATTAGAATTCAGAAATTACACATTTGGTCCCTTAACTTTACAAAGCTTATAATTTAAACCATAATTTATTAACAATTACATATTAAGCCCATAAATACTCAAAATTAAAATTTACTCCCTTAATAACATTATTTACACAGAATAACATCAAGTTTCCAGAATTTACACTTTTAGTCCCTCTACTTTAAATAATTACAATTCGACCCATAAAATTACAATTAAATTCTTTTCTTGCAATATTTACACTTAGGACCCTTATGTTATATTTTTCCTACATTCCCAAAGACTTATATAACATTACAAAAATACCCTACAAGTTTCAAAGTTTGCAAAACACACCCTTATACTTTTTATTTCAAATCGGTTTGCATTTTAATTCAACAAAACTTAACCCTAATTGTTCCATTCATTTTAAAATCATTAAAATATCATTAAAAACCTTAAATGATCAGATTCAATCCAGAAAACCAAACCCTCATCGAATAGCTAGGGTTTTCTAATTTTTTCTTTCTTTTTCTTTAAATCCGATTATAAGATAAATTCACCACTGATCATTTAGGTTTCAATAAATCAAAAGGCTATTTTTCCAGACTTATATGATCATCATAGAACTCAGAAAAATTATGAAAAAGCCTCAGAAAATTCGCATAGATCGGTTTGGATTTTAGATGTGTTTTTGATCTTTTTAATTCGTATGATAAATCAAGCATGCATGAATCGATTTGAGCATTTTATACAGATTATATATGATATAAGGAGCAAGTGAAAAATACCAAAATGATTTTAGAACGTGTGATTTGATCGAATGGATTTAATACCTCACGGATTTAATAATCGACACAAAAGAATTGCCCACATTCGAACCAAGCTTCTACAATCCGATTCCTATTTTTCTTAGCTCCCTTACACCTCAATGAACTCCAGAAAATTACTAGATCAGGTCCAGAAGTCGAATGGAGGGATGAGGGATTTTTGTTTGTGTCGAACTTTAGGGTTTCGGTTAAAGGTTTTAGAAAATAATAGAATTTGTTAAATAAATAGAATAGTGCTGACTTAGGAGGGGGAATGGGCTTAAGAACCGGCCTAAATCAGATAAAAATCAAAAGGATTTGATTTGGTATCATTTTCCTAATTTAATTTGATATATATCTTAATTAAAATGATTTTATAAATATATTTAATTTAATTAATTATTATTTCGGATTATATATAAGCATATGTGTGAATTTATAATTTTTTGGACATTCAAAAATAATATAATGTTGTCCCAGAATTTATTTTGTTTCATATGTAGTTCGTTTTCAGAAATTTGGAATCATTTCAGAATTTTATAAGTTATGTATTTAAGTTTTATGGTTTCAGGGGTAATTTGGTCATTTTACAGGTTATCTGAATTTCAGGTATTACAACTTCTTCCCCTCTAACAAAAAAATTTTGTCCTCGAAATTTGAAGGGAAAACGAAACGGAAACACAACTGACTGTGAACAGAAATATGAAAGACTTTGTTCTCATGACTCTATATTGTAGGTCAAAACTTTGGTTTCCTCAGAAAGACAAATCATACCGAATCCAGATCAAAAGAATAATATAGCGAACGTAACAGATGATAATCGGATCTTCTCGGAAGAGACGCAGGAAATACATGGAATTTTGACGGGTATGCCGTCCACAGAATTTGATTTGGCAAATCAGATTAGAACGTATAAAATAGATTATCGATAACATCAATTGGTAGAAGTTCTATAACAAAACCTAAGATTATTATCGGAAGGTCAGAGGTCAGCAGAGTGCGTGACGAGGATCCAGACATATCAATTCGCATAACTGTGAAAGCAGAGTACGCGTACAGTTAGAATGAACTTAAAGTCTCACTAATGCAGATAATCTCAAACAGTTATCAGAATTTCTAAGGTTCTAAGGCACTTCTCGAAATATCCTATGCCCACAACAAGTGCATGTTATATGATGTAAGTATTATCACGTTGGCCAGACGTCATAATACTGGCATCATGTAAATATGCCCTCGTGATGGTCATACTTTATCTCAAGTTGTGAACAGAACAACTTATCTTAATCCACCTAGTCTCCCTACGGTCTCAGAGGTCATCAAAATCAAATACCCTAACTAAGAGGAGAACGAATCACTCGAAAGAGTTAACGGAACAGATCTAGAATGTTTATCAGAATTTGGTACATCATTAAAAGCATCAGATCATTCATAATTCGTCAATTTCGCATAACAAAACCATCATCCAACATACGCAGAATTAACACCGAATGGAATTACTAACAGGGGACATAAATCATTCAAAGAATCTTATCATCAGGTAACAGAAATTTAAATAGGTCAAACGGAAGCGAACTACGTCATCCATTCAATACATGCTCTTAAGTCTCTCTCAATTCCAAGCAGTCTGTCTATGTTTGTCCATATGATCATCGGGTGAAAAGGATTTATAACTTGAGTCTGATCCCTCAAGCCTTCGGCACTTCTTCTTGGAACTGTGGTGTAGTAACGTGAATCTCCGACATAGTCACTGTGCATCACCCATTCACGAGCCTGCTTCTGCTCTCAATTCATCTTAGTACAACTAAAATGAATAGAGAAGTAAGGCTGTGTGTCCTTGACAGGTCTCCTAGCACAATTCGAAATTCGCCAACTCAGATTGCTGTCGTCACCGGATGCCTGGTAGTGTTTGTCTGCTACCATCTCTGAACGCCAATCAAATCTACTCTTCCAGAACAGAGGGTCATTCTACTTAATACACCGTCATACTATGACAGTTGTCCAATTACTCACGAGAAATATGATTCCATTTGCCAATACAATTGGCATTATTTAAAACTCATGATGGTCACAATGAGTACGAAAACAGTTTTCATGAATCGTTTCAGGGAAAACTTCATATCTAATTCACATCGCCAATCTTTACGAATAAAACTGAAATACTTTACGGAAGTTGCTCTCAGTTAGTCATCTCCTATCTTAGGAGTTCTTGTGGTTGCTTCTTCAGTCCTTCAAACATTAAATGAGGTCTTCTGATACAGAGTTTCAAAGTGGAACAAATCAATCATTGATACGCAGAAATGAAAAGTGATTACGGTAGTGATACGGTTAGGTTTACGATAGTCGACATGCTGACGCAAAATTTTTCTCTTTCTTCTTCATAGATTAATAGGGATATTCAAAGGAAACACTGAGGTGAACAAAATCATATTCCATCAGCTTCTTCAATCTCTCAACTTCAATAGTATCATGGTTCGTCAGCTGAGATCGGTTCAAAGTCAATTCTACTTCTCAATCAGGAGGGAAACCCAAGAGTTTCATCAGAAAGCACCATAAAATTTGTACAACAAAACTTCCAATGCCAGGGCTTTCTAAGGAGGATATTATTGGGTGTCCGGGAAAGGTTGACATAACAAAAGTAGGATGGAAAATAGATTTCAATAGGTCTCATATCAGATATGGTAGTCTCTGGTAGATTATAAAGAGCCAGTCAACAAAAGACCTCGAAATCGAATATATCAAAAGTAAACAGATCCGCAGAACGAATATGGTTATTTTTACCAGACGGATAGTTCATATGTCAGAGTCAAGTACATGGTTCAGTATAGTGTGGAGATATATAGGCGAACAATTCAAGGTGTTGGAATCTTATTAGCTATTTAGCACAAGTGGCAGGTAGGTTGCGAATAATCGGTAATACGAACATCGTATACTGTCAAAGTGAGGCGTATGGAACATCGGTTATCAGCATCATCATGCTCAGTTAACAATTCCATACAGAGATAGTATTTGCATCAAATCCTTCCAAAGGAAAACTGATTGGCAAATAAAATTCATCATTCAAGGGAGGGAATAAACTTCTATATCCAAGGTTAATAATTACCAGAGTTCTAATAGGAGTAGTAATAGATTTGCAAGACAGAATAGTATCAGGTGATACATTTATATCCAGTATGGGTAATGAATTTATAGAAGGTGTCAAACACATTAGGGTTAAACGGCCTTCGGGATGGTCGGAAAGATATCAGACTGTTTATCAAACAGATCGGAAGTGAAGGTCAAAATCAGGTAGCGGTAGCAAAATTTAACAATCGGTAATCATGGTAGGGGTTTTCAAAATTGTTTCAACGCCAAAGTGAGACATAGGAAGATAGTCGTCAATATTAAATGATCAATCAATCAATCCTTATAAGGATAAAATCAAGGTTACTATCAAAGAAAGACGGATCAACAAGGAAAAAATCTTATCGTTCAGAATGAGAGGGAAAAATATGTATATTCGTGGTTAAAATACCACAAGGCTTCTCATGGGAACAGAGATGGTTAAAACGAAATCAAATAGTGTCAGAAGATTCATAAATGATTATTAGAAACAAGAAGCAACTAACGGAATGTATCAAGTATATCATCGTCAAGGGAATTCTCAGAATGCCCGAAGAGGCATCAGAATGATTAACAAAAGGTTCAGAGGTTGGAGCCGGAATCTGAAGGCAAGGATCAAATAAATGTCAGACAATTACCATGCAATTTCAATGCTTCAGGTTTTAATTAGGTTTCAATTCTTAGGTGGTGCAAGGCATAAGCTCTAATTTTCCAAATGTGATTTCAATAGTCTTTAACCAAAAGCAAGGCACGAATCAGAGTGTTGCGGAAGCAATGCTACTTAAACATATGACTTATAGTCTACCCATTCCTCACTGGTCAGAAATTAAGTTCCTATAGGTAAATCCTAAAGCAAATTCTCAAAGGTTGTCCTACGAGCGCCTACAGTAGAAACTTAGTGGTTCAGACTTCACAGGTCAAGGGTAAATGTATTACGAGTCGCAGCCTGTCTCTCTGATACCATAAATTGTAACACCCCAACCCGACAAGGGTAAAGATATCACAATAATGGATTCATATCAGATCAAAACAAAGCATACATCTACAGTAATACAAAAATCTCAAAGGATTACAAATGAAATACTGAATCTACATGGTTACAAATGAAAACTTCCAAGAACACTACTTCTAAAATATGATATCTTCTAGTCAACTTTAATCCATAATAGCTATCAAGTCTTCTAAGTCCAAAAGTACACTCTCCACTCATTCCCAGCTTCCTACTAAAACCTGCCGCAGGAAAAAAAAATGCGGCTGAGCTACGAGAGCTCAGTGAACAGATATAACGATAACAAAACAGTAACAGATGGCAGTACAAAGAAAATCAGGAATACAGATTATACAGATATAATCAGAGTGAAGAAATAAGAGTAAGGAATAAATAAGGAATCAGGTTTAAGGAAAAAGGAAAAAGAACAAGAAAAAGGAAACAATTAAGATTTATAAGATAAGGAAAACAGAAATCCATCACGAGCCCAGATAACAGATAATATCATAACATTGTAACCATATAAGCAATCTAGAGGGGATACCTCTCAAGTAACCAGATAATATGAGGGGTGTCCTCATGTATCAATGGAGTGATCATCTCCCAAATAATGTGAAAGACGTGTATCGCACACACCATCAGTCACCAAAGATATATATATATATAACCAGTAAATAATAATAGATAACAGAAACAGATCAAATCTAGGATGCATCCATACGCCCCTGCAGACAAATCATAATCATAATGGCCATAGCAGATAACAAATAAGGGACGGAACAGGTCATCACTCTCCTGCCCTAGAGTCATGTCAAAGGTGCATCAATGACATGGACATGAAACCCTCATGCCTAGTGATTGGCTCGGATATCAGACTGTGGTCAAGGTCAGATGTCATATAATAAACAGAGTGTCATATCTAAGGGTTCATGGCATAAGGTTCATGTCAAGTAGTTTCAAAATTAAATATCAAAGGTTCAAATCAGAGTTTATCAGATTAAGTTTTATATCAAAGTTTAAGTTCAGATTAAAGGGACTATATCAAATGGTTCAGAAGAGTATATCAAGATTCATAATTAAAAGTTCGTAGCAAAAGTTCATTTTAGAAGTTCCTGTCAAAAGTTCACTTAAAGCAATCCTTTAATAATGGTTTTCAATAAAATGATCTTTCAGAATAGTTTTCATTAAATAATCTTTCAAAACGGTTTTTCATAAAAATATTCGTTAAAACTAGTTTTCACAAAAGTTAACAAATGTCATATAAAAATAGTATCATATCACCATTCATAATCAACCTTTTAAAATAACTGATTTTTCTCAAAATATTTCCAGGTCATAATTAAAAAGGTTTTCACATAACAGATTTTTATATCAGAGGTCGTAACAAAAGGGAATCATGAAAAAGGTTCAAAGCAAAGAGGATTATAATAAGGACATCAACTCAGAAGTAAAACAGATCAGAACATGAGAGTGATCATAGAAGGCTCACAAAGAGATCACACGAAAGGTTCACAAAACAAAGAGATCACATGAAAGGTTCATAAACAGAAAGGAACATAGCAATGGTATAGGGAATCCTAATAAGGAAAATGAAAAACTGAAAGAAAAGGGAATGAAAAAAACCCTTACTGAAAAAGGGCAGAATATCTGTACCTTGTTAGCAAAGCAGATAAACAAGAAAGCAAACAAACACTGAACAGATCAAGGCTTCTCCTTCTTTACACCTAAAGGAATAGAAGACGGAATTACAAAATATTCTAACTCAGATTATTACTTTTAGTTTACCTTTCCATTTTAAGTAACTTTCTATTTTTAGCAGGTTTCCAGAATTAACAGATTTCTATATTTAGCAAGATATTAATATTACAGATTAGGTTAAGTCCTTATTTAAGGATTATTATGGAATTTAGGTATATTTTATCAAGTTACAAAACTTTAGGGCTATTTATGACAAACTTTCATAGTTTAGGGTTTTAATTGCAAATATTCCAAATTCAAAGGTCTAACATGAAAATACTTCAAGTTACTGATTTAAATTCACATATTATTCAGAATGACACTTTAATCCCTTATGTTTCACAATTTACAAGTTATACCCCTCTAATTATATAATTTACGAAACAAGCCCTATATTTACATAATTCATAATTAAATCCCTACAATATTCATATTTACCAAACAAGCACCTTATTTTACAAAATTATAGAACATAACCTCAGAATTATATGTAGTACGAATCAGATCCCTTAGAATTCAGAAATTACACATTTGGTCCCTTAACTTTACAAAACTTATAATTTAAACCATAATTTATTAACAATTACATATTAAGCCCATAAATACTCAAAATTACACATTACACCCTTATATAACATTACAAAAATACCCTACAAGTTTCAAAGTTGGCAAAACACACCCTTATACTTTTTATTTCAAATCGGTTTGCATTTTAATTCAACAAAACTTAACCCTAATTGTTCCATTCATTTTACAATCATTAAAACATCATTAAAAACCTTAAATGATCAGATTCAATCCAGAAAACCAAACCCTCATCGAATAGCTAGGGTTTTCTAATTTTTTCTTTCTTTTTCTTTAAATCCGATTATAAGATAAATTCACCACAGATCATTTAGGTTTCAATAAATCAAAAGGCTATTTTTCCAGACTTATATGATCATCATAGAACTCAGAAAAATTATGAACAAGCCTCAAAAAATTCGCATAGATCGGTTTGGATTTTAGATGTGTTTTTGATCTTTTTAATTCGTATGATAAATCAAGCATGCATGAATCGATTTGAGCATTTTATACAGATTATATATGATATAAGGAGCAAGTGAAAAATACCAAAATGATTTTAGAACGTGTGATTTGATCGAATGGATTTAATACCTCACGGATTTAATAATCGACACAAAAGAATTGCCCACGTTCGAACCAAGCTTCTACAATCCGATTCCTATTTTTCTTAGCTCCCTTACACCTCAATGAACTCCAGAAAATTACTAGATCAGGTCCAGAAGTCGAATGGAGGGATGAGGGATTTTTGTTTATGTCGAACTTTAGGGTTTCGGTTAAAGGTTTTAGAAAATAATAGAATTTGTTAAATAAATAGAATAGTGCTGACTTAGGAGGGGGAATGGGCTTAAGAACCGGCCTAAATCAGATAAAAATCAAAAGGATTTGATTTGGTATCATTTTCCTAATTTAATTTGATATATATCTTAATTAAAATGATTTTATAAATATATTTAATTTAATTAATTATTATTTCGGATTATATATAAGCATATGTGTGAATTTATAATTTTTTGGACATTCAAAAATAATATAATGTTGTCCCAGAATTTATTTTGTTTCATATGTAGTTCGTTTTCAGAAATTTGGAATCATTTCAGAATTTTATAAGTTATGTATTTAGGTTTTATGGTTTCAGTGGTAATTTGGTCATTTTACAGGTTATCTGAATTTCAGGTATTACATGATCTCAATATTTTCAGTGAAATATTCAAGTGATCATACGAGGAACGTAAGGGATGACTTAATATTTCCAGTGAAATATTTAGAAGTCATGAGATGAGATGTAAGGAATGACTTAATATTTCCAGTGAAATATTTAAGTAATCATGAGAGGGATTTAAAGAATGACTCAATATCTCCAATTAAATATTTAAAGAGTCATGAGATGAGACGCACGAGATGACTACAATATTTCCAGTGAAATATTCAAGTAGTCATAAGAGGGGTACGAGGGATGACTTTAATATTTCCAGTTAAATATTTAAATAGTCATAAGATTTATGGAATATGTTCCATCATTCCTAGACCTAGACGAAGATGGTTAGAGGATTCTTGTTTGAGAGGTTTGGTTGATTTACGGATTTCGATGTGCTTCGCACGCGAGTGTTTCATGGGGTTTTGAAAGACGTAACGCAGGGCCTATGGTGCTGATTCACAGCAGGGTTTGGAATCTTAAGAAGTGTATAGTCACACGAGGATGAAAGGAACTACTAATCACTTATATAGTAACTCGTGAGTCCTTTGTCATCCGAAGGTTGATGTTCGCATCTAGCTTTTGGATGAGCGTTTTAACATATGTTGTTAAAAGGCTTGAATATGATGTTTCGGATATGACATTTAACAATTGCGATCGCAAGTTAAACTTACTTGAATATTTTGGATGAAATATTTAAGTTGTCAATCCTACTCCGAGTTCTACTAGGTTTGTATCTAACCTTCCCATGAAAAAAGGGTGTATTACTTGGAAGAAGGCGAAGTGATGACCAAGGAATTAGGACAACTTCGCGACTACTTTAACTTATAGGTTTTGACACTAGTGTATGACTCTATGACTTCTAAGGGTTCATAGTGATAGGCATACCTAATTCCTAATGTGTTAAAAGGACATAGTGTGGGTGCAAACTTTACAAGCAAATCATGTAAAATGCACATAAGGAATAAATGCAAACATCATGCAAAACATGATAATCATTTAGCATTTAAGATCATGAAGACATTTAATCATATCTTACGAGAACATGTTATCATTTTGAAACACGTATGTGGGATGCAAGCAATCTAGGTTTGCTAAGGCAGATCCTAATTACTACTTGTTCAAAATGAAATCCTAACGGGAGATAAAGTTCACCGATGTAAACTATCTCTAGTCAAATGTAGGAATGAAAATTTTTCAAGTTAGAGAATGAGTATGAGACTATCACTAGTGGTGCTCAATTCAGGCTAAACACGACCATTTTTACGGGTTATTACCACGAACCCAACTTCTCTCCTGGAAGCAATTCAACCGTTAGGTCAAATTGAATTTCTAGTGCGATAGGTTCTCCAGTAGTCATTCTCATGTTAGAAAAATTCAAATTCCTATATTTGCCTATCGAAGTATAGCAAAGATGATATTAGCTTATTTCGCTAATACATGGCCTAATATGACTCAACTAACCATACTTTGAAAGTCGGTTAAAAAAATGACATGTCTTACACAACTCCTAACAAAGGCAAGCGAAATGTTTTAATTTCGTGTTTGAGATTTAGAGGTTATTTGATGGAGATGGTGCATTTTATAATCTCTTGGACAACATCTTTGTTTGTTGAGTTGTTACATGTTATTTTAACATGATTTGATTTTCTAGAACCAAGAGACACTCTAATGTGATACAATGTAGAATCTACTACATCGTGTGTGTTTCAAGAATGCTCCTTTGCATATCTTGAGAAAATAATCTAGTAAAGGTTATTTAACTTAGTAGATCTTGTGAGTATTATATTTCTAGTAAAGGTTATTTACCTTAATAGATCTTGTGAGTATTATATTTGAAATGAGACATATTGTATATTTTAACAAATATGCTTTTCTAAGAGGAAACTTATCACTCTTACGAATGCTTAGTGAAACAAGTATTTTAGTATATGACCAATTTTACTTGTTTATGCAATGACACATGTTGTATTAGGTTATTATTCAACTCTAATATCCTATATTTGTTAACAGGATGCAATGTATTCTTTTGTAACATAACCATTCATGTTACAAAGAAAATAAGATGCATAAGATATAAGTTATCTTTTGTCAATCTTTTGATAAGAGAAATACATGTGATATTCTCAAAGATTGATGACGTACATAATAGTTAATAGCATATTATGTGTGACACTTTTACTAGACATGTGATTTTGAATGTTGAGTCGTTCATGAACAAAGTTTACATATGTTGTTTGTTTGTTCGTGTTTGGTTTTTCGGAAATGACACATTTACTAATTGCATTGCAATGTAAATTACTTGTATATTTCGGATGAAACATCCAAGTTGTCAATCCTACTTAATTATGTGTTTTATGCACCTTTTAAACATATTAGTTTAATGTTTGGAACACAACCACTGGACAAGGAGACTCAATATGGCATCTTCAACACAAGTGTGAGTTATGATCCGATGCATATTATTTTCGTCTTGAGAGGACGTCATTGTTTTCATAACAATTGAGTGTGATTGAGTATGTAGATTCAAGATAATATATTTCATCATATTTTGATGTTATCTTGAAGCTAGACAAATAATGACTCCAATTTCATGTCCATACTCGAAAACTTGTCAATTAGATTCGATAATGATATCAATCATAATTTGAATAATGAATTGATATGTACTCGAAATCTTTCTTGACCCTCACGATCACTCCTTTTAAAAAGAAAATAAAAATTTAAGGAATGTGTTCCATTTATTCTAATATTAGTTGTATGTGTGAGGTTAATGACATATTAAGTTACTACTTCGATATTGTCATTTATTTTTATTTGCGAAAAACTATTTATATTATTAAGTATAATATCCTTAGTTTTTCGACACCTCATTAGTATAAAAATAATTATCTTAACTATTTTTATACAACATACGTAAAATACTAAATGTTTAAAACATTTTGTATGTGTGTTAGATCCATGCAAGTTTAATACATTTTCTTTACTTAAATATTAATGTATTAATATGATCTTTTATCTTGTTTAGACAACCCATGGTCAAGCAAGACAAAATGATGTAATGTTTTAGAGATCATGTTACGGATTTTATGAAAGTGTTAAGTATTTTGGGGTGATATACTTTTTACACTTAAACCTTTGGAAAAATAATTGTGTAAGACAATATCTTTCGACACACATGATCAACCAACTTAGTTTCTATTCCTAGGAAGGTTACTAAACCATTTTAAAAACTTGCAATATATGCAAGAAAAATGGTCTATGCCTATATGCAATGCAAACTAATTACTCAATATAGTGCAAGTGATTTAGCATGAGCCTTATAAACACATAAACCGGAAAACTACAATAAACAAATAGTCATTTAGCATAACACACAAAGATACTTATCGTCATTTTGTGTATTAAGTATAACAATGTATACTAAGCTTGATTTTATTTGAAAACGAATTGGTTTCCTCCCCATTTCAAATATTTTTGCTAAGTCACTTTGAAAACACGTCAAGGTTTAAAAGTTGAATCGCCCTTTTTCAGTTTGATCAAAAATTTACGCAAACTGCATGACAAAAAGACCTTTAGTTGAAAATCAAGGACTTTAACATACTTTCATTTAGAACTAATTCATAAAAATATTTTTCAAATGAAAGTAGACTCAACTTCGTTTAAAATGATGGGTGACACGACTCCTACGGACTTATGGTTGATTTTATATGAATTTCTGAAAATGACCCAATACTGAAAACAGACAATCAGAGGCACGGTACCTTTAAATACCCCACGATACCGTTAAATATAACGGTACCGTCCTATATTTAGTGGTACCGTGATCTGTTTTCCTTTCAAAACTGCATGACTTAATGACTCGTTCTGAAAACATGACTGGACACTTAAAACTTTATTCTTTTAGTGGTTTAAGAAAACCTTCAAGCTAGTATGACAAAGTATACTTAACAACAAAACTTGTAAGTATTAAGCAACTAAATACTTTTCATATTTTATCACCTTCATAGGTAATTTGATACATGGATCGTACTCAATTTTGAAAACCATTTGTTTTAAAATTTTGAGCGACGTGGCTCTGGTACCAATTGTGGAAACCGTAGAGGAGGGGGGGGGGTGAATACTTTTCCATTTAAAAACTTAAAACTTTTTGTATCAAACATCCGATCAAGTGTGACGTAATATGAAAAGTGTCAACAATGATCATATAACATCTAGGGATGAATAAATTAAACTACAACACAAGCACAATCAAACCATGATACATACATAATCAACATAACATAAGCAACTAGCCACACAAGCATAAACGCAATGCAAATATAAATATAAAGCGATAAAGAATAAAATGAAAGTAAAGAGATAAGTAAGAAGGCGCAAACCGGACACGATGATTTATAGTGGTTCGGTCACAAAGCTCCTCTTCGCCCTATTCCACTCCCCGAGTACCCAACTCGAGAGTTACTTCACTAATCAACAAGCTCCCTTCAGGCGGAGAAAACCGTACAACGTCGCTTATCCAATTTCCGACACTAAGCTAAATGTCGAGTGCTAATCTTAGCTAGCACCAATCTACCACGATCTACCCTTGATCCACTTGATCAATACACAAGCCCACAAGCTACAAGAGATCTACAAGATCTCAACAAGATCACAAGGATCTACTCCCACTTGACTCGATCTACCCGATCTACCCTTGATCCACTTGATCAATCACACAAGCCCAATGGCTCCAAGAGATCTCCAAGATCTCGACAAGATCACAATGATCTACTCCCACTTGACTCGATCTACCCAATCTACCCTTGATCTTCTTGATCAATCACACAAGCCCACAAGCTTCAAGAGATCTCCAAGATCTCGACAAGATCAAAATGATCAACCCTCACTTGACTCAATCTACCCTATCTACCTTTGATCAACTTGATCAACACATTAGCTCACAAGCTACAAGAGATATTCAATATCTCTATAAGATCACAATGATCTTCCCTCACAAACTCTCAAAAGAAAGATAGACTTGATGTATACTATGATACAATCAAGTGTGTAACAAATGTTTCAAGTGCTCTACCTACAACTACAACACTTTGTATCTTCTTGGATACCTTGTGTTCTTCTCTTGCACTAGAAGAGGAATGAAGAGGATCTCTTGGTGGGATGAAGGGATCACTCTTAAACAAACTAAGACTCTCTAAATGATCAAAGAAAGTGTTCTAAGTGAAGAGGGATTAGACCAGAGAAAACTGACTGGAAAATCAAGTTGAAAGTGTAAAATGGTCCACTATTTATAGGCAAAGAAAAACTAACTGTTATAAGGACACGGTACCACTAATTATCACACGGTACCACTAAATTTAGTGGTACCGTCAGTACTTTAGTGGTACCGTGAACGCTCCTCCGTTTGTTTTTAGTGGGGAAGGTTTATTTGGGAATGTTTGGAGCTCTTTCGGGGGGGGGGGGGGAAATGACTGTTGAGATTTTTTAAACTTATTTTTCAAAATAAAATATTTCTTTTTAATTCAAAAATAATTTATAAAATATATTTTAGAAAGAAATGATTTGTCACATTAAAAATGTGAAGTTTAGAGAAATATATAATCCTTTGATTATTTGTCAAGTAGTAGATTTGTTTGTCCATACCTTGAGTGATTTACGTCGGGATGGAAATCTACGACTTTGTTGAAGCATACTTGAGACGTCGAGAGGTGTTGATGTAAGTATGCATTGATGATTTGTGTTTACAAGTAACTTGCACATTTTACGTTATGCATTACAAGTTACATGTTTGTCATTATTAAAATTGAAGAAACTGTTTAGCTTAAATATCGTAATATTTGCACTAACACAACGCCTGAAAAGCATCATTATATCATGTCTTCCTGATGATACAATGGAATCAGTCATTAACTGTACAACAACCAAACAAACTTGGCTTGACTTGGTTCATAGCTTTGAGGGTCCATCAGATACCAAGGAAACCAGGATTATGGACCTGAAACTTGAGTATAACACTTTTAGGGCCAAAGACTCTGAAAGTCTCTCTCAGACCTATACAAGATACAAAACCTTGATCAATGAACTATCTAATGATGGTGTAGTCTTGTCTAAGCATGAAATCAATGCTGGCTTTGTCAACAGTCTCCCTGAGAAGTGGTTAAACTTCTCTTAGGGTCTTAGGAATGCTAATCACATTCAAAATCTTGAGCTCCCTGAGATCTATGGGAAGTTTGTCTATAAGGACAACTTAATCTCAAGGAGATACCTAGACTCAAAGAAAGCTCTTGAAACCAAAAAGGCCATGACAACCATTCCCTTATCTACTGCCTTTTATTCTAATGGTGTTGTGCAGGATTTCCAAGAGAATTCTGATGATGAGGCTGATGAGAGAACCAGTGAGGAGTACCTTAATGACTTGCACACTGAATTTCAAGAAAGGGCACTCCTTGCTAACTCTAAACATTTTATTAAAAGAAACCAGTCAAACTTTTCTAAAGCAAAAGTAAATGAAACCACTGAATGTTTCAAATGTGGTAAAAAAGGGTCATTTTGCAAAAGACTGTTTTCTAAAACCACCTCAGAACCCTCATATAAATTCTCTGGTAATAGTTCTTCTTCATGAACTAGCAAGTTTCAACAAAAAAATGCTTCAGTCTACTCAACATTTTCAAAACAAAACTGTTCAAAATGATCAAAAAGACTTTGAAGCTAAGTATAGAAAAGCTAAAGCTAAACTTGCTCTCCTTGAGACCACTCCTTCAGTATCTCAGGCTGCTCAAACCACTAAACATGTTCAAACAAAGAACAAGGTACTTGTGGCTGAAGCCTATGACTGAGATGAAGAAGATGTCTCCTCAGATGATGAAGAAGTAAGAGTCAGTGCACTGATGGCACTTTCAGATAATGACCAGCTGGCTGTTGGAAAAAGCCATGCAAGAAATGGAGAGTGGGTTAACATCACCATGAAAAAGGTAAATATTTTACTATCTATGGATGATGATTCTGACTGGCAATCTTACTTGAATTACATAAATGTTGATCTTAAGTTTGTTGAAGAGTAAAGATTTAATTTGTTTTCAAAATACAATAAACTTGTTCAAGAATTAAATAAGTGTAGAGATGAACTACCTGTCTTGAAATAAGCAAAGCTAGAAGCTGTCACACTTCAAATTCAAAACACTAAAATTTTGAAACAAAAACAAGCTCTTCAAACTGAACTCAACAAAGAAAAGGCTGTCATTGAAAGCTGGACAACAAAGAATCCTAAAGTCTATGAAACTGTTAGTCTTATTCCCAGTTCTAAAAAGAAAATCATAGGAGAAGACCGACTCACTGAATCCCTTAGTGAGAGTCATAGTGAAAAGGCCTTTATACCAGCTGGCATATCTTTTGAGCAAGAAATGGAACCCAAGTCTAGTGATTGGGTTGAAAGAAACAACCCAGACAGTAAGTTACCTAAATTTGAGACTGGGAAAATCTTGCAACCTGAAAGTCAGGCTATCAAAGATATGCTTGGACTCACTGATAAACCCAGTAACACTGAGTCTGTCAATGAGTCTGAATCAGAATCACAAATACCTCTCCCACCACTGAAAGTCCTTCAGGGAGCAGCACCTAGCTCAGACTCATTGGGTAGAACCATCCTGAAGAGACCAATTTCTGAAGTCTCAGTTCCCACTGATGACTCAACACCTTCAGTCTCAACTGAGGTGAACACTGAAAGCCCTGATTCAAAATATGATCAGTTGGCTGAGCTTGTCAGGAAGCTGAGTGAAAAGATTGAATCATCTGAAAAACCTCAATCTAAGATTAAGGAACTCAAATCAGCTTCCTCAAGCACCTCAAAACCAAAATCTTCACCAAAATCTCAGCAAAGATGTGAACTGTGTAACTATACAAATCATTCCGCTGATGATTGTTATAGAATCCTCTTTTGCATGATATGCAAAAAGGAAGATCACAGGACTTTTGATCACTTGTCATACACAGTCTCATCCAATGTTGCAACACACTTTAAAGCACAGGCTTTTCAGTATCCTTCTGATTCTAAACAGAAACAATGGAAAAAGGTAAAGCTTTTTTCACCTTGTCCACATTGTGGTTTCAATGACCATCATTCTGATGACTGTCTAATGGATCCTTGCTATGACATATGTGGAGATCCCTCTCGTGACACCTCAAGACATGAAAAGGTCATTCAGGCTAGAAGAGGTATCACCAAGTCCTCTTCTCAGTCTACTGAGTCCACATCAACAATCAAATGTAAAGTCTGTGGAAGCACAGTCCATACCACCACTGATCATGCATCAATTGTATCTTTCAAAAAGGCCATCAAAGCCAAGCCCACCAAAAGGTAGGGTCACAGAAAAAACTGACACAGTTTACTATTTGTGCAGAGACATGCCAGAGAGCCTGTTTGGCATCTAGACAACGGATATTCAAGGAGCATGACTGGTGTGAAGGAATATCTGCACAAATATGTTGAGGAACCAGGACCTAAGGTGGTATTTGCTGACAATTCATCATGTCTCACTGAAGGTTATGGTTCAGTAAACTGTAGTGGAATAGTTTTTACTAGGATAGCTTATGTTAATGGCCTCAAGTACAATCTTATCAGTGTCAGTCAACTATGTGATGCTAAATACATAGTTCAATTTGATGATAAGTAAGGTAGCATCTTTAATGCAAATAAAGAAGTAGTTCTAATTGCACCAAGAAGACAGGATGTTTATGTGTTAGATATGTCTACTCTAACTCAGAATGGAACTTGTCTCTTTGCTAAAGCCACTGAAACTCTAAACTGGCTTTGGCATAAGAGACTCTCCCATCTAAATTTCAAAAACATAAACAATCTTGTCAAACAAAACAAGGTCCTTGGCTTACCTTCACTTGTGTTTTCAAAGGATAAACCCTGCTCTGCCTGTGAAAAAGGTAAACATCATAGAGCATCCTTTAAAACCAAACAAAACTTCTCCATCAAAAGCTGCCTTCATCTTCTCCATATGGATCTCTTTGGACCTATCAGTTCAATGTCCATTCATTATGAGAAGTATATTCTGGTCATAGTGGATGAATACTCAAGATACACTTTGGTTTACTTCCTGAACAAAAAGAGTCAGGCAGCTGAAATAATCATGTCCTTTGTCAGGAACATTGAAAACCAAAATGACATAAAAGTCAAACAAATTAGGACTGACAATGGGACTGAGTTCAAAAACCATGATCTTGAGTGTTTCTGTGATGAGAAAGGAATTTCTCAAAACTTCTCTTCTCCTTACACACCTGAACAAAATGGTGTTGCTGAAAGGAAGAATAGAACACTCATTGAGGCTGCTAGGACAATGCTAAATGGATCTGTACTATCCAAACATTTTTGGACTGAACCAGTTAATACTGTCTGTTATACTCAAAACAGATCCATCATTGTCAAGAGACATAGTAAAACTCCTTATGAGTTATTCAAAGGAAGAATCCCTGACATCAGTTATTTTCATGTCTTTGGGTGCCCTGTGTTTATTCACAATCACAAGGATCACTTAGGGAAATTTGATAAAGCTGATGATGGATACTTTCTAGGATACTCTCTTGTCTCTAAAGCCTTCAGGGTGTTCAATACAAGGAGACAACAAACTGAGGAAACATTTCTTGTCACCTTTGATGAGAGTACTGAAGCCATCAGATTCTTAAACACCTCAGTGGAAGAGATAGGAATTGATGATTCATCAAGATATCCTCCTGATGAACATCATCCTGATAGTAATCCTTCCACTCAATATCAAGCAGATGCTGATATATCCTATTACATTGTCCCTCATAACCTCCCTTATCCAACCATCACTGAGTTTGTTGAAGCACAAACATGTACTAGTGAAATCAATCAGTCTGAACAAATTGTCCAGGAACCAATCAATCTCAGTGATCAACTAGGTCAGTCAGGTACTCAAGATCCTGAAGATCTTCAAGTTTCTGCACCTGAACCTGCACCACCACCCAATCAGGCCTCTACAAGTTCAAATCAATATCCAAGACCTCAGGACAGTTGGAATAGGTCTAAAGATATTGAACTTGTCAACATAATTGGAGAGCCTACTGAAGGAATGCTTACTAGAAGCATGGCTGCTAAACTTAAGGCAGCCTTAGCCAATGAACGTCTATTTGTGGACTTCATCTCCAATATTGAACCTAAGAGTGTCAAAGAAGCACTGAAACATCCTAGTTGGATTCAGGCTACGCATGATGAACTAGAACAATTTGACAGAAACAAGGTAATGACCTTGGTCAAATGTCCTCAGGATGTTTCCATCATTGGCATGAAATGGGTATTCAAGAACAAAACTGATGAAAATGGAATAGTCATTAAGAACAAGGCTAGACTTGTTGCCAAAGGTTATAATCAACAAGAAGGCATTGACTATGAAGAAACATTTGCACCAGTTGCAAGAATGGAAGCCATCAGGATCTTCCTTGCATATGCAACCTACATGAACTTCAAAGTATATCAAATGGATGTAAAAAGTGCCTTACTCAATGGATCACTGAAAGAAGAAGTTTATGTTCAACAACCTCCTGGATTTGAAAGCAGTGAGTTTCCTGACTATGTCTGCAAGCTTGACAAAGCCCTTTATGGACTGAAACAAGCTCCTAGGTCATGGTATGAAACTTTTTCAGCCTTTCTCATCCAAAAAAAATTTGTCAAAGGCAAGATAGACAACACCTTGTTTATCTATAGGACAAAAGAAGATGTCATTCTTGTTCAAGTGTATGTGGATGACATCATATTTGGCTCAACAAGTTACAAACTTTGCAAACAGTTTGAAAAACTGGTGGCAAAGAAATTTGAAATGAGTATGTTGGGAGAACTCACTTACTTCCTTGGACTACAAATCAAGCAGACTGATAAGGGAACCTCCATCAGTCAAGAAAAGTACACTAAAAGCCTACTGAAGAAGTATGAGCTCAGTGACTGTGCTTCAGTGAAAACTCCAATGGTTCCCCTAAACAACCTAGGTCCTGACCTTGCTGGTAAACCGGTAAATCAAACTCTTTTTAGAGGAATAATTGGGTCACTGATGTACCTACTTGCATCAAGGCCTGACATCTAATTTTTAGTCTGTT
This sequence comes from Artemisia tridentata subsp. tridentata, assembly GCA_021014915.2. Lineage (NCBI taxonomy): Eukaryota > Viridiplantae > Streptophyta > Magnoliopsida > Asterales > Asteraceae > Artemisia > Artemisia tridentata. Next base: position 177,756,445 of record CP139509.1, read on the forward strand.
TATGTGCCAGATATCAGTCTGACCCAAGAGAATCAAATCTCACAGTTGTAAAAAGGATCATCATGTACCTAAAAGGTACTCCAAATCTTGGATTGTACTACCCTAAATGTTCAGGTTTTGATCTCAAAGGGTACTCAGACTCTGACTATGGAGGCTGAAACATGGATATGAAAAGTACTTCAGGCTCCTGCCAATTCCTTGGTGGTAAACTGTTTGGTCCGTCAGTACCCAAGCGTCCTGAAAACAGGATTTGAATACAAATTAGCGCAAGTGTTAATCAACCTTAAACACTCTCAAGTCACTGAGTTAATAGTCACTCAGTGAGTTACCTTCAAGATGCTTAGGACAAGTCTAATAAGAAAGATTCACCATTCAGTGATGCGAAACTCCCTGAGTGTCACTTAAGCCGAAGAAGAAGGTAATGGGTTCAGTGAGTGATGAAAAGAACTCACTGAACCCCAGTCTCCTCAACAACAATTGTAATTGAAGACTGAAGACTAAAGACCAAGCCTGAAGAATTTGAAGACTGAAAGAAAGGTAGGACAAGACGAGAAGAGTTTGAAAAGATAAGGAGATGTCATTATCAGGGCAAAGTCAAACTTTCCCTGAATGGCGTGAGAACAAGAACAGTGTTATCCTGACAAGCTCAGCCAACTGATCAATTTTTGAATCAGGGCTTTCTGTTTTTACTTCAGAAGGGACTGAAGTTGTTGAGTCATTAGTGGAAACTGAAACTTCAGGTTTCTGCCTTTTTAGGATGGTTTTTCCCAGTCCTGACTTCTCCTTTCGAGAATGTTGAGAATAGACTAATGGTGTGAGTTCTGAGCTTGGTGCAGCTCCCTGAAGGACTTTCAGAGGTGGAAGTGGTGCAAGTAATTCTGACTCAGACTCCTGGACAGACTCAGTACTACTGGGTTTGTCAGTGAGTCCAAGCATATCCTTTATAGCCTGACTTTCAGGCTCCAAGATTTTCCCAGTCTCAAAGTTTGGCAACTTACTGACTGGGTTGTTTCTAACAATCCAGTCATTAGACTTGGGTATCATCTCTTGGTCAAAAGATATACCAGCTGGAATAAAAGCCTTCTCACTGTGACTCTCACTGGGGGATTCAGTGAGTTGGTCTTCTCCTATAACTTTCTTGTTTTCACTAGGAATAAGACTCACAGTTTCATAGACTTTTGGATTCTTTTTAGTCCAGCTTTCTCTTTGTTAAGCTCAGCTTGGAGAGTTTGATTTTGTTTCAAAATCTCAGTGTTTTGAATTTGTAGTGTAACAGCTTCAAGCTTGGCTTGTTTTAAAACAAGTAATTCATCTCTACACTTATTTAATTCTAACACAAGATTATTATATTTTGACAACAAATTGAGTCTCTGCTCTTCAACAAACTTAAGATCAACATTAATATAATTCATACAAGACTGCCAATCAGAATCATCATCCATTGAAAGTAAAATATTTACCTTTTTCATGGTTATGTTGACCCATTCTCCATTTCTAGCATGGCTCTTTCCAACAGCCAGCTGATCACCATCTGAGAGTGCCATCAGTGCACTGACACGAACTTCATCATCATCTGAGGAGACCTCTTCTTCATCCCAGTCATATGCTTCAGCTACTAGAACCTTGTTCTTTGCTTGAACAGGTTTGGGGGTTTGAGCAGCCTGAGACATTAAGGGATTGGCCTCCAGGAGAGCAAGTTTAGCCTTACCTTTTCTATATTTAGTTTCAAAATCTTTTTGACCCTTTTGAACAGTATTGTTTTGAAAATTTTAGGTCGACTGAAGCATTTTGAGTTAAAACTTGCTAGTTCCTAATGAAGAACTGTTTCCAGAAAATTTATAAGAGGGTTCTGAGGTTGTTTTTGAAAAACAGTCTTTAGCAAAATGACCATTTTTACCACATTTGAAACATTCAGTGGTTTCATTTGCTTTAGCTTTTGAAAAGTTTGACTGATTTCTTTTGATAAAACATTTTGAATTAGCAAGGAGTGCCATTTCTTGAAATTCTAAATGTAAATCATTTAGGTACTCCTCACTAGTTCTTTCATCAACCTCATCATCAGAATCCTCTTGAAAATCCTGCACAACACCATTAGAATAGAAGGCAGTTGATATGGGTGAGGAAGTCAAGGCCTTTTTGGACCCAAGAGCTTTCTTAGAGTCTGGGTATCTTCTTGAGATTAAGTTGTCCTCATAGACAAATTTCCCATAGATCTCTTGGGGCTCAAGGGTCTGAATGTGATTAGCATTCCTGAGGCCCTGAGAGAAGTTTAGCCACTTCTCAGGGAGACTGTTGACAAAGCCAACATTTATCTCATGCTTAGACAATACTACACCATCATTTGACAATTCATTTATCAGGGTCTTGTATCTGGCATATGTCTGAGAGAGACTTTCAGAGTCCTTTGCCCTGAAAGTGTTATACTCAAGTTTCAGGTCCATGATCCTGTTTTTCTTGGTATCTGAGGGACCTTCAAAGCTATGAACCAAGTCAAGCCAAGTTTGTTTGGTTGTTGTAAAGTATTACGTTCTCAGTGATGAACAGGAGAAAGACCCTCTTCCTGAATTACCAAACCTTTATCAAGGCCACAGGTCTTGATTTCGCTGAGAACTTCGACCCTCAGTCCACTGATGCAGAAGTAAAGGCCGAATTGCTTTTACTAGGGCCACATGATGACAAGCATCCTGAAGTGGCCCCAGGAACCTTATTGGCCAAAGCACCAATAATAAAGACCTGGTTTCCTGCTGTCTGGAGGATCCCGATGACTTTTGTCATTCAGGTCCTTGGTGGCAATAAGTCCTCCACGGAGCAATTGAACACATCACAACAAATGATTGTGTTCAGCCTCCTGGAGGGCAAAAAAATCGATATTGGAGAGATAATCTTCAGAGACCTCATAGCCAAGCTATCAGGGAAATCTAGGCAAAGACACATTTCTTACCCTAGGTTCATTTTCTGTGTGCTTCAGGACTTGTTAGGCTCCGATTATGTCAGGCCAAATGTCCAGGGATCCAACCCTGACGTCTTACACAAGGCTAATTACTCGAGAGACCTCACTGAGGTGACACCAGTCCCCTTGACCACATATATGCTAATGGTCATTCAGGGACAAGACGCTATTTCTCCTATACCTTCTCCTTCAAAGAAGGAGAAGAAGAAAAAGAAGGCAGGGTCCAGGAAGGTGGTTCAACCCAAACAACTCGCCACTGAGACTTCTGCCTCAAAGCCTCAAGAAAGGCAACCCAAGGCCAAGACCACTGAGACACCCATTACTGAGACCCTCTTGGCCACAAAACAATAGCCAACGGAGGATTCTGAGAAATCACCCTAGGGTCCTCAGGCAAACCTGCTCCACATGGCTCTACTGACATATACAAGTCAGTGGGGTCAGGACTCATGCAACCCTCACATCCCAATGAAGGCATTAGTAAATCATCACCTTTGCCTGAGGGAGTACAGGGTCCTATACCCTCAGTAGAGCAACACCACTCTGCTAAGAAGGGGACCCACACCCTTACACATCCCGCTTACGGCTTTGGTATATAACAACCAGAGTCTCAGGGAGGACCGGCCCCTAAATCTTCATCAAGGCAGCACAACCTTGGTGGAAAGGGGGGCTGACAATGTACCCTCTTAATGGGTCGAAGGACACCCCTTCGAGCCTGTACGAAGCCTTCTCTTAGAAGGCCCAGGTCAATCTCCTAAAACATTTCATTGGCGTAAAACCATTCATCCATGAAGTGGTTACCAAGTGGGAAGCCGCCAGTCGAAGCCTTAAGCCCTTCGGGGTACTTCCTGCGAGGATACTAGAAAGGAGAACCACATTGACTTGGCCATACCCACGTTCCCTCTTCCTTTAGGCTTTCCCGCCAAGGATGAGATCGTGGGCCACAAAGCCCTAGCGATTACCACAAATCATGGGACGCCCCCATGATCTCCGAATTATGTGCAAGAGCTCTCTAAGGCCTATTTCCTCCCCTATAAATAGCTTAGACGGCAAGAACAATGGTATGCAAACTAGACTCTCTCATTTCACTACCAACTTATCATATCACATACTTATTTGCACGCCGGAGGTGGTTCGCAGGGTCCAACCCCTGCGCAATAACTTAACGTAGTGTCTTAGTATTTCTTATTTCAGGTTAAGAACAAGCTTGGCGCAACCTCAACACCCCATACATCCTTTGATCATCATCGAAGGCCTGGTCGTGCAATTTATTTTTGTAATCAGTGGCGCCATCCGTGGGACCGCTACAACTGGTCTCGTTATTTCCAAGCTTATAACCGACCAACTACTTTCACTATATATCCGGCATGAATCAAGGGAGAGAAGATACTCCCTCTCCGAGTTTCTTGACCTTGGCGCCAATACCAATTAACGAATCCAACAACTTCCCCCCCCCCCCCCCCCCAATAACCGCTTTCACGTTCACAACACGTTCTCACCCAGAAGTAACACCCAACCATCATGCTTCGACATCAGCCAATCCGGAGCCTGTTATTAGCCCAGCCTTTGTCGAAGCCAACCACGAAGCCTTAGAATCCCTCTTAAGGGCTCGCAAAAGGCAAGTTAGGAATGATGAGATGCAAAGGGAGTTGGAATACTCAAGTGATGACTATGAGGAAGAGATGGAAATGAAGCCTAGGCCTCTGACGCAAGGAGCAACACTCTCGGCCCTAAGGATAGGGTCACCAGTTGGTCGAAGGCCAAGTAGAAGGTACGTTGGGTTCGAAGAAGTCCCGGTGAGGGCTCCGACTAGGAGAGAAGGAGCGGTTGCCGAAGGTTCCAACGGGAGGAGCCAACGAAGGGAAGAGACGGGGTTGAATCTACCTCCGTTGTTAGCAGCTCATCTTGGGAGAACTGAAACAGGGGTTCCGTTGCATCCTTCTCACGCATCAGGCGTAGAAGGCAATCCGCCTACAATTAATATGGGAATAAATTTTCCTCCCAATGGTATGTACCCCTCGTTCCAAACTCAGTCTTACCCTCAAGGTTTATATCCTCCAGTAAATGGGCAGCCTAATAACCCAGGTCTCCCTCAACCTTATGGGAGCATACCCTTTGGGCATCCTACAGTATACCCTCCGTATGCCATGGGAAACGGTTATCCGTTCAGCATGAACACATCTTATCAGTCCTACCCTAGCCAAACTCCCATGGGAGTACCCCCAAACTATAACCCATATAATGTTGTCCCTATGTATGCACCACCTTACAACTGCCTATATTCGGACCCCATGGGTTCGGCTGCACCTTTCGTTAGATGGATAGAAGACTACCCATTGCCTGATGGGTTGAAAATGCCTTCGCACATTGACTTATGATGGGAAAGGGGATCCAGACAATTTCTTACATTTGTTCGAAGGGGCCATTAAGATGCAAAAGTGGGTCATGCCTGTAGCCTGTCACATGTTTACGTACACCCTACGGGATTCTGCCCGTATTTGGTGGAACGGGCAAAAGCGTGGCAACATTGTCAACCTTGATGATCTCAAGGCTAAGTTCTGGTCACACTTCAGTCAGCAAAAGAAGTTTACAAGGACTCATCTGACGGTGCACAACATTAAACAAAAGGAGAACGAAAGCACAAGGGCTTTCGTCACTAGGTACACCGATGAAACTCTACAGATCTTGGGTCTACATGAAGATCAGCGCATCTCTGGATTCGTACATGGTCTGCGAAATCGAAGCTTGGTGGAATTCCTGTCCACTGACCTTCCGACAACTTACAAGGGTTTAATGGAAAAGACATATACTTGAATTGAAGCAAAGGAAGTGTCTACTAATGGTGCTCCGATCGACAGAGAAAAGTTTTCGAAGCATTCTACGTGGGAAGGATCAAAGAACAAGAACAAAAACAGAGACAGGTTTTCTCCGTACAACAAAGGTCCAAACCACGGTTTGCTAGGACACCTAACTAAGTATCCGAAGGAAATACTTGCAACAGAGAGGGCTGCTAAAGCATTCGAAGCGCCCCATCGCATGACAAGCAAGGGTAAAAACAGGGATACGAGCAAGTATTGTCACTTCCATGAAGATTATGGCCATGATACGAATAGTTGCAGGGAGCTAAAAAAGCAGATAGAAGAAGCTGTAAAGTCCGGGCAGTTGGCACATTTGGTGAAGGGTATAAAGAAGGGCAAGGAAAAAATTGTTGGAGTATGCTCGTGTCATAATGACTAGTTATATCGCTAGACATATGTGAGCCTATGGGGTCACACACATATACAATGAGGTGCCACTTTATATATCGTGTTTATCGTATTTACAATATATAAATAAACGTACGTAACTAGGAACCGCTATTGGGCTTCTAATGACTAAGTAATGGACTTAATCTATTGGACTTGGAAAACAAAGGGGAAGCCCATTTTGATCCCATACATGGCCGGCCTATAGAGGAGAAAAAGAAGGGATTGGTTTTGGAATTTTGGTCAACAAAAATCACATTAATCTTGATCATTATTGTGATTAACTATTGCCTAAAAACTCTCCCTCCTCCTCTCTTGAAAGTCACGGCTAAAACAAACATCCCATCAAGGGTTTTGTTTTCTTCCATCTCTTCTTTGATTCTTGTTCATTCAAAGAAGACTAGCAAGGTTACGGTGTTGAAGGACTAACATCCATTGGCATACGGTGAAGTGTAGTGTGGACAGACATGACAGGGGTCCCCAGGACTCTTATGATCGATGGCAAGCCCTTCGGCACAGAGCATAAGCTTAATGAGTTCAAGCACATTGAACCAATTAAGCAGAAGCGACGAAGCCTGGCACCTGAAAGGAACGCAGCCGCTTGCAAAGAGGTGGATGAACTTGTACGAGCAGGAATACTTAGAGAAGTAAAATACCAAAACCTGGGTAGCTAATCCAGTTATGGTCGACTTCACCGACATCAACAAAGCTTGCCCGAAGGACTGCTACCCTCTGACAGAAATTGATTGGAAGGTCAAATCCCTCTTGGGGTTCCGTTTAAAATGCTTTTTGGATGCCTACAAAGGGTATCACCAAATACAAATGGCGGAGGAAGATGAGGAGAAGACAACCTTCTACACAGGAAAGGGGGTCTACTGCTACAAGAAAATGCCTTTCGGTCTGAAGAACGCAGGGGCTACTTATCAACGGCTGGTAGACAAAGCCTTCCATAAGCAAATAGGAAGGAACTTGGAAGCCTACGTTGATGATATGGTAATCAAAAGCAGGACCGAGGAAGACTTACTCTCCGAAATTCAAGAAACTTTTGATCAATTAAGGGCAATCAACATGAAGCTTAACCTAAAGAAATGCTCTTTTGGCATGGAAGAAGGCAATTTCTGGGACATTTGATCATGAAGCAAGGGATTAAAGCTAACCCTTCAAAGGTCAAAGCCATCACTGATCTACAAGCTCCAAAGTCGTTGAAAGAAGTACAAAGCCTAAATGGGAAGCTCGCAGCACTTAGCAGGTTCCTGTCGAAAGGCGCGGATCGATTTTGCCATTTTTCAAAACACTCAAGGGGTGTACAGATAAGAAGACTTTTCAATGGAGTTGTAAGGCAGAAGCCGCTTTTCAGAAGCTGAAAGAGTTCATGGAAATTTTACCAACACTTACAGCCCCAATCAAAGGCGAAGTGTTATTCATGTACATTGCGGCATCCTTTGAAAGCATCAGTGTTGTGCTCTTGGCAGAAAGGGAAAAGAAGCAAGTCCCAATCTACTTCGTCAGCAGGGTCCTGCAAGGGGCTGAATTAAACTATCCGGAGTTGGAAAAGCTAATCCTAGCCTTGGTTTATGCTGCAAGGCGCCTTCAAAGGTACTTTCAAGCTCATCCCATTATGGTATTGACTGACAAGCCGATTAAACAGATACTGTTGAAGCCTAAGAAATCAGGTACGGTAGCCAAATGGGCTATCGAACTGGGAGAACATTAGATAGAGTACAAGGGATGAAACTCCGTCAAAGGTCAGATACTTGCAGACTTTATCGCTGAAACACCTTCCGGACCTAGTCAAGAAAAGGAAATCCCAAAGGAAAAGCCCCCAAAGACGAAGGAGGGGTGGAAATTGTACACAGACGGAGCCTCAAGCTCCGATGGTTCGGGAGCAGGTCTAATACTGGTCAGTCCGGAAGGAAAGGAATACACTTATGCATTACGTTTTGAGTTCGAGGCTACAAACAATGAAGCTGAGTACGATGCTTTGCTAGCTGGCCTCCGACTTGCAAAGGACATGGAGGTTCGTGACCTCTCCATTTTTATGGACTCGCAGCTAGTCGCCAACCAAATCAAGGGCTCTTACGAAGCAAGGCAGCCCACCATCAAACAGTATTTGGATAAAGCTAAAGAACTCCTTCACGGGTTCGAGTCCTATGATATAGCACATGTTCGTAGAAACCAAAACAAGAAAGCAGATACCTTAAGCAAGCTGGCTTCGATGGCATTTGCTCACCTAACAAAGGAAGTTTTAGTGGAAGTATTGGCCGATTGGTCAATCAAACGAGGCGAAGTGTCTGACGTCATGCTTGAAGAAGGAACCAATTGGATGACTCCAATAAGGGAGTACTTGATCAGTTGTATTCTGCCAGAAGATCCTAAGCTTGCACGAAAGGTCAGGGTCAAGGCTCCCCAATATAGACTTATTGGGGATAATCTCTACAGGAGGTCCTTCTTATCTCCATGGCTTCGTTGTGTGGGGCCAAAGCAAGCTTCGAACATCATCTACGAGGTACATGAAGGATCCTGCGGAATGCACGCAGGCTCTCACTCCGTTGTCTCAAAAATAATGAAGCTTGGATATTACTGGCCATGCATGCACAGGGACGCAACGGAGATAATACAAAAGTGTGAAGCATGTCAGATCCACTCCAAAGTTCCAAGACTGCCTAAGCAAGACATGACCTCTGTCACTTCAGCATGGCCTTTCTGCCAGTGGGGAATCGATATAGTCGGACCCCTACCAGTAGCTCCAGGAGGGGTAAAATTCTTGGTCGTAGCCATAGATTACTTCACCAAATGGGTTGAAGCCAAGCCTTTGGCATCAGTAACAGGAAGACATATGGAAAAGTTCGTATGGGAACACATAATCTGTTGATTTGGGGTTCCTCACATTATCATCTTTGACAACGGAAAGCAATTCGCCGAAGGGGTGTTCCCAATCTTCTACGAAGGCCTAAAGATCAAACAGTCATTCACTTCCGTGTACCATCCTCAGGGTAACGGGCAAGTTGAAGTCACCAATAGGGACATTGTTAATGGAATCAAGAAGAGGTTAGGACGAAGCCATCATGGGTGGGTAGACGAACTACCCCAAGTTCTGTGGTCACATAGGACGCACCCTAAGTCAAGCCACTGGGAAACTCCTTTTAGCCTTACTTATGGAACGGAGGCTGTTATACCCTCCGAAATAAGCATTGAAACAGAGCGAATTGTGAACTTTGAGGCACAAACAAATGAAGATGGGCTTCGGGAAAACCTTGATCTACTCGAGGAACGAAGGGAAATAGCCTCAATAAGAGAGGCTATCTACAAATAAAAGTTTGAAAAGTACTACAACAACCGAGTTCGACCCTCCACATTCAAGCCAGGTGAATATGTCCTTCGGTTAAATAGTGCAAGCAAGGCTGAGTACGAAGGAAAGCTAGGGCCCACATGGGAAGGACCCTACATCATATCGAAAGCCTATGGCAACGGAGCCTACAAGCTCGCAACGCTTAAGGGAGAGGCCATGGATAGGACTTGGAATGGTACCAATCTTCGTAAGTTTTACATATAAGACTTACTACTTTTAAAACACTTAGCTTGTTTTTTCAAATTTATGTAACGCATTCTTCTCACTTGGGGAAAGAAGCATTAATGGTAGGTGTCTTAGTGTTCATTTCTTAAAATGATGTAATTCTCCCTACCCAATTAATGATATAACACATTTCCCTCAAATCTCTTGTTTCTTTCTTTACAACAAAGATCTGTTTAGCCAAGTACTTTACAAGTTTCAATGTCGAAGGATGAATCATGACACATGTCTTGTATACACATAGCATCCATCACAATTCACATTAACTTTCCTACAAGTCTTAGGGCATTCTAAGCCCTTTGTATCTTAAGGATAAAGATGGAGTGGGTCACGACCCTCTGTCGTCGTCAAATTATACGATTGCTAAAAATCTTGGTCCAAAATACACACAATAAGGTTATAGCCTTAGGTTGTATGTGTACGTTTATTATAAGCGTAAGAGAAGAAAAGCACAAAATTCAAAGCGGGACATTGTCCCCTAACTGGCATTAATAAGACTAAACATGGTCAAAGCCAACCCAAGCAATTGTCTGAAACATGGGTCGAAGCCCAGAAAGAAACAAAGATAAATTGTTCAACACATAGGCACATGCCTATTAAGCATCATGAGAAATTATTCAAAGGGTACATACCACCCTTGGGGCCAATTTCCTGCCAACATGGCAGTCTTCAAGCATCCATCGGGGACATTGGATCCTCTTAATGTGGTGTAGATATAGGTTTAGCAGATGCAGTCTACCTGGTTGGAGACGGAGGCTGAATTGTTCGAGGCTTTTTTGAGAGGAGATCTTCTATCGGTGCTAAGGGATCCTTGGTTGCTTCTGTAAGAAAGGGGTACTCTGCTGAAGTTTACGCGTTGCCAGCATCATTATACTCTTGCTCAGACGTGGGGCGGTAGTAAGGTACCTTCGACAAGACCACAGGCTTATTGGTCTTGGCAATTTCTTCCAACGTCGTACATTTACCATAGAAAATGGCCGCGTTCACCAGCTTCCCAATGATCTCCCCCACCTAATCGCTGTGGTGTAACTCCATTGCTACATAAGGAACAACCTTCGACACCACCTCAGATTTGTCCTTCTTCAAACTCTTGCATTGGAGTTTTAGTCCATCTAACTCCTCATGTAGCTTGATCTCCTGCTCCACCAACCTAGCCCTTTCGACTTCAAGACCTGCACATTTAGACTCAAGTGTAGTAACTTGTGCCTTGTAACCAGAAACCTTAGCCTTCTCTATCCTCAGTCTACCACACTCCGCTTGAGCCTCTTTCAATTGTTCTTCAAGGTTGTCAATTTTAGCCCGAAGGGCTTCATACCGAGGATTCTTTTCGAAATCCAACATGGCCGCATCACATCTGGCCTCTAGTTCTGCATACTGACTTTCCCTGCTCTTCTCTCTAGCAACAATCACATCTATCTCTTCCTTGGCATCCTTCACCGTACGAATCAACTCCCTTGTACGGGTGTTGAGATGATTATCCAGCATGGCTTGTCTTGTGTAACTTTTGTCATGCAAGTCACATAGCCTCTCAATGGACATGTCACTCAGGGTTCTCCTCCATTTAGCGGGAGTAACATTGTCAACCAGTAGATGGCAGGTGAGTGCGTTTGGCAGCTCTTTGGTGTTCGGCAATCCTGCATAAAACACATCCATCAGACACGGAGCACATTAAGGAAGGGGGAATTAAAGAAATTTTTACTTACCATGGATTTCATCATCCTCAATGGTTTCTTCAGTCGGGTGCATGATCGCCTTCCCATGAGAAGTCTTTTGCTTTGTAGTCCTTGACATAGGAGTAGGAATGTTTAGCTTCCTCTTGGGGGTGGCCTTTAAAGGCCATGCACTTGTTCCCTTTCTGCTTCGCACTCTGTCTGTAATGCCGGAGGACCCTACGATTGTCACTTGGTTACCCTCGGAGAGGGGATCATCAGAATCAGCAATATTCTCCATAAATTGGGGGTGGGGGGGGGGCTTCCTCAGTACTTACAGGTTTGGAGGGGGGATCACTACAATGGGTTGAACAGTTTCGGCATCCACATCATTGTTATTAACATAGACAGACGGAGACCCCACTCCATAGCTTACATTCTTCCGGTCCTTGGGAATGAAACTAACTTCCTTGGACCAACCACCGAAAATTCCAGAAAGCCATTCCTGCAACAACAAAAGAAAAGAGATAAATATCAGCAGATAAGTTATTTACTTTATTTAAATAGGAATATACATACTTTTTCCTTCACATATTATCTCAGGTTTCAACGGAGAGCCTTCCCAACGGTCAACAATGCCCGCCATGAATAGGATTGACTCAGGAAATGTTTGGACATCAACTAGGTGGCGTGCAAGACGTTGATACATGGGACTGCTTCTTATTTCGTATGGCAAGGGGTCATTGAACCTTTTTTCATCAAACTGATAAGCTTCATCCAACAAAGCAGGGTACTCTGGAGGTATGATTGTGTTTTGAATATAGAAAAATAGCCCTTTCCAATTTCTTATGTTGGAGAATGGTTTAGTTACCAAGTACGGCACATCGTGCTCACCCCTCTTGGCCAAGGTTATCCAATCACCACCAGGATAGAGGTTAATAAACCCCCTGAGCACTGTCAGGGTCGGCTCATAACCATAAGCCTTGCACATTACAATGTATGTGGTCAATTTGGCTAGGCCAAAAGGATTCAACCTTGAGATGTGTACTTGGTAGTATTGCAAAAACTCTAAAATTAACGGATGAATAGGAATCCTAAGATTAGACTGAGTGAATGCATGCACATATAAGCCCACATACCCTTCGGGGGTGTAAAAAATATTCTGGGTTTTGCTCGGAAGCATAACCTTGAACCCTTGTGGTATGGGGTAGTCATCAAGAAAATCCGCAAAAGCTTTTTTCGATAAAGTACATTTTTGTTGCCTGATGATTCTTTTAGCGGCCATACTCATATCGTATTGAAATAATAAGAGCTAGAAATCAAAGATGGATGACGGAATTTTACCTTTCGAATCAATGGAAGCACAAAAGCACAGTAATGTGTATGTGTATTTTGGGCGGAAGGTAAAAATATGCTAGGGTTTACCGTACCAAAGGGTTTATATACCCATTGTATTTTTAATCTTAGCCGCACACGTGTCCATCTAACTTTGACACATACGCGGACTTCAAAGGGATTTTAAATTTCTTAGACGTTTGAGAATACCGAAATCCTAGCCATTATGGCCTAGGTAGCAAGTGGATGTATCATCATTAAGCGCATTAATTGCGCAGGTTAGTTGTAAGTACTTCTCCTTTTTTCGTACGACTTTGTGACAAAGGGGATGGAGTATAGGTGATGTGCGTGTCGTTGTGTTCAAGTTTTAAAATTTATAAACACGATTTATCCAATTCTCTAATCACATATACGAGCAAGTATACTCGTCCGTGGTAGTAAAGGTGGGTAAGTCGAGATCGTCCCAAGGGAATTGGGGTTGAGGTTTAGTAAATAAGTTTTAGTAAAATGGAGTGTCAATCCAATTTGAAGCAAATTAAAAACAAACAAGCAAGGTTCAATCAATCAAAAACTAATATACTTGTGTGTAGTTTCCATGACAATTGTTTAGAGTAACCAATCAAGTTGGGTGTTACTTGTAATGATGCACAACTTAAAATGAATGATTCTCAATCTATGGTTTTTGTCATGAGAAATCATATCTAAGAATTCAATCTCCTAGTTAACTCCTTTCGGCCATTATTAACTATTACGATAATTCTATTAAGTCCTTTTTGTTGTTTGAAAGCATGTCTTATCTCAAGAATTCCTACGAATCCTTTCGGCCTTTTTCGTGATGAAATCGTTTCCAAATCCATTTTAATGAGTAAAGGTGTTGCTTGTCACACACCACAATCCATACTAATTCGTGCACTAACTTTTTGGAATAAAAACATAAAGAAAACTCCTTTCGGCCTTGTGAATCTTTGAAAATGTTTTTACCAACCAATTAAGCAAGATTAGATTTTATCTCAACAAACTCATAAAATAAGATATGTTTTCATGCATCACTATGATAAGACTACTCCAACAATTGTCACATCATCCACACACAAGTATAACTAAATTACTCCATAACAATCATAACCAAACACAAATAATTAACCAAACTTTCATTCATCATATAGTAAAAGTAAAAGTAGTTCATGATAACTCAACAAGAAATACCTATCAAGGAATTACAAGAACTAGAATTGTGGAACTATAGCAATCCACACTCCTCCAATCGCCTATTATCACAAGTAAACAACTCCACACACGGACGCAACTCTTGAGACTCGAACTCAAGATCTCCTGGACGTTTTCACAGCAACTACAAGCTTTTGGGCAATAATAATAATAATGGTGTAGCTTTCTTAGGTTATGTCACTTCCCCAAAAGAACTCCTTTTGTAAACTAACTAAGGGTTCCTTAAATAAGTGAGGAAACCCTTCTTATCCAAGTAAAAATGTACCATATGATTTAACAGCTGAGAAATGATAAGCCTCAATGATTATGGGGCTTAAATTCACCATTTAATGCAACTTTGTAACTTCAGTGTTGGCCAACCGATCGGTATTTGGCTCCTACCGATCGGTTGGAGCTCTCGGTGTTTCCAACTTCACTCTATCCGAATCGGATGCGGGCAGAATCCGATCGGATGGATGATCCTGCCATGCACTTTTATTTTCTTTTATTCATTTCTCGTTACGTGCTTGATCCTTCGCTGTACCATTGATTTCCTTCATAGAACTTGATCTTTTCTTGATATATTAAGCATAGAAGTATTGGTCTTATCAATTCTTTGAAGTATCAAATGGTTTCTTTCTCGTAATTCTCCTTATGCGCATAATCTCTTCATTTCTTCGTGTTTTCCTCCACTTTTCCTGTACTTGGCTATATTTACTTGCATACACACTTTTTCATCATTTAGCAACAAATACATGCAAATATAACCAAATTTGATGCACAAAACTAGCAATAACGCACCTAAAAACATGTTAGATTTAAGCGTTATCAAATCCCCCACACTTGAGTTTTGCTCGCCCTCGAGCAAGTCTAATTTTTAGAAAAACTGAATTCAATGGTATTTTCATTATGTTCATGAAAAAAAAAAATCCTTGAAATGTATGCAAATTAAATTGAGCTTTGTTAACATCACCAAGTACCTCACAAAGGAAATTTTAGATTCACACAACTCTCGATAGTAGATTTGATTGTAGATCACTCAATTGCTTAGACGCGATTCATGTCTCTTACCATAAGCTTGTACTTGTATCAAAACAACAAAATAAAACATCAAAGAGGTCTTTTATTTGGGTTTAGGCTTCAAAAAGGGTTTTGATTACCTAGCTAATGTATAGATATTTCATACAAGTACATCATAATTCGCTAACAACGAATCCTTGTGTAGTCAAGCAACGGATGGTCACTAGATCGTGCCTTGGTTCGCTAACGACGTTACTTGCATAACGGATGGTCACCAATTTACTCACCAGATCGCTAACAACGCTTTTCAACTACCCAAAAACTCGGATGGTCACTAGAACATACATGTGCTACATATCTAAACAAAGCCATCACTAAATCCGAATGCTCGAATAAAGTAATTGGTAAGGGAAAGGGATAAGACATGGGAATTTGATTTGGTTCTATATAAAAAAAAAACAAGAATCAAGCCCAAATTCAATCCTAACTCTTTACATCACAAATGATTACTCACCAAACTTCTTCGATCATTATTCCGCATTTCATATAAACTCCATCTTCCATAATAACTCTTTGAATATCTTATTTTCACACATACATAGCTCATTGGCTTTTCTCTTTTCTTTTTCTTTTTTTTTTTTTTTTTTTTTTTTTTAATTTTTTTTTATAATTACCCCCACACTTTGGATGAGCACACGCTACAAAAAATATAAATAAGAGTAGCGACCTCCTTCTTCATTGAAACAACATATATACATACAAGGTGTGGTCAATCATGCAATCATCAAAAATAAATAGTTTCGAACTTCATTAGGACTTGATTCGGGAAAGTCTAAGGTGTATGGTGCAATAATTTTCTGGGTTAAATCAAAAGAAAAGATAGGCTTAAAAGGGTGTAACTAAGGGTGTCTAGCATATAATGCTAACAAATGGGTTCCAATTACTAAGGACAACTAACCAATGTGGTTAGCAAAAATGTATTGTAAACGGAAGGCCATTTGGTGAAAATCCTAATTTGCCTCTTATCATTTGAATATATTTTATTACTTGAAAGTAATTTTAACCGTAATGCATAACAAGTACAAGTTCTAGAATCGACATAATCACCGGCACACTCATACGAAATATAAGGCATGAATCCTCACAATTTAAAGTGGTGGTAAAATGTACTTAGCAATAGTTACCAAAAACTCTCAAAACTTGACTACATTCCAAAAAAAATTTCAAAATAACCTTATTATTTACCATTGAATCAATTTGTCTATCAACTAGAAAAAATCAAAGGCGAATAAATTCACACATTCTAGTCCTTGAAATCCAAAAATCCAAACTTTTAAAAAAAAAAACAAAAATCTTTCCTATTTACTTCCCTCCCCCACACTTAAGTTTTGCATTGTCCTCAATGTAATAAAACGAACTTCAAAGTAAAGGAAATGGAAAGAAAAATAGAAAAAAAACTACCCGGAAAAAATTAGCATAAGCCTAGTTGATCACAAGTAATCTCATGAGTTCTTCCAACTTCAAAAATTGATCAACACTAAGCTTTCGTCAATTCTTCCCCTGCAAATACTGCAAACTATGCTCGAAACAAACAAACAAAATACCAAAAACAAACAAAAATAATAACAAAAATAATAAAAAAAATCCCAACAAACCAAAATTAAAACAAATAAATCCTACAAGAGTTAAAGTTTAAAGTAGTAGAAAATAGAAAATAGAAATAGTTCAACCATCATTGTTTTGAAACCATAATCATAAACCATCCCAAGTGGTTATTGGCTGAATATCCAAGACTTCTGGAAGCCCTCTTAACTTTCCATTCCTGCCATCTCTAAGGTAAAATGTGGAGAAAAACTCCAAACACCATTCACGGTTAACATTCTCGTGAATGCTAAACACATTCTCCCACAAATAATCCTCAAAACTAGAACCATCTCCTTGGTTTGGCCATTTTCCTCCCTTGTAACTTCGATCGACGCTCACGAAAAGCGTGCCTCTCTTCGCTGCTTAAACCACTAAACTTCAAATTCTCGTTACGCTCTAAATTCACAGTATACTTAACCTTCTCTTTGATATTCCTATTCACAAACTTTTGCACAATTGGATTACTAACTTCACGCGATGAACTCGATCCTCCTGCAAGAAATCTTTGTAGAAATCATGATTATTCGTTAGTATAAGAGTATAAGAAACAAAGTTAGATGATTAAGAAGTCCAAAAGATTCGATTTGAAAATCTTCAAAAAGTTTTACCGAGGGCTCCATCCGATCGGTATCTCTCTCCATCCGATCGGATGGAGTTATGACATTGTCCAACCGATCGGTAGCAACTCGCAACCGAATCGGATGTACTCACTGTATCAAAAACAAAAATTTTTCGACTCCAAATCAATCCTATCTAGTTCCACTCTTCCTTATCCTGCATTTCATCAATCACTATGGTCTCTACACATCCCACTTATCTCTAAATCATATCCATAACATACTTGCATGATCAATCTTAGAACCTATGAACATATTCAAAATCAAACCTTATTGATGTTCTAATCCACAATGCATCATCCTAGGAACACTAATTAACATCTAAACAACATCTGGAAATCATTAATTTCTACCCAGAATCGATTCAAAGTTTTGACCCTTATGATTCAAAAAATCAATTAATTCATTCTTCCTCAAAACTTAATCAATCCATCTCATTCTTTTTGCAATGATTTCCTCAATCATTTACCCATCTATTCCAGAAAAATCATGCCTTAATTCGAACTATATCAAAAACGCCTAAATTTTGACCTAATTCAATTAATTCGAATTAAAACCTAATTGACACAAATTGATGATGTTACTTACTTGTTTTGGTGCCATTGATGATCCTTCAACTCTCCTGCAACTCTTAAAACTCTCCTAATGGTCGAATTAATGAACCCCAAGTGTGGTGGAATGAGTGTGTGTGTGTTTTTGATTTTTTGAAATCTTGGGTATATATACTTCACTCCATCCGATCAGTATTTCATCCAACCGATTCGGATTGAATTTTTGCAAAACTTCACTTTTTCTTTCTTTCTTCAATACTTTGACACTTGCAAGAACAAATAGAAAGTACTTTACTCCCTAAAAAAGACTTCTCTTTAAGTAAAAATACCACCAACACACTTATTCTCCCAACTTGTTATCCAAACTATCTCTACAACTTCTAAAACAAAACTTAACTCCATAGATAAAAACTTAATAAAACCATAAGGTAACCAAAAGGTCTTAAACTTAAATCAAACTTAAATGCAAAACATTAAACTACTATTAAAAATGCATTAAAAATAAACAAACAAACAAACATTAGCACAAGCCTTGTGCTTTATTCTTCAACTTTTGCTCTTCAACCTTCATCCTTCAAAGTATTCATGCTTCAAGATGTCTTCACTTTGAAATTTACCGGATAACTTTCGGTTAGTCACTTGTGTTTTAAACTTCCTTGCAAAATTTCTTCCATCCGGACAAACTATATCAAACTTCACATGCCACTCTCCATCACCTTCTTCTTTCTTGTAAACACTAACTCCTTCGGGTCCCCATTCCAAATTCTTCAATTGAACCGGTAAGGATCCAAGAAAATCTGTCAATTTATGGAACACAAAAACATTCTTGAATGGGTTATAGAAAACCTCCATAGCTAATGCTCTTTCCAACTCATCTTCAATACCAAAGTAACTAGGAACAATCGGCCCATATTTAGGTCTTCCCTCCTCATCTCTACCAACTTCAAAACAACCTAAATGGTCTTCTTCTTCTTCTTCTTCATACACTTCCTTAATAATCTTGCCTCTAGGTTTTGGATAATAGGTATGCTTCAAGATCCCATCACTAATAGTCATAGTACCTCTACCCATATCTATAATAGCTCCGCAAGTTCTCAAAAACGTTCTTCCTAACAATAAAGGTAACTCCTTATCTTCCGAGATATTAAGTACAAGAAAATCGGCTAAGAAAGCTTGATATCCTACTTGCACTCTAACATTCTTCACTTCCCCCATTGCTTTTGCTCTTGAATTGTCAGCCATAGTAAGATTATATTGATTTGGTTGAGGATTACCAAGTCCTAATCTTTTGTACAACGGGTATGGCATCACATTCACACTTGCTCCTGTATCGGCCAATGCATACATTGCATCGGTTTCATTCACCTTAATGGGTAACACAAAATTCCCCGGATCGCTCTCTTTCTTAGGCAACCCATTTTCAACTATCCTTTCCCTTGCAAACTCATCAAAATTCTTATCCTCTAGCCTAGCTGTTGCCATCATAACCGCATCTAACTTCTTACGATAAACCATGTAATTTTTCAACACTTCTATAACCGGCTTCTCTTCCATAAGCTCCTTAAATTTCATTTCCAAGTTCTCCAAAACAGCTTCCTTTTGTTCTTGAGTCAATGGTTTAACTACTTGAGGTGATTTGGGCGATGAACTAGATGAACTACTCTCATTTTTAGGGGTGGAGGGTTGGGTAAGTTTGTTAAGTGGTGTTTTCTTGCGATTAGCCTTTCCCATTTTAACAATCTCTCCTCTTCCTTCCTTCTTCTCTACCATATCATCATCAACATCAATTCTCATCTCTCCCATAGCAAAATCAACCCTACATTTAGTTTTCACCATGAAATTTCTACCAAACATAACTTCCGGTTCATCCACATTTCCATATTCCAACACAACAAAATCAATCTTGAAAACATGACCATGAATATTAACTTTCACATCTCTCACTATCTTCCTACCATAATTCTCATAATCAAGCCTAACAAAGCCAAGCTTACCAAGCATTTCATTCGTAATGTAATTCTCACCATATTCCATATTAAGTTGAGCATCCCAAGCCTTAACTCCTTCCACACCACATGGTGTAGCATACCTCATAAATGGTACATCAAACTCTTTAGGTGGTGCTTGCGTGAACACAACCACTCTTTTCTCCTTAGGTAAACAAACACTGCTTTCGCCAACTTCTTCTTTCCTTTCTAAACCAATCTTAGCTTCATCCAAAATGCTTTCCAACTTCTCCAAAGAATCTCCTGAATCTCTCAACATCTCTTCCAAATGTCTCAAATATTCCGAAACATTGCTTAAACTCTCCATTCTACTTAAGCACTATCATAACATAACCACAAAACAAAAATTCCAAACTATTAGCGTGAGGGTTAGTTATAATCGAACAATATCAAAATATCAAACAAAAATAAGCTAACAAACAACTTCAAATCATCAAAACATCAAAACAACTAAAAATAAAAAATCATAAAAACTTTTACCGAGGCAACCATCCGATCAGTATCACCTTCCATCCGATCGGATGGGTAAACTGCAAAAGATGAAATCTCACCAACCGAATCGGATGCGGGCGGCCTCCGATCGGTTCGATCGAAAAAAAAAATTATAATGATAATAATAATACTAAACTAACTAATGACAAAACTCTTTTTAACTTGTTTTTGTGTTTTTTTTTTATAGAAAAACTAAAAAGAAGAAATAACTAATAACTAAAACTAATTAACATAACCCTACAATTACTTATCAAGCATTAAATTATCTAATTAACTTTTAACTCTTTAACTAATGACCATAAAAACTAATTATAACTCATTCAATAAAAACTATAAAACTACCAAACATTAAAATTAATAAATTAACTAACATTAACTAATATTAAACATAATAAAACTTTTCTAATACCCTAAATTAATTAATCTAATTACTCTACTAATTAAACATAACATTAATGAATCATAAAAACTGAAAAATAACAAAAATTACTAAACAAAAAAAAATTACCGAGACCACCAACCGATCGGATGGAAATCCATCCGATTCGGTTGGTCCGAACCAAACTTTTTTTTTACTTTTTAACTTTTTTTTAAAAAAAAAACTTAAGACTACTAAGCCCAACTACCAAGAAAATCTTAACAATTCCCCGGCAACGGCGCCAAAAACTTGATGTGCGTGTCGTTGTGTTCAAGTTTTAAAATTTATAAACACGATTTATCTAATTCTCTAATCACACATACGAGCAAGTATACTCGTCCGTGGTAGTAAAGGTGGGTAAGTCGAGATCGTCCCAAGGGAATTGGGGTTGAGGTTTAGTAAATAAGTTTTAGCAAAATGGAGTGTCAATCCAATTTGAAGCAAATTAAAAACAAACAAGCAAGGTTCAATCAATCAAAAACTAATATACTTGTGTATAGTTTCCATGACAATTGTTTAGAGTAACCAATCAAGTTGGGTGTTACTTGTAATGATGCACAACTTAAAATGAATGATTCTCAATCTATGGTTTTTGTCATGAGAAATCATATCTAAGAATTCAATCTCCTAGTTAACTCCTTTCGGCCATTATTAACTATTACGATAATTCTATTAAGTCCTTTTTGTTGTTTGAAAGCATGTCTTATCTCAAGAATTCCTACGAATCCTTTCGGCCTTTTTCGTGATGAAATCGTTTCCAAATCCATTTTAATGAGTAAAGGTGTTGCTTGTCACACACCACAATCCATACTAATTCGTGCACTAACTTTTTGGAATAAAAACATAAAGAAAACTCCTTTCGGCCTTGTGAATCTTTGAAAATGTTTTTACCAACTAATTAAGCAAGATTAGATTTTATCTCAACAAACTCATAAAATAAGATATGTTTTCATGCATCACTATGATAAGACTACACTCCAACAATTGTCACATCATCCACACACAAGTATAACTAAATTACTCCATAACAATCATAACCAAACACAAATAATTAACCAAACTTTCATTCATCATATAGTAAAAGTAAAAGTAGTTCATGATAACTCAACAAGAAATACCTATCAAGGAATTACAAGAACTAGAATTGTGGAACTATAGCAATCCACACTCCTCCAATCGCCTATTATCACAAGTAAACAACTCCACACACGGACGCAACTCTTGAGACTCGAACTCAAGATCTCCTGGACGTTTTCACAGCAACTACAAGCTTTTGGGCAATAATAATAATAATAATGGTGTAGCTTTCTTAGGTTATGTCACTTCCCCAAAAGAACTCCTTTTGTAAACTAACTAAGGGTTCCTTAAATAAGTGAGGAAACCCTTCTTATCCAAGTAAAAACGTCCCATATGATTTAACAGCTGAGAAATGATAAGCCTCAATGATTATGGGGCTTAAATTCACCATTTAATGCAACTTTGTAACTTCAGTGTTGGCCAACCGATCGGTATTTGGCTCCTACCGATCGGTTGGAGCTCTCGGTGCTTCCAACTTCACTCCATCCGAATTGGATGCGGGCAGCATCCGATCAGATGGATGATCCTGCCATGCACTTTTATTTTCTTTTATTCATTTCTCGTTACGTGCTTGATCCTTCGCTGTACCATTGATTTCCTTCATAGAACTTGATCTTTTCTTGATATATTAAGCATAGAAGTCTTGGTCTAATCAATTCTTTGAAGTATCAAATGGTTTCTTTCTCGTAATTCTCCTTATGCGCATAATGTCTTCATTTCTTCGTGTTTTCCTCCACTTTTCCTGTACTTGGCTATATTTACTTGCATACACACTTTTTCATCATTTAGCAACAAATACATGCAAATATAACCAAATTTGATGCACAAAACTAGCAATAACGTACCTAAAAACATGTTAGATTTAAGCGTTATCAATAGGTTAATTTTTGATTCGAAAGCAATACATACTCGTACGTATATATCACTTTCGATTGGGGGGCTTGATGATGTACCCTCCGAACGGGTCGAAGGACACCCCTTCGAGCCTGTACGAAGCCTTCTCTTCGAAGGCCCAGGTTAATCTCCTAAAACGTTTCATTGGCGTAAAACCATTCATCCATGAAGTGGTTACCAAGTGGGATACCGCCAGTCGAAGCCTTAAGCCCTTCGGGGTACCTCCTGCGAGGATACTAGAAAGGAGAACCACATTGACTTGGCCATACCCACGTTCCTTCTTCCTTTAGGCTTTCCCGCCAAGGATGAGATCGTGGTCCACAAAGCCCTAGCGGTTACCACAAATCATGGGACGCCCCCATGATCTCCGAATTATGTGCAAGAGCTCTCTAAGGCCTATTTCCTCCTCTATAAATAGCTTAGACGGGCAAGAACAATGGTATGCAAACTAGACTCTCTCATTTCACTACCAACTTATCATATCACATACTTATTCGCACGTCGGAGGTGGTTCGCAGGGTCCCACCCCTGCGCAATCACTTAACGTAGCGTCTTAGTATTTCTTATTTTAGGTTAAGAACAAGCTTGACGCAACCTCAACACCCCATACATCCTTTGATCATCATCGAAGGCCTGGTCGTGCAATTTATTGTGCAATCAGGGGCCTAAACATACAACTTCCCGTTTTCGGTCCTGAGCAATCACACTCAGGATCTCAGGGAGAAACGGTCCGTATATCCTCATCAGGATAGTACAATCCTGGTGAGAAGGGGGACCTCAACATCTCATTGCCTAGTAATAGTACTGGAAAACACCCGCCAGTCTTTGAAGGCACTCAAGGGGACAAAGACTCAGGGGGCATACGACCACCCGCTGATACGAAACCTAAAACCCCCACGGCGGATCCAGTCTCTCAGGAATTGACTCCATGGACCAGGCAGAGAAAACCCACTCTGTTCTCCTAGAGGGGTCAGAATTGTTACACCCCGTGCCCGCTTAGACCAAAAACTTTGATTTTACACGCAGAAACGCTTGACTTTCATGGACATTCTGTTACTCTTTTGACAACTGACAAAAATCCGTACACATTCAGCCCTTGAGACTATATTTAAATGAAAGTACACTCAATTACCTTCGAAACGATGGGTGGCACGACCCGTAACGACTTACGGTTTAAAAGATATGATTTTTCAAACCAATATGCAAATTCTGGGAATATGCCAATTCTGCAATATGCAATTTCTGCAATATGCAAATGTAACAACCGCCAATATGCAAATTCCGTAAAACCAACTTCCGAGACTCGAAACTTAATGAAACTTTCCAGAATTCATTATCACTTCATAAACATCATTTTCATTCAATAACATCACCCGTTTGGCCACCCGAAACTAGTACTTTACAAATTAGCCATTTTAAACCCATTTTGACCCGCAATATGCAAATTCTGGAAAACCACTTATACGAATTCCGTTTTACATCAAACTTGACCAACATCGATAACTTATCATAACAAACATGTTTCAATGACACTTGAACCGTTTACTATCCAAAATGGGTACGTTTATACTAGATCCAAACGCCCCTTTAATATTACACCAAAAAACACATAAACCACACTTTGACTTATCAAATGACTACCAAATCGCTATACAACTCTTGACCTACAATTTTCCATACGGCTACACGTTACCAAACCATAAAAGACCAACGGGGGTACAAACTTATACTTGAGCTCGGTATTCTACCTAAGCTTCCTAAATACCAACTACCTTTAATCCCGCATATCCAAATCCTTAATCCTTACAACCAAGCCATCCATATGATCATGCCAACCTACAAGACGGTTAGACAACTAAATCGTAAGCACAACGGCTTAGTAAGTAAAACGATCATAACATACAATTATACTTCAAACCACACATAAGTATCATATACATAAAACACTTACTTTACGGGCTTACTACCCAAATCTCATCTAACACATAACATCAACATATTCCATAGCATCAACTCATCATATAAGCCATATTCATGGCATCACATAAGCATAGCCCAAGCTCATCTTCTTGACATAAACATATATAACACATATTGATAGAAATCCATATAACATATGCTATCATCATTTTACTTACCTTAATCCAAGCTAAGCACATCAAGAACATCATCATCATCATCATAATCTTCCATCATCATCATCATCCTTCATAATAACATCATATAAACACTTAACACATAACATAATAATCATAAAAATGGTTTATACAACCATTAGCTTATCCCTAACAACTCTAATCATCACATAATCATATATTGATTATATGATGATCAATCCCACCATTTATTCATCTTCTCCAAGTTAGGGTTTATAAACCCTAACTTCTCAATTCATCAAATACACTAGATATAGAGATTACTTACTTGTGGGAAATCAAGGTTATGCTTAATCTTGCCATAGGAACATGATCACTTCACTAGCTTCATCATCAAGCTTATTTCTTTTCCCTCCTTTTCTTATAACCAGCCTCACCCACATACACACCTTTAGAGAAGATAAGAAATGCCTGGAAAGTTCTAGGCTTAGATATTTTAGGTGACAAGCTTGCCCAATTGGCAAGAATGGCCCCTCAAGTCTTATTTAGCCACAACTAACTTTATCACATGTTTAATACTTGGCAACCTAGGCCCCTTTAGCTACACATTATATTTTACATAACCACTTTAGTCATATTTTGACTATCGGGTTTGACCACTACACAACAAATGTTGACTGGCCAATCACATAAGGTCTTTATTCATTTTCATCTAGGGTGGGGTCCCAACACCCGGGAAACGGGTCTAACAATTCTACCCCCTTATTTAGAACCTGGCCACAACAAAGGTGAGCCCTCTTTTAAGGGGGAGCCAGATTCCCACAAGGTTCCTACTCTGGCGGATCTCGAAAGACTGATAAATGATGAGTCAGAGGAAGAAATGGTCGATTTTGGAGAAGACGATGTTTTTGGTGCTGGGGACGAAATGGAGACTGACACTTATAACTCTCCTCAGCACCCTGAACAACCACCATCATCTCCTCCTCCTGAGGATCAACCAGAACCCCAACCACAACCAACAACATCATCATCATCAGACACTCCATCTGCTCCTGCTACTCCTCCTTACTTGCAGAAGTATGATAATATTCTTCCACTCACTGAAAGGTAGCTGGTCAAGTTCCTTCGCAAAGCCAACACTGCTCTTTTTCGTGAGATTTCTGAAGAACATTGGGAACAGCACACTGAAGCAGCAGTCTCCTATGCTGACTTCAGGGCTACTGTTGAAGCATCTCTTGACAGTTTGGGCTCTACACAAGATATGCAGTTCGGCAACATCTTGCAGACTCTTGATTCTATTCAGGAAGAATTCCGAGACGATCCCACCCTGATCATAAAGCTGACTGAGTTCATGGATACTCAGAAGACCACCTCAACCACCATTACTGAGCTCCTCAAGCTTCTTCAGGAGGTGGATCTCAAACCATTAAGGTCTCAGCAAGATGCAATTCAACAGTCAGTCGCTGATACCCAAGAGTGCCTGACAAAGATATCCTCAGCATTTGATCAGCTCTCCAACAAGCATAATGAGTTGATCAACCATTACACCACAAAGGTCACTGAACTCAAAACAACTCAAGATACCATGGCGGATGACATCTCCACCCTGAAGAATGAGACTACTGACATCAAGAAGATGGTCTCCAGCATCCTGTCTATTCTTCAGGCTTCTCCGGTTACCCCACCTCCTCAGTCAACAGATGCTTATACTGAAGCACCAGCATCTGTTGAGGGGGAGAAACTTGATGAACCTACAACTTCCTCTTCCCTTGTTGCTGCTACACTTCATGTCCAACCTGAAGCAACAACAATGGAAGTCCCTGAATCCTCCTCTAGTCAACCCCTTCCCACTGACAAAGGGAAGGGAATCATGGTAACTAAAGATCCTCCTCAATTGCAACTGGTGAAGGCATCAACAGAAAGGCGTCCTGATCCAGATTTGCCTTTTGAAGTCACCTTAGATGATGGGAGTAAATTCTTTGGAACTCCGCAGGAAGTGGCCAAAGTCCTGGATGAACAGGACAAAAGAAGGGCTGAGAAAAAGGCTGAGACACTCAGTAGGCCTGAAATTGTTAAAGTGGCCAAGGAGGTAATCAAGGAAACTGACCAGGACATCAAAGGGTAAGAATTCCTCAAGCTTCAGGCTGACCGCATCAAGGAACACAATCAACAGGTCAAGCTCAAGGAAGAAAAGAGGAAGAAAACCTATGAGAAGTATCTATGATATCTGACAAAGACTAAAGGTAAAGGCACCATAACAGACATGACCATTCACAACACCAAGCCAGCAAGCATTACGGTTCACAGAGGACCAAGAAAGACTGAGTTGAACAAGCCTTTCAAATTCTCAAATTACGGGCTAAAAGAATAGGACATGATGGGGTCCATCCTAAGGAAGAAGCAAAGCAGGTTTGTTCCTAATCTCCTAGCTACCCTGAATAGCAAATATGAGGAGATGGAAAGGGTGGCTAAGAGCTTGGGGATAGATCACGAGAAGGCACTAGCTTCTCATGGACTTGCAATTCCTGAACCTACTCAGAAGATTGGGAAGAAGAGGAAAGTTGTGGGACAGGAGCCTGAAAGATTCATAGTAGCTCTTCATTGTGATAGGATTCCACCTCAAGGGGTTAAGTTTATTCCCAATCAAGTTATCAAGTCTCCTGAGTATGGTATTTTCTTTGTTGATGACTTTAACCAGCAGGCCTTCCAACGGGTCAGTGACATACATCTTGTGGAAACTACAACTCTTCTAGCTTACAAGCTAATGGCGATTCATGTGAATAGCCCTCAGAACGAAGAGTTTATCAAGCTTGTAGAAACTAAGAACGTGCTAAAGATAATTTCTTGGATCGTTTTGAGCCTTAGGGTTCAACAATAACAATGAATATTAATGCACAGCGGAATAAAAACAAATCAAAGTTATTGACACAAAGTTTCTTTTTAACACTTTACGCCTCAATATTATTTGATCAAGATAATACGGTTACACTAATCTTGTAACAGGAATCAAGAGATTCTTGAAGCGACAAACAACTAATCCTAGGCGTTTACATCTCACGCCCTAGGATACACACACACCCCTTTATTGACTACATTGTGGAAGACTTAATAATTAAAAACCTGTACCCTATGTCTCTTTATATATTAGAGACATTAGGGTTTACAAAGGATATTCCTAACATATTAAAAGATACTACGTAATCTTTTCTTTTATTGAAGGTTTCTTCCTTTGTCATATTAAATCCCTCTTGTTTCATTCTTGGTCGTTTTGTCTCATCAAATTAATAAACCCAACAATCTTCCCCTATTTGATGATGACAAAACAAACACGGTCTTGTACGAACTTCCCTAGACGAAGTAGAGAAGTTGAGATGTAATCATCTCCCTGAATGAAACAAACTTGTCTTCCCCTTAAGTCATGCCATGCCACTCCAACATCTCTTCCCCTTTTTGTTATCAACAAATAGGGAACGTATGCAAACAATGATCTTGACCACCACGAACCAATATCACAAACTTCCCATCCAAGTCTTCCAATGTTTCAAATTGCCCTCCATGACGCTCAAATACAAATAATGAATCCAAAACAATAGAAACTCCAACTAGCAGTAGTAATAATGATCAACAGTAGTAAAAATCAAAAACTTCCCCTCGAGTGGTGCATGAACATCAAATGATTAAACACATCATAAGAATAAGCTTCCCCTGAAACCAATGTGTTAATCATCTCTTGAATCTTCAATTCTGTAGGCTTTATATACTGTTGAAGAAAAATAATCATCACCAATTTGATGCTGAAGTAGAAGAAACCAACCTTGTGTCTTATGCCTTGTACTAAAAGACTTCGAACGTATACCCAATAGTATAGGGAGACCGCAATCCCTTGTCTGTTGATGCAATAGCTGGTTGTGCAGGTTTTGGAATTGGTACAGGTTCTTTAATGACAACTCCTTTAGCTGGTTTTCTTGAAGGTTTTGGGATTGGTGTTGGTTTAGATTGTTTTGTTGGGGTGGGAACTTTGCTCTTCATATTTATCATAACTTGAGCCAAACTAATTGTATCATCATCTGACACTTCTCCATCTTCAGCAACAAAATGTTCTATACGAGCAACAAACACAACTTCCTTGTCCTTTTTAGTAGCAGAACCCTGTTCTATCCCAGTTGAGCTTAATCGATCTTGTTAATTATCCTAGATGTGGATCTAAGACAATAGGTATAGAGACTGTTCTTGAACAAGCTATTAATCACTATGCAGAATTTAGTAATTAATCTTAAGAAGAATTAACAATTTAACACTCAATAATTCTCTCAAATATCACCTCAATATATTAAATACGGTTACTCAAAAGTAACAGGGTTACAATGAACCTTGAAGTGAATACAATACGTATGCTAACAATTCGTGTGCTAGCCTTCGAGGATTCTGCTGCTAGAGTAATCATCCTGCTTTCTACAGGTGGTATTAGAGCCTTAGGGTTCAACAATAACAATGAATATTAATGCACAGCGGAATAAAAACAAATCAAAGTTATTGACACAAAGTTTCTTTTTAACACTTTACGCCTCAATATTAGTTGATCAAGATAATACGGTTACACTAATCTTGTAACAGGAATCAAGAGATTCTTGAAGCGACAAACAACTAATCCTAGGCGTTTACATCTCACGCCCTAGGATACACACACACCTTTATTGACTACATTGTGGAAGACTTAATAATTAAAAACCTGTACCCTATGTCTCTTTATATATTAGAGACATTAGGGTTTACAAAGGATATTCCTAACATATTAAAAGATACTACGTAATCTTTTCTTTTATTGAAGGTTTCTTCCTTTGTCGTATTAAGTCCCTCTTGTTTCATTCTTGGTCGTTTTGTCTCATCAAATTAATAAACCCAACAAAGCTGATGGATAAGATGATGAATGAGAGACCTGACAAAGAAGTGTTAGTGTCCAAGAAAGCTAAGTTGGAGCTCATGGGTATCTTGGAAGCCTGAGTACAAGGTCCCTGAGTATTATGTTTAGATGTTAGGACATATGCAATGATATTAATAAAATGATGGCCCATGTTTTATTATATCAGTGTCCTTTAATAGCTTTCTAGTATATTCAGTGTGAGAAGAAGCCCATTTGCTCACTCACAACTGATCAAACACTTAGGCATAATTTATATCTGATTGTAAAATAAATTGCACGACCAGGCCTTTGATGGTGATCAAAGGATATATGGGGTGTTAAGGTTGCGCCAAGCTTGTCTTTAACCTGAAATAAGAAATACTAAGACACTACGTTAAGTGATTGTGCGGGGGTTGAACCCTGCGAACCACCTCCGGCGTGCGAATATGTATGTGATATGGTAAGTTGGTAATAAACTGAGAGAGTTGAGTAAGCATACCATTGTTCTTGCCCGTCTAAGCTATTTATAGGGGAGCAAATAGGCTTAGAGAGCTCTTGCACATAATTCGGAGATCATGGGGGCGTCCCATGATTTGTGGTAACCGCTAGGGCTTTGTGACCCACGTTCTCCTTCTTGGCGGGAAAGCCTAAGGGAAGAGGGGACGTGGGTATGACCAGGTCAGAATGGTTCTCCATCCTAATTCCTTCGGAGGAGATACCCCGAAGGGCTTAGGGCTTCGATTGGCGGATTCCCATATGGTAACCACTTCATAGATGAATGGTTTTACGCCAATGAAACATTTTGGGAGATTGACCTGGGCCTTCGAAGAGAAGGCTTCGTAAAGACTCGAAGGGGAGTCCTTCGGCCCATTCATAGGGTACATCATCAAGCCCCCAAGTCGAAAGTGATATATACGTACGAGTATAAATTGCTTTCGACTCAAAAAATTAACATATACTCTATCCCCTTCGTCACAAAAATGCACGAGAAAAAGATAAGTACTTAACTAACTGCGCATTAAATGCGCCTAATGATTATCCGCCCACTTGCGTCACAGCCATAACGGCTATGTTTTCGGTAAATGTAAACGTCTTTTCAAAATTTTACCATACGTTTGAAGTCCGCATATGTGTCCATTTCAGATGAACACGTGTACGGCTGTGATTAAAAATAAATGGGTATATAAACCCTTGGGTACGGTAAACCCTAACTTATTTTTACCTCCGCCCAAAATACACCTACACACTACTGTGCTTTTGTGCTTCCATTGATTCGTAAGGTAAAATTCCGTCCCTCACCTTTGATTTCTTGCTCTTATTATTTCAATATGAGTATAGCAGCAAAAAGAATCATTAGACAACAAAAATGCACTTTATCAAAAGAAGCATTGTCTGACATTCTTGGTCAATATCCCATACCCAAAGAGTTCAAAGTTATGCTTCCGAGCAAAAACCAGAATATCTTTGATGCTCCCGCAGGGTATGTGGGCTTATATGTGCATGCATTCACCCAGTCTAACTTTAGGATACCCATCCATCCGTTAATTTTGGAGTTTTTGCAATACTACAAAGTTCACATTTCTAGGTTAAACCCATTTGGCCTAGCCAAATTAACCACCTACATTGTCATGTGCAAAGCGTACGGTTATGAGCCCACACTAACTGTGCTTAGGGGCTTTGTTAACCTATATCCTGGTGGTGATTAGGTGAACATAATGTGCCCTATATCCTGGTGGTGTCAGGAATTGGAAAGGGCAATTTTTCTATGTTGAAAACACAATCATACCTTCTGAGTACCCTGCTTTGTTGGATGAAGCATTTATGTTGGATGAAAAAAGGTTCAATGACCCCTTGCCTTATGAAATAAGAAGCAGTCCCATGTATCAGCGTCTTGCACGCCATCCAGTTGATGTGCAAACATTCCCTGAGCCAATCTTGTTTATGGCGGGCATTGTGAACCGTTGGGAAGGGTCTCCGTCAAAGCCTGAGATAGTTTGTGAAGGACAAAGTATGTACATTCCCATTTAAATAAAGTAAATAACTTATCTGCTGATATTTATCTTTTCTCCTTTGTTGTTGCAGGAATGGCATTCAGGAACTTCGTTGTGTCAGGAGGTGCTAAAGAAGTTAGTTTCATTCCCAAGGATCCGAAGGATGTGAGCTACGGAGTAGGGTCTCCGTCTGTATCTGTGAATAACAATGATGTTGATGCCGAGACAGTTCAGCCCATTGCAGTAATCTCACCTACCAAACCGGTAAACACTGAGGAAACCCCCCAGTTTGTTGAAAACATTGCTGATTATGATGATCCTCCTTCCGAGGGTGTCCAAATGGTGATCGTAGGGTCCTCCGGTATCACAGACAGAGTACGAAGCAGAAAGGGGACAAGTGCAAGGCCTTCGAAGGCTACCCCCAAAAGAAAGTTAAATATCCCTACTCCTACATCAAGGACTACAAAGCAAAAGATTTCGCATTGGAAGGCAATCATGTACTCAACTGAAGAGGTCACTGATGATGATGACATCCATGGTAAGTAAAGAATTTTGTAATTCCCTCTTCCTTAATGTGCTTCGTATCTGATGGATGTGTTGTATGCAGGATTGCCGAACACCAAAGAGCTACCAAATGCCCTTACCTGCCATCTACTGGTTGAGAATGTTGCTCCTCCCCAATGGAGGAGAACTCTGAATAATATGTCCCTTGAGAAGCTTTATGATCTGCACAACAAAAGCTATACAAGACAAGCTATGCTGGATAATCATCTCAACACTCGTACAAGAGAGTTGATTCGTATGGTGAAGGATGCTAAGGAGGAGGTAGCTGTGATTGTTGCTAGGGAGAAGAGCAGGGAAAGTCAGTATACGAAACTAGAGGCCAAGTGTGATGCGGCTATGTTGGATTTCAAAAAGAATCCTCAGTATAAAGCCCTCCGATCTAAGATTGACAACCTTGAAGAACAATTGAAAAAGGCTCAAGCGGAGTGCGGTAGACTAAAGATGGAGGAGTCCAAGGTTTCTGGTTATAAGACACAAGTTACTTCACTTGAGTCTAAGTGTGCAGGTCTCGAGATCGAAAGGGCCAGGTTGGTGGAGCAAAAGATCAAGCTATATGAGGAGTTAGATGGACTAAAACTCCAATGCAAGAACTTGAAGAAGGACAGAGCTGAGGTGGTGTCGAAGGTTGTTCCTTATGTTGCGATGGAATTGTACCACAGTGATGAGGTTGGGGAGATAGTCGGGAAGCTGGTGAACGCGGCCATATTTATGGGAAATGCATGACGTTGGAGGAAATCGCAGAGACTAAAAAACCGGTGGTCTTGTCGGAGGTACCTTACTACTGACCAACATCCGAGCAAGAGTATAACGATGCTGGCAACGAGTACACTACAACAGAGTACCCTTTCCTCACCGAAGCAACCAAAGACCCCTCAGCCTCAATAGAAGATCTCCTATCAAAGAAACAGAGGAAGATTCAACCTCCCTCTCCAACCAAGAAGACCGCATCCTTGAAGCCTCCATCTCCATCACACCAAGAGGATCCAAATTCCTTGAAAAATGCATGAAGGCTGCCGTGTTGGCAGTAATTTGGCCTTAAGGGTGGCATGTACCCTTTTAAACAATGTCCCATGATGTTAAATAGGCCTGTGCCTATGTGTTGAACAATTTGACTCTTTTGCTGTCTGGGTATCGACCCATACTTTTAGACAATTGCTTTAATGTTTATTGTTGGCTTATGACTATATATTTAGCCTTATGAATGCCAATTAGGGGACGATGTCCCGCTTTTGATAACATACTTATCTTCTCTTAATCTTATGCATAAATGTAAAGATACAACATAAGGTTATAACCTTATTGTGTGTATTTTGGACCCAGATTTTTAGCAATCGTATAATTTGACTGCGACAGAGGGTCGCGACCCACTGCATCTTCATCCTTAAGATACAAAGGGCTTAGAATACCCTAAGACTTTATTGGAAAGTTAATGTGAATTGTAATGGATGTTATTTGTATATCATATATGTGTCTTGAATCATCCTTCGACATTGAAACTTGTAAAGTACTTGGCTAAGCAAATCTTTGTTGTATAGAACGAAACAAGAGATTTTGAGGGAAATATTTTATATCATTAATTGGGTAGGGAGGATTACATCATTTTAAGAAATGAACACTAAGACACATACCATTAATGCTTCTTTCCCAAGTGAGAAGAATGCGTTACATGAATTTGAAAAATAAGCTAAGTGGATTAAAAATAGTAAGTCTTATATGTAAAACTTATGAAGGTTGGTACCATTCCAAGTCCTATTCATGACTTTTCCCTTAAGCGTTCCGAGCTTGTAGGCTCCATTTCCGTAGGCTTCTGACATGACGTAGGGTCCTTCTTATGTAGGCCTTAGCTTTACTTGTGCTTGTTTTAGCCGAAGGACATATTCCTATGTGCCTGCAGAATTTGGGGTAGTTCGTCAACCCACTCATGCTGGTAGTGTCCTAACCTTATCTCGATTTCAATTACAATGTCCCTGTTGATGACATCAACAGAAGTGAACATTTGCTTTATATTTAGGCTTTCGCAGAAAGATGGGAATACCCCTTCGGAAAATTGCTTCCCGTTGTCGGAGGTGATGATGTGTGGGACTCCAAATCGGCAAATTATGTGTTCCCACACAAACTTTTCCATATTCCTTCCTGTTATTGATGCCAAAGGTTTGGCTTCGACCCATTTGGTGAAATAGTCTATGGCTACTACCAAGAATTGTACCCCTCCTGGAGCTACTGGTAGAGGTCCAACTATGTCGAATCCCCATTGGCAAAAAGGCCTTGTTGACGTGACAGAAGTCACATCATGCTCAGGTAGTCTTGGAACTTTTGAGTGTGTCTGACATGCATCGCACATTTGTGTTATTTCAGCTGTGTCTTCTAGCATCGATGGCCAATAATATCCCAACTTCATTATTTCTAAGATAATGGAGCGAGGCCCTGCGTGCAATCCGCAAGGTCCTTCATGAACCTCATAGATGATGTTCGAAGCCTGTTTCAATCCCACACAACGAAGCCATGGAGATAGAAAGGACCTTCTGTAGAGATTATCCCCAATGAGTCTATACTGCGGAGCCTTGACCCTGACCTTTCGTGCAAGCTTAGGATCTTCTGGCAGAATACCACTGATCAAGTACTCCCTTATTGGAGTCATCCAATTGGAGCCTTCTTCAAGTATGACGTTAGACACTTCGCCTCGTTTGATTGACCTATCGGCCAAGACTTCCACTAAAACCTCCTTTATCTTTGGAGGCTTTTCCTTGTCCTGATTAGGTCTGGAAGGTGTTTTAGCGAGAAAGTCTGCAAGTATCTGACCTTTGACGGAGTTTCGA
This sequence comes from Artemisia tridentata subsp. tridentata, assembly GCA_021014915.2. Classification (NCBI taxonomy): domain Eukaryota; kingdom Viridiplantae; phylum Streptophyta; class Magnoliopsida; order Asterales; family Asteraceae; genus Artemisia; species Artemisia tridentata. Next base: position 177,791,484 of record CP139509.1, read on the forward strand.
CCCTTGTACTCTATCTCATGTTCTCCCAGTTCGATAGCCCATTTGGCCACTCTACCTAATTTCTCAGGCTTCAATAGTATCTGCTTAATTGGCTTGTCAGTCAATACTGTGATGGGATGAGCTTGAAAGTACCTTCGAAGGTGCCTTGCAGCATAAACTAAGGCTAGGATCAGCTTTTCCAAATCTGGATAGTTTAATTCAGCCCCTTGCAGGACCCTGCTAACGAAGTAGATTGGGACTTGCTTCTTTTCCCTTTCAGCTAAGAGCACCGCACTGATGCTTTCGAAGGATGCCGCAATGTACATGAATAACACTTCGCCTTTGATTGGGGCTGTAAGTGTTGGTAAAATTTCTATGAACTCTTTCAGCTTCTGGAAAGCGGCTTCTGCCTCACAACTCCATTGAAAGTCTTCTTATCTGTACATCCTTTGAGTGTTTTGAAAAATGGCAAAGATCGATCCGCACCTTTCGACAGGAACCTACTAAGTGCTGCGAGCTTCCCGTTTAGGCTTTGAACCTCTTTCAACAACTTCGGAGCTTGTAGATCATTGATGGCTTTAACCTTCGAAGGGTTAGTTTTGATCCCTTGCTTCGTAATCAAATGTCCCAAGAATTATCCTTCTTCCATGCCAAATGAACGCTTCTTAGGGTTAAGCTTCATGTTTATTGCCCTCAATTGATCGAAGGTTTCTTGAATGTCGGAGAGTAAGTCTTTTTCAGTTCTGCTTTTGATTACCATGTCATCAACATAGGCTTCCAAGTTTCTTCCTGTCTGCTTGTGGAAGGCTTTATCCACCAATCGTTGGTAGGTGACCCCTGCGTTCTTCAGACCGAAGGGCATTTTCTTGTAGCAATAGACCACTTTTCCTGTGTAGAAAGCTGTTTTTTCTTCGTCTTCCTTTGCCATTTGTATTTGATGATACCCTTTGTAGGCATCCAAAAAGGATTTCAAGCGGAACCCCGAGAGGGATTCAACCTTCCAATCAATTTCTGGCAGAGGGTAGCAGTCCTTTGGGCAAGCTTTGTTGATGTCGGTGAAGTCAACACACATTCGCCATCCTCCGTCACTCTTCTATACCATAACTGGATTAGCTACCCAGGTTTGGTATTTTACTTCTCTTAGAATTCCTGCTCGCACAAGTTCATCCACCTCTTTGCAAGCGGCTGCGTTCCTTTCAGGTGCCAGGCTTCGTCGCTTCTGCTTAATTGGTTCAATGTGCTTGAACTCATTAAGCTTGTGCTCTATGCCGAAGGGCTTGCCATCGATCATAAGAGTCCTGGGGACCCCTGTCATATCTGAGTACGTCCATGCGAAGACATCTTTGTTGGCTTTGAGTGGCTTCTCCAGATCTGCCTTAAAGTTGGCAGGGAGATGCTTTCCGATTACCACCGTTTGTTTCGGATAGAGATCATTTACCACAATGCATTTTTCGGCATCCGTACAACTTAGAATGACTTTCGGAGGCTCCTCCGAACTTTCTTTGATCTTTTTGCCAGCGTCTCCTGCCTTTCCCTGGTTGTAACTAGAAAATACGGTTCCTATCCCATAAGGTGTATGGAATTTTACCGCTGCGTGTATGGTGGAGACTACGATACCCATCTTTTGCATGGCGGTCCTTCCTATCAATAGATTGTAGGGAGAGCCGGACCTTACGATAGCGAATGTGAGGGTTTCTGTCCTTGCGAGCTTGCCTTCTCCAATTTTTATTTTCAATGGTACTTCTCCCAAAGGCCATGAATGCTCACCGGAGAATCCTACCAAGGGTATCTTCGAATCAACCCATTGCGACCTGATCGAAGGCTTGAGCTTAAGGAAACAATGCTCGTATATGATTTCGCAGGAGCTTCCGCAGTCCATGTAGGCTCTGTTCACTTCTCGGTTGGAAATTAAGACTTTGATGACCACTGGGTCGTTCGAAGGGACTTGGCCTGTAATAGGAGGAAATGTTACCTCCCCTGCTTCATTTATCTCCTGCTCCTTCAACTTTCTTTTTAAGCTTGTTTTGCCCCAACGAACCATGAGTATTGGGGCTTCGTGAGGAGTAGTGTCTTTAGCCAATTGAGTGTCGGACATTTTTTCCTTACCCTTCTTTATACCCTTCACCAAATGTGCTAACTGCCCGGACTTTACAGCTTCTTCTATCTGCTTCTTTAGCTCCCTGCAACTGTTTGTATCATGGCCATAATCTTCATGGAAATGACATTACTTGCTCGTATCCCTGTTTTTACCCTTGCTTGTCATGCGAGGGGGTGCTTCGAAGGCTTTAGCAGCCCTATCCGTTGCAAGTATTTTCTTTGGAGACTTAATTAGGCTTCCTAGCAAACCATGGTTGGGACCTTTGTTGTACGGAGAAAACCTGTCTCTGTTTTTTTTCTTGTTCTTTGACCCTTCCCACGTAGAATACTTTGAAAACTTTTCTTTATCGATCGGAGCGCCATTAGTAGACACTTCCTTTGCTTCAATCCAAGTATACGTCTTTTCCATTAACCCCTTATAAGTTGTCGGATGGTCAGTGGATAAGAACTCCACCAAGCTCCGATTTCGAAGGCTATGTACGAAACCCAAAATACGCTGATCTTCATGTAGACCCAAGATCTGTAAAGTTTCATCGGTGTACCTAGTGACGAAGGCCCTTGTGCTTTCGTTCTCCTTTTGTTTAATGTTGTGCACCGTTAGATGGGTCCTTGTAAACTTCTTTTGCTGACTGAAGTGTGATCGAAACTTAGCCTTGAGATCGTCGAGATCGTCATGCGAGGGGGTGCTTCGAAGGCTTTAGCAGCCCTCTCCGTTGCAAGTATTTTCTTTGGAGACTTAATTAGGCATCCTAGCAAACCATGGTTGGGACCTTTGTTGTACGGAGAAAACCTGTCTCTGTTTTTTTTCTTGTTCTTTGACCCTTCCCACGTAGAATGCTTTGAAAACTTTTCTTTATCGATCGGAGTGCCAATAGTAGACACTTCCTTTGCTTCAATCCAAGTATACGTCTTTTCCATTAACCCCTTATAAGTTGTCGGAAGGTCAGTGGATAAGAACTCCACCAAGCTCCGATTTCGAAGGCCATGTACGAAACCCGAAATGCGCTGATCTTCATGTAGACCCAAGATCTGTAAAGTTTCATCGGTGTACCTAGTGACGAACGCCCTTGTGCTTTCGTTCTCCTTTTGTTTAATGTTGTGCACCGTCAGATGGGTCCTTGTAAACTTCTTTTACTGACTGAAGTGTGATCGAAACTTAGCCTTGAGATCGTCGAGGTTGACAATGCTGTCAGGCTTTTGCCCATTTCACCAAATACGGGCAGAATCCCGTAGGGTATATGTAAACATGTGACAGGCTACAGGCATGACCCACTTTTGCATCTTAATAGCCCCTTCGAACAAATGTAGGAAATTGTCCGGATCCCCCTTCCCATCATAAGTCCCAATATACGAAGGCATTTTCAACCCATCAGGCAATGGGTAGTCTTCTATCCACCTAACGAAGGGTGTAGCCGAACCCATAGGGTCCGAGTATAGACAATTATAGGGTGGTGCATACATAGGAACAACATTATACGGATTATGGTTTGGGGGTACTCCCATAGGAGTTTGGCTGGGGTAGGACTGATAAGGTGTGTTCATGCCGAACGGATAACCATTTCCCATGGCATACGGAGGATATACCGTAGGATGCCCAAAGGGTGTGCTCCCTTAAGGTTGAGGGAGACTTGGGTTATTAGGCTACCCATTTACTGGAGGATATAAACCATGAGGATAAGACTGAGTTTGGAACGAGGGGTACATACCATTGGGAGGAAGATTTCCTCCCATATTAATTGTAGGCGGATAGCCTTCTACGTCGGATGCGTGAGAAGGCTGCAACGGAACCCCTATTTCAGTTCTCCCAAGATGAGCTGCTAACAACAGAGGTAGATTCACCCCTGTTTCTTCCCTTCGTTGGCTCCTCCCGTTGGAACCTTCGGCAACCGCTCCTTCTCTCCTAGTTGGAGCCCTCTCCGGGACTCCTTCGAACCCAACGGACCTTCTGCTTAGCCTTCGACCAACTGGTGACACAATCCTTAGGGCCGAGAGTGTTGCTCCAACTGGGTGAGTATTTGATGCGTGGTTTTGCAACCTTACAACAGGTTTTACCTCTCGAGGGATCTCAAGAGGCTTACAACCCCACCAGGCAGTGTACCTGACCGATGTAGTATAGTGTAGTGGTAAGTACGGGGGATTGATCGTTCAACTCAAAGAATAGTGTTCGTTAGGATTGAAATTTATCTACTCTAATAGGTCTAAGGGTGAGGGAAGATTCTTTTTGTATTTTTATATTTTATGGAAAGCAAGTAAAAATCTCGGGTTTTGGAAGGAGAGGCGGAATTAGTTGCTAATCAACTAACCCAAACGCTACTAACTAAACTAATGTGCAAGAAAAGTAAACTAGGGTTCTACAAAGGAAGTGAAGCATGTCTACCTATGATATGTTACTCCTTGCTAGCTATCCAATTCTACCTATTGAATTGTCACACCTTGTTTTAATTGACGGGTTGTATTCCTTAATACCATTCGTGGGGTGGCGTACGTACTTCCCCAACTCTATAAGCTCCTACTTCACTCCTATGTCGAGCCGGCTAAGAAGCTCCTAACATGGGATCACTAGAATTCGCTCATGCATTAAATACAACCAAATAAACCTAGTACGCATTGGTTCATGTTTCTTAAGACGCTCAAGCAAGTTACCGTATAGGAGGTTAGCCAGTTTTCTTAAGCCTAACATCGATATCACCCAATCAAAACAAGAGACAATAGGAAGCAAGAATTATAAACTAAACCAACTAGATCTATTGAAGTTGTCACGCCCTAATTGATGGAGATGGACACACACATCAACAAGAAATCAATAAGATCTAATTAGTTATATACAAGTTTCACACAATCATAAGTAGACACAAGGTGATTTAGCCAAGCATAATTAATGAAGAGCAATCAACAATAATCATAATTGAAGACATAACATAAGATTGAATCGATAAACAAACCATTACAAGATGTTTATGGCATGATTAGGACCCTCTAAGTTGCTGGAAAAACACCTACCTAAACCCTAGAATCGGACTTAGGGTTTAGGGCTTACAAAAAATGAAGTTATGATGTTGTATTTATAGGCAGTTTACTGTCCGAGGGGTTCTGACGGCGTCAGCCTTAACAAGTGACGGCGTCAGCTCCCCTTTTTCACCAAATTGTAGATCTTTTCGTCCCGATTCCGTGGCCTCTTGAATCACCAAAATCCGAGTTCGTATGATGATTTTATGGCCAAAACAGTAACAGCTACCGCGCGCGCAAGTTGTGACTAGTTAACACGTGATGGCCTTCTTGACGCCGTCTCCCTTTAAACCTCCAAAATCCGTTCTGGCCTATCAGAAGCTGACGCCGTCAAGGTTTAACGGTGACGCCGTCATTCTTCAGCTTAAACCGTGACGACCTTGATCACTCCAAAGGGTGACGCCGTCAGAATTCCAATGAAAATCTCACTGGCTTATCATGTGTATTTTTCATATCCACCACTTTTGCCAAGCCGTGACGCCGTCAAGAGCAAGTCTTGACGCCGTCACATGTACTTTCCAACATATTTTTGAGACTTTGTCGTTTTCTTCACTTTTATGCTCCAAAAACGTCCAAAATGCTTCATTTTCCAGATTTCTTCTCCAAAGTACCTAAAATGACAAAAGGAACGATTTAGGGCAATATTTGATCAAATAAATACGATTTAGGGCTTAAATGACCCCCTAAAAGCGGTACACTTTTCGCTTCATCAAATACCCTTACACTTGAGATTTGCTTGTCCTCAAGCAAATGCGCTTTTACTCTAATCAAAATACAAGTTAGGGGTCATTTAACACTAATATAAAAGTAATTACAACAAATATTCGTTCCACTTTAATCATAATAAGCACGGAGATTATAGACTAGCACCTCACAAGTAGTGTTTAGATACTCACATCTCTCAAGTGTCATCAAAATAAATCTCATAAATGAAAACGGATAATACCTCTCACTACCTGTCATAGCAAATAGATTACCATAGGCTTGGGAAAGGATCAAAAACCTCCTCCACTAGGCGTAAGCACCTAAGATAAACTATCAAAGAGGGCTTTTAAATGGGTTATAACGTTAGGTGTAGGGAAAAGGAAAACACGGTTTTGTTGGATAAGGGATATTTTACTGGTGGCGAGTTAAAGATCTTGATTAATTACATGTACTATACAATGTTGCTAAGCCAAGACTCGACTCAATCTTAAGCTAGAAACAAAATAACAAAATAACAAAAACATAAAAATAAACAAAAAATGAAACGGGATGGTAGTCCGTATGTTTTTTCTATTTTTCTTTTTCTCATTTTTTTTTTTTTTTTTTTTTTTTTGTATTTTTCTTGATTTTTCGATTTTTTTTTTTTTTTTTTTTTTTTTTTTCATACACTCTTGCCCTACCATCCAAAATAATACATCATAGGGGCATTGCATTCCCCTTACACTTGAACTTTTACATAACTTTACAATTAACTAATCTAATGACTCGAATTAAGATAATTGAAAAACTTGGAGTACTTTTAAAATATTTAGCACATATGGGGGTAATAAATGATGTTCTTCCCCATTACTCCGTTACACTAGTACTTTACCCATGAGTCCCAATCATCCCAAAACAATATGTACAAGGATATGACTCGACTTAGCAACCATGTAATCAATTAGATAATTAACTTGGGGTTTAAACAAATGTTGTAAAAATAATGCACTAAAAATGAGTGCATACAAGGTAGGCTAAGGCGATTTGGGTGTACATTTTAGTGGGGTGTAACAAATTCTTCCTTTAAGTAAAATGCTTAAAGGTCGAAACGAAAAGATAGGCTCTGAGGGGTGTACTAGGGGTATCGTGTACTAAAAATGAGTACAACGCAAAGGGTGTGGGAGAATTACTTGACCAATGTAGCCAAAGTAATTATAACAAAAACACAGGTGTAAAACAATGGGTTAATCCTAATGCCTCTTATCATGTAGTAAATCTAACTACACGAATGTAGTCTCACTTGTGGCCTTGGAATGGTCCTAACGCAAGTTCTAGAATCTAAGTGCTACCGGTACACACATCATAGCATAAATGCTTTTCCTACCAATTCTAGGGGCGAACCTCACATATTTGGGGTGGAAAATTTTTTAGTGGTACGGTTTTTTGTGCTAGTCATATAACTCCTATCCGTGAGACGCTCATTAAGACCAAATTTTCACTCCTATATGTTGTAAAAAATTTTAAATTTGGCACTAAAATTACCTTAACAAGTATTTATCTCAGTTTTATTACACATCTACTATCAAACAAACAAAAATCAAGCGTAATTGTATTCTCTAAAATCGTACTTTTACCCTCCCCTTACACTTAAGATGAACATTGTCCCCAATGTTCAAATAACAAGATGTAAAAGTAAAAAGTAAAAGAATGAAATCAAATACTCCCCTGATTCGCTCGTTGGATAATGAAATTACACGGTTTAAATCTTCTTCCAAGGTAATGTTGAAGCTCCATGACTAATGCATCGCCATAAGCTTGATTCCATAAACATCTCCTTGTCCAAAATAACCTGTTAAGCCTGAGAAAACAAACACGAAAACCTGCATAACATCGGCGGGAAAAATCTATATATAAGGATATAATGCTTGTGGAATGATAATTTTGCAGATTCCTGGAGATTATAAGTTGGAGATTTAATAAAAACTTTTTATGAAAACAAAACTTTCAAAAATTTCTGGAAATTAAATCTGACGCCGTCAGGTTATAACCCCTGACGCCGTCAGAAATGACCTGACAAAAATTTTCATTTTAAGTTTCCGGAAAATTTCTGGAAAAACCTTTACCTTACTTCCTGGAAATCCTGCAAAACATCATTATGACTCGATACAAGCATTTGACTCAAACAATTACGAATATGTATGCTAATTTATTATTATTACGATTCATGTTAATTTGTGTTCTAATAAACCGATTTAGATTTCCCTTACACTTATCTTTTGCAAAATACCTTTATATGTAGTTAAGACGAAGTTAAAAACAACATAAAGCATTTTCACAAATTACTTTTGAACATGAATCAATACTAATAAAAATTAAACATACATACGGAAACAAATAAAATCAAACAAACAAATAAATAAACACACAAAGCAAATAAATAAAATAAAGCTTGGGTTGCCTCCCAAGAAGCGCTTTTCTTTATTAACGAGTCTTGTAGCTAGACTCAAAGTCACGGGGTCTACGTTTTTCCGTTTTGCTTCTCAATTGCCCCTCTAATCATCCTAACAACCTCCATATCAATTTTGTATTTAGGTCCAAGGTTTAAGCAATCTTTATAATAAAGGCTTCTCTTATTCCAAACATGGTCCATGCCCTTTTCTTTATCCTCTTCATTGATGTCCTCAATCGCACCAATGTTGTCCATGTCAAATCGAGGCACAAAACGAAATTCATTAACCCGATAAGGCATCCTATATGTGATCCTATCTATGTGATTAGAAAACTGAACCGTGCCTTTCAAACGGTCATACCTTAAATTGGATGCTTCGATAAATGGCTTACCTAACACAACGCGAGATAGGCGGCAGTCAACAACACTTGCCATATCTTCTAAAATCATGAAGTTGGTGATAAAGGTAAAGTTCCCAACAAGGATATGTATATCCTTAATCCTTCCAACGAAGTTGCAAACTCCGCCTGGACACTTGGGGTCCATCCTAGGCTCAAGTGATGTGTTTATGATTTGGCTATAAAGGCCTGAGGACATAACGTTGATTGGGGATTCACAGTTAATGTAAGCATGCTCAACGTATTGGTACCCAATCATACATGGTATCTTCACATTCCCGGGATCACCTCTCTTAATCTTTGGGTCAATTCTAACAAAAGGTGGTCGAGGGTTATCAACTAGGTTGTTATAGTAAGCAATCTCCTCCTTAGTGGGGTATTCATTGAAATAATCATCAAACCTAGGATCTACCTTCACTTCATCAATTTTCTCAATCAACTTATCAACCGTAAGATTATTACGTTCTAAGTAATTATCTGAGTATATGGCGATCCCTAAGTTGTTCAAGGCATAATCAAGCTCTATATCAATCATTCTACTGAGCTCCCGGAGCTCACTAATCTCATTCTCAAGTTGGCTACGCAACAAAGCTACTTCGCCAGGTGTAAGGGGTGGATTCGCGTTTTCCATAATGGCAAACTGAATAGTCAATGAAAATCAGTTACGAACAAAAGCACAAAGAAAATAGATAGACTAAAGAAAACCTAGAAAAATAAAACAAAAATCTCACTAGAAAGGAATCTAGTGAGTAGACCTAATAGAAATAAAAATTCAACCTAAACAATAACTATTCCCCGGCAGCGGCGCCAAAAACTTGATGCGTGGTTTTGCAACCTTACAACAGGTTTTACCTCTCGAGGGATCTCAAGAGGCTTACAACCCCACCAGGCAGTGTACCTGACCGATGTAGTATAGTGTAGTGGTAAGTACGGGGGATTGATCGTTCAACTCAAAGAATAGTGTTCGTTAGGATTGAAATTTATCTACTCTAATAGGTCTAAGGGTGAGGGAAGATTCTTTTTGTATTTTTATATTTTATGGAAAGCAAGTAAAAATCTCGGGTTTTGGAAGGAGAGGCGGAATTAGTTGCTAATCAACTAACCCAAACGCTACTAACTAAACTATTGTGCAAGAAAAGTAAACTAGGGTTCTACAAGGGAAATGAAGCATGTCTACCTATGATATGTTACTCCTTGCTAGCTATCCAATTCTACCTATTGAATTGTCACACCTTGTTTTAATTGACGGGTTGTATTCCTTAATACCATTCGTGGGGTGGCGTACGTACTTCCCCAACTCTATAAGCTCCTACTTCACTCCTATGTCGAGCCGGCTAAGAAGCTCCTAACATGGGATCACTAGAATTCGCTCATGCATTAAATACAACCAAATAAACCTAGTACGCATTGGTTCATGTTTCTTAAGACGCTCAAGCAAGTTACCGTATAGGAGGTTAGCCAGTTTTCTTAAGCCTAACATCGATATCACCCAATCAAAACAAGAGACAATAGGAAGCAAGAATTATAAACTAAACCAACTAGATCTATTGAAGTTGTCACGCCCTAATTGATGGAGATGGACACACACATCAACAAGAAATCAATAAGATCTAATTAGTTATATACAAGTTTCACACAATCATAAGTAGACACAAGGTGATTTAGCCAAGCATAATTAATGAAGAGCAATCAACAATAATCATAATTGAAGACATAACATAAGATTGAATTGATAAACAAACCATTACAAGATGTTTATGGCATGATTAGGACCCTCTAAGTTGCTGGAAAAACACCTACCTAAACCCTAGAATCGGACTTAGGGTTTAGGGCTTACAAAAAATGAAGTTATGATGTTGTATTTATAGGCAGTTTACTGTCCGAGGGGTTCTGACGGCGTCAGCCTTAACAAGTGACGGCGTCAGCTCCCCTTTTTCACCAAATTGTAGATCTTTTCGTCCCGATTCCGTGGCCTCTTGAATCACCAAAATCCGAGTTCGTATGATGATTTTATGGCCAAAACAGTAACAGCTACCGCGCGCGCAAGTTGTGACTAGTTAACACGTGATGGCCTTCTTGACGCCGTCTCCCTTTAAACCTCCAAAATCCGTTCTGGCCTATCAGAAGCTGACGCCGTCAAGGTTTAACGGTGACGCCGTCATTCTTCAGCTTAAACCGTGACGACCTTGATCACTCCAAAGGGTGACGCCGTCAGAATTCCAATGAAAATCTCACTGGCTTATCATGTGTATTTTTCATATCCACCACTTTTGCCAAGCCGTGACGCCGTCAAGAGCAAGTCTTGACGCCGTCACATGTACTTTCCAACATATTTTTGAGACTTTGTCGTTTTCTTCACTTTTATGCTCCAAAAACGTCCAAAATGCTTCCTTTTCCAGATTTCTTCTCCAAAGTACCTAAAATGACAAAAGGAACGATTTAGGGCAATATTTGATCAAATAAATACGATTTAGGGCTTAAATGACCCCTAAAAGCGGTACACTTTTCGCTTCATCAGTATTTTCTCTCCCGTGATCCATGCCGGATATATAGTGAAAGTAGTTGGTTGGTTATAAGCTTGGAAATAACGAGACCAATTGTAGCGGTCCCACGGATGGAGCCACTGATTGTAGAATAAATTGCACGACCAGGCCTTCGATGGTGATCAAAGGATATATGGGGTGTTGAGGTTGCGCCAAGCTTGTCTTTAACTTGAAATAAGAAATAATAAGACACTACGTTAAGTGATTGCGCAGGGGTTGGACCCTGCGAACCACCTCCGGCGTGCGAATAAGTATGTGATATGGTAAGTTGGTAATAAATTGAGAGAGTTGAGTTAGCATACCATTGTTCTTGCCCGTCTAAGCTGTTTATAGTAGAGCAAATAGGCTTAGAGAGCTCTTGCACATAATTCAGAGATCATGGGGGCGTCCCATGATTTGTGGTAACCGCTAGGGCTTTGTAACCCACGTTCTCCTTCTTGGCGGGAAAGCCTAAGGGAAGAGGGGACGTGGGTATGACCAGGTCAGAATGGTTCTCCGTCCTAATTCCTTCGGAGGAGATACCCCGAAGGGCTTAGGGCTTCGATTGGCGGATTCCCATATGGTAACATTTTGGGAGATTGACCTGGGCCTTCAAAGAGAAGGCTTCGTACAGACTCGAAGGGGAGTCCTTCGGCCCGTTCGGAGGGTACATCATCAATATCCAAATAGGGGGAGATTGTTGGGTCCGTCAGTACCCAAGCGTCCTGAAAACAGGATTTGAATACAAATTAGCCCAAGTGTTAATCAACCTTAAACACTCTCAGGTCACTGAGTGAACAGTTACTCAGTGAGTTACCTTCAAGATGCTTAGGACGAGTCTAAGAAGAAAGATTCACCATTCAGTGAGGCGGAACTCCCTGAGTGTCACTTAAGCCGAAGAAGAAGGTAATAGGTTCAGTGAGTGATGACAAGAACTCACTGAACCCCAGTCTCCTCAACAACAATTGTAATTGAAGACTGAAGACTGAAGACCAAGCCTGAAGAATCTGAAGACTGAAAGAAAGGCGGGACAAGGCGGGAAGAGTTTGAAAAGATAAGGAGATGTCCTTATCAGGGCAAAGTCAAACTTTCCCTGAATGGCGTGAGAACAAGAACAGTGTTATCACTGACGCTCAGAAAGCAGTTTCAACCTTATCCCAAAATAGATTCTTGTAACTGTCAAAATACTGTTGTATCTTTGTCAGAATAGTTAGGTCATCCTTTTGTACTTTTAGTCACGGGTGCTCTTTTATACATGTGTATAAATAGGAGTCATAAGGGAGAAAAGTGGACAAGTTTTGTGCATTAAAAAGCTTAGACTTTCACAAAACCACTTTTCTCCCCCAAAGAGCAACCTAGTCCCTGAGATAGCTCAGTGGTTCATTTTGTTGTTGCCACTCAAGCATAGCTTGAGTTTAGTGAGGAGAACACCATACCTTGTCGTTTCAATCCCAAGTGTTATTTCCGCTAACACTTGGGTATAGATTCTTTTGATTAATTTCTAATAAGAATTTAAACATTGAAAAACTTATGTTTTTATATTTACGTTTTCTGCTTATTTGTTTAAATTAATCATTACGTTAATTCAGTCATAAAACACTATTAGAGTAACTTTGTAGTTATTTCTACTTGTATAAAGGGAACAACATAAACTAGTTTGTTGGAGTACTAAGAAACAACAATCAGTTGCCATGTCCTCAGCTGAGGCCGAATATGTTGCAGCAGCCAACTGTTGTGCAAATGTGCTATGGATGAAAAGTCAACTCAGTAACTATGACATCCATTACAAGATGATACCCATCTTTTGTGACAACACAAGTGTCATTGCTATCTCAAACAATCCTGTTCTTCATCAGAGAACCAAGCATATTGATATCAGATATCATTTCATCAGGGACCACGTCATGAATGGTGACATTGGATTACACTTCATCCCCACTAAATATCAGCTAGCTGATATATTAACCAAACCATTGGATGAACCAACTTTCACAAGACAGAAAGCTGAATTAGGGATGTTGGATATTGAGAATCAGTCCACTGACTAAACCTATCCAACTTAGTGTAAATAATGATAACCATTGGTCCCTGACTCAACAAATCTCTCAATGAATAAGTATCTTATGTCTCACTGAATAACCTTCCCTAAACACCCTCACACTGAATAAAAAGTCATTCAGGGCCCTCAAGACATCAACAAATGACATTCAATGCTATACTAAATGCTCTAAGTATTTAGTTAGTAAATGTCCGAGGTTGGTAACTGAACACATATTTAATATAGGAATATATGTTCTTATACCTTCTGGCATCCACATCTTGGGCCCCCACATCATCACCACATATCCCACTTGGCATTTAATGCCTCTCCTCACAAGTAATATCTTTTGATATTATATGTGGTGACGTCACACTACAAAATGCACTTTTGCACAACAATGCGACTGTTGACCTTGACAGTTGCGCAAAACCCGGGAAAGTGGATTGGTGGCATTTAATGCGGATATCAAACGGTTATACAAAACAGTTTTCAAATTTTTAATGAAATTTCACAATATTGCAAAAAACACCCCTCCTCTCCACTTCCCTATAAATACCCACACAAAAATTAAAGCACACACGCTTTGAAATATTAATCAAACTCTTGCTATTTTTTCTCAAAACCTGTGTGTGTTCTTAATCCCATAACCAATTTTTCTTTTAAAACCAAGACCTTTCTTTTGTAATGGCTACTTCTAGGGGTATTACCTAGCCTCCAAATGTGAAATTCCAATTAGAGAGCGTGGACATGACCAAAAATAATGTCGTAGGGAACTTTGCCTATCCGAAAAAATTTCCGGCCGATAAGGATATGGTAAAATACCTGCAAAATTGCTTTCTCTCTACGACATTTATCAAGACACCCTCAGTCATATACCATGACTACTTGAGAGAGTTCTGGTATACAGCGGTGGTCACCAACCCTGATGTCACCAAGGACTCCATCATTACCTTCTCAATGAAGAATGGGAGGAAAACCCTCTCCTTAGACTACCAAACCTTCATCAAAGCCACATGCCTTGATTTCACTGAAACCTTTAACCCTCAACCCTCAGAAAGTGAAGTAAAGACCGAATTGCTTTTACTTGGGCCACATGACGATAAACACCCTGATGTGGCCCCAGGGACTCTATTGGCCATAGCCCCCATCATAAAAACATGGTTTTCTCCCGTTTGGAGGATACTGATGACTTTTTTCATTCAGGTCCTTGGTGGGAACAAATCCTCCACGGAGTAATTGAACACTGCTCAACAAATGATAGTGTTCAGTCTCCTAGAGGGTAGAAAAATTGATATTGGAGAAATTATCTTCAAAGACCTCATAGTCAAGCTCTCAGGGAAATTCAGGCAAAGACACATGTCCTAGGTTCATTTCCTGTGTGCTTCAAGACTTATTAGGCTCTGAGTATGTTAGGCCTAATATACAGGGATCTGACCCTGATGTCTTACACAAGGCCAATTACTCAAGAGACCTCACTGAGGTTACACCAGTCGCCCTGACCACATACATGTTGATGGTCATTCAGGGTGCTAATGCCATATCACCTGTGCCTTCTCCTTCCAAGAAGGAGAAGAAGATAAAGAAGAAGGGGTCCAGGAAGGTGGTTCAACCCAAACCACTCGACACTGAGACCTCTGCTTCACAGCCTGAGAAAAGAAGGCTAAAAAAGGCCCAGCCCACTGAGACACCCGTTGAGGAGGCCAGTACTCAATTGGCCAAAGAACAAACGCCAACGGAGGGCGCTGAGAAATCACACTCAGTGTCCTCAGGCAAACCCTCTCCTAAAGACTCTGCTGACATACACAAGTCAGTGGAGTCAGGAACCATTCAAAAATCACTTCCCGATGAAGGCATTCGTAAATCACCACTTTTTCCTGAGGGAGAAAAGGGTCCTGAATCCTCAGTAGAGCAGCACTACTCTACCGAGAAGGGGACCCACACCCCCTCACATCCCGCTCACGGCTCTGATAAATCACAGTCAGAGTCTCAGGGAGGACTGGTCCCTATATCGTCATCAGGGCAACACAACCTTGGTGGAAAGGGGGACCTCAACATTTCACATCCTGCTTATGGCTCTGATAAATCACAATCAAAGTCTCAGGGAGTACCGGTCCCTATATCTTCATCAGGGCAGCACAACCCTGATGGAAAGGTGGACCTAAACATCTCATTTCCTAGTAATGGTACTGGATCAAACCCACCAGTCCCTGAAGGAACATCAGGGGACAAAGACTCAGGGGGCATGCAACCACCCGCTGATATGGAACCTACACCCCCTCAAGGCGTTGCGCATAACTCGGGAACTGACTCCTCGGACCAGGCAGAGAAAACCCACTCTATTCACCTAGAGGGGTCAGGACCTGGCCAAAACAAAGGCAAGCCCTCTTCTGAGGGGGAGCCGGATCTAGCCCTGGTTCCTACTCTTGCTGACTTACAAATGTTTATCAATGAAGAGTCAGAAGAGGAAATGGTTGAATTTGAGGATGATGAGGTTCTAGCTGCTGGGGAAGACCTGGATACTGATGACCAACCTCTTCCTTACAACTCCCCTCAGCACATTGAGCAACCAACTTCATCTCCTCCTCCTGAAGAACAAGACTCTCACCATCACCATCATACATCATCATCATCATCATCACACAACTCATCAGGCTCCTCAGACTCTGCTGCTGCAGTCCCTGACTATCTGCAGAAGTATGATGATGTGCTCCCACTCACTGAAAGGCAGCTGGTCAAGTTCCTCAGGAATTCGAATACTGCCCACTTCAATGAGCTAATCAACGAGCAATGGGATCAGCACACTGAAGCAGCAGCCTCTTATGCTGACTTCAGGGCTGCTATTGAAGGCTCCCAAGGTCAACTCCACTAGGTCGCTGCTTCTACTGATAAACATGTCAGTGACCTGAAGACCACCATTGAGCAACTGGGTCTTGAACAAGGGACGCAATTCAACAATTTGCTTCAGTCTTTTAGTGCCATTAAAGAAGAATTCAAAGATGACCCAGTTCTCATCACAAAGCTGACCGAGTTTATGGATTCACAAAAGGCCACCTCCTCCAACATTACTGAACTTCTCAGGCTCCTTAAGGAGGTGGATCTTACTACTCTCAGGTCTTAGTAGGAAGCCCTTCACAAGTCAATCACTGATACCCAGGGATGCCTGACCCAGATCTCCACAGCCTTTGACCAGCTCTTTACCAAACATAATGAGCTGGTCAACCACTACACCACCAAGGTCACCCAGCTTTCAGAGGCTCAGGTCACCATGGCCAATGACATCTCCTCACTGAAGACAAAGACCTCAGAAATCAAGAGCATGGTCTCCACCATTCTGACAGTTCTTCAGTCCTCTCAAGTTCCCCTAGCTCCTCAATCAACAGATGCTTCCACTGAAGCTCCAGCATTTGTTGAGGGGGAGAAACCTACCTCTGATGAACCAATTCCTGCACAAATGACTGAAGTTATTACTGAAGCAATCCCCCTTCAAAGCTTCATGCCAACATCTTCAGCACTGGTTGTTGCCACAACTCCTATTCAAATTGAAGCAACAACAACCACTGCGTTCCCTGAATCCTCCTTTAGTACACCCCCACCTACTGACAAAGGGAAGGGAATCATGAAGACTGAAGATTCACCTCCCAAATTGGTTAAGGCACCAAGAGAAGTGCGTCTTGACCCTGATGCACCAGTGCTCATGAAAATCATCTTGCATAATGGGAAAATCTTCAAGGGAACAAATGCAGAAGTGGCTATTGTCTTGGAAGAAGAGGATAGGATCAAGGCTGAATTGCTCAGTAAGCCTGTGATTGCTGAAGTAGCCAAGGAAGTCATCAGAGAGACTGAGCAGAATATCAGGGGGGAACAGTTCCTCAAACTTCAGGATGACCTAATCAAATAACACAACCTGAAGGTCAAACTGAACACTGAAAGAAAGAAGAGGAACTATGAGAGGTATGTCTGGACCATGACGAAGACCAAGGATGAAGGTCCCATCACTGACATGACTATTCATGCAAACACTGATCCCATAGCCATAACTGTTCATAGAGGACCAAGGAAGTCTGAGAAGAATGCTCCCTTCAAGTTCTCAGAATATGGGATCAAGGAATGGGACATGATGGGACCCATCCTGAAGAAGAAGAATAACAGGTGTGTCCCTGACCTTCTGGCTGCCCTGACAAACAAGTATGAGGAACTGGAAAGGGTAGCCAAAAGCTTAGGAATTGACCACCAGAAGGCACTTGCCTCTCAGGAACTAACAATCCCTGAACCAACTCAGAGCACAGGGAGGAAGAGGAAAGCAATAGGCCAAGAACCTGAAAAATTCATTGCTGCTCTTCACTGCAACATAATTCCTCCTGAAGGTGTCAAGTTCATTCCCAACAAAGTGATCAAGCACCCTGAGTTTGGTATCTTCTTCATTGATGAATTTGGTCAACAAGCCTTCCAGAGAGTCAGTGACATACACTTGGTGGAGACAACAACTCTTCTGGCCTACAAGCTGATGGCATTCCATGTGAAGAGTCCTGAAAATGATGAGTTCATAAGACTGATGGAGAAGATGATAAGTGAGAGACCCGACAAGCACGTGTTGGTGTCTAAGAAAGCAAAACTGGAACTCATGGGAATTAAGGAAGTCTGAGTACTTAACCGTGAGTATTATGTTTAGATGATAGGACTGATGTAATGTTTATGAATAAGATGATGGCCCATGTTTATTACATCAGTGTCCTTTAATTGTTTTATAGTATCTTCAGTTTAAAAAGAAGCCCAATTGCTCACTTACACTGATCAAACACTTAGGCTAAATTTATATCCAAATAGGGGGAGATTGTTGGGTCCATTCAGTACCCAAGCGTCCTTAAACAAGGATTTGAATACAAATTATCCTAAGTGTCATATAACCTTGAACGCTCTCAGGTCACTGAGTGAACAGTCACTCAGTGAGTTATCTTCAAGATGCCTAGGACGAGTCTTAGAAGAAAGATTCACCATTCAGTGAGGCGGAACTCCCTGAATGGCACCTAAGCCAAAGAAGAAGATAATGGGTTCAGTGAGTGATGACAATAACTCACTGAACCCCAGTCACCTCAACAACTATGAAGAATGAAGACTGAAGACTGAAGACCAAAGACTGAAGAACTTGAAGACTGAAAGAAAGGCGGGACAAGGCGGGAAAGATTTGAAGAGATAAGGAGAAGTCCTTATCAGGCTAAAGTCAAACTTTCCCTGAAAGGCTTCATAACAAGAACAGTGTCATCACTGTTACTCAGAAAGCACTATTGTCCTATACCCAAAATAGGTTCTTGTAACAGTGACAAAATGCATCAGTATTTTTTCCTGATTAGCTTAGGTCATCTTTTGTCTTTTAATTCACGGGTGCTCTTTTTACTTGTCTATAAATAGGATCATAAGGGAGTAAAAGTGGATAAGTTTGTGCAATTAATGCTTAGACATTCACAAACCACTTTTACTCCTCCAAAGAGCAACCTAGTCCCTGAGATAGGTCAGTGGTTCCTTATAGTTGCCACTTAAGCTTAGCTTAAGTTTAGAGAGGAGACATACCATACTTGTCATTTCAATCCCAAGTGTTTTTCCGCAAACACTTGGGTATAGATTCTTTTGATTAACTTCTAATAAGAATTTAAACGTTGAAAAACTCTTGTCTTTATCATTTACGTTTTTACTTATTTGTTTAGTTAATTAATACATTACTAAGTCATGGAACACAGTTAGCTTAACTTTGTAGTTAATTTTAATCGTGTAAGGGGAACAACATTTACGAATGTTGATACAAAAGTTGGGCGTTCCTTGATTCCGTACCAATCAGATCTTAATGCTTGAGACCTGCGCACTAAGAAAACATAAACGACACCGTTAGGCTTATCGTGGGATTGTCTCCCACGATTATCCTCCGGCGTGAGAGTAAGTAATCGGTTTTTAGGGTTTAGTTGAAGAGTTAGGGTTGTAAGTCGTACCTTTGATGAGAGTCGAGAGACTCTTTATATGCACACGAAACCCTAGTTGGTTTCGTGCTCCTCACTCCTCAGCGTATCCCGCATAGGTCGGTTATTTGATAAATATCTCCTAAATAAGAGATATCTTGTATCGAAACCATAAATAACTTTGGGTTTGGGCCATCGTGAGCCCAAACCGTTATCGTGATAGCCCATTCGTGATGGGCTTGAGCCCATTCATGATGGGCTTAAATATTAGTAGCGTCCATGGGTCGGGTTTGTGACCCGTATGCGGACTATACGTCATCATGTCCCCCCAGTCTAGTGTGCGCAATGCGAAATTGCGGACGCTAGACTAACAATTGTAGCTAAAAATATTCCTCGATGCGTAGCGGGGAAGTTTCAAGTATTTCCCGCCTAAAAAAGCAAATTAAGCTAGTCCAAGTACATCCGTATCTCCTTCAAAAATCGTAAGGGTGGGTGAAAAAGTGCTTTACCTTTTGGGTTCCTAGCCACACGATTGGAACAAGTGGGGTACACATGTCATTCATCCACGAATATGTGTAACCCTATATAAGGTTGAGCCGTCATTTCAATGTGGTTATCACAGTAAAAACCAACCTTTTCCACCATTGTTAAACCTTCAAACAGCGATCAAAAAATCAACAAAAGCTAAGGTAATAGCGCATGCGCTTATAAGAGTTATTGAAGGTTAATCATGGTTCTTCAATTGTCCGATATTAATTCCGATATATCTGAGGATGAACTTCGTCAGTTTACCTCAGATTATTACATCCCTCTCGCATTGCATCCAGTAGTTTCGGCCGCAAATGCGTCAATAGCGAATTTCCCTCAAGGGAAGGTGGGGGTATATACACGTTTCTTCAAATTTGCCAACCAACGCGCACCCATTTCCCTATTTTTGTGCGATATTTTAAACCATTATCGTCTCCATATTTCACAGCTGCACTGTATAGGTGCAGCAAAAATAACTAATTTTGAAGTGAATTGTCGCTTGTTAGCGATAGAACCCACAATCCATCTATTTCGCGCGTTTTACCACACGTCGTGGTCAAACGGGTGGGTTTCCTTCTCCAAGCGCGCAGGGCCACTGCAGTGCTATACAGATAAGTTAGACGCACTGAGGGATTGGAGAGAAAAATTCTTTTGGGTTGATAGTGCATTTTTTCCATGGATTTTTGAGTTCTACACTCGAGAATCATTACCGAGAGACGAGCGCCCAGACCCCGGATTGTATAACGTGGTTGATGCGGATATGATAAATACCAATCGCATACCGATCAAAGCGTACCCAGAAGAGTTTTTGGTGCACATGGGCATCAGTCGCAATTACTTCGGTAGTCCGGAAGAAGTGCCAACATTTTTGGATGAAAATAGCCGGGGTGGGTGCTTGTCTCTTCCTTCCTCTTCGCTTAGTAGTTGTAAGCGTTCTTCCCTTTGTAGCTTATCTAACACATTTTGTGTTTGTTTGTTGTTTTGTTGCGCAGAGATGGATCTATTCGGTGTTGTTCGCTTGGCGAAGCCCACTCAGGTGATCGTAGGGGTGCGCCCTTTGAGAGATGGCGAGGAGCCAGTTCTACAGGCTACCGCGGGGCGCACGATGGTGATCGCGCAGGAGGAGACAGAGGAGGTCCCCACAGGTGTCACTATGGCTACTCCTCTGCGTAGCTTTCCCGCTCCTGGGTCGCAAATCCCTGTGGAGTTATTGCATATAGACTCGTCGGGGAGTGCTATGGATGAGTCTGAGGAGGAGGGCCAAGGGTTAAAGCGCAAGAGATTGTCTGGTGATGATGGCGCAGGGACATCAAGTAAGCGCCCTGCTATTTCTGTCGGGCAATCATCTGAGGAGGGTGCGTCATCGCATAAAATCTCCTCCCCCAAGTAAGTACTTGTATCTTTTAGATCTTCAGTCCTTTAATCCGCGTTTAATACTATAGAGTAACTTTGTTATTTGCGTGCAGTGCTGAAACTGCTGTTGATGATGATGCGTATGTTGGGAATTCGCCACCCAAGACTGGTTCTGCATATGCTGGTGAGTTTGTGCTTGAGAGTCCAGTGGATGAGGAAAAATCTTCTGAAGATGCGCCAACAAATCGCCTTATAGAGGAGTTGGCGTTGGCTGCTGCGCACCAGGCTTCATTTGTTGCGCGGCTACAGGCTCAATATGGTGGTGAGGGTAGCCAGGTCGCGCAGAAGGACAAGGAGATTGGCATTTTGAAGGCGCAGTTAGCTGATGCGCAGGCTGAAGTGAGGGCATCTGCTATGTACGCCCAGAAAATTGCTGATGAGAAGATGTCGCTCCTGGCCAAACTGAATCAAGAGCGCACTGGAGCAAAAGAATACAAGGCCTCCTGCCTTTGGGCCTTGAAATATATGGAGCTAAATAAGGGGAGACTCTTCTCTAACTTGGATGAATTCCACAAGACTGTGGAGAGTTTGCTGGAGAATCAGGAGAGCAAGCTGCGCAAGCTTAGCATCGAATATGATGAGGAGTTGTATCCTCATTTGGTGTCAACTATTGCTGAGCGCAGGTGGCTTATCAGCCATGGCTTGCGTCTTGCTGCCTTGACTACGCTGGAGTCTCAAGAGGTCAAGGACTCCTTTGGGGATGTGGTTCAATGTACCCTAGCTCGTGGTAAGGCAGAAGCAGTAGAGGAGCTGTGTGCGACCAAGGTTTTGGCTATGTCTCCCTCCGAAGTACCTGGTTATAATGAGAACGCTTATGGTGAACTTGTTGCTGCTATGGAGAAGTTGAAACTTTTTGAGCTTCCTCATATTGCACAGCTGGAGCGTGACCAGGATTACCCCATAGGCGTGATCATGCAGGGTTCAACTTTGGCTAGGCATTCATCCGAAGATGCTGAGGCACAGCTTGACTACTTTCTGAAGCCGGATGTGTCGCAGCTACATGTGCCTATTTTCGCTCGTCCCCGTGACATCATCAACCCTTTTGCCCTTGAGAAGGAAATTCCATTGAGGGAGTCTTTAGAAGCCCATGAGATGAGACTTGCCAGGAAGAAGGGTGTGAAGGGGAAAGCCATTCTTTGTGGTCTTGGTGCGGCTCACATTCCCAGATCTGATGGAGTGCCCGTTAGCGTGCCAACGGTAGCGCCCAAGGATGCTGACCTGTTGCAGAGGCTTAAAGATGCTGGTAGTGTGGCGCGCCAAGCGGGTAGCTCAGGGCTCAGGCGTACCCGTAGCTTGTCTTGGTAATTTTGTGTAATAGATTAACATTTTGTTGCACATGTGCATGCTAAGTCTATATCTTGTATGAACTTGTTATCCATAATAAAGTGTTGATTTGAAAAATACGATTGTACGCATATTGTATCAAAATTGATTGTGGTTATAAGTTTTGTACTTAGTTATTTTGTCTTTGCGTAAAAGATGTCTAAGAATCAAACCATTTGTATAAACACATTTAAAAAAGATTACAAGGATTTATAATCACTTATATCATAATCGTGTATGAAATTCATGACTTAATCGTGTATAACATAAGCGTGTATGAAATTTATGACATAGTCGTGTATGACATGATCGTGTATAACATAATTGTGTATGAAATGCACAAGTTGTTGTGTATCCGTCGTGGGGTGCACAAGTGTATGGATTGCAGCGTGCTGCGAATACCATCTTAAGGGGTTAATTGTCTTAACTCCTAATTTGTTAAACGCGCACAGTGTGCATTGATGTGTATCCGTCGTGGGGTACACATCGAACTTACTCCAACGTCTTGAGAGTAAGGTGTTTAACAAGGATACGTGATCCGATGTTGATGGGTTTGCAACCCTCTTACTCAACGAGTTATTTAGTAGGTTTACTCATCCTTTTACCATCGTGGGTTTTAATAAGTGCATGCACGCCATGTAGGCAGAAAGTAAAGTAACAACAATATTGAGACATAAATAACATGTAAACAATAAAGTGAAATGTATCGCGGAATTAGCTAGAAACCGCGACATTTGAATTAATACTTGCAAGTTTTTATAAAAAAGAAAGACATTTTTCTAAATGAAACAAAATGTAAATACACGGATATTTATTAAGCACTTACTAAAGTGCGGAGGTGTCCGTGTGTGAGGTCGTAACCTTTCCTAAAGATAACATCTCTTGAGATTGCAAACATTCCATGTGCGCTGTAGCTCGTGGCCATCCATGTCACGCAGCTTGTATGCGCCTTTACCTAGTGCTTCAATGACCTCATAGGGTCCTTCCCACTTCGGTCCAAGTTTACCTGTATCTTCTGCGTGGCTTGCATCATTGGCGCGATAGACAAAGTTGCCTGGTCTGAATGAGGTGCTTCGAACTTTAGCATCGTAATATCCCTTCATTTTTTACTTGGCTTTTGCTTCGCGTATAGCTGCGCATTCACGCCTTTCTTCCAATAGGTCCAAGTCGATACGTCGTTCGTCGTCATTGGTTGCGACATTAACTTCCGCGGTTCGAATAGTTGGCATCCCAATTTCAGCTGGTATGATAGCTTCTGTCCCATAGACAAGAGAAAAAGGAGTGTCTCCATTGCTAACTTTGATTGTAGTGCTGTGCGCCCATAAGACATGCGATAATTCATCCACCCATCTTCCCTTGTGTTTGTCTAGGCGCGCTTTAATTCCTTCGCCTAGACTACGATTAGCGCGCTCAACCAAACCATTGGTTTGTGGGTGTTTGACTGACGCAAAGTGTTGTGTAATATTTAGCTCTGCGCACCAGTCTTTAAACGGGTTATCACGGAATTGTTTTTCGTTGTCCGAAACAATCTCCCCAGGTAATCCAAAGCGGCATACAATATTTTCCCACACGAAGCGTTTTACTTGATTACCTGTTATTGTCGCTACTGCCTTCGCTTTGATCCACTTAGTGAAGTAGTCTATTGCAACAATAAGGAATTTCAGTCCTCCTGCTGCAACAGGGAAGGGACCCGCAATGTCGATACCCCACTTATAGAATGGCCATGGAGAAGTGATAGGTGTTAGCTCTTGCTGTGGTCTGCGCGGGATGGGTCTATGAATTTGGCAGTCATTACATTTCTTTATCACATCGCGCGCATCACGATGCATAGTAGGCCAGTAGTATCCTGAGCGCAATGCGCGTGCTACGACGGACCGTGGTCCTGAATGCATACTGCATGAACCAGCGTGGATCTCTCGGAGTACGTAGTCCGCCTGAAGAGGTCCAACGCACCGAAGCCATGGTTGTAGGAATGAGCGCCGATATAGGATACCATCTTTGAGCTCGAACCTCTGCGCTGCGCGCCGTATTTGTCGAGCGTCCTTCTGTTCCTCGGGCAATTTGCCCTTACTTATGAATTCAATGATAGGGGTCATCCATGTAGGATCCTGCTCTTCTATCACCGTAGATATCTCCATCTCCGAGATGGATTTGTTCTTTAGGATCTCCACCAACACTTGTTTTGACAGGTGCGCAAAGCTTGTAGATGCGATCTTGCTTAGCGCATCCGCTTTCTTATTTTCACCTCTAGGAACTTGTTTGATGGTAAACCTGTCAAAACCTTTGATTAGTGATTTGGTTTTGTTGAGGTATTGAACCATGTTATCCTCTTTAGCCACATATTCGCCCAACACATGGTTGGCTACTAATCGGGAGTCCACATTAGCTTCTAGGTTACGTACACCCATTCGATTTGCAATGCGTAATCCGGCGATTAGGGCTTCATATTCTGCCTCATTGTTCGTGGCTGTGAATTCAAAACGCAGTGCGTAAGTGAATTCCATTCCTTCTGGATTAGTGAGGATAAGGCCAGCGCCCGACCCATCCACGCATGAAGATCCATCCGTGAACAGGACCCATGGTTTGTGTAGTTCTACCTTGCTCAGTGGAGGTGCGTCATCGGTATCTGGTTTTTCGATGATGAAGTCTGCTAGTATTTGCCCTTTAACCGCAGTGCGTGGTCTATAAGAGATGTTATATTCGCCCAGCAGCACACTCCATTTTTGTAATCGCCCCGATGCGTCAGGCTTAGAGATAACTTGCTTGATAGGTTGGTCTGTGATCACCGCTATTGGGTGCGCTTGAAAGTATCTACGCAGTCTTTTGGCGGCGAACACTAACGCCAGGACCAACTTTTCCATTGGGCTGTAGTTAATCTCTGTCTTCTTGAGTGCTTTGCTTACAAAATATACCGGTGTTTGTACAGAATCTCTATCCGTCAGTAACACTGCGCTGACCGCTCCATGAGTTGCAGATAAGTAGACGATTAACTCCTCCCCTGATCGGGGTGCGACTAGTTTAGGAAGCGCTGCTATATGTTGCTTAAGCTGTGTGAAAGCTTATTCCGCTTCCGTAGTCCAACGAAAGTCTCCCTTTTTTGTACACTTCTTGAGTGTTTTAAATAGAGGAAGTGACTTATCCACTGATTTTGACAGGAATCTGTTCAAACCGGCCAGCTTTCCATTCAGAGACTGAACTTCTTTCAACGTGCGCGATGAAGGAAGTTGGATGACAGCCTCTGTTTTTTCTGGGCATGGCTTAATGCCATCTGGTTCTATCAAATATCCTAGGAACATGCCTTCTGTAGCGCCAAAAGTGCATTTCTTAGGATTCAACTTCATGTTGATATTTCGTAGTGTTCTAAATGTTTCTTCAATATCGCGCACCACTTCATCTTCAGTATGGCTTTTTATGACAAGGTCGTCCACATAGACCTCTAGGTTGCGGCCCACTTGCTTTTCAAATGCATTATCTACCAGTCGCTGGTAGGTGGCGCCCGCATTCTTCAGGCCAAAAGGCATCTTTGTATAACAAAAGACGCCTTGGCTTGTGTGGAAAGTTGTTTTTTCCTTGTCTTCCTTAGCCATTTGGATTTGGTGGTACCCTTTGTATGCATCTAAGAAACATTTAAAGGGATATCCGCACAGAGATTCCACCTTCCAGTCTATCTTTGGTAGTGGGTAGCAGTCCTGTGGACATGCTTTGTTAAGGTCAGTGAAATCTACACACATCCGCCAACTACCATCGCTCTTCTTGACCATTACTGGATTGGAGAGCCAATCATGGTAATAGACTTCCCGCATGATGCCAGCGTCCACAAGTTTGTGTACTTCTTCCAGGATGGCTTTTGCGCGCTCTGGAGCCTGGCCGCGCTTTTTCTGCCTTACTGGGGAATATCCTTGTCGGATTTTTAACTTGTGTTCTGCAATCGAGCATGGCACACCAGTCATGTGCTTTGGTTCCCATGCGAAGATATCCAGATTCCTTTGCAAGAGTGCGCACACGGCCGCTCTTCCTTTGTCAGACAACGATCCCCCAATCGATACTTCTTGCTCCAGGTATTCAGGGTGAATTGCAACCTTTAGGTTTGATACTTTAGCTGCGCTCTGTTCTGGGGTATGCGTTGTTTCGCATGTAATCGTGTTACATTCTTTAGGTGGTGCGGCACTATTGTAGATGGTGACAATGCCGCCTTCTACTGGGAATTTGAGCATCCCATGCGCTGTGGACGGTACTGCGCGTATTGCCGAAATTCTTGGTCTTCCAATAATGCCATTGTATGGTGAAGGAGATCTGATCACCATAAAATTCATCCAGGCTGTCGTGGAGTGTTCCTTATTACCAACAGAGACTAGTAGTCGCAGTTGCCCCATGGGCCATATCTTTTCTCCTGTAAAGCCAGTAAGCGCAGTCGTGGCTGGGCTTAACTGTCTTTGTATCTCAGGGCGCAATCTCTTGAAACAATGCTCATACATTATATCCGCTGATGCCCCTCCATCAACATACATGCGGTGGATATCATGACCCCCCGCACCTATCTCAATGGTGAGTGGTTCTGCCACTGCGTTGTCCGCAACCAAGGTGGGGAAAGAGATTTCGCTTCCATGAGAAAATTTCTGGCTCACCTTTTGCCTAGTCTTTTGCTGCCATGATTGTATCATGTAGATAGTATCAGCTTTTTCCCTAGGCGCTTCTTTCTTGCCTCCAGTTTTCTGTTTGTCTTTCCCGTCCTTAATGTTTTTAACGAGATGGTCCAATCTGCCTTCTTTTACTAGCTTCTCAATGAATTAACGTAATTGGACACATTCATTGGTTGTGTGGCCCTTCTATGCATGATACTCGCAGTATCCATTCCCTACGCGCCGATCTTCGGGGGTACGCATAGGTGTGGGTCTTGGAAAGTTCGCGCCTACCGTCGCAAATATCTCCTTTGGAGTCTTCGTTAGTGGGGTATACTTGTCGTTTCCCCGTCCGCCCCCTTGACTGCGATAGCTTTTGTTACGATTGCTACTCTGGTCATTGGATTGTCTCCTTGGCTCTTCTTGTGACCTATGGTTTGAGTAGCCTTTCTTGCTATCCGCAGCGGCGGCTTCTCCTTGGATGAAGGACCTCGTGCGCTTCATCAGTTCATCAAAGGTTTGGGGAACCTTATCATTTAATTTTTTGATAAGCTCTGGGTTATTGATCCCGTTCATAAACCCTGAGATCTTTAGTATTTCAGGACATGCCTTGACATGTATTCATTCATCTTTAAAGCGCTCCATAAAAGCGCTTGTCGATTCCCCTTGGCGCTGTTTTACCCTAGCGAGCTCGACAGGGTTTTTGGCGCACTTCTTCCTTTGAGTAAAGTTTAAACGAAACGCCTTTCGCAACTCTTCAAACCCACCGATGCTTCTGCGTGGAAGCTTACTGAACCAGTTGCGCGCATTCCCTACTAATGTAGAGTTAAACATGTGGCACCACACAGGTTGTGGCCAATTTTCGATAGTGGCTGCTGATTCAAAAATTTTTAGGTGATCATCAGGATCACCTGTCCCATCATAAGTTTTGACATTAGCGGGCATGCGCCTTCTCTTATTTTCCGAAAAATCACTGATGCGCCGAGTGAACGCATCAACTTTTTGGCGGCGCCAGGGACGAGACATGTCTTCGTCCTCCTGGTCGCGGTGTTTTTTCCTTGATTTCCAGTGTCCTGTTTCTTTGTCCTCGTTGTCTGAGGAGTCACTTGAGGATGAGCTTACTCTTTTGCGACGCTTGCGCCGACTATCATCGGAATCTGAGCTTGCTCCTCTGTGGCGCTTGCGCCGACTATCCTCGAAACCAGAGCTTGAAGGGCTTTCGCTTGGGGAGCACCGTCGCCCAAGCCTATCATGAACCCTGCGACTACCAAGCCTAGTTTGGACATTGGCGCGCCGTTCCCCATCTTCATGCTCCTCCAGATACTGAAAGTCGGCTGCTTCGTCATCCACAACCTTCCTTCCAATCCTAGTAAACACTGGGTGTTTGCGGCTATCCTTCTCGTGTCTTTCCTTTCGGTAGCGTGGTGGGGATGCTTCATGCTCAGGGTCGAAGTTGAGCCTGGCGTGCAGGCTTTGACTTGACCTCTTTTTCGCCTCCTCTCGCATGAGCGCAGCCAAGGTTTCGTAGTTTTGAGATACGAAATCACTTAGCGCTAGTTCAGGCGTGACTCCTTCTAGCGCGAGGGTGTCTGTTTCCAAAACAAAATCCTTGTTTCGGATAGGCGCATTTGGTGGTTCAGTGAAATTTAATTCCGGCATGGTGAGAGGAGTGCGCATTAGATCTACCGTGCTAGTAGTTGTTGTAGTAGCATGGGTAGTCTTTGTGATCGGTTCTACTGGAGTAAAAGCCAGATCTGAGTATGATCCTAGGCTTTTGGACGCACTGGTTGTCCCAGAGGGCGGCTTAGCGGCTGAATCAGTTTGGTGCTTCTTCCCCAGTAGGTCGTCATGCGTTTTCTTCGTCTGCGGAGTCCGCTGATTTGGGTTTCCGTGCTTCGTCATTCTAGTTCTTCGTAGAGTTATTAGTGTAGGGTCCCACGGATGGCGCCACTTGTTGATACAAAAGTTGGGCGTTCCTTGATTCCGTACCAATCAGATCTTAATGCTTGAGACCTGCGCACTAAGAAAACAAAAAGACACCGTTAGGCTTATCGTGAGATTGTCTCCCACGATTATCCTCCGGCGTGAGAGTAAATAATCGGTTTTTAGGGTTTAGTTTAAGAGTTAGGGTTGTAAGTCGTACCTTTGATGAGAGTCGAGAGACTCTTTATATGCACACGAAACCCTAGTTGGTTTCGTGCTCCTCACTCCTCAGCGTATCCCGCATAGGTCGGTTATTTGATACATATCTCCTAAATAAGAGATATCTTGTATCGAAACCATAAATAACTTTGGGTTTGGGCCATCGTGAGCCCAAACCATTATCATGATAGCCCATTCGTGATGGGCTTGAGCCCATTCATGATGGGCTTAAATATTAGTAGCGTCCATGGGTCGGGTTTGTGACCCGTATGCGGACTATACGTCATCAATGAACATATATTTACTATAAAACAAAGAGTTGTCCCAAACGTTTCTTTCAAAACCGCATCATTTTACGACTCGTTCAAAAGACATGAACGGACACTTATAAACTCTATTCTTTTATTTGTTAAGAAAACATTCAAGCTAGTATGACAAAGAATACTTAACAACAAAACTTGTAAGTATTAAGCAACTAAATACTTTTCATATTATATCCCCCTTCATGGGTAATTTGATACATGGATCGTACTCAATTTTGAAAACCATTTGTTTTAAAAATTTGAGCGACGTGGCTCTGGTACCAATTGTGGAAACCGTAGAGGGGGGGGTGAATACGTTTCCATTTAAAAACTTAAATCTTTTGTATCAAATGACCAATCAAGTTTGACGTAATATGAGAAGTGTCAACAAAAAGTCTTGTGACAACTAGTGATAGTGGAATTCCATAAGTGAATCATATTACCATAACACAAACATAGACACAACGTAACTACCACACAATATAAGCAATAAGCCACACAAACATAAAAGCAATGCAAATATAAAACGGTAAATGCAAAGATAAAAAGTAAAGAGATAAGTAAGGAAAGCGCAAACCGGGCACGATGATTTATAGTGGTTCGGTCACGAAGCTCCTCTTCGCCCTACTCCACTCCCCGAGTACCCAACTCGAGAGTTACTTCACTAATCAACAAACTCCCTTCTTGGCGGAGAAAACCATACAACGTCGCTTACAATATTTTCCGAAACTAAGCTAGATGTCGAGTTCTTCTTCGGGTACAACCAAACCCGTTATGTTTTATGGCCCAACATAACAAACCATGTGTTTTAAGGCCTAAACACATAAACCGCGTCGCTTACTTTATTTTCCGACATTAAGCTAAATGTCGAGTACTAATCTAGCTAGTACCAATCTCACTCATGATCTACCCGATCTTCACGAATCACACAAGCTAAAAGATCCACATGATCTACACTCGATCTACTCACGATCTACCCGATCTACCTTATCTTCACACGATCTACCCGATCTACTCACTATCAACACAAGCTACACAAGATCTCTCCGATCTCTGCAAGATCACAATGATCCACACGAACTAGCTAAACAAGATGATAGACAACTTGATGTATATCAAGATACAACAAGTACGTAACGAATGTTACGAGTGCACTACACTAACACTATAACACTTTGTATCTTTGTGATACGATGTGTTCTTCTCTTGCACTACTAAAGGAATGAAGGTGATCACTTGAATGGATGATTGGATCACTCTTAAACAAAGATAAACTAGCTATATGATCAAAGGAAAGTATATGTGACAGGAGATTTGAACTCTGAAAATTGTGTGTGAAAAAAGATGCCTAAAAACTATTGAATGGACTGGTATTTATAGGCAATGAAGATTTGACCGTTACAGGGGGCATGGTACCACTAAATGCCCGACGGTACCACTAAATTTAGTGGTACCGTGGTACCGTCCCAGACAAAGACACTCCAAAATTTGTTTTTAGTGGGGAAGGTTTATTTGGGGAAGTTTGGAGCTGATTTGGGGGGAAAATTAGCTGTTGGTGATTTTGAACTTATTTTTCAAATTAAAACATTTATTTTTAATTAAAAAATAATTTGTAAAATGTATTTTTGAAAAAATATTATGTCACATTAAAAATGTGAAGTTTAGAGAAAATATAATCCTTTGATCATTAGTCAAGTTGTAGATTTGTTTGCTCATACCTTTAGTGATTTACGTCGGGATGAAAATCTACGACTTTGTTGAAGTATACTTGAGACGTCGAGAGATGTTGATGTAAGTATGCATTGATGATTTGTGTTTAAAAGTAACTTGGGCATTTTACGTTATACATTATAAGTAACATGTTTTTCATTATTAAAATCGAAGAAACCGTTCAGTTTAAATATCGTAATATTTGCACTAACAATGGTTATTGATCTTTTGCTTTTATACTCAAACTTTAAGGAACTAGCCTTTAATAGTTTTTTTTTTTTTTTTTTTCTCTCTCTCTTTCTTGAGTAAATTACAAAGATGGTCCTTGTGGTATGCGTTGACTTTCACTCTTGGTCCTTTGACTTTTTTTACACTTACAACTACTAACTTTGAAACCCTTAACACCAATAGTCCCTTGACCAAACGTCTGTTAGGTCAAGATGTTAAGTTATGACGTGTGCGCAATATTGGAGGGTAATTTCGTCCATTCAAGTACTCCCTTTCTCTTAAACGGATAACTCACACAGTACTACTTTTTTTTACTTCCCAATGCCACTAATATATTTTCTCTAAAATATCATATCACTTCTCTTTCACACACACAATGATTCATCAAAACCTTCAATCAATAAAACTAATATTCATCAACATCAATTGTACACACCAGCAAAGATTTTCGATCTGGATTTAGAAAGTGGTCACGGCACCATCCACCACCACCAACCGTACACTTTCAGATCTGGGTGGACTTAGGTGGCTGTGACAAAGGCGTGTGGGTTTTCATGGTGGTCGGATATGTGGCGAAGGGTGTATGTGGGCTTTCATGGTGATCGATCTATGGGGGTTTCGATGTATGTGGGTTTTCATTTTGGTGGTTGTGGTGAAGGATCTAATGATGGTGGCGGTAGATCCTTGATGATGATTGATGAAATTGTGTAGATGAAATTAATTATAGGAAGTGTGGCGTAAATGAAAATGGGAGTCTTGGTAAATGATGGATGAAATAATTTATAGGAATTACTAGTGGTGTCATGGGTTTGAGTTTTTATAAAGTTTTGTGAATTGGGTTTGAATCTTTATTTGAGATTTTGAAGATCGGTGAAGAAAAGATTAAATCTTGAATTGAAGAAATGGATAATGAAAATATTGAGTGTGTGTCAATATCTGATGGAATGGAAGATGAAGAAGAGATTGAATCATCTTTAACATCAAAGAATAATAATGGGATTAATGTTGGGAATAATATTAATGGATTGGCTCCTGCTATAAATGTTCATGAATTGCTTATTATTATTATTATTATTATTATTATTATTATTATTATTATTATTATTATTATTATTATTATTATTATTATTATTATTATTATTATTATTATTATTATTATTATTATTATTATTATTATTATTATTTACTTTTTTGTTTTGTTTTTTATTGGATTGTTGGTTAATTTGGAATTTGGAATTAATATTTGTGATTTGGATTTGTAAGTTTACGTGTAATTGGGGGTATTTGATTGTTTGTGATTACGGATTGTTATGATGTATTGAATTAATTTTTGACATTTAAATTTAGAATATAGGTGTTGGTGTTTGTTTAATGGTTGGAATAATATAGATGTTGTTGGGTCCCGATCTTGTGATTGTGTGTATGATATATATGTTGAACATGTTTCCAGTAAAATATTTGTTGATTAACAAGAAAAAATGGTGAAGATGAAGATGTAAATATGGTGAATTAGGAAAAGAAAAACATATCAGGTGGATAAAAAAAGAAGAAGAATAGTAGTAGTGGGACCCACGTTGAAGGGAGAAGATAAAGAAGAAAGAGAGTCAAAAATGACATTTTTACCTTCATGTACAAGTCACATGAGAGGTGTTTAACAATCAAACATAACGCCGTTTGGTCAAGGGACTTTTAGTGTTAAAGGTTTCAGAGTTAGTTGCTGTGAGTGTCAAAAAAAAGTCAAATGACCAAGAGTGAAAGTCAACGCATATCACAGGGACCATCTTTGTAATTTACTCTTTTTTCTTTTATTACCACTTAATGAGTGGACCCAACCCATATTCCCTTTTATTGGGGAGGCCTACAAAATTCACTCTCTCTTGAATAAGAGGCTAAACTAGACATTTATATCTACCTTAATCCAAAAAAAAAAAAAAAAAAGTAAAAGAAACACGTTATGTGACCTCTAATTAGCTCCTAAACTGGATGTTATGTTTCTAAATTCTAAACACATTTTAACCCATGATTGTCTAAGGCTGCCCCCAGTAAGGAGGGTCAATCCCTCCCATTTTATCTGCCACGTCAGCTTTCTCTCTCCAGCAACCTTCAGGCGATTAGGTGCCCCAGTAAGGGCGACCATGATTAAATTTTTTTTTTATTATTATTTTTTTTAACATTTTTAACACAAACTCAAATTTCATGAATAATTAAAACGTTACATAATAATTTAAATAAAATAAAAACATTACAATAAAATTCAAA
Organism: Artemisia tridentata subsp. tridentata; assembly: GCA_021014915.2. NCBI lineage: Eukaryota > Viridiplantae > Streptophyta > Magnoliopsida > Asterales > Asteraceae > Artemisia > Artemisia tridentata. The sequence continues at coordinate 177,825,129 of CP139509.1, forward strand.
TAACATTAAAACATTTCGATAATAAAACGACTAAACTAGTTTTGATTATGAGGATGCCAAATGTCTTCCACCAAATCGGCTTTTAGGCTAAGATGAGTTGTTTTGTTGCATATCTCCCTGGTAATTTCCAACGATTCCACATGCGTTCTTATGGGATCGTAAGAACGGTGCTGCTCCGCTGGAAAGAATGTGGGAGATATCGCCCGCTCTTCGTCCTGAATTATCATATTATGTAATATGATGCATGTGTACATTATATGTGAGAGACGCTCTTTGTCAAACCCTTTAGCCGGATGTTTAATCATTAGCCACTTCCTCTTTAGTACACCAAAAGCACGTTCCATATCTTTTCTTGCCGCTTCGTGCATCGTCTTATACAATATTCGTTTTTGATCACCTGTCCCTGGATTTTTAATGGACTTCACAATAACAGAGTATTCCGGATATATCCCATCAGCAAGATAATATCCCCGTTTATAAGGCACGCCGTTAGCATAGAATTCCACATCCGGTGCTCTCCCCGTTTTGAGATCATTGAAAATAGGCGATTTACGTAAAACATTTACGTCGTTATTCATCCTGGCGACACCAAAGAACGCATGCCAAATCCATAAATCTTGGGAGGCGATCGCTTCTAATAAAATGAAAGGATTTTGCCCGTGATCACCCCTACAAAATTGAGCCTTTAAAGCATGTGGGCAATTCTCCCACGGCCAATCTGTACAATCAATGATTCCTATCATCCCAGGAAACCCATGACTTTCGTAGTGATGAGCATAGAGTTTGTCAATGTCAGTAACCGTCGGCTTTCGCAGATACTCTGCACCGTATAACTCCATTATGGCCTCACAAAATTTTTGGAGACACTCACGAATTGTTGACGCACCCATTTGCACATATTCGTCTAGAGCATCCGCATTGACTCCGTATGCCAATTGACGAATTGACGAAGTACACTTCATCAATGGAGAAATACCAAGTACGCCTGCACAACTAGGAGTTTGTTGGAAATAAGGTGAATGATCGGTTACCTCTCGAACAATTCGTGTGAATAGTTTTCGGCTCATTCGGAAACGATCATGGAATGCTTGATCGCCGTATCTTGGGGTCTCGCAGAAGTAAGCAACCACTAAACGGTTATGAGCACCCAAACAATCCCTACTAATTTGGTTTCGTGAGACTTTAGTTTGTGACGCTTGAAAAGCCTCCCAACACTCTTCCGCAAACATCATAAACTCGCTACTAACTTCATTTTCATCATCCGAAGACGAATCGGCAATGAATAGCTCGTAAGAATTCATAGTGTGAAAAAATATAGAGAATGTGTGAAATGAGATTTTGTGGATTGAAGTGTGTTTGTGTTGTGTGTAATGTTGTGTATTTATAAGTGAGTTTAAAAGTTTTTTTTTTTTTTTTTTGGTTTTCAAACGGTAGTTTCCAACAGTCCAAGAAATACACAAACTTTTACAAAGTTATTCGATCGCATATGCGACCAACATAAAAAAAAAGTTGGCGATCGATTTGGTACAACAAGGAGATCGATTGGGAATCGATCGCCTATATCGATCCCCAGTCCTTACTGCGAGTATAACCCATGATTGCCTAATAGCCCAATCCAAAAATAGCCTTAATAATTTTGGTTCTTACAGGCCCGATCCATCGCACCATATCGTTCCTGTTCCTATTCCTATGAAAGTATAAAACAAGAGATATTGTGGTTATAAATCCAGTAAATCAAAGGCTTATGGTCATGGGACTGATTTTTTAGACTTGGTTTGTAACTTACTGTGAATCTAATCTAAACAAAGTAACTATCTTTTTATCCATTACCAATCTCGTACGCGCCTTAAACAACTTGCAGTAAAATTAGCGGTACCCAGGGACGGATGTATGCCGTACGCATGAGTGGGGCATGGTTAGCTGAAAAAGTTGAGATTTATTTAATTATTTATTTATTTATTTATTTATTTATTTATTATTATTATTATTATTATTATTATTATTATTATTATTATTATTATTATTATTATTATTATTATTATTATTATTATTTTAATTATTATTATTATTATTATTATTATTATTATTATTATTTTTATTATTATAAACATCACTTCATTAAAAAAAACTAATAGAATTTACAAGAAATTGGTGGGAAGCCGAGAAACCAACTGGGCCCCCACACCTCTAGTAATAGCAAAACCGATTCTATTAAAAATATGAACCGCAGCACGCGCCCCAATGTCTTGAGTCATAGAGAATCGTCGAATACGCTTTAGAAGGGTTACTGCATCCTTCTCAAGTTCTCCAAAAGAAGAGAAAGAGAAGGGGAGGAAACCATACCCGATATCAACACATTTGGCATCGTACTTGACACGTTTACGCTGTGCTGCATCAATAACCGCACGCCCTGGCATAAAATCAATCATCCCAGATTGCGTCAAAGGCGACGAACCCGTAAGATCAACACATACATCACGCCCATCGTCCCAAGAATAAAGCAATATATCAGCCGGTCGTAAGGATCTGTCCCTGTCTCCATGAAGCCCAATATCCACCTCCTTACGAGCTGAGATTCCGGACCGAGAACAAATATCAACAAGAACATCACGTACAATGTTATGCCGGTGTTTAATGCCAACAATACCCACACATGAAACAGCATGATCCCCATAAATATCTTCAGTGAAAACCCTAGAACAGGCTGAACACGGTACCTGAATAGTGAAAAGAGGAACACCCAACCGATAGCACAACATACAACGATAAGTCCTGGCATTCATAGTTTGTCCCAGTCCCGAAATCGGAGCCACCCTAAGCCAATCTGAAGTATGATCCTCCTTTAGTGAACTCCATAAAGCCATCTGTCGAGGAGCTAGATGGTATGTAGATTCAACAGTTTGGGTGACCCGATCGAAATATATATCCGCCAATTTCTTCATAAGTTTGGGGGCAGCGACCTCGATAGGGTTACTCAAAAGGTCAATATCCATATTAGCATTAAAAGTACATAAAGCATCATCAAAAGAAGGACCAGCAGTAACAATACCAGAACTATGGAGAAGCTTAGTCTGTAAGCTAGCAGATTGAAGTCTAGAAGCTAGGAAAGCATAGTTCAAGACATCACCTGCAGAATATACACCAAGCCCCCCAAAAGCAAAGGGTAGGGTGGCGAGTCTCCATTGCCAATCACCAAAACCAGGCCCAGAAGCAGTGACAATACGCTCCAAGGAAGAACGAAGTGCCGCATCAAAAGAAACATGAGCACACTCAAAGACCCGGGGAGAACATGTGCGCATAGAAAAATACAACTTGGAAATACCAGCACATGCACGAAGTAACAACAACTCACATTGAGGGTCATTAAGTTTGGCAACCGCATCCATAAGTTCAATGGTTTTAGCAACCCTTTTCAAAACAAGCTTACTACCAAACTCAAAATCCACACTAACGGGCCCACCCAACAATTTAACACCGTGTAAGGGACGAGAAATATTGGGTGGAAAAACACCCGCAAACCTGCTTCTGGGATCTTCCATTGGCCAAAAAACTTCAGTTTTATCAACATTGAGGTGTAAGCCCCGACAAGGTCCATCCATCATAATTAGCTCTAAAACCTTACCCACAACCAAAGTATCGCCAATAATAGTGCCATCATCCAAATACCATGCTTGAAAAGAAAGGTCAAAAGAGTCTCTAATCTTACATGCCAAGGGATGTAACCCTAAAGCAAAGAGGAGAGGCCCAAGCGGGTCACCTTGTTGCACACCTTGATGAGACCAAAGAGTATGCTCACCATAATATAACCTGGCAGGACTGGAGTAACAGAATTCCACCCACCGTGAAATAGCCGGGAAATGGAGCCGAACCTCACGCAACATAACAGCCCAATCCACCATGTTGAAAGCATTTTTAAAGTCAACCAACAACATAGAAAGACCAACATCACCCCCACGATCCTCAATCAAACGATTCACCGCATGAAGGATAGCCTCCCCTCCACCCGGTACCCCAACACCAAATTGTAAATCATCTAAATAACCATCTAAAGAATGGCCAATCATGGATGCACATACCTTGGAAACTAATCGCCTCCAAACAGTCCCAACAGCAATAGGACGGATACCCCCTCCTGGTTTGACTAAGGGTGTGAGAGGAGCACTAGCAATGTACTCCCCCAACACCCTCGGGCATTTACCAGCAAGAAAAAGATTCACCACTTGGGTGATAGAAGCGACCAACTCGTCAGAAATAGCCACAGCTGCACCATTTAAACAATCCAAAAGGTGTTGGGCACGCAACCCATCCCGTCCACATGAAGTACCACGAGGGAAACTCTTGATCATGTAAAGAACCGTAGCAGGAGATGCGATAAGGTAATGATGATCGATAGGAATATCAGGTAAGAGATGAGCCGACTGGAAAGGGTGCTTAGCTTTTAAGTCTTCAAGAGTAGAAACATCATACGGTGCAATACCAGAAGACGAAAGAACTCTGACCGCTGCAGTATAGTGACCATCACAAATCTTCCTCTTACATTGCTTGACATTACGGTCACCCAAATCCAAACTGTCATCATCAATATTAGACCATGATGGGGATGGTTCGGCTAAAACCTCACGTACAACCTGCAACCTGCCCCCAGGAGTGCCCCATGCATGAATAGCATTAACAATATACTCTTCCTGGCGTTGACGCTTAGTGGCCGACCTACACTCTTGATTACTCCTCGGGCAAAAAGTTTTAAGGAGACAAAGAGGCAAGACTAACAAACCAACCCAACAAGAAATGTCATCAGGCGCGCAGATCACCATATCAAGAGCTTTTTTCAAAGCACGAGAAAACTCCAAACGACATTTGGGGGGGATGGATTTGACAGTCCGCAACCCCTTAGAGAATAAAGTATCAAGAAGAGGTAAATCAAAACCACCAAGCTCGTCCGAAACCAAATCCTCAACAAGGGCAACAAGGGAAGGAACCTGTGGTTTGGTGAGACCATATAACACGAACCGAACAATATCATCACCACAATCAGGAGGCGACACAAAATCAGACCCCGCACCATGACGACACCTAGTCCGGAAGGTGTGCGTTTTGAAACAACCACCACATAACCACAAACCCATACGCTTAAGGGTAACCTCAGCCCTTTCAAAAATAGCCAAATCTGACAAAAGGAATGCCTAGTGATAGATTGAGCCTCACCACTAAAGTGCCGATCACGAAGATGAGTGATCAAAGAAGTTTTAATAAGCCCATTACCACCATGATGTGCGTGTCGTTGTGTTCAAGTTTTAAAATTTATAAACACGATTTATCCAATTCTCTAATCACACATACGAGCAAGTATACTCGTCCGTGGTAGTAAAGGTGGGTAAGTCGAGATCGTCCCAAGGGAATTGGGGTTGAGGTTTAGTAAATAAGTTTTAGCAAAATGGAGTGTCAATCCAATTTGAAGCAAATTAAAAACAAACAAGCAAGGTTCAATCAATCAAAAACTAATATACTTGTGTGTAGTTTCCATGACAATTGTTTAGAGTAACCAATCAAGTTGGGTGTTACTTGTAATGATGCACAACTTAAAATGAATGATTCTCAATCTATGGTTTTTGTCATGAGAAATCATATCTAAGAATTCAATCTCCTAGTTAACTCCTTTCGGCCATTATTAACTATTACGATAATTCTATTAAGTCCTTTTTGTTGTTTGAAAGCATGTCTTATCTCAAGAATTCCTACGAATCCTTTCGGCCTTTTTCGTGATGAAATCGTTTCCAAATCCATTTTAATGAGTAAAGGTGTTGCTTATCACACACCACAATCCATACTAATTCGTGCACTAACTTTTTGGAATAAAAACATAAAGAAAACTCCTTTCGGCCTTGTGAATCTTTGAAAATGTTTTTACCAACCAATTAAGCAAGATTAGATTTTATCTCAACAAACTCATAAAATAAGATATGTTTTCATGCATCACTATGATAAGATTACTCCAACAATTGTCACATCATCCACACACAAGTATAACTAAATTACTCCATAACAATCATAACCAAACACAAATAATTAACCAAACTTTCATTCATCATATAGTAAAAGTAAAAGTAGTTCATGATAACTCAACAAGAAATACCTATCAAGGAATTACAAGAACTAGAATTGTGGAACTATAGCAATCCACACTCCTCCAATCGCCTATTATCACAAGTAAACAACTCCACACACGGACGCAACTCTTGAGACTCAAACTCAAGATCTCCTGGACGTTTTCACAGCAACTACAAGCTTTTGGGCAATAATAATAATAGTGGTGTAGCTTTCTTAGGTTATGTCACTTCCCCAAAAGAACTCTCTTTGCAAACTAACTAAGGGTTCTTTAAATAAGTGAGGAAACCCTTCTTATCCAAGTAAAAACATCCCATATGATTTAACAGCTGAGAAATGATAAGCCTCAATGATTATGGGGCTTAAATTCACCATTTAATGCAACTTTGTAACTTCAGTGTTGGCCAACCGATCGGTATTTGGCTCCTACCGATCGGTTGGAGCTCTCGGTGTTTCCAACTTCACTCCATCCGAATCGGATGCGGACAGCATCCGATCGGATGGATGATCCTGCCATGCACTTTTATTTTCTTTTATTCATTTCTCGTTACGTGCTTGATCCTTCGCTGTACCAATGATTTCCTTCATAGAACTTGATCTTTTCTTGATATATTAAGCATAGAAGTCTTGGTCTAATCAATTCTTTGAAGTATCATGTGGTTTATTTCTCGTAATTCTCCTTATGCGCATAATCTCTTCATTTCTTCGTGTTTTCCTCCACTTTTCCTGTACTTGGCTATATTTACTTGCATACACACTTTTTTCATCATTTAGCAACAAATACATGCAAATATAACCAAATATGATGCACAAAACTAGCAATAACGCACCTAAAAACATGTTAGATTTAAGCGTTATCACAACACCATCTCGACATCCACTAAGACCCACAAAGGGACAGTGAAACCTAACAGCAGGCATTGAAAACACCAAGTAACCCCACTGTTTCGATACTGATATCCACTGTTTCGATACTGAACTCAGAACAATGGAACCACAGCATACAACATCAGTTGGCAGCAGTATCGACAATATATACTCTTTTTTTTTTTTTTTTTTTTAATAAAACCTGATAGCGACCTGAACTATGCCAAACTCAACCAGCCGTAAGCGTAACCTTAGAAGCAACCCAACAGCCAAAGTCAGAAACTATAGCGAGCCAAAGTCAGAAACTAAAGCGTAATCACGGCGAGTCAAACACAGCAAAACCCAACTGTTATAAGACTGCTAACACTAGTTAATAGCCGATCCAAATATCGATCCCCAAACCCAATCGAAAAAAACAGCAACAATCAAACTAAAGAAAAGGGTTTAAAAGACCAAACCCTATCCCAATCGAAACAAGAAGATAATCGTTGATATATATATACACGGAGGAAAAAGAATAATATTAACAGGAAGAGAAGGAACCAGGATTCAACTAAGGATGTTGAATGTGAGAGGATCGTGAGAGTCATCTTGGATCTTGGAGTGAGAGATCGTGGATGTTTGGGAGATCCTGAATCGCCCACAGTAGCAGAGAGACACATTATTATTATTATTATTATTATTATTATTATTATTATTATTATTATTATTATTATTATTATTATTATTATTATTATTATTATTATTATTATTATTATTATTATTTAATTATTATTATTATTATTATTTATTGGACATCACTTTATTAGAAACAAAAAGGATTTACAAGAAGTTAGTAGGGAGCCGAGATACTAACTGGGCCCCCACTCCTTTAGCTATAGAAAAGCTAATCCTACTAAAAATATGTGCAGCAGCTAATTATTATTATTATTATTATTATTATTATTATTATTATTATTATTATTATTATTATTATTATTATTATTATTATTATTATTATTATTATTATTATTATTATTTTTATTATTATAAACATCACTTCATTAAAAAAAACTAATAGAATTTACAAGAAATTGGTGGGAAGCCGAGAAACCAACTGGGCCCCCACACCTCTAGTAATAGCAAAACCGATTCTATTAAAAATATGAACCGCAGCACGCGCCCCAATGTCTTGAGTCATAGAGAATCGTCGAATACGCTTTAGAAGGGTTACTGCATCCTTCTCAAGTTCTCCAAAAGAAGAGAAAGAGAAGGGGAGGAAACCATAACCGATATCAACACATTTGGCATCGTACTTGACACGTTTACGCTGTGCTGCATCAATAACCGCACGCCCTGGCATAAAATCAATCATCCCAGATTGCGTCAAAGGCGACGAACCCGTAAGATCAACACATACATCACGCCCATCGTCCCAAGAATAAAGCAATATATCAGCCGGTCGTAAGGATCTGTCCCTGTCTCCATGAAGCCCAATATCCACCTCCTTACGAGCTGAGATTCCGGACCGAGAACAAATATCAACAAGAACATCACGTACAATGTTATGCCGGTGTTTAATGCCAACAATACCCACACATGAAACAGCATGATCCCCATAAATATCTTCAGTGAAAACCCTAGAACAGGCTGAACACGGTACCTGAATAGTGAAAAGAGGAACACCCAGGAAGTAAGGTAAAGGTTTTTCCAGAAATTTTCCGGAAACTTAAAATGAAAATTTTTGTCAGGTCATTTCTGACGGCGTCAGGGGTTATAACCTGACGGCGTCAGATTTAATTTCCAGAAATTTTTGAAAATTTTGTTTTCATAAAAAGTTTTTATTAAAATCTCCAACTTATAATCTCCAGGAATCTGCAAAGTTATCATTCCACAAGCATTATATCCTTATATATAGATTTTATCCCGCCGATGTTATGCAGGTTTTCGTGTTTGTTTTCTCAGGTTCAACAGGTTATTTTGGACAAGGAAATGTTTTGAATCAAGCTTATGGCGATGCATTAGTCATGGAGCTTCAACATTCTCTTTGGAGGAAGATTTAACCGTGTAATTTCATTATCCAACAAGCGAATCAGGGGAGTATTTGATTTCATTCTTTTACTTTATGCTTTTACATTTGTCATTTGAACATTGGGGACAATGTTCATCTTAAGTGTAAGGGGAGGGTAAAAGTACGATTTTTGAGAATACAATTGCGCTTGATTTTTGTTTGTTTGATGGTAGATGTGTAATAAAACTGAGAGAAATACTTGTTAAGGTAATTTTAGTGCCAAATTTAAAATTTTTTACAACATATAGGAGTGAAACTTTGATCTTAATGAGCGTCTCATGGATAGGAGTTATATGACTAGCACAAAAACCGTACCACTAAAAAATTTTCCACCCCCAAATATGTGAGGTTCGCCCCTAGAATTGGTAGGAAAAGCATTTATGCTATGATGTGTGTACCGGTCGCACTTAGATTCTAGAACTTGCGTTAGGACCATTCCGAGGCCACAAGTGAGACTACATTCGTGTAGTTAGATTTACTACATGATAAGAGGCATTAGGATTAACCCATGTTTTACACCTGTGTTTTTGTTATAATTACATTGGCTACATTGGTCAAGTAATTCTCCCACACCCTTTGCGTTGTACTCATTTTTAGTACACGATACCCCTAGTACACCCCTCAGAGCCTATCTTTTCGTTTCAACCTTTAAGCATTTTACTTAAAGGAAGAATTTGTTACACCCCACTAAAATGTACACCCAAATCGCCTTAGCCTACCTTGTATGCACTCATCTTTAGTGCATTATTGTTACAACATTTGTTTAAACCCAAGTTAATTATCTAGTTGATTACATGGTTGCTAAGTCGAGTCATATCCTTGTACATATTGTTTTGGGACGATTGGGACTCATGGGTAAAGTACTAGTGTAATGGAGTAATGGGGAAGAACATCATTTATTACCCCCATATGTGCTAAATGTTTTAAAAGTACTCCAAGTTTTTCAATTATCTTAATTCGAGTCATTAGATTAGTATTCGTAAAGTTATGTAAAAGTTCAAGTGTAAGGGGGATGCAATGCCCCTATGATATATTATTTTGGATGGTAGGGTAAAAGTGTATGCAAAAAAAAAAAAAAAAAAAAAAAAAAAAAAAAAAAAATCAAGAAAAATACAAAAAAAAATGAGAAAAAAAAAAGAAAAATAGAAAAAACATACGGACTACCATCCCGTTTCATTTTATGTTTATTTTATGTTTATGTTTTGTTATTTTCTTTCATTAGCTTAAGATCGAGTCTAGTCTTGGCTTAGCAACATTGTATAGTACATGTAATTGATCAAGATCTTTAACTCGCCACCAGTAAAATATCCTTTATCCAACAAAACCGTGTTTTCCTTTTCCCTACACCTAACGTTATAACCCATTTAAAAGCCCTCTTTGATAGTTTATCTTAGGTGCTTACGCCTAGTGGAGGAGGTTTTCGATCCTTTCCCAAGCCTATGGTAATCTATTTGCTATGACAGGTAGTGAGAGATATTTTCCGTTTTCATTTATGAGATTTATTTTGATGACACTTGAGAGATGTGAGTATCTAAACACTACTTGTGAGGTGCTAGTATGTAATCTCCGTGCTTATTATGATTGAAGTGGAACGATTATTTGTTGTAATTACTTTTATGTTTGCATTAAATGACCCCTAACTTGTATTTTGATTAGAATAAAAGCGCATTTGCTTGAGGACAAGCAAATCTCAAGTGTAAGGGTATTTGATGAGGCGAAAAGTGTACCGCTTTTAAGGGGTCATTTAAGCCCGAAATCGTATTTATTTGATCAAATATTGCCCTAAATCGTTCCTTTTGTCATTTTAGGTACTTTTGAGGAGAAATCTGGAAAAGGAGGCATTTTGGACGTTTTTGGAGCATTAAAGTGAAGAAAACGGCAAAGTCTCAAGAATCGGCTAAAAGTTACTCTTGACGGCGTCACAATTAACATGGGACGGCGTCATGCCTTGGCAAGAAAAGTTGGATGTGAAATTTACTCATGACGGGCCAGTGAGTTTGCATGAGAATTCTGACGGCGTCACGCTTTAACTAAATCAAGGGCGTCACGGCTTAAATCATAAGGGGACGGCGTCACGTTCATGATCCGACGGCGTCAAGCCTTGATAAGCCAGAATGGATTTTTGAAGAGCTAAAGAGGGACGGCGTCAAGATGGTCATCCGGGAACCCTAAAAGCGGCGAGGTGACGGCGTCACAATGCATAAGGTGACGCCGTCAGATGTCAAAGTCTATATATAGTTTTCTAATTTTTTGTCATTAAGAGAGAGCTTAGTGTGTGGAATTTTGGGATAAAACCCTAAGACGATTTTAGCTACTTTTTCAGGGCTTTTTGCCTTGAGATCTTCCATGTTTCATTGAAAGATAAGTTATCAATTAATCATTCAATATGTCTATGTGTTGTTTGATTCTATCTTATGCTTGTCTTTTGTTTAACATGTTAGGCTAATTTTATCTTGTGTTTGCTTAGATCTAATGAAACCTAGCTATTGATTATTGGTTGTTAGTGTGTTGTTAGTTGTATTGGATGATTGTTTATCTATGTTAGGCTTAAGAAAACTGGCTAACTTCCTATTCGGTAACTTGCTTGAACGTCTTAAGAAACATGAACCAAACGCGTACTAAAGGTTTTTATGGTTGTATTTAATGCACAAGCGAATTCTAGTGATCCCATGTTAGGAGCTTCCTAGCCGGCTCGACATAGGAGTGAAGTAGGAGCTTGTAGAGTTTGGGGAAGTAAGTACGCCACCCCACGAATGGTATTAAGGAATACACCCGTCATCCACGCGACTAATACACACTAATTAACCGGTAAAAGATAGTTAGGGAGTAAGGAAATCTAAGTAAACACATTTCCCTACATATAAGTTTCTCACCACTTTTCATTTTTGTTATTTTATTTTATTTGCATTTGTAGTAATTTGGGTTAGTTGACTAGCAACTAATTCCGCCCACTCCTTCAAAACCGAGATTTTACTTGCTTTTATAAATTATAAAAAAAAAATAAAAAGAATCTTCCTCAACCCTTAGACCTAATTAGAGTAGCCTTTCACACCTAACGAACACTATTCCCTGTGGAGAACGATCAATCCCCCGTACTTACCACTACACTATACTACATCGGTCAGGTACACTGCCTGGTGGGGTTGTAAGCCTCTTGAGATCCCTCAAGAGGTAAAACCTGTTGTAAGGTTGCAAAACCCACGCATCAAGTTTTTGGCGCCGCTGCCGGGGAATAGTTATTGTTTAGGTTGAATTTTTATTTCTATTAGGTCTACTCACTAGATTCCTTTCTAGTGAGATTTTTATTTTTTTTAGGTTTTCTTTAGTCTATCTATTTTTCTTTGTGTGTTTGTTCGTAATTTCCATTGACTCTTCCGTTCACCATTATGGAGAACGCGAATCCACCATACTACCAACCACGTAATTCACCCACTCCATATGACATCTTGATGTTTAAACAACATAAAGATGAACCTCTCTATGATGCATGGACTCGTTTTAAATATTTACTCCAAAAAGTCCCTCATCATAACTTCGATTTTTGGTCCCTAACTCAAATCTTTTACAATCATGTCGACCGACATGCCCAAAGGTACATTTACCATATTGCCGGCAGGGATATTAGGGAATTAAGTGCTGAGAAAGCATGGGAAGCTATTGAAGAGTGTGCCCAATATTATTATATAGTAGACAACCCAACAAACATTAATACAAGTCAATTGACCACAAATTTCAAGGATCATGAAACAAGTTTGTTTGGGGATGAATACATTAGTGTTGAGATACCTAAGTGGTTGTCATGTAATGCCATAGTACAAAACAAACACATAGGTTATCTTGATGTGATGGAGGATCTAGCCGAGCATGATCACATTGATCAAAAAGACCTAGGTTTTATGATCGATGACGATGAATCTCAAGAAACACATGATGAATCTTTTGGGCAATTTGAATATAGCAGTCAGAATATTGAGGATGATCCTTATGATTCGAATATAGAAGTTGAGATGCCTAGAGAAGCACTTGAGATACTAGGGAAAATGTTAGGGTTAGATTCTAATAAAACACATGATGAGGATATAGGTGGTCTTGACACAAGGAATGATGAGGTAAGTAACATAAGCCTACCAAGTACCCCACAAGTCCTACCATCATTTGAGGCACACACACCGCCGGTGACTTACCCGGAAGAAGTTGAGGAGACTATAGGAACCCCAATAGAGGTAGAGCCCTTTAACCAAACACAACTAGAAGAAATAGGTTTGAATGCTTTTAGTGATCACAACCTTTCTTTTAGTTCTATGGAAGTTCCTAGTTTTGATGAGCCGGAGCCTCAACCAAAACCGTTACCTAATCTTCCATCCTTGGATGAAAATTTAGGAATTGAATTAGGTCCCGATCCACCCATCAAAACATATAGTCCGGGTAGTCTTAAGTTTAAGGTAGTAGACATTAAGCCTTGTAGTGAGGAAGACAATATAGGAGTGAAAAATGACCTTACATGTCTACATCACCCATTCATGATTGATCATAAGAAACATTATGGGTTTAAACCGGGTCTATTGGGTCAAGATGGATTCCCAACTAGGAGTCTCTTGAAGTTGTTAGAAAATGATCCCTTTTTAGGAGAAAACTTTAATTCACCCATTGACCAAAGTGAACTAGGCAAGGTTATGATGAAAGGAGCACACCCCTTTGAGCATATAATTCATCCACCACTCTTTCCTCATGTGGCATACTACTACCGAGCTGGTATGTATCGCTACTATCACCCGCACTTAATCCTAAGTGTAGGGAAAACCTCTCCTTTATCCATTAAATAAGGGTAGAGTCAGGCTCGTGACTCGAACAAAAACAAGCGCTCTTGGGAGGCAGCCCATGGTTTATTTGCTTTGTGTGTTTATTTATTTGTTTGTTTGATTTTATTTGCTTCCGTATGTATGTTTAATTTTTATTATTATTGATTCATGTTCAAAACTAAAATTGTAAAAATGCTTTATTTTGTTTTTAACTTCGTCTTAACTACATTTAAAGGTATTTTGCAAAAGATAAGTGTAAGGGAAAGTCAAATCGGTTTATTAGAACAAATGAACATGAATCATAATAATATTAAATTAACATACATATTAGTATTTGTTTGAGTCAAATGCTTGTATCGAGTCATAATGATGTTTTGCAGGATTTCCAGGAAGTAAGGTAAAGGTTTTTCAAGAAATTTTCCGGAAACTTAAAATGAAAATTTTTGTCAGGTTATTTCTGACGGCGTCAGGGGTTATAACCTGACGGCGTCAGATTTAATTTCCAGAAATTTTTGAAAATTTTGTTTTCATAAAAAGTTTTTATTAAAATCTCCAACTTATAATCTCCAGGAATCTGCAAAGTTATCATTCCACAAGCATTATATCCTTATATATAGATTTTATCCCGCCGATGTTATGCAGGTTTTCGTGTTTGTTTTCTCAGGTTCAACAGGTTATTTTGGACAAGGAAATGTTTTGAATCAAGCTTATGGCGATGCATTAGTCATGGAGCTTCAACATTCTCTTTGGAGGAAGATTTAACCGTGTAATTTCATTATCCAACAAGCGAATCAGGGGAGTATTTGATTTCATTCTTTTACTTTATGCTTTTACATTTGTCATTTGAACATTGGGGACAATGTTCATCTTAAGTGTAAGGGGAGGGTAAAAGTACGATTTTTGAGAATACAATTGCGCTTGATTTTTGTTTGTTTGATGGTAGATGTGTAATAAAACTGAGAGAAATACTTGTTAAGGTAATTTTAGTGCCAAATTTAAAATTTTTTACAACATATAGGAGTGAAACTTTGATCTTAATGAGCGTCTCATGGATAGGAGTTATATGACTAGCAACAAAAACCGTACCACTAAAAAATTTTCCACCCCCAAATATGTGAGGTTCGCCCCTAGAATTGGTAGGAAAAGCATTTATGCTATGATGTGTGTGTACCGGTAGCACTTAGATTCTAGAACTTGCGTTAGGACCATTCCAAGGCCACAAGTGAGACTACATTCGTGTAGTTAGATGTACTACATGATAAGAGGCATTAGGATTAACCCATGTTTTACACCTGTGTTTTTGTTATAATTACATTGGCTACATTGGTCAAGTAATTCTCCCACACCCTTTGCGTTGTACTCATTTTTAGTACACGATACCCCTAGTACACCCCTCAGAGCCTATCTTTTCGTTTCAACCTTTAAGCATTTTACTTAAAGGAAGAATTTGTTACACCCCACTAAAATGTACACCCAAATCGCCTTAGCCTACCTTGTATGCACTCATCTTTAGTGCATTATTGTTACAACATTTGTTTAAACCCAAGTTAATTATCTAGTTGATTACATGGTTGCTAAGTCGAGTCATATCCTTGTACATATTGTTTTGGGACGATTGGGACTCATGGGTAAAGTACTAGTGTAATGGAGTAATGGGGAAGAACATCATTTATTACCCCCATATGTGCTAAATGTTTTAAAAGTACTCCAAGTTTTTCAATTATCTTAATTCGAGTCATTAGATTAGTATTTGTAAAGTTATGTAAAAGTTCAAGTGTAAGGGGGATGCAATGCCCCTATGATATATTATTTTGGATGGTAGGGTAAAAGTGTATGCAAAAAAAAAAAAAAAAAAAAAAAAAAAAAAAAAAATCAAGAAAAATACAAAAAAAAATGAGAAAAAAAAAAGAAAAATAGAAAAAACATACGGACTACCATCCCGTTTCATTTTATGTTTATTTTATGTTTATGTTTTGTTATTTTCTTTCATTAGCTTAAGATCGAGTCTAGTCTTGGCTTAGCAACATTGTATAGTACATGTAATTGATCAAGATCTTTAACTCGCCACCAGTAAAATATCCTTTATCCAACAAAACCGTGTTTTCCTTTTCCCTACACCTAACGTTATAACCCATTTAAAAGCCCTCTTTGATAGTTTATCTTAGGTGCTTACGCCTAGTGGAGGAGGTTTTCGATCCTTTCCCAAGCCTATGGTAATCTATTTGCTATGACAGGTAGTGAGAGATATTTTCCGTTTTCATTTATGAGATTTATTTTGATGACACTTGAGAGATGTGAGTATCTAAACACTACTTGTGAGGTGCTAGTATGTAATCTCCGTGCTTATTATGATTGAAGTGGAACGATTATTTGTTGTAATTACTTTTATGTTTGCATTAAATGACCCCTAACTTGTATTTTGATTAGAATAAAAGCGCATTTGCTTGAGGACAAGCAAATCTCAAGTGTAAGGGTATTTGATGAGGCGAAAAGTGTACCGCTTTTAAGGGGTCATTTAAGCCCGAAATCGTATTTATTTGATCAAATATTGCCCTAAATCGTTCCTTTTGTCATTTTAGGTACTTTTGAGGAGAAATCTGGAAAAGGAGGCATTTTGGACGTTTTTGGAGCATTAAAGTGAAGAAAACGGCAAAGTCTCAAGAATCGGCTAAAAGTTACTCTTGACGGCGTCACAATTAACATGGGACGGCGTCATGCCTTGGCAAGAAAAGTTGGATGTGAAATTTACTCATGACGGGCCAGTGAGTTTGCATGAGAATTCTGACGGCGTCACGCTTTAACTAAATCAAGGGCGTCACGGCTTAAATCATAAGGGGACGGCGTCACGTTCATGATCCGACGGCGTCAAGCCTTGATAAGCCAGAATGGATTTTTGAAGAGCTAAAGAGGGACGGCGTCAAGATGGTCATCCGGGAACCCTAAAAGCGGCGAGGTGACGGCGTCACAATGCATAAGGTGACGCCGTCAGATGTCAAAGTCTATATATAGTTTTCTAATTTTTTGTCATTAAGAGAGAGCTTAGTGTGTGGAATTTTGGGATAAAACCCTAAGACGATTTTAGCTACTTTTTCAGGGCTTTTTGCCTTGAGATCTTCCATGTTTCATTGAAAGATAAGTTATCAATTAATCATTCAATATGTCTATGTGTTGTTTGATTCTATCTTATGCTTGTCTTTTGTTTAACATGTTAGGCTAATTTTATCTTGTGTTTGCTTAGATCTAATGAAACCTAGCTATTGATTATTGGTTGTTAGTGTGTTGTTAGTTGTATTGGATGATTGTTTATCTATGTTAGGCTTAAGAAAACTGGCTAACTTCCTATTCGGTAACTTGCTTGAACGTCTTAAGAAACATGAACCAAACGCGTACTAAAGGTTTTTATGGTTGTATTTAATGCACAAGCGAATTCTAGTGATCCCATGTTAGGAGCTTCCTAGCCGGCTCGACATAGGAGTGAAGTAGGAGCTTGTAGAGTTTGGGGAAGTAAGTACGCCACCCCACGAATGGTATTAAGGAATACACCCGTCATCCACGCGACTAATACACACTAATTAACCGGTAAAAGATAGTTAGGGAGTAAGGAAATCTAAGTAAACACATTTCCCTACATATAAGTTTCTCACCACTTTTCATTTTTGTTATTTTATTTTATTTGCATTTGTAGTAATTTGGGTTAGTTGACTAGCAACTAATTCCGCCCACTCCTTCAAAACCCGAGATTTTACTTGCTTTTATAAATTATAAAAAAAACATAAAAAGAATCTTCCTCAACCCTTAGACCTAATTAGAGTAGCCTTTCACACCTAACGAACACTATTCCCTGTGGAGAACGATCAATCCCCCGTACTTACCACTACACTATACTACATCGGTCAGGTACACTGCCTGGTGGGGTTGTAAGCCTCTTGAGATCCCTCAAGAGGTAAAACCTGTTGTAAGGTTGCAAAACCCACGCATCACAAATGCAACTTCCACGAGATATAACCCGGGAGGGTCTTGTCTTAAGTCTTGCTAAGCCAGTCAATACTCAACCTTCTAAGCAACTTCAATAACACATGAAAATGGTACTAGAAAATGTCAACATAAAGTTGGTGAGCTCGTAGGTTTAAAAGTAAAACCGCTGATGTAACACCCCCTAATTTGTTTAGTGGCAGCGAAAAAATAATTAGGGTGTTACGGTGAGGATCGAGTTAAAATTTCAGAAAAACGGTCCAGAATAGGCGTTTTGAAAGTTATATGTCATTCGAAATAATAGTTTTGGTATAAAAGGAAAATATCTGATTTGAAAATCCCACAAAAGTGTGGTAATTTGGAAAGAATGACATATTCAATTTTTACACCAGTTTATTTATCAGAGTATAAGATGCCCGCTCCGTGTCTTGTCCTGCTCCGTTAATTACCTGAGATAAACATGCTTAAAATGTCAACACAATGGTTGGTGAGTTCGTGGAGTTTAATAGAAAAGAACTTTCTTTCAATAGATTTTAAGAGGTGTACAGTGATTGTCGCAATAAATAATAGTTCTTCATTAAATAACAATTTGTGTTGAATAAAATCCACAAGTAATTCATGTATGATCTCAAGTGATCATAAGTTTCAAGTTTTTAAATGAAAATGAGCTACGTTGTTATATGCTCGAAATAATGTGCTGGGTCAACTTTTAGGAGTAACAATATACCAAGCAATTTGGGTTGTCCTTTGTAGAATAATTAAATCACATATGATAACAACTAAGGTTCAAGTACATAATTCATAATCATAACACATAGTGAAAATATTAATCTAGTGTCTGAAATCTATCAGTGTGGAGTGGTGGTTTACTAAATACAGCTGTATCCTAGGATATATATGAAACATTCATATATTCATAAAGTTATATTGCCCTAAGCCTCATGACACGCAAAACGTTAACAGAGTACCGTAAAATGGCAGTGTCCCATCAGGGTTACTGATGGGTGTTTTTAGCCCTCATGTAATAGGTGGTTTGCCAATTCCTATTTTTCTCAAATATAGTGTATCGCGACTAAATACGACTAACCATGTAGGCATTCCGTCCAAGTATTTAGTGGGATAGGTCGTCAGCCTCTAACAGGTTTCGAAGCTGTTCACTATATTCGCGCTCACCGCAGTGATTAATGGCTCATGATCGAGGGACTTTATGGCAATAAAGTAAACTTAGGCAATATAGGTTTCCGGGGTTCATAAACTATACGTATTCTGGTCTTGGCAATTATTTCTAGTGAAATGTAGAAATATCATAGTAAAGTAACAGTACATTCATTTGTTATATGAATGCATACAATAAGTCTCAGTATCATGTTACATCAAGTAGTTTGAAAATGTTATCCTTCAATTTCAGTGTTTAAGCTAAACAAGCAGTTTGCACATATAACAAACATATATTCCTCTCAAACATGTAAAGCATGGTGGATGATTTTGAGTAAATCATAAGAGTTTTATATAAGTAACTGAAAACAGTTAAAGCATGTATCTCCCCCAAAAGAGTTATTAAAAATAAGTGTTAAAAGTAGGGGCCACGACTCACCTGGAGCGTATCTGACTAGACAAAATTATAAGATCAAGTAAACGATCACGAAAGCTTCTTCAGTACGAGACCTGAATATAAGCGAAGTCTAAGAGTCTAACTTACTACTAATAACGAATGTGGAAAGGATAAATCGTATAACGATTTGATTAGTGATATGAGTGTGATATGCTTAAAATGTCTCAAGTTAAAAATATAATATCATATAATATTATCTTGATTCTTTTATCAATCGACCCAAAATATTACTTTTCCAAAATATGCAAAAAGGATTTACAAAGTGAAATCGCTAATATTTCTAATAACGAAACTTTAAATAATGCACAACTAAAATGTAAAATGCATATGAAATGAAGGGTGAAAAATGAAAAATAAACTAAGAATGTCAAGTGAATTTAATTGGTCCTTGTCCTTTTCAGATTGTTACTCTTTTTGCCCTAACTGTGCTTGCGTTACGTCGTTAGTCCTTCGTTAAGTCAAAAGTCCATAATAGTCCAAAAATTGTCCATATGTCCACATAAGGCTTGGAGTTCAATGGTATTTCAATTTAAGTCCTTTATAAGCTGTTTTCACAGCTTCAGTCCATAAGTTTCATAGTTTGGCAGTTTTAGTCCTCCTAGTTGAAGCGCGTTACATTTTTAGTCCTTTTTGCATAAAAATAACGGGAAAAATATTCTGAAAATTTCTATAACTTTATTAAGTTCATTTTAACTTATTTCAATTTCTTAATTCAGAAAAGAGATTATTTTTACACTATTGGGCCAATTAACAATTTAGAACAAGGCCCGTTAAAAGTTTTAGAGGCGAGGGCGTGTAAACTGTTTTGGCCCTAGAATTGGACTATTTTTATGAGTCTGAAAATGTATCACATGGGCTTAGAGGGCTGGTCTAGCGTCATTTCTTATTGGGCTTTTGTTTAGCCCATTTCGGAAGTGATAAAACTTAAGTTTTTCTGAAAATGTGAAATAGATACTAACGAGGGTCGATCAGAAGGGCGTATTTTGAGCGTGTTAGCGAGCTTATGAGATTGAACTTAAAACATGAAAAATATAGTTCCCCAGGTGTACTATCAAGATGAATAAAAATATTGGGTTATTAAATGTCCCAATCGAAATATATTTGAACGTGAGTTGGCTGGGTCGTATGGTTGAAACTGGAAAATACAAAATATTTTCTAAGTCTTATTTTCCTAGTCGACTAGTTTATAAAGTGAGTCTTTTAAAACGTCCGATTGTGTTTAAAATGTCGAAGTCAAAATACGAAGGTTATAGCTAGCCATGTGGTCTTTCGATCCATGTAAAAATATGGGTATGTTATTTGTATGAGTTCGAAATGGCAAGGCCACTTTCCCGACGGGTTGAGACATTTTTAAAGAATCACATACTTAGAATTTTCTTGAGTGTTTTCGAGTTATGTGTATACGTGCAATATGACATGTTCATATGTTCAACAATGCATGAAATGAGAATGTCAAACGTGAGTGTTGCGTGTGAGATGGCTGTGCAGTCTTCCAAGATGAAGACTCGTCATCTCCCATGAGTTACTCTAGAATATCGAATGCATGTAAAGCATAAGAGTGAATATATATATACGTTTGAGTGTAATGAAGAAGTGATGCATGGAGATTTTTAACGTGCAATAGAGTGTGTTTGTGGTTTCTAAGCCTCCCTCAGTAGAGGTTTGTCACACGTTTGTGGGTTGTTTAAAATAATGCATGTAAAATAATTAAGTGTCAATATATACGATCGAGTGAGATGATGAAATGATGCATGGTGACTAACTAGCGTGCACAATGGATTAGAGATGGGTTTAAGGCACTTACTACACCTTCTAGAGGTGGTGAAGAAGCAGCGAGATCGAATGAAGCACCAACATCTTAACCCACTTCGCTAGACACTTATACGTTATATATAAACGTGACCTGTTTCTTTTCGAGAAGTATTCTAAAACGCCACAGAGGACTTCTGGCTTTCTTGAGATATTTTTGTGAGTGAGAGAAGGTTGAAATGAGAGTAGTGAGTGTGTGAGAGATGGTGAGATGAGGGTAGTTTTATAGAGAGAATTACACACGTTTGTTTTTCATTTCAATCATTGAGTTCCCCTGTAGAGGAGAGGACACATAAGTAGGTTTCTGACATACCAAGATATTGGAAAGATTTCATGAATGAGATAAGGCTTATCTTTAGTGCTTGAAGTATATATGTGTACGTTTGGCATTCTAATGTGTACAAAAATGAATCTAGCGAGCCTCCTCTTGTTCTTGTTGTCTAATTCTGCTTCTACACGTTATATTAAGTTAAAAATATCATCAGTGGAACGTAGGAAGAATCGGGATTTAATTTGGTTATGTCTTAGAAATTTTGTCTATACGTATTGGGGAGGTTATGGGACAAACAAATGGGCCTTCAAAATCATATCAAAACTCGACTTAAGTCTCTAAAGTTTGACACTCAAGTAGTCTAGTGGGTCGTGATCGAGGTGGTATAAAAATATGGGCGTGTCGTGTTTGAGAATGATGAGAACGAGTCGTGTTTTTAGAGGGGTGTTGCTGGTCGAATCTTGCATGAAATCACAAGGTGAAAACTAGTTTGGGGTGTTGGGCCTGAAACAGTGGCGAGAGAGTGGGCTTGGAACAGTTGGTCCGCTTGGTTTGTAGTTATAGAATTTAATTGTGATTAGTGAAAAATAAATTGTAGTTGATGTGTTAATTCATGATAAGTTGTATTTAGTAAACTTGTGGTTTGTGAAACATTGGTTCTTGTGAAATAGTTAAGGTTCAAGTACGCGTCGTGAACTAGGGTCGTTACTTACTATATATCGTGAAACGTAACGTGGTAATAATAATAATAAAAGAAAATTTTAAATTTTCACGAAAAAAATGGGATTTATTAAATAGTAACTTGAGGTTATTGTTAATTAACGAGGCTTATTACGATGGATTTTTGCAGTATCTTACAGTATCCACCCCTAAATTTTGAACTTCGTCCCGAAGTTCAGTCCGTGATAGGTGTTGAAAAATGTGGTGTTCTGAGGTGAGAGTTTATGGAAGGTGTTGTCGAGAGATTTCTTATTTGAATATCATATAGGCGAGATCCAACTAGATTTATTCGTACTAGACGAAATAAATTCGAATGTTTGGTCAACGATTGAATTCATAGTCTGCAAATAGTGAAAGTAACGGTCGAGAGTAGGAAATATTTAACACTAAATGTTTAGTGTTCTAGCGGTTGAGTCTAGTGGATTTTTAATGGTAGTGATTTGAAATTTTAATGATCGTGAATAGTAAAATAACGGCTAGTTTCTCCACTTATATTCCCTATTTAACTTTTTCCCTTTTCACCTTTTCGCTCCATCCCCTTCATTCAACTTCTTCCCCCAAAACATGCCGCCGATCGCCATAGTTGTCGCCACCTTGTACACCGTTCTAGTTGCCACTTATCTGGCCTTCTTCCCCGATGAAAACTCCGACTACTTTATCGCATCTCTGGTGTTCATCGTACCCCTAACGATTTTAGCGATTAATGTGGATAAGCTGTTGGGGTGAGGATCTCGAGCTAGTGTGGTTAGAATGTAGCTTTGTTGTGTGTCGATGTAACCTTTAATGAATGTGGAATAAAATCTCGTTTGTTTTCATGTTTAATTTTTGTTTTTAATGGTTCGCTTTTATTTACCTTCCAGAATAATCAAGGTGCTTCATCCTATGGTGGCTCTTGCTATCGTTGGGTTGGTGGTGGTTTTTGTTTCTATGGCGGGCCAACCTATTGAAGATTGTATGCCTTATATTGTGTTTATTGTACTATTAGCACTTCCGATGTTAATCATTTCGCTATGTATTAACTTCCATGGGTTCTAATGAAATTTATGTTATTTGTGTCCCCCAATATTGTTGTGAATTTTTAAAGTTTCTACATTCGTATTTTTCTCGACTTCGGATAATAGAGGGATGGGTGATAAGTGTAGATCTTACTGGGGTTGGTTAAAAGTGAGGTTTATCAACAAATTATTTTGTTTCGAGATTCTGTTTTTTTTTTTTTTTTTTTTTTTTTTTTTTTTTTTAATGAAAATTGTTATTAAAAACTTTGAAAAAATAACTGTTCCATTTATAACATGATTCTTCCTAAATTATACATAGGTAGCTAGGCTATGTATAATTGAGGATCAAATGATGTAACGCTTGGTTCAGTCATTTTGGTATTTATGCTTCTTCAAAGAGTTTTATATGGTTCAATTATAATGGTTCCGTCACAAAGTCGGACACTCTCTGATTATTTTAAAAAGAATTATAAAGTTTTTGGTTCATATTTCGAGGATAAGTCAGAAATTTCTAAGATGGCATTTGGATATTCTTGGTATACACTTGGTTTTTAGGTGAGGATTTCTTACAATGTGGTATTGGTCTATTGTTTGATCAGATATTGTGCTTAGTCAAATTCCTAGGGTGGTATCAAGGTATTGTTACATATCAACTATGGATAGTGAAAGTGATATAGAAATGGAAATAGATATCGATTTATGACGATTACTGAAATATTACAAGGTAGAGATTCGTACGGTAGAAAGATAGTTGTTGCACTTAGGTTTCATCCGTCACACCTAAGGCAAAGTACATAAGGAAATACAACTTAGATAGTTCTAGACTAGAATTTATTTATTTTACAGCAGGAATCCATTCATCTGCTTAACATAGAGATCATTCTTAGACGCTACTGGGGTCTTTTAACTAGTCTTCATTCTCTTGCATCCATCTTGGCCTTCCAGTTGACATTGTAGTTTGGGCAATGACTCTTGTAATGCCCTATTCCACCACATCCGTGGCATTTTATGGATGAGGGTTGCTCATTTCCTTTCATGGCTTTGCAATTTCTTGTCTTGTGGCCTGTTTTTCGGCACTTCCCGCATTTTGCAATGCATTGTCCAGTATGATGCATCTTGCATTTCTGACACAAGGGCTGCTTCCCATGGTAGTTGTCCCTAGTAGTAAGGGTTGTTAGGTTGTTTTCTCCAACTTCTTGTATGGACCTTTGTTGACGATGGTAGTCGATGCGATCTTGTAGGTGATTGCGGGTACAGATGTCGTTGTGAAATTCGCATTCGTTGAGGATAAAGGTCCTTTTCTTCTTGAGTTTTCGCTTTTGGTTATTTTTCTTAAGTGCAAAATATTGTCTAATTCTTTGGGCACATGTGCGGATAGGTTTAGTCATTTTTCTTGAATTCTTTAGGCAAACTGGCCTACATCCCATGAAACTTTCATGGTTGTCTCTACAAGGTTTAGCCATCCTTTTCTCTTTCTTGTCTATGTCGTTGTTTCTCGGATGAACTATTGTAGTCACTTCATGTACCACTGTAATGATATTGTTTTCAAATTCCCCGATGATTTTAGGAGTCATGGTTGTGGTAAGTGTCAAGGGGGTATGGGTGTTTCTCATGTTGGCCATCTTCAATGACTACAACAAGAAACACTGATTTAGTATTCACTTTATCATTAGAATAATTCCAAATAATAAGGTATTTGCATATTATTGCTAACAATGTGATATCAATACGAAATCAAATCAACTGAGGATCATAGAAATACGATGTGTCTGGGTAGCATCGTAAAATAATAATCATCTATTGATATGGGATTGTTAAGGAACAAACAGATTATTTTACAAAAGCTGAAGTTCAACAACTTTCTCTTCATTCATCAAGTTTTCTTCTGAATATTTGTTCTTGGAAATTCTATGATTTATTGTTTAGTTGTGGTATATTTGATGTACAATCACCGATAACGTCGTAGTAAGTTTGAATACAATCATCAAAATTGACATAACTCTAATAACTTGTTTGATCAATTTTTGCAAAACAACCAACACAAGGTCTTTTATTAATGTCTTATTGATTTACGTGGGTTATTTGTTTACCTAAAAGAGTAATAAATGGTGAGGTTTTGCATGGCTCTTTGCACTTATAGCATCATAATAAGGTTCGGTGGGAAGAATTTATTTACAACAGAAAG
Source organism: Artemisia tridentata subsp. tridentata (assembly GCA_021014915.2). Lineage (NCBI taxonomy): Eukaryota > Viridiplantae > Streptophyta > Magnoliopsida > Asterales > Asteraceae > Artemisia > Artemisia tridentata. The sequence goes on from CP139509.1 coordinate 177,850,514, forward strand.
GTATAACAGAAAGAAAACCATTACACATTAAAAGTTGGTTACAAGCTCTGAAAGTTACAGAATTATTGGAACTACATGAACTATTAACCAAAACTATTTGGTTTATTTAATACAACAACGATACTTAAGATCAGTTACGTCTCTGACGTAGACGTCTAACTTCTGCCTCAAGATCCAGTTGTGCAACTTCCATGGCTGAGAAACGTTCCTGGCACGCATTCATCTGATTAGCTAACATGTTTTCCAAGGCTGCAATCTTTTGGCTTTGGGTTCTTGCTGCGTCTCTAGCTAACCATAATGCTCTTTCAATGTCTTCAATCCTAATGTGGGTTTGAGTATGACCTCTGCCCAAACAGCGGGTTCTGGCATCCAAGTTTCTAAGTTCTTGTTCGTAATTGTCCTTCATGTTACCAATATTCACTCCTAAACCAAACACTTCTCGTCTTTCAGCATCAGTCCTCTTGAACAGGGTATCAATGTTACGGTCATACCATTCGAATCGTAATGGTTGTAACTCTTTTAGCTGTTCAGAGTGAGCGTTTAGTATGCTGGTGTGTTGGTGAAGGTGAATCCATATGGAGTCTCGGGTGTCTATATTGTAGTCAGGAGATTTGGGTGAGGATACATTGTTTGGGACATCTGGCATGGAGAAATCTGAGGTATTGGGTAGAGGAGAATTTAGGTTAACATTCTTCCAAGTCATTTCTTGTTGTGAACTCTGTCCGTATTCAAATGTTGGTTGACCACCAATCGGATCTTCATCCGAATAAGATTCGGTTGCTCTCCTAAGTTTCTGACGTGGAGGTGAGTGAGTAGGTGATGACGGAGGTGATTTCTGAGTGAGTTCTATGTCGGGCTGAGGTTGTGACACTTGTACATAAGGATCTTCAGGATTTGGTGTAATATGATAGCTAGGTGATACATGGGTAGTAGGAGGCGTAGTCTTAGCGATGTCAATTGGTATGGAAGACATGCTACTGTAACAATCGAAAATAGTAATTATGAGTATTTATACGTTCAAGATGTAACGTTGAGTGTGAAATAATGCAGTGTGTAATGTGTGAAGAGTATACATCAAGCATGTAAAGATTAGTACAAAACAATCTTAGTAGATAATGTATTGAGCACGACAGTCTGCAGACACGGAAGGCATAAGATGATAAGGTGTAAAATCATTTATTTTGAAAGTGTGGTTATAGTTCGATGTCTGAAAACATTTGGTTCTCTATAACCATAAGCTCTGATACCAATCTGTAACACCCCCTAATTTGTTTAGTGGCAGCGGAAAAATAATTAGGGTGTTACGGTGAGGATCGAGTTAAAATTTCAGAAAAACGGTCCAGAATAGGCGTTTTGAAAGTTATATGTCATTCGAAATAATAGTTTTGGTATAAAAGGAAAATATCTGATTTGAAAATCCCACAAAAGTGTGGTAATTTGGAAAGAATGACATATTCGATTTTTACACCAGTTTATTTATCAGAGTATAAGATGCCCGCTCCGTGTCTTGTCCTGCTCCGTTAATTACCTGAGATAAACATGCTTAAAATGTCAACACAATGGTTGGTGAGTTCGTGGAGTTTAATAGAAAAGAACTTTCTTTCAATAGATTTTAAGAGGTGTACAGTGATTGTCGCAATAAATAATAGTTCTTCATTAAATAACAATTTGTGTTGAATAAAATCCACAAGTAATTCATGTATCACCTCAAGTGATCACAAGTTTCAAGATTTTAAATGAAAATGAGCTACGTTGTTATTTGCTCGAAATAATGTGCTGGGTCAACTTTTAGGAGTAACAATATACCAAGCAATTTGGGTTGTCCTTTATAAAATAATTAAATCACATATGATAACAACTAAGGTTCAAGTACATAATTCATAATCATAACACATAGAGAAAATATTAATCTAGTGTCTGAAATCTATCAGTGTGGAGTGGTGGTTTACTAAATACAGCTGTATCCTAGGATATATATGAAACATTCATATATTCATAAAGTTATATTGCCCTAAGCCTCATGACACGCAAAACGTTAACAGAGTACCATAAAACGGCAGTGTCCCATCAGGGTTACTGATGGGTGTTTTTAGCCCTCATGTAATAGGTGGTTTGCCAATTCCTATTTTTCTCAAATATAGTGTATCGCGACTAAATACAACTAACCATGTAGGCATTCCGTCCAAGTATTTAGTGGGATAGGTCGTCAGCCTCTAACAGGTTTCGAAGCTGTTCACTATATTCGCGCTCACCGCAGTGATTAATGGCTCATGATCGAGGGACTTTATGGCAATAAAGTAAACTTAGGCAATATAGGTTTCCGGGGTTCATAAACTATACGTATTCTGGTCTTGGCAATTATTTCTAGTGAAATGTAGAAATATCATAGTAAAGTAACAGTACATTCATTTGTTATATGAATGCATACAATAAGTCTCAGTATCATGTTACATCAAGTAGTTTGAAAATGTTATCCTTCAATTTCAGTGTTTAAGCTAAACAAGCGGTTTGCACATATAACAAACATATATTCCTCTCAAACATGTAAAGCATGGTGGATGATTTTGAGTAAATCATAAGAGTTTTATATAAGTAACTGAAAACAGTTAAAGCATGTATCTCCCCCAAAAGAGTTATTAAAAATAAGTGTTAAAAGTAGGGGCCACGACTCACCTGGAGCGTATCTGACTAGACGAAATTATAAGATCAAGTAAACGATCACGAAAGCTTCTTCAGTACGAGACCTGAATATAAGCGAAGTCTAAGAGTCTAACTTACTACTAATAACGAATGTGGAAAGGATAAATCATATAACGATTTGATCAGTGATATGAGTGTGATATGCTTAAAATGTCTCAAGTTAAAAATATAATATGATATAATATTATCTTGATTCTTTTATCAATCGACCCAAAATATTACTTTTTCAAAATATGCAAAAAGGATATGCAAAGTGAAATCGCTAATATTTCTAATAACGAAACTTTAAATAATGCACAACTAAAATGTAAAATGCATATGAAATGAAGGGTGAAAAATGAAAAATAAACTAAGAATGTCAAGTGAATTTAATTGGTCCTTGTCCTTTTCAGATTGTTGCTCTTTTTTCCCTAACTGTGCTTGTGTTACGTCGTTAGTCCTTCGTTAAGTCAAAAGTCCATAATAGTCCAAAAATTGTCCATATGTCCACATAAGGCTTGGAGTTCAATGGTATGTCAATTTAAGTCCTTTATAACCTATTTTCACAGCTTCAGTCCATAAGTTTCACAGTTTGGCAGTTTTAGTCCTCCTAGTTGAAGCGCGTTACATTTTTAGTCCTCTTTGCATAAAAATAACGGGAAAAATATTCTGAAAATTTCTATAACTTTATTAAGTTCATTTTAACTTATTTCAATTTCTTAATTCAGAAAAGAGATTTTTTTGCACTATTGGGCCAATTAACGATTTAGAACAAGGCCCGTTAAGAGTTTTAGAGGCGAGGGCGTGTAAACTGTTTTGGGCCTAGAATTGGACTATTTTTATGAGTCTGAAAATGTATCACATGGGCTTAGAGGGCTGGTCTAGCGTCATTTCTTATTGGGCTTTTGTTTAGCCCATTTCGGAAGTGATAAAACTTAAGTTTTTCTGAAAATGTGAAATAGATACTAGCGAGGGTCGATCAGAAGGGCGTATTTTGAGCGTGTTAGCGAGCTTATGAGATTGAACTTAAAACATGAAAAATATAGTTCCCCAGGTGTACTATCAAGATGAATAAAAATATTGGGTTATTAAATGTCCCAATCGAAATATATTTGAACGTGAGTTGGCTGGGTCGTATGGTTGAAACTGGAAAATACAAAATATTTTCTAAGTCTTATTTTCCTAGTCGACTAGTTTATAAAGTGAGTCTTTTAAAACGTCCGATTGTGTTTAAAATGTCAAAGTCAAAATACGAAGGTTATAGCTAGCCATGTGGTCTTTCGATCCATGTAAAAATATGGGTATGTTATTTGTATGAGTTCAAAATGGGAAGGCCACTTTCCCGACGGGTTGAGACATTTTTAAAGAATCACATACTTAGAATTTTCTTGAGTGTTTTCAAGTTATGTGTATACGTGCAATATGACATGTTCATATGTTCAACAATGCATGAAATGAGAATGTCAAACGTGAGTGTTGCGTGTGAGATGGCTGTGCAGTCTTCCAAGATGAAGACTCGTCATCTCCCATGAGTTACTCTAGAATATCGAATGCATGTAAAGCATAAGAGTGAATATATATATATATACGTTTGAGTGTAATGAAGAAGTGATGCATGGAGATTTTTAACGTGCAATAGAGTGTGTTTGTGGTTTCTAAGCCTCCCTCAGTGGAGGTTTGTCACACGTTTGTGGGTTGTTTAAAATAATGCATGTAAAATAATTAAGTGTCAATATATACGATCGAGTGAGATGATGAAATGATGCATGGTGACTAACTAGCGTGCACAATGGATTAGAGATGGGTTTTAAGGCACTTACTACAACTTCTAGAGGTGGTGAAGAAGCAGCGAGATCGAATGAAGCACCAACATCTTAACCCACTTCGCTAGACACTTATACGTTATATATAAACGTGACCTGTTTCTATTCGAGAAGTATTCTAAAACGCCACAGAGGACTTCTGGCTTTCTTGAGATATTTTTGTGAGTGAGAGAAGGTTGAAATGAGAGTAGTGAGTGTGTGAGAGATGGTGAGATGAGGGTAGTTTTATAGAGAGAATTACACACGTTTGTTTTTCATTTCAATCATTGAGTTCCCCTGTAGAGGAGAGGACACATAAGTAGGTTTCTGACATACCAAGATATTGGAAAGATTTCATGAATGAGATAAGGCTTATCTTTAGTGCTTGAAGTATATATGTGTACGTTTGGCATTCTAATGTGTACAAAAATGAATCTAGCGAGCCTCCTCTTGTTCTTGTTGTCTAATTCTGCTTCTACACGTTATATTAAGTTAAAAATATCATCAGTGGAACGTAGGAAGAATCGGGATTTAATTTGGTTGTGTCTTAGAAATTTTGTCTATACGTATTGGGGTGGTTATGGGACAAACAAATGGGCCTTCAAAATCATATCAAAACTCGACTTAAGTCTCTGAAGTTTGACACTCAAGTAGTCTAGTGGGTCGTGATCGAGGTGGTATAAAAATATGGGCGTGTCGTGTTTGAGAATGATGAGAACGAGTCGTGTTTTTAGAGGGGTGTTGCTGGTCGAATCTTGCATGAAATCACAAGGTGAAAACTGGTTTGGGGTGTTGGGCCTGAAACAGTGGCGAGAGAGTGGGCTTGGAACAGTTGGTCCGCTTGGTTTGTAGTTATAGAATTTAATTGTGATTAGTGAAAAATAAATTGTAGTTGATGTGTTAATTCATGATAAGTTGTATTTAGTAAACTTGTGGTTTGTGAAACATTGGTTCTTGTGAAATAGTTAAGGTTCAAGTACGCGTCGTGAACTAGGGTTGTTACTTACTATATATCGTGAAACGTAACGTGGTAATAATAATAATAATAAAAGAAAATTTTAAATTTTCACGAAAAAAATGGGATTTATTAAATAGTAACTTAAGGTTATTGTTAATTAACGAGGCTTATTATGATGGATTTTTGCAGTATCTTACTGCTGAGCTGTGATAGCATAGTGTAGGACAAAGGTCGGCATGATAACCAATTATAAGCACAAGTCAAAACAAAATAGTGTCGCGCCAACTGAACCTGCCACGATGGTTGCACACATAAACATTACACACAGTGGGGAGCTACCCCGATAGATCTATCATATTGCTTCGGCTCTCAAAAGAGTTAACAGTTGCCCATCAATGTACACACAGAGAAAACATTTAGTAGCACATAATCGTATCAACACACATAATGTCCAAAATCATGAAAACAATATAATCACATCATGAAAAACAGTTAAAATGTCATTTGAGTACCATTTTCCCCCAAGAAAAACATAATGAAAAAGGGGCTACGAGAACTCACCTTAGTAGTTCAGCCGTCTAAAACGTAGTCAAGTAGAAATAGTGGATGGCACCGACACGCGACCTAAATTAGTATGACAAGTCTTAGTTTACAGTTTTGTTCACGACTCAAAGTGTTTAAATAAATTTAAGTTTCTCAAGTGGTTGTATTTAATATTGCTTGTGTGGTAAAGTTTATGTTTAAATCGATTTTTAAAAATATTTGTAAGTATTGGCTCTTTGGAGGTGCGTAAGTATTTAAGTTTATGTATATATATTTGTGACTATATCAAATTAACAGGTGATAAGTTAGAAAAAGTCTATAATATATTTACTATAAGTAATATCATATTATCTAATTTTCGTAGTTTGGTTGAGTTTGTGAAAATCGATTAAGTATAGGAATTGACAAAAATTTGGCATAACTCGTCCGTAAGTATTAGTTTTCTTTTATAAATCAATTGCTACCAAAATATCCTATTGTCAATATATATCTCTACATTATATATAACAGGAGGCGTTACACGTAGATAATGCCACATAAATGCCACCTCAATGCCACATAATCATAAACTATGCCACCTAAGCACCCTTTAATTTGTTCATAAATTTCGGATTTAATTTTTACAAAAATGCAAGATGCTGGATTCGAATATATATATATATAGGGGGGCTTTATTTTCAGAACCCTCTTAAGTGCGGGAACTGCGAGAACCACCTTTTTACAACTAATAATACACAATGTACATCATTTAATGCACCATAGCATTTTGTTATTTTTATTTAATTCAAAAGGGTATAATAGTAAAAGACATTTTCATATTACTTTTTTTTTTCTTTTTTTTTTAATTCATGTTTTTTATAAATAATAAAATTCGGATTTTTTTTTTTTTTTTTTAGTAAAAGACGTTTTTTTTTTTTTTTTTTTTTTTTTTTTAAGAAATGTTATTTTCCAAAAGTAGTGCATAGGTGTTTTTATGTACTAATTTTTTCATTTTATTTTCCAGATGTAGTGCACAGGTGTTTTTGAATAATTTTAGAACATGCATGTTTTTCAAATAGTAAGGTGCATATGTGTTTTTTATATAATGAAAATTTATAACAAAACAAGAACATAGATGTTACATACAAAATTCAATATCAATTGAAATACAATTAAAAAACAAATTTCTAAAAAGTATAAATACATGAATCTAATCGATCAATACATGCCTGCACTAATATATATAACGAAAACGGACATATGTGCACACTCATTATTATCAACATTTTTAGAAGTTGGACATATATGCACGCATTCAATAATCATATTTCTTCAAACGCCGCATTGTATCTATGTGTGCATCCACTTCTAGATCTTCATTGCTATCACCATCTTCATTAATCTGATACAAACATGCCCAAAAATAATTAAACCTTAACCAAATAGTGTAAGTAACTTTTTAATCATAATAACTAGCCTTACATATATGCATCCATTTAAAACACACATGCACCATTCCAATGAATTTTAAGTTAACTTTAAAACACGTATGCACCTACTTACGTATTTGCACCGACTCAAAATGTGTACTGAATAACATGTATGTTCTATGAAAACCAAAATGTGTACTGAATAACATGTATGTTCTATGAAAACCAAAATGTGTACCGAATAACATGTATGTTAATAACATGAAAAACAGCCATGTTCAATGTAAAAACAAGTATGTTCAATGAATAACATGTATGTTCTATGAAAACCAAAATGTGTACTGAAAAACAAGTATGTTCAAACACGAATTCTACTTTTAATCTAGACATGTATTATCTACGCATGAAAAACAGCCATGTTCAATGTAAAAAACAAGTATGTTCACTGAAAAACGAGTATGTTCATAAAAAACAAGTATGTTCAAATGATGATTCCATGGGGTTTTTGAATGTTTTATGTGTGCAAAGGGGAGAACTTTACATTACTAAAAAATGACAGTTTCAACCAGTTTACATGAAAGATATGCTAGAGATGGATTAGCCGAGCAGGTCACATTGGTCGAATGACTGTAGTCAAGAGTCAAAAGTCTCCTACACCCATTTGAATTGACATAAGTACCTATTTTAACATGTTACCTACACCCATTTGGTAACCTGTTTTTGAACCTCCAAAACTGAAGGATGGAAATCAGATTGTGATATACTATTAGAGAAAAAAAAAAAAAAAAAAAAAAAAAAAAAAAAAAAAAAACTTTTTTGCCAACAAGAATCAATGTGGGCTAGGTCAAAACACAGTGGTCTCAAGAAAGTGATCAAAATCTTTATTGTATGCATCATATTAGCTCACATTGGCCTAAGTTTTGCTAACAAAATCATTCAAGAACAATCTTGCAATCCTCTTTGTAAAGTCTAAAATAGCAAATTTTTTGAATCAGCCTAACAAATATAAGTTAGATCTTCTGTTGTCTATATTTTACATATTATGTGCTCAATAAGCAATTTATTTAGAATCTCTTCCAGAAGATGGTTTCCGCCTCGACTAGCTATGATGAACACATTCCAGCATACGTTAACATTCATAGATGTGCAAATGTAAATGATTGCGAGATGTATAAAAACCTGATCTTTACGTTTTTGCCAGCACTTTACTACTCCGATCCCTTTAACAGATTGAATCAAAGAACAAAATGAATAGAACAATTTAAAAAGAAACAACAGATTTACCGGCAACAAAAGCAACTTCAGTGGCGGTGGCGACGGCGGAACATATTCCGGCAACGGTGGATACCGGCGGCAGATTTTCCAGCAACACAAGCAGATCTGAAAAAAAAAACGATTAACAATATTTAAAATCTGAAAAAGCTAAATAAACTCAGATCTGAAAAAAAAATATTGATAAATCTATTAAAAAAATAAAAAAATGAAAACTTGAATAAATACAAATCTAACAAATTAAACGATGATTGTTACCCACTAAGTCTACAATGGATTCCAAATCAACAAACACATAAACGAACCTTGAAAAAAAACGTGACAACTCCGACAAACTGATTTGTGAATGAAGTTCTTCATTTGATAACCTGCTTTTTTTTAACAAGGGGGCGGCTAGGGTTTCATTGTAGGGGAGGGAGGCAGTTATGTGAGAATGAGAGAGATACGTGTTTAGGTTTGTGTTGTTTAGTAACTGATTCACATTATTATCCAATTAATAAGGAAACGATTTAAAAAAAAATTAATAATTTTTAATCCCTAAAATACCCTCCGACCATTTACAAAAGTTAACCTAGTGTTTCACTTTATTACATTTATGGCACAAGTCATTTTAACCATTGATCAAGTAATCCAATGGCTAAAAAGGAGTTCTTGCAGTTCCCGCACTTAAGAGGGTTCTGAAAATAAAGTTACACTAATATATATATATATATATATATATATATATATATATATATATATATATATATATATATCTGCGAGAACTGCGAGAACCACTTTGAATCGTTAGATTGTTTGATCAATGGCTATGATTGATTGTGCCATTAATGTAATTAACTGAAAGATTAGACCACTGTTTGTAAAATTGAAAGGGCAATAAAGCAATTTCATGTTATTCACTTTCAAAAACCGTCCACTTTTTTAAGGGTATGATTAAATACTAATTAGGGCAAACAAAACAAACTCATATTCATTTTGTTTATCTCTTGCAGCCTCCAAAAAACCACCTCCTTCAACTTTGATTTCAATTGATGATTAAATCATCTATTGATCACTGAAAGATGGGTTGCCTTCAATTGATAATTAAATCTTCGATCCAACACTACCTTCAAATGTTGTAAGTTCTTTTTTATTTATAGTTCGTATTTTGCTTTAATATGTGTAAATCGAATTTTACTTTTTAGTTTTTGTTTCGATCTGGAAAATATGAAGTTCGCTATGATAAAGTTAACGATTGGAAAATATTTTTTTAGGCCTGAAGGTGTATCACGAATGGATTATCACTATAAATTAAAGTTTTAATTTGAATAATAATATGTAGAGGTCAAAGGGTGGGTCGACTCATATTCATATCTTTATTAATATGTGGATTCTAATTAGACATTGCCTAATCCGTTTCTTGTTGCAAGATCTGCTTTTGGGTGTGTTCTTTTTTGGGTGGGTTGACGAGGCAGTATTTTTATGTGATTATTGATTTGTATTTCAATTGCGTATTTTACTAATACGTCTGTTAATGATAAGGATCTTGATGTGTTGTGATATATGGTTTTGTAGACCATTCATCATTGAATTCAAGAGACCAAGAATGGTACTTTTTCTGTCCTGTTGATAAGAAGTATAGCAATGGTGCTCGTTTGAACCGTGCCACTAATCGTGGGTATTGGAAGGCGACTGGAAAGGACAGGTATGTACGTCATAAGGGGGAGGTAATAGGGTCAAAGAAAACGTTGGTTTTCCATAGTGGTCGAGCCCCAGTGGGCAAGCGCACTGATTGGGTGATGCATGAATATAGACTTACAGATCAGGAATTGGGGAAAAGCTGGTGTAGCACAGGTTTGAATAACCACGTGTAGTCAATATTAGTATATAATTAAATAGATAAAATGTATGTTACGTTTTTGGTATTGGAATAATTAACTAAAAGGAATATTTATTCTTGTTTTGGGTGGTGGTGGGGAAAAAGGATGCATATATGCTATGTAGAATCTTCCAAAAGAGTGGTTTAGGGCCGCCAAATGCAGATCGTTATGCACCATTTTTTAAGAAAGAATGGGAAGATGACATGACCATGTTTGTTCCTGGTGGAGAAACTGAAGACAATATGGCCAATGGTGATGGAAGTTGTGAAAAAAACGACAAGTATAGGTGCATACGTGTTTTAAAGTTAACTTAAAATTCATTGGAATGGTGCATGTGTGTTTTGAATGGATGCGTATATGTTTTAGATTGTGCATATATGTTAGGCTAGTTATTATGATTAAAAAGTTTGTTTCCTATTTGTTTCAGGTTTAATTATTTTTGGGCATGTTTGTATCAGATTAATGAAGATGGTGATAGCAATGAAGATCTAGAAGTGGATGCACACATAGATACAATGCGCCGTTTAAAGAAATACAATTATTGAAGGCGTGCATATATGTCCAACTTCTAAAAATGTTGATAATAATGAGTGTGCACATATGTCCGTTTGCGTTATATATATTAGTGCAGGCATGTATAGATCGATTAGATTCATGTATTTATACTTTTTAGAAATTTGTATTTTAATTCTATTTCAATTGATATCGAATTTTGTATGTAACATTTATGTTCTTGTTTTGTTATAAATTTACATTATCTAAAAAAACACATATGCACTTTACTATTTGAAAAACATGCATGTTCTAAAATTATTCAAAAAACTAAAATGAAAAAATTAGTACATAAAAACACCTATGCACTAAATCTGGAAAATAACATTTCTTAAAAAAAAAAAAAAAAAAAAAAAAAAAAAAAAAAAAAAAAAAAAAAAAAAAGTTTAGTAATAAAATAATTAAAAAAAAAACTTATTTTACAATTATGCCCTTTCAGATTAAATAAAAAAGTTTAATATTAAAAAAAAATGTCATTTTGCATTGATATGTTGCACACTATGCATTATTAGGAGTACATAAGTCGTTCTCCGCAGTTCTTGCAGATAAGGTGGTTATATATATATATATATATATATATACATATATATATATATATATATATATATATATATATATATATATATATATATATATATATATATATATATATATATATATATAGTGTAGGGTTATTTTCATAAACAAAAAAAGGTACAGAACTGCGAGAACCGATCCTAGCCATCTATTATTTAATCAATGGTTATAAATGATGGTGGCATGATTGTAATTAAATAAAAAATCAAGGAATGTTTTATAAAGGGTTTAGGGGTATTATTGGTATTTTTTATAATCATTTCAAAACCGTTCCCATATAATACCTGATCAATCAATATCAGTTATATTTTCAACTTTCTCATTTCCATCTAAAAAACCCTAGCCGCTCTTCCTTATCCCCACATCACTGCACTTCCCTCTCTCTCTCTCTCTCCACTCTGCATATCGCCATCTTCCCACCCCTATTCATCATCAGATCTGATTCAATGACAACAAAACAACAAGATCAGTTCTATCATTCGCAGGTCTGATCCCTTGTCTAAACCTTAGAGGTCAACGCAAACCACCAAAGGGATGATGACGCTAAGAGGGGACGACATCCATATTTGGCTTGAAGGTCGACTGATGATGAAGAGAGAAGGAATCAGACAATAAAAGTAAACTTGTTTATTTTTTTCAAGATTCGCTCTTCAAATGGTAAACTTGTTGGGGTACATCAAATTAAAAAATATATGTTTGTTTAGATGATAATGATCAGATATATGTGTCTAAAATTGTCGTCGCCTTCCATCTCTTGGGTTCCACTGGTTCTATGGTGAATAATATAGAGGAAAATGTTTGATCCTCTATTTTTCTCCTTTTCTTTTGTTCAAGCATGATACAAATTGAATGGTAAGGTCTTAATTGTTTTGTGTTTAGGATATGGCTTTGATTTTTTTATTTTTTTATTTTTTTATTTGGTTTTTGTGTCCACGCCAGCTTTTTGGAAGTAGAAAATGAAATCTACAAATTGAGATTAGTGTTTCATTTTGCCTATTATCATTGTTTTAAAATCATGGGTTTTTATCTATGTTCGAAAACGTTCAAATCTGGTTAGCGTGTATTGGTTTAACAAAACATTATATTTTTTTTTGTCATTGGTTATTTGGGATCTTTCTCTGTGTTTAGAAACGTTGATGGAGACGATGAACGCACATGTGCATTTTCAAGATTAGTGCATCTTATGAAGATAAGGATTATGGGCACCACTACACATATGTTCAAATAGAGGTTGTTGTTATTACTTTGGTGCTTTCAATTGCAATTTTGTTCTATATCATGTGTGTTTTGCTTGAAGTTAATAATTAGGAGTAGACTTTTTTATGATTTTATACAACTCTTACGCGATGTTATCTTAGAGCTCAGTTTATGATTTTGGAACCAAAACTAAGATTGGCTTGTATCCCTTGATAACTTCAGAATGGTAGAATGCTTATATTTAACTCGTTTGTGCATATATGTTTATGTCCGTATGAACACTACATCTATCTTATTTATTAAATGGGAAAAAAGTAGTTTTAAGTAATGGTGCATACGTGTTTCGAAGAATGGTGCATATGTGTTTATGACGGGTTAAAAATCTATTAAAAAGGTGCATATGTGTTTTATGGCTGAAAAGTGTGTGCATATGTGTTTTTATAGTTTCGGAGTTTAAATGTATTGAAAGTGCATATATGTTTTTAGTTATGATATAAGGATGTTTTATGTTTAGTTCTAATTTGGATCACTTTTTTATTGTGTTTTTTTATATATATTGATTTCTTAGGATCACCTTTTTTAATGTGTTTTTTTATTGTGGGGATAATTACTAAAATAGCCCGATTGCCCAAGTGCTAAGAGTATCTATCCCGATCTCAAAAAATTCCCCCCTTAGCCCAGGGCAACTCGTATAATCACGTATTGTACTTTGGGCAACTTTTAGTTGTTGGGCAACCGTATATTATACAGAAGGTTTTTTGGTCATTTCACATATTTCTCATACTACTAAAAACCATACGAACTAGACCAAAATCAAAAGCATTTCCGCGCCCACATTTCACTCACCAAAATCAAATCAAACCAAACACCACCCTTCACTTCACTCACTCACATCGCCGCCGTAAACTACCATGTCCTCCTCCTCCTCCTCCGACCACCGCGTCGGAGATCTAATAACCGAACTAATCCACCGTCTGACACCAAACCCTAACCCTAACACAATCAAATACGCCATACGTATCTTAACCAGCCGTATGTCCCCTTCAATAACCCCAGATGAATCCTCAATTGCTTTATCAATCAAATCCCTTTTAGTTAAACAAGGTAAATTATCCGATGCTTTATCTTTTGCAGATCTCTATTCCAAATTTAGTAATAAAACTGGTCCTGGGTCTGTTCAAAATAAGCGGGCCCTACTTATTTCTGTTCAAGATTTTGCATAAACTTTTGGTTTTGGTTGGTGGGAATGACTAAAAATGATTTCTTTTTACAGGTATTTGGCTCCTGAATATTTCCAACATGGGAAAGTATCTGATAAAACCGATGTTTATGCCTTTCGGGTGGTTCTTTTAGAACTTATAACAGGACGCAAGCCGATTGAAACACGAAGAGGCGCAGGAGAAGAGAACTTGGTTTTGTGGGTGAGTCATTCCTATCATTCTGCTTTTTTACAATGATAAAAACTGCATTTTTAGTTTGGGTCAACCTGGAGCAGATTTTTGGTGTATATTATTGCTGTTGGATAACTAATGTGATTAGGTAGATAGGATTTCTTTATCACTGTAACCTCACCCATTGAACTTTCTTTAATAAACAACTGTTAGATGCGCAATGATATAGAATGGGACTTGGGACCTTGACCACATGATTCGTGGAAGAGCGGGTAGTGGACTGAGAACTTATATCCATTTGTCATAGTAGCTTTATGTGCATTTTTTGTTTTATATTTTTGTTAATCTGGATGATGATTCTGCCACCAGCACTATACCAGCATAAGCCCACTTTTGTATCACCTCCTGCACTGAAATCGCAAGCCAATTTAAGAACTAAATTCAGTTAAATTATTTTCATGAATTGTTCCAAAGTTGACGCATCTATCTATAAAAGGATGCTCTCATTCTCCGCTGACTGATATATACATTGATTCCAGAATCCAGAGATGCATTAATAGTGTTGTTGACGTTCTCCATCAGTCCATCTTATACTTGTTTTTATTGTAGTATATATACGCCCTTCTTTTCTGTTTGAAGGTTACTTTCTCCTTGAGATAACTTTTAATGCATTGAAATTTCGTGTGTTCTTCTTCTGAATAATGTTGTTACTATTGCCATGACATAGTTATTTTCTTGTGCAGTCCTGTTAGTCCAATTACAAATGTAGTACCCTTAAGTATCGTGCTTTTCGTTTCTCTTGTCAAGGAGGCATTTGAAGATTGGGTGAGCTTTATTTTCTCATAAATGCATCCTTTTCTCCAGGAGTTGATTTAACCCATTGTTCGTTTGCATTTTCAATTGTATGCTTAAATCTTTTTTATTTTTGTAATTATAACAGAAACGCCTTCAAAATGACATGACAATAAATAATTCTCCGGTTGACTTACTAATAGACCAAAGATGGGAATCTGTACCTTGGAAGAGACTGCAGGTTGGGGATATAGATATTATTAGAGTAAGTACTCTGAAAATCTTTGTTTCGTTTTTCTTATAATTTCAAACCGTTGGCTGAGAAGTCAATCATTTCTGTTTTAAATATTCATGCGCCACTCACTATGTGTATGAATATGTTAAATGGAAAAACAATAATGTGGAGTTTGTGATTGGCTAACACATATGTGTAAAATCGTACTCCAGTTTCAAATTTCTAAATAACACGACTACCTTATTATAATTGAATTTCTATGCAAATCGTAATGTTATCCTGGTTGTAGGTGAAGCAGGATGGGTTTTTTCCTGCAAATCGTAATGTTATCCTGGTTGTAGGTGAAGCAGGAGGGTAAGTTTCCGGATGATTGGGGTGCTTGTAGAAGCTTAGAAATGGTTAATTTCGGCCAGAACTTGTTAACTGGTGAAATCCCCAAGGGTTTGAATGTATGCAAGAAGTTGCGTTTTCTTGATTTGAGTTCGAATAAGCTGAACTGGTGAGCTTAGTGATGAACTTCCGGTTCCTTGTATGTTTTTCTTTATGTTAGTAGCAACCGTCTTTCAGGGTCAATTCCGTCTTTTCGTCACGCGCGTGGATATAACAATTTATTTTGTCTAGTGCCAAATTTTTTTCCTTTAGTGTAAAAATTTTATTTACTTGATGTTGCAAGATGATGAATTAGTATTTTCGAAACAGTAATTAAGGAAAAGCTTACATCTTACAACTTCTCACCCAAGCTTGTTTAGTAACTTGAACTTGAGTTTTACATTGATGATGACGATGTTCTACCATTGGCAGGCGAAACACAGTGTGAGCAACCAAATAATTCACTATATACCTTCACTGGTAATTTGCTAGTTCAGAACCAAACGTTACCCCTTGGTCCAAATCAAATTCTGTTGCGAGTAAGATACAATCATTCGCTTTACTATTTGTTCTAATTTTTCGTTCCTGTTTATTTCTTTAATATTTTACAAAGCAACTGGTCACTTGTATCGTTGTACATCCTGTTCAGGGATGCAGTTGATGCGTGGGTTTTGCAACCTTACAACAGGTTTTACCTCTCGAGGGATCTCAAGAGGCTTACAACCCCACCAGGCAGTGTACCTGACCGATGTAGTATAGTGTAGTGGTAAGTACGGGGGATTGATCGTTCTCCACAGGGAATAGTGTTCGTTAGGTGTGAAAGGCTACTCTAATTAGGTCTAAGGGTTGAGGAAGATTCTTTTTATGTTTTTATATTTTATAAAAGCAAGTAAAATCTCGGGTTTTGAAGGAGTGGGCGGAATTAGTTGCTAGTCAACTAACCCAAATTACTACAAATGCAAATAAAATAAAATAACAAAAATGAAAAGTGGTGAGAAACTTATGTGTAGAGAAATGTGTTTACTTAGATTTCCTTACTCCCTAACTATCTTTTACCGGTTAATTAGTGTGTATTAGTCGCGTGGATGACGGGTGTATTCCTTAATACCATTCGTGGGGTGGCGTACTTACTTCCCCAAACTCTACAAGCTCCTACTTCACTCCTATGTTGAGCCGGCTAGGAAGCTCCTAACATGGGATCACTAGAATTCGCTTGTGCATTAAATACAACCATAAAAACCTTTAGTACGCGTTTGGTTCATGTTTCTTAAGACGTTCAAGCAAGTTACCGAATAGGAAGTTAGCCAGTTTTCTTAAGCCTAACATAGATAAACAATCATCCAATACAACTAATAACACACTAACAACCAATAATCAATAGCTAGGTTTCATTAGATCTAAGCAAACACAAGATAAAATTAGCCTAACATGTTAAACAAAAGACAAGCATAAGATAGAATCAAACAACACATAGACATATTGAATGATTAATTGATAACTTATCTTTCAATGAAACATGGAAGATCTCAAGGCAAGAAGCCCTGAAAAAGTAGCTAAAATCGTCTTAGGGTTTTATCCCAAAATTCCACACACTAAGCTCTCCCCTAATGACAAAAAATTAGAAAACTATATATAGACTTTGACATCTGACGGCGTCACCTTATGCATTGTGACGCCGTCACCTCGCCGCTTTTAGGGTTCCCGGATGACCATCTTGACGCCGTCCCTCTTTAGCTCTTCAAAAATCCATTCTGGCTTATCAAGGCTTGACGCCGTCGGATCCTGAACGTGACGCCGTCCCCTTATGATTTAAGCCGTGACGCCCTTGATTTAGTTAAAGCGTGACGCCGTCAGAATTCTCATGCAAACTCACTGGCCCGTCATGAGTAAATTTCACATCCAACTTTTCTTGCCAAGGCATGACGCCGTCCCATGTTAATTGTGACGCCGTCAAGAGTAACTTTTAGCCGATTCTTGAGACTTTGCCGTTTTCTTCACTTTAATGCTCCAAAAACGTCCAAAATGCCTCCTTTTCCAGATTTCTCCTCAAAAGTACCTAAAATGACAAAAGGAACGATTTAGGGCAATATTTGATCAAATAAATACGATTTCGGGCTTAAATGACCCCTTAAAAGCGGTACACTTTTCGCCTCATCAAATACCCTTACACTTGAGATTTGCTTGTCCTCAAGCAAATGCGCTTTTATTCCAATCAAAATACAAGTTAGGGGTCATTTAATGCAAACATAAAAGTAATTACAACAAATAATCATTCCACTTCAATCATAATAAGCACGGAGATTACATACTAGCACCTCACAAGTAGTGTTTAGATACTCACATCTCTCAAGTGTCATCAAAATAAATCTCATAAATGAAAACGGAAAATATCTCTCACTACCTGTCATAGCAAATAGATTACCATAGGCTTGGGAAAGGATCGAAAACCTCCTCCACTAGGCGTAAGCACCTAAGATAAACTATCAAAGAGGGCTTTTAAATGGGTTATAACGTTAGGTGTAGGGAAAAGGAAAACACGGTTTTGTTGGATAAAGGATATTTTACTAGTGGCGAGTTAAAGATCTTGATCAATTACATGTACTATACAATGTTGCTAAGCCAAGACTAGACTCGATCTTAAGCTAATGAAAGAAAATAACAAAACATAAACATAAAATAAACATAAAATGAAACGGGATGGTAGTCCGTATGTTTTTTCTATTTTTCTTTTTCTCATTTTTTTTGTATTTTTCTTGATTTTTCGATTTTTTTTTTTTTTTTTTTTTTTTTTTTTTTTTTTTTGCATACACTCTTGCCCTACCATCCAAAATAATACATCATAGGGGCGTTGCATCCCCTTACACTTGAACTTTTACATAACTTTACAAATTACTATTCTAATGACTCGAATTAAGATAATTGAAAAACTTGGAGTACTTTTAAAATATTTAGCACATATGGGGGTAATAAATGATGTTCTTCCCCATTACTCCATTACACTAGTACTTTACCCATGAGTCCCAATCGTCCCAAAACAATATGTACAATGATATGACTCGACTTAGCAACCATGTAATCAACTAGATAATTAACTTGGGTTTAAACAAATGTTGTAACAATAATGCACTAAAGATGAGTGCATACAAGGTAGGCTAAGGCGATTTGGGTGTACATTTTAGTGGGGTGTAACAAATTCTTCCTTTAAGTAAAATGCTTAAAGGTCGAAACGAAAAGATAGGCTCTGAGGGGTGTACTAGGGGTATCGTGTACTAAAAATGAGTACAACGCAAAGGGTGTGGGAGAATTACTTGACCAATGTAGCCAATGTAATTATAACAAAAACACAGGTGTAAAACATGGGTTAATCCTAATGCCTCTTATCATGTAGTAAATCTAACTACACAAATGTAGTCTCACTTGTGGCCTCGGAATGGTCCTAACGCAAGTTCTAGAATCTAAGTGCTACCGGTACACACATCATAGCATAAATGCTTTTCCTACCAATTCTAGGGGCGAACCTCACATATTTGGGGGTGGAAAATTTTTTAGTGGTACGGTTTTTGTGCTAGTCATATAACTCCTATCCATGAGACGCTTATTAAGACCAAAGTTTCACTCCTATATGTTGTAAAAAATTTTAAATTTGGCACTAAAATTACCTTAACAAGTATTTCTCTCAGTTTTATTACACATCTACCATCAAACAAACAAAAATCAAGCGCAATTGTATTCTCAAAAATCGTACTTTTACCCTCCCCTTACACTTAAGATGAACATTGTCCCCAATGTTCAAATGACAAATGTAAAAGCATAAAGTAAAAGAATGAAATCAAATACTCCCCTGATTCGCTCGTTGGATAATGAAATTACACGGTTAAATCTTCCTCCAAAGAGAATGTTGAAGCTCCATGACTAATGCATCGCCATAAGCTTGATTCAAAACATTTCCTTGTCCAAAATAACCTGTTGAACCTGAGAAAACAAACACGAAAACCTGCATAACATCGGCGGGATAAAATCTATATATAAGGATATAATGCTTGTGGAATGATAACTTTGCAGATTCCTGGAGATTATAAGTTGGAGATTTTAATAAAAACTTTTTATGAAAACAAAATTTTCAAAAATTTCTGGAAATTAAATCTGACGCCGTCAGGTTATAACCCCTGACGCCGTCAGAAATGACCTGACAAAAATTTTCATTTTAAGTTTCCGGAAAATTTCTGGAAAAACCTTTACCTTACTTCCTGGAAATTCTGCAAAACATCATTATGACTCGATACAAGCATTTGACTCAAACAAATACGAATATGTATGCTAACTTATTATTATTATGATTCATGTTCATTTGTGTTCTAATAAACCGATTTAGATTTCCCTTACACTTATCTTTTGCAAAATACCTTTATATGTAGTTAAGACGAAGTTAAAAACAACATAAAAGCATTTTCACAAAGTACTTTTGAACATGAATCAATACTAATAAAAATTAAACATACATACGGAAACAAATAAAAACAAACAAACAAACAAATAAACACACAAAGCAAATAAATAAAATAAAGCTTGGGTTGCCTCCCAAGAAGCGCCTTTCTTTATTAACGAGTCTTGTAGCTAGACTCAAAGTCACGTACATTACGTGACTCCATCATCGGTCACGGTTCCTAGGCCATTCTCCTTCCCGGTTTTATATTCCGGTCCTAATTTCAAACAATCCTTGTAGAAACCGAATATCCTTTCCATAACATAGTCTACTCCTTTACTTCTATCCTTATCATTCCTATAGTAGACCGCTTGTTTAAGCTCCTTCTCAACATTTGACAAGTTTTGGAATTGTTCTATCTTATATGGCATTTGGTAGCTTACTTCATCGGTCTCATCCTTAAATCTAACTATCCCTAAGGAAGGTTCATAAGTCATTCTAGAGACCTCAACAAATGGTTTTCCAAAAACCACTTGAGTTAAGGATGCATCGACTATTGGGCGGATATCTTCAACAATTACAAAGTCGGTGACATAGGTGAAGTTTCCTACATAAACCGGTAATCCCTTAACTCTTCCCGTGAAGTTACTCATCCAACCCTTGTCAGGGAACATCCTATACCCAAGCTGATTTTTCATTATCAAGTTGTAGTGGGCTCTAGTCATGATGTTTATGGGCGATCTAAGGTCGATGTAAGCTTTCCACACATGTAGATGTCCGATGTTGCATGGTATGTTGAGATTAGAAGGGTCGCCTATTTCAATGATTGGTTTACCTAGGAAGTATGGTGTCTCGGGGTCATCGAATAAGTTTGTATGATATGCACGCTCTTCCTTAGTGGGTAGCCTATTGAAGTAGTCCTCATCATCATCTACTTCTTCAATCACACTTGTCCTAACTTCCTTATCAACCTCGACTTTCCTATCCTCATCCTTAGGTTCACTATTATCCTCATTCCTATCAATTTGTTTAATAGTGACAATGTTGACAAAGTGGACGTGTTTGGATGAAGAAGGGTCTTTGACTTGGGGTCCGCTATTTGTGTTCCTAGCGTCCTTATGTGGAGGTGATAACACTTGGTTATGGAGGGCTTTCAACAAGTTGTCAATTTTATTGGTCATCTCAGTTTGTTGTTGATTGAATTCGGTCTCGAATCTAGCTATCCGAGCTTCTTGAGATGCCATAAATTGAGACATCAATCCTTCAAAGTTATTGGTACTACCATTGCCGGAAGGATTGTTGTTGAAAGTACGGTTCGAGTTGGAACCGCTTGATTGGAAATGATTAGGTGGGTTGGAAGAATTGATTTGTTGTGAGTTTTGGTTTTGTTTCCACCTAAGGTTCGGGTGATTTTTCCATGAGGGGTTGTATGAATCACCATAATGGTTTGGCTCGGGCTTGAAAGTGTACCACTTGTCTCCCGCTCCGTCGGTACGCGAGGATGCGTAGTCCACAAAAGCTTGTTCGGGGAGTTCCATGCAATCACGAGTGTCGTGGGGACCACTACATAATTCACATGAAGAAGTGATTTTGTTCACTTGGCTTGAAGGTTTAGGAGCCTCGTAGGATTTCATGAGAAACTTGACTTGGTCTTCAAGTTCTACGATCCTACGGTCGGAAGTGCTTGAATTGTTCAAAGGCAAAGATATTGCCTTGACCGTTTTATTCAAATCACGGGGATCACTCCAACTTTCGTTGTCATAAAGAGCAAGATCCTCTAGGAGAGCCCATGATTGTTCCGCACTTAGATCACGTAGCTTGCCACCGGCCGATTGGTCAATGGTTTGCCTCGTGGAGAGATTGATATGGTCATAGAAGATTTGGACTTGGAGCCAAAGTTCTATGCCATGGTGAGGGACTTTTTGGAGTAAGTCCTTGAATCGAGTCCATGCCTCGTAGAGAGTTTCGCCTTGACGTTGTTGGAACATCAAGATATCATTTCTTAGCTTGGTAGTTCTTCCCGGTGGGAAAAACTGAGCAAGGAAACGAGTGGTGAGATCATCCCAAGAGGTGATGGATCCTGCGGGTTGACGTTCTAGCCACTGACTAGCTTGGTCCCGCAGAGAGAATTGGAAGAGACGCAATCGGGTCGTCTCTCGAGTGGCAACATCAAGGTCTATAGAATCAACGATTTTAAGAAAGTCCTTGAGATGTTGATTAGGATCTTCAGAACGAAGTCCATGGAATGCGCATCCGCTTTGCACCAACCGGATGGTGTCAGATCGCAAGGGTGTGATATTGGCTCCTTGTGTGAGCTCAATGGTGTTTCGATAGCCGTGGTGGCTAGGACGGGAATACTCTCCTAAAGTACGGGCTCTAGGAGGTGGTGGTGGTTGTTGTGGTGGTGGGTTGTGTGGGTTAAGGATATTACCATCTTCCATGATGTCGGACGGTAATGGTTACGAACAAAGACACGAAGAAAATAGATAGACTAAAGAAAACCTAGAAAAATAAAATAAAAATCTCACTAGAAAGGAATCTAGTGAGTAGACCTAATAGAAATAAAAATTCAACCTAAACAATAACTATTCCCCGGCAACGGCGCCAAAAACTTGATGCGTGGGTTTTGCAACCTTACAACAGGTTTTACCTCTCGAGGGATCTCAAGAGGCTTACAACCCCACCAGGCAGTGTACCTGACCGATGTAGTATAGTGTAGTGGTAAGTACGGGGGATTGATCGTTCTCCACAGGGAATAGTGTTCGTTAGGTGTGAAAGGCTACTCTAATTAGGTCTAAGGGTTGAGGAAGATTCTTTTTATGTTTTTATATTTTATAAAAGCAAGTAAAATCTCGGGTTTTGAAGGAGTGGGCGGAATTAGTTGCTAGTCAACTAACCCAAATTACTACAAATGCAAATAAAATAAAATAACAAAAATGAAAAGTGGTGAGAAACTTATGTGTAGAGAAATGTGTTTACTTAGATTTCCTTACTCCCTAACTATCTTTTACCGGTTAATTAGTGTGTATTAGTCGCGTGGATGACGGGTGTATTCCTTAATACCATTCGTGGGGTGGCGTACTTACTTCCCCAAACTCTACAAGCTCCTACTTCACTCCTATGTCGAGCCGGCTAGGAAGCTCCTAACATGGGATCACTAGAATTCGCTTGTGCATTAAATACAACCATAAAAACCTTTAGTACGCGTTTGGTTCATGTTTCTTAAGACGTTCAAGCAAGTTACCGAATAGGAAGTTAGCCAGTTTTCTTAAGCCTAACATAGATAAACAATCATCCAATACAACTAATAACACACTAACAACCAATAATCAATAGCTAGGTTTCATTAGATCTAAGCAAACACAAGATAAAATTAGCCTAACATGTTAAACAAAAGACAAGCATAAGATAGAATCAAACAACACATAGACATATTGAATGATTAATTGATAACTTATCTTTCAATGAAACATGGAAGATCTCAAGGCAAGAAGCCCTGAAAAAGTAGCTAAAATCGTCTTAGGGTTTTATCCCAAAATTCCACACACTAAGCTCTCCCCTAATGACAAAAAATTAGAAAACTATATATAGACTTTGACATCTGACGGCGTCACCTTATGCATTGTGACGCCGTCACCTCGCCGCTTTTAGGGTTCCCGGATGACCATCTTGACGCCGTCCCTCTTTAGCTCTTCAAAAATCCATTCTGGCTTATCAAGGCTTGACGCCGTCGGATCCTGAACGTGACGCCGTCCCCTTATGATTTAAGCCGTGACGCCCTTGATTTAGTTAAAGCGTGACGCCGTCAGAATTCTCATGCAAACTCACTGGCCCGTCATGAGTAAATTTCACATCCAACTTTTCTTGCCAAGGCATGACGCCGTCCCATGTTAATTGTGACGCCGTCAAGAGTAACTTTTAGCCGATTCTTGAGACTTTGCCGTTTTCTTCACTTTAATGCTCCAAAAACGTCCAAAATGCCTCCTTTTCCAGATTTCTCCTCAAAAGTACCTAAAATGACAAAAGGAACGATTTAGGGCAATATTTGATCAAATAAATACGATTTCGGGCTTAAATGACCCCTTAAAAGCGGTACACTTTTCGCCTCATCAGGGATGCAGTCTTCGTAATACAGAGTATATAGTTGGGGCTGTAGTCTTTACTGGACACGAGACTAAGGTTCTTATAACAGTTCCATATCCGTTATTGTATCTTTGTTTTGTACGAAACCATGTTTATGTGTATTCAAATACAGGTAATGATGAACGCCATGAACGTCCCTTCAAAAAGGAGTACACTTGAGAAGAAACTTGACAAAGTAAGAGCCACTCTTTTTGGCGTTCTTCTTTCATTATGTCTCGTTGGGGCTATAGGCAGGTACTGGATTCGCTATCATGCTCATAAAACTCCTTTGTGAGCTTTCATTGTGCTGTTATAACAAGCTCGTATGTATTTTGCAGTTCCTTATTTGTGGATGTGAAGTATTACTACTTACACCTTGGGATCAATGTGGAATCTGAACAGTTTAATCCGGCAAACAGATTAGTGGTATAGTTTTGCTTGCTTATTTAAGGACTTTCCGCTGTCTCTTTTGTCTCTAAGTTTACTGATTCTGTTAGTTTGCTTTCAGGTGTTTGTTTTAAGCATCTTTACCCTCATAACTCTATATTCACCAATTATTCCGATTTCTCTCTATGTTTCTATTGAGGTTAGTTCCTGAACATCATAAATTTTTTTCAGGGTCTTTCATATTTTATTGACTTCATTCCTGTTTTGTTTTTCCTCTAACAGATGATCAAGTTTATTCAGTCAACCCAGTTCATCAACAACGACTTGCGTATGTACCATAGGGAAACTAATACCCCTGCATTGGCGCGAACATCTAATCTGAATGAAGAACTTGGTCAAGTGGAATATATATTCTCTGATAAAACTGGAACTCTAACAAGAAACTTAATGGAGTTCTTTAAGTGTTCTGTTGCTGGAGAGACATATGGAACTGGTGTTACGGAGATAGAAGTGGAAGTAGCAAATGCAGAAGAGGTGCAACAACCGACCAAAACACGTGATACGGGTTTTAATTTTGACGATGCTAGGCTTATGTCTGGTGCTTGGAGGAATGAACCGAATCCGGATATGTGCAAGGTAAAAATTATATTTCTTTAAAGATATCCTATATCTGAAAATACCAAAGTCAACTTGTAAAGTCAATTTGCTTATGATCTAGGTTTATTATACAACTCTAATGTCTTGATGAACATTTGCTGCTTTTTTCTTGTAATATTTTTATTCTAGAATCTAGAATACACTATACATTGCGGTATTTACGTTGTGGATGTGTAGAATTTTATCATATATGCTCGTGTTTCCGTTTTAGGACCATTTTCCTTGCTTGTTTAGGAATTTTTCAGATGCCTTGCTATATGTCATACGGTGCTTCCAGAAGGTGAAGAGACCCCAGAAAAACTTCGTTATCAAGCTGCATCACCTGATGAGGCTGCTTTAGTTACTGCTGCAAAGAAATTTGGCTTCTTTTTCTATAGGTATTTACTTGATCACAATTTGTTGACAGTATACGTGATTTTGGAGTACAATTATTGTTTCTTGTGTCATCATATGAGGCATGCATTTCAATCATCTCAGACGTACACCTACAATGGTATATGTTCGTGAATCGCATGCTGAGAAAATGGGGAAGGTTGAAGATGTTCCGTATGAAATCCTTAATGTCCTTGAGTTTAACAGGTATATATTATGGATTTATATTTTGACTTTCAACATCTTGATTCCTTTTTTACTTTGATCATAAATCTTTGTGCTTCTTATAGTACTAGAAAGCGGCAATCTGTTGTATGTCGTTACAAAGATGGAAGGCTTGTATTGTACTGTAAAGTAAGAACATAGTAGCATCCTTTGCAACTTGAACTTCGATGTTCCAGATGTAAACTGACACTAATTTAGAATCTACTGATCACAGGGGGCCGATTCTGTAATATATGAGAGATTGGGGGGTGGCAATGAGGATATAAAGAAAGTTACCAGAGTGCATATGGAACAGTATGGAGAAGCTGGACTGCGAACTCTTTGTCTGGCGTATAAAGATTTAACTACAGACATGTATGAAAGTTGGAACGAGAAATTTATTCAGGCAAAATCTTCTCTACGAGACCGTGAGAAGAAATTGGATGAGGTAATTAGATTTCATAACTGATCGGTTATGCTTATAATTAAACAAGAAGTGCAAATTTCGATCCATTTACTTACGGATGGATTGATTCGGTTTGTATTTATTC
Organism: Artemisia tridentata subsp. tridentata; assembly: GCA_021014915.2. Lineage (NCBI taxonomy): Eukaryota > Viridiplantae > Streptophyta > Magnoliopsida > Asterales > Asteraceae > Artemisia > Artemisia tridentata. Next base: position 177,876,864 of record CP139509.1, read on the forward strand.
ACCAACAGGTCAACAACAACAAATTAAAAGGAGATCGGGTTAAATGGGTTGGAAGTCACCCAACTCCCTTATTAAATACAACTTCCTAAAATGGTTAATTTATAGTAGATATTACTGTCAGAATGTGGCTTATGTTAGCATAATCAACACATTCAATTTTAAATAAAAAATGGACAAATAAAGAGTTTGGTGTGCGGGTCAACCAACGTGGCCCAACCCCGTTTTTATCCCGTTACCCAACCTGTAACTTGCCTTACTTAACCATCTTGCTACCTTTAACTTATCTAATGTCTGAAAACAGGTGGCAGAAATGATAGAAAGGGATCTGAATTTGATTGGATCCTACTGCTATAGAAGACAAGCTTCAAGAACGTTGAAAGTCCCCTAAAAGAGAAAAACTGAAACCCCTTTCGTTGCAAGAACAGAAAGTTTATCGCATTAAGGATGAATATATAATACTTTGCATGCAACTTTATGTATATTCGCAGGTCAAGGATTTGGAAGAGGAACTCGAGACTACCAAATTGAGAAGTAAAGAAAACCTTCATCAAGCTATTTTGATGGAAAGAGAAAGGGTTACTCAAATGCAATGGGATATGGAAGAACTTAGACGAAAATCACTAGAAATGGAGTTCAAATTGAAATCTCAACAGGTTTTATGACTGCTCTTTCTTTCAATTCTAATGACGGAACTAGAGGCAGCAAAATTGGTGGTAACGGCCGGATTATATATTGGGTCAAAATGGGTACTTTTTTGGTTCAAGTCGAAACGGCTTGGATGGAGCCCAAATACTGTTTTTGTCCAATTATTGTTGTTTCTCAAAAAAATTTTGCGTGTCAAATATGATCACCAGAGCGACCAAACATTTATTGAACATAAAAATCTATCAAAGACAAAAATCTATCAAATATTACATTCTCTTATGTAATAGTGCAAAACCGTGAAACTGTTTATTTTGAATTTTCGATAAGTTTGAGCATGTGAATTACTTGTTTATTCTTTGTTTTTTGATTAAAGTTTTATACTTCTAGCAGATATATCACTTTGGCTAAGCTCATTGGCTTAAGTCTATATGTACTTTGTATAGAATATTTTGGTATTTTTGTGTGTATTCTCCTTGTTTAATTTAAATCCATGTGAATTTTGAACTGTCGTTTACCTTTTTTTTAGTTACATAGTGCAAGTATTTAACAATAATTTTAGTTTATGTAACATTTCATAGTTTAGTTTGTGATGAAACCACTAGTTGCTGTTCTATTTAGTTGATATGAAATTTAACTTTGAGATAGTTTGTTGTTTACACATCTATTTATAATGAAGTTGGACTTTTTGATCTGTCATGATATATTGATATTCTGATCAATATCACATGGGTTTCTTACCTATTGGTGTTGGTCAAAGTTGGAGCAGATCAGTATTCAGAATTTGTAACTGTTGCTACGCTATTTTGATTCTGTTGCTGCATTCATTGCTGCTGGTAGTGACACCATTGTTGCTGGTGATCCTGCTGTTCGCTTATTCATTGCTGCTGGTAGTGACACCATTGCTGCTGCATTCATTAGTTGCCCAAAAAATACACAAGTTGCCCAAAAAATATATAAGTTGTCCCAAAAAATACACAAGTTGCCCAAAAAATAGTTATTATTCTGCTGCTTATCAGATGGCCAAAAAATACACAAGTTGCCCAAAAAATACAAAAGTTGCCCAAAAAATACACAAGTTGCCTAAAAAATACAAAAATTGCCCAAAAATACACAAGTTACCCAAAAATACACAAGTTGCCCAAAAAATACAAACGTTGCCCAAAAAAATACAAAAGTTGCCCCAAAAAATACACAAGTTTATTTTTATGGGCAAATATTGAATTTTTGGGCAACTTGTGTATTTTTTGGGCAACTATAGAATATTTTGGGCAACGTTTGTATTTTTACCGAGAGCAGCATAATGAATGCAGCAGCAATGGTATCATTACCAGCAGCAATGAATGAGCGACCTTTTATGGGCAACTATTGAATTTTTGGGCAACTTGTGTATTTTTTGGGCAACTATTGAATTTTTTGGGCAACGTTTGTATTTTTACCGAGCAGAATAATGAATGCAGCAGCAATGGTGTCATTACCAGCAGCAATGAATGAGCGACCAGCAGGATCACCCCGGGTGTCTTTTTTTTTTTTTTTTTCTTTTTTTTAGCTAAATAAAAATAAAATAAAGAAAGAAAATGAAAACGATGCAAAATTTACAACAAGTATAAATATTCTATACAAAGTACACACAAAATTCACATGGATTTAAATTAAACAAGGAGAACTATTTGGAGTAGATTACCATCTTGGTGGAACATAACTCGGGTAGTTCCTGATTCTCTAATGTAGTTTAAACCACATCATAAGCACCCGTATTTCTAGTGATTAGTAATACGAACGTTCATACATATAACATTTACTCGAACTAGTAATACCAACATTCATACATATAACATTTACTCGAACTAGTAATACCAACAGTCATACAAACATTCATACATATAACATTTACTCGAACCATATTGTAGTTTCTAATGACGGATGCGAAAGAATAAATGTATGTCCACAAAGCAACTAACAAGATACAAACGCCTCGTATAAAATCTTGATTCCTATCTGACTTTTGTATTGTCCAAATCGTCTTCATCTCCTTCATCCATGTCTCGTGACCTTCTGATCGAATTTTCTGCAACCCTGTTTCAAGTTTTGACACATAACCGCGTAAGACATCCGAATCCATTCCTGCTGCTTTCTTGACATGACTTAATTCTCGGCTTAGCCCACTGACTATTTGTAGTCCTTGTTTCTTAAAAGTACCTTCACTGAATGCTGGATACGGGTCAATTTTGGAATTAGAATCCGTACTTTCTGATCTGATGATTTCTTGAACCACAAAATGAAGTAAGGTTGTTTTTCCATCTGTTCGTTTTACATCCACTAATTTTAAGAGAGTGTCTAGTTTGAACGCTTTGGCGGACAACTCCTAAATCCAATATTTAATCACAAAATACATGATATTCAGCAAGATTAGAGAATAAAGAAAAAGAAATTTCAACATTTAATCACAAAAGAGAAAACAGTAGCAGCAAGATTAAACAAATAAACGATATCAGCAAGAGAAAACAGTAGCAGCAAGATGAACAAAAGAAAACTCAAAACAAATAAAGAAAGGAGATGAATATGCTAACCTTTGATGAAGTCTGGACTCTGGAGTCGTTGTTGAAGAACTGGGGAATTTTTTATGTACACTAACCTTTGATGAAGTCTGGACTCTGGCGAGCCCACGCTTTATGTACACTATGCGATTTATGTACCAAAAAGCCCCAAGGCTAGCGCCTAGGTGCGCCTAGCGCTTAAGCTCGCCTGGAGCGCGCTTTTTAAAACCAAGCCTATCCTATGCACGAACTTTGTTAATATTAGTCGGGATCTCGCCAGATAACCCGTTGGAGCTGATATTAACAAGCATTGCTTTGAATTCAGAACATTTATCAAACAGGACTCCAGGAGATCGGCCCGTGAGGTTGTTTTATCCAGCAAAAAAAGCATAAACCGAGTGCTCTCCCATTCCCGTTTTTCCAGGTGCAACCTTTACTGAACTCAACTCACCCGTGAGGTTGTTCCGACCAAAATTATGTGTTATTGTAAGATATCCACCATAGTTTGCAGCTTGAAATGCAAAATACCTTGAATACATTGACGAGGGATCAAAAGATTCACATGTAGCGTGACGAAAAGACGGAATTGACCCTGAAAGACGGTTGCTACTAACATAAAGAAAAACATACAAGGAACCGGAAGTTCATCACTAAGCTCACCAGTTCAGCTTATTCGAACTCAAATCAAGAAAACGCAACTTCTTGCATACATTCAAACCCTTGGGGATTTCACCAGTTAACAAGTTCTGGCCGAAATTAACCATTTCTAAGCTTCTACAAGCACCCCAATCATCCGGAAACTTACCCTCCTGCTTCACCTACAACCAGGATAACATTACGATTTGCAGGAAAAAACCCATCCTGCTTCACCTACAACCAGGATAACATTACGATTTGCATAGAAATTCAATTATAATAAGGTAGTCGTGTTATTTAGAAATTTGAAACTGGAGTACGATTTTACACATATGTGTTAGCCAATCACAAACTCCACATTATTGTTTTTCCATTTAACATATTCATACACATAGTGAGTGGCGTATGAATATTTAAAACAGAAATGATTGACTTCTCAGCCAACGGTTTGAAATTATAAGAAAAACGAAACAAAGATTTTCAGAGTACTTACTCTAATAATATCTATATCCCCAACCTGCAGTCTCTTCCAAGGTACAGATTCCCATCTTTGGTCTATTAGTAAGTCAACCGGAGAATTATTTATTGTCATGTCATTTTGAAGGCGTTTCTGTTATAATTACAAAAATAAAAAAGATTTAAGCATACAATTGAAAATGCAAACGAACAATGGGTTAAATCAACTCCTGGAGAAAAGGATGCATTTATGAGAAAATAAAGCTCACCCAATCTTCAAATGCCTCCTTGACAAGAGAAACGAAAAGCACGATACTTAAGGGTACTACATTTGTAATTGGACTAACAGGAATGCACAAGAAAATAACTATGTCATGGCAATAGTAACAACATTATTCAGAAGAAGAACACACGAAATTTCAATGCATTAAAAGTTATCTCAAGGAGAAAGTAACCTTCAAACAGAAAAGAAGGGCGTATATATACTACAATAAAAACAAGTATAAGATGGACTGATGGAGAACGTCAACAACACTATTAATGCATCTCTGGATTCTGGAATCAATGTATATATCAGTCAGCGGAGAATGAGAGCATCCTTTTATAGATAGATGCGTCAACTTTGGAACAATTCATGAAAATAATTTAACTGAATTTAGTTCTTAAATTGGCTTGCAATTTCAGTGCAGGAGGTGATACAAAAGTGGGCTTATGCTGGTATAGTGCTAGTGTCAGAATCATCATCCAGATTAACAAAAATATAAACAAAAAATGCACATAAAGCTACTATGACAAATGGATATAAGTTCTCAGTCCACTACCCGCTCTTCCACGAATCATGTGGTCAAGGTCCCAAGTCCCATTCTATATCATTGCGCATCTAACAGTTGTTTATTAAAGAAAGTTCAATGGGTGAGGTTACAGTGATAAAGAAATCCTATCTACCTAATCACATTAGTTATCCAACAGCAATAATATACACCAAAAATCTGCTCCAGGTTGACCCAAACTAAAAATGCAGTTTTTATCATTGTAAAAAAGTAGAAAAAGCATATAAAACGGGGCTAACAACACCAACAGGCAATGAACAAGAATGTCAATATAGAGGGGTTCTTTTCTTGAAAATGCATACCTGACAGGTGTAAATGATAAGCATGAGATTGTAAGAAAGTACAGGTTAGCCACCCGCCTGAACTGTCAGTCATAAGCAAGGATACCATGCCAATTTATAAGATAATACGAAAATTGAAATTCTGTTGTAATGACCACTTCAAACTTCATAATTAGATATTAAAAAAGATTTACCTGCCCATACAGTCCCTTTGGCAAAAAATAAAAAAGGTTGTACTTTGTTGTTGACACCGCATTTCCCTAATCACACCAAAATAAAATAAACATTACGTTGCAGCTTACCGATATACCAAGTACATCAAAGAGACACAATGAACTTCCATGAAAATGATAGTGACAGTATATTTTGTGCATATGCGGCTATATGTTCTGTGTAAAGAGAGTGTGCCACTCTTAAGGTCAGTGATCTAGAGTGTGCCCTATTGAATTTGGCAACCGTCAAAGACACACACCACCAAAAAGAACTTACATCTGTCCCCCTTTTAGACTTCTAGTTACTATACGTTCTCAATGTGCAAACGTGATGCCACATAATGACTGCCAAGCAATCCAGCATAGCTCAGATAACAGACAGCATAATCACCACAATTCCACCTAAGCTGATTTCAACTAAATTCCAGCACAGCTAAGTTACTTTCTCTAAACAAACTCTAGCTTAAAAGTTATCGATCTTAGACAACCCTGTACCAGAAACCAATTGCTCTATACATAACATCTCAAGAAAACTAAAGTATTCTATTTCCAAAAATGAAAACTAAAGCACTGAACATAACATTTTTTTTAAGCATGCCCCTGAAGAACACCACCAAACACTAATTAGTATAACAATACATCGTAAGATTACTATCTCTTTCATAGAATTTGTCACAGTTAATAATAAAAATAACAGCTCCAAAAACTACAATAACAAGAACTATAATCAAACTCACAAGCTTGTCCTATAACTATAGGTCCAGCACCAAGTATCATAATCTTTTTTATATCAGTTCTCTTACCCGCATTACTCCCAACAAAACCCATATTTTCTTTTTCATTTTTAGCCACTTTTGATCCATTTTCAGATTTTGAAGCATTTGAACAAACAGTTGTTGTGCGTGACGAAAAATGGGAGAATTTAAGGGTGTGTTTGGGAATGGATAATGGGAATGAAAGAGGGAATGATCCGAGGTGGTCTTGGGTGGTCCTTTACCTCTACCGCCTCTGCTACCACCGCCGACTGATTTTCTCACCGACCTCCACTTCTAGAACTAAAAGTTTCCATTTCTAATGTATAAACATCTTAAATGTTAACATGAGGACTGTATGGACCATAATCTAACTAACCTTCCAGTAAGATAATCTCCGAGTGGTAATGTGCCATTCACCCATTCAAGGAGTCCGGTGGAGGTAGCGTCAGGTGGTGGTGGCGTCGGATGGTGGTGGCGGGGGTGGTGAGATGGTTTATATGATTTGAATGTTGTGAAGGGTTGTGAGATCAGATGGTTTATCTGAGTTGAATATAGGCGTTAAAATGACCAAAATATCCTTTTGTTCATGTATTTGTTGCCCAAAATTCAAAAGTTGCCCAAAATACAATACATCCCTTATACATCGTATCAACAGTTGTATATATACTTTGGTCGGTGACGTGGCGTCCTGTGGTCCGTCGGATCAGTTGCCCTGGGCTAAGGGGGAATTTTCTGTGAGCGGGACATATACTCTTAGCACTTGGGCAATCGGGCTATTTTAGTAATTATCCCTTTATTGTGTCAATCAAACCTGATGATATTTGTTTAGTTCTATTTTAAGTGTGCACTTGTGTTTTGTGGTTACAGGTACGAGTATGATGAGCAATATGAAGAGTGCACATGTGTTTTGTACATACTATCTAGCAATAAGATAGTTAAGCTAAAGATTAAAAGATTAAAGACACAAGTGCTACAAGTGCACATATACATACAAAGAAATACAAAGTGTCCAACGAGGGAAAAAACATGTGCATATATGACAACATTTTTGCTTTTAGAAATTTGTATTTGAAGTGTATTATCACATGATTTTAAATTTTGTATATAATGTTTTTGTTTTAAATTGTAAACAATACATGTAAAATACTTTTGTTTGCCATTTCATGCACTACAAACACACGTAAATTTACATTATCTAAAAAAACACATATGCACCTTACCAAATACACGTAAATTGAACACTACAAATATACGTAAACATACATTATATTAAAAAAACATATGCACCTTACTTTTGAAATCATACATACTGAAAATAAAAATTATTTCAAAAAAAAAAAAAAAAAAAAAAAAAAAAAAAAAAAAAAAAAAAAAATCCTAAAATTTAGGAACTAAAAAACGTTTTTTTATTAAAAAAAAAAGCAAAAAGAAATTAAAAAATGTAATTTTACTATTATGCCCTTTTGAATTAAATAATAAAAATAAATATTCAAAAAAATCTGATTAGTTGATGCTGGTTCTCGCAGTTCTGTACCTTTTTTTTGTTCTGAAAATAACCCTTCCCTATATATATATATATATATATATTATATATATATATATATATATATCTATACATTATATATAACAGGAGGCGTATGACGTCATTAATGTCACCTCAATGCCACCTAATCAATTTAAATGCCACCTCAATGCCAAATAATCATAAAAATGCCACATAATCAAGCCAAGTTTTGGCATTTATTAAAATTTCAGATTTATTTTTCAAAAAATTGACACTTGCAAGATTCGAACCTAGGTCTTGCCATCCACGCACAAGCGTGTCCACCAATGGACTAGACATGATTTTGTGATAGACATTTGAAAACAATAATGACATTATTAAATTGATATCTTATAATACCACCTTAATGCCTTATCAAATACATAAAACCTACTGATAAAATAATGTCATATATCAGACCTTTTTCTCATAATTCTAACCCTAATCCCATATCCACTAAAAACAATCCTTCACACACGCTGATTCTCAAATCTACAAAAAAAAAAAAAAAAAAAAAAAAAAAAAAAAAAAAAAAAAAAGGTAAAAGAATTATTGTTTCTAAGAATTTTTGATATGAGTTACTCAGCTTAGGTGATAAATACATTGCAGCATCAAGCTTTGTGATTTTGAAATTTTTAGGTTTATTACATGCCCGTGGCTGCTCGTGAGGCTTCAGTCTACCTATACAGGTACTACCAATTCACAAAAGCCATACCATGTTTATATTCTCAATCCATACCGAGAATTAAAATAGGGTTTGAGGATGCAATTGAATCGTTGTTGCTTGACAATGAATTAAGATGTTTATGGTAAATCCTGTGAATGATGATGTTTCACGTATATTCATTAAACAGCCTATTTTGATTCAGTATCTTGTCACCGAGGTCTTATGGATCATATTAGTATCTTAATGTTTGACTGCATGTGTGAGTATGCATGTCCCTTTTTTCTCCATAGCTATTCCAGCCCTTTTTTGCTATTTAAATCTATAATTCCGTGGAAGCTTGAATAATTTGAAGTGCATGTTATGTGTGTTTGCAGGTGAGTCTATTATCAAGTCCCAGCACACAAAATGCAAGGAAGATTTAATTTACGTGGAGTTGTACATGTGGTAGGTTTTTCACCATATAATACAATCTTCATATCTATTTGATGTTACTACTGTCATTTGTATTATCAGATTATTCTATTGTAATTGTGTTTTTTTAGTTACGGATTATGTATTGATAATCCAATTCCTCCCCATAAACTAACCCTAATATCAGTTTTGATATATTCTGGTGAAGATGAGACTGTGTCGAATGAAAAGTTTTGGTAGCTATGTTATTGTGATTCATGCCGTTTTAAGTGAAGAGCAACCAAGGTGCACAGGATTCTCGGCAACACTATTTGCATCACGGTATAATGTTTTCAATATTTATACACCGGTGTAGTTTTCATATGGTTTTTGTTCCTCTCTTTGAGGTTTGTCTCTTCTCTGTTACATATGTTTATAGCAAAATCTTGCTTTCACAAAAGATGCGCCACATGTGCTTCTTTCTTACTTTTGACGTGTAAACTTTTACAGGACCTCATTCATGTTCAAGTAGAGTCAGGTTGATCCGTTATGTCTGTATCTTTCTCTTTAATACACCCAATAAAATTATTTAGATTTCTGTCTGAGCATCCGCCATTGTTAATGATACTTATAATCTTATCTTTGATACCCAAGGCCTTATCTCTGATTTTTTTTTACTTAGCAGATGTTCTATCTTACTTTTGCAAGAGCTTGCATCATACTTTTGCACTTTAGAAAGTAAAATGCTCAGGTTAACCGGATGTAGATGCTACATAGGATGAGGAGCACGTATTCGGAAGCTGTAGAGATGGTCAGAGCTACTATAATTGAATACCCTCAAAAGCTTCAAATCTCATGGATTACAGACCCCTGCAGGTTGTCGTTTAATCTGTGGTTGGATCAGGAGGCGGATCTGTTGGGTCATTATTATATTATTCATATGACTTATGGAACTCTGTTTATATCTTACGTAAAAAGGTTAAAAAAATTAGTGGGTTGGGCAATGGGTTGAAACGGTTTCAGGACTGAACTGGCAAGATTGACACACTAACATTTTTATGTCCCGTTTCTATTAATTATATCACATATAGTTAAAGAAACCCGTTTTCCATTAGTTAGGTTATGATATTATCATGTTTTTTATAGTTTATATAATTAACTTTTTCTGAAACAATTATCTAGCACATGGTACCACAACAGATTCCATGTTTGATGTGGCGAGGGTTCCCATGTCTTTCACCTTTGAGGTTTGTGCATACACATACTGCTAATTTTCGGCTCCCCTGATCATATTGATCTCAATTTTCTTACACTCATTGACTTTCCAGATATATGGAGATGAGAAAGCATCCTCAAGAGAACTATGAGTTAGTTTTAAAATAGCATGATATTGCAGTCTGCACTGTAATATTGTCGTGGTGACTATGTGAACACTGCTAAACCGAATCCGTTATGCTTAAATAGTCTTCAAAGATATGAGGAGGTGAGTCAATTTTGCTTATTCAGAAAAGCATTTTTGATATAAATCATGTAGCCATTCAATATTTTGAACTTTTTTTTTAATTGTGCCAATATTGATATTGTTTTTCTAACTATTTTGTGTTTAATTTGATTGATTTGCAACAGTTTCTTATCGACCACCCAAAGTTTTTTAAAAATCCACTGTACATATCTGGAATTTCTTACATGGGAATTGTCACGCCTATAATTACTTTAGAGCTGTATGACGGTAATTGAATTATTTAGTTGATATATCATGTGCTAACCTCTTTATTTACATCGTGCATAAAAAATGTGATCTTTGAAACATTGTTGTTTGCAGCTAATGAACATGTGCTGCCTAACACAAAAGCTTGGAACTATATGTGCAAAATGGTTTTATAGAGTTACCAGTTCGGTCAACCTGTTATTTTTCTGCTGAGTTTTTCTAGGATTTTGTTAACAGACATATACACTTTGGGCGACAGAGGAAGTATGCTGATGTGGAAATGAAGAGCAAGTTCATTAATCATGCGAGGAATGTGTGGGATAGGGAGGTTACATTGTTTCCGAGAATTGATCAGTTTTAGCATAAGTATATTCATATGTAGGAGATGCTTGGCAACATTGCAGGTATATTATCTGTTTGTTTTTTTTTATATCGTTGTTTTTTATATGTATATCTGGTTAGTTAGCAAAAGCGAATAACAAAACACGATAAGTAAATAAATATGTTTGTGGGTCAACCCGAATCAAAAAACCCTACACAGAAACTAAATGTAAGCAGGAAGCAGTCACATCAGCTTGAGTTCTACATTTGTGTTTTAAGGTGATCTTACAGTTGCATTCGAATTATTAATCGAGTAATTATTAATTACACATACATGTTAATGACTGAGTTTCTGTATGCTTATGTGGATCATTAAGGTTGCAGATTAGGAGGGACTTTGTAGCGCAAAGAGGAAGTTTGGGACCCTTCGAGATTTGCGGTTTAATTTATGCACAGAATGAAGGTGTTCACACGGATCAACAAACGTTTTATTATTTGGAAAAGGTAACAGATCAGGTATGTTGTCACAAAGTTAATTTTATTTCATTGTCATGCACATGTAGCTTTTAGCAATTTTGCATTAACTTACAGATGAGAAACTTCAACTACACTTTCTCTAGGAAACTTTCTAATCTTCTTGATCACTGTTAGCATGATGTGTTGCATATATCAGTTTCTATGATTGACATTAGTACTTGACTATACATAATATATCCAAACATGTTTATATCAGAACTTATTTGCTCCTTCAAATCCTATACAAAATATTAAAGTTTCTAACATATTTATAACAGATTTATATTAATTTGCTTTTGCAGAACTTGGTATTAAAGACCTTGGGTGTGAAGCTAGACAATTTGAAGTTATGCCAGTATGTTTATTTCTTGCCCTTACTGTATAAATGGTTGTGGGTCAAATTTTATATTGTGTCATATGTTTTTGCAAATAACCCTTTAAACTTAGCAACACAAGGTCCCAAATCCAATCCTTTCTTCTTTATGGTATCAAACTTGATACAAACTATTGATATTTGATTATTTTGGTTAGCTTAATAATGTACACATGTTTTCTGTATTTTAGTTGTATGGTTAGCTTAAAATGAAATCACCAAGATCTATAAAAGAGGAAATTGAAAATGTAACATACTAACTTGCTCAAATTAATAGCGGATCATTATGTATGGAGGATAGTTTGAATGGGGTAATTTTTAATTTTTTTTATTACTTGACTAAGGATAGCATAGAAAATTTAGTTCAAAATAAATGGGTCAAATGGGTGGAATGTTTGTAGACAAACCTTGATAGGAGGAAAACTACGGGTTACTTAATACCACTACTTTTGAGCCTAATCCAGGGCTACTACAGATTCAGATATACAGACTTTGACTTTTGTGATCAAATTCTTTTGAAGATAATAACTCTAATGGGATTATGTTTGTTACTTACCAGTGCGATTATTTGGCGCCGGTTAATGGGGACAAAGGTTCCATCTACACGCTTTATGGGTACCAAGAAGATACGTGGTAATTCACATTGTGCCAAAAAAATCAGTAAGTTTGCTACAAACCATTCGTTTCAATGGGATTTAAGCAATTTTCACTTGGTCCAGTTCTAATGCTTTATGCTCAAAAATGTCTTAGAGATTTGGTAATAATCCAGGTTCAAAATAATTAATTGTTCATTATCGTCATTATGTGTAAATAACCAACATGATACTTTTGTTTGATCAAATCTTGAAAAGTAGCCAAACATTTTCTAATAAACTACTGTAGAATAGTAAGTTGTAAGATGTTCTAAACGGGTCAAATAAAAAAATTTATGTTGTAATTTATAAAAGATACAACAACCTTAATTGTTTTATTCAGAGATTTAAAGAATGACTGTTCTTAGGAAATAGTCTAAAACATGATAATTAAAAAAATATGTTTGTGGGTCAACCCGGCTCGACCTGTTTTTACCCGTACAGAAATGTACATATTAACAAAACACTTTGAAAAACAGAAGTAGCCCAAACTCCATGCTCTTAAAATATTGATTTTGTTATATGGGCAGTGGCCACTGAATCTTGAACAACTTTATTTTTTATCAAACTGGAAATATTTCGAAAGGCCAAGAAATATTTTGACTCAAAACAAAAACATGAAAAGAGGGTTGTTTTCGAAACAATAGTATGCCTCTTACCAAGCGGAAAGAATGCAACATCAATAAGTTTCTGTCAATGTTGCTTCGAGCTGCCAAATATGTTGAAGATTTACAACAAGTAGATGTATCTTTCTTTTCAACGAGACAATTTTATATTAAGGGGTGTTTGGGATTCCTTATTTTAATGTGCTTATCTGCTGAAAAACAAAAGTTTTATCTAAACTCCTTCTGTTCATTCTTGGTTAAATAACTTGAAATGGTTGCATACGGCTATTAGTATTGCTTTACTAGATTAAAGCAAGCTTATTAGTTGTGGACTTGATAGTGCCAGGTTTTAACATGTACATGTTGTTATGGCTGAATAAAAGTGTAACTTCTCCGCTGTTATTGAAGCACTTAAAGTCAAATAAAAAAGGATATTTTAGTTCATGGGATAACTTTTCTAAAGCATTACATAACCATCTGAGGATTAATTCTAGGAAAGCCAATCATGAGTAAGAAGAAGAGCAATTAAGCAAATGCTTAATGTTAGACATGGAGGCATAGGAAAAGTTCAGCTAGAGAATAATCAAGTGAAGGAAAAAAATCAAATGCCAGTTAAGATCCACAAGTCTGATCTTATACGGACTGTGTATTCTGATATTGATGCTTGTGAAACCCTTGAAGAAGGTCGAAGAAGTGACTTTTCACGTAAGATGGACATGAATAAAACACATAATAGGTTGAGAAGCAATCTCCTGCCTGGGTTGAATGGTGAAAGAGTAATAATGAAGGTTTGACTACGACAACTACATCGACAACAGAAATGGCTAATTTGTGAGTTAGTTTAGGAGATATTTTGTTTTAATTGTGAAAAGAATCAAAACTTTATTAAGATTGTTTATTAATTCTTATACTTTTCTGTTTTTGCAGAAAGTCGGGTTTTTGCACAAAGTCAGGAAATCCGGAGAGTGAAAGTTAAAAGGAATAAACATTTGTGATAAATCGAATGGTGAGACAGATATGTCAAATTTTTTATAATCGAATTTCATTCAAGTATGTTGTTATTTTGGGATAATTTTCTGATTGGTTTGCCGATTATTAGGCACCATCTCTGGAAAGGGTCGGATTTTCGGAACATAAGCATATGTTAGCCCAGGTAACTGGGAGGGTACTACATATAACCATATAAAAAGTATATATATATATGCTACATTGACTGGATATAAGCACCCACTAAACGCACCCTTTTTAGGCTAATCAATCAATGGGCAAACTAACTTATGATTATTTTGGGTTTTAATCATGCGATATTGTTGTAATAAGGATGGTAATTACGCAATATTAACAACAAATGTTGTGTATAAAGAAGCTTTATTTCACATTTGAGTTTAAAACATATACTACGCTATTATAAAGAACTTTGTATATTTAATTATTCTGTAATTGTTAACTTTCATTTATTTTTATTGTTAATGCATTCAATATAAAAATTGATACGTTTATATCTTTTTATTCGTTAACTAATACCTTCAAACAATATTTATAAGTCATGCCCGCCCATCGGGGACAATAAAATAGTGGCAAAAATGGCACGGGCAAACCCGGTATCATTTGATCATGTCATATTTGATTATTACCTACGGAGTATGTTTTAAAATGTAATTTTACAACTTTCTTTCGCTATAGAAAAATATTCCAACGATAATTATAAGTCATGCATTCAATTCAATATAAAAACCGGTATGTTTATATCTTATTATATCCACTTTTTGCAACCATTCTTTAAAACCCTTCTTACGATATTCAAACATATGTCAACGATAATTATAAGTCATGCCCGCCCATCGGGCGGGCTTCGACAACTAGTATATATATATATATATATATATATATATATATATATATATTATATATATATATATGTATCTATATATATGTATATATATATATATGTATATGTATGTATATTGTTATATAATACTTGATGAAAATTATATCATTGAAAAATACACTTAAAACCCAATTTATTCATATATTTTACATCAAATATTATATAACACCCACAAAAATAGTTAAGGTCAAAGTTGAATCAGTTTGACTCTAAAAAGTCAAACTGAACACTTATTTTGGGACGGATGTAGTATTTATTAAGGCTTTATTTTATTTATCGCAGACTGATTAAGTGACTTAAAAATAGTATAAATTTATGGCTAAAACTTTGTGCCCACTCAGAGGCGGAGACGAGAAGGGGCAGGGTGGGCACTTCCACCCTAGCGAAAAAATTTGTAGTATAATTTCTTCACAATATCTAGCTACTTTTGTACTTTGCCCTCATAACGAACCGAATTATAATGTAGTTTTTAAAAATTATAAAAGTATGCCGTTCAATTATTAATGTTTTGCTCCGCCCTTATGCCTACTAGTTTATATTGTGAAAAGTGAGCCTCTTTACTAATGTAGACACTTAAGAAAAAAATAAGACATATTTATAGTTTTACAATCACTTCTCTCTTTATAACCCAAAAGATTTGGTTGCTTCTATAAAATAAGGGTTTTGCTTTATATTTAAGAAAATAATATCATGCATGGATGATGGAACATCAAGCTAATGTGAGTTAATTATCAAATAAGCAGAGACGGATCCAGAATTTTTAAGAGGGTGTTGCATAATTTTTTTTAAGGATTTTGTGTACTAAAGCTGCCTTATAAAGAAATTATTAGGTAAAACTGAGGGTTGCACGTGCTCATAAAAAGACATATTTTATAAAAAAAATTACATTTCGTGACTTAAAATCGGGTGTGGCCCGTGCTACACCTGACTCTCATATGGGTCCGTCGATGCAAATAAGTCGCGGGTGATTATGTCATCAATGTACAACCAAAAATTTCACTTTGTTTTTCATGCATGACCCGTAATTTAAATTAGTTCACAAATATAAAACAGTACAATAGTCAACGGAGTAAAATTGTACGTAGTAAATTGAGAAGCATATACTTTCCAACACCTGATTTTTTATTGGGGCAATTGCATATATACCCACTAAAACTTGCATATTTGCATATATACCCAAAACATGCTTAACTTGCATTGTACATCATGCATTGAAAACTTGTATTTTGAGGAAATATGCAAGTTTTTGAGTTTTATTGGGTATATATGCAACACCCGAACACCTGATTTTTTATTTGATGGCCAATAATTTTAAAACAAAAAATTGTCAAAACATATTAACTGTAGTCTGTAATAACATTTTTAAACGTCGGACACTGGCTATCCGAAGAAAGCACATTGGAGTGGAGAATCAGAAAATGCAACACAACGAGGGCAATCGAAGGCTTGCTCGAAGGAAAAGCGCGCAAATCAATCATTTGAAGCAGCCTACTATTTCTAACCAGAAAGTAAATATTACAATTTTTTCTCAAATAAGTAAAATCGTACCACATAAGTTGATACTAAACTACTAAAAAATTGAAAATATTTTACAGTTTTATGAAATGCAATAATTTGATAAGCTCCAAGACAACTAAAACATGACATGTGAAACATATCCTACGGGATAGTAATCATAAATTAAAATAAAGTTTTAACTTCAGTTCAGCCACAATCTGAAAAAATCATATCTTCTTCTTTTGAGATTTTTATTTGTCTTTATTCATCTTCAAACAATAATTAAGAGATTATAAATAGTAGCATCAGCTATTAATTTATCGATAGTATCTTTTTCTGTATATAATTGGACCCCTCCATAGATGCATAACGTAGAAATATCATACATAAAATATAACCAGATCTTTTTTTGTTTTTTTTTTTTTTTTTTTTTTTTTTCTGGAATTAAATTTTAAGTTATGTCGAATTTGACTTCATTAATTTGCATGCATCTGTCTACAAAGTGTTATGAACTCACATCTTTTATTTATACTAAATTAAGTCCGACTACTTCGATGATGTTTGTGGGAGCATAACTCAAGCTAAGTCCATAACCTGACTGCAATAAAAAGAACACAAGAAAAATTGTCAGGAGTGACAAAAAAAGTGTCACTAAGAGTTGAAAAGATAAAAGAGTTTCAACAAAAGTATCACTAAAGTTTCATGTGTTTTTCTTACACTTAAAAAAAATGTAATTTGAAGTCAAATGTGAAGCGTGTTTAGAATGACAAAAAAGGGGTTTGAGGATGCATTCTTTTGTCTTTTAAGACACATTTTATTCATAAAAAGTGTTATTAAATCTTAAAATCAAGCTTTTGCCCGCACTTATATAAATATTCACTACAAAATTAGATTTAGTGACACTTTTTTGTGTCATCAAGACCTCTGTCAATTGAAGTCTATTTTCTTGTAGTGAAAAGTCACTTATACGTATCAGAAATTTTATAATACAAACAATATTTTGAGTACCAATGTCCCAATGTCATAATGTGGATGAACATTAAAAGTATAGTAACGTGATTAAACAAGTCTAGTTTTCAACAATACTTACTAATTTGTGAAACTTACTGTAAATTAAACACCTTACGAGAAGATGAGTGTGGAGCTAAGATCTTGAATTGCAAAAACGAAGTTTCTTATGTCACTTAGACTCTCGATCTTTCCATGTTTTAAATTGGAGAGAAGAGAAAACAAATGGATATATAATTAGAAAAGAAATTGTGTCTTCGAGTTTTGTAAGGAAAAAAAAAAGACGAAATCTTCTCCCAAAAAGTTTCAATCAATTGAGATGATTTTGAGAAAACCAAAACTATAACAATGTTTTATTTAGTGTCTTTTCATCGTTCTTTCCGGAGATCAAACGCAAAAAAGGTATAATATTCATCCCCTCATTTTCCTTTATGTTCTCTTAATGTTTTGGTTTTTAATCGAAAACAATATACTAGAACATAAAAATCACCTTCTAAGAAATCTGGAGCTGATTTCATTCTGATCGCAACTTTCAACTAGCTTGAAATTCGAAAGGATCTTAGCCACATCCATTGCAATGGAAGCAATCTACTTTACCTATGGAATCAAATAGCTAGTTACGACTTAGAAATGTTAGATGATAAATTATGTTAGTCGGTTAAGCCCGTTTGTCGCTAGGGATGACAACGGGGCGGGGAATGTCGGGGATTGTACTTCCCATCCCCATCCCCGTTTTCCTCTCTCTATCCCCATCCCCATCTCGGAATTGCTTTACATCCCCATCCCGTCCCCATTGGAGATCGGGGATCCCCGTAGGGATTCGGGGATTCTCCACCCTTATGAAATAACATAACAATTCCACCAACTCGTCGAAAATAAAAGAATTTTGACTTAACCGCACATAGAATTACAATTTCAATTCAACTTTAAAGCATCGTAAACATTGAAACATCACATATAATATAAAAACAATATGTATCATATGTGTGTATCCGGACAAAATAGGTAAGTAATACAGTATGTAATTGGTACTTATACTTCTAATTCTAAATGTGTTTGGTCCTATAAATATCACATACGTATATAAACATACATGTCGATACTCATAAACATAAACATATGTAGATGTACATATACAAGTTAATCGAGTATGGATAAACCATATAAATTTTAAATAATTATACACCAGAAAGATCGGGGTCGGGGTCGGGGCCGGGTTCGGGGATTTATATTATCCCCATCCCCGCCCCATCCTCGGTTTAAAATTTCAGGGGATTCCCTATCTCCATCCCCACCCCTGGTCAACTCGGGGATTCCCAAGTCAAATCGGGTTTGGGGATCGGTCTCCATCGGGTACGAATTTTTTTGCCATCCCTATTTGTCGCTTAGACTCCGCTAGAGTTTCTATGATGCAAAATCTCTATATGTTGTGTCTTAGGAATATAAATATTCAGATGAAGGATCGGTCACCCCGACTATCTATTTAGCATTTATATAGCTCGTAGGCTTATTAATATTAGACTAGTTATATTAGTAATAGTTTAGTAGTTAAAGTATTCGTGGAGTGGGTCGGGTCTTTACCCACTGTCAGCTCACTCCACAGCCCACTCGGGGCACAAATATTATGTACTATAAATACCCTCTCCACTAGGGAGAGGGTTGGAGCTCTTAATCATACAACTATTTTTCTCTTCATTCTCTCTCTCTAGAGTTCCCAACTCTATCATCTCTCTCTCTCTAGAATACTTCTAACAATCAAATCCATGTATGCTAATCTTACAATTGGTATCAAGAGCCATGGTTAGGTTCTATTGATTGTGTGTGCTTGGATTTGTGGATACTTTCTTGTTTTTTTTTTTTTTGTTTTTTTTCTTCTCTTTTGGTTCGAACACATTCTGTGTTGTTCGAAATTTATTTTTTTGTTTGCAATTTTGATGTTGGGCTTTAAATGTTGATGGGCTTTAACAGTTTGTGAGTCTCTACTCCCTCATCTTTATTTTCTGTTCCTTTTTGTTCGAACATCACACAACATCTAAGGTTGTTTCATTATTTTTGCGTTTTGGGTCTACAAGTCTTGGTGGGCTTAAATAGTTTGAGGTGTGTGTGGCGCACAAGTCCAGTTGGTGTTGTTATCTCTTGTTTTTTTTTTTTTTTTTTGTATTATGTTACTTGTGGTTGAATGTGCATTATTCTTCTTGGTTGAAACTTTGTTGGGTTAGAACTGCTTCGTGGTGAAAAGTTCTTGGTCGCATTTTTCTTCGTCAAAAGCTGCTGTTCTTTGGTGTTAAAAAGTTGTTCTTAATTGAGATTTGTCTATCTTCTTGTATGCGATTTGAGGTTCTAAAGGGGTCACTTATTGTACTTTGGGCTTTGTGTAAGACCAGTGATTTGGATGCTAACTTAATTGGGTATATTTGGATGCTAACTTAATTGGGTATAGAGACAAATCCTGTGATAGTGACGTTCCTTGTTGCGTTTTGGTGTTGGCTATTGTGACTTTGCGATTTGAAGGTGACTCTTTGGGAAAAGTGACAAAGTCTGTGAAAACGACACTTTTGTTTCTTGCAGTTGCGTTTTGGCATGTGAGTTGCGACTTGATTTGATTGAAGCTGCGATCTGGAGGTTGAGGGTTTTGCGACTTGTGTCTGCTCGTGCGAGTGATATTCACCACAACAAATACTCAACAATACAACAACAACCTCAGTCAACTAAACTTAAATTAAACCAAATTCAATCATATCTCAATTCGAAACTAAATCAACAAAGCTGAAAAAGAAGAAGCAACAACAACTTTAACATACCCACAGAAAAACCACAGTCAACAATATTTTTCTCAACTCAATATTCAATCACAACAACAACAGTAACAATATCAAAATCCAAAGCCATTCGAAACAATTACAAGCTACAAAAAAAATCCAGTCATAATCCTAATCCTCACTCAGTGCACACAAAATCTCAACAACGATATCATTCGATTTCACCCTTTTAAACCTCTTTGATTTCCGAAATATAAAATACAGACAAGACATATAACAATTTTCTTTCCTATCGTCCTTGTCTCACTCAGTTTAAAGGAAACACAACACAAACAACTTGAGACCTACCCGAAACCTTTTGTCAGATCTTGAAACCGTTTACACCCATTCTTCATTCGTCTTGAGCAAGAAGAGAAAGGTCACGGATAAGGTTGTGGGTTTGTGTATGATTTCAGACTCATGATATCGGATGTGATGAAATTTGTTTTGATGAGATGATTGGATCTTGATTTGTTTTGGGATATAGGTGAGTAGTGTAGCTGAGTTTTCTTTAAAAGTTGGATTAGGGTTAAGGTTTGAGAAATATTAAGATTAGTGGTATTATATTGTGTGATAGTTTAGGGTAAGTGTGGATTAAGCTATTTGGGCCTTGCTTGGACTCGGGTCATAACATCAAAGGTTTGGGCTGTTGACTGTCAGCACATGGACGAGTTTACTTTTTTTTTGGGCTGATGTTTTAGGATGTTAACTTAGGACGATTCATTTTTCTGTTGTTGTTGGTTCATGCTTTATTTGAGGTGAATATTATTGGGTTGTTATCACAAGAACAATTTGCTCGGTTATCGTGTAGTAAAGTATTTTGGTATAATTTTTGGACAACTACGTTGATCGAGCTTCTAGATTCCGAGATTGACAATTATTTTGGGTTGAAATATTTTAGGGCAATGTTGCAAAAATCGGCCGTGGCAGCCGATTAATCGCCGATATATCGGTAATCGGCCGCCGACCTTGTCGAATTATGAAAATCGGACAAAAAATCGGTTTGGGGAAAAAAAAGGGCCAAAAATCGGCCAGAAATCGGCCGTATCGGCCGTATCAGCCAGGTTTAAAAAAAATTAAAAACTTAGGCATTCTACTTAATTTGGGGATCGTTTATTTCACTTATAACACACAATGAGCCTCATAATCAGAATTGGAGCCTTTTATTGAGGTTTGAAAACATAGTGGGCTTGGAATCAGTTACGATCTTTAGTTTGGTCTCCAGAAATACCCAAAACATGCAAAAAATGCCAATCCGATTAATCACCGATTAATCCCGCCTTGGTCGATTAATCGCTGCAGGGTGGTCGACCGCCACGCTACCGATTCACGATTTTTGCAACATTGTTTTCGGGTATATTGGATATAGTGGTAAGCAACGAGTTTATTCAGATTTTAAAACACGTGAGTTATCTGAAATTCACTGTGACTTGTCTACCTCATCACTTAAACTCATATCAACCAAACCAAATCATAATCATAACACACTCAAGTAACCATTATCATTTCACGGTTTATTCTTGATTTGTGTAAAATCCCGCGAAAGAATCTATTTCTCGGTTTAAATCATAGAATTGTAAAATCCCGTGCACGTTTACATCATGTCGACTACTTCAGATTCCTTCATTTCTGAGATACTCAAGCTGTACGACAAGTATGATGAACAAATGATTTCCAATCCTGGACAACAAATAAACGTGTGTGATTCTGATAATACAAATGTGGAATCTTCGTGCTCGAATTCACAAGAGAGAGAGTTGATTCAGTCACTGATGTTACCTAATGCAAAGGAAAGTTGCATTGAATGTTTTCGATTACTTCATTCACATCTCAAGGTTCTGTTTGAAAAACCTGAATACGTGATGGGTTACACACGGGCTTTCACAACACTCTTTGGTCAAGATGTTCATGATTTCACAGTCAAAATGACCCTATATTTAGATCAACTTGAACAACAGCTTGACAAAGAAGAATTCTCTGAAGCAAGATCCAGAGCAGCTTTCAGTGTGATCAACAACCAACTCCAGGTGTTCATTGATTCGCAATACACTGAGGAATATGACTATGACAATCAAATGACAAAAGGGTGTTTTGCTAAATACACTGGAACTGAGGTTGCCATGTTCAGAACAACATTACTACAATTGATGAGTAATGTTAATGGGTTTATTGATGAAAGGGCTAAACAAATGGGGAATGGAACAAGATCAGACAAGTTTGATGATGGTGACAGCACAGGAGGTGATTTCACATTATGTGAGAATGCAGCCTACGAACCTGAAAATCACCAAGCACAGTCTGTTGTGGTACATCTGTCTTATCAAGATAATGTTCTTTCTAATGAACAACAACATACTGATCAAATTAAACCTACTTATGACACATATCTGTTGGAAAAGACTGATAGCAATATTACCTCTGATTCAACAAATATGAGTCATAAGGGGGGAGAAATTGATCAGGATGCTGAACATGATGATGCGCCAAGTTCTTTGCCTACGGCTAAGCTTTTCAAATCAAACGATATGGTTGAAAAAGAAGTTTATAATGAACTTTTAAAAAGATTTTTACAGCTTGAAAAACATTGTATTTCTCTTGAAATCGCAATGCAACAAAAGGAAGAAAGTTTTCAAACTAAGCTACCATGTAAAAATCCGGAACTCCCTGAATTCCGTGAATTCTTTATGATAAATGATTTGAAAGCTCAGCTACAAGCCAAAAACTTGACGATCAACAACCTGAAAAAACGTATTGCTGAGATGTGTGATATGCTTAATGAAGTTAAGACTAAACATGAAAATGATGTTGTTGCAACAAAAAATGCAGAATTAGAACATAAAGTGACTGAATTGTTTAAGGAAAATGAGACTTTGAAAATTCATTGCAAAGAACTATGTGACTCAATCAAAGAAGTAAGAACTAAGACTGTAGAGCAGACAACCTCTTTGATTGCAAAAAATGATGAATTCAAAGCTCAACTTCAGGAAAAGGGTTTTGCAATTGCAGCGTTGAAAAATGAGTTAAGAAAATCAACAGAAAATGGTGTGAATACTAAGTTTGCAAAACCATCAATCTTGGGAAAACCACCACTTAGAAACCAATCAGTTGTTAGACAACCGACTGCGTTTAGATCTGAACGGCCAAAAGTTTTAAAAACACGGTTTGCCTCCCAAGTTGATGCGGAAAAAGTTTTGTCAAAACCAGTCACTTCACAGTCTAGACCTAGTGAAAAGGAATATGATGTTGCTAAACCACATCACATGAGTGCATCTAGTTCTTCTAGGATTAGTTCAACACGTGTGCCACTTGTGACACCAAAGGAACATGTTAGACTTAAAGACATTGTTCAGAATCAAAACCTAGTGGACGCTAAGAAAAACACACATGAAAAGACTAGGAATTTGCCTGTGTCTAAGAGTAGTTGCGTGCCAATTAAGGAAATTCCCGTAGCCGACCACTCTAAGAACCCTAGATCTTTTTCTGATTCCAAACACTTTGTTTGCTCGACGTGTCAGAAATTTGTTTTTAATGCAACCCATGATGTTTGTATAACAAAATTCCTGAAGGAACTGAATGCTCGTGCTAAGGTTCAAACCTCTAAGACTAGAAACAACAACAAACCCGTAGAACCAAAGAGGGGTATTAAGAAACCTGATAGGCAGACTGATGCAGAACAAAGGTCTTCTCTAAACAAGTCTTCCACTGTGCATGAGAAACCAAACACTCCTAGATCTTGCCTTAGGTGGATACCGACGGGTAGAACTTTTAAGATTGTTGGTCTTAGATGGATACCTATTCGAAAGATGTTCACTAAGTGCGAAACCAAGGTTGACAGTGAAACCCCAAATGGTCTAAATGCTGATATCACTAACCCATATAAATGCAAACAAACTCTTAATGTCAATGCAGGAAGTCTTTACTTAAGTGCAGGTACATCACTCAGGCCTTGTATTAAGGAAAGACTCAGAGTTTGGGTGCCGAAAAGGGTGATATCTCATGATGTAGGGGTTCAAACAATTCAAGCTTGATGAACATCAACGACAATGATGTCTGTTCAAATCAGTTCAGGCCTCGTTCTTCAATGACAACGACGTCTGCTCACTTCAGTTCAGGCCTCGTTCTTCATTGACTATGACGTTTGAACACTGCAGTTCAAGCCTCGGGCCTCAATGACAACATAATGGCGTCTGCTGACAACTCTTCAGGCCCCGTTCATCAAAGAAAAGAAAGGCGTACGCTTGAGTGCGCTTTATCTTCGGAAGAAGAGGAATCTTCTTATTTATGGCCATTCTCGTCAAGCTTCATGGTCTTCAAATGCTCATTCAGTCACCAAAGGGGATAAGCGTACATTGAAGTATATTCTTATTCACCTGGTCTATCAAAAATGGCAGTTGGTCGTCACAGGCAATTTTTGAGGGGGAGAAAGGTGAATAAACTACATGGTGATTGAGATTTGAGTAATGGTCATACGACTCTCCTGGTTTCTGACTATTCTCATCAAAAGGCAATTTTTGAGGGGGAGAAGTGTGAACAGTGGATCAACCTCATGTGCACTTGTTCAATCAAAAATGGCATTCTCATATGCAATTTTTGAGGGGGAGAAGTGTGAACAAGTGAGCGTACAAACAATCACTTGTTGGGCATCTAATTGTGACTACGGAATTGATAAGGTATCACTTATTTGGGGTTGAAGTTGACTTTCTCAAAGGCGTGATCTTACTCTATCTTGAAGTAGGGGTTGGTTGGATGCATGACCTTCAATGATAACTTGCTCGTGCTTAAGATTTAAGTTGAAGACTTAGGTTATCTAGTTACCAGCAGTCGGGGTAATTATCACTTAAAGGAGTTACGTTGTAGTACTCAGTGTCACACGCCGATGACGTTGTGGATAATAGTAAGAGGTGTTAATGTCTCATACCTTGGTTGGGTATTGAGTACTTAGAGATTTTCTTGGAGCACTAATTCTCTACACCATTCTTCCAACATTAGTGCAAGGTCAAGTCACGTCAACGGGGAATTCTACTTCAGTGTCGAGTTTGGTATATCGGGTTCGTTCCATCGGTCATCTCATCAAATAGCCTACTTGAGGGTTGGTAAAGATAGTCAGAGACAGTTTCGGTAGCTATTGATTCTCACAGAATACATTTAAGCCAATTTTGTTCTTCTCACAAGATGTCAAGTATTTGTGCGTAAAATGTGTTGCTGATTCTGAAGTATCAAAACCAGCAAGGGGGAAGGAGATATACATCTGAATGCACAACGAGTACACGTGATGAACTTTATACTTCTTCTTAGTTGAAGTTATTTCGGGAAGACAAATGTCATAACCGCTGAGAAAATCAGTGTTTTAACTCGTTCCTTCTGGTGTAGTATTCCAACTATGTGGGGGAAGAGAAAGTCAGTTTCTGATGATAAAAGAGGTACACAATTGTATGATGGTTCCTATGGTTAGTCGGTATCCTACTGAAGGAAATGTGTACATCCGGTACTCAGTTACTTCTATGGTACTGTCTTGGTGTTATCATGTCGACTACATACGGGATAAATTGCTTACACTCGGGACTTAGTTGAATTTGGTGTAACAATTCTCATCTGCAATTTCCTGAAGGGAGAAAAGGGGATTTCCGGGTCGTAATTGATCTTGATGATGCGCTTTCGACCTCATTAACGGGATTGAGTGTGTACTTCGAGTTTTTGGGCTTCATATAAAGAGACTGACTGCATCACTTCAACTACTTGGGGGAAGTGGTCTCTGGATACTGTTGGTATGCGTCTATTCAGTCTTCAGCGGGAAGAAATGTGAGAAGGATTATTCAAGTGTGAGATGATTCGTTGCTGATTTATGTGACGGTCCCCCGATCGGAGAATCTCGATGGTTATTCTTAAAAGGAGCAGCATTTTTTTCATGTGGTTTGCTACGGTTTCTGCTGTACACTTACCATATGTAAGCTTGAAAGAGAGCTTTGGATCTACTCAAAAAGGAAGATTATCGGTTTGGGGGGAAGCTATCAAAGCTTCACATTGAGAAGGCTCAAGCTCAGACGATTATTTTAGAGCCTTGAAAGCTTTGGTGGTGAAAGTTTAAGAGATGTTGACCTCAGATTTCTACCACATGCTGAACGTATCCTCATTTTGGTATTCATGTCATCATCGTCTTAAACTGAGTAACATATTTTGTACATATCTTATACCAAACTGTATATAGAAAATATAAAACCAACTAATTGTAAATAGAGAAACTTAAAAACAAAAAACCATAAAAATCAGAAAATTAGAAAATACCAAAAATAGTTTCATCTAGGCATGTCTTCTGTTTATCGATAACATTTACAGTCTTAGAAATGTCATTCAATAATGACACGGGACTTTAAATGAAGCTCGAGCAGAAGTTATAATGGATTGTTAAAACATGTCTCATGGCTTGCTATTACTTCAGATAGCAACCCGCGCTTCAAAATGGGGAAAGCACGTCGCCAAAAAGACGGCTGTTCCTCCAACTGGGTGATGTTCACCTGGGCATGGATTACTTTATATCCATGTTTCTTCGATCTGATGTACGTTTCAGTGCATCATTTCTTGAAAAAGAAGAGAAATCTTCTTTGTATGCAAATAGTTTTCATTCTATGATTCTTCTGAAAAGTATTTGTAAGACACTTGGTGATTTTGTGTTGCTTGAAATTCTTTTAGACTTGGATTGTGCATAAAATTTGTCACTCAATCAACGACTACAAATCTTTAACTAGAATATGGGTCATTGATTGAGGGGGAGAGTGAATTCAAATTTTATATCATCAAACGGGTTTCTTGATTAATTCATAATTCTTAGAAAAGGTTTTGTAGTTAATGGGGTATTAGTTGAAGAGGAAATTGCTAAAATTTATATCAAATGGCCAAATGTGTTAGTTGCTAGAAAGTTTAGGGCATTATGTGCAATTTGCTTATAGTTTCCTAGCTTTATGTATCTAGAAGGTTCATTTGTGTTACTTTGGAATCCTCGTTTAATCCCCTAAATACTTTAAAACACAAAATCTAAAAGAAGTTAGAAAACCCATTGTGTTTGATGTTCTTGAATACTCCACTGACATTTGTATGATCTGAATGAATGAGTTTCAAATGTTGTTTGACTCTTGTTAGTCGATTGCTGCTCAATTATTGTTGATATAGTGCATATGTTCTCAGGATTCGCTTGGGTATATAGTTATCATGTTAGAATCTTGTCCCTAAGATCCTGAATTGAATGTTGAAATATGAGTGAATTGCCATGTTCATGATTGCTAATTGCTCTTCATGCTAGATAGTGGTTTGATGTACTTCCTGATTGTGGTTTGACTATGAGATGAACTTGGTATTATGATGTGGCATGCTGCTATGTGGTAGCTATTAATGACTAGTGTATCTGTATGTATGTATATCTGTGTGGATATTCTTATGCAGATTCCATGGCCAAAATGAATGTGCCAGTTCCCGCTCTAACCATTTGATCAGACGTTCAAACTCTATTGATTGGCTCGGAATTCACCACAACAACAACATCGGCAACAACAACAACAACACTGTATTCGCCTCCACCACCATCATTTCAACAAAGCAGTACTTATTCTGGTCTCGCCAAGTGGGGATCCTCAACATGTGGGAAAGTTTTGTTGGTGGATGGATAATCGATGTTGACCAATGACTCCCTCAGAGAAGCGGATGATCACATCATCTGCGTAAAAAGGTCAATATCATTTGTGTCATAACGATTATCTTTGTACATGATAAGTAGTGAATCTCCCTCATTAATTGAGGGGGAGCAGTGTCTCGTTCCATTATCAGAATATATTAAACTTGACCACATTTTCTCCCACATTTTCTAAACTTATTTAAATCAATTGAGATCACAAATCTCAAAAGATTTGAAATTTTTTGATCGGGGGAGAGAATATGATTTAAATATGTAATCGGATAAAAAGGTGATGTTTTGGACATGAATGTAAGCTCTCCCATATGTGCTAAACTCTTTCGAATATCGATGCACATATTGAGGGGGAGCAAATGGTTTGTGATAACAAAATGGATGCGGCATCTTATGTGAGTACGGCTCAGACTTCACCAATGAATTGACGAAACATAAACTGTCATTAATCAAAAAGATACGTCCTGGCCGGGTAATAATTTCAAGCTGGTCTAACCAGTGATGTAAGCATGTCTCGAAGAGGACGTATCTGAGTAGAGTGTACCATTTCAAGAAACTTTCTGTGGACTTGACCAGCAGCCGGGTAATAATTTCAAGCTGGTCTAACCAGTGATGTAAGCATGTCTCGAATCGGTCATGTTCACTGAAAGGGGATCAATTCAAAAAGTGCGAACTCCACCCAACATGTGCAAATTTATAATTAAAACATCAGAGCACATGTTGAGGGGGAGCATTTGAAAAATATAAAACTCTCAAAGTGTTAGCAAAATGTGTTTCATAATCATGAACACTTTGAGAGATTTTTCAAGGATTTGGTTAATGGCAATTGTGGAAGAACACCAAAGACCGACCATTTTATTTAATGCATTGGAGCTATAAGGATGGTAAGGTTAGGTATAAGTTCCCACGATCCCGCCAGAACCGGAGGGATCTACCCAGGGACAATCCACTAGTTAGTGTAGAAGTCCTTAGGTATGATTAAAAAGGAGAAAAGTGAATAAGGGAAAAGTGCCGACTGAGATGGAGCTAGTACTGGAACAAACCCAACAAGGTACTAGTAATGAAGTCTCGGTAAGCGCTGAAGGGGTTGA
This sequence comes from Artemisia tridentata subsp. tridentata, assembly GCA_021014915.2. NCBI lineage: Eukaryota > Viridiplantae > Streptophyta > Magnoliopsida > Asterales > Asteraceae > Artemisia > Artemisia tridentata. The sequence goes on from CP139509.1 coordinate 177,905,925, forward strand.
AGAATGAAAAAGAAATGTAAAGATAAAGGGTGAAAAGAAAGAAGACCTCCTTACACTTTAGGCAGAAACCGGGTCAATACATATGCTGTCAGAATCACTAAGTTGATTGCTGGCATTGAAGACAAAGTATCATGGACCCAGTGATACGCTGCACAACCCTCCCTAGCCACTCAAGGTCCCTCAAAGGACTCTTGTTTCATTTGCCACGGAGATCAATACATGTCTATCGTCTATCTCACTCCGAGTTAGATGATATTGAAAAGGTGGCAGTCCTCTCCAGCCTCCGATCACTAAATCAAAACGCACAATTGAGTCTAGAGCCACGAGATGCATAATAAGATCTCATAGGAACACGTGCTACTTCTACACTGGTTGTTCAACATTAAGGACACCAGTTGTAAACTTATGAGTCCTACGCAGATCTTAGCAATCTGCCAGAACATTTATGAGAGAATTTACGAATGTAATTCTCAATGATTGAATGGAAATTCCTGCCAGGGTCAACATCAAACAGCCCTGAAAGCAGGTCACTTCGGTAATTCCTTGTGGATTACGCTTAGTGATCGCGGCGGTTTCAAACGGTCTACAGTCGTGGAGTGATCTCCAGCGACTCACCTAATCGTTGATTTGCTACAGTAAATCTTTAAAACCCTCTGTGGGTTTCCGATTTAGGAACGGTCTTGGTAAGGATTAGAGAGAGTTCTCACACTATGCTGTTAACAATCTCGAAGTCCGAACCTGTAAGTACCGGATGTTTTATTGCTAACTGTCGTATGCAGGAACATCTGGCGAGTGTAGCTGATTGCTGTTGCAGCTGTTTGCGGTTGTAGCTGATTGATGTTGCAGCTAATTGCGGTTGTATCTGATTGCTTGAAAGATGCCGGTCCATCACCCCCTGCTCACACTTTACCATCATCATAATCAAAGGAATCATGATATCTAAAAAGACCTTCAACACTGCTTCCGCAACTCTGAGGCTGAAGATCATGATCCAGAAAAGTGTGAGCATGTCGACTCAACAATCACAATCCATTACCACATGATCACACTACACCATCATCATATTCACAGAAGTCATGATTAAATAAAAGACCTTCAACACTGCTTCTGCAAACTCTGATGCGGAAAATCATGACCCAGAATAGTGTGAGCATGTCGGTTCAATGTGTTCCACATCACTTGGAGACATACTACTAAAAGATGACCTGGAGACATACGTTGGATGATGACATCAAAGAATCACCAAATATCATCCAAGAAAAGAAGAACGGTCATCAAAAGATCACTGCTGTATGTACAAAGAGTAATGACGTTGAAGAATCAAAGACTACGAGCTATGCAGTCAAGTTCAGAAGATAGAATGCTAGAATTCAAAATATTATTTCCGGGGTGACCTCCCTTAGGGGGAGATTGTTAGGAATATAAATATTCAGATGAAGGATCGGTCACCCCGACTATCTATTTAGCATTTATATAGCTCGTAGGCTTATTAATATTAGACTAGTTATATTAGTAATAGTTTAGTAGTTAAAGTATTCGTGGAGTGGGTCGGGTCTTTACCCACTGTCAGCTCACTCCACAGCCCACTCGGAGCGCAAATATTATGTACTATAAATACCCCTCTCCACTAGGGAGAGGGTTGGAGCTCTTAATCATACAACTATTTTTCTCTTCATTCTCTCTCTTTAGAGTTCCCAACTCTATCATCTCTCTCTCTCTAGAATACTTCTAACAATCAAATCCAAGTATGCTAATCTTATATGTTGTGTCTCAATAATATATCACAAGCTACGTGATCTCTTGAATCAACATACGAAACCCGGTAGGTTATGATGTATTACCGAGACATAAATTCCTAATGAAACTTTGAATATTTGTATATTGGGTGAAAGCCAAAGATACATAATATATTTTTTCAGATTTACCGAGCTACGTAACGTAACCAACATTTTCCCACAGGGACGCCGCCTGCAATTTCGAAAGACCATGGACTAAACTTGCACTGTGAGTAAACCACAGGGACCATTTCTGCAATTTACTCTATATCGTGTCTCACTACTACATCACAACCTACGTGGGTTCGTTATTCAACATATGAAACCCGGTAGGTTATGATGTTTTATTAAGACATTAAAAAATTACACGTTTGGTCACTGTGGTTTGCTCACATTTCATGTTTAGTCCCTAAGTCGTTTTAATTACACCAGTGATACCTATTTTTGAAATCTTGAACTCATTTAGTCCCTATTTTGGATGGGCCGTTAGTTTGACCGTTAAGGGTTTAAATAATATTTGCCCGTTAGTCCCTCCGTTAATATTTTTTGCACCGTTAGTCCTATTTTTTAAAATTAATTAAAAAGAACAGCATAGGCTCGAACTCGGGTCTTGTTGCCCAAAAACCAACGCCCCAACCACTGGACTAAGCGTCCAGTAGTCAAGTGGTCTAATTATATCAAAATAAATTCTATTTAACGTTTTTGTCCGTTTTTTAACATTTTCGTCAATATTTTTACGTTTTCATCCGTTTTTTTTACGTTTTCGTCCTTTTTTTACGTTTTCGTCCTTTTTACACGTTTTCGTCTGTTTTTAAACGTTTTCGTCTCTTATTTTACGTTTTCGTTCGTTTTTATACGTTTTTGTCCATTTCTATCTGTTTTCGTCCATTTTTATGTGTTTTCGTCCCTTTTTTGTACGTTTTCGTCTATTTTTTCTGTTTTCGTCCCTTTTTGTACGTTTTCGTCTATTTTTATCTGTTTTCGTCCATTTTTTTACGTTTTCGTCTGTTTTTATGCGTTTTCATCCGTTCTTTTACGTTTTCATCCATTTTTTTTAATGTTTTCGTCCATTTTTTACGATTTCATTCACTTTTATACGTTTTTGTTCATTTTTTACATTTTCGTCCACATTTTTTTTTCTGTTTTTAAACGTTTTCGTCCATTTTTTTATGTTTTCGTTCATTTTTATATGTTTTTGTCCATTTTTATACGTTTTCATTTGTTTTTATACGTAAAAAAAGTGAACGAAAACGTATAATCTAGCATATAAAAATGAAAACGTAAAAAAATAGACGGAAACGTATAAAAATGAACGAAAATGTATAAAAACGGACAAAAAACTAAAAAAGAAAACAGGCGAAAATGTTTTAAAACAGATTAAAACGTATAAAAACGGACGAAAACGTAAAAAAATGGACAAAACGTATAAAACGAACGAAAAAGTAAAAAAAACAGACGAAAACCTAAAAACCGGACGAAATAGTAAAAAAATGACGAAAATGTATAAAAATTGATGAAAATGAACGAAAATGTAAACGTAAAAAAACATATGAAAACGTTTAAAAACAGACAAAAAACTTTAAAATGGACGAAAACGTAAAAAATGGACAAAAACGTATAAAGGCATGCAGACGAAAACGTAAAAAACGGACGAAAATGTAAAAAATGGACGAAAACGTAAAAAAAGGGACGAAAAAGTATAAAAATAGACGAAAACGGATGAAAATGAGTTTGAGCAAAAAAAAGGTTAAATAGAATTTATTTTGATATAATTACACCACTGGACGCTTGGTCAAGTGGTTCAGGCGTTGGTTTTTGGGCAACAAGACCCGATTTCGAGCCTATGCTTCCCTTCATAATTCATTGTAAACAATGAGGACTAACGGTGCAAAAATTATTAACGGAAGGACTAACGAGCAAATATTAATTAAACACTTAACGGTCAAACTAACGGCCCATCCAAAATAGGGACTAAATGAGTGCAACGTTTCAAAAATAGGTATCTCTGGTGTAATTAAAAGGACTTAAGGACTAAACATGAAATCTGAGCAAACCACAGGGACAAAACATGAAATTTTTTCTTAAGACATTTATATCTAATGAAACTTCGAATATTTCTATATTGGGTGAAAGGAGAAGATACGTAAGATTTTTTTTTTTTGAGATTTACCGAGCTACGTAATGTACTTTATTAATTGTCATTATTGCCAAAATACTTTATTTTTATGAACATAATCGCTAATATTCCAACTGAATTGACTAAATACCTTTGTATTCTTCCTAACAAGCACGGTTTGACCAGTTAGAAAAATCACTCTCCTTTGGAGACAAAGGTTGGGTTTGATCCTCACTCTCTGCAAAAAGGCTGGAAGTCCTCTGGAAGCAATCTATCTATCTTTGAGTTGGGGTAAAATTGTTTACATCTCACCACCTCTATACCTCGTGAAAGAGGAGACTGGGTACCATTGATTTTTTATCTTTGTATTCTTCCCTTTTGAAATTTTTATTGAATTTACATTAATTTTTGAGTTCTAAAAATTCATTTTTCCAAATTTTGACCACCCACCACCGCCACCTACACCAATCAAGATTCCGGCTACCCGATTCCTTTGCACCAATCGTTTAAATCCCACCAAAAGAGCTGAGTTATTTTAGAGACTAAGTTTTTGTTGCATACTAAGGGACAAATCCCAACCATCAATCTAATTTGATCTAATAGTGGGATTAACCTTTAATTTAATATATCAACCTAAGTCCTGTCTTTTTTCATATCTTTTTGTCTTTCTTATTTATTCTTTTTTTTTTTTTTTTATTCACGTTTTTTTTTCTTTTCCTTTTTGTTAGGAATATAAATATTCAGATGAAGGTTCGGTCACCCCGAGTATCTATTTAGCATTTATATAGCTCGTAGGCTTATTATTATTATTATTAATAGTATTAGTATTATTAGTGTTGTTATATTTAAATTTGTGGAGTGGGTCGGGTCTTTACCCACTGTCAGCTCACTCCACAGCCCACTAGGGGCACCAATATTAGGAACTATATAAACCCCTTCCCACACTTGGGAAGGGTTGGAACTCTTGTAACATTTCACCTACAAACTAATCTTACACAAGTTTTCCCTTACCTCTCTCTAACTTCTCTCTAACTCTTCCACCATGGATCTCATCTTCCATAACCCAAGACCACCCGAATCATCCACACAATCAATATGTTTAGATCTACAATTGGTATCAAGAGCCATGGTTAGGTTCGGTTGATTGTGTGTGCTCGGATTCGTGGCTCCCACTTTCTCGGTTTTATTTTGCTTGTGGTTCGAAAACTGTTTCTTGAAAGTATCTTGCTGTCTATTTTTCTTTTCTTTGGTTGTTGTGTTTTGGGCTTGAATTGCTACTCTTTCATTTTGTTTGGCTCGTTCATTGTTTCTTGGCTCGTATGACCATTTCATTTTGCTGCTCAAGTTGTAAATCTACTTTAGTCAAACTGTTTTATTTGCTATATTTATGGATCGAACCTTTACTCTAACTTGGGCTTCAGTTGGCAATTCGTATTTTTGGTTCACACTCGTGGTTTTTTTTTTTTTTTTTTTTTTTTTTTTTGTTTGTGACTTTTATGGTGTGTTAAAACTACTTCTTTGTGATTATGTGTTCTTAGTAGCGACTTGTGTGTTTCTAAGTTGCGTTTTGTATACAAAATTGGTGATGGTTTGGCATGTATCCATAAAAGGAAAATGGGGACAAAAATGTGAAAGTGACGTTTTTGTGGTTTGCGCTTTTGTCCAGTTGCATTGGCGAGTTGTATGTTGACTGAGATGATGTAGCGTTTTGTGTGTCTCGGTGGTTGTGAGTTGGCTGTTTTCCATAAATGGAAAAAGTGACAAAAGTGATAGTGACAACTCTGTCACTTGCGTTTTGTGTCTTGCAAGCATGCGATTTGTGTTCTAGCGATTTGTCTGTCCTAGCGATTTGTCATCCAGCGACTTGTGTTCTAGCGATTTGTCTGAAAGTAGCGACTTGTGTCTAAAAGATTAGTAGCGAATTGTGTCTAAAAATTTCAAATGGGGTTGCGTTTTGTCTAAGATGCTTTGACCACAACACAGTGCTTTGACTCAGTTGGGTGACTTCAGCCTTAAACATCATCAGTCACAATTAAACCGAACAACATCAGTCCTACAACACCGAAGTTACCACAACCATAACATAAGCATCAACACTAACTATCCAAAACCTTTCATCAACTTCAACAACAGTCAGCCTCTGCAATCTATTTTACTCTCTCAACCATCACAACTAATTGATACTAAATAAAATTAAATAATATCAGATCTTCTTTCGTGTCATCAATGTATAAGATCTTTTTTAAGATCAAACAAACGAAAGATATATCCATCATCGATCTGTGAATGTTTAAACATCCCATTAATATCCGAATATTAAAGAAAGAATCATAACAAGATTGTTATCTTCTTTCATTAATTCGTTCAAAAGACACAAGACAAGAGCAACAAAATAAACACACGTCGACCAAACCTGAGACCCTCCAAAGGATCTTGAAGCCTCTTAAATAACTTCTTAATTCAAAAACATGCAACAAAAGAAGAATAGGTCTCGATAAGGTTGTGTGTATGTGACGATCGGTTGTGAATTGTATTAACGGGTTTGAGATCAGAATCTATATGATCGGTTGGAGATGAGATTAGTCGATTGATTTGTTGAGGAAGGTGTATTGCTAGATCCGTTTGAAGATTATAGAAGATTTGTTGGGAGAAAGATGGGGGCGGAAATTTTGGTGTAACATGAGATTAGGGTTAAGTGTAGTTAATGGCATTTTTATATAATCCTAAATCTTAGGGTTACTAATTTCTGGGTGTGTGATAGTATCTCTAATTTAATGGGTTGGACCACGAATGGCTTTCCTATGGTGATGGAATGTTAACATATGATTAAACAAAATTTTGGACTTTGAATGGGCCTTATCCAAAATTTGCAAAGAGTGGTAAATGGGGAGTTTATTGGTTTATACGGAATTTAAAGTCACTTTGCTACAACTGAACTGTCTTGTGATATGTGTTGTCCGAGTTTATGATAAAAGTGGTGTTTAGCTTATATTATTTGATTGGCATACGGTTGGTTGATTATAGTTGGTGCCTTGATTTTTGACTAATCATTTGACTAATGGATTTGGACTTTGGACAACGAATACTTACGGGGTTTGACTTTTCACGAGCATACATATTACACGGCTAAAGTTTTCGATGAATATCAACGTGATTACAGAGTTGTGGATTTGTTAGATATGTCCTATTGGTGCCTACGATTTGAGTGAGCCTGCGATTTGATCTTTGTGATATGAGTTATAGTTGACAAATTGCGATTTGATTAATTGCGAGTTGACAAGTTGCTATTTGACTTGTTGCGACTTGACTGATTGCAATTTGACCAGTTGCGATTTGACGTTGCGAGTTGACACTTGCGATTTGACTTATTGCGATTTGGTTAATTGCGATTTGACTTGTTTCAATTTGACAAACTGTGACTTGACTTGTTGCGATTTGATCAAATTGAGATTTGACTTCTTTGACTTGAATTTTGAAGATCAGTATTGCAGTTCACTCTTGGGTATTCTGGTTGATTTCACGGTTTCTCTTGTAGATTTTAGAAAATCCCGCGAAAGATTCGATTTCTCGGTTTAAATCTCAAGAGTAGTAAAATCCCGTCATATCAATTTTGGACAAGTAGGCGGAACATGGATTTGGACATAATAAAACTTACGGAGTTTGACTACTTTTTCCAGGATAAGTTAGTGCTTCGAGATCGGCAGGAATTGGGAAATTATGGTAACTTGGTTGGTTTGGTAATTCACGGGTTGGTGTACTTAGTGTCTCAAACATCTCGGGGTTGGATGGATGCACGATGTTTGATGACCCTTGCTCGAGCGTATTTATGGTGATTAGACTTGGATGTTCAAGAAGTGGATATATACGATAAAGGATGGAAGGTTGGGTATATATCACTACCTATATTTAAAGGAGTTACGTTGTTGTGCTCAATATAGGTTCTAAATCACAAATTTAGTGCAAGTATAAGTCGCGGACTTGTCCTTTATCAAGCTTCATCAAGATATTATTGTTTCTCAATCTTCTAATGGGATTGTAGTACAAGATCTTCTCAAGAGGTGGTCAGACTTAATGACACAAGGTGGAGTGTTTAGAGACGTGTTTTAACCTTTTACTCACTCTAAAGTTAAACACATTTCATCAAGCAGTTTTGGCATATTACGAGCTTCAGTGAACTTTTTAATCTGCTAAACCATTGATGAAGAGACAAAACAAGGGGTTACTACAAGAGAGTCTTAATCACCATCTTCTTTGCAGTAGTTTATTTGTCTCTTTCCATGTATTGTGCCTGACAAATTCACAACCATCACGAACTCTCTGCTTTGGCAAAAAGGTCATTGCATGCCCTTTTTGAGGGGGAGAATTAGCGCGTGGTTCCTAGCGGTTCAGTCTCCAGCAGTTTGAATCCTCAGTCTCCAGCAGTTTAAATCCTAGCGGTTTCGGTTACAGCGGGTCAGATCATAGCGGTTCAGTCTCCAGCAGTTTAAATCCTAGCGGTTCCGGTTACAGCGGGTCAGATCTTAGCGATTCATGATTCAGTGGTTCAGTCTCTGGCAGTTTGAATCTTAGCGGTTCCAGTTTCAGTGGTTTAGCTTTCAGCGGTTTGGGTCTTAGCGATTTGCCTAAGATTTCAGCGTTTTGATACTTACTGTTGTGCAGTTTGTTCTTGAAGTTATGTCTCGGTTAAATCTCAAGAACTGTAAAATCCTGTATACAGTAAGACATCTATTCCATGCACTGCATCCGATAACATTCAAGCAGCTGGGTCAGACAGCTATGCTTGATAGGACTGACTATGAGTCATGGGCACTGCTAAGAATTAGCGCATGTTTCTTCTCCTTTTGGCTAGTCAACAGCACAAGATGATCATGAAGTTCATTTGGTATTCCTCATTTGTGATTGAATTTGAATTTCACGAAGGCGTCTACTTATTTTATCTTGAAGTCGGGGTTGGTTGGATGCATGACCTTCAATGATAACTTGCTCGTGCTTAAAATTTAAGTTGAAGACTTAGGTTATCTAGTTACCAGTAGTCAGGGTAACTATCACTTAAGAGTTCCATTGGAGTACTCAGTGTCACACGTCGATGACGTTGTCGATAATCGCAAGAGGTGTTAATGTCTCATACTTTAGTTGGGTATTGAGTACATAGAGATTTGCTTGGAGCTTTAATTCTCTACACCGTTCTTCCAACATTAGTGCAAGCTTAAGTAACAAATTTGGGGACTTCTACTTCTGTTTTCAATATTGGTATATCGGGTTTCCTTCAACAAGTGGTCACTAATCTGTGTACAAGGTTGGTTAGTTGGCCAAAGGTTTTAAAAGTTGTGATGTGATCTGTAATTCTCACAGGATATTCTTAACCCAAACTGATATTCACCACAATCAAATCTGTCCTGCCACATTCAATTTGTTACTGTCTCACAGTTTCTTCTTGATTTTGTAAAATCCCGCGAAAGAACTTATTTCTCGGTTTAAATCATAGATTTGTAAAATCCCGTGATGATGGGATTATGCGCTCTTGACCGTGATCGGGTTAAAACCATTATCAAAGTTCAGTTAAATCATCAAAAAGGGCTAGATCTGGGCATTAACCACAAGATGTGACTACGGCGTTAATTCATTATTATTTATTTGAGGCTGAAGTGAAATTTCATGGGTGCGTGCACTTAGTATCTGAAGATATCGGGGAGGTTGGATGAAGATTCTTCGAGATCCTTGTTCGAGCTTTCAACATTTACAATGACGAGGACTTGGATATCTAGTTATTTTTTCTTTCTCTCTATTACAAAATAACTATCACTTTAAGGAGTTACGTTGTAGTGCTCAGTGTCACACGAAATTGTGGATATCCAAGAGGTGATGTACATCTCATACTTGATGGTTGGTTGGTTGAAGAGTATAGAGTACTTAGGGATTCAATGTTGCACGAAGTCTCTACACCGCTCTTTGTCACGCATTAGTACAAGTTTAAGTCACAAGTTCGGGTTATGTTACTTCAGTCTCAAGTTCATCATATTGGGTTTTTCTCCATCAGTGGTCACGACATCAAGCCGACAAAAATGATAATGGGGTTGGTAACGAGTTAGTTGAGTGAAGAAGAAAAGAGAGAGATGACATCTGTATACATCAGTGCAGGCCTCGCTCTTCATCATTATGACGTCTGAACACATCAGTTCAGGCCTCGTTCTTCATTAGCTATGACGCCTGAATACATCAGTTCAGGCCTCGTTCTTCATTAGCTATGACGTCTGTACACATCAGTGCAGGCCTCGCTCTTCATCATTATGACGCCTATTCATATCAGTTCAGGTCTCGTTCATCAAAGAAAAGAAAAGTGTACGCTTGAGTGCACTTTATCTTCAAAAGAAGAGGAGTCTTCTTATTTATGGCCATTCTCATCATCAAGTTTCATGCTCTTTCCGTGCTTATTCAGTCTTCAAGTGGATCGACGCATATTGGAGTATACTATTATTCACTTATTCAACCAAAAATTGCAGTTGACAGACATATGCAATTTTTGAGGGGGGGGAAAGGGTGAATAAACAACATGTCAGTCTTCAAGTACCGTCAAGTGGAGCTACTTACCGTTGATGGTATTCATATTCACTAGTTCAATCATCAAAAATTGCAGTTGGCAGGCATATGCAATTTTTGAGGGGGGGAAAGGGTGAATATTAATCTACATGTTGATTGATGATTGAGAAATGGTCATACGACTCCTGAATACGTCAATTTAGGAGTCGTGCAAACCATGGTTCTCCAACACTACATCTTCCTCCGTCTATCAAGGTGTTGAAGAACATGGTCATGGAATGCTAATCGACATCGTCTCACGGGCTGGTACAATCAGCATCAAAGGGTTTCTAGTCAATGCTTCATGTACATGGCATTACGCTGCATGTACACATCATGATGATGATTCCAATTAATCGTAATCATCATGGGGGAGAGAAATGTGTACACCAAGGATGCACAACAGGTTCACATGATCGGGCTTAATCATTTATTTTGGTGTTGATAACCGCAGAGATGATCAGTGGTTCAACTTGTTACCTTGGTATTAACGTTTCACTATTACGTCATGGGCTGGTTAATCGTAACCAATAGGGGAGAGAGAATGTGTACATCAAGGACGCACAACAGGTTCACGTGATCAGGGCTTAATATCCAAGGATGGATACATATTATAGATGATCAGTGGTTCAACTTGTTACTTTGGTGTTATACTAAAGACTGAAGAAGGTCGAGTCGTCAGTCTATTCTACATTCTCTGTTGTGTGTTATCATCTCATGTGTATGCTGCGGGCTGATGGGTTATATGTAAGGTTACTGGAAGGCATTTGGTGAGATGAAGATGGTTGGTATTCTGTTCCTCCATATTGGGCAATCTTGAAGAAGGTCGAGTCTACAGTCTACTCTACATTCTCCGCTATGTGTTAGAAGACTAAAGACGGCATGCATTTGGTTATCAAAAGACTTCTTCATATTATGGGCGTTCATCCAAAGTCTTCTTCCTATTATGGGTGTTCATCAGAAAGGTTGTCAGATTGGGGGAGAGTGAAAAGCCAGTATTAATCCCTAATTAAATGTGCTCACATTGCTCTTCAGCAAGTAAAGGAATGGCAGCGGAGAAGATTCAGGAAGCTGAAGAGTAATGGTTTTTGTTTCGTATCCTTGTATATATTTGCTTCATTCATTTTTGTTCATATCTTATACTATTTTGTAAATAGATATATTGAAAACCTGCTAATTGTAAATAGAGAAACGTAAAACCAGAAAAACCATAAAAATTGAAAAATAGAAAATTCCAAAAATAGTTTCACCTAGGCATGTCTTCTGTTTATCGATAACATTTACGGACTTAGAAATGTCATTCAATAATGGCACGGGTCTTTAAATGAAGCTCGAGCAGAAGTTAAAATGGATTGTTAAAACATGTCTAAATGGCTTGCTATTACTTTAGATAGCAACCCGCGCTTCAAAATGGGGAAAGCACGTCGCCAAAAAGACGGCTGTTCCTCCAACTGGGTGATGTTCACCTGGGCATGGATTACTTTATATCCATGTTTCTTCGATCTGATGTACGTTTCAGTGCATCATTTCTTGTATAAGAAGAGAAGTCTTCTTTGCATACAAATAGTTTTCATTCTAAGATTCTTCTGAAAATTATTTGTAAGACACTTGGTGATTATGTGTTGCTTGAAATTCTTTTAGACTTGGATTGTGCATAAAATTTGTCACTCAATCAACGACTACAAATCTTTAACTAGAATACGGGTCATTGATTGAGGGGGAGAGTGAATTCAAATTTTATATCATCAAACGGGTTTCTTGATTAATTCATAACTCTTAGAAAAGGTTTTGTAGTTAATGGGGTATTAGTTGAAGTGGAAATTGCTAAACTTTATATCAAATGGCCAAATGTGTTAGTTGCTAGAAAGTTTAGGACATTATGTGCAATTTGCTTATAGTTTCCTAGCTTTATATAACTATGTTGGTCCACGAATTGTATGTGGATCTCTAAGTAGCCTTGAATACTTAGTAGATGGTTGGGATAAATCCAAACCAGTCTAAGTGAGAAACCCTTAACGATTGTTAATGTTAATGCGGAAACTTAACAAGAACAATGAAGAACACACACAGAGATAACACTAACTTCGTATATTACTTTTAATCACAATAGTGAAACTCGTACAACTCTCTTATCAAAACTAACAATTTTAGGGATCCTTTTATAACACCAGGAAACCCTAATACTAACCGACTAAGAAGATATTCACGAATCTTCTATAAAGATACTTACACGTTTTGTATCTTTTCCTAACATATCTCTAACAAACTTTCCTTATAACACGACCAGACTTAACATAATAAGTCAACCAGACTTAAAACAGACTACCAGACTTAACTTTGTATTACCAGACCTAATACGAAAACAGACCTAACTCTGACATATTACCAGACCTAAGTTTGTCTTCTCTTGAATCGTATAATAATTCCCAACAATCCTCCCCTAACTTGATCTTCATGCTCCATGAACTTCAAGTTCTTCTGATTTAGCTTTCTGAGGATTGAATCTTGAACACTTTGAATTGTCTTTAGGTCTTGAACCTTTCTAGTAGCTTGAATCTTGATAAGCTCTTCTGATATGATCTTTGCAGCAACATTGACTATATGTACATCAAATTCATTTAAGTTTCATACTATTCTCATCACTTCCAGATGTGTTACCATCTGTGAGAGGTGAATCATTGAAAATGTAATGGATTTGAAATCTCTTTACCAATAGCCATTACCACTGGAGTAGCCAATGTTTTGGTGTGTCAGACTATGGTACATTAATAACCATATGATTTTTAGCAAATCATCACCTTATCAACGGATTTGTTAAGTCTTTACCAAAAGCCGTTTGCTTCTGGACTAGCCAATTCTTTGATGGAAAAGCACCTCATCATGGTGAATTGATTACCATTTATGGTTTTCCACAGCCTTTACCACAAGCCATAACCTTGTGGGCTAGCCAACTCTTCACTTATCTTAGATATAGTGAGTTGAATACCATACAATTTTTGGAAAATTGTCAGCCATAAACGGATTTGAGCAATCTTTATATAACAACCTGAAATACGAAACGACATTCGAACTTTGATACGCAAATAACCTAAGATTTAAAAATTTTGTTACGAAATTGAAACTCCAAATACGTGAACCTAACATAAATTATATACAAAATTTGGCAACCTATGTTCCTAAAATGTACATATCACACGTTACTATATCTTAATGAACCAATCTCTAGTGCTAAATATATGTGTACTACAATTCAAAATTTTAGAGAAGTAAAACCGAAAATATTATTTTAAAATATTTGGAAGAATGAATCTTCCCTTGCCCACCCCATATCTCGGCCCACCTAGTTCTCCATTTAACCAAACCGAATATACATTTCTCTCACACATTAAAACCCTACAAACTAAAACACAAGTGGCGGCTTTCATTGTTCTTTCGTGACTCCATTTTGTTTTCGTTGGTCTCATTATTTTGCCGAGAAAAAGAGAAGGAAGAAGCTAAGTTGTTGATCGGATTCTTGATGCTCTGAAACTTAGTAATCGTTGGTGCTTATTATTGTTTTGATCGTGGGTTTTGGTTCGAGTATAGTTCATGTTCGCGTAAAAGTGTACGACTCGCGATGGGTGGTTCGTTATTGGAGGACTGTTCGAGTTAAGATCGGCTCACGTTTGGGTTTTTGGGTATATCGCGTCTCGCGGTTAGACTGTATGTTCATCTTGTTGACTAAGGTTTTGGTTTCGTGATTGGTACGTGTGGCTGCCTAGATTTGGGTTCCATATTACCTTGTTGAGACCTGGTTCTCGTGGTCGTTTCGAGTTGAGTATCGGTCTTTAGTGTTCGACTCTCGTTAGCAGCCATGAGGTAATTATTGAACCATAATGTTAGTCCTTAATCATGTTAAGAATGCTGCTACTATATTTAACACTTATAAATAAGAATACTGTCATTTGAACATGGGTAACTGGTCATGGTACGTCATACAGTATGGAAACCTTGTTAAAATATCATATTGAGATCATGCACTGCATGTGCTGTCATTGAATATGGATAAATGATCATGGTAAGTCAAACATAATAGAAACTTTGTTAAATATTATATTAAGATCATGTACTAATAAATTGTCACATTAGGCCTAGACTTTGCTAAATTGACATTTGGAACTCTAAACCATGGTTACTTAAATATGAACTTGGAGTCATGCATATATAATTTTGAATGATTAAAACTGAATGGAGAAACACTAATTGCGGGGTTAGGGTTTGGTTTGTGTGATTGTATATATAATCGCTAGTGCATGCATGGGATTGGAATTGATCATGGGTCGTATGCATAGATCGATGGGTATTTATTCATTACGGGTCGAATTGTATAAGTAAACTGTTATGTATACTATGTGCACGTAAATGGGGGGTCAAAAGAATGAATTTTTATGAAGTGCATGAATTATTGAGATTTAATCAGCTTAAAGATTCTATATATTTTAAGTATACCAAATGAATCACGAATAATATATTAATAGTATGTATTACTTTTGTTCAAGTAAGTAACACTAATAAGTATATAACAAATAAACGTAAGGTGCGAAACGTAGTAATTAGTTATGTCACCAAATAATAAGTGTCTCCAAATTCTTGTAGATATATCGAAGAAAAGTAAGTTGTGTTTTCAAGTACGCGCTGGATTTGTTTAAGGTACAGATATTCTACCCTTTTTCAGTAAGGGTGTCTTCTTTCTCATGACTCATTGATCTTGATTCGTTTTAAGATTCCCTAAGCCATTGCTATGTTCCCCTACACTTTGGTTCGTTGTTTGATTCATTTTGACTTTGACGTTCGATATGACCCTTTTTGCTTTGAGCTTCTATAATGATCTATTTGATATTCGTTCGTTACCTTGTGATATTAGTATTCGAATCATTTGATACTTCGAGGGTTCATTTGAATTTGGTAATTTGATGTGAAAACCTTTTCAATTATATTATGGAAATGTTTTGAGGAAAATTATTTTATAAAGGATGTTTATGAAATATGCGATACCACTTTTATTGAGAATTTGACTAAGCATTTGTGAAAACCACTTTTCAAGACTAAACTTTGTGAAAATCGTTATTAAAGGTTATTTTTATGAAAATTATTTGATAAAGATTTCTTTAAATGAACCATTTGATTATAAACCTCCGATGATGAACCTTTGATATGAACCCTTTTGCTATGAACCTTTGAATATTGGACTTTGATTATGATTCGATGACTTGGACCATGTGAACCTTTGCTTTGATTTGAATCTTTGACCCTTCAGTTTGATACCCGAGCCAAATGTGTTCCCTAGCCATGAAGGTAACATGGCCGTGTCTGTGATGCACCACTGGCATGACTAGTGTGTAGCCCTAGTGATTTGGTTACACCGTCCCCATTGTGATTTGTGAA
Source organism: Artemisia tridentata subsp. tridentata (assembly GCA_021014915.2). NCBI lineage: Eukaryota > Viridiplantae > Streptophyta > Magnoliopsida > Asterales > Asteraceae > Artemisia > Artemisia tridentata. Next base: position 177,921,816 of record CP139509.1, read on the forward strand.
ATGCATGCTATTATTATATTTATTATGGCCAATGTGATTTGTGGGGGGGGGGCGAATGGATGCATCCTAGACCTGTATTGTGATTGTGATATTGTGATATATGTGGTGACTAATGATGGGTGCAATCCACGTCTTTCACAAAATGTGGGAGCTAGCTACTCCAATGTGGTACATGAGGACACCCCTCATATTATCCGGTTACTGAAGAGGTATCCCCTCTAGATTACTGTGATGTGATGTGATATGTGATGTGAAATGTGGGCTCGTGGTGGATTACTGTCCTAAACCTTTACTCTTTATACCTCTTTCTATATCTCATTCATTATGATGTATCTGTTCATTTTCGTTTGCTTTTGTTTCCGTTTATTATATATCTGTTCACTGGGCTTTTTAAGCTCAGCCGCACGTTTTCTTTTCGTGTGCGGCAGGTTTTAGTTTGGAAGCTGGGTATGAGTGAAGAGACTTTTGGACCTAGAAGACCTTGATAGTTATTCTGAAGTAGAAGTTATTAGAAGGACTTGCATTGACAGACGTAGTATTTAGTTTTTGTTTCTCATTGTAACCTTGTAATTTCAGTATTTCATTTGTAACCTTTGAAATTCTATTGTATTATTTAAGTCGTATGTTATGCTTGCCTTTGATATGTCACCATTTACGTGACACTTCTACCCTTGCTGGGTTGGGGTGTTACACTTTACCTGTTAGCCGTTTGCTCAGGATTAGCCAGTCCTTGTGTGGGTCAGACAAGGTGGACTGATAACCTTTTGTTGTGTTAGTGTAAGGCACCTCCACCAAGTGAGAAGTTCCAATAGTCTCACTTAACAACTTATGAAAATTCTTTCAAACATCCTCAAGCTACATCCCTTAATGACTGCAATTTTATTAAGTCCAATATCTGCTCATATATATCATCCTTCTTCACAGCAGACAACTTTCTGTTTATCATATCTTTGCAAACACTTGATGACAGAGGATATTCCACTTCTGCAAGCATATAAATATCACCATCTTTTACAGACAAACAATGTACCTTGCAGTTATAGAAGTAGGTCCAGCTGGTAATCTTCTGCTGTTCAGGGAGTTTCCACACTATATTTGACTCAGTTGGTGGCTCAAACATTACTTTCAAATTTCCCCAAAAGACTCTTGTAACATCATCTTCAGGTGGATTATCTCCAAATTTGATATTCACCACCTTGTATAGTTCCTTTAAATCCTCCCTGCTTATATCATGTAAAATAGCAGCAAAATTCATATACATTACATTAGAGTAATCTTCCCTAATAATCATATATGAAGCTCTTTCTCCAGCCATGACAATTTTATAGTTTACTATCTTAGCAGGTTTCTTTGAGCTTTCAATTGTTCCCATAGTGGCTCCTTCAGATGAAGGTTCTTCCTCAGATTCCTCTTCTTCAATTACTTTCTTGTATTTACTTTTTCTTTCCAAACCTTTTCTTCTTTGAAACACAATTGGCTTTACTACTTCAGCTTGCACTTCTCCTGATGACTTCTCAACTTCAGGTTGTATTTCAACCATTTTATCAGGTTCAATAACAAGTTTAGTCTCTTTAACCTTCCTACCCTGAAAACAATATTTCTGCACATCATCATTGTAACACCCCAACCCGACAAGGGTAAAGATGTCACAAATACATGGTTTCATATCAGATACAAGCATTCAAGAAATAAAATAGCGGAAGCCTTAACATTAAAATTCAAAGGAAAATAAGTCAACACGACTTATATCAAGTGCAAGACAGGCATAACGAAGTACAAAACAGAATCCAAATGCCCAAACAATGGCATAACAGAAATAATATCCAAATGATCACACTAGAAAGACAAGGTCTAAACTTCACACAAGTTGCTCTCATCCCAAGCCAAAAACCCAGCTCCTAGCTTAAACGTACCTGCCGCAGGAAAGAAATGCGGCTGAGCTACGAGAGCCCAGTGAACAGATATAACGGAAACAAAGCAGTAGTAACGGAAATATAAAGTAAAAGAAATAATACCAGGAGTAACAAGAGTCAGGAAAAGGAATACAAGAGTTATGCAGACATACCAGGAAACAGGAATGGTTATAATGGTAGGTGCAAATGAAACCAAAACCCACCACCAGCCCAAGTCAAATCAAGTCAGGTCAAATATCAGGTCAAGTGTCAGGTCATAAGGTTACAAGGTTTCAGGTAAACAGAAATCCACTACGAGCCCAAAACTCAAAGTCAATCTCAAAGTCAAACCATATCAAGTCACATATCAGGGTGTATGGAGGGGTGACCTCAGCATACCAAGTACAGGGTGAGGGGATACCTCCAGGGGTTGGAGTCGCGAACTCCCAGGGGTGTGAAAGGCGTGTATCGCACACACTCGCCAGTCACCAAGTAATACAAGTAACACGAACAAATCAAGACAGGTCTAGGATGCATCCATGCGCCCCCGCAGGCCACAGGGTTCTTCCTCTACGTAATAAATCAAGTCAAATCGGGGACGGCGTAACCAAATCACTAGGGCTACACACTAGTCATGCCGGCGGTGCATCACCGACATGGACATGAAACCCTCATGCCTAGTAGATAGCTCGTAGTCTCAAACTGTGGGTGAGGGTCAAGTATCAAGTCTCGGTATCATGTATCAGGTGTCATAACAGGGTTCATATCAGGGTTCATATCAGGATTTATATCAGGGTTCATATCATAAGTGTCAAAATCCTTAAATACCGTTTTCCATAAAAGTATTCTTAAAAAGGTTTCATAAAAGAGGTTATTTGAAAATGGTTTCTATAAAGATAATCTTACCAATAATTTCTTAAAACATTTTCATAATTTATCAAAAAGGTTTTTCTCAAATCCAGTTATACTATCAGGTGTATCAAGGTTCAAGTCCAGGTTCATGGCAAGGTTCATATCCAGGTTTATGACAAGGTTCAAAACAAAGGTTCAAGTCAGAAGATAAAGCAAGGGTTCAAAGCAAGGTTCAAGAACAAGTACAACAGGTCAAGGTTCACAATACAAGGAATACATAGCAATGGTTCGGGAAATCTTAAACGAATCAATAAAATAAATCAAGAGACGAAGGCCCATTACTGAAAAGGGCAGAATATCCGTACCTTATTCAAATAGCAAGCACAAACAAAAGAGTAGCTGACAGGGATCAAGATCACTCCCTCCTCGAACCTAAAGGAGTAGAAGACAGAGATACGAAAGGGGTTCAGTTATCTTCCCATTATAAGTAACTTTCTATTTTTAGTAACTTTCTATTTTTAGCAGGTTTCCAGATTTAGTTTGCTTCAATACTTGGCAAGATTCAAGTGGTATACTTCAAGTCAAGTCTTTAATTAGCTTATTATGGCAGTAACATTCATTTTAACAAGTTACACAAGTTCAGGGTTAGTTATGACAAGTTTTCATAGTTCAGGGTTATAAACGTAACTTTACCAAAGTTCAAGGTTTAAAATAGAAATCTCATAATTTACCATTCGAATACTTTATTTTCCAGAATTACACTTTTGGCCTCCAAGTTTCCAATATTTACGAATTACACCCCTTTACTTTATTAATTTACAATTTAATCTTATACTTACATAATTTACAATCTAACCTTTACAATAATCATATTACACATCAAGTCCCTTTATTTCCTCAAATTACAGAAATTACCCTTCAATATAATTATGTTACAAACAGCCCTCAAAGTTTCGGTAATTTACACATTTGGTCCTTATACTTTTTAAATTACAAATTCGAATTATATAATTTACTATAATTACATATTAGACCCTTAATTTACCAATTTTACACCATGAGTACTTATTTTAGCATGTTATACGAATGATCCTTCAAGTTTCCATAATTTACACAATAGGTCCCTCTAGTTATCAAAGTTACATATTTAGCCCTTTAATTTACAATTTCAACCTTTAATTATTAACAATTACATATTAAGCCATTAAATTATCAAAATTACACATAACCCCCTGAATATAATTTATTACTCAATTCAGCACCAATTTTCCAGAAATTACATATTTAGTCCCTCATTTTTATTTATTTTCAATTCGACTTATAATTTACAAATTAAATCATTATCTTGCCAAAATTACAAATAAGACCCTTATGTTATAATTTTTACATATTCTCCCAGGTCCATAAAATGTTACAAAAATATCCCACAAGTTTTAATAATTACAAAACACACCCTTTACTAATTATTTTCAAATCGGTATACAAATTATTTATCAAAAATCAAACCCTAATAATCCCAATCATTATCCAATAATTTTACCATCATTATAACACTATTATTTCCAGATTTCATCCCTTGAAAACCCTAGATCGATCGGACTTATGATTTTTCCCACACTTTTTCTTTTTATTTCATAAACCCGATAATAACCATAATTCCAAAACCCATGAATTCGACTTCAAAAATTCAAGATACCATTTTTCTCATGTTATATGATCATCATAGAAGCCACGAAAATAATAACCTGGCCCAGAAAATTCGCATACAAGATTTTTAGATTTAATTTGATTTTAGGGTTTATAAACCCATTAATTTCTATTCGGCCAAAATACAATGCATGGTTCGATTTAAGTATTTTTCCCATGTTATATGTGAATAAGAGAGAGCTAGAAAAATACCATAAATATTTTAGATCAAGGGATTCACACGCTTTGAATTTCTTTGGTTCGGTTCAAGCTTTTCGACCCAATTAAATCACCACAGCCAAACGATCGACCCTAGAACCTTGTGGCTATTTTTCCCACCTTTTTGGCACTATGAAGAACTCCAGAAAATTATCTCTTTGCTTCAAAAAATTCGGATGTCATGTGGGTGATTTTTAGTGTGGCGGCTAAATGTTTTTATTAGGGTTTAGTGGTGAAAATAATTTATGGGATGATATAAGTTGTTATGGGCCGAGTATTAGGGAGGGATTGGTGCTATAAAACCGGACATCATGACCAAATTTTCAATTTACCTTAATTAGATAGTTTACTTAATTAATTTGTATATTTAAATGTTTTTAAATAAATAAAACTTGTATACATAAATATAAATTCGGTCCATGCAATTCTTTTTGTGAAATAATACTCTTTTGTACTTTGTAAAAATATTTGGAGCTTGCCTCAAAATTATCTCGCTTGATTTGTAGTTCGTTTCCAGAGATTCGGGATTAATTCGGTACTTTAATTAAGCTTTAATTAAATTTTAAAGTTTCAGGGGTAATTTGGTAGTTTTTGCATGTTTTAGATTTTCGGGTTTTACAATCATAATCAACAGCTTTATAACCTTGATCTCTCTCAAATGCTTTGAGATATGCAATTTGAATCTCCTCATATGACTTCCCTTTCATCTTTTCCAAAGATAGATGCATTTGATTCTTTAGATACATCTTCATATCATGTTTCTTTTCTGCAATAGTCATCTTCTTGGGAATCTTTGATTTCTTCTGAAGCTTGAACTTTTCTAAGAATCCACCCAATGTATCATCATTGTCTCTTGCATTTATGAAGTCAGCTAACTGTTTGGCTCGTTCATCAGCAGTTAAACCTTCAACAGTTAGAAGCTCCTCATATTTTGCTCTCACTTCATCATCAACATTGAGCAGCCTTGTAAATCCATCTGATTCTTTAGCCAATTGTCTTGCATAAATTTCATCTTGCCTCTTTTGTATTTCTTCTTCAGCAATATCTTGTGCCTTAATTCTCTCAATTTTAGCCTCAGATGCTAGTTCTTCTCTTGTTTTTCTTTTAGACTTCTTTGGCTTTGAAGTTTCATCCACAACCTGCTTTCCTTTTCTTTGTGCAGAATGTTGCTCTTCATTACCAGAATTAAGTTCATTACCAGACTCTAAAGAACCAGACTTTCCTTCACCAGTATTAATTTCATTATCAGATTTTTCATCAGACACTGTGCCATACTTTGCAGTCTCTTCCTCAGCAGACAAAATTAACCTTCTTTTCTTCCTATCTTGTTTAATCTTGCCCATGGATTGAGCCAAAGTTTTTGCTACTTCTAGTGTCTCTGGACTGATGGTGGTGACAGGTTCTTGAACTGGAGATTCTTGAATTGGTGTTTGAAGAATGTTTTCTTGTTCTTGTTCCAAATTCCTCCCCTATTTGGAAGAATTTTCAGCTTCTCCCTCCTCATCATCAAAAGAAACACCCTTTTTCTTCATTGCCATTCCCATTTTCTTTACTTTTCGCACCAAAGTCACATAAGCTCTTCTGAGTGCCTCATTGGACTTTTCCAAAATAGCCATCTTCTTTTGCAGTTGAGGAACTAGAATGAGAAGAGTTTCCACAGTTATGGGTGCATGTTCCTCCTCCCTTGCAGGACTTGGAACATTCGGTTGTGAAGGTGAAGACTGTAGGAAAGGTGTAGGTATTCTTTCAACAGATGGTGAGGGACCTGGTTGAGATGATGGAGTTGGGGTAGGTGTAGGTGTAGCAGACCTAGATGATGCTTGGGCTTGTTCCTCATCAGGTTGCACTTGTGCAGCTCCAGATGTACCTGCATTGTTAGTACCAAGCATAGCAGCAAGCAAAGGTCTATGTGCCCCTTGAAAACCCCTTTTTATATTTGCAAAAAGTTTTGGAGTAAAGGCCACACTGATGTAAGGCACTTTATCCTTAGTTTCATAGTTCAAGACCATTTGCAAAAATCGTGGATACATTAAAAATTTAGGGTCCTTAGCATTTTTCACCATTCCTTCAAAAATTAGTTTTGAAAAATTAAATTTCCTTCCAAGTGATAAACAGACCAATGCAGAAGCAATTCTGCTTCCAAATTGATCCCATCCACCACTCTTGGGACTTAAGCTTTGAAGTAAATGATGTACTAAAAACCTCCACTGTGGTGTAAAATGACTTTTCCAAAAGGTAAAACTTCCATCTGTGGGGTACCCAATGTTATCCAATCCCTCCAAAATATCATTACCAGGCAAATCAAATTCTCCTGAAGCATCATCCAATTGGAGGCTTCAGTAATGGTAAAACCATTTTTGTCAATAATTGCCCTTAAACATGGTGTCCCATCATCAAGAGTCTCAGAGGTAACCGACCCCCAGAACTGCTTAACAAGGGACTGATAAATAGTAGGATTATGAAGTAATGAATAACAAATGTAAGAACCTTTTAGGAAATCCACAATCTCCTCGAAACCTGCACTTTGATCTGGTTTCTTCAAGAAACCAACTTGATTATGCTTGTCAACAAACTTGAGGTTAGCCATGGATGAGTTAATGATTTAGGTCTGGTTGATTGGAAGGGTAGGGTTTGAAAATATTTGCGTATAAACAGAGTCGTGAGTCTAAAATAAAGATGATTTAAAATAGGAAGCAAATAAAGAGTAAAATGAGATAAAATATATCAAATTTTAGCCTTATATACTTCGTAAATATCTCGTTTTACCGAAAATAGTGCAACGGTAATATTTTAGATAAATCTTTATTACTCTGACCAGATCTAACGGTCATAAATTTAACACTACCCGACTTAAAATAGTCAAGCAGGCCGAACCACAAGCTTACCATACCTAACCAAAAGAGTGGACTTACACATTGATTTTAGCGAATGCAAGGATTTACACCATCATCATTCCAATCTTTTCTGCAAAAATTAGTTCAACAACAAGAAAGGGAAAAAAAACCAATATTTGCATGAAAAGGTTAGCACACAAGCTACCAGATTTAACACTTAAGATTACCCGATTTTAAAAACTTGTACATTTGCCTCCCCTTAAATGTACATTACCTCCCCTTAAGTGTAAACCTCTCTCAAATTTTTATTTATTATTTTTTTTTTTTTTAACAAAACTTAGGCTAACAAATGTAAACTAAATAATAAACGTGGTCAACTTTCCATAAATTACAAGTAATTACTCTTTGCCTGCAAGAATTAACCCATACACCAACCAAGCATTTAATAGCATTAAACCTTGATTTTCCCTATAAAACTACCCATTGTATTATCACGAATACCATCACAAACCAAAAGAAAAACCTTATTAGTATAATGGATCCTTCCAACTCAGAAATCATAGAGATTTCATCCGATTCTTCTTGGGATCCAAACGGCTCATCTTCTGATTCATCATCAGGAGGATGGGGTGGTTATTTTCCATCAGGTTTCTCCTCAATAACAAAAAACAAAACAGCAAGGGAGACAATACTGAAACAATGGTTAGCAGCATATGATCACACTGAGAAAGAGCCAGAGGACTCTTCTTCAGAGGATGAAACAGAGGAGACTTCAGAAGATATAACTTCTTCAGAGGATTCTTCTATTGATTATGAACCAGAGACCTCCAAGACTATGAAATCCAAGAACACCAAGGTTGTGCCTCGTCCAACACCAAACAAGCAGGTTCTAGGACTCCTAAGTCCAAAGGTCAGAGACCTTATGGGTGAGAAGAAGACCAAAAATACCATGCCTGATGTGAAGGATAAAGGCAAATGGAAGAAGAAGATGTAGGTGTTTGGTGTTTGGCTTGCTAGGGTTTAGGCTTTTGTCTTTTGATGTGCTATGTTGGTGAATGCCTTGTATGTAACTTTGTTTATAATGAATAAAACTTTCAAGGTTCTTTAGTCTTTAAATCAAAAACTGCAAAACAAAGTTATGCACAATATACCAAAAACAAACGTACTATGGAAAGTTAGAAACAAATTAACTACTGAAAATAAGAATAACCATTTAAAACAGCAAGACTGAAAACAAACAAGTATACAAACTATACAAAGTTAAGAAAGAGAAATCAGTTTTTCTTAACAACCCAGGCCTGAGTGGGCTTGAGTCCTCTCTTTGGAGCAACATACTTGAAGGTTTTGTATGAATCTGCTCCAGTGAAACTATGTTTGGACTTATAGGTATACTCATTTTTAAATGGATTCCAAGCCCAGCATTCTGAGAGGTTATCAGCAGAACCCCCATTTGAATTTGTTTGATTTACAACTGGTCTTCTCACAGGTGAAGGTGATTTATAAAAATTATTTCTTTGAAAGTTTGCATTCACCTGTGGCTTTTGAAATGGTTGTTTGGGTCTCACAGAATTAACATAACCAGTATTCACATTAGGCCTCATAAAATTACCATTTTGCCTATTCACATTAAAGTTCCTGAAGCCAGACCTAAAATTTTGTCTACCAGTATTAACATAAGAGTTAGGTCGGGTAGAGTTATTAAGTTGGACAGGTCTGGGAACAAACTGGTTGGCATGATTAATTCTACTAGCATTATTCCAAACTGGTTTATTTGAACCATGACCAATATTAGCATTCATTCTCTTTTGCTCAGCCTCTCTCTTCATTCTCTTTTCATGAAAATCACAGTCCCTAATCAAGTGACCTAGACTTCCACAAACAAAACATCTTTTAGGAGCATAAGTGTAACTACTCCTACTTTCTCTGTGAACACTATTGCTTCTAGGTGACTCATTCATTTTAACAGATTCCCTAGGAGTTTTTATGTGCTGAGCAAAACTAGGTTTGACTTTCTCAGGCTTTGATTTAGTCACTACAGGTTTAGTAACAACAGGTTCACACTTCTTAACAACCTTAGGTTCAGGATTCTGTTTTACCTCACTTTTTGACTCAGACTTAGAGTGATCAGAGGAACCATCAATAGATCCTTCAGAGTCATTGGATTGACAAGAAGAATACTTACTGGTTTTGTCCTCTGATGTGGTTGACTCAGGTGTTTGAGGACCTTTCTTACCATACACAAAAAGTGAATCATCCAACTCTTCTTTTTCAAGAGGAGTATAGTCATCACTCAGTGGTGGTGGTACTCCCGTAAAGTCACCAGTCTTAACAAACCTATTATACAATGGTTTGCCTGCATAATCATCTTCTCTAGACTTAAGGATTGCCTTTTTCTCATCTTCCTCATATCCTAAGCCACATTTTTTATTGGACTTTATTTGAGAATCCCAACATTTGAACTGGTTATTATTTGAATTGTTCCACTAATCTACCCTTTTTCTCAACTCATCCCTCTCCTTTTGAATTCTAAGGCCCATTTGTCTATACCTTTTAAGCTTCTCATCTTGTTCATATATTTTATTAGCTTGAAAGTATAGTTTTTCATTTAAAGCAGCATGTTGGTTTTGAAAGGTGACCTTTTGTGCCTCTAGTGTTTTTACAGCATTTTTATGTGCTAAAAGATTTACTTCTAGGTCACCTATTTGTCCTAACTGCTCATCACACAAAGCCTTAATATGATTATATGAATCAGTACATAATTTAGAGCATAATGATACCTCATTACCAATGGCCATGAGAGAATGATCAGACTCCTCATTCACTCTTGGATGCTCACCCCAGTTGACACCTCCAGCTTCCATTATCAGCAAGCTCATCTGATTCTTTTCCATCTTCCCATCTTCATCTCTTTTCCCATCAGCAGGCTTCTTCTCTGGACAATCTCTTGAAAAATGTCCATGCTTGTGACAGTTGTAGCATTCAACTGTCCTCTTTGTGTATCCCACTGATGATTTGTTGTTGAAGTTGATGGTCCTTCCATATTGCTTCTAAAATCGTTTGACCCTTAAAGCAACCATGGCAATGTGCCATTTTATGTCCATCTCCTCAACTTCAGCATCATTAATTTGTTCTAAATCTTCACTAATAAAGCTTTCATCTTCCATTTTGTTGGCAAAGAAAGAATGTATCACCTCATCAGTAAAACTTGAAGCAGATCTTTCACTTAAAGGAGTTTCATAGATACCAGACCTAACACTACCAGGTTTAACCTTGTAAGTGTTGCCTTTGTTCTGTGATACAAAAGCAACATTCGATGAACTGGTTGATGCCTGAGTGTTGTTACTGATGTCCCTTTCAAACATCCTAAGATTATGGTAAAGGTCATCAGGTGTCATTGAATCTACTTCCTCCTTTATCCTCATCGCCATAGATACATTACCCCATTCTAATGGTAAAGATCTAAGGAACTTGTGGTTTTCATCCTCATTCGAAACTGCTGCACCATGAACTTCCAGTTGTGTTAACAGATGTTGAAATCTGTCATAGCCCTTCTCCAATCCTTCAGTTTTTGAAACACTGAATGTCTCAAATTGCTGTTTAAGAACAGCCTTTTGCATCTTCTTGGAGTTTGCATTGCCTCCAAATCGTTTCTTGATAGCCTCCCACATCTCTTTAGCATCAACCATGCCATGGAACCTTTGCAGATGCTCCTTAGGAATAGCCATAAGAAGCAAGGTTTTGGCCTTCTTTTCCTTCTCCACAGCCCTAATCTCCTCAGCAGATACTGGTGGCATTATTCTCAGCTGCCCATCAGTCCCTTGTGAAATTCTTTTCTTAGAATTTCCCCTTTGAATAACCTTCCATACATCACTATCAATATACTCCAGATAATGTTCCATCTCCATGGCCCATATATCATATTCTTCTCTTTTCAGTAATGGAAGTTTTATGTTTGAGATTGTGGTTGTGGAAGGGATGGGTTGTTGTTGTGTTTGGGTGTTACTGGATTCAGGTTTTCCTTCATCTTCATGGTTGGAATTCTCATCCTCACTGTTATGGATTGAAAAGGTTTCAGTGTTGATAGGCTTATCGGTCTCAGACATTGTGTAGGGTGAATTGAGTGAGAGTAGGTTTTTGAGGTTAAGTGTTCTTCGAACTCAGAGTCTCTCGCCTTGCTCTGATACCACTTGTTGGTCCACGAATTGTATGTGGATCTCTAAGTAGCCTTGAATACTTAGTAGATGGTTGGGATAAATCCAAACCAGTCTAAGTGAGAAACCTTTAACGATTGTTAATGTTAATGCGGAAACTTAACAAGAACAATGAAGAACACACACAGAGATAACACTAACTTCGTATATTACTTTTAATCACAATAGTGAAACTCGTACAACTCTCTTATCAAAACTAACAATCTTAGGGATCCTTTTATAACACCAGGAAACCTTAATACTAACCGACTAAGAAGATATTCACGAATCTTCTATAAAGATACTTACACGTTTTGTATCTTTTCCTAACATATCTCTAACAAACTTTCCTTATAACACGACCAGACTTAACATAATAAGTCAACCAGACTTAAAACAGACTACCAGACTTAACTTTGTATTACCAGACCTAATACGAAAACAGACCTAACTCTGACATATTACCATACCTAAGTTTGTCTTCTCTTGAATCGTATGATAATTCCTAACAAACTAGAAGGTTCATTTGTATCTCTTTGGAATCCTCGTTTAATCCCCTAGATACATTAAAACTCAAAATCTGAAAGAAGTTAGAAAACCCGATGTGTTTGATGTTCTTGAATACTCCAATGACATTTGTATGATCTGAATGAATGAGTTTCAAGTGTTGTTTGACTCTTGTTAGTCGATTGCTGCTTAATTGATGTTGATATTGTGCATATGTTCTCAGGATTCGCTTAGGTATATAGCTATCATGTTAGAATCATGTCCCTAAGATCCTGAGTTGAATATTGAAATCTGTGTGAATTGCCATGTTCATGATTGCTAATTGCTCTTCATGCTAGATAGTGGTTTGATGTATTTCCTGATTATGGTTTGATTATGAGATGAACTTGGTATTATGATGTGGCAAGCTGCTATGTGGTAGCTATTAAGGAATAGTGTATCTGTATGCATGTATATCTGTGTTGATATTCTTATGCAGATTCCATAGCCAATATGAAAGTGTCAGTTCCCGCTCTAACCACTTGATCAGACGTTCAAACTCTATTGATTGGCTCAGAATTCACCACGACAACAACATCGGCAGCAACAACAACAACAACACTGTCATCACCACCTCCACCTTCAGTGAAACAAAGCAATATTTATTCCGATCTCGCCAAGTGGGGATCTACAATACTTGGACGTTTTGTTGGTGGATGGATAATCGATGTTGACCACTGACTCACTCAGAAAAGCGGGTGATTACATCATCTGTGCAAAAAGGTCAATATCATTTGTGTCATAATAGTCACTTTGTGCATAATAAGCAGTGAATCTCCCTCTTAGATTAAGGGGGAGCATAGTATGTTTCATCATCAGAATACATTAAAACGGACCACATTTTCTCCCATATTTTCTAACATATTTAAATCAATTGGGATCACAAATCTCAAAAGATTTGAAATTTTTGATCGGGGGAGAGAATGTGATTTAAATATGAAACCGGATGACAATGTGATGTTTTGGACTCAAATGTTAGGCTCTCCCATATGTGCTAAACTCTTTCGTATATCGATGCACATATTGAGGGGGAGCAAATGGACAAAAGGATTTGGCATCCTATGTGAGCAAGGCTCAGACTTCACCAATGAATTGACGAAACATATACTGTCATGAATCGAAAGGACATATCCTGGCCGGGTAATAATTTCAAGCTAGTCTAACTAGTGATGTAAGCGTGTCTCGAAAAGGATGTGTCTGAGTAGAGTGTACCGTTTCGAGAAACTTTCTATGGACTTGACCAGGCCGGGTAATAATTTCAAGCTAGTCTAACTAGTGATGTAAGCGTGTCTCGAATCGGTCATGTTCACTGAAAGTGGATCAATTCAAAAAGTGCGAACTCCACCCAACATGTGCAAATTTATAAAACAATCATCCGAGCACATGTTGAGGGGGAGCATTTGAAAAATATAAAACTCTCAAAGTGTTAACAAAATGTGTTTTATAATCTTGAACACTTTGAGAGATTTTTTGAGGATTTGGTTAATGGCAACTGTGGAAGAACACCAAAGACCGACCATTTTATTTAACGTATTGGAGTTATAAGGATGGTAAGGTTAGGTACAAGTTCCCACGATCCCGCCAGAGCCGGAGGGATCTACCCAGGGACAATCCACTAGTTAGTGTAGAAGTCCTTAGGTATGATTAAAAAAGGAGAAAAGTGAATAAGGGAAGAGTGCCGACTGAGATGGAGCTAGTACTGGAACAAACCCAACAAGGTGCCAGTTATGAAGTCTCGGTAAGCACTGAAGGGGTTGAAGAATGAAAAAGAAATGTAAAGATAAAGGATGAAAAGAAAGAAGCCCTCCTTACACTTTAGGCAGAAACCGGGTCAATACATATGCTGTCAGAATCACTTAGTTGATTGCTGGCATTGAAGACAAAGTATCATGGACCCAGTGATACGCTGCACAACCCTCCCTAGCCACTCAAGGTCCCTCAAAGGATTCTTGTTTCAATTGTCACGGAGTTCAATACATTTCTATCGTCTCTCTCACTCCGAGTTAGATGATATTGAAAATGTGGCAGTTCTCTCCAGCCTCCGCTCACTAAATCAAAATGCACTATCGAGTCTAGAGCCACGAGATGCATAATAAGATCTCATAGGAACACATATTATTTGTACACTGGTTGTTCAACATTAAGGACACCAGTTGTAAACTTAAGAGTCCTACGCAGATCTTAGCAATCTGCCAGAACATTTATGAGAGAATTTACGAATGTAATTCTCAATGATTGAATGGAAATTCCTGCCAGGGTCAACATCAAACAGCCCTGAATGCAGGTCACTTCGGTAATTTCTTGTGGATTACGCTTAGTGATCGCGGCGGTTTCAAACGGTCTACAGTCGTGGAGTGATCTCCAGCGACTCACCTAATCGTTGATTTGCTACGGTAAATCTTTAAAACCCTCTGTGGGTTTTCCGATTTAGGAACGGTCTTGGTAAGGATTAGAGAGAGTTTTCACACTATGCTGTTAGCAATCTCGAAGTCCAAACCTGTAAGTACCGGTCAATTTGTTGCTAACTGTCGTATGCAGGAACTTCTGGCGGTTGTAGCTGTTGGATGCTGTAGCTGGTTGCGGTTGTAGCTGGTTGCAGAAAAGATGCCAATCCTATACCACATGTTCACACTACATCATCATTGTAATTCAACAAAGTCACTGATGAACTCAAATAAGTACATTTTATTACCATCATTTATCCTATTTATTTGACTTGTTTTATTATATTATCTGTGAGAATTGATACGTTAATGTTTACTTTTGTAATTCTCAGGTAAAAACAAGTATTATGTGAAACTTGGCGATTTTGGACTAATTATGGAGCAAAACAAGCAAGAAGTTAAGAGTCTACTGAAATGTACAAGATCAAGATCATTCTGCTCCAGATACGCCGCATCTTACTTATTATATATCGGCGCATCACTATCAAGATTTCACAAGCTGCGATCCAAGACAGCAAGGACATGCGCCGCATCTAAGAATGGAGTTACGCCGCATCTTCTGGCGGTGTACGAATATTCCTGAATATATTAATCTTGGACCCCACGCGAAGTTAAGTCAATGCGCCGCATCTACTTATCCTATGCGCCGCATCTAGCCCTCAGACAGAATCTATAAATACCCCAAAGTCAGACGAATTTCGAAGACTTTTGGTACGTACGATATACGAAGGACAGAAGCCCTAAGCCGAATTTAGACGAAGTAGCAGCACAAGACACACCTCGAACGAAGATACAAGAGCTGTAAGAAGGTCCTGCATGTATTCAATTCATTAAGTAGTTTTGTTTTATTGTATTAGTACACTTTAATTGATCAGGATTGATGGGCTTGTGTTATGTTATCATTCACTTCAACTCCCCTTAAAATTGCTTTCCCATTAATTAAAGTTTATATGTTGATGTCTTTGGTGACTTTTATTAGTGCATTGATAACCTCTGTGTCTAGCTGAGCATTGCTTGGGTCGCCATGCCCCTTCCTCGCCTATTTATTAGATCGCCTATGCATTCTATCGTCTGTAGAAAAGTAGGAAGAAAGATAAATAGGATAGTCATAAGTAATCATTAAGGGTTTACTCGCCGATAAGATTAGAACCAACGAGAAAGGACTTAATCTCGGTGCGTTGCATCGAACTATACACTTCATATAAAACTAGCAATAAAACAAGTGACAAGCTACTTAACTATCAGGACAGGTCTTCTTATTGTCTCAAGTATTTATCTGTGTACGTGTGTGCTACTCGCTGATTCGTGCTTATTAGTTTAGTTTATATTTAATCATAACAAAACCGTGCCAGTCTCTCAGGCTGAAACCCCCTTGCGTTAGATTAGGTTGCATAGCTAACTTAAGATATTAAAATACTGATTAGAATAACTAGATAATACGTTCCACTCTTAGTGATCGACACTCTACTTACCATTATATTTATACTGACCGGGTACACTGCTCGTTAAAGTGTGTGTGTTATTGATAAGTCGGCTAAATATAAATTTAAAACTTGAATACTGCTAAAACCACAACGACACATCGTGGGTATAAATTAGAGCATACGCACACCGCACATCAAGTTTTTTGGCGCCGCTGCCGGGGAGTGAATTGTTATTATCTGTTAATTTGATTAGTATTTTAATTAGGTTTTCCTTTTTAATTTTTATTCTAACCGCTAACTCTGTTGTATATTAGGTTAAATTGCATTCATTGTATTATTTTGCATATTTTCTGTTTTTGAGTGTTCTTATTTTTGTTTATTTTCGTTTGTTTTATTTTTGTTTTTATTTTTGTATTTTCTTGTATTCTGCTATCGTTGTGCTGAGCTAATTCAAACGATACGGCGCATCTATTTTCATAGATACGGCGTATTGCGTTTAATTTTTATAAAATACAACGCGTTTAATAAATTCGATACGACGCATCTTTCCCCAAGATACGGCGTATCTGTTTTTAATTAAAAAAAAAAAAAAAAAAATCTAAACGATAACGCCATAC
The DNA here is from genome assembly GCA_021014915.2 of Artemisia tridentata subsp. tridentata. NCBI lineage: Eukaryota > Viridiplantae > Streptophyta > Magnoliopsida > Asterales > Asteraceae > Artemisia > Artemisia tridentata. Next base: position 177,938,520 of record CP139509.1, read on the forward strand.
GACGCATCTGCTTTAGTAGATACGGCGTATCTATTATTTTAATTAAAAACAGTTTTCGAATTATTAAACAGATACGACGCATCGATTTTTATCGATACGGCGCATCTTCTGAATCAAAAATCTTGTATTTTGAAACGTAACGAAAATACGGCGCATTAACTTTTGTTAATACGACGCATTTAATTTTGATAAATATAATTGATTTTTGATAAATTAAAACTGATACGGCGCATTCTAAATTATAAGCGGCGTATCTGTTTTCTGAATAAAGTCTGATTAAATTTTAACGATTATAAGATACGGCGCATCATCTGCAGATATCAGCAACTTTTATTTTTTTTATCTCCGAACGGAAAATACTCTGACCCTTATACTAGGAAATTTTTACTTTGAAATCTACCTGTCTTTAATTTTCAGGAACAATGTTCGATATTTTCCCCAACTGGTTCGGAAGACCCCAAAGAAACCTTACCATGGAAGAGTTTGCACTACAAATCGCTCAAGCAAATGAAAAAGAACATCATGAAGCAAGAAACTTTATTAATGAATTCAAAGGCAGTCATGAGCTGTTACTAAAGGAACAAAACAACATGATTTATGGATTGGCAATTGAAGTGCACCAATTGTCAACGGTGCTTAACAAGATTCTTTTGGTAAAGCAAGATTTGAAAGGGATTACAACTAGAGGAGGGACTCAGAGTGGCTTGTTACGAGTGTGAGCCGGCTTTTGGAGCATCAGGGTATTAACCACACTCGCCCGGATGGTACTCAGTTGATATTTCTTATTATGCTTGACAAAGACTGGCATTAAGTTCAGCACGAGAGTACGAGAGGACGTGAGAGATAAACCGTGGAACGAGTCATTTTACAACAGACTATTAACAGTCTGTCTGGTAACTACATGCGCCGCATCTGGTAAACAGATGCGACGCATCCTATCCTTTATTTCGTTTTATTTTATTTTTATTCCAGGCTCGATACGGCGCATCTTCTTCCATAAGATACGGCGTATCGACTGACCTGATGATTTTCATTTTTATTTTTCAGTTTTATTTTTACTAACTACTAATGTATTATGCAAGTTTGAACCTTCTTAACTTAGGTGAGTTAAAGTCTTGGTGGTATTATAGATTCCTGCAATTCCTGTGGATACATCAAATATGAAGCTTAAACGTTCTCATCCACAAGAAAAATGATTTTTGCTCTTATACAAATAATGGAGGATCATACCGAGCAAATCTCAGGGAGTTTTTCTGTTCTAATTCTTTTATTTTCCAGTTTTTAATCTTTGATACAAACAACGAGGACGTTGTTTAACTTAAGTGGGGGGATTGGAGAATTAGAACACTTACTTGTCCTAAACTTTTTCAAAATATGCTTAAAATGTGCTTAATATATCAAAATTAAAATTTTTTTAGCATGATTTTGTTTAAAGTCTAAATTACATCGCTGCACACATGACGTTATTTTCAAAAATTGTGAACTTTTCAAAATTCACAAATCTATGAGTGTGCCGGTGACTTGTAAACTTTAGAACTTGGCTTGTATACTATTCGAGACCACCATAATAAGTATTATTTACATAATTGGAATGACTTGTCTAAATTGGTAAATTTCTAGGATTACACCCAAATAGCCTTTATATGTTATGTGATATTAACTAACTACATTGGTTAGTTAACCCCCGTATAAACCCTTTTGTTACTCCCACTTTTAGAGTAAGATACCCCTAGAAAAACACTCAGAGCCATTCCTTTCGTTTCTTACACCTTTGTTATAATGTTTCGTTACACCCTTACACCTTATTAAGATCAAAGTTTCACTCCTATATGTTGTAAAAAAATTTAAATTTGGCACTAAAATTGCCCTAACAAGTATTTATCTCAGTTTTATTACACATCTACCATCAAACAAACAAAAATCAAGCGTAATAGCATTCTCTAAAATCGTACTTTTACCCTCCCCTTACACTTAAGATGAACATTGTCCCCAATGTTCAAATAACAAGATGTAAAAGTATAAAGTAAAAGAATGAAATCAAATACTCCCCTGATTCGCTCGGTGGATAATGAAGTAACACGGTTAGATCTTCTTCCAAAGTAATGTTGAAGCTCCATGACTAATGCATCGCCATAAGCTTGATTCAAAACATTTCCTTGTCCAAAATAACCTGTTAAACCTGAGAAAACAGACACGAAAACCTGCATAACATCGGCGGGAAAAATCTATATATAAGGATATAATGCTTGTGGAATGATAATTTTGCAGATTCCTGGAGATTATAAGTTGGAGATTTAATAAAAACTTTTTTAAAAACAAAACTTTCAAAAATTTCTGAAAATTAAATCTGACGCCGTCAGGTTATAAACCCTGACGCCGTCAGAAATGACCTGACAAAAATTCTCATTTTAAGTTTCCGGAAAATTCCTAGAAAAACCTTTACCTTACTTCCTGGAAATCCTGCAAAACATCATTATGACTCGATACAAGCATTTGACTCAAACAAATACGGATATGTATGTTAATTTATTATTATTACGATTCATGTTCATATGTGTTCTAATAAACCAATTTAGATTTCCCTTACACTTATCTTTTGCAAAATACCTTTATATGTAGTTAAGACGAAGTTAAAAACAAAATAAAGCATTTTCACAAATTACTTTTGAACATGAATCAATAATAATAAAAATTAAACATACATACGGAAGCAAATAAAATCAAACAAACAAATAAATAAACACACAAAGCAAATAAAGCTTGGGTTGCCTCCCAAGAAGCGCTTGTTTTTGTTCGAGTCACGAGCCTGACTCTACCTTTATTTAACAAAAATAGGGGAGGTTTTCCCTACACTTAGGATTAAGTGCGGGTGAAAGTAGCGATACACACCCTTAGGGTGTGAATATGCCACGTGAGGTGAAGGGGGTGAGTGAATGGCTTCCTTCATCCTAAAACTACCCGGATAATATTGGTTGATGGGTGGGTCGGTTCCTCTTTTTTCTCCTAGATGTAAATCTAAGGATGAAAAGTTGTGTAAAGGTTGAGGTTCCAATTCATCAACACTAGGAAATTCCCTAGAACTATGAGTAAGGTCATCACTGAAAGTGTGCAAACCTATATCCTCTAGTTGTGCTTGGTCCAAGGGTTCTACCTCCATCGGGATTCCTAAAGTTTCTTCTACTTCTTCCGGGTAAGTCACGGGCGGTGTGGGTGCCTCAAATGATGGTTGAGTATTTTGTGGGCTTATGGTGTTTACCTCATTATTCCACGTGTCAAGATCACCTATATCCTCGTCAATTGTTTTCTTAGGTAGTGATAATAACAAACCTAGTGCTTCATCCAACTTATGATTTATTGATACGGCTCTATCCACAATTCCTTGGCAAACTAGGCCGCTTTTCCTATTAGCCTCACTAAAACAAGATCCTAAACATGGAGGTTGTTCATAAGAATCTATCCTAGGTGAAGGCTCATATGATTCATAAGTGTCTCTAAATGAGGTATTTTGAACTTCTTGGTGTTCTAGCCACTCAACCATATCTTGCAATCTTAGAAATCTAAGTGAAAAGTCCATTTGAAGCAAATTATAAACAAAATCACAAAGAAAAGATAGACTACGAGAAAGCTACAAAATAAAAAGAAAATATCTCACTAGATAGGAATCTAATGAGTAGACCTAATAGAAATAAATTTCAACCTAAGCAATAACTACTCCCCGGGCTGCGGCGCCAAAAACTTGATGCGTGGTTTTGCAACCTTACAACAGGTTTTACCTCTCGAGGGATCTCAAGAGGCTTACAACCCCACCAGGCAGTGTACCTGACCGATGTAGTATAGTGTAGTGGTAAGTACGGGGGATTGATCGTTCTCCACAGGGAATAATGTTCGTTAGGTGTGAAAAACTACTCTAATTAGGTCTAAAGGTGAGGGATGATTCTTTTTGTATTTTTATATTTTATGGAAAGCAAGTAAAAATCTCTGGTTTTGGAAGAAGGGGCGGAATTAGTTGCTAATCAACTAACCCAAAAGCTACTAATTAAACTAATATGCAAGAAAAGTAAACTAGGGTTCTACAAGGGAAATGAAGCATATCTACCTATGATGTATTACTCCTTGCTAGCTATCGAATTCCACCTATTGAATTGTCACACCTTGTTTTAATCGACGGGTTGTATTCCTTAATACCATTCGTGGGGTGGCGTACGTACTTCCCCAACTCTATAAGCTCCTACTTCACTCCTATGTCGAGCCGGCTAAGAAGCTCCTAACATGGGATCACTAGAATTCGCTCATGCATTAAATACAACCAAATAAACCTAGTACGCATTGGTTCATGTTTCTTAAGACGTTCAAGCAAGTTACCGTATAGGAGGTTAGCCAGTTTTCTTAAGCCTAACATCGATATCACCCAATCAAAACAAGAAACAATAGGAAGCAAGAATTATAAACTAAACCAACTAGATCTATTGAAATTGTCACGCCCTAATTGATGGAGATGGACACACACATCAACAAGAAATCAATAAGATCTAATTGATTATATACAAGTTTCATACAATCATAAGTAGACACAAGGTGATTTAGCCAAGCATAATTAATGAAGAGCAATCAACAATAATCATAATTGAAGACATAACATAAGATTGAATCGATAAACAAACCATTACAAGATGTTTATGGCATGATTAGGACCCTCTAAGTTGCTGGAAAAACACCTACCTAAACCCTAGAATCGGACTTAGGGTTTAGGGCTTACAAAAAATGAAGTTATGATGTTGTATTTATAGGCAGTTTACTGTCCGAGGGGTTCTGACGGCGTCAGCCTTAACAAGTGACGCCGTCACATCCAATTTTTCACCAAATTGTAGATCTTTTCGTCCCGATCGCGTGGCCTTTTGAATCACCTAAATCCGAGTTCGTATGAGGATTTTATGGCCAAAACAGTAACAGCTACCGCGCGCGCAAGTTGTGACTAGATAATACGTGATGGCCTTCTTGACGCCGTCTCCCTTTAAACCTCCAAAATCCGTTCTGGCCTATCAGAAGCTGACGCCGTCAGAATATAGGCATGACGCCGTCCCTCTTTAAATTAAGCCGTGACGACCTTGATCACTCCAAAGGGTGACGCCGTCAGAATTCCCATGCTAATTTCTCTGGCTTATCATGAGTAATTTTCACATCCACCACTTTTGCCAAGCCATGACGCCGTCTGGAGTAAATCCTGACGCCGTCAAAGGTAACTTTTTAGCCGATTTTGAGACTTTGTCGTTTTCTTCACTTTTATGCTCCAAAAACGTCCAAAATGCTTCCTTTTCCAGATTTCTTCTCAAAAGTACCTAAAATGACAAAAGGAACGATTTAGGGCAATATTTGATCAAATAAATACGATTTAGGGCTTAAATGACCCCTTAAAAGCGGTACACTTTTCGCTTCATCAAATACCCTTACACTTGAGATTTGCTTGTCCTCAAGCAAATGCGCTTTTATTCTAATCAAAATACAAGTTAGGGGTCATTTAATGCAAACATAAAAGTAATTACAACAAATAATCGTTCCACTTCAATCATAATAAGCACGGAGATTATAAACTAGCACCTCACAAGTAGTGTTTAGATACTCACATCTCTCAAGTGTCATCAAAATAAATCTCATAAATGAAAACGGATAATATCTCTCACTACCTGTCATAGCAAATAGATTACCATAGGCTTGGGAAAGGATCGAAAACCTCCTCCACTAGGCGTAAGCACCAAAGATAAACTATCAAAGAGGGCTTTTAAATGGGTTATAACGTTAGGTGTAGGGAAAAGGAAAACACGGTTTTGTTGGATAAAGGATATTTTACTGGTGGCGAGTTAAAGATCTTGATTAATTACATGTACTATACAATGTTGCTAAGCCAAGACTCGACTCAATTTTAAGCTAGAAACAAAATAACAAAATAACAAAAACATAAAAATAAACATAAAATGAAACGGGATGGTAGTCCGTATGTTTTTTCTATTTTTCTTTTTCTCATTTTTTTTTTGTATTTTTCTTGATTTTTCGATTTTTTTTTTTTTTTTTTTCATACACTCTTGCCCTACCATCCAAAATAATACATCATAGGGGCATTGCATTCCCCTTACACTTGAACTTTTACATAACTTTACAAATAACTATTCTAATGACTCGAATTAAGATAATTGAAAAACTTGGAGTACTTTTAAAATATTTAGCACATATGGGGGTAATAATGTTGTTCTTCCCCATTACTCCATTACACTAGTACTTTACCCATGAGTCCCAATCGTCCCAAAACAATATGTACAAGTATATGACTCGACTTAGCAACCATGTAATCAATTAGATAATTAACTTGGGTTTAAACAAATGTTGTCACAATAATGCACTAAAAATGAGTGCATACAAGGTAGGCTAAGGCGATTTGGGTGTATATTTTAGTGGGGTGTAACAAATTCTTCCTTTAAGTAAAATGCTTAAAGGTCGAAACGAAAAGATAGGCTCTGAGGGGTGTACTAGAGGTATCGTGTACTAAAAATGAGTACAACGCAAAGGGTGTGGGAGAATTACTTGACCAATGTAGCCAAAGTAATTATAACAAAAACACAGGTGTAAAACAATGGGTTAATCCTAATGCCTCTTATCATGTAGTAAATCTAACTACACGAATGTAGTCTCACTTGTGGCCTTGGAATGGTCCTAACGCAAGTTCTAGAATCTAAGTGCTACCGGTACACACATCATAGCATAAATGCTTTTCCTACCAATTCTAGGGGCGAACCTCACATATTTGGGGGTGGAAATTTTTTTAGTGGTACGGTTTTTGTGCTAGTCATATAACTCCTATCCGTGAGACGCTCATTAAGATCAAAGTTTCACTCCTATATGTTGTAAAAAAATTTAAATTTGGCACTAAAATTGCCCTAACAAGTATTTATCTCAGTTTTATTACACATCTACCATCAAACAAACAAAAATCAAGCGTAATAGCATTCTCTAAAATCGTACTTTTACCCTCCCCTTACACTTAAGATGAACATTGTCCCCAATGTTCAAATAACAAGATGTAAAAGTATAAAGTAAAAGAATGAAATCAAATACTCCCCTGATTCGCTCGGTGGATAATGAAGTAACACGGTTAGATCTTCTTCCAAAGTAATGTTGAAGCTCCATGACTAATGCATCGCCATAAGCTTGATTCAAAACATTTCCTTGTTCAAAATAACCTGTTAAACCTGAGAAAACAGACACGAAAACCTGCATAACATCGGCGGGAAAAATCTATATATAAGGATATAATGCTTGTGGAATGATAATTTTGCAGATTCCTGGAGATTATAAGTTGGAGATTTAATAAAAACTTTTTTAAAAACAAAACTTTCAAAAATTTCTGAAAATTAAATCTGACGCCGTCAGGTTATAAACCCTGACGCCGTCAGAAATGACCTGACAAAAATTCTCATTTTAAGTTTCCGGAAAATTCCTAGAAAAACCTTTACCTTACTTCCTGGAAATCCTGCAAAACATCATTATGACTCGATACAAGCATTTGACTCAAACAAATACGGATATGTATGTTAATTTATTATTATTACGATTCATGTTCATATGTGTTCTAATAAACCAATTTAGATTTCCCTTACACTTATCTTTTGCAAAATACCTTTATATGTAGTTAAGACGAAGTTAAAAACAAAATAAAGCATTTTCACAAATTACTTTTGAACATGAATCAATAATAATAAAAATTAAACATACATACGGAAGCAAATAAAATCAAACAAACAAATAAATAAACACACAAAGCAAATAAAGCTTGGGTTGCCTCCCAAGAAGCGCTTGTTTTTGTTCGAGTCACGAGCCTGACTCTACCTTTATTTAACAAAAATAGGGGAGGTTTTCCCTACACTTAGGATTAAGTGCGGGTGAAAGTAGCGATACACACCCTTAGGGTGTGAATATGCCACGTGAGGTGAAGGGGGTGAGTGAATGGCTTCCTTCATCCTAAAACTACCCGGATAATATTGGTTGATGGGTGGGTCGGTTCCTCTTTTTTCTCCTAGATGTAAATCTAAGGATGAAAAGTTGTGTAAAGGTTGAGGTTCCAATTCATCAACACTAGGAAATTCCCTAGAACTATGAGTAAGGTCATCACTGAAAGTGTGCAAACCTATATCCTCTAGTTGTGCTTGGTCCAAGGGTTCTACCTCCATCGGGATTCCTAAAGTTTCTTCTACTTCTTCCGGGTAAGTCACGGGCGGTGTGGGTGCCTCAAATGATGGTTGAGTATTTTGTGGGCTTATGGTGTTTACCTCATTATTCCACGTGTCAAGATCACCTATATCCTCGTCAATTGTTTTCTTAGGTAGTGATAATAACAAACCTAGTGCTTCATCCAACTTATGATTTATTGATACGGCTCTATCCACAATTCCTTGGCAAACTAGGCCGCTTTTCCTATTAGCCTCACTAAAACAAGATCCTAAACATGGAGGTTGTTCATAAGAATCTATCCTAGGTGAAGGCTCATATGATTCATAAGTGTCTCTAAATGAGGTATTTTGAACTTCTTGGTGTTCTAGCCACTCAACCATATCTTGCAATCTTAGAAATCTAAGTGAAAAGTCCATTTGAAGCAAATTATAAACAAAATCACAAAGAAAAGATAGACTACGAGAAAGCTACAAAATAAAAAGAAAATATCTCACTAGATAGGAATCTAATGAGTAGACCTAATAGAAATAAATTTCAACCTAAGCAATAACTACTCCCCGGGCTGCGGCGCCAAAAACTTGATGCGTGGTTTTGCAACCTTACAACAGGTTTTACCTCTCGAGGGATCTCAAGAGGCTTACAACCCCACCAGGCAGTGTACCTGACCGATGTAGTATAGTGTAGTGGTAAGTACGGGGGATTGATCGTTCTCCACAGGGAATAGTGTTCGTTAGGTGTGAAAAACTACTCTAATTAGGTCTAAAGGTGAGGGATGATTCTTTTTGTATTTTTATATTTTATGGAAAGCAAGTAAAAATCTCTGGTTTTGGAAGAAGGGGCGGAATTAGTTGCTAATCAACTAACCCAAAAGCTACTAATTAAACTAATATGCAAGAAAAGTAAACTAGGGTTCTACAAGGGAAATGAAGCATATCTACCTATGATGTATTACTCCTTGCTAGCTATCCAATTCCACCTATTGAATTGTCACACCTTGTTTTAATTGACGGGTTGTATTCCTTAATACCATTCGTGGGGTGGCGTACGTACTTCCCCAACTCTATAAGCTCCTACTTCACTCCTATGTCGAGCCGGCTAAGAAGCTCCTAACATGGGATCACTAGAATTCGCTCATGCATTAAATACAACCAAATAAACCTAGTACGCATTGGTTCATGTTTCTTAAGACGTTCAAGCAAGTTACCGTATAGGAGGTTAGCCAGTTTTCTTAAGCCTAACATCGATATCACCCAATCAAAACAAGAAACAATAGGAAGCAAGAATTATAAACTAAACCAACTAGATCTATTGAAATTGTCACGCCCTAATTGATGGAGATGGACACACACATCAACAAGAAATCAATAAGATCTAATTGATTATATACAAGTTTCATACAATCATAAGTAGACACAAGGTGATTTAGCCAAGCATAATTAATGAAGAGCAATCAACAATAATCATAATTGAAGACATAACATAAGATTGAATCGATAAACAAACCATTACAAGATGTTTATGGCATGATTAGGACCCTCTAAGTTGCTGGAAAAACACCTACCTAAACCCTAGAATCGGACTTAGGGTTTAGGGCTTACAAAAAATGAAGTTATGATGTTGTATTTATAGGCAGTTTACTGTCCGAGGGGTTCTGACGGCGTCAGCCTTAACAAGTGACGCCGTCACATCCAATTTTTCACCAAATTGTAGATCTTTTCGTCCCGATCGCGTGGCCTTTTGAATCACCTAAATCCGAGTTCGTATGAGGATTTTATGGCCAAAACAGTAACAGCTACCGCGCGCGCAAGTTGTGACTAGATAATACGTGATGGCCTTCTTGACGCCGTCTCCCTTTAAACCTCCAAAATCCGTTCTGGCCTATCAGAAGCTGACGCCGTCAGAATATAGGCATGACGCCGTCCCTCTTTAAATTAAGCCGTGACGACCTTGATCACTCCAAAGGGTGACGCCGTCAGAATTCCCATGCTAATTTCTCTGGCTTATCATGAGTAATTTTCACATCCACCACTTTTGCCAAGCCATGACGCCGTCTGGAGTAAATCCTGACGCCGTCAAAGGTAACTTTTTAGCCGATTTTGAGACTTTGTCGTTTTCTTCACTTTTATGCTCCAAAAACGTCCAAAATGCTTCCTTTTCCAGATTTCTTCTCAAAAGTACCTAAAATGACAAAAGGAACGATTTAGGGCAATATTTGATCAAATAAATACGATTTAGGGCTTAAATGACCCCTTAAAAGCGGTACACTTTTCGCTTCATCAAATACCCTTACACTTGAGATTTGCTTGTCCTCAAGCAAATGCGCTTTTATTCTAATCAAAATACAAGTTAGGGGTCATTTAATGCAAACATAAAAGTAATTACAACAAATAATCGTTCCACTTCAATCATAATAAGCACGGAGATTATAAACTAGCACCTCACAAGTAGTGTTTAGATACTCACATCTCTCAAGTGTCATCAAAATAAATCTCATAAATGAAAACGGATAATATCTCTCACTACCTGTCATAGCAAATAGATTACCATAGGCTTGGGAAAGGATCGAAAACCTCCTCCACTAGGCGTAAGCACCAAAGATAAACTATCAAAGAGGGCTTTTAAATGGGTTATAACGTTAGGTGTAGGGAAAAGGAAAACACGGTTTTGTTGGATAAAGGATATTTTACTGGTGGCGAGTTAAAGATCTTGATTAATTACATGTACTATACAATGTTGCTAAGCCAAGACTCGACTCAATTTTAAGCTAGAAACAAAATAACAAAATAACAAAAACATAAAAATAAACATAAAATGAAACGGGATGGTAGTCCGTATGTTTTTTCTATTTTTCTTTTTCTCATTTTTTTTTTTGTATTTTTCTTGATTTTTCGATTTTTTTTTTTTTTTTTTCATACACTCTTGCCCTACCATCCAAAATAATACATCATAGGGGCATTGCATTCCCCTTACACTTGAACTTTTACATAACTTTACAAATAACTATTCTAATGACTCGAATTAAGATAATTGAAAAACTTGGAGTACTTTTAAAATATTTAGCACATATGGGGGTAATAATGTTGTTCTTCCCCATTACTCCATTACACTAGTACTTTACCCATGAGTCCCAATCGTCCCAAAACAATATGTACAAGTATATGACTCGACTTAGCAACCATGTAATCAATTAGATAATTAACTTGGGTTTAAACAAATGTTGTCACAATAATGCACTAAAAATGAGTGCATACAAGGTAGGCTAAGGCGATTTGGGTGTATATTTTAGTGGGGTGTAACAAATTCTTCCTTTAAGTAAAATGCTTAAAGGTCGAAATGAAAAGATAGGCTCTGAGGGGTGTACTAGAGGTATCGTGTACTAAAAATGAGTACAACGCAAAGGGTGTGGGAGAATTACTTGACCAATGTAGCCAAAGTAATTATAACAAAAACACAGGTGTAAAACAATGGTTAATCCTAATGCCTCTTATCATGTAGTAAATCTAACTACACGAATGTAGTCTCACTTGTGGCCTTGGAATGGTCCTAACGCAAGTTCTAGAATCTAAGTGCTACCGGTACACACATCATAGCATAAATGCTTTTCCTACCAATTCTAGGGGCGAACCTCACATATTTGGGGGTGGAAATTTTTTTAGTGGTACGGTTTTTGTGCTAGTCATATAACTCCTATCCGTGAGACGCTCATTAAGATCAAAGTTTCACTCCTATATGTTGTAAAAAAATTTAAATTTGGCACTAAAATTGCCCTAACAAGTATTTATCTCAGTTTTATTACACATCTACCATCAAACAAACAAAAATCAAGCGTAATAGCATTCTCTAAAATCGTACTTTTACCCTCCCCTTACACTTAAGATGAACATTGTCCCCAATGTTCAAATAACAAGATGTAAAAGTATAAAGTAAAAGAATGAAATCAAATACTCCCCTGATTCGCTCGGTGGATAATGAAGTAACACGGTTAGATCTTCTTCCAAAGTAATGTTGAAGCTCCATGACTAATGCATCGCCATAAGCTTGATTCAAAACATTTCCTTGTTCAAAATAACCTGTTAAACCTGAGAAAACAGACACGAAAACCTGCATAACATCGGCGGGAAAAATCTATATATAAGGATATAATGCTTGTGGAATGATAATTTTGCAGATTCCTGGAGATTATAAGTTGGAGATTTAATAAAAACTTTTTTAAAAACAAAACTTTCAAAAATTTCTGAAAATTAAATCTGACGCCGTCAGGTTATAAACCCTGACGCCGTCAGAAATGACCTGACAAAAATTCTCATTTTAAGTTTCCGGAAAATTCCTAGAAAAACCTTTACCTTACTTCCTGGAAATCCTGCAAAACATCATTATGACTCGATACAAGCATTTGACTCAAACAAATACGGATATGTATGTTAATTTATTATTATTACGATTCATGTTCATATGTGTTCTAATAAACCAATTTAGATTTCCCTTACACTTATCTTTTGCAAAATACCTTTATATGTAGTTAAGACGAAGTTAAAAACAAAATAAAGCATTTTCACAAATTACTTTTGAACATGAATCAATAATAATAAAAATTAAACATACATACGGAAGCAAATAAAATCAAACAAACAAATAAATAAACACACAAAGCAAATAAAGCTTGGGTTGCCTCCCAAGAAGCGCTTGTTTTTGTTCGAGTCACGAGCCTGACTCTACCTTTATTTAACAAAAATAGGGGAGGTTTTCCCTACACTTAGGATTAAGTGCGGGTGAAAGTAGCGATACACACCCTTAGGGTGTGAATATGCCACGTGAGGTGAAGGGGGTGAGTGAATGGCTTCCTTCATCCTAAAACTACCCGATAATATTGGTTGATGGGTGGGTCGGTTCCTCTTTTTTCTCCTAGATGTAAATCTAAGGATGAAAAGTTGTGTAAAGGTTGAGGTTCCAATTCATCAACACTAGGAAATTCCCTAGAACTATGAGTAAGGTCATCACTGAAAGTGTGCAAACCTATATCCTCTAGTTGTGCTTGGTCCAAGGGTTCTACCTCCATCGGGATTCCTAAAGTTTCTTCTACTTCTTCCGGGTAAGTCACGGGCGGTGTGGGTGCCTCAAATGATGGTTGAGTATTTTGTGGGCTTATGGTGTTTACCTCATTATTCCACGTGTCAAGATCACCTATATCCTCGTCAATTGTTTTCTTAGGTAGTGATAATAACAAACCTAGTGCTTCATCCAACTTATGATTTATTGATACGGCTCTATCCACAATTCCTTGGCAAACTAGGCCGCTTTTCCTATTAGCCTCACTAAAACAAGATCCTAAACATGGAGGTTGTTCATAAGAATCTATCCTAGGTGAAGGCTCATATGATTCATAAGTGTCTCTAAATGAGGTATTTTGAACTTCTTGGTGTTCTAGCCACTCAACCATATCTTGCAATCTTAGAAATCTAAGTGAAAAGTCCATTTGAAGACAAAATATATAAAACTACAAAATCAACAAAGGAAAAAAACTACGGAACTAAATGAATATACTATAGGAAAATGCAGTAGTTTGAAAAAATTAACAGGTCTAACATCGGTGGCGAAAAACTATCTAGGTATTACCTACACTAGTATGTAATGAGTAAGTAAACTCCAAGGTTGAAATCTCTAATAGGTAAAGTGAGGATATTCTTGTGTATTAATTTTAAAGCATAAATACCTGGATTTGGAATGAAGGGCGGATTAGTTGCTTAATCAATAAAGATTACCTTAAAAGTTATCAATTCAAAGCTAATAGCTGAAGAAGTAAACTAGGTTCTACAAGGAAATGAAGATATTACCTAGATGTATTACTCTTGCTAGCTATCCAATTCCACCTATTGAATTGTCACACCTATGTTTTAATTGACGGGTTGTATCCTTAATACCATTCGTGGGGTGGCGTACGTACTTCCCCAACCTATAAGCTCCTACTTCACTCCTATGTCGAGCCGGCTAAGAAGCTCCTAACATGGGATCACTAGAATTCGCTCATGCATTAAATACAACCAAATAAACCTAGTACGCATTGGTTCATGTTTCTTAAGACGTTCAAGCAAGTTACCGTATAGGAGGTTAGCCAGTTTTCTTAAGCCTAACATCGATATCACCCAATCAAAACAAGAAACAATAGGAAGCAAGAATTATAAACTAAACCAACTAGATCTATTGAAATTGTCACGCCCTAATTGATGGAGATGGACACACACATCAACAAGAAATCAATAAGATCTAATTGATTATATACAAGTTTCATACAATCATAAGTAGACACAAGGTGATTTAGCCAAGCATAATTAATGAAGAGCAATCAACAATAATCATAATTGAAGACATAACATAAGATTGAATCGATAAACAAACCATTACAAGATGTTTATGGCATGATTAGGACCCTCTAAGTTGCTGGAAAAACACCTACCTAAACCCTAGAATCGGACTTAGGGTTTAGGGCTTACAAAAAATGAAGTTATGATGTTGTATTTATAGGCAGTTTACTGTCCGAGGGGTTCTGACGGCGTCAGCCTTAACAAGTGACGCCGTCACATCCAATTTTTCACCAAATTGTAGATCTTTTCGTCCCGATCGCGTGGCCTTTTGAATCACCTAAATCCGAGTTCGTATGAGGATTTTATGGCCAAAACAGTAACAGCTACCGCGCGCGCAAGTTGTGACTAGATAATACGTGATGGCCTTCTTGACGCCGTCTCCCTTTAAACCTCCAAAATCCGTTCTGGCCTATCAGAAGCTGACGCCGTCAGAATATAGGCATGACGCCGTCCCTCTTTAAATTAAGCCGTGACGACCTTGATCACTCCAAAGGGTGACGCCGTCAGAATTCCCATGCTAATTTCTCTGGCTTATCATGAGTAATTTTCACATCCACCACTTTTGCCAAGCCATGACGCCGTCTGGAGTAAATCCTGACGCCGTCAAAGGTAACTTTTTAGCCGATTTTGAGACTTTGTCGTTTTCTTCACTTTATGCTCCAAAAACGTCCAAAATGCTTCCTTTTCCAGATTTCTTCTCAAAAGTACCTAAAATGACAAAAGGAACGATTTAGGGCAATATTTGATCAAATAAATACGATTTAGGGCTTAAATGACCCCTTAAAAGCGGTACACTTTTCGCTTCATCAGTTATGTGATATTAACTAACTACATTGGTTAGTTAACCCCCGTATAAACCCTTTTGTTACTCCCACTTTTAGAGTAAGATACCCCTAGAAAAACACTCAGAGCCATTCCTTTCGTTTCTTACACCTTTGTTATAATGTTTCGTTACACCCTTACACCTTAGCCTACCCTGTAGATTAAAATCCGTGGTTGGTTAATTGCTTTAGGCAAAGTGTGTTTCCTTACATTACTTGTATTCGCGTGCGTAATTCATTATCTTTGGTTAGGTCGGGAAATTGCACAATGCAATTGGAGTGAAAGTAAATATTGTATATCTTTGAGTTATTTTTCATGTGTTTACTACTTTCACTATTACCGTATTTCTGAAGTCATGAAAAGTATGGAAAAATTATCCAGAGTTATCATTATAGTGATGTGGTGAAATTTTACACATCTATGTTTATGTTTCAAGATTAAAAAAAAAAAAAAAAAAAAAAAAAAAAAAAAAAAAAATCGAAAAAAATAAGAAAAGAAAAAGAAAAAGAATGAAAAGTTGGATGTTTGTTTTAACCAACTTATGTAAAGTTTTGTATTAAGTGGTCGATATCACCACTATTTGTTGTATATTATATTTATGGATTGAATGGGAGTTGGACGTTATGGGAACGCCAATTAAGGTTATTCTTTGATTGAGATCTTGTTGAGTATAATTCGTGTCTACCTAAAGCGTGTGTTTCAAGTGTTAAAGCGTGAGTTATTCTATGATATGAGTCTTATTCATGGGATGGTTGGGATAGTGATTAACCACACTTAGGATTTTAATTTATCTGTTTTGTTTATTTTTCATTTTACACCAATTTATATCCCAAATATTATCCATGCCCTATATTATTCTTTATCCAAACCTTTGATTTATTGAGATTAGGGATTTGAGCAATCTTAAGTATCGTAGTCGTGGATTTGGCTATGTATTTATGATTTTGTCGCCATTTTTGATATAATATTATTGGTGAAGATTACTTGGTCCTATCTTTAGCCTATTCGAGTTAAGGATTTGAGCAATTGCAAGTATCGTGTTCGTGGATTCGATCATGTATTTGTGATTTTGTCGCCTTTTCTGGAATTTGAGATCGATAGAGATTAAGGAGGATGATTAAACCTTAAACTACAAACCCTTTTTTTACCGCTTTAGACTTGTTATTCTTTGGCTTTAGTGGGGGAGATGCGTATACTTGCCAAGCTTATGATAGAATATTCGTCACGACTGGACAGTTAAACGATTAGATTTGCTTTTATCAAATTATTTTATTTTACTTCTAATTCGTTAAGTGTTTGGTTGTGTGATTATGACAAAAATGAATACATGCTTAAGTATAAAAATAAATCCTAATATCTTTTAGGATACATTTTCATAAGATTAATTATAAGGTTTACTTGGGGACAAGTAAAGTTCAAGTGGGGGATATTTGATGAACTCAAATAAGTACATTTTATTACCATCATTTATCCTATTTATTTGACTTGTTTTATTATATTATCTGTGAGAATTGATACGTTAATGTTTACTTTTGTAATTCTCAGGTAAAAACAAGTATTATGTGAAACTTGGCGATTTTGGACTAATTATGGAGCAAAACAAGCAAGAAGTTAAGAGTCTACTGAAATGTACAAGATCAAGATCATTCTGCTCCAGATACGCCGCATCTTACTTATTATATACGGCGCATCACTATCAAGATTTCACAAGCTACGATCCAAGACAGCAAGGACATGCGCCGCATCTAAGAATGGAGTTACGCCGCATCTTCTGGCGGTGTACGAATATTCCTGAATATATTAATCTTGGACCCCACGCGAAGTTAAGTCAATGCGCCGCATCTACTTATCCTATGCGCCGCATCTAGCCCTCAGACAGAAACTATAAATACCCCAAAGTCAGACGAATTTCGAAGACTTTTGGTACGTACGATATACGAAGGACAGAAGCCCTAAGCCGAATTCAGACGAAGTAGCAGCACAAGACACACCTCGAACGAAGATACAAGAGCTGTAAGAAGGTCCTGCATGTATTCAATTCATTAAGTAGTTTTGTTTTATTGTATTAGTACACTTTAATTGATCAGGATTGATGGGCTTGTGTTATGTTATCATTCACTTCAACTCCCCTAAAAATTGCTTTCCCATTAATTAAAGTTTATATGTTGATGTCTTTGGTGACTTTTATTAGTGCATTGATAACCTCTGTGTCTAGCTGAGCATTGCTTGGGTCGCCATGCCCCTTCCTCGCCTATTTATTAGATCGCCTATGCATTCTATCGTCTGTAGAAAAGTAGGAAGAAAGATAAATAGGATAGTCATAAGTAATCATTAAGGGTTTACTCGCCGATAAGATTAGAACCAACGAGAAAGGACTTAATCTCGGTGCGTTGCATCGAACTATACACTTCATATAAAACTAGCAATAAAACAAGTGACAAGCTACTTAACTATCAGGACAAGTCTTCTTATTGTCTCAAGTATTTATCTGTGTACGTGTGTGCTACTCGCTGATTCGTGCTTATTAGTTTAGTTTATATTTAACCATAACAAAACCGTGCCAGTCTCTCAGGCTGAAACCCCCTTGCGTTAGATTAGGTTGCATAGCTAACTTAAGATATTAAAATACTGATTAGAATAACTAGATAATACGTTCCACTCTTAGTGATCGACACTCTACTTACCATTATATTCATACTGACCGGGTACACTGCTCGTTAAAGTGTGTGTGTTATTGATAAGTCGGCTAAATATAAATTTAAAACTTGAATACTGCTAAAACCACAACGACACATCGTGGGTATGAATTAGAGCATACGCACACCGCACATCAGTCACGATCAACCAAAAGACCTTCAACACAGCTTCTGCTAACTCTGATGCTGAAGATCATGACCCAGAATAGTGTGAGCATGTCGGCTCAAAGATTTACGCATCACATGGAGACATACTACTGAAAGATGACTTGGAGACACATGATGGATGATAAATTCGGAAAATACTCAAAGATCATCCAAGATAGAAGAACAGTCATCAAAGATCACTGCTGAATGCACAAAGTTTCAAGACGTTGAAGAATCGAAGACTACGAGCTATGAAGACAAGTTCAGATGATAGAATGCTAGAATTCGAAATATTATTTCCGGGGTGACCTCCCTTAGGGGGAGATTGTTAGGAATATAAATATTCAGATGAAGGTTCGGTTACCCCGAGTATCTATTTAGCATTTATATAGCTCGTAGGCTTATTATTATTATTAATAGTATTAGTATTATTAGTGTTGTTATATTTATATTTGTGGAGTGGGTCGGGTCTTTACCCACTGTCAGCTCACTCCACAGCCCACTAGGGGCACCAATATTAGGAACTATATAAACCCCTTCCCACACTTAGGAAGGGTTGGAACTCTTGTAACATTTCACCTACAAACTAATCTTACACAAGTTTTCCCTTACCTCTCTCTAACTTCTCTCTAACTCTTCCCCCATGGATCTCATCTTCCATAATCCAAGACCACCCGAATCATCCACACAATCAATATGTTTAGATCTACACTTTTTTTTTTCAATTCACGTTTTTTTTTTCTTTTTCAAACATATTCGTCCGTTTTCTTACGTATTTGTCCATTTTCATACGTTTTCGCCTGTTTTTTTACGTTTTCGCCCGTTTTCACACGTTTTCATCCGTTTTCATACGTTTTCGTCCGTTTTTATACGTTTTCTGTCTGTTTTGATACCTTTTCATCTGTTTTCGTCTGTTTTCATATGTTTTCTTATGTTTTCGTCCGTTTTTATACGTTTTCGTCCATTTTTATAATTTTTTGTCCGATTTCAGACGTTTTCGTCCGTCTTCGTCTATTTTCATACGTTTTTGTCCGCTTTTAAACGTTTTCGTCCGTTTTCATACGTTTAAATCTGTTTTCATACGTTTTCGTCCGTTTTTATACATTTTTGTCTGTTTTCAGACGTTTTCGTCCGTTTTCCTACATATTTGTCCGTTTTCATACGTTTTTGTCCGTTTTTAAATATTTTTAGCCGTTTTCAAACGTTTTCATACGTTTCAAAATATCACAATTGATATTCCGTGATATTCAGAATATCACTTCTCAATATCACAAGTGATATTCTCAATATCACAAGCGATTTTCCACTAATGTTTTGTAACATGAAAATCACAAGTGATATTTTGAAAATCAAAAGTAATTTTCACATTTTTTTCACTTTCTTACGTTTTCGTCCGTATTCATACGTTTTCGTCCATTTTTTTTCTTCATTTTTATACGTTTTCGTCCGTATTCATAAGTTTCTGAATATCACAATTGATATTCTTAATACCACAAGTGATACAGAATATCACTTGTGACATTAAGAATATCAATTGTGATATTCAAAAACGTATGAAAACGGACGAAAACATAAGAAACCGAATGAATACGTATGAAAGCGTAAAAATACGTCAGAAAACGGACGAAAACGTATGAAAACATATAAACACTGCCGAAAACGTATAAAAACTGCTGAAAACGTATGAAAACGTCTGAAAACGGACAAAAATATATAAAAATGGACGGAAACGTTTATAAATGTATAAAAATGGTCAAAAACGGATGAAAACGTCTGAAAATGGACGAAAACGTATAAAAATGCACGAAAACGAATGAAAATGAAAACAAACGAAAACATAAAAAATAGACGAAAACGTATGAAAACGGACGAAAACGTATGAAAACGGACAAAAACCTCTAAAAACGGACGAACGCGTATATAAATAGAAGAAAACGTTTGAAAACTGACGAAAACATAAGAAAACGAACGAATACGTATGAAATCGTAAAAACACGTCTGAAAACGGACGAAAATGTATGAAAAATGGACGAAAATGAAAGAAAACGGACGAAAACGTTTGAAAACATATAAAAACTGCCGAAAACGTATAGAAACTACTGAAAACGGATGAAAACGGACAAAAATATATAAAAACGGACGAAAACATATATAAACGTATGAAAATGGACGAAAACGTCTGAAAATGGACGAAAACGTATAAAAACGGACGAAAATAAAAGCAGACGAAAACATAAAAAAACAGACGAAAACGTAAAAAGGAGACAAAAATGTATGAAAACGGACAAAAACGTGTGAAAACGGACGAAAACGTCTGAAAACGGACAAAAATGTATAAAAGCGGACGAAAACGTATTAAAACGGACAAAAACATCTGAAAAACTTATAAAACGGACGAAAACGTATGAAGACGGACGAAAGCGTATAAAAATGGACGAAAACGTATGAAAATGGACGAAAACGTATGAAAATGGACAAAAATGTCTGAAAACGAACGAAAACGTTTATGAACATATGAAAACGGACGAAAACGTATGAAAACGTAAGAAAACGGACGAAAACGTTTGAAAACGTAAGAAAGTGGAATAAAACGTGAATTTTAAAAAAAAGTCAATTAAAAAAAATGTGAATTAAAAATAACGTGAATTAGAAGAAGGAAAAATAAAAAAAAATAAAAAAAATAAAATAAAAAGTGAATAAATAAGAAAGACAAAAACATAAGAAAAAAACATTGACTTAGGTTGACCTATTAAATCTTATGTTAATCTCCACCATTGATGTTTGGTTGATGCTTTTTTGGGGTATCACCAAAAGTAAAAATAAAAGATTTGTTTGGTTGTTATTGGGCCCACAATTTTGGGAATGAATGAATGAAAATTTGATAGATTTCATTCCATCAAAATTTGGTGGGTTTTTCTCAATCCATCCAATAAAATTTTTTTTTCTATTTGATAGAATTTTTTCAACCACATATTATTTATTCTTTTTCTTATTTTATACTTTTTTTATTTCAAAAAAATACATAAAACTTATTAAACATACATATAATTTAAATATTAATTAATTTTCTCTTTCTTTCTTTTCTTTCAAACATTTCTTAAATCCGAATTCAATTCCAATCCCACTTACGAACCAGACGCACCCTTAGTATATAAACGAACTTTTCTCATGATAGATAATCCATAACACAAAACCATTAACACTCCTAGTAATTTGCTTTTACAACATCAGTTTTTAACGTTAAAATACTTCACGTACCCTACGCATGAAGGTAAGTTCAAAAGTTTGATGAATAAGAAAGAAAAAGACGTGAGCTTTAAAATAATAAATTGTACATAGATAAGGTAATTTAAAATTTTTATATCGATGACCGATTCTCTAAAACAAATTTGTTAGACAAAGCCATATAAGGTTGTTCACAGTCGGTGACCCAAGTGACCTGGGTCACTGGCTACCACGTCAGCTTTCTCTCTTCGGCGGCCAGACATTAACAAAGTGCCACAGATGATGACCAATTTTTTTTTTTTTTTTTTTTTTTTTTTTTTTTTTTTTAATTCAAACATTTTAAACAAAAAACTTAAAATTCATTAAAAATAAAATCATTACATAAATTAAAGATTAACAAACTACGATACATGAAAATAAAACTACAAATTAAGAAAAGGAATCATCTGAAACCCAACCGTCTTCACTGGAAGATGATCTGAACTCGCCAGCATAATACTTTGCTTCCATTATGTCAAACCAGTTCTTCCTCAGGTGTTCTTCATCCCTGGCTTGCTGCTCCAAACGAGCAGCTTCCTCTTCTAGTTCACGTTGTTCTGTTTCTCGCCGGACTTCCTCATCTTGCTCCAGAAGTCTGAGTTCATCTTTAGTTAGACCAAATGGATTTGGTTCATTTTCTGGTTGGAACACCGGAAAGATATCCTTTGGTGGAGTGTGATAAAGTTCATTTGGAGGACTGGGGAATTGTTGGGAGATATCTTGGCGACTAGGACTGGAAAATTGTTGGGAGAAATCTTTGCGAGGAGGACTGGGGAATTGTTGAGAGAAATCTTTGCGAGACATTTGCAGTTTTGAATGTTGAGTTTCGATCTTTAATTTCGATTTTGAATGTGTTTGTGTGTATATTTGAATGTGTTTGTGTTTGAATTGATGTTGGTATTTATAGTTGAAAAGGATTTTTTTTTTTTTTTTTTTTTTTTTTTTTTTTAATGAAATGGTTTAAATAGGTTGAAAGTATATGTGTGTGTTTTGAAACTCGGTCGAATAATAGACCGACTTTGCCCATTGCTCATACTTGACCGATATGTGACCAAAGATTCACACTCGATCCGACCGATATTTAGATCGGTCGATTAAACCGACCGACCGATTATTTCCGATCGAATGTGGGTAGCCTAACAATTAAGTTTACATTTTAGTTAGCAATGCTTAATTTATTCATCAGTTCCACATACTACCAGCACTTTCTTTCTCAATCTTCAGTTTAATTTTTTTTACATCTATGTTATTATTATTTTTTTTAACGGCTTATTAGTCGTTAGTGGTTTAGGTACAGCAGTGACATCCAATTAGGCAATATGCTGACCTGAGACCCGCTTGCAACTCCTTTTATCGCCTGAAGGGGTAAAAGTCCTGAGTGAGACTCGAACTTGAGACCTCCCTTAGCAAAACACTCCCTACCCAAAACACCTTAAAGAAACCTTGATGGCCAACGGATGTAGCCTAACCTAGTTGGTTACATCTACGTTGTTTTTGGTCATATATTTAAACATACAAGTTAGTCTAAAGTCACTTCCCATTAATATCATTTGGGTTGAGTTAACCAAACCCTCCCTATAGGGGAACCCTCCCTACTAGGGAGGGTGTACCTTTTGTATTTTTTTTTATATTACTGCCTTTGTTTCAAAATTATTGTCATGAGAGAGAAATCGCAAAGTTTAATAAAAGTGGGGCTACTTTAGTTTTCAACCACTCAAAGAGAATATTCTCGTACTATATTCTCTAGTTTTTACTTAAAAAATAAAGTGGACAATTATTTTGAGACAACCCAAAAAGAAAATATGGACAATAATTTTGAGACGGATGGAGTATTTTTTTTTTTCTTTTTTGTCCTTTTGTTGTCCTTTTTTTTTTTTTTTTTTTTTAAAAAAAAAAAATTTGGAAGTATTTATTTCTTTTGTTTTTTTTGCGTTATGTTTTTTATGTTATGTTATTTGTATTCATTTAATCTATTTCTATTTAATTAAACAACAACAACAACAATAACATGTTAAATATTAACACATTAAACGACTACAAAAACAACTTTATTATTCAATTAAACAACAACATTAACACATTATTTAAAACAACAACACCTACTACACATGAAGATTATTAATCTCGTCTAAAAGTTGATGGAGCATTGCACCCGACTGACATGCGTGATCTTCAAGATTCCTTGCCAATTCCAGTGATACCTCCAGCGTCTTTATTCTTGTCATCAACATCTTGTTTCATCGCTCGTATTGGAGAGGAGAGCAGCCATTTGAGGGCAGTGATTGAGAAGAAGGAGCAAACAATCACTGAGGCATCTACGGCATATTCTCGTTTCCATGCTGTGGCTGCAACTGGGCGTGATTGTCTGCTTGAAATACAACTGAAGGACCGAAGGAAACTTGATCTGTTGGCTCAACTACTGCTGCTGTCTCGTCAAAGCTTGGTGGAGAAGGATGAACTTTTGGAGAAGGTGGAAGAAGCTGAAGATTCTGATGATGAATATTAGGATGTATTGGGCATTGTCTTTTGTGTTTTGATGTATGTACTTGTCTGGGATGTATCTACCTTTTATCTTTTTATCTGAATGCTAATGAACTGATGGTGTAAAAAAATTAACTATTAATGGAAAAAACTGATATAATTATCAGTTATGTTATTAGTATTAATTGTTTATTATGTTTAAGAATTTATTAATTTTTTTTTATTTTTTTTTATTATAAAGTGTTAAAATATATATGCGTTCACTTTATTCTCTCACACACACATGAGTGTGAAACACACACTCTTTTTAGATCTGGCGAAAAAAAAATTAGGGTTTTATCTCAAATTAGGGCGATCCATTATATAACGTATTAATCAAATTAAATGATAGGTTAATTTGATCTAAGTATCGTGGTGCTTGTGTATTCAATTTCTTGTTTTAATTTTCATGAAATGATGCTCTAGTGCTTATAATCGTATGACTGTGTAGGGTTACTTATGAAATGATATGTTAGATGTTGTTGAGTATGTTTTTTTATGGGAATATTAGGAGTTTGTTTATTGATTTGTTTATCTGTTATCATATTTGGTTAAGTACTCTTGATTGAATTTGGGTATTCATTGTTTAGTATGAATTAAGAAGTTTGGGGTAATTGTATTTTTTTGTTTAATTGTTATTACAGTTTTTGAGGTTGTATGGTTGATGATATGGATGTTGTTGTTAAATAAGATGTTAGACGGAATATCAACGATGGATGTGCGGCCACCAAGGCAGCTATTGCTAAATTTTCTTGGTGACTGTACTTCCACCATTGATACTTTGTCAAATTTTGTCGATTTCACACGTTGCGACAGTTGCCTATATGAGTACAATATATTTCATTGCATATTAGTATTAGATAATACATATCAAATTGTCTGATTATAAAGTTTTTTTGATGTATTGCGGATACCGTTAAGTAAGGTTATATTGATTGTTGGTGATTGTATAGAGTATATAATGGGATGTTAATGAAATATAGTTTTACTTCATAATGAATTATGTTATCGATAGTACGAAAAGGTTTTAAGTTCTTGTATAATGGTGTCTGTGAGTTCATTTTGTTACAGTAAGTTGATATTGAAGAGTTGGCATCGTTAAAAGAACGTTTAGAGGGAAATTTCTCAAATATAAGTCTTTGGTCTGCATAGAACATGTGTATAAGCCTGCATTTGTGTTTGTTGACTATGCTAGTTCATATTTCTAGATTATATGCTTTTAATTATATGGAAGTTTATGATTATAAACTTTTATTGCTGTATTGCGGATAACAACCTTGCTTTTTAGAACTATAGCAAACATGTATTCATTATTGTTAAAAAGGCTCATTTTTTTTCAGCTTTACTTCATAATTCTAATGTCAGTTACGATATTTTTTTTTTGGGATTCTAGTCGAAAATGTATGTTCGTAAGACATTTGAAATTAGGTCTGAATGGGTTGTTTTGATACCCAAAATCTGAGTTTCTGAGTCAAATTGATAAATCTGGTGCTCCATATGCGGGTTGGGTTGTACTCAACTCGATGTGTGTAAGGTTTGAAAACTTGTGTGCTTATAGTTGTAGTTCCAGTTGTGTTGTTTTTCGTAACCTTAATGGAAGTCATGCTCAGTTGAACGATCTCGAGTCATGGGTATAAGTACCCTTAGCCGTGCGTGAAAGAGGTCATAGTTGAATGTCTTGTTTGTGCCTCGAGCCGAGAGACCATGGGTTATGGTCATAGAGCTCATCTCGAGCCTTGGTTGGCTTGTGTTCCTGCCCTTGTTGGTTCGACCATTGGGTCATTAACAACACCTAATGTGTACTATTTTTCACTCACTCTCACAAACGGTCACACTCTATAGTCGTACTCTTTTATAAGATGTTTGAAAACATGTTTATAATTTCAGGACTAAATTAAATATTGAATGCATATATTTATTACATATCAGCTGTGAACATTAGATATCTATGCTAAGATAGATTGCTGAAAGTTTCCTTGAAAACAATGTTGCGTGTGCAGTTCGCAAGTTCCGGATCCTTATCTTCGATCATTAGAATTTTAAGGCCATCAGGACTGGTGACTCTAGAGAATGCCACATAAAGTTGTCCGTGACTGAATACGGGAGTAAGCAAATAGAGACCAACATAATTAAGTGACTGACCCTGGCTTTTGTTAATGGTCATTGCATAACATGGTTTTAGAGGGAATTGCCTACGTTTCAAAACGAATGGCCACTTAGACTGTGTTGATGTGAGTATAATCCTGTGTATAATAACATTGTCCCCTACATTTGAACCTGTTAGCACCTTAGCGTGAATAACAAACTAGCCTAGATCTGTAATGAGTAACCTTGTTCCATTACATAGTCCTTTGCTTGGATTGACATTTCGCAATAACATAACGGGCAGTTCCTTTTTTAAATGAAGAGCATGTGGGGGCATACCTGGGAAATTTAACGAATTAAGGAATTCAATTGGATACAGGTCGTGCTGTTCAAGATTGTCTGTAGATCCCTTGCAAATCTCATCTGCACTGTTGTATGTAACAGTTTCTCCTTCTAATTGGTTAAACATATACTCGTTGATGGCATCAGCATCCTCATTCTTAGGAGTTAAGATTGCCCTTTCTTTGAGGTAGTCATCGTCGGTTTGTCTTGTTGTAAAATCAGGGTATGTCTCTGTAACAATTTTCTCGATAGGAGAATCCCATGATTTAATTAAAAAGTCTTTGGGAATGTCAATCCAAGTTGGCTCATCTTCCCCTTCTTTACATTTTGCTGGCAACGTGCCATCCCCCACAGCTAAAACCCATCTATTGAAATCCTTTTTTCGAGTATCAATCTGGCCATTTTCGGTATACTCATTCACACGCATGCTGCGTGTAAGGGTGAAAACCTTGCAATGATTCCATAATGCAGACTGGTTTATGCACGATTGGACAATGTCAGGCCTGCTCCCTTTTGGTATAACTGGAAGAACCTGTCGAAAGCAATGTTGCAAAAATCGGCTGAATCGGCCGATTAATCGTTAATCGGCCTAGTACCTTGTAGAATAGTGAAAATCGGCCAAAAAATCGGTCAGGCAAAAAAATCGGCCAAAAATCGGCTGAATCAGCCAAAAATCGGCCGAATCGGCCAAATCGGTCAGGTTTAAAAAATGAAAATTTAGGCATTATACTTAATTTGGGGATCGTTTATTTCACTTATAATGCACAATGAGCCTCATAATCAGAATTGTAGCATTTTATTGAGGTTTGGAAACATAGTAGGCTTGTAATCAGTTACGATCTTTAGTTTGGTCTCCAGAAATACCCAAAACATGCAAAAAATGCCAATCCGATTAATCACCGATTAATCCCGCCTCGGCCGATTACTCGCTGCAGGGTAGTCGACCGCCCGACTACCGATTCACGATTTTTGCAACATTGTCGAAAGTCACCTCCCAGTAAGACTGTTACACCTCCAAATATTCGATTCCTATTGTCTGGTTCATGATATCCTAAAATATCCTTTAGAGTCTTGTCCAATGCTTCAAAAGCATATTTTTGAGTCATTGGCGCTTCATCCCAGATGATAAGTTTAACTTCCTGCATGAGCTCTGCCATATGTGTGTTTTGCTTTATGCCACATGTACTGTTCTCCAATAATTCAAGCGGTATAACAAAACGACTATGTGCGGTTCTTCCTGCTGGTAGTAATAATGAAGCGATTCCTATATGAATTGAGACTATTAGTTCAATATGTATTTTATAAAGTTAATAGAGTAGTTTTTGTTTTGTTTGAGTATTCATTTTTACCTGAAGATGCGACAGCAAGGACGATCATACGTTCTGATCTTAACCTTGAAATGATTGTTTTGTATAAAAACGTCTTTCCGGTTCCTCCTGGTCCATATACAAAATAAAAATTGCCTTTTTTATTATGCACAGATTCAATTATCTCTTCACAGATTAATCGTTGTTCGGGATTTAACAATGAATGAAGCTGTTGATGTTCAACACTACTCTTCTTCATATCATAATTTAATGCTTCTCTGATGAGACGATTGACCAAGTTGGTTAGTAACTTTGGGTTAGGCAGCGGCAGATCTTGAAACTCTAACAAAGATCTTCCATGCCTACTTAGCAACTCTTGGATTTCTAGCAGACAATAGTTCTGGAGTTGTTCATCCGTGAATTCCAATTCGGGGTATTTAAAAAATTTCCTTTTCTTTATGGAGGATATCCTCAGATAAGAACTCCCAGTTTTCTTCCCATAATTTTAAAGGCCTACTGACATCACAAAATAACAAAATTGTCACAAACATGTCACGTAGCTGTGGTCCAAACGCCCATACACTTGCTTCTGATATAGCATGCTTCCATTCGGTGTCATCATTTAAAAGGCCATACTCAAAATAGGCTTCTTTGAATGTGGAACATAATCTGGTGTTAACTGTCATGAGATTTTGAAAAGATTCAGGCCCTCTCACAATGTTTAATAGCATTCTAAGATAATATCGTTCTCCAGAAGCAGGGTGAGAGTAAACAATCCTGCCAATGCATTTTTTACGTTTTCTTTGTTTCCACATTTTGTCTTTCTCATGCCACACATAATGTTGAGGTATCTCAGCATATGTATATGCTCTCGTTGATGTATCACGCTTGTTTAATTTAAACCAGTAAGTGAACATAGTTATGTCGATACCTTCCTTTTGAATTAAGGCGAGTAAGCTTTCTAAGTCACGAAGTGTGATTGCGTTCTGATTTGGCAAGTGGTAATTCAGTCTCATTACTGATGGATATGAGTAATGGATATCATATGAAAACAAACGCCACACAGCCTCACATGGAGCTAAGAAACGACAATTCAAATAATTTTTTATTTCGTCCACCTCCAAAACTTGGACATTTCCCAAATCACCATCGATTGTAACATTCTCTTGTATAACAATTGTAGCTATGTCGGGCCCTTTATTTAAGTACTTAAATAAGTACTTAATTGCCTTTGATCTGTTGCACCATTCTACATTAATGTGGGCGTGGTACTTCATGAGGAGATAACGATTGTGAGGAACGACATATCTGTTATCATATTTAAATTTTCCTTTTATATGGTAAGATTTATTATCCCTCCGACGATAAATCTCATAGCCATCACTATCAACTATTGTTTCTTCTACAAAATGTTTAGGAAAATGTTTTGAGCACTTACCTTCAACTGTACATGGGGCGTGTTTAGCGTCTTGACCGCAAGGTCCATGTAACATAAATTCAGTTACTATTTTATATCCTTCTGGATCATTTGATTTACATGGTATCTCTGCTGTAATCATGTCATCTATCTCGCGTGCTGTTTTGAATTTCAACTCTTCTTCTAGCCATAATAGGATATGAGCGTGTGGGAGTCCACGTTTTTGAAATTCTATGACATATACAACTGAAAAGAAATGCAAGAAAAACATAAGTTGCTGCATGCATTTGATGTAGAATAGTAGGGATTCACATTTTTTAATCAAGTTGTATTACCTGCCCGTGAAGTACCAAAAATATGGTACTTTGTAAGATCATCTAACATCTCAGTTAGTTTAATCTTGAATACACGGGTCGCAATTTCTGGACGGTCATTACCTTTTTGCCCCGGGATGTGCTTTAACATTTCACTAACCTCTGGCCATTTTGGATTGGCGGTGAAAGTGATGAACAGGTCTGGATTTCCATAGGTTCGAGATATAGCCATAGCATCTTGGTAGTTTTGCATCATATACCTTGGGCTGCCCGTAAAACTCCTTGGTAGAACGATACGTTTCCCGAGGCCTGCTGCATTTGTATCACCCCTTGTTACAGCGTCACACAGGTTATGATATAGATCCACTCGTAACGTATCTTGATTTTGCCTAGTCCATTTAAGTCTTTGCTCCTCAACAGCCGTGTATGCATCCACCAGGTATTGTTGAAATAATCGCCCACCTCTAAGCAAGGTAGTACCTTGGTTATTTCGCTGTTGTATTATGTACGCATAGTACTCTTTCATTGTGAGACAACCCCTTTTAGTTTTGCGTGCACCTGTGTTCTTGTGATACTGTATTTTTTCATGAAATCCTTCTTCTCCATATGGGAATAACAATGGATATTGGAGGGCCATGTATTCTGAATGCAACTCAGAAATACGTTTCAGACCTTCATCCTTGTTACTTACAACAATATCTCTCGTAGGAATACCATCACCAAAGTCGTTAGTAATTAGAGCTGCTATTTCAGGCACACTCGGTGCGTTGTATTGCCGTGATGCACCCCGACCACTTAGCAGGCGTAATTCAAACTTTGATGAATTATGGGAGTTACACCAATCCCTGGCCATTCGGAATGCCTTGGCAATTGAACTTGATTGATCGAACATTTGAATCAGGCTTGCTACTATCTTTTCATCCACCACTTCTCTACTCTCCTTGTCTATAAAAGATTTCATCCGGTTTTTTACTTCATTTCCAGTATCATAAAAGTATAGTTGTGCATATTTGGGTTGAGCACCCCTTGTAGGCAGTAGAGAACCTATTCGATGATAGCTTTGTCCATTTATTCTAAATGTATATGGTGCCCTGCCAGTATTGATTGAATGATCTATTGTCGCTCCAAAAGAAGTGTAACAAAACATGCCATTATATACTCTAATTTGTTCTTTGAATCTTAAAGATTGAGGATTGTTATAGTCCATCAGCTTGTTAAGAAGCGAAGGTGCTTCATTAAATCTGGGGAGAAGCACCTTACCTTCTTGGCAGCAAAGGGAGAATACTGGGTTGTTAGTGTTGGATCCTTTGTCACTTCTCTCTTCGTACCACATAATTGCCTTGCAATTTTGACATTCAAACGATGGAGGACCAATGTTATGATAAACCACAGGAATACCTTGACAAAATAGGTAATTACTAATGTAAATAACAATATTTTATAAATCAAATAATAGGGGTCAAGATTTATAACATATACAATTACCTGTAGATGTAAATGCAGCTCGTTTCTGGCTTTGTTTTCCTGCACGCAGATGGACTGGTCCTGTAAGAAGCAAGGTAATGGTAAGAAACACTTGTATGAAATTAAAAGTTTACCCAATGCATAAATTTTTTTAAGATATATTGACTTTTGCTATCATTTGCTTAATTAGTCACCTGAAGATGTTCTTTTTTTGTACGTGAAGGTACCTTTGGAAGTAGAAATCCTTTGGCTCGGTGGCACATCTGCTGAAGTACCTATTGGGTGCATCAGTTGATCTTACAGATTATGTTGTAAATGCAACGTTCACAAATCAGGCATGTATTTTCTCTATAATTTCCCTAATTACATACTCCAATTAAATGTTTAATGCCGGTGTTTACCTGTAGATGATTCAACTATTTCCGCCAGTTTTAAACCACAATAGCTTTGTACTCTGCCATCTTGACTGACTATTGTTTTTGAATCAATGATGAAAGATTTGTGCAACATGCCTGACATGGATGGAACTTCAGCATCTTTGGGTCGTGATCCTGTAACACACACACAAACATGGGTTTAAACAGACAAATAATTGCAACTTATGAAAAATTGTAAGTTTGAAATATACTTTTATTCATATTTTTTTATGATCTGCTTTACTTTTGTAACACATAACATTGCAATTTTGGCTACATATAGAATGAAGATGTCCAATAAACCATCTTTTGGTATTCTGTTGCTGAACTTATACAATAACTGTCATAACCAATGAAAAGTCTTCCATTTGTAGAGGATGTTAAGTGTGCCCAGGTTAGTAATAGTTTTAATATTTGTTTTATTAATGATACTAAATTTCTAGATAATTCCACATTTTTGGGTTTTACTTAACAATTCAATATACGCATTTTGGTTCAGGTATATATATATATATATCAACGATTGGTTTAGATGGATGGAAACATACAAATTTTTGCGGAAACAGCAACGATATAACATTGGATGTAAGTATCTTTCAACCCCAATAGTCACACAATTTTATCCATTAAATTTAGCAAAATAACCATCAAACTTAAAAATACATAATTTATTTCTCAACATTTAGTTAAATTGGGATATTTCAAATGTAAATTTCGGCTAATCTTCCTGACTAAAGTCAGTACCATAATTATCTTGAATATTTCCATGATCTGAGCTACTTCCGTTCAATTGTGCTGCCACATTTATTGTTGTCTCGTTTGCTAGTGACCATAACGAACGCATGTTTTTCATTCTTTTGTGTTTGGATTTGAAATAAAACTGTCTCAACTTCTTTGTACTTTCACCAAGTTCTATATCAGGATTTTCTTCTACATTGCGCTTTTCTTCTTTCAGCCTTGTAATGATTTCCTGAGTATTCCCATCAACTTTTGCACCTCCATTTTCAGCCTACAATGCAATATAAGTTTGTGGCCAACATAAAAAAACAAAGTATTAAATTCAAGTTAATTCTGACCTGGAGAGTGCTAATTAACAATTGTATACTCCTTAGCTTACGATAGGGCCAACGCTGAATACCCACTTCTCGACAGTGCCTTTTGAACATACTTAAACCAATATTGAATTCTTTTGCAGTTTTTGCAATTGGCATGTAGTAGTATTGTGCTATCATTTCTCTAGTGAATACCATGATGCTGAAATATGAATAACAACTGGATGAATTGGGAAAGATGGTATAACATGGCTTTTAAAGGTCTTGGGAATCTATTGATATTCCATGTAGGTTAACAGGTTTTGTAACATTTATTTTTCCATAAACACTATTTATTATAGATTTAAAACAAATTTTGTAACTGAAGTTATTCAGTTCAGTAACCCTTCATGTAGAACACTTTTGTAGCAGTTATATTTTTTGTTCATCAATCTGTCTATGCAAGTATAATATGTATCCAAAAAGGTATTACATATTTGATTGATATAAAATGATAGCAGTGTTTTTTTTATTGTAACAGATATATATTCACATCAACGTCTCATGAACAGCAAATTTTAAACACATCAAAGGAGGAACGCTGGGTACACAACATGGTAAGGTTTTAAATAGATTGGTTTGCATTTCTCAAAGTTGCGTAAGAAAATGAAACTATTGATTAAAAAACCGCGTGTACAAAATTATAGAATATAGCATTTCGTTCCTTATAAATTATAAAAATAGTATACATATCTCATACATTGGGTTATTGAATATGAAAAACAGAACAATCTTGTATATTATAGATAACATATTATTCAAACCACATACAGACAATCTTTAATATAGAACATTTGCCTTTAAAATTTGTTTAAAAAAAAAATCAAGATCCCTTATCGCATGCATTTGATCAGGTGCAACAACTGTCTCGGACACAGTAGATCCACTTCAATGTACCTGCAATCAAATATTAACACAAAAGAAACGCCCGTTCCATATTGGGTAGGGGCAATAAAGCATCAATCATAAAAGAAAAATAAGAGATAGTCATATGAATCAGTTTGTGGGGTTATATCGCTGAAACAACAGTAACATATAATCCCCAATGAAGTTATAATGAAACATATTATTCATATTCTAAGTGTCTATTTTAAAAAGACATCTTGGTATGCAGCATGTGGAAACTCATTTTGAATCTGTCACAACAATCCTGAAAATTAAATATAGACAGGAAACCATGTTAATACATGGACAAATGTAAGATAATTGGTGAAGAAAGGGTATGTGTAACATGTGCTAACCGTCTTGGCTTCTTATTGGCAGGTGGGCCATTAGCTTCTCGTTGGACATCATCAGCAGGAATAACTTCAGTTTCAGTATCCGAATCTTCGATGTCTAACCTACAAACAATTGAATCATGATGGTCATGTTAACTCACCTCTTTTTTTTTTTTTTTTTTTTTTTTTTTTGGAGGTAAATATTATTTGACTTGCATACTTCTTTTTTTTCTTATCCTCTGTAGGCTTGGCTGGTGTAGCAACTGATGGATCGTTGGGATGTGGATTGGATGATGACCCTCCAGCTACAGCTCCATCATCAACAGTGCTTGAACTACCGCTTTCCACCGTTGGTTGGCGCGGGTCTACCGTCCAGCAGGTAAAACTCTCAAAGCTTCCATACTCATAATAGGTATGAGTTTTGATTTCAAACACGTGTGTTGTGCCGATGAGGTTGGTTATAGCAGATGGTAAGTCACATAAGCTCTTCTGAGTGCCTCATTAGACTTTTCCAAAATAGCCATCTTCTTTTGCAGTTGAGGAACTAGAATGAGAAGAGTTTCCACAGTTATGGGTGCATGTTCCTACTCCCTTGCAGGACTTGGAACATTCGGTTGTGAAGGTGAAGACTGTGGGAAAGGTGTAGGTATTCTTTCAACAGATGGTGAGGGACCTGGTTGAGATGATGGAGTTGGGGTAGGTGTAGGTGTAGCAGACCTAGATGATGCTTGGGCTTGTTCCTCATCAGGTTGCACTTGTGCAGCTCCAGATGTACCTGCATTGTTAGTACCAAGCATAGCAGCAAGCAAAGGTCTATGTGCCCCTTGAAAACCCCTTTTTATATTTGCAAAAAGTTTTGGAGTAAAGGCCACACTGATGTAAGGCACTTTATCCTTAGTTTCATAGTTCAAGACCATTTGCAAAAATCGTGGATACATTAAAAATTTAGGGTCCTTAGCATTTTTCACCATTCCTTCAAAAATTAGTTTTGAAAAATTAAATTTCCTTCCAAGTGATAAACAGACCAATGCAGAAGCAATTCTGCTTCCAAATTGATCCCATCCACCACTCTTGGGACTTAAGCTTTGAAGTAAATGATGTACTAAAAACCTCCACTGTGGTGTAAAATGACTTTTCCAAAAGGTAAAACTTCCATCAGTGGGGTACCCAATGTTATCCAATCCCTCCAAAATATCATTACCAGGCAAATCAAATT
Organism: Artemisia tridentata subsp. tridentata; assembly: GCA_021014915.2. NCBI lineage: Eukaryota > Viridiplantae > Streptophyta > Magnoliopsida > Asterales > Asteraceae > Artemisia > Artemisia tridentata. Next base: position 177,973,414 of record CP139509.1, read on the forward strand.
CTCCTAAAGCATCATCCAATTGGAGGCTTCAGTAATGGTAAAACCATTATTGTCAATAATTGCCCTTAAACATGGTGTCCCATCATCAAGAGTCTCAGAGGTAACCGACCCCCAGAACTGCTTAACAAGGGACTGATAAATAGTAGGATTATGAATTAATGAATAACAAATGTAAGAACCTTTTAGGAAATCCACAATCTCCTCGAAACCTGCACTTTGATCTGGTTTCTTCAAGAAACCAACTTGATTATGCTTGTCAACAAACTTGAGGTTAGCCATGGATGAGTTAATGATTTAGGTCTGGTTGATTGGAAGGGTAGGGTTTGAAAATATTTGCGTATAAACAGAGTCGTGAGTCTAAAATAAAGATGATTTAAAATAGGAAGCAAATAAAGAATAAAATGAGATAAAATATATCAAATTTTAGCCTTATATACTTCGTAAATATCTCGTTTTACCGAAAATAGTGCAACGGTAATATTTTAGATAAATCTTTATTACTCTGACCAGATCTAACGGTCATAAATTTAACACTACCCGACTTAAAATAGTCAAGCAGGCCGAACCACAAGCTTACCATACCTAACCAAAAGAGTGGACTTACACATTGATTTTAGCGAATGCAAGGATTTACACCATCATCATTCCAATCTTTTCTGCAAAAATTAGTTCAACAACAAGAAAGGGAAAAAAAAAACCAATATTTGCATGAAAAGGTTAGCACACAAGCTACCAGATTTAACACTTAAGATTACCCGATTTTAAAAACTTGTACATTTGCCTCCCCTTAAATGTACATTACCTCCCCTTAAGTGTAAACCTCTCTCAAAATTTTATTTTTTTTTTTATTTTTTTTTTTAACAAAACTTAGGCTAACAAATGTAAACTAAATAATAAACGTGGTCAACTTTCCATAAATTACAAGTAATTACTCTTTGCCTGCAAGAAGTAACCCATACACCAACCAAGCATTTAATAGCATTAAACCTTGATTTTCCCTATAAAACTACCCATTGTATTATCACGAATACCATCACAAACCAAAAGAAAAACCTTATTAGTATAATGGATCCTTCCAACTCAGAAATCATAGAGATTTCATCCGATTCTTCTTGGGATCCAAACGGCTCATCTTCTGATTCATCATCAGGAGGATGGGGTGGTTATTTTCCATCAGGTTTCTCCTCAATAACAAAAAACAAAACAGCAAGGGAGACAATACTGAAACAATGGTTAGCAGCATATGATCACACTGAGAAAGAGCCAGAGGACTCTTCTTCAGAGGATGAAATAGAGGAGACTTCAGAAGATATAACTTCTTCAGAGGATTCTTCTATTGATTATGAACCAGAGACCTCCAAGACTATGAAATCCAAGAACACCAAGGTTGTGCCTCGTCCAACACCAAACAAGCAGGTTCTAGGACTCTTAAGTCCAAAGGTCAGAGACCTTATGGGTGAGAAGAAGACCAAAAATACCATGCCTGATGTGAAGGATAAAGGCAAATGGAAGAAGAAGATGTAGGTGTTTGGTGTTTGGCTTGCTAGGGTTTAGGCGTTTGTCTTTTGATGTGCTATGTTGGTGAATGCCTTGTATGTAACTTTGTTTATAATGAATAAAACTTTCAAGGTTCTTTAGTCTTTAAATCAAAAACTGCAAAACAAAGTTATGCACAATATACCAAAAACAAACGTACTATGGAAAGTTGGAAACAAATTAACTACTGAAAATAAGAATAACCATTTAAAACAGCAAGACTGAAAACAAACAAGTATACAAACTATACAAAGTTAAGAAAGAGAAATCAGTTTTTCTTAACAACCCAGGCCTGAGTGGGCTTGAGTCCTCTCTTTGGAGCAACATACTTGAAGGTTTTGTATGAATCTGCTCCAGTGAAACTATGTTTGGACTTATAGGTATACTCATTTTTAAATGGATTCCAAGCCCAGCATTCTGAGAGGTTATCAGCAGAACCCCCATTTGAATTTGTTTGATTTACAACTGGTCTTCTCACAGGTGAAGGTGATTTATAAAAATTATTTCTTTGAAAGTTTGCATTCACCTGTGGCTTTTAAAATGGTTGTTTGGGTCTCACAGAATTAACATAACCAGTATTCACATTAGGCCTCATAAAATTACCATTTTGCCTATTCACATTAAAGTTCCTGAAGCCAGACCTAAAATTTTGTCTACCAGTATTAACATAAGAGTTAGGTCGGGTAGAGTTATTAAGTTGGACAGGTCTGGGAACAAACTGGTTGGCATGATTAATTCTACTAGTATTATTCCAAACTGGTTTATTTGAACCATGACCAATATTAGCATTCATTCTCTTTTGCTCAGCCTCTCTCTTCATTCTCTTTTCATGAAAATCACAGTCCCTAATCAAGTGACCTAGACTTCCACAAACAAAACATCTTTTAGGAGCATAAGTGTAACTACTCCTACTTTCTCTGTGAACACTATTGCTTCTAGGTGACTCATTCATTTTAACAGATTCCCTAGGAGTTTTTATGTGCTGGGCACAACTAGGTTTGACTGTCTCAGGCTTTGATTTAGTCACTACAGGTTTAGTAACAACAGGTTCACACTTCTTAACAACCTTAGGTTCAGGATTCTCTTTTACCTCACTTTTTGACTCAGACTTAGAGTGATCAGAGGAACCATCAATAGATCCTTCAGAGTCATTGGATTGACAAGAAGAATACTTACTGGTTTTGTCCTCTGATGTGGTTGACTCAGGTGTTTGAGGACCTTTCTTACCATACACAAAAAGTGAATCATCCAACTCTTCTTTTTCAAGAGGAGTATAGTCATCACTCAGTGGTGGTGGTACTCCCGTAAAGTCACCAGTCTTAACAAACCTATTATACAATGGTTTGCCTGCATAATCATCTTCTCTAGACTTAAGGATTGCCTTTTTCTCATCTTCCTCATATCCTAAGCCACATTTTTTATTGGACTTTATTTGAGAATCCCAACATTTGAACTGGTTATTATTTGAATTGTTCCACTAATCTACCCTTTTTCTCAACTCATCCCTCTCCTTTTGAATTCTAAGGCCCATTTGTCTATACCTTTTAAGCTTCTCATCTTGTTCATATATTTTATTAGCTTGAAAGTATAGTTTTTCATTTAAAGCAGCATGTTGGTTTTGAAAGGTGACCTTTTGTGCCTCTAGTGTTTTTACAGCATTTTTATGTGCTAAAAGATTTACTTCTAGGTCACCTATTTGTCCTAACTGCTCATCACACAAAGCCTTAATATGATTATATGAATCAGTACATAATTTAGAGCATAATGATACCTCATTACCAATGGCCATGAGAGAATGATCAGACTCCTCATTCACTCTTGGATGCTCACCCCAGTTGACACCTCCAGCTTCCATTATCAGCAAGCTCATCTGATTCTTTTCCATCTTCCCATCTTCATCTCTTTTCCCATCAGCAGGCTTCTTCTCTGGACAATCTCTTGAAAAATGTCCATGCTTGTGACAGTTGTAGCATTCAACTGTCCTCTTTGTGTATCCCACTGATGATTTGTTGTTGAAGTTGATGGTCCTTCCATATTGCTTCTAAAATCGTTTGACCCTTAAAGCAACCATGGCAATGTGCCATTTTATGTCCATCTCCTCAACTTCAGCATCATTAATTTGTTCTAAATCTTCACTAATAAAGCTTTCATCTTCCATTTTGTTGGCAAAGAAAGAATGTATCACCTCATCAGTAAAACTTGAAGCAGATCTTTCACTTGAAGGAGTTTCATAGATACCAGACCTAACACTACCAGGTTTAACCTTGTAAGTGTTGCCTTTGTTCTGTGATACAAAAGCAACATTTGATGAACTGGTTGATGCCTGAGTGTTGTTACTGATGTCCCTTTCAAACATCCTAAGATTATGGTAAAGGTCATCAGGTGTCATTGAATCTACTTCCTCCTTTATCCTCATCGCCATAGATACATTACCCCATTCTGATGGTAAAGATCTAAGGAACTTGTGGTTTTCATCCTCATTCGAAACTGCTGCACCATGAACTTCCAGTTGTGTTAACAGATGTTGAAATCTGTCATAGCCCTTCTCCAATCCTTCAGTTTTTGAAACACTGAATGTCTCAAATTGCTGTTTAAGAACAGCCTTTTGCATCTTCTTGGAGTTTGCATTGCCTCCAAATCGTTTCTTGATAGCCTCCCACATCTCTTTAGCATCAACCATGCCCTGGAACCTTTGCAGATGCTCCTTAGGAATAGCCATAAGAAGCAAGGTTTTGGCCTTCTTTTCCTTCTCCACAGCCCTAATCTCCTCAGCAGATACTGGTGGCATTATTCTCAGCTGCCCATCAGTCCCTTGTGAAATTCTTTTCTTAGAATTTCCCCTTTGAATAACCTTCCATACATCACTATCAATATACTCCAGATAATGTTCCATCTCCATGGCCCATATATCATATTCTTCTCTTTTCAGTAATGGAAGTTTTATGTTTGAGATTGTGGTTGTGGAAGGGATGGGTTGTTGTTGTGTTTGGGTGTTACTGGATTCAGGTTTTCCTTCATCTTCATGGTTGGAATTCTCATCCTCACTGTTATGGATTGAAAAGGTTTCAGTGTTGATAGGCTTATCGGTCTCAGACATTGTGTAGGGTGAATTGAGTGAGAGTAGGTTTTTGAGGTTAAGTGTTCTTCGAACTCAGAGTCTCTCGCCTTGCTCTGATACCACTTGTTGGTCCACGAATTGTATGTGGATCTCTAAGTAGCCTTGAATACTTAGTAGATGGTTGGGATAAATCCAAACCAGTCTAAGTGAGAAACCTTTAACGATTGTTAATGTTAATGCGGAAACTTAACAAGAACAATGAAGAACACACACAGAGATAACACTAACTTCGTATATTACTTTTAATCACAATAGTGAAACTCGTACAACTCTCTTATCAAAACTAACAATCTTAGGGATCCTTTTATAACACCAGGAAACCTTAATACTAACCGACTAAGAAGATATTCACGAATCTTCTATAAAGATACTTACACGTTTTGTATCTTTTCCTAACATATCTCTAACAAACTTTCCTTATAACACGACCAGACTTAACATAATAAGTCAACCAGACTTAAAACAGACTACCAGACTTAACTTTGTATTACCAGACCTAATACGAAAACAGACCTAACTCTGACATATTACCATACCTAAGTTTGTCTTCTCTTGAATCGTATAATAATTCCTAACAAACTAGAAGGTTCATTTGTATCTCTTTGGAATCCTCGTTTAATCCCCTAGATACATTAAAACTCAAAATCTGAAAGAAGTTAGAAAACCCGATGTGTTTGATGTTCTTGAATACTCCAATGACATTTGTATGATCTGAATGAATGAGTTTCAAGTGTTGTTTGACTCTTGTTAGTCGATTGCTGCTTAATTGATGTTGATATTGTGCATATGTTCTCAGGATTCGCTTAGGTATATAGCTATCATGTTAGAATCATGTCCCTAAGATCCTGAGTTGAATATTGAAATCTGTGTGAATTGCCATGTTCATGATTGCTAATTGCTCTTCATGCTAGATAGTGGTTTGATGTATTTCCTGATTATGGTTTGATTATGAGATGAACTTGGTATTATGATGTGGCAAGCTGCTATGTGGTAGCTATTAAGGAATAGTGTATCTGTATGCATGTATATTTGTGTTGATATTCTTATGCAGATTCCATAGCCAATATGAAAGTGTCAGTTCCCGCTCTAACCACTTGATCAGACGTTCAAACTCTATTGATTGGCTCAGAATTCACCACGACAACAACATCGGCAGCAACAACAACAACAACACTGTCATCACCACCTCCACCTTCAGTGAAACAAAGCAATATTTATTCCGATCTCGCCAAGTGGGGATCTACAATACTTGGACGTTTTGTTGGTGGATGGATAATCGATGTTGACCACTGACTCACTCAGAAAAGCGGGTGATTACATCATCTGTGCAAAAAGGTCAATATCATTTGTGTCATAATAGTCACTTTGTGCATAATAAGCAGTGAATCTCCCTCTTAGATTAAGGGGGAGCATAGTATGTTTCATCATCAGAATACATTAAAACGGACCACATTTTCTCCCATATTTTCTAACATATTTAAATCAATTGGGATCACAAATCTCAAAAGATTTGAAATTTTTGATCGGGGGAGAGAATGTGATTTAAATATGAAACCGGATGAAAATGTGATGTTTTGGACTCAAATGTTAGGCTCTCCCATATGTGCTAAACTCTTTCGTACATCGATGCACATATTGAGGGGGAGCAAATGGACAAAAGGATTTGGCATCCTATGTGAGCAAGGCTCAGACTTCACCAATGAATTGACGAAACATATACTGTCATGAATCGAAAGGACATATCCTGGCCGGGTAATAATTTCAAGCTAGTCTAACTAGTGATGTAAGCGTGTCTCGAAAAGGATGTGTCTGAGTAGAGTGTACCGTTTCGAGAAACTTTCTATGGACTTGACCAGGCCGGGTAATAATTTCAAGCTAGTCTAACTAGTGATGTAAGCGTGTCTCGAATCGGTCATGTTCACTGAAAGTGGATCAATTCAAAAAGTGCGAACTCCACCCAACATGTGCAAATTTATAAAACAATCATCCGAGCACATGTTGAGGGGGAGCATTTGAAAAATATAAAACTCTCAAAGTGTTAACAAAATGTGTTTTATAATCATGAACACTTTGAGAGATTTTTTGAGGATTTGGTTAATGGCAACTGTGGAAGAACACCAAAGACCGACCATTTTATTTAACGTATTGGAGTTATAAGGATGGTAAGGTTAGGTACAAGTTCCCATGATCCCGCCAGAGCCGGAGGGATCTACCCAGGGACAATCCACTAGTTAGTGTAGAAGTTCTTAGGTATGATTAAAAAAGGAGAAAAGTGAATAAGGGAAGAGTGCCGACTGAGATGGAGCTAGTACTGGAACAAACCCAACAAGGTGCTAGTTATGAAGTCTCGGTAAGCACTGAAGGGGTTGAAGAATGAAAAAGAAATGTAAAGATAAAGGATGAAAAGAAAGAAGCCCTCCTTACACTTTAGGCAGAAACCGGGTCAATACATATGCTGTCAGAATCACTTAGTTGATTGCTGGCATTGAAGACAAAGTATCATGGACCCAGTGATACGCTGCACAACCCTCTCTAGCCACTCAAGGTCCCTCAAAGGATTCTTGTTTCAATTGTCACGGAGTTCAATACATTTCTATCGTCTCTCTCACTCCGAGTTAGATGATATTGAAAATGTGGCAGTTCTCTCCAGCCTCCGCTCACTAAATCAAAATGCACTATCGAGTCTAGAGCCACGAGATGCATAATAAGATCTCATAGGAACACATATTATTTGTACACTGGTTGTTCAACATTAAGGACACCAGTTGTAAACTTAAGAGTCCTACGCAGATCTTAGCAATCTGCCAGAACATTTATGAGAGAATTTACGAATGTAATTCTCAATGATTGAATGGAAATTCCTGCCAGGGTCAACATCAAACAGCCCTGAATGCAGGTCACTTCGGTAATTTCTTGTGGATTACGCTTAGTGATCGCGGCGGTTTCAAACGGTCTACAGTCGTGGAGTGATCTCCAGCGACTCACCTAATCGTTGATTTGCTACGGTAAATCTTTAAAACCCTCTGTGGGTTTCCGATTTAGGAACGGTCTTGGTAAGGATTAGAGAGAGTTTTCACACTATGCTGTTAGCAATCTCGAAGTCCAAACCTGTAAGTACCGGTCAATTTGTTGCTAACTGTCGTATGCAGGAACTTCTGGCGGTTGTAGCTGTTGGATGCTGTAGCTGGTTGCGGTTGTAGCTGGTTGCAGAAAAGATGCCAATCCTATACCACATGTTCACACTACATCATCATTGTAATTCAACAAAGTCACTGATGAACTCAAATAAGTACATTTTATTACCATCATTTATCCTATTTATTTGACTTGTTTTATTATATTATCTGTGAGAATTGATACGTTAATGTTTACTTTTGTAATTCTCAGGTAAAAACAAGTATTATGTGAAACTTGGCGATTTTGGACTAATTATGGAGCAAAACAAGCAAGAAGTTAAGAGTCTACTGAAATGTACAAGATCAAGATCATTCTGCTCCAGATACGCCGCATCTTACTTATTATATACGGCGCATCACTATCAAGATTTCACAAGCTGCGATCCAAGACAGCAAGGACATGCGCCACATCTAAGAATGGAGTTACGCCGCATCTTCTGGCGGTGTACGAATATTCCTGAATATATTAATCTTGGACCCCACGCGAAGTTAAGTCAATGCGCCGCATCTACTTATCCTATGCGCCGCATCTAGCCCTCAGACAGAATCTATAAATACCCCAAAGTCAGACGAATTTCGAAGACTTTTGGTACGTACGATATACGAAGGACAGAAGCCCTAAGCCGAATTTAGACGAAGTAGCAGCACAAGACACACCTCGAACGAAGATACAAGAGCTGTAAGAAGGTCCTGCATGTATTCAATTCATTAAGTAGTTTTGTTTTATTGTATTAGTACACTTTAATTGATCAGGATTGATGGGCTTGTGTTATGTTATCATTCACTTCAACTCCCCTTAAAATTGCTTTCCCATTAATTAAAGTTTATATGTTGATGTCTTTGGTGACTTTTATTAGTGCATTGATAACCTCTGTGTCTAACTGAGCATTGCTTGGGTCGCCATGCCCCTTCCTCGCCTATTTATTAGATCGCCTATGCATTCTATCGTCTGTAGAAAAGTAGGAAGAAAGATAAATAGGATAGTCATAAGTAATCATTAAGGGTTTACTCGCCGATAAGATTAGAACCAACGAGAAAGGACTTAATCTCGGTGCGTTGCATCGAACTATACACTTCATATAAAACTAGCAATAAAACAAGTGACAAGCTACTTAACTATCAGGACAGGTCTTCTTATTGTCTCAAGTATTTATCTGTGTACGTGTGTGCTACTCGCTGATTCGTGCTTATTAGTTTAGTTTATATTTAATCATAACAAAACCGTGCCAGTCTCTCAGGCTGAAACCCCCTTGCGTTAGATTAGGTTGCATAGCTAACTTAAGATATTAAAATACTGATTAGAATAACTAGATAATACGTTCCACTCTTAGTGATCGACACTCTACTTACCATTATATTTATACTGACCGGGTACACTGCTCGTTAAAGTGTGTGTGTTATTGATAAGTCGGCTAAATATAAATTTAAAACTTGAATACTGCTAAAACCACAACGACACATCGTGGGTATAAATTAGAGCATACGCACACCGCACATCAAGTTTTTTGGCGCCGCTGCCGGGGAGTGAATTGTTATTATCTGTTAATTTGATTAGTATTTTAATTAGGTTTTCCTTTTTAATTTTTATTCTAACCGCTAACTCTGTTGTATATTAGGTTAAATTGCATTCATTGTATTATTTTGCATATTTTCTGTTTTTGAGTGTTTTTATTTTTGTTTATTTTCGTTTGTTTTATTTTTGTTTTTATTTTTGTATTTTCTTGTATTCTGCTATCGTTGTGCTGAGCTAATTCAAACGATACGGCGCATCTATTTTCATAGATACGGCGTATTGCGTTTAATTTTTATAAAATACAACGCGTTTAATAAATTCGATACGACGCATCTTTCCCCAAGATACGGCGTATCTGTTTTTAATTAAAAAAAAAAAAAAAAAAAAAAAAAAAAAAAAAAAAAAAAAAAAAAAATTCTAAACGATAACGCCATACGACGCATCTGCTTTAGCAGATACGGCGTATCTATTATTTTAATTAAAAACAGTTTTCGAATTATTAAACAGATACGACGCATCGATTTTTATCGATACGGCGCATCTTCTGAATCAAAAATCTTGTATTTTGAAACGTAACGAAAATACGGCGCATTAACTTTTGTTAATACGACGCATTTAATTTTAATAAATAAAATCGATTTTTGATAACTTAAAACTGATACGGCGCATTCTAATTTATAAGCGGCGTATCTATTTTCTGAATAAAGTCTGATTAAATTTTAACGATTATAAGATACGGCGCATCATCTGCAGATATCAGCAACTTTTTTTTTTTTTTTTTATCTCCGAACGGAAAATACTCTGACCCTTATACTAGGAAATTTTTACTTTGAAATCTACCTGTCTTTAATTTTCAGGAACAATGTTCGATATTTTCCCCAACTGGTTCGGAAGACCCCAAAGAAACCTTACCATGGAAGAGTTTGCACTACAAATCGCTCAAGCAAATGAAAAAGAACATCATGAAGCAAGAAACTTTATTAATGAATTCAAAGGCAGTCATGAGCTGTTACTAAAGGAACAAAACAACATGATTAATGGATTGGCAATTGAAGTGCACCAATTGTCAACGGTGCTTAACAAGGTTCTTTTGGTAAAGCAAGATTTGAAAGGGATTACAACTAGAGGAGGGACTCAGAGTGGCTTGTTACGAGTGTGAGCCGGCTTTTGGAGCATCAGGGTATTAACCACACTCGCCCGGATGGTACTCAGTTGATATTTCTTATTATGCTTGACAAAGACTGGCATTAAGTTCAGCACGAGAGTACGAGAGGACGTGAGAGATAAACCGTGGAACGAGTCATTTTACAACAGACTATTAACAGTCTGTCTGGTAACTACATGCGCCGCATCTGGTAAACAGATGCGACGCATCCTATCCTTTATTTCGTTTTATTTTATTTTTATTCCAGGCTCGATACGGCGCATCTTCTTCCATAAGATACGGCGTATCGACTGACCTGATGATTTTCATTTTTATTTTTCAGTTTTATTTTTACTAACTACTAATGTATTATGCAAGTTTGAACCTTCTTAACTTAGGTGAGTTAAAGTCTTGGTGGTATTATAGATTCCTGCAATTCCTGTGGATACATCAAATATGAAGCTTAAACGTTCTCATCCACAAGAAAAATGATTTTTGCTCTTATACAAATAATGGAGGATCATACCGAGCAAATCTCAGGGGAGTTTTTCTGTTCTAATTCTTTTATTTTCCAGTTTTTAATCTTTGATACAAACAACGAGGACGTTGTTTGACTTAAGTGGGGGGATTGGAGAATTAGAACACTTACTTGTCCTAAACTTTTTCAAAATATGCTTAAAATGTGCTTAATATATCAAAATTAAAATTTTTTTAGCATGATTTTGTTTAAAGTCTAAATTACATCGCTGCACACATGACGTTATTTTCAAAAATTGTGAACTTTTCAAAATTCACAAATCTATGAGTGTGCCGGTGACTTGTAAACTTTAGAACTTGGCTTGTATACTATTCGAGACCACCATAATAAGTATTATTTACATAATTGGAATGACTTGTCTAAATTGGTAAATTTCTAGGATTACACCCAAATAGCCTTTATATGTTATGTGATATTAACTAACTACATTGGTTAGTTAACCCCCGTATAAACCCTTTTGTTACTCCCACTTTTAGAGTAAGATACCCCTAGAAAAACACTCAGAGCCATTCCTTTCGTTTCTTACACCTTTGTTATAATGTTTCGTTACACCCTTACACCTTAGCCTACCCTGTAGATTAAAATCCGTGGTTGGTTAATTGCTTTAGGCAAAGTGTGTTTCCTTACATTACCTGTATTCGCGTGCGTAATTCATTATCTTTGGTTAGGTCGGGAAATTGCACAATGCAATTGGAGTGAAAGTAAATATTGTATATCTTTGAGTTATTTTTCATGTGTTTACTACTTTCACTATTACCGTATTTCTGAAGTCATGAAAAGTATGGAAAAATTATCCAGAGTTATCATTATAGTGATGTGGTGAAATTTTACACATCTATGTTTATGTTTCAAGATTAAAAAAAAAAAAAAAAAAAAAAAAAAAAAAAAATCGAAAAAAATAAGAAAAGAAAAAGAAAAAGAATGAAAAGTTGGATGTTTGTTTTAACCAACTTATGTAAAGTTTTGTATTAAGTGGTCGATATCACCACTATTTGTTGTATATTATATTTATGGATTGAATGGGAGTTGGACGTTATGGGAACGCCAATTAAGGTTATTCTTTGATTGAGATCTTGTTGAGTATAATTCGTGTCTACCTAAAGCGTGTGTTTCAAGTGTTAAAGCGTGAGTTATTCTATGATATGAGTCTTATTCATGAGATGGTTGGGATAGTGATTAACCACACTTAGGATTTTAATTTATCTGTTTTGTTTATTTTTCATTTTACACCAATTTATATCCCAAATATTATCCATGCCCTATATTATTCTTTATCCAAACCTTTGATTTATTGAGATTAGGGATTTGAGCAATCTTAAGTATCGTAGTCGTGGATTCGGCTATGTATTTATGATTTTGTCGCCATTTTTGATATAATATTATTGGTGAAGATTACTTGGTCCTATCTTTAGCCTATTCGAGTTAAGGATTTGAGCAATTGCAAGTATCGTGTTCGTGGATTCGATCATGTATTTGTGATTTTGTCGCCTTTTCTGGAATTTGAGATCGATAGAGATTAAGGAGGATGATTAAACCTTAAACTACAAACCCTTTTTTTACCGCTTTAGACTTGTTATTCTTTGGCTTTAGTGGGGGAGATGCGTATACTTGCCAAGCTTATGATAGAATATTCGTCACGACTGGACAGTTAAACGATTAGATTTGCTTTTATCAAATTATTTTATTTTACTTCTAATTCGTTAAGTGTTTGGTTGTGTGATTATGACAAAAATGAATACATGCTTAAGTATAAAAATAAATCCTAATATCTTTTAGGATACATTTTCATAAGATTAATTATAAGGTTTACTTGGGGACAAGTAAAGTTCAAGTGAGGGGATATTTGATGAACTCAAATAAGTACATTTTATTACCATCATTTATCCTATTTATTTGACTTGTTTTATTATATTATCTGTGAGAATTGATACGTTAATGTTTACTTTTGTAATTCTCAGGTAAAAACAAGTATTATGTGAAACTTGGCGATTTTGGACTAATTATGGAGCAAAACAAGCAAGAAGTTAAGAGTCTACTGAAATGTACAAGATCAAGATCATTCTGCTCCAGATACGCCGCATCTTACTTATTATATACGGCGCATCACTATCAAGATTTCACAAGCTACGATCCAAGACAGCAAGGACATGCGCCGCATCTAAGAATGGAGTTACGCCGCATCTTCTGGCGGTGTACGAATATTCCTGAATATATTAATCTTGGACCCCACGCGAAGTTAAGTCAATGCGCCGCATCTACTTATCCTATGCGCCGCATCTAGCCCTCAGACAGAAACTATAAATACCCCAAAGTCAGACGAATTTCGAAGACTTTTGGTACGTACGATATACGAAGGACAGAAGCCCTAAGCCGAATTTAGACGAAGTAGCAGCACAAGACACACCTTGAACGAAGATACAAGAGCTGTAAGAAGGTCCTGCATGTATTCAATTCATTAAGTAGTTTTGTTTTATTGTATTAGTACACTTTAATTGATCAGGATTGATGGGCTTGTGTTATGTTATCATTCACTTCAACTCCCCTTAAAATTGCTTTCCCATTAATTAAAGTTTATATGTTGATGTCTTTGGTGACTTTTATTAGTGCATTGATAACCTCTGTGTCTAGCTGAGCATTGCTTGGGTCGCCATGCCCCTTCCTCGCCTATTTATTAGATCGCCTATGCATTCTATCGTCTGTAGAAAAGTAGGAAGAAAGATAAATAGGATAGTCATAAGTAATCATTAAGGGTTTACTCGCCGATAAGATTAGAACCAACGAGAAAGGACTTAATCTCGGTGCGTTGCATCGAACTATACACTTCATATAAAACTAGCAATAAAACAAGTGACAAGCTACTTAACTATCAGGACAGGTCTTCTTATTGTCTCAAGTATTTATCTGTGTACGTGTGTGCTACTCGCTGATTCGTGCTTATTAGTTTAGTTTATATTTAATCATAACCAAACCGTGCCAGTCTCTCAGGCTGAAACCCCCTTGCGTTAGATTAGGTTGTATAGCTAACTTAAGATATTAAAATACTGATTAGAATAACTAGATAATACGTTCCACTCTTAGTGATCGACACTCTACTTACCATTATATTCATACTGACCGGGTACACTGCTCGTTAAAGTGTGTGTGTTATTGATAAGTCGGCTAAATATAAATTTAAAACTTGAATACTGCTAAAACCACAACGACACATCGTGGGTATAAATTAGAGCATACGCACACCGCACATCAGTCACGATCAACCAAAAGACCTTCAACACAGCTTCTGCTAACTCTGATGCTGAAGATCATGACCCAGAATAGTGTGAGCATGTCGGCTCAAAGATTTACGCATCACATGGAGACATACTACTGAAAGATGACTTGGAGACACATGATGGATGATAAATTCGGAAAATACTCAAAGATCATCCAAGATAGAAGAACAGTCATCAAAAGATCACTGCTGAATGCACAAAGTTTCAAGACGTTGAAGAATCGAAGACTACGAGCTATGAAGACAAGTTCAGATGATAGAATGCTAGAATTCGAAATATTATTTCCGGGGTGACCTCCCTTAGGGGGAGATTGTTAGGAATATAAATATTCAGATGAAGGTTCGGTTACCCGAGTATCTATTTAGCATTTATATAGCTCGTAGGCTTATTATTATTATTAATAGTATTAGTATTATTAGTGTTGTTATATTTATATTTGTGGAGTGGGTCGGGTCTTTACCCACTGTCAGCTCACTCCACAGCCCACTAGGGGCACCAATATTAGGAACTATATAAACCCCTTCCCACACTTAGGAAGGGTTGAAACTCTTGTAACATTTCACCTACAAACTAATCTTACACAAGTTTTCCCTTACCTCTCTCTAACTTCTCTCTAACTCTTCCCCCATGGATCTCATCTTCCATAATCCAAGACCACCCGAATCATCCACACAATCAATATGTTTAGATCTACACTTTTTTTTTTCAATTCACGTTTTTTTTTTCTTTTTCAAACATATTCGTCCGTTTTCTTACGTATTTGTCCATTTTCATACGTTTTCGCCTGTTTTTTTACGTTTTCGCCCGTTTTCACACGTTTTCGTCCGTTTTCATACGTTTTCGTCCGTTTTTATACGTTTTCTGTCTGTTTTCATACCTTTTCATCTGTTTTAGTCTGTTTTCATATGTTTTCTTATGTTTTCGTCCGTTTTTATACGTTTTCGTCCATTTTTATAATTTTTTGTCCGATTTCAGACGTTTTCGTCCGTTTTCAGACGTCTTCGTCTATTTTCATACGTTTTTGTCCGCTTTTAAACGTTTTCGTCCGTTTTCATACGTTTAAATCTGTTTTCATACGTTTTCGTCCGTTTTTATACATTTTTGTCTGTTTTCTGACGTTTTCGTCCGTTTTCCTACATATTTGTCCGTTTTCATACGTTTTCGTCTGTTTTTAAATATTTTTAGCCGTTTTCAAACGTTTTCATACGTTTCAAAATATCACAATTGATATTCCGTGATATTCAGAATATCACTTCTCAATATCACAAGTGATATTCTCAATATCACAAGCGATTTTCCACTAATGTTTTGTAACATGAAAATCACAAGTGATATTTTGAAAATCAAAAGTAATTTTCACATTTTTTTCACTTTCTTACGTTTTCGTCCGTATTCATACGTTTTCGTCCATTTTTCTTCATTTTTATACGTTTTCGTCCGTATTCATAAGTTTCTGAATATCACAATTGATATTCTTAATACCACAAGTGATACAGAATATCACTTGTGACATTAAGAATATCAATTGTGATATTCAAAAACGTATGAAAACGGACGAAAACATAAGAAAACGAATGAATACGTATGAAAGCGTAAAAATACGTCTGAAAACGGACGAAAACGTATGAAAACGTATAAACACTGCCGAAAACGTATAAAAACTGCTGAAAACGTATGAAAACGTCTGAAAACGGACAAAAATATATAAAAATGGACGGAAACGTTTATAAACGTATAAAAATGGTCAAAAACGGATGAAAACGTCTGAAAATGGACGAAAACGTATAAAAATGCACGAAAACAGCCGAAAATGAAAACAGACGAAAACATAAAAAACAGACGAAAACTTATGAAAACGGACGAAAACGTATGAAAACGGACAAAAATGTCTGAAAACGGACGAAAGCGTATAAAAATGGAGGAAAACGTTTGAAAATTGATGAAAACATAAGAAAACGAACGAATACGTACGAAATCGTAAAAACACGTCTGAAAACGGACGAAAACGAAAGAAAACGGACGAAAACGTTTGAAAACATATAAAAACTGCCGAAAAAAGTATAGAAACTACTGAAAACGTATGAAAACGGACAAAAATATATAAAAACGGACGAAAACATATATAAACGTATGAAAATGGACGAAAACGTATGAAAATGGACGAAAACGTATAAAAACGGACGAAAATAAAAACAGACGAAAACATAAAAAAACATACGAAAACGTAAAAAAGGAGACAAAAACGTATGAAAACGGACAAAAACGTGTGAAAACGTATGAAAACGGACGAAAACGTCTGAAAACGGACAAAAATGTATAAAAGCGGACGAAAACGTATTAAAACGCACAAAAACGTCTGAAAAACTTATAAAACGGACGAAAACGTATGAAGACGAACGAAAACGTATAAAAATGGACGAAAACATATGAAAATGGACGAAAACGTATGAAAATGGACAAAAACGTCTGAAAACGAACGAAAACGTTTATGAACATATGAAAACGGACGAAAACGTATGAAAACGTAAGAAAACGGACGAAAACGTTTGAAAACGTAAGAAAGTGGAATAAAACGTGAATTTTAAAAAAAAGTCAATTAAAAAAAAAAGTGAATTAAAAATAACGTGAATTAGAAGAAGGAAAAAAAAAAAAAAAAAAAAAAAAAAAAAGTGAATAAATAAGAAAGACAAAAACATAAGAAAAAAACATTGACTTAGGTTGACCTATTAAATCTTATGTTAATCTCCACCATTGATGTTTGGTTGATGCTTTTTTGGGGTATCACCATAAGAAAAAATAAAACATTTGTTTGGTTGTTATTGGGCCCCACATTTTGGGAATGAATGAATGAAAATTTGATAGATTTCATTCCATCAAAATTTGATGGGTTTTTCTCAATCCATCCAATAAAAATTCTTTTTCTATTTGATAGAATTTTTTCAACCACATATTATTTATTCTTTTTCTTATTTTATATTTTTTTTATTTCAAAAAAATACATAAAACTTATTAAACATACATATAATTTAAATATTAATTAATTTTCTCTTTCTTTCTTTTCTTTCAAACATTTCTTAAATCCGAATCCAATTCCAATCCCACTTACGAACCAGACGCACCCTTAGTATATAAACGAACTTTTCTCATGATAGATAATCCATAACACAAAACCATTAACACTCCTAGTAATTTGCTTTTACAACATCAGTTTTTAACGTTAAAATACTTCACGTACCCTACGCATGAAGGTAAGTTCAAAAGTTTGATGAATAAGAAAGAAAAAGACGTGAGCTTTAAAATAATAAATTGTACATAGATAAGGTAATTTAAAATTTTTATATCGATGACCGATTCTCTAAAACAAATTTGTTAGACAAAGCCATATAAGGTTGTTCACAGTCGGTGACCCAAGTGACATGGGTCACTGGCTACCACGTCAGCTTTCTCTCTTCGGCGGCCAGACATTAACAAAGTGCCACAGATGATGACCAATTTTTTTTTTTTTTTTTTTTTTTTTTTTTTTTTTTTTTAATTCAAACATTTTAAACAAAAAACTTAAAATTCATTAAAAATAAAATCATTACATAAATTAAAGATTAACAAACTACGATACATGAAAATAAAACTACAAATTAAGAAAAGGAATCATCTGAAACCCAACCGTCTTCACTGGAAGATGATCTGAACTCGCCAGCATAATACTTTGCTTCCATTATGTCAAACCAGTTCTTCCTCAGGTGTTCTTCATCCCTGGCTTGCTGCTCCAAACGAGCAGCTTCCTCTTCTAGTTCACGTTGTTCTGTTTCTCGCCGGACTTCCTCATCTTGCTCCAGAAGTCTGAGTTCATCTTTAGTTAGACCAAATGGATTTGGTTCATTTTTCGGTTGGAACACCGGAAAGATATCCTTTGGTGGAGTGTGATAAAGTTCATTTGGAGGACTGGGGAATTGTTGGGAGATATCTTGGCGAGTAGGACTGGGAAATTGTTGGGAGAAATCTTTGCGAGGAGGACTGGGGAATTGTTGAGAGAAATCTTTGCGAGACATTTGCAGTTTTGAATGTTGAGTTTCGATCTTTAATTTCGATTTTGAATGTGTTTGTGTGTATATTTGAATGTGTTTGTGTTTGAATTGATGTTGGTATTTATAGTTGAAAAGGATTTTTTTTTTTTTTTTTTTTTTTTTTAATGAAATGGTTTAAATAGGTTGAAAGTATATGTGTGTGTTTTGAAACTCGGTCGAATAATAGACCGACTTTGCCCATTGCTCATACTTGACCGATATGTGACCAAAGATTCACACTCGATCCGACCGATATTTAGATCGGTCGATTAAACCGACCGACCGATTATTTCCGATCGAATGTGGGCAGCCTAACAATTAAGTTTACATTTTAGTTAGCAATGCTTAATTTATTCATCAGTTCCACATACTACCAGCACTTTCTTTCTCAATCTTCAGTTTAATTTTTTTTACATCTATGTTATTATTATTATTTTTAACGGCTTGTTAGTCGTTAGTGGTTTAGGTACAGCAGTGACATCAAATTGGGCAGTATGCTGACCTGAGACCCGCTTGCTACTCCTTTTATCGCCTGAAGGGGTAAAAGTCCCGAGTGAGACTCGAACTTGAGACCTCCCCTAGCAAAACACCCCCTACCCAAAACACCTTAAAGAAACCTTGATGGCCAACGGAGGTAGCCTAACCTAGTTGGTTACATCCACGTTGTTTTTGGTCATATATTTAAACATACAAGTTAGTCTAAAGTCACTTCCCATTAATATCATTTGGGTTGAGTTAACCAAACCCTCCCTATAGGGGAACCCTCCCTACTAGGGAGGGTTTACCTTTTGTATTTTTTTTTATATTACTCCCTTTGTCTCAAAATTATTGTCATGAAAGAGAAATCACAAAGTTTAATAAAAGTAAGGCTACTTTAGTTTTCAACCACTCAAAGAGAATATTCTCGTACTATATTCTCTAGTTTTTACTTAAAAAATAAAGTGGACAATTATTTTGAGACAACCCAAAAAGAAAATATGGACAATAATTTTGAGACGGATGGAGTATTTTTTTTTTCTTTTTTGTCCTTTTGTTGTCCTTTTTTTTTTTTTTTTTTTTTTTTTAAAAAAAATTTGGAAGTATTTATTTCTTTTGTTTTTTTTGCGTTATGTTTTTTATGTTATGTTATTTGTATTCATTTAATCTATTTCTATTTAATTAAACAACAACAACAACAACAATAACACGTTAAATATTAACACATTAAACGACTACAAAAACAACTTTATTATTCAATTAAACAACAACATTAACACATTATTTAAAACAACAACACCTACTACACATGAAGATTATTAATCTCGTCTAAAAGTTGATGGAGCATTGCACCCGACTGACATGCGTGATCTTCAAGATTCCTTGCCAATTCCAGTGATACCTCCAGCGTCTTTATTCTTGTCATCAACATCTTGTTTCATCGCTCGTATTGGAGAGGAGAGCAGCCATTTGAGGGCAGTGATTGAGAAGAAGGAGCAAACAATCACTGAGGCATCTACGGCATATTCTCGTTTCCATGCTGTGGCTGCAACTGGGCGTGATTGTCTGCTTGAAATACAACTGAAGGACCGAAGGAAACTTGATCTGTTGGCTCAACTACTGCTGCTGTCTCGTCAAAGCTTGGTGGAGAAGGATGAACTTTTGGAGAAGGTGGAAGAAGCTGAAGATTCTGATGATGAATATTAGGATGTATTGGGCATTGTCTTTTGTGTTTTGATGTATGTACTTGTCTGGGATGTATCTACCTTTTATCTTTTTATCTGAATGCTAATGAACTGATGGTGTAAAAAAATTAACTATTAATGGAAAAACTGATATAAGTATCAGTTATGTTATTAGTATTAATTGTTTATTATGTTTAAGAATTTATTAATTTTTTTTTATTTTTTTTTATTATAAAGTGTTAAAATATATATGCGTTCACTTTATTCTCTCACACACACATGAGTGTGAAACACACACTCTTTTTAGATCTGGCGAAAAAAAAATTAGGGTTTTATCTCAAATTAGGGCGATCCATTATATAACGTATTAATCAAATTAAATGATAGGTTAATTTGATCTAAGTATCGTGGTGCTTGTGTATTCAATTTCTTGTTTTAATTTTCATGAAATGATGCTCTAGTGCTTATAATCGTATGACTGTGTAGGGTTACTTATGAAATGATATGTTAGATGTTGTTGAGTATGTTTTTTTATGGGAATATTAGGAGTTTGTTTATTGATTTGTTTATCTGTTATCATATTTGGTTAAGTACTCTTGATTGAATTTGGGTATTCATTGTTTAGTATGAATTAAGAAGTTTGGGGTAATTGTATTTTTTTGTTTAATTGTTATTACAGTTTTTGAGGTTGTATGGTTGATGATATGGATGTTGTTGTTAAATAAGATGTTAGACGGAATATCAACGATGGATGTGCGGCCACCAAGGCAGCTATTGCTAAATTTTCTTGGTGACTGTACTTCCACCATTGATACTTTGTCAAATTTTGTCGATTTCACACGTTGCGACAGTTGCCTATATGAGTACAATATATTTCATTGCATATTAGTATTAGATAATACATATCAAATTGTCTGATTATAAAGTTTTTTTGATGTATTGCGGATACCGTTAAGTAAGGTTATATTGATTGTTGGTGATTGTATAGAGTATATAATGGGATGTTAATGAAATATAGTTTTACTTCATAATGAATTATGTTATCGATAGTACGAAAAGGTTTTAAGTTCTTGTATAATGGTGTCTGTGAGTTCATTTTGTTACAGTAAGTTGATATTGAAGAGTTGGCATCGTTAAAAGAACGTTTAGAGGGAAATTTCTCAAATATAAGTCTTTGGTCTGCATAGAACATGTGTATAAGCCTGCATTTGTGTTTGTTGACTATGCTAGTTCATATTTCTAGATTATATGCTTTTAATTATATGGAAGTTTATGATTATAAACTTTTATTGCTGTATTGCGGATAACAACCTTGCTTTTTAGAACTATAGCAAACATGTATTCATTATTGTTAAAAAGGCTCATTTTTTTTCAGCTTTACTTCATAATTCTAATGTCAGTTACGATATTTTTTTTTTGGGATTCTAGTCGAAAATGTATGTTCGTAAGACATTTGAAATTAGGTCTGAATGGGTTGTTTTGATACCCAAAATCTGAGTTTCTGAGTCAAATTGATAAATCTGGTGCTCCATATGCGGGTTGGGTTGTACTCAACTCGATGTGTGTAAGGTTTGAAAACTTGTGTGCTTATAGTTGTAGTTCCAGTTGTGTTGTTTTTCGTAACCTTAATGGAAGTCATGCTCAGTTGAACGATCTCGAGTCATGGGTATAAGTACCCTTAGCCGTGCGTGAAAGAGGTCATAGTTGAATGTCTTGTTTGTGCCTCGAGCCGAGAGACCATGGGTTATGGTCACAGAGCTCATCTCGAGCCTTGGTTGGCTTGTGTTCCTGCCCTTGTTGGTTCGACCATTGGGTCATTAACAACACCTAATGTGTACTATTTTTCACTCACTCTCACAAACGGTCACACTCTATAGTCGTACTCTTTTATAAGATGTTTGAAAACATGTTTATAATTTCAGGACTAAATTAAATATTGAATGCATATATTTATTACATATCAGCTGTGAACATTAGATATCTATGCTAAGATAGATTGCTGAAAGTTTCCTTGAAAACAATGTTGCGTGTGCAGTTCGCAAGTTCCGGATCCTTATCTTCGATCATTAGAATTTTAAGGCCATCAGGACTGGTGACTCTAGAGAATGCCACATAAAGTTGTCCGTGACTGAATACGGGAGTAAGCAAATAGAGACCAACATAATTAAGTGACTGACCCTGGCTTTTGTTAATGGTCATTGCATAACATGGTTTTAGAGGGAATTGCCTACGTTTCAAAACGAATGGCCACTTAGACTGTGTTGATGTGAGTATAATCCTGTGTATAATAACATTGTCCCCTACATTTGAACCTGTTAGCACCTTAGCGTGAATAACAAACTGGCCTAGATCTGTAATGAGTAACCTTGTTCCATTACATAGTCCTTTGCTTGGATTGACATTTCGCAATAACATAACGGGCAGTTCCTTTTTTAAATGAAGAGCATGTGGGGGCATACCTGGGAAATTTAACGAATTAAGGAATTCAATTGGATACAGGTCGTGCTGTTCAAGATTGTCTGTAGATCCCTTGCAAATCTCATCTGCACTGTTGTATGTAACAGTTTCTCCTTCTAACTGGTTAAACATATACTCGTTGATGGCATCAGCATCCTCATTCTTAGGAGTTAAGATTGCCCTTTCTTTGAGGTAGTCATCGTCGGTTTGTCTTGTTGTAAAATCAGGGTATGTCTCTGTAACAATTTTCTCGATAGGAGAATCCCATGATTTAATTAAAAAGTCTTTGGGAATGTCAATCCAAGTTGGCTCATCTTCCCCTTCTTTACATTTTGCTGGCAACGTGCCATCCCCCACAGCTAAAACCCATCTATTGAAATCCTTTTTTCGAGTATCAATCTGGCCATTTTCGGTATACTCATTCACACGCATGCTGCGTGTAAGGGTGAAGACCTTGCAATGATTCCATAATGCAGACTGGTTTATGCACGATTGGACAATGTCAGGCCTGCTCCCTTTTGGTATAACTGGAAGAACCTGACGAAAGACGAAAGTCACCTCCCAGTAAGACTGTTACACCTCCAAATATTCGATTCCTATTGTCTGGTTCATGATATCCTAAAATATCCTTTAGAGTCTTGTCCAATGCTTCAAAAGCATATTTTTTAGTCATTGGCGCTTCATCCCAGATGATAAGTTTAACTTCCTGCATGAGCTCTGCCATATGTGTGTTTTGCTTTATGCCACATGTACTGTTCTCCAATAATTCAAGCGGTATAACAAAACGACTATGTGCGGTTCTTCCTGCTGGTAGTAATAATGAAGCGATTCCTATATGAATTGAGACTATTAGTTCAATATGTATTTTATAAAGTTAATAGAGTAGTTTTTGTTTTGTTTGAGTATTCATTTTTACCTAAAGATGCGACAGCAAGGACGATCATACGTTCTGATCTTAACCTTGAAATGATTGTTTTGTATAAAAACGTCTTTCCGGTTCCTCCTGGTCCATATACAAAATAAAAATTGCCTTTTTTATTATGCACAGATTCAATTATCTCTTCACAGATTAATCGTTGTTCGGGATTTAACAATGAATGAAGCTGTTGATGTTCAACACTACTCTTCTTCATATCATAATTTAATGCTTCTCTGATGAGACGATTGACCAAGTTGGTTAGTAACTTTGGGTTAGGCAGCGGCAGATCTTGAAACTCTGACAAAGATCTTCCATGCCTACTTAGCAACTCTTGGATTTCTAGCAGACAATAGTTCTGGAGTTGTTCATCCGTGAATTCCAATTCGGGGTATTTAAAAAATTTCCTTTTCTTATGGAGGATATCCTCAGATAAGAACTCCCAGTTTTCTTCCCATAATTTTAAAGGCCTACTGACATCACAAAATAACAAAATTGTCACAAACATGTCACGTAGCTGTGGTCCAAACGCCCATACACTTGCTTCTGATATAGCATGCTTCCATTCGGTGTCATCATTTAAAAGGCCATACTCAAAATAGGCTTCTTTGAATGTGGAACATAATCTGGTGTTAACTGTCATGAGATTTTGAAAAGATTCAGGCCCTCTCACAATGTTTAATAGCATTCTAAGATAATATCGTTCTCCAGAAGCAGGGTGAGAGTAAACAATCCTGCCAATGCATCTTTTACGTTTTCTTTGTTTCCACATTTTGTCTTTCTCATGCCACACATAATGTTGAGGTATCTCAGCATATGTATATGCTCTCGTTGATGTATCACGCTTGTTTAATTTAAACCAGTAAGTGAACATAGTTATGTCGATACCTTCCTTTTGAATTAAGGCGAGTAAGCTTTCTAAGTCACGAAGTGTGATTGCGTTCTGATTTGGCAAGTGGTAATTCAGTCTCATTACTGATGGATATGAGTAATGGATATCATATGAAAACAAACGCCACACAGCCTCACATGGAGCTAAGAAACGACAATTCAAATAATTTTTTATTTCGTCCACCTCCAAAACTTGGACATTTCCCAAATCACCATCGATTGTAACATTCTCTTGTATAACAATTGTAGCTATGTCGGGCCCTTTATTTAAGTACTTAAATAAGTACTTAATTGCCTTTGATCTGTTGCACCATTCTACATTAATGTGGGCGTGGTACTTCATGAGGAGATAACGATTGTGAGGAACGACATATCTGTTATCATATTTAAATTTTCCTTTTATATGGTAAGATTTATTATCCCTCCGACGATAAATCTCATAGCCATCACTATCAACTATTGTTTCTTCTACAAAATGTTTAGGAAAATGTTTTGAGCACTTACCTTCAACTGTACATGGGGCGTGTTTAGCGTCTTGACCGCAAGGTCCATGTAACATAAATTCAGTTACTATTTTATATCCTTCTGGATCATTTGATTTACATGGTATCTCTGCTGTAATCATGTCATCTATCTCGCGTGCTGTTTTGAATTTCAACTCTTCTTCTAGCCATAATAGGATATGAGCGTGTGGGAGTCCACGTTTTTGAAATTCTATGACATATACAACTGAAAAGAAATGCAAGAAAAACATAAGTTGCTGCATGCATTTGATGTAGAATAGTAGGGATTCACATTTTTTAATCAAGTTGTATTACCTGCCCGTGAAGTACCAAAAATATGGTACTTTGTAAGATCATCTAACATCTCAGTTAGTTTAATCTTGAATACACGGGTCGCAATTTCTGGACGGTCATTACCTTTTTGCCCCGGGATGTGCTTTAACATTTCACTAACCTTTGGCCATTTTGGATTGGCGGTGAAAGTGATGAACAGGTCTGGATTTCCATAGGTTCGACATATAGCCATAGCATCTTGGTAGTTTTGCATCATATACCTTGGGCTGCCCGTAAAACTCCTTGGTAGAACGATACGTTTCCCGAGGCCTGCTGCATTTGTATCACCCCTTGTTACAGCGTCACACAGGTTATGATATAGATCCACTCGTAACGTATCTTGATTTTGCCTAGTCCATTTAAGTCTTTGCTCCTCAACAGCCGTGTATGCATCCACCAGGTATTGTTGAAATAATCGCCCACCTCTAAGCAAGGTAGTACCTTGGTTATTTCGCTGTTGTATTATGTACGCATAGTACTCTTTCATTGTGAGACAACCCCTTTTAGTTTTGCGTGCACCTGTGTTCTTGTGATACTGTATTTTTTCATGAAATCCTTCTTCTCCATATGGGAATAACAATGGATATTGGAGGGCCATGTATTCTGAATGCAACTCAGAAATACGTTTCAGACCTTCATCCTTGTTACTTACAACAATATCTCTCGTAGGAATACCATCACCAAAGTCGTTAGTAATTAGAGCTGCTATTTCAGGCACACTCGGTGCGTTGTATTGCCGTGATGCACCCCGACCACTTAGCAGGCGTAATTCAAACTTTGATGAATTATGGGAGTTACACCAATCCTTGGCCATTCGGAATGCCTTGGCAATTGAACTTGATTGATCGAACATTTGAATCAGGCTTGCTACTATCTTTTCATCCACCACTTCTCTACTCTCCTTGTCTATAAAAGATTTCATCCGGTTTTTTACTTCATTTCCAGTATCATAAAAGTATAGTTGTGCATATTTGGGTTGAGCACCCCTTGTAGGCAGTAGAGAACCTATTCGATGATAGCTTTGTCCATTTATTCTAAATGTATATGGTGCCCTGCCAGTATTGACTGAATGATCTATTGTCGCTCCAAAAGAAGTGTAACAAAACATGCCATTATATACTCTAATTTGTTCTTTGAATCTTAAAGATTGAGGATTGTTATAGTCCATCAGCTTGTTAAGAAGCGAAGGTGCTTCATTAAATCTGGGGAGAAGCACCTTACCTTCTTGGCAGCAAAGGGAGAATACTGGGTTGTTAGTGTTGGATCCTTTGTCACTTCTCTCTTCGTACCACATAATTGCCTTGCAATTTTGACATTCAAACGATGGAGGACCAATGTTATGATAAACCACAGGAATACCTTGACAAAATAGGTAATTACTAATGTAAATAACAATATTTTATAAATCAAATAATAGGGGTCAAGATTTATAACATATACAATTACCTGTAGATGTAAATGCAGCTCGTTTCTGGCTTTGTTTTCCTGCACGCAGATGGACTGGTCCTGTAAGAAGCAAGGTAATGGTAAGAAACACTTGTATGAAATTAAAAGTTTACCCAATGCATAAATTTTTTTAAGATATATTGACTTTTGCTATCATTTGCTTAATTAGTCACCTGAAGATGTTCTTTTTTTGTACGTGAAGGTACCTTTGGAAGTAGAAATCCTTTGGCTCGGTGGCACATCTGCTGAAGTACCTATTGGGTGCATCAGTTGATCTTACAGATTATGTTGTAAATGCAACGTTCACAAATCAGGCATGTATTTTCTCTATAATTTCCCTAATTACATACTCCAATTAAATGTTTAATGCCGGTGTTTACCTGTAGATGATTCAACTATTTCCGCCAGTTTTAAACCACAATAGCTTTGTACTCTGCCATCTTGACTGACTATTGTTTTTGAATCAATGATGAAAGATTTGTGCAACATGCCTGACATGGATGGAACTTCAGCATCTTTGGGTCGTGATCCTGTAACACACACACAAACATGGGTTTAAACAGACAAATAATTGCAACTTATGAAAAATTGTAAGTTTGAAATATACTTTTATTCATATTTTTTTATGATCTGCTTTACTTTTGTAACACATAACATTGCAATTTTGGCTACATATAGAATGAAGATGTCCAATAAACCATCTTTTGGTATTCTGTTGCTGAACTTATACAATAACTGTCATAACCAATGAAAAGTCTTCCATTTATAGAGGATGTTAAGTGTGCCCAGGTTAGTAATAGTTTTAATATTTGTTTTATTAATGATACTAAATTTCTAGATAATTCCACATTTTTTGGTTTTACTTAACAATTCAATATACGCATTTTGGTTCAGGTATATATATATATATATATCAACGATTGGTTTAGATGGATGGAAACATACAAATTTTTGCGGAAACAGCAACGATATAACATTGGATGTAAGTATCTTTCAACCCCAATAGTCACACAATTTTATACATTAAATTTAGCAAAATAACCATCAAACTTAAAAATACATAATTTATTTCTCAACATTTAGTTAAATTGGGATATTTCAAATGTAAATTTCGGCTAATCTTCCTGACTAAAGTCAGTACCATAATTATCTTGAATATTTCCATGATCTGAGCTACTTCCGTTCAATTGTGCTACCACATTTATTGTTGTCTCGTTTGCTAGTGACCATAACGAACGCATGTTTTTCATTCTTTTGTGTTTGGATTTGAAATAAAACTGTCTCAACTTCTTTGTACTTTCACCAAGTTCTATATCAGGATTTTCTTCTACATTGCGCTTTTCTTCTTTCAGCCTTGTAATGATTTCCTGAGTATTCCCATCAACTTTTGCACCTCCATTTTCAGCCTACAATGCAATATAAGTTTGTGGCCAACATAAAAAAACAAAGTATTAAATTCAAGTTAATTCTGACCTGGAGAGTGCTAATTAACAATTGTATACTCCTTAGCTTACGATAGGGCCAACGCTGAATACCCACTTCTCGACAGTGCCTTTTGAACATACTTAAACCAATATTGAATTCTTTTGCAGTTTTTGCAATTGGCATGTAGTAGTATTGTGCTATCATTTCTCTAGTGAATACCATGATGCTGAAATATGAATAACAACTGGATGAATTGGGAAAGATGGTATAACATGGCTTTTAAAGGTCTTGGGAATCTATTGATATTCCATGTAGGTTAACAGGTTTTGTAACATTTATTTTTCCATAAACACTATTTATTATAGATTTAAAACAAATTTTGTAACTGAAGTTATTCAGTTCAGTAACCCTTCATGTAGAACACTTTTGTAGCAGTTATATTTTTTGTTCATCAATCTGTCTATGCAAGTATAATATGTATCCAAAAAGGTATTACATATTTGATTGATATAAAATGATAGCAGTGTTTTTTTTATTGTAACAGATATATATTCACATCAACGTCTCATGAACAGCAAATTTTAAACACATCAAAGGAGGAACGCTGGGTACACAACATGATAAGGTTTTAAATAGATTGGTTTGCATTTCTCAAAGTTGCGTAAGAAAATGAAACTATTGATTAAAAAACCGCGTGTACAAAATTATAGAATATAGCATTTCGTTCCTTATAAATTATAAAAATAGTATACATATCTCATACATTGGGTTATTGAATATGAAAAACAGAACAATCTTGTATATTATAGATAACATATTATTCAAACCACATACAGACAATCTTTAATATAGAACATTTGCCTTTAAAATTTGTTTAAAAAAAAAATCAAGATCCCTTATCGCATGCATTTGATCAGGTGCAACAACTGTCTCGGACACAGTAGATCCACTTCAATGTACCTGCAATCAAATATTAACACAAAAGAAACGCCCGTTCCATATTGGGTAGGGGCAATAAAGCATCAATCATAAAAGAAAAATAAGAGATAGTCATATGAATCAGTTTGTGGGGTTATATCGCTGAAACAACAGTAACAAATAATCCCCAATGAAGTTATAATGAAACATATTATTCATATTCTAAGTGTCTATTTTAAAAAGACATCTTGGTATGCAGCATGTGGAAACTCATTCTGAATCTGTCACAACAATCCTGAAAATTAAATATAGACAGGAAACCATGTTAATACATGGACAAATGTAAGATAATTGGTGAAGAAAGGGTGTGTGTAACATGTGCTAACCGTCTTGGCTTCTTATTGGCAGGTGGGCCATTAGCTTCTCGTTGGACATCATCAGCAGGAATAACTTCAGTTTCAGTATCCGAATCTTCGATGTCTAACCTACAAACAATTGAATCATGATGGTCATGTTAACTCACCTCTTTTTTTTTTTTTTTTTTTTTTTTTTTTTTTTTTTTTTTTTTTTTTTGGAGGTAAATATTATTTGACTTGCATACTTCTTTTTTTTCTTATCCTCTGTAGGCTTGGCTGGTGTAGCAACTGATGGATCGTTGGGATGTGGATTGGATGATGACCCTCCAGCTACAGCTCCATCATCAACAGTGCTTGAACTACCGCTTTCCACCGTTGGTTGGCGCGGGTCTACCGTCCAGCAGGTAAAACTCTCAAAGCTTCCATACTCATAATAGGTATGAGTTTTGATTTCAAACACGTGTGTTGTGCCGATGAGATTGGTTATAGCAGATGGTAAGTTTTCGTTGTCTTCCAAACCCTGTATGGTAACGTGTGAGTAATGGACGTTAGTAATCCACATGAAATTTATAAATATACCTCATCATCATCGCCCACTATTGCTGCAGCTGGGAACTTCACCAATTCAGTTGCAGGGTCATCAAAAAGAACTACCACAGTCTGTTCAGTATCATCTAATATACCAAGTTCTAGGCGATACCTGATAGGGTTTGTTGCAGACAGCATGTATCAAGGTTAGTCATGTTATATATTGAATGAAAATGTACGCACTATTAGCAACAAAAATAACATTACCTTAAAACTGGGTATTCAACTGGCCTGTCACACGAATCACACCAGAACCGCCCATCCTTTCTGGTAATACCTTTCTTGCATTTTTCACCTCCACATGATGGATAATTCCATCCCTTCCTAGTCCGCACATTTTCAATCCGGGCCTTACAAATGAAAGTTGCTGACTGTGTAGGAATAAGGTATGGCAATATTAGGCAGGGTAATGATTCTAAAGGCACGGCAGTCACAAAAGAATACATACATCATTTTTTCGGTTGCGAGACCATATGAGGAGATTCTCAATCGTCCCTTCCCTTGGTTCAGAGTTATCTGCAAGGGATGCTACTCTTGAAGCTTCAACACTGCTATCAAACAGGTAAACAATTTGGTAAAACATACGGGATATTGGAACTTTTCAATAATAAACATTAAATTGATACATATTCAAACCTGTTCCCTGATCTCAACTCTTTAATGGCAGGGATCTCAACATCATCAAGTATCATGGTAGACGAAGTACTGGATAAATATAACTTATCTGGAAGGTAACATTATTACTTGAATTAGAATGTGAAAGTTGATTAATAGGAATAACCTAATTAGTTAAGCCCAACTCACTGTTATAGTGTTTTGCAGATGTGCAGGTCACCACAACAGGAAGCAGACCCGAATATTTTGCTTTCTTGTCAATCAGTATATCACCAAGGCCTCCCCATAGAGTCACCCGTATTGATTGCCCCTTGATGCACAACAAAAAAGATTACAATAAACGGTAAGTTCCTTGATAGATATTTCTTAAGAAAGAAGACAATTTTACAACATCGTTTGAAAACATAAATATACCAACCTTTGATTGGCCAGGTAAAAATCAAGGTTTTTCGAGCCTGTTTTCGTGTAGTTCATCCTCCCAATATTTGTTACATATCCTACAACATCTAATAGCCAACATATTTTATGCCAGGTTAGCAACATTATTTTCAGAATAATTTTTTTAAACGTACATAACTAAACAGGAAATTACCAATGAGATACTTGTTGTCTGTAGGTACAATCTGCTCTAAATCCACCAGTTGTAAAGGATACCTAACAAATCCTTGTTGCTTTACAACAGCTTTCCTTATCATTGTCGATCCATCAAATTGAAGCATAAAGGTATCG
Organism: Artemisia tridentata subsp. tridentata; assembly: GCA_021014915.2. NCBI lineage: Eukaryota > Viridiplantae > Streptophyta > Magnoliopsida > Asterales > Asteraceae > Artemisia > Artemisia tridentata. The sequence continues at coordinate 178,004,610 of CP139509.1, forward strand.
TCCTTCCTAATACGAAAGTCCTCCCTGTTTTGCATGACAATAAAAATTTTAATCGAATACACACTCCCTTCTTTTAACCTCAAAAAATTGTGAGCCACAGTCCCCTTGGCAGTACAATGAATTACACCACCCTGCGAAACAAACGTATTAAAAATGGCTATAGATTCTTATTTACTTTTACATGTATTTGTATTACACAGATTATTGTAAAGGAATGATGAATATACCTTTGCATCAGACACCAAGAAATCAGTGCTCAAGTAACGCCCAGTAACGGCATTTACATCCCACATCCTACACAGCATAACCACAATGGTTCCAGTGACTTCCAGCTGGAGATCGCCCAGGAACAACTCAGATTTTTCGGATCCAACTTCTGCAGCCATGAAGATTACAATTCGTGGACTGGCAATGGGCTTGATGACTACAATTTCTGGACAGGCAATGTGATTGAAGCCTCATTTATGCAGCCTGCATTTAATATAATTGTAATTGTAAGTTGATTTGTATTCATTGAGGTTACAAAATTGGAGACCTTTTCCATTCCATAACATCCTATTTGATGTGGATGCAATCAATATTGTATGTTTGTACGTATGAATATTCATGTAGTGTATATGTTGCTTAAACTACCTTGTACCATACAACCCTCTATGCACAATTACTCTTCCACAATAAATTAAGCCATTGAATCTTTATATATAATAGATAATACAAACAGTTATTTACAACATAGATCAGTAATCGTTCACTATGTTTTGTCGGTATAATTATTTACAACATAAATCAATAATCATTTAGAATGTTTTGTCTGTATAATTATTTACAACATAAATCAGTAAACATTGTAACATAAATCAGTAATCATTTACAATGTTTTGTCTGTATAATTATTTACAACATAAATCAGTAATCATTTACAATGTTTTGTCTGTATAATTATTTACAACATAAATCAGTAATCATTTACAATGTTTTGTTTGTATAGTTATTTACAACATAAATCAGTAATCATTTACTATGTTTGTCTTCGTCTATTCTTAGTATACATGTGTTTTCGACCGTAATATAAAGTTGCCCATTCAGATGCATTGCCAACTCTGTACGTCTCCCATTGTGGGTAAGTATCCGGAAGTGGTGAATTTGCATCTAGCGTCACACAAATGAAGTGAGCACATGCGTCATCCCCCACACGGGCAATCACAAGGGGGCCAGTTCCTTGTGATAAGTCTGGACCGAAAAAAAGCAAAAAACACGTATGACTTCGCCGGCTTCTTCCATTGGAACCTTCGGCTACCGCTCATTCTCTCATGGTCGGAGCCCGCTCAGGGACTCCTTCGAACCCAACAGACCTTCTGCTTAGCCTTCGACTAACAGGTGACCCTATCCTCAGGACTGAATGCGTTATTCCTTGTGTCGGAGGCCTAGGCTCCATTTCCATCTCTTCATCGTAATCATCACTAGAATATTCCAACTCCCTTCACATCTCAGCATTCCGAACTTGCCTCTTGCGAGCCCTTAAGAGAGATTCCAATGCTTCAAGGTTAGCTTCGACAAAGGCTGGGCTAATGACAGGTTTCGGGTTGGCTGATGTCGAAGCATGATGATTAGGTGTTACTTATGGGTAAGATTTTGTTATGAACGTGGAAGTGATAATAGGGGGAAGTTGTTACGGTCATTGACTGGTATTGGCGTCAAGGTCGAGAAACCCGGTGGGGGAGTATCTCCTCTTTCTTGGTCCATGCCGAAAATGTAGTTGATTAGTTATAAACTTGGGAATAACGAGACCAATTGTAGCAGGTCCCACAGATGACGCCACTGATTGTACAATAAATTGCCCGTCTAAGCTATTTATAGGGGAGAAAATAGGCCTTGGAGAGCTCATGCACAAATATCGGAGATCATGAGGGCGTCCCATGATTTAAGGTAACCACTAGGGCTTAGTGACCCACTATCTCTTTCTTGGCGGGAAAGCTCAAGGGAAAGAGGAGATGTGGGTATGACCAAGTCAAGGTGTTCTCCGCTCTAGTATCTTCGAAGGGTGTACCCCGAAGGGCTTAAGGCTTCGATTGACGAGTTCCCAACTGGTAACCATATCATGGATGAATGGTTTGACGCCAATGAAGATTTTAGGAGGTTGACTTGGACCTTCGAGAAGAAGGCTTCGTACAAGCTCGAAGGGGTGTCCTTCGACCTGTTCGGAGGGTACATCACCAAAGCCTTTTTCTCGAAGGCTCAAATCAACCTCCCAAAATCTTTATTGGCGTCAAACCATTCATCTGTGAAATGATTACCAGTTGGGAATCCGCCAATCGAAGCTGTGGAAAACTAGAAGGGGGGGTTGAATAGTTTTACCGATTAATATTAATTCGCTTTGTTACTCTATGTTAATTCAAAGGAAACAAACACAAGCAAGTATTCACACAATATATATGAAAAGTAAAGAGAGGAAAGATCAAACCACACAACACGGATGTTTATAGTGGTTCGGCTACAAGGACTCTCTTCCTTGCCCTACTCCACTCCTCGAGCCTCTAACTCGAGAGTTATCCTTCACTAAGAAACAAACTCTCTTCTAGGTAGAGAAAACCTTTACACGTTGCTTACTTCCTTTTCCGGTACTAAGCTAAACACCGAGTTCTACTTCAGGGCAGAACCAACCCAACGTCGCCTATACAATTACCGACACTAAGCTAGATGTCGAGTTCTTTCACAAGGGTACAACCACTCCCTACACTCTTTGTGTTTTGAGGACTAAAACACTAACCACACTCACTGAGATAAATGATACAAATAATGATGTGTGAATTACACAAAGATCACACAGTAACTATACTAAAGGTTTACACGTCTGTGTTGAACCTTGATGCTTAATCTTCTTTGCTACAAAAGATAGATCAAATGATATGAATGAATGATGTTAGTAATATGAATGAATATGTACTTAAGCTATATGAGTGATGAGAAGGCCAAGTGATCAGCTTGCTATTTATAGGCAAGCTGATAAACACTCGGCGGATCCGGCGGATCCCTTAAAAGGGATCTGTCCTTTATGTCGAAGGGATCCGTGGGTATGCCAGAGGTAAGACAGCTAAGAGATTTTCCAAATCTCTCCAATCTTTCCATATCTTTGTGTTGTCATATCAAGATCTTCCAATGTCAACTATCTTACTTGAAGATCTATCCAAGATATTACAAGATCTTACCAAGATTACATGTATGATGCATACCATGATGTCATTGTATCATTTTAGAAATAAAGTTTCCTTTTAAGAAAATAAACATATAGATGTATGAAATGTATTTCCAAGTAAACTTGTGAAATGTAAAATGTGTTCTAAAGAGACTTTAGCTAGTATTTATAAATTGCTTAAAGATATACTTTGTAATTGTCATTAACAAAACTAAGCAAAGATCGTAAAATATAAATAACGTTTTAGGATGATATTTGTATTAACAATCTCCCCCTTTTTGTTGATGACAAAACATAAAGTATATTTTTGAGCAAAAGAATAAGTATAGCATGAGTTCTTTAAAATATAGATTAAGTTTGTTTTATTTGAGTTTAAAATTTATTTTTATGCAAAAAGTGTATGTACTGTGATGATTCACAGTTATGCAAACTTAATCCTTTCTCCCCTTTTTTGTCGAAACAAAAAGAAGAGTTGCGTAGCGGAATGCGATTTTGAGAACTTTAAGAGCTCCCCCTTGTTTGATACTCCCCCTAAATGGAGTGACAAGGTAATGATGCATGATCCTACAAAACAAATGGTTAGAATATGATATGCTCCCCCTCGATGTATACTCCCCATTATAAGAGTCCCAACGTATACATTTGAAGAGTATGAGATGCTACAAAAAAAAATGTTAGTTGTGAATAGCTTCAATGGAGAAGCATAATGCATATGAAATGGTCATCCAAATAGGACTTTCAATCTAGTTGACTTGAAAAAGTCAAAATGTAGTGTCTGATCAAAATTTTGTACCTAAAGTACATGATCAAAATGTAGATTCCAAATAACTATAATGTTAGTCACCTAAATAATGATAATATGTTGTATGTTGATCACTCATAAGCATAAAAACATCACATTCATTAATTGAAAATTATGTGACAAAAGTCACAAGCATGATATGATGTTACATTACAAAATAAATCCTAAATGAAGACAACTACTACAACATCATCCTAGAAAGTTCCTAACAGCGGTTTTATTGAGGCGGATGAGAGATTGCATTGAGACGCTCGAGAACATGGTTCAAGATGAACCTCATCTCATTTTGAAGCTCATGGACCAAAATGTTGGTCCTTTGGGCCAAGTGAGCCGTTCTCTTACAATGTGCGCAATCATGACTTGAAAAGCCGGGAGGAAGACTAGGCTCCAAGTTTTGTGGTGGTGGTGGTTGGTTGTTGTTGTTGGATGGTTGTTGTTGTTGTTCATTGGTTGGTGGTGGTGTTTGGAGGGAGTTCATGAGGATGTTTTAGATGTCCATGGCTTCATTTAGGCGGTGATCTACTATACCCGAGAGAGTGTAGAGACGGTTGAGCTCTTCACTAATCTCTTCTTGGGTTTGAGGCATATTCATCCACATTGCCTCGTCAATGGCAACTAGAGTGGATGTGGGTGATAGAGGTTGTGGTTGAGGTTGGGATGATGGTGCATCATGGTATAAAGGACCATGGATATCCGGGTAAACCGGGTGAAAAAGCATGGGTTGTTGACCTTCAAAGGTCATGGGTGGAAGATTGGGTAATTTTGGTGAAAGTTCTTCTAAGTCATCAAGATGTGGTGATGTAGGAGGAGTCCTAAATAATTCCAAGGGTTGGAGTTTGGGTGATTTTGGTGGTGATGGTGATCTAACAGGCTGTGATGGAGCCGGTGGTGGAGTAGTGGCTATTGGAGTAATGGTTGGTGGTGGTGTTTGTATAACAACATTTGATGGTGTTGGGGTGGAGAGTGTAAGGAAATTTTCACTAGCAATGGGTGATGATATATTGAGAGGAGAATTTTCCTCAGATGAGGAGTTTGCTAAGTTGATAAAACAACAAGGTTTAACACTAATGCGGGCTGTTCTTCTTGGAGGTCTTGATGTGGAAGAGTTGTTTGACTTGGTCATGGTGAAGTATGATAGCTAAGATGTACAGGAGAGGAAATGGTTGTTGTGTGAAGTGATGATCCTAAAGCACTAATTTATAGGCATAAGGTATATGAGTCTGTGTGTTTGGATTTGATGTGAATCCAATAGAGAATGTTGGTTCTGAATGATTTGGAACAAAAATTTGTGCAAATCACATCACATAAGTCAATCCATAGAACTTATGTTGAGTAAGAAGAAGAAGATATGCAGTAAATGCAAAGGGGTAGTGGAAAATCCTGTGATGTGATGTACCCACGGATTTGAAGGATCCCTAAAAAGGGTTCCTTACTTGTAACAGAAAGGTAACTTACTCCTAAGATTTGAAAATTCAAATTTTGGTGGGAAATTTTGTTCTTAAGTTTCTAAGAATTTCTTAATCATTCTAAGAGTTATTAGTGATCAGTGAACCTATTCTAGAGAACACTAGAAACTAAAATCAAAGAATCGGGATGAGTCAAAAAGTTTAAAGAAATTAACCGTTATACCTGCGGATCCAAATGACAAGGCGTGCGGATCCTAAATTTGGGATCCGCCTGATCCGCAGGTTGTAAAATGACGGAGCCAACGCTAAAACTTGGCGGATCCAAATTAAGGGATCCGCCAGATCCGTCTGGCAAAAATGCTAAAACTTCACAGAGAGTATGTCATATTTCGCGTTTTTCAACGAAATCCCGAAAATTCTCTTGGAGCATATCTATCATCTAATATGTAATGCAAAACAACTAAATATGATGATACTAACACATTTTTAATCATAGATTAATCCGATCATGTGAACTTACCTTAATAGGAGTTAAGCCAAACATAGGCTTACACTTGGAAAATTGATAACATTAAGTGTTATCGACCTGCAAGTATTAGTTAGTTCACATACAATTCAAGTAGCATCATAACAAGTTAATAACATAACCATTCAACATAACATTGTCTAGAAACAATTTGTTCCAAACACTCCTATCAACTCAACTTCTTCTTCAACTTCTTCATACCCTTGTGAAGCTTCATGATCCATCGACCTAAATTCTTCACCATTCCCTTCATTTGACGATGCTCAGGTGATTCATTCTGAATTGGTGGAAGTTGTCTCAAGTACTCGGGTGGAGGAAGTCTAGAATTTGGTAAGCCGTCATCATCACTCATTGATGATGAAGATGATGAGGTTTGAGCACGAGGACGTTTGCCTTTATCAAGCGCTACCCTATGGTCGCTTAAGGGAGCAAAGGTGCGTTGGATCTCATCATAGTCGGGAACAAAACCTAAGGCATTTCTAGGAATGGGTGCAAATGCTCGATAAAGACGGGTTAAGAGCATTCCATAAGGCAATGCCATTTTTCCTTGCACTGGAATATCGGCCATTCTCTTGGCGATATAGTAAGCAAGATTGAAAGGCTGACGGGTTGACACATTGTACATCATGTGGCAAAGACAAGCATTGATGTGATCACGGTTTCCTACCGTGCACATGACATTGGCCCTTAAGACTTCTTCCAATTTCCTAAACTCGGGCTTAATCTCATTTTGCTCCATAGCAAATGGATCTCTAGCTACTTCTTTACCTCGATACATCCTAGTTGAGTTGTTCCTAGGAATGAAGAGATGCTCACGAATGACTTCTTGTGAGGCTAAAGGAGTGGCATATGGTGCCGTTCGTTCAAGATTTGACTCAAGAATGGTTAATGACCATTTATCGGTATAGACACTCGTTCCATAACTTGGAACTCCTAGGACCTCACCGAATTGATTTAAAGGGATGTTGTATTGTGTTCCATTGACACTGAAGCGAATGTTAATGTAACCATGATCATTTGACTCTAGAGTGATACTAGCATAGAATTCTAAAATGAATCGTGGAACTATTGGTTCATCAATATCTAGGAGGGAATCAAAGTGAATGGCCGCTAGTTGTTCCCTAAGATTTGTTCCTTCATAGAATGAGGAATCTACAAACCTACCCTCATGTACGTAGTGTTTTTCTAGAGCTTTGAAAGTTTCAACTTGTTGTTCACTAAGTCCTTTGGTTTTATGGTGTTTAGGTAGGTAATTGACGGTGTGTTTGTGATCATAGTTGGTGACGGGAGGCATGATTATCCTAGACACGAAAAATATATATAGTTTAGTTGAAATTATCAAAAATATATATGTCTAGTGTGTGCCTACATGGTGACAATGTGGAGGTGCGATTATCTCGACTCATTTTGATGCATGAAAATTATGTTTATGCAAGTTTTATAATAAAACAAGAGATAACCCAAACGCTCCTACTTCAATGTAGCTACATTTGAATGTACCCGAAAATACATATTAGTTATGTATTCCCTTTAGCATTCAAGAGACATGATGCAAGTGATGCTTAAAACCTAACGTTTTTGTATTTGTATGAACAATGTCCAAAAACCGTTTTTCCTAGTCGTGAGAAGATTTTAGCAAAAATTTCTCATGGGGTTTTTGATGAATGATGACAATGTACTATAAGATGCAATTTCTAACTATGAAAAACATGATTTGTTATGCAATTTGGAAAGTATGCTTCATGATTTTTCAAGAATTATGCATAACCCCAAGGTTTGGTTTTGTGCATGAAATAGAAATCCTAGACGCAGATCAGGAGTATAAACATGATAAGGATACTTACAGTGATGTTTGGAGCAAAATTTGGTTGAGAACAATGGCTTAATTTGTGAATTTGGTGAAGTATGGGATGAATTCAGTAGGTGATAAGTTTTAGGAGAGCGATGAATAGTACATGGTGTTGTTTATTTTATAATATAACAACCTGTGCATGTGACGGATCCGGCGGATCCAAAACAAAGGATCCGCCTTTGTTATCGTTTGGATCCGCGGGATCAGAACACAGTTTTTGGTTAGGGGTAATTCTACAAATAGCCCAGTCTAGTAAAGTGTTGGGCTTTTTTGGCCCCAAAAAAGTCGCTTTCCCCAAAATAGCCCAACACTTTAAGCGACTAAATCTGGGTGTGACTGATACGTACCAAACAGTCAACTATTTTCAACCACGGATGTGGTCAAATAAAGTCAAACCAATTGAGCACGATCTCCCTGGAGTATAGTGTTTTCCCGGGTCGTTATATCCCAGCGAAGCGTGAAATTGTGTTTAAAGACGAATTGTAATCAAGTGGTATTGAATGGAAAAGGGTTTTTGAATTATTGGACTAAGGAAATAAAAGGAAATAGCTTTAAACAAGCTATAGGAATAAATACAGGAAACCAAATTACTTAAAAAAATTTAGAAACCTAGAAACGTACGTTTAAATTTAAATAAACGTAAACGTACAAAATAAAAAGTGAAAATGAAGAAATATTAATCCTAAAAATATGAAAATAACTTTTTTATAAACCTAAAGATAAAAGAAAATTTTGAGAAAAAGAAAATTATTTATTTAACTATTTAATTAATTATTATTAATTAATAACTATTTATTAATTATTTAAAATGCACTAAATTAAAAGAAAATAGGAAATTAACCTAGAAAATTAAAATTTTAACTTAGATAAATCTAAAATAACCTAAAACTTATTTTAAGACTGAAAATATATTTTTTACACTTTTTATCTAATTATTATTAATTATTTATTATTTAATTACTTATTAAACTAATTTAATTTATAATAAATACTAAATGAACAAAGAAAAATCTAAAACTTTTTCTATAAATCTTAAATAAGTACAGGAAGCTAGGAAAAATATAAAGTGACAAGTGCTTAATGAAAAAGCTGAAAATAAGCCAAATGGCTTAAATAGAAGATATCACTTATTTTTATGTTGGCTTTTCTTGGATTTTCTTTTACAAATCTATTTTACTACTGATAATATGAAACTTTAATGAAAACAAAAACTATGGAACTTGAAAATAAGCAATTCGTGGGCTTATTTGCTTAACAGTCAAGCTTTTGGCTTGAAATTAAGAGTTTAAGCTTTGAATAAGTTTTAAATAAGCTACACAGAGGAAACCAAAGACAAAATAGGATCAAAACTAATTAAGTAACTAGGAATAAGTAAAAAGGGACAAAGGAATTCACTAATAAGCTTACAATAAGCAAATAAGCAATTCCAATAAACACTGCTATCCAAACAGGCCTGCAGGCAAATGTAAGGCTAATTTAAGCTTATCAAATAAGCTAGAAAGCCAAAAATAAGCCTGGAACTAGCAAGTTAGACTGGTGGGCTTTCCAAAAAGCCAAAGATCACAGTATGGGGTCCACTAATGAGCTTATGAAGAGCTTTATGAAAAAGGGCAATTATACTGACTATCAGTATATACTGATGAAATGGGACAAGTTTAAAGCTAGTAGCAGGCTTATCAAATAAGCTGCAAAATGCCAAACAAGAATTGGAACCTTGAGTCTGGTGGATAAGCTTTATAAAAATCCAAAGAACACAAGCTTAAGCTTTCTGATGAGCTTTTGATGAGCTTGTGAAAGTGACTCACCTATACTGATGACTCAGTATAAGGAGTTGTATTTAGCAAAACACATAAGCATGATAAGCAGTACAAATAAGCAGCAAATGAACATATGAGCATACAAGTACCAAACTAGCCAGAAGGGCTTCACAAAGAACCAAAATTCACAAGCTAACAAGCACTAATGAAGCTTATGCAAGCTTCAAAAAGTTACTAAGTGAACTGTGCACAGGGCAAGTAAAAAGCTAAACAGGCAACTTTAGGTCTACTTTTTAATAAGCAAATGAAACTGAAAATGGGGTTTTCTTCTTGATTCAGATAGACAAGCAACCAAATAACATAATTAAGCAAAGATTATCTATCTCCAATCTATATTAAACCCTACAAATGATCTAAAAGACTGTTCTATTTTGACAGTTATAAAAACTTTGACTTTTTAAGTTACACTAATAAGTTGACTATTATGAATTTTAATCTAGATTCTGCTTACTGATTATGATGTATTAAGTTGAACTAAGATGAGATTAAGCTAGATTACCAAGTATTGAGCAACTGTGATGAATTTCACACTCTAAATCCTAACAGTGAACAATTAAAGGTGAGATCAAAGGTAATTTTGACTTTTTAACAATTGAACACTGGTTTTTAAGGTTTCACTGAGTTAATATTAACCAATGTAACATGTAGCAACAGCCAACAATACCACAAACAACCAGCAACACAGCTAAAACAGTATGATCCAAACACCCCTTAAACAACTGATTTTTATGATTTTCAAAGCAAATGGCCGGTAGTATTAAACCATGCAACTGATTTCAAACCTCATAATATCATTACACAAGACTTATTGAGCATTAAACAATAGCAGAACTAGCATGAAACTCAGAAATGACAAATTTACTTATTTGACTGAGATAATGAGATTTTAAGCAATAAGCAATTCCAAAGAACTAACAAACTGTTTTAACCAATCTTACCACTTAACAATTACCACAGAACATAAAAATGCCAAGATACAAGCATGAAACACAGTCTTACAGTGAAATGCCAAAAATTGAGAACTTTGCTTACAAATGGAATCCAGCTGAATAACCAAGAACAAGGACCAAGAACCAATTGTAATAGCTTTTCACTCAGCTTCTGAACCAAAGGCCATCCAATATTCACCCTGCTCCAGCTTTCTTGATCATCTTCAGTGAATTTTTGATCTTTTATCTAACTTATGTGATTTTTTTGGTATTTTTGGATTTTAACTCTAAACTGATTTTTAAGGTTACTAAAAGCTTTCAGAAGCTTTCTAGGAGCTTATATGATCTTAACAAGTCCTTAACATCCACTACAACAACATATAAGTAAACTTGAGAATTTGAACTTGAAAATGGCATAAACTAAATTCGTACTTGAAAATTGAAATTGATTACTTAAAAAGGTTTACAATACACTGAAATAACTTAATTCAAGACTTGAAAGCTTAAACATACACTAGAAATTGAAAATTAACTAATACGACATACATTAACTAAAATTACACTAGATATCTTTTCTCCTTGCTTCTCCTTCTTTCTTTATAGCCTTTTTGAGTTTCTTGTCGACCTCTGAACATTTCCCACTTGATCTTGGCCCTTGATTTGGCCAAATTCATCATAATCGTCCATTTGGACTTTTGGCGCCAAAACGTACAAAAGCAGGAATAGGCTATTTTGAGGCAATTAAAGAATTGTGGATGTTTGTGGAGGTGGAGGGGACAATTTGGATAGTAGGTATGGGGCTGGGGTTGAGGTGGCAACATAACCAGGCAAGTTGAGTACTTCTCAGTGGAAAAGTGGGAGGGAAGCATTTAATGCATAGTGGGTATATGAGAGGAGGGGGGATGAGCTGGAGAGTAGTATAGGTGAGGTGGAAAGGTGGTGAGGTGGTGGAAAAACCATGGCGGTTTGTGGTTTGCAGGTGAAGGTGAGGAGAGGGAACAGGGAAGATGGTATTTTTGGAGGGATTGGGTTTGACCGAGGGTTGACCCTGGTTTTATTAATAAGGGTTGGGTTTGGACTGGGTTCAAATGAGGGAGAGGGTTCAAAAGGGGGTTTGGCAGGGTCAGTTTGGTTTGTAGTTAAGGTTAAGGTTTGTTTTGTAGAAATTTAAACCCAAGGACCAAACTTGTATTTTCTGAAAATTGGAGGACCAAAGTTGTACATCTTCCAAAATAAACCAAGGGTGATTCCTGCCATGTTCCAATAATCCAGGGACCATACATGAAATTTCCAATAATAAAATTTTCCCAGGGACCATTTTTGCAAATTCTGAAAGTGCAGGGACCAAACTTGTAAATTATTGAAACTTTTCACCAAAGGACTAAATATGACAACTTATGATTTCAAAAGGACCTTTGGTGACTTTTCTTACAAAACAAATGCCTAGGGACTAAATTTGACAAGTTTTGAAAGTTGAGGGACTGAAATTGCCAATTTTGCAAACTTTGTTCGTTTTTTCAATTGTTTTCAAACATTTTTCATTTGAAACATATAAAACACAATCCCTGGGATATTTTCAGTATTTTTATGCATTTCTGAGTGTTTTTGGATGTTTTGGCAGTTCAGATACGACAAAAATGATGAGTATTTACACACTCATCAGTGACATGTGGCGGAAAAAAGTCGCTTAAGCGACTTTTTGTAAATTAAGCGACTTTCGATTAAGCCCAGCAGTAGAAACAGATGCACTAGCAGTAGATTGAAAAAAAAGTCGCTTAAGCGACTTTTTTTGAATTAAGCGACTTTTTTTCCGCCACATGTCACTCCCAGATTCAGTCGCTTAAAGTGTTGGGCTATTTTGGGAAAGCGACTTTTTTGGGGCCAAAAAAGCCCAACACTTTACTAGACCGGGCTATGTCTATATTTAGCCCTTTTGGTTAAGTGTCGAGTTTGGTTAAACTAAGATTTACGCTACTGTCTATTCTAATCATTAGGTTCCATTAATCCTAATCCAAGTCTAAGGTAGTTGAAAGGTTCTCTTTTGAGAGGTTTTGTGAGGATGTCGGCAATGTTGTCCTCTGAGGAAACTTTCTCAATTGAGATATTTCCCTTCTGAACATTGTCGTGTAGGAAATGATGACGTATTTCAATGTGTTTGGTTCTAGCGTGTTGGACCGTATTTTTGCTGAGGTCGATAGCTCCTTTGTTGTCACAAAGAATGGGGATGTCGTTGAGTTCGATTCCATAGTCTACGAGAGCTTGTTTCATCCACAGTGCTTGTTGACACGCCTTTCCTGCAGACACATACTCTGCCTCTGTCGTTGAGATTGCGAGGGCTGTTTGTTTCTTAGCGAACCATAAGGTGAGACAATGTCCTACAAAAGTACAAATACCACTAGTACTTTTCCTATCAACATAGTCACCGGCATGGTCTGAGTCGGCATACACTATGGTTTCTACACCCGTTCCTTTGGGATACCATAATCCTACATGTGTAGTGCCTTTGATGTACCTAAATATCCGTTTAACGGCTTCAAGATGGGATATTTTGGGATCTTCTTGAAAACGTGCACATAGACAAACACTAAACATAATGTCCGCCCTACTAGCCGTAAGATAGAGTAAACTACCAATGATTCCCCTATATTTAGTGCTATCTACGGATTCATTTTCTTCATCCTTTGTGAGTTTGGTTTCGGAGGACATAGGTGTTTTCATTGGTTTTGAGTCTTCAAGACCAAACTTCTTAAGCATATCTTTGATATACTTTGATTGGTTGAAGAATATCCCATCTTCTAATTGTTTTATTTGGAGACCTAAGAAAAAGTTTAGTTCCCCCATCATACTCATTTCAAACTCGTCATGCATGATTTTTGAGAAATCATCACATAACTCTTGACAAGTTGAACCAAATATAATGTCATCCACATATATCTGGACGATGATAATATGTGATCCCTTTTTCTTGGTGAAGAGAGTGTTATCTATTAGGCCCATGGTGTACTTATGGTCAACTAAGAAGGTCTTAAGTCGATCATACCAAGCTTTTGGTGCTTGCTTAAGTCCGTATAAAGCTTTCTTTAATTTCTAAACATGATTTGGTTTTTCAAAATCGGCAAAGCCGGGAGGTTGTGCTACATATACCTCTTCATTTATAAAGCCATTTAAAAATGGACTTTTGACATCCATTTGAAATAATTTAAAATCATGTGCACATGCATATGCAAGTAGTATTCTAATAGACTCAAGTCTAGCTATGGGTGCAAATGTTTCATCGTAATCTATTCCTTCTTGTTGATTGTAGCCTTGTGCTACTAGTCTAGCTTTGTTTCTAGATACTATGCCATTTTCATCCATTTTATTTCTAAAAACCCATTTGGTACCTATTATGGTTTGATTTTTAGGTTGAGGAACTAATGTCCAAACGTCATTCCTAATAAATTGATTTAATTCTTCTTGCATCGCAATGACCCAAGATTCATCTTTTATTGCTTCATTTATATTTTTAGGTTCTATTGTTAAAACAAAACAAAAGAAATTACTTTCATTTTGAGCTTTAGACCTTAATGTTCTTTCATTGAGTTTTCCTATGACGTTTTCTAATGGATGACTTTTATCTTCTTTGATGTTGACTAAATCTCTTTTTACTGGTTCATCTTCTTTATCATTTTCAACATTTTCCTGATTATCAACCATTTGGTTTTCAACTAAGTCATCATCTACCAAAGGTGATGTCTTAGAGGGAGGTGGACATTCATCGAATGTTACGTTCAATGATTCCTCGACTCTTGAGGTTTCCTTGTTCAAAACTATGTATGCTTTACTAGTTTGTGAATATCCTAGAAATATACCTTCATACGACTTTGGGTCAAATTTGGTGAGATAATCCTTTGTGTTTAAAATGAAGCACTTGCTTCCAAACACTCTAAAATATCCTAAAGTAGGCTTTTTGCCTTGATAAAGTTCATAAGGAGTTTTATTTAAAAATGGTCTAATTAAAACTCTATTTAGGATATATGTGGAAGTATCTACTGCGTGACACCAAAACTTTTGAGGTATGTTTTGTTCATTTAACATAGTTCTACTCATTTCTTGAATTGTCCTATTTTTTCGTTCTACTACACCATTAGATTGTGGAGTTCGAGGAGCCGAGAAATTATGAGTTATTCCATTTTTATCAAAGAATGTTCCGAATTGGATTTCGTTGTCAAATTCTCGACCATGGTCAGTTCTAATAGATACTATGTTACTTCCTAATTGATTTTGAATTTTCTTGCTTAGAATTTCAAATTTATCAAAGGCCGCATTTTTGGTTTTCAAAAATTTAGTCCATGTATACCTAGAGTAATCATCTACTATAACTAATGTGTAAAAATTACCTCCATAACTTTGTATAGCCGACGGGACAAACAAATCCATATGTAACAATTCTAGACACCTAGATGTAGATACCATGTTTTTAGCCTTATGGCTATTATGCACTTGTTTCCCAATTTTGCAAGCATCACAAAAGTGTTGGTCATATCTCAACTTAGGTAGGTTCCTAACGAGTTCTTTGGATGATAAGGATTGAATTAACCTCATATTGGCGTGACCTAAGCGTCGATGCCATAAGGTTGAGTTTTCGTCCAGAGAAGTAAGACAAAGCTTGTCTTTCGGTGTTTTATCTAATTTCATAACATATACATTATTCTTTAAGACACCTTTTCCTACTGTTATGCCATCTTTAAGTATTTTACTTCCATTTTCACTAAAAAGGACGTTATACTTTTTGCGGCACAATTGACTTATACTAAGTAAGTTAAAACCTAAATTATCAACATGAGCAACATCATCAATAGAGAGAGAGTCATGAGAGATTGTACCTTTTTCGATGATTTTACTTTTAAGCTTGCTACCAAATGTGACATTACCTCCGTCGTACACTTGGTAAGTGGAGAAAAGGCTTTTGTTTCCCGTCATGTGTCTTGAACACCCACTATCTTTGATCCACTCATCAGGTTCAAGATCAACTTTTAAGCACACCTAAGTTCAATAAAGACTCAAGCGTTTGGTCCCCAATATCTCATGGGTCCGTTTGTGTTAAACATAACATTATCATGGTTCATGTAAGCAAATGGAGGATAATAGTTACATGGCATGTAATTGGGACCTTGAAAGTTTCTAGGCATATTTTGGTTCCAATTATTTTGATAATGATGTTGTGAATTAACATTACTCTTAGGAAAGGGGTGTTTGGGAAAACTAGTTTGAGGTCTCTGTTGTGTTGTTTTAACTCTATACTCATTCCTAGCTTGACCTTTCCCTATAAACACAGCTGGTTTTAGCTTGTTATTAGTTGTACTAGTACTAGATTTTCTAGTGACCTTAACAAATTCAGTACGGTCTGTTTTCTGAACCTTCTGTTCAACTTCTGTACCCGCGGATCCCTTGGGTACAACTGGCGGATCCAAAACTTTGGATCCGTCGGATCCGTGAGCTTCTGACTTAGTTGAAACAGTTTCTTTTTCATTCACAGTTTGTTTCTTAAAGTCACTTAAGGTTCCTAGTTTCATAAAACCTAATCCGGTTTTATCATGAGGAAGTTTTTGCATCTTCATTATCTCATCTGCACAACTTATGTTTTTATCAAATCTTTTAAATTTAGAGTTTTGCTTAATGAGATCTTCCTGTGAAGTTTTTAGTGCATCTAATTCTAATTTTAGTTCTTGACAAGAGACACATGTATCTTTACTATTTTTCCCTTTTTCCATTCGTATCTCTTTTTCTTTAAGCCAATACACTTCTTTTTCTAAAAGTGTTGTTTTAGTTTTCAAGAATTTGTTTTTGTTGATGATTTTTAATGTGATATCACACAGCTTGTTATATTCTATTTCTAAGGTTTCATCATCTATAGAGGAGTATGAGTCAGAATGTACCTCTTCTGTGTCATGAGCCATAAGGGCAACTTCGTTGTTCTTAGGCTCATCATCATCTCCTTCACTATCACTCCAAGCTCCACTAATGAATGCTTTTTGAGACTTGTTCTTTGGAGGCTTTGGAAATTCACCTATAAAGTGACCAGAATCTCCACATCTATAGCACTTCCTATCTAACTTTCCCTTTCTATCATCACGGTCTTTTCGTAAAGATTTCTTTTCTTCATGAGGTGGTTTTACGAACTTTCCTCGTTTCCTGAAGAACTTCTTGAAATCTCTTACGGCCATGGCATATTCTTCGTCTTCTCTACTTGAACAAGACTCTTCATCATCACTTGACTCAACTCTAGCTTTCAAGGCAATGGACTTTATTTTCTCCTTCTTCCCTTTAACTATTTCTGAATCCTTTTCCATCACCATTTCGTGAACTTTGAGATTTCCTATGGGCTCATCTAGTGTCATGCTCGAGAGATCCTTGGATTCTTCAATAGCCGTCACCTTTGCTCTCCACTTAGGATGAAGTGCTCTAAGAAATTTTCTGACAAAGTTCTTACTAGAAAAAGATTCGTCAAGTGCTTTAAGAGATGTAATAATAGTATTAAACTTAGCAAAAGCACCATCAATGGTCTCATCTTTAGAGATAACAAATTGTTCATATTGTTGAACAAGAAGATCAATTTTGTTATCTTTGACTTGTGAGTTCCCTTGATGAGTGATAATAAGAGATTGCCAAATATCTTTAGCCATTTTACACATAAAGACTCTTTCATATTCTTTCTTAGGTAAGGCATTGTAAAGCATCATTTTGGCTTCATTGTTTTTGGCAATCAACTTCTTTTGCTCATCACTGTGACGAGTAAGAGAAGCTCCTACATCCCGACCACCCGAAATATCATTACTAATGGGCTTGTAATCACCCTCAACAATTATATACCACAGATCTATGTCCTTTGACTTTACATATGTCTCAAAGCGATTCTTCCAATATATAAAGCAATTTGGTTCAAATAGAGGTGGTCTTTGCATAGATTGCCCTTCTTTAAAGTTTTCAAAATCCATGGATCGTTTTAAGTTTTAAAATACAATATATTTTAAAAGTCTTAAGTAACGTAGCTCTTGATGCCAATTGTGAAAAACTATAAGGGGGGGTTGAATAGTTTTACCGATTAATATTAATTCGTTTTGTTACTCTATGTTAATTCAAATGAAACAAACACAAGCAAGTATTCACACAATATATATGAAAAGTAAAGAGAGGAAAGATCAAACCACACAACACGGATGTTTATAGTGGTTCGGCTACAAGGACTCTCTTCCTTGCCCTACTCCACTCCTCGAGCCTCTAACTCGAGAGTTATCCTTCACTAAGAAACAAACTCTCTTCTAGGTAGAGAAAACCTTTACACGTTGCTTACTTCCTTTTCCGGTACTAAGCTAAACACCGAGTTCTACTTCAGGGCAGAACCAACCCAACGTCGCCTATACAATTACCGACACTAAGCTAGATGTCGAGTTCTTTCACAAGGGTACAACCACTCCCTACACTCTTTGTGTTTTGAGGACTAAAACACTAACCACACTCACTGAGATAAATGATACAAATAATGATGTGTGAATTACACAAAGATCACACAGTAACTATACTAAAGGTTTACACGTCTGTGTTGAACCTTGATGCTTAATCTTCTTTGCTACAAAAGATAGATCAAATGATATGAATGAATGATGTTAGTAATATGAATGAATATGTACTTAAGCTATATGAGTGATGAGAAGGCCAAGTGATCAGCTTGCTATTTATAGGCAAGCTGATAAACACTCAGCGGATCCGGCGGATCCCTTAAAAGGGATCCGTCCTTTATGTCGAAGGGATCCGTGGGTATGCCAGAGGTAAGACAGCTAAGAGATTTTCCAAATCTCTCCAATCTTTTCATATCTTTGTGTTGTCATATCAAGATCTTCTAATGTCAACTATCTTACTTGAAGATCTATCCAAGATATTACAAGATCTTACCAAGATTACATGTATGATGCATACCATGATGTCATTGTATCATTTTAGAAATAAAGTTTCCTTTTAAGGAAATAAACATGTAGATGTATGAAATGTATTTCCAAGTAAACTTGTGAAATGTAAAATGTGTTCTAAAGAGACTTTAGCTAGTATTTATAAATTGCTTAAAGATATACTTTGTAATTGTCATTAACAAAACTAAGCAAAGATCGTAAAATATAAATAACGTTTTTAGGACGATATTTGTATTAACAGAAGCCTTAAGCCCTACGGGATTTGGCCTTCAAAGATACTAAAGTGGAGGAGACCTTGACTTGGTCATACCCACGTCCCCTCTTCCTCTTGAGATTTCCCGCCAAGAAAGAGATAGTGGGTCACTAAGCCCTAGCGGTTACCTTAAATCATGGGACACCCCCATGATCTTTGATATTTGTGCAAGAGCTATCCAAGGCATATTTCTCCCCTATAAATAGCTTGGACGGGTCATTGATGATGGTACGCTCACTTAACACATACATTCTCCTCTCAAACTTACCTATTTACCATATCATATACTTATTCGCACGTTGGAGGTGGTTCGCAGGGTCTCATCCCTGCGCAATCACTTAACGTAATGTTTTCGTATTTCTTTTTTCAGGTTAACAACAAGCTTGACATATCTATACATCCCCTATATCCTTCGATCACCATCGCAAGGCCTGGTAGTGCAACATATTGTACAATCAGTATGGGTTTGAAAGGTAAGAAGGCATTTGTCAAATGTAGATGCGATTCAACATATGAAAAACAAGTCTCGAAGAAGATGTTCAGTTCAGTGAGGTTTAACAATACCTCTTTTAACGATATTTGATTTACTCAATCTCAAGATATTGAAAAAAGAATCTCAAGTATCTATGAAGTTAAATGCGGGAAAATCTTAAAAGCAAACATGGATAAAGCAAGTCTTCATAAGATTCAGCACCTTTCTAGAGTTGGTAAAAATATGCAAAAGTTGTCTAACATTATTCCTTAAAAAAAGAGTATATCTCTTACCTAAAGTAGAAACATTTAATGCATTTCAACACGTGGAAAGAGTATGATTTGCGGAAACCTTAATTTTCTGCTATAAAAGAGAATATTTATAGTGGAATAAATGTATCTCTTGCAATTACTGTGATTCGCATTCAAGAGAGCATTTAGTTCTTAAATTGAATTTGGCCGTTGAACGTTCAGTTAGTAAGGAAAAATTCATAATTAAACACTAATTTGGTTTGTATTTAAGTTAGACAGGAGATCATCAAATTGTCGAGATTGTTATTCCGTAAAATTTTTTTGTAAATTATTTGATTCATTTCTAATAATAATTTAAACATTAAAAATCTTGTTGTTTAATTCTTATTTAAAACTGCACTTTATTTGTTCTTAATAAAATTGTTTTAAACCACAATTGTTATCATGGAAAGTATGGTTGTATAACTTTGGTTTTATATTACAATCACTATAAAGGGAACGACATAAAAGACACATAGTTTCTTAAAAGGGTTATTATATTAAAACCCTCTATGATGTGACAATAGAGGGTTTTAGTCAAAAAGTACAGATCGCGATACATAACGTACAAACCCATAATACACAGGGCCCAACGAAACCCCCTCTATGGGAGGGTCCGTATAAACTCCCCCTTCTTAAAATTACCTAGTTGAGTCATCCTTCTTAAAATTCGTTAATTAATGCGCTGACGACATGGAAGAGCTGACCAATTAAATTGGTGACAGAACAGCTTGCAACGACTTGAGGTCCCTCTCAATAGTCACAACACAAACAATATGGTGCAAACCTGATCCCAACATTCTGCTCGATTATGGGCTGATTCCTACATCTAAGATAAAATCGCTCTCCTTAGTGCGACGAAACCTAATCTGATGTGATGGCAACACAAACAAACATCCTTCCACTTCTTCAATTCATTCTAGGCCGCAAACCACATAAATCTTACAATTTTGCAACCGGTTTATAAGCAAAGTCTGAAAACACCTGTTAAATATCAAGTTCACTTCAAGTTGGTCAAATCTATATACACATATTCTCCATTATCATCCACGCATGCTTATACAAAGATATGGTGTCATATTTAAAGTTAATATTGTGCAAAATTGCGACCGGATTTTCTACCTCATTTAATGATCAGCACACAAAAAGTGCTTAAGTATGTATATAGATATGAATTTAAATATACCTGGAAATAAGTTTTAACAAAGCCAATTAAATATCATCTAATGATTAGTAACTGCCAAAATAGAGATGCAATATATTTAAAAACAGCCAATAAGAGTATTGGATTAGTGATCTCTTTTTTCTTTTCTTTTTAATTATAAATTAAATAACTAACATCACAATGTCTCTACTGCACTATAAATATGAACCACCATTGGCTTGCATACTTCCACCAAAGAGCTCCATAAACAAACTCGTATTTGAACGATGGAGTCTTCACTTTCTTTTTTCGCTCTCTTTTCACTAATCATGGTATAATAATTCCCTAGTTTAATATTTTTTACTTATTAAGTTTATGGCAAAACATTACTATTTATGTAGATATTAATAACTGTTCTTATACTAACGTGTTGACCTTGAGCAGATTGCTAATGTCATTGATGCTAGGCCAAATCCTGGAGAATACAAGCCGAACTCACTTCCAACAAAGAAAAGTCATGATTGTCTTACAAATGAGAAAAAGTTTGAACAAAACAAAGAATTTGAGCCACGACCAAACATCTCGGTATATGAACATAGCGAGGGTTTAAAAGCCGAGATGTTTGACAAAGATTTTGAACCTAGGCCAAACATTTCCATGTACGATAATGGTGCAAGTTTAAATAGTAAGAAGACGTCTCAAGAAGAGTTTGAGCCACGGCCAAACATCTCTGTTTATGATAACGGTGTTGGTTTGAATGGTAAGAAGACACTTGACGACGAGTTTGAACCAAGACCAAATATTTCGGTTTACAGTGGCTAAGGTTTTATCATAAAAATGAACCTTTATCACCCACATGTCTAGCAATGTAATATGAACTGTGTGATTTATTCAAATAAAAAGTAACTTTTTATTGTTTGACATAGAACGGGCCAAATGGGTGTTTGGATAAGTTATTTAATTCAAAAACATGACTGGTCAAATTTCGGGATTTTTTACAGTTAGTACCGGTACCGTATTAGTGGTACCGAATTTTTTTTGGCTCGATTCATGATACCGGTACCGTACCGTGTATTAGGAGTCCGTACCGTTTCGTTACGGTACCGGTACGATTCAGGTTCGGTACCGGGATTCGGGTCCAAATGCTCATCCCTATCTCACTCTATGATAACGGTGTTGGTTTGAATGATATATAAGAAGACACATAACAACCGGTTTGATCCAAGACCAAATGTTTCAGTTTATCACGGTTAAGGTTTAATTATGAAGTGTGTGATTCATTTAAAGCATAAATAGAATAGTTTGTATGTCATAGAATCATGCTTTTTAAGTTTTAACGTGAAGAATGGAACATTGTTTCATATAAATTTCTATAATTTTGTTGGCATTTTTAAGGATGAATTCCAATTACTTCTATTGACATTGAATGTTTCAGAGAATTATACTCAATGTAGTAACGTTTCTGGAACTTAATTAACGAGTAAAACAAGGGAGAACGATATCCAGTTCATTTTCATTTCGAGCCTAAATAGGTCGAGTATTGTTCTATAAAAAAGTACAACCGACTCATACATGAGAACCGTGACTACTACTTTTTCTCTGCAATTATCTCCGGAATAGGAATATCGTTATTAGACCAAAGACCTTTTAAACCAAGCTATAAAACCCATGATGAACACAAAATGCCTAGAATGCTGATTTGATGGTAAATCACAAGACACCTTTATCCTGTTTAAAAGCTTCATATGTAACGTAAATGAAACTGTTGCAGTTGTATACACCCTCATGGCCCACACCCAAAGCTGCGCGTCTAGATTTGAAGTTGAGCTTCATTGCAAATGCCCGTCTCAATCGGTGAATGAAATGTTTGGAGCTTGGTCAATCCAACCAATTGAGATCAACATCTTTGAATATGCCATGGTC
Organism: Artemisia tridentata subsp. tridentata; assembly: GCA_021014915.2. Taxonomy (NCBI): domain Eukaryota; kingdom Viridiplantae; phylum Streptophyta; class Magnoliopsida; order Asterales; family Asteraceae; genus Artemisia; species Artemisia tridentata. Next base: position 178,027,163 of record CP139509.1, read on the forward strand.
TAAAGTCTACACTATCAACTTTGGATCTTTCATCAGTATTACACTAGATGAAGATGAGCACAAAGTGACCCTTGTAAAACTTGGGCATCCTAAATTCAGACGTGGATAGCGCCTAAGATATTTGAGATTACGTGTTCTATCTTGCAATAGCACATGTAACAATCAAAAAAAAAAAAAAAAAAAAAAAAACATTTGCATTTCATTTCACTTAATTTTCATAGAGATAAGTATCGAGGCGGTCAAGTCAAAGCCCATGAAATAGATTCAATCGCGGTGGCAAGAAGAAGAAGTGATCTAGCATACATTAGTAACACTGTATTTTGTATGATCTAGTCATCTAAACTTAAATGGACATTGCAATTGATATAACTTCTATAACAGAACTGCATGTTCGCTGCAGTGTCTCAGTTGATGATATATATTCATCTTTGGCCAATCAAATAAGATCCAACAACTGCATTATTATGTTGGTCTTCAAAAAATACAAACTGATCAGGAAAGATTCTTATGAATTGACAATCACTTGCATTAAGGTCATTCTGAAATATTCATTTGATCTACCTGGTTGCACCCCCATCTTCACATTTTCGCCCAAAATGTCTTCTAACATGTCTTCGTATTGGAGAGCCAAAATGTCATTCCATAGTCTTAAAATCATGGTTGAATGCCATGTAACCGTTTTTAAAGGTGGAGAGATAGACAGGTTGGATAGTGTCCTAATTGAATCGAGTCCTTTTCTAGTACCGGTCGAAATGGGTTCCCACAAACACTTTTTTGTCCATTTAACAAGTCTTCTTATGAATAACTAGTGTGTTATGTATCTTTACAAGAGCAACAGTATAACAATAATAATCAGAATTATTACATAACACAATGTCAAAGGTTATATACAATAAAACATAGACTATGGCAACTTTCAACCCGTTCGACCCATTTGACAAAATGACCCGCTCCTCTATTGGCTATTCAAGATAAAACACAACCCAAATCGACCTAGTCATAGTATATTGGTAGAAAGTACCAACATTAGTTGTGGTGATATTTGAAGTCAATGAAGTTTATGCTTAATCCAAAAGTTTGTATACTTGATATCTTAAAACCAAGACATTTTTTTGACATGTGGGATCTTTTGGTGCATAATCTTTGAAGTGTTAGTTATGCTTCCTTTTAGGTCTCCTAAGTGTGAAGGGACTTTGAAGAAATATGGAAGCGAACATAAAACTGTAGATTGAAATTAAGGCTACGGTTACATGTATGTCCACAGTCATGACAAATTCAACCAATAGTGAGTGTCAACAAGATTAAGCAAATGGATAAACAATCAAATAAAAAGAAAGGAATTTGCAAATAAATGCTACAGATGTCTTTCATCGGTCATGACCCATTCAACCAAATAGTGAGTGGGCACAAGATTAAGCAAACGGATATACAATCGAATATAATGAAAGGAACTCGCTAAAACCAAACAATAATATACAATCAAATAAAATGAGGGGAAATCACAACACTAAAATATAATTTAATGTTTGCTTTGACCAAAAACTAATTTTTCAAAAAGAGGCGTACCTGTTTATTAAACTTGCCTACTCACGTCGTCCTTTTCCGGGTAGAAATACATAGAATCAGATACTTTAGTTCCATTTAACTTTCCAAGTTCAAATTTTTACTGTATCAATGCGTTGACTTTCGGGCAGAATTGACCAATTTGGCGACTGAACAGCTCGCAACCACTGGAAATCATCCACATTTGCCCAACTCCCAGTATCATCATATAGATTGGACTCCTTGAGATCATTCTCAATCCCGTCATAACACAAACAGTAAGGTGCAAATCTGACCCCAGAACTCTGCTCAATAATGGGCCGACTCCGACATCGAAGATAAAAATCAGTCCCCTTAGCATGATGAATCCTAATCTGATGTGATGCCAGCACAAACAAACACCCTTCCACTTCTTCAATCAAGATTGAACCCAATACTGGACCCACATAAATCTTACAGTTTTTCAATCGGTTTATAAACAAAGTCCTGACGCATCCTGTCAATCTCACCTCACAATTAGTTAGATCCGAAAGCACATATTCTCCAATCTCTGTTCCTTTAAATTCCTTTATCAAAACCTCATTTTCTATACTCCTGAACCCCGGTGAATCCTTGACCTTATAACTCGACTGGTTTTCCTCATTCTTAGAGGCGTCTTCAGTAACAGTGTTGGCGGTTTCAGGTTTCTTAGCAGGTTTGTTTTTAAATGAGAACTTTTTCCGGGGTTTGAGTTTGGATGAGACGGAATCTAATGTTTGTCTAAGGTCAGAGATGGTTTTTAGGGACGACCGGACTTCATATGGAGGTAAAAAGTAAGAGTTCTCAGCAACCAGTTTTTCAAGATCCGTTATTGATATAGATATTTTTTCAAGGTCGGGTTTGAGATCAAGATTTGGGCTCGTATCCGGGATTTGTTGAATTTGGGTGAGAGAGGACTCAATTGCTTGTTTTGAGTTTGTGAAAAGTGATAGAAAGGATTTGGTGGATTCAAAGGAGGGATCTTTTGGATCACTTTTGTTGGAAACACGAGACTGGTGAAGGTTGGAAAGGCGTTCGATCATGGCAGCATGCTTGCGTTGTGTGGTTGGATCGAGGGTGGGATCTGTTGATATATCATTAGTGGTGGTCGAGAGAGCCTGCTGGTCATCCATTGCTGTTGAAAGCTAAAACTGCAGAATATTCAACAAAAATAATAACATAAATATAGGTTTATAAAGTACATGCCTCTAATACATTTGTTTCACATCTAATCTCTACTTTGACAGTTAAAGATCAAACCCAAAACTTCCCAACTTCAAACTGTAATAGAAGAGTGCTCTTTTTTAGTTGATAAGGTTTGGACGTTTATAACTCGGGATTCAGAATCATAGATTAGTATTTCTCTTGTCAATCTTTTAGCTTGAAGTAGAGCTGAACCATGTTCTTTTTTATCTATTGGTTCAAACACAAAGATCAAACAAGAAGCATTAAGATGATTTTTATTTTGTTAGTCACAATGGTTTGACTGACCTAACTGTGTTCTCGAGTTAGAGTTAAGCAAGAAAATAATAGATGAAAGATATGAAAACCTCAACAGATAACATGCATATAATCACCACACCACATATGACTTCAACATTGACAGTGTTTGATTAACAAAATGCTCCCTACAGTTCCGAGATGCAGAACAACATGCCAACATTGCTTAGGAGTACTTGTATCCCAATGAAAATTGCACAAGGTTATCCAATGAAAAACCGTTTTATCGAAACTTATGTAGGATTGACCTTGAAAAGCAGATAGAAGGAAGCTCTTAAATATGAACTAATTATGTGAATTTGGTTTTTCAGGTCATAAAAATTTGAAAGCGCACATGTATCCGCCCCCTTGCGGTAGCTCTGGTTAACATTGTATGAGGCAAGTAGCTTTCAAGCTAAAACTCCCACACAAATACACAGATCAGACTCAAAATGGCATCTCGGTAATATGCAAACAATTATACACTCACTTCCAAGCTTCCTTTCAAGAAGAACTAAGTCATTGTGTCAATACTGTGTTATATTATCAGACTGAAAGTTCAAGTAATCTGTGAGAATGTGATAGTAAGTCACCGTTTTTCCCTTTACAGATTTATCAATTCACATATCCAATGGTTATCCAATCGGTTGTGGTTATCAGTCAAATGGCCATCTTTAACACATAAAATGGCCACCTTTAACACATAAAATGGCCACTTTATGCTGTCATTGCATCTATTATTCTTCCAAACTAACAACCTTTTGGTCCGTCCCAATAACTTATTATAAAAATTGACTTTACTTATGATTTCTTAATAGTAAGGCACACGATAACTAGATTTGGAATAAGGTAATAAAATGCTCAAAATCTAATCAGTGACATACGAAAAACAACTTAGTTATCCTAACTGACAATCAAAAACTGATCACTGAAAGGTGCGTAAAATTACCTAATTATCCTAACTGTCAATCGAAAACTGATGAGCAACACACGTAAAACAAGCTAATTATCCTACCTGTGAATCGAAAACTGATCACCGAAACACGCGTAATATTACATATTTACCCTAACTATTGATTAAAAACCTCTTATTAAGATTCTTCAAGTCACACTAATCACTTTTGAAACGCACATCAAAAATAGCTTTCAACCTAAAAATCTCCATAACAAGCACTAATAAGTCCTTAGTGTTATCAATCACCTTGAAACACGAATTTAAGTCAGCTCAAAATATGTGTATCAACCGAACAACCAAAAATTCAATCAATAGATAGATTCCTTTCAGCAAACGCAACTAAATCGATCAAATACTGATAGATCTAACTTAAACTAATAAGTCCTTGTGTGTATCAGTTATGCAACAACTCAACTATCAAATAAACAGATTAACAAGTGAATGTGTTAATACATCTATTGTAATTAGTTAAATGCAAAACATATACACAAGTCAAATGTACAGAAGGAGTTTAATGGTGAAATGGCAACACTAGTTATTGTGACATGAATTGTAAAACCCTGAGGCGTTTTTGATATTGAAATTGAAAATTAGAATGGTAGGCAGAGTATAAAATGAGAAATTATTAGTAATTTTGATGGATACATACCAGATCCGAAATAATTTTTCACACATGGGGAGTGATTAGTACTGTCATCCTTTAAATATGAGATGAATTTGGAAAAAGAAGAGAGAATATTATAAAATTTATGCATCTTTAATTTATTTAAAAAAATTTGTTTTAATGTATTATAAAATTTATTATATATAAATATTTCTTTCTCTTGTTTTCTATTTTAAATTAATATCGAATCCAAATCATAAATAAAATCTATCACACACCGTATACAAACCAAACGCACCCTTAGTTTTTTTATTTGTCTTCTTCACTACTTCACATACGAGCACACATTTAAAATTACGACTTTTGCTTAAATAATTGATAACAGATATAAATCACTAACTTCTTCCTTTTGATTAAATATGATAAATTACTTATTACATCTTTTCATAACCTTATAATGTTACCTCACACCACACTTATCACAACAACGTCTCATCATTCACTGCTAACCGGTTTTGTTTTATCCTCTTAGTATTCTTAAAATAAACATGTAACCATACGAGAATGAGTCTGTTGAAATAGTAATAAAATATGCGTAAGTTATGGTATCATAAACTTTTAAAACAATATGAACAATTTTAGCTTGTAACTCTAATGTATTGTTTAGTTAAAGTTACTAATTGTTAGCATTTTTCGAATGTTTTAGAATCACCTTTATGAATTGGAAAATGATAGTTCTTACTATTTGTTTCTACTTATCTTCCTATTTTCATGATTGTGACAAGTGTGACAATCAATTCTCCAAATTAAGAGCGAGAATTAGTGCATAACACTTATTAACACATGTTGTATGATAAATTGGGTGAAATGATAAGTATGAAGATCAAGTAAAAGGATATAGCAATGCTAGAGTAAATTAATATAAACAACCATGTCACTCTTTCAATTACTTTGGGCCAAGCTCATATAAATAATGTCTGACATCACCAGGGGGCTTGAGGGATCTTAAGTTCAAATTTTATTTGGTGCATAACAACTTTCAAATGGTCACAATAACTTTCTGAAGGGGAAGACTTTACATGATTTGAGTTTGTATGACACTGGAATTAAGCTCCGCGAATTAGTTGACCAAAAAATTCAGAAACTACGATTACCCACAAAAGAATACACAAAAATGGCAGGAAAAAGAGAAACATTTCCGAAGAAAAATACTCAGAGAGGAAAAAGTGGGTGTTACTGAAAGAACATGGGGTGCGTTTGGTTCATGGGTTTTGGAATGGGGTATGGGAATGGGAATATTAAAAGGATGTTTAGGTTGAGAAATATGGGTTTTGATATTGGGATTGAAAGCCACAAATAAGGGTGTCCCCATACCTGCCTATAATGGTGGGTTTAGGAATCTATTCTCATACCCATTTCATGTAGACTAAATAACAAGATAACACAAATCGGACCTATTGATTCACAAGAATAACAGGAACGATTCTACCAATAATCGTTGATTCAATAGAATGCCGACTATTAGAATTCTTAGCAAGAAAACTGCCAAAAATAAAATTTTGATATTTCTTTGAACTGCCTATTCCACATTACAAAGGAGATACAAAACTGAAATGGGCCCTAAAAGACAAACGGGCCGAAAGTTATTGCAAAAACAAAATCCAAAAAAAACCCGAAAAAACATTAAAATGCTAATAACTCATAAAATAAAGTGTTTCGGGGCTCGAAAGCGCACCCATAATGGGTTCTTTAAAACCCACTGCTTGAGATGGGTTTTGACAAACGCTCGCCCCATGGGTTTGTTCAAACCTATTCAGTTTTACAAACACCAACAACCTCCTTCAGACCCATTTATCCAATACAAAACTACCTCTGAACTTTCCTACTGTAGTTCTTACAATAGAAGATCTAGTCCTGCTGCAATTCTTTTCGAATTCACACCTAACATATGAACAAAATGATAAGCTCATCCTTAAGTCAACTTGAAATTTTCTCTAATTCTTTCCCATTTTGCAGCAAGTTCATTCATGTTATCTACAGCAACATCACTCTGCAACTTCACAGTAACCATTTCTTGAAGAAGCTTCTTCGCGTCATCAATCGGCATCTTAATCTGATGAAACAAATCAGACTTTTGTTTGACCAAAGTCTCTCGGTTCAACTCTTTTTCATGCAGTTCTGCTTTTAACTGAAGGATATCAGCATCCACTGTTTCTATTTTGGAATCGATTTCCATGTCTTTTTCTAGCCATTCTTTCAAAACCACAAGATTGTCTCCTTGCTTCATCTCGAAAGCAATATTTGATTGGTGATTTGTATGGCACATTTTCCAGTTTCGGCATGCGGAGTCGAATTCGATGTTGAGGGTTTCGATAACTTGGCCTTGGAACCTTGGGAGTTTGTGGAGGTTTTTGGTCAAGATTTTGATGCAAAATTTGACCTTTTCTTCATCGGGTGATCCGACTATGGTTTCAAAATTTTTATTTAGTAGTTCGATAAGGGTTTCTTTTGCCTTTTCAGCTTCTTTATCAAGAGGGTCGCCTTGAGGAGAGTAGAATTTGTTTGGTGAAGATAGCATTGAAAGTACACATGAAACCTTCTTTAATTCTGCACATATGTCTTGGGTAGATGCCTGTGAAAATACAAAAAACAGAAAATAGTGTTAAAATAAACTAATAAACGCCCGCCACATCTTCAAAATTCAATAATACGACTAATCTACTCATTTTCTGCACTAAAGATGGGAATGGATGGAAGAATCAAAAGAAAATCATTCTTACATGTTTCATTACAACCTAAGAATCGTTCTAATCATTGAAATATCTTATTATCTTTTTCTTCCAAATACTAGTTTTCGTCGTTGGTAGCCATTTACATACTACGAAATCGAAACAAAATCACATTGCCTTCATCTAGTTTCATCCCAAAAGGAAATAACAACCAACTATATATAAAAGCACTTTAACAGTTGTTGCTTCTTCCTAGGAAGACATGAAACTACACTTGGTTTGTCCTTTTTGGGTGTTTACTTTTTCCCTAATTCCCTCTTAATGAGATAAATGTGGGCCCAAAACCTTTACAATCTCTTAATTGGGGGACTCATTAAAACTACACTCTCCCCAATAAGTGGCTAATTAAGACCTTTATATGTAACCACTTAATTTAGTAAACACCGGTTTGTTGAAAACGCATCTAAAGAATAAACAGCACAAAGGAGATGACCTTTCTTACAAGGGCTAAACAGTCGTTTTTTTAAAAGTGATATGTTCCATACCAAAAATTATAAAGCCAACGAAACATATAAAATTGAAAAAGATATAAATATTCATTCCATTTTGTGCTTATGTACAAATACTGATGTCCAGTCCAAGTATCTAACATTGCGCATTTATTTCTGTATCTGAAATTTGGGGGACTAGAACCTCCTGGTCTCCTCCTGATCTACTTTTAATCAAGAATAACAGCTAACAAGTGAATTGGCGTTACAGTTCGGCATTCCTAAGATTATGAACCCATACTATGAAAGATATTGGTAAAATCATAGTAGGTTTACTAGGCAGATACAAAGGCCAGAGTGATATCTAATTCTTTCACTCTAAAGTTCTTTATCCAAAGATAGATGGATGTGTATAGCAATTAGAAAAAATAATACAAATATTGATTTAGGAATCTTCATAGCGCATAAGTTACAGTGTTAAACTAATCTGTATATTAAATCACATGTACTTTTTCTAACTGAAAGCTGTAGAAAATTCTGAAGTGCAAAACCTGAAAATTGTTTTGTGAATCCAATGCGGAGCAAGATGCCAAGTCATAGGTACTTTTACATATAACATAACTGGTCAAAAACCTACTGATCACCCGCTGTCCGAGCTATTAGTCTAAAAACAAGCTCAGAACTATTACTTCCAAACACGGAATGAAGATCATTATGTTAGTAAGTTACCACTTACCACCAAGGCACCAACAAAATTTAAGGTATAGTTTCTGCTTTACTATAAAGTTCAATGCAATCATCGTGTTCTTTACAAAAGTCTTAGAATCCGAGACAGCCATTGATCATGCAAAGTCCATATTTTATCATTGTAAGCATGTTAAGAAAAAAAGAGTCTCATCACATGATATTTATTTCACGTTGCCCATTTACCAATTAAATATATATTACTCGTGAAAAAGTTACCTGATTCTTATCTTCATTTACTGGCACAGTCTGAAGTGTTCCTGCACGTTCTTCTTCAGCTATGATCCCATCAATACTTTCATTTTGGGTAAGAGATTGTTCACCTTCTTCAACTTTTATAACTAGTTTTATGTCGTCAACTAGTGGACTGTTTTTTTCCTGGAGGAAATTCAATATTGCAAGAACATCTGTAAGCTAAGAGAACTGTAAAGCAAGAAAAAGTAGTCCAGTCCGACATCAATCTCTATTTTGTTTTTTAGGTTAGCACCAGGACAGCCATTGGAAAATCAGTACTTGCTAATTTAACTAATCACCAAATTAAATTTCCCGTTGGTCCATTCAACCAAGTTACTTGACTGATTCACAAAGTTAAATACTGATTCGAATATCAAATGCTGCAGTCCAGTTAGATTGACAAGATTCATGTGGTTTTTTTTACATGTAAGAGGAACCACAAAAAATGGACTGTAACCTTTGAGTTGTTATTTTATTTTCAAAACCATAGTCGCCTAACTAAATCAAATTAAATAGAGCCTAAAAATCACCAACTACATATACAAGGTGACTAGACGGTCGAAACAAAATGCAGCTAAAACGTAAAAGAGGGAAAATATCATTTGATCCATCTAGAGACCTGATTGACATCATCATGTGTCTCTGTATTTTCACCTCCCACAGCATTCCCATCCTCAACCATGTTATCATCAACATTCTCGTATGGAGCGTGGAGGAGTTTATAATCCACTCCAATATTTACTGGCGTTATGCAGGTAACAGGACCTGTACCATTCTCCTGGAAAAGGGAAGTCAGCATTTTGGGAAGCACAAAAGTGACGAAATGGAAATTAAGCAAAATCATTATCCGCAATTCCACATAAAATGTTTTATTCTATCTTTTTCCATGGCGCTCATGAATATTTCTCTTGGCTACTACTTTAACTGAGTGAACATGTAACCAATATATGTTTAGAACTATGAGCTTAGCATGCTATTAGCCGACATGCATGGTAAAGGTTCTATCTAGGCCCCCACTGTCAAAAATTTTTATAGAGATAGGGAAACTAGAAGAAGAACCTTAGGATGCTGAAGTCTTGCCCTACGCTCAATTTCATCTTCATAACACTTGATAGCTTCCTTTAAAGCTACGGCTTTTTCAGGCCTCTTCTGCTCAAGGATTCCAACATTTCGCTTATTCATCCAAATAAACTCGAGCAATTCCCTATCTGTCTTATTTCCAAGATTCTCCACCAAAGTAGATTTCAATCTCTTTGCTGCCCTAGCCTCATTTGACAACTCATCACTAGATAATGACATAACAGTGTCTGTATACGGGACAGGTTCCATTGGTTCCACTTGGGTTATGGCTTGTGGATGACACTTACTACTATCACTCAACACATTCTTCCCATCCAATTCCCAATTCCCCTGCTCCTCCGTCTCGTCCTCTGCCACCTCATCCGTCATGTCATCCACCTTCAACTCTTCAGCATCCACCATCACCTCATCATCTTTACGCACATCTTCATGTACTATTTCCTCAGCATCCGGCCCTAAAGTCAACTGAATATCGTTCTTTTTAACTACCAAAACTCCCTCGTCTTTCTCTTCTTTCTCGTCTTTTTCTTCAGACTCGTCTTTCTCGTCCTTCACTTCCTCCTCTTCTTTTTCATCAACCTCGTCTTTTTCATCGTTATCAACTTTCACAACTTCCTTACTAACACCAACACCAACATAATCTTCGAAAAAAAGAACAGGACGTTGCGACTTAATCAAACACTGCAAATGCGACGCATAATAACACTCGACCAACTTCTCCCCTTGAGTCAACTCTTTCTCAACTTTATACCAAATCAACTTAGCCGCATCCATTTTCTCCGGATGCCCATCTCTTATACATTTTGCCCACTCCACAATCTCACTAGGCGTAACCAACATCCAATTGATCACAAAATCCATGATAAAACCAATCTCCTCGTCCGAATAAACCTCGCTATCTAAATCCACCTCATCCTTAGTATTCGCACTACCCCTTTCCGGTTTCTTAACAGGCAATTTCAAAGCTCTAGCTAAATCATTCTTAGTGACATTAATCCTAAACCCTTCCACATAACTACATTTCTTTTTGGGTTCATAATTCGATACCAAGTCAACTAACAATTCAATCCTAATAACAGGGTCAAATTCGATACGGGTATACTCGAACAATTCAAGCTTTTTCAAAACTTGGTCAAATTTATCAAGATTAAGGTCTTTCTTGGGTATAAAAAGCTTAGGCTTAATATTATGCAATAAAGTTTGGATCTTTTGCTTACCTTTATGATTTGTGAATTTTTTGCCACGCTTGATTGGTGTTTGTTTTAGGGTTTCTTCAGACATGGTGGTTGTTAAGAGGGATGAATGGTGTGATGATCGTTCTTCTTGTATGTTCAGACTTACACTGTGTTATTGAACTCTTTAGTAAAGAAAATTTAACGGCTGTCCCTATTTAGTTATTCACACGAAAAATCTTTCATTTTACTTTCACTCGAATAATCATATAAATATTAAAGTACCATCTGATTTGTCCATCTTTATTTTGTATGTACTATAGCTTTTAGTTGTTTAAAGTACTATCTTTATTTTGTGTGTACTATTTATTTTGTGTAATGTTTCTAAAATGTATTCGTCTGGCGTGTTTTTATTTAATTAGCATATTAAACAATAACACGTTAACGTTAACATATTAAACAACTACAAAACAACTGAAAATATAAAGTTTTAATAAAACTTGCAATGTCGAATATTTTAGCAAACTAAAAATACATTAAACGTCGACGAGATTACATTAAACATGAAATTGAACCTACATTAAACGACGACTTAAAAAACAACATACGATTAACATAAACAGCGAACGATTAATGAAAAGTGTCATCTGAATCTGGGTAACCATCATCAGAGTCTTCAGAAGCTGTGTAAATACCACACTCCCACCTTTCCCTGCGTTCTTCAGCCTCTTTTGCTTCTTGCTCCAAACGAGCCCGCCTCTCTTCTGCTTCTTGATATTCCATTTCCAGCAAGACCTGAATGTCTTCATGATGTTCCATGTCCCACAAGTCCTGCATGTCTTCGTTGGCAACCGGTGGATTGTGCACCTGCATGTGTTGATCTAGTTGGAGAAGTTCTTCATCAGTTATCCCAAACGGTTCATTTTCCGGTGGATTGTTCACCGGAAAATTTTCTGTTTGGAAAACCGGAAAGATATGCTCTGGGGGAGTATGGAATTCTTCAGTTTGTTGAGGTGGGGATGGAAATTGTTGGCCGAAATCCCTTTTGCGAGGCGGAGATGAAAATTGTTGCCCGAAATCTTTTTTGCTGGAAGACATTTTGAGTTAAACAAGGTTGGATAGTTTAGCTATGAAATTGTGTGTGATAATGCAAATCAGAAGGATTGTATTTATAGTGGACAATGCACACGTTTTTAATATGTTATTTCTGAATTTGAATTTTTGAATTTTAAAATATCCCGCCCATGTTTGAATTTTTGAATTTTAAAAAATCCCGCCCATGTGGCATACGTTTGAATTTAAAAATATCCCGCCCATGTTTTGAATTTAAACTTTTTTTATTTCGAAATTAAATTTTTTTTATTTCGAAATTAAATTTTTTTTTCAAATAATTTTTATTTTTTTAGAATTTTTTTTTTGAAATAATTTTTTTTAGAAAAATATATTTTTTTTATTTTTTGTAGAAAAATATTTTTTTTTATTTCGAAATTAAAATTTTTTTTTCCAAAATAATTTTTTTTAGAAAAATGTATTTTTTAAAATTTTTTAGAATTTTTTTTTATTTTTTATTTTTTATAACTTTTACAACTTTTTTTTTTATTTTTTTTAACTTTTACAACCCATTTTTTTATTTTTTTTATTTTTACAACTTTTTTTTAACGTTCTGTAAAAAAGAGAGGTACAAAACAAAAATTAAATGTTTTGGGTACCACTAATCTTTTTAGCACACGACAAAACAAAAATTAAATGCATAAGGATGAGTAAACAAATAGAAAGAAAAATGAATGATGGAAAATTTGTCGACCCCACGTGAAGTTGGGACCCACTACTTGATCTCATTTGATGTCCAGCCATAAAAGTGGGTTTGTGTTATATTTGTGGGGCGAGTGGGTAACAAGACAAGACAGAGTGGGACCCATATAGAGAGGGTTAGTGTAGGTGTAGAAGTAGACCCCGTTCTTATAACACAACCCAAATTTAACTAGTAGAAAGTACACATATTAAGCCCCGGATAAAACATTTTAGTTAATTCAATTAAATCATGTACAATTTTTCACTCTTTTTAAACTTTTTTCCGGATCGTGAATACAACTTTTTCGTTTCTGTCCTTTTTTTTTCGATATTCGAAAACATAGTGTTAAAATTATTTTAATCCCCGAACTTTTTTTTATGAAAAGAATAGGAAACGACTACAACTTGTTTCAAGTTACTCATTCATGTCACATCATTTACATATTTTTTTTTTTTTATAATTTTTTCACATTGACAAATTTATCCTTAATTAATTAATTTATAACTTATTCAATGTTTTCACATACATTGTCCCGGCGGGATTGGGTATATTGTTGTATAACTTATTTAATGTTTGTAATAATAAACTCAACTGTAGGCAACGTTGCAAAAATCGTGAATCGGTAGTCGGGCGGTCGATCTTCTTGTAGCTTGTAATCGGTCTAGGCGGGATTAATCGGATTGGCATTTCTAGCAAGTTTTGGGTATTTCCGGCAAGTTTTGGGTATTGTCGACGAGTTTTAGGTATTCCCAGCAAGATTTTATTTGAAAAAAACATTTTGTAATAGATATAAACAACGACTATAATTAATTAGAACTAGTTTACAATGAGTTTTTTGGTATTTCCGGCAAGATTTGCAAGTTTCCGACAAGTTTGACCACCGTTGACAGTCGTTGACCGACGTTAATCATGATTGACCGATTTACACAAATCGAAAAGGTTGATGTCGCAGTAGCGCTTAGGCGGTAATTAATAGGCCTTGTAGGTCTTTTTTTGCAATACTGACTAAAGGTAATATGACAAACTTAATCTAAATTTCCCATCGATTTTTTTAAGTGAACAATTAGTTTGAGGCAACCCGAAAATGAAATATGAACAATAAATATGAGAAGGAAGTAGTATTTTTTTTTTTTTTTTTTTTTTTTTTTTTTTTTTTTTTTTTTTTATGTTAGGGTTTCATTTTAACAAAGCTTGCGGGATGTTTTTTAGGTGGTTAGCATAGAGGGCAATTTTTTATAAAACAAAATCCACATAATCAAAATAACTCCTATTAACATTTCGTATTATTTTTGTGAATTTTGTTTTGTACAAATTATGCCCATATCTCTTTGGCCAAAAGCTTTGTTAAGTTGAAGAATTTAGGGATTAGAAGATGCAAGTGTCCACTATATCAAAAGAAGGAAAGAGTGATGGTTCTTCGGTTTTAATTTTTTTTCAAAAATATTAATATTTTTTTTTTCCTATTTTTTTCTCACCCACATATACATGTTTTTATTTTATTTAAAAAATTTTATTTTAATTTATTATAAAATTTATTACGTAAAAAATATTTTTCTCTTGTTTTCTATTTTTAAAAAATATTGAATCCAAATCATAAATCAAATCTAAATCTAATTTCACACACTGTATACAAACCAAACGCATTCCTTCACTGCTTCACATACTGGCACACATTTAGAATTTTGACTTTTGTTTAAATAAGTGATAACAAATAAAAGTCACTAATTTCTTACTTTGGTTGCATATGATAAATTACTTATTACATATTTTCATAAACTTTTAATGTTAAAATTATAATGGTACCTCACACCACACTCGTCACAGTAACGTCTCATATACTTCACTGCTAACCGGTTTTTTATCATTTTAGTATTCTTAAAATAAACATATAATCATACGAGAAGGGGTGTGGATGGTATCGGATGTCGCCTACTTTTAAAATAGTAATAAAATCATCAATTTATGCTATTGTAAACTTTTAAAACAATATGAATATTTTTAGCTTGAAAATCTAACATATGGGCTAGTTAACGATACTCTTTGTTAGCATTTTGCAAATGTTTTAGTCTCACGTTTGTGAATTAATATAAACAACTATGTCACTCTTTCAATCACTTTAGGCCAAGTTCATATAAATTATGTGTCTATCATCCCCAAAGGGAGTTTTGAGGGTCTCAAGTTCAAATTTTATTTGTTGCAAACAATCCTTAAATGGTCACGCCAACCTTTTGAAAGGAGAGACTTAACATGGTTTGAGTTTGTAAGACACTCGAATTAAGCCCGGTAAATTACTTGACCAAAAAATATAAAATTACGATTATTCACAAGAAAATACACAAAAATGGCAAGGAAAAAGAGAAACATTTCCCTAAAGACAAATACTCAAAAGAGATGAAAAAGTGGGTGTCAGTGAAAGAACATAATGGGTTTTTTAAAACCCACTACTTGAGGTGGGTTTTGACAAACACTCCCCCATGGGTTTGCACAAACCTATTCCAGTAATAGATACAAACACCAACAACCACTTTCATACCCATCCATCCATTACAAAACTACCCCTAAACTCTCCTACTGTAATATTACAAAAGATCTAGTCCTACTGCAATTCTTTTCGAATTCACACCTTACTTATGAACAAAATGATAAGCTCATCCTTGCGTCAACTTGAAATTTTCTCTAATTCTTTCCCATTTTGCAGCAAGTTCATTCATGATATCTACAGCAACGTCAATCTGCAACTTCACAGTAACCATTTCTTGAAGAAGCTTCTTCGCGTCCTCAATCGGCATCTTAATCTGATGAAACAAATCAGACTTTTGTTTGACCAAAGTCTCCCGGTTCAACTCTTTTTCACGCAGTTCTGCTTTTAACTGAAGGATATCAGCATCCACTGTTTCTATTTTGGACTCGATTTCCATGTCTTTTTCTAGCCATTCTTTCAAAACCCCTAGATCGTCTCCTTGCTTCACCAAGAATGCAATATTTGATTGGTGATTTGTATGGCACATTTTCCAGTTTCGGCATGCGTAGTCAAATTCGATGTTGAGGGTTTCGATAACTTGGCCTTGGAACCTTGGAAGTTTGTGGAGGTTTTTGGTCAAGATTTTGATGCAAAATTTGACCTTTTCTTCATTGGGTGATCCGACTATGGTTTCAAAGTTTTTATTTAGTAGTTCGATAAGGGTTTGTTTTGCCTTTTCAGCTTCTTCATCAAGAGGGTCGCCTTGAGGAGAGTAGAATTTGTTTGGTGAAGATAGCATCGAAAGTACACATGAAACCTTCTTTAATTCTGCACATATTTCTTGGGTAGATGCCTGTGAAAAATACAAAAACAGAAAAGAGTGTCGAATCAAAATGAATCAGAAGTAAAGCATAGAGAAAAAAGATAGAAACATGCTAAAATAAACTAATAAACGCCCGCCGCGTCTTCAAAATTCAATAATACGACTATTTTACTCATTTTCTGCACTAAAGATGGGAATGGATGGAAGCATCAAAAGAAAATCATTCTTACATGTTTCATTACAACCTAAGAATGAAATTAATCTTTTAGAAATATCTTATTATCTTTTTCTTCCAAATACTACTTTTCGTTGTTGGTAGCCATTTACATACTACGAAATCGAAACAAAATCACATTGCATTCATCTAGTTTTATCCCAAAAGGAAATAACAACCAACTATATATAAAAGCACTTCAAGTCTTTAACAGTAGTTTCTTCTTCCTAGGAAGACATGAAACTACACTTGGTTTGTCAAGTTTGTTGGTTTGTTGAAAACGCATCTAAAGAATAAACAGCACAAAGGAGACGACCTTTCTTACAAGGGCTAAACAGTCGTTTTTTTAAAAGTGATATGTTCCATACCAAAAATTATAAAGCCAACGAAACATATAAAACTGAAAAAGATATATTATATTTATTCCATTTTGTGATTATGTACAAATACTGATATCCAATCCAAGTATCTAACATTGCGTTAGACCGGATGGCAAGGGAGGTGAAGGTTTCACCACTTCACCCTCCCTCACCATAATTCTCCTTGCCTCCCACCATAAGTCACGCATGAAACCTTCACCTTGCACACCTCCCAAGTCAATTTGTGGTGAACGGTTCACCATAAGTTAATTCATGTTTTATTATTTTTTATTTTGTGTGTGAGTGTGTTTGTGGTATTTAGTGGGGTATATTTTTATAAAGTGGGTATTTTAATAAAAGGTGAAGTGAAACATGCCTTGCCCACTAAATGGTGAAGTTAGGTGAAGGGAAGTGAGAGGAGAGAGAAAGCTGATGTGGCGCTGAGGTGTATGGTGAAAAAAACCCAACCTTGCCATCCAGCCTTACAGCCATCAGAGTATCAGACTGCGTATTTATTTCTGTATCTGAAGTTTGGGGGGCTAGAACCTCCTGGTCTCCTCCTGATCTACTTTTAATCAAGAATAACAGCTAACAAGTGAATTGGCGTTACAGTTCGGCATTCCTAGGATTATGAGCCCATACAATGAAAGATATTGGTAAAATCATAGTAGGTTTACTAGGCAGATACAAAGGCCAGAGTGATGTCTAATTCTTTCTCTCTAAAGTTCTTTATCCAAAGATGGATGTATATAGCAATTAGAAAAAATAACACAAATATTGATTTAGGAATCTTCATAGCGCATAAGTTACAGTGTTAAACTAATCTGCATATTTAAATCACATGTACTTTTTCTAACTGAATATGCAACTGGTACAGAGCTATATGAAATTCTGAAGTGCAAAACCTGAAAATGTTTTGTGAATCCAATACGGAGCAATATGCCAAGTCATAGGTACTTTTAAATATAACATAACTGGTCAAAAACCTACTGAACACCACCTGTCCAAGCTATTAGTCTAAAAACAAGCTCAGAACTATTACTTCCAAACACGAAATGAAGATCATTATGTTAGTAAGTTACCACCAACATAATTTAAAGTGTAGTTTCTGCTTTATTATAAAGTTCAATGCAATCATCGTGTTCTTTACAAAAGTCTTAGAATCCGAGACAGCCATTTGATCATGCAAAGTCCATATTTTATCATTGTAAGCATGTTAAGAAAAAATGAGTCTCATCACATGATATTTATTTCATGTTGCCCATTTACCAATTAAAAATATATTAGTCGTGAAAAGTTACCTGATTCTTATCTCCATTTACTGGTACAATCGGAAGTATTCCTGCACGCTCTTCTTCAGCTATGATCCCATCAAACCTTTCATTTTGGGAAACAGATTGTTCATCGTCTTCAACTTTTATAACTAGTTTTATGTCGTCAACTAGTGGACTGGTTTTTTCCTGGAGGAGAATCAAGATTGTAAGAACAACTGGAAACTAAAAGAAATGTAAAGCAATAAAAAGTAGTCCAGTCCGACATCGATCTCTTTTTTTGTTTGTTTAAGGTACAAGACAACCATTTGAAAATCAGTACTTGCCAATTTAACTAATCACAAAATTAAATTTTCGGTTGGTCAATTCAACGAAGTTACTTGGCTGATTCACAAAGTTGAATACCGATTCGAATATCAAATACTGCAGTCCAGTTAGAATGATGAGATTCATATGGTTTTTTTTACACATCAGAGGAACCAAAAAAAATGGACTGTAACCTTTGAGTTGTTATTTTATTTTCAAAACCATAGTCGCCTAACTAAGTCTAAATGAAATCAAATTAAATGGAACCTAAAAATCATCAACAACATATTCAAGGTGACTAGATGGTCGAAACAAAATGCAGCTAAAACGTAAAAGAGGGAAAATATCATTTGATCCATCTAAAAGACCTGATTGACATCTTCATGTGTCTCTGTATTTTCACCTCCCACAGCAATCCCATCCTCAACCATGTTATCACCAACATTCTTGTACGGAGCGAGGAGTTCATAATCCACTTCAATTTTTACTGGCATTGTGCAAGTAACAGGACCTGTACCATTCTCCTGGAAAAGGGAAGTCAGCATTTTGGAAGCACAAAAGTGACGAAATGGAAATTAAGCAAAATCATTATCTGCAATTCCACATAAAATGTTTTATTCTATCTTTTTCCATGGCGCTTAGGAATATTTCTCTTGGCTACTACTTTAACTGAGTGAACATGTAACCAATATATGTTTAGAACTATGAGCTTAGCATGCTATTAGCCGATATGCATGGTAAAGGTTCTATCTATGCCCCCACTGTCTTAAATTTTTATAGAGATAGGGAAATTAGAAGACGAACCTTAGGATGCTGAAGTCTTGCCCTACGTTCAATTTCATCTTCATAACACCTGATAGCTTCCTTTATAGCTACGGCTTTTTCAGGCAACTTCTGCTCAAGGAGTCCAACATTTCGCTTATTCATCCAAATAAACTCGAGCAATTCCCTATCTGTCTTATTTCCAAGATTCTCGACCATAGTAGATTTCAATCTCTTTGCTGCCCTAGCCTCATTTGACAACTCATCACTAGACAATGACATAACAGTGTCTGTATACAGGACAGGTTCAACTGGTTCCACTTGGGTCATGGCTTGTGGAAAACACTTACGCAAGTGTCTTCTTATATGAGATGTACCTGAACTTCGTAATCGAGCGTATACTCTGTTACAGATTTTGCACCTTGATTTTGGTAACCCGTCTTCACCAGTAATCTTCTCGAAATAGCCCCACACAAGCGCTCGTGCGCGTCGCTTATCACCCGAATTTTCATTCGACATATCTATATGAAACAAAAACATAAACTAAGTACTGGTTGACAACAAAAGGAATATAGGTACAACTTTTGAATACTGCGTGATGTTTCATGGCAATCTTATCAAGTACTAAAGCACACATTAGGTAAAATACTAAGGCTGTGTTTGGCGACGTGCTTTTTTGGAGCGTTTAGGAGTGTTTAACTTAAAAATACGACTAACATACATACGGACATACCAACATTACCCTTTTTAATCTTTTTTTTTTTTTTTTTTTTTTTTTTTTTTTCACTCCACATGCATTTCGATCATTTTCAATTTAAAACAACATAGTACATTGTTTTACTTTTTTATGATAAGTCTCGAAATAAGGTAGAAAATCTGGGCTTATGAAATATAAGGCTCATATAACAAACACTCCCTAACAAGGTTTTAGCTCAAATCACATCCAAACACATTTTTATCTGAAAAAGAAATTCATACTAAAATTTAATCATTTTTCATACATCTTACTGTCGAAATTGACTAAAGAAAAGTAAAGGGAATAATACCTCAATATATTTTCCGGTTAAATATTCCGGTGAGAAGGAACACGTGTTTGTTGGTGGAAGTATGGGGTGCACTTTTTAACCACTTTTTTATTTGTGAGAAGGAACACGTGTTTATTGGTGGAAGTACGGGGTGCACTTTTTAACCACTTTTTTATTTGTTAAAATTATGAGCAGCCACATGGCATGCTAGCCTCTTTTTTTTTTTTTTTTTTTTTTTTTTTTTTTTTTTCTTCTGCATATATATATAAGTCTCTATCGCCTCCGAAAAATAACACTCGTGGTCCTTTTTTAACGAGTGTTAAGTGCATTCCGTTATAATTTACACGTTAGCCCCTATTGGTTAACGATTGTTGCATCATTTATCCTTTATAATAACGGCCGTTTATAATTTAAAGTTTTTCGACTTTAGATACGTTTTTATCCATTTTCATCCGTTTTTGTACGTTTTCATCATTTTTTATATGTTTTCTTACGTTTTTATCCGTTTTCGTCCGTTTTTATACGTTTTCATTCGTTTTATATGTTTTTCTTAGGTTTTTATCTGTTTACATCCATTTTTATATGTTTTCTTACGTTTTAATTCATTTTCGCCCGTTTTTATATGCTTTTGTCTTTTTTTACGTTTTGATATGTTTTTATCCGTTTTCATCCGTTTTTATACATTTTTTTACGTTTTTATCCGTTTTCATCTATTTTCATCCGTTTTTTTTTTGTTTTCTTATGTTTTTATCCGTTTTTATATGTTTTTTAACGTTTTCATAGGTTTTTATAAGTTTTCAACCGTTTTTATACGTTTTTTTTACATTTTCATAGGTTTTTATCCGTTTTCATATGTTTTTATCCGTTTTCATCCGTTTTTATACGTTTTCATATGTTTTATCCGTTTTCTTACGTTTTTATCTGTTTCATCCGTTTTTATACATCTTTATCTGTTTTTCTTACGTTTCTGTCTGTTTTTATACGTTTACATCCGTCTTTATACGCTTTTTTTACGTTTTCATGGGTTTTTAACTATTTTTATATGCTTTTATGCGTTTCATCCGTATTCTTACGGATAAAAACGTAAGAAAACGTATAAAAGCATATAAAAGTAGATAAAACCCATGAAAACTTAAAAAAAGCGTACAAAACAGATGAAAACGTATAAAAACAGACAAAAACGTAAGAAAACGGACAAAAAGCATATAAAAACAGACAAAAACGTAAAAAAAAAAAAGGTATAAAAACGGATGAAAACATATGAAAACTGATACAAACCTATGAAAACGTTAAAAAATGGACGAAAACGGATAAAAACATAGAAAAAACAGATAAAAACATAAAAAAATGGATAAAAACGGATAAAAACGGATAAAAACATATCAAAACGTAAAAAAATATAAAAACGGACAAAAATGGATTAAAACGTAAGGAAACATATAATAATGGATGAAAACGTATAAAAACGGACGAAAACGAATAAAAACGTAAGAAAACGTATAAAAAATGATGAAAACGTATAAAAACGGACGAAAATGGATAAAAACGTATAAAACGTATCTAAAGTCAAAGAACTTTAAATTATAAATGGCCGTTATTATAAAGAATAAATGATGCAACAATCGTTAACCAACAGGGGCTAACGTGTAAATTATAACGGATTGCACTTAACACTCGTTAGAAAAAGGACCACGAGTGTTATTCTTTGGAGGCGATAGGGACGATATATGCAACTTTTAAGTTTGAGGGACGATAGGTGAAATTTTTGACAAACCACAGGGACCATTTATGTAATTTACTCTTTTTTTTAACATTCGGGTGGTGTAAGTGATAATGAATAAAGTTTGTGAATTAATTTGTATCATGTACTTAAATTGTACTAGTTTTTATAAATAAACATATTTTAGTCAAATAACATTACTCATTTTGTATTTTATTTTATTTTTTTTTTTATTTTTTTTAAGCACAATCAAAGTTTGACCATTTTCTTTTTTATGTAGTAATGACAAAGATGTGTATTGTTATAAGTAAAATGATAAATGTAGCCTTAAGATAAAGTTGTATTTTTAGAATAACTGATTATTTCTTGAATTTAACTACTCCTAACCAACTAAATGTACAACATTTTATTACGGAGTATATGTTTTTATTAATTGTTAATTAAACATAGACTTTAGGGCTACAAATAGCAAAATCATTCTAATAAAAGAAAGATCCATTTTCTTTTTTTATGTAGTAATGACAAAGATGTGTGTATTGCTATAAGTAAAATGATAAACATAACCTTAAGATAAAGTTGTATTTTTAGAATAACTGATTATCTTTTGAATTTAACTACTCCTAACCAACTAAATGTACAACAGTTTATTACGGAGTATATGTTTTTATTAATTGTTAATTAAACATAGACTTTAGGGCTACAAATAGCAAAATCATTCTAATAAAAGAAATATTTTTTCTCGCTTATAGCAGCGAGTACAAAATTATTTTGAAGCTACGAAATTAACACGAAATGTTTATCTAATGAAAGGCGTTAACAATTATAAGAAAAATAACTTAAATGATTAGAAAAAATGATTTAAGAGAGAATTAAAACATAAACGAATTGATTTTGTAAGATAGCAATATAGTTTGATTGATTGAATAAATTACATATGAGAAAGCATGTGTATTTATACTAAATACATAGATTTGATAATAAGCAACCAAACCCTAAACCTAATGTACCCAAACCACTATTGGGTTTGGGCCAAGTAACATATCTAACTGTTAGATATGTTAGTTGGCTCAAACTAACATATCTAACTGTTAGATATGTTAGTTGGCTCAAACCCAATAGTGGTTTGGGTCCATTAGGTTTAGGGTTAGTTTGATTATTATCAAAGCTGTGTGTTTAGTTTAGTATAAATACACATGCTTTCTCATATGTAATTTATTCAATCAATCAAACTATGTAAGGGTGGAAGGTGTCATGAGGCATTTCTCTTACCACATCAGCTCCAAGCTCCACATCAAAAAAAAAAAAAAAAAAAAGGCACACACAGTATTTTTATTTTTCCTTCAACTTTCCCACAACCTTTGCAAAACATTCTTTTCTATCCTTTAAATTTTTAAAATTTTGATCCTTTAAAAAATACTCTAAAAACACACATACCCACTTAAGACAACCAATATACACCCTCTCTCTCCTTAAATTAACTTTTCTCTCTCCTAAAACTTTACAGGACTTAAGTGCCGCTCGGGTAAATTTTTATGTTTTTTCGTAAACACAAGGGGCAGTGTTTTCCCTTTTCCCACTGACATGGCATGACTTCCCGCATGTTTCCAGCATGCACACCCTCTACACTAACATCAACGAGTAAGACATGATCCTAATTTCATCACCAAGTACATCTTTGTGTGGAGGTTAGAAATCAAAACATATTATGTTCTCATATCTCCAATTTATCAAAGTGGTTGATTGTATAACCACATCTAACCAAGCCTTAGCCTTGGTGTTTAAATTAAGCGAGCCAGTCTACATGATTAAGTCACAAAAGTTCCGCGGATCACAATTACCCACCAAACATCAATCAATTCTCATAATTTCATCAATCGATTCCCCATAATTTCTTAGAAAACGTGCATTTCACAAAAAGATGTGTGTTTTCAAGATCGGCATCACATGTAGGACATCTTGACAAGTGGATGTCGATAGCACGTGCAACTAATATGCAACATGTAGACAAATGATCGTGTAAGAAACGCCAAATATGTTTTTTTTTTCTTTGGGCGATCATTGTTCCACCCCGTTTATGAAACAGAAAATGTGTTTGTGTGGTCCAAGGATCAAGATCATGAGTCTCGGGTGTTTGTCGGTTTGCATTTTCAAGAAACTATTTTCTAGTGATTGAAGCATCATAGAAGCTGAGAATATCAAGTTATCAACTTTATTCATAAGTTTCACCACTTCAAAGATGTTTCTAGACTTTGTTTCATGCAAGGCGACATGAAGTGCTTCAATGGCAATGATAAACAAACAATGATAGTGAGTTGCATTAACAAGTACCTTTTTTTAATCTTGAATTCCTTAATAGGTGATTCGTTGACTATAATAGAGTAGTAAGCCGAATTAAGAAACCCTTTAATCCAATTCCTCCACTTAGGACTAAAACTTATTTGTTCTCAAGAACGTTCCAATGAAGTGAGTCGAAAGTCTTTTTGAAATCAACTTTAAAGATGAAAAACATTCACTCCTTCTGAAGCCTATGAGAATATGAGGTAATTTCATTTACCATATAGGAACCATAGTTATTTGTTTTTCTCTAATATAAATCGTTTGAACTTCACTTGTTCAGTCCAATTTTCTTCGACACAGATATGAAAAGGGACCTCATAACATACTATTACCTAGACACACACGAGTAACCAAATTTTATCAAAAGCTATACATCGAAATTGCATATATACTCGACTAGTCCTTAAGGTGTGTTTGGCTAAGCTTATGAACTGGGCTTATGATTATGTTATATAAGCAACTTATGGCTTATCTATACTATCTGTAAAACAAAAATTGTCAAAGTGAAAAGTCAAGAAAGTGAAGCGTGGAAAAAATTAAAAATGAAATGTTGAAACAATTAATTATGAGCAATTCAACTATTAATACACATTTGTTTCAAAAGGAAACTATTAATACACATCGAAAACCGGGTTGACCCGGTTTAATTTGACCAGTTTTTTCGACCAAACCCGTCAGGTTGACCCGGTTTATATTGACCAATTTTTCGACAGGAACTGTTCAACCGGTTGAACCATCCGGGTCGAACCGGGTTTCAAAACATTATGTTTAATCCTCAAACTTTTATTATTTTTCGTTTATTACCCATAAACTTTTTTTATCACTAAAATTATCTGCCTCTATAAAATCCCGTTGCTATGCACGGGTACTCGTCTAGTATATCATAAGCTCATAAACCCATGTTGAGTAATCGGATTAGCTCATGTTTAATAAGTTGATAAGCTCAAGTGTTTGGTTTAGCTTATGTTTGGTAAATGTTAAAAAAGGGCATGGTTATAAGAATATAAATGTTAGATTATGCATAAGTGATCAAAGGGTTTGTGTCTCAATGGTACCCATGTGGTGTGAGAAACTCCCTAATCAAATGGTTGCAGGTTCAAGTCCTGCTTAGGACATATGAGATAGACTTGTGGTATAAATATTGTGAGATAGTTAAAATTGCCGTTCTAAAAAAATTAATTGATAAAAGGGCCAATGACTTAAATAGACTAAGAGATGACCATTTTCTTTATTTGGAAAAAAAAAAAATCAAATATAGACTCCTCGACTGTGCGACCACTCGACTCCAGTTTTATTTTTTTCTCGACTCACTATCATTTTTCTCAACTTCACACTATAGTTTTGCTCGACTTCGCTCTTGGAAAAAAAATCGCGAAGTCTATAAGCTGAAAATTAACTTTTTTTGTTCTATTTAAGCCATTAACTCTGGAGAAAAAAAAATTATGCATGAGGGGTAAAAATGTAAAAATTATAATTTATTTTGAATGATCCAACCTTCTAAAAAAACGCAGAATTGCATATATATCATTTGTACAAATTTTTTATGCACATAATTGAATAGTTATATGCAGCCACGAGGCTTACAAAAAGTCAAAAACTTCTTATATGTGCTCATAAACCCACACTCGTGTAAGCTAAACCAAACACTTGGTTTGAGCTTATTGCTAATAAGCTTATAAACCTATATCATATAAGCTAATTGGTTTGTGAACAATGAGAGATGTATCATGTTAAATAATCACTTGGTAGTACTCGTAGATAATATGAGATCTTAAACACTTGCAACCACATGAATTTCGTCACTAACATATCGAAAACATGCAAATCATGAGTCACAAAAAATATCCCAATCAAATCCCTTTAATAATTCGCAACGCTTTACACTGGACCCAAAATCAGTCACACCCACAACCATTTCAGCCAAAATCTCCGGCCAAATTATCAACAAATCTCATTAAGGCTTACTTTGACAATGGGTTAGTCAAACAAGCACGCCAACTGTTCGATGAAATGCCTGAGCGAGACGTTGTTGCATGGACTGCCATGATTTCTGGCTACACGGGTTGTGGTCGTTACGCTTTTGCATGGATGATGTTCAAAGATATGATGAGGGAAAGCTTTGATCACCCGAATGAGTTTACTTTTTCGAGCGTTTTGAAGGCGTGTAAAGGCATGAAGTCGGTTTCGTGTGGTGGTATGGTTCATGGGTTGGCTTTGAAGGAAGGGTTTGTTGGGGGTAGTGTGTATGTTGATAATGCGCTTTTGGATATGTATGCTACTTGTTGTGTTGGTATGGATGATGCGTGTGCTTTGTTTGGTGAGATTCGTGTGAAGACTCAGGTGTCGTGGACTACGCTTATAACGGGTTTTACTCATAGGGATGATGGGATTGCAGCACTTGAAGTATTTCGGCAAATGTTTATGGTATGTAATAGGCGAAGTACACACAATAAAGGTTCAATTCCATGTTCAGTTTTTCTTGTAAAGGCGGGAGTTATGATCCATTTTATAACCTTAAAAGTGATACACAATTTTAGCTAAAAGGGAATGCTTGATTAAGAACGGGTAAATTGGTTAATGCATAAAACCTCCTACTTTTCCTTTACTTTAAAAAAATTGAACCTTTTTTTTTTTTTTTTTTTTTTTTTTTTTTTTTCCCGGGATTAACCCAAACAACCCGGTACACTTCCACCATATGAAAATTTCCCCATTTCCAGTCGAACAAATTTTGACCCGCTACCATCACATCCAACCCGTCCATTTTGCCACCTTCATTATTTTTCTACTAGTACTAATCATACAATATCCTGTTATCTTTCTTGACAGGAGAAAGCTGAACAAAGCCCTTATAGTTTTTCGATTGCAATCAGGGCGTGTGCAGGAGTCAGGTCTCATATTTATGGCAAGCAAATCCACGCTTCAGTGTTCAAACACGGGTTTGACCATAATATACCAGTAATGAACTCTGTACTAGACATGTATTGCAGATGCAATCATTTTCACGACGCAGACAAGTGTTTTAATGAAATGAATGAAAGAGATGAAATTACATGGAACACACTAATCGCAGGTTACGAAGAGTCCGTCCCAATGAAGTCTTTACAATTACTTTTGCAAATGGAGTCTACGGGTTGTACTCCAAACTGCTTCACATATTCAAGTATTATAGCAGCTTGTACTAATTTATCGATTCTTACATGTGGGCAACAGATTCATGGTGGGATCTTTAAAAGAGGACATGAACAGAATTTACCATTAGCAAATTCCTTAATCGACATGTATGCAAAATCAGGAAGCATTCAAGATTCTAAAAAGATCTTTTGTGAAATGTCTGATCGAGATTTGGTTTCTTGGACTTCAATGATGATTGGATTCGGGAGCCATGGATATGGAAACGAGGCTGTTGAATTATTTAATGAGATGGTGAATTCAGGTACACAGCCAGATACGATTGTGTTCATGGCAGTTCTTAGTGCTTGTAGTCATGCTGGACTTGTTGAAACGGGTTTACAATATTTTAAATTGATGAAAAATGAATACAAAATTAGCCCAAATCAAGAAATTTATGCATGTGTTATTGATCTGCTTGGGCGTGGTGGAAGAGTTAAAGAAGCGTACAATATGGTACAGAGCATGCCCTTCAAGCCTGATGAATCCATCTGGGCAGCATATCTTGGAGCTTGCCGAGCACAAGGGCTGCCCATTATGGGGAAGATGACTGCCCAGCAAGTGCTTGATTCTAGGCCAAAAAGGACGGGAATCTATGTGACAATGGCAAATATGTATGCTGCTGAAGGTAAGTGGGATGATCGAGCCAAAATGAGGAATCTGATTAACATGTCTGGCAATAAGAAAGTTGCTGGTAGGAGCTGCGTGGAGGTACATGATCAGGTGTTTAGTTTTGTTGCTGGAGATGGGGGTGGTTCTCACATAGAGCCGATGTATCAAGTTCTTCGCGTGTTGGGTCAGCACATGGTGGAGCTAATAGACTTTCCTCCGGTTGGAACATAGAGAGAATTAGTTTTTACATACATGCAGTTCAAAAGATGTGTAGAAAGGTAACCAAGTTGGGTCCTCTTTCTGTTTCACGTATGCAGCAGTTTTAACCTGTACTACTGTACATGTTACCATTTCAAAACAACAATGTGGTGGACTCTGATGATTCTAAATTTTTTTATGAGATGCTGAGAAAGCGAAATTATGCTGTCAATGCGGAAGTCTCGAAGAATACCTTAAATCAAGATATCTAACAGTCCGGCGATTTTATTATGTGGCAAAGTTAGTTACATCATGCCACCATGTAAACTCAATTTTCTTTTACAAATACGTAGTGGAGACAAATATATCGATTACCTTTTATTTTTCCAAAAATTAACTTCGAGTATATAAGTGAGAAAAGACACAGTTAAAGTTGAACTGCAGGCATTCGGCACATTGAAGTCCCAAAAAAAAATTCTAGTTTTGTGATAGTGGAGTATTGCAGTGGCTGCGAGTCTGAGTTCGGCACAAGTTTTCGCATTTTTTGGTCAAGCTCGGTAAGTCATTTATCAAAATTAGTCATTCGTCGCCAAAAATATATATCACATTTTCAAATAGATAGCACACCTTAGCAATTTAAAGTCTACAAAATTGATGTATTATTCTTGTCAATTTGCAGTTATAAATATTTTTGGTGACAAAAAATCTGTGTATAACCATACTAGTCCAGCACGACTACTGACTACAAGTAGTTATCACATACTTTTACATGCTTTCTTAAATAAAAAGTCTAACAAAATTCGATCACTGTCAAAAAGAATCCTGTTAGAAATCTGGGAATGGATCTCACATGGAGCAAAATACAATTATATGGTACAAGGTACAACTTACTTCAAGAAGCATAATACATATAACTACATTACCAGACTAATATGTTTAACCTTTGAAACCGTATCATACTTGCTCTCGTAGAGAACATCAGCCTGAGTAGTTTGAATGTTAATTACATCTTTGAAAATCAATAATCATAACAAGATACACTGTTTTTGCTCACAAGATTCGCGCTACTGTCATGGATGGCTGAGAAGTATTTTAGACGTTTTAGTTAATAATCAAACACTAGGACTAAAACAACTGCAATTCTGCACCTAGGTAGGAATCCTTTGTTAAAGCAACTGGCAGCGGACATGTATCAGCACAACTCCAAGCCGGAATGGACTGAACAACCTTATTTGCTCGCTCTATCATGCTTCATTAATAGAGGTGGAAAACTGTTTGTTCAGGTATCAGGTCAAAAATGGAGTTTATGGTGTGGTCCAAATCGAGCAATTCATAAGTGGGTGAAACTTGACACCTCTATTAGTTACCAATATTCCATACATGAACAGGAACCATTCCTGAAATGGTGAAAACGATGTCGATCCCTCACCACTATTTCACGATCAAATGCTTTGGATACGAGCTTCGCTAATACATGACAATCATTACATATCCGTAAGTTCTTCATTATTCTAATAGGAGTTGGAGCACTTGTAACAATTAGCCCAAAAGCAATTGCAAGCTTTTCACTATGCCTAAAAAGGGTTGTTTCCTTCTCTTCATCATCAATGTCAAAAGAAACTTCATTAGTATCTGGGGAATAACCAAGCATTTTCACTCTTTCAGTAATCATATCCAACATTTCTTCAATCTCATCAATTTGAGGGTGCTCCTTGTCCCCTGCGAGAAATTCATGCACTACACCATTTGCTTCGATTATACTACAACCTGGCATCTTAACAACACGCTTTTCAGACATCGTACCTCTAATTTCCGCAACACTATCCCAACTTCCTTTTGAAGCATATATATTTGATAACAAAACATGAAAACCATCATGCTCGGGTTGGAGCTCTATTAGCTTCAACCCAACCCTCTCGCCCATTTCATTAGCACCATGTTTTTTACAAGCACCAAGCAACGCACCCCAAGTAGCAACATCTGGTGCCATAGGCATACTATCAATCAGTTCTTCAGCTTCTTTAAGCAAACCTGCACGCCCAAGAAGATCAACCATGCAACCATAATGTTTGATATTTGGCTCGATATTGTGAGCATTGATCATGGAATCAAAGTGATGCCGCCCCTCATTGACCAACCCCATATGACGGCAAGCACCAAGGACCGCCACAAACGTTATCTCATTAGGAACAACACCAAGTGTCTTCATTTCTGAAAAGATTTCAAGTGACTTTTCCACCTGACCATTCATAGCAAGCCCGAGGATCAAAGCATTCCAAGACGACACTCCTTTTTTCTCCATTTTATAAAATACTTCTTCTGCACTTTCGACACACCCTAGCTTCATGTACATGTCTATAAGAGTAGTACCAAGAATAGAATTAACCTCTAAACCGTTCTTTTTAATATACGTGTGAACCCACGTACCTTGCTCAAGAGCAGCTAAATTAGTACAAGCGGAGATCACACTAACCAAAATGGTCTCATCAGGCTTAACTTTTCCATTAAGCATCATCTCCTGAAACAATACTATAGTTTCATTAAATAAACCGATTTGTGAATGACCTGATATCAACGCACTCCATGACACAACATCCTTTTCAGGCATGGAATCAAACACTTCACGAGCTTTTTCAAGTGATCCACATTTCGAGTACCCAGAGATCATCGAGTTCCATGAAATAATATCAACATGGGAGCTTGAATTAAACAGTTTTTCGGCAGCTAATATATCTCCACATGTCGAGTACATGTGAATCAAAGCATTTTGGATGTTAACATAACATAAAGTACCATTTTTCAAAACTAATCCGTGAACCAAGGCTCCTGTTTTACCAACCGACAACATACCACACGCAGAAAGAACGCTAATCACCACAACTTCATCAGCCTTAACACCCTTTTGACACATTTCCACAAACATAACCAACGCCTCTTCATACATCCCACTCTGCTCATAACAACTAATCACTGCAGTCCACGACACAACATCCTTCTCCTTCATACCAACAAACAACCTATAACCTTCCTCAACACGCCCACATCTCCCAAACAACACAATCATAGAATTCGACGCAATCACATTCTTCTCAGGCATCATTTCATACACCCTTTTCGCTTCCTCCACATCACCATTCATCACATACCCCGCCAAAACCGTATTCCAGCTAACTAAATCCCTCACACCCATTTCATCAAACACCTTTCTACCATCCTTAACCTCCCCAAAAACACCATACATATTAACCAAACAATTCCCAACATAAACATCCACCCCAAACCCCATTTTCATCACATGATCATGCACTTGTCTGCCTAAAAAAACATCGCATTTTACCGCGCAATTTTGAACTAATAACGGATAAGTATAACCATCAATTAAACCACCTTTCTTATCACCCAACATTACACCATATATAAAAAAGGCCTCTTTTCGAAAATTTTCGACATTTGAACGTAAAAAAGCGCGTAAAACGGCGTTGTAAATGAACCCATTTGGGTTTTCGACATGGTTAAAAATTTTACGTGTGTAATGTAGGTTGATAAAAGATTGCTGGGTTGTGAAGTTAAGGATTCTGCTAGCTGCGTATGTGTCTTTGATTAATGAAGTGAGTATTGTTTGTGCATAGATTTGGTTAAAGTGTTTTATGTTTTTGCATTGGATTAAAAGGGTGTTTAAGATTGTTTGGTTTATTGTTGTTTTTGTTGGTTTGATTAGGTTGAATGACTTCATATGAGATGTTTTTTCTTAAGGAAACGAGTTTAGTAGTGTAGTAGTAGCATATAAACGCGCAAATTGACTAGATTAGTTTGCTAACTTTATTTTTTTAGGTACTTTAATATTTAACACCAAAACAGACACTACTTCTTCTCATTACCAAAATCTACTTAGCTCGCAAACTTATTTGCTCGTTCTCTTCATTTGCGCGCTTATTACCAAAATAGCAAAATCTACTCAATGCCCAAACCTATTTGTTCATTGTCTTCATTTGCACGCTGCGTAACACGTGTCACCTTATATTCAATGGTTAATTAATTTCTTTTTTAATTAAAGTAGGCGTGCAAATAGCTTTGCTTGCCCTCCCATTTTGCTCGCTTAGATGACGTGGCTGGGAAAAAACCCTGCCGTGAGTAGTTGAATTCATTTACTTCACTCATTTACTTTTTAACTTTTTCTTCATTTACTTCACCCTCTCAAACCTTATTTCTTCAACCTTTCAACCGATAATATCATCTTGTAGATTTTTTGAGATGAAATGTAATATTTACAACTTATTCCATCCACAACAAAAGACAAACTGGCTATTTTAAATTAAAAATACACTAAGCGCGCAAATAAGAGAGTGATCAAACAAGTTTGCTTGCACTTCCACATGTCAACACCCATGGCCATCTTTTAAATAATTAGATAGCGCAAATAGAGGGTAAGCAAATTTGTTTTTGCTTGCACTGCCATATGTCAAGACGATATAGCGCGCAAATGATGTTGGAATATTAGAATCATAAACTATAAGCTAATAACCAAAACCATCAAAGCATGCACAGCGGAATAGATCTACATAACATATAATTAATTAACTAATGTAAAAGATGCGTACCTTTTGATTCCTAGCAAGAACAAGGAATCATGTCTACAAGAACAAGGTATAAACCCTAATTAGGGTTTAATGGGATCGACTACACCTTAGTCGAATTGGGGGGAAAACAACAAGCTAAAGTAAGCTTGTACTCCGTTTTTATACACACGTATTACTAGCGTCTCAATGTGAAAAGCTAGGTTCATGTATCACAAATAAAACATCACAACAACTAGGGTTTGATGTTCTAAATAATACATGATCGAATCCACTAACAAGGAGATAAAGGATTGAATAATTACCATGCATATAAATATGCATGTAATAAACACGTACATAATAATACAAGTGCACATGGTATTCATCATTACTCCTTTTTACTAGTACTGTGTATGTTGTCAGTAGGTGAAGAAAAGGAGAATCGATTTATAAAAAATCGTTTAGGGATATTGATACTTTATTATCGATTATATTGAGCTTTGAGGGGTTTATATACACTCCAAACTTGCTCTCCAAGTTTGAGTGCAACACCTCCTCAAGTTTCAAAAATCGACACTCAACCCCCTCTTCTTTCCTTGTTCGACCATATAAATATTTGTGATTTAATAATTAATCATAAATCATTATATTAATTATTAATACATTGAGACTCATACGTAATGTGTGCAATCCCCAAGTCTCGTGTTCGAAACCGGACATACGTATATTAATTTATATCCACAAACTCTAACAGCTCCCACTTGGATATTCATTAATATCGTAATGACATGGGCTAGTCTAGCTTAACAGATCCCAATGCCCCCAGATCGAACCGAGTATGGTTTTCCTGGAAAAAACCACGTGATGATATTATCATCATACTTATCCTTTTGTTTCTAATACCGCGTTAATATGGATATGGATCTAGGTCATTCCATAATTAACAATTATGTTTCTCGTTATTAATAATTGATCAAGATTACCAAAACATCTGAACGTCTTCCAGATAGACTTTGGGTATGGCCATACAAACATCTTGACAACCCTACGAGGGGCCCAACAGTATTAAACTTCAAAACAAATTTGAAGGAACAAATCCTTTATCGACTACGAGCGTAACCCTTGAACTTTGCATCACCTCCGAAAATAGCCCTTATAACCACCTTTTACGGATAGCGTTAGACTACCTTACAGAAAATGAGCTACATCCTTGGCAGTCACCTGGTATCTCAAGTCTGAGGATAAATATTCATGATTTACTTAATGACGATGATCCATAAAGTACAATCATGTGGTTGGGATAAGTCCTATATTCAATTTATCCAACATTGAATATCATGTGATATTGGTATCTCAACCTTACAGTACATTCTACCAATCCTCACATTTGTCTTAATTCAATAATACTCCCATATTATTGATCGACAACGGACTATTTAGAATAACATAAGTTATTCACGGATTTAAACATGCAAATATAGGACACAAATATTAAAAATGAGAATAAACGTTATCCACACTTTATTTCATTAAAATAATAATTGTTTACATGTCCCTTATCCAAATGCTAGCTAGATCAAGCATGATAATTCCCATTAATGAATATGTCACAAGTCATGACCACCATACTTGTTGACAAGGCATAAATCAATTAATTTGATCCATCAGAATTTTGAGAGTACTTATTTCAAGAATGAAATTCATGTATGTGTGCATCCATCTATCTAGATATAGCATTCCATAAATTGCGTGACATCCTCAACCGCGAATTTATGACAATTAAACTACCAAACCTTGTAGTTAAAGTATTCTAATTCTTTATGTATAATGTAACTATGCTCATATTGAGCATAACTAGTACACATGGTCTCCCAGTAAGGATGAGCTCCCACCATGACTAGTATTGAGTGTCATCTCAATCTTACTAGCATCATTGTATCCAAACAACAATATGCTCTTTTAAAAGTTTCGTAAACTTTAAACATTCATCGTGTAATGTTTTGATATCTCCAAATCCTTCAAGATTTGTTCACTATATCAATTAAGCAATAATTTGCCATATGGTTCACATTTAGAATTTTGGAGCAAATCCAGGCTGAGGATGTAAATTCTAAACCATATCCATTACACTTAACTATCTAATAATTATAATTAGATATTAATGTTGTTAATCATCTTTAATTTAAGCATGATACAACAAGCAACATGATGTACATGAATAATCCTTTCGTCAACCAATTTTATTCATGTCATATCTTTTCAAAGATATGTATATATCTAGCCTTCTAATAGAATATCATGTTCTTTTAGAATCAATTATTTACCGCTTATGTTTATGACAATAAACATTTATTCCAAGGTTTTATTTTCTACGTGAAGTTTTATTCCAAACTAAAACTTAACATTTAATGTTAATGGAATGTTACTTCCTATATGTTATACAACATATATGAAATAAGAAAATAAATACATTACTCCCACTAGCTTTCAGGAATATTAAGAAATACCTTATTTTAATTATAAATCAAAACTAGATTTAATAACTAAAAACAAGTATATCTTCAAGATGCATGCATTAATCAATTTACAAATGATTTGCACTTCGTATACTATTAAAGGTTATTTGAATTCAAATACTCATTTCAATTACTTTTCGTCCTCGCACAAGTAATTACCCAAGAAAGAGTTTTGATATTCCAATATTAATTTCATATAAATGAAACTAATAATGACAATCATAATCTTTATATATTTAATGTGCATAGAAAGAATTTCAATCACATTTAATTGCTTAAGTGTGATTGAAGATCTTTTCACATATTAAATATGTATACAAATTTTGTCCATATGATTTCTACACAAGAATTTAAATCTCTAGGATTTTCATTACCTTTGTAGAAATTCATTCTATAGTGTAACTATAGAGTTTAAGATTAACTACGTTTCCAAACTAGTTATCTTATTGGACTGCATCTAACCATTCATAGTATGAGTAATTTGCCAAATAAACATTTGCAATTTATTAACAGGCATACCACGATCCTGTAACTCATAACGCTAAACATATTTTACAAATATTTGAGATATCCTTGCGGATTTATGAAAAGAGAATTCCATCATTTTGAGATTTAATATTACCATGTTTAATCCTCATTATGATTTAGCTAGTGTATTTTTAGAAGATTGTGTATCTTGTACTTTTATCCTTGAGTAAACTGAAGATAAAACTCCCACTTGCTTTTTATAATTTATAGCTTATCTATAAATTCTTAGCAAATAGAGCAACACAAACTTGTTCTCTTTTGGGACTTTACAAATACATATTGACAGTTCCTAACCTTAATTTGTTAATAACCTACCCATCAAGTAGTTTAACAAATTCTGAACTTCAATTTTAAGACTTAATGTGATTCAACACATTCCATAATAAATGGTGTCTTATTAATCTTCTAGGTTAGAGTCTAATTGAGTATATCCAATTCATACTCAATTTTCTAACCTTGATATCTTTAGGAATAGTAGAATATATAGTTATCTTTAATCAAACAATTTTACAAGAGTTTGATTCTCCTAACTGAACATACCATAAACACTATGTATTTCATTAGGATTAATATTGTAATTTAGTCTTACAATATGTGAGATAAATATATTTCGTTTTTGGCTTACCCATTTACCATCTAAGTCAATTTAATGGTACAATAGATTTTCAAGCCAATTGCATGCTTTATAACATAAGTACTTCTGATCAAGTCACTTCATGTCTATGTCTTACCAAGAAGACATAACTGTTATAATCCCAATTTACGTTATAAGTCATTAATCAATTCAATGACTCCTTGTATATGTCTTAACATAACAAGATAACATCTTACTTTGTTATAAGTCTTATAGCAATAAAAGACTTTATATTTATATCTCACAATATAAACATGTATAAATAAAGTAATCATGAACACCTCATTATGGTTTCAATCGTTATTTCAAGTTAATTTATTACTTCATATTTTTATGTCATTTCAAGAATACATAAACAATCAAATTATGAAGTAGTATGAGATTACTTCATATATTTATGTTATTGCAATAATACATAAATATTTACATTTGAAGTAGTCTTATTATCATATTGACACTTGTTCTAATAATTATCTAATTTCAAAAACTTGTAAATTAACATAGTTTCATCACATCAGCTGAGGCTGCAATGATGAAAGTATGTAATTTACCTTGTCATTAATATCTAGTAATGAAAGTAGATATTAACTACAAGTGTTCTATTATTAGAATGTGTTTGAAACACATTAGAACATTAGTCTCTTACCTTACAGTTAAGAGAAACCTTTAAATCATATTTCTTTTTGTGTTGTTGCTTGCACACTTTAAATATTTCTCTCACTTGTGCATGGAACAACACCATGTATCAGATAAACAACACATCAATAGTTTGCTTATTTGATCAATATGATTTGTGTCATAGATATAAGTAGTTATGGAATCACCTCGTCTAGTAAGGAAACATACACGACTATCCTTAATACCACAAGTGTCTATAATTGGAAAGTAGTCATCTCAAGAGATTCTAGAGATAATTTGGGTTACTACCAAGATATCAAACCTTGTAGCTCCCACTGAATTAAAGATCACTACATGAACTCATTATTCAGTAATTGCAACACAATGCTCCCACTGGATTTGACAACATTATAAATCTTTCAAAACTGGTAAAAGCAAATAGCGTGCTGTTTACTTTCCTACACCTTTGATGAATTCCTTACGTAGCACTACTAAGGTACTTCAAAGAATGTATTCTACTTGTAAATGATGGAATATCCATCAATGCAATTAACTTGAAAGAATTTGGTATGTAATTTCTTCCTTTATTAGGTCTACCATCACCTAGAGTAATATGTAGCACCTTTAAATGGTTAAAGCTCAACAACTAGACCAATCATTCTAGTTTGCCTTTTACCAATTTTTGCGGTAATTAGTCTAGGTTCTAATTATAATAACTCCTAAACGTCCAATTTCTACAAAATTTGCCATGAGTTATTTATTAGAATTTAGACAATTCTAATTTTCCTATTATACCTTTCTCATTTATGAAAAGGAATAGGATTAAGTATCACTCTTCACACGGAAAGTGAACTTGATTTATCCTTCTAGTTAAGTTGACTCTATCCAAAGACCCCTACGGGTGCAGATCAACTTTCCACTAAAGGAATTTTCCACGTTTACGGTTTTAGCGTTGCATTAAATACATTAAAAGAATTTTCAAAATTCAATTTTAGTATTTTCGATAATTAAACTTTTCAAGAAAATTAAACACCCACGGTAAATAATAACCATTTAATTTTCACTGAAAATTAGGATCCAAATTGACGTCGTTTCATCACATCAGCTGAGGCTGCTAGCAATGAAAGTACTCAATAAGGTACGGGTCAACCCCAATTGCCAATATCCAATTGCAATTCCTAGAATCATGGGACTTACATTATTTTGCCAACATCAATTGCAAATGTAAGCATGTTTCATCCCCAAATCTTTATGCCTTGACGCCATTCCATCACATCAGCTGAGGCTGCTAGTGATGAAAGTGCTCAATTAAGTTAACCAATTTAGAAACATGTAAATTGACGCCGTTTCATCACATCAGCTGAGGCTGCTAGCAATGAAAGTGCTCAATTTACCCTTTGGTTCTCATTCCTTGAATCATCACATCAGCTGAGGCTGCTAGCAACGATAGAATGTCACCTCAGGTGTTTCCGTATTAATTGGATGGCATATTACTTAAATTTAAGGGTATTAAATTTTGATGTGTAATCAAAAAATATGTACAAAGATGTCATGCATTCATCTTTGTATCATATATATTTCAAAACCAGTTTACTCATTCGTTACATTTATGAGCTCAAATCATCAAATTTTTTAATTGAGGCGTTGAGAAACTTACAACTTTGCCTTAAGATGCTTCGTATGTATCATGGTGTACTTGGTAAGTCTAATATTGACGCACAGGCGAGCGGAGAGGCGAACGTCCGCCCGAAGGCAATTAAAAACGCGCCTCTTTCGGATGACAATTTAATGTCAAGCCTCCTTATACCCACTTTATAGTTTGTCAATATTAGGTCCGCCGCTTCGACCACTTAGTACAGTCGCATCAATCAATTTAAACACTTATGATTTTCTTCTTTAAAACTATTTATGTAGTAAATTATTAATTGCTAGTCTCGCCTGGGAGCAAATTACCGTGCGAAGCGAACCACTGTCGGCACATAAGACTTGGCAATTAAATGGTTTACTACAGAGGTTTCATAGTTATTAGGTTCATTCATTTTTTATTCAAAAAATTACCCTCTTTGATTTTTACAATCCATCATAATTAAAACACAAAGAACAAGTAATTGAAAAAAAAAAAAAAAACAAACACTCAATAACACATATATGATCATTAACAATATCATATAGCCACATGCAAACCTTTTGATAAATCCTATTAATTATCTATGTGAATTTATAATGTATGTAATTAATAAAACTCCCATTGGTTTTCGAGCTCATTGTGCCCAATGGACCACAGACGCCAAATAACTTGGCCGCGTAAGTTTTAATTAATTAGATACCACATTGCACATAACCAATTAATTAATATATATAATTAGGGTCTTCCCTAATTTTAGATTTATCTTTAAAAAAAACATGTAGCAATTTAAACACAAAACATTCCATGACAAAACATGCAAGATTTTGTCATGGATCCCATATTGCACTTATAATCATGTAGTCACATATTATTAAGCCAATATATATTACGCATTCTTAATTAATGATATCTCCTATGTACTCATTAATTTTCACATAAAATTCCTTACATGTAATCATAGGGTTTCTAATATTTTTAGCAATACTAAAACCATAAAAACTAATCATGGATGTCGACCCATAATTAATGCAAATTAGGGTTTACAAAAAAAAAAAAAAAAAAAAAAAAAAAAAAAAAAAAAAAAAAAAAAAAAAACTAGATATACTAAAACATGTAAAGATCCAATTTTTATGTGTTTAGTAATTAATTACATGTTAGAAACGAGGGTCATGATGCCACTGTTAGAATATTAGAATCATAAACTATAAGCTAATAACCAAAACCATCAAAGCATGCTCAGCGGAATAGATCTACATAACATATAATTAATTAACTAATGTAAAAGATGCGTACCTTTTGATTCCTAGCAAGAACAAGGAATCATGTCTACAAGAACAAGGTATAAACCCTAATTAGGGTTTAATGGGATCGACTACACCTTAGTCGAATTGGGGAAAAAACAACAAGCTAAAGTAAGCTTGTACTCCGTTCTTGTACACACGTATTACTAGCGTCTCAATGTGAAAAGCTAGGTTCATGTATCACAAATAAAACATCACAACAACTAGGGTTTGATGTTCTAAATAATACATGATCGAATCCACTAACAAGGAGATAAAGGATTGAATAATTACCATGCATATAAATATGCATGTAATAAACACGTACATAATAATACAAGTGCACATGGTATTCATCATTACTCCTTTTTACTAGTACTGTGTATGTTGTCAGTAGGTGAAGAAAAGGAGAATCGATTTATAAAAAATCGTTTAGGGATATTGATACATTATCGATTATATTGAGCTTTGAGGGGTTTATATACACTCCAAACTTGCTCTCCAAGTTTGAGTGCAACACCTTCTCAAGTTTCAAAAATCGACACTCAACCCCCTCTTCTTTCCTTGTTCGACCATATAAATATTTGTGATTTAATAATTAATCATAAATCATTATATTAATTATTAATACATTGAGACTCATACGTAATGTGTGCAATCCCGAAGTCTCGTGTTCGAAACCGAACATACATATATTAATTTATATCCACAAACTCTAACAAATGGGAGGGTGAGCAAAGTAGTTTTGCTTGCACTTTCACGTGTCACAATCTTATTCAATCTAGACAGCAAAAAATGGTTACGTGTATTGTTTATAAATACCGTGCGCAAATAAAAGGACGGGCAAAAAAATTTTGCGCGTTGAGTAGTTTTTTGTAACACAAATTTCTAGGGTCGTAAATGGTGACACAACTTTCAAACTGTCTATACAGGAAATTTTCACATTATTTTACGCCACAAATTAGTCACTACACTTTAAGTTATTTCTTGAAAACTTCACCAAACTTATTAGTGATTGTTTTAGATAGACGATAATTTGTACCTATTTGGTGAACCCAGGCGTTGTTAACAGATTCTAGGATTGTTGTTGCATTGCTATTCACGTGTGTATATGTATGCTTAAGCTCTTGTTTTTATTTTAAAATTGGCTCCTTCAAGGTTAGTTGCTAGGCTTCTGAACATGCGGCAGTTGATTTGTTGAGAAACTTCAAAATTGTTTGAAAAATATACGTTTGTTGCTACATGCTTATGGATGTGATTATAAACGTATACTAGTGTGGCTTTTGCATGTTTTGCCATAAAATAGGTATTGTGTGGCATTTTTAACACTTGAAACAGACACTGTATGAATTTTACTTACCGACGGGGAGAGTAAATAAGACTAGCACAGGGTATATGCCTTTGACAGTTGCCGAAAATTTTATTGGTCATCTAGATGTTATCAGTGTATTTTTGGAAACTATTTGGGGATTTGAGGATCGTTTTAGCGGTTAAAGTAAGCTCTTTAATTTAAGTCGGATTGCATTTTTTTTGTCTTATAAGAGTGGTCGTTGTTTCTCATTTTCCCTTTTATGGTATGCCTCATTTACGGATGACTATTATTCATTACTGCCAAGTGTTTAAATTTGTTTTATAATTTGCTTATTAGCGTTGTATCGAAATATGAAATTAAAAAAAAAAAAATAGCTCAAATATCTGACAAAGAACCGATGAACAATTCCCGTAATTTGGATTGAAACGTTATCAACTTATAACCAAGAAACAAGAT
Source organism: Artemisia tridentata subsp. tridentata (assembly GCA_021014915.2). NCBI lineage: Eukaryota > Viridiplantae > Streptophyta > Magnoliopsida > Asterales > Asteraceae > Artemisia > Artemisia tridentata. The sequence continues at coordinate 178,068,783 of CP139509.1, forward strand.
GTAAAACAAAGAGCTTCTTACAATATCAGCATCTTATCTGATGTAGATGTTGGAATCGCACTGCGTGAACTGATTTATTTGCAAAATTATTACCTTTGCGTTGTCACGAATACATACAAATATTATTAATAATTCGATTCATATGTCGTAGTCACAAACATTTAGTATTGTTGCAAATTTTTGTGCTAATTGTTTTATTAATCAGTAATCGTTTCTTAATGACTATATGTTTTACTACAGGATGGCGATTGTTAGCGTTGTGGCAGTTACTAGCATCGACGACTTAAAAGAAAAAGACATCAACAAAACGATAGAAGCTAAACTGTACCGAAAATGGATAGCCAAAAGTGTGCTGAAACTAATAACAACAGGATTTTGTTGTATACTGCTTGATAAAGAGGAATAGTCATCCAAACGGCGTTAAAAATTCTGCACTGCTTCTCATTAGCTTCATGAAAAATATGTAATAAAACAAGTGTTTCTTTATACAGGGAAATGCTATTAAAGCCAATATATATGGACATACTTGATAGTCAGCACTTTGACCACTTGTTGGAGCAAGACGCAACACACAAAATCTCACAATTCATCTGCGCGGAGACTAAAATATCAGCAAATTTTGAAGAATTCTACATCACTAATTTTTGGAAGGTTCACAAACTTTGTAAATATACCGAATGACGGGTTCCAAGCCACCATTTTGAATTTACAGCATACAGTGAGCTTGAAGTACAAACCAAAATGAAGAATCCTATCCTTACTGGGATTACAAATTGTTACCTCTTCGCCACAGCTACGCATCTGGAGCATATAACGAGTCATCACAGCCAACAAATTGTTAACCAACTTGACCTCAGCTTCTTGTTCGGTACGTAGTCGCCTAAGGATAGCATTTTGCACCTCGTTTGGTTTGTTAGCCATAGTGTTTGTGTGAAAATGAATGATACTTGAGAGAGTTTGATAAGAAGTTGTGTGAGAAAATGAATGATGGTAAAGGGGTATTTATAGGGGAAAATACCCTGTGGAGTCTATCAAATTCAAAATTTGAAACTGCTGCGAAAATTTAAAAGGGCATTCATTTATTTAAAAATAAAAGTTACAATACAAAATTTGAAATTACAATATGAAAATTAAAATTACAATACGAAATTTAAAATACAATCGTCCTAACTGTATTTTTCATGTAGTCAAATAAACTTAGCATTGATTTGTTTTTGTATTTTCTCCGACTTTCTAAACAGACCATTATGCATCTCGTAATATTTCGAAGATTCTTCGTTTAAAAAAGTCTCTATTTGAGCACGGTTTTCTGGCGGAATGTCATTGCATTTCTCGTATGCTTGTCTCAGATCATCTTTAGCTTCGCATGCCTTGTTCAAATTGCATGGCTATGTCGATCAACGTGTTCAGACGAGCAGTATCCTCCGCAATTAGTTTATCAATTAAAGCCATGATTTCATCGATAGTATGTGAAAGTGAACAAGCCATATCAGATTTTTTTGTAGAGATTAAGTGTGAAAGTTTTAGGTAAAATAGAGTATTTTTTATAGTGTAAAAGTGAGCTTAATTTTTATTATAAAAAAATTAAAAAAAAAAAAAAAAAAAAAAAAAAAAGTAAGTTTAAACGTTATTAAACGTTCCCCTACCAAAAGTTGTTTGTCTTTATTTGCTTCACTGCCTCGCCGACAATCCAAACGGCAAGCAACAAATAGGGGGCAGTGTGGTGGCGAGAAACGATGAGCGCCGTTTGAGGTACACTAAGAAATGGCGAGCAAAATTCAATTACTACACCGTTTGCTCTAACTACTTTGTACTTCACCTACAATTTATCATAAAACACTAAAAAATACTACTCCTATGTATCCTATAGCTAACTAAGAGCATCCACAATTCATACAACATTTTTTAGTTAAATAGAGTGCCAAATCACCATTATACTCTTTCAATTAAAACCTCCGCAACCCATTAAAAATTAGAGATAAAAACTGATGTGCTATTATTTATCTTTTACTATTAAAAACATATTAAAACGAGGCATGATACAACCCGTGCGATGCACAGGCTTGTTTGCTGACTAATTAAATTGTTTTCTGTAACGTTGATGCATCTTTATCTTTCTCGGGGCGGGGGTAGCATGTGATGGTATTTATAATAACTTTTTGCATTTGAATTAGTTTATTTTCAACAAAAGTTTCAACGATAAATTATAATTCTTTTTGTTAAGTTCATAATGTTAATGGTAATACATTGTGAATGGAGGGGTTGTTTTATATTGTAATTGCGCGTTGCAACTTAGAATATGGTCTTTGCGTCTAATGTATTCTTCGGACGTTTTTTTTTTTTTTTTTTTTTTTTTTTTTTTTTTTTTTTTTTTTTTTTAATTGTTATATTTGAAGGACTTGTCCGTCATTCTTCTTAATGTGAGGGGGCTTTTGTTACTAAATGAGATTTTCTTGTTTCTTCTTCATGCATGGTCTGAACCCAACTTGGATTTAATTTTTAGAAGATGAAAAGGCCTTGAGTAACATCAGAATTAAATGTTGTAATGGCTCTTCGGTGTCTTTTGCGGTTAATTTTGCAATTAATTATATATACACTACATACATTTAACCCTAATTATATCACACAACTTTCAATATCTTATACCTAATCTTGAAATGGCTGAAACTACAAATCTCGATGAAATGAAGAACGCTACTGAAAGCGGTAAACTTGCCGATGGGTTTAAGCTGCTTATAACACATGAAAAGGCTGAAGAGAAGAGCTTTATTGCTCGGATTGGAGAGGAAAGCAGCATATTGAGGGCGGTGATTGAGAAAAAAGAGCAGACAATCACCGAGGCAGCTACAGCATTTACTCGTTTCAATGCTGTGGCTGCTACGGGCCATGATTGTCTTCTTGAGATGCAACTCAAGGACCGCAGGAAGCTGGATTTGTTGGCTCAACTGCTGGTGCTTTCTCGTGAAAGCTTGAATCAGAAGGATGAGCTGATAGAGAGGATTGAAGATGTTGAAGACGATGATGATGAAGAATAGGTTGCAATGGGGGTTTTCTTTTTGTGTTTTGGTGATGTATATGGTTTATGTTAATGATGATGATGTAAAAACAATGACTTATGCTTGAATGGGAAAACTGATGACTAATCAGTTATGTTTTAGTAGATATTAATTAATACTATCTTTTTTACCTTTTAAGAGTTACTTGTACTCCGTATTAAAGTTATTTTTATTTTTTATTGTTAAGGGTTAAAATACAATATTAGGTAGGTAGTGTGTGTAATGTGTGTTTGACTTCCTATCTCACACACATGTTTCTCTCACACCCGTAAAAACACACAGTGAGATTTAGATTGCAGATCTAGGGTTTTCATTTTTAGGTAAAATTAATCAAAATGGATGTTAAACAAAAAAATGTTTATGAGGGGTATGTTAAAGGGTTTGAAGCTTCGATGATTGAGCCAAATATTTCAGGTATTGCACTTCAATCTGATCAAATGAATGGTTGATTTTAATGTTGGGTTTTTTATATTTAGTCAAATTAGTATATACCGTTTGGGGATCTTGTGTTTTTTTTATATAAAAGTTGGGATTTTTATATGGTTTCTTGATCGTTAGTGTAGAAATGTGGATTTTATTGCATCCTTTTAAGATCTTAAAGCTGGATTTTTGATATTGGGTTTTGATAGTTAGTAGAATTATGTATATCGTTGTGATTGATTGTATTTGATTTATTTGGGATGAAATGCGTATAAAAATGTAAATAATATGTGAGTTAGGTGGTTAATCTGATATTGTTCATGGAATATATATTACAAAGTACTTATTATCAGTTGGTTAGAGTTTAAGTGAGTATGTGAATTTAAGTGTTCACAGATTCATGATGAAATAAGAAATAGTTTAATAGACGAATTGTGTTATTCAGGTTTAGTGTATGAATGTTACATAAATCAAGTAATCTCAATAAGCAGTTTTTAAAAGTTGATATAGTATTTGTTATACGGAAGAGTTTATATAAGTAGGCTCAATGCAAATAATGATGGTATTGAAAATAAATTGTAAAGAGTAAACCTGTTTAGTTTAATCCGCGGGTAAACATGTTACATGTGTGGATAAAGGCGTTATTTTTTGATAAAGGTTATATAAAACCGATAGTAGTATCTAATGAGTTAATAAGTTTTCTTATTGGGAGAGTCCAAAAATAAGCTTAATCTTTAAACATACTTGTACAGTTGAGTGTATGAGCTTGTAAAGAATAGGAATGATGTGAGTGTTTGATATGATCTTTGCAGGTATGAACGAAAGTTTTCTCAGATGGATTTGGTAATAGCACTGTAAGTATTATCTCCTTCTTTTAGGGTTATCTGGTTCTGAGTTTAGCGGGCGCAAACGGTTTGGCTAACTTCTTGATCTGCCACCTTGAGTGGTACGAATACCTGCTCTGGCCATTCACAGTCTGCTGGCTTGGGCCACGATTAACTCTGGGTGTGTGTTTTAAGTTTTCTTGTTTTATATTTGGTTTTGAGTTTTCTCCGATGCATTTGGTAATAGCACTGTAAGTATTATCTCCTTCTTTTAGGGTTATCTGGTTATGAGTTTAGCGGGCGCAAACGGTTTGGCTAACTTCTTGATCTGCCACCTTGAGTGGTACGAATACCTGCTCTGGCCATTCACAGTCTGCTGGCTTGGGCCACGATTAACTCTGGGTGTGTGTTTTAAGTTTTCTTGTTTTATATTTGGTTTTGAGTTTTCTCGGATGCATTTGGTAATAGCACTGTAAGTATTATCTCCTTCTTTTAGGGTTATCTGGTTCTGAGTTTAGCGGGCGCAAACGGTTTGGCTAACCTCTTGATCTGCCACCTTGAGTGGTACGAATACCTGCTCTGGCCATTCACAGTCTGCTGGCTTGGGCCACGATTAACTCTGGGTGTGTGTTTTAAGTTTTATTGTTTTATATTTGGTTTTGAGTCTAGGTTGCAGGAGGATAGGTTTAGAGTAGTCCTGGAAGTTGAGTTTGAGGCGTTTAGTTTATTGTTAGTTACATTGGTCATTGTCAATATTGTATAGCTTATTCCATAGCTTAATAGCTTATTAAGGTTTTTGTTATAATTTAACTTAATCACCACTTTACATACTAAGTTGATCTGATAAGCTCAGTTTATAAAAACTAAAAGGCAAAACCAAAAATGAATTATTTCATGAATAAAGCATAAATTCACACCCATGCAACAATTTACGCGATTCACTTTTAGACTTCATGTTTGAACATTACATAGATGTGTTACGCTAGGTTGGTGAAAGTTTCTTTGAAAACAATGTTACGTGTGCAGTGCTTAAGTTCCGGATCCTCTTCTTCAATCATCAGTATTTTAAGACCGTCAGGACTGGTAACTCTAGATAGCGCAACATAAAGCTGACCATGGGTGAACACGGGAGCAGGCAAATAGAGGCCAACGTAATTAAGTGATTGGCCCTGACTTTTGTTAATTGTCATTGCATAACATGGTCTTACAGGGAATTGTCGCCGTTTTAGGACAAATGGCCACTTGGATTGTGTTGATGTGAGTATAATCCTGTGTATAATGACATCCTCCCCTATATTTGAACCTGTTAGAACCTTAGCGTGAATAACAAAGTGGCCTAGATCTGTGATGAGCAACCTCGTTCCATTACATAGCCCTTTGCTTGGATTGATGTTGCGCAATAGCATAATTGGTAATTCCTTTTTTAAATGAAGAGCATGCGGGGGCATCCCGGGGAAATTTAAGGAATTTAAAAATTCAATCGGATAGTGTTCGTGCTGTTCTAGGTTGTCCGTAGATGACTTGCAAATCTCGTCTGCACTGTTGTATGTAACAGATTCCCCTGCTAACTGTTTAAACATGTACTCATTGATGGCATCAGCATCATCATTCCGAGGAGTTAGTATTGCCCGTTCTTTGAGATACACATCGTCCGTTTGTCTCGTTGTAAAATCAGGGTATGTCTCTGCGACAATCTGCTTGATAGGAGAATCCCATGATTTAATTAGAAAGTTTTCAGGGATGTCAATCCAGGTTGGGTCATCCTCCCCTTCTTTGCATTTCGCCGGCACTTTGCCATCCCCCACAGCTAAAACCCATCTATTGAAATCATGTTTTCGAGTATCAAGTTCCCCATTTTCACTATACTCGTTGACACGCATGCTGCGCGTAAGGATGAATACCTTGCAATGATTCCATAATTCAGATTGGTTTATGCATGATTGCACAATGTCTGCCCTGCTTCCTTTCGGTATAACTGGCAGAACTTGTCGAAAGTCACCTCCCAGCAAGACCGTCACGCCTCCAAAGATTCGATCCCTACTGTCCTGGTCATGATATCCTAAAATATCCTTAAGGGTCCTGTCCAATGCCTCAAACGCATATTTTTGAGTCATTGGAGCTTCATCCCATATAATAAGCTTAACTTGCTGAATGAGTTCCGCCATATGTGTGTTTTGTTTTATGCCGCATGTACTGTTCTCTAATAAATCAAGCGGTATAACAAAACGGCTATGCGCAGTTCTCCCACCTGGTAGCAGCAATGAAGCTATTCCTACACAATTTGAGAATGTTCATTAGGCATGCATTTTTATAAACTTCCAAATAGTTTATTGTTTACATTTAGTATAAATATGTACCTGAAGATGCAACAGAAAGCACTATCATGCGTTCTGATCTTAACCTTGATATGATAGTTTTGTATAGGAATGTCTTTCCGGTTCCGCCTGGACCATACACAAAGTAAAAGTTCCCTTTTTTACCATGGACAGATTCAATCACCTGTTCATAGATGAAACGTTGCTCGGGATTTAACAATGAATGAAGTTGTTGATGTTCAATCTTACTCTTGTTCATATCATAAGCCAACGCTTCTCTTATGAGACGATTGTCCATGTTGGTTAGTAACCTTGGGTCAGGCAGTGGTAGGTCTTGAAAATCCGATAAAGATCTCCCATGTCTGTTTAACAACTCTTGGATTTCTATCAAACAATAGTTCTTGAGTTGTTCTTCTGTCAACTCCAAGTCAGGGTAATCGAAGATTTTCCTTTTATTGTGTAGAACATCTTCTGATAAAAGCTTCCAGTTTTCTTCCCACAATTTTAGAGGCCTGCTGACATCACAAAATATTAAAATTGTCACGAATATGTCACGTAATTGTGGGCTAAACATCCATACACTTGCTTCTGATATAGCATGTGTCCACTCTGTGTCATCATTTAAAAGGCCATATGCAAAACATGCTTCCTTGAAGGTGGAACATATTTTGTCATGAACAGTCATGAGTTTTTCAAAAGACTCAGGACCTCTCACAATATTCAACAACATCCTAAGATAATATCGTTCTCCAGACGCCGGGTGTGAGTAAACAATCCTCCCAATGCATTTTCTCACCTTGCGTTTCTTCCACGTTTTGGTTTTCAAATGCCACACATAATGTGTAGGTATCTCAGCATACGTGTATTTATTCGCTTCTGTATCACGCTTGTTTAATTCAAACCAATCAGTGAACATGGTCATGTCAATACCTTCCCTTTGAATTAGAGCAGGTAAGCTTTCGGAGTCACGAAGTGTGATTGCATTCTGATTTGGCAAGTGGTAATTCAGCTTCATAACAGATGGATATGAGTAATGAATGTCATAGGAAAACAGACGCCACACCGCTTCACATGGAGCTAAAAAACGACAGTTCAAATAGTTCTTTATTTCGTCCACCTCCAAAAACTGTACATTTCCCATATCACCATTGTTTTTAACATTTTCTTGAATAACAATTGTGGCTTTATCGGGACCTTTATTTAAGTACTTGAATAAGTACTTAATTGCCTTTGATCTGTTGCACCATTCGACGTTAATGTGGGCCTGATATTTCAGGAGGAGATAACGGTTGTGAGGAACGACATATCTGTTATCGTATTTGAATTTTCCTTTTATATGGTAAGCTTTATTATCCCTTCGGCGATAAATAGCATAACCATCATTGTCAACAATTGTATCAGGCACAAAAGGTTTAGGAAAATGTTTTGAGCACTTACTCTCAAATGTACATGGAGCGTTTTTATCATCTTTTCCACAGGGACCATGTAACATAAACTCAGTTACTACTTTATACGCATCTGGGTCATTCTTTCGACATGGTATCTCAGCTGTAATTATATCGTCTATTTGGGGTGGGCTCTTGCTTTTCAACTCCTCTTCTAGCCATAGCAGGATATGAGCATGTGGTAGACCACGTTTTTGAAATTCTATCACATACACAACTGAAAGATAATTGAAAAAAGCATAAGCTACTGCATATTTTATATATAAAAAGGGTAAATGGATTAACATTAGGAGTTAACTTTTATTACCTGCCCGTGACTTGCCAAAAATATGTTGTTTTGTAAGATCATTTAACAGTTCAGTCAGTTTAATCTTGAATACACGCGTTGCCACTTCTGGGCGGTCATGGCCTTTTTGGCCCGGGATGTGCTTTAACATTTCTGCAATCTCGGGCCATTTTGGGTTAGCAGTGAAAGTGATGAACAGGTCTGGGTTCCCATAGGTCCGGCATATAGCCATTGCATCCTGGTAGTTTTGCATCATATACCTTGGTCCGCCTATAAAACTCCTTGGTAGAATAATTCGTTTTCCCAGACCTGCTGCATTTGTATCCCCCCTTGTTACAGCATCACAAACATTATAATATAGATCTACGCGCAACGTATCTTGGTTTTTCCTGGTCCATTGAAGTCTATGCTCTTCTACAGCCGTGTATGCATCAACCAAGTATTGTTGGAATAATCGGCCACCTCTAAGCAAGGTAGTACCTTGGTTATTTCGTTGTTGTATGATGTACGAATAGTATTCTTTCATTGTGACAAAATCCCTTTTGGTTTTGCGTACATCTCTGTTGTTGTGATACGGTATCTTTTCATGAAATCCCTCCTCTCCATATGGGAACAATAATGGATATTGAAGGGCCATGTATTCTGGATGTAACTCGGAAATACGTTTCAGACCTTCATCCTTGTTGCTTACAACAATGTCTCTTGTAGGGATACCATCACCAAAGTCGTTAGTAATTAGAGCTGCTATTTCTGGCACCGTTGGGGCGTTGTATTGTCGAGAGGAACCCCGTCCACTTAGAAGCCGTAGTTCAAAGGTTGCTGAATTGTGGGAGTCACACCAATCTCGAGCCATTCGAAATGCCTTGGCGATTGAATTTGATTTATCAAACATTTGAATCAGACCTGCTACTATATTTGCATCTACAACTTCTCCCTCATCCTTGTCTATAAAAGCTCCCATTCGGTTCTTTACTTCATTTCCAGTGTCAAAAAAGTATAGTTGCGCATATTTAGGCTGAGTTTGCTGTTTAGGGAGCAGTGAACCTATTCGATGGTAGCTTTGACCATTTATTCTAAAGGTATATGGGCCCCTTCCTGTGTTAATTGAATGGTCTATTCTTGCTCCAAAAGATGTGTAACAAAACATGCCATTATATACTCTGATCTGCTCTTTGAATCTTAAACTTGCAGTATTGTTATAGTCCATAAGCTCATTAAGAGGCGAAGGTGGTTCATTAAACATGGGGAGAAGCAGTTTTCCGTCTTGACAACAAATGGAGAAAGTTGGATTGACACGGGTCCTTGCTTTATCGCTTCTCTCCTGATACCACATAACCGCCTTGCAATTTTGACATTCAAACGATGGAGGCCCAATATTATGGGGAACCACATGTACACCTTGCCAAAAGAGGTAAACCTTATTGAGAATAATAACATTTTTATCCATTAAATAACAGAATACATCAATTATAAAATATGATTTTACCTGCAGATGCATGCGCGGCTCCGGGTGGGATTTTTTTATTTGCACGCTCAGATATTGTTCCTGTATGAAGAATCATTAAGGTAATATTCAATCTTATGAAACCAATCGAGTGTGAAATATAGTTTGTTTAATTAATCACCCGCTGATCTCCTTCTTTTATATGTAAAGGGTTTTTTGGAAGTAGAAGCTGTTTGATTAGGCGCCAGATCTGTTAAAGTCGCTACTGACCGTGATCCTTCTCCTAACAAATTACGGTGAAAATGCAAATCAGGTATGCATTCTTGAAACATTTTTGTTATCTGATAATGCAAATGCATGGTTGAGGCTGATGTATACCTGTAAATGTTTTCATAGCCTCAGTTAACTGTAAACCACAATAGCTTTGTATTTTTCCACTTTGACTGATAATTGTTTTGGAATGAATAACCACACTTTTATGCAACATGTCTAACAGTGATGGAACATCAGCAGATTCATTTTGTGACCCTGTAACGCAAAGGCAAAGATGAATTTGATCAAATACATAATTGGAAGGTATGGAAACCTGTTAAATTTGAAACATACCTGTATTCATTTATATTTGCGAGATCTGAGTGAATTTTTCAATACATAACCTTGCAGGTTTGTAAAGATAAAGAAGGAAGATGTATATTAATTCATCTCTTGGAATTCTATTGCTGAACTGATGCAATAAGTGTACTGAACAATGAAAAGGCATGTATGGTAATTGTCTCCAGGTTTTTAAGGTTCTTATTATTCTTTTAATAATGATTCTGATTTTTTCAATAACAACACACTAATGCATTTTATTTTAAAATTCAGTAGATTAATTATGGTCCATGTATATAGCATATGAAGTAAGTAAAATACTCTTAATTGTTATAAAGTAGAGTATGAATGGCCTACTATGAGTAGTTTCTATGACACTTGTTATGGTTAAAAGAATATTTTATGTGCAAATTAACCATATGTAGCATAGGATATGACACCATATAAATAGAAGGAGGATTGGAATATGAGATACTTAATAATAAACTGTGACGAAATATAGAAGGTAAAACCCATATAATATTGCCAATTACATTAAGTACTATAAGGATGAAGCTTAACATTTCATAATTTAAAAATCAACATTTAATCTATTAGGTATATCACAAAGTCAATTTTAGCCAATCTTGATCATTAGATTCAGCAGCATAGACATCTTCAATATCTTCATCATTTGAATTCGGCAAATCTGAAGCTACATTTGGTGTTGGCGGCTTTGTTGGTAACAATTGTAAACACTTGGTTTTCCGTCTCTCGTGTTTAGATTTGAAATAACATTGTCTTAACCTTAAGGTACTTTCCGCAAGTTCTGAATCAGGATCTTCTTCTATCATTTTCTTTTCTTCTTCCAGCCTTGTTAGGATTTCTTGAGTTTTTGGAACAGCTTTTGTATCTACATTCTGAGCCTATAGTGCAACATAACTTTGTGACTAACCTAAAAAACAAAATGTTATATTTAAATGAATACTGACCTGGATAGCACCAATCAATAATTGTAGACTCCTTAGCTTACGATATGGCCAACGCTGAATACCCAATTCTCTACATCGCTTTTTAAAAACAGATAAACATACATTGGATGCTTTTGCAGCTTTTGCTGCTGGCATATAGTAATATTGGGACACCATTTCCCTATTGAACTCCATGACTTTACTGGATGATTTGAGAAATAGGATATAATATGGCTTTTAAAGACATAGGCAACTTAATGAGATTCCATGCATTTTAACAGTTATTGTAACTGTTAGCTTTCAGCAATCATTATTTAATGGGTTTTAAAAACACTGGGAATCCAATGATATTCCATGCATTTCAATGGTTTTTTGTAACTGTTAGTTGTATATGAATTAATGCAGTTAAATGTCCCTTTATGTATGTTAGATTGATTGATAATAACAGTTCCATTTAGGGATGTTTGAATCATACTGCATCTATGTGTTAAAGGATTTTATAAGTGATAAATTTATTTTTGTAAGGTCATATTAGGTTCTTATGGGTCAGTTAGCCAATCAAATTCACAGTTATTTTACAAAATGGTCAAAATCAACTTTAATTTTCATGTATGCATAGACTGATGAATTTAAGCCTGCATTACCATTGAAATAGTAGCATAGATATATAATATAACTTCAATAAATCTTATTGTACATTAAAACTTCATTTTCATTAATTTTAGACCAATCAAAATCCAGCTTAGTCAACGTTTGAAAAAATCAAAGAACCCAGATATGCACATAGCAGACTACAAATTTTTTTTTTCCCCTTTTTTTGCTAATAACCCTTTATGTATTCTAGCTCCATCAATAATTGGAATGGTTATATAAGCGAATGAAAATAGGGGATACAACAGGATATTTACAGGATCATAGATAATTGTATTTCATTAATTAGAGATTTGGTTACATTCATATCATATGAAATAGTACACATATATCAACATTTCGATCATTCATATGTTGATCTTGTATATTAGACATTACATTTGGTAAACATGCCTGACGAAGAAATTGGAAAAACCATCTTTGTATTCATGGTCATTTGTCATTAGTAACACGCATATATATTTCATCTGATGTAGTAAGTATCTAAACCACGATATTTTCATCCTGCAGGTACCTGAAATAAAATTTAGCACAAAAGAAACAATATTTTGCATGATGTCACGCTGGGATATATCGCCAAACAAAGATAAGATCAGACATAAGCAAACGGTAGAGTTTTGTGTCCTCCAAATAACAATAAGAAAATCCCAAAAGACAGTTTTAATCCAATCTATTATTATTATCATAAGTGTTTATTTGATAAAGTGTTCTTGGTCTGCATCATGCGTGCACTCATTCTGAATCGACAACAACAACCCTGAACAAAAAAAATATAAAATGAAGCATGTTACCATGCGGGCAAATATAAAACGATAAGTGACCAAAAGACGCACACAACACGTGATTACCGTCTTGTCTTCTTGTTGGCAGGTACGGTGCTATTCTCACCATCATGCTCAACATCTTCAGTTATAAGTTCAATATCCACATCTGAATTTTCAATCTCCACACTGCAAACAATTTAACCATGTTTGTTATGTTAAATACATTGGAGCTGTAAGATGGTTAGCGTAAAAAAGGTTTGGATGGTATGTATGATTTGTGTTGACCAAAGGTTTTATGTTTCGCTAACCTATTTTTCTTATTATCATCTGCAGAATTGGACTTTATCAGGCGTTTGAATGATGAGGTTGGTGTTGCATCCGTGTTATTAGTCGGGGTATTGGACTCATCACCTTGGCTATCGACTGCCGACAGTAGGTCATTTTCCATCTCTGAATCTTCAACGGCCAGCCTGCAAACAATGGAATTTCATGAGTAAGGTTATTTAAAGAGATACACGTCCTGATAGAGTTGTTTTTGGTATCCAGATCCTACATGTTTTGGTTACCTTTTCCTTCTCTTATCCTCTACAGGCTTGGTAGGGGTAGTGAGTGTTGGCGGATGAGTGCATGGCTTGGATGATGAGCCTGCTACAACTGGATTATCAACAGTGCTTGAGCATGTGGTTTCAGATGACGGATGATATGGGTCAACTGTCCAACACGTAAAGCTCTCAAACGTTCCATATTCATAATACGTGTGAGTTTTTATTTCAAATAAGTGTGTTGTGCCAATGAGGTCAGCTATAGGAGATGGCAACTCTGCGTGCTCATCTAAACCCTGTATAGTAAGGAGTGAGTAATGGGAATGCGAGAATGGGGAATAAGTAATTAGGGATTTATAAACATACCGCATCCTCATCTGCCACTAATGCCGAAGCTGGGAACTTTACCAATTCAACTGATGGCTCATCAAAAAGGACCACCACAGTCTGGTCGGTGCTATCAGATATATCAAGCTCAAGGCGATACCTGAGGTAAGCGCGTGCCAAATGGCAAGTGTGGATGTCACTAAATATATTGATTACATACAAATGTTTTAAGTAAACATAAGTTAGAAACATAGCATTACCTTATTACCGGGTAAAGAATTGGCCTGTCGCATGAATCACACCAGAACCGGCCATTCTTTCTAGTAGCTCCTTTTTTGCATGTGTCACTCCCACATGATGGAAAATTCCATCCCTTTCTAGTACGCACATTAGCAATCCTGGCCTTAATCATGAAAGTTGCACTCTGTATATAAATAATAGATGTAAATGATATGCAGTATAAGGAGATTATAGAGATGACGGGAGCAAAATAAGAAATACATCATTTTTCCTGTTGCGAGCCCAGATGAGCAGATTATCGATAGATCCTTCTCTCGGCTCAGAGTTGTCTATACGCGATGCTCCTTTTGAAGGTTCAGTGCTGCTAACAAATAGATAAACATTTATTATAAAGTAATTGGCTTTAGCAACTCATCAATAACAAAAAATAAATTGGTACAATTTCATACCCACTCTCTGACTTTAGCGCTTTGATTGCAGGGATGTCAAAAGAATCTAGTATGTGAGTGGATGAACTACTTGACAAATAGAGCTTATCTGGAAGGTAATAGTAAACATTAAATTAGATTGACAAAGATGTTTAACATGGAAAAAGGTAAATAGTACAAAGCAACTTACTGTTATAATGTTTTGCAGCTGTGGAAGTGACCACAACAGCACACATGCCTACATGTCTTGCCTTCTTCTCAATCAACATATCAGCAAGACCTCCCCATAGAGTCACCCGGATGGACTGGCCCCTGATTACACAGGAAACATGAATAACACAACAGGTTAGTTCCCTAATACATATTCGCAAAGAAATCATCAATTTTACAACACACTTTGTAAAAAATATAAATCTCAACCTGTGATTGGCCAGGTAGAAATCAAGGTTTTTGGCGCCTGTTTTTGTATAGTTCACCCTTCCAACATTCGTAACATAACCAACAACATCTGAAAGGTAAAATCTTTTATACCAACAACATTTAAACACTAATAAATTGAATACACTTGAACAAACAGCAAATTACCAATGAGATATTTGTTATCTGTAGGCTGAATACAATCAAAATCAACCATCTGGAATGGATACCTAACAAACCCTTCTGATGTAAACACAGCTTTCCTTACGGTCGTTGTTCCATCAAACTCAAGCATAAAGGTATCGTCCTTCCTGATTCGGTAATCTTCCTTGTTTTGCATGACAACAAAATTTTTAACCGAGTATACCCCCCCCCCCCCCTCTTTTAACCTCAAGAAATTGTGAGCCACCGTTGCCTTAGCAGTACAATGCATAACATTACCCTGCAACAAAAGCATGTATGAAATCATTGATAAACAAAGCATACATCTGATTATATTTTATTATATTTTGCCATTATGCAGGGGTTTCAAGAATGGTTTTCAAGATACCTTAGAATCAGACACCAAAAAATCGGTGCTCAAGTATCGGCCGGAAGGAGAATTTATATCCCACATCCTACACAACATCACAACAATCGTACCGGTTTCATCCAGCTTGAGTTCATCCAGGAACATTACATGACTTGGGACTCCAATTTCTGTAGCCATATTCTTATGCTTAATGGACTTTTTTACTCGTACTCCTACTCACAATGTCTGGGCTGGAAGTGGGCTTAATGCCTTATTTATGCAACCCCCATTTAAGAGGGCTTTAACATGGACATTCATGAGCAGGCTGCTCATATTGCCTGCATTGAATCCGGAGTTCTAACTCCAGGAATATGAAAAAACCCCTATATTATTGATTGACATTCATGATGAGGCTGCTCATCTTGTTTGAATTGAATTGTCAACATTAATAGTCCGAACTTAGAAATTGTTACTCGGATCATTAATACTCGAAACCAATGACTTTTTTGTAGTTATTTTGGTATGCAAACTCATGTTTGTACGGTACTTATTGTTGTGCACAACCACCCTTGAGCATTGAATTAAGGTACTCAACTTTTAGTTATAATACATATTAAAAGGTTGTTTGCATCACTATCACAGTAGTTATAATGGGCCATACGCTTATTTTAAAAACCAATTACCTAAATGATCCTTCTACATACTAGTTTTACCAAATTAAACTTTGTTTCTATGTTTTACACAAATGAACGAAATACGACACAATCATACTTTTCATTCACCTACCACTTGCCAAAAAATAAGACGACCCAATTAAATTTAAACAAATTACAAATATGGACCAACACACAATACCACTTACAAGATTGGACTAAAAACCAACTGATTCGGACTACTGTGCACAAATGAGTCATAGAATACATAATGGTTTCTTCACATCAATACAGAGTACTTTTTACTAAATTTAAACTATTGTTCCAACAACACCTACCTTATGTATTAAGTATAATACATTTTATATGAAAATAGTAAATCTAAACATGTAAATAGTAAATCTAAACATGTAAAACATGTCTGTCGACTAGATTTCTAATAGTAAAGGAATTGAAAGATACAGAATATCTAGTTTTTTTACTAAATACAAACTATTGTTCCAACAAACACTTATAACTTATGTATTAAATCTCAGGCCAAATTGCATATATATCTCTCCTAAAGTGAATAATTGCATATATATCATTTGTACAAGTTTTTTATGCACATAATACAATGATTTTTATGCATGCTTTGGATATATATGCAATTTTGCATTTTCGGAAGAATATATATGCAAACTTATACATTATATATGGAAATAAGAAATCTAAGTTTATAATAAATTTGATATGTCTGTCGCCTGTCTCTCGCCTGAGGTGCCAAAGAGGTCGCGCCTAGGTGTACGTCTACGTCGCCTAGCATCTCGCCCAGCAATGTCATTCGCCCAACACCTGCCCCATCACTTGCTTAGCATTTAAACTCGCCTAGCATCTCGCCTAGCATTCTTCATTCGCCCAGGACTCGCTCAACACTCGCCTAGCATTAAACTTATGTCGCCCGAAAACAATACATAAAAAATAATACAAATTTCGCGTTAAAATGTCTCCTGAAATTCGCTTTGAGACACGTGTATGGTGAAAAAATCATCTACTAATCAATCTAACGGATAATATTTAAAAGTTCATCTTGGAAAAAAGTATGAGCGAGTTTCAAATTCGTAAAGTACTCGTAGAAACGGTTCATTTAAAAAAATTTCTCTATTTTAAATGAATTTGGGAGTAAAAAGATAGTGGTGGACCAAACAACATGATTTATACTCGTGGGTTCAGAATTAAGGGCCCGTTTGGTTTGGGGTTATGGGTATGAATCTGTGACTTTGATATCCATTCATGTTGTTTGGTTGGTTATTGGGGCCACCACAATGGAATGAGGATACCCAAAGGTATAGGTTTCCTTATATCCTATTAATTTGGGTGGTATGATGATACCCATTTCCTATACCCATTGTGTTTTCTCATACCTATACCCATTGTGATTCATGACAACAAACCAAACGGGCCCTAAATGACCTTTAAACGAACGTGTCATCTGTATGTTGCACAATGCATTAACCATTGCCATGTCATAATATTCCTTTATTGAACCATGACACCTAATAGCATTGTCAATGGCCTAAGAAACGTACAGTAATTTGCAATAACATAAATCTTTAACAAATAAAAAAGACCAAAAAGTTTAAAATAAGAATGAATAGGAAAGTACGAGTAGTAAATATTCACATTTACCCGTGACTTCAAATCCACATCCACTTTCACGTGAAGCTCCATTTAATTTTGTTTTACTTTTATCTTTTTTCTTATACCCATCATCTTCTTCAGGTATCTAGATTCTTCATTCAAACAATCAAACACTGTTCCAAAACAACTTTCAGAAACTAGAACTGAACTAATGTAGGTTCTGTCCTTTTTTTTGCGTTTCACTTGGCCGGTTCCTAGAGAGCCAAGGTGGTTCCTAACAGATTTTCAAGGTAGGTCCTTAAAAAACACCACGCATAGCTCCTTAATGACCTCGGTGTCTAAGGTGGTTCTCGAGCACCGCCTACTTACAAGGTGGGACCGCCCCTGCGTTATACAACTGATTATCTGTAAAGATAAATAATCAAATTTAAGAAATAGGGCCCGCTTGGTAAGTATAGGGGAAAAAGAAAGGGAAAAGGTAAGGGAATGCAAAGGAATGGGTGAGGTGGGTAATCATTACCTTACCCCCCAATTTACTCTATAATGGTTAATTACCCAGTACTGAGTAATCAATACCTTTGAACAAGTGAACCAAGCATCATTTTTTCCCCCAAATGGGCCCTTTTGAATTCCTTACCCATTCCCCCCCCCCTTTACCCCATACCAAGCAGCCCCTAAGAAATAGAGTCGTATTGACTAAGTAAGACTCCATTATGCTGATAACCATATATTTAACCTAAATCCACATAAATGTACATTTTTTGTTGCTATGTTTCGATTGTTTATGTTAGGAAGGCTTTTTTTTTTTTTTTTTTTTTATGCAGAAGTTAAGTTACTAATGTGTTCATCAAAATGTATAAGATCTTAAGAATCGCCACCTGGTAACACAAATGAATTCATTGAAATGTCACACGATGATAATATATAATTGAAACTTCAATACATATAAATTTTTCAAATATCTTTTATTTTTGGATTCTCATCCTTTATTCAAGTACTTCATTACATACACAAACTGCTCATACGATCACTTGAGGCTATAACAACAAATTAAAGCACACGAAGCTATAACAACGAACAGCTAGCACAGTACCCGAACTAATTACATTACAGAAATTAAAGCTACTAAATCAAACAAACTTAACTTTAGATGAAGTAATCATCTTCTGAATGTTTCCTCGTACTGATGGAAAGCATACGAGATCCTCAGCCCTTGGAACAGCCAATCCAGGTTTTTCATCCATATTCAATGCTTGTTTGTCGCCAACGACCTTCCATTCAAAACATTGTACGAGTCTCGCCACAACCACCTGTAGTTCTCTCATGGAAAATTTAATGCCAGGACACGCTCTCCTCCCTGTCCCAAAAGGTAACAATTGATAATTTTGACCAATAACATCAATCGTGCTTCCTTCCAAAAAGCGACGAGGGTTGAACTCTAACGGGTTTTCCCAGTATACAGGGTTTCTTCCTATTGACCAAGTGTTGACAAATAGCATAGTGCCAGCAGGGATGTCATAGCCATGTATGGTGACATTTTCAGTTGATTGACGATTCACCATTGGAATTGGAGGGTGAAGTCGTAAACTTTCCTTTGTGATTGCATGCATGTAAGGGAGTTTAGGTAAATCTGATTCTTCAACTAGCCTATCGTCGCCAATCACTTGATCAATCTCTCTTTGAGCTTCTTTGAGCACATTAGGATTATTGATAAGTTCCGCTAATATCCACTCTATTGCTGTAGCCGTTGTATCTGTCCCCGCTACAAAAAAGTCCTATACAAAACAAACATGATTTAGTTCCATAACTGTATAAAACTACAAACGACATATCCCGGATAGAGGTTATTAGTTATGTTTAAAATTCCTCATTTATGCATGGTATCTCAAGTGAAAACCATCAAACATTTGAATTTTTAGCTTTCACCAAAAAAAAAAAAAAAAAAAAAAAAAAAAAGCCCTACCAAAATCAAGGATTTGATGTGGTCTCTAGTAATCTTGATCTCAGCTTTTTCATCCTCCGCAATATCAAGCAATATGTCAAGACAATCTCTTCCCAAGCTTTCTTCTTTCAACGTTTCTCTTCTTCTCTTTATTTCCCTCTCGGATATGATCTTTTCAAGCAAAGCATCATACCTTTTGTGTGTCCCCTCGTACCTTTTCTTAAACCCTTGAAAATCTATGTTCTTGCAAAACCATATGAAATCTGAAACATTAAACTCCCCAAAGATCTTTACGATCTCTCCAACAAGATTCTTGACTTGATCGGCCTCACCTTTCGTCCCACTACATCGCATACCCATCACCATTTGACATATCACGTTGTTGGTTAGCTTAAACAACTCTTGTGTCAAATTAACACTTTCTTGCCGCTTTGCTTTTTCCATCAAGATTTGAAGAAGCTCTCGAATTTCAAGAGACCGAATCGGGAGGAAATGATCGAGATTTTGGTTGCCAAGAAGCTCCACAGTCGCCATTTTCTTAATGAAACTCCAATAGGGTCCAGAACGTGCAAAAGCAAACGCGACACCGTAAGTAATACACTTGATGGCTAATGACTGTGGTCGTGAACCAAATGCGAGGTCATTGGTTTTGAGGAAGTCGCTGGCAAGTTCAGGGGTCGAGACAACTACACAAGGGACGGAACCGAGACGGAGATAGACTAAGGGGCCGTAGCGGGTGGACAGGTTGTGAAAACATTGATGGATGAGTGGGCCAAGATGGTGCAGGTGGCCAACGATCGGTAATGATGGTGGGCTTGGTGGAAGACGATGGTTTTGCTTTCGTGTGCATAGTAAATAGAGGAAGAGTGAGGAGATGACTAAGATGGCAATGGTCGCCGGAGAAACACTTTCGAACACTTGGAGTATATTCATGTTTAAGAGAATGGGCATATGTTGATCTGCAAGCTAGACTTGTGTCATCTACTTATAGGGCCGAACTTCATTTAATTAGCTACTGATGACGGGCCTTACGGAGTTACGGGAACCAAAGCAAGCTGTAATTAACCAAGACTTCAAAACAGATTAATTAGCTCTCCAATAGTCTAAATAGAAGTCACTATATGACCCTTTTTTGTTGTCAAAGAATCAATTAATGACTGCATATTCACGTTAACTACACTTTGTAGATATGTCAGAGTTTAGAATTTTGTATATACTAGCCAACATTGCCTTGCGATGCATGGGTCTTCTTTTTCTGATAAATTATCAATTTTACATTCATATCTATTCTGAAAATTGTCTAACATCATTAAGTCATAATAAATAGTCAAACAATAATAACTTATTTTTTTTTCACAAACCAACTAAGAAGATGTTAATCGGTTGTGCACATCCCTCTTCGATCCATTTTTTTTTTTAAAGTATAGGTCTATGAAGATTTATTTAAGTTTTCATATTTCGTATTTGTAAAAAGAAATTATTTAATAATATGATACAAGGTTGCAAAAATCGTGAATCGGTAGTCGTGCAGTCGACCCTCATGTAGCTTGTAATCGGTCTAAGCGGGATTAATCGGTGATTAATCGGATTGGCATTTCCGACAAGTTTTCGGTATTTTCGGCAAATTTTAGGTATTTCCGACAAGTTTTATTTATTTCCGACAAGATTTTTCTTTAAAAAAAAAATCATGGAATAGATATAAACAACGACTATAAATTATCAAACAATTTTATGATTTTTGGGCAAGTTTGACCACTGTTGACCGTCATTAACCGTTGTTGACCACGGTTGACCGACTTGTTTAACCGATTTGCAAAAATCAAAAAGGTTGATAGCCTTGTAGTGCCTAGCTGGTAATTAATCTGCCGTGTATGCCTTGTTTTGCAACACTGATATGATATAACAATAAATATAAAACCTAAAAAGACGGAGTATGAAGAAAAGTAAGAAACATCTATATAAACAAAGGTTTTTTTGAAATTTGTACATGTCATTAAATCCATGTGGACAACTTTGCCACCTCACTAATGCCAAGTCACTAAAGCCACATGGCACATTAAAATCCCCTTTGCTGTTATGAAGAATTATTTATGTGATTGACAAAAATATAGAAACTCAATTGTAAATTTTGATCTCTTTCCAATTTTGTATGTATAGTCTTCGGTTTACAATATGCACTTTCCGTCTCTCCGATTTTGTAATTAAATCCCACTCTTTAGCTTAATGGTAAATTTCTCTTTGATTTACATTTTTTTGTGTGTTCATAGTATGTGTCTTTATTCTCATGGTTTTTCAATTCATGTGTTTATGGGTGTGACTACATCCACTTATCTGTTCCTTTTCGCAAGACCACTATTATTTTTTTTTCTTTTGCAATAATGAAGCATACATCCACATCTTTTTTATCCGAGTATAGTTCATCTCAATCTCTATTAGGTAATTTTTCATTATTATTTGTGTTTCTTTTTTCAAATCGCATAGAGGAAACGTCTATCATATGCTTATCTTGAGTTTCCTATTGGTTTTATTTTTTACGTTTTATGCTACTGGGTTAAAAGTTCAAGTACAGTTTCAAATATTGTTGGTGTTATCCCTATTAGTGATGTGGTCGACAACAAATAATCGATTAGTCATAATGATCGCGAATGATTATTCGAAGCTTATCAGGTTTATTTCATTGATTATATGTAAAGGTTGATTTCATCATATCATATGTTCAATTCGTTGGCTTTTCCTTTGCATTGTTGGCAGGATTCTTCGCCAAACATATATTGCCCTCTCTGTGTTTTAATGCTCCAACTCTCCAAGAGACACAAATGAACCATGTTTGAATAATTTTAATTGGTAACTTTAAACCAAAGTAACTAACGTGGCCGGTGAACCCATGTGACACCTTAACCCATCTCATTCTTTGTAACTATCTTTGGTCACTAGACAAGTGTGTATAGCAAGGTTATCAGGATCGCGATCCTGCTCGTAGGATCGTACGATCCTACGATCCTACACACACAAAACGAGCAGGATCGTTACGGGATCGTAAATCAGGTAGGATCGTTACAGGATCGTGGGATCGCTCGTAGGATCGTAGGATCGTGAACGATCCGATCCTGTTGGTAGCCCTTTTTTTTGCTATATTAAACCTTTTTTTGACTTTTGTTGGTAGCTCTTTTTTTTGACTTTTTTTGCTAAATTGCAATGAATTATGATCAGCTCCATGTATACACGTTATTATCTTAAAGCAAATTTGAAGCAAAAAAAGGTTATTATAGCAAAAAAAGTATGGCTTATATAGATTACGTTATTATCTCATTATATAGCAAAAAAATAATGTATACACGTTATTATCTCATTCATGTATGTAGGTACGAGGATTATTAAGCAAATTTGAAGTATGGCTTATATAGATTACGCATCTCATTCATGTATACACGTTATTATCTTAAAGCATGTTTGAAGTATGGCTTATGTTTTTGAGAGGAAGGTTTTTAAAAATGGTTTGTATACATATGTAAAGGAAAAGCCGAAAACGATCCTAGGTAGGATCCGATCCTACGATCACGATCTTGCAAAGCCGAAAACGATCCTAGGTAGGATCCCGATCCTGACAACCTTGACTAGAAAGTTTGATGCATGTGTTAATACAAATATCGTCCTAAAAACGTTATTTATATTTTACGATATTTACTTAGTTTTGTTAATGACAATTACAAAGTATATCTTTAAGCAAATTATAAATACTAGCTAAAGTATCTTTAGAACACATTTTACATTTCACAAGTTTACTTGGAAATACATTTCATACATCTACATGTTTATTTTCTTAAAAGGAAACTTTATTTCTAAAATAATACAATGACATCATGGCATACATCATGCATGTAATCTTGGTAAGATCTTGTAATATCTTGGATAGATCTTCAAGTAAGATAGTTGACATTGGAAGATCTTGATATGACAACACAAAGATATGGAAATATTGGAGAGATTTGGAAAATCTCTTAGCTGTCTTACCTCTGGCATACCCACGGATCCCTTCGACATAAAGGACGGATCCCTTTTAGGGGATCCGCCGGATCCGCCGAGTGTTTATCAGCTTGCCTATAAATAGCAAGCTGATCAATTGACCTTCTCATCACTTAGAAAGTAGAAAACATACATTCATTCATTTACTAACCCATATTAGTTATAACACTATCATTGATCTCTCTTTTGTAGCAAAGAAGATCAAGTAAAAGAACTTCAACAAAACATACTGTTGCAAGTTGTAGTAGTTAGGGTCTGTGTGATCTTTGTGTAATTCACACATCATCATTTGTATCATTTATCTCAGTGAGTGTGGTTAGTGTTTTAGTCCTCAAAACACAAAGAGTGTAGGGAGTGGCTGTACCCTTGTGAAAGAACTCGACATCTAGCTTAGTGTCGGTAATTGTATAGGCGACGTTGGGTTGGTTCTGCCCTGAAGTAGAACTCGATGTTTAGCTTAGTACCGGAAAAGGAAGTAAGCAACGTGTAAAGGTTTTCTCCACCTAGAAGAGAGTTTGTTTCTTAGTGAAGGATAACTCTCGCGTTAAAGGCTCGGGGAAGTGAAGTAGGGCAAGGAAAAGAATCCTTGTAGCCGAACCACTATAATCATCTGTGTTATATGGTTTGATCATTCCTCTCTTTTCTTTTCAGATATATTTTTTGATTATCTTTATGTGCATAAGTTTAATTGAATTCACATAATTAACAAAACGGTTTAAATTAATTTTAAATGGTAAAACTATTCAACACCCCCCCCCCCCCCTTTTAGTTTTCCAAAATTGGCATCAAGAGCCACATTACTTAAGATTTTTAAAATATACTGTATTTTAAAACTTAAAACGACCCATGGATTTTGAAAACTTTAAAGAAGAAAAATTTATGCAAGAACCGCCACTATTTAAACAAGATAATTTTACATTTTGGGAAAACCGTTTTGGGATCTATGTGAAATCAAAGAATCGTAGGGAGTACTCTAAATGCAGGAATTCTAGTCATTTGGTAGAAGAATGTTCAAAGCCTTCAAAGAACAAATCCCAAAAAGCACTCATTAGTAGAACTTGGAATGAAAGTGAAAAAGATGACGACAAGCCAATAAACAACAAGGTTGCTCCTATGGCTAATGAGGTACAATCTGATTCATACTCTTTCATTAATGATAACATGTTAAATATAGAATATAATAAATTATATAAAATCATTCCTAAAATCATAAGCAATAATAAGATCTTAAAAACCAGAAAGGAACTTTTAGAAAATGAAATTCGTCGGTTAAAAGAAAAAGTTATAGGATTAGAAAAGGACAAAGGTATTAGAACATGTGTATCATGTCAGAAACTAAAACACGAAATAGAAATAGTAAAATTCACACAGAAAGATTTTATCAAACACAACAAACTTAAGAGATTTGATAAACACCTAAACTATGTAGATGACGTACTGAGGTTACTAAAAATACCTCATGGTAGTTTCAAACCAGATTATATGAAAAATGGTTGCTTAAGTGATTTTCAGAATCAAACTACACCAACTGAATCAGTGACCCACGGATCCCACGGATCCAAACATTTGGATCCGCGTGGTATAACCAAAGGATCCGTAGGTGAAAGTCAAAACTTAAAAAGTACTAAACCTGTTAAGATATCTAGAGAGCCTAACACTAATACAATTAGAAGAAAAGATAAGAATGAAGTTAAAACGACAGTAGACACTTCATTATGTAAAGAAACAATGTTTAGTGAACAAATTCCATTTGATTACCTCCAAGATATTAGTGAACCTTGGTAATATTGTGATTAAACCAAATGAACCCATGAGATGTTGGGGACCATATACTTGAGATTTCATTTGGTACGCTTGAAAGAAAGGATTATGGATTAATGGAACTTCAAGATACATTGCTGAAAACAAATGTATCTTCTTAATCCACAAAGTGTTCAACGGAGGTTACATAGCATTCTTAGAAACAATCATTGTAAAAAGGTACGATTCCTCTTGACTTCTCATGATGATTGCTCTCATAGATAATTCAGATTCATACTCACTAAGTATAAGTTATTAGGTACCGTGATTAGTATCACATCCTTTGTGATAATAGAAATAAAGTATTTAAAAGTTAGCATAATAAGTAGGAAAAGAATCTTAAACCTCTATGACATAAAACACCTAAAGACAAGTAGTGTCTCATCTTCTTGGATTATATCTCAACAATATAGCATCAACTCTTAGGTAATAGTTCAAGGAACCTATTAGGATTCTAACCAAGTTGAAATATAACCAACACCTTTGTGAGTAATTAGATATGTTGTCACTTCCATGAATATTCTAAATTAAGTTCTGACTTAACTCTAGGATTCCTCAAAATACTTAGAAATAAGTTAATCTATTTTAGGATAATCTCACTACTTCAACCCTAATCATAAAAAGGTACATTTCTCAGGAATTCATGAAAAAGTAAGGTTTACATCATTCTCAAAAGTCAAGGAGTTGTTGAACTCAACATTCAACAAAAGTCCTCCTCCTCCTAAAGACATCATCTTTGGTAGATAATGACTTTTGAAAATCACTCACCAAGGATAAAGTTAGTAAGATGACCCTAAACACAGAGATGCATTAGATAGAATACTCTATCCCATAGCTAGTACTCCAAATATGATATAGTCTACACTTTCAAAATGATTCCTACTTGAAACCATCAAACAACTTAAGAGACATTTACGATATCCCAAAGAATCAGGTGTAAAAACCATATTTATCTCTGTAATTAGAGATATAGGAATAATTCAAACAAAGTGTGTACTAATGTGAGACATTGTATCACATCATGATTTACTAAGAAACAAACGGTCCTTGCTACTTTAAGGCAAAGTGTGGAGAAAACTCTCGTGGTCTATGATATTGACCTCTATAACCTTCTCCTGTGTTGCAACAACATTGTAACCATTCATCCCAGCAAAAGTTTTGCTTTCCATTATCATTTCCGTATTATACGATGCTTAGATAAGTAAATATCTCGAGTTGAGAAAGTTTCTCAAAAGATAACATTGATAATTCTCTCACAAATACCTCAAGTAAGAACCTTACTTCTATCTATGGTTTACTGAAACCTAGAAAGTAGTTAAAACATTTGTTCGAATCCTAGTTCAACCAAAAATGGAGATAAGCAAACACATGTTCTGATCCTGTGGATCCCTTCGATAACAAGGGCGGAACCCTTGTTCGGGATCCGCTGGATCCGTGGATTGCTGAGAAAAATTCTCAAATAAACAAACACTCCTTATTGCTTAGTACACTAATTAAAACACACTGATTGTCGACCCTCATCACTCTAAACTCAAAAATTAGACTTCTCTCCACAATCAACTCGTGCTTAATTGATCAAACTGTAAGTATTCTAATTCATTCTAATTCCTTATCAATGTCTAGGATTCCTAATTAGTTACACCAAATCAAAAATTGGAATCATGCATTTTCAAATCATGAAGCATTTCAAAAATACATTGAATCAGTTTTTGATTAAACATCATAATAATCATCAAATACTTCATTGAAATACTTCTCAAAAACATCTCTCAATCATTGTTCATACAAAATCAAAAACGTTATGTTTTAAAAACATCATAATATTTAAATGTACTTTTTGGATACATTTAAAACAAAAGCATTTGAGTTATCTCGCAAAAACTTGCTTCAAAGAAGTCGAGATAATCGCACTTTCACATTGCACTCATTTAGGTACACACTAGAAATACAACTTGAATTTTTCTAACTAAAATTATAACATTCATGTCTAGGTGAATCATGCCTCCCGCAACTAACTATGATCACAAAAAGACTACCAAGTATCTACCCAAACATCATCAAACCAAAGGTCTAACAGATGCTCAGGTCAAGATTTTTAAAACACTAGAAAACCGTTATGTTCATGAAGGTAGAACTATAGACTCATCATTCTTAGAAGAAACTAACATCCGTGAACAACTGGCCTTCATCCACTTTGATTCACTCCTAGACATAGATGAGCCTATCATTCCTAGGTTCATTCTTGAGTTTTATGCTTCAGTAAAACTTAGTACTGATGACTTAGGATTGCTAACCATTCACTTCAAAATAAACCAAAGTCAATTCATTTTTCCTTTAGTTCACTTCGCAGAAGTTTTAGGTGTTCCTAGTCAAGGAACTTGTTTCTACTCAGACAAATGGCCTTTATCCATTCTTGAGTCTAACCTTGGTCGTGAATACCCATACGACACTCCACTCACTCCCAAAGAAATTATCCGTGATCACCTCTTCAAACCTAGAAGCAACCCTACTAAGAAACTCCGTGGCAAACAAGTGAGTCGAGATCCATTTGCTATGGAACTTAATGAACTCAAACCTGAATTTAAGAAACTAGAAGAAATTCTTAGGGCAAATGTTATTAGTACTGTTGGAAACAAAGATCATGTGAATACAAGCTTATGTTACATGCTCTACTGTGTGTCGACCCATCAACAATTCAATT
This sequence comes from Artemisia tridentata subsp. tridentata, assembly GCA_021014915.2. NCBI lineage: Eukaryota > Viridiplantae > Streptophyta > Magnoliopsida > Asterales > Asteraceae > Artemisia > Artemisia tridentata. The sequence continues at coordinate 178,096,733 of CP139509.1, forward strand.
TGGCTTACTACATCGCCAAAAGAATGGTTGACATACCTGTCTTAGGAAAAACCGCAATGCCATATGGAATGCTCCTCACCCGTCTATTTAAAGCTTCGATTCCCATCCCTCCAAACTCAGTTGGTTTTCTTCCAGACTACATCGAAATCCAACATACTTTCGTCCCACTTAGTGAAAATAGAGTAACAGTTAGGAAAGGAAAACGTGCCTATACTTCGTCTTCATCTTCATCATCATCGGCTAGCGATGAAGATGGTTTACCTAACTCCAAGATCCCTCCACTCGATTACTTACGTCAACTTCCTTCCATTGATAATGATTCTGAGGAACATCGACAAAGAAAGGGAATTTTGAAGAATGTAGGACGATGGATGATGAAACTTCGCAAGGATCAGAAGAAAATACTCAAAATGTTGAAAGATAAGTGAGATAGTGGAGCGTTTGGGACTAATCTTTATTAGACAATGTTATGTTAGACATATGTGTTTCTTATTATGGTAGTACTTGATGTCAACTAACTCATATTTGCAGGTCGATAACATTTAGTGTTATCAATTTTCCGAGAATAAGCTACTGTTTGGCTTAACTCCATTTTAGGTAAGTTATGATGAACGGATTTATCCATATGCAAACGTGTGTTAGAATATACATATTTAGCATATTTATAGTACATATTAGCCAATTGATATATTCTAGGAGAATTTTCAAGTCTTCATCGAAAAACGCGAAATTTGCATTGCTCTCTGTTTGTTTTAGGATTTTTGTTCGACGGATCTGGCGGATCCCTAAAATTGGATCCGCCAATCTTAAACCTGCGGATTAGACGGATCCAAAGGTTTTGGATCCGCATGCCTTGGCAATTGGATCCGCAGGAATACACAATAATCTTTTTCACAAAATCCAACTCATTCCAATACTTAGATTGTAGTTTAGTTTTCTTAGATTATATTTAGACATCTTAGGAAAATCCACCTCCCACCAAAATTTGAATATTTTGTCCTGCTCATAACTCACAGACTCTTACCCTCTCGAAAACAGTGAATCAATCACATTTCTCCCTTTTGAGTCATCATTCTGCATACCTTCATGTCAACTCCATTCCTATGGATTGACTTTGTCATTAGGACAAATTACTTTATCTTGTTCCAAGTCCTTGAAATTTACACATCATTAATCCAAACACCAACTTCCATAAAAATAGGAAGTATATATTAGAACCTTAAGATGATCATAACAAACACCAACTTCATCTTCTTTGCACACCATTCCTATAAACTTCTCACAATACACAAATCTCATATGTCTAGACCATACAGACAAACCGCTAGAATTAGTGTTAGACCTTACTGGCTCATTAATCCAGTTCCAAACGTAAGCTCACCATCACCAATCATAATTCCACTAGGTACAACATCATTACCCACGTATAGCACACCGTCACCTATAACTACACCAATAGCTTCTTCACCATCACCTTTACAATCTGAAGAAAGAAAATCATCATCACCACCAAATCTTCAACCACATGATTTACTTACCACACTTCAACGCATTGATGATTCAATGTGGCTAAATCAAACAAACACTCAAGAAAATGAAGAACATGACACTAACCTTTGTGACACCAAGGATTTAGAAACCATGTGGCTAGCATCTATCATATCTCCATCAACACCAACAAATTCCACTTCATAGAAGCTGTTAGCTTTTCTTAAGTATCATCTCAGTGTACTTCATAGAATTATTCTATGATTTCTTCAATCTTTAGGGATTTTCTAATGTAACTTCAAGTTTGAGACGTTTGTCACAAACAAATTTTCAATGAATAAAAGTTATATTTCAATGTTTGTAGGTGATCAAATATTTGTAGTACGGATCTAGCGGATCCCTCATTTTGGATCCGCCATGTGTTATCGTTGGTTCCGCCAACCTTCATCCTGCGGATTATGCGGATCCCATAAATTGGATCCGCACGTGTTATTGTTTGGATCCGCAAGTATAACAGTTAATTTCTTAAAACTTTTCGACTCATCCCGATTCTTTGATTTTAGTCTCTAGTGTTCTTTAGAATAGGTTCACTGATCACTATAAATCTTAGAATGATTTAGAAACTCTTAGAAACCTAAGAACAAAATTTCCCACCAAAATTTGAATTTTTAAATCTTAGGAGTAAGTTACCTTTCTGTTACAAGTAAGGAACCCTTTTTAGGGAACCTTCAAATCCGTGGGTACATCACATCACAGGATTTTCCACTACCCCTTAGCATTTACTGCATATCTTCTTCTTCTTACTTAACATAAGTTCTATGGATTGACTTATGTGATGTGATTTGCACAAATTTTTGTACCAAATCATTTAGAACCAACATTCTCTATTGGATTCATGATGAAGCGAAAAGTGTACCGCTTTTAGGGGGTCATTTAAGCCCTAAATCGTATTTATTTGATCAAATATTGCCCTAAATCGTTCCTTTTGTCATTTTAGGTACTTTGAAGAAGAAATCTGGAAAAGGAGGCATTTTGGACGTTTTTGGAGCATAAAAGTGAAGAAAACGACAAAGTCTCAAAAATCGGCTGAAAGTTACCTTTGACGGCGTCACAATTAACTCTGGACGGCGTCATGCCTTGGCAAGAAAAAGTGGACGTGAAATTTACTCATGATGAGCCAGTGAAAATAGCATGTGAATTCTGACGGCGTCACGCTTTAACTTGATCAAGGGCGTCACGGCTTAAATCAAAGAGGGACGGCGTCACGTACAAGTTCTGACGGCGTCAAGCCTTGATAAGCCAGAATGGATTTTTGAAGAGCTAAAGAGGGACGACGTCAAGAAGGTCATCCGGGAACCCTAGAAGCGGCGAGGTGACGGCGTCACAATCCATAAGGTGACGCCGTCAGATGCAAAAGTCTATATATAGTTTTCTAATTTTTTGTCATGAAAGAGAGCTTAGTGTGTGGAATTTTGGGAGAAAACCCTAAGACGAATTCAGCCTCTTTTTCAAGGCTTTTTGCCTTGAAATCTTCCATGTCACATTGAAGATAAGTTATCAATTAATCATTCAATATGTCTATGTGTTGTTTGATTTTATCTTATTCTTGTCTTTTGATTAACATGTTAGGCTAAATTTATCTTGTGTTTGCTTAGATCTAATGAAACCTAGCTATTGATTATTGGTTATTAGTGTGTTGTTAGTTGTATTGGATGATTGTTTATCTATGTTAGGCTTAAGAAAACTGGCTAACTTCCTATTCGGTAACTTGCTTGAACGTCTTAAGAAACATGAACCAAATGCGTACTAAAGGTTTTTATGGTCGTATTTAATGCACAAGCGAATTCTTGTGATCCCATGTTAGGAGCTTCCTAGCCGGCTCGACATAGGAGTGAAGTAGGAGCTTGTAGAGTTGGGGAAGTAAGTACGTCACCCCACGAATGGTATAAAGGAATACACCCGTCATCCACGCGACTAATACACACTAATTAACCGGTAAAAGATAGTTAGGGAGTAAGGAAATCTAAGTAAACACATTTCTCTACACATAAGTTTCTCACCACATTTTATTTTCAGTTATTTATTTTATTTGCATCCGTAGTAATTTGGGTTAGTTGACTAGCAACTAATTCCGCCCACTCCTTCAAACCCGAGATTTTACTTGCTTTCATAAAAAAATATAAAAACATAAAAAGAATCTTCCTCAACCCTTAGACCTAATTAGAGTAGTCCTTCATACCTAACGAACACTATTCCCTGTGGAGAACGATCAATCCCCCGTACTTACCACTACACTATACTACATCGGTCAGGTACACTGCCTGGTGGGGTTGTAAGCCTCTTGAGATCCCTCGAGAGGTAAAACCTGTTGTAAGGTTACAAAACCACGCATCAAGTTTTTGGCGCCGCTGCCGGGGAATAGTTATTGTTTAGGTTGAATTTTTATTTCTATTAGGTCTACTCACTAGATTCCTTTCTAGTGAGATTTTTGTTTTATTTTTCTAGGTTTTCTTTAGTCTATCTATTTTCTTCGTGTCTTTGTTCGTAACCATACCATCCGACATCATGGAAGATGGTAATATCCTTAACCCCCACAACCCACCACCACAACAACCACAACCACCTCCTAGAGCCCGTACTTTAGGAGAGTATTCCCGTCCTAGCCACCATGGCTATCGAAACACCATTGAGCTCACTCAAGGGGCCAATATCACACCCTTGCGATCCGACACCATCCGGTTGGTGCAAAGCGGATGCGCATTCCATGGACTTCGTTCTGAAGATCCTAATCAACATCTCAAGGACTTTCTTAAAATCGTTGATTCTATAGACCTTGATGTTGCCACTCGAGAGACGACCCGATTGCGTCTCTTCCAATTCTCTCTGCGGGACCAAGCTAGTCAGTGGCTAGAACGTCAACCCGCAGGATCCATTACCTCTTGGGATGATCTCACTACTCGTTTCCTTGCTCAGTTTTTCCCACCGGGGAGAACTACCAAGCTAAGGAATGATATCTTGATGTTCCAACAACGTCAAGGCGAAACTCTCTACGAGGCATGGACTCGATTCAAGGACTTACTCCAAAAAGTCCCTCACCATGGCATAGAACTTTGGCTCCAAGTCCAAATCTTCTATGACCATATCAATCTCTCCACGAGGCAAACCATTGACCAATCGGCCGGTGGCAAGCTACGTGATCTAAGTGCGGAACAATCATGGGCTCTCCTAGAGGATCTTGCTCTTTATGACAACGAAAGTTGGAGTGATCCCCGTGATTTGAATAAAACGGTCAAGGCAATATCTTTGCCTTTGAACAATTCAAGCACTTCCGACCGTAGGATCATAGAACTTGAAGACCAAGTCAAGTTTCTCATGAAATCCTACGAGGCTCCTAACCCTTCAAGCCAAGTGAACAAAATCACTTCTTCATGTGAATTATGTAGTGGTCCCCACGACACTCGTGATTGCATGGAACTCCCCGAACAAGCTTTTGTGGACTACGCATCCTCGCGTACCGACGGAGCGGGAGACAAGTGGTACACTTTCAAACCCGAGCCAAACCCTTATGGTGATACATACAACCCCTCATGGAAAAATCACCCGAACCTTAGGTGGAAACAAAACCAAAACACACAACAAACCAATTCTTCCAACCCACCTAATCGTTTCCAATCAAGCGGTTCCAACTCGAACCGTACTTTCAACAACAATCCTTCCGGCAATGGTAGTACCGATAACTTCGAAGGATTGATGTCTCAATTTATGGCATCTCAAGAAGCTCGTTTAGCCAAGTTTGAAGCCGATTTCAAACAAAAACAAAGCGAGATGACCGATAAGATTGACACCTTGTTGAAAGCCCTCAATGACCGAGAAATGGGAGCACTCCCTAGCAACACGGTCAAGAACCCGAAACTAAAAGTCAACGCTATTTCATCGGTTTCGTCCCCTAGTTCTTGTCCACAATATTATTCGGTCAATTCCATGAGCACGTGTTTCAAACAAACCCAAGTCGTTCCAAATGACCAAGAAGTTATGACATCCAAATTGGTCAACAACATAGTTGAAACACCTCCCACTCAAAACCTTGACGATGAATTCAAGGAGCTCCACCTTGAAAGTCCGGTTGTTGATGTGTTGGATGAGAAGAAGCTTAAGTTAGGCAAAAAAGGGACCGCCTTTGTTCAAAACAAGCTACCTAAGAAGTTAGATGACCCGGGCTTATTTGTTCTACCTTGCAAGATCGGTAATTCGGAGGCCTATGACACATTAGCCGATCTTGGATCAAGCCTTAACCTACTTCCGTTACCTCTCTACACCTCTCTAAAACTAGGAAAACTTGAAGAAACCGAGGTGATAATAGGTTTAGCGGATGGGAGTGTTGCTTACCCGATTGGAGTAGTTAAGGACGTGTTAGTGCACATTGGAAAACTAACCATTTTAGCCGATTTCCACGTCCTTGATATGGTTAGCGACCCTACATGCCCCTTGTTGATAGGTAGAGGATTTTTGGCGACCGCTAGTGCTATGATTGATTGTAAGGAATCCAAGATAGCGGTAGGAGAAGGAGATACTTGGTCAGTCTATGATGTTAAGAAACATGCCTATGATACTAGTGAGGAACCAACACCACATTGGCTAGAATCAAATAGGAGACCATCTAGATATGGACCTTGGATTGATAAAGACTTCATAGGACCCCAACGCCCATTTTACCTAGAAGAGGACTTTGTTAACCGAACGCATTCGGTAGAGCAACTCTTGGCTAGGGACACCGAATTGGATCCATTTGAAGATTCTCTAGTTTTTAGAAAGATGATTGATTTCCTAGGAGTTTTGCCAATTAACCTAGGAATGAATAAGTGGATTTGTGAGGAAGATGATCATAAGTGGAATTGGGATAAACCACCCAAAGATGGAGACGGGTCATGGCATATTAAGATGACATTGTATGACCCGGATGGAGAGAAGTTTGAAAAGATATATCGTACTAAGCGGACCAATAGGAAACTTCAATCCAAGCTTAACCCTAAAGACGTCCTCGATGACGAGCTCACTTATATAGGGTAGAGTGACTTTGAGTCTAGCTACAAGACTCGTTAATAAAGAAAAGCGCTTCTTGGGAGGCAACCCAAGCTTTATTTGTTTTATTTGCTTTGTGTGTTTATTTATTTGTTTGTTTGATTTTATTTGTTTCCGTATGTATGTTTAATTTTTATTATTATTGATTCATGTTCAAAAGTAAATTGTGAAAATGCTTTATGTTGTTTTTAACTTCGTCTTAACTACATATAAAGGTATTTTGCAAAAGATAAGTGTAAGGGAAATCTAAATCGGTTTATTAGAACACAAATGAACATGAATCATAATAATAATAAATTAACATACATATTAGTATTTGTTTGAGTCAAATGCTTGTATCGAGTCATAATGATGTTTTGCAGGATTTCCAGGAAGTAAGGTAAAGGTTTTTCCAGAAATTTTCCGGAAACTTAAAATGAAAATTTTTGTCAGGTCATTTCTGACGGCGTCAGATTTAATTTTCAGAAATTTTTGAAAGTTTTGTTTTCATAAAAAGTTTTTATTAAATCTCCAACTTATAATCTCCAGGAATCTGCAAAATTATCATTCCACAAGCATTATATCCTTATATATAGATTTTATCCCGCCGATGTTATGCAGGTTTTCGTGTTTGTTTTCTCAGGTTTAACAGGTTATTTTGGACAAGGAGATGTTTATTGAATCAAGCTTATGGCGATGCATTAGTCATGGAGCTTCAACATTCTCTTTGGAGGAAGATTTAACCGTGTAATTTCATTATCCACCGAGCGAATCAGGGGAGTATTTGATTTCATTCTTTTACTTTTTACTTTTACATCTTGTTATTTGAACATTGGGGACAATGTTCATCTTAAGTGTAAGGGGGGTAAAAGTACGATTTTTGAGAATACAATTGCGCTTGATTTTTGTTTGTTTAATGGTAGATGTGTAATAAAACTGAGAGAAATACTTGTTAAGGTAATTTTAGTGCCAAATTTAAAATTTTTTACAACATGTAGGAGTGAAACTTTGATCTTAATGAGCGTCTCACGGATAGGAGTTATATGACTAGCACAAAAACCGTACCACTAAAAAATTTTCCACCCCCAAATATGTGAGGTTCGCCCCTAGAATTGGTAGGAAAAGCATTTATGCTATGATGTGTGTACCGGTAGCACTTAGATTCTAGAACTTGCGTTAGGACCATTCCAAGGCCACAAGTGAGACTACATTCGTGTAGTTAGATTTACTACATGATAAGAGGCATTAGGATTAACCCATTGTTTTACACCTGTGTTTTTGTTATAATTACATTGGCTACATTGGTCAAGTAATTCTCCCACACCCTTTGCGTTGTACTCATTTTTAGTACACGATACCCCTAGTACACCCCTCAGAGCCTATCTTTTCGTTTCGACCTTTAAGCATTTTACTTAAAGGAAGAATTTGTTACACCCCACTAAAATGTACACCCAAATCGCCTTAGCCTACCTTGTATGCACTCATCTTTAGTGCATTATTGTTACAACATTTGTTTAAAACCCAAGTTAATTATCTAGTTGATTACATGGTTGCTAAGTCGAGTCATATCCTTGTACATATTGTTTTGGGACGATTGGGACTCATGGGTAAAGTACTAGTGTAATGGAGTAATGGGGAAGAACATCATTTATTACCCCCATATGTGCTAAATATTTTAAAAGTACTCCAAGTTTTTCGATTATCTTAATTCGAGTCATTAGAATAGTTATTTGTAAAGTTATGTAAAAGTTCAAGTGTAAGGGGGATGCAATGCCCCTATGATGTATTATTTTGGATGGTAGGGCAAAAGTGTATGCAAAAAAAAAAAAAAAAAAAAAAAAAATCGAAAAAATCAAGAAAAATACAAAAAAAAATGAGAAAAAGAAAAAGAGAAAAAACATACGGACTACCATCCCGTTTCATTTTATGTTTATTTTTATGTTTTTGTTATTTTGTTATTTTGTTTTTAGTTTAAGATCGAGTCGAGTCTTGGCTTAGCAACATTGTATAGTACATGTAATTGATCAAGATTTTTAACTCGCCACCAGTAAAATATCCTTTATCCAACCAAACCGTGTTTTCCTTTTCCCTACACCTAACGTTATAACCCATGAAAAAGCCCTCTTTGATAGTTTATCTTAGGTGCTTACGCCTAGTGGAGGAGGTTTTCGATCCTTTCCCAAGCCTATGGTAATCTATTTGCTATGACAGGTAGTGAGAGATATTATCCGTTTTCATTTATGAGATTTATTTTGATGACACTTGAGAGATGTGAGTATCTAAACACTACTTGTGAGGTGCTAGTTTGTAATCTCCGTGCTTATTATGATTGAAGTGGAACGATTATTTGTTGTAATTACTTTTATGTTTGCATTAAATGACCCCTAACTTGTATTTTGATTAGAATAAAAGCGCATTTGCTTGAGGACAAGCAAATCTCAAGTGTAAGGGTATTTGATGAAGCGAAAAGTGTACCGCTTTTAAGGGGTCATTTAAGCCCTAAATCGTATTTATTTGATCAAATATCGCCCTAAATCGTTCCTTTTGTCATTTTAGGTACTTTTGCGGAGAAATCTGAAAAAGGAGGCATTTTGGACGTTTTTGGAGCATAAAAGTGAAGAAAACGACAAAGTCTCAAAAATCGGCTGAAAGTTACCTTTGACGGCGTCACAATTAACTCTGGACGGCGTCATGCCTTGGCAAGAAAAAGTGGACGTGAAATTTACTCATGATGAGCCAGTGAAAATAGCATGTGAATTCTGACGGCGTCACGCTTTAACTTGATCAAGGGCGTCACGGCTTAAATCAAAGAGGGACGGCGTCACGTACAAGTTCTGACGGCGTCAAGCCTTGATAAGCCAGAATGGATTTTTGAAGAGCTAAAGAGGGACGGCGTCAAGAAGGTCATCCGGGAACCCTAGAAGCGGCGAGGTGACGGCGTCACAATCCATAAGGTGACGCCGTCAGATGCAAAAGTCTATATATAGTTTTCTAATTTTTTGTCATGAAAGAGAGCTTAGTGTGTGGAATTTTGGGAGAAAACCCTAAGACGAATTCAGCCTCTTTTTCAAGGCTTTTTGCCTTGAAATCTTCCATGTCACATTGAAGATAAGTTATCAATTAATCATTCAATATGTCTATGTGTTGTTTGATTTTATCTTATTCTTGTCTTTTGATTAACATGTTAGGCTAAATTTATCTTGTGTTTGCTTAGATCTAATGAAACCTAGCTATTGATTATTGGTTATTAGTGTGTTGTTAGTTGTATTGGATGATTGTTTATCTATGTTAGGCTTAAGAAAACTGGCTAACTTCCTATTCGGTAACTTGCTTGAACGTCTTAAGAAACATGAACCAAATGCGTACTAAAGGTTTTTATGGTCGTATTTAATGCACAAGCGAATTCTTGTGATCCCATGTTAGGAGCTTCCTAGCCGGCTCGACATAGGAGTGAAGTAGGAGCTTGTAGAGTTGGGGAAGTAAGTACGCCACCCCACGAATGGTATAAAGGAATACACCCGTCATCCACGCGACTAATACACACTAATTAACCGGTAAAAGATAGTTAGGGAGTAAGGAAATCTAAGTAAACACATTTCTCTACACATAAGTTTCTCACCACATTTTATTTTCAGTTATTTATTTTATTTGCATCCGTAGTAATTTGGGTTAGTTGACTAGCAACTAATTCCGCCCACTCCTTCAAACCCGAGATTTTACTTGCTTTCATAAAAAAATATAAAAACATAAAAAGAATCTTCCTCAACCCTTAGACCTAATTAGAGTAGTCCTTCATACCTAACGAACACTATTCCCTGTGGAGAACGATCAATCCCCCGTACTTACCACTACACTATACTACATCGGTCAGGTACACTGCCTGGTGGGGTTGTAAGCCTCTTGAGATCCCTCGAGAGGTAAAACCTATTGTAAGGTCGCAAAACCACGCATCAATTCACATCAAATCCAAACACACAGACTCATATACCTTCTGCCTATAAATTAGTACTTTAGGATCATCACTTCACACAACAACCATTTCCCCTCCTGTACATCTTAGCTATCATACTTCAACATGACTAAGTCAAACAACTCTTCCACATCCAGACCTTCAAGAAGAACAGCCCACATTAGTGTTAAACCTTGTTGTTTTATCAACTTAGCTAACTCCTCATCTGAGGAAAATTCTCCTCTCAATATATCATCACCCATTGCTAGTGAAAATTTCCTTACACTCTCCACTCCAACACCATCACATGTTGTTATACAAACACCACCACCAACCATTACTCCAATAGCCACTACTCCACCACCGGCTCCATCACAGCATGTTAGATCACCATCACCACCAAAATCACCCAAACTCCAACCCTTGGAATTATTTAGGACTCCTCCTACATCACCACATCTTGATGACTTAGAAGAACTTTCACCAAAATTACCCAATCTTTCACCCATGACCTTTGATGGTCAACAACCAATGCTTTTTCACCCGGTTTACCCGGATATCCATGGTCCTTTATACCATGATGCACCATCATCCCAACCTTAACCACAACCTCTATCACCCACATCCACTCTAGTTGCCATTGACGAGGCAATGTGGATGAATATGCCTCAAACCCAAGAAGAGATTAGTGAAGAGCTCAACCGTCTCTACACTCTCTCGGGTATAGTAGATCACCGCCTAAATGAAGCCATGGACATCCAAAATATCCTCATGAACTCCCTCCAAACACCACCACCAACCAATGAACAACAACAACAACCATCCAACAACAACAACCAACCACCACCACCACCACCACCACAAAACTTGGAGCCTAGTCTTCCTCCCGGCTTTTCAAGTCATGATTGCGCACATTGTGAGAGAACGGCTCACTTGGCCCAAAGGACCAACATTTTGGTCCATGAGCTTCAAAATGAGATGAGGTTCATCTTGAACCATGTTCTCGAGCGTCTCAATGCAATCTCTCATCTGCCTCAATAAAAGCGCTGTTAGGAACTTTCTAGGATGATGTTGTAGTAGTTGTCTTCATTTAGGATTTATTTTGTAATGTAACATCATATCATGCTTGTGACTTTTGTCACATAATTTTCAATTAATGAATGTGATGTTTTTATGCTTATGAGTGATCAACATACAGCATATTATCATTATTTAGGTGACTAACATTATAGTTATTTGGAATCTACATTATAGTTTGATCATGTACTTTAGGTACAAAATTTTGATCAGACACTACATTTTGACTTTTTCAAGTCAACTAGATTGAAAGTCCTATTTGGATGACCATTTCATATGCATTATGCTTCTCCATTGAAGCTATTCACAACTAACATTTTTTTTTGTAGCATCTCATACTCTTCAAATGTATACGTTGGGACTCTTATAATGGGGAGTATACATCGAGGGGGAGCATATCATATTCTAACCATTTGTTTTGTAGGATCATGCATCATTACCTTGTTACTCCATTTAGGGGGAGTATCAAACAAGGGGGAGCTCTTAAAGTTCTCAAAATCGCATTCCGCTACGCAACTCTTCTTTTTGTTTCGACAAAAAGGGGGAGAAAGGATTAAGTTTGCATAACTGTGAATCATCACAGTACATACACTTTTTGCATAAAAATAGTTTTTAAACTCAAATAAAACAAACTTAATCTATATTTTAAAGAACTCATGCTATACTTATTCTTTTGCTCAAAAATATACTTTATGTTTTGTCATCAACAAAAAGGGGGAGATTGTTAATACAAATATCGTCCTAAAAACGTTATTTATATTTTACGATCTTTACTTAGTTTTGTTAATGACAATTACAAAGTATATCTTTAAGCAAATTATAAATACTAGCTAAAGTCTCTTTAGAACACATTTTACATTTCACAAGTTTACTTGGAAATACATTTCATACATCTACATGTTTATTTCCTTAAAAGGAAACTTTATTTCTAAAATGATACAATGACATCATGGCATGCATCATACATGTAATCTTGGTAAGATCTTGTAATATCTTGGATAGATCTTCAAGTAAGATAGTTGACATTGGAAGATCTTGATATGACAACACAAAGATATGGAAAGATTGGAGAGATTTGGAAAATCTCTTAGCTGTCTTACCTCTGGCATACCCACGGATCCATTCGACATAAAGGACGGATCCCTTTTAAGGGATCCGCCGAGTGTTTATCAGCTTGCCTATAAATAGCAAGCTGATCACTTGGCCTTCTCATCACTTAGAAAGTAGAAAACATACATTCATTCATTTACTAACCCATATTAGTTATAACACTATCATTGATCTCTCTTTTGTAGCAAAGAAGATCAAGTAAAAGAACTTCAACAAAACATACTGTTGCAAGTTGTAGTAGTTAGGGTCTGTGTGATCTTTGTGTAATTCACACATCATCATTTGTATCATTTATCTCAGTGAGTGTGGTTAGTGTTTTAGTCCTCAAAACACAAAGAGTGTAGGGAGTGGTTGTACCCTTGTGAAAGAACTCGACATCTAGCTTAGTGTCGGTAATTGTATAGGCGACGTTGGGTTGGTTCTGCCCTGAAGTAGAACTCGGTATTTAGCTTAGTACCGGAAAAGGAAGTAAGCAACGTGTAAAGGTTTTCTCCACCTAGAAGAGAGTTTGTTTCTTAGTGAAGGATAACTCTCGCGTTAAAGGCTCGGGGAAGTGAAGTAGGGCAAGGAAAAAAATCCTTGTAGCCGAACTACTATAATCATCTGTGTTATATGGTTTGATCATTCCTCTCTTTTCTTTTCAGATATATTATTTGATTATCTTTATGTGCATAAGTTTAATTGAATTCACATAACTAACAAAACGCTTTAAATTAATTTTAAACGGTAAAACTATTCAAACCCCTCCCCCCTTTCTAGTTTTCCACAGCATGGAATTGCTTCTTTGAATAATTAGGCACTTTTGTGCATATTAAAAAGCTTTTAAATTCATCAATAAATTATGCATGCCATAGGTTAATTATATTATTTATTATTTGTTTAAGAACTCTTCTACCGAACCAAAGTTGATATCAAACGTGAAAATGACGAGTTGCTATCTTTTATCTATGGAGAATATTCTCATGTTCACAGAGGAATATGACAGTACCTCTTTTGTGAGTGTGAATGATGATTAACAAGTTGCTTATATACATAATAGATTTGTCTCACTTTTATGTAGGTTTAAAGCTGTTAATTAAACCATTGATGAATGTGAATGTGCTCATGAAGCAACTGGTCGAATAGGGTCAGGTAAGTACTTTAGCCACTTGAAGATAGTTTTATAAAATGGGTTAATTTAACATTATATCTCTATATTAAAACACAAGTCTGCCAAAGTAGTATTTTATTGTTTTTGTTACAGTACTATAGCTACAGTAAATGATTTTTTTTTTCCGTACAAAACGGCTTTGAAAAATTATGAAACTTGCGCTATTATTAACGAAATAATTTTTCCAACAAAAATGAGTATAAATATGCAATACTTTCTCGAGATCAATGTATTTGTCTTTGTTTTTTTTTTTTAATTATTTTTCGTACCAAACGGCCTCGAAAAATTATGAAACTTGCGTAATTATTAACGAAATAATTTTTCCGACAAAAAAAAGTTGGGGAACACCCCCCACCCCTCCTCCCCCCGCAACGCGGGGGGTCGTCCCACTCGTTGCAACTAAATACTCATATATATATCATTATATATTAAAATCTTTGATGTCTTACTCAGACGTGTTTGGTTATAGCTGCATTTTTGTCGATTATCATCTAATAAACCAACTTTCTATCTAGATAGGTATGACATCGTGGTGGTTTCGTTATTTAAAGAACTTAACATTTTTAGTTAGTTGAAATATTGAATTGTTTTACTGATTTAATGGCCATTCTAATCATCTTTGGTAGTGATGATTCTTCCCTAAACTAATATCAGGAGTGATTACATCGGGAGTCTTTATTCATTTATTTGAAGAAAATTGTTATAATCACATAAATTTCATAACAGAATTTTCCCCAAATAAATTTTACATAATGAGTTGGCATGATGTGATATTTTAAAACATGCAATACATTTTCTCTATTATATTTATCTGTTTGGATGTACAAATTATTATCATGTCTGCACATTGTGTAATGAAAAGGTTTTGTAAAATTATGTGATGCAGCAATTCAAAGAGCTTATCAGGCTTAGTGTGTTTTTTAATTTATTTGTTTTATTTATTTTTATATTGAGAGTGTTTGAGCGAGTGCATTCAAATAACTTATATGGCGTACGGTGTTTTCAAAAATGCAATAGGGTCAAATGATATTGTTGAAGGGGTTATTTGCTTGAGTATTAAGTTAAAAAAAAAAAAAAAAAAAAAAACACCAACCTTAACAGTTTAAAAATAATCTAAGTTGTTTCAAATAAGCTAATATAAACATCTCCAATTATAAAGTAATTATCTAATTATCGAAAAAATAGTAGCACTTTACAAACCTACTTAAATAGAGAAATGCTTTTCCTTTTTAGCTGTCTAACACTGCTGCAAATGTCATGAAACTATCTTTTATCTATATTTATATTAACCAAACTCATATATAAATTTTTAAGGCATATAATCATATAAACATGTTCATTAATTGTTGATGCATTATTTTTCAGGTGAAAATTGATGTCCAGGTTTTATGAGGATATTAGTTTGGTGAAGAGGCATATGATTGATACTATGAATACTATATTAACACAATGTTAATGAATGTATATTTGATAATTTAGAGTATTTGGTATTTTCCATAAAAGTCAATTATTGTACAGTCTTTTTTTTTAACTTTGTTAAACACGCGTCTACATGTTATTATAGCTGTCAAACTCGCGAGTTTACACGTAAGATCGTACGATCTTACGTGCACACCAGCCAAAATCGTGTAAACTCGTCATAGGATCACACTTTAGGTGGGATCGTACGATCTTACGTAAACTCGCGAGTTTACACGTAAGATCGTACGATCTTACGTGCTCACCAGCTCTTGTTTCTGGAAAATGGGAAACGGGAAACGCCTAGAAACGCGGCGAAAACGTTTCTGGAAAATAGGAAACGTTTCAAATCTTTTGGAAACGCCTGAAAACGTTTTTTGGGACATTTATCTGCGTTTTGGGCCATTTAAGCCATTAACAGCCGCAGTTTGACGGCGGTTGAAACAGATTTTCGTTAAATTCTGTTGGAGATTGCTCCGATCCGGAGGAGGATTGTTGCTGGAGCTCTAAGAAATTGTTTTTGTTAGTTGAAATGTGAATAACAGTGTTTTGAGTGATGAGTATGAAGTAAAAAGATAATGGTGATAAATTAGTGTGGATTTTTAGCCGTTGGATGGTGTGACACGTGGAGTATTGAACTTTGAGTCTATCTTTTTGTCTATTGTGTTTAGGTGAGTTTTGGCACTGTATCTTTTTGACATGTGGAGTATTGAACTTTCATAGGTTGTTGTAATTGAATAAGGATGAAGAGTAGGTAGAGAACATCTCATGAAGAGTAGAAATATAAAAAGTTTGACTGGTTTATCATTTGCTTATAAAATATGATAAATTGGTAGGATCGTAGGATCTCGATCCGATCCTACGATCTCGATCTTGCAAAGACAAAAACGATCTTGCGCGGGATCGCAATCTTGACAGCCTATTATTAAGTATTTTTGTAATATTACCTTTTCTATATAGCTGCCCACGATTTATCACGGGTCTATATGCTAGTAATGTATAAAGCCTAATTTCTAAAGCTCGTTTAAGTTGACACCCGGAAGTTATATCTTGTTGGCTTTTCAAAATGAATTGTTCTCGTACTCAAACAATCCACGTCAAACTCAACAATTAAAGTCGTGCACTCCTGTTATAAACCAGACACTATTTAAACTCAAAAGAAGAGTAAATTACAAAATACATATATGTGGTTTGGTCAATTTCACACAATACATTTCTCCTAAAAAAGTTGCGCCATACACATCCCTCCGTTAGTAAAAGTCAGACACAATACATCCCTCCGTTAAAAAAAGGACTAACGGCGCAAACCATTTCTCCGTTATCTCCTAACGAGATAGAAAATGTTTACACCGTTAGTCCTCTGGGTTAACTCTATTTGCACCATTAGTCCTTTTTTATGTTTTCGTCCGTTTTTTTACGTTTTCGTCCATTTTTTTACGTTTACGTTCGCTTTTTTACGTTTTCGTCCGTTTGGTTTCAAGGATTGACTTAATCAGCTGACTGGAATAATTTATAAAAATGCGAAAAAATTTATAAAAATTTGAAAAATTTATATAAATTCGAAAAAATTTATAAAAATTCAAAAAATTTATAAAAATTCAAAAAACTTATATAAATTCGAAAAATTTATAAAAATTCAAAAAGTTTATAAAAATTCGAAAAAACTTATATAAATTCGAAAAACTTTATAAAAATTCAAAAAATTTATAAAAATTTGAAAAAACTTATATAAATTCGAAAAATTAATAAAAATTCGAAAAAACTTATATAAATTCGAAAAATTTATAAAATTTCAAAAAATTTATAAAAATTCGAAAAAATTTATAAAAATTCGAAAAAATTTATAAAAATTCAAAAAATTTATAAAAATTCAAAAAATTTATAAAAATTCGAAAATTTTTTAAAATTTTTTAAATTCGAAAATTTTTTTAAATTCGAAAATTTTTTTAAATTTTTTCGAATTTTAATAAAAAAAATTTTTCGAATTTAAAAAATTTAAAATTTTTTTCGAATTTTTATAAATTTTTTCGAATTTATATAAATTTTTCGAATTTTTATAAATTTTTTCGAATTTTTATAAATTTTTTGAATTTTTATAAATTTTTCGAATTTATATTAGTTTTTTCGAATTTTTATTTATTTTTTGAATTTTTATAAGTTTTTTGAATTTTATAAATTTTTTCGAATTTATATAAATTTTTTGAATTTTTATAAATTTTTTCGAATTTTTATAAATGATTCGAGTCAGCTGATTAAGTCAATCCTTGAAACCAAACGGACGAAAACGTAAAAAAGCGGACGTAAACGTAAAAAAATGGACGAAAACGTAAAAAAGTGGACGAAAACGTAAAAAAACGGACGAAAACGTAAAAAAAGACTAACGATGCAAATAGAGTTAACCCAGAGGACTAACGGTGTAAACATTTTCTATCTCATTAGGAGATAACGGAGAAATGGTTTGCGCCGTTAGTCCTTTTTTTAACGGAGGGATGTATTGTGTCTGACTTTTACTAACGGAGGGATGTGTATGGCGCAACTTTTTTGAGAGGAATGTATCGTGTGAAATTGACCAAACCACATGGATGTATTTTGTAGTTTACTCTCAAAAGAATATAAAATACAATTAAACAACATAGAATTATTTTGTTGACCACCTCCCCAATTCTAAGATCATCTACAATGGGTAAAGTGGTTAAAAACATACTCTTTCTGTCTCAATTTAATTGTTCTTATTTTTTTTTATGGATGTCTCAAATTAATTGTCCTCTTTCCCTTTTAAGTAAAAACTAGAGAATATAGTAGAGGAATATTCTCTTTGAGTAGTTGAAAACAAATGTGGCCCCACTTTTATTAAACTACGTATTTTTTGTCTCCTGACAATTAAATTGAGACGGAGGGAGTAGTTGTTAAGATCACGATTTTGATATTATAATCTTACGATTTTGCGATTCTACAAAGCAAAAATGATCCGGATCTTACGTAGGATCTTAACAAGCTTAAGATCTTATAGGATCCCGATCTTGACCATAGGATCTTAAGATCTACTCTGATCCGATCTTACTTTTCTCAAACCGAAACAAAAAAAACTACAAATTTATGGTTTATGTTTTTATATAATTTAAGAAACAACATGTGATTCTTCTTAAACATTTCATATTCATAATTTAGGACAACATTTTCATGAAACATTAATATAATTCCGTGTTTATAATATGTAATAAGGGAAAATGATGCCTGCAGTCCAACTGCAGGCAATTGCCTGCTTCTCTTTGTAAAAAAGGGTGGGGACAGGGGGAAAATGTGTATCAGTCACTTACCGGAGGGGCTAAATTATACATTTTTCAAACTTTTTACAAAGGGGAAGGCAGGCAATTCCCCTGCCCCCCAACTGCAGGTATGTTATCCCCATGTAATAATTTGTAGATTTGAATAATATTACAAAGATCATTAAAAAATGAAATTATAGTAGGATCTTAGGATCCCGATCTGATCTTACGATTACGATCTTGTAAAGACGAAAACGATCTTAGGTAGGATCCCGATCTTAAAAACCTTAGTTAAAAGCTTTTTACTATTCTAAAAAGTCATTTTAAAGAGTTTTTTGCATTGCAACTAAAGCTTTTTGAAAATCTTTTATACAAAGACTTGATAAACATCAAGTCTTTCCTCGAAGCTTTAGCTATTTAAATGTATAATGCATTAAATGCATCAAGTCTTTAAAACTTGATGCATTGTAGATGCTCTAACGATGAGACCTCAAAAGGAACTATCTGGAGAAATTTATTACCGAGAATTCCATCATAACTCAACCCTTAATATATCTCAAAGATAAAGGGCTAATGGCCTGAAAATACATCAAACTTTATATCTTTTCTTTTTGGATGCTACAAACTTTTTCTTTCCTAAAAATTCAAATACTTTCTTAATTTTGCTATTGTAGTCTTAAATCTGACGTGGCATGATCTAATCAAAAGTTAATTACATAAATTTACATAAATCGTCCCTGTGACTCTAAACAATTACACCATTAGTCCTTGAGTAAATTACATAAAAGGTCCCCGTGGCTCTAATAATTTACACATGTTGTCCTTTCAAGAGTTAATTACATAAATTTACATAAATTGTCCTGGTGACTCTAAAAAATTACACCATTCATCCTTAAGTTAATTACATAAATCATCCATGTGGCTCTAAAACTTTACACATGTCGTCCTTATAGCTAGAAATGATTAAAATTGCCCATGCAAGGCTCGAACTTGGGACACCGCATTTTCTAAACAAACACCTTACCACTGGACGAGCGTCCAGCGATGATAACTTTTCTTTCTTTTAAAATTTTATCCATTTCCTTGTTTTCTTTCTTTGTAAAAACAACTAAAATACGTGATCTATAACAATGGTGATAATATATACGCATTTTTCATTCAACTCAAAATGGTGGTGATACATACGTCCTGTGCAAAACAAAAATACGTTTATAAACTTTTATCCATTTCTTTGTTTTATTCTTCTGGCTCAATATAAACTTTTAGAAATATAAAAAAATATACTCTTTTATCCATTTCTTTTGGCTCGATCACGTATACATTTTTATTGAAGCAAAAACATGATCGATCACGTATACATTTTTATGAAGCCCCGAGAGTATCAATCACGTATAAACTAATTTTATACCAAACTACTCGATTTTTTCCTTCCAATTTTTACACGTTTTTTTCTTTGATACCAATCGATCAATTTTTTTTGCTTCCATTTTTTATATGTGATCGAGTGCATTTTTTATACCACAATTTTTATATCAAATCTTTTGACACATTTTTTATACCACATTTTTTTAATAAAATATTTTGCCACATTTTTTATACCACATTTTTTAATCAAATCTTTTGCCACATTTTTTATACCACACTTTTTTATCAAATCGTTTACCACATTTTTTATACCACATTTTTTTACCACATTTTTTTTATCAAATCTTTTTTTGTACGTATAAAAATACATAAAAAAAACATTTTATACGTATTTTTATACGGAAAAAATTGTGGCAAAATATTTGATAAAAAAAACGTGGCGCCACATATTTTATACATATTTTTACACATATAAATTTTTTATGTATTATTATACGCAAAAAAATATGGCAAAATATTTGGTTAAAAAATGTGGTAAAAAAATGTCGTATAAAAAATGTGGCAAAAGATTTGATGAACAAATGTGGTAAAAAAAATGTGATATAAAAAATGTGGCAAAAGATTTGATAAAAAAAATGTGGCGCCACATATTTTTATACATATAATTTTTTATGTATTTTTATACGTAAAAAAATATGGCAAAAGATTTGATAAAAAAAATGTGGTATAAAAAAATGTGGCAAAAGATTTGATAAAAAAATGTGGTATAAAAAATGTGGCAAAAGATTTTATTAAAAAAAATGTCTTATAAAAAATGTCGTATAAAAAATGTGGCAAAGGATTTGATAAAAAAATGTGGTATAAAAAATGTGGCAAAAGATCTGATAAAAAAATGTGGTGCCATATATTTTATACATACTTTTATACATATAAAAAAAATTATGTATTTTTATACGTTAAAAAATATGGCAAAAGATTAGATAAAAAAATGTGGTAAAAAATGTGGCAAAAGATTTGATAAAAAAAAAAGGTGATATAAAAAATGTGGCAAAAGATTTGATAAAAAAAAATGTGGTATAAAAAATGTAGCAAAAGATTTTTATGATAAAAATGTGGTATAAAAAATGTGGCAAAAGATTTGATAAAAAAATTTGGTAAAAAAATGTGGCATAAAAAATGTGGCAAAAGATTTGATAAAAAAAATATGATATAAATTTTTTTGGATGGTATAATAATGTGGTATAAAAAAATGTGGCAAAAGATTTGAAAAAAAAAAAAAAAAAAAGGTAAAGAAAGTTATTGATACAGGGACCTTTTATGTAATTGACTCAAAGACGATTGATATAATTTTTTAGCGCCACAGGGACAATTTATGTAAATTTATATAATTAACTCTTGAAAGGACGACATGTGTAAATTATTAAAGTCACAGGGGCCTTTTATGTAATTTACTCAAGGACGAATGGTGTAATTGTTTAGAGTCATATAGACTATTTATGTAAATTTATGTGATTAACTCTTGATTAGATCATTACACGTCAGATTTATCGATACAATAGCAAAATTAAGAAAGTATTTGAATTTTTTAGGAAAAAAAAAGTTTGTAGCATACAAAAAGAAAAAGTGTTAAGTTTGATTATATTTTTAAACCGTTAGCCCAAACATAAAATAATGTTTTAACCATGCTTTTTAAAAAGTTGAGAGAGAAGGGGAAAAAAAAAAAAAAAAAAATGCTACTCAGACTCCTACCCGTAGTTACCAAGTTTACCATTTATCATTTTGATATATGTGACAATCATTTCGAATACTCCGTATTGGGCATTGTACATTTTGTACATTGGACATTGTTTGTCAAGGACTTGAAATGCAATGCAAGTGTTATTTATACTCTATTTATTAGTTGAAGTGTACAGCCCTAATTAGAGGTTCTTTTACATACTTATTTACTCCGTAATATTTATAATAGCGATGAATGTAGTGGAACATTATTAGTTTAAAAAACAGTTTTGCAATTACTTCGGAAGATTTAATGAGTAGCAAATAACCTGCGTTTGACATGAAGAGACTCATGCAAGTTTTATTGCTGTCATTTATATTCAAGTTTTGCAATTTACTTTGGAAGATTTAATGAGTAGCAAATAACTTCCTTATAACATGAAAATACTCAAGTTTTATTCCCGTCATTTTTAGCTAAGTTTACCTTCTAAGTTCATGTTTTACTGACAGAATTTACTACAAAACTCAACTTTATGTTATTGAAAAGAACTCAACTTTATATTATAGAAAGTGTTATTTATAGATCCTCTTTTGTAAACTTATTTTTGTATTGTGACATGATAAGTCTACTTTAACGAGTTACTTTAGTTACATTTGATGTAAATTACAGACGAACTTTTTTAACAGGGTTTTGATATAAACCAAACCAAACAAATATAAGGAAGTTGGAATATGTGATCATGACCAAAGGCTTGTGTCTCAAAGTTATCCATTCTTGTGTGAGAAGCTCCCCAGCCAAGGGTGGAGCCAGAATTTGTACAAGAAATTTGATATTACAATTAATTTACACACTAAAGAGTTACATTTCTCCGCAATTAAAAGTGTGAACTTTTTTTTTATACAATTACAAGTGTGAAAAATCTTGTGAAAAATCTATTGTTTTACAATTTTTTTTCACACTTATTAATGTAACTAATTTTTTTTTTGTGCATTATTAAGTGTTAATAAACTAATAAAATTCTACACACATTTTAAAAGTGTGGAGAAAGAAAAGCGTAGATTGGACTAATTTTCTTTTAGTGGTAAATATTTTTGCATTATAACATGATCCATAATTATACGTCTTTTAAGTGGGTCATCTTTTTGGTGCACCGTAGCTTGGGACAATACAAAGATATGAATATACGAGTATATAATATTCTACAAAGCTGTAAAAAAAAGTTACCGATAACAATAGGGAAATTCACAAAAGTGGTTCAAAGAATGTAGAGGTTCGGGAAGTTCGACCAACGGGCCCAGACAAAGCTAAGAAAAAAGTTTCATCCTTTTTCGTTTCTGTGGAATCTTCAGCTGTTACACCTCTTCTTGTTGATTGGTTACTCGATAAATGGAAAAACGTCGCATAGGGTTTCTTTTCCAAAAAGAAGGAAGTCCATGATTCTTATTTAGAGTTAAAGCAACGACAAATAAAAATGGAAGAAAAGTCGCGTAAGCAGCAAATGGAGTTGGAACAACAGAAGATTGCCCAAAAGCAAAAAGAACTTGAGCCGCAACGTCAAGTGTTTATTTTTTAACAAGAAAATAAATGACAAAGACCTCATGTTTATCATACTCCCGATGACCATTTGACCGGAAGATAACAAGATATGATGTTAGAGAAGAAGTAAAAAATAATTTAGATTATTAGTTTAAGTTTTTAACTTTTATGATAATGTTTTATTTGAATTATTAATATACTATTTTTTAATTATTAATAAAATTTTAATTTTATTGTTTTAAAAAAATGAAAATGAAAATTAATTAGTGTTTGCGGTCGCCTTATTAAATTAACTTAGTCTTGAAAAATGTTGTAGAAAAAGAAAGTTGAATTAGTGTTGATGTGACATTGATTACCGCGGTCATATATGCTCACCAACACCCTAGTCTAATTATTCTTTCAAACTTCTTTTTAACTTTATAAATTGTTTCAATTATTATTTTTAAGGCAAACTAAAATCTCATTTTGTAAATTGTTTGGGAAAAACTATAGCTTTTGTAACCACTTTATCGAAAGGTCTTCACCATTTACTGATGAGTGATGACCAACATAAAAACGATTAATAGGTGGAAATGCAACATTAGCATATTTTAACGACTTTATAATTCATGGCCTCGTTTGGTTTGTGGAATGTTTTTTGATGAAACTGGAATCTATTTATAAAATTGGAATGTGAAGAAATTGAAATGTTAAAGATTTGAAATCTGAAGGAATTGCAATTTGCAAAGTTAACGCGTGTTTAGTTGGAAGAAAATGAAATAGGAAAAAACAAATTATATTAAAGTATTTAAAATTTTATTTTAAATTAAAATGATAAATTGAATAATAATAATAATAATAATAATAATAATAATAATAATAATAATAACAATAATAATAATAATAATAATAATAATAATAATGTTGATCACGTATGGTTCTTCCTGTACATGATTATGGCTTGGTTTTGAATTTCTAGTGCTCGCTGTACAGTTTTTTTTCAAGGTTTCGATTCGAAACCCGTTTTGGGTTTTGTCGCTGCTACATGCGTTTTGTTCCTTCAAAACACTTAGGGTTTCGTTCTTGAAAACCTACCTCCTCTCTGTTATTGTTGTTGGGTTTACCGTCTTCTTCGTGGTTTGGTTCCTTGGTTGCGTTTTGACATGGTGGTTGTACGTCCCTGTTATTGTCCTTTGGTTAAAGACTGGCTTGCGTTTTGGTTGGTGGGTCCCATCAGAAAAGACACAGCGTTTTGGTGGTCCTTTGGTTCAAGATTGCTTGTGTTTTGGTTAGTGGGTCCCATCAGAAAAGGCTTGCGTTTTGGTTAGCGGTTGGCTTGCGTTTTGTTTAAAGATTGGGTCCCAATTTTCTGTTTGCGTTTTGGGTTTTGGCATAAAAAAAGGTTGCGTTTTGGGTTTTAGCTTCGTGGGCCCCACATTTCAAAAAGCTAAGGTTTTGCGTGTTGCCTTAAACTTGCTTTTTGCTAGTTGTGTCCTTTGGTTTAGTACAGGTTGAGTTTTGCTTCGTGGGCCCCACTTTTGTTTGTGTTTTCAGAAAAGAAAAAGGTCCTGCGTTTTGGCTCAAACCTTGCTTTTTGCCCTCTTTGCCTTGCGATTTGACTTGTGTTGCCTTGATACCGTTTACTATGGCGATCATTCGGTTTCATTGTCCTTTTGCGGGTTTAAGTGGTTGTCAGGATGGATGTGGAAATGGGCTCACCAAAACCTCGTTGATCTCTCATCTTCGTGATCGTCATTTCAGTGAGGACGCGCTAGCCACTACCAAACTTTTCTTGGCCACTAATCTTGTTGTTTTTGAGGCTGCTGAGGTTACGTTGAAACGTATGGGTCTTTGGCTATGTGGAATTTGTTTTAAGACGCATACCCTTCGTTCTAAGTGTCGGCATAGACCTGATTTTGTGCCACCCCCTGATTGTGGTGATGGTGTTTTTAGGTTCGTGTTGTTTGATCTCACCAAACCACAAGTCCTTTCTTCGTTTCAAATTACTCGTGGTGAGGATTCGGTTCTTGGTGAGCATTATGGTTTTGATTTACTCTTACTTGACACCTTGCTTTCTAAAGGGTTGCAAACTGTCAAATCCATCCCTCCAAAGTGTCGTTTGGGATTCTCTCGCGTTTTGAAAGGAGCTCTTGATAAGGTGATCTGTACACCTGATGACATTTCTTGTTGGGTTAGCCTGTTAGTCTTGCCTCTCTGTCTCCTTAAAATCTTTTGCCCGAGGAGTAACATGGAGTGTAGGTCTGCTACTAAACGCCAACGCCAAGAAGAATATATCGCTAATGCCATTCGCTCTTGGGGTACGTCTGGTGGTAGTTTGCAGCTTCTTAGAGAGGTTTTAGCTGAACCCTCCCCTGCATGGTATAATATTGATGAGGGTAACTTGGACTTGGGTGAACGTAATGTCAAGCAATGTAAGAGAAAGATTTGTGACGGTCATTATACTGCGGCTGTCCGAGTTCTTTCTTCTTCAGGTGTTGCTCCTTATAATGATACCACTCTTGAGGACTTAAAAGCTAAGCATCTCTTCAAGTCTGCTCCTTCTCGGCCATATATACCTATTGATCATCATAACCTCATTGCATCTCCTGCTGTGGTTCTTGACATGATTAAGAGTTTCCCCCGTGGCACCTCTTGTGGTCGGGATGGTCTGCGTGCCCAACACCTTTTGGATTGCTTTAGTGGGGTTGCTGTGGCTATTTCCGATGAGTTAATCGATTCTATCACCCGCGTGGCAAATCTTTTTCTTGATGGCAAATGCCCTAGGGCATTGGTTGAGTTTATTGCTAGTGCTCCTCTCATACCGCTGATCAAGCCCGAAGGTGGTATCCGCCCCATTGCTGTGGGTACTGTCTGGAGGCGTTTAGTCTCCAAGGTTGGTGCTTCTATGACCGGTCATTCCTTGGACGGTTATTTAAATGATCTTCAGTTTGGTGTTGGGGTACCTGGAGGAGGGGAGGCTATTCTTCACGCTGTGAATAGGTTTATTGAAGACCGTGGTGGTAAGGAAGGCCTTTCGATGTTATTTGTGGATTTCCAAAACGCCTTCAATTTGGTAGACCGTGACGTCATGTTACAGGAGGTTCGCCTGCGTTGTCCTGCCATTTCACATTGGGTGGAATTTTGTTACTCCAACCCAGCTAGATTATATTATGGAGAACATACGTTATGGTCGCACCAAGGTGTACAACAAGGCGATCCACTTGGACCTCTTCTCTTTGCCCTAGTGTTACATCATTTGGTTTGCAAGATTAGAGAATCTTTTAGTCTTTCCCTTCAAGCTTGGTATCTTGATGATGGCACTATTATTGGAGATACTTTGGTCGTGGGGAAGGTTCTAGAGCTTATTATGACGGATGGACAACGACGCGGCCTGCATCTTAATGTTGATAAAACCGAGGTTTTTTTACCTAAGGAAGACCCTAGAAGCAGGCTTGTAGGTGTCTTTCCGCCTAATATTGCCCGACCGGTACATGGCGTTAAACTATTGGGGGGACCTGCTAGTGTGGACTTTGAGTTTAGTAGTGAGCTCGTCATGAAAAGGGTTGTTAAAACTATTGAGCTCATGGAGGCTGTTGTGGAGCTCAAGAACCCTCAATGTGAGTTGCTGCTCCTCCGTGCTTGTGCCGGAATTTCCAAGCTATAATTTTCTATGCGCACATGTTCTCCTCGGGTCTTTGAGCGGGCACACATTTCATTTGATGCGGCACTTCGTTCTTCTATGGAGCGTATTGTCACTGCTTCTGGACTTGGTTTTGGTGATTGGCAATGGAGGCTTGCCACCCTGCCATTTGTATTTGGGGGGCTTGGCGTATACTCTGCAGGTGATACCTTGAACTATGCATTTCTTGCATCTAGACTCCAATCCGCCACCTTACAGACTAAACTCCTCCGACATTCTGGTATTGTAACCACTGGACCTTCCTTCGAAGAGACCTTGTGTGCTTTTAATGCGAAAATGGAGATCGACCTTCTGAGTAACCCGGATGAGATCGCTGCCCCAAAACTCATGAAGAAATTGGCAGACATATATTTCAAACGTGTTACCAAAATGGCTGAATCCACCTTTGCCTATCTACTCGACAAATGGCACTCTAGAGATCGCAAAGGGAGGATTACACTTTAGATTGGCTTAGGGTAGTTCCGATCTCTGGGTTGAGACAGACTATGAACGCTAGAACTTACCGATGTGTGTTATGCTATAGGCTGGGTGTTCCCCTATTTTCTAATCAGAGGCCATGCTCGGCTTGTTCCAAGGTTTTTACAGGGGATATTTATGGGGACCATGCTGTATCGTGCACTGGCATTGTTGGTATTAAACATCGGCACAACGTGGTGCGTGATACTCTGGTTGACATCTGCTCTCGGTCTGGGGTCTCGGCTCGTAAAGAGGTTGACATTGGGCTTTGTGGCGCAAGGGAGCAAACCTTACGTCCAGCTGATATATTGCTTTATTCTTGGGACGAAGGGAAGGACGTATGTGTTGATTTGACGGGGTCTTCTCCCTTGACACAAACGGGTATGATTGACTTTGTGCCAGGTCGTGTGGTGACTGATGCCGCACAACGTAAACGCGTCAAGTATGGGGCTAAGTGTGCGGAAATTAGATATGGGTTCCTTCCTTTCTCTTTCTCCTCTCTAGGGGAACTTGTGATGGATGCGGTGACCCTACTAAAGCGGATCCGGAGGTTCTCTGCAACTCAAGACATTGGAGCACGTGCAGCTGCTCATATCTTCAGTAGGATTAGCTTTGCAATTGCTAGAGGAGTGGGGGCCCAGTTAGTATCTCGGCTCCCCTCTAATTTCTTGTAGATCCTATGTGTTTCTAATAAAGTGATGTTTATAATTAAAAAATAAATAAATAAAAATAAAATAAAAATAAATAATAATAATAATCATTGAGAGGATTCGATACATTAAATAGGATGTTAGTCCTTTACAACGAGTGTATGTGATATCTTGAGTTAATATGATCAAGTATGCGGAAACTACTTAATCACACTTAGAAGGTTATTTTGGTTATGGAAATGGAACAGTGATGCTTGTGTATATTGAACAATGAACACCGAAAGTATAATACCAAAGGATTCAATATTATTGATAATGTTTATGATTGTTCTTGTTTTTCACAGTTATGAATATGAAAGTTTTATCAAAGGTTCTATTCAACATATAAAACTTAATCACTTAAAGAAGACACACTAGATGGATATACATATGACTAAGCTAAGATCTCCTTTTATAGTCCAAGGAGATCTTTACAATATTGTTAATTCTTGTCAAGTCTTGTCGAACTACTTGCTAGCTTATGTGAGTCAGTAACTAAGATACAACATGTATCTATGTTTACAACTTGTTCTGTGAACATAACATAATGACTGATCACATGGGGTAAGATATTATCTACCGTATATAATTGACTTTAGTATACTTATCCATCCAGCAAGCAGACTTAACTTTAGAAGAGCAGACTTAATTTTGGCACTCACCAAAATTAATCACTAGACTTAACCAGCAGACTTAACCAGCAGACTTAACTTTGGAACTCACCAGACTTAACACTAAAGCTACCATAATTAATCACTTAAGAGAATTTCCCGATACTTAATCTTCAGAATATTTAATTCCCAATAATAATAATAATAATAATAATAATAATAATAATAATAATAATAATAATAATAATAATAATAATAATAATAATAATAATAATAATAATAATAATAAAGTGACGTTTAAAAAATAGTGATGTACCGCGGCTCCCCACTAATTTCTTGTAAATCTTATTAGTTTCTAATAAAGTGATAATAATAATAATAACAATAATAATAATAATAATAATAATAATAATAATAAGAGTAAATTACATGGTTCGTACTTGTGGTTTAGAGTAAATTTCACTCTGAGTCCCTATTTTTTTTTTTTTGCATCGTTGATCCCTATTTTGAAACTATGTAACACCGGTGGTCCTTATCGTTAACTGTCATTATCTTTTCCGTTAGTAAGTGGCAACGTTAGTCCATTAACCAAACAAGCGTTTGCAACGTTAGTCCTTTTACTAACGGCCGTTTATAATTAATTTAAAATTTGGTTTTCTTTATAAAAATTCTTTTCTACGATTTTATACACGATTTTATATACGTTTTCGCCCGTTTTCATACGTTTTCATACTTTTTAGTCCGTTTTTATACGTTTTCATCCATTTTTATACGTTTACGTCTGTTTTTATACATCTTGATCTGTTTTTCATATGTATTCATACGTTCTTATACGTTTACATGTATTAGTCCTACTCAGCTTCCCAGTCCAGCTCAGCTTGCCACGTTGATATTTTTTAGAAAAATATATTTTTTTCCGAAATAATTTTTTTAGAAAAATATTTTTTTTCGAAAAATATATTTTTTTTTGGAAAAGTATATTTTTTTTTAGAAAAATATTTTTTTAGAAAAAAAATTTTTTTCGAAATAATTTTTCAAATTTTTTTTTTCTGAAATAACTTTTTTAGAAAAATATTTTTTTTCAAAATATTTTTTTTTCGAAAAATATATTTTTTTTAGAAAAATATTTTTTTAGAATTTTTTTTTTCGAAATAATTTTTTTAGAAAAATATTTTTTTTTCTGAAATAATTTTTTTAGAAAAATATTATCTGCCGTATATAATTGACTTTAGTATACTTATCCATCCAGCAAGCAGACTTAACTTTAGAAGAGCAGACTTAATTTTGGCACTCACCAGAATTAATCACTAGACTTAACCACCAGACTTAACCAGCAGACTTAACTTTGGTACTCACCAGACTTAACACTAAAGCTACCAGAATTAATCACTTAAGAGAATTTCCCGATACTTAATCTTCAGAATATTTAATTCCCAACAATCCTCCCCTAAACATGTGAAACCCATTCAACATGTTTTCTGAATTAAATGAGGAATTGTGAAGATCTTTCAAACTTCATAGTCAGACCCTTGATCTGAACTTTCTTCTATTCTGTAAGATTAAAATCTATCTCAGTAACTCATCTGCTTTCTGTTCTTTGACTTTAACAATATCAATACCAATCTTCAGGTTTCATTCCTTGACCTAAAAGATGGTGCAATTTCCTTGGATGGAGGAATTATAAGAGGCAATGGTGTTGTGTATCTTGGATGCTTGTTTCAACAAGTGAAATCATCTATCAGCATGCCTTTGCAAGTGATGAACAAACGTAGTGAACTGAAATTGAAACTTTTCTCCTTTTGACCTAGATAGAACTTTCTTCTTTTGAATGCTTCATCCCTTCTGAAAGTACATAATACTCCAGAATCTTGTTCATGAAGAAGAGATTATTAGCTCTGTTCTTGTCATTTTCAACCTCTATGTCATCATCTTGTATGCTCTTGGTGTTAGGAACACGTTTTGTAATTTATCAAGTCTTAGCCATTTCCGATAAGATGTTGCTCAATATGGATTCTATGTTAGTGAATTAGAGGCGCGGTCCATTAGGAGTCCATGGGTCGGCCATTTTGCAATTATTCTTCTAGAAGCACCTAAGCACATGTCGCCCTAATTTGTGCCTATAAATAGAAGGCTTAGGTGCTCATTTTACTTGTTGGTTTTCATATTGTATGCGTAAGCTCTGTCCTTGAATCATTCGAATGAAAATCATCCATCTTCTCTTCATCTCTTATTCTCTCTATTAGCTTATTTACTTATTCTCTATTCGTAGCTTATACATAAGTAGTAGTACGCATTGTTTAGCTTATTTACGTGGTTGTGTTCGAGTTAAATAGGACCTACAAGTGGTATCATTCGCCTAAGATAGCTAAGGTGTGTGTTTAAGAGTAGATTACATCGTTCATTATTAGTTTTTACGTTTGGCTTAAAAATTTTGTGTAGTTTTGTGCGTTTTTGTAGTCGTTGTTCATCTTTCACTCGTATTTCACTTAATCTACACCACAAACTCGTGTTTTCTACGTTAAAAGTTACTAAACTAGTCGTATTTTCGTAGCTTTAATCGTTAGAAATAAAAAACAATCGAAAATCCATCATTTTCATTAGCTTTAAGCATAATCCGAACATTTAGGAGTGAAAAAGTTGGTGAACAGAAGGTTAGATTTCGACAGAAGAGGGTTTATCGCAATCGGGCTTGAAATTCGACAAAAGAGGGTTTATCGCAAACGAGTTCAGCAATTTCGACAAAAGAGGGTTTATCGCAATTCACGGTCTATCGCAATCCACAGAATTATCGAAATTGTCAGCCTTCAGTTTTATCGGATTTGGAACTCAGTATTTTCTAGCTTGTATAAGTTAGTGAAAATACTTCGACTTTGCATTTATTCTCACCTCTTGTATAAGAGTTGAGAAAGTGATCGAAATTGTAATTTTGATAATTTATCGAAATTGCTAAAATCTTTCACAATTCAGTTAATTTATCGAAATTGCCTTTCTTATCGCAATTAAGATAACTTATCGCAAATGGCCAAAATTTTCGCAATTCCAATATTTATCGCAATTACCATTTTATCGCAATTGGTGTGAACAGTGTTATCGCAATTCGTGAACAGTGTTATCGCAATTGGTGAACAGTGTTATCGCAATTGAACAAAATTTCACTTAACCAAAACCAAACTTCAAATCTCTTAACTCACATCTTAATTATCTCAAGATCCAACAAACACAAGGATGTCTCAACCACCACACTTCAATTACTACTACCAGCTACAGCAATATCCACAACAACAGCAATTTCATCCTCAATATCAACAACAACAAGCATTCATGCAACAGCATCAATTTCTCCCTCCACAACATGTACCCCCACAACAAATCATGCAACAAAATCAAATGCAGAATTATCAATCTCCCTCCAGAGAACCACATTGGTTTACTAAGATTGTGTGAAGCAATCAGTAGTCAGCAATCCCGACATGAGGCTGGAAATCAGGATACTCCACCCATGCTGACACCAGGAAACTACGTGCAATGGTCTAGTCGATTCCTATGCTTCATTGAACTCAGAAAACCCCATGGGAAATACCTCAAGCAGGTTATCATTGAAGGACCTTTTCCACTTCCCACAAATCATGTTCCGGGTGATTCAAATAGAGAAGCAACATCAATTCCCGTTCATGTCTCTCAATATACCGTTGAACAAACCTTGCAATAAGAGGCAAATGAGCTGGCAATGTCTTATATACTTCAAGGAATTCAAAACCCAATTTTCCGAAGTATTGATGCTCAGAAGACTGCCAAAGACATGTGGGAACATGTGCATCTTCTCATGGAAGGCACTGAGTTGAATCAAGAAGATCTTGAATCCAAGCTTTACATGGAATACACTCATTTTATCATGGAACCAGGGGAATCAATAGAATCGTACTACCACCGTTTCACAAATATCATCAATGACTTGGACCGTCACGACATCAAGTTACCAAAGATTGTTATCAACGCAAAATTCCTTGGATGCCTTGGACCAGAATGGCAGAAATATGCAACCTTTGTCAGGCAAGCTAAGAAGATTAATGAAGTCAAGTATGGACTGTTGTATGACTTTCTACGACAACATCAATCTGAGGTGGATAAGGAAGTTACAGCAAGAGGAGGTTTCTCATCAGCACCAACATCCAACTCGCTTGCTCTCATTGCTCAATCCAACTTTCCATCACCAAATCAGGAATTTGGTCAACAACCTTCTCAACCAAGCTTTCAACCACAACCTCCCAACCAAATTGTTCCATATGAAGCACCATCCCAGTATTCTGACAACCAAATGGTCTCATATAACAACACAGATTCCATGATGTACTCTAACACTGATTTTTGATGAAGAAGATGATGCCTTCAACTCTCTCAATGAGGCATTTGGGTTAATCGCCAAGGCATTCGGCAAATTCACCAACAAATCCAACAACCGTCTTCGTTCATCCTCAAATACAAGGAATCAAGCTGTTATCAATGATGGAAGAGTGGAAATTCAGAATAGGTCTTCAGGAAGATATGGTTCAGGGAACATGGGAAGCTATGGTTCACAAAGGTTTTAGTCAGGAGGTCAAAGGTTTAATACTGCAGGAGGAAATAGGAACAGTGTGGGGAATGCTCAAAGGAGAAATCAGACTGCTGGAAATGAAAGGAGAGGCATTGCAAATACTTCAATTACTTGTTACAACTGTGGTGGAAGTGGTCATATGGCAAATGCTTGCCCAAAGCCTCGTACTATGGGTAGTGCATACCACAAGGAAGCTCTTATGATGGCATTAAAGGATGAAGCAAGGGGCACAGTAAATGAGAAATAACAGAGCTTCATGGCTAATGCTGATTCTGATGATGAGATGGAAGACCTAGAAGCAAATGTTGCAGTGATGCTCATGGCAAACATGTAAGAGATGAACATGTCCGAGACAGGCCCGGTATATGACACCGATGGCTTATCTCAGGTACAAGATTCACAATGTCTTATACATGGAATTGCTTCACCGTCTGCATCTTCATCTACAAAAGAAAATCTTGTTCAACATGATTTATCATTCTCATCACCAGAAGATAATCAAATAAACACCATTGTGTCATTTGATGATGACAACACTGTTGTTTCATTTGATGACTCTATTGATGATGAAAATAATGATCATCTTGAACAAAATGATCTTTTGCCTGATCAAGATTCAGAACTTCAGACCTTATTGCTGACCACCCAAACACAAATTGAAAAATGCAATGAAATCAATCAAAATCTAAAGGCCAAAATTGCATTGTTAACAAAGGATAATGAGTGCTATAAACTACAGCTTTCAAATTATGAAAAACATGCAAAACGTGAGAAAGGCTTTGAGGTTGCATTCCAACAAGAATATGTGAAAACAAAGGATTTAGAACATCAAGTTCGTGAGCTAACCATTTCTAAAAATGAACTAATTTCTCAAAGAGAACAAGAGCAGTTTGAATTTCGAAAACAAATTGACATGTTAAACTCTGAAATTTCTAAAACAAAAACAGAGCTCTCAACATGTCAAAACACTTTGATTGAAGAAAAACAAACAATAAAGAAACGGGTTGACTCATACCTTGATGAAATTGTCTCGTTGGAATCCAAACTCAAAGAGTTCCAAAACGTCGTGTACAAAACTGGTGATTCCGTAACTCAAATTCAAAGGCTAATGGTAAAACCAAATCCAAAAGGATATGGATTTGATATTGGCTGTAACCAACCATGTTTTCTACATAAAGCACTCAGAGAAAATCCCAAGTTATACAATGCAGAACTTTTACTTGATGACACCTTTCAAAGAGTTGTTGTGTTTAGTAGTGATGAAGAACTTGAACATTTTGAACATGAAAATGAGAGTCGATCAAAGTCAAACAAGGTTTTTTCAAGAGTTCAATATGATTATTCAGCAAGACCTCATATCAGTAAATCTTTTGTTCCTCCAAAGGACAAACTAGAACAAACACTGTCAAAACCTACCATAAATGCTTCTTCTGAAGTTACTCCTGTTACCACACCTGTTGCACAAATCAAGGGTTCTTTGACAGAGGATGATGTTGATCCTAAAATGCCTCAAGAACATCGAATTCTTCGATATTTTAAGACATTTATGGATGACATTCAACTCTTGGAAAACGAAATTGAATTTAATTCTCAAATCAAAATCTCTACTTTTCTTTCTCCAGTAGAGAAAGAAAAGCGAGAAATTTTTCAAAAGAAATTTTTACCTCATGTCAAACACCTAAGACATTGTGCAACACAATGGGAACAAGACTTACAGACTGAAGTTGCATCTATGATAAGCATTTTCAAAGCTAAAGATGACAAAATACAAAAACAAAAATCTCAAAAGAAAGCTTTAGAACAAGAGGTTGATCGACTCTTAGAAAATGTTCTGTGTTATGACGTGGTTTCTGTGATTATGAACTCAATTTACATGTCGTGCAATGAGTTACTTGTGAATGATCATGCTGTGAATGTTGAGATGTTGCAAATTGAGATAGAAAATTTGTTAAAAGAAAATGAGAATCTGAGACAGATCAACAATGATGTGGAAAACAAGTGTGCCAATGAAATTTTCAAACTTAATAAGAGACTTGAATGGTGTCAAAGTCAAAGTGCTAAATTTGAGCTAGAATTACAAAATCAAAAAACGTCTGTGTCATTTCAAAACAGTCATGTTTCAGAATGTCAAAATACAAATGAAATTGACGTCTTAAGACATCAACTGTTTGAATATGAAAAAGAAATTGATGAACTTTGTCAAAACCGAAATGATACTGTACGTCTAAACAGAATTTTGGATTCAAAAAATCAAGAACTCCAACACATCATTGTGGATCTGAAAAAGAAACTCAGAGTTTTAGAAAAAGGGAAAGAAAAAGCTATATGTGAGATTGCCCCAGGAATGTACCAAGTAGACAAGGCACCTAACCAAGCATCAGAACAAACCACTAATGCAAATACTTCAACTTCCACAGGATTAGACATCACATCTAAGGCTAGCAGCTCCAAGAACCACAAGAAACAAAGGAAAAGTAGAGTCTGGCAACCTAGGAATGGATCATCTAAGTCTACAGAAGTTAAAGCTAAAGCAAGTAGTTCGAATAAAACGCATGTCATGTCAAACGTAGAATCAAACTTATCT
The DNA here is from genome assembly GCA_021014915.2 of Artemisia tridentata subsp. tridentata. Taxonomy (NCBI): domain Eukaryota; kingdom Viridiplantae; phylum Streptophyta; class Magnoliopsida; order Asterales; family Asteraceae; genus Artemisia; species Artemisia tridentata. The sequence continues at coordinate 178,132,517 of CP139509.1, forward strand.
AAGTCTAATTCTAGGAATGATGTAACAGACGTTAAATCTTTGAATGTTATGAATGATATTGTAGTTGATGCTAGTTGTGTATTTTGTCGTGCTAGTATTTTATCTGGTAATCATCAAAAATGCATTGCTAAAATTCTGTTGTCTCGCAAAAAGAAACGAACTAGTGGCACTTCCTCTAGGCTCACTACTGTTGCCAAGTCCATATTAGGAAAACCACCACTAGTAGTTTCAGAAAAGACCAATGACACACCCATAGCCGCATCTAGGACAACCAAATCACTGAGTGCATTCATTAAGAAAAAGGCTGAGACTAGTTGGACATGGCAACGTTGGTTACAAAACACATCAAGCTTTAAATGGGTACCAAAGATAATTAAAACTTGTGTTACTAACCCAACGGGTCCAACCGTTACCAATTCTCCACCTGTTTTCAATGATTGTGCTGCAGGTGATCCAAATTGTTCTCTGGGTTGTTGATAGCGGGTGCTCCCGACATATGACCGGCAACCTCAAGCTTCTAGTAAACTTTGTTGCAAAGTTCATCGGAACGGTCAGATTCGGGAATGATCACTTCGCTGCAATAATGGGCTATGAAGATTATGTAAATGGGAACATTGAGATCAGTCGTGTATATTATGTTGAAGGCCTTGGTCACAATCTTTTCTCAGTGGGATAATTCTGTGATGGAGAGTTAGAAGTAGCCTTTCGGGAGAAGACATGTTTTGTCCGAGATCTTCAAGGGAATGATTTAATGAAAGGAAAACGCGGAACAAGTCTTTACACAATTTCCTTCTCGGATATGACAACATCTACACCAATTTGTTTACTCTCAAAAGCTCATCCCACAAAGGCTTGGTTATGGCACAAAAGAATGTCTCATTTGAACTTTAAAACCATGACTGACCTTGCAAGGAAAAAGTTGGTTGACGGTTTACCCAAATTCAGATATGCCAAAGATCATTTGTGTCCTGCTTGTGAACAAGGGAAAAGTCACCGTGCTCAATTTCCTCCCAAAGCAGAACACAACACAGATCATGTCCTACAACTGCTTCACATGGATTTGTGTGGTCCAATGCGGGTTCAAACTATCAACGGGAAGAGGTACATTTTGGTAATAGTGGATGATTACTCGAGATGGACTTGGGTCTACTTTCTTCGGACTAAAGATCAAGCCCCTTCGATGATCATCACGTTTCTCACCAAGATTCAAGTTCAAGTCCGTAACACCGTCAGGAAAATCAGAACAGACAACGGCACTGAGTTCAAGAATCAAACTCTTCGGGAGTATACTGAGAAACATGGGATTGTTCATCAGACTTCAATTGCTCTCACCCCCGAACAGAATGGTGTAGTCAAAAGACGTAACCGTACACTAGTGGAAGCAGCAAGAACAATGTTGATCAATGCCCAATTACCAGATTACCTATGGGCTGAAGCTGTTTCAACTGCCTGTTATACACAGAACCGATGCATGATCAACCAACGCCATAACAAAAACACCATATGAACTTATTCACGGCAGAAAACCAAACATCAACTACTTTCATGTCTTTGGAGCACTTTGTTACCCGAAGAATGATCGTGATGATCTTGGTAAATTAAAGGCTAAAGCAGATATTGGGATATTCGTTGGATACTGTGAAAACTCTAAAGGTTTTAGAATTTGGAACCGGCGGACTGGGGAAATTCAAGAGACTATACGCGCCAATTTTGATGAACTCACAGAAATGGCTTCTGAGCAAAACAGCTTAGAACCCGCTCACAACCGTCTACACTTCCCTGAATCTTCAACTGCACCCTTACCCTTTAACAGGAAGGATTTAAAGGATTTGTTTACTCCACTGTTTGATGACGTTCTTGTTAGTAGTGCCTCAGATGCTTCCACCAGTTCCGCTGCTCAAACCATTTCAAATCAAGCACCTGATATCCCTGCAACTTCTACCACAACAGTTGCTAATGATGCACCTCCACCAGAACCATCATCATCATCCATAGATCAAACACCTCTACCTACAGTTGAAGATTCTTCCCCCAATTCTAATCAAGTTTCTGCACCATCAGATTATGACGGGAATGCATTTTTTAATCCATTTGCTCCACCACCAACCATTCCAGAAACTGGAGAATCTTCTTCAAGCAATATGGAATCGTCAAATCTGCACAACAACATTCAACATTACCCATCCACTCACAAATGGACAAGGGATCATCCTTTAGTAAACATCATTGGTAATCCAGAAAACCCAGTCATGACAAGACAAAGACTCCATACAGACGGTGAAACCTGCATTTATGCACTCACCGTTTGTCAAGCCGAACCCAAAAACATCAAGGAAGCCCTCACTTATGACAACTGGATTGAATCCATGCAAGAGGAATTGGAAAAATTCAAGCGGTTAGAAGTATGGGAACTAGTAGAAAGACCAGATGGGGTTTATGTCGTTGGATTGAAATGGATCTGGAAAAACAAGTTAGATGCAGATGGTACTGTCATTCGTAACAAGTCCCGCCTGGTCGCAAAAGGATTCAGCCAAGAAGAAGGAATCGACTTCGAAGAATCATTTGCTCCAGTTGCAAGGCTCGAGGCTGTTCGCATGTTTCTGGCTTACGCGGCTCACAAGAACATAACTGTTTACCAAATGGATGTGAAGACTGCATTTCTCAACGGCCAACTCCGGGAAGAAGTGTACGTTTCCCAACCAGAAGGCTTCGTGGACCAAGAACATCCGAATTACATTTATAGGCTAAAGAAAGCCCTTTACGGCCTTAAACAAGCCCCAAGGGCCTGGTACGACAAGTTATCTGCTTTCTTACTTGCAAACCATTTTACTAAAGGAACTGTGGACCCGACTTTGTTTATACAAAAACACGGGGAGGATATTCTCATCGTACAAATTTATGTAGATGATATCATTTTTGGATTAACACATAAAAAGTACTCAAATGCTTTCGCAAAACTAATGAAAAATAACTTTGAGATGTCCATGATGGGTGAACTGAAGTTCTTCTTAGGACTGCAAGTTCATCAATCACCTCGTGGTATATTCCTTAGTCAGTCCAAGTATGCTCAGGAAATCCTGAAAAAGCATGGTATGACCAGCTGTGACACCTATAACACCCCTATGTTTTCCTCATCCCCGAAGCTAGATGCTGACATACATGGGACACCCATTGATCCTACCAAATATCGTAGTATGATTGGGTCGATCATGTATCTCACAGCTAGCAGACCGGATGTTGTATTTGCCACATACCTTTGCTCCCGATATCAGTCAAGACCAACTGAGCGGCATTTGTCAGCCGTTAAAAGAATCCTTAGATACATAAAGGGAACCATTAATTTAGGGATCTGGTATCCAAAGGATTCTGGATTTGAACTTGTTGCATTTTCAGACGCTGACCATGCAGGGTGCTTAGACACACGCAAAAGTACATCAGGGGGAGTACAGTTTTTGGGTGACAAGCTCGTCTCTTGGAAATCAAAGAAGCAAGACTGCACATCACTGTCGTCTACAAAATCGGAATACGTCGCCATGTCAGCATGCTGCGCTCAAGTCATTTGGATGCGATCTCAGCTGATGGACAATGGATACGTCTTCAACAAGGTTCCTATGTACTGTGATTCCAAGAGTGCCATCACTATTTCCTGCAACACGGTCCAACATTCCAAGTCCAAGCATATTGATCTACGCTATCATTTCATCAAGGAGCATGTGGAAATGGGTACCGTTGAATTATATTTTGTGGGAACTGAACACCAACTGGCAGATCTGTTCACCAAAGCCTTGCCTCATGCAAGATTTGTGGAACTGGTCCACCGAATTGGTATGAGATGTTTGACTCCAACTGATTTGGAAATTTTTCTAACAAACAATTAAATGAGTCAAACATCAACACTATCCATGTAAATATTTTATGAAAAACACAAAAGTATTTAAAAAAAACAAAAAAAGGGCAAGTACAAACCCTTATTCAACACTTTGTTCAATTTTTAAATGTCATTAATTATTTTGGAACAAGTGTTGAGGAGGAGACAATAAATTTTAAAAATTTCAAAATTTGTACTTGCATGGTTTCTGAAAAATGTTGCTTAAAAAATGATGGTGATATTCTAGGATTAATAAGTTATGTGCCAAATATGCTAAAATGAAAACTTAAGGTTAGTTAGTTGGACTATGTGTGAAAACAGTCAAGGTTTAAGGACTTATTGTGTGCAAAGTGCAATGTTAACAAAGTGGGTCAACTAAAAGTCAAAAGGTTTAATAACCGCAGTTATTACACTGTCATTTTTCATCTACCACATTTACTTCACCCAACTACCCAATCTACGACCCACGATCAACCTGCAAATCCGATCAAGTTTGTGCAAATCTGTGAGTGTTTAAATGCTTAACATGTGATTATGAAAAATGGTTTTGAATAATTTTGCAATCCAACGATTGGATTTAACGCAATTGCATGTTTATTATCTAGGGTTTGCGTAGATTTGGGGAAAAACGATTCTGAGTGTTTAAGACATATTTGATTGTACGATTATGTTTAAAATGTGTTAATTAGTGATGTATGCATGCTCAATTAAACCCAGTAACTTGTTCTTTGATTGTTCTTCATTTTAGGGTTTAAGGGCACGAATTGGGGAAAATCAATTGTGACTTGTTTAGTGTAATTAAAGTGTTGTTGTGTTGTTGATATGCCTTGAATTAACTGATTGTATGATTGGATTGAACCCAGAAACACCACAGATATGTTAATTGATTCTTAGGGTTTATGAAGAACACGCATGCATGTTCAGTATGATTCTTGAGATTTTGTGGATAGAATATGTTATAAATTGGTCAGATTGCTTAGAAACATCATAGGATTCGATTACGATAAATTGTTTTAACATAAAATCAAGTTTAGATTAATTGCGAAAAATCTGGGAAACAGTACGTCTACAGTGTTGTCGAAATTTCTTGTATAAGAAATTATCGAAATTGGATTTGCTATCGCAAATGCCAGTGCTATCGCAAATGTGTTTGTTATCGCAAACGACATTTCTATCGCAAACAACATTTCTATCGCAAACGGCATTTCTATCACAATCGGCATTTCCTATCGCAAACGCCAATTTCTATCGCAAACACACAATCTTATTGCAAATGATCATTTCTATCGCAAATGATAATTTCTATCGCAAATGACAATTTCTATCGCAAATGTCCATTTTTATCGCAATTGCTAAAATTGTGTAGAAATTGACAGATTCTATAGAAATTGTTCAATTCAATAGAAATTCTCATTTCTATAGAAATCATCATGTGTAAACTTGTAAAACATGTTAAACAATTAAAAAGGATCACATGTGCAACTTAACGGTTATCTAATGCTAACTTTCATGTATCCTCGAAATTTGTGTCCAAATGATGTTTCAGAAATCTCAAAAATGGCTGCCTCATCACAACAAACACCACCAATACTCTCAAAAGAAGTTTTCCCGCATGGATACATTGCTGAATTAGGTAACAACAATGCAAGAGTTGACTTCAACAAGATCTCATGCAGTGAACCAAGTTGTAAAGTTGCAATAGAGATTATGAAGAGACACAAGTTCAGAAGCATACTGGAAAACTCAGACAGTATCCCTGAATTGTACATTCATCAAATGTGGAGTACCATCAAGATGTCAGATAATGAGAAGTACTTCACATGCACCTTGGGTCACAAGAAGTTGAAAGTCACACCATTACACCTCCGAAAAGCCCTAAGCCTCCCAGACCCACCTGAACCAGCTAACCGATATATGGATTCTCCTTCTGAAACTAATGTTCTTCAGTACCTTGTTGACATCGGTTATTGATGCACGTGCGTGTCGTTGCGGTTTAGCAGTATTAATGCCTACTCAAGTTTTAAATTTATATTTAGCCGACTTATCAATAACACACACACTTAACGAGCAGTGTACCCGGTCAGTATGAATATAATGGTAAGTAGAGTGTCGATCACTAAGAGTGGAACGTATTATCTAGTTATTCTAATCAGTATTTTAATATCCTAAGTTAGCTATACAACCTAATCTAACGCAAGGGGGTTCAGCCTGAGAGACTGGCACGGTTTGGTTATGATTAAATAGTAAACTAAACTAATGAGCACGAATCAGCGATTAGCACCCATGTACACAGATAGATACTCGAGACAATAAGAAGACCTGTCCTGATAATTAAGTAGCTTGTCACTTGTTTTATTGCTAGTTTTATATGAAGTGTATATAATTAAACCTTTCTCGTTGGCTCTAATCTTATCGGCGAGTAAACCCTTAATGATTACTGATGTCTATCCTATTTATTCAAGAGACGCTAAAACAAATAGGCGAGGAAGGGGCATGGCGACCCAAGCAATGCTCAGCTAGACACAGAGGTTATCAATGCACTAATAAAAGTCACCAAAGACATCAACATATAAACTTTAATTAATGGGAAAGCAATATTAAGGGGAGTGCATGATTTTTCGTAGTCACATGCAACAAGCCCATCAATCCTGATGAATTAAAGTGTACTAATACAATAAAACAAAACTACTTAATGAATTGAATACATGCAGGACCTTCTTACAGCTCTTGTATCTTCGTTTGAGGTGTGTCTTGTGCTGCTTGGTCGTCTGAATTCGGCTCTAGGGTTATTCCTTCACACACTGTCCAACTCTCAAATTCGTCTGACCTTGGGGTATTTATAGTTTCTGTCTCAGGGATAGATTCGGCGCATAGAATGAATAGATGCGGCGCATTGACTTAACTTCGCGTGGGGTCCAAGATTAATATATTCAGGAATATTCGTACACCGTCTTCAGATGCGGCGTATCTTGATCTTTGTATGCGGCGCATGTACTTGGATTGTAACTTGTGAAATCTTGATAGTGATACGCCGTATGTTAGAAGTATGTTGCGGCGTATCTGGAGTAGAACGAGCTTGATCTTCTGGATTTCAGTAGGCTTTTGACATCTTGCTTGTTTTGCTCCATAATTAGTCCAAAATCGCCAAGTTTCACATAATGCTTGTTTTTACTTGAGAATTACTAAAGTAAACATTAATGTATCGATTCTCATATATAATCTAATAAAACAAGTCAAATAAATAGGATAAATGATGATAATAAAATGTACTTATTTGAGTTCATCAAATATCCCCCCACTTGAACTTTACTTGTCCCCAAGTAAACCTTAGAATTAATCGTATGAAAATGTATCCTAAAAGATATAAGGATTTATTTTTATATTTAAGCATGTATTCGTTTTGTCATAATCACACAACCAAACACTTAACGAAGTTGAAACGAAAATAATTTTTAATGTAAAACAATTCTAAATCGTTTAGTTGCTTAGTTGTGACGAATATTCTATCATAGGCTTGGCAAGTATACGCATCCCCCCCACTAAAGCCAAGGAATAACAAGTCTAAAGCGGTAAAAAGGGTTTGTTGGTTAAGGGTTGATCATCCTTTTTAATCTCTATCGATCTCATATTCCAGAAAAGGCGACAAAATCACAAATACATGATCGAATCCACGACCACGATACTTGCAATTGCTCAAATCCTTAACTCGAATAGGCTAAAGATAGGACCAAGAAATCTTCACCAATAATATTATATCAAAAAGGGCGACAAAATCATAAATACATAGTCGAATCCACGACTACGATACTTAAGATTGCTCAAATCCCTAATCTCAATAAATCAAAGGTTTGGATGAAGAATGATATAGGGTATGGATAATATTTGGGATACAAATTGGTGTAAAATAAAAAATAAACAAAACAGATAAATTAAAATCCTAAGTGTGGTAAATTACTTTCCCAACCATCCCATGAATAAGACTCATATCATTGAATAACTCACGCTTTAACACTTGAAACACACGCTTTAGGTAGACACGAATTATACTCAACAAAATCTCAATCAAAGAATAACCTTAGTTGGCGTTCCCATAACGGCCAACTCCCATTCAATCCATAAATATAATATACAACAAATAGTGGTGATATCTCCCACTTAATACAAAACTTTACATAAGTTGGTTAAAACAAACTTCCAACTTTTCCTTTTTCTTTTTCTTTTCTATTTTTTTTTTACATCAACATATATGTAAAATTTCACAACTTTTCTATCACTATTTTTCCGGATAATTTTTCCATACTCTTCATACTTTCAGAAATAACTGTAATAGCGAAAGTAGTAAACACACGAAAAATAAACTAAAAGATATACAATATTTACTTTCATACCAATTGCATTGTGCAATTTTCTGACCTAACCAAAGATAATGAATTACGCACGCGAACACAGGTAATGTAAGGAAACACACTTTGCCTAAAGCAATTAACCACAGATTTTAATCTACAGGGTAGGCTAAGGTGTAAGGGTGTATCGAAACATTATAACAAAGGTGTAAGAAACGAAAGGAATGGCTCTGAGGGTTTTTTCTAGGGTATCTTACTCTAAAAGTGAGAGTAACAAAGGGTTTATACAAGGGTTAACTAACCAGTGTAGTTAGTTAATATCACATAACATATAAAGGCTATTTGGGTGTAATCCTAGAAATTTACCAAGTTAGACAAGTCATTCCAATTATATAGATAATACTTATTATGGTGGTCTCGAATAGTATACAAGCCAAGTTCTAAAGTTTACAAGTCACCAGCACACTAAAGTTTTAATATTTTTGAAAGAATAGAGTTATGTGTGCGGTTATGTAATTTAGACTTTAAACAAAAACATGCTAATTTTTTTTTAAATTTTGATATATTAAGCGCATTTTAAGCATATTTTGAAAAAGTTTAGGACAAGTAAGTGTTCTAATTCTCCAATCCCCCCACTTAAGTTAAACAACGTCCTCGTTGTTTGTGTCAAAGGTTAAAAACTGGAAAATAAAAGAATTAGAACAGAAAAACTCCCCTGAGATTTGCTCGGTATGATCCTCCATTATTCGTATAAGAGCAAAAATCAACTTCTTTGTGGATGAGAACGTTTAAGCTTCATAGATGATGTATCCACAAAAAAAATTGCAGGAATCTATAATATCATTTAGACTTTAACACACCTGAGTTAATAAGGTTCAAACTTGCATAATACATTAGTAGTTAGAAAAAAATAAAAGAAAAGGAATTAAACTGTAAATTATCAGGTCAGTCGATACGCCGTATCTTATGGAAGAAGATACGCCGTATCGAGCCTGGAATAAATACGAATCAGAATAAAAGATGCGTCGCATCCTTAACCAGGGATGCGCCGCATTAAATAAACTGACAGAAAGTTTTAAAGTCAAAAGTAAAAATGCAGAAAATGAAATAAGATATGACCAGTGCAGGTGATGCGTCGCATCTTATGATGGAGATGCGCCGCATCTTCTGCAGGTCTGACAGACTCGACACAGAACAGAAAAGTTAAAAAAAAAATTTCTTCCGGGTTGTCTCCCGGTCAGCACTTGTCTTTATTCCAGAGTCTTCAAGTTAGACTCACGTTCAGCTCCTTAATACTGATCACTGAAAGAGTCGGAAGCATCGCGCTCCCTCATCGCCAGTCCAGTAATATTGAACACTCCTTGCTCGTCCTTAATATCCACGCCATTCTTCTTTAATATCTGTATAAACAAAGTTCTGTCCCTTTCGGGCAGAGATGACAAAGTGATAGACGGGAAATTCTTATTATTATATAGGCATAAATACGCAAGGTGGGGTGGTAGTTCAATAAACACATCATTATTCAAATTTGTATTCTCAACTATTCTCCTACGTTTGTTAATTACTTCGCAATCATACCACTCATCATCAGAATCATTAACAATATCGCGCCTAAGTTCGGTAGGTACATTAAGGTCAATAAATTCCTCGAGGTTCTCATGATTAGGATTAGTTGAGTTGTTTTGAATCAATGTTTCACCCATAAGCCTAACTTCTAGATCGAGGTCCATACGTTCTCTTAATCTTAGCACATAGACGCCTCTAATTATGCTCTTAGCAGGATTTTGGCACTTATAGACTAGTTTATTGTTCCCTACCTTTAATGAGATTTTTCTTTTAAACACATCAATCTTAGCATGGGCGGTAGACAAGAAAGGTCTTCCAAGGATTAAAGGAATCTTAACATCCTCGGGCATATCAATATAACAAAGTCTACGGGGAAAACAAACTTCTCAATCTTAACTAGCACATTTTCAGCAATCCCTTCAGGTCGTTTTACCGTTTTATCAGCCAATTCAATAAGCAGCTTAGTTGGTGCTAATTTTCCTAGTCCTAGGGTAGTGAATGTCTTAAGGGGCATAACACTAACGCTAGCTCCTAAGTCAGCTAATACATTATTGAAAGATAAGTCATTAATTGAACAAGGTAAAGTAAAACTTCCTGGGTCCTTTTCTTTATGAGGCAAGGCACGTAAGTCGGTTGCAGAGATCTCTTCTTTCATTGTAGCCTTGATCTCCTCTTCAATATTTGCCTTCTCATTGAGTAACCTCTTTAAACAGATTGAAGAATTAAAGAAAAATTCGGGCTTTGCAGCATCATTACCATTCATCAATCTTCTAGGAAAAGGTATGTTAGGCGTGACTTCTTCAGTAGTGCATATGGCCTTGACATGATCTCTTGGGTTAGTTTCAGTTGAACTAGGTAAACTTCCGTATCCCCTTTCTTGAAGAACTTTGCTCATTTGTCCAATTTGTTGTTCCAACGCTTTGATCGAAGCTCCTTGATTTCTTGTTATAGTATCCGTTGAGGCTCGGATTTCTTTGATCATAGCGGTGTTCTCTTCATGCCTTTTAGCAGCATCGGCCATAATTTGCTTAAAAGTGTCATCCAAAGTCTGCCTCCTTTCTTGAAAAGTGTGATTATAGTTGTTCTTTTGATAGTATCCCGGGGCAGCTTCCCTAAATCTTCCTGAAGGTCGGAATGGTTGTCCAAATTGTGTAAAACTCTAAAATCTGAAACATGCAAAATTACCAAATTGCCCCTGAAACTTTAAAATTCAATTAAAGCTTATATAAAGTACCAAATTAATCCCGAATCTCTGGAAATGAACTACATATGAAGTGAAATAATTTTGAGGCAAGCTTTTAACATTTTTTCAATGTAAAAAAATTTATACAAGCTACACCTATGGACCGAATTTATTTAATTAAAATACTTAAGTTATGAATTTAATTAATTAAATCCCTTTTACTTACAAAATAAATTAAGAAAACATTCAAAATTGGAAATCTATTTTTGGTCAAGATGAATACCGGTTCTTTAGGCCCTCCCCTCCCCAAAATCTTGGCAATCTTCATTCCATTTACCAAATCCCATTTATTCCTTCCAAAACAACGCTAAAAACCCTAAACCGACTATATCTAAAACATAAACAAATTCGTATATAATCCATACGACTCTCTACATTTCGTGGGTCATTTTTCTGGGTTTCTTCATCATTTAAGGGAGCTAATAAAATTGGTTTGAAGGTATGGGGTTCGTTGGTTTGATCGTGAGAATTTTGGAAGCTCGTTATTTCATCCGCAAGGCTTAATTTCCTTTCGATCTATCCACACGTTCAAATAATTATCTGGTATTTTTCTTATGCTTATTATATCATATAAGATCCATGAAAAATATAGAATTCAAATCATGCAAGTTTAAAAGGGTCGAATGAATTATAAATGTGTAAAACGGGCTAAATATCTAAATCATGTTATACGATTTTTTTGGGTTGTATTATTAATTTTTATGAGTTCCTTGGTCATCACATAAGCTGGGAAAAATGGTGTTTCGAATTTTAGAAGCCTAGGTTAGTCATTGTGAATTTAAAGTATTAAAAAGTTTGTAAATTCTAATATATGATAAACGAATTTTCTAGGCATGGAGATTTTTTTTCTTAGACTCTATATAATTAGTATGAACCAGGAAAAATAGTGGTTTTATTTTTAGAAGCTTAAAATGGTCGTGATTGAATTTAGTCCAAAGCGGGTTTTAAATTCGAATGGGGAAAAATTAAGAGCTAGGGTTTATGTTGGAAACTAGGGTTCTTAAATCTGGATTTGGTGAATTAATGATGTATATATGATGTGGTAATTATGGCCTAATGATTTGGGAAGATTAGGGTTTGAATTTGTAAAATTAAAGGTTATACGATTTGATTTTAAAATGATAAGGGGGTGTTTTTGTAATTAAATAAACTTGTGGGCCATTTTTATAATGTTAATTAGATCAGTACTAAAGTGTAAAAATTATAACATGAGGGTCTTATGTGCAAAATTATCAAGATTTGGAATTAAAATGAAATTAGGGTTTCGAATTTCATTTATTTTAAAGGAGGGACTAAAATTGTAAATTATGGAAACTTGAAGCTATTCCGTGTAAATAATGATATTAAAAGTGTAATGTGTAAATTTGAGTATTTATGGGCTTAATCTGTAATTGATACTAAATTATGATTTAATTTATAAGTTTTGTAAACTTAAAGGACTAAATGTGTAATTTCTGAAATTTGAGGGACCTGAATTGTACTATACATAATTCTGATGTTACATTCTGTAATTTTGTAAAATAAGATGCTTGTTTGGTAAATATGAATATTGTAGGGATTAAATCATAAGTTATGTAAATATAGGGTTTGTTTTGTAAATATTGTAACTAGACGGGTATAAATTGTAATTTGTGAAACTTAAAGGTTCAAAGTCAAATTCTGGAAACCTGTTAAAAATAGAAGATTACTTGAAATGAGTAAACCTACTTAAAGTGGAAACTTACTAATTCTGGAAAGTTACTAAATAAGGAAAATTGCTATTTCTGGAAAGTTACTAAATAAGGAAAGTTTCTAAAAATGGAAAGCCGACTAAAATAAGTAATCTGAATCAAACAAGCTATTAATAAGACAATCATGAATTCGTGTAGATCCGATGAAGATGGAGTTTGCTTCCGATCCTTATTGTTTCTGTTGTGTACTTGCGGTATAAGGTACATATATTCTGAACCTTCTCACAGGTTTCTCATGATCTCTTTCATTTTCTGATCTGTCAGTTTCTGTATTGATGCCATTGCTATGATCCCCTTTACTTGAACCTTTCATATGATTCCCTTGTTTATAAATCCCTGATTAGAACCTTGTTATAAGAATTTGATTATGAACCTTCTTGATATGGTATCTGATTCTGAGTTCCCTTGATAAACTGAACCCTGTTTTATTTCTTGATACTTGACATGATTCGTTCTTCACCTTGTGACCTGAATATGCAAACCTATGAATACCCTAAAGATTCATTTGGACATTATAACTGAAATTGGAAACTTTCCTTGATAATATGAAAAGGTTTTTGAGAAAAGTTTTGAATACGATGTTATACCAATTTTTGGATTGGAACTGCACCAAAGGTTTTATGAAAATCTCTTTTAAAGACTATCTTTATAAAAAGGTTTTACTAAGCATCATTTTATGAAAGTCACTGAAAGATTATTCTAAATACAAGTTTAATATGAAACCTTTGAATTAAAAATCTTCTCTATGAACCTATAAACCATTTTGATTATGAACTTTTAATATGACCTATTGAACCTTGATTTGAACCTTATTCGAAACCTGGTTATAAACTCTTGTTTTGAAACTTAATTTGAACTCTGATATAAGCATTAATCTGATATACTATTTTTGGACCTGGACTTGAACATGTTTATAAACTCTGATATAAACCTAATTTATTTCTGAACCTCTGATATTACTCCTGAAATATTTGACATGAACCTTTTGACATGAACCTTTATTCATGACCCTCTGATATGATATCTGACTCTGACCACGGTTTGATACTCGAGCCAACTCACTAGGCATGAGGTGTTCATGTCCTTGTCATTGATGCACCGATGAATTGACTCTAGGGTAGGAGAGAGATGACCTATCCCGTCCCTGACTTTATTTTATCTGGTGTTTATTGGTAGACTCTGGCCACTTGGGGCGTATGGATGCATCCTAGATTTGTTCTGTTTCTGTTATCTGTTTATATTATCTGTTATATCTCTGGTGACTGATGGTGTGTGCGATACACGTCTTTCACAACCTCTGGGAGCTAGCTACTCCATTTGATACATGAGGACACCCCTCATATTATCTGGTTACTGAGAGGACACCCCTCTGATTGATGATGATGGCATGGTTATATATATTATATCTCTGTTTCTGGGCTCGTGGTGGATTACTGTTTACCTTTACCATATACATTACTTACCTTTGACCACTATTATACCTTGCACTATTTCCTTTTACCTTTACCTACTTATTATTCCCTATCCTTTATCCTTACTCCTTTATTTATCCTTTGATTCTGATTATATCTGCATGACATATATTTCTGACACTCTGTACTATTCTTTATTACTGCTTTGTTACCGTTATATCTGTTCACTGAGCTCTCGTAGCTCAGCCGCATTACTTTTCCTGCGGCAGGTTTTTAGTAGGAAGCTGGGTATGAGTGGAGAGTACTGTGGAAAACTAGAAGGGGGGTTGAATAGTTTTTTTTTTTTTTTTTTTTTTTACCGTTTTTCAAGTTTTATTTGCTTTGTTACTATATGTTAATTTCAAAGGAAACAATCACCAATAAATAATCACACAATGTAATCAAAAGATAAAGAGAGGAAAGATCAAACCACACGACACTGTTGTTTATAGTGGTTCGGCTACAAGGACTCTCTTCCTTGCCCTACTCCACTCCCCGAGTTTCCTACTCGAGAGTTTATCTTTCACTAAGAAACAAACTCCTTTTCTAGGTGGAGAAAACCTTTACACGTCGCTTACTTCCTTTTCCGGTACTAAGCTAAACACCGGGTTCTTTCACAAGGTAGAACCAACCTGACGTCGCCTATTTACTTTACCGACACTAAGCTAGATGTCGAGTTCTTTACACGGGTACAACTACTCCCTACACTCTTTGTGCTTTAAGGACTAAAGCACTAACCACACTCACTGATTACAAATGATAGATATGATGTGTGAAACAAACTACAATATCACACAGTAATGCAACTAAAGGATTACGGTTCTGTAGATCCTTGAATGCTTGATCTCTTTTCTACAAAATGAAAGATCAAAGTGAAATGCAACTATGAATGATGTTAGTAAGATATGTACTGAATGAATATGTGTGTTAAAGCTATATGAGTGATGAGAGAGCCAAATGATCAGCTTCCTATTTATAGGCAAGCTGATCTTCAGCTCACGGATCCCACGGATCCCTCACAAGGGATCCGTCCTTCATTGGATTTGGATCCGTGGGATGTGACAGCTAAGGTTTAGTTGTCTCTTACCATATCTTAGTTGTATCTTACCAAATCATCCAAGATCCTCAAATGTCAACTATGTATCTTGCAAATCTAACCAAGATATATCAAAGATATTGTATGTGATGCATGCAATGATGTCATGGAATGGTTTTAGAATTAAAGTTTCCTTTTAAGGAAACAAGTTACTAAATAAGCAAACTTGTAATTCTTGGTTAATATGTGAAGTGTAAAATGTGTACTTAAGAGACTTAAGCTAGTATTTATTATTTGCTAAAAGATATTCCTTTTATTTGTCATTAACAAAACTAATGAAAGATCAAAGAATATAAATAACGTTTTTGAGACGCTATTTGTATTAACAATCTCCCCCTTTTTGTTGATGACAAAACATAAGGTATATTTTTGAGCAAGAGAATAAATATAGCATGAGTTCTTAAAAATATATATTAAGTTTGTTTATTAAAGAAAAGTTTTGTAAATATGTATGTACTGTGATGAATCACAGTTAATGCAAACTTAGTCCCTTTCTCCCCCTTTTTGTCGAAACAAAAAGAGTAGCGTAGCGGAATGCGATTTTGAGAACTTTAAAGCTCTTCCTTGTTTTATACTCCCCCTAGATGGAGTAATCAAGGAAATAATGCATGAATCTACAAAACAAACGGTTAGTATATGAAATGCTTATGAGATGCTCCCCCTTGATGTATACTCCTCACTTCTCGAGTACCAACGTATACTATGAAGGGTATGATATGCTTCAAATGAAGTGTTAGTAATGAATGACGTCAATGAAGAAGTAGAATGCTTGTGAAGTATTCTCCCAAACAAGCCTTTCAATATGTTTTGACTTTTAAAAGTCAAAGTAAGTGTCTGATCATTATTTGTACCTAAGGCAATCATAATCAAGGTATAATATATGCTATATAAGAATGTTAGTTCATAATGATAATGATAATATGCAATATGTTGATCACTCATAAGCATAAAACATCACATTCATAGATATTGAAAATTTTGTGACAAAAGTCACAATGATGAAATGATGTTACAAGTACAATAAAAAGACATCCTAGAAAGAAATAAAAAGTCCTAAAACAACAATTTAAAAGGTCCTAACAACTAGTCTAGAAAGCTCCTATTGAGGAGGATGAGAGATGGCGTTTAAACGTTCAAGAACATGGTTCAAGATGAACCTCATCTCATTTTGAAGCTCATGGACCAAGATGTTGGTCCTTTGGGCCAAGTGAGCCATTCTCTCACAATGTGCGCAATCATGACTTGAGAAGCCGGGAGGAAGACTAGGCTCCAAGTTTTGTGGTGGTGGTGGTGGTGATGGTGGTTGGTTGTTGTTGTTGTTTGATGGTTGTTGTGGTGTTTGGAGGGAGTTCATAAGAATGTTTTGAATGTCCATTGCTTCATGAAGGTGATGGTCAACCATACCCGAGAGAGTATAGAGTTGGTTTAACTCCGCACTTATCTCCTCTTGTGTTTGAGGAATGTTGCTCCACATTGCTTCATCAATGGAAATGAGTGTTGAAGTTGGTGATAGTGGTGGTATTTATGGACGAGGTTGTGGTGCTTCACGGTATAGAGGACCATGAATCTCCGGATGGAGAGGATGAAATAGCATAGGTTCTAAGTTTTCAAGACTTATTGGTGGAGGATTGGTGGATGTAGGTGGAAGATCTTCTAACTCTTCAAAATATGGTTGTGGAGATGTTGGAGGTGTCCTAAATAGTTCCATGGGTTGGAGTTTTGGTGAGGATGGTGATGAGGCAGACTTCTCAGACTGTGATGTAGCGGGAGCAGGAGCGGGTGGTGGTGTGGTTGCTACAGGGGTAATGGTAGGAGGTGGTGTTTTTATGACTACATGTGAGGGAGTTGGAGTGGATAAAGTAAGGAAGTTTTCACTAGCAATAGGTGAGGATATGTTTAGTGGTGATGATTCTTCAGAGGATGAGTTGTGAATGTTGATGAAACAACAAGGTTTCACACTCATACGGGCTGTTCGTTTTAGTGGCTTGGATGTGGAGGAGTTGTTTGATTTTGTCATTGAGACTTTTTGGTGAAGTATGATAGCTAAAATGTACAGGAGAAGAGATGGTTGTGATGTGAATTGAAGATCCTAAAGTGCTAATTTATAGACAGAAGGTTTGTGAGTCTGTGTGTTTGGATTTGATGTGAATCCAATAGAGAATGTTGGTTTCTAATGATTTGGAACAAAAATTTGTGCAGGTCATATCAAGGAAGTCAATCCATTGAGCTTTGGTTGAGTAATGTGTTGTGGATTTGCAGTTAATACAAGGAGATAGTGGAAAATCTGATGATTTGATATTTCCACGGATTTGACGGATCCCTAAAAAGGGTTCCTTCTTTGTATCAGTTTGGTAACTCACACCTAAAATTCAAAAATTTAAATTTTGGTGGGAAATTTTGTTCCTAAGTTTCTAAGAATTCCTAAATGATTCTAAGATGAATTATGATCAGTGAATGAATCCTAAATGATACTAAACACTTAAGATTTAAGAATCGGGATAAGTCGAAAAAGTTTTAGAATTTTACTGGGAAACCTGCGGATCCAAGTTGAATCAAAGGCGGAACCTTATTCAGGGATCCGCCCAATCCGCAAGTTGGCGGATGGCGGATCCAACGATAAGCCTTGGCGGAGCCCAGGTTTGGGATCCGCCGGATCCGTATGCCTAAAACTAAAGAAACTAAACAGAACATATGTCATATTTCGCGTTTTTCGACGAAAACCCGAAAATTCACCTAGACCTTACTTAACATCTAATATGTATAGCAAAACAATTAAATATGATAACATTAACACACGATTGCACATAGTTTAATTCGTTCTTAGAAATTTACCGTTTTAGGTGTTATGCCAAACATAGGCTATAACCTGGAAAATTGATAACCGTGATGGTTATCTACCTGCAAATGTTAGTTATTACACGTACACAATAAGTATTATCAGATAAATTCTAGACACATAGAAGTTTAACAACACAACTTCCAACATTGTTCAAAACCAAACACTCCATCATGTAAGCTTTTTCTTCAACTTCTTCATCCCCTTGTGCAATTTCATCATCCAACGACCAAGATTCTTCACCATTCCTTTAATGTTTCGATACTCAGCGGATTCATTTTGAATTGGAGGAAGATGGCTCAAGTATTCGGGTGGAGGAATCCTAGAATTTGGCAAACCATCATCTTCACTCATTGAAGATGATGAGGATGATGTTGGTACACGAGGACGTTTGCCCTTATCAACACTAACTCTAAAGTCGCTCAAAGGAACGAAGGTATGTTCAATTTCATTGTAATCCGGAACAAAGCCTAAATGGTTTGGACGAGCGGGTGCAAAGGCTCTATAGAGTCGGGTTAAGAGCATACCATAAGGCATTGCAATCTTGCTTTGAACCGGAATGTCACACATTCTTTTGGCAACATAATAAGCAAGATTGAAGGGTTGATGAGTAGAGATGTTGTACATCATATGACACAAACAAGCATTGATGTGATCACGGTTTCCTTTGGTGCACATCACATTAGCCCTTAAGACATCTTCCATTTTCTTGAATTCGGGTTTAAGTTCATTAAGCTCCATTGCAAATGGATCTCTAGCAACTTCACGACCACGATACATTCTTGTGGGGTTGTTCTTAGGAATGAAGAGATGTTCCCTAATCACTTCTTTTGATTCGAGAGGAGTGACATATGGTGCCGTCCTATCGAGATTGGATTCTAAGATTGTTAAGGACCATTTGTCCGAGTAAAGACATGTCCCTTGGTTTGGAATTCCTAAGACCTCACCAAATTGATCAAGAGGGATGTTGACAAGATTTCCATTTAGAGTAAAATGAAGACTTAAGTAACCTTGGTCACTCGAACTAAGACCTACACTAGCATAGAACTCAAGTATGAACCTAGGAATAATTGGTTCATCTATATCTAAAAGAGAGTCAAATCGAATTGCGGCTAATTGTTCCCTAAGTTGTGTTCCTTCATAGAACGATGAATCTACGACTCTACCCTCATGGACATACTTTTTCTCTAAGGCTTTGAAAATTTAAATTTGGGCATTGGTTAGACCTTTGGTTTTGTGGACATTGGGTAAGTAGTTAACGGTTCTTTTGTGATCGTAGTTGGTTGCGGGAGGCATGATTTTCCTAAATACAAAAGTTACATAGTTTTAGTTAAGATGATCAAAGGAAGTGTAAAATTCCTAGTGTGTGCCTACATGGGGACAATGTGGAGGTGCGGTTATCTCGACTCCTTTTGATGCAAGAAAAATTAGTTTATGCAAATTTTGTTTACAAACGAGAGATAACCCAAACGCTCCTATTTCAATGTAGCTACGGTTGAATGTACCCGAAAATACATATTAATTATATATTCCCTTTAGCATTCAAGAGACATTATGCAAGTGAAGTCTAAAAGATAACGTTTTTGCATTTGTATGAACAATGTAAGAAAAAATCATTTTACCTAGTCGTTAGAAGATTTTAGTGAAAAATTTTCATGGGGTTTTTGTTAAATTAAGACAATGTGCTATGAGATGCAATTCCTAACTAAGAAAAACATGTTTTTGAGTATAATGCAATAAATATGCTTCATGATTTTTCAATAATTATGCATATACCCCAAGTTTTGGTTTTTGTGCATGAAATGGAAATCCTAGACGCAGATCAGGAGTATAAATATGATAAGAATACTTACAGTGATGTTAGAAGCACAAATTTGTGGAAGAAAATGGTCTAAATTGTGATGGAGATTAAGTGTGTGTCGAGTATAGTAAGGTGATATGTTTTGGAGTGAGGAATGAATAGTAGTTGTTCTTGTTTATTAAATAATAAACTGAACTCAGCATGCGGCGGATCCGGCGGATCCAAAACAAAGGATCCGTCTTTGTTGTCGATTGGATCCGCGGATTAGAACACATGTTTTGGTTTGGTGTCGTGTGTGGCTAAACTAATGTTTATACTTATGTTTCACCTAATCACTAGGTTCCATTAATCCTAATCCAAGTCTAAGATAGTTGAAAGGTTCTCGTTTAAGTGGTTTTGTGAGAATATCGGCAATGTTGTCCTCTGAGGAAACTTTCTCAATTGAGATGATTCCCTTCTGTACATTGTCGCGAAGGAAGTGATGGCGTATTTCAATATGTTTGGTTCTAGCGTGTTGGACTGGATTTTTGCTTAGATCGATAGCACCTTTGTTGTCGCAAAGAATGGGAATGTTGTTGAGTTCAATTCCATAGTCGACGAGAGCTTGTTTCATCCACAGTGCTTGTTGACACGCCTTTCCTACAGACACATACTCTGCCTCTGTTGTTGAGATTGCGAGGGCAGTTTGTTTCTTTGCGAACCATGATGTTAGACAATATCCTACAAAAGTACAAATACCGCTAGTACTTTTCCTATCAACATAATCACCTGCGTGATCTGAGTCAGTATACACTATGGTTTCTACACCCGTTCCTTTGGGATACCATAATCCTAAATGTGTAGTACCTTTGATATACCTAAAGATTCTTTTAACGGCTTCAAGATGGGAAGTTTTTGGATCTTCTTGAAAACATGCACATAGACAAACACTAAACATAATGTCAGGCCTACTAGCCGTAAGATAGAGTAAACTACCAATCATTCCTCTATATTTAGTGCTATCTACGGATTCATTTTCTTCATCCTTAGTGAGTTTGGTTTCGGAGGACATGGGTGTTCTCATGGGTTTTGAGTCTTCAAGACCAAACTTCTTAAGCATATCTTTGATATACTTTGATTGGTTGAAGAATATCCCATCTTCTAATTGTTTAATTTGGAGACCTAAGAAAAAGTTTAGTTCCCCCATCATACTTATTTCAAACTCGTCATGCATGATTTTTGAGAAATCGTCGCATAACTCTTGACAAGTTGAACTGAATATAATGTCATCCACATATATTTGGACTATGATAATATGTGATCCCTTTTTCTTGGTGAAGATAGTATTATCTACTAGGCCCATGGTATACTTATGGTCAACTAGGAAGGTCTTAAGTCGATCATACCAAGCCTTTGGTGCTTGCTTAAGTCCGTATAAAGCTTTCTTAAGTTTGAAAACATAATTTGGTTTTTCAAAGTCGGCAAAGCCGGAAGGTTGTGCAGCATATACTTCTTCATTTATAAGACCATTTAAGAAAGCACTTTTGACATCCATTTGAAATAACTTAAAATCATTTGCACATGCATATGCAAGTAATATTCTAATAGACTCAAGTCTAGCTACGGGTGCAAAGGTTTCATCATAATCTATACCTTCTTGTTGATTGTAGCCTTGAGCTACTAGCCTAGCTTTATTTCTAGATATAATACCTTTTTCATCCATTTTATTTCTAAAGACCCATTTGGTGTCTATTATGGTTTGGTTTTTAGGTGGAGGGACCAATGTCCAAACATCATTTCTAATAAATTGATTAAGTTCTTCTTGCATAGCAATTACCCAAGATTCATCTTTTATTGCCTCGTCTATATTTTTAGGTTCAATAGTTGAAATAAAATAAAAATAATTACTTTTATTTTGAGCTTTGGATCTTAATGTTCTTTCATTAAGTTTTCCTATGACGTTTTCTAATGGACGACTTTTAGTTTCTTTAATATTGACTATTTCTCCTTTTACGGGTTCATTGTCATTTTCAATGTTTTCTATATCATTAACCATTTGAATTTCAACTAAGTCATCATCTACCAAAGGTGATGTCTTAGAGGGAGGTGGACTTTCGTTGAATGTTACGTTCAACGATTCCTCGACTCTTGATGTTTCCTTGTTTAATACAATGTATGCTTTACTGTTTTGTGAATACCCAAGAAATACACCTTCATACGACTTTGGGTCGAACTTAGTGAGATAATCCTTTGTGTTTAAAATGAAGCACTTGCTTCCAAAAACTCTAAAATATCCTAATGTAGGCTTTTTGCCTCGATAAATTTCATAAGGAGTTTTATTTAAAAATTTTCTAATTAAAACTCTATTTAGGATATATGTAGAAGTATCTACAGCGTGACACCAAAACTTTTGTGGTATGTTTTGTTCATTTAACATAGTTCTACTCATTTCTTGAATTGTTCTATTTTTACGTTCTACTACACCATTAGATTGAGGTGTACGAGGAGCCGAGAAATTATGAGTTATTCCATTATTATCACAAAAATTTCCAAATTGAATTTCATTGTCAAATTCTCGACCATGGTCAGTTCTAATGGATACTATATTACTTCCTATTTGATTTTGAATTTTCTTGCTTAGAATTTCAAATTTGTCGAATGCCTCATTTTTAGTTTTCAAAAACTTTGTCCATGTATATCTAGAGTAATCATCTACTATGACTAAAGTGTAAAAATTTCCTCCATAACTTTGTATAGCCGACGGGCCAAATAAATCCATATGTAATAATTCTAGGCATCTAGATGTAGATACCATGTTTTTAGCCTTATGGCTATTATGTACTTGTTTCCCAATTTTGCAAGCATCACAAAAGTGTTGGTCATATTTCAACTTGGGTAGGTTCCTAACGAGTTCTTTGGATGACAAAGATTGAATAAGCCTCATATTAGCATGACCTAAGCGTCGATGCCATAGAGTTGAGTTTTCGTCCAAGGAGGTAAGACATAACTTATCTTTAGGTGTTTTATCTAATTTCATAACATAGACATTATTCTTTAAAACACCTTTTCCTACGGTTATGCCATCTTTAAGTATTTTACTTCCATTTTCACTGAAAAGGACGTTATACTTTTTGCGGCACAATTGACTTATACTAAGTAAATTAAATCCTAAATTATCTACATAAGCAACATCATCAATAGATAGAGAGTCATGAGAGATTGTACCTTTTCCGATGATTTTACTTTTAAGCTTGCTACCGAATGTGACATTACCTCCGTCATACACTTGATAGGTTGAGAAAAGATTTTTGTTTCCCGTCATGTGTCTTGAGCACCCACTATCTTTGATCCACTCATCAGGTTCAAGATCAACTTTCAAGCATACCTAAGTTCATAAAAGACTCAAGCATTTGGTCCCCAATATCTCATGGGTCCGTTTGGGTTAAACATGACATTATCATGGTTTATGTATGTAAATGGTGGACAATTGTTCCATGACATATAACTAGGACCATGAAAGTTTCTAGGTATGTTTTGGTTCCAATTATTTTGATAAGTATGTTGTGGATTAACTATACTCTTTGGAAAGGGGTGTTTGGGAAAACTCATTTGAGGTCTCTGTTGATCCGTTTTAACTCTATATTCATTTCTAGCTTGTCCTCTTCCTAAAGATACTGCTGGTTTATGTTTATTATTGGTTATACTACTGTTAGGTTTCTTAGTAACTTTAACAAACTCGGAACGGTCGACTTTGTGAACCTTCTGTTCAACTTCTGTACTCGCGGATCCTTTGGATACACTTGGCGGATCCAAATTTTTGGATCCGTCGGATCCGTGAGTGTCCAACTTGGTTGAATCAGTTTTATTCACAGTCTGTTCCTTATAATCACTTAAGGTTCCTAGTTTCATAAAGCCTAGTCCTGTTTTATCATGAGGTAGTTTTTGCATTTTCATTATTTCATCTGCACAACTTATGTTTTTATCAAACCTTTTAAACTTTGAATTTTGTTTGATCAAATCTTCCTGTGTAGTTCTTAAGGTTTCTAATTCAAGTTTTAGTTCTTGACAAGACACACACGTTTCTTTACTATCTTTACCTTTTTCAATTCGTATTGCTTTTTCTTTAAGCCAAAATACTTCATTTTCTAAAAGTGTTGTCTTTGTTTTCAAAAACTTGTTTTTGTTTATGATTTTTAAAGTAACGTCACACAGTTTGTTATATTCTACTTCTAAGGTTTCGTCATCTATAGAGGAGTATGAATCAGAATGTACCTCTTCTGTGTCATTAGCCATAAGTGCCATTTCGTTGTTCTTAGGCTCATCATCATCATCTCCTTCACTATCGCTCCAAGCTCCACTAACGAAGGCTCTTTGAGACTTGGTCTTTGGAGGCTTTGGACATTCTCCTATTAAGTGACTGGAGTCACCACACCTATAGCATTTCCTATCAACCTTACCTTTCTTATCGTCACGATCTTTCTGAGAGGATTTTTTTCATCACGAGGTGGTTTTACAAACTTTCCTCGTCTCCTGAAGAATTTCTTGAAATCCCTCACGGCCATGGCATACTCTTCATCATCACTGTTTGAACAAGACTCATCATCATCACTTGACTCGACTTTGGCTTTCAAGGCAATAGACTTAATCTTCTCCTTTTTGCCATTGACAATTTCCGAGTCTTTTTCCATAATCATTTCGTGAACTTTTAGGTTTCCTATGAGCTCATCCAGTGTCATGCTTGAGAGATCTTTAGATTCTTCAATAGCTGTCACCTTTGCTCTCCATTTCGGATGGAGTGCTCTTAGAAATTTCCTGACAAAATTCTTACTAGAAAAAGATTCATCAAGTGCTTTAAGTGATGTAATAATAGTATTGAACTTAGCAAACGCACTATCAATGGTCTCATCTTCAGAGATAACAAATTGTTCGTATTGTTGGACAAGAAGATCAATTTTGTTATCTTTTACTTGTGAGTTCCCTTGATGTGTGATAATAAGAGATTGCCAAATATCCTTAGCCGTTTTACACATAAAAACTCTTTCATATTCTTTCTTAGGTAAGGCATTATAAAGCATCATTTTGGCTTCATTATTTTTGGCAATTAGTTTCTTTTGCTCATCACTGTGACGAGTAAGAGAAGCTCCTTCATCCCGACCACCCGAAATATTATTACTAATAGGTTTGTAATCACCATCAACTATAATATACCATAGATCTATGTCCTTTGACTTTACATAAGTCTCAAAGCGATTTTTCCAATAAATAAAACAATTTGGTTCAAATAGAGGTGGTCTCTGCATAGATTGCCCTTCTTTAAAGTTTTCAAAATCCATGGATCGTTTTAAGTTTTAAAATACAATATATTTTAAAGATCTTAAGTAACGTAGCTCTTGATGCCAATTGTGGAAAACTAGAAGGGGGGTTGAATAGTTTTTACCGTTTTTCAAGTTTTATTTGCTTTGTTACTATATGTTAATTTCAAAGGAAACAATCACAAATAAATAATCACACAATGTAATCAAAAGATAAAGAGAGGAAAGATCAAACCACACGACACTGTTGTTTATAGTGGTTCGGCTACAAGGACTCTCTTCCTTGCCCTACTCCACTCCCCGAGTTTCCTACTCGAGAGTTTATCTTTCACAAAGAAACAAACTCCTTTTCTAGGCGGAGAAAACCTTTACACGTCGCTTACTTCCTTTTCCGGTACTAAGCTAAACACCGGGTTCTTTCACAAGGTAGAACCAACCTGAAGTCGCCTATTTACTTTACCGACACTAAGCTAGATGTTGAGTTCTTTACACGGGTACAACTACTCCCTACACTCTTTGTGCTTTAAGGACTAAAGCACTAACCACAATCACTGATTACAAATGATAGATATGATGTGTGAAACAAACTACAATATCACACAGTAATGCAACTAAAGGATTACGGTTCTGTAGATCCTTGAATGCTTGATCTCTTTTCTACAAAATGAAAGATCAAAGTGAAATGCAACTATGAATGATGTTAGTAAGATATGTACTGAATGAATATGTGTGTTAAAGCTATATGAGTGATGAGAGAGCCAAATGATCAGCTTCCTATTTATAGGCAAGCTGATCTTCAGCTCACGGATCCCACGGATCCCTCACAAGGGATCCGTCCTTCATTGGATTTGGATCCGTGGGATGTGACAGCTAAGGTTTAGTTGTCTCTTACCATATCTTAGTTGTATCTTACCAAATCATCCAAGATCCTCAAATGTCAACTATGTATCTTGCAAATCTAACCAAGATATATCAAAGATATTGTATGTGATGCATGCAATGATGTCATGGAATGGTTTTAGAATTAAAGTTTCCTTTTAAGGAAACAAGTTACTAAATAAGCAAACTTGTAATTCTTGGTTAATATGTGAAGTGTAAAATGTGTACTTAAGAGACTTAAGCTAGTATTTATTATTTGCTAAAAGATATTCCTTTTATTTGTCATTAACAAAACTAATGAAAGATCAAAGAATATAAATAACATTTTTGAGACGCTATTTGTATTAACAAGTACCATTGGACTTAGAAGACTACACTGTGATAGCCATTTGATATAGATGAGTAGAATAATTTATATTTTCAGACTTAGTATTTGTTCCTTTGTAAATTTGTATTTCCTTGTAATTTCTTGTAACCTTTGGATTCCTTTGTATTATTGAAGATGTATGCTTGTGTATGTTTCTGATATGTCACCATTGTTGTGACATCTCTACCCTTGTCGGGTCGGGGTGTTACAAATTGTGTGTAGTATGCTTATTCAAAAGTCTCACTTTCATTCTTATTAGGGCAATCTTTAGTGTAGTGAGGTCCTTCGCACTTTTCACATCCAACTTGGGCAGCATAAACTTTCTCATCACGCTTCTTCATCTCTCTACTAATTTTATCCAATTGAGCTTGAATTGCAGCAAACCCGTCAAAATTAGTGCTACTCTTAGATCTAGTAGAGGTTCCGTCGTGCCATTTTTGAGAGTGATCAGCAGCTTCTTGGATAGCTTTTCTAGCATCGGCTGCACTCATTTGAGGCACAGTTCCGTTAGCATCCAAGATTTGTCTAGTAGGCACGTCCAATCCTTGATAGAACAATATTATTTCCAGCATTGAACTTAGATAATGTTGAGGGCATTTCATCAATAAGTCTTTAAATCGCTCCCAAGCTTGACAAAGAGTTTCATCAGGTTCTTGCTTGAAACTGTTGATAGCCTCCATCTTTTTAGCAGTTTTAGCAGGTGGACAATATCTTTTCAGGAATTTGCTCTTCAAATCTTCCCATGTTGTGATTGAACTAGCAGGTTCATTCCTTAGCCACTTATTAGCAGCTCCTTTAAGCGAAATTGGAAAGATTCTTAGCATAAGTTGATCGTCAGAGACTCCTTCTGTAGTAAACAAATCTGCAATCTCTAGGACTTTTTCAACATGTTCATTAGCATCTTCATGTTCTGTTCCACTGAAAGCATTTTCTCTTAGTTCCTTGAGAAACTGACCCTTCAACTCAAACTTTGACTTTTCATCAAACTTCTGTCTAGTAACTCCTGAACTGTAATCAGCACGGGTTTTGTTCATGTATTCCTCCATAGTAGTGTTTTCCGTCATTGTTTCTGTTTCTTCTTCCTCCTTCTCTTCAGAAAAGTAATCAAGCTCGAACGAACTTGAGATTTCAAAGCTTTTTGTGTTGAAAAGCCTTTTAAGCGAATGTAAGGCTCGTTCAGGATCTTCGAAAGGTTTCATCAAGTTCTTAGTTGAACTCCTGGTCATGCACTTCCTCAAACCATCACAAAAGCATAAGTAGGGTATGTTCAAGAAAGTAATATATTAGAAAATTAACAACGAAAACGGAATACGAGAAATAAAAGTTGCTGATAGCTGCAAACGATGCGCTGTATCCAGAGAGTTGGATACGCCGTATCTTATTACGTTAAAATTTAATCAGACTTTTATTCAGAAAAGAGATACGCCGCTTATAAATTAGAATGCGCCGTATCAGGTTTAAATTTTCAAAAATCGATTATATTTATTAAAATTAAATGCGTCGTATTAACAAAAGCTAATGCGCCGTATTTTCGTTACGTTTCAAAATACAAGATTTTTGATTTAGTAGATGCGCCGTATCGATAAAAATCGATGCGTCGCTTTTGTTTAATAATTCGAAAAACTGTTTTTAATTTAAATAGAAAATACGCCGTATAAGTTAAAACAGATGCGTCGTATGGCGTTAGGGTTTAGAATTTTTTTTTTATTAAAAATAAAATACGCCGTATCTTGGGGAAAGATGCGTCGTATTGAATTTATTAAACGCGTTGTATTTTATAAAAATTAAACGCAATACACCGTATCTGTGAAAACAGATACGCCGTATCGTTTGTATCAGCACAATACAACGATTGCAGAATGCAGAAAAATACAGAAAAGAAAAACAAAAATAAAAATAAAAACAAAAAAAAAACAAACAAAAATTACAGAGAACAAAAATACACAAAAAACAGAAAATATGCAAACTATACAATAAATGCAATTTATCTAATATATAACAGGGTTAGTGTGATCTAAACTAAAAAAAACTAAAAAGAAAAACCTAATTAAAATACTAATCAAATTAACAGATAATAACAATTCACTCCCCGGCAACGGCGCCAAAAACTTGATGCGCGTGCGTGTCGTTGCGGTTTAGCAGTATTAATGCCTACTCAAGTTTTAAATTTATATTTAGCCGACTTATCAATAACACACACACTTAACGAGCAGTGTACCCGGTCAGTATGAATATATTGGTAAGTAGAGTGTCGATCACTAAGAGTGGAACGTATTATCTAGTTATTCTAATCAGTATTTTAATATCCTAAGTTAGCTATACACCCTAATCTAACGCAAGGGGGTTCAGCCTGAGAGACTGGCACGGTTTTAGTTATGATTAAATAGTAAACTAAACTAATGAGCACGAATCAGCGATTAGCACACACGTACACAGATAGATACTCGAGACAATAAGAAGACCTGTCCTGATAATTAAGTAGCTTGTCACTTGTTTTATTGCTAGTTTTATATGAAGTGTATATAATTAAACCTTTCTCGTTGGCTCTAATCTTATCGGCGAGTAAACCCTTAATGATTACTTATGTCTATCCTATTTATTCAAGAGACGCTAAAACAAATAGGCGAGGAAGGGGCATGGCGACCCAAGCAATGCTCAGCTAGACACAGAGGTTATCAATGCAGTAATAAAAGTCACCAAAGACATCAACATATAAACTTTAATTAATGGGAAAGCAATATTAAGGGGAGTGCATGATTTTCCGTAGTCACATGACACAAGCCCATCAATCCTGATGAATTAAAGTGTACTAATACAATAAAACAAAACTACTTAATGAATTGAATACATGCAGGACCTTCTTACAGCTCTTGTATCTTCGTTTGAGGTGTGTCTTGTGCTGCTTGGTCGTCTGAATTCAGCTCTAGGGTTATTCCTTCACACACTGTCCCACTCTCAAATTCGTCTGACCTTGGGGTATTTATAGTTTCTGTCTCAGGGATAGATGCGGCGCATAGAATGAATAGATGCGGCGCATTGACTTAACTTCGCGTGGGGTCCAAGATTAATATATTCAGTAATATTCGTACACCGTCTTCAGATGCGGCGTATCTTGATCTTTGTATGCGGCGCATGTACTTGGATTGTAACTTGTGAAATCTTGATAATGATACGCCGTATGTTAGAAGTATGTTGCGGCGTATCTGGAGTAGAACGAGCTTGATCTTCTGGATTTCAGTAGGCTTTTGACATCTTGCTTGTTTTGCTCCATAATTAGTCCAAAATCGCCAAGTTTCACATAATGCTTGTTTTTACCTGAGAATTACTAAAGTAAACATTAATGTATCGATTCTCATATATAATATAATAAAACAAGTCAAATAAATAGGATAAATGATGATAATAAAATGTACTTATTTGAGTTCATCAGTTATGATGTTCAACCAAACACACCACTCACCAAGATTTCCAGAGTAAATGCTAAGTGCATACCACAACCCTGGAGGACCATTTATTACATCTGTTAGAAATATAAATATTCAGATGAAGGCTCGGTCACCCCGAGCATCTAATTAGCATTTATATAGCTCGTAGGCTTATATATATTTGTTTAGTATTATTAGTAATATTAGTATTAGCTTAGTCGTATTTATATTCGTGGAGTGGGTCGGGGCTTTCCCCACTGTCAGCTCACTCCACAGCCCACTAGGGGCACCAATATTAGTTAGTATAAATACCCCTTCCCACACAAGGGAAGGGTGGAACTCTTGTCACAATTAATCTAATTTCCAGATTTTCACATAGTTCCCTCTCTCTCTAACATCTCACTAACTCACCATGGGTTTCTTGATCTTTCAAGATCCAAGACCACCCGAATGATCCACACAATCAAGAAGGTTATTTCCTACAATTGGTATCAAGAGCCATGGTTTCATCTTGGTCAGATCTGTGGTCAATGGTTTAATTCGGTCTGATTGTGTGTCGGTTGTAATTTTGTGGTTTGAACATTTCTGCTTAAACTGTGTCGCATATTCATATGTGGGCCTTTACCTTATTAACATTTTTGTGGTTTAATTCGGTTTGAACATTTCTGCTTAAACTTGTACAATTTGCTCACACCACTTTTAATGTTATTGTTCAATCCATTTGCTCTTTATTCATATGTGGGCCTCCAAAAGTTTTAAGTTCTTGATGCGTCTTAATTGACAAGTGGGCCTCCAACGATTGTTATGCAAACATGATAGGTTGAGATCTAAACAGTTTATTCATATATGAGGTTGAACAAGTGCCTAAACAGTTTATTCATGTATGTTGTTCGAATCATCTTTTGGTGTTGTTGAACCTCATCTTGGGCCTTAACTGTGGTCATATACCTTATTAACATTTTTGTGCTTGGACTTGTGGCTTTCTTTTGTTGTCTCATTCTTGGTTTTGGGTATGAACTGTCATGATTTATGGCTTTAACTTTTTCTTGGTTCATTCACAACACAAGATATTCATGCCAAGATCCAACTAAAACTGCTATGACGTTTTGCTTTTGGCTGCTGTTTCTCTAAAAAACGTTGAAAAGTGGGCCGTATAGTTTATCTTTTGAGCAGCAGTTTGATGAAGGTGGGTTGATTTTCTTGAATGCGGTTTGTTATGAAAGAGACAAACACAGATCCGGTTTTTAAGGAAAGTACGAAAGTGACAGCGTTGACCGGTCAAAGGTGCAATTTGTCTCAGACGCGGTTTGTCCATTGGCTCACAGACTCGGTTTGTCTGTTTAACCCTGGACTCGGTTTGTCCATATAGTCACTAACTCGGTTTGTCCATTTAACCACGGACTCGGTTTGTCTGCTTAACCATGAACTCGATTTGTCCTGGACTCGGTTTGTCCTGGACTCGGTTTGTCCATAACCATGAACTCGGTTTGTGTAAAAAATTCAACAATAAGCCAACAACACATTGCTCTAACCTAAACCCATTTTATGAACAACACGATATCCACTGCAACTAAGTCTGTTTGATTCAATACGAATTTACAAAAACAAATCATTCGTATATATAATAACAAAAGATTTACATCAAATCGAATTAAGTCAAACAAACATCAACAACAAAATCTCATCTAACCTTAACATCTATCCTATCTCACTCAATCTTATCTTCGGTCTTCATCTCTACTTGTGATAAACTAATAACAACAAGAAAACAACACACAATCATTCACAACCTACCTGTAACACCTTGCGCAAGATCTTCCAATCTTTCGTCTTCTAACTGATTCGAGAACAAAGGGTTTGGTATTTAAGTGTTGTTAGGATGACTAGGGTTGCTTCTTCTTGCTGCGAATGAGATAGGTGTGGAGTTAGTCTTGTTGGTGGGGATTAAGGTTGGATGATTTAAGGTAGCAGGAAGAAGATGGGTAGCTGCGTTAATCTTTCTTTGGAATGTTTAGGAGTAGAGGTGATTTAGCTGCATTGATATGCTAAGTGATTAGGGTTTGTTTGGTGTTTGGTGGCTGATTGAGTGTAGAAGAGAAAGGGGGCGGATTGTTTGAGAAAGTGGATTAGGGTTTACAAATGGTGTAAATTTAATGTTAATTGTGTTCTTTTATCAGTGTCTTATGGAAATCCTGTTTCACTTAAGAGGCCGGATCATATTTGCATTAGAAAGTGGGTTATTATTTGTTATGGGCTTCGATTTTGTGATGGGTTGAATGTTAGGCGCTGGAAATGATACAACAATTACTTGGACTATTATTGAGTTGGACCAAGCAAGTATGTTGGGCTTGAACATGATGGACTTAAGGTTTATTGATTGTAATCACAAGGATGATTGGAAATGGTTTTAACTTGGACCGAATGATGCAAGAATCTGAAATTGGTTAACATATTTTAAAAATAATTAACAAATGTATTCTTTGTACATGGTGTTAATTTTTTTTTTTAATTGTTGACTAAAAGGAATGGTATTTCGGTCATTATTCTCACGAAGATACACACATCACGGTTAGTATTTGGGTTTATGAATGTCATCGAAATTACGGAGGTGGGGATATGTCAGCATTGTTCTATTAGTGCCAACGACTTGAGTGAGCCTGCAATTTGATCTTTGAAATTTGAGTTATAGCTGACAAATAACAATTTGTTTAAATTGCGATTTGTCAAGTTGCGTTTTGACTTGTTGCGACTTGACTGATAGCGAGTTGACCAGTTGCGATTTGACGTTGTGAGTTGACACTTGCGATTTGACTAATTGTGATTTGGTTGATTGCAATCTGACTTGTTGCAAATTGACAACCTGTGACTTGACTTGTTGCGATTTGATCATGTTGTGATTTGACTTCTGTGACTTGAATTTCGAAGATTGGTATTGCACCTCACTCTTGGGTATTCTGGTTGATTTCACGGTTTCTCTTGTAGTTTTTAGAAAATCCCGCGAAAGATTCGATTTCTCGGTTTAAATCTCAAGAGCTGTAAAATCCCGTGAAATTAATTTTGGACAAGTAGGCTGGACTTGGGTTTAGAAATAATGATACTTACGGGGTGTGACTAATTTTTCGGGATAAGTTTGTGCTTCAAGATCAGTAGGAATTGGGAAATTATGATTACTTGGTTGGTTTGTTAATTCACGGGTTGGTGTACTTAGTGTCACAAACATCTACGGGGTGGGGATGGATGCATGATGTTTGATGACCCTTGCTCAAGCGAATTTAGGTGATTAGACCTGGATATTCAAGAAGTGGATAATATACAATAAGGATGGAAGTTGGGTATATATCACTACCTATATTTAAAGGAGTTACGTTGTTGTGCTCAATATAGGTTCTAAATCACAATTTGCAATTTAAGGTGATTAGACTTGGATGTTCATGAAGTGGATATATACAATTAAGGATGGAAGGTTGGGTATATATCACTACCTATATTTAAAGGAGTTACGTTGTTGTACTCAATATAGGTTCTAAATCATAATTTAGTGCAAGTTTAAGTCGCGGACTTGTTCTTTATCAAGCTTCATCAAGTGATTGTTGTTTATCAAGCTCCTAATGGAATTGTTGTTCAAGATCTTCTCAAGAGGTAGTCAAGCTTAAAGACAAGAGGTGCTTTGTTTGGAGACATGTTTTAACCTTTTGCTCACTTTAAAGTCATATGCATTTCATCAAGCGGTTTTGGCATATTTCGAGCTTCAATGAATTGTTAATCTACTAAACCATTGATGATGAGGAAAGCAAGGGGTTACTACAAGAGAGTCTTAATCACCATCTTCGTTGAAGTAGTTTCAGTTGTCTCTTTCCATGTTTTGCGCCTGACAAAATCACAAACATCACGGACTCTCAGCTTTGGCAAAAAGGTCATTTCATGTCCTTTTTGAGGGGGAGAATTATCGCAAGTTTCCTAGAAGTTCCGTCTCCAGCGATGTGAATTTTAGCGGTTCCGGTTACAGCGGGTCAGATCGTATCGGTTCAGTCTCCAGCGGTTTGAATCTTAGCAGTGTCGGTTACAGCGGGTCAGATCGTAGCGATTCAGGACTCAGTGGTTCAGTCTACAGCAGTCTGAAACTTACTGTTGTGCAGTTAGTTCTTGAATTTATTTCTCAGATAAATCTCAAGAACCGTAAAATCCTGTACACAGTACGACA
This sequence comes from Artemisia tridentata subsp. tridentata, assembly GCA_021014915.2. Classification (NCBI taxonomy): domain Eukaryota; kingdom Viridiplantae; phylum Streptophyta; class Magnoliopsida; order Asterales; family Asteraceae; genus Artemisia; species Artemisia tridentata. The sequence goes on from CP139509.1 coordinate 178,166,614, forward strand.
TCTATTTCACATCCAAGTAGCTGGATCAGACAGCTTTGTTTGATAGGACTGACTATGAGTCATGGGCACTTCTAAGAATTTGCGCATGTTTCTTCTCTTTTTGGCTAGTCAACAGTACAAGATGATCACGAAGTTCATTTGGTATTCCTTATTTGAGATTGAAGCTGAATTTCACGAAGGCGTCTACTTATTTTATCTTGAAGTCGGGGTTGGTTGGATGCATGACTTTCAATGATAACTTGCTCGTGCTTAAAATTTAAGTTGAAGACTTGGGTTATCTAGTTACCAGCAGTCGGGGTAACTATCACTTAAGAGTTATTGGAGTACTCAGTGTCACACGTCAATGACGATGTCGATAATCGCAAGAGGTGTTAATGTCTCATACTTTGGTTGGGTATTGAGCACTTAGAGATCTGCTTGGAGCATTAATTCTCTACACCGTTCTTCCAACATTAGTGCAAGCTTAAGTAACAAATTTGGGGACTACTACTTCAGTCTTCAGTATTGGTATATCGGGTTTCCTTCATCAAGTGGTCACCGATCTGTGTACAAGGTTGGTTAGTTGGCCAAAGGTTATAAAAGTTGTGATGTAATCTGTAATTCTCACAAGATATTTTTAACCCAAACGGATGTTCTCCAATATCAAATCAGTCATGCCACATTCAATCTGTTACTGCCTCACGGTTTCTTCTTGATTTTGTAAAATCCCGAGAAAGAACTTATTTTTCGGTTTAAATCATAGATTTGTAAAATCCCGTGATGATGGACTATGCGCTCTTAACCATGATCGGGTTAAAACCATTATCAAAGTTCAGTTAAAGCATCATGAAGGGCTAGATTTGGGCATTAACCACAAGACGTGACTACGGCGTTGATTCATTATTATTTATTTGAGGCTGAAGTGAAATTTCATGGGTGCGTGTACTTAGCATCTGAAGATATCGGGGAGGCTGGATGAAGATTCTTCGAGATCCTTGTTCGAGCTTTCAATACAATGACAAGGACTTGGATATCTAGTTATTTTTTCTTTCTCCCTACTACAAAATAACTATCACTTTAAGGAGTCACGTTGTAGTGCTCAGTGTCACACACAGTTGTGGATATCCAAGAGGTGATGTACGTCTTATACTTGATGGTTGGTTGGTTGAAGAGTATAGAGTACTTAGGGATTCGATGTTGCACGAAGTCTCTACACCGCTCTTTGTCACGCATTAGTACAAGTTTAAGTCACAAGTTCGGGTTATATTACTTCAGTATCAAGTTTATCATATTGGGTTTTCTCCATCAGTGGTCACGACATCAAGCCGACAGAATGATAATGGGGTTGGTAACGAGTTAGATGAGAGAAGAAGTAAAGAGAGAGATGATGACGTCTGTACAAATCAGTGCAGGCCTCGTTCTTCATCAGATGACGTCTGTACAAGTCAGTGCAGGCCTCGTTCTTCATCAAATGACGTCTGTACAAGTCAGTGCAGGCCTCGCTCTTAATCATAATGACGTTTGAACACAGCAGTTCAAGCCTCGCTCTTCAACATAATGACGTCTGAATACCTCAGTTCAGGCCTCATTCTTCAAAGAAAAGAAAAGTGTACGCTTGAGTGCACTTTATCTTCAAAAGAAGAGGAGTCTTCTTATTTATGGCCATTCTCATCAACAAGATTCATGCTCTTTCCGTGCTTATTCAGTCTTCAAGTGGATCGGTGCACATTGGAGTATATTCTTATTCACTTGTTCAACCAAAAATTGCAGTTGACAGGCATATGCAATTTTTGAGGGGGGAAAGAGTGAATAAACAACATGTCAGTCTTCAAGAATCGTCAAGCGGAGCCACTTATCGCTGATGGTATTCATATTCACAAGTTCAATCATCAAAAAGTTGCAGTTGCCAGGCATATGCAATTTTTGAGGGGGGGAAAGGGTGAATATTAATCTACATGTTGGTTGATGATTGAGAAATGGTCATACGACTCCTGAATACGTCAGTTCAGGAGTCGTGCAAACCATGGTTCTCCAACACTACTTCTTCTGTCTATCAAGGTGTTGAAGAACATGGTCATGGAATGCTAATCAACAAAGTCTCACGGGTTGGTCTTATCAGCAACAATGGGTTTCCAGTCAATGCTTCAAGTACACGTCATCAGGCTACATGTACACATCATGATGATGATTCCGATTAATCGTAACCATCATGGGGAGAGAAATGTGTACACCAAGGACGCACAGCAGGTTCACGTGATCGGGCTTAATCATATATTCCGGTATTGATAACCGCAGAGATGATCAGTGGTTCAACTTGTTACCTTGGTATTTACGTTTCACTGTTACGTCATGGGCTGATTAATCGTAACCATCAGGGGAGAGAGAATGTGTACACCATGGTTCTCCAACACTACTTCTTCTGTCTATCAAGGTGTTGAAGAACATGGTCATGGAATGCTAATCAACAAAGTCTCACGGGTTGGTCTTATCAGCAACAATGGGTTTCCAGTCAATGCTTCAAGTACACGTCATCAGGCTACATGTACACATCATGATGATGATTCCGATTAATCGTAACCATCATGGGGGAGAGAAATGTGTACACCAAGGACGCACAGCAGGTTCACGTGATCGGGCTTAATCATATATTCCGGTATTGATAACCGCAGAGATGATCAGTGGTTCAACTTGTTACCTTGGTATTTACGTTTCACTGTTACGTCATGGGCTGATTAATCGTAACCATCAGGGGAGAGAGAATGTGTACATCAAGGACGCACAACAGGTTCACGTGATCAGGGCTTAATATCCAAGGATGGATACATACTATAGATGGTCAGTGGTTCAACCTGTTACTTTGGTGTTATACTCAAGACTGAAGAAGGTCGAGTCGTCAGTCTACTCTTCATTCTCTGTTGGGTGTTATCATCTCATGTGTATGCTGCGGGCTGATGGGTTATATGTATGGTTACTGGAAGGCATTTGGTGAGATTAAGTTGATTGGTATTCTGTTCCTCCACATTGGGCAATCTTGAAAAAGGTCGAGTCTTCAGTCTTCTCTACATTCAAGAATGTTGAGCTCTTTTCTTACAACTTGATACTTAACTTAATCCCATGACAGTTCTTGTTTGATGAGTTGTGGAGTTAAGTTAGGTTCAAGTTGTTCCGTAGTGTAAGGTTAAGTCCAACTTGATGTTAACTTAACCTCATGACAGTTCTTGTTTGATGAGTTGTGAGGTTAAGCTAGATTTCAGTTGTGGCTAAACTTAAACTACCGAAAAGTTGCCTAAGGTTTTTGACGGAGTCACTCTAGGACGGGAGTGTTAGAAGATTAAAGACGGCATGCATTTGGTTATCAAAAGACTTCTTCATATTTCGGGCGTTCATCCAAAGTCTTCTTCCTATTATGGGTGATCGTCAGAGGTTGTCAGATTGGGGGAGAGCACTAATTAGGGGAGAGTGTTGAGCCAGAATCATTCCCTGATTGAAAGTGCTCACATTGCTCTTCAGCAAGTCAAGTGATGAATGCGGAGAAGATTCAGAATGCTGAGGAGTAATGGTTTCTGGTTCGTATCCTTGTATATATATACCTGTTCATATCGTATACCATTTGTGTAAATAGATACATAGAAATCATGCTAATTGTAAATAGAGAAACTTAAAATCAGAAAAACCCATAAAAATTGAAAAATTAGAAAATACCAAAAATAGTTTCACCTAGGCATGTCTTCTGTTTATCGATAACATTTACGGACTTAGAAATGTCATTCAATAATGGCACGGGTCTTTAAATGAAGCTCGAGCAGAAGTTAAAATGGATTCTTAAAACATGTCTAAATGGCTTGCTATTACTTTAGATAGCAACCCGCGCTTCAAACTGGGGAAAGCACGTCGCCAAAAAGACGGCTGTTCCTCCAACTGGGTGATGTTCACCTGGGCATGGATTACTTTATATCCATGTTTCTTCGATCTGATGTACGTTTCAGCGCATCATTTCTTGAAAAAGAAGAGAAGTCTTCTTTGCATACAAATAGTTTTCATTCTATGATTCTTCTGAAAATTATTTGTGAGACACTTGGTGAATATGTGTTGTATGAAATTTGTTTAAACTTGGATTATGCATAAAATTTGTCACTCAATCAACGACTACAAAACCTCATGACAGTTCTTGTTTGATGAGTTGTGGGGTTAAGCGTGATTTTAGTTGAGGTTCAACTAGAATACGGGTCATTGATTGAGGGGGAGAGTGAATTCAAATTTTATATCATCAAACGGATTTATTGGTTAAATCATACTTGTTAGAAATAGGTTTTGTAGTTAATGGGGAATTAGTTGAAGAGGATCTTGCTTAAATATATCAAATGACCAAGTGTGTTAGTTGCTAGAAAGTTTAGGACATTATGTGCAACTTGCTTATAGTATCCTAGCTTCATATAACTAGAAGGTTCATTTGTATCTCTTTGGAATCCTCGTTTAATCCCCTAAACACCTTAAGACTCAAAACCTAAAAGAAGTTAGAAAACCAGTTGTGTTTGATGTTATTGAATGCTCCACTGACATTTGTATGAACTAAGTGAATGAGTTTCAAATGTTGTTTGTCTCTGCTGCTTAATTGTTGTTGATATTGTGCATATGTTCTCAGGATTCGCTTAGGTAGATTGCTATTATGTTAGAATCATGTTCCTAAGGTCCTGAATTAAATATTGAAATCTGTGTGAATTGCCATGTTCATGATTGCTATTTGCTCTTCATGCTAGATAGTGGTTTGACGTAGTTCCTGATTGGGGTTTGATTATAAGATGAACTTGGTATTATTATGTGGCAAGCTGCTGAAGGGTAGCTATTTAGGAATAGTGTATCTGTATGCATGTACATCTGTGTTGATATTCTTATGCAGATGCCATAGCCAAAATGAATGTGCCAGTTCCCATTCTAACCATTTAATCAGACGTTCAAATTCTATTGATTGGCTCGGAATTCACCACAACAACAACATCGGCAACAACAACAACAACACCTTCACCTCCATCACCATCATTTCAACAAAGAAGTACTTACTCAGATCTCGCCAAGAGGGGATCGACAATACTTGAGAAGATTTGTTGGTGGATGGATGATTGATGTTGACCACTGACTCACTCAGTAAAGCGAGTGATTACATCATTTGAGCTAAAAGGTCAATATCATTTGTGTCATAATAATCAATTTGTGCAAAATTAGAAGTAGTGAATAAAATGAGCAGTGAATCTCCCTCTTAGGTTAAGGGGGAGCAAAGTATGTTTCATCATCAGAACATGTTAAACCTGACCACATTTTCTCCCATGTTTTCTAAATTATTTAAATCAATTGGGATCACAAATCTCAAAAGGTTTGAAATTTTTGATCGGGGGAGAGAATGTGATTTAAATATGAAACCTGATGAAAATGTGATGTTTTGGAGTTAAGTGTAAGCTCTCCCATATGTGCTAAACTCCTTTGTATACCAAGGCACATATTGAGGGGGAGCAAAATGTTTTAAATGAGTAAGTAAGCTCTCCCATAAGTGTTAAACTCTTTTGTATACCAATGCACTTATTGAGGGGGAGCAAAGGATTTGGCATGCATCTTGTGAGCAAGGCTCAGACTTCACCAATGAATTGACGATAGCTAAAGTCAGTAGTCGAAAGGACATGTCCTGGACGGGTAATAATTTCAAGCCAGTTTATCTGGTGATGTAAGCGTGTCTCGCAAAGGACGTGTCTGAGTAGAATGTACCGATTTCGAGCGACTTTCCTTGAATGTGATCTGGACGGGTAATAATTTCAAGCTAGTTTACTAGTGATGTAAGCGTGTCTCGCGATGATCATGTTTTTGGAAAATCAATCAATTCAAAAAGTGCGAGCTCTACCTAACATGTGCAAATTTATAAAACAATCAACCGAGCACATGTTGAGGGGGAGCATTTGAAAAATATAAAACTCTCAAGTGTTTGCAAAAATGTGTTTCAGAATCATGAACACTTGGAGAGATTTTTCAAAGATTTGGTTTGGCAATCGTGGATGAATACCAAAGACCGACCATTTTAATTAATGCATGGAGTTATAAGGATGGTTAGGTTAGGCTCAAGTTCCCACGATCCCGCCAGAGCCGGAGGGATCTACCCAGGGACAATCCACTAGTTAGTGTAGAAGTCCTTAGGTATGATTAAAAAGGAGAAAAGTGAATAAGGGAAAAGTGCCGACTGAGATGGAGCTAGTACTGGAACTAACCCAACAAGGTACTAGTAAGGAAGTCTCAGTAAGCACTGAAGGGGTTGAAGAATGAAAAAGAATTGTAAAGATAAAGGGTGAAAAGAAATAGCCCTCCTTACAACTTAGGCAGAAACCGGGTCAACTCATATGCTGTCAGAATCACTTGGTTGATTGCTGACATTGAAGACAAAGTATCATGGACCCAGTGATACGCTGCACAACCCTCCCTAGCCACTCAAGGTCCCTTAAAGGATTCTTGTTTCAATTGTCACGGAGTTCAATACATTCCTATCGTCTATCTCACTCCGAGTTAGATGATATTGAAAAGGTGGCAGTTCTCTCCAGCCTCCGCTCACTAAATCAAAACGCACTATAGAGTCTAGAGCCACGAGATGCATAAGAAGATCTCATAGGGACACAAATTATTTCTACACTGGCTGTTCAACATTAAGGGCACCAGTTGTAAACTTATGAGTCCTACGCAGATCTTAGCAATCTGCCAGAACATTTATGAGGGAATTTACTAATGTAATTCCCAATGATTGAATGGAAATTCCTGCTAGGGTCAACATCAAGCAGCCCTGAAAGCAGGTCACTTCGGTAATTCCTCGGGGATTGCGCTTAGTGATCGCGGCGGTTTCAAACGGTCTACAGTCGTGGAGTGATCTCCAGTGACTCACCTAATCGTTGATGTGCTACGGTTCGATCTTAAAAAGCCCTCTGTGGGTTTTCGATTAGGAACGGTCTTGGTAAGGATTAGAGAGAGTTTTTCACACTATGCTGATTAACTATCTCAAAGTCCGAACCTATAAGTACCGGACGTTTTATTGCTAACTGTCGTATGCAGGAACATCTGGCGGTTGATGCTGATTGCTGTTGCAGCTGTTTGCGATTGTAGCTGATTGAGGTTGCAGCTTGATGAACTCAAATAAGTACATTTTATTACTATCATTTATCCTATTAATTTGACTTGTTTTACTATATTATGTATGAGGATTGATACTTAATCGTTTACTTTTGTAATTCTCAGGTAAAAACAAGCATTTGGTGAAACTTGGCGATTTTGGACTAATAATGGAGCAAAACGTGCATATAGTGAAGAGTCTACTGAAATGAAGAAGATCAAGACTAATCTGCTCCAGATGCGCCGCATCTCACTATCAACATGCGCCGCATCTCTATCAAGATATCACCAGATACGATCCAAGATACAAGAGGACATGCGCCGCATCTAATCAAAGAGTTACGCCGCATCTTCTGGCGGTGTACGAATATTCCTGAATATTATAATCTTGGACCCCACGCGAAGTTACGTACATACGCCGCATCTACTTAAGTAGATGCGCCGCATCTTCCCTCAGACACAAACTATAAATACCCCGTAGACCAGACGCATTAAAGAGGATTGGAGATTCGGAAGTTCGAAAACCTAAAGACCGAACAGAAGAGAAGGACGAATTCAGTCAAGAAGGCAGCACAAGACACACCCAAATCGAAGATACAAGAGCTGTAAGAAGGTGCTGCATGTATTTAATTCATTAAGTAGTTTTGTTTTATTGTTTTAGCAAACTTTAATTCATCAGGATTGGTGGCTTGTGTAATGTGACAACGGAAAGATTGCACTCCCTTTAATACTTGCTTTCCCATCAATTAAAGTTTATATGTTGATGTCTTTGGTTACTACTTATTAGTGCATTGACCACCTCTGTGTTTATTAGTGGCTTGCGGGCACCCGACTGCGGGACAAGGTGTGGCTCCCACGGTTGTTTCTAAATTGATCACTTAGGAATAACTTTTAGACATAAGTCGTCATTAAGGGTTTACTCGCCGATAAGAATAGGACCAACGAGAAAGGGTTAATTACATACACTTCATATAAAGCTATCAATAAAACAAGTGACAATCTACTTAATCATAAGGACAGCCCTCTTATTGTCTCTAGTATCTATCTGTGTACGTGTGTGCTACTTGCTGATTCGTGCCTATTTGTTTATTTTATTATTTAATTGCAAACAAAACTGTGCCAGTCTCTCAGGCTGAAACCCCCTTGCGTTAGGATATTAAAATACTGATTAGATTAACGAGATTATACGTTCCACTCTTAGTGATCGACACTCTACTTACCATTATCTTCATACTGACCGGGTACACTGCTCGTTAAGTGTGTGTGTTATTGATAAGTCGGCTAAATATAAATTTAAAACTTGAGTAGGCATTAAAACTGCTAAACCGCAACGACACATCACGCGCATCAAGTTTTTTGGCGCCGTTGCCGGGGAGTGAATTGTTATTATCTGTTAATTTGATTAGTATTTTAATTAGGTTATTTTTCTTTTTATTAGATTAAATTGCATCATTGTACTATTTTGCATATTTGTTGTATTGTGTGTTATTTGTTTGCTTTTGTTTTTATTTTTGTGTGTTTTATTTTTGTTTCGTGTGTTTTATTTTTTTTTTGTTTTTATTTTTCGTATTTTTCTGTTCTGCTATCGTTGTACTGTGCTAAATCAAACGATACGGCGCATCTGATCTCTCAGATACGGCGTATTGCGTTTAATTTTTTTTAATACAACGCGTTTAATTAATTCGATACGACGCATCTTTTTCCCAAGATACGGCGTATCTGTTTTTAACAAGAAAATTTTTCTAAGCGATAAAGTAATACGACGCATCTGCTTTTGTAGATACGGCGTATCTGTTTTGATAAAAAATTTTTCTAAACGTTAACGCCATACGACGCATCTGCTTTCGCAGATACGGCGTATCTATTATTTTAATTAAAAACAGTTTGCGAATTATTAAACAAATACGGCGTATCGATTTCCGTCGATACGGCGCATCTTACTGAATCAAAAATCTTTTATTTTTAAACGTAACGAAAATACGGCGCATTAACTTTCGTTAATACGACGCATTTAATTTTAATTAGATAAATTGATTTTTGATTGATTAATTCGATACGGCGCATTCATAAATTCTAAGCGGCGTATCTATTTTCTGAATAAAAATCTGATTAAATTTTAACGTATTAAGATACGGCGTATCCAACTCTTTGGATACGGCGCATCGTCTGCAGATATCAGAAACTTTAATTTTTCGTATTCCGTTTTCGTTATTAATTATCTGATATATTACTTTCTCGAGCATACCCTACTGATGCTTTTGTGATTGATTTCAGGAAGTGCATGACCAGGAGTTCTACGAGGAACTTGATTCAACCTTTCGAAGATCCTGAACGAGCCCTACATTCGCTTAAAAGGCTTTTCAACACAAGAAGCTTTGATCTTTCAAGTTCACTCGAGCTTGATTATTTTTCTGAAGAGAAAGAGGAAGTTGAAACAGAAACAATGGGCGAAAACACTACTATGGAGGAATACATGAACAATACCCGTGCTGATAACACTTCAGGAGTTGCTAGACCTAAGTTTGATGACAAGTCAAAATTTGAGTTGAAGGGACAATTTCTCAAAGAGCTCAGAGAGAATGCTTTCAGTGGGACGGAACAAGAGGATGCTAATGAGCATGTTGAAAAGGTCCTGGAGATTGCAGATTTGTTTACTACAGAAAGTGTCAATACCGATCAACTCATGCTAAGAATCTTCCCAATCTCACTAAAAGGAGCTGCTAACAAATGGCTAAGGAATGAACCTGCTAGTTCAATCACTACGTGGGAAGGTTTGAAGAGCAAATTCCTGAAGAGATATTGTCCACCTGCTAAGACTGCTAAGAAGATGGAGGCTATCAATAGTTTCAAGCAAGAGCCTGATGAAACCCTTTATCAAGCTTGGGAACGATTTAAAGATTTATTGATAAAATGTCCTCAACACTATCTAACCCCTATGCAGGAAATAATATTGTTTTATCAGGGATTGGACGTGCCTACTAGACAGATTTTGGATGCTAAGGGAGCTGTACCTCAGATGAGTGCAACTAATGCTAGGAAAGCGATCCAAGAAGCTGCTGATCATTCTCAGAAATGGCACGATGGGACCTCTACTAGATCTAAGAGCAGCACTAATTTTGATGGAATTGCTGCTATTCAAGCTCAATTGGATAAAATTAGTAGAGAGATGAAGAAGCGAGATGAAAGAGCATATGCTGCCCAAGTTGGATGTGAAAAATGCGAAGGACCTCACTACACTAAAGATTGCCCGAACAAGAATGAAAGTGAGACGTTTGAAGAAGCTTATTACACCCAACTTGGACAACCATTCCGACCTTCGGCAAGATTTAGGGAAGCTAGTCCGGGATTCTATCAAAAGAACAACTTCAATCCCGCTTATCAAGAGAGGAGGCAGACTTTAGATGATACTTTAAAGCAAATTATGGCCGATGCTGCTAAAAGACATGAAGAGAATACTGCTATGATCAAGGAAATTAGAGCTTCAACGGACACTACTACAAGAAATCAAGGAGCTTCGATCAAAGCATTGGAACAACAAATTGGTCAAATGAGCAAAGTTCTTCAAGAAAGGGGATATGGAAGTTTACCGAGCTCAACTGAAACCAACCCAAGGGATCATGTCAAGGCCATAAGCACCACTGAAGAAGTCACTCCTAATATACCTAGAAGATCAATGAATGGTAATGATGGTGCAAGACCCGAATTTTTCTTTAACTCTTCAATCAGCTTAAGGAGACTACTAAAAGAGAAGACAAAAATTGAAGAGGAGATCAAGGCAACAATGAAAGAAGAGAGCCCTGCAACCGATTCAAATGCCTTGCCTCATAAAGAAAGAGACCCAGGAAGTTTTACTCTACCTTGCTCTATTAATAATATATCTTTCAATAATGTGTTGGCTGACTTAGGAGCTAGTGTTAGTGTTATGCCTCTTAAGACATTCGCTACCCTAGGACTAGGAAAATTAGTACCAACTAAATTACTTATTGAACTGGCTGATAAAACAGTAAAACGACCTGAGGGGATTGCTAATAATGTGCTAGTTAAAATTGAGCAGTTTATTTTTCCCGTGGACTTTATTATACTAGACATGCCCGAGGATGTTAAGATTCCTTTAATCATCGGAAGACCTTTCTTGTCTACTGCCCATGCTAAGATTGATGTGTTTAAGAGAAAAATTTCATTAAGGGTAGGGAATAATAAACTAGTCTATAAGTGCCAAGATCCAGTTAAAAGCATAATTAGAGGTGTTTATGTGCTAGGATTAAGAGAGCGTATGGACCTCGATCTTGAAGCTAGACTTATGGGAGAAACATTGATTCAAAACAACTCAGCTAATCCTAATCATGAAGACTTTGAGGAATCCATTGACCTTAATGTACCTACAGAACTTAGACGCGATATTGTTAGTGATTCTGATGATGAGTGGTATGACTGTGTAGTAATTAATAAACGTAGGAGAGTAGTTGAGAAAATGAATTTGAACAATGATGTGTTTATTGAACTACCACCCCACCTTGCTTATTTGTGCCTGTATGATAATAAGAATTTCCCGTCTATCATTTTGTCATCTCTGCCCGAAAGGGACAGGACTTTGTTTATACAGATATTAAAGAAAAACGGCGTGGAAATTAAGGACGAGCAAGGAGTGTTCAATATTACTAAATTGGGGATGAAGGAGCGTGATGTTTCCGACTCCTTCAATGATCGATACTAAAGAGCTGAACGTGAGTCTAACTTGAAGACTCTGGAATAAAGACAAGTGCTGACCGGGAGACAACCCGGATTTATCATTTATCATTCTGTTTTCTGTGTCGAGTCAGTCCAGGCCGCACGAAGATACGGCGCATCTCAGTCCTGAGATGCGACGCATCCTCTGCAATGGTCATATCTTATTTTATTTTTCTGAATTTTTTATTTTTCGACTTTAAAACTATTTATCAGTTTATTTTAATGCGGCGCATCCCTGGTTAAGGATGCGGCGCATCTTTATTCTGATCCGTATTTATTCCAGGCTCGATACGGCGTATCTTCTTCAATAAGATACGGCGCATCGACTGACCTGATGATTTTCAGTTTTAATTTTTAAGTTTTATTTTTCCTAACTACTAATGTATTATGCAAGTTGAACCTTTCTTATCTTAGGTGTGTTGGTGGTATTATAGTTTCCTGGATTTCCTGTGGATAAATCAAGTATGAAGCTTTAACGTTCTAATCCACAAGAAGTTGATTTTTGCTCATATACTAATGGAGGATCATACCGAGCAAATCTCAGGGGAGTTTTTCCGTTCTAATTCTTTTTATTTCCAGTTTTTAACCTTTTATACAAACAACGAGGACGTTGTTTAACTTAAGTGGGGGGATAGGAGAATTAGAACACTTAACAATTACTTGTCCTAAACTTTTTCAAAAATTATGCTTAAAATGTGCTTAATATATCAAACTTAAAAATTTTTTAGCATGTTTTTGTTTAAGATCTAAGTTGCATAACTGCACACATGACGTTATTTTCAAAAATTGTGATTTTTCCAAAATTCACAAATCTATGAGTGTGCCGGTGACTTGTAAACTTTAGAACTTGGCTTGTATACTATTCGAGACCACCATAATGAGTATTATTTATATAATTGGAATGACTTGTCTAAATTGGTAAAATTCTAGGATTACACCAAATAGCCTTTATATGTTACGTGTTATTAACTAACTACACTGGTTAGTTAACCCCCGTATAAACCCTTTTGTTACTCTCATTTTAAGAGTAAGATACCCCTAGAAAAACCCTCAGAGCCATTCCTTTCGTTTCTTACACCTATGTTTAAAATGTTTCGTTACACCTTAAACCTTAGCCTACCCTGTAGATTAGAATCCGTGGTTGGTTAATTGCTATAGGCAGAGTGTGTTTCCTTACATTACCTGTGTTCGCGTGCGTAATTCATTATATATGGTTAGGTCGGGAAATTGCACAATGCAAATTGGAATGAAAGTAAATATTGTATATTTTTGAGTTTATTTTTCGTGTGTTTACTACTTTCACTATTAGCGTTATTTCTGAAAGTATGAAAAGTATGAAAAAATTATCCGGAAAGAAAGTTGTAGTGATGTGGTGAAATTTTACACATCTATGTTTATGTTTCAAAAAAAAAAAAAAAAAAAAAAAAAAAAAAAAAAAAAAAAAAAAAAAAAAATGAGAAAAGAAAAAGAAAGAAAAAAGAGTTGGATGTTTATTTTAAGCCAACGATGTAAAGTTATGTAAGTGGTTCATATGGCCACTATTTGTTGTATTATATCTATGGATTGAATGGGAATTGGCAGTTATGGGAATGCCAATTAAGGATTATTCTTTGATTAAGATTTTGTTGAGTATAATTCGTGTCTACCTAAAGCGTGTGTTTCAAGTGTTAAAGCGTGAGTTATTCAATGATATGAGTCTTATTCATGGGATGGTTGGGATAGTGATTAACCACACTTAGGATTTTAATTTATTTGTTTTGTTTATTTTTATTTTTATTTTTACACCAATTTATATCCCAAATGTTATCCATACCCTGTATTGTTCTTTATCCAACCGAACCTTTGATTTATTGAGATTAGGGATTTGAGCAATCTTAAGTATCGTAGTCGTGGATTCGGCTATGTATTTATGATTTTGTCGCCCTTTTTGATATATTATTATTGGTGAAGTTTGGACCTATCTTTAGCCTATTCGAGTTAAGGATTTGAGCAATTGCAAGTATCGTGTTCGTGGATTCGATCATGTATTTGTGATTTTGTCGCCTTTTCTGGAATTTGAGATCGATAGTGAAATAAGAATAATTAACCCTTAAGCCTAAAAACCCTTTTTACCGCTTTAGACTTGTTATTCCTTAGCTTTAGTGGTGGAGATGTGTATACTTGCCAAGCTTATGATAGAATATTCGTCGCGACTGGACAGTTAAACGATTAGATTTGCTTTTATCGACTTATTTTATTTTACTTCTAATTCGTTAAGTGTTTAGTTGTGTGATTACGAAATAAACGAATACATGCTTAAATATAAAAATAAATCCTAACATCTTTTAGGATACATTTTCATGAGATTTAATCTAAGGTTTACTTGGGGACAAGTAAAGTTCAAGTGGGGGGATATTTGATGAACTCAAATAAGTACATTTTATTACTATCATTTATCCTATTAATTTGACTTGTTTTACTATATTATGTATGAGGATTGATACTTAATCGTTTACTTTTGTAATTCTCAGGTAAAAACAAGCATTTGGTGAAACTTGGCGATTTTGGACTAATAATGGAGCAAAACGTGCATATAGTGAAGAGTCTACTGAAATGAAGAAGATCAAGACTGATCTGCTCCAGATGCGCCGCATCTCACTATCAACATGCGCCGCATCTCTATCAAGATATCACCAGATACGATCCAAGATACAAGAGGACATGCGCCGCATCTAATCAAAGAGTTACGCCGCATCTTCTGGCGGTGTACGAATATTCCTGAATATTATAATCTTGGACCCCACGCGAAGTTACGTACATACGCCGCATCTACTTAAGTAGATGCGCCGCATCTTCCCTCAGACACAAACTATAAATACCCCGTAGACCAGACGCATTAAAGAGGATTGGAGATTCGGAAGTTCGAAAACCTAAAGACCGAACAGAAGAGAAGGACGAATTCAGTCAAGAAGGCAGCACAAGACACACCCAAATCGAAGATACAAGAGCTGTAAGAAGGTGCTGCATGTATTTAATTCATTAAGTAGTTTTGTTTTATTGTTTTAGCAAACTTTAATTCATCAGGATTGGTGGCTTGTGTAATGTGACAACGGAAAGATTGCACTCCCTTTAATACTTGCTTTCCCATCAATTAAAGTTTATATGTTGATGTCTTTGGTTACTACTTATTAGTGCATTGACCACCTCTGTGTTTATTAGTGGCTTGCGGGCACCCGACTGCGGGACAAGGTGTGGCTCCCACGGTTGTTTCTAAATTGATCACTTAGGAATAACTTTTAGACATAAGTCGTCATTAAGGGTTTACTCGCCGATAAGAATAGGACCAACGAGAAAGGGTTAATTACATACACTTCATATAAAGCTATCAATAAAACAAGTGACAATCTACTTAATCATAAGGACAGCCCTCTTATTGTCTCTAGTATCTATCTGTGTACGTGTGTGCTACTTGCTGATTCGTGCCTATTTGTTTATTTTATTATTTAATTGCAAACAAAACTGTGCCAGTCTCTCAGGCTGAAACCCCCTTGCGTTAGGATATTAAAATACTGATTAGATTAACGAGATTATACGTTCCACTCTTAGTGATCGACACTCTACTTACCATTATCTTCATACTGACCGGGTACACTGCTCGTTAAGTGTGTGTGTTATTGATAAGTCGGCTAAATATAAATTTAAAACTTGAGTAGGCATTAAAACTGCTAAACCGCAACGACACATCACGCGCATCACAGCTGAATGCGGTTGTAGCAGGTTGCGGAAAAGATGCCAATCCTCTACCACATGTTCACACTACATCATCATTGTTGTTCAACAAAGTCATGATCAACCAAAAGACCTTCAACACGGCTTCTGCTAACTCTGATGCTAAAGATCATGACACCAAACAGTGTGAGCATGTCGGCTCAAAGATTTACACATCACATGGAGACATACTACTAAAAGATGGCTTGAAGACACATGCTGGATGATATTTTCGAAGAATACTCAAAATCATCCAAGACAAAGGAAAGGCCATCAAAAGTTCACTGCTGAATGCACAAAGATACAAGACTTTGAAGAATCAAAGACTACGAGCTATAAAGACAAGTTCAGAAGAAAGAATGCTAGAATTCGAATTATTATTTCCGGGGTGACCTCCCTTAGGGGGAGATTGTTAGGAATATAAATATTCAGATGAAGGCTCGGTCACCCCGAGCATCTAATTAGCATTTATATAGCTCGTAGGCTTATATATATTTGTTTAGTATTATCAGTAATATTAGTATTAGCTTAGTCGTATTTATATTCGTGGAGTGGGTCGGGGCTTTCCCCACTATCAGCTCACTCCACAGCCCACTAGGGGCACCAATATTAGTTAGTATAAATACCCCTTCCCACACAAGGGAAGGGTGGAACTCTTGTCACAATTAATCTAATTTCCAGATTTTCACATAGTTCCCTCTCTCTCTAACATCTCACTAACTCACCATGGGATTCTTGATCTTTCATGAATCAAGACCACCCGAATCATACACACAATCAAGAAGGTTATTTCCTACAACATCATAATTCGATCTGTCTCAGGGAGGGATAGTGGTCACGAGCATCCTCATCTGTCACATCTTCAAATATTCTGGGGAATGGTGAATCTAGTGAACATTGACTACACGGCACTTATCTGGGATGACCTTGTCTTTCAAATCCAAGGTCGTAGACCATCTACCAAGATTCCTTTCGTCAGATACACCAAGCTACTTATAAGTCTTCTGCTTGATGAAAACAAGGATATCTCCTCACGTCCTGGAGACAGGGAAGTACATCAGTACAGGATGGATAAGCTTGTCAAAACGGTTTATTTTCCCAAAGACAGTACAAGAAAGCAAGGTTCAAGATTACCAGATGTCTTATTAACTGATGATGTCAAGGAGACTACAGCTTTTGCAATCTATGAAAAAGCTTATGAAATGAAACAGGTTGGGATCACCAAACTTGCAGAAGGAACAGGATCATCCAAAACACGTTCAAAAGGCAGCAAAACTGGGAGTGCCTCAAAGAAACACCCCAGAACACTTAAAAGAAGAATAAGGACTGATCCTAGGCCCAAAGCTGAAGAAATTGGGATTCGTGATGAACCAACTGAATCTGAAGAGACAGAATCAGAAGAAGAAGTGAATATGGATGAAGAAACAGCTAAGTTTCAAACTGAAATTGACATACTTAATGCAAAGAAAGCTAGCATGAGGTCAGCTAAAGAAGATGAGAAAAGAAGGGCTGAACTACGAGTCAAACTAATGAAGGAAATGGAAGAGAAAAAGGGAGCTGAAGGATCCGGAACTGTCCCAGAAGTACCTTCAACCCATACTGATCCGGTTAATCAACCCGGAGGGTCTGAAGATGCTACCACCACAGCTCAGCCCAATACAGTTAATCAACCCGAGAGGGCTGAGTCTGCTATTTCTCCACCACCAAGCTTGGTTAATCAACCCGACTTGGAAGAACAAACACAGTCAGAGAAGGAGAAAGAGAAGGTCTTGACAGATGAAGAAATACCAGACTTCATGTTGGAAAGTGATAAGGAGAAAGAAGGAGTAAATCTTGATGACCCAATTGATTGGTTATCTGAAGAAGAACGGGAAATAACCGGGGAGAAAACTACAGAAGCTGCCAAAATACTTGAAGCTGAGCATGAGGCAGAATTAAAGAGAATAGAGGAAGCAGAAAGAAAGCGGAAGGAAGAAGATGAAGAGGCAGATAATTACATTCAAACTCCACCTCATCTTTCTATCGTGGTCTATCAACCTCAACAAGAGTCACAACCAATAGTTTCATCTCCAAATCCCGCTACACCTCCTGAGTCACCTCCAAGAAATCCAACACCTCCATCCTCACCTCCCAAGGACTCTACACCTCCCAACTTACAATCATCAATTCCTTCCCTCACAGCATCATCTTCAAGATCCCAATCACCATCAAAAGGCAAAGCAACAATTTCAGAAACAATCAAAAAAGTCATAAAAGGAAAGAATGTAAGAAAGATTGCTCGTGTCACAAGGGTCGAAGTCATCTCTCCAGCTACAAAGAAGTTAAAGAAGGCATCTAAACTTGCCCGAGAAAAGAAAGACAGACAACTAAGCAACCAACTGAATGAAATGAAAACTTTGGTCAAGGATTTGTCCGGACAAGTTAATGAGTTGAATACAACGAAGAAGTTAATGGATGAGTTTCTGAGTGACAATGTCAATGAACGTTTGCTCAAGGCGACTCGGGGCAATACAAAGCACTATGTCAAGCAATTTATGCCTGAAGTTCGGGAAAACCTTAAAGAACACATCGACAAATATCTCGAAGAAAAGCTTAAAAACATAGCTGCATCAACATCTCATCAGAAACACATCTATGATTACTCTGTTGAAGAACTTCAGCTGGCCCTTCTCACCAAACTCACTGCACAACCCACCATAACAGACACAGAAATGGCTCTCATTTCAGCCATTCAGGATAATATGGAATCATGCAAGGTCGCAGCTGATCAGGGAAAACGTACTCGTGAGGATGACGACGAAGACCAAGACCAGGACAACACAGCAAAAAGACACAAGACTGGAAGCGGATCTGGAATTCACATCAACGAGCCAACCGGAACAACAACTTCTTCTCAACCTCCAAAGGCTCCGGAATCTGGTCCAACTACTGATGAGCATCAATTTGAGCATTTCACCACAGAAAATGTGGACTTTCAACCGCAAGATGATCAACCACAATCACCACCAAAGTCACCTCCAAAGTCAAAGCCTTCAAGCAGCAAAAAATCTTCCAAACAAGTCAATGTAGTCTCATGGCTTGATAATGATGACGACATACAAGGCAATGACTGGTTTGATCAACTAGCTAGTGCTCAAATCTAAAAGGACGAAGTATCTAAGGTTGAGGACAGCTCGTTTGCAGTCACTCAACAAATCAAAAGTACACTGAACATCAAAAGGATGACCAAATGGGAACTTCGCCGAATAAAGAATGATGATTTCAATCTTCTCAAAGACAAATCCCAAAGTGCTGCTGAATGATGAAGCAAAAAGTGTACCGCTTTTAGGGGGTCATTTAAGCCCTAAATCGTATTTATTTGATCAAATATTGCCCTAAATCATTCCTTTTGTCATTTTAGGTACTTTGGAGAAGAAATCTGGAAAAGGAAGCATTTTGGACGTTTTTGGAGCATAAAAGTGAAGAAAACGACAAAGTCTCCAAAGTTGCTGGAAAAGTACACTTGACGGCGTCAAGTATTGCTCTTGACGGCGTCATGTCTTGGCAAAAGAGGTGGATATGACAAAATACACGTGACGCGCCAGAGAGTTTTACAATGGAAAGTCTGACGGCGTCACCCTTTAAGGTGATCAAGGCCATCACGGTTTAAGTTAAAGAGAGACGGCGTCAAGCTTTATTATGACGGCGTCAACCCCTGATAGGCCAGAGCGGATTTTGGAGGATTAAAGAGGGACGGCGTCAGGAAGACCATCCGGGAACCCTAGCCACGGCGAGGTGACGGCGTCACCTCCTACAACGTGACGCCGTCAGCCATTAAACTCTATATATAGTTTTGCAATTTTTATTCATTGTGTGCAACTTTGTGAGGATAAACCCTAAGACGAATTTTCTGCCATTTTTAAGGGTTTTATACCCTTGGATCTCCCATGTTTAATTGAAGATAAGTAATCACTTAATCAATCAATATGTCTATGTGTTGTTTGATTATATCTTGTTCTTGTCTTTCGATTAACATGCTAGGCAAGATTTATCTTGTGTTTGCTTAGATCTAATGAAACCTAACTATTGATTATTGGTTATTAGTGTGTTATTAAGTGTATTGGATGATTGTTTATCGATGTTAGGCTTAAGAAAACTGGCTAACCTCCTATACGGTAACTTGCTTGAACGTCTTAAGAAACATGAACCAATGCGTACTAAGGTTTTTATGGTTGTATTTAATGCATGAGCGAATTCTAGTGATCCCATGTTAGGAGCTTCTTAGCCGGCTCGACATAGGAGTGAAGTAGGAGCTTATAGAGTTAGGGAAGTACGTACGCCACCCCACGATTGGTATTAAGGAATACACCCGTCATCCATGCAATTAATACACACTAATCAACCGGTAAATGATAGTTAGGGAGTAAGGAAATCTAAGTAAACACATTTCTCTCCATATAAGTTCCACGACCTTTTTATTTTCAGTTATTTTATTTTATTTGCATTTGTAGTCATTTGGGTTAGTTGACTAGCAACTAATTCCGCCCACTCTTTTAAACCCGAGATTTTACTTGCTTTCATAAAATATAAAAAATACAAAAAGAATCTTCCCTCACCCTTATACCTATTAGAGTAGTTTTTCAATCCTAACGATACTATTCCCCTAGAGAACGATCAATCCCCCGATACTTGCCACTTCACTATACTACATCGGTCAGGTACACTGCCTGGTGGGGATTGCAAGCCTTTTGAGATCCCTCGAGAGGTAAAACCTGTTGTAAGGTCGCAAAACCACGCATCACTGAACTGAAGTATCATCTTGAAAACATTGCTCGTGCAATGTCAAGTGATTTTGACTGGACTAATCCAGACATAATCAGGGTTGATGGCAAAGACAGCAAAAATCGTCCTTATATAACAAACTGGACAAAGCCACTTCCCGTGATACGCAAACATTACACATCAGAAATCCCTTTCCAATTCTTTTTCAACAATGATCTAGAACTTCTCAAGCATGGAGCGTCAAGCAAAACAAAGTATGCAACTTCAATCACCTTCACTCCAGCTGCACATTATTCACAACCAGCCATAGAGTAAGCTGCTCTTCACCAACACCTTTTCATCAAGCAACAAGTGAATTATGATCGTGAAGCAGAACTAGGCATTTATCATTGGTTTGACAAAAGAAAGACATGGTACAAGAGTAAACTTACCGAGACTTTACGTGATAAAGTGTACAGTGACCTCAAGATCATGGCAGTGGTTAGTGTCAGGGGAGTAAAGAGGTATGATTACACTTTCCTCACTGAGATCAACGTCCGAAGACATGACGATAAACTCTACTCGTTCTCAGAAGCAGACTTTCCGGATTTAAGCCTGAATGATATTGAAGACATGTACCTAATGAAAGTACAAGGAAGATTGCATCATCTCACTATCGAACTTCAATATGCTTTCAGTACGGCTATCTGCCATTTCATCAGACGAACGATCATAAAAGAAAGAGTAGAGGATCTTCAGCTGGGAGTGGAAAGTTACCAAAATAAGTTGAATCTTGTTGAGCCTGTCTTACATCTTGAAAACAACCATGATCCTCAATACACCATGAAAAGCCACCCACTCTTTGGTTTCGTCTACAGAAGTGCAACGAACATCAACCGCTTCATGTCATTTCATGAGATCCACAAATTCTGTGACGATACACTGAAGAACGTTCGTGACGGGTTGGTTCTTAGAGTTCGGGATCAAGAATTAGGAAAGTCAAAAAGATGGAATACTGATCAGCTGAGACAAGTGAAGCAGTGCATATGGAAGATCGAGAGAAGACTTTACCGCAGAGATCAGATAAGGAGATTGGAGAGTTATGTTGGCGGTCGTCAATCTTTCCCAATCAGACTATTCCAAAGAACAGATCCGGTGCTCACAATGTTTGGTAAAGGAGGTTAATGTAAGACCTTGATTTAACAATTCATCATTTTTCATTCATCATTCTTACTATATGATTGTGATATTTTGGCTTGTGTACACATAACAGTGCACAACCCGTACCTGTAAAGAAAGGACCCTGAGGTACGCTTCAGTACCTCAATCCTGATCAAAGGAGCGAAAGCTTCTTTCTTATGAGTAGAATTAAAACCAAAATTTTCCAACGTTTTTTTCAGAAATTCTGCTCATAAGAACAAATATTCCCTCATTAAGGGGGAGTATTTGAAAAACATAATCTTTGTTCCAAACCAAAAATGTTCTTGATATTCTTCCCACAAACCTCAAAAATGCATATTTTATTCAAACGTTTTACCAAAAACATCATAAGTATGCTATTTTTGAGGGGGAGAACAAAAACTTGATTAAAATATGGTGTCTCAAATGCTGGAATCTCATAAGTGCTCGACTCAGAATTGACCCTCGAATTGACGATAGAAAAAAGTCAGTAGTCGAAAAGACATGTCCCAGACGGGTAATAATTTCAAGCCAGTTCATCTAGTGATGTAAACGTGTCTCGCAAAGGACGTGTCTGAGTAGAATGTACCGATTTCGAGCGATTTTCCTTGAATGTGATCTGGACGGGTAATAATTTCAAGCTAGTTTACTAGTGATGTAAGCGTGTCTCGCGACGATCATGTTCATTGAAAATTAATCAATTCAAAAAGTGCCAACTCTACCCGACATGTGCAAATTTACTTTAACTATATATGAGCACATGTTAAGGGGGAGTCTTTCTGAAAATCACAAAACTCTCAAAGTGTTAACAAAATATGTTTTTCATAATCATAAACACTTTGAGAGATTTTTTAAAAGGTTTGGTTTATGGCATCAACAGGATAGTCATGGTGTCATTAGGTGACTAAGGTTAGGAATAACCGTCCTATGATCCGCCAGAGCCGGAGGGATCTACCCAAGGACAATACCAATAGTTTAGAACTAGAAAGTCCTAGGTATGATTGAAAAAGGAGATATGAAATGTAAGGAGAAAGAAGGGGTTGAAGAATTAAAAAGAAAAGCAAAGAAAAGGGTGAAAAGAAATAGCCCTCCATTTGTTCAACCTTAGGGCAGACACCGGGTTCAATACATAATCTACTGGTTGACTGAGCATCACCGATATTGAAGTCAAAAGACGTCATGGACCCAATGACGCACTGCACTAAAACCTTCTAAGCCACTCAGGTGTCTCTCAAAAGACACTTGCTTCATTTCACACAGAGAACCCTTCATCATCTATCGACCTCTCACTACGAGATGTGTTGATATTGAAAAGGAGGCACTCTGCTCCACGCCTCCGACGACCAAACAAATATGCACTAATCGAGTCTAGAGCCATGAGATTCATCAAAGATCTCTTAGGAACACTTATTATTACACTGTTGTCTTACATCATGGGCAACAATTGTAAAATTAAGAAGAGTCCTTCGCAGATCTTAGCAATCTGCCGAGAACATTCTTGAGAGAATTCACAATTGTGATTCTCAGTGATAGAATGGAAATCCTGCCAGGATAACATCAAACAACCCTGACAGCAGGTCACTTCGGTAACTCCTTGTGGGTTACGCTTAGTGTTTGTTCCAAAATGGTCTACAATCGTGGGGTGATCTCTAGCGACTCACTGAATCGTGGGTGCACTTCGGTGTGTCCGTGTTAGCCCTTTCGGGGGTATCCGGTTCAGAACGGCCTGGGTTTGGATTAGATAAAGTCTTCACACTATGCTGTTGACGATCTCGAAGTCGGAACCTGTAAGTGCCGGTTGGTTCGTGTTGCTGCTGCTGCTGCTGCTGAGGATCTTGAAGACCTGAAGTTTGACCACCAAGATTCCATCATGCTCACATACTGAAGATATGTTCTCAAAAGACACAGAAACAACAAAAGTTCAAAGATATTAAAGTAAAGTCTAAAGTTCAAGCTCCATAACCTTTCAGAAATCAAAGATTGAAAAGTGAGAACCAGTTGATGAACAAAAGTCAAAGACATAAGAGCATGATGGAAAAGACAAGAAGACGTTGGAGATTGGCAGATCGAGACAACACCATAACATCTCAAGTCAAGAACAAAGAACAAAGATTATCAAGACGTCGGAAGCCAAAGAAGCAAAGATGACGTCGAGCAACGTTGATGACTAAGACTTAGGGGGAGATTGTTAGGAACATGTTTTGTAATTTATCAAGTCTTATCCATTTCCGATAAGATGTTGCTCAATATGGATTCTATGTTAGTGAATTAGAGGTGCGGTCCATTTGGAGTCCATGGGCCAGCCATTTTGCAATTATTCTTCTAGAAGCACCTAAGCACATGTCGCCCTAATTTGTGCCTATAAATAAAAGGCTTAGGTGCTCATCTTACTTTTTGGTTTTCATATTGTATGCGTAACCTCTATCCTTGAATCATTCGAATGAAAATCTTCCATCTTCTCTTCATCTCTTATTCTCTCTATTAGCTTATTTACTTATTCTCTATTCGTAGCTTATACATAAGTAGTAGTACGCATTGTTTAGCTTATTTACGTGGTTGTGTTCGAGTTAAATAGGACCTACACTTGTCTTTTCCTCCCTTTCATTGGTTAATCTTCTTTCTTTGGGTTTTTATTTCCTCCCCTGAGATATTTCCTCCCCTGGATTGCAAATAACATTTCATCCCCTGAGATTAGAAGATCTCTCACCATTTCCTCCCCTGTTTGGAAGATCTCTCACTATCATCTGATCTACCAATTAGAACTTGTTATCAGACAATGTTGTACATGTTGGCCATCAATTCCTTAAGAGTTTAATTTGCTACCCTCATCACTTCTAGGTATGTTAACTCCTATGAGAGGTGATTCATGGGGCAATAACTCATAATCCATCGTTTGATGGGATTTTGAGCCATTTTTATTCCAAAAACATTCTTTTAAAAAACTTTTGCCTTAGCAGTATGTACTTGATTTTATTATGAAAAACCATACTGCTTTCAACCATTTTGAAGGGATTAAGTGTATAACAGACACTTAATCAAAATTTTGGTTTAAAGCAACCTCTGGTTGTGTGAGAACCAATGTTTTCAGTTATAAATAACTGCCTGTGTAAAGATAAACCTATTCAAAAGGCTTTCTTGACAGGGTTTCCAGCTCATAGCAATTGTTGCCTCTAACACAAGTGTTAGATTCACTTTTACTAGCTGTTCTTTCTATCAGATGTCCTTAGACTTGCTCATTATACTTAAAAGTATAAAATGATAGAAAGTGAGTTGAATCAGTTACTTTCTGATCAACTAAGTCATCAATTCAATGTGAAATTTCATAATCAGGTTTCAAGAAAGAAGTTTTAAAGAGGTGTAAATTCCCAAACTATTTCTATCATGAACCTATTATGTCAGCAACTAGTATCATCATTCTGCTGCTTCCATTTCACTTGAAACTTCCTTTGTGTTCAATATTCATACCTAGAATTGTTAGTCTAAAACCCAAAGAACAATGTACAAGGTACTTGCCTTATATTAGATAAACATATGACTAACTGTATGAATAACACAATTTAAATTTGTACTATCAGCACAAACTTTTGTAATAGCAGCATTAACTGATAAAGTTAGCAGTACAACCAAAAATTTATATACAAAAACACATTAGATTGAAAAATTCAAAGATAAAGCATTCCAATACTTGCTACCAAGTACTGAAACCTTCCAACATCAAAAGCTTTTGTTAGCAGATCTGCAAAGTTGTGTTCTGAAGCAATTTTAAGAACTTGAATTAATCTTTTCTCATTGTAGTCTCTTATAAAGTGATGTCTAATTTCAATGTGTTTTGTTTTAGAATGTTTTACTGGATTTTTAATAATGCAAATTGTACTACTATTATCAATATGAATAACAGTGTTCATAAAATTGTACCCATAGTCAAGAAGTTGGTTTTGAAGCTATAGGACTTGAGCACAGCAACTTTCAGCAGCTACATATTCAGCTTCAGTTGTTGAAGTAGCCACAATTGTTTGCTTCTTACACTGCCATGAGATAAGTCTACACCCAAGGAATTGACATCCTCCAGTTGTTGACTTTCTGTCCAAGCTAGCACCAGCATAATCACTATCCGAAAATGCTACCAAGTCAAAAGGTGACTCTCTAGAATACCATAGTCCCAACCTAGGTTGACCCTTGAGATATCTAAAAATTCTCTTGACTGCTGTTAAATGAGAAACCTTTGGAGTTACTTGAAATCTTGCACAAGCACAAACAGAGAATATGATATCAGGTCTTGATGATGTAAGATACATCAAAGAGCCTATCATAGATCTGTAAGTGTGTACATCTACATTGTCTCCATCTAAATCTTTAAGAAGTGGCTTCTCAGAGTCCATTGATGTGCTTGCCATTTTTGAATCAGCAAAGTTGAACTTCCTAAGTATCTCAGCAACATATTTATCTTGACTAATAAATATGCCTTCATATGACTGTTTAACTTGTAAACCCAAAAATAATGTAAGTTCCTCCATGGAACTCATCTGAAACTTATGATGCATAAG
This sequence comes from Artemisia tridentata subsp. tridentata, assembly GCA_021014915.2. Classification (NCBI taxonomy): domain Eukaryota; kingdom Viridiplantae; phylum Streptophyta; class Magnoliopsida; order Asterales; family Asteraceae; genus Artemisia; species Artemisia tridentata. The sequence continues at coordinate 178,192,665 of CP139509.1, forward strand.
CTTCTCAAACTCCAAACACATCTTCTTCCTTGTAGACCCAAAGATAATGTCATCCACATACACCTGCACTAACAGAAGATCCTTCTTGTGCTGTTTGATGAATAGTGTCTGATCAATCTTGCCTCTTTGAAATCCATTTTCAATTAAGTAGGAAGCCAGTGTTTCATACCAAGCTCTTGGTGCCTAATGAAGGCCATATAGAGCTTTTACTACTCTGTACACTTTGTCTGGATGGTCAGGATCAATGAAGCCTGGAGGTTGTGAAACATAAACCTCTTCTTCAATAGTACCATATAAAAAAGCACTCTTGACATCCATTTGATAAACTGAGAAGTTCATAAATGAAGCATAAGCTAAGAAAAGCCTAATTGCCTCAAGTCTTGCTACTGGAGCAAAAACCTCATGATGAAGCGAAAAGTGTACCGCTTTTAGGGGGTCATTTAAGCCCTAAATCGTATTTATTTGATCAAATATTGCCCTAAATCGTTCCTTTTGTCATTTTAGGTACTTTGGAGAAGAAATCTGGAAAAGGAAGCATTTTGGACGTTTTTGGAGCATAAAAGTGAAGAAAACGACAAAGTCTCAAAAATATGCTGGAAAGTACATGTGACGGCGTCAAGCTCTATTGTGACGCCGTCAGCCCTTGATAAGCCAGAGAAATTTTGGAAGATTAAATGGGGACGGCGTCAAGAAGGTCGTCAAGCCTTGATAAGCCAGAGCGGATTTTGGAGGATTAAAGAGGGACGGCGTCAGGAAGACCATCCGGGAACCCTAGCCACGGCGAGGTGACGGCGTCAAGATCTACAACGTGACGCCGTCAGCCACTAAGTTCTATATATAGTTTTGCAATTTTTTGTCATTAGTGTGCAACTTTGTGAGGAGAAACCCTAAGACGAATTTCTGCCATTTTTAAGGGTTTTTATACCCTTGGATCTCCCATGTTTAATTGAAGATAAGTAATCACTTAATCAATCAATATGTCTATGTGTTGTTTGATTATATCTTGTTCTTGTCTTTTAATTAACATGCTAGGCTAGATTTATCTTGTGTTTGCTTAGATCTAATGAAACCTAACCATTGATTATTAGTTGTTAGTGTGTTATTAATTGTATTGGATGATTGTTTATCGATGTTAGGCTTAAAAAAACTGGCTAACCTTCTATACGGTAATTTTCTTGAACGTCTTAAGAAACATGAACCAATGCGTACTAGGTTTATATGGTTGTATTTAATGCATGAGCGAATTCTAGTGATCCCATGTTAGGAGCTTCTTAGCCGGCTCGACATAGGAGTGAAGTAGGAGCTTGTAGAGTTGGGGAAGTACGTACGCCACCCCACGATTGGTATTAAGGAATACACCCGTCATCCACGCAATTAATACACACTAATCAACCGGTAAAAGATAGTTAGGGAGTAAGGAAATCTAAGTAAACACATTTCTCTTAATTTAAGTTTCACAACCTTTTCATTTTCAGTTATTTTATTTTATTTGCATTTGTAGTTATTTGGGTTAGTTGACTAGCAACTAATTCCGCCCACTCTTTCAAACCCGAGATTTTACTTGCTTTTATAAAAAAATATAAAAAATACAAAAAAAAAATCTTCCCTCACCCTTAGACCTATTAGAGTAGTTTTTCAATCCTAACGACACTATTCCCCTAGAGAACGATCAATCCCCCGGTACTTGCCACTTCACTATACTACATCGGTCATGTACACTGCCTGGTGGGGATTGCAAGCCTCTTGAGATCCCTCGAGAGGTAAAACCTTTTGCGAGGGCGCAATCCCACGCATCAAGTTTTTGGTGCCGCTGCCGGGGAGTAGTTATTGCTTAGGTTGAAATTTTATTTTTATTAGGTCTACTCACAAGATTCCTATCAAGTGAGATTTTTTCTTTTTATTTTGTAGCTTTCTCGTAGTCTATCTTTTATTTGTGCTTTTGTTCGTAAAGTTTTTCCATTGACTCTTCTGTTCGCCATTATGGAGAACGTGAATCTACCAAATCCGCGACTAGAGTTTTACATGAAGAAATATAATTTTACTAATTTGGATAAATCAAGATGGTGGAATGAAGTAATGAGAACAGGATCTTACATAGATTTTATTGAGTACCTTGAGAAAGGAGACCAAGTGCATAAAACTTTTGAGGAAATCACCTTAGGAGCCCCATCAAACCCTCAAAATACCTCATTAAGTGAAACCTATGCACCATATGAGCCTTCACCTAGGATAGTTTCTTATGAACCCGACCAAGATTGTGAGATGGTTAATGTTGAACTACCTAGGTGCATGCTTGGATTAGATTTCACCAAGACATATGATGAGTATGAGGAATCCTTTAGGCAAATGGAACATAGTGATCAAGTTATTGAGAATGATTCTTATGAATCGGACCAAGAATTTGAGATGAATAGAAAAGGATTTGAGATACCTAGGTGCATGTTGGGGATAGACTTCAACAAATCACATAATAAGCACATAGGTAATCAAGACAAGATGGAGGATAAAGTAGAAAATCCAAGTCCACCAAGTACTCCACAAAACCCACCATCATTTGAGGCACCCACACCGCCCGTGACTTACCCGGAAGAAGTAGAAGAGACTTTAGGAATCCCGATGGAGGTAGAACCCTTGGACCAAGCACAACTAGAGGATATAGGTTTGAACACTTTTAGTGATGACCTTACTCTTAGTTCTAGGGAATTTCCTAGTGTTGATGAGCCGGAACCTCAACCGTTACACAACTTTTCATCCTTAGATTTACATCTAGGAGACAAAAGAGGAACCGACCCACCCATAAACCAATATTATCCGGGTAGTTTTAGGATGAAGGAAGCCATTCACTCACCCCCTTCACCTCACGTGGCATATTTCCACCCTAAGGGTGTGTATCGCTACTTCCACCCGCACTTAATCCTAAGTGTAGGGAAAACCTCCCCTATTTCCGTTAAATAAGGGTAGAGTCAGGCTCGTGACTCGAACAAAAACAAGCGCTTCTTGGGAGGCAACCCAAGCTTTATTTGTTTGTTTGTTTGATTTTATTTGCTTCCGTATGTATGTTTAATTTTTATTATTATTGATTCATGTTCAAAACTAAATTGTGAAAATGCTTTATCTTGTTTTTAACTTCGTCTTAACTACATATAAAGGTATTTTGCAAAAGATAAGTGTAAGGGAAATCCAAATCGGTTTATTAGAACAAATGAACATGAATCATAACAATAATAAATTAACATACATATTAGTATTTGTTTGAGTCAAATGCTTGTATCGAGTCATAATGATATTTTGCAGGATTTCCAGGAAGTAAGGTATAGGTTTTTCCAGAAATTTTCCGGAAACTTAACATGAGAATTCTGTTCGATCATTTCTGACGGCGTCAGGACTTACAACCTGACGGCGTCAGGTTTTAATTTTCTGAAATTTTTGAAAGTTTTGTTTTCATAAAAAGTTTTTATTAAATCTCTAACTTATAAACTCCAGGAATCTGCAAAATTATCATTCCACAAGCATTATATCCTTATATAGAATTTATCCCGCCGATTTTATGCAGGTTTTCGTGTTTGTTTTCTCAGGTTTAACAGGTTATTTTGGACAAGGAGATGTATGTGGAATCAAGCTTATGGCGATGCTTTAGTCTTGAAGCCTCTACATTCTCTTGGAAGAAGATCTAACCATGTTACCTCTTTATCCTCCAAACGAATCAGGGGAGTATTTGATTTCATTCTTTTACCTTATTTACTTTTGCATCTTGTTATTTGAACATTGGGGACAATGTTCATCTTAAGTGTAAGGGGGGTATAGTACGATACTTTAGAGAATGCTATTACGCTTGATTTTTGTTTGTTTAATGGTAAATGTGTAATAAAACTGAGATAAATACCTGTTAGGGCAATTTTAGTGCCAAATTTAAAATTTTTTACAACATATAGAAGTGAAACTTTGATCTTAATGAGCGTCTCATGGATAGGAAGTTATATGACTAGCACAAAACCGTACCACTAAAAAAATTTTCCACCCCCAAATATGTGAGGTTCGCCCCTAGAATTGGTAGGAAAAGCATTTATGCTATGATGTGTGTACCGGTAGCACTTAGATTCTAGAACTTGCGTTAGGACCATCCCGAGGCCACAAGTGAGACTACATTCGTGTAGTTAGATTTACTACATGATAAGAGGCATTAGGATTAACTCATTGTTTTACACCTGTGTTTTTGTTATAATTACATTGGCTACATTGGTCAAGGAATTCTCCCATACCCTTTGCGTTGTACTCATTTTTAGTACACGATACCCCTAGTACACCCCTCAGAGCCTATCTTTTCGTTTCGACCTTTAAGCATTTTACTTAAAGGAAGAATTTTTTACACCCCACTTAAATGTACACCCAAATCGCCTTAGCCTACCTTGTATGCACTCATTTTTAGTGCATTATTGTGACAATGTTTGTTTAAACCCCAAGTTAATTATCTAATTGATTACATGGTTGCTAAGTCGAGTCATATCCTTGTACATATTGTTTTGGGATGATTGGGACTCATGGGTAAAGTACTAGTGTAATGGAGTAATGGGGAAGAACAACATTATTACCCCCATATGTGCTAAATATTTTAAAAGTACTTCAAGTGTTTCGATTATCTTAATTCGAGTCATTAGAATAGTAATTGTAAAGTTATGTAAAAGTTCAAGTGTAAGGGGAATGCAACGCCCCTATGGTGTATTATTTTGGATGGTAGGGCAAGAGTGTATGAAAAAAAAAAAAAAAAAAAAATCAAGAAAAATACAAAAAAATGAGAAAAAGAAAAGTAGAAAAAACATACGGACTACCATCCCGTTTCATTTTATGTTTATTTTATGTTTTTGTTATTTTGTTTTTAGCTTAAGTCGAGTCTAGTCTTGGCTTAGCAACGCCATATTGTACATGTAATTAATCAAGATCTTTAACTCGCCACCAGTAAAATATCCCTTATCCAACAAATCCGTGTTTATTATATCCCTACACCTAACGTTATAACCCGTTTAAAAGCCCTCTTTGATAGTTTATCTTAGGTGCTTACGCCTAGTGGAGGAGGTTTTTGATCCTTTCCCAAGCCTATGGTAATCTATTTGCTATGACAGGCAGTGAGAGATATTATCCATTTTCATTTATGAGATTTATTTTTATGACACCTGAGAGATGTGAGTATCTAAACACTACTTGTGAGGTGCTAGTTTGTAATCTCCGTGCTTATTATGATTAAAGTGGAACGACTATTTGTCGTAATTACTTTTATATTAGCATTAAATGACCCCTAACTTGTATTTTGATTAGAATAAAAGCGCATTTGCTTGAGGACAAGCAAATCTCAAGTGTAAGGGTATTTGATGAAGCGAAAAGTGTACCGCTTTTAGGGGTCATTGAAGCCCTAAATCGTATTTGTGCCCGGTTCGGTGCAAGTTTTAAATTTATAAGGGGGTGAATTACCGAATCTAATAACAACACATACGAGCAAGTATACTCGTCCGTTGTAGCAAGATTTTGATGGTAAGTCGGGATCGTTCGCAGGGATTTGTGTAGTGAATCGAATTGTAAGTTAAAAGCAACTATCTCAAATAAGTAGTAATGATATGATGAAAATTCAAATGATTAAAAACTACACTTGCTTATACTAGTGTACTACAATTGACTAATATGATTGTGATAACTTTGGAAAACATGTTGATTGTGATAATTAGTTTTGACACTAATCTATTGTTTCTACAAATTAAACCTTCGTCAAGATTTTGATTTATAAAAACAAGCATTAAGTTTAACCAATCAATTCAAGATCAATTCAAGGTTCATGAGTTGGTGTTCCCCAAACACAAAAACAATCTTTTGTCTAATCAAACAAGCTTAGGAAATGGTCAATACAAAAGGTAACCGATTATAGACAAAAGGTCACAATTGAAAGCAAACTATTAATCTCTCGACCTTTAAAGTGGTTTACAATCAATCCGTTTTGATAGACAAAAGCATTTTCATTACAATCACAATTAAGTTCCTTTGTTTAATCAAGAATAGTGGAAAACAACAATCATTCATAGACAAATGATTATAACTAGTGGAATAACAATAGTTCTTTCAACCCTTAAGATTACTAGCACTAGTTAAACTTGATTACCCAAATGTCACTATGAAACTTTATCACAATTGGTTCTTAGAATTGACTTGAAATTGAATTAAAACATGTTATCACAATCATATGCCAATCAATGAATAATACACGTCATCTAAGCAAGTGCACAAAGGCACTAGCCACTCATAGCAAACATAAATGTAAACTCAATATTTTGAACATTAGAAACCATGATTGAAAGTCTTACAATGATTTGGAAATAAGATTACAAGTGAAAGACAATGATTCCACAAGCAATGAAATTGGTATATTCGACTTTCTCCCTTCTCCTGGACTTATGGACGAATTTCTGAGTATTTTTCTCTGAATGGTTCTTTCTCTAGCACTTGTATGTATGTATCTATCTCTCTAGATTGATTGGTATATAAATACTCAACAAATGGTTCCATAAATTGCTCTAACCAAAGGTCTAAGTGCATAAATGCTTCTCTTGCTCCCCAAGTAGTATTGAATGGTTAGAATACTGAAAAGAAGGACCTAGAACCGGATTTATAAAGTCACAATCCTTAATAAAGAAGTCTTGGGTCAAACAGCGACTTCCAACCGATCGGATAGAATGGTCTACCGATCGGTTGGTCTTCTCGGTAAATCCAAATTCACTCCATCCGAATCGGTTGCGGGTGGCGACTGATCGGATGGCTATGGCTGATGAACCAATTTCTTGGACTTTTGCGTACGACTTGTTTCTCGGTTGTAGCTCTTGATTCTTTGATCTTTCCGTTCATCCTTAAGCTTATTAACTCGACTACTCGGACTTTAACTCATTGAAGTACCTTACGGAGCAGAACTTGACACAAGATTCACATGCAATCTCAAATACTTCCTTTTTCCTCATTTTTGCATCTTTTCCATCCATTTTCCTGTCTTTGGCTACAAATGCTTTGCAAACACACTTTGGTACGATTTAGTAACAAAATCATATAAATATAACCACAAAACATATATAAAACTACCAATAACGCTATCAAAAACATGTTAGATTTAGGCGTTATCAAATCCCCCACACTTGAACTTTGCTTGCCCTCAAGCAAATCTAGAAATAAAAACAATTTTCCACATGGTATACACAAATGATTAGGAAAATGTGATGCAAATCTATCAAGCACTAGTACAAGCTAGATTCATCATTTTAAGCTTTTATGGTTGAATCATCGAGATGTTTGACAATACCCAAATGATTTTCTTGCATGATACACATTACTAAACACCTCACGAAAGGAAAATGAAATATAATTCACTCAAACACTCATTTGTATGATTGGTGGAGTATATAAGAGGAATGACACTCATTTGCTCAGTCATGATCTAAATATTACCATAGGCTTGTACAAGAAACAAAACTACACCGAAATGGTGTGAGCGCCAAGTATACATATCAAAGAGGGCTTTTATTCGGGTTTAAGGCTTAAAGGGTAATAAAAGACTAACGCGCCACTATCTCATGCAAAACATAATAGCTCCCTAACAACGAATTCTTGCATTACCAACTAACGGATAGTCACTAGATTGTACCTTGGTTCGCTAACGACGTTACTTGCATAACGGATGGTCGCCAAAATACGCCCTCGATCGCTAACAACGTTAGTCAATTCCTCAAGAAATCGGATGGTCACTACATGTCCATACACTTAATAATTTCACAAAGTCAAAAAAGGTAGGATAAGGCATGTGATATGTTTATGAAATTGATTGAACATAAAACAAAATTAGTCAAAGTCTACGAACCAAATGTTACTAGCTATTTCAAACCAATATCATGCCATTTTGTGAAAAACTCCATACTTCCTTTATTCATACTTGATTCACTTAGCCCATTGGCTTATTCTTGTCACCTTATAGTTGCAATGACTTTTTTTTTTTTTTTTTTTTTTTTTTTTTTTTTTTTTTTTTGACTTGTCATCTTATAGTTGCAATGACTTTTCTTGGATAACAACTTTCGGAGTTTACGCTTTCTTTGAACTTTCATGATTTCACTTAACATCCATCTTGCCAAATAGCTAGCAACCAACCAAGACTTGACTATGGATAAGGCTAGGCTAAAAAGGTGTAAAATCTTTTTGAATTTTTCTGGATTGCATCAAAAGAAAAGATAGGCTCGGCGGGTGTAACTAGGGGTATCTAGCATTAAAGATAAATGCTAACAAATGGGTCCATATGAGTGGTTAACTAGCCAATGTAGCTAGCTAATATAGCATTATATGAAAATGGAAGGCCATTTGGGATAAAACCTAAGATTGCCTCTTATCACGCATATACACTTATATCACAAACGAAATGTGATCTCACAACGGTCTCGTAATGATTTACAAGTACAAGTTCTAGAATAAATAAAATCACCGGCACACTCATAGCAAAAGATCTAAGCATAAAAGATGTATGCTATATATAGAACAGGCTCAAATCCTCACACTTTAGTGGAAAAGGCTATAATCTGTGCTAGCTAATGTTATCGATCCCAGAATGGATTGCAATATTAATCGGGACACATCTCGATTTTTCAAAATTACGGATTTCACCAGTGGATAAATCCAGTTATTCTAGAATATGATCTTTAAAATGAAAAAAGACTAGATTACAAGGGCAAACAAAATTTTAAAATTCAGCTCAAAACTACAATCTATTCTTATTTTCCTATTCACCCCCCCCCCCCACACTTAAGTTAAGCATTGTCCTCAATGTGATAAACGACAAAGAATGAAATAGGGAAATAAGAGAATAAACCGTATTTTCTTCTCAAGAGGAGTCTTGATCCTAGCGTCCAAGCTTCGAAATCATTATCTGCAGTAATCTAAAAACAAAAGAGACACACATACGAAATATATCTTCGCTTTATTCAAAAGATAGTGATACACCCCCACACTTAAGTTCAACTAAGCAATTTAGAAAAACTTTGGGGTTTAATCACAAGAAAATAAAAATGAAAAATAAACATAGCAAACACACGGGTTGCCTCCCGAGAAGCGCTTGTTTTATTAACGAGTCATCAGCCGGACTCGAACTTCTCTCTCTTCATGTTGGTGCTGACTTCTTCTTTTGAAATTTTGGAACGTACAACACATTTCCAATCACTATTCCTTCTCCAGTTTCATCTATGTATTCCAACTTAACTTTCTCCCACGGTCTTGGTAGAACATCATAGATATAACCAGAATCTTCGGCCCACGGAGTGTTTTTCTTGAAATCGGCCGGGAAGGGTGACATAAAGGTTATAGCTTCATATTCTGATTCAGGCGGAATCTCTTGAATAGAAACTTCATTCATCTGCTCCTTGTCATAGTATAACTTAATTCGGTGCCCATTAACAATGAAACTTCCACCATGTTTGTCATGCAATTCAACATATCCGGATGGAAATCCATGTTTCACTGTATACGGTCCGAACCATTTCGGTTTCAGCTTGGGAGCTTTGAACTTATACTTCATGTTAAAAAGCAGAACTTTGTCTCCAGCTTTGAATTCTTTTCTGATTCTTAGCTTTCTGTCATGATAAGCTTTTGTTCTTGCTTTGTAAAGTTTGGAGTTCTCATAAGCTTGTAGTCTAAGCTCATCGAGTTCATGCAATTGCAAAAATCTCTTTTCTCCAGCTACTTTGAGGTCTGGGTTACAGTTTCTTAATGCCCAGTAAGCGCGATGTTCGATTTCGAACGGCAAATGACAAGTTTTTCCATACAACAATCTGTATGGTGTTGTACCAATTGGTGTTTTGTAAGCTGTGCGAAATGCCCACAGAGCATCATCTAGTTTTCTCGACCAAACGGCGGGATTGTCTTTAACCGTTTTTTCGAGTATCCTTTTTAAGGCTCTGTTGGTATTTTTGACTTGACCACTGGTCTGTGGGTGATAAGCTGTAGCGAAATGATGATGAACTCCGTATCGCTTCATAATTTTCTCCATTTGTTTATTACAGAAATGGGTTCCACGATCACTTATCAAAGCTTTAGGAATTCCATAACGAGCGAAAAGCTTTTTGAGAAAATTAACAACTACTCGTGCATCATTTGTGGGTAGAGCTTCCGCTTCAGCCCATTTGGAAACGTAATCAATAGCAACGAGAATATATTCGTATTTGTGTGATTTAGGACAAGGTCCCATGAAATCAATTCCCCAAATATCGAATAATTCACAGACTTGAATGCTCTTCTGAGGCATTTCATCTCTTTGAGAAAGACTACCGGATTTTTGGCAAGCATCACAATTCTTAACAAGAGTATGGGCTTCTTTAAAAATAGTCGGCCAATAGAATCCAGCATCAAAGACTTTTTTAGCGGTGGTGGAAGGACCATAATGTCCCCCAGTTGGGCCATGATGACATTCATCGAGAATTCTTCTCGTTTCAGAACCATAAACACATCTTCTAATCATCCCATCGGGACACATTTTGAAAAGATAAGGTTCTTCCCAATAATAATGTTTAAGATCCGAAAAGAATTTACTTCGTTGGGCATGAGTTAATCCTTTCTTTAGAATTCCTCCAACGAGATAATTTGCATAATTGGCAAACCATGGAATTTCGTTCTCATCATCTGTATCAACAGTCATGAGTGTTTCATCCGGAAAATAATCGTCAATCTCATCTTCTTTTAACTCTTCCAGATTTGGATTTTCTAAACAAGATAGATTATCAGCGGCTAAATTTTCTGCTCCTTTCTTATCTTTGATTTCGATATCGAATTCTTGGAGTAGTAAAATCCATCGGATGAGACGCGGTTTGGCATCTTGCTTCTTAAACAGATATTTTAACGCTGAATGATCGGTGAACACGATTGTTTTCAAAAGTACAAGGTATGATCTGAATTTATTGAAAGCGAAAACAACGGCTAACAATTCTTTCTCTATAACTGTGTAATTCTGTTGAGCATTGTTGAGTGTTTTGCTGGCAAAATATATAGGACGAAAATGTTTCTCTTCTCGTTGTCCTAATACAGCTCCAACAGCAAAATCGCTTGCATCGCACATAAGCTCGAATGGTAGTGACCAATCAGGGGAAACCATAATGGGTGCACTAGTCAGTTGTGTTTTCAATGCTTCAAATGCTTTCATACAGTCTTCATTAAAATCGAAAACAGCATCTTTTTCAAGAAGTTTCGTCATTGGACGAGATATTTTGGAAAAATCCTTAATGAAACGACGGTAAAAACCTGCATGTCCTAGGAAACTTCTAACGGCTTTAACGTTAGTTGGGGGTGGTAATTTGGTAATGACATCGATCTTTGCTTTGTCAACCTCCATTCCTGCGCTGGAAATTTTGTGTCCTAACACAATTCCTTCAGTTACCATGAAATGACACTTCTCCCAATTGAGAACAAGATGTGCAGCTTTACATCTTTCAAGCATTTTATCGAGGTTAGAAAGGCAAGCTTCGAATGAGCTTCCGAAAACTGAAAAGTCATCCATGAAAACTTCCATAGACGTTTCAAGCATATTTTGGAATATGGCAATCATACATCTTTGAAAAGTCGCGGGAGCATTACATAATCCAAAAGGCATACGCCGATAAGCGTAAGTTCCAAAGGGACATGTGAATGTGGTCTTTTCTTGATCAGCTGGATCAATAGGAATTTAAAAATATCCTGAAAAACCATCAAGAAAACAAAATTATTTGTTTCCTGCTAATCTCTCAAGCATTTGATCCATGAAAGGCAAAGGCAAATGATCTTTTCTGGTGGCTTTATTTAATTTTCTATAATCAATACATACTCGCCATCCGGTGACAGTTCTAGTTGGAACTAGTTCGTTTCGTTCGTTGGTCACAACAGTCATTCCTCCTTTTTTCAGAACACAGTGAACAGGACTCACCCAAGGACTATCCTCGATGGGGTAAATGATACCTGCATCAAGAAGTTTGATGATTTCTTTTTTAACAACTTCTTTCATGTTGGGGTTGAGTCGACGTTGTCTTTCTACAACTGGTTTGGCATCTTCTTCGAAATTGATTTTGTGTTTGCAAAAATCAGGACTGATTCCTGGGATGTCAGAAGTTTTCCACGCAAAAGCTTCTTTATGCTTCTTAAGAACTAAAATCAGACATTCTTTCTCAAAATCATTGAGCAACGAAGATATGACTACTGGAAGTAGCGAATTGTCTTCCAAGTAAGCATACTCAAGATTTTTGGGAAGTGGTTTCAACTCAAGATCAGTTGGTGGTTCTTGAAGTGATGTTTTGATCCTCATTTGATCATTAAAACTGATTTCCTCAAAATCTTCTTCTATTATCTCTCCTTCTTCTTCTTCTTCTTCTTCTTCTTCTTCTTCTTCATCAATCTTTACTTCCATAAAATCAGCGAATTCTTTATCAAAAGTTGTTTCACTAATCTTCTCTGAAATAGTCATGAATGGATCAGAATCTTTAAGTAATGCATCCAATTCTTCCTCAGTGACTTCATCGATTACATCAATGTTAAAGCAAGTGTCATCACTGGAATGTGGATATTTCATTGCTTTATCGATTAAAAAGGTGATTCTATCCTCTCCAACTCCAAGATTGAGTTCTTTTCCTTTTACTTTGATGATCGCATCAGCGGTGTTTAGAAAAGGTCTTCCTAAAATAAGGGGTACTCTACTATCTTCCTCCATTTCTAAAATCACAAAATCCACGGGAAAAATGAATTTACCTACTTGGACAAGCATATTCTCAGCAATACCAACAGGATATTGGTAAGTATGATTAGCTAATCGGATACTCATCCTTGTGGGTTTCAAGGTATTGATTGAAAGTTTCGTATACAGCGAATAGGGCATCAAATTAATACTCGCACCTAAGTCGGCTAAAGCATCGCATGTGATGTTGTTTCCTAATATGCATGGAATCAGAAAACTTCCGGGATCTCCGAGTTTTTGTGGAATTTTGTTTTGAACAATAGCTGAACATTCTTCATTGAGAAAGGTAGCGGATATTTGCTCCAACTTGTTCTTGTTGTTAAGAAGTTCTTTCAAAAATTTCCCGTAATTGGGCATTCCGGCTAAAACATCAATGAGGGGTACATTGAGTCTAACTTCTTTGATTATTTCAACAAACTTCTTATAACACTCCTCCATTCTTTCTTTCTTAAGGCTCTATGGATATGGAATTTTTGGAGTGTAAGCCTTAACTGGTGGTTTGGGTTTGGGTTTGGGTTTGGGTGGTGTTTTTGGTGTATTTTCCTTCTTGGATTCTTCATCTTCATCCTCACTATCGAAATTGATAGTTGTGGTATTGTTTGGGTTGGGTGGTGGATCATAAGACAGGCCACTTCTTGTGAATACAGCATTGATATGCTCATTTCTGGTTTGTGGTGGACGATAAGTCTTATCATTCGATGATGATGGTTTTGGGTTGGTTTGGGTGTTACTAGGCAACGAACCTGATGGTCGGGAAGAAATTTGATCAGAGAGTCTCCCAAATTTGTTTTCAAGATCTTGGATAGATGCTTGATGATTTTTCTGACCTTGCTCAACTTTGGTCTTGAGATTGAAAAATTGATTCTTGACGAACTCGTTGGTTGATTTTTGAGCAGTGACAAATTCTCTCATCATTTTTTCAAAATCTGTTTCTTCAGGTTTCTTGTCGGAATTTTGTGAGGTTTGGTTCTCTACTTTTGGTTGGGACTCATGGTTGTTATCCCTTTGTCGGCGATCTTGCCAACTAGCAGAGTTTCGTCCGTAATAATTTCCACGATATCCTCCTCCTCGGTATCCTCCTTGGATGTAATTAGCTTCTCCTTCTTTTGGTTGATCCATAGGTTGATCATCGCATTCTGATGATGGGTGGTTACCTCCACAGTTGTTACAACCATCTCGCATTTCTTTCATCTCTCCTCTAAGATCTTTGTATTGCGAATCGATTTTGGAAACCAAGGTTTCCATTTTCTCCATGAGTTTAGATGAATCAGAACTTTCGGCAAAAGCAACGGTTTTTCTTAAGGGTTTTGTCTTGGCATCTTTTGACCAGTCGAGTTTGAGAAGAACTCGGTCTTCAAGAAATTGGTATGCCTGGTTAGGAGTCTTATAAAGAAAAATTCCTCCAGTATCAAGAATTCCTTGAGATGTTTCATCAAGGCCATGGTAAAAGATTTGGATAATGGTTCCTCGTCCTAAACCATGTCCATGACAACTTCGAAGTAAATCCTTCATACGAAGCCAGGCTTCGACGAGTGATTCGTTAGGATTTTGTGTGAAAGCACGAATTTTCTCCATGAGTCGATCAAACATTGCAGGTGGAAAGAATCGGCTTACAAAAGCTTGCCTCATCTCCTCCCAAGTAGTGATGATTCCTGGTGTTAATTCGTTATACCACACTTTTGCATCTCCAGCAAGTGATGACGGAAAAAGTTTGAGTTTAATGGCATCTACATTTGTATCCCCGTATCGGAACATGCCACAAATTTCAATGAATTCGGCAATGTGTTTGTGAGGATCGGCCCTGAACGGCCATCGAATTGACGGTCTTTGATCATAGAAAGATGGTGACCTTTCACGGTGAAATTGTCACCTAGGTTGACAACAACAATAACAGCTCCAGGGGTGGGTGCTACGGCTCGGTTTGCTTCCCACATGGGTCTATCGTCAGCCATGGGAAAAGGTTGATCAGTGAATGGGTTATAAACGACTTTGGCTTCAAAAAGGTTATCAAAAGTTGGGTTTGGTACTCTTGGTACACGATTGGCTAGTGGAACAAAGGGTGTTCTTCTTCTTCTTCTAGATCTTGTTCGAATCAAACTTTCGGGATTGAAAAGTGGTGGAATTGGTTCTACTCCAGTTGATCGAGTGTTCATACAATTCCCCAACGAATTGAGGCAATGTCTAAACAAACGAGCAAAGAATGAAAACAATTTGAAAAGATCAGAATCGTCCAACCGATCGGATAGAACAGTCTACCGATCGGATAGATCTCTCGGTAAATTTGATTTGAAGGATCCGATCGGATGGAAGTGTCCGCCGATCGGATGGTTCTCTCGGAAAATGAAAATTTTGGAAAACCGATCGGATGGATGAACAACCGATCGGATGGGCAGCTCGGCAAAACTTTTTTTTTTTTACGAAAACTAACTAAACGAGAATTGGACTAAAACTTACAGAAACACGATCAAAATCCCCGGCAGCGGCGCCAAAAACTTGATGTGCCCGGTTCGGTGCAAGTTTTAAATTTATAAGGGGGTGAATTACCGAATCTAATAACAACACATACGAGCAAGTATACTCGTCCGTTGTAGCAAGATTTTGATGGTAAGTCGGGATCGTTCGTAGGGATTTGTGTAGTGAATCGAATTGTAAGTTAAAAACAACTATCTCAAATAAGTAGTAATGATATGATGAAAATTCAAATGATTAAAAACTACACTTGCTTAGACTAGTGTACTACAATTGACTAATATGATTGTGATAACTTTGGAAAACATGTTGGTTGTGATAATTAGTTTTGACACTAATCTATTGTTTCTACAAATTAAACCTTCGTCTAGATTTTGATTTATAAAAACAAGCATTAAGTTTAACCAATCAATTCAAGATCAATTCAAGGTTCATGAGTTGGTGTTCCCCAAACACAAAAACAATCTTTTGTCTAATCAAACAAGCTTAGGAAATGGTCAATACAAAAGGTAACCGATTATAGACAAAAGGTCACAATTGAAAGCAAACTATTAATCTCTCGACCTTTAAAGTGGTTTACAATCAATCCGTTTTGATAGACAAAAGCATTTTCATTACAATCACAATTAAGTTCCTTTGTTTAATCAAGAATAGTGGAAAACAACAATCATTCATAGACAAATGATTATAACTAGTGGAATAACAATAGTTCTTTCAACCCTTAAGATTACTAGCACTAGTTAAACTTGATTACCCAAATGTCACTATGAAACTTTATCACAATTGGTTCTTAGAATTGACTTGAAATTGAATTAAAACATGTTATCACAATCATATGCCAATCAATGAATAATACACATCATCTAAGCAAGTACACAAAGGCACTAGCCACTCATAGCAAACATAAATGTAAACTCAATACTTTGAACATTAGAAACCATGATTGAAAGTCTTACAATGATTTGGAAATAAGATTACAAGTGAAAGACAATGATTCCACAAGCAATGAAATTGGTATATTCGACTTTCTCCCTTCTCCTGGACTTATGGACGAATTTCTGAGTATTTTTCTCTGAATGGTTCTCTCTCTAGCACTTGTATGTATGTATCTATCTCTCTAGATTGATTGGTATATAAATACTCAAAAAATGGTTCCATAAATTGCTCTAACCAAGGGTCTAAGTGCATCAATGCTTCTCTTGCTCCCCAAGTAGTATTGAATGGTTAGAATACTGAAAAGAAGGACCTAGAACCGGATTTATAAAGTCACAATCCTTAATAAAGAAGTCTTGGGTCAAACAGCGACTTCCAACCGATCAGATAGAATGGTCTACCGATCGGTTGGTCTTCTCGGTAAATCCAAATTCACTCCATCCGAATCGGTTGCGGGCGGCGACCGATCGGATGGCTATGGCTGATGAACCAATTTCTTGGACTTTTGCGTACGACTTGTTTCTCGGTTGTAGCTCTTGATTCTTTGATCTTTCCCTTCATCTTTAAGCTTATTAACTCGACTACTCGGACTTTAACTCATTGAAGTACCTTACGGAGCAGAACTTGACACAAGATTCACATGCAATCTCAAATACTTCCTTTTTCCTTATTTTTGCATCTTTTCCATCCATTTTCCTGTCTTTGGCTACAAATGCTTTGCAAACACACTTTGGTACGATTTAGTAACAAAATCATATAAATATAACCACAAAACATATATAAAACTACCAATAACGCTATCAAAAACATGTTAGATTTAGGCGTTATCAGTCATTTAAGCCCTAAATCGTATTTATTTGATCAAATATTGCCCTAAATCGTTCCTTTTGTCATTTTAGGTACTTTGGAGAAGAAATCTGGAAAAGGAAGCATTTTGGACGTTTTTGGAGCATAAAAGTGAAGAAAACGACAAAGTCTCAAAAATATGCTGGAAAGTACATGTGACGACGTCAAGCTCTATTGTGACGCCGTCAGCCCTTGATAAGCCAGAGAAATTTTGGAAGATTAAATGGAGACGGCGTCAAGAAGGTCGTCAAGCCTTGATAAGCCAGGGATGATTTTGGAGGATTAAAGAGGGACGGCGTCAGGAAGACCATCCGGGAACCCTAGCCACGGCGAGGTGACGGCGTCAAGATCTATAACGTGACGCCGTCAGATACTAAGTTCTATATATAGTTTTGCAATTTTTTGTCATTTGTGTGCAACTTTGTGAGGAGAAACCCTAAGACGAATTTCTGCCATTTTTAAGGGTTTTTATACCCTTGGATCTCCCATGTTTAATTGAAGATAAGTAATCACTTAATCAATCAATATGTCTATGTGTTGTTTGATTATATCTTGTTCTTGTCTTTTAATTAACATGCTAGGCTAGATTTATCTTGTGTTTGCTTAGATCTAATGAAACCTAACCATTGATTATTAGTTGTTAGTGTGTTATTAATTGTATTGGATGATTGTTTATCGATGTTAGGCTTAAGAAAACTGGCTAACCTCCTATACGGTAATTTGCTTGAACGTCTTAAGAAACATGAACCAATGCGTACTAGGTTTATATGGTTGTATTTAATGCATGAGCGAATTCTAGTGATCCCATGTTAGGAGCTTCTTAGCCGGCTCGACATAGGAGTGAAGTAGGAGCTTGTAGAGTTGGGGAAGTACGTACGCCACCCCACGATTGGTATTAAGGAATACACCCGTCATCCACGCAATTAATACACACTAATCAACCGGTAAAAGATAGTTAGGGAGTAAGGAAATCTAAGTAAACACATTTCTCTTCATTTAAGTTTCACAACCTTTTCATTTTCAGTTATTTTATTTTATTTGCATTTGTAGTTATTTGGGTTAGTTGACTAGCAACTAATTCCGCCCACTCTTTCAAACCTGAGATTTTACTTGCTTTTATAAAAAAATATAAAAAATACAAAAAAGAATCTTCCCTCACCCTTAGACCTATTAGAGTAGTTTTTCAATCCTAACGACACTATTCCCCTAGAGAACGATCAATCCCCCGGTACTTGCCACTTCACTATACTACATCGGTCAGGTACACTGCCTGATGGGGATTGCAAGCCTCTTGAGATCCCTCGAGAGGTAAAACCTTTTGCGAGGGCGCAATCCCACGCATCACCTCATCATAGTCTATACCTTCTTCTTGTGTGTACCCTTGGGCTACTAATCTAGCCTTATTCCTAATCACTATGCCCCTTTTATCCCTTTTATTCTTGAAAACCCATCTAGTACCAATTACCTTTTCATCCTTAGGTAAATCAACTGGCACCCATACCTTCTGAATCTTGAACTAAAGAAGCTCCTCTTGCATAGCTTCTACCCAGCTTGAATCATCTAGGGCTTTAAGAATGTTCTTTGGTTCTGCCTATGAAAGAAAACATACAAACAAGAAAGAGTTTGAAAACTCATGCTGTTTTGAAGCATAAAGGGCATCAAGAAGCCCTTGTTGGTCTGAAGACGTCAGTTGTTGTCTTGTCTTCACACCTGATTGTACATCTCCAATCACATTTTCCAGGGAGTAGACTTTGTGAATCCTTGTGTGTGGTGTAGAAGGAACTGGATAATCAGGTGGGAGATTGCTCAAATCCACCTCATTTTCTGTTAATTCTGCTTCTTCAGTTAATTTTGCTTCTTCAATTAATTATGCTTCAGCAGTTAATTCTATTTCTTCAGTTAAGTCTGTTTCAGCAGCATTATCAACAGCAGAACTATTTTCTTGTTCCTTTGTTCCATCTTCCTTGTGTTCATCTTCAACATCTTCTTTAGCTTTATCAGAAGAAGATTCACCATTTATTGAAGTTGAATCCACACTTGTACTTGACCATATTGGCATCATCACATAATCTTGATTTGTCTCCTTTTCTAACCTTGCCTCATCTGATGTTTCATCAGCTTTTGAACCTGAAAATTCATTAGTTTCTACAACAATAGGCACATAATTCATTGAATGGGTTAGAGTCTCAAGATCAAATAGCCATTTCGGTCCTTGACCTTCCACATTGGATTTATGCTCTAAAAATTCCACATGTAGGTTTTCCTCTACTTTCTTAGTTCTTAAGTTGTATACTCTAAAAGCTTTGCTATTGAGAGAATATCCAACTAAGAAACCTTCATCTGCTTTACCATCAAATTTTCCTAAATAGTCTAAGGTATTCAGAATTGTCACATGACATCCAAAAGGTCTAAGAAATCCTATTGCAGGAGTTCTACCTCTAAAAAGCTCATATGATGTCTTATTGTGAGGCTTAACAACTAAAACTCTATTCTGGACATAGCAAGCAGTGTTGACTGCTTCAGCCCAAAAAGTTCTAGGTAGCTTAGAGTCAGCTAACATAGTTCTAGCAACTTCTATTAGTGTTCTATTTTTCCTCTCAGCAACACCATTCTGTTGTGGAGTTCTAGCAACACTAAATTCTCTCCTAATACCTTTCTCTTTGCAGAAATCATCCATAACTCTATTCTTAAACTCTGTCCCATTATCACATCTAATGACTTTTACTTTCTTGTCTACTAGGTTTTCTATCTCTGTAATGAAAGTCTTAAGGATGCTAGGTGTCTCATCCTTAGTAGCTAAAAAGAAAACCCATGTAAATCTACTATAGTCATCAGTAATAACTAGACAATATCTCTTATGCTGCATACTTCTAACATTTGTAGGACCAAACAAGTCCATATGAAGCATAAACAATGATTGATTGATAGAGTTAAAAACGTTGGGCTTACAAGTGGCTTTGTGTTGTTTGCTGATGAACTTAAATAAGTACATTTTATTATCATCATTTATCCTATTTATTGGACTTGTTTTACTATATTATGTATGAGGATTGATACTTAATTGTTTACTTTTGTAATTCTCAGGTAAAAACAAGCATTTGGTGAAACTTAGCGATTATGGACTAATAATGGAGCAAAACGTACATAAAGTGGAAGTCTACTGACATGGACAAGATCAAGTCAATTCTGCTCCAGATGCGCCGCATCTCACTATCAACATGCGCCGCATCTCTATCAAGATATCACCAGATACGATCCAAGATACAAGAGGACATGCGCCGCATCCTAATCAAGAGTTACGCCGCATCTTCTGACGGTGTACGAATATTCCTGAATATTATAATCTTGGACCCCACGCGAAGTTAAGTACATGCGCCGCATCTACTTAGCAGATGCGCCGCATCTTCCCTCAGACAGAAACTATAAATACCCCGTAGACCAGACGAATTTAAGAGTTCGAAACCCTAAAACCGAAGTTCGGACAGCAGAACAGAAGGACGAATTCAGTCAAGGAGGCAGCACAAGACACACCCAAATCGAAGATACAAGAGCTGTAAGAAGGTGCTGCATGTATTTAATTCATTAAGTAGTTTTGTTTTATTGTGTTAGCAAACTTTAATTCATCAGGATTGGTGGCTTGTGTAATGTGACAACGGAAAGATTGCACTCCCTTTAATACTTGCTTTCCCATCAATTAAAGTTTATATGTTGATGTCTTTGGTTACTACTTATTAGTGCATTGATAACCTCTGTGTTTATTAGTGGCTTGCGGGCATTTGACTGCGGGACAAGATGTGGCTCCCACGGTTGTTTCTAAATTGATCACTTAGGAATAACTTTTAGACATAAGTAATCATTAAGGGTTTACTCGCCGATAAGAATAGGACCAACGAGAAAGGGTTAACTACATACACTTCATATAAAGCTATCAATAAAACAAGTGACAATCTACTTAATTATAAGGACAGCCCTCTTATTGTCTCGAGTATCTATCTGTGTACGTGTGTGCTACTTGCTGATTCGTGCCTATTGGTTTATTTTATTATTTAATTGCAAACAAAACTGTGCCAGTCTCTCAGGCTGAAACCCCCTTGCGTTAGGATATTAAAATACTGATTAGATTAACGAGATAATACGTTCCACTCTTAGTGATCGACACTCTACTTACCATTATCTTCATACTGACCGGGTACACTGCTCGTTAAGTGTGTGTGTTATTGATAAGTCGGCTAAATATAAATTTAAAACTTGAGTAGGCATTAAAACTGCTAAACCGCAACGACACATCACGCGCATCAAGTTTTTGGCGCCGTTGCCGGGGAGTGAATTGTTATTATCTGTTAATTTGATTAGTATTTTAATTAGGTTTTCTTTTTATTAGATTAATTGCATCATTGTACTATTTTGCATATTTGTTGTATTGTGTGTTAATTGTTTTCTTTTTATTTTTGTGTGTTTATTTTCGTTTGTGTGTGTTTAAATTTTTGTTTTTATTTTTCGTATTTTTCTGTTCTGCTATCGTTGTACTGTGCTAAATCGAACGATACGGCGCATCTGATCTCTCAGATACGGCGTATTGCGTTCAATTTTTTTAATACAACGCGTTTACTTAATTCGATACGACGCATCTTTTCCCCAAGATACGGCGTATCTGTTTTTAATAAGAAAATTTTTCTAAGCGATAAAGTAATACGACGCATCTTCTTTTGAAGATACGGCGTATCTGTTTTTGATAAAAATTTTTCTAAACATTCACGTCATACGACGCATCTGCTTTAGCAGATACGGCGTATCTATTATTTTAATTAAAAACAGTTTGCGAATTATTAAACAGATACGACGTATCGATCTCTGTCGATACGGCGCATCTTACTGAATCAAAAATCTTTTATTTTGAAACGTAACGAAAATACGGCGCATTAACTTTTGTTAATACGACGAATATAATTTGATAAATATAGTTGATTTTTGATATTTACCTTGATCGGTCCGCTACTCTCGTGTGCAAGTTGTTTATTTTCAGGATAAATGATGACTCAAGCATCACCAAGAAGGATTACATTCTGAACCAAACCTAGAGACGCTAGCTAGAGTGACCGAACATAAGACGACAAGAGTGGAGGAAAACTCAGTACTGGTAACATTGAACTTCTTAAATTCTTGAAATAAAATCCCAGGTAAACTCTACGATAATTCAACTGCCCAAAGGAAAGTTCTCTACATTATCATCTCAGTTTTATTATCTATGTTATACATCTGATTCAAATCGTAATCTTAATTTTGCACGCTTAAAAACGATATTTGTTCCTAACCTCGGAATAAACCCTTATCCACTAAACAATAAGATTACAATTATTAATGAAACGTTTATGCCTATTACTCTTATTTTGAATTCATCATGGTGTGCCGTTTTTACCCAAATTTGATGTATAAGGAACTGTGTTGCGGAGGCCAAGGTACGTTCTTCATTTAAATTTCGTTAACTAACATAGAGATACGGCGGATCTAAATATCCAAAGCGCCGTATCCCTGACCAACTAGGACTTATTGACTAGTCAACGGAATTAAATAGATACGGCGCATCCCAATTTTCTAATACGGCGCATCGTGTCGCCCTATAAATACGACGGGAATACGCCGCATAAATACACACAGTTAAGAACACGCACTAAAATTATACTCGAATCCCGATCATTCTTCTTTAATCCGCCTTTAATCCGAGCATTAATCCTTCTCCTAATCACAAATACTAAGGTAATTGTTACATTTCGATTTAATTTTGATTAATACGAAAATTAGGGTTTATAGGATTGAATCGATTCGCGCTTAAACGATATAGGGATATGATTAGAACTTGGCATTGATTATTTCCCCTAAGTTAATTTTAGAATAAGACATCGAATTTGACACTAATTGAATCGAACGAAAATTTAGGTTTTGGGTTTGATTTTGAATATCTAGCGGGAAGGCGAATTAGTAGTGGTGGAATGCGATATTTGAACTGATATAAAGAGTATATAATACTGTGATATTTAATGGTAGTTTACGTCATGGGTACGGATTCTCGATAAACGTGCCTGCCCCTTTATTTTATACTGATATGCTTTTAGATGCGGCGCATCTGGGTTGATTAATGCGGCGTAACGACCTATTTCAAAATTGATAAAATTTTAGATACGCCGTATTGATTAATCCAGATACGACGCATCTCAATACGCCGTATCTATTGTCTTGCATCGCATCTCTTATACCTTATACAGATACGCCGCATTGATTTAATCCAATGCGCCGTATCTACCTATTTTGCAGACTGTTTACTGACTGTGCATATCTATTTCAGATGACATTACTAGAGGTCACACTGAGGCATCAGTGGCTACAGTTCGAAAACATGGGACTTACTCCTGCCACTCTAGAGGATTACTTGCATAGGCTCGACTCGATCTACTTCAAGAAAATATTCAGAGTCCAGGTTTTGAATTTCGACGATGTGGGGTTGATCGGTGGTGGACATGCAGCTGCTAGCTTACAGCGTAGGATGGAGATGGTAGTTGTTGGAGATGATGAGGAGGCTGTGTTTAGATCTAGTGCTTGGGAGAGACTATTTAGGATTGACGAGCCTCTGATTAGGGAGCTTATGCTGGAGTTCTTTAGCACGATTCATTACAGGGAGACGGATGTGGAGATTGATACAGCTGACACACTGGTGTTTAGGTTAGGAGGTGTGCATAGGCAGATGTCGATGAGGCAGTTTATTTTAGCCATGGGACTACACACTGAGGAGGAGCTTGGATCTGCTGGGTTTGCCAGGTATTGGGCTGAGAGTTTACGGGTTGTCCCTGACAGAGGGGTATTCAGTGATTACTGGGTTAGGATTTCTTCGATGGGTGACATTGTTACTTCCACCCCATCCTACACATTGATCAGGGAGCCGATGAGGCGGCTATGTCACCGTTTGATTGCACTCACCATTGCTGGGGGGGTCAGTCACCTGAGAAGGTGACCACTCTGGACCTCTTCCTTTTGAGGAGTATGGATGAGGGGATGTCGGTGAACATCCCCCACTTTTTAGCGCACTACCTCCACCGATCTGCTGCGGGGAGAGATCGGAGGAGCCAGATGACTGGCGGGCATTTTGTTTCGAGGCTGGCCCGCCATTTTGGAGTTATTGGAGCAGAGATCCCAGCTGGGCTGGAGGTTATTGTGGCCCGTCTCCCAGTTATCGATAGAGATTATTTGGTTAGACTCGGGATCTGCCAGGTTGCTGCGGGAGGTCACTTTTGGGCAGCATTAGGGCCCGCCAGAGCTGCAGGGCCAGAGGCGGAGCAGGGAGGACCTCAGGATCCTCCGGCTGCTGCTCCTGCCGACGAGGAGGTGCCACAGGCACCAGTACCCCCACGCACCGTGATTCAGAGACTCGACGCAGTCGAGGGAGAGGTGATGGTACTAAGGAGAGACTTAGAGTGGGTGGTCATGAGTGTGAGCAGACTACTAGAGCAGCAGGGTGTTACACACGTTCGTCCAGATGGTACTGAGGTTGCGGGAGTGACACGTGCATACGAGCGCAGAGTCCGCCAGAGGACTGATGGAGCTAGCACTTCCGGGACCCATCCAGACGACCACACTCACCCATGACCTTACTCTCTTGATTTCATAGACATTGTTCCACACATTATTATTAACTTTTGGATTGTACTTATCGTTATTCTTATGTTTATGTTTAATGTTTCAGTTTATATTTCTTGTTATGTTTGGTGAAGACTGGCATTAAGTTCAGCATGAGAGTACGAGAGGACATACAAGATTAAACCGTGGAACGAGCCATTTTTGCAACAGACTGTTAACAGTCTGTTTGGTTACTACATGCGTCGTATCTGCCTAAACAGATGCGACGCATCCTATCCTTTATTTTGTTTTATTTTCAGTCCAGGCCGCACGAAGATACGGCGCATCTAAATTCTGAGATGCGACGCATCCTCTGCAATGGTCATATCTTATTTTATTTTTCTGCATTTTTATTTTCGACTTTAAAACTATTTATCAGTTTATTTTAATGCGGCGCATCCCTGGTTAAGGATGCGGCGCATCTTTATTCTGATCCGTATTATTCCAGGCTCGATACGGCGTATCTTCTTCAATAAGATACGGCGCATCGACTGACCTGATGATTTTCAGTTTTAATTTTTAAGTTTTATTTTTCCTAACTACTAATGTATTATGCAAGTTTGAACCTTTCTTATCTTAGGTGTGTTTTAAAGTGTTGGTGGTATTATAGTTTCCTGGATTTCCTGTGGATACATCAAGTATGAAGCTTTAACGTTCTAATCCACATGGAAGTTGATTTTTGCTCTTATACTAATGGAGGATCATACGAGCAAATCTCAGGGGAGTTTTTCCGTTCTAATTCTTTTATTTTCCAGTTTTTAACCTTTTATACAAACAACGAGGACGTTGTTTAACTTAAGTGGGGGGATTGGAGAATTAGAACACTTAACACTTACTTGTCCTACTTTTTCAAAAATTATGCTTAAAATGTGCTTAATATATCAAACTTAAATTTTTTTTTTTTTTTTTAGCATGTTTTTGTTTAAGATCTAAGTTACATAACTGCACACATGACATTATTTTCAAAAATTGTGATTTTTCAAAATTCACAAATCTATGAGTGTGCCGGTGACTTGTAAACTTTAGAACTTGGCTTGTATACTATTCGAGACCACCATAATGAGTATTATTTATATAATTGGAATGACTTGTCTAACTTGGTAAAATTCTAGGATTACACCAAATAGCCTTTATATGTTATGTGTTATTGACTAACTACACTGGTTAGTTAACCCCCGTATAAAACCTTTTGTTACTCTCATTTTTAGAGTAAGATACCCCTAGAAAAACACTCAGAGCCATTCCTTTCGTTTCTTACACCTATGTTTAAAATGTTTCGTTACACCTTAAACCTTAGCCTACCCTGTAGATTAGAATCCGTGGTTGGTTAATTGCTATAGGCAGAGTGTGTTTCCTTACATTACCTGTGTTCGCGTGCGTAATTCATTATCTATGGTTAGGTCGGGAAATTGCACAATGCAAATTGGAGTGAAAGTAAATATTGTATATCTTTGAGTTTATTTTTCGTGTGTTTACTACTTTCACTATTACCGTTATTTCTGAAAGTATGAAAAGTATGAATAAAAATTATCCGGAAAGAAAGTTGTAGTGATGTGGTGAAATTTTACACATCTATGTTTTGGTTAAAAAAAAAAAAAAAAAAAAAAAAAAAAAAAAAAAAAAAAAAAAAAATCGAAAAAATGATAAAAGAAAAAGAAAGAAAGAAAAGTTGGATGTTTGATTTAAGCCAACGATGTAGAGTTATGTAAGTGGTCGATATCACCACTATTTGTTGTATTATATCTATGGATTGAATGGGAATTGGCAGTTATGGGAATGCCAATTAAGGTTTTTTCTTTGATTAAGATCTTGTTGAGTATAATTCGTGTCTACCTAAAGCGTGTGTTTCAAGTGTTAAAGCGTGAGTTATTCAATGATATGAGTCTTATTCATGGGATGGTTGGGATAGTGATTAACCACACTTAGGATTTTAATTTATTTGTTTTGTTTTGTTTATTTTTATTTTTACACCAATTTATATCCCAAATGTTATCCATACCCTGTATTGTTCTTTATCCAACCGAACCTTTGATTTATTGAGATTAGGGATTTGAGCAATCTTAAGTATCGTAGTCGTGGATTCGGCTATGTATTTATGATTTTGTCGCCCTTTTTGATATATTATTATTGGTGAAGTTTGGACCTATCTTTAGCCTATTCGAGTTAAGGATTTGAGCAATTGCAAGTATCGTGTTCGTGGATTCGATCATGTATTTGTGATTTTGTCGCCTTTTCTGGAATTTGAGATCGGTAGTGATTAAGAATAATTAACCCTTAAGCCTAAAAACCCTTTTTACCGCTTTAGACTTGTTATTCCTTAGCTTTAGTGGTGGAGATGTGTATACTTGCCAAGCTTATGATAGAATATTCGTCGCGACTGGACAGTTAAACGATTAGATTTGCTTTTATCGACTTATTTTATTTTACTTCTAATTCGTTAAGTGTTTAGTTGTGTGATTATGAAATAAACGAATACATGCTTAAATATAAAAATAAATCCTAATACATCTTTTAGGATACATTTTCATAAATGAAATTCTAAGGTTTACTTGGGGACAAGTAAAGTTCAAGTGGGGGGATATTTGATGAACTCAAATAAGTACATTTTATTACTATCATTTATCCTATTAATTTGACTTGTTTTACTATATTATGTATGAGGATTGATACTTAATTGTTTACTTTTGTAATTCTCAGGTAAAAACAAGCATTTGGTGAAACTTAGCGATTATGGACTAATAATGGAGCAAAACGTACATAAAGTGGAAGTCTACTGACATGGACAAGATCAAGTCAATTCTGCTCCATATGCGCCGCATCTCACTATCAACATGCGCCGCATCTCTATCAAGATATCACCAGATACGATCCAAGATACAAGAGGACATGCGCCGCATCCTAATCAAGAGTTACGCCGCATCTTCTGACGGTGTACGAATATTCCTGAATATTATAATCTTGGACCCCACGCGAAGTTAAGTACATGCGCCGCATCTACTTAGTAGATGCGCCGCATCTTCCCTCAGACAGAAACTATAAATACCCCGTAGACCAGACGAATTTAAGAGTTCGAAACCCTAAAACCGAAGTTCGGACAGCAGAACAGAAGGACGAATTCAGTCAAGGAGGCAGCACAAGACACACCCAAATCGAAGATACAAGAGCTGTAAGAAGGTGCTGCATGTATTTAATTCATTAAGTAGTTTTGTTTTATTGTGTTAGCAAACTTTAATTCATCAGGATTGGTGGCTTGTGTAATGTGACAACGGAAAGATTGCACTCCCTTTAATACTTGCTTTCCCATCAATTAAAGTTTATATGTTGATGTCTTTGGTTACTACTTATTAGTGCATTGATAACCTCTGTGTTTATTAGTGGCTTGCGGGCATTTGACTGCGGGACAAGATGTGGCTCCCACGGTTGTTTCTAAATTGATCACTTAGGAATAACTTTTAGACATAAGTAATCATTAAGGGTTTACTCGCCGATAAGAATAGGACCAACGAGAAAGGGTTAACTACATACACTTCATATAAAGCTATCAATAAAACAAGTGACAATCTACTTAATTATAAGGACAGCCCTCTTATTGTCTCGAGTATCTATCTGTGTACGTGTGTGCTACTTGCTGATTCGTGCCTATTGGTTTATTTTATTATTTAATTGCAAACAAAACTGTGCCAGTCTCTCAGGCTGAAACCCCCTTGCGTTAGGATATTAAAATACTGATTAGATTAACGAGATAATACGTTCCACTCTTAGTGATCGACACTCTACTTACCATTATCTTCATACTGACCGGGTACACTGCTCGTTAAGTGTGTGTGTTATTGATAAGTCGGCTAAATATAAATTTAAAACTTGAGTAGGCATTAAAACTGCTAAACCGCAACGACACATCACGCGCATCATTTGCCTTTAAGACAAGCAATGCATGTTTGATCATTTTCAAATCGTTTTTGAGGTAAACATCTTACCAAACCATTCTTAACAATCTGATTTATGGTTTTTAAATTAATATGACCAAGCCTTCTATACCATAACATTGATTCATCCAATGTGGCCTTTGCAACAAGACAAGTTAAAGCCTTTTTAGGAACAATGTTCTTCATATCAACACTGTATATATTGCCCTTTCTAGAAATTTTAAGAAGTACTTGACTTTCATCAGGCATCTTAAAATCAGGAGAAAGTACAAGACATTCAGTGTCACAGAAAAGAACTTTGTTCTTTTTGTCACACATTTGTGAGACACTAAAAAGATTATACTTTAGCTCTTGTACATAGTACACATCTTCAAAATCTAAATTTCCAGTTTTAATTGTACCTTTACCGGAAATTTTGCCACCAACACCTCCTCCAAAGGTAACATAGCCTCCATCTATTGATTGAAAATCTGAGAGATAAGACTTATTGCCTGTCATGTGCCTTGAACATCCACTATCTGAGTATCCTTGATCCTCTTGTTTATCAGTTGAATGTTCCTACACATTAATAAGGAGTATTAGTTTCCTTTGGGGACCCAAGCCATTACTGACTTGGATCTGCCTCTTGCATCAATGAAATGTAATCTTTTGAGAACAGTTGATGCAACATTGGATTTAAGAACCCAACATGCTGAGGCCTTAACAGCATTTGCCCTGTTTTTCCAAGCAGCAGAATTATCTACTTGCCCAGCAGTATTAACTGCTGGCTTTGCAGTTGTACCCTTAATTTTCCAAACTTGTTTTTGGACCACTGCTTTTGATTGAATGGGCCTTTTAACAATTTTTAATGCATATTTGAAAGTTGATTTTGCATTTTTAACTGCTGGTTTTGGGTAAACAGACTTAAATGGTCTAGCAGACTTAACTTGTTTTAAGCCAGATGATGCGTGGTTTTGTAACCTTACAACAGGTTTTACCTCTCGAGGGATCTCAAGAGGCTTGCAATCCCCACCAGGCAGTGTACCTGACCGATGTAGTATAGTGTAGTGGCAAGTACCGGGGGATTGATCGTTCTCTAGGGGAATAGTGTCGTTAGGATTGAAAAACTACTCTAATAGGTCTAAGGGTGAGGGAAGATTCGTTTTGTATTTTTATATTTTTATGAAAGCAAGTAAAATCTCGGGTTTGAAGGAGTGGGCGGAATTAGTTGCTAGTCAACTAACCCAAATAACTACAATTGCAAATAAAATAAAATAACTGAAAATAAAAAGGTTGTGGAACTTATATGGAGAGAAATGTGTTTACTTAGATTTCCTTACTCCCTAACTATCTTTTACCAGTTGATTAGTGTGTATTAATTGTGTGGATGACGGGTGTATTCCTTAATACCAATCGTGGGGTGGCGTACGTACTTCCCCAACTCTACAAGCTCCTACTTCACTCCTATGTCGAGCCGGCTAAAAAGCTCCTAACATGGGATCATTAGAATTCGCTCATGCATTAAATACAACCATAAAAACCTCAGTACGCATTGGTTCATGTTTCTTAAGATGTTCAAGCAAGTTACCGTATAGGAGGTTAGCCAGTTTTCTTAAGCCTAACATCGATAAACAATCATCCAATACAATTAATAACACACCAACAACCAATAATCAATAGTTCGGTTTCATTAGATCTAAGCAAACACAAGATAAATCTAGCCTAGCATGTTAAATAAAAGACAAGAACAAGATATAATCAAACAACACATAGACATATTGAATGATTAATTGATTACTTATCTTCAATTGAACATGGGAGATCCAAGGGTATAAAACCCTTAAAAATGGCAGAAAATTCGTCTTAGGGTTTCTCCTCACAAAGTTGCACACTAATGACTAAAAATTATGAAAATATATATAGAAAATCAGATCTGACGGCGTCACGTTATAGAGCTGACGCCGTCACCTCGCCGCGGTTAGGGTTTCTTGATGGCCTTCTTGACGCCGTCCCCCTTTAATCTTCCAAAATCCTCTCTGGCGCGTCAAGGGTTGACGGCGTCACACTGGGGCTTGACGCCGTCACAGGTACTATTCCAGCAGATTTAGAGACTTTGTCGTTTTCTTCACTTTTATGCTCCAAAAACGTCCAAAATGCTTCCTTTTCCAGATTTCATTTCCAAAGTACCTAAAATGACAAAAGGAACGATTTAGGGCAATATTTGATCAAATAAATACGATTTAGGGCTTAAATGACCCCCTAAAAGCGGTACACTTTTCGCTTCATCAAATACCCTTACACTTGAGATTTGCTTGTCCTCAAGCAAATGCGCTTTTATTCTAATCAAAATACAAGTTAGGGGTCATTTAACGCTAATATAAAAGTAATTACAACAAATAGTCGTTCCACTTTAATCATAATAAGCACGGAGATTACAAACTAGCACCTCACAAGTAGTGTTTAGATACTCACATCTCTCAGGTGTCATAAAAGTATATCTCATAAATGAAAATGAATAATATCTCTCACTACCTGTCATAGCAAATAGATTACCATAGGCTTGGGAAAGGATCAAAAACCTCCTCCACTAGGCGTAAGCACCTAAGATAAACTTTCAAATAGGGCTTTTAAACGGGTTATAACGTTAGGTGTAGGGATATGATAAACACGGTTTTGTTGGATAAAGGATATTTTACTGGTGGCGAGTTAAAGATCTTGATTAATTACATGTACAATATGGCGTTGCTAAGCCAAGACTAGACTCGACTTAAGCTAATGAAAGAAATAACAAAAAGATAAAATAAACATAAAATGAAACGGGATGGTAGTCCGTATGTTTTTTCTACTTTTTTTTTTTTTTTTTTTTTTTTTTTTTTTTTTTTCCATACACTCTTGCCCTACCATCCAAAATAATACACCGTGGGGGGGTTGTATCCCCCTTACACTTGAACTTTTACATAACTTTACAATTAACTATTCTAATGACTCGAATTAAGATAATCGAAACACTTGGAGTACTTTTAAAATATTTAGCACATATGGGGGTAATAATGTTGTTCTTCCCCATTACTCCATTACACTAGTACTTTACCCATGAGTCCCAATCGTCCCAAAACAATATGTACAAGGATATGACTCGACTTAGCAACCATGTAATCAATTAGATAATTAACTTGGGGTTTAAACAAATGTTGTCACAATAATGCACTAAAAATGAGTGCATACAAGGTAGGCTAAGGCGATTTGGGTGTACATTTAAGTGGGGTGTAAACAAATTCTTACTTTAAGTAAAATGCTTAAAGTTAGAAACGAAAAGATAGGCTCTGAGGGGTGTACTAGGGGTATCGTGTACTAAAAATAAGTACAACGCAAAGGGTGTGGGAGAATTACTTGACCAATGTAGCCAACGTAATTATAACAAAAACACATGTGTAAAACAATGGGTTAATCCTAATGCCTCTTATCATGTAGTAAATCTAACTACACGAATGTAGTCTCACTTGTGGCCTCAGAATGGTCCTAACGCAAGTTCTAGAATCTAAGTGCTACCGGTACACACATCATAGCATAAATGCTTTTCCTACCAATTTTAGGGGCGAACCTCACATATTTGGGGTGGAAAATTTTTTTAGTGGTACGGTTTTCTGCTAGTCATATAACTCCTATCCGTGAGACGCTCATTAAGACCAAAGTTTCACTCCTAAATGTTGTAAAAAATTTTAAATTTGGCACTAAAATTGCCTTAACAGGTATTTCTCTCAGTTTTATTACACATCTACCATCAAACAAACAAAAATCAAGTGCAATTGTATTCTCTAAGGTATCGTACTTTACCCCCCCCCCCCCCTTACACTTAAGATGAACATTCTCCCCAATGTTCAAATAACAAGATGTAAAAGTAAATAAGGTAAAAGAATGAAATCAAATACTCCCCTGATTCGCTCGGTGGATAAAGGGGTAACATGGTTAGATCTTCTTCCAAGGTAATGTTGAAGCTTCATGATTAAAGCATCGCCAAAAGCTTGATTCCACATACATCTCCTTGTCCAAAATAACCTGTTAAACCTGAGAAAACAAACACGAAAACCTGCATAACATCAGCGGGATAAATCTGTATAAGGATATAATGCTTGTGGAATGATTATTTTGCAGATTCCTGGAGTTTATAAGTTAGAGATTTAATAAAAACTTTTTATGATTCCGGAAGAAAAACAAAACTTTCAAAAATTTCAGAAAATTAAAGCCTGACGCCGTCAGAAATGATCTGACAGAATTCTCATGTTAAGTTTCCGGAAAATTTCTGGAAAAACCTATACCTTACTTCCTGGAATTCCTGCAAAATATCATTATAACTCGATACAAGCATTTGACTCAAACAATTACTAATATGTATGTTAATTTAATATTGTTATGATTCATGTTCATTTGTTCTAATAAACCGATTTGGATTTCCCTTACACTTATCTTTTGCAAAATACCTTTATATGTAGTTAAGACGAAGTTAAAAACAAGATAAAGCATTTTCACAATTTAGTTTCGAACATGAATCAATAATAATAAAAATTAAACATACATACGGAAGCAAATAAAATCAAACAAACAAATAAATAAACACACAAAGCAAATAAAGCTTGGGTTGCCTCTCAAGAAGCGCTTTTCTTTATTAACGAGTCTTGTAGCTAGACTCAAAGTCACCGTACATTACGTGACTCCATCATTGGTCACGGTTTCTAGGCCATTCTCATGTCCGATTTTATATTCCGGTCCTAATTTCAAACAATCCTTGTAGAAACCGGATATCCTTTCCATAACATAGTCTACTCATTTACTTCTATCTCCATCATTCCTATAGTAGACTGCTTGCTTAAGCTCCTTCTCAACATTTGACAAGTGTTGGAATTGCTCTATCTTATATGGCATTTGGTAGTTTACCTCATCGGTCTTATCCTTAAATCTAACTATCCCTAAGAAAGGTTCATAAGTCATTCTAGAGACCTCAACAAATGGTTTTCCAAAAACTACTTGAGTTAAGCATGCATCGACTATTGGGTGGATATCTTCTACAATTACAAAGTCGGTGGCATAGGTGAAGTTTCCTACATAAACCGGTAATCCCTTAACTCTTCCCGTGAAGTTACTCATCCAACCCTTATCAGGGAGCATCCTATACCCAAGTTGATTTTTCATTATCAAGTTGTAGTGGGCTCTAGTCAAGATGTTTATGGGCGATCTAAGGTCGATGTAAGCTTTCCACACATGTAAATGTCCGATGTTTCATGGTATGTTGAGATTAGAAGGATCGCCCATGTCTATAATTGGTCTACCTAGGAAGTATGGTGTCTCGAGGTCATCGAATAAGTCTGTATGATATGCGCGCTCTTCCTTAGTGGGTAGCCTATTGAAGTAGTCCTCATCATCATCTACTTTTTCAGTCTCACTTTTCCTAACTTCTTTATCAACCTCGACTTTCTTAACCTCATCCTCAGGTTCACTATTATCCTCATTCCTATCAATTGGTTTAATAGTGACAATGTTGACGAAATGGACATGTTTGGATGAAGAGGGGTCTTTTACTTGGGGACCGCTATTTGTGTTCCTAGCGTCCTTATGTGGAGGTGATAGCACTTGGTTATTGAGGGCTTTCAATAAGTTGTCAATTTTATTGGTTATCTCCGTTTGTTGTTGATTGAATTCGGATTCGAATCTAGCTATCCGAGCTTCTTGAGATGCCATAAATTTGGACATCAATCCTTCAAGATTATTGGTACTACCATAATTGTTGGAAGGATTGTTATTGAAAGTACGGTTCGAGGATGAACCGCTTGATTGGAAACGATTAGGTGGGTTGGAAGAATTGGTTTGTTGTGCGTTTTGGTTTTGTTTCCACCTAAGGTTTGGGTGATTTTTCCATGAGGGGTTGTATGAATCACCGTAGGGGTTTGGCTCGGGTTTGAAAGTGTACCACTTGTCTCCTGCTCCGTCGGTACGCGAGGATGCGTAGTTCGCAAAAGCTTGTTCGGGGAGTTCCATGCAATCACGAGTGTCGTGGGGACCACTACATAATTCACACGAAGAAGTGATTTTGTTCACTTGGCTTGAAGGTTTAGGAGCCTCGTAGGATTTCATAAGAAACTTGACTTGGTCTTCAAGTTCAATGATCCTACGGTCGGAAGTGCTTGAATTGTTCGAAGGCAAAGATATTGCCTTGACCGTTTTATTCAAATCACGGGGATCATTCCAACTTTCGTTGTCATAAAGAGCAAGATCTTCCAGGAGAGGCCCATGATTGTTCCGCACTTAGATCACGTAGCTTACCACCGGCCGATTGGTCAATGGTTTGCCTCGTGGAGAGATTGATGTGGTCATAGAAGATTTGGACTTGGAGCCAAAGTTCTATGCCATGGTGAGGGACTTTTTGGAGTAAGTCCTTGAATCGAGTCCATGCCTCATAGAGGGTTTCGCCTTGACGTTGTTGGAACATCAAGATATCATTCCTTAGCTTGGTAGTTCTTCCTGGTGGGAAAAACTGAGCAAGGAAACGAGTGGTGAGATCATCCCAAGAGGTGATGGATCCTGCGGGTAGACGCTCTAGCCATTGACTAGCTTGGTTCCGCAGAGAGAATTGAAAGAGACGCAGTCGGGTCGTCTCTCGAGTGGCAACATCAAGGTCTATGGAATCAACGATTTTGAGAAAGTCCTTGAGATGTTGATTAGGATCTTCGGAACGAAGTCCATGGAATGCGCATCCGCTTTGCACCAACCGGATGGTGTCGGATCGCAAGGGAGTGACATTGGCTCCTTGAGTGAGCTCAATGGTGTTTCGATAGCCATGGTGGCTAGGACGGGAGTAGTCTCCTAAGGTACGGGCTCTAGGAGGTGGGTGTTGTTGTGGTGGTGGGTTGTTGGGATCGAGGATATTACCACCTTCTATGATGTCGGATGGTAATGGTTACAAACAAAGAAACGAAGAAAAAAGATAGACTAAAGAAAACCTAGAAATATAAAATAAAAATCTCACTAGAAAGGAATCTAGTGAGTAGACCTAATAAAATAAAAATTCAACCTAAACAATAACTATTCCCCGGCAGCGGCGCCAAAAACTTGATGCGTGGTTTTGCGACCTTACAACAGGTTTTACCTCTCGAGGGATCTCAAGAGGCTTGCAATCCCCACCAGGCAGTGTACCTGACCGATGTAGTATAGTGTAGTGGCAAGTACCGGGGGATTGATCGTTCTTTAGGGGAATAGTGTCGTTAGGATTGAAAAACTACTCTAATAGGTCTAAGGGTGAGGGAAGATTCTTTTTGTATTTTTATATTTTTATGAAAGCAAGTAAAATCTCGGGTTTGAAGGAGTGGGCGGAATTAGTTGCTAGTCAACTAACCCAAATAACTACAATTGCAAATAAAATAAAATAACTGAAAATAAAAAGGTTGTGGAACTTATATGGAGAGAAATGTGTTTACTTAGATTTCCTTACTCCCTAACTATCTTTTACCGGTTGATTAGTGTGTATTAATTGTGTGGATGACGGGTGTATTCCTTAATACCAATCGTGGGGTGGCGTACGTACTTCCCCAACTCTACAAGCTCCTACTTCACTCCTATGTCGAGCCGGCTAAGAAGCTCCTAACATGGGATCATTAGAATTCGCTCATGCATTAAATACAACCATAAAAACCTCAGTACGCATTGGTTCATGTTTCTTAAGACGGTCAATCAAGTTACCGTATAGGAGGTTAGCCAGTTTTCTTAAGCCTAACATCGATAAACAATCATCCAATACAATTAATAACACACCAACAACCAATAATCAATATTTAGGTTTCATTAGATCTAAGCAAACACAAGATAAATCTAGCCTAGCATGTTAAATAAAAGACAAGAACAAGATATAATCAAACAACACATAGACATATTGAATGATTAATTGATTACTTATCTTCAATTGAACATGGGAGATCCAAGGGTATAAAACCCTTAAAAATGGCAGAAAAATCGTCTTAGGGTTTCTCCTCACAAAGTTGCATCCTAATGACTAAAAATTATGAGAATATATATAGAAAATCAAATCTGACGGCGTCACGTTATAGAGCTGACGCCGTCACATCGCCGCGGTTAGGGTTTCTTGATGGCCTTCTTGACGCCGTCCCCCTTTAATCTTCCAAAATCCTCTCTGGCGCGTCAAGGGTTGACGGCGTCACACTGGGGCTTGACGCCGTCACAGGTACTATTCCAGCAGATTTAGAGACTTTGTCGTTTTCTTCACTTTTATGCTCCAAAAACGTCCAAAATGCTTCATTTTCCAGATTTCATCTCCAAAGTACCTAAAATGACAAAAGGAACGATTTAAGGCAATATTTGATCAAATAAATACAATTTAGGGCTTAAATGACCCCCTAAAAGCGGTACACTTTTCGCTTCATCACCAGACTTAATTGAAACTGTTTTGGGTGTTGATCTATTAAAAATAGAGTGACTTTTAGGTGTTTGCCTTTCTAGATTTACCCCATTGTTTGCATACCCAGATACCCATTTGATATAGAAAGCTGTAAGATGGTCAAAACTTCCACAAGTAAAACAAGCTTTGTTATAAAATCCAAAGTCATCATTTTGGTGAGACTTGAGGTTATTCCAACTTCTTTGGTCACCTCTAGGCTTGTTTGTGGTTCTATATTGTTCACAATATCTAACTGGTTGCCTAACATGTTTAATGTTGGTTTTAGACCTATCAGTATTTTGTTTGACTATCTTTTGAACACTTGTTCCTGCTTTCTTAACCACTTCAGGTTTAGACATAACCTGTTCATCTTCATCATCATCAGATACCCAGTCTTCAACAACTATAGCATCTGATTTCCTAATAGAAGACACCTTGTCTTCTTGAAGTGAAGTTTTACTTAAACTTTCACTTACTTTCATAGGCTCATTAACAACTACATTGGTTTTTGGTTGTACACCATATTGTAACTTTCGTAGTTGAAATTCAGGTAAGCCTGAGTTTTCTAGGTCAATCCCTGGGGGTTTAGGGATACCTCTATAAGGAGGTGGGACACTCTTATATCCTATTCCTGACTTAGCTCTGTTGATCACTTAACATTCTATCATGTTGGTTACACCTCTAGAAGCATGTTCTAGTGTTTGTGTAGTCAAGTGAATGTTTTCATTTTCCTTTTTGACCCTATCAAAAGCCTCTCTCAAAAGCTTAATTTCTGCATCTCTAAAGAGTATGTCTTGTCTAAGAAGAGCTTTGTCATCAGAAAAAGCAAGTTCATTTTCTTTGTAGTATAGGATCTGCTTTTCTACTGATTCTAAACCACACTTATAATCAATATAGTTTTGATGAGTTTTGCTTAGCTCTTTCTTTTGTTCATCATAATGTTTGATTAAAGTTTGTAATTCTTTAAGAGCAGTGCAAGCATTAGAACAAACTTTATGATTTTGTACCTCAGTAGAGAAAGCCATGAGTGCCATCTGTGAAGAATCCTCTTCTTCATCAGCCATGAAACTCCAATCAAAACCTAGCCCATCAATAGCTACCATAACTTTTGAGATTGGCTCAGAAACATCCCTTGTTTTGGATGTGCTTCCAAAACCTTTGTTCTTGCTATCTTGCTGCCTTGGCCTTCTACATTCTCTTGAGAAGTGCCCCATCATGTGGCAGTTATAGCACTCTATCTTTGACTTGTCAAAACCAGCAGTATCAGTGTTGCTGATTAAGAGCTTCTTCCACGTCCTTTGATAGAACTTCTTGGCTCTCATGCTAAGAAGAGAAATTTGCCATTTTAGGTCCATTTCCACCAGATCATCATCATTGATCTCTTGGAGGTCTTCATAAGTGAGCATAGACCCATCATTTCGACTTGTGAGAAATGCACAACAAGTCTTCTCATCCAAAATACCCATGGTACTGCTTGATGAACTAGCAGCACCAACACCATCAACAACTTTCACCTCTTCACTTGATTTTGAGGTACTAGGAGTTGACATAAATGCCATGTTCCCATTATTAGAACTAGTACCTCCATTTTTCTTCAAATCTTGCTCCACAATCTTAAAGTTGCTATAAAAATCTATCAATTCCATTGTATCAAGGTCTGGTTTATTCTTCCAAACAACAACATGTATAGCCCACTCTTCTGGTAAGCTTCTCAGAAATTTTGAGTTCAAATCTTCTTGAGGTATTTCAACACCAAGAATAGCAAGTTGGCTCACAATATTCTGAAGTCTATTAAACATATGGTCAAGAGATTCATTGTTGGTAGAGGAGAAGTTTTCAAACTGCTGCTTGAGCAATGTCTTGTGGGTTTTCTTGGTGGCTTCATTTCCACCATATCTGGCAACAATAGCTTCAAATAATGACTTGGCATCTTTGAACTTGCTGAAGTTTAAAAGTTGATCATTGGGAATGGTCATCATCAGCATGCTTCTTGCCTTTAAGTCATTTTTCTTCTTTATTCTGTCTTCTACAGATGTTGGGTGTTGTTGCAGAGTTGACACCACTTTGCCGTCCACTGTTGATGTAGTGGTTGTAGGCTGGTAAGAGTTTCCATCTTCAATAATTTCCCAAAGTGCATAGTCTTGCACTTGGAAATATTGCTCTATCCTCAGCCTCCACATCTCAAACTCATTCTGTTTGAGCATGGGTAGTTTTGCAGCAACATTAGTCTGAATAGATTCAACGTCCATTTCTTCTTCTTCTTCTTCTAAATCAACTATATCAGCCTGGCTCTGATACCAATTGAGAGGATTCGATATACTAAATAGGATGTTAGTCCTTTACAACGAGTGTATGTGATATCTTGAGTTAATATGATCAAGTATGCGGAAACTACTTAATCACACTTAGAAGGTTATTTTGGTTATGAAAATGGAACAGTGATGCTTGTGTATATTGAACAATGAACACCGAAAGTATAATACCAAAGGATTCAATATTATTGATAATGTTTATGATTGTTCTTGTTTTTCACAGTTATGAATATGAAAGTTTTATCAAAGGTTTTATTCAACATATAAAACTTAATCACTTAAAGAAGACACACTAGATGGATATACATATGACTAAGCTAAGATCTCCTTTTATAGTCCAAGGAGATCTTTACAATATTGTTAATTCTTGTTAAGTCTTGTCGACCTACTTGCTAGCTTATGTGAGTCAGTAACTAAGATACAACATGTATCTATGTTTACAACTTGTTCTGCGAACATAACATAATGACTGATCACATGGGGTAAGATATTATCTACTGTATATAATTGACTTTAGTATACTTATCCATCCAGCAAGCAGACTTAACTTTAGAAGAGCAGACTTAATTTTGGCACTCACCAGAATTAATCGCTAGACTTAACCACCAGACTTAACCAGCAGACTTAACTTTGAAACTCACCAGACTTAACACTAAAGCTACCAGAATTAATCACTTAAGAGAATTTCCCGATACTTAATCTTCAGAATATTTAATTCCCAATAATAATAATAATAATAATAATAATAATAATAATAATAATAATAATAATAATAATAATAATAATAATAAAGTGACGTTTAAAAAATAATGAT
The DNA here is from genome assembly GCA_021014915.2 of Artemisia tridentata subsp. tridentata. Taxonomy (NCBI): domain Eukaryota; kingdom Viridiplantae; phylum Streptophyta; class Magnoliopsida; order Asterales; family Asteraceae; genus Artemisia; species Artemisia tridentata. Next base: position 178,232,803 of record CP139509.1, read on the forward strand.
GTATCGCGGCTCCCCACTAATTTCTTGTAAATCTTATTAGTTTCTAATAAAGTGATAATAATATATAATAATAATAATAATAATAATAATAATAATAATAATAATAATAATAATAATAATAATAATAATAATAATAATAATAATAATAATAATAAGTTACATGGTTCGTCCTTGTGGTTTAGAGTAAATTTCACTCTGAGTCCCTATTTTTTTTTTGTTGCATCGTTGATCCCTATTTTGAAACTATGTAACACCGGTGGTCCTTATCGTTAACTGTCATTATCTTTTCCGTTAGTAAGTGGCAACGTTAGTCCATTAACCAAACAAGCGTTTGCAACGTTAGTCCTTTTACTAACGGCCGTATATAATTAACTTAAAATTTGGTTTTATTTAAAAAAATTCTTTTCTACAATTTTATACGAGATTTTATACACGATTTTATATACGTTTTCGCTCGTTTTCATACTTTTTAGTCCGTTTTTATACGTTTTCATCTATTTTTATACGTTTACATCTGTTTTTATACGTCTTGGTCTGTTTTTCATATGTATTCATACGTTCTTATACGTTTACGTGCATTAGTCCTACTCAGCTGTCCAGTCCAGCTCAGCTTGCCACGTGGATATTTTTTAGAAAAATACATTTTTTTTCGAAATAATTTTTTTAGAAAAATATTTTATTTCGAAAAATATATTTTTTTTAGAAAAATATTTTTTTTTCGAAATAATTTTTTCGAAAAATATATTTTTTTCTGAAATAACTTTTTTAGAAAAATATTTTTATTTTCGAAAAATATATTTTTTTTAGAAAAATATTTTTTTTAGAATTTTTTTTTTCGAAATAATTTTTTTAGAAAAATATTTTTTTTTCGAAATAATTTTTTTATTCGAAAAATATTCTTTTTTTTGAAAAATATTGTTTTTTCGAAATAATTTTTTTAGCAAAATATTTTTTTAGAAAAACAGATGAAAAGGTATAAGAACGTATAAAAACGTATGAAAACGTAAGAAAAACAGATGAAAAGGTATAAAGACAAACGAAAACGTAAGAAAAACAGATGAATATGTATAAAGACGAACGAAAACGTATAAAGACGGACGAAAATGTGTAAGAAAGGATAAAAACGTATGAATACATATGAAAAACAGACGAAAACGTACAAAAACAGACGAAAACGTATAAAAATGGATGAAAACGTATAAAAACGGACTAAAAAGTATGAAAACGTATGAAAACGGGCGAAAACGTGTATAAAATCGTAGAAAAGAATTTTTTTTTTAAGAAAACCAAATTTTGAGTTAATTATAAATGACCGTTATTAAAAATACTAACGTTGCAAACGTTTGTTTGGTTAATGGACTAACGTTGCCACTTGCTAACGGAAAAAATAATGACAGTTAACGATAAGGACCACCGGTGTTACATTGTTTCAAAATAGGGATCAACGATGCAAAAAAAAAAAAATAGGGACTCAGAGTGAAATTTACCTTAAACCACTGGAACGAACCATGTAATTTACTCTAATAATAATAATAATAATAATAATAATAATAATAATAATAATAATAATAATAATAATAATAATAATAATAATAATAATAATAAGTTGCTTCGACGTTCTGGTATCGTAACCCCTGGGCCTTCCTTTGATGATGCCTTGTGTGATTTTAATGCGAAAATGGAGATTGACCTTTTGAGTAATCCATGTGAGATCGCTGCCCCCAAACTCATGAAGAAACTGGCAGATATATATTTCACACGTGTTACCCGAACTGCCGAATCTACATTTTCTTTATCTACTCAACAGATGGCGTTATGGAAATCGCAAATGGAGGACTACACTTCGGAGTGGCTTAGGGTAGTTCCGATATCTGGGTTGGGTCAGACTATGAATGCTAGGACCTATCGGTGCGTGTTGTGTTATCGGCTTGGTGTTCCCCTATTCTCTGTCCAGATGCCGTGTTCAGCTTGTTCCAGGGTCTTTACTGGGGATATTTATGGGGACCATGCTGTATCTTGTGCTGGTATTATTGGTATTAAACATCGGCATAACATGGTACGTGATGTTCTTGTTGATATATGTTCTCGATCTGGGGTTTCGGCTCGTAAAGAGGTGGACATTGGTCTTTGTGGTGAAAGGGACGTATCCTTACGTCCTGCTGATGTGTTGCTCTACTCGTGGGATGGAGGACTTGATGTATGTGTTGATTTGACTGGATCATCGCCCTTGACGCAAACTAGTTTGGTTGATTTTATGCCGGGTCGTGTGGTGATTGAGGCTGCACAACGTAAACGCGTCAAGTATGAGGCTAAGTGCGCAAGTATTGGATATGGGTTCCTCCCCTTCTCTTTCTCTTCTTTTGGAGAACTTGAGAAGGATGCTGTGACCTTACTGAAGCGTATTCGAAAGTTCTCGATGACTCAAGACATTGGAGCACGTGCTGCTGCACATATTTTTAGTAGGATTAGCTTTTCTATAGCTAAAGGAGTGGGGGCCCAGTTAGTATCTCGGCTCCCCACTAACTTCTTGTAAATCCTTTTTGTTTCTAATAAAGTGATGTTCATAATAATAATAATAATAATAATAATAATAATAATAATAATAATAATAATAATAATAATAATAATAATGAATTCCATGCACTTGTAAACATTCCTCACATTTTGCTATATAATGTTGAATTCAAAAGAATTAGGATTTTGAAGGATTTCATTCAATTTCATTTGCCAACCAAACACCTTATGGAATGGAATTAGATTCCAATTCCATTAGAATTTTAAGGATTCCACGAACCAAACGGGACCTATTCTACCATTGAAAACTTTAAAAACTTTGCAAAAAAGAAAAAAAGAAAATAACACAGTTAAAAATAGTTTAGCACATAAACGGTGGTTAGAACTATACTTTCCAATATTGTTTACATGCATATGCATGAATATACTTTTCCAATCTTACATATACGCTTACACGGTTTAATATACACGTATAGTTAATAGATGACTTTCGAATTGAACTGAAACATTGAATTGACACGGTTTTATATACGATTTGCGTATGTGTACGTATGTGTATATTATCACTAGACGATTACTCGTGCATAGCAACGAGATTTTATAGCGGCAGATAGTTATAATGATACTCTAAATTCGCCAAACGTTACACAAAACACTTAACCAAAATATCAATATAAATATATACTATTATAAAATTCCGTTGCTATGCATGGATAATCATATAGTGTATATTTGTGTACCATGTTTCATATTATTTGTCATGGAAGTGATTCGGGTTCAAGAATTTTCGGGTCTTGATTTATTTGGTTTACGGTTTGATTTTTAGATTAATTTTAAATAAGATAAAGATTTTAAGATTAAGATATTCATGTAATCATGTTTGTCTTACTGGTGTTGTTCCGTTATTTGGATTAAAGTTAAAATTTATGGATGAAAAAGATGGGATTATTTGTCACTTCAATTGGATGAGGTGTTAAATAAGCATGTCAAGAGGTTGAGTTAATCGTTAGAGTACAAATATTTCTTCTTGAAAGGCAATTATTAGAGCACTCGGTGTGGTTAACGTTTTGGTGCGTTAAATTTTAACTTTTGGTGCGTTAAAGTGCGTTAACCACACCAGAGGGTTGCATTAAAGGTGCGTTAACGCCCCTGCGTTAACCCTTTAACGCAACGTTAAGGGTGGGTTTTAAAAAAAATCACTTTTACCCCCTTTATGTTTTTAGTGTTTGGTTAAAAAAAAAAAAAAAAAAAAAAAAAACCTTGGTTTGTAAGCGCGATAACCAAATTCAAATTCAAAATTCAAAATTCAACTACGAGCGGGATAATTTAATTTCAAATTGGAGCGGGATTTATTCAAATTCAAATTTAAGGGTGCCTATATATACAAGACCACCAGAGTTGTTTATCACACACAACTCACACACAGATTCTCAACAGTGTCTCGCAAAGATTTCTCCCAACAATTTCCAACTCACCATGACTTCTCCCAACAATTCCCAACTCAACGTGACTTCTCCCAACAATTCCCAAATGAACACAACTTTTCTCAGCAATTTCCAAATGAACCGGTGAACACTCCACCAAAAGATATCTTTCCGGTGTTCACACCGAAAAATGAACCGGTAAACAATCCACCGGTTGTGGAACACCAACCAAATCCACCGGTTGTGGAACAACAACCAAATCCGTTTGGACTGACTGAGTATGAACTCCGACTTCTGGAGCAAGATGAGGAAGTCAGGAGAGAAACAGAACAACGCGAACTAGAAGAGGAAGCTGCTCGTATGAACCGTGAACACTCCCAACAATTCCCAAATGAACCGGTGAACACTCCACCGAAAGATATCTTTCCGGTGTTCGCACCAAAAAATGAACCGATAAACAATCGACCGGTTGTGGAACACCAACCAAATCCACCCGTTGTGGAACAACAACCAAATCCGTTTGGACTGACTGAGTATGAACTCCGACTTCTGGAGCAAGATGAGGAAGTCAGGAGAGAAACAGAACAACGCGAACTAGAAGAGGAAGCTGCTCGTATGAAGCAGGAGAGAAACTGGTTTGATATTATGGAAGAAAAGTATTATGATGGCAAGTTTAGGTCCTCTTCGAGTGAGGAGGGTTATGTTTCAAATGATTCATTTTCTTAATTTGTAGTTTTAGTTTCTATTAATCGTACTATGTATTGTGTTTTAGCTTTAATGTTTAATGTAATTTGTGTTTTAACTTTAATGATTAATGTAATTCGTGTTTTAAATGTTATGTTAGTTATTAAATGAAGTATTAATTATAGTTTAGAGGTTGATTTTGAAAATAGTTGAGTTAAAGGTGAGTTAAGGGTGAGTTATGATAAGGGGTGTTTTTTTTTAATTAAAGGTGAAAAGGTTAAAGCTGACGTGGCAGTGTGTTAAACTTTAACCCAGAGTTACCATACCTGGTGCTCTTAGAGCATGTGCAATGGTTAACGCACCAAGTGCGTTAAACCTTAACTTTCACTGCGTTAAGGTGCGTTAACCGTTGCAAGGTGCTGCGTTAAGGGTGCGTTAACGCACCTGAGTTAACCCCTTAACGTGGCGTTAAAGTAAGTTGCAATTAAATATATATATATATATATATATATATATATATATATATATATATATATATATATATATATATATATATATTATATATATATATATACCCCTCTAGAGTACTATGTATCCGTTGTGTTTAAAAAAAAAATTCAAAACACCCCCTTGGTTCTTAAGCGGGATAATCAAATTCAAAATTCAACTACAAGCGGGATAATTTAATTTCAAATTCAAATTTCAGGGTGCCTATATATACAACACCACCAGAGTTGTTTATCCCACAACTCACACACAGATTCTCAACAATGTCTCGCAAAGATTTCTCCCAACAATTCCCAACTCACCGTGACTTCTCCCAACAATTTCCAACTCACCGTGACTTCTCCCAACAATTTCCAACTCACCGTGATATTATGGAAGGAAAGTATTATGATGGGGAGTTTAGGTCCTCTTCGAGTAAGGACGGTTGGGTTTCAGATGATTCTTTTTCTTAATTTGTTTAGTTTCTATTAATCGTACTATGTATTGTGTTTTAAGTTTAATGTTTAATGTAATTTGTGTTTTAACTTTAATGATTAATGTAATTCGTGTTTAAAATTCGTGTTAGTTGTTAAATGAAGTATTAATTATAGTTTAGGGGTTGATTTTGAAAATAGTTGAGTTAAATGTGAGTTAAGGGTGAGTTATAATTGCGGGTGTTTTTTTTTAGTTAAAGGTGAAAAGGTTAAAGCTGACGTGATAGTGTGTTAAACTTTAACCCTGAGTGACCATTGCACATGCTCTTAGAAAGGGACAATAATGCACGAAAACAACGTTTTTACATTTCATGTACATAATTTACTGAGCTTAAAAAAAGAATAATAAAAAATAATTTTGCAATCAAAAAAAGTTAGGGGCGCAACTTTTTACTCATTTCCCTTCTATCTCTATTTAAATCCAATATATGTTGAAAAACAAAATTTAACAAGTTAAATGTTTTTTTTTTTTTTTCTTTTTTTTCCTAAAGAAAAAAACAAGACTATAATAATGGAGAATTGATATTCGCACTACAAAAATTAATACACACACCATAATATCAAATCACTGATGCATATGTTACAACATGATATATGCATAATTATGATGTGTGTATCAATTTATGTGGTGTGAGTATAACTCACGACCCTCATACAAAGCCGCGCCCCTTTAATACGATGAAGAGGGGCCACCTTCTTTTATTTTCCGCACCAATCCTTATTTACGGTTGGCAACCAAATAACAACACGTTTATATTTTACAGCGAGATGTATTCAACAATTTCCATACCTACCCATACCTACTAATATGTACAATGATAGGTGCAGTACCATAATAATAACTTTAATACACTGTGGCCCAAATATTTACAGTGATAGGTCCAATACCATATGACTTTTCCAGATATCACGACTTTTCGTCATTCGAAAAAGCTGAAAAAGCTTGGTTTGTTTTCAAGGTATCAGGTGGGCCATTATCGTTAGTGGACTATAAAATGTTCACATTTATACAGAAATAAATTATTTGCAACGTCCCTATCTTTGCTAGCCATTATCGATGGGCAGAGGTGTGCAGAATTCGGGTCTCACCGACAAAAATTAGAAATTGAGACTGAATCGAACTGAAAAAAAATTGAATTGTATCTATAACCGAATCAAATTTGGCAAAAACAAACTGAACCGAATTAAATATTCGGTTTTCGGATTGCATATAGTTTTGGCAAAATGAAAACCGAACCGAATCGAAAACCAAATTCACAAATTATATACTCCGTATATTTTAAACTTATATACATAGAAAAACATTAAAACTCTTTCATTGTATAAATATAACACTTTTTGAGCTTGAGTTTCTTTTTCTTTTTTTTGTGATAAAAATCTAAATAATGAAATAATTAAATTCGAGGTATTCTCATTTTATTCGGTTTGGTTTTTGATTTTACTCAGGTATTTTTTTTAACAAAATCAAATAAGCCAAAAAAACTCCGTAACAAAAGAATAAACACACCTATCTTTGCTAGCCATTATCTTTTGGTGCTAAATACACTTTTGACATTTGATCCATGACCCCGTCAACCATCATGTCTATCAATATTTTAAATATTTTAATACTTATATTTATAGTTATCGCAATATTTTATACATTTTTATATGATATTATATTTGGGACACACTATATGGACGGGTCTACTTTGACCACCGTCCATAGCTGCTACTTTCTTTGGGACGTACTAAATAGACGGGGTCTACCATGGGTCCACCTAACTTTTTGTCTACTGCTACCTTTTGTCTACTGCTACCTTTTTCTGTCTTGGGTCCCACCTTTTGTCTACTGCTACCTTTTTTTGTTTTTTTTTTGTTTTTTTTTTTTTTTTTTTTTTTTTTGTTTTTTGTTTTTAAATAGAAATGTATAATAATTTATTGTATATGTATAATGTTTACTTTCTTTTGTCTACTGCTACTTTTTTTTTTTTTTTTCTTGTTTTGTGGTACCAAATCATTTAATTCCCATGGGTTAGAAAAAGTAAATATTTCCTTTTGCATTTAATTTTTGTCATGTACTTCTTTTTTTACGGGACGTTAAAAAAAAGTTGTATTACAAATTAATTTCGAAAAAAAAAATAATTTTTCTAAAAAATTTAGATTTCGAAAAAAATTAATTTCGAAAAAAAATTTAATTTCGAAAAAAAAATTAGTACTAATTTTTTTTTTCGAAATTAAATTTTTTTAAATTAATTTTTTTTTCGAAATTAATTTCTTTAGAAAAAATAATTTTTTTCGAAATAATTTTTCTTTTTGTCGATTTGTAAAGAAATTAATTTCGAAAAAAAAAATTATTTCGAAAAAAATTATTTTTTCTAACGAAATTAATTTCGAAAAAAAAAATAATTTTTCGAAAAAAAGTCAAATCGACAAAAAATTTATTTTGAAAAAAAAAAGTTTTACAAATCGACAAAAAGAAAAATTATTGCAAGAGTTAGCCCTACATAGGGAGGTTTACACAAACATGTGGTTGCAGATGACTATGGTTGTCGGTACTTTATGTGGAAGGATGAGTTTCAAAGGAGGCACTTTAGTCGAGCCTCTTCTTCAACGCAGTGCTCAGACTGCGTTGCTAACGCTAATAAGATTGACCAGCTTGAAGCAAGAAACAAGCTGTTGATGACAAGAATAAAGACGCTGGAGATGTTGTTGTAGTTATTTAATGTAGCAATATTTAACGTGCTATTATACAAAACATTATACATATACAAAACATTATTAAACACAAATATACAAAACATTATACATATACAATATACAAAACATTATAATATATTTCTATTAAAAAAAAAAAAAAAAAAAAAAAAAAAGACAAAAAAAAAAGAAGAAAAGTACAAATAGCCTATAGCCACCGTTTATATAGTCAAATAGGCACCGTTTATATAGTCCAAGCCCTTTCTTTTTCTGCTGCTCTGCCACTTTACTGCTGCTGCTTTTTATTTTATTTTATTTTATTTTATTTTATTTTGTGGTACCAAAGCATTTAATTCTCATGGGTTAAAAAAAGTAAATATTTACTTTTGCATTTAATTTTTGTCATGTACCTCTTTTTTTCGACAAAAAGGAAAATTATTTAAAAAAAATTTATTTCGAAAAAAATAATTTTTTCTAAAGAAATTAATTTCGAAAAAAAAAATTCTAAAAAAATTAATTTCGAAAAAAAAAATAATTTTTCTAAAAAAATTTAGATTTCGAAAAAAAATTAATTTCGAAAAAAATTAATTTCAAAAACAAATTTAATTTCGAAAAAAAAAATTAATTTAAAAAAAAATTTTAATTTCGAAAAAAAAAATTAATTTCGAAAAAAAAAATTTCTAAAAAAATTAATTTCGAAAAAAAAATAATTTTTCTAAAAAATTTAGATTTCGAAAAAAAATTAATTTCGAAAAAAATTAATTTTTTTTTTCGAAATTAATTTTTTTGACGCTGGAGATGGAGTTAGAATTGGCAAGGAATCCTGAGGATCACGCTTGTCAGTCGAGTGCAAGGCTTCATGATCTTTTAAATGAAATGAATAATCTTCATATGTCGTAGATGTTGTTGTTTTTAAATAATGTGTTGACGTTGTCATTCAATTTAATAATAACAGTTGTTGTTGTAGTTATTTAATGTAGCAATATTTAACGTGCTATTATACAAAAAAATAATTATACAAAACATTATACATATACAAAACATTATTAAACACAAATATACAAAACATTATACATATACAATACATTATTATATATTTCTATTTAAAAAAAAAAAAAAAAAAAAAAAAAAGAAAAAAAAAGACAAAAGCTGACATGAATAGTAAAAGTACAAATAGTCAAAATAGCCACCGTCTATATAAAAATATAGCCACCGTCGATATAACACGAGCCATTATATTTTCCTCCTATGTGTATTTTGAAGCGAATGACGCAGTTGACACATTCGTAGTTATCGCAATATTTTATACATTTTTATATGATATTATATTTTCCTCCTATGTGTATTTCGAAGCGAATGCCGCAGTTGACACATTCGAAAATAATAATAATAAATAAATAAATAAATAAAATTATAAGCACCTCTAAAGTCTAAACATTTTGGCAAGTTTAGCCCTCAACCATTTATTATTGACAATAAACTTATAACTATACTACTAGCATGGTATTCACGCGTTACGATGACTGATTACCATGCAATTAAAATATTTGCCGAAAAATATTTCTAGTTTTATGTTTGGCTTTACAATAACCTTACGGATAAAAACAATTATAGGTTCGATAATTTTAAGCAGTTTCAAATTGGCTCATCTTAATGCCAAGGAACAGTTAAATGTTTAAATTATAAGTAGATCAATACATATTTTTATATACACAAATAGTTATGACAACTTTACTATAGATATTTAGTGTTCGAACTTTCTTAATATTAGTGAATTATAAATATATCTTATAGAGCGACGGCTGCGACGTCGTTTTTGCGCCGTTTACTATTCATTCTACAGTACCCGATAACGATGGGCCTACGTTAGCCCAATCCGTCTCCGATTATCCATATTCCGGTCCAAAAAATATGGTTAGATAAGGATGACGAGATCTAGAAACTTCACCAAGGTACCATCAACACACAGTGACACACACATCCGTGTCAGAGATGATGAAGAAGATGGGGAAGAGAGTCATGATTGGTGATGATGAAGATGAGGTTTATATATATCTTTTCCAAGCTTGATTTACTTAGATTTCCAATTTTCTTTTTATGATTTTTAGTTTTCTTCTTTGATGACATACAGGCGGTTAAAAACACACATAGATTTCTTTTGCGCTTTGGGTTTTTGGTGGAGCAAGATGGGTGCTTAGTTTAGGCGTTTTTGGTGCCGGAGGATTATATTAAAGGTATGTACATGCTTTTACTCCGTGTTTTAAAAATGGAAATTACAGTAAGGAAGCGTTTGGGATTGCTTATAGCTTTCTAATGACGAGGTACTTTTTTTTTAAAGTTTATGGTGTAATTTTTTTTTGTATTTTTTGTAATGTAATGATACTGTTGTTCATATGCAGCAGCCCCATTATCGAAAAAGGACCGTTTGCTCCATCAGTAGCAGTAGCAGGAACAATAACTGGGAAGACGTGGTATGGTGTGGCAAGAGATGCGGCTGTGGCGTTGGAGAATGTGATGAGAGTTCATGGTATGCTGACTGATTTAATCCTATCAGTGAGCTATGAATATATCCTGAGAATTTTTATTGTTGATTATGTGATCCGTTTTAATACGATATGTGTTATGTAATTCTTTAGCGAATAATTGTAAGATTTGCTGATAGAAACAAATAATATTAGAATTGCTTATCTGCATTTTGGTATGGTTAATATTAGAACGGTTTTTTCGAGAAAACGTAATAACACAATAGCAAAAAAAAGCCTAATTATGGATAAATCTGATGTTTTGCCAGACACATCTTGGTTTGGGTTAGGATGGTGTTGCCTTTTGGTTTGGGTGCTAAAAGTTGGTCACTTACTGGATATGCATTAATTTCTTCTGTTTATTACTTTTATTGTTTATTAGGATCATAGTTTTAAGGGTGTGTTTGTTAAGGCTTATACAGTAACCTTATCGCTTATTTGGTCTTCGTCTTATGTTTCATAAGCTCACTATTTGTGGTTTATTTTTAAACTTTTCGCCTTACATAAGCTTATGACCTTATTAAAACATATCTGATGCCACGGCGATTGAACATATCTGATGCCGGATACTTCACAAGTAAAAATTTGGACATCTAATCCTATATTAGCTTAGCTCACTTTAGTGTAGAAGACCAACTGAGGATAAGGTTGCGAATTTGAGCCGGGTTCGGAATAATGGTAATTGCTTATTTGGATTCTTTTTTGTCATGATTATGCCGGTAATGGTTCAAGTAATGAATAAGCTGTTAACTTTATGTAAAGTTTTACGATTTTTTTGCATGAATGATTGTGACAGGTGATAAATAGTAGGAGATTGAATTCTATAATCGGTTTATAATTCGAGTATTGAAGTTGATCTGAAATGATTCATGATGCTAGCAAATTATAAGTTCTTAACTTTGTAAATAATAGTTTGCGTTAGACTAATTCTTTGTAATGTGCTGTTACAGATACTAATCAAATGCCATAGAAGAAATATATTTCCCAGCGTACTAGCGGCTGTAGAATCATATGACCTGTCGCTAGGCTTATGTCTTTTGGTGCCAACTATGGATCAACGCCGCAACTTTTATCCCGTTATATTTGTTTTATGATTATTAAGTCACTTCTTTTACGCCTTTTTACTTACTCAGGTATGCATCCAAATATCACCGGAAATAAGAGGCTGGGAGAGATAGTGACTGAATTGACATCGGTGTTTATAAGCAAAATACATTTGCCGTATGATTGAAGTCTACAGCTATGGGAAATTTGCAACAGCCTAACAACATAACCTATTGAAACATGTGGAGATTATATCATGCTTGTATGGGAAATTTTTTAACTTACTTTGGATATTTAACTATACATATCGCATTGATTGAAACCTGCAGGTATGGGAAATCTGTAACACGCGGATGTCGTGGGTTTGCCAATGTGTGGGATGGAAACAATAAAAAGAGATTGCATCAAGTGTACATAGACGGATCAGATGTTGCAGGTAATAATTCTTGCTTGCGATCTATAGTAGCTGCAATGTGTATTTGAGCGCGGGCTCTTGAAACAAATTATCACGCAATTTGATTCCACAAACCTGCTGCGCAAGAAAGTGGTATGCTTAGTTAAACTTTATGTGATTATATTGTTGCCTGCCGTTTAACTGATGTTACAGCTTAATTAAACTTTACGTGCTTGCTTTTGGTGTAGCTATCAAGTGACGATGGAAAAGGCAGCCATTTTCTTGATATACTATTCCTCCAAGTGTGAGGTAAGTATCAGCAGTAATTTGCTGAATTTTTACGAGTTCACCCCAACTGCTTATGTGATTGTTACGTTTCATACATTACGTTCCGTGTCGCATAACAACAACCGGCAGCGGCAGTTGGCGTATCAATCTATGTTAGATTATGAACAACCGGCAGATTGGTAGTTTTAATTGCACTAACTGTTAACAATTTGTTGCTGTAACAGGTGATACTGACGACCAGCAAACGTGTAGCAGCAGCTCCCACGGGAATAGCAGTTCTACTCTATCTATGGGCCCAGGTAAATGACAAACAATTATTATCTTGAAGTTTAAGACATGTGGACAATTCTACTTAATGAGGAAGAGGTCGTTTATGATCAAAAGTTGCAGCAAATCTTAATATCCTTTGAAATAGGTTGGGTGTAAATATTATATGGGAAATATGATTGCACTTTCTGTATTTTAAGCTATTGGTATGTGCATTGCGTTTCTTTATATGAAATAAGAATTTAATGTATTTTTTATATGTAAATAATTTAATTCATTTTTAAGCTATTGGTATGTAGATTACATTCAGTTTCCTAATTTATACGGACTACATTCAGTTTTCTAATTTGAGTTCATACATTGATTTGTGTTTTGGTTTTCTCTTTTGGTATCTTACCTTTATCTTGATTTTTTTGCTGTTTTTCTTATTCAACATTTGATTTTGTTGGATTTTATATTTCTTTTAACTGATAATGAGACATGAAGATTAGTAACCAAATACAACGCTAAAAGGTTAGTGAATTTTGAACAGTTGGAGCAGAAATTCCAAGAGGAGATCATGAGAACGGTAAATGAGCAGGTTCATCTTGACGATGAAGAGATTGCTAGACACAAAGAGGTTAGTGATTATGTTATTTTGAAAATACATTAACTTTTTGAAATAACTTTTATAAGACTATCATCATGTTCATTTTCACCAATATTAAGAAATTCATCAGTGTGTTGGTTTAGCTGTGCTTCGCATAACTATAGACATCAGTATATAGTTTGGATTACTATGGCCCATATAATGTTTGTATTGCATAGTCAAGTTATTTGTTCAGCTTGGAATTTGTAATTTCAAATGATTTTTTGGATTTACCAGTGTACGTTACATTGGTGTTGCGGCTGCAGTTACTCAAAAGCGGATTTAAAGTAGATTGCCACTCTTAGTAAGCAATCCCAAACACTCCCTTTAGTTGTTTTTCTTTTTCTGATTTTGTATTAATCTTTTTGTTTGCTTTCCTGCGCATATGTGATTTGGTTTGTGCTTGCTGATGACTACCGTTAGGACTCACAAATACGCAAATAATGAGAATCAGTTTAGATGCAGCTACTTAGAAACTGATTATTAGCTGGTATTTGGGTTTTCTACTGTTGTTGCGGAACATAATAAAAAGATAAGTAACTATTCGAGTGTTTGGCAACTCTGCTTATTCAAGGATGTGAGCGATTAAATTATTAGAATTTGATAAGCAGTTTGAATAACCAAGGAGAATGTTACTTTTTGGAAATTCTGCTTAGTAATAAGTTAATAAGCAAATAATCCGAGAATAAGCCCAAATTGCTTATATGAAAATGCCTATTTCACAATCAGTTTGGATGCAGCTACTTAGAAAGTGGTTATTACAAGTGTTGGTGTTTGGATTTTCTACTGTTGTAGCGAAACATGATAAATAGATAAGCAACTATTTAAGTGTTTGGCAACTCTACTCCAAGGATGTGAATAATAAAGTTATAACACACTCCCAAGCTGCTTATCTGAAAAAGCTTATTTCTCCCTTGAAAAAGTAGACAATTAAAATCAGTATAGTTGCAGCTACTTATAAACTGATTATTGAGTATCTATAATCAGATCATGAGAATCATTAAACGCTACACTTTACTCAAACTCGAACTGCATAATTGATCCTTTTGTTTTATCTAAAGGTGGGATGCAAGTATACAAGATGGTGAAGGAAGGATTGAAGGATCATTCTCCTCTAGAACCTACAAATCTGAATGGTAAACCGCGACATACATTAATGATGGAGGAAATGCAAGCTCAGATGGTGAAAATGGAAGAAGATTTGCATATCATAAGGCTCGATGATGAAGATTCAATTTTATGTGCAAAGGATTTGGATCCTCGTAAAGAGGATCCAAGTGAATCCAATGAAAAAGCTACTCCTGAGAAAACTGATGTCAAGAAGGTTTTTATACGGTCACGCTTATGAAAAAGGAGCTTGATTTGGTATTGTAAAATACATATATGTTTACAGGTATCGGTAGATTAGATTGTAGTAATTTGCAGTTTTGTTGTTGTTTTAACTTGCATAAGGTGTGGAACAAACTCTAATGATTTGTTTATAATATATGCTTATATGTAATATGCTGTGGAACGAACGACATCCAAACCAATTTATGTGTACCTGTTATGAAGTTGCTTCCAAGTACCTGTAAGTATCTTTGTTTGCCAGAACGGTGTCATACTGCTACTGCTAGCATTAAAGGTAACAATGGTTTTAATGATGAAGCGAAAAGTGTACCGCTTTTAGGGGGTCATTTAAGCCCTAAATCGTATTTATTTGATCAAATATTGCCCTAAATCGTTCCTTTTGTCATTTTAGGTACTTTGGAGAAGAAATCTGGAAAAGGAAGCATTTTGGACGTTTTTGGAGCATAAAAGTGAAGAAAACGGCAAAGTCTCAAAATTACGCTGGAAAGTACCTTTGACGGCGTCAGGTATTGGTCCAGACGGCGTCATGGCTTGGCAAAAGAGGTGGATATGAAAATTACTCATGATAAGCCAGAGAATTTTGCATGAAAAATCTGACGGCGTCACCCTTTAATGTGATCAAGGTCGTCACGGCTTAAGCTAAAGAGGGACGGCGTCAAGCACTAATCTGACGGCGTCAAGCCTTGATAAGCCAGAGCGGATTTTGGAGGTCTAAAGAGGGACGGTGTCAGGAAGGCCATCCGGAAACCCTAAAAGCGGCGAGGTGACGGCGTCAGGATCTACAACGTGACGCCGTCAGCCCTTAAACTCTATATATAGTTTTGCAATTTTTTGTCATTAGTGTGGAACTTTGTGTGTAACCTTTTGGGAGGAAACCCTAAGACGATTTTAGCAGCTTTTTCAAGGCTTTTTGCCTTGAGATCTTCCATGTTACATTGAAGATAAGTTATCAATTAATCATTCAATATGTCTATGTGTTGTTTGATTCTATCTTGTTCTTGTCTTTTGTTTAACATGCTAGGCTAGGTTTTCTTTGTGTTTGCTTAGATCTAATGAAACCTAGCTATTGATTATTGGTTATTAGTGTGTTATTAGTTGTATTGGATGATTGTTTATCTATGTTAGGATTAAGAAAACTGGCTAACTTACTATACGGTAACTTGCTTGAACGTCTTAAGAAACATGAACCAATGCGTACTAAGGTTTTTATGGTTGTATTTAATGCATGAGCGAATTCTAGTGATCCCATGTTTAGGAGCTTCTTAGCCGGCTCGACATAGGAGTGAAGTAGGAGCTTATAGAGTTGGGGAAGTACGTACGCCACCCCACGATTGGTATTAAGGAATACACCCGTCATCCACGCGATTAATACACACTAATCAACCGGTAAAAGATAGTTAGGGAGTAAGGAAATCTAAGTAAACACATTTCTCTCCACATAAGTTTCATCAACCTTTTCATTTTCAGTTATTTTATTTTATTTGCATTAGTAGTTATTTGGGTTAGTTGATTAGCAACTAATTCCGCCCACTCTTTCAAACCCGAGATTTTACTTGCTTTCATAAAATTATAAAAACATAAAAAAGAATCTTCTCTCACCCCTAGACCTATTAGAGTAGTTTTTCAATCCTAACGACACTATTCCCTGTGGAGAACGATCAATCCCCCGTACTTACCACTACACTATACTACATCGGTCAGGTACACTGCCTGGTGGGGTTGTAAGCCTCTTGAGATCCCTCGAGAGGTAAAACCTGTTGTAAGGTCGCAAAACCACGCATCAAGTTTTTGGCGCCGCTGCCGGGGAATAGTTATTGTTTAGGTTGAATTTTTATTTTATAGGTCTACTCACTAGATTCCTTTCTAGTGAGATTTTTATTTTATTTTTCTAGGTTTTCTTTAGTCTATCTTTTTTCTTCGTTTCTGTGTTCGTAACCATTACCATCCGACATCATGGAAGATGGTAATATCCTTGATCCCAACATCCCACCACCACAACAACCACCACCACCTCCTAGAGCCCGTACCTTAGGAGACTATCCGTCCTAGCCACCATGGCTATCGAAACACCATTGAGCTCACTCAAGGAGCCAATGTCACTCCCCTTGCGATTCGACACCATCCGATTGGTGCAAAGCGGATGCGCATTCCATGGACTTCGTTCTGAAGATCCTAACCAACATCTCAAGGTCTTTCTCAAGATCGTTGATTCTATAGACCTTGATGTTGCCACTCGAGAGACGACCCGACTGCGTCTCTTTCAATTCTCTCTGCGGGACCAAGCTAGTCAATGGCTAGAGCGTCTACCCGCAGGATCCATCACCTCTTGGGATGATCTCACCACTCGTTTCCTTGCTCAGTTTTTCCCACCGGGAAGAACTACCAAGCTAAGGAATGATATCTTGATGTTCCAACAACGTCAAGGCGAAACCCTCTACGAGGCATGGACTCGATTCAAGGACTTACTCCAAAAAGTCCCTCACCATGGCATAGAACTTTGGCTCCAAGTCCAAATCTTCTATGACCATATCAATCTTTCCACGAGGCAAACCATTGACCAATCGGCCGGTGGTAAGCTACGTGATCTAAGTGCGGAACAATCATGGGCTCTCCTAGAAGATCTTGCTCTTTATGACAACGAAAGTTGGAGTGACCCCCGTGATTTGAATAAAACGGTCAAGGCAATATCTTTGCCTTCGAACAATTCAAGCACTTCCGACCGTAGGATCATAGAACTTGAAGACCAAGTCAAGTTTCTTATGAAATCCTACGAGGCTCCCAAACCTTCAAGCCAAGTGAACAAAATCACTTCTTCATGTGAATTATGTAGTGGTCCCCACGACACTCGTGATTGCATGGAACTCCCCGAACAAGCTTTTGCGGACTACGCATCCTCGCGTACCGACGGAGCGGGAGACAAGTGGTACACTTTCAAACCCGAGCCAAACCCTTACGGTGATTCATACAACCCCTCATGGAAAAATCACCCAAACCTTAGGTGGAAACAAAACCAAAACGCACAACAAACCAATTCTTCCAACCCACCTAATCGTTTCCAATCAAGCGGTTCCAACTCGAACCGTACTTTCAATAATAATCCTTCCCACAATTATGGTAGTACCAATAATCTTGAAGGATTGATGTCCAATTTTATGGCATCTCAAGAAGCTCGGATAGCCAGATTCGAATCCGAATTCAATCAACAACAAACGGAGATGACCAGTAAAATTGACAACTTATTGAAAGCCCTCAATAACCAAGTTCTATCACCTCCACATAAGGACGCTAGGAACACAAATAGCGGACCCCAAGTAAAAGACCCCTCTTCATCCAAACATGTCCACTTCGTCAACATTGTCACTATCAAACCGATTGATAGGAATGAAGATAACAGTGAACCTATGGATGAGGTTAAGAAAGTCGAGGTTGATAAGGAGGTTAGGACAAGTGAGATTGAAGAAGTAGATGATGATGAGGACTACTTCAATAGGCTACCCACTAAGGAAGAGCGCGCATATCATACGGACTTATTCGATGACCCCGAGACACCATACTTCCTAGGTAGACCAATTATAAAAATAGGCGACCCTTCTAATCTCAACATACCATGCAACATTGGACATTTACATGTGTGGAAAGCCTACATCGACCTTAGATCACCCATAAACATCATGACTAGAGCCCACTACAACTTGATAATGAAAAATCAACTTGGGTATAGGATGTTCCCTGACAAGGGTTGGATGAGTAACTTCACGGGAAGAGTTAAGGGATTACCGGTTTATGTAGGAAACTTCACCTATGTCACCGACTTTGTAATTGTAGAAGATATCCGCCCAATAATCGATGCATCCTTAACTCAAGTGGTTTTTGGAAAACCACTTGTTGAGGTCTCTAGAATGACTTATGAACCTTCCTTAGGGATAGTTAGATTTAAGGATGTGACCGATGAGGTAAACTACCAAATGCCATATAAGATAGAGCAATTCCAACACTTGTCAAATGTTGAGAAGGAGCTTAAGCAAGCAGTCTACTATAGAAATGATGGAGATAGAAGTAAAGGAGTAGACTATGTTATGGGAAGGATATTCGGTTTCTACAAGGATTGTTTGAAATTAGGACCGGAATATAGAACCGGACATGAGGATGACCTAGAAACCGTGACCAATGATGGAATCACGTAATGTACGTGACTTTGAGTCTAGCTACAAGACTCGTTAATAAAGAAAAGCGCTTCTTGGGAGGCAACCCAAGCTTTATTTGCTTTGTGTGTTTATTTATTTGTTTGTTTGATTTTATTTGTTTCCGTATGTGTGTTTAATTTTTATTGATTCATGTTCAAAACTAATTTGTGAAAATGCTTTATCTTGTTTTTAACTTCGTCTTAACTACATATAAAGGTATTTTGCAAAAGTTAAGTGTAAGGGAAATCTAAATCGGTTTATTAGAACACAAATGAACATGAATCGTAATAATAATAAATTAACATACATATTAGTATTTGTTTGAGTCAAATGCTTGTATCGAGTCATAATGATGTTTTGCAGGAATTCCAGGAAGTAAGGTATAGGTTTTTCCAAAAATTTTCCGGAAACTTAACATGAGAATTCTGTCAGACCATTTCTGACGGCGTCAGGCTTTACAACCTGACGGCGTCAGGTTTAATTTTCTGAAAATTTTTGAAAGTTTTGTTTTCATAAAAAGTTTTTTATTAAATCTCTAACTTATAATCTCCAGGAATCTGCAAAATTATCATTCCACAAGCATTATATCTCTATATATAGAATTTATCCCGCCGATGTTATGCAGGTTTTCGTGTTTGTTTTCTCAGGTTTAACAGGTTATTTTGGACAAGGAAATGTTTGTTGGATCAAGCTTTTGGCGATGCATTAGTCATGGAGCTTCTACATTCTCTTGGAAGAAGATCTAACCGTGTTGCCACATTATCCACCGAGCGAATCAGGGGAGTATTTGATTTCATTCTTTTACTTTTTTTTTCTTTTACATTTGTTATTTGAACATTGGGGACAATGTTCATCTTAAGTGTAAGGGGGGGGGGGTAAAAGTACGATACTTTAGAGAATACAATTGCACTTGATTTTTGTTTGTTTAATAGTAGATGTGTAATAAAACTGAGAGAAACACCTGTTAGGGTAATTTTAGTGCCAAATTTAAAATTTTTTACAACATTTAGGAGTGAAACTTTGATTCTAATAAGCGTCTCACGGATAGGAGTTATATGACTAGCACAAAACCGTACCACTAAAAAATTTTTCACCCCCAAATATGTGAGGTTCGCCCCTAGAATTGGTAGGAAAAGCATTTATGCTATGATGTGTGTACCGGTTGCACTTAGATTCTAGAACTTGCGTTAGGACCATTCCGAGGCCACAAGTGAGACTACATTCGTGTAGTTAGATTTACTACATGATAAGAGGCATTAGGATTAACCCATTGTTTTACACCTGTGTTTTTGTTATAATTACATTGGCTACATTGGTCAAGTAATTCTCCCACACCCTTTGCGTTGTACTCATTTTTAGTACACGATACCCCTAGTACACCCCTTAGAGCCTATCTTTTCGTTTCGACCTTTAAGCATTTTACTTCAAGGAAGAATTTGTTACGCCCCACTTAAATGTACACCCAAATCGCCTTAGCCTACCTTGTATGCACTCATTTTTAGTGCATTATTGTGACAACATTTGTTTAAACCCCAAGTTAATTATCTAATTGATTACATGGTTGCTAAGTCGAGTCATATCCTTGTACATATTGTTTTGGGACGATTGGGACTCATGGGTAAAGTACTAGTGTAATGGAGTAATGGGGAAGAACAACATTATTACCCCCATATGTGCTAAATATTTTAAAAGTACTCCAAGTGTTTCGATTATCTTAATTCGAGTCATTAGAATAGTTATTTGTAAAGTTATGTAAAAGTTCAAGTGTAAGGGGAATGCAACGCCCCTATGATGTATTATTTTCGATGGTAGGGCAAGAGTGTATGTAAAAAAAAAAAAAAAAAAAAAAAAAAAAAAAAATCGAAAAAATCAAGAAAAATACAAAAAAATGAGAAAAAGAAAAATAGAAAAAACATACGGACTACCATACCGTTTTATTTTATGTTTATTTTATGTTTTTGTTATTTTGTTTTTAGCTTAAGATTGAGTCGAGTCTTGGCTTAGCAACATTGTATAGTACATGTAATTGATCAAGATCTTTAACTCGCCACCAGTAAAATATCCTTTATCCAACAAAACCGTGTTTTCCTTTTCCCTACACCTAACGTTGTAACCCATGTAAAAGCCCTCTTTGATAGTTTATCTTAGGTGCTTACGCCTAGTGGGGGAGGTTTTCGATCCTTTCCCAAGCCTATGGTAATCTATTTGCTATGACAGGTAGTGAGAGATATTATCCGTTTTCATTTATGAGATTTATTTTGATGACACTTGAGAGATGTGAGTATCTAAACACTACTTGTGAGGTGCTAGTTTGTAATCTCCGTGCTTATTATGATTAAAGTGGAACGACTATTTATTGTAATTACTTTTATATTAGTGTTAAATGACCCCTAACTTGTATTTTGATTAGAATAAAAGCGCATTTGCTTGAGGACAAGCAAATCTCAAGTGTAAGGGTATTTGATGAAGCGAAAAGTGTACCGCTTTTAGGGGGTCATTTAAGCCCTAAATCGTATTTATTTGATCAAATATTGCCCTAAATCGTTCCTTTTGTCATTTTAGGTACTTTGGAGAAGAAATCTGGAAAAAGAAGCATTTTGGACGTTTTTGGAGCATAAAAGTGAAGAAAACGGCAAAGTCTCAAAATTACGCTGGAAAGTACCTTTGACGGCGTCAGGTATTGGTCCAGACGGCGTCATGGCTTGGCAAAAGAGGTGGATATGAAAATTACTCATGATAAGCCAGAGAATTTTGCATGAAAAATCTGACGGCGTCACCCTTTAATGTGATCAAGGTCGTCACGGCTTAAGCTAAAGAGGGACGGCGTCAAGCACTAATCTGACGGCGTCAAGCCTTAATAAGCCAGAGCGAATTTTGGAGGTATAAAGAGGGACGGCGTCAGGAAGGCCATCCGGGAACCCTAAAAGCGGCGAGGTGACGGCGTCAGGATCTACAACGTGACGCCGTCAGCCCTTAAACTCTATATATAGTTTTGCAATTTTTTGTCATTAGTGTGGAACTTTGTGTGTAACCTTTTGGGAGGAAACCCTAAGACGATTTTAGCAGCTTTTTCAAGGCTTTTTGCCTTGAGATCTTCCATGTTACATTGAAGATAAGTTATTAATTAATCATTCAATATGTCTATGTGTTGTTTGATTCTATCTTGTTCTTGTCATTTGTTTAACATGCTAGGCTAGGTTTTCTTTGTGTTTGCTTAGATCTAATGAAACCTAGCTATTGATTATTGGTTATTAGTGTGTTATTAGTTGTATTGGATTATTGTTTATCTATGTTAGGCTTAAGAAAACTGGCTAACTTACTATACGGTAACTTGCTTGAACGTCTTAAGAAACATGAACCAATGCGTACTAAGGTTTTTATGGTTGTATTTAATGCATGAGCGAATTCTAGTGATCCCATGTTAGGAGCTTCTTAGCCGGCTCGACATAGGAGTGAAGTAGGAGCTTATAGAGTTGGGGAAGTACGTACGCCACCCCACGATTGGTATTAAGGAATACACCCGTCATCCACGCGATTAATACACACTAATCAACCGGTAAAAGATAGTTAGGGAGTAAGGAAATCTAAGTAAACACATTTCTCTCCACATAAGTTTCATCAACCTTTTCATTTTCAGTTATTTTATTTTATTTGCATTAGTAGTTATTTGGGTTAGTTGATTAGCAACTAATTCCGCCCACTCTTTCAAACCCGAGATTTTACTTGCTTTCATAAAATTATAAAAACATAAAAAAGAATATTCTCTCACCCCTAGACCTATTAGAGTAGTTTTTCAATCCTAACGACACTATTCCCTGTGGAGAACGATCAATCCCCCGTACTTACCACTACACTATACTACATCGGTCAGGTACACTGCCTGGTGGGGTTGTAAGCCTCTTGAGATCCCTCGAGAGGTAAAACCTGTTGTAAGGCCGCAAAACCACGCATCACTAGCATTAAAGGTAACAATGGTTTTAATGATCTTAATATTGCTGCTAAATAAAAAGATTTAGGTAACGTATTACTTTCGTCGATCTTAAAAGTAAATCTAGGTGGTGTTTGGAATTGCTCATTTATGTTCGTGCTAAGAAAGTTGGCCTTTATAAGCCCACGATTTTTGCCGGGAGACCTTCTAACATAAACGCGCAACGGTTTCATACTATAAATACGACGAAAAAAAAATCCCCGTGTTGCGGCCGGCCGTCGCTTTGCTTGTTTTGGTATTAAATCACATGTGATACATCATGCGAATTTAAATACTGAAAGAAAATGTGATTTTTTTATTTTATTTTTTGCCAAAAGTATATGAAAGTGCTCATCTATTGAAAATATTAAAATGCTCGTCGCGACAGTACGATTTGTTTTACTTAACGGTTAATGAAATATTTAAAATTTAAAAAATGAGTGTAACTGCACTTTCAAATAGAAATATTAAATAATCTCTCCTTTTTTCCTATAGAAACTAAATGCTTGAGACTTGTCTTTTAATATGCAGGATATTTTTTGTGTATAGATCATCTCTTACCATATATTAAAATTTATTGTTAGTGTTAAAGTTGCTGTTTTGAATAATAATAAGAAAAAAAATAAAAAATGAGCCGTATATATTTATGAGACACATAAGGTCGGATGCAATGGGGGTGAGGCATCAATTTTCACCATCCACCTCACACGCCACCCTTATTGCACATCACCATCTACACGCATGAGGCAATACAAAAAATGGGACGAAAGGTGAGTTGGGTGACCTCTCGGCATTTGTGCAGAGTGAGTGTTTTATTTTATTGTTTATTTGATCTGTGATTGTATGGGGTTTTTTTGTGGGGTATGGTTGCAATGTGAGATTAATAGGGACCAGAGACGAAACTAAAACACTGTTGGTGAGGGGGCACCAACCCCTTTGGTACTTTCTAAGTTACGTCCATGATAGGGACCATTGCACCTGAAGGGTGAAGGGAAATGTGATAGGTTGAATGGTGATGTGGTGCTGAGGTAGAACGTGAAAAAATGGCATTGAAAGGTATCATTACACCTAACCTAAGTTGTCACTATTTTGCTATTTAAAAAAAGGTTTTGTAAAAAAGAGTAAAAAGTAAAACTTATATCTATACGTTTCATGTGACAAGTAAAACATTGGTCCAACTTAATTTTATTGTAATCGTGACATAAATCACTTCATCAATCAGGAGTATAGATTGAACATGTCACCCGTGCATTTAGCCTCGGCCCTTCTTCTCTCATGTTCAATCATGTCCAAAATATGCAATTGGGTGATGATACGCTAACACCCCCTGTAGGGGTGTGTTGACTTTTTGGTGCTGCCGCCGCTTGTACTGTCTGCTTTACGGTTTGTACCATTTGACCAAAATAGGGGGGACCCACCCACTAAGGTCTAGGGGGTGTTACCATAGTAGATCCCTATGCAATTATTGGTAGTGTTCTCGAGGGGCTTAAACGCTTTATAAAAGTGGCTATAAACATTATTACACCCTAAATTTACGTCATATTTAGAGTTATTGTTTATGCAATATACCTCAGTTATATAAATTAAAGGAGTTGATTTGCACACTACACAAAATGATTGGGACTCTATAATTTATTGTGTTTGTACATTTATACCCTCACAGTTACTTTTACATGTTCACCCCTGTGAGGGCATAAATGTCTAAACGCAATAAATTAAAATGTTCAATCATTTTGTGGAGTGCGCAAATCATCTCTCATAAATTAAACACGTTATGTTAAGGATATAATCATAAGAATATATAAGATTATAGGGTTAAAAGTGAAAGTTTGAAACTGTTATCAATAAATATAAATGTTGCAGTTGAATTAGGTAATGTTTGGCCCTGAGCTTTTTGGAGCTTTTTGAGACGATGAGTGGTGAACAATGAGCTTTGAGCTTTTTGATTTTTAGTGTTCGTTTGGCAAACGAGCGGTGAGCTTAGCTTTTTAAGAAAACTTATTTTTCCAATGCTTCTTTAAGAAGCTGTGAGCGGTGAGCAGTCAGCTGTGGCTACAGCTCACTGCTCACTGCTACTGCTCACAGTTAATTTTGCAAAACATAGCCTTAGTGTAAAATGGGCATTACTATTCATCGCATTAATATGTGATAAATTTTGTGCATACATTATAAGTGATTTCTTGTATTTTTCCATTATCTTAGAGGAAAAAACATGTATAGCGTCAACATTCATGATGCTTTTTATAAGAAGGGTAAAGTTATAAAAGTTGAAAAAAAAGGCCAACGATTAAGTAGTGATGTGTTTGTTAAAATAATAATAATAATAATAATAATAATAATAATAATAATAATAATTAAAAAAAAAAGGTGATCTGACTTGGTTAAGAGGTCAACTTATACTCATATTAGCCATCGAACCTTACTGAACACACAGACCACAACTTCTACTCATGTTAGCCATCCAACCTTACTGAACACACAGACCACAACTTCTACTCATGTTAGCCATCCAACCTTACTAAACACATAGACCACAACTTCTACTCATGTTAGCCATCCAACCCGAGACCAACCTAAGTTTTATGTTTGACTTTTAAACCACATGTATGGACTTGCAGAATGCTTTGAATATATTTGTGATGTGGTTAAACATCTAGCAATCCACTAAAATTTGGATCATAATTCATAAACAATCATAATCCTACTTAACAAACAAATAACGCAAATCATTAATAAGAACATTTTTACATTCATCCCACCAAGATCGTTCAAAAAAAAAAAATGATTAACTACACATCCCACATAAACAAACCAAAATACATAAAAACTAAAGTACCATTGACAAACATCCTAGAACCAATTATAAACTACATAGATCATAAAAAAAAGCAAAGACCAGGTAAATCCTCAGCTGCACCACCAGTTCCTGTTGCTCCCTGTACATCTGAAAATACTCCTCGATGTCCTCTTCTAGCGCATTCCTAGCCCTAAGAAGGCCAGGAATGATCTCAATAGATCTTTGGCACATCGGGGGATCAATCCATCCGAATGTCCCACAGTCAGAACCCTAAATCATCCAAACAACAACACAATGAGTCACCATTAATGTAAATAACTCTCTCTAATTCAGTATAACGAGTCTTACCACGATGGGGCAGCAGAAGAACTTTCTTCCTGGATTTCGGTCTGTCCAGGAAGTTTTGATGATAGCAACGTTACCGCAACCTGTAACAATTCACAATTTTGAGGTCATTAATTAATATTTTAAGTTTACTTAATATTTCTATTTTAAGTAAATCACTCTTTCGGATAACTAGATAAGTTATTCCGTGTACGTCGTTAAATGTACATTTAACCTAAACCGACACATGACAATACTCAGTAGATATATTTTTATGCATTTTGGTTTCTTCCCATCATATTTTAAATATACTATTTTTACTTTTTCCATTTTTACTTAAACTTTGTACATTTCGCGTTCTACACATTTTCGTTTTACGTTTTCAACTTTTAAACATCAAGTAATCACCGAACAAGCTCAAGGATCACCTAAAATATCAAAATAGTTTTGTTGTTAAGTTTTAACATTTTTGTAAGTTTGGTATTTTTACGTTACCCGGTTTTAAATTTCGCGTCTTAAAAACTCCACGTTTGCAATTACCGGGATCAGACTATACACTAAATGGTACATTTTATACAAGATACTATAAAAAAAATACCAAAATCTGTTGATGCAAATAATGTTCTAAAAACGTTATTTAAATCTTTCGATAACTTCACGTTTTGAGGATGACAAAATGTGAAAACACATTACGTTAAAATTAACGTAAACGAGTTTTTAATCGAAAGTTCCCGTTTCTACGCAAATCATTCTAGGTATGCACCAACAAATTTACAACTTGACAAATGATCAAAGAAGTGAATTTGTGTTTAAGACATCACATTTTTAATGTGCCAAAACATTTCTTTCAAAAATATACTTTACAAATTATTTTTGAATAATTAAGAAACGTTTTATTGGAAAAATAAGTTCAAAAATCATAACAAGCTATTTTCCCCCCAAAATCAGCTCCAAACTTCCCTAAATAAGTTTTCACCAGAAAAGACAAAAGAGGAGCGTTTTTGTCTGGCACGGTACCACTAAATTTAGTGGTACCGTGTGTGATTTAGTGGAGCCGTGTCTTCATAATGGTCAGATTTTTTCTGCCTATAAATACCAGCCCACTTCACAGATTTTGGGTATCCTTTTTCACACAGAACTTTCTGAGTTTAATACTCTCACCACATCTTTTCTTCTTGATCATTTAGTTTAGTTTTCTTTTGTTTAAAGAGTGATCCAATCATCCAACCAAGTGATCACCTTCATCCCTCTTCTAGTGCAAGAGAAGAACTCAAGGTATCCAAGAAGATACAAGATTTGTAGTTGTAGTTAGAGCACTTGTAACATTTGTTACACACTTGCTGTATCCTTGTATACATCAAGATCATTTTTCTTTTGAGAGAGTGTGAGAGAAGATCATTGTGATCTTATAGAGATATTGAATATCTCTTGTAGCTTGTGAGCTAGAGTGTTGATAAAGTTGATCAAGGGTAGATAGGATAGATTGAATCAAGTGAGGGTTGATCATTGTGATCTTGTCGAGATCTTGGAGATCTCTTGAAGCCATTGGGCTTGTGTGATTGATCAAGTGGATCAAGGGTAGATCGGGTAGATCGAGTCTTGTGTGTTGAGTGTGTGAAGTAGAAAGGATCAAGTGGATCGTGGTAGATTGGTGCTAGCTAAGATTAGCACTCGACATCTAGCTTAGTGTCAGAAATAGGATAAGCGACGTGTACGGTTTTCTCCGCCTAAAGGGAGGTTGTTGACTTAGTGCTTGAAACTCTCGAGTGTGGTACTCGGGGAGTAGAGTAGGGCGAAGAAGAGCTTCGTAGTCGAACCACTATAAATCCCTTTGTCCCGGTTTGATCTTTCCATCTCTTCTCTTTACTTTCATTATTTATACTAGTTAGTTTAGCGTAGTGTTCATATTGGTGTTGATTGGTTACACATAAGATTCGAATCAAGGTTTTCATAAGCAAAGTTTTTAAAACAACTTAAAAACCGGTAAAACTATTCAACCCCCCTTCTAGTTTTCCACAACTGGTATCAGAAGCCACGTCAGTCAAGATTTTAAAGTAAATTGTATTTTAAAACTTGAATCGATCAATGGATTCCGACAAATATCTAGAAGGGCGGCAATCTATGCAAAGACCACCACTTTTCGAAACCGATTGTTTTATATATTGGAAAACAAGATTCGAAACGTATGTGAAATCAAAAGACATTGATCTTTGGCATATTATTACCGAGGGTGACTTTCAACCGATTCAAAAGAATCCGGAAACCAAAAGGGATGAAATAGTTCCTTATGACAAACAAAGTGATGAACTTAAAAGAAAACTAGCCAAAAATAATGAGGCTAAAATGATGATTTACAATGCTTTGCCTAAAAAGGAATTTGAAAGAATTTTCATGTGTAATACGGCAAAAGATATTTGGAAAACTTTGTTAGTCACTCAAGGTAATAATCAAGTCCAAGAGAACAAGATAGACCACAATTTTCCATTTCGGAAGATGAATCAATAGATAATGCTTTTGCTAGATTTAATACTATTATTACTAGTCTTAAAGCTCTTGATGAAGGTTACTCTAGCAAGAACTATGTTAGGAAGTTCCTTAGGGCTCTACATCCTAAATGGAGAGCAAAGGTCACCGCCATTGAAGAGTCAAAGGACTTGGCGACATTATCACTCGATGAACTAATAGGAAACTTGAAGGTTCACGAGATGATAATCAAGAAAGACTCAGATATAGTCAAAGGCAAAAGCGAGAGAGTTAGATCTCTAGCATTGAAAGCCAAAAAGGAGTCTAGTGATGAGGAATATTCGAGTTCCGATAGTGAAGATGAAGAGTATGCGTTAGCCGTTAGAGACTTTAAAAAGTTCTTTAGGAGAAGAGGTAGGTTCATTAGGCAACCTCGTGATGACAAGAAGACATCACAAAAGAACCGAGTTGAAAAGAAAGGGACAAGCGATAGGAAATGCTTTAGATGCGGAGATCCTAATCATCTCATAGAAGAATGTCCCAAACCACCGAAAACCAACAACCAACGAGCTTTCATAGGAGGCTCTTGGAGTGATAGCGGTGAAGAAGAAGAGAAGAAGCCCAACAATGAAACATGCCTAATGGCTCAGGCTTTTAATGAGATATGCTTGGGAATCGACTTGGAGCCTGACGAATGGGTCAAGGATAGTGGATACACTAATCATATGACGGGTAACCGAATTCTATTCTCATCATACAAGGCATACAATGGAGGTAATGTCACTTTCGGTAGCAAACTTAAGGGCAACATAATAAGCAAAGGTACGATTACTCAAAACTCCCTCACTATTAAAGATGTTGAGCATGTAGATAACTTAGGATTTAACTTGCTTAGCATTAGTCAAATGGTAGATAATAAGTGTAGAGTTATATTCTCTGAAGAGGGTAGCGAGATAATTAAGAATGGTAAAACCATAGGCAAAGGAGTTAGGAGGAATGGCTTATTTGTTATGAAAATAGGAAATAAGCCTCAGGATAAGATTTGCTTAGCAACCATAGATGATAATTCCACTCTATGGCATAGGAGATTAGGTCACGCCAATATGCGCTTGATACAATCATTGGCGTCTAAGGAACTATTTAGAAACCTACCCAAGATTAAGTTTGATAAACACTTTTGTGACGCTTGTAAAGTTGGAAAACAAGCTCATTCTAGTCACAAAGCTAAGAATATGGTCTCAACCTCTAGATGCCTAGAACTCCTTCACTTGGACTTATTTGGTCCATCCGCCGTACGGAGCTACGGAGGAAATTACTACACCTTAGTAATAGTTTATGATTACTCTAGGTATACTTGGACTAGATTTCTTAAGAATAAGACACAAGCTTTCGAGGAATTCAAAATCTTTAGTAAGAAAGTCCAAAATCAACTAGGGTGTACAATAGTCTCAATTAGGACGGATCATGGTCGGGAATTTGATAATGAAGTGCAATTTGGAGTATATTGTGATGCTAATGGTATTACACACAATTTCTCGGCTCTACGCACTCCACAATCAAATGGGGTAGTTGAGCGGAAAAATCGTACTCTACAAGAGATGAGTAGAACGATGTTGAATGAACAATCAATTCCGCAAAAGTTTTGGTGTAACGCGGCGGACACCTCAACTTACATACTTAATAGGATTCTAATTAGACCTATCTTAGGAAAAACACCATGTGAAATCATGAAAGGTAGAAAACCTACTCTCGATTACTTTAGAATGTTTGGAAGCAAGTGCTTCATACTTAACACCAAAGACTACCTCACCAAGTTTGACCCAAAGTTTTACGAATGTGTTTTCCTAGGTTACTCCCAAAATAGTAAAGCCTACATTGTCCTAAACAAGGAAACAATGAAAGTCGAAGAGTCACTCAACGTGACATTCGATGAAAGTCCTCCACCAACTAAGACATCACCCTTGGTGGATGATGACTTAGATGATGTTGAAGCCATTAAGGTTAATGGAAAGAAAACCTTAGAAGATGACATTGAGGATGAAATAGTTGAAGCTGACGAGGTTGTCAACATTAAGGAATCCAAGAACCATCCAATTGAAAATGTCATAGGAAACCTAAACCAAAAAGCCCTTAGGTCACAAGCTCAAAACAAAAGTAATTTCTTTTGTTTTATATCAATCGTAGAACCTGTTAGGAATATAAATATTCATATGAAGACTCGGTCACCCCGAGTATCTGTTTGTATTAAGTAGCTCATAAGATTATTAGTATTATTAGTAATAGTTTAGTTATTAAAGTATTCGTGGAGTGGGTCGGGTCTTTACCCACTGTCAGCTCACTCCACAGCCCACACAGGGCACCCTATGTATGCCTATATAAAGCCCTTCCCACACAAAGGAAGGGTTGGAACTCTTCTCACTTTAACCTAATAGAATTTCACTTTCTCTCTCTAGTTCCCATTCTCTCTTTCTCTCTCTACAACAATCGGCCATACTCACATCTTTTATGTGTTATATGTTATTAAATGTGCTACAATTGGTATCAAAGCCAGGTTAGGTTCTAGTGAATGCATATTCTCGGATTGGTGTTGTGATTTTGGCACTTTTGTTTTGCTTTTTGTGGGTCGAATAGAAAGGCTAAGAAAATCATTGGTTGCGCTTTGTTTATGGTCTAAATCATTAAAACATTGTACTTTTGTGTTCACAAAACAAACTTGCATCTTTCTTGACAACATACAGTCGTGTGGTGTTAGTTATTGAAAGATTGGAAGAATTTTCTTGATTGCGGTTTGTGTTTCGGTAAGGTATTCTTAGTTGCGGTTTGTCTCTCGGTTAGTATTCTTGTCTGCGGTTTGAGTTTGTTTGGGTATTGTTGACTGCGGTTTGGCCTGACTGCGGTTTGACTTATTGCGGTTTAACCTTCTGCGGTTTAGCTTTTCTGCGGTTTGACCAGTCCTGCGGTTTGACCAGTCTTGCGGTTTAACCAGTATTGCGGTTTGTCGTTCAGTGCTGCGGTTTGACGTCTGCGGTTTTGAGGTTATTCTGCCGTTTGAGGTTCTCTGCGGTTTGAGGTTATTCTGCGGTTTTAGATTTTTGGTTACTGCGGTTTGGGAATTGCGGTTTGGTACTCTTGTGCTGCGGTTTGACCATTGTGGTTTGTTGTGTGTGATTGCGTTTTGGGTGCTGCAGTTTGATACTAAAGTAATACTTTTAACTGAGATTTGACTCAAGTATTCAAATCACGGTTTATTCTTGATTTTAGTAAAATCCCGCGAAAGAATCTATTTCTCGGTTTAAATCATAGAATTGTAAAATCCCGTACAAATCTACATCATGACAAGCACAGCGTCTGATGACATTCAAGCTGCAGGGTCCGATACCCGTCCTCCTATGCTTGATAGGATGGATTATGAGTCATGGGCACAAAGAATTCGACTCTACTGCTTGGGCAAAGAAAATGGATTTAACATTCTTAAATCCATTGATGAAGGACCATTTCAAATGGGCACCACTCGTGATGCTGTGGCTACTGCTGAGGATGGAACGGTCACTCTTGGGATCGATAGGCCACGTGAATACAATGATCTGAATGAGGAAGAAAAGAAGCGGTATGATGCTGACATCCGAGCTTCCAATATTGTAATTCAAGGCTTGCCCAAAGATGTTTACAAACTCATCAACTTCAACACTGAAGCCAAAGCCGTTTGGGACAATGTCAAAATGCTTCTGGCTGGATCAGAATTAACAAAAGAAGATCGTGAGTCGCAACTGTATGATGAGTTTGAGCACTTCAAGATGAACCCTGGTGAAAACATCACTGATTACTATGTGAGGTTTCACAAGCTGGTAAACGACATGAGAATCATCAGAATGACTATGCCAAACATCCAACTCAACTCCAAGTTCGTGAACAACATGTCACCTGAATGGGACAGATTTGTCACTGCAGTCAAGCTCAACAAAGGTCTGAGGCAGACCAATTATGAACAGCTATATGCTTACCTTCAACAGCATGAAAAGCATGCTGTTTATGATCGTCTACTCAGAGAGAAACTTAATCCAACAACAACAACAACAAATGATCCACTAGCATTGGTCTCACATGTTCAATCATACAATCAACCACAACTTGATCAAGTTTATCATCACCCTGTTTCATCAAAGAATCAATCTTCATTTCCCCAATCATCAGTGCATCCACCAACTGCTATGAACCCCCAGCTGGATTCAGGGTATTCTTTCACTGATCAGAGGATTGATGATCTTTCCAATCAAGTCTCCTTGCTTGTTCAACAGTTCCGAGCAACACTCCCTCAAACTAACAACCAACTTCGAACTTCCTCAAACCCACACAATCAAGCAACTGTGGAAGATGGAAGAATTATTGTTCAGAATGTTCAGGGAAGACAAAATGTGAATCCAAGGAATGTTGGTAGGGGGAATATGCAAAACAGAGTTGGAAATGTCAACCAAGGACAAGGAAGGCAAGCAAAGTGTTACAACTATGGTGGGTTGGGACACATATCTAGGAATTGCAATCAGCCCAAGCGTCCTCAGAACTCTGATTACTTCAAGGACAAGATGTTGCTGATGCAAGCTCAGGAGAAGGGAGCAGTTCTGGATGAGGAAGAGCTTTTGTTCCTTGCTGGTGATGGGGGAAACACATTTGATGCAAATGTGGATGACCAACCGGTTCAAGATATGGCCTCAATGACCCAAACATCTTCCAAGCCGAAGATTGTGATGCATTTGATTCGGATGTTGATGATGAGCCGACTGCTCAAACCATCTTTATGGCCAACCTATCTTCTTTGGCATCATCATCTCATCAAGCTGGTTCTTCCAATCCATCCATCATATCTGAGGTACTAAAGCTATATGATACATATAACATGGTAGATGAACAGAAGATTCCTACAGAAGTACAACAGACAGACGATGTTGAATCAGATACTGTTAATATGGGAAACAGCAATGTTATTTCATATGAACAATATGTGAATCACAACGACGTGTCTGATGTATCAAGTAGTGCATCTTCTGTTGTAAATAATGCTTGTGAGTTGCATGAAAACACTGTGTTTATCCCAGATGACACCTTGACCACTAGGCTTAATATATATAAAGATCAGGTAGCAATTTATGAACAACGTGCAAAATTTGAGCTAACTGAACGAGAACAGAAAATGGATAGTCAAATGCGTACATTTGTAACAGAACGTAATTTAAGGGAAGAAACATTGAAAAAGGAGTTAGATTCTTTAAGAAAACAACTTAATCAAACTGTTAAGCAAAAACAGGAGATCCAAGAAAGTGTAATTACACTAAAACAGGATTTCAAAGAAAAAGAATCAAAACTTTTAAATGATTTTTCCAGACTTAAAACGTTAAAAAATAAGATAGAAAACAAGTTGTACACACAAGACCAGACCAGACAAACTGCTCAAATGATGCAAAAGCATAAAAAGCTGTGTGATAAACATAGTGAATATAATGTAGGTGAACCTAAGTTAGCTTACCTTAGGAGCGCTAAAGTGGCCCAACCTGCCTTATATGATGGAAATGAATTGCTTAAGCCTAGTCATGCACCACCTGATGTGTCCTCCTTAGAAGAGAGTAATGAGATAGAAGTGATCAAGAGAGAAAAGATGAATGAAAAGATGAAGGATCCCAAATGTATAGCCAAACGAATCATAGTCAAACCACATGATTACTATGAGGAAAACCGTTTGACTGTTTTTGCACCTCAAACTAAGTTGACGCTTGAACAAATATTTTGGTCCTTGGACGTAGAAAAGAGAAAGGCAGAAGCACTTAAAGCCAAAACTCCACCCTTTAGGAAAATAGCGGCTGCAACGGTGTATCCTCCCAATACACCTAGGCACTTAGTTCCGTTAACTCTTCCCACAGAATGTAAAACTCTAATTAGCATATATGTCCTTAGTCAACTATTTGCTGATTTTGATAAAACTTGTAAAAAGAGAATTACGCCAACGGGAATTACTGAAGGGGAAAGGGGTTTTGAATTAACAAAAGAGTGCTACTTAACTGAGGTCATACCATTCTTTAAACTTCTTAAGGAACATTTTGAGGGCATGCAAAAAACCCTTAAAACTGGGGTCAGAGAAATGAAAGAAGTGTTTAAAGATATGGAAAATGAGGTATCCCAACATGCGATAGAACTTAAGAGTCGTGAGATTGAGAGAAAGAACATTCTCATCACCAATGAGAATTTGATTAATAGATGTATTGCTCAGTATGTATTTTATACTGCTACTTATTCTACATTAAATGCTTGCCAATTTCATGAGTTGTCTATTGCATTGAACGTTACCCAGAATCGTGTTGTCGAGCTTGAGGGGGAGAATTTGAAATTGCATGAAAAAATTCAAAATGATGACCATGATAACATGGTCAGGCGCTTTTCAAAACTAGAGGTTGATAATCTTAATTTGCAATTAAAGTATCAACATTTAGAAGAAATAAGTAAAATCTCAAATGCCAAGACATCTTTGGATGCTCTTGAATTTGATGCATATTTTGAATTAAACAAACGTGATAAAAAAATTCAAGCTCACACTAACACGATTCGACAATTGAGGGCTCAAATTGCCCAATTAAAGTCAAATAAGAGTGAAGTAATTGGCACCCATAAATCAGTGCCTTTAGATTCTCTGAATTTTCAATACCAAGACACCATCAATAATTTACACTATGAAAATGAGTGTTTTTGAGGTGAAAATTCAAAAATCAAACAACATTACAAAGAGTTATATGACTCAATTAAAGTCACACGAAACAATCACAATGAAAAGATAACTGCTTTGCAAAATGAGATTGAGAATCTAAAGACTCAGGTGAAAGGAAAAATGCCAATTATCACTAGTGATAATGTTGTTTCAAAGGTTTCTGCTTGTAGTAAGTATGTTGTTGATGTTGTGCCTATTCCATTTCCCCTTAAGAAAAATAGGTCTGCCCATCAAATATATCTCAATCACCTTAAGGATAGCCTTGATACCCTTCGTGAGATCGTAGAAGAGGATAGAATAGATAAACCACTTGATAGTGTAGTTGTAGATGCATGCTTACTCACTAAACGGTCTCAGGAACTTTTAGAATACGTCATTGGCACAAGTCCTAAGATTGATAACAAAAGAGATAGACTTGCTGCATCATCCTCTACTACTAAGAACAAGCATATAACCTTTGATGTACCACTGAGAACATCTGAACCCAGCACATCAAAACCGGAAAAACAAATGACAGTGAAACACACTAATGTTCCCATCATTGCTTCTACAGGAGTAAACTGTGACACCAAAGCTAGCGGGTCAAAGCCTAGTTTCAATGAAAGGAAAGATAGGACTGCGCCGGCTAAGAGTGTTCAGGAGAAGAAAGTAGAAGTCCATCCTAGGAACAATAAGTTTGCTTTGAATAGAATGAATCGTGTTGATTCTAGTATTAGCTTTAAGCGTACTATAATTAATTCAAATTCTAATGCTGTTTGCAAAACATGTAATGAATGTTTAATTTCTTGTAATCATGATGATTGTGTTGTGTCATTTTTTATGTCTCCCAAACGATCCCCAGTTAAGAATATTAGGAAAACTGATCTGAGTAAGCAAATTTGGAAAGCAACAGGAAAGATGTTTACTAATGTTGGTTATCAATGGAAGCCCACTGGAAGAAAATTCACTTTAGGAGATCAGTGCCCCTTAACTAGAATGACTAATCATAAGGCAGTGAATGTTAAGGAATGGAGGCCAACTGGTCGAATTTTCCCTTTAGTGACACAATGCCCTACAACTAGGTCATTTGCATCTACTAGTGAAGTTTCCACTATGAATACCATAGCATCTATAATTCCTGTAGTTCCAGAATTTGTGTGTGCTAACCAAACGGACCCCAATTGCACGTGGGGATCCACCTTTTTCAGTTATCCATCGTTGTCTGTTTTCAAATGCAGGTCGTACAAATCGTCCTTTGGTATTTGGACTCAGGCTGCTCAAAACATATGACTGGGGATCGCTCACGGCTCAAGAATTTCGTGAAAAAGTTTATCGGGACAGTTAGATTCGGGAATGACCATTTTGGGGCAATTACGGGTTATGGAGATTATGTGTTTGGCGATAGTGTAATTTCCCGGGTATACTACGTGGAAGGACTAGGGCACAATTTGTTTTCTGTTGGTCAATTTTGTGATTCCGATCTTGAAGTTACTTTCAGAAAACACACATGTTTCGTCAGAGAGTTGGATGGTATTGATCTTCTTAAAGGCAGTCGTGGCACCAATCTATACACCATCTCTATTGAAGAAATGATGAGGTCCTCTCCTATTTGTTTGCTTTCAAAGGCCTCAAAGACCAAATCTTGGCTTTGGCACCGTCGTTTAAATCACTTGAACTTTGGCACCATAAATGACCTTTCTCGCAAGGATCTTGTACGAGGCATGCCCAGATTAAAGTTCGAGAAAGATCATCTTTGTTCTGCATGTCAACTGGGCAAAAGCAAGAAACATACTCACAAACCCAAAACTGTCAACACCATTATGGAAGCTCTTCACACCCTTCACATGGATCTGTGCGGACCAATGAGAGTTCAGAGTATTAATGGGAAGAAATATGTTCTGGTGGTGGTTGATGACTACTCTCGGTTTACATGGGTAAAGTTTTTGAGAACCAAGGACGAAACTCCAGAGGTTATCATCAAACTTATCAAACAGCTGCAAGTGAGACTTAACAAAACTGTCAGAATCATCCGTACAGACAATGGAATTGAGTTTGTTAACCAACAAATCAGTCAATTTTATGAAAGTATTGGCATAACTCACCAGAAAAGTGTTCCACGCACTCCTCAGCAGAACGGAGTTGTTGAAAGGAGAAACCTTACTCTTGTGGAAGCTGCACGAACCATGCTAATATTTTCCAAGGCACCGATGTTTCTTTGGGCAGAAGCAATTGCTACAGCATGTTACACCCAAAATCGATCCCTGATACATACTATTCACAACAAAACTCCCTATGAGCTGATACATGGCAAGAAACCAGATCTTTCCTTTCTTCGTGTGTTCGGTGCACTGTGCTATCCGAAAAATGACAGTCAAGATCTGGGAAGCTGAAAGCAAAAGCAGACGTAGGTTTCTTCGTTGGGTATGCACCAGATCGCAAGGGATACAAAATCTACAACAAACGAACCCGAAAAATCATGGAAACTATTCACGTAACATTCGATGAGCTGACTGAGCAAACGGCTTCTGGACAAACTAGTTTTGGACCTGCTCCTAATCTTTTGTCACCTGGACCAATCAGTTCAGGTCTTGTACAAAATCCCACTCCTGCAGTTCCTTATGTACCTCCTACCAGTGATGAATTGAAGAAGTTGTTTGACCCAATGTTTGATGAATATTTTGAGCCACCAATGGTTGATACTACAACAGATGCTCCACTTGTACCTCCAGTTGCAGATGCTCCAGTTCCACAAAACTATGAAGGTCCATCTGTATCTGTCTCAATCAGTCAAGATGCACCGTCTGCTAGTCACTCACCATCAACATCAAACATTCAATCTCCTTTGGTACAGCAAGGCTCTGCAGTAGATAATTCTTTTGAAGTGAATCCTTTTGCTCCTGTTGATGATGTTTCATTCGAGAATGTCTTTGCTCCCGAATCTTCTACAGAAACATCTTCCTCAGGGGATCTCAACACGGCAACATCAGTTCACTACCCTCAACCACATGATCATCTCAGAAAATGGACCAATGATCATCCGATTGACAACATCATTGGAAATCCTTCTCGTCCAGTATCCACACGAAAGCAACTTGCCACCGATGCACTATGGTGTTTCTTCAATTCCGTACTTTCCAAAGTCGAGCCAAAAGACTTCAAAGAGGCCATGTCCAAAGACTGTTGGTTTAATGCAATGCAAGATGAAATTCATGAATTTGATCGTCTTGAAGTATGGGAATTAGTGCCTCCTCCAGAGTGTGCAATGATTATTGCTCTAAAATGGATCTTCAAAGTCAAGCACGATGAGCACGGTGATGTTCTGAAGAATAAGGCACAACTTGTTGCAAAGGGATATCGATAAGAAGAGGGCATAGAATTCGAGGAATCATTTGCTCCGGTTGCTCGAATTGAAGCCATCAGAATCTTTCTAGCCAATGCTGCCAGTCAGAATATGACAGTCTATCAAATGGATGTCAAGACAGCATTCTTAAATGGTGATTTAAAAGAGGAAGTCTATGTCAGTCAACCTGAAGGATTTGTGGACCCTGATCGTCCTACTCATGTCTATCGCTTGAAGATGGCCCTCTATGGCCTAAAGCAGGCACATAGGGCATGGTATGACACATTGTCTAAGTTTCTTCTGACAAACGGATTCTCTAAGGGTGTTGTTGATCCTACACTATTCACTAGGAAAACGGGCAAGCATCTACTTCTCGTTCAGATTTACGTAGATGACATTATCTTTGCCTCCTCTGATCCTAGTGAATGTGATCGGTTTTCTAAAGAGATGAGTTCTAAGTTCCAAATGTCGATGATGGGACAAATGTCGTTCTTCTTAGGTTTGCAAATTTCTCAAAGTCCCGGAGGCATCTTCATTAATCAATCCAAGTATGCTAATGAAATATTGAAGAAATTTGGATTTGATTCAAGTGATCCTGTTGACACTCCTATGGTTGATAGATCGAAGTTGGATGAAGACATGTCTGGGATCCCGATTGATCAAACTAAGTTTCGAAGCATGATTGGATCCCTAATGTATCTCACCGCTAGTCGGCCAGATCTCTTGTTCGCAGTATGCATGTGTGCTCGGTACCAGTCCAAGCCTACCAAAAAGCATCTGGAAGCAGTAAAATGGGTCTTCAGATATCTTCAAGGAACTGTTCACATGGGTCTTTGGTATCCTAAGGACACGGCCATGGAACTCACGGCATATTCAGATGCAGACCATGCGGGGGTGTCAAGATACTCGTCGAAGTACGTCGGGAGGTGCTCAGTTTTTGGGGGAAAAGTTGGTTAGCTGGTCTTCTAAAAGGCAAATGAGTACATCTATATCTTCTACAGAAGCTGAATATATTGCCATGTCTGCGTGCTGTGCTCAAATTCTTTGGATGAGATCACAACTATCAGACTATGGCTTTGCATACAACAAAATTCCTCTGTATTGTTATAACAAAAGTGTTATCGCTCTTTGCTGCAACAATGTCCAACACTCCCGATCAAAGCACATCGATATCCGGCATCACTTCATAAGGGAACAGGTTGAAAAAGGGGTAGTTGAACTTTACTTCGTGAGGACAGAGTTTCAGTTGGCTGATATCTTCACTAAGGCACTTCTGAGAGAACGGTTTCAATTTATTCTCCCGCGACTTGGCATGAAGAGTTTGACTCCAGAAACCCTCAAGGGTCTTCAAGAAGAAAACGAGGAGTAAAGGATTTGCTTCACATATCCTTGTATATATTTGTATATATCTTAAACCAAAAAAAATAAAAAATAAAAGAAAATAGAAAAGTATAAAACCTATAAAAACCAACAAAATCAGAAAATCACAAAAATACCAAAAATAGTTTCACTTAGGCATGTCTTCTGTTTATCGATAACATTTACGGTCCTAGAAATGTCATTCAATAATGACACGGGTCTTTAAATGAAGCTCGAGCAGAAGTTATATTAAATGGTTAAAACATGTCTCGTCGGCTTGCAGTTACTTCATACTACAACCCGTGCTTTAATATAGGGAAAGCATGTCGCCAAAAAGACGGCTGTTCCTCCAACCGGGTGAAGTTCACCTGGGCATGGATTACTTTATATTCATGTTTCTTCGATCTGATGTACGTTTCAGTGCATCATTTCTTTTATAAGAAGAGAAGTCTTCTTTGCATCACAGATACTTTTCCATCTATGATTCTTCAGGAAAGTATTTGTGCTAAACTTGGTAGTACCATGATTTTTGAATCTCAATCGGAATTGAACTTTTCATAAAAAATCTATCACTCAATCATTGACTACAGCTAGTTAAATAGAAGAAGGGTCATCGATTGAGGGGGAGAGTGATGATTTCAAAATTCTATATCATCAAAACATGTCTCTTTGTACATAATAAGCAATGAACAAAATGTGGTTGTTATGTGTCAGTGTATGAGTTTTATTATATTCAAATCTTCCAAACCCATCATACCTGACACTAACATTCTCCCTCATTGATTGAGGGGGAGCATCGTAATATTCCAATTATCAGCACATATTAAACCTGACCACATTTTCTCGCACATTAAAAAAAAAAAAAAAAAAAAAAAAAAACTTCTTTAAATCAATTGGGATCACAAATCTCAAAAGGTTTAAAATTTTTGATCGGGGGAGAGAATGTGATTTAAATATGCAATCTGATAAAAATGTGATGTTTTGGACCAAATGTAAGCTCTCCCATATGTGCTAAACTCTTTCGTATATCGATACACATATTGAGGGGGAGCAAATGGTTTGTGATAGCAAAAAGGATGTGGCATCTCAAGTGAATGCGACTCAGACTTCACCAATGAATTGACGAAACAAAAACTATCATTAATCGAAAGGATGCGTCCTGGCCGGGTAATAATTTCAAGCTGGTCTAACCAGTGATGTAAGCGTGTCTCGAAGAGGACGTATCTGAGTAGAGTATACCATTTCAAGAAACTTTCTGTGGACTTGACCAGGCCGGGTAATAATTTCAAGCTAGTCTAACTAGTGATGTAAGCGTGTCTCGAATCGGTCATGTTCACTGAAAGTGGATCAATTCAAAAAGTGCGAGCTCTACACAACATGTGCAAATTTATACTAAAAACATCTGAGCACATGTTAAGGGGGAGCATTTAAAAATTATAACACTCTCAAAGTGTTAGCAAAATGTGTTTTATAATCATAAACACTTTGAGAGATTTTTTCAAAGATTTGGTTAACGGCAGCATAGGATAGTCATGAAGTTATAAGGTGGCTAAGGTTAGGAAAAACCGTCCTATGATCCGCCAGAGCCGGAGGGATCTACCCAAGGACAATGCCAAATAGTTAGTATTAGAAAGTCCTTAGGTATGATTATGAAAAAAGGAGTAATATGAGAAAGGAGAAAGAAGGGGTTGAAGAATTAAAAGAAAATGTAATGAGAAAGGGTGAAAAGAAATAGCCCTCCAATTATTCAACCTTAGGGCAGAAACCGGGTTCAATTCATATGCTACTGGTTGTTACTAAGGTGACGCCGGTATTGAAGACAAGACGTCATGGACCCAGTGACGCACTGCACTAAACCTTCTAGCCACTCAAGTTCTCTTAAAAGGACTTGTTTCATTCTCACGGGGAACCCTGCATAATCTATCGACTGCTCATTACGAGTTATGTTGAAATTGAAACAGGAGACACCGCTCCAGTCTTCGACCACCAAAATGCACTTATTGAGTCTAGAGCCAAGAGATGCATCATAAGATCTCATAGGAACACATGTTACTTCTACACTGGTTGTTCAACATTAAGGACACCAGGTGTAAACTTACGAGTCCTACGCAGATCTTAGCAATCTGCCAGAACATTTATGAGAGAGTCTACAAAAGTAACTCTCAGTGATTGAATGGAAATTCCTGCCAGGGTCAACATCAAACAGCTCTAAAAGCAGGTCACTTCGGTAATTCCTATGGATTACGCTTAGTGGTCGCGGCGGTTTCAAAACCGTCTACAGTCGTGGAGAGAACTCCAGCGACTCACCTAATCGTTGATCTACTTTGGTAGATCTTGTAAGCCCTCTCGGGGGTATCCGATTTAGGAACGGTCTTGGTAAGGATTAGAGAAAGTTCTCACACTATGCTGTTAACAATCTCGAAATCCGAACCTGTAAGTACCGGACATTTTATTGCTAACTGTCTTATGCAGGAATTCCTGGCGGTTGCAGCTGATTGCCGAAAAGATGCCAATCCATCACCACATGCTCACACTTCACCATCATAATCAAAGAAATCATGATAACTAAAAGACCTTCGACACTGCTTCCGCAACTCTGATGCAGAAAATCATGATCCAGAAAAGTGTGAGCATGTCGGTCCAAAGATTACAACATCACATGGAGACGATACTGCAAAAAGGATGACTTGAAGACGTATGTTGGATGATGACCTCAATGAAGCCTCAACGATCATCCAAGACAAAAGAACAGTCATCGAAAGCTCACTGCTGAATGCACAAAGATTAATGACTTTGAAGAATCAAGAACTACGAGCTAGGAAGACAAACACATATGATAGAAGCTAGAATTCAAAATATAATTTACGGGGTGACCTCCCTTAGGGGGAGATTGTTAGGAATATAAATATTCATATGAAGACTCGGTCACCCCGAGTATCTGTTTGTATTAAGTAGCTCGTAAGATTATTAGTATTATTAGTAACAGTTTAGTTATTAAAGTATTCGTGGAATGGGTCGGGTCTTTACCCACTGTCGGCTCACTCCACAGCTCACATAGGGCACCCTATGTACGCCTATATAAAGCTCTTCCCACACAAGGGAAGGGTTGGAACTCTTCTCACTTTAACCTAATAGAATTTCACTTTCTCTCTCTAGTTCCCATTCTCTCTTTCTCTCTCTACAACAATTGGACAAACTCACATCTTTTATGTGTTATATGTTATTGAATATGCAACAGAACCTAAGAATGTCAGTGAAGCAATTAAGGATGAAAGCTGGGTAGTTGCCATGCAAGAGGAGCTTAATCAATTCACCGCAAACCAAGTTTGGGATTTAGTACCTTCACCTAAGAATCAAACCATCATAGGAACTAAGTGGGTGTTTTGGAGTAAACTCGACGAAAATGGCGTCGTAACTAGGAATAAGGCAAGGTTG
The DNA here is from genome assembly GCA_021014915.2 of Artemisia tridentata subsp. tridentata. NCBI lineage: Eukaryota > Viridiplantae > Streptophyta > Magnoliopsida > Asterales > Asteraceae > Artemisia > Artemisia tridentata. The sequence continues at coordinate 178,276,170 of CP139509.1, forward strand.
GTAGCACAAGGCTATAACCAACAAGAAGGAATAGATTACGATGAAACTTATGCACCCGTAGCTAGAAAATGGATGTGAAAAGTGCATTCCTAAATGGTTATATCAACGAGGAGGTATATGTTGCACAACCTCCGGGATTCGTTGATTTCGAGAAACCGAATCATGTTTATAAACTCAAGAAAGCACTCTATGGTCTCAAAAAAGCCCTTAAAGCTTGGTACGATAGACTAAAGGCATTCTTGATTGAACATGAATATACCATGGGAGTGGTTGACAACACACTTTTCACAAAGAAACGTAATTCACATCTCATCATTGTTCAAATATATGTCGACGACATCATATTTGGCTCAACTTGTCCAGAACTGTGCGATGATTTCTCTAAGATCATGCATGACGAGTTTGAGATGAGCATGATGGGTGAACTAAATTTCTTCCTTGGTCTACAAATAAAACAAATGGAAGATGGTATCTTCTTTAATCAATCTAAGTATAGTAAGGAGATGCTTAAGAAATTTAGTTTAGAAGAGTCTAAGCCCATGAAAACTCCTATGTCCACGGAAATTAAACTCACGAAAGATAAAGAAGGTGAGTCCGTGGATAGCACTAAGTATAGAGGTATGATAGGAAGTTTATTATACCTCACAGCAAGTAGGCCCGACATCATGTTTAGTGTCTGCCTTTGTGCTCGCTTCCAAGAGGATCCCAAAACCTCTCACCTTGAAGCGGTTAAGCGTATCTTCCGATACATTAAAGGCACTATACAATTGGGATTATTCTATCCCAAGGGGACCGGTGTAGAAACTGTTGTCTATGCCAACTCTGATCATGCGGGAGATTATGTGGATCGAAAGAGTACGAGGGGCGTTTGTACCTTCATGGGTTGTTGTCTAACTTCTTGGTTCTCCAAGAAACAAATGGCTCTTGCAATCTCCACGACCGAAGCCGAGTATGTAAGCGCCGGAAAGGCATGTCAACAAGCACTATGGATGAAACAAGCTCTTAATGACTATGACATCCATCTAGACGACGTCCCTATTATGTGTGATAATAAAGGTGCTATTGACTTGAGCAAAAACCCCGTTCAACACTCTCGTACTAAACACATCGAAATCCGTCACCACTTCCTTCGCGATAACGTTCAGAAAGAGAACATTTCTATTGAGAAAGTTCCCTCTCATGACAATATCGCCGACATCCTAACCAAACCTCTCAAACGAGAATCTTTCAACTATCTTCGTCTAGGCCTAGGAATGATGGAACATATTCCATAAATCTCATGACTATTTAAATATTTCACGGGAAATATTGAAGTCATCTCGTGTGTCTCGTCTCATGACTCTTTGAAGTCATCTCCTTTTGTCTAGACTAGGTTCCCTTCGTCAAAAGAATTTATTAGGTATAAATTCTTTCCTCGTGTCAAAAAGTCACACTAAAACAGCGAGACTTATTCGTCAAAAATCAAAACGGGACAAAATTTCATCCCATCAGATCACGGCTCCACTAAAAGTGGCACGACACCATTAAATTTAATGGTACCATGGTACCGTGTATCTGATACATCCCGTATTTCAGTTTTCTTTTCCACATTATTCATTTTAAACTCTCCCAACCTCTGCAATTGCTGTCAAAACCAAACCTCACAACCCAAAATTCAATTACACCCCTTCAAGATCATAATCAAGGCATTGACTCTCAAGATTACCAACTACTTTTACATCTTCAACATGACTTGTAAGTCATTTAACTCTACTTATCTTTAATTTTGAGTCTAGGGTTTGTTCATGCATAAAAATTGAATTAGGGTTTTTCAATTTTGATTGAGTCTCTATGAAATTAGGACTAGGATTAGACAACGCATAACCTTCATGATTCCCTTAACTTAAGATTTGCATAAACCCATATATTTTAGTCCAAATTCGTTTTTTTTTTTGAGCAATTAGCTTTAAGAGGAATCATGTTTAGGATAGTAGTTATCGCATTAAGAGTCTTTAACAATAAAGTCTTTCAAACTTAAAACATTTTGGCATCAACATTTTAAAGTCGCCAAACACCCCATTTCCATTGCTTTTGAAAAATTTCACGAAATTAGGATCATGAAACATTTTTCATGCATTGTTGATGCGAACTAAAAACGTTTTCTCATGCATACATGACCTCACGAATATTGATCGAAGTACATAACCAATATGTATTTATCCACATATTCGTTTGAGCAAAAGTAAAGATTAGGAGCGTTTGGGTAATCTCATTATTTTTGTTATAGAGTCGAGATTACCGCACCTCCACATTGTTTGCATATAGGCACACACTAGACACGTGTCTTTCAATGAAATATTCTCAATGTTAATCTTTGATAAATTTTTCATAGGTAATAAGAGATTTCACATGTTTGATTACTATCATGAACTGACAGCCGAATACATTCCTAAACCATCACTTGAACCAAACACCCCACTTTGGCACATACAAAGCTTCCGTCACCTAGAGTCTCGTCTCTTCCACGAAGGACGTATTGTCGAGTCCTCCTTTCTTAATCATTGTGAAAACGTAGGGGGGGGTGAATACGTTCCTGTTTTTAAAAACTTAAAACTTGTTATATCAAATTTCGAATTTGGCTTGTTCTAATATGAAAGATGTCAATTGTAGTTTTATGACTAGCATAAACTAAAGCATGTTGTTATCAATAAGTCACAACACAAGCAAATATATAATGCAAACATAAAGTAAGGCAATAAGTAAAAGAAAGCGCAAACCGAACACGATGATTTATAGTGGTTCGGTCACGGAGCTCCTCTCCACCCTAATCCACTCCCCGAGTACCCAACTCGAGAGTTACTTCACTAGATCAACAAGCTTCCTTCTCGGCGGAGAAAACCTTACAATCGTCGCTTATACAATTTCCGACACTAAGCTAGATGTCGAGTTCTTTTACAAGGGTACAACCACTCCCGTCGTCGCTTATACTTTTTCCTACACTAAGCTAGATGTCGAGTTCTTTTACAAGGGTACAACCACTCCCGACGTCGCTTATACTTTTTCCGACCCTAAGCTAGATGTCGAGTTCTTTTACAAGGGTACAACCACTCCCGTCGTCGCTTATACTTTTTCCGACACTAAGCTAGATGTCGAGTTCTTTTACAAGGGTACAACCACTCCCTATATGTTTTATGGCCCAACATAGAAACCTTGTGTTTTATGGCACAAACACATAAACCATCTAATCTAGCATGAATAGATTGTGATGCAGTGATGTTTACAACAATGATCCATGACATAAATGTCCACTGGATATGAATGCCTAATCTAAATGAACTTCCATTGATAGGAAGCCTTCAATGAATGAAGATCACAAGTTCCCTAAGCTTGTTGTGATGGATCTTCATATATGCATGTGGAATCTACATGAACTTCTTGAATAAGAAGTCTTCAACCAATGAGGATGTCAAGTGCCCTTGAATCTTCATATGTTGGTATGCTTTGGTGGATGATAACTTCAAGATCTTCTAACCTTCTTGGTGGATCAGGAAGTATGCTATGCTTATGATGGATGATGACTCACGATCTCTGAGCTTGCTTCACAGGATCATTACGAGTGTATGCTTACAACATAATGAAAGTTAGTAACATTATGATCATTATGAAAAGGGTGATTAATGTGTGTTTCTACATGGTTTCCTATTGATCTAAATGTATGCAAAGGGTAGAGAGAATGTGTGTTCTAGTGGGTTGAAACAATGGGCTACTATTTATAGGAAAACTTGTTCAGACAACCCGCGGATTTGGCGGAACCAATTCAAGGGTTCCGCCCTTTATGTTGTTTGGTTCCGCCGGGACATGACAGCTAGCTCTTACCATATCTTACCAAGATCTTACACAATCCAACTCATTGCTTGAAGATCTTTCCAAAATATTATACTAAGTCTTACAAGCTATCCAAATGATGTATGCCATGATGTCATGTATATATTTACATTTTAAGATTTAAAATGTAAATAATGTAAATGTATATATGTATGTAACATGTATCCTAGTGATCATGTAGCATGTATATACTAGCTTAACTAATATATGTTTACCAAGATGTATCATGTTAGTTTGACACCTAAAGTGTACTTATCCTATTAATCTTAGGAAACATGATGTACAAGTAAAAGTACTTGTATATGCAGAATGTGAAATGAGGTTCTAAGTAGAATGGTTAGCCTTTTAAAATACTTAATGACCTAGCCGTATTTTAAACATTCTAAATGGTTTGTTAAGGGTTTGATCATAATGCCACATAACAAACATGTACGAACCTGTGTTGTACCATATGAGGACTCGAGAAGTCGAGTGGTGTTGAATGTATTGTTGAGACAAAATAAGATTACAAGTAACTTGTACATTTTACATTATGTATCAAGTTACATGTTTGTCATCAATCAAAATAAACGAGACTGCTTGCACTAACAATCTCCCCCTTTTTGATGATGACAAAATATGTAAACGTGATAGAAAGTAAAATGTAAAAAAGTTACTTGTGTCCGTGCTACCTTTTACATTACCTTATTTGTTTACACTCTTCTCCCTCATTACTTTCTCCGTTTACACCTTTCTCCCCCTTTTGTCGAAACAAAAAGGGTGTGTCCTTGGAGTTAACTTCATTTCTCCCCGAAATGGCGAGCTTGCATCATCCCTAGTGAAGTTAATTTTTCTACTCCAATCTCCTATGGTTGTTGCGTCCCCTAGGTTGTTAGCGGATCCATGAATCAAATTAAGACTCTTAACCTACATCAAGGTTAGTGTTGTGCAACATAAAAAAATATATAAAAAATGCATGATGAATGAAATACATATAGCCAACGATACACGTGGGTAAGCTATGTTGGACTATCTCCTCCTTTTTGTCGAAACACAAAGGTGTGTCAAAGAATGAGAATAATTAAGAATGCGTGCATGCTCCCCCTTGACTGTAGCTCCCCCTTGATCAATACTCCCTGTTGCTAGGGTACCAACGTATATGATGCAAGAAATAAGAAAGCTAGAAAAACAAAGGTTAGTACATGATTAGCTCCCCCTTGATCAATACTCCCCGTTGCTAGGGTACCAACGTATATGATGCAAGGATGAAGAATCATGCTTGACATAAGCTCCCCCTTGCTCTAGGGCGTCAAGATGAACCTATAATAAAAGAAGGAAAATATTCGATGCAAACTTCATCCTTAGATGAGTATGCTATATACGACAAAGCGTATATGATGATGAACCTACAATGAAAGGATTAGTGCAATATATTTCATCTTTTTGACAAAGAAAAATAAGATGTATATGTATTATGCAATATATCAATGATAACCTAAGTTATAAAGTGTAATCTTCTAATAAGAATTACAATCACAAGAATATAATATGATAAAATCCTACAAAATAATGCCTAGAAGGATGATATGAAGTTGAAATAAAGTGAGTGGTGTTAGTGTTGGTTTACTAGTAGGTTTTTCGTATGGTGATAACTAGATAGATGACTAAAGGTTGATGCAAGTAGGTTTTTCGCTAATCCATGGTGATGATGATTAGTGAAGGAGGTGATAGAAGGTGGTGGTTATAATGAACTAAGAAACTCGTATGTATAGAAAATGTTATAAGAGTATTGAAGACGGTTAAGGTTAAGACATTATCATCTACTGAAGATGATATATGCTCGAATGGAATTAAGTGGAAGTGAAGGCAATGATCACTTAGGAATAAAAATTCCATATGCAAAAATTTGAAATACTAGATACCTATATGAGGATAGCAATGACATCATATGATGCGAGAGTATTGATTAGACCAACGTGTTGAGAATGATGATTTTGATATATCGTTTGCACTGATAATTAGATCCTATGATGTGCTTGATATGTATCAAGAATGAAGAGGATGAGATCCTATGATGGTGTTTTACATAATGAAGTTGTGAGATTCAAAAGGAAAATCCTAGACTCGTTGGTTGTGAGAGGGTTGTCTGTTTTAAGTGGCTAAAAACTGACTCAGGTACCCACGGATTGGGCGGAACCAAATCTTTGGTTCCGTCCATCTTATCGAAGGGTACCATGGGACCAGAGTTGATTTGGTCATGTTTTGTCGTTTTTGATCAAACGAAGGTTCAAGCTAAAGTCTATCTACTTTTAACTACTGATTTGGTTTTACTAATCCTACTCAAAGTCTAAGGAGACTTAATGCTTCTCGTTTAAGAGGTTTGTCAAACACATGATGTGTTTTTCACTTGACGAGGTATTTGTAAAACTATGATGTTGAGCTTAGGAAGGTTTGAAAAACTTGTGGTTTTGTGAACTAATTTTAACTGAATGGTGTGAACCTACATGTTGGTAATTGAGGATGTAAGAAACATGAGTACATGTTTTTTTTTTTTTTTTTTTATTTATTTATTTTTTTTTTAAGCCAAAAGACAATTATGTGAATGAATTTCTCTCCCCCTTAATTGGTGGGCATTCAACATAATCTGTAATGCATCAAATGAAGAATCAAGGTAAAGTGTTTAGGATGTTGCAGGTTAATGAGAGTGATGAGCTTAGTAATGTTTTTGTGGATGTTTGATTAGCATACAAAGAACTTCGTCCTTGAAGTCACGTAGCTCTTCTCTATCAATGCGAGATGATCGCATGACGAGGCATGTGGTTTTCTCATTGGAGGTGTCCTTGTTTGACGGATTTTCGCTGGTCCTCCTAAATCCCTGTATCCCTAACCTCAAACCTGCAAATTTTGCAAACCCACATACATCCCAAGATTCCCCTCCTACACCTTAGGACACTCCCATCACCTTTGCAAGCTTATATTGCACTTCATCTTCAACCTCACACAACTCAATCACCATGTCCTCCACACAAGGATCAACAAATCACATCTCCAAGAAACCAAGGATAACCGTAAGACCACCATCCAAACCCCTCTTTGTTGATCTAACAAAAGATGATGAAGTAACCACACCACCTTCTCAAGCCACTCCCAACTCACCATCTCCACCTAATGCACCTTCCAAAACATCCTCTACTTACACAACATCTTCATCATCTCCTTCTCTCAACACCATGCCATCATTCATGGACTACACACCATCACCCATCACTCCATTGGATTATGCCATACCAACCCCATCAACAACTAACTCACCACCTCCTCCTTCCCCAATCATGGGATAACCAATCCAAACTCATCCCTTTGATCTACATAGTGCTAACTGCCTATGTTGCCTCCACAACCGCAACCTCATCTTCTCCTTGAGAGATGAGATTCATTTCATGTTCTCCTATGTGGAGCATCTCTTGACACCACCACCACCCCCAATCATGTCACCATCTCCACCACCTCCTAGCCTACAAAGCTAAACTTGTTCATATTTAGTTTTCAACAATAAACCTTAGGACCCTTTTGGAAATGAAGATTGCCTCTAGTCATTAAGGATTTATGCTTCTTGTTGTTTCTCTTTGTGTGTTATGTAGTCATACCTATGTATGACATTTATTTTCATGAATGAATGGGCTTTTATGTGGTTGTTTATTTTTGGCTACTTAGCTATTTTTTAGTTTGTGGTTGGATATTTGTCATGCTTGCTACATGTTAGATATTGTATACTTTTCATCTAACTTTTTTTTGTAGCAACAATCATTGCTCTATTCCTTGATGTCCTCCAAACGAGGGGGAGTATACAAAAAGGGGGAGAAGTGGGAGTAAACTCATTAAAAACTTGTTAAAACTAATTTTAACCTAAAATGAGTATATGTTTTGTCATCATCAAAAAGGGGGAGATTGTTGATGCAAATAATGTTCTAAAAACGTTATTTAAATCTTTCGATAACTTCACGTTTTGAGGATGACAAAATTTGAAAACACGTTACGTTAAAATTAACGTAAACAAGTTTTTAATCGAAAGTTCCCGTTTCTACGCAAATCACTCTAGGTATGCACAAACAAATTTACAACTTGACAAATGATCAAAGTAGTGAATTTATGTTTAAGACGTCACATTTTTAATGTGACAAAACATTTCTTTCAAAAATATACTTTACAAATTATTTTTGAATAATTAAGAAATGTTTTATTGAAAAAATAAGTTCAAAAATCATAACAACTATTTTCCCCCCCAAAATCAGCTCCAAACTTCCCCAAATAAGTTTTCACCAGAAAAGACAAAAAGAGGAGCGTTTTTGTCTGGCACGGTACCACTAAATTTAGTGGTACCGTGTGTGATTTAGTGTAGCCGTGTCTTCATAATGGTCAGATTTTTTCTGCCTATAAATACCAGCCCACTTCACAGATTTTGGGCATCCTTTTTCACACAGAACTTTCTGAGTTTAATACTCTCACCACATCTTTTCTTCTTGATCATTTAGTTTAGTTTTCTTTTGTTTAAAGAGTGATCCAATCATCCAACCAAGTGATCACCTTCATCACTCTTCTAGTGCAAGAGAAGAACTCAAGGTATCCAAGAAGATACAAGAGTTGTAGTTGTAGTTAGAGCACTTGTAACATTTGTTACACACTTGTTGTATCCTTGTATACATCAAGATCATTTTTCTTTTGAGAGAGTGTGAGAGAAGATCATTGTGATCTTATAGAGATATTGAATATCTCTTGTAGCTTGTGAGCTAGAGTTTTGATCAAGTTGATCAAGGGTAGATAGGATAGATTGAGTCAAGTGAGGGTTGATCATTGTGATCTTGTCGAGATCTTGGAGATCTCTTGAAGCCATTGGGCTTGTGTGATTGATCAAGTGGATCAAGGGTAGATCGGGTAGATAAAGTCTTGTGTATTGAGTGTGTGAAGTAGAAAGGATTAAGTGGATCGTGGTAGATTGGTGCTAGCTAAGATTAGCACTCGACATCTAGCTTAGTGTCAGAAATAGGATAAGCGACGTGTACAGTTTTCTCCGCCTAAAGGGAGGTTGTTGACTTAGTGCTTGAAACTCTCGAGTGTAGTACTCGGGGAGTGGAGTAAGGCGAAGAAGAGCTTCGTAGTCGAACCACTATAAATCTCTTTTTCCCGGTTTGATCTTTCCATCTCTTCTCTTTACTTTCATTATTTATAATAGTTAGTTTATTGTAGTGTTCATATTGGTGTTGATTGGTTACACATAAGATTCGAATCAAGGTTTTCAAAAGAAAAGTTTTAAGAAGATTTAAAAACTGGTAAAACTATTCAACCCCCCTTCTAGTTTTCCACAAAATCCACCACCTCCCCATTAGGTGGAAGATTTCTAAATGTCTCATGAGACACTTGTCCTAAACTATATACTTTGTCTACAACTAAGTATCAAAACCATCTGATAAAACAACCAACATGCAAACCACCTCATTTTAGATCTCAATACCATCCAAAAATCTTCCAACTCCCTCTTGGTCTCCATTGTTTGCCGTGGGATCAGAAGCACACAAACACCCTCCATCACATGAATTTTACAAAAAGATTACAAAGGAAATGAAAGCTTAGGTTCTGTAGTTGGTACTTGATAAAAAATCTTCTATCCAAGTGCTCTATTTGTGAAGTTATACAATATTTTAAAGAAGTTTAACAAGGGTTCTTGGGTCTCTTAATCTTGTATTCAAAAAGATTTGGTGAAAAGATTTGGAGGCTAGTTGGTTTGGTGATCCCATTGGTGTCATTTGATTCATGATTTCCTTGTTATTCCACTTTCATTTGTGTAAGAAACCACCAAATATTTTCCATTTACCTACTGATGTATATTGTATTTTATACATTTTTCAAGTTTCATATACTTTTTACATTAATTTATGCATTGTACATAGCTTAAATTACCTAAAACTATGATTGGGAGTAAGTTTGCAAAGACCATTTGGACCAGGGACTGTTTTCGTAATTACTGCACTTAATCAGTACACTTAAAGACTTAGGTTAAAATATAGGCCTGTAGATCTATTTCTTAGCTTCGATTTTCCGGGTGTTTGGTCGTGAGACGATACCCGATGAATTAATTAGAAAATAAACGGCAAAGGTCGTCGGAAAACGCACACCAGATTTGAATGGCTAAAAAGTATAATAATTTTTATTTAACCCTCTGTTGCACAAAACATAAAAGTTGTAGGTAACACATTAACTTGAACGTAGCCAAAAACCCCGCATAAAAAGGAGTTACGGAACTCAACTTATCGCGAAAATGGTGGGACTGTTAGGTGCTGTCCCGATCAGACTTGACATATTAGGGTAAAATGGTAATTTCACTTAAGTTATATAATTTTCAGAGCTGTGGGACCCATAAATAGATTAGTACACTTAAATACCTTTTTGGGAATATAAAATTTGAAGTATAACTCCTTACGGTTTTGGAGAAACGGAATTTTTAATATTAAATACCGAATTTTTACCAAAAACCGCACTTTATATAAAAACTAGTTAATTCATCAAAACTAGTTTGAAAATGGTCTCACATATTTTATAAAACTTATAAACATTAAAAATAATGATTATAACTATTTTGTAACTTAAAAATTTATAAATTATAAATTTCTACAAACACTTATTGATTTATTTTACACTTACCCGAAGTGGTAGGACCCACTTTCAGGAATAAACCCGACAACTCATTTTTGGACAATCTAACCACATATCGACACAATAGGATTTCTGGACTATAAAATATCATAAAACCCGAACCTCGGACAACGTATATGTAACACCTCCGTTTTCGATATTCGTAGCGGAAATATAGGTTGGGGTATTACTTCACGGTTCACAGTCATGATAATTGAAAACGACTTGAAAAGAGACGTTTTAAATGAAATTTGTTATCACTCATTTACTTAAATCAGAGTTACATTTAGAGGTCCCAGCGGGAGGTTTCGAAATACATTATAAATGATACATTTTTTTATTTGAATGATAACAAAACGGACACTCTTTTAAAAGAAAGTCCACCGCCACTCCGTGCCAAATCGTACTTCTAGTTACCTGAGATAAACATGCTTAAAAAGTCAACACAAAGGTTGAGTGAATCCATAGTGTTTAAAGTTATAAATGGTTTGAACATAAGCTAAGTAGAAAGTAAATCGGAAATATACATATTGCTCTAAGTCTCATGAACTCAAGCGTTAACGGTGTGTGTGTGGGTGATATCATAAAATGATATAAATAATGGTGTATTTGGTTATCAATCCGGCTAGCACAAAGTCTATCCATCCGGCTAACACAAATAAGGTGCATTTGGCTATCAATCCGGCTAGCACAAAGTCTATCTATCCGGCTAACACAAATGGGGTGTCTTAGGCAATATTAATCAGGAAAACATACAGAAAAATACTTATGTTCGGTTTGGTAGCATGTATCTCCCCACATATTTGAAAAACATATAAAAAGTGGGACTATGAACTCACCTTAACAATCTGGATGGAAAACAAAATGGAATAAAGTTGATAAACGTCTCCGGACACGAAACTTAGTGTTTGTTCGAGTAGGGTTTTTGGATTCGAGTAGATGTTAACGATTGATGAATAAGATTCCTCCTCTTCTAAGCTTCCGAAGGTTTGTATTGAGAGTGCATTTGGGGCTGTGATCAGGAGAAAATGGAAATGAGGCTGGGTTTGATGTGGTTCAAGTGGAATGGGGATAAGTAGAGAAGTTTTGAGTTGAATGGTGTGAGAATAGAAGGTGAAATACAGGCTGTTACTTATAGAGGGAAAGCTAGGGTTTTTGTGGGGTAAGAAAGGGACAAGTGGAGGTTGTTTTGGAAGGAAATGAATGAGAGTAAGTTGGCGTGTACATGGAAGAAAAGAGGATGTGGATGCATGAAATCCACACAAGTTATCTAAGAGAGGTGAAGGGTTTTGAATTTAGGAGAGGACATGTGGAGCTTTTGTTTGAAGAGAAGGAAGGAGAATAAAGGAGAGGAGGGGCGTGGGTTTTGGACTAGGGGAGAAGTATTTAGTGTAGGTAATATTTAGAAGTAATTTTAGTTTAGAGTTTTTGGCGGAATTTAAACCAGGTTTTGGAATAAGGTTCGAATAGGGTTTGAAGTGTTGTACCTTTTGCATTAGTGTATAGTAATTAAGGTTTAGGAAAAACAAGTTTTAGTTAGTTTATGAGTTTTAATTGCTTAGAAAATATTTAAGATTTTATATTTAATATGTATGTCGAATTTGTATGGAATTGAAAAGGAAAATGGGTCAGGCTTAAGTAGGTTGTATCTTAGGCTCAATAGAGTTGTACCATAATTTAGGATATGAGAAAAATATGGTTTTAGTAATTTATTAAGTTATAAAAATTATATGTTAATTTTTATTAAATTAAAGAGTATAATAATGGGATTTTTGATTTTTGTGCATTAGGCACTTGTACATTTAGTTTAAAGACTTGTAAAAATATTTAGTGAATTTAGAAAAATTATTTTTTAAACTTTATGCATGAGAGGTTTGTAAATTATGCTTTAAAAATGATTATAATCAGGGTTTTAATAGGGTTTTTATGAATATATGGTTTATGTGCATAGAAGACTTGTACCTTAGCTTAAATAAGTTGTACACTTAATATTTTGTAAAAAATTATATAAATAATTTAGGGTTTGTGAAATTTGTACATGAAATCATAGTTTTATGGATTTATGGTTTTATCGGGAGTTAAAACGGAATTAGGGTTTCTGGTGCTTTGGTAACTTGTACATTAGCTCAGATGAGTTGTACTTTTATGTTCTAGGGTTTTGTTATTCATATTTGGTGTTGTGATGAATTTAGGGTTTCCTAGAAACTCTATATAGATAAGGAATGTTTTGTTTGTACGTTCGTTAAGGAATTATTGTGAAATGGTAAATGGGATATTGTAATGTTTCATATAGATATGTTTATAGAATAAACATTAGGTTCGTTAGGTTGGGTTGCGTGGAAGCACGTTTATCAAGGATATGAGTTACGTCACATAAGATAATAATCATAATCAAATAAAAAAAAAAAAAAAAAAAATTTACACGTAGAAAAGGATAAATATTCTGAGTGCTAGCTTATCTTAAAGTGGGATTTTCACAGTGGTTACAGTATATATTATGGCTCGTAACACTTTCCTAACTTGTCAATTTTAGTCCCTATCACTTTATAAACCTTAAAAACTCTATGTACAATTGCATGATTGATATAATAAATATATAAAACTTTCTTGCATCCATATTCTATTATTTTAAAAACCTAAGACGCAACGTATTGTGTCTAAGTTGCTCGTAGGACTTCTCGGCTTACTCGTCACTTTATTTGCACCTTGCTATTCACTGTTGCTTACGGTGAGTTCATAGCCCCACTTTAATTCTCTAAACTGTTTATAAACCCATTGGGGGAGATACATGCTATTTTACAATTTGGACACAAGTGCTTTAAACTGTATGTTTACCAGAAAATATTATTACCTAGGTACCTTTGTTGCCAGAAATAAGTCCCTAACATCATGAACCATTAATTACAAACTGAGTAAACGCTAATATTATGAATATGCATATTGGGCTTGACAAGCCTGTCCGGGTGAGTAACGCTCACTTGATAACTGTAGGTCAAACGGACACATAATATTGAGAAATTAGGTAATATGACAAATTACCTTTTAGGGCATTATTAATATAATTCTATGATATTAGTTAACTTTTGAGTTTGTGAGCTTAGTGCAATATTTACTATTTACCCATAATTGTATTCGTTGCAATTATTACTTTAACTCTGAAATCTTGTGGTCCATTAATTATTTATAAACATGTGAATTTCACTCAACCTTTGTGTTGACTTTTTAGCATGTTTTATCTCAGGTCCTTAAGGTATTTGGCTAGCATGAAGTCGCACGGATACATTATGTTTTCTAAAACTATTTGGGACCTCTTGTAACTTTGATGTTTTATTATGATCGAATGATAAACCTTTAAAAATGTCTAATTTAGAGTCATTTCTATGATTATGACAGTTGTACTAATAAGTAGCACCCCAATGATATTACATTCCGCTGTGATATTTTGGGGGTGTTACAGATTGGTACCAGAGCCATGGTTATAGAGAACCAGGTCGCATTTTTTTTAGACCTAGACTATAACCGCTTTTTATATTTAACTACTTTGCATTGCCTTACACTCTCCGTGCGCTTACACTTCACGAACACTTATTCTATACACTATTACACTTGTCTATATAAATAATATTTATATACACACGTATTTATAAAAAGAACATTTATATATACTTGATTTACTTTCGATCACCATTTCTTTATATAAAGGATTATTTATATAAACTTTTACTAATTTTGACCTCATATGCCAATTGTAGGGCATTATGTCAGTACCAGCTTCCCCAGTTCACTTACTCGATCCCTTACCAGAGATTCCCGACCTTGCACCACCTGTTCCCGAACAGGGATTTGACCCTGATGATGCCTTCCACCCTGAGGAAGAGGAAGACCTCGGGATGGACATTGATGATGAGGAAGAAGAGCAGGAGCCCTTCCCTCTACCTCCATCACCACTACTATCAGACATTTCTTACGAGTCTGACATATCAGCTGCTTTTGCTCATGCTATCACTTCTGATGGGACTTCTGACCCACACCTCACTTTTGAGATAGGTGAATCTTCATCGACCCCTCAAGTTACACCATCCGCTCTTAGGTATGAGTTGAGTCGTCTACGACAGAATACCGACAGACTTCAGGGCTGTTATATTTCTATGAGCCGACGTTTGGGCGAACGCCGATCTGAGGTTACTTCGGTCCAAAGACAGGCTATGGGTAATTGTCGACGCATTGAGTCGTTGGCCATGAGCTTCTTTGAGGCGAGATTGGATCATACTGAGATGACAGTGACGAGTCTGGTGACTGGTTCGGAGTACCTGGAGAGGAGGTTGACTAGGATGGAGCGAGCCCAAGAAGAGATGGACATGCGAGCTGAGCATGCTTTGATTGATCGACACAGTTTTGCGCACGAACTATATGTTATGCAAGCAAAGATGTTTGCCATGCAACAGGAGATGCATCAGAGGTGGTTTAGGGAGTTTCGTACTAATGAGAGCATTGATGTTTTAGCCACTTATGGAGATGCCAGCTAGAGAGAGACACCGAGATCATCTGATATGCAATAGATTTGTATCGTTGAAGTCTTTACTTTTGTACTTACTAAACTGAGTAGTCTCAGTTGGTAGATTTTCTAAGAAGCTTATATTAGTTTTACAAATCTTGTAAGACAGAGTAACAAGTATTAAATCTATTATGTATGATGGTGATTGTACTATTTAATGATGTTTAATTTATGCTGCCCTATGATGCTATTATTGTATCATTTATTGTGTGTGATTCTTTTACATCGATCAAATACTCATTGTGTTGTACACTTGTAATGATTGATAGAACCATGTCAAACGGAGATGATATGGAGCAAATCATAATCGAGCGTGTAGCCGCAACTATGGCGGCATATGAACAGAATCGACCCGGTACCACGGGAGGTGCAGGAGGTGCACCAGTGCAAGGTTGTAGTTATAAAGAATTTATGAATTGCAAACCCATCACTTTTAAAGGAACTGAAGGAGCAGTTGGCTTGACTCAATTGTTTGAGAAGACAGAGTCCGTGTTTTTGTGAATCAAATGTTCTAAAGATTGTAAAGTGAATTATGCAATGGGTACACTTGTTGAACATGCTTTGTCATGGTGGAATTCCTATGCTCAGCAAATTGGACTTGAGAAAGCTTTCAATACCCCGTGGGAGGAATTCAAAAAGGAAATGGTTAAGAAGCATTGTTCTCGAAGTGATATAAAGAAGTTGGAAACTGAGTTTTACTATCTTGCTGTGAAAGGAAATGATCTCGCGACCTATGTTCGCCGATTTCAAGAGCTGAGAGTTTTGTGCCCCCACAAGGTTCCGGATGATGAGACACTGTTGGAGAACTTTATTGGAGGATTACCACCGAGCATCGAGGGGAATGTGACATCATACAACCCTCAGACACTTGATGAAGCTATCAATATAGCACAACGACTTCTGGACCAGGTGATAAAAAATGGGACTGTTCAGAGAGATAACAACAATGACAACAAGCGTAAGTGGGATGACAACAAAAGGAACATCAACCCTCACAACCACAATAACAACCAAAACCGTAACAACCATCACCATAATCAACAGAATAGAAGGCAGGAGATTGCCAGGGCTTATGTTGCTACACCGGCTGAAGGTAGAGGCTATGCTGGGAACTACCCATTTTGTGATCGATGTAAGCTACATCACACAGGCCCTTGCACTATTAAGTGCAGGAATTACCAGAAGGTGGGGCACAATGCTAAAGATTGTAGAGAAATAGGCCCTGCTACTGGAAGCAACTTGCAACCAGTGGTTACTTGCTTTGGATGCGGAGAAAAGGGACACTACAAGAATAAATGTCCAGCACTAAAGAACCAGAATAAAGAAGGAAAAGCCCACCAAAGCTAATAAAGGCGTTACGAAATGATGAAGTTTAGAGAAGGAATTCCCCTGCCTTGCATAATAATACCTAAGCCTAGGCCCTCTTAAGTTGTATCCCATAAGGGAATAACACTAGTACTTCTTCATGAACTTCGTTGTATTTTGTGTATGTTTATCCCGAGTTGTGGGATTTACTTAAATCATGACTATCTATCACTTTTATTATCAACATGTTATAACAATTTCCGTTCGTTACACTTTCTATTTCGCTACCACTTGGTAAACAGTGTTATTATTAACTTTTAAACTATTTTGTCACCATATTATAAACCGATTTGCTACTCTCATATGAATTACTTTACTATTACCTTATAAACTACTAACCTAAATTACTACTATCTTATACGTTGTTTGTCACCATTCCATAAACCAAATTATTACTTTCTTACAAACTACTCTACCACTTTTTTATAAACTAATACACTGAATTGCTACTACCTCATAAACTATTCTGTTATCATAAAATCATTTTTGCCATTCTCCTATAAACTACTTTGACATAATCACATAAACTGTTTCGCTACAATATCAACTATTTTGAATACTATTTTATAGACCGTATGATTAATACTAATTAACTTTAAGAACCATAAAAATTAATCGACTAAGCCGAGCATTGCATCATTGAGCCTTAATTATACATAGCCTGATCACCTATGTCTAATTCAGGAAAGATTATGTTATGCTGGGAGTAGTTACCTATAAACCATGTTAAAAATGATCTTTCACTATATCCCTAAAAAGCAAATTTTGGTGTGCGTATCAACAAGTTCATGTCACAGGCATACGTATTAGTAAGCACATAAACTAAGTAGACTCTTACCACAACCGTGCCATGTTTATATCAATTGTATTCTATACATCAAACTGAAGATCGGATTTCAACACACCAACCATTTTAAACACCAAGTATTAGCTGAAAGGAAATAGTTAGCACGGACAATGTTTTACGAGGTTGCGCCCTTAACTTAGTAGACCACCCGTTCGATATTGATTTAATACCGACCAAATTTAGAAAAATTTGACGTCATCACCATTATGACTATTTACATATCATACGAACATTATCCGATCAACTGCAAGAACTATCAAATAAAGGGTTTATTTAACGAAGTTCATCACCACAGAAAACTCTGGTGTTGTTCATAAAGAATAAGAAGCCTTTCAACCATTAAAGCAGGAGCTTTGTAGTGCATACATTTTTACCCTGCCAGAAGGAACCAAAGACTTTATAATTTAGTATGACCCTTCGCATTTAGGATTAGGTGTTGTATTGATGCAGAGGAAGAAGGTTATAGCTTATGTCTCTCGATAACTCAAGACTCACGAAGAGAACTACACGACCCATGACTCAGAATTAGGAGTTGTAATCTTTACACACAAGATTTGGGGGCACTATTTATACGATACAGAGTGTATTGTATTTACGAATCACAAGAGTCTTCAGAATATTCTTGATCAAAAGGAATTAAACATAAGACAGCATCGATGACTAGAACTGCTAAGTGATTACGACTGCGAAATTTGTTATCACCAGGGAAAAGCAAACGTAGTAGCTGACGCCCTGAGCCGAAAAGAACGGATTAAGCCGCTACGAGTTCGAGCTTTGGTCATGACCATAAATTCAAACTTTCCCACACAGACTCTTGAATACTCAAGCAGAGCCGTATTTCTAATGTCAAAGTTCGTTGGAACTCTCGACGAGGACCAGAATTGTTAGGAATATAAATATTCAGTTGAAGACTCGGTCACCCCGAGTACTTATTAGCACTTAATAGCTCGTAGGTTTATTTATAATATTAGTAGTAGATTAGTTATTATTATTATTGTGGAGTGGGTCGGGTCTTTACCCACTGTCAGCTCGCTCCACAGCCCACTAGGGGCACCCTATGTAGTAGTATATAAAGCCCTCTCCACCAAAGGAGAGGGTTGGACCTTTCACACATATCAATCTTACAACTTCACTTTCTCTCTCTAAGGTTCCCAACTCTTCTACTTCTCTCTCTAAACTTTCTTCTATTCGATCCATATTTGTGTACCATACTTGTGTTTCTTTGATCGTGAATTTACTACAATTGGTATCAAGAGCCATGGTTAGGTTCATGTATGGTTATATTCACGGATTTGTGTAGATTTGGGGTACTTTTGGTTCGAATAGATAGTTACTTAAATATCTCTTTTGCGCTTTGTTTAGTAGCTAGAAGTTGTTAAATCTTGTACTTTCTTGCTTAGGGTTTGTGTTGAAGTAGTGTTTGGTGTTTGGAATCATCATTTTCGGCTTTGTGTGGTGGTTTTTGGTCGATTCGTGGGGTAGTGATAAAGTGTTCATCGTAGCGATTTGTCCCTCGGTAAAAGTTTCTTAGTAGCGACTTGTGTATTGTTGGGAAGGTGAAAGTTGCGATTTGAGGTTTCTCGAAGTTGCGACTTGGCTTATTACTGTTTTTGGTAAAAAAGACAAATCGCTAGGAAAGGGACAGGTTTGGCTTTTTTTGTGAGTTGCGACTTGTCAAAGATAGCGACTGTTCTGTCTTGTAGTGACTTGCGATTTGGGAGTTGCGACTTGTGTCAGTCAGGTTGCGACTTGTTAGAGTTGCGAGTTGTCAGTTGCGGTTTGACCAGTTTCTAAGGGTTGTGATTTGTCTGTTGCGTTTTGATATAGTCAGTTGCGACTTGTACACTTGCGAGTTGAACTTTGTGATTTGACTCATAGTTCTTAAATTGCGATTTGATTATATTCGATTTGACAAGCTGCGACTTGACTTATTGCGATATGATAAGTTTGCGAGTTGATCTATTGCAATTTGACGTTGCAAGCTAACACTTGTGATTTTACTTATTGCGATTTGATAAGCTTGCGATTTGTCTTGCTGCGATTTGACATGCTGTGTCTTGACACTTTGCGATTTGATCAATTGAGAATTGAGTTTCCTTGAGTTAAAACCTAAAATTTTAATTTGCAAGTAACTCTCAGTTTACGGTTTGTTTCTTGGTGATTTTAGAAAGTCCCGCGAAAGATTCGATTTCTCGGTTAAATCACAAGAACTGTAAAATCCCGTATACATTATGGCCAGCATGACAAGCACCGCATCAGATGACATTCAAGATGCAAGATCGGATACCCGTCCACCTATGCTAGATAGGACAGACTATGAGTCGTGGGCACAGAGAATACGGCTTTATTGCTTGGGAAAAGAGAATGGAGCAAACATCCTTAAGTCCATTGATGAAGGACCATTTCAGATGGGTACTACCAGAGATGCTGTTACTACTGGTAAAGATGGCACAGTTACCTTTGGAATTGACAGACCACGCACTTACAATGACCTTAATGAAGAGGAAAAGAAGAGATATGATGCTGACATTAGGGCCTCAAACATTGTTATTCAAGGTTTGCCAAAGGATGTCTACAAACTCATCAATTTCAACACTGAAGCTAAAGCAGTGTGGGACAATGTAAAGATGTTGCTAGCTGGGTCAGAACTCACAAAAGAAGACCGTGAATCACAATTGTATGATGAGTTTAAACACTTCAAAATGAACCCAAGAGAGAATATCACAGACTACTATGTGAGATTCCATAAGTTGGTGAATGACATGAGGATGATAAGAATGACTAAGCCTAACATCCAACTTAACTCAAAGTTTGTGAACAACATGACTCCAGAATGGGACATATTTGTTACTGCTGTCAAACTCAACAAAGGTCTGAGAGATACTAACTATGAACAGTTGTATGCCTACCTGCAACAACATGGGAAGCATGCTACCTACGATCGGGTGCTGAGAGAAAAGCTCAATCCTTCAACTCCTAATGACCCACTGGCATTTATGGCAAGTGCTCTACCAAACACCCAACCGTCATCTATCCAAGGTTATCATCAACTTCACTCACCATCTTCTACTATGAGCTCACAACTCGACTCAGGCTATTCTCAGACTGACAAAATGATTGATAACCTCACCAACCAAGTATCATTACTGGTTCAACAATTTAAAGCATCTCTCCCTCAGACCAACAATCAGTTAAGAAACTCATCTAACCCAGGCAATCTAGCAATGGTGGAGGATGGGAAAATTATGGTTCAGAATGTGCAAGGGAGAGCAGAAAGAAACATGGATCGAGGTAATGTGCAGAACAGAGTGGGGAATGCCAATCAGGGGCAGGGGAAATAGCTCAAGTGTTATAACTATGGAGGACTGGGACACATTGCCAGGAATTGCAATCAACCAAAACTGATGCGTGGGATTGCGCCCTCGCAGTAGGTTTTACCTCTCAAGGGATCTCAAGAGGCTTGCAATCCCCACCAGGCAGTGTACCTGACCGTTGTAGTATAGTAAAGTGGCAAGTACCAGGGGATTGATCGTTCAACTCAAAGAATAGTGTTCGTTAGGATTGAAATTATTCTAACTAGGTCTAGAGGTGATGGATGATTCTTTTTGTATTTTTATATTTTATGGAAAGCAAGTAAAAATCTCGTGTTTTGGAAGAAGGGGCGGAATTAATTGCTAATCAACTAACCCAAAAGCTACTAACTAAACTAATATGCAAGAAAAGTAAACTAGGGTTCTACAAGGGAAGTGAAGCATGTCTACCTATGATGTATTACTCCTTGCTAGCTATCCAATTCTACCTATTGAATTGTAACCTTGTTTTAATTGACGGGTTGTATTCCTTAATACCATTCGTGGGGTGGCGTACGTACTTCCCCAACTCTATAAGCTCCTACTTCACTCCTATGTCGAGCCGGCTAAGAAGCTCCTAACATGGGATCACTAGAATTCACTCATGCATTAAATACAACCAAATAAACCTAGTACGCATTGGTTCATGTTTCTTAAGATGTTCAAGCAAGTTACCGTATAGGAGGTTAGCCAGTTTTCTTAAGCCTAACATCGATATCACCCAATCAAACAAGAGACAATAGGAAACAAGAATTATAAGCTAAACCAATAAGATCTATTGAAGTGTCACACCTTTATTGATGACGATAGACACATACATCAACAAGGAATCAATAAGATCTAATTAATTATATACAAGTTTCACACAATCATAAGTAGACACAAGGTGAATTAGCAAAGCATGATCAATGAAGGGCAAACAACCATAATAATGAAAGACATAATTAAGTTAAAATCAACAAACCAATATTTGATGTTTATAAAGTGATTCAAACCCTCTAAGTTGCTGGAAAAACACCTACCTAAACCCTAGAATCGGACTTAGGGTTTAGGGCTTACAAATAATGAAGTTATAAGGTTATATTTATAGGTAACTTTCTGTCGGCCCGATCTGACGGCGTCAGCCCATACACTTGACGGCGTCAGATCCCCTTTTTCACCAAATTGTAGATTTCTTCATCCCGAATCCGTGGCCTTTTGAATCACCTAAATCCGAGTTCGTATGAGGATTTTATGGCCAAAACAGTAACAGCTACTCCGCGCGCGAGTTGTGATTGTCTTGATTAACTTGTGGCGGTTTCACTAAGGTTCCTTCTCGTGTAAGAATACTTTGACGCCGTCACTCTATATCATCTGACGTCGTCAGGTCTATGATCCTGACGCCGTCACCTTCAAAAATCCTCTGGCCCGTCTCTCTTTAACTTAACACTTGACGGCCTTCTTGACGTCGTCCCCCTTTAATCTTCCAAAATCCTCTCTGACTTATCAAGGGTTGACGGCGTCACACTGGGGCTTGACGCCGTCACAGGTACTTTTCCAGCCGATTTTGAGACTTTGCCGTTTTCTTCACTTTTATGCTCCAAAAACGTCCAAAATGCTTCCTTTTCCAGATTTCTTCTCCAAAGTACCTAAAATGACAAAAAGGAACGATTTAGGGCAATATTTGATCAAATAATCACGAATTAGGGCTTAAATGACCCCCTAAAAGCGGTACACTTTTCGTCTCATCAAATACGTCCTCAGAACTCAGATTACTTCAAGGACAAGATGTTGTTGATGCAGGCTCAAGAGAATGGAGCTGTATTGGATGAGGAAGAATTGCTGTTTTTGGCTGGTGATGGGGGAAATACTTTTGATGAAGATGTGGCTGAGCACCCAGTTCAGGATCTAGCACTCAACGATCCCAACATCTTCAAAGCAGATGATTGTGATGCATTTGACTCTGATGTGAATGATGAACCAACGGCTCAAACAGTCTTCATGGCTAACTTGACATCCTTGGCTTCATCACCTCGACAAGCTGGTTCTTCAAATGCATCTGTGATTTCTGAGGTACTAAAACTTTATGACACATATGAAGTAGTTGATGAACAAAAGATTCCCAACGAAGTACAATAGGGAGATGTTTCTGACTCAAATAATGTTGACATGGAAAATAGCAATATGATTCCGTATGGACAATATTTGACTCACAACAATGTGCCTGATGTACAAGATGGTGAATCTTCTGTTAATAATAATGCTTGTGTTGTTAATAACGTGTGTGCCTTAGAAAATACATGTGACGTAGATAATGCATGTGAGTGGCATGAAAACACTGTACTTGCTCCTAATGATAACTTGATCACTAGATTAAACATCTATAAGGAACAAGTAGCTATGTATGAACATCGTGCTAAGTTTGAGCTTACTGAACGTGAGCAGAAAATGGAAGATCAACTGTGTACACTTATAAAAGAAACTAGAGTAAGAGAAGAAACATTAAAACAAGAGTTAAATTCTTTGAAAAATCAGCTGGATCTATCTGTTAAACAAAAACAGGAAGTTCAAAATTGTATAAGTACACTAAAGCTAGAATTCAAAGAAAATGAAACGAAACTTTTAAATGATTTTTCTAGACTCAAAACCTTAAAGAACAAGCTTGAGGATAAGTTGTACACACAAGATCAAACCAGACAGACTGCTCAAATGATTCATATGCACAAAAAGCTGTGTGATAAACATAGTGAAAGAAGGATAGGTGAACCTAAGCTAGCATACCTTAGGACTGCTCAAATAGCTCAACCTGCCTTGTACGATGCCAATGTGATGATCATGCCCAACCATGCACCCCCTAAGCATTTCTCTTTGAAAGAAAGTGAGGAGATAGAAGATAGCAATAGGGAAAGAATGAATGTGAAAATGAGGGATCCCATATGCATAGCCAAACGAATAATAGTCAAACCCCCTGATTATTATGAGCAGAATCATTTGACTGTGTTTGCTCCTTAAATGAAGTTAACACATGAACAAATATTTTGGTCACAAGATATAGAAAAGTTAAAGGAAGATAAACTTAAAGCCAACACCCCATTCCTTAGAAAAGTTGCGTCCATAACGGTGTATCCTCCCAACACACCTAGGCATTTGGTTCCTTTGTCTCCTCCCACTGAATGCAAAACCTTAATTAGCTTATACGTGCTTTGGCAACTATTTGCTGATTTTGATAAAACATGTAAAAAGAGAATCACACCAACCGGAATTACTGAGGGGGAAAGGTGTTTTGAGCACGCAAAAAGGTGTTACTTGACTGAGGTCATGCCATTCTTTAAATTACTTAAAGAACATTTTGAAGGGATGCAAACTGCCCTTAATACCGAAATAAATGAAATGAAAGCAGTATTTAAAGATATGGAAAATGAGGTAACTCAATGTACAATAGAACTTAAGAGTCGTGAAATTGAAAGAAAAAACATACTCATCGCCAATGACAACTTGATTGCTAAATGTATTGCGCAAGATGTATTTTATACTGCTACTGATTCTGCTTTATCTGCTTGTCAATTTCATGAGTATGCTATTGCTTTAAATGTTACCCAGAATCGTGTTGTGGAGCTTGAGGGGGAGAATGTGAAATTGCTTGACAAAATTCAAAATGATGACCATGATAACATGGTTAAACGTTTTTCAAAACTAGAGGTTGATTATCTAAATCTACAACTAAAATATCAACATTTAGAAGAAAAATGCAAAATATCAAATGACAAGACATCCTTGGATGCTCCTGAGTTTGATACATATTTTGAATTAAGCAAACGAGATGAAAAGATTCAAGCTCACACAAACACGATTCGACTGTTGAGGGCCCAAATTGCCCAATTGAAATCCAACAAGTGTGATGTGTATGGCACCAATAAACCTTCGTCTTCAGATTCTCAGAAGTTTCAATATCAAGACACCATCAATAAGTTACATTATGAAAATGAGTGTTTTCGAGAAGAAAATTCTAAGATTAAACAACATTACAAAGAGTTATATGACTCAATTAAAGTTACAAGAAATAGTCATAATGAAAAGATAACTTCTTTGTTAAATGAAATTGAGAATCTTAAGACTCAGGTGAAAGGAAAAATGCCAAGTACCTCTTGTAATTTTGTTGCATCAAAGGTCCCTGCTTGTAAAATGTACGATGTTGATGTGGGGCCTATTCCATTTCCCATGAGAAACAACAGACCTGTCCATCAAATGTATCTCTGTCACCTTAGGGATGGACTTGAAACTCTTCGTGAGGTTGTGGAAGAGGACAGAATAGTAAAACCACTTGATAAGGCAGTAGGTTATGCCTGCGTCCTCACAAAAAGGATCTAGGAACAGTTAGAATATGCCATTGGCAAGGGTCCCAAGTCTTGCAACCAAAGAGATAGATTAGGTGCATCATCATCCACTATTAAAAACAAGCATTTAACCTTTGATTTGCCATCAAGAACATCAGAACCCAGCACATCTAAATAAGGAAAGCATGTGACAGTGATACAAACTAATGTTCCTATCATTACTTCTACAGGAGTGAAATGTGACACCCATGCTAGCGAGTCAAAGCCTAGAGGCAATGCAAGGAAAGATAGGACTGCGTCAGCTAATAGTGATCACAAGAAGAGTGTAGAAGCCCAACCTAGGAACAATAAGTTTGTAATGACTAGATTGAATTGTGTTGATTCTAGTATCAAAAGTACTGTAATTAATTCGAATTCTAATGCGGTCTGTAAAACATGTGACAAATGCTTAATTTCAGCTAATCATGATGATTGTGTTGTGTCATTTCTGATATCTCATGCACCACCCCAAGTTAAGTATGTTAGGAAAACTGAAAGAAGTAAGAAAGTTTGGAAGGCAACAGGAAAAACTTTTGCTACTGTTGGGTATCAATGGAGACCCACTGGAAGAAAATTCATTTTAGGAAATAAAAGTCCATTGCCTAAGCTGAATGATCATAGGTTTGTGAAAGTTAAAGAATGGAGACCGACAGGTCGAATTTTGTCTCTAGGAACACAATGCCTTCCAAATAGGCCATCCGCTGACTTTAGGATAGTTCCCACTGTAGAGACTTCAGTATTAGCAAACTCTGTTGCTCCTGAATTTGTGAATGCTAACCAAACGGACCCCAGCTGCACGTGGGGATCCACAGATTTCAGTTATCCATCTTTATCTGTCTTCAAATGTAGGTCGTACAAATCGTCCTTTGGTATTTGGATTCAGGCTGCTCAAAACATATGACTGGGGATCACTCACGGCTCAAGAACTTCGTGAAAAAGTTTATCAGGACAGTTAGATTCGGGAACGACCATTTTGGTGCGATTATGGGTTATGGAGATTATGTGTTTGGTGACAGTGTAATCTCACGGGTATATTATGTGGAAGGATTAGGGCACAATCTATTTTATGTGGGTTAATTTTGTGATTCAGATCTAGAAGTGGCTTTCAGAAAACACACATGTTTCGTCAGGGAATTGGATGGTGTAGATCTTCTAAAAGGAAGTCGGGGCACAAATCTATACACCATATCGATTGAAGAAATGTTAAGGTCCTCTCCCATTTGCTTGCTTTCTAAAGCCTCCAAGACAAAATCATGGCTGTGGCATCGTCGTCTGAACCATCTAAACTTCGGTACCATAAATAATCTTTCCCGCAAAGATCTTGTACGAGGCATGCCCAGACTAAAATTTGAGAAAGGTCATCTCTGCTCCGCATGTCAACTGGGCAAAAGCAAGAAACAAACCTACAAACCCAAAACCGTCAACACCAACTTGGAAGTTCTTCACACCCTTCACATGGATCTGTGCGGCCCAATGAGAGTACAAACCATAAGTGGAAAGAAATATGTTCTTGTGATAGTAGATGATTACTCTCGGTTTACATGGGTAAAGTTTTTGAGAACAAAGGATGAAACTCCAGAGGTTATCATGAAACTGATAAAACAGCTGCAAGTAAGGCTCGACAAAACTGTCAGAATCATCCGCACTGACAATGGAACTGAGTTTGTTAACAATCAATTCAGAAATTTCTATGAAAATATTGGCATCACACACCAGAAAAGTGTGCCCCGTACTCCACAACAAAACGGAGTAGTTGAACGAAGAAACCGTACTCTAGTGGAAGCTGCGAGAACCATGCTTATATTTTCAGGGGCACCGATGTTTCTCTGGGCAGAGGCTATTGCAACAGCTTGTTACACCCAAAATCGTTCCCTGATCCATGCTATTCATGACAAGACTCCCTATGAGCTAATTCATAACAAAAAGCCAGATCTTTCCTTTCTTCGTGTGTTTGGCACACTTTGCTATCCGACTAATGAAGGTCAAGACTTGGGAAAGTTAAGAGCCAAAGCAGACGTAGGTATGTTTGTTGGATACGCACCAGATTGCAAGGGGTACAGAATCTACAACAAAAGAACCCGACAAATCAAGGTAACCATTCATGTTACGTTCGATGAGCTGAGTGAGCAACCTGCTTTAGGAGAAACCAGTTCTGGACTCGATCTTAAACTTTTGACACCTGGACCAATTAGTTTAGGACTTGTACAGAATCCCACGCCTGCAGAGTCTTATGTACCACCAACTAGTGAGGAGTTGAAAAAGTTATTTGATCCTATGTTTGACGAATATTTTGAGCCAACAAATGAAACGACCTCAAATGCTGCATCGGTTCTTCCTAATGCTGATGCTAAGGTTCCGCAAGGCTCTGAAGGCCCATCAGCATCAGTCTCAATCAGTTTCAATGCACCAGCTGCCAGTCAATCACCCTCATCATCAAATACTCAATCCTTTCCAGTGCAACAAGAATCTGCAGATGACCATTCTTTGGAAGTTAATCCGTTTGCTCCTATAGATGATGTTCCTTTTGAGAATATATTTGCTCCTGAATCTTCAACCCACACATCCTCTTTCGAAGAACACAACACGGCAACATCAGTTCAAAACCCTCAACCTCATGATCATCTCAGAAAATGGACCAACGATCATCCAATTGACAACATCATTGGCAATCCCACTTGTCCGGTATCCACACGTAAACAACTGGCCACTGATGCACTGTGGTGCTTCTTCAATTTCGTACTATCCAAAGTCGAACCAAAAGATGCCAAAGAAGCAATGACTAAAGATTGCTGGTTTGAGGCTATGCAAGACGAAATCCATGAATTTGATCAACTTGAAGTATGGGAATTGGTGCCTCCTCCAGAGTGTGCTATGATTATTGCTCTCAAGTGGATTTTCAAGGTGAAACTAGATGAGCATGGTGATGTTCTAAAGAACAAGGCACGGTTAGTTGCAAAAGGATACAGACAAGAAGAGGGCATAGACTTTGAAGAGTCGTTTGCTCCAGTTGCTAGAATTGAAGCCATTAGAATCTTCCTTGCCAATGCTGCTAGCCGGAATATGATAGTCTACTAGATGGATGTCAAAACGGCATTCCTGAATGGTGATTTAAAGGAAGAAGTCTATGTGAGCCAACCAGAAGGATTTGTGGATGCTGAACATCCTACTCATGTCTTCCGCTTAAAGAAGGCTCTCCACGGCTTAAAGCAGGCACCAAGGGCATGGTATGATACATTGTCCAAGTTCCTTCTAGCAAACGGATTCTCGAAGGGTGTTGTTGATCCCACATTATTCACTAGGAAGTCGGGTAAACATCTGCTTCATGTTCAGATTTACGTAGATGATATTATTTTTGCTTCATCAGATCCTAGTGAATGTGATAGATTTTCAAAGGAGATGA
The DNA here is from genome assembly GCA_021014915.2 of Artemisia tridentata subsp. tridentata. NCBI lineage: Eukaryota > Viridiplantae > Streptophyta > Magnoliopsida > Asterales > Asteraceae > Artemisia > Artemisia tridentata. The sequence continues at coordinate 178,304,569 of CP139509.1, forward strand.
GTTCCAAGTTCCAAATGTCAATGATGGGACAAATGTCATTCTTCCTAGGATTATAAATCTCACAAAGTCCCGGAGGCATTTTCATAAATCAATCCAAATATGCCCATGAGATCTTGAAAAAGTTTGGATTTGATTCAAGTGAGCCTATTGACACTCCCATCGTTGATAGATCAAGACTAGATGAAGATCCTTCAGGGATTCCAGTCGACCAAACAAAGTATAGAAGCATGATTGGATCCTTAATGTACATCACTGCTAGTAGACCAGACCTTCTATTTGCCGTATGTATGTGCGCTCGGTATCAATCCAAGCCTACCAAAAAGCATCTGGAAGCAGTAAAAAAGGTCTTCAGATATCTTCAAGGAACAGTTCATATGGGTCTCTGGTATCCTAAGGACACGGCTATGGAGTTAACGGCTTATGCTGATGCTGATCATGCGGGGTGTCAAGACACCCATCGAAGTACTTCAGGGGGAGCTCAGTTTTTAGGGAAAAAGTTGGTTAGTTGGTCTTCTAAGAAGCAAATGAGTACATCCATATCTTCTACTGAAGCTGAGTACATTGCTATGTCAGCTTGCTGTGCACAAATCCTATGGATGCGATCACAACTTTCAGACTATGGATTCTCATACAACAAGATTCCTCTATATTGTGACAACAAAAGCGCCATCGCTCTCTGTTGCAACAATGTTCAACACTCTAGGTCTAAACACATCGACATCAGGCATCACTTCATAAGGGAACAGGTTGAGAAGGGAATGGTGGAGCTATACTTCGTGAGGACAGAGTTTCAGTTAGCAGACATCTTCACCAAGGCTCTTTCGAGAGAAAGGTTTCAGTTTATTCTCCCACGTCTTGGAATGAAGAGCTTGACACCTGAAACCCTCAAGTGTCTTCAAGAAGAAAAGGAGGAGTAAGGGATTGACTTCTCATATCCTTGTATATAGTTGTATACATATTAAAACAAAAAGGAAAATAGAAAAATATAAAACCTATAAAAACCCTAAAAATTGAAAAATCAGAAAATACCAAAAATAGCTTCACCTAGGCATGTCTTCTGTTTATCGATAATATTTACGGACCTAGAAATGTCATTCAATAATGACACGGGTCTTTAAATGAAGCTCGAGCAGAAGTTACACTAATTGGTTAAAACATGTCTTAATGGCTTGCAGTTACTTCATACTGCAACCCGCACTGTACAATGGGGAAAGCATGTCGTCAAAAAGACAGTTGTTCCTCCAACCGGGTGATGTTCACCTGGGCATGGATTACTTTATATCCATGTTTTTTTGATCTGATGTACATTTTAGTGCGTCATTTCGTGTATAAGAAGAGAAGTCTTCTTTACATCAGACTCTTTATCTTCTTTGATTCTTGAAGAGAGTTTTGATGTTACACAAGGTGGTAAATTGAATTAAATTTTCACAAATACTCGTCGCTTAATTGAATGACTACAGCTCTTTAAATAGAAAATGGGTCATTAATTGAGGGGGAGAATATTTGTTCAAATTTCTGACACCTTGCCAAATTTGTGCAACATCAGCAGTGACACTCTCTCGTGGTTTAAGGGGGAGCATAGTATGCTCCATAATCAGAACACAGTATAACCTGACCACATTTTCTCCCATAATTTTCTAACTTATTTAAATCAATTGGGATCACAAATCTCAAAGGGTTTGAAATTTTTGATCGGGGGAGAGAATGTGATTTAAATATGAAATATGATAAAATGTGATCTTTTGGATTCATGTGTAGGCTCCCAAATATGTGCTAAACTCTTTCGTATATCGATGCACATATTGAGGGGGAGCAAATGATTTGTGATGGCAATTGTGAAAGAATACCAAAGACCGACCATTTTACTTTATGTACTGGAGTTATAAGGATGGTGAGGTTAGGTATTAGTTCCCATGATCCAGCCAGAACCGGAGGGATCTTCCCAGGGACAATCCTCTAGTTAGAATAGAAGTCCTTAGGAATGGTTAAAAAGGAGAAAAGTGAATAAGGGAAAAGTGCCGACTGAGATGGAGCTAGTACTGGAACAAACCCAATAAGGTGCTAGTAATGAAGTCTCGGTAAGCGCTGAAGTAGTTGAAGAATGAAAAAGAAATGTAAAGATAAAGGGTGAAAAGAAAGAAGCCCTCCTTACACTTTAGGCAGAAACTGGGTCAATACATATGCTGTCAGAATCACTTAGTTGATTGCTAACATTGAAGAAAAAGTATCATGGACCCAGTGATACGCTGCACAACCCTCCCTAGCCACTCAAGGTCCCTCAAAGGATTTTTGTTTCATTTGTCACGGAGATCAATACATGGCTATCGTCTATCTCACTCTGAGTTAGATGATATTGAAAAGGTGGCAGTCCTCTCCAGCCTCCGATCACTAAATCAAAACGCACTATTGAATCTAGAGCCAAGAGATCATCCATTAATCTCATTAGGACACATTTCCAATATGCTTGCTGTTTCATACACTGTGAAAAGCAAGAAAATATATATGAAGAGTCCTATGCATTATCCTTGTGGTATTGCCAGAACATCCGAGTGATGCGTAAAGTCTTCACAATGAAGATGGAAATCCTTCTAGAGCCAACATCAAACAAGCTCTTGGTGGGTGATATGTGAGATCCTTCATGGATCAAGCTTGTGACAACTGGAAAGAAACGATGGGGCGATTCAAATTTGAATCAAACTTGTTCCAGGAAACGGATTGACGAATACTTTTGGAAAACCTTTCAATGTGCTCACCAACAAAGTTTCAAGCACATTGATTGTGAAAATTTTCAAACAAAAGTATTTTTGACAGAAATGTGATTCAATTTATAAAACCCTTGTCGTGTTGCACAAAATGTTTATCCAGTGACACGCAAGTAATTTTTCTAATCAATTTCTCATCAATCAGTGGGTATTTAATTCACTGATTCACTCTACCGTGCTGTCTGCTTTGAGACGTTCCGGTTTGAGAACATGCTTAGTATGATGATTCTGACATTAATGTATTGGAAGACTCATTACTACAAGCTGGAAATTCCTGTCAAGGAGAATCTTCTTTAAAGGGGATTCTACCTGATCATAGGTCAGTCTTCAAAGAACCGAAGGTTAAATCCAACCACCACATCGAACGAATGACAAAGCCATATTCGTTCTCCAACTTTATTGTTAACTGTTTTATTTCAGATTCATATAATGATGGCAATGGTGGTTCCTGATTCCAGCAGAGACGTGTCAATCCACGCTCCATGCTCACACTTCAAATTGATTATCAAAACATCATGATAGCAAAAAGACCTACGACACAGCTTCCGCAACTTTGATGATAATTATCATGATCCAGAAAAGTGTGAGCATGCGAGTTCAACGGTCACAACATATCACATGGAGGCATTACTACAATGGATGAGCTCAGAGATTTACGGTGGCTGATGATCTCCAAGAAGACTCCAAGATCTCAACCTCTCATGATGACGAAGCCACAAGATGACTTGAAGACATATGTTGGATGATATCTTCAAAGAATACTCAAAGATCATCCAAAACAAAGAATAGTCATTGCAAGCTCACTGCTGAAGGCACAAAGATCCTTGACGTTGAAGAATCAAGGTCTACGAGCTATGAAGTCAAGATTCAAGGATAGAGTGCTAGAATGCAGAACATTACTTCCGGGGTGACCTCCCTTAGGGGGAAATTGTTAGGAATATAAATATTCAGTTGAAGACTCAGTCACCCCGAGTACTTATTAGCACTTAATAGCTCGTAGGTTTATTTATAATATTAGTAGTAGATTAGTTATTATTATTATTGTGGAGTGGGTCGGGTCTTTACCCACTGTCAGCTCGCTCCACAGCCCACTAGGGGCACCCTATGTAGTAGTATATAAAGCCCTCTCCACCAAAGGAGAGGGTTGGACCTTTCACACATATTAATCTTACAACTTCACTTTCTCTCTCTAAGGTTCCCAACTCTTCTACTTCTCTCTCTAAACTTTCTTCTATTCGATCCATATTTGTGTACCATACTTGTGTTTCTTTGATCGTGATTATACTACAAGAATACACTTTGGAGAGAGTAGACCAGATGCGTCAGAAATATCCACACCTTTTCGCCAACACATCATCACCATCTAACTCGAACTGAATCCCGGGACGGGATTCCCCTTTAAGGATTAGGTACTGTAACATTTCACAATTTTGAGGTCATTAATTAATATTTTAAGTTTACTTAATATTTCTATTTTAAGTAAATCACTCTTTCGGATAACTAGATAAGTTACTCCTTGTACGTCGTTAAACGTACATCTAACCAAAACCGACACCCGACAATACTCAGTAGATATATTTTTATGCATTTAGGTTTCTTACCATCATATTTTAAATATACTAATTTTACTTTTCCATTTTTACTTAAACTTTGTATATTTCGCGTTCTACTCATTTTTAGTTTACGTTTTCAACTTTTAAACATCAAGTAATCACCGAACAAGCTCAAGGATCACCTAAAATATCAAAATAAGTTTTGTTGTTAAGTTTTAACTTTTTCGTAAGTTCGGTATTTTTATGTTATCCGGTTTTAAATTTCGCGTCTTAAAAACTCCACGTTTGCAATTACCGGGATCAGACTATACACTAAATGGTACATTTTACACAAGATACTATTTAAAAATCACCAAAATCCACCACCTCCCATGAGGTGGACGATTTCTAAATGTCTCATGAGACACTTGTCCTAAATTATATACTTTGTCTACAAGTAAGTATCAAAACCATCTGATAAAACAACCAACATGCAAACCACCTCATTTTAGATCTCAATACCATCCAAAAATCTTCCAACTCCCACTTGGTCTCCATTGTTTGTCGTGGGATCACAAGCACACAAACACCCTCCATCACTTGAATTTTACCAAAAGATTATAAAGGAAATGAAAGCTTAGGTTCTGTAGTTGGTACTTGATCAAAAATCTTCTATCAAAATGCTCTATTTGTGAAGTTATACAATATTTTAAAGAAGTTTAACAAGGGTTCTTGGGTCTCTTAATCTTGTATTCAAAAAGATTTGGTGAAAAGATTTCGAAACTAGTTGGTTTGGTGATCCCATTGGTGTAAATTGATTCATGATTTCCTTGTTATTCCACTTTCATTTGTGTAAGAAACCACAAAATATTTTCCATTTACGTATTGATGTATATTGTATTATATACATTTTTCAAGTTTCATATACTTGTTACATTAATTTATGCATTGTACATAGCTTAAATTACCTAAAACTATTATTGGGAGTAAGTTTGCAAAGACCATTTGGACCAGGGACTGTTTTCGTAATTACTGCACTTAATCAGTACACTTAAAGACTTAGGTTAAAATATAGGCCTGTAGATCTATTTCTTAGCTTTGATTTTCCGGGTGTTTGGTCGTGAGACGATACCCGATGAATTAATTAGAAAATAAACGGCAAAGGTCGTCGGAAAACGCACACCAGATTTGAATGGCTAAAAAGTCTAAAAATTTATATTGAACCCTCTATTGCACAAAACATAAAAGTTGTAGGTAACACATTAACTTGAACGTAGCCGAAAACCCTGCGTAAAATGGAGTTACGGAACTCAATTTATCGCGAAAACGGTGGGACTGTTAGGTGCTGTCTCGATCAGACTTTACATATTAGGGTAAAATGGTAATTTCACTTAAGTTATATAATTTTTCAGAGCTGTGGGACTCACAAATATGATTAGTACACTTAAATACCTTTTCGGGAATATAAAATTTGAAGTATAACTCCTTACGGTTTAGGAGAAACGGAATTTTTAATATTAAATACCGACTTTTTACCAAAAACCGCACTTTATATAAAAACTAGTTAATTCATCAAAACTAGTTTGAAAATGGTCTCACATATTTTATAAAACTTATAAACATTAAAAATAATGATTATAACTATCTTGTAACTTAAATATTTATAAATTATAAATTTCTACAAACACTTATTGATTTATTTTACACTTACCCGAAGTGGTAGGACCCACTTTCAGGAATAAACCCGATAACTCATTTTTAGACAATCTAACCACATATCGACACAATAGGATTTTTGGACTATAAAATATCATAAAACCCGAACCTCGGACAACAAATATGTTGGGTCCGTCAGTACCCAAGCGTCCTGAAAACAGTATTTGAATACAAATTAGCCAAGTGATTAATCAACCGTGAACGCTCTAAAGTCACTGATTGAATAGTCACTCAATAAGTTACCTTCAGGATGCTTAGGACGAGTCTAATAAGAAAGATTCACCACTCAGTGAGGCGGAACTCCCTGAGTGTCACTTAAGCCAAAGAAGAAGGTAATGGGTTCAGTGAGTAATGACAAGAACTCACTGAACCCCAGTCTCCTCAACAACTATAATGATTAAAGACTGAAGACTGAAGAACTAGACTGAAGAATCTGTAGTCTGAAAGAAAGGCGGGGCAAGGCGGGAAGAGTTTGAAAAGATAAGGAGAAGTCTTATCGCAGCCAAAGTCAAACTTTCCATAAACGGCTTAAAGATGAGAAGTGTTATCACTGACATTCGGAAAGCAGTTTTAACCTATTCCCAAAATGGATTCTTGGAACTGACAAAATACTGTTGTATTTTGTTCAGACTGGCTAGGTTATTCTTTTTGTACTTTTAGTCACTGGTGCTCTTTTATACTTTTGTATAAATAGGATCATAAGGGAGAAAAGTTGATTAAGTTTTTGTGCATTAAAAGCTTAGACTTTCACAAAACCACTTTTCTCCTCCAAAGAGCAACCTAGTCCCTGAGATAGCTCAGTGGTTCTTTTATAGTTGCCACTCAAGAATAACTTGAGTTTAGAGAGGAGAACATACCATACCTTGTCTATTCAATCCCAAGTGTTATTTCCGCTAACACTTGGGTATAGATTCTTTTGATTGATTTCTAATAAGAATTTAAACGTTGAAAAACTTGTGTTTTTATATTTACGTTTTACTTATTTATTTAAATTAATCAATACATTAAATCAGTCATAGAACACAATTAGATTAACTTTGTAGTTATTTCTACTTGTGTAACGGGAACAACAAGTGGTATCAGAACCTCTGGTTTATAAAATCCTTTCAAAAACTAAATAGTGCTCAAGGTTTTTGAAACCAAGATCCTACTATGGCTGATATTGATGTGCCCCAGCTCGTCGACAAAAAGGGAGGAAGCTATTCAGCTGTTGCTCCCAAAGACTGCTGAAGGGTTACCTAAACCTGAAGCTCAATGGACCATTGATGAGAGAAGGGTGGTCAATCAAGACTGTGGGAAACTAGAAGGGGGGGGGGGTTGAATAGTTTACTGGTTTTTAATTTCTTTTAAAAATCTTGTTTTAAAAGTTTGCTATTGGAAACTTTGATTCGAACTCTATGTGTAATCAATCAACACCAATATGAACTACACACTAATCTAACAAATGGTAAATAATAAAAGTAAAGAGTAGAGTTGGAAAGATCAAACCGAGACAAAGGATTTATAGTGGTTCGGCTACGAAGCTCTTCTTCGCCCTACTCCACTCCCCGAGTACCACACTCGAGAGTTTCAAACACTATATCAACAACCTCCCTTCAGGCGGAGAAAATCGTACACGTCGCTTATCCTATTTCCGACACTAAGCTAAATGTCGAGTGCTAATCTTAGCTAGCACCAATCTACCAAGGTTCACGTGACCAAACACACAAGCCCAATGACTTCAAGAGATCACCAAGATCTCAACACGATCACAATGATCAACTCACTCTACTAACTCTATCCTAATGACCCTTGATCTTCTTGATCAATCACACAAGCCCAATGGCTTCAAGAGATGTTCACTATCTCTTATAATATCACACTTGATCTTCACTCTCTCTCACAAAAGATAGATAAACTTGATGTATGCTATGATACAACAAGGTTGTAACAAGTGTTACAAAAACCTAACCACTACAACTCTTGTATCTTCTTGAAGATTTTGAGTTCTTCTCTTGCACTTGGAAGAGGAATGATAACACCTTGTATCTTCTTGGATACTTGTGTTCTTCTCTTGCTAATCAAGAGGAATGAAAAGGATCTCTTGGTGGATGATTGGATCACTCTTAAACCAAAAGAAACTAATCTAAATGATCAAAAAGAAAGAAAGGTGTGAGAGGTTTGTTGACATAAATAATGCCTAAAAACATTACCAATATTTATTCATATCTCTATGTTTTGATGATCACAAAATATAAACTCATTAAAACATAAACTTATCAAATAAACAAGTATTTAGTTGTAAATATTCATTTCTACAACTTAATCACTTAAGGTATGAATAAACAAGTGCTTAATGCATTATATGATCAAAGGAACATTTTCTTAATAACTAGATTTTTTATAAAACATCAAAAACATTTTATATATTTTTGAAAAAACATTTTTGGTATTAAATAAAAATGTTCAATCTTTTATAAAAATATGAATTCAAATTTTTACCCAAAATCAGTTAAAATGTTCCAGAAAAACCTTCCCCACAAAAGGACAAAATTGGCCAACGTTCTGTAGGGGCGGCCCCCTTAATTTTGCTAGGCGGCCCCCTTAATAATTAAGGGGACCGCCCCCGCTCCAGTAGGCTCCAGCTGTCCAGATTTTTCCCTATAAATACCAGCCTTCCCCTGGATTTTTACTCACCCTTTTGCACTAAAACTTTCTGTTGTAGATCTCATTTCATATCTTCAAAAAACCTTTGATCATGTAATCTTAAGCATTGGTTTCCAAGTGATCCAAGCTTCCACCATCCAAGTGCAAAAGAAGAATACTTCTATCAATCAAAACTAGAAGTATTACAACTTAGTAGCATCTTGTTATTCAAGTTGTTTGTTTTGTATACCTTGTATATCATTCATTCATTTGTGTATAAGGTGTGGGTAAACATAAGTGACTAGATATTTATAGTGTGTAAGTAGTGAAGAAGGTGTATAAGTTGTTGTGGTGTAAAGAAGTCATGTAGAAGTTGTAAAGCCGTGGTGTAGAAGTTGTGAAGCCGTGGTGTAGAAGTCGTGAAGCCGTTGCTTAGAAGTTGTGAAGTCATCATGTAGAAGTCGTGAAGCCGTTGCTTAGAAGTTGTGAAGTCATCATGTAGAAGTCGTGAAGCCGTTGCTTAGAAGTTATGAAGTCGTCATGTAGAAGTTGTGAAGCCATAGCTTAGAAGTTGTGAAGTCCTAGTCGTGAAGTCCTAGTGTTGAAGTCGTGAAGCCGTAGCATAGGAGTTGTGAAGCGGTCGTGTTGAAGTTGTGAAGTCTTGGTCGTGAAGCCGTAGCTTAGAAGGTGTGAAGTCGTGGTCGTGAAGCCGTAGCTTAGGAGTTGTGAAGTCGTCGTGTAAAAGTCGTGAAGCCGTTGTGTAGAAGTCGTGAAGCCGTTGTGTTGAAGTCGTGAAGTCGTCGTGAATAAGTTGTGTACAAGTTGTGTTGTGAAGTTGTGAGATTGGTTCTAGCTACGATTAGAACTCGACATTTAGCTTTGTGTCGTTAAACCCGTGTAAGCCAAAGTCGTGTAAGGTTTTCTCCGCCATAAGGGAGCTTATTGAAGTTGTGAAGAAAACTCTCGAGCAAGGTGTGCTCGGGGAGTGGAGTAGGGCAAGGAAGGTGTCCTTGTAGCCGAACCACTATAAATCTCTCGTGTCTCGGTTAGATCTTTCCATACCTTATTTATTTCTTTACTTACATCGTCATTACTTTCATACACATAGGCTTATATAATTGCTAGTATTAATTAGAGGTCAACTTCACATAAAGATCAATTTGAAAATCCATTCAAGAAACCAAAACTTTTACAATCAATTTAAAAGAATACATATATAACTAATAATAAGATTTAAGTTTTATTTTTCATAACAAACTTGAATCTAAGTTTTTAAAAGTAAACAAAGGTTTTATAATAAATTAAAAAGACGTAAAACTATTCAACCCCCCCTTCTAGTTTTCCACAATTGGTATCAGAGCCAGGTTAATCAAGATCTTTAAAATATACTGTATTTTAAAACTTGAATCGATCTATGGAATTCGAAAAATGTCTAGAAGGGGAATCTTTGCTAAAACCACCACTATTTGAAAACTATACTTTTCTTGAATGGAAAAATAAATTTGAAACTTATGTGAAATCAATTGATCTAGATCTTTGGCATGTCATTTCGATTGGTGATTTTGAAAGTCAAACAAAAACATATTTTGAAAGTTAAACAAAAACATATTTTGAAAGTCAAACAAAAACTGATTTTGAAAATCAAACAAAAACGGATTTTGAAAGTCAAATTGATTATTTGAAAACAAAGAATGAAATAAATAATAAAGTTAAAATAATTATTTATAAAACCTTGCCGAAAGTTGAATATGAAAGAATATTCTTCTGTAAAACGGCAAATGATATTTGGAAAAATTTCTTAAACTTTCATCAAGAAAAATGTCAAGCCAAAGATGAGGATTTTGATCTTGTACATGAATTAGTTATCTTAGAAAATTTAATAGATAAACTTTTAGATAAATTAGATACATGTGCTACTAGTTCAAATGGTGTTAATGAAGGTGTTAGCGACGAAGACTACATGAATCAACTCCAAAGTGAACTCAATCCAAGATCATGGAGTGACACAGACGAAGGAGAAGATCATCATCCGACTCACCTATCATTCACACGTCGATCATCATCTAAGACATTACGAAGAAAAGCTAGGACGTGAGGTAAGTTCTCTTTTTAAATTTCATAAGTAACTACTTCATGCATATAATCTTATTAATGCCTTAGGATACGCTTAGTTTGATAGGTTTCTTTGCCTTTACACTTTAGTTATATTCGTTCTGTGGCTTAATGAACTAGAAACTCTTTAGTTAGTCCCCCTAAGTATTAGTAAACCAAGCAATCTTCATATTTGGTACTCTTCGATAGGTAAATTTAGGAACTTAATTTCTTCTAAAAAGAGAATGACTACTGGAGAATCTATTAACTAGAAACTCAATTTGACCTAACGGTTGAATTGCTTCTATGTGAGAAGTTGGGTGTGTGTAACCCGTAAAAACGGTCGTGTTTAGCCTGAATTGAGCACCACTAGTAATAGTCTCATACTCATTCTCCAACTTGAATACATTATTCTTCCTAAATATACCTAACGATAGTTTACTGTTATGAACTTTGCTTTTCATTAGAGCTTTTCATTCCTAGATGTATGTCATCCTGCATATATAAAATTTCTAGATGTTTACTTGCTCCTATGTGATTTGACTGCATGCCTTCGTAATTATTTGTTTAGTTGAATGCATTGTCATTATAATAGCTTTTGTTTTTCTCTAACTACTCTGACATGATGTATTTTTGTATTTAGTCATAATACATGCGTAAATGTCATAGGATATGTAGAAAGAGGTAGCATATGACAATAGACTTGAGCATGAGATCTTTTATAAATCATTATTTTTTAAACCTATAATTAATGGGACTTATTTTTAAATTTTCAAAAACTTCACATTTTGGAAAAATAATTTTTCAAAAGATTATGACACATTTCTATTTTACATGTTTCACCATCCTACCTTTCTTCCAAACTTGTGTCCATAATTACGTGTTTATCAAAACCAAAGATTGGAAAATATGTTTTCTTTCCTCATAAAAACATTTTGAAATAAAACCAAAACTATTTCATTAAAATATTTTTCACATCCACATAAAAACCCACTTTCAAACATTGTTGAATAATGCCAAAAACATTTCTTTAAATCATGCATGGTGATCTCATATCTGTCATCTATATTTATGTATGTGACATTTATAAGTGAACTAAATTTGAAAATAACCATAATTTATTCACTAAGACCTCACTTGGTACAAGTCTAGAAGTCCATGCTATCACAACTCTACATTCCCATGCACATAGATATTCATTAGGATTATTTAACTAGCCTTTTAATCTTCCTAAGTATGATACTATGAATTACTTGGTGCTATGTATTATCTTCTTGTCTAATATATGTATATACATGTTATATGCTTAATGAGTAGTTTGCATGTTAGATAAAGCTGCTTAAATAAATATGCTTAGCATATATGAGTTATTAAATCCTAAATTGCCTTGAAAGAAGTTGGACTTGCTTGAAACTAAACCCAAAAACACAACCTTTTCTACAAATTTATGCCAAAAACCCATTTCCAGTAATCTGGAAGTCAGCAGATGGGCGGCCCCCTTAAAATTAAGGGGACCGGCCATCTGGAGTGACGGATTACTGATTTCTTTTTCAATTTCCAACCCATTTTATCCTATACTTCCCAAAATTCACAAACACATTTTGTCACAAACCACCCTCCAAAATTTACCTTCCACAATCACATCATCACTACACCATAAATACCCATTTGGAGGAGGAAGCTTGACATTTGCCATAACCCAACAAATGATGTTGTTCAAACTCAACCAACACCTAAACCTCATCCTAATGAACCCTTTCACACACATAACCAATCATCCATATGTCCACCTTCATTCACTCATAATTACCCAAGTTCACAAATGTCTCCACCACCAAAAGTGTCACCACCACTTCCACCAAATAACAACCACTCTCCATCATCATCACCTTCCACTCAACACTTGAAGTTCATTGAAGAACTCAAGGAAGCCCATGAGCTTAATGCTCTCCTTGCTTTGCACCTTGCTCAAAGCAACTTAAACCCATCACCATCCATATCACCATCATCACCACATCACTTGAGTCAAATTGAGAAACATGTCAACAATTGTCCTTGTTGCATCTTTCTCCAAAATCAAACCATCATTACCATCATCACCATCCATCTCACCATCATTACCATCATCACCACATCACTCGAGTCAAATTGAGAAACATGTCAACAATAGTCCTTGTTGCATCTTTCTCCAAAATCAAACCATCACCTTAAATGAGCGTCTCACTTGGATTGAGTATCTTCTCACTAGATCTAATCCAACACCACAACTTGAACAACATCAAAACCCTCATTCAACATGGTCAAGTCCAAGCTCTCCACCTCCAATTCCTCTATCAACACTCTCTCCAACATCCATACACCCAAACTTACAACCCCATTAATCCAACATTTTTTACCCCCTCTTTACCATCATCCATCCAAAATAATCCAAGTTTTCATGTCTCAAGCAAGTCCAATGGATCTCTTAGGCAATTTAAAATTTTCTACTTATTGCATGCTATAAGCAAAATATGTGTTGTATCAATAATTATGTTTTTAACATAATTATTTTCAACTAATGAATGCTTTATTTCTTGTCTTTAATATATGATTGTTATGCTTATTGCTTGTATACTTGATATCATGATATATATACATGCTTGATGATTAATAACATGCTTATTCCATAATATGTTTTAAATGCATGCATGCATAATTAACATGTTTATGTCACTATTTAATCATTCTTGATGTACATGATTCAAATGGAGCTTGCTGCAAAAACACCCTAAAAAATGACCCTTTTTCTGGAAAATTTTCAAATTTGGTCGCCTGGGAAAACACCAGATGGGCGGCCCCCTTAATTCCCTAGGCGGTCCCCTTAATTTTAAGGGGGCCGGCCTACAATTAAGGGGACCGGCCATCTGGGCAGTAAAATTTACTGTTTTCTTTTGCATCTTGCGACCCCTTTTATCTAGCCCAAACCTTACCTAAATCAACCATCACCTCCATCATACACCCATTTTCATTCACCATGCTATCACCAAAATCATCTCTAAGACACCAAAACTCCATCACCACCACCTCAATGTTAATCCCCAAGTGCACCAAATGCACCATCAAAAACACCCTCCACTCATGGCACATCATCTTCATCCATTACCTTCCACTTCATCCATCAATAACTACATCAACTCACACCTTTCATCACCACCATCAAGAGCATCAACTCCACCTCCTACTCAAGAACCTCCATTCACCCAACTTGTCATTTCCATATCATCAATAACACCTCTTGATGCTCATTTCTCATCATCACCAATACCACCACATCCACAACCGAACCATCATCTTTGGTCTTAGAGATGAGATACACTACATGTTTTCATCCCTTGAACACATGCTTAACAACCAACCTCCACCACAACCTCCACCATTTTCACCCACTACACCACCACCACCTTCATTCTCACCAAATTGAGCATATGCAATGCTTAATCAAAAATAAATTTTCAAACCATTTTGTGTGCAAGCCCCATGGAAGATCATGTACTCCTAGAATGATTATGTAGATTGCATTACTTACTAGCTAATGTAGGATTGAATATAATCTTGCATGGTTGTGTATTGATACACAACATTTAATGAATGTCTTTATATGCATGCTTATTTTTGCTATATATATGCTTGTGCTTCTAATATTTTTCTTGCAAGTATTCCATATATCGATTCCTTGGTGCCCTCAAACGAGGGGGAGCACACATCAAGGGGGAGTTCTCGTTCCGAAAAATTTTGTCTCTAAAACTTGTCGGCTCAACCTTTTTGATGCTACAAAAAGGGGGAGAAGTGAATATAAACTCACTAAATACTTGTCCAAAAATAACTTTTTGGATTTAATGAGTTTAGGTTTTGTAATCTGATGAAGCGAAAAGTGTACCGCTTTTAGGGGGTCATTTAAGCCCTAAATCGTATTTATTTGATCAAATATTGCCCTAAATCGTTCCTTTTGTCATTTTAGGTACTTTGGAGAAGAAATCTGGAAAAGGAAGCATTTTGGACGTTTATGGAGCATAAAAGTGAAGAAAATGACAAAGTCTCAAAATCGGCTGGAAAAGTACCTTTGACGGCGTCAGGGATTGTTCCAGACGGCGTCATGGCTTGGCAAAAGAGGTGGATATGAAAAATACACGTGACGCGCCAGAGAGTTTTGCATTGGAAAGTCTGACGGCGTCACCCTTTAAGGTGATCAAGGCCATCACGGTTTAAGCTAAAGAGAGACGGCGTCAAGCCTTATTCTGACGGCGTCAAGCCTTGATAAGCCAAGGAGGATTTTGGAGGATTAAAGAGGGACGGCGTCAGGAAGACCATCCGGGAACCCTAGACACGGCGAGGTGACGGCGTCAAGATCTACAACGTGACGCCGTCAGCCCCTAAACTCTATATATAGTTTTGCAATTTTTGTCATTAGTGTGCAACTTTGTGAGGAGAAACCCTAAGACGAATTTCTGCCATTTTTAAGGGTTTTCATACCCTTGGATCTCCCATGTTTAATTGAAGATAAGTATTCATTTAATCAATCAATATGTCTATGTGTTGTTTGATTATATCTTGTTCTTATCTTTTAATTAACATGCTAGGCTAGATTTATCTTGTGTTTGCTTAGATCTAATGAAACCTAACTATTGATTATCGGTTGTTAATGTGTTATTAGTTGTATTGGATGATTGTTTATCGATGTTAGGCTTAAGAAAACTGGCTAACTTCCTATACGGTAACTTGCTTGAACGTCTTAAGAAACATGAACCAATGCGTACTAGGTTTATATGGTTGTATTTAATGCATGAGCGAATTCTAGTGATCCCATGTTAGGAGCTTCTTAGCCGGCTCGACATAGGAGTGAAGTAGGAGCTTGTAGAGTTGGGGAAGTACGTACGCCACCCCACGATTGGTATTAAGGAATACACCCGTCATCCACGCAATTAATACACACTAATCAACCGGTAAAAGATAGTTAGGGAGTAAGGAAATCTAAGTAAACACATTTATGTCCATATAAGTTTCACAACCTTTTCATTTTCAGCTATTTTATTTTATTTGCATTTGTAGTTATTTGGGTTAGTTGACTAGCAACTAATTCCGCCCACTCTTTCAAACCCGAGATTTTACTTGCTTTCATAAAATATAAAAATACAAAAAGAATCTTCTCTCACCCTTAGACCTATTAGAGTAGTTTTTAAATCCTAACGACACTATTCCCTGTGGAGAACGATCAATCCCCCGTACTTACCACTACACTATACTACATCGGTCAGGTACACTGCCTGGTGGGGTTGTAAGCCTCTTGAGATCCCTCGAGAGGTAAAACCTGTTGTAAGGTCGCAAAACCACGCTTCAAGTTTTTTGGCGCCGCTGCCGGGGAATAGTTATTTTTTAGGTTGAATTTTTATTTTATTAGGTCTACTCACTAGATTCCTTTCTAGTGAGATTTTTATTTTTCTTTTTATTAGATTTCTTTAGTCTATCTTTTTCTTTGTGCCCTTTGTTTGTAAAACCATTTTCATTTGTCACCATGGCGGATGAAATTCCATTTAGATCATTAACAATAGAGGAACAATTACTTTACACGGATAGATTTGCTTCCTGTTGTTCAAATGAATTTTTAAGTGATCTTAGATATATACATGAGGAGATGGGTATAAAGTTTGATAGGTTTGATGAGTTATGTGCATGTGCGGCTTCTATTAAACAATCATTGTTAGGATCAACTCCTTTTAATAAGACCCTTTGGAAAAATTTTGAGGAAAGCCTCCTAACCGTGAACCATAAGTTTAATGAATTAATGGGTTCGTATACATCACAACTTGAGGAAACAATTGAGGAGGATTTAGCCGAACATGAGCATATTGAGCAAAAAGACCTAGGTTTTATGATCAATGACTTTGAATCTCAAGGAACACATGATGAATCCTTTAGGCAAATTGAACATAGTAATCATGTTATCGGGGAAGATTCTTATGAATCGGACTTAGAACTTGAAATGGCTAGAGAAGGATTTGAGATACTTAGGAACATGTTTGGGTTAGATTCTACTAAAACACATGATGTGGATATAATTGATATAGAGACAAGGAAGGATGAGGTAAATAACACAAACCTACAAAGTACCCCACAAGTCCTACCATCATTCGAGGCATACACACCGCCCGTGACTTACCCGGAAGAAGTAGAAGGGACTATAGGAACCCCAATTGAAGTAGAACCTTTGGAAGAAACAAAACTAGAAGAAATAGGTTTGAATACTTGTAGTCATAACCTTTCTTTTAGTTCTATGGAAGTTCCTAGTTTTGATGAACCGGAGCCTAAACCAAAACCGTTACCTAATCTTCCTTCCTTAGATGTGAACTTAGGAATTGAATTAGGTCCCGATCCACCCATGAAACCATGTAGTCCGGGTAATGTTAAGATTAAGGTAGTAGACTCTTGGCCTTGTAGAGAGGAAGCTAACATAGGAGTGAACCATGACCTTACATACTTACATCACCCATTTATGATTGATCACAAGAAACATTATGGGTCTAAACCGGGTTTATTAGGTTAAAGTGGATTCTTAACTTGGAGTCTCTCGAAGTTGATAGAAGATGATCCCTTTCTAGGAGAAAATCTTAATCCGCCCACTAACCCAATTGAATTAGGTAAGGTTATGATGATAGGATCCCGCACCTTTGAGCATATAATTCACCCGTCACTCTTTCCTCACGTGGCATATTTCCACCCTAAGGGTGTGTATCGCTACTTTCACCCACACTTAATCCTAAGTGTAGGGAAAACCTCCCCTATTTCCGTTAAATAAGGGTAGAGTCAGGCTCGTGACTCGAACAAAAACAAGCGCTTCTTGGGAGGCAACCCAAGCTTTATTTCCTTTGTGTGTTTATTTATTTGTTTGTTTGATTTTATTTGTTTCCGTATGTATGTTTAATTTTTATTATTATTGATTCATGTTCAAAACTAAATTGTGAAAACGCTTTATCTTGTTTTTAACTTCGTCTTAACTACATATAAAGGTATTTTGCAAAAGATAAGTGTAAGGGAAATCCAAATCGGTTTTTTTAGAACAAATGAACATGAATCATAACAATAATAAATTAACATACATATTAGTAATTGTTTGAGTCAAATGCTTGTATCGAGTCATAATGATGTTTTGCAGGAATTCCAGGAAGTAAGGTATAGGTTTTTCCAGAAATTTTCCGGAAACTTAACATGAGAATTCTGTCAGATCATTTCTGACGGCGTCAGGATTTACAACCTGACGGCGTCAGGTGTTAATTTTCTGAAATTTTTGAAAGTTTTGTTTTCATAAAAAGTTTTTATTAAATCTCTAACTTATAATCTCCAGGAATCTGCAAAATTATCATTCCACAAGCATTATATCCTTATATATAGATTTATCCCGTCGATGTTATGCAGGTTTTCGTGTTTGTTTTCTCAGGTTTAACAGGTTATTTTGGACAAGGAGATGTATGTGGAATCTAGCTTTTGGCGATGCTTTAGTCTTGGAGCTTCTACATTCTCTTGGAAGAAGATCTAACCATGTTACCTCTTTATCCACCGAGCGAATCAGGGGAGTATTTGATTTCATTCTTTTACCTTATTTACTTTTACATCTGGTTATTTGAACATTGGGGACAATGTTCATCTTAAGTGTAAGGGGGGGGGGGGGGTAAAATACGATACTTTAGAGAATACAATTACGCTTGATTTTTGTTTGTTTAATAGTAGATGTGTAATAAAACTGAGATAAATACCTGTTAGGGCAATTTTAGTGCCAAATTTAAAATTTTTTACAACATATAGGAGTGAAACTTTGATCTTAATGAGCGTCTCATGGATAGGAGTTATATGACTAACACAAAACCGTACCACTAAAAAATTTTCCACCCCAAATATGTGAGGTTCGCCCCTAGAATTGGTAGGAAAAGCATTTATGCTATGATGTGTGTACCGGTAGCACTTAGATTCTAGAACTTGCGTTAGGACCATTCCGAGGCCACAAGTGAGACTACATTCGTGTAGTTAGATTTACTACATGATAAGAGGCATTAGGATTAACCCATTGTTTTACACCTGTGTTTTTGTTATAATTACATTGGCTACATTGGTCAAGTAATTCTCCCACACCCTTTGCGTTGTACTCATTTTTAGTACACGATACCCCTAGTACACCCCTCAGAGCCTATCTTTTCGTTTCGACCTTTAAGCATTTTACTTAAAGGAAGAATTTGTTTACACCCCACTTAAATGTACACCCAAATCGCCTTAGCCTACCTTGTATGCACTCATTTTTAGTGCATTATTGTGACAACATTTGTTTAAACCCCAAGTTAATTATCTAATTGATTACATGGTTGCTAAGTCGAGTCATATCTTTGTACATATTGTTTTGGGACGATTGGGACTCATGGGTAAAGTACTAGTGTAATGGAGTAATGGGGAAGAACAACATTATTACCCCCATATGTGCTAAATATTTTAAAAAAAGTACTCCAAGTGTTTCGATTATCTTAATTCGAGTCATTAGAATAGTTATTTGTAAAGTTATGTAAAAGTTCAAGTGTAAGGGGAATGCAAGCCCCTATGATGTATTATTTTGGATGGTAGGGCAAGAGTGTATGAAAAAAAAAAAAAAAAAATCGAAAAAAAAAAATCAAGAAAAATACAAAAAAATGAGAAAAAGAAAAATAGAAAAAACATACGGACTACCATCCCGTTTCATTTTATGTTTGTTTTATGTTTTTGTTATTTTGTTTTTAGCTTAAGTCGAGTCTAGTCTTGGCTTAGCAACGCCATATTGTGCATGTAATTAATCAAGATCTTTAACTCGCCACCAGTAAAATATCCCTTATCCAACAAATCCGTGTTTATCATATCCCTACACCTCATGTTATAACCCATGTAAAAGCCCTCTTTGATAGTTTATCTTAGGTGCTTACGCCTAGTGGAGAAGGTTTTCGATCCTTTCCCAAGCCTATGGTAATCTATTTGCTATGACAGGTAGTGAGAGATATTATCCGTTTTCATTTATGAGATTTATTTTGATGACAACTGAGAGATGTGAGTATCTAAACACTACTTGTGAGGTGCTAGTTTGTAATCTCCGTGCTTATTATGATTAAAGTGGAACGACTATTTGTTGTAATTACTTTTATATTAGCATTAAATGACCCCTAACTTGTATTTTGATTAGAATAAAAGCGCATTTGCTTGAGGACAAGCAAATCTCAAGTGTAAGGGTATTTGATGAAGCGAAAAGTGTACCGCTTTTAGGGGGTCATTTAAGCCCTAAATCGTATTTATTTGATCAAATATTGCCCTAAATCGTTCCTTTTGTCATTTTAGGTACTTTGGAGAAGAAATCTGGAAAAGGAAGCATTTAAGGTGATCAAGGCCATCACGGTTTAAGTTAAAGAGAGACGGCGTCAAGCCCTATTCTGACGGCGTCAAGCCTTGATAAGCCAGGGCGGATTTTGGAGGACTAAAGAGGGACGGCGTCAGGAAGGCCATCCGGGAACCCTAGACACGGCGAGGTGACGGCGTCAAGATCTATAACGTGACGCCGTCAGCCATTAAACTCTATATATAGTTTTGCAATTTTTTGTCATTAGTGTGCAACTTTGTGAGGAGAAACCCTAAGACGAATTTCTGCCATTTTTAAGGGTTTTCATACCCTTGGATCTCCCATGTTTAATTGAAGATAAGTATTCATTTAATCAATCAATATGTCTATGTGTTGTTTGATTATATCTTGTTCTTGTCTTTTAATTAACATGCTAGGGTAGATTTATCTTGTGTTTGCTTAGATCTAATGAAACCTAACTATTGATTATCGGTTGTTAATGTGTTATTAGTTGTATTGGATGATTGTTTATCGATGTTAGGCTTAAGAAAACTGGCTAACTTCCTATACGGTAACTTGCTTGAACGTCTTAAGAAACATGAACCAATGCGTACTAGGTTTATATGGTTGTATTTAATGCATGAGCGAATTCTAGTGATCCCATGTTAGGAGCTTCTTAGCCGGCTCGACATAGGAGTGAAGTAGGAGCTTTTAGAGTTGGGGAAGTACGTACGCCACCCCACGATTGGTATTAAGGAATACACCCGTCATCCACGCAATTAATACACACTAATCAACCGGTAAAAGATAGTTAGGGAGTAAGGAAATCTAAGTAAACACATTTATGTCCATATAAGTTTCACAACCTTTTCATTTTCAGCTATTTTATTTTATTTGCATTTGTAGTTATTTGGGTTAGTTGACTAGCAACTAGTTCCGCCCACTCTTTCAAACCCGAGATTTTACTTGCTTTCATAAAATATAAAAATACAAAAAGAATCTTCTCTCACCCTTAGACCTATTAGAGTAGTTTTTCAATCCTAATGACACTATTCCCTGTGGAGAACGATCAATCCCCCGTACTTACCACTACACTATACTACATCGGTCAGGTACACTGCCTGGTGGGGTTGTAAGCCTCTTGAGATCCCTCGAGAGGTAAAACCTGTTGTAAGGTCGCAAAACCACGCATCATAATCATCAAAAAGGGGGAGATTGCTGACATAAATAATGCCTAAAAACATTACCAATATTTATTCATATCTCTATGTTTTGATGATCACAAAATATAAACTCATTAAAACATAAACATATCGAATAAACAAGTATTTAGTTGTAAATATTCATTTCTACAACTTAATCACTTAAGGTATGAATAAACAAGTGCTTAATGCATTATATGATCAAAGGAACATTTTCTTAATAACTAGATTTTTTATAAAACATCAAAAACATTTTATATATTTTTGAAAAACATTTTTGGTATTAAATAAAAATGTTTAATCTTTTATAAAAATATGAATTCAAATTTTTAACCAAAATCAGTTAAAATGTTCTAGAAAAACCTTCCCCACAAAAGGACAAAATTGGCCAACGTTCAGTAGGGGCGGCCCCCTTAATTTTGCTAGGCGGCCCCCTTAATAATTAAGGGGACCACCCCCTATTTAAGGGGACCGCCCCCGCTCCAGTAGGCTCCAGCTGTCCAGATTTTTCCCTATAAATACCAGCCTTCCCCTGGATTTTTACTCCCCCTTTTGCACTAAAACTTTCTGTTATAGATCTTATTTCATATCTTCAAAAAACCTTTGATCATGTAATCTTAAGCATTGGTTTCCAAGTGATCCAAGCTTCCACCATCCAAGTGCAAAAGAAGAATACTTCTATCAATCAAAACTAGAAGTATTACAACTTAGTAGCATCTTGTTATTCAAGTTGTTTGTTTTGTATACCTTGTATATCATTTATTCATTTGTGTATAAGGTGTGGGTGAACATAAGTGACTAGATATGTATAGTGTGTAAGTAGTGAAGAAGGTGTATAAGTTGTTGTGGTGTAAAGAAGTCATGTAGAAGTTGTAAAGCCGTGGTGTAGAAGTTGTGAAGCCATGGTGTAGAAGTCGTGAAGCCGTTGCTTAGAAGTTGTGAAGTCATCATGTAGAAGTCGTGAAGCCGTTGCTTAGAAGTTGTGAAGTCATCATGTAGAAGTCGTGAAGCCGTTGCTTAGAAGTTATGAAGTCGTCATGTAGAAGTTGTGAAGCCATAGCTTAGAAGTTGTGAAGTCCTAGTCGTGAAGTCCTAGTGTTGAAGTCGTGAAGCCGTAGCATAGGAGTTGTGAAGCGGTCGTGTTGAAGTTGTGAAGTCTTGGTCGTGAAGCCGTAGCTTAGAAGTTGTGAAGTCGTGGTCGTGAAGCCGTAGCTTAGGAGTTGTGAAGTCGTCGTGTAAAAGTCGTGAAGCCGTTGTGTAGAAGTCGTGAAGCCGTTGTGTTGAAGTCGTGAAGTCGTCGTCAATAAGTTGTGTACAAGTTGTGTTGTGAAGTTGTGAGATTGGTTCTAGCTACGATTAGAACTCGACATTTAGCTTTGTGTCGTTAAACCCGTGTAAGCCAAAGTCGTGTAAGGTTTTCTCCGCCATAAGGGAGCTTATTGAAGTTGTGAAGAAAACTCTCGAGCAAGGTGTGCTCGGGGAGTGGAGTAGGGTAAGGAAGGTGTCCTTGTAGCCGAACCACTATAAATCTCTCGTGTCTCGGTTAGATCTTTCCATACCTTATTTATTTCTTTACTTACATCGTCATTACTTTCATACACGTAGGCTTATATAATTGCTAGTATTAATTAGAGGTCAACTTCACATAAAGATCAATTTGAAAATCCATTCAAGAAACCAAAAATTTTACAATCAATTTAAAAGAATACATATATAACTAATAATAAGATTTAAGTTTTATTTTTCATAACAAACTTGAATCTAAGTTTTTAAAAGTAAACAAAGGTTTTATAATAAATTAAAAAGACGTAAAACTATTCAACCCCCCTTCTAGTTTTCCACAAGGTTTAAAACCAGAAAGTTTTCTGTGTGAAAGGGTGCCTAAAATCTGTGAAAGGGGTTGGTATTTATAGGCAAAGAAAATCTGAACGTTACAGAAAAAATAGTACGGACGGCTCCACTAAACATGCCACAGCTCCACTAAATTTAGTGGAACCGTGGAGCCGTCCTAGACTAGGACGCTCTAAATTTTGTCTTTTTTGGTGAAAACTTATTTGGGGAAGGTTGGAGCTGATTTTTTTGGGGGGGGGGGGGAATAGCTTTTGTGATTTTCAAACATATTTTTCCATTTAAACATTTCTTAATAATTCAAAAATAATTTGTCATGTGTATTTTTGAAAAAATGTTTTGTCCCATTAAAAATGTGAGCTCTCAAAACCAAAATTTACTTCTTTGATCATTTGTCAAGTTTGTTAATTTGTCTAAGAGTGATTTGCATAGAAACGGGATCGGGATCTTCCGATTAAAAACTTGTTTATTTTAATTTTAACGTAACGTGATTTCACATTTTGTCATCCTCAAAACGTGATGTAATCGAAAGATATAAATAACATTTTTAGAAACATTATTTGCATCAACAAAGACCAACGCCTGAAAATCATAATTATATCTTGTCTTCCTGACAATATAATGGAATCAGTCATTAACTGTACATCAGCCAAACAAACTTGGCTTGACTTGGTTCATAGCTTTGAAGGTCCCTAAGATACCAAGGAAAACAAGATCATGGACTTGAAACTTGAGTATAACACTTTCAGGGCAAAAGACTCTGAAAGTCTCTCTCAGACCTACACCAAATACAAGACCCTGATAAATGAATTGTCAAATGATGGTGTCGTTTTCTCTAAGCATGAGATAAATGTTGGATTTGTCAACAGTCTCCCTGAGAAGTGGTTAAACTTCTCTCAGGGCCTCAGGAATGCTAACCACATTCAGACCCTTGAGCTCCCTGAGATCTATGGGAAGTTTGTCTATGAGGACAACTTAATCTCTAGGAGATACCCTGACTCAAAGAAGGCTCTTGAGACGAAAAAGGCCCTGACTATCTCACCCATATCAACTGCCTTTTATTCTAATGGTATTGTGCAGGATTTCCAAGAGGATTTTGATGATGAGGTTGATGAAAGAACTAGTGATGAGTACCTAAATGATTTACATTTAGAATTTCAAGAAAGGGCACTCCTTGCTAATTCAAAACGTTTTATCAAAAGAAATCAGTCAAACTTTACAAAAGCTAAAGCAAATGAAACCACTGAATGTTTCAAATGTGGTAAAAAGGGTCATTTTGCTAAAGATTGTTTTTCAAAAACAACTTAAGAACCCTCATATAAATTTTCTAGAAATAGTTTTTTTTCAGGAACTAGCAAGTTTCAACCTAAAATGCTTCAGTCTTCTCAACATTTTCAAAACAATACTGTTCAAAATGGTCAAAAAGACTTTGAAGCTAAATATAGGAAAGCTAGGCTAAACTTGCTATCCTTGAGGCCAATCCCTCAATGTCTCAGGCTGCTCAACCTTCCAAACCTGTTCAGACAAAGAACAAGGTTCTTGTAGCTGAAGCCTATGACTGGGATGAAGAAGAGGTCTTCTCAGATGATGAAGAAGTTAGAGTGAGTGCACTGACGGCACTTTCAGATGGTGATCAGCTGGCTTTTGGAAAAAGCCATGCAAGGAATGGAGAGTGGGTCAACATAACCATGAAAAAGGTAAATATTTTACTATAGATGATGATTCTGATTGGCAATCTTACATGAATTACATTAATGTAGATCTTAAGTTTGTAGAAGAACAAAGGCTTAATTTGCTTTCAAAATATAACAATCTTGTTTTAGAATTGAATAAGTGTAGAGATGAATTGCTTGTCTTAAAACAAGCTAAGCTAGAAGCTGTCACACTTCAAATTCAAAATACTGAGATTTTGAAACAAAATCAAGCTCTTCAAAATGAACTTAACAAAGAAAAGATTGTCATAGAAAGCTGGACTAAAAAGAACCCAAAAGTCTATGAAACTGTGAGTCTAATTCCTAGTGAAAACAAGAAAGTCATAGGAGAAGACCAACTCACTGAATCCCCCAGTGAGAGTCACAGTGAAAAGGCTTTTATTCCAGCTGGCATATCTTTTGAGAAAGAGATGACACCCAAGTCAAATGACTGGATTGTCAGGGACAACCCAGTCAGTAAGTTACCCAACTTTGAGACTGGAAAAATCTTGCTTCCTGAAAGCCAGGCCATAAAAGATATGCTTGGACTCACTGACAATCTCAGTATTACTGAGTCTGTCAAAGAGTCTGAATCAGAATCTCAAACACCACTCCCACCTCTGAAAGTCCTTCAGGGAGCTGCACCATGTTCAGACCTCACACCATTAGTCTACTCTCAGCATTCTCCAAAGGAGAAGTCAGGAATGGGAAAAACCATCCTGAAAAGGCAAACACCTGAAGTCTCAGTTCCTACTGATGAATCAACAACTTCAGTCCCTTCTGAAGTAAAAACAGAAAACCCTGACTCAAAATATGATCAGTTGGCTGAGCTTGTCAGGAAGCTGAATGAGAAGATTGAATCTTCTAAGAAGCCTTCTCAATCCAAGATGAAGGAACTCAAATCAGCTTCCTCAAGCACCAAACCAAAACCCTCAAAACCTCTGCAAAGGTGTGAGCTGTGTCACTATACAAATCATTCCACTGATGATTGTTTCAGAATCCTTTACTGCATGGTATGCAAAAAGGAAGATCACTGGACCTCTGATCACCAGTAATACACAACCACATCAAAGATTTGCAAACTTTAAAGCACAGGCTTTTAAGTATCCCTCTGATTCTAAGCAGAAACATAAACAAAAGGCTAAGCCTTATGCACCTTGCCTACATTGTGGCTTCAATGACCACCTTCCTGAGGATTGTCTAATGGACAACAGTTGTGACATATGTGGAGATCCCACTCATGACACCTCAGGACATGAGAAGGTCATTCAGACCAGAAGAGGTATGACCAAGCCATCCTCTCAGTCTACTGAGTCCACATCTGCAATCAAATGCAAAATTTGTGGTAGCTCAGTCCATTCAACCTCTGACCATGCATCAATTGTTACTTTTAAAAAGGCCATCAAAGTCAAGCCCTCCAAGAAGAGGGGTCCTAGAAAGAACTAACTCAGTTTACCATTTGTGCAGAAACATGCCAGGGAGCAAGTTTGGCATCTAGATAGTGGATGTTCAAGGAGCATGACTGGTGTGAAAGAGTATCTGCACAAATATGTAGAAGAACAAGGACCCAAGGTGGTATTTGCTGATAATTCATCATGTCTCACTAAAGGTTATGGTTCAGTAAACTGCAGTGGTATAGTCTTTACTAGGATAGCTTATGTCAATGGTCTTAAGTACAATTTAATCAGTGTCAGTCAACTATGTGATGCTAAATACATAGTTCAGTTTGATGATAAGCGAGGTACCATCTTCAATGCAAACAAGGAAATAGCCCTTATTGCACCAAGAAGACAAGATGTTTATGTGTTAGACATGTCCACTCTAACACAGAATGGAACTTGTTTCTTTGCTAAAGCCACTGAAACTCTCAACTGGCTTTGGCATAAGAGACTCTCCTATCTGAACTTCAAAAACATAAACTATCTTGCCAAATAAAACAAGGTCCTTGGCTTACCATCACTTGTGTTTTCAAAGGATAAACCCTGCTCTGCCTGTGAAAAAGGTAAACATCATAGAGCATCCTTTAAAACCAAGTAAAACTTTTCCATCAAGAACTGCCTTCATCTTCTCCATATGGATCTCTTTGGGCCCATCAGTCCTAGATCCATTAACCATGAGAAGTATACTCTGGTCATTGTGGATGAATACTCAAGATATACTTGGGTTTACTTCCTGACCAAAAAGAGTCAAACAAATCAGGACTGACAATGAGACTGAGTTCAGAAACCATGAACTTGAATGTTTTTGTGATGAGAAAGGTATTTCCCAAAAAATTTCCTCTCCTTACACACCTGAACAAAATGGTGTTGCTGAAAGGAAAAATAGAACACTCATTGAAGCTGCTAGGACAATGCTAAATGGATCAGTCCTATCCAAACACTTTTGGACTGAAGCAGTCAAAACTGCCTGTTACACACAAAACAGATCCATCATTGTCAAGAGACATAGCAAAACTGCTTATGAGTTATTCAAGGGAAGAATCCCTGACATCAGCTACTTTCATGTCTTTGGGTGTCCTGTGTTCATTCATAATAACAAGGATCACTTAGGGAAATTTGATGCAAAGGCTGATGATGGATACTTCCTTGGATACTCTCTAGTCTCCAAAGCCTTTAGGGTGTTCAACACAAGGAGACAAAAAACGGAGGAAACATTCCATGTTACCTTTGATGAGAGTACTGAAGCAATCAGATTCTCAAACACCTCAGTGAAAGAGATAGGTATTGATGATTCATCAAGATATCCTCCTGATGAATATCATCCTGATGGTAATCCTTCCACTTAGTATCAAGCAAATGCTGATATCTCCTACTACATTGTCCCTCACAACCTTCCTCAACCAACCATCACTGAGTTTTTTGAAGCACAAACAAGTACTGATGCACTCAATCAATCTGAACAAAGTGCTCAGGAACCAAACAATCTCAGTGATCAGCCAACCCAGTCAGACACTCAAGATCCTGAAGATCATCAAGTGTCTGCACCAGAACCTACACCTCCACCCAATCAGGCCTCCACAAGTTCTAATCAGTATCCAAGACCTCAGGACAGTTGGACTATGTCACAACTCGTAATTTCAGGTCCTTTTTTAAGCTTCAAAAATTCACTATTCATCTCGAAAATTTACTATTCACTAGTTACTATTCATCATTTTTGAAGGCAGTTTGAGACTTTGAGAAGTTTTCAAAAATTTACTATTCACGTAACACTATTCATTCCCGGAGGGAAATCACTATTCATGGGCATCATTCATCATTTCGAAAACTAGGTTTACGGGTATTCAAAATGCGCGTAACCAGTATGGTTTAGCTGTGTATTCATGCATCATCAGTAAGGAAACTTCATATAGACTAGAGTAGTCTACATATCATCAGTAACATCGTCTGCATATTAGATCATGCACGGGTTTGCATTATTTCAATTTACGTATGTTCATTTATTTAATAAACGTTACCACTCAGTCTTTAATACGAAACATATACCCGACACTCCCGACAATGATCCTAATATGTTTTCATATTCAATATAATGATATAAAAATTATATTATTAATTTACCCGGTGTTTTGAAACCGTTTGCTATATTTTCCGGTAAACGCCTATAACCCCGTCGGTTTGCGAAATTTCAACCCGATAATTATTCTAACACCCGATTCTTGCAAGGAATATGATTTTACAATTTTTACAACTTTGTCGTATTTTATTTCACCTCGTCAAGATTTATTTCTAGTTAACTCGGTACCCGATAACACCTAATGTATACATAAAACCACTAATACTTACTAAATGGGGGGACAAGATCCTTAATTAACCAAGATATTTCTTCCTTTTTCCTTCCATGTGCCGCCCCCCAGCCCCTAAACTTCCCATATAGCACTTGATTTACAAGACTAAAATTAATGCTTAAGACTTATATGCTTTTGATTTAATTTCCATAACACTCATTCATAACAAATCAACTAGCAAAAACTTCAAGTATTCTCTCTTTTTCTCTCCATCTTGCTCGGCCACAACAAGAACACCAAGGAGAATCCATACATTTTTCAAGAACAAGTGATCATCTAGTCTCATTTACACTCCTAGCTAGGATTTTGAAATAAAAATCCCTAGGTTACTTACACATTTCTCTCCAAACCACCTCAAATCTTCAAGTAAGCTTCAAGTAAACTTTTCAAACTTTTCATACTTTCATTTGATGTATTTTGTTGTTCTAGCAACTAATTATGCAAATATATATATGTTACATACCACTCAATGCTTAATTTTTCACTTTAAACATAGATCTATGGATATTTAGTGTAATCTCATGAAACCCACCAAAGTTGGTGATGTTTAGGACCCCATGACACCTTAAGAAGGTGTATGGTAGGATTAGATTAGTTGTGGTGTTGAATGGAAGTGGTTTGATCAAGACTTGAACTAGAAAAATGAGTTTTTAACACTATAGAAAAGGTACTGTCCAAAAATGTATAATCTGGGAAACTCAGTAACTCAGGGGATATTTTGGCCTTCATATTCAGAAAATACTTTCAAAAACGAAACCATGGGCGCTTGAATGAGTAAAAACCGACTTACGACGAGAGAGATATGATTTTTCAAATTTGCGTGCTGTTTGCCGAGATTCAAAGGACAAAACGAGGCGTTAGACGTGATTCAGGAGAGCCGACCTACTGAAAATATGTTAGTTCATGTTTATACGAAACCGTGGATATAAAGAACATAGAAAACGGGCTTATAACGACCGAGATACACGCGTTTGAAGCCGACGATTCACAAACTATTTTTGACAGCACTAATAGAAAATATTCTAAGTGTAAAAACTAGTATTTTTGCAAGACACTACATTGATAGCCGATTTTCTAATTAATCAAGACGCGTATGATCAAAAGCTAAATGAAACGACATTTAGATGTTGTTACAAGGTTTTCAAAAACGTCGAGTTTAATCACTAACACTTAACGTACAATATTTCACGACTAGTTTTACGAGGCCATTTGGGCATATTTTCACAAGTTAAGAAAAATATTAAACTACGACGAAAACATTATATTTACCGATAGAACACCAAACGAGGATCGTGGAGTACCGTTTCAACATATTTACACGAAAAGTAGTTTATAACTTAACGAGACGTCAAAAATGTATTTTTCGATGATAAACATTATTTTCAAAATTAACGAGTGGTATCGATAACATACGTATTTGCATGTGTAACATTGTATCATTGCTTACCTTAGATCATATCATTCATAATAGGTCGCGGTTAGAGACCGAGCCTCATTTCATCATATCCACTATTGTCATTGTTGCTATCGCATCAGGTGAGTTCCATAGCCCCTATTCTTGTTGTAATACCCGAAATTTCAAAACATGTAAAATGACCAAAATACCCCTGTAACTTTAAAATTTTGATTAATAAGTGTTTACAACACCAAATAAATCCCAAACCTCTAGAAACGAGCAACATATGAAGTAAGAATATTTTACTACAACAATTTGACATTTTTGCAAAGTACAAAAATTATTTGTCACCACAAAAACTTTACGTGAACCGAAAATATAATGCTTATGCATTTATTTATTTACCTTGTTTTTGGAGTTATTTAAATAGGATAAATATCAACAAAAA
Organism: Artemisia tridentata subsp. tridentata; assembly: GCA_021014915.2. NCBI lineage: Eukaryota > Viridiplantae > Streptophyta > Magnoliopsida > Asterales > Asteraceae > Artemisia > Artemisia tridentata. The sequence goes on from CP139509.1 coordinate 178,335,037, forward strand.
AAGGAAACTATGTCAAACTTAATCCTCTTGATTTCCCATAACCAATTTGGCCGGTTATTTTGTTCCTCCCTCCCCCTCATATCACGGCAAATCACCTCATTTAGCTAATATCCCATTTATTTCTTTTAAACCCTAACCGAATCACACAAATTCACACACGATTGATCCAAATTTCTGGAGGCCCTCAAACATTTTTCCTGAGTTCCTTAGTGATAGAAGAAGGCTAGAAAAATGGGTGTTCGATTTATAGAAGCTTGGTTCGTGGGTTTTGATTTTTGTTCGATTTGATGTAGCCGAGAAGAACCAAAACTCTCACACTCCATCCGATCGTTCTAAACCACATCTGGTATTTTTATTGTGCTATTTACATCGTATATTATTCATATAAAATGGCGAAATTGATCCATGCAACATACTCTGGTCGAATTGAAATTAACGAATCATTAAACCCTAAAAACGAAAATAAATCCGAACGTGTTCATACCAATTTTCTGGATTTCGAATCTATTTTATCTAAGTTCTAACATCATCATATAACTCTGGAAAAATGATTGTTTTAATGGTTGAAGCCTAATTCATCTTGGTCTAATTTTATTGTCGATCGGATTTTAAGAGAAATAAAGAAAAAGGAAAAAAAAACCCTAGTTATGCGATTAGGGTTAGGATTCTTGTGTTTGGATCTGGTTGTTTAATGAGTTTAATGATGGCATAATGATTGGAGAATGATTGGTACAATTAGGGTTAGGTTTTGGAAAATAAAAAGTAAACCGATTGGAAAATAAAACTAGAAGGGTGTGTTTTGTAAATTATTAAACTTATGGGTTATTTTTGTGAGACACTTTGGATCAGGGATGATTCGTGAAAAATATAAAATGGGGGTGATACGTGTGAAATTTGTAACTAAAGGGTTTAAAAGTAAACCGTATAGAATTAATAATCCGAATTGTAAATTTTAAAAGTAAAGGACTATTTTTGTAAATTCTGGAAATTGAAGGTTGGATTCGTAAATATTGATACAAGGGGTATAAAATGTAATTTTGATTAATTAAGGGTAAAATGTTTATATATGGATAATTATTGGATCGAATTGTATTTCATTTAAATTAAAGGTTTGATTTGTAAATTGTTAAAATTGAAGGACTTGAATCGTAATATTGGAAAACTTATAAATTTAAATGAGTAACTTGTAATATTTTCACTGTAGACCCTTATCTTGGCATATTTACATTTAAAACCCTAAATTATGGGAAGTTGTCATAATTAACCCTGGACTGTTATAACTTGTCAAAATAAACCCTATTGTCCATAATACTGATTTACTGATAACTTAACCTACTCTGAAATATTTGAAACCTACTAAATAAGGAAAGTTACTATTTCTGGAAAGATACCTAAAAAGGAAAGTTACTAAAAATGGAAAGCCGACTAAAATAAGTAATCCGAATTGAACAAACTATTAATAAGACAAATCATGAATTCATGTAGATCCGCTGAAGATGGAGTTGCTTCCGACCTTGTTGTTCTGTTGTGTTTTCATTTGCGGTATAAGGTACAGATATTCTGAACCTTCTCACAGGTTTCTCATGATCTCTTTCATTTTCTGATCTGTCAGTTTCTGTATTAATGCCATTGCTATGATTCCCTTTATTTGAACCTTTCATATGATTCCCTTGCCTATAAATCCCTGATTAGAACCTTGTTATAAGAATTTGATTATGAACCTTTTTGACATGTTATCTGATTCTGAGTTCCCTTGATAAACTGAACCCTGTTTTATTCCTTGATACTTGACATGATTCGTTCTTCACCTTGTAACCTGAATATGCAAACCTCTGAATACCCTGAAGATTCATTTTGACATTATAACTGAAATTGGAAACTTTCCTTGATGATATGTAAATGTTTTTGAGAAAAGCTTTTGAATACGATGCTATACCAACTTTGAATTGAAACTGCACTAAGGGTTTTATGAAAATCTCTTTTAAAGACTATCCTTATAAAAAGGTTTTGCTAAACATCATTTCATGAAAGTCACTGAAAGATTATTTTAAATACAAGTTTAATATGAAACCTTTGAATTAAAATCTTTTCTATGAACCTATAAACCTTTTTGATTTTGAACCTTTGATATGACCTATTGAACCTTGATTTGAACCTTATTCTAAACCCGGTTATAAACTCTTGTTTTGAAACTTAATTTGAACTTTGATATAAGCATTAATCTGGTATAATATTTCTGAACCTGGACTTGAACATTGTTATAAAATCTGATATAAACCTATCTGAATTTCTGAACCTTTTGATATACACTCTGATTATGACTTGATACTTGATACTGGACCCTGACCCACGGTTTGATACCCGAGCCAACTCACTAGGCATGAGGTGTTCATGTCCTTGTCATTGATGCACCGATGGCTTGACTCTAGGGTAGGAGAGAGATGACCTATCCCGTCCCTGACTTTATTTTATTTGATTTGGTGTATATTGGTAGACTCTGGCCACCTGGGGCGTATGGATGCATCCTAGATTTGTTCTGTCTCTGTTATCTGTTATTATTTACTGTTTACATGTATACCTCTAGTGACTGATGGTGTGTGCGATACACGTCTTTCACAACCTCTGGGAGCTAGCTACTCCATATATATTTGATACATGAGGACACCCCTCATATTATCTGGTTACTGAGAGGACACCCCTCTGATTGATGAAGATGGCATGGTTATATATATTATATCTCTGTTTCTGGGCTCGTGGTGGATTACTGTTTACTTTTACCATATACATTACTTACCTTTGACCATTATTATACCTTGCACTATTTCCTTTTACCTTTACCTACTTATTATTCCCTATCCTTTATCCTTACTCCTTTATTTATCCTTTGATTCTGATTATATCTGCATGACATATATTTCTGACACTCTGTACTATTCTTTATTACTGCTTGTTACCGTTATATCTGTTCACTGAGCTCTCGTAGCTCAGCCGCATTTCTTTTCCTGCGGCAGGTTTTAGTAGGAAGCTGGGTATGAGTGGAGAGCATCATTGGACTTAGAAGACTACACTGTGATAGATATTTTGTTATAGAGATGACTAGAAGGATTTTTATTTCAGACTTAGTATTTATTCCTCTGTAATTTTGTATTTCCTTGTAACTTCTTGTAACCTTTGTATTCCTTTGTATTAATGAAGATGTATGCTTGTGTATGTTTCTGATATGTCACCATTATTGTGACATCTCTACCCTTGTCGGGTCGGGGTGTTACACTTGTAATACTCGTTTTATAACCGTTTTGGGGGAGAATACATGCTCGTTTTCATCTAAATGTATACTTGAGTTACTTGGACATGCCACTTGTTTAGTCAAACCATTATTTGCTCTGCTTATGAATTTGTTATTCATTCAAATGTATTGTATATTCACTTGTATCACACTTAATTCTTTCTACCCATGGACCCAAGCACTTTAAACATTTATGCCTGCTTAACCGAATGAACCGGCACCAACACTATGTACATACATGACAGAATGAACGGGTCACATAACCGAATGTACGAGTAATATGACCGAATGAACGGGTCACATGACAGAATGAACGGGTCACATGATAGAATGAACTGGTCACATAACCGAATGAATTGGTCACGTAACCGAATGTACTGATCTAACTAAATGTATTTTAAATCATGGTCCACATATTAATTTTGTTCACTCAAACCAAATCTTATTTAACAGTGGGTTGTAAACACACAGGTTGCTAGTCTTGTATGGGCGGGACTTGGGACTGAGTGGATTTACAATGCCTTTGCTAGGAAATCATTATTCAAATGCATTACATTTTACACTAAACTCTATGAACTTACCAACCTCGTGTTGACACTTTAGCATGTATTTTCAGGTATAAAGCAATAGTACACTATTGGAGGCTCTTGGCAGGGCATGGCATGGTCATAGAAGACTCTGATATTCATTTGGGGACCGCTTAACTTATTTATGGGCTTATTTCCGCACTACTTTTTAATCGTGTAAATTTAACACTTTTGCTAATGAATTTCATTCTAAATGATTGAGGTAAAAACCGTTCTTTGTACTTGTGTTGTGATACCAATTGAGTAGCACCTCAGCGACGTGTATGCTTCCACTGAAGGCATGCTCACTAGAAGCATAGCTGCAAAACTAAGAGCAGCCTCAGCCAATGAATGCCTATTTGTGGACTTCATTTCCACAATTGAACCCAAAAGTGTCAAAGAAGCACTTAAACATCCAAGTTGGGTTTAGGCCATGCATGATGAACTGGAACAATTTGACAGAAACAAGGTAATGACCTTGGTCAAATGTCCTTAGGATGTTACAGTCATTGGCATGAAATGGGTGTTCAAAAACAAATATGATGAAAATGGCATAGTCATAAAAAACAAGGCCAGACTTGTTGCCAAAGGCTATAATCAGCAAGAAGGCATTGACTATGAAGAGACATTTGCACCAGTGGCAAGGATGGAAGCCATCAGGATCTTCCTTGCATTTGCAACCTACATGAACTTCAAAGTGTACCAAATGGATGTAAAAAGTGCATTCTTAAATGGTTCACTGAAAGAAGAAGTTTATGTTCAACAACCTCCTGGATTTGAAAGCAGTGAGTTTCCTGACTATGTCTGCAAGCTTGATAAAGCCCTTTATGGACTGAAACAAGCTCCTAGGGCATGGTATGAAACTCTTTTAGCCTTCCTCATCCAAAACAAATTTGTCAGAGGCAAGATAGACAACACATTGTTTATCTATAGGACAAATGATGATGTCATACTTGTACAAGTATATGTTGATAATATTTGGCTCAACAAGTTATAAACTTTGCAAACAGTTTGAAAAACTGATGGCAAAGAAATTTGAAATGAGCATGATGGGAGAACTGACTTACTTCCTTGGACTGCAAATCAAGCAGACTGATAAGGGAACCTCTATCAGTCAAGAGAAGTACACTAGAAGCCTACTGAAAAAGTATGAGCTCAGTGATTGTGCCTCAGTGAAAACTCCCATGGTTCCTCCAAACAACCTCGGTCCTGACCTTGCTGGTAAACCAGTCAATCAGACTCTATTTAGAGGAATGATTGGGTCACTGATGTATCTACTTGCATCAAGGCCTGATATCCAATTCTCAGTCTGTTTGTGTGCCAGATATCAATCTGACCCAAGAGAATCACATCTCACAGCTGTGAAAAGGATCCTCAGGTACCTGAAAGGTACTCCAAGCCTTGGATTGTACTATCCAAAATGCTCAGGCTTTGATCTTAAAGGATACTCAGATTCTGACTATGCTGGATGCAACATGGATAGAAAAAGCACCTCAGGCTCCTGCCAATTCCTTGGTGGAAAATTAGTCTGTTGGAGTGCTAAGAAGCAACAATCAGTTGCCATGTCCTCAGCAGAAGCTGAATATGTTGCAGCAGCCAGTTGTTGTTCAAATTTACTATGGATGAAAAGTCAACTCAGTGACTATGGCATCCATTATAAGATGGTTCCCATCTTTTGTGATAACACAAGTGCAATTGCTATCTCAAACAACCCTGTTCTTCATCAGAGAACCAAACACATTGATATCAGATATCACTTCATCAGGGACCATGTCATGAATGGTGACATTGAGTTACACTTCATTCCCACTGAATATCAGCTAGCTGATATCTTCACCAAACCATTGGATGAACCAACTTTCACAAGACTGAAAGCTGAATTGGGAATGTTGGATATTGAGAATCAGTCCACTGATTGAATCCATCCAACTAAGTGTAAATTCTGAAAACCTTAGGTCTCTGACTCAATGTGTCTCTCAGTGAACAAGATCACTGAATAACCTTCCCTGAACCCCTTAGACTCAACAAAAAGTCATTCAGGGGCCTCAAGATGAAATTCAATGCTAACTTGAATGCTCTAAGTATCTAGTTAGTAAATGTCCGAGGTTGGTAACTGAATACCTATTTAATATGGGAATATATGTTCTTTTGCCATCTAGCATGCATATCTTGGGCCCCCCACTTCCCACTTGGCATTTAATGCCTCTCCTCACACATAATATATATGTGATGATTTAACTCTGCAAATTACACCTTTTGTAGACGGCACAACTATTCACCTTGACTGTTGCGCAAAACCCGAGAAAGTGGAGTGGTGGCATTTAATGCGGATCTCAAACATTTATACAAAACGGTTTTCAAAGTTGAGAAAAACCCGCTTAGTGCCAAAACAATCCCTCTTCTCCACTTTCCTATAAATACCCTCAAAAACGGAATAACACACACACGCTTTTAGAAATTTTAAAACAAACTCTTGCCCTTTTTCTTCAAAACTAGTATGTGTTCTTCATCTTTAGACCCAGACCATTTTTTCTTGCAAAACCAATACCATCCTTTAATGGTTGCTTCTAAAGCTATAACCTGCGCCCCTAATGTGGAATTCACAATGGAGGGCGTGGACATGACCAAAAACAATGTCGTAGGGAATTTTTCCTACCCCGAAATTTTTTGGGCATATAAGAATGTAGTAAAATACCTACAAAACTGCTTTCTTTCTATGGCATTCACCAAAACACCCCCAGTCATATACCATGACTATCGAAGGGAGTTCGGGTGTACAGCAGTGGCTACCAGCCCTGATGACATCAAGGACACCTTAATCACGTTCTCAGTGATGAATGGGAGAAAGACCCTCTCCCTGAATTACCAAACCTTCATCAAGGCCACAGGTCTTGATTTCGCTGTGAACTTCGACCCTCAGCCCACTGAAGCAGAAGTAAAGGACGAATTGCTTTTACTTGGGCCACATGACGAAAAATACCCTGAAGTGGCCCAGGGACCTTATTGGACAAAGCCCCAATAATTAAAACCTGGTTCCCTGCTGTCTGGAGGATCCTGATGACCTTTGTCATTCAGTTCCTTGGTGGCAACAAATCCTCCATGGAGCAATTGAACACATCACAATAAATGATTATGTTCAGCCTCCTGGAGGGTAGAAAATTTGATATTGGAGAGATGATCTTTAGAGACCTCATAGCCAAGCTATCAGGGAAATCTAGGCAAAGACACATGTCTTACCCTAGGTTCATTTCCTGTGTGCTTCAGGACTTACTAGGCTCCGAATATGTTAGGCCAAATGTCCAGGGATCCAAACCTGACATCTTACATAAGGCCAACTATTCGAGAGACCTCACTGAGGTTACACCAGTTCCCTTGACCACATATATGTTGATGGTCATTCAGGGACAAGACGTTATATCTCTTGTGCCTTCTCCTTCAAAGAAGGAGAAGAAGAAAAAGAATGCAGGGTCCAGGAAGGTGGTTCAACCCAAACCACTCGCCACTGAGACTTCTGCCTCAAAGCCTCAAGAAAGGCAACCAAAGGCCAAGACCACTGAGACACCCACAACTGAGACCCTCTTGGCCACAAAACAAACGCCAACGGAGGGCTCTGTGAAATCACCCTCAGCGTCCTCGGGAAAACCCGCTCCACATGGCTCGGCTGACATATACAAGTCAGTGGGGTCAGGACTCATCCAACCCTCACATTCCGATGAAGGCATTCATCCATCATCACCTTTGCCTGAGGGAGTACAGGGTCCTATACCCTCAGTAGAGCATCACCACTCTGCTGAGAAGGGGACCCACACCCTTTCACATTCCGCTTACGGCTTTGACAAATCACAGTCAGAGTTTCAGGGAGGACCGGCCCCTAAATCTTCATCAAGGCAGCACAACCTTGGTGGAAAAGGGGTCCTTAACATACAACTTCCCGTTTACGGTCCTGAGCAATCACACTCAGGGTCTCAGGGAGAAACGGTCCCTATATCCTCGTCAGGGCAGTACAACCCTAGTGAGAAGGGGGACCTCAACATCTCAATGCCTAGTGATAGTACTGGAGAACACCCGCCAGTCCTTGAAGGCACTCAAGGGGACAAAGACTCAGGGGGCATACGACCACCCGCTGATACGGAACCTAAAACCCCCCACGGCGGATCCAGTCTCTCAGGAACTAACTCCATGGACCAGGCAGAGAAAACCCACTCTGTTCACCTGGAAGGGTCAGAACCTGGCCACAACGAAGGCGAGCCCTCTTTTGAGGGGGAGCCGGATTCATCCAAGGTTCCAACTCTTGCGGACATCCAGACCCTCATTGATGAAGAGTCCAAAGAGGAGATGGTCGATTTTGGGGATGAAGTGATTTTTGGTGCTGGGGATGACATGTAGACTGACACTTACAACTCTCCTCATCACACTGAACAACCACCATCATCTCCTCCTCCTGAGGATCAACAAGAGCCCCACACAAACCCAACAACATCATCATCATCATCATCAACAACATCATCATCATCATCAGACAACTCCAAAGAATCTGCTCCTGCTACTCCTCCATATTTGCAGAAGTATGATAACGTTCTTCCTCTCACCGAAAGGGAGCTGGTCAAGTTCCTTAGGAAAGCCAACATTGCCCTCTTCTGAGAGATAACTGAAGAACCATGGGATCAGCTGTAACCACTGGTAAAATTTCACTTTGTAATAAACTATTTCATATTCTATATAAAGAATACTTATCCTTTTTCTGCGTATAATTTTTTTTATCTGAACATGACTACTATCTAATGTGATGTAACTCACATCCTTGATAAACATGCTCACACGCGGACCAACACCAACCTACTTCATGCTTATTTCACACAAACATTTACATATTTCAAGTATAAAATCCTACGATATTTCATTTGCCACTTTATGTTAATTCATTAACATAAGATTATTAAACGTGCAAATTAAACGTTTCCAATCTATTAAGAGTTTTCACAAAACCCTAAATTTTTATAACTTTGATTTTGAGTAACTAAATCATAAACCATAAAGTACAACTCATCCAAAGCTAATGTACAAGCTTCTAAAGCACAAAAATCCTAAATTCACTCTAACTCCCGATACAAGCCCTAAACTCACAAAACTATGATTTTATGTGATCAAATCACAAACCCAAATTATTAGGGACATGTTTTCTACAAATTATAAGTGTACAAGTCTTTCAAGCCAATGTACAAGCCTTTAATGCATGAAAACTAAATATTTAAATAAATCTCATTATAAACCTCAATGTACTTACTTTGAAGCACACTATACAAGTCTTTTATGCACCAACCTTAAAAATAGATTTCTTATACTTAATAAATTTAAGTACAAGTCCCTAAACCTAAGGTACAAGTGTCCAATGCATAAAAACCAAAAACTATATTTTATTACTTTTAAACTTAATTAAACTAACTTATAATTAATTTAACCTAACCAAACATTAAAAATATATTTTCTATATTTCTTAAACTCTAGTACAACCCTAACTAGTCTATGGTACAACCCCTATAAGCACAATTTGATTCCTTTGCTTTTTCTACCCAAATCGACACAAATATAAACAAACAAGCCCTAATTTATTTTTCTAATCAATAATTACCCAAACAAAACCCTAAAACTAAGTTACTACATCATCTAAATACCATGTAAAATTCACTAAAGCCCATGTACTATAACCTTAAGCACCATTCGATCCATATAAATTTTTCTAGTTCAATCATAACTAAACCTAAACTACACTAATTTAACCTAACTACTTAATAAATCTTATACCATAAGTTTTCTTCTAGGTCTAGAAATAATACACATCACCATGTCTCCTAGATTTTCACCCATGGTCAATAGTTGTAGGTAAAATTCTTGGTTAGGGTTTTAACACATCACGCCATCCCTCCCCCTCTCAACACATGGCACCCAAGTGGCATGTAACACCTCATTATGTCCCCTCTCCTTCCATAAGATGACTAGATACCTTGAAAACCATAATCCTTCACCATTATATAAATCAACTCAACCACCCTCACTTTCACTTACACTCATTCGAACACACAAACACTCCCACACTCATATACTTTCTGATTTCAAGCTCCAAGGAGAAGTAAAAGGTATTGTAAAGCCTAAGAAGACTTCCATTTTCAAGTCATATTGTCAAAAATCCTCTATATTCAAATTTCCAACTTGTAAGTCTTCTTAGCCTTTACAATACCTTTCATAGGTCTTAAATATACCTAAATATGATATTAGATAAGTCCTAAAAGAAAGTTAAAACATTAACTTATGTTTCATTTTTATTCTGATTAAACCAGTAAACAAACATTACCTTTATTACTTTGTAATATTACATGAGCTTAAAAGTTAATTAATGATACACTAAAACAAGCTAATTAATCATTTCACATGTCATGAAATCAAACTATAAGACTTTATAAAAAAATCAAATTTGTTTTCTTTTTCTGGTCTTGTCGCCAAAACAGTCCCAAACGCCCAACTTGTGCCTCATTTTTCTACCACGAGTTAAGAACATAGACTCAGCCAAATAGCCCATTTAATCACCACCCAGGACACATCAAAATGCCCCCATAACCTTGACAAAACAGCTAAGCACCACATAGTTATTTGGACTCTTTTCCCTTGTCGTGAGCCACAAGACCAACAACCATTGATTTAATGTTTCTGATATATTTTAGAACCAAACATAAGAAACACTCTAGGAATCAACTAAATAGATTTATAATCTTGTTAAGATGTTATAAAAACCGTGCCATAAGTTTTAAAGTTAAAATCCAGAAAGTTTTTCTTTTTCTTTTTCTGGTCGAGAAATGCCCCAAGTGCCCATCTTGGGTTAATTATTTCGACCACCAAACAATACCCATAAAATCTTAAACTTGGTCATCCTAAAGACCTCACAGCATAGATATTAAAGGAATAAAAGCGTAGTAAAAATCTTGCCTTGCCCCGTCTTTAATTGAGCCTTGTTTTGGGCTGGTCGCACATCAAAACCAATAACCCTTATTAAAACGCCCAAACCCCCCTCTTTGAAAAATTATTACGAGCAAACCACAATGACTTAGGACTTCGAATTTGAACCATTAGAAAGAGCTCCCAGCAAATAATATAAAGGATGAATAACGTTGTAAAATTATCGCACGGTCTCGCTTATATTAATTTTTCTTTTGGGCGAGTTATAACAAAACCAAACGCACCCTTTTAATTTTATTTTTAAACCATAAGCTAAAATATAAGCAAATAAGCATTTTTCAGCTTATTTTTAAACTTATTATAACTTATTTCAATAAATTGTAGCAAGCCTTGCCTTTTTCTAAATTAAAAATGCGCTAAAAATGAAATTAGGACTACGAACGAAACATATTAATGCTTTAGGGGTAAAACTTGCCAAATCTGAAAATTGGAGTTTTATTGGGCCAAAATTGTAAATATTTCAAAGTTATTAACATAAGGGCTATTTTTGTCAACGATCTATAGTTGTGGGTATATATTGTCATTTTTGAAACTACAAGGGTAAAAACTGTCATTTCACCAAAGTTGAGGGGTAAAAATTGTCATTTTATGAAAGTTCAGGGGTATAAACTATCAATATTCAAAACTATAAGGGTATAAAGCGTAACATTTGATAAGTATTACGGGAAATATATTAGGCTCGGTTTATGATAAAAACTAATAAACGAGATATATTTAACAACCAAACGAAACATAAACATAAAAATATGAAATAAGATAAAATATTATCTAACTTTTAAAGAGACTTCATGTTGTCTCAATTTAACATTTATTCGTCAACCAAAACGTTACGATACGAATATTAAAACTCACATGAATTTGAATACGAGTACTGAAACTTGACATACCAACCCTGGTCGCGTGCCGGAGACGTTTATCAACTAAACTTGATTTGTTTTCCATCCAGACTACCAAGGTGAGTTCATAGTCCCACTTTTATACGTTTTTCAAACTTGTGGGGAGATACATGCTACAAACCGAACACAAGTATTTTATGTATGCTTTCCTGATTGATATTGCCTAAGTTTACTCTGTTGCCACTAAAAGACCCTCATATCATGAACCATTAATCACTTGCGAGTGAACGCGAATATAGTGAATAGATCTATTGGAATTGACGACCCATTTGTGTTAGCCAGATAGGTAACCAAATGCACTTTATTTGAGAACAAAGAAAGAGAATGGCAAGCTCCTACCCGAGGGCATTATTACTACATTTAATTATGTTAGTAATTTACATCATTCTTATGATGTCCTACTGTTAACGTTTGCGTGTCATGAGACTTAGGGCAATATACTGAACTGCAATATTACTGATTTACTTTCTCTTAGCTTGTGTTCAACTGATAATTACTATAAACACTATGGATTCACTCAACCTTTGTGTTGACTTTTTAGCATGTTTTATCTCAGGTAACTAAAAGCACGACATGGCACGGAGTGGCTATGGACTTTCTTATAAAAAGAGTGTCCATTTTGTTATCATTCAACAAATAATGTACCTTTTATAATGTATTTCTGAACTTCCCGCTGGGACCTATATTATGTAACTCTGATTTAAATAAATGAATGATAACTTCTTTATCTAAAACGTCTCTTTTCGAGTCATTTTCTATTTTCATGACTGTGATACCTAAAGTAATACTCCAACTTATATTCCGCTGTGTATATCAAAAATGGGGGTGTTACATCAGCATACTGAAGCAGCAGTTTCCTATGCTTACTTCAGGGCTGTTGTTGAAGAATCTCAGGGTAAGTTACATCAGGTCGCTAAACTCACTGACAAACAACTCGGTGTCCTGGGGACATCACTTGACAACCTGGGCTCTACACAAGACCAACAGTTCTTATATGTGTTGCAGACTCTTGATGCTATTCAAGACGAGTTCAAGGATGATCCTACCCAAGTTACCAAGCTGACTGAGTTCATGGATACTCAGAAGACCACCTCATCTAACATTGCTGAGCTTCTAAAGCTTTTTCAGGGGGTGGATCTTAAACCACTACGGTCTCACCAAGATACAATTCAACAGTCAGTCGCTGATACCCAGGAGTGCCTAACAAAGATATCATCAGCTTTTGATCAGCTCTCCAACAAGCATAATGAGCTGATCGACCACTACACCACAAAAGTCACTGAACTCACCACAACTCAAGCTACCATGGCGAAAGACATCTCCGCACTGAAGAATGAGACCACTGACATTAAGAGCATGGTCTCCACAATCCTGTCTATTCTTCAGGCTTCTTCGGTTACCCCACCTCCTCAGTCAACAAATGCTTATACTGAAGCACCAGCATCTGTTGAGGGGGAGAAAATTGATGAACCTATTCCTGAACCTGCATCTTCTGCACTTGTTGTTGCTACAATCCCTCTCCAACCTAAAGCAACAGCAACAGAAGTCCCTGAATCCTCCTCCAGTCAACCCCCTCCCACTGATAAAGGGAAGGGAATCATGGTGACTGAAGATTCTCCTCCTCAATTACAATTGGTAAAGGCATCAATAGAAAGGCGACCTGACCCAGATGAGCCTTTTGAAGTCACCTTAGATAATGGGAGGAAATTCTTTGGAACTCCGCAGGAAGTGGCCGCAGTCCTGGATGAACAGGATAGACTCAGGGCTGAGAAACTCAGTAGGCCTGAAATTGTTAAAGTGGCCAAGGAGTTAATCAAGGAAACTGACCAGGACATCAAGGGGAAAGAATTCCTCAAGCTTTAGGCTGACCGCATCAAAAAACACAATCAGCAGGTCAAGCTAAAAGAAGAAAAAAAGATGAAAACTTATGAGAAGTATATGTGGTACATGACAAAGACAAAGGGTGAAGGCACCATAACTGATATGACCATTCACATGACCAAGCCCATAAGCATAACGGTTCACAGAAGGCCAAGGAAGTCTGAAAAAAACCAACCCTTTAAATTCTCAGATTATGGGCTAAGGGAATGGGACATGATGGGGCCCATCCTGAGGAAGAAGCAAGGCAGGATTGTTCTTGACCTTCTAGCTACCCTGAACTCCAAATACGAGGAACTGGAAAAGGTTGCTAAGAGTTTGGGAATAGATCACGAGAAGGTACTTGCTTCTCAGGGACTTTCAATCCCTGAACCTACTCAGAAGACTGGGAAGAAGAGGAAAGTTGTGGGACAGGAGCCTGAACAGTTCATAGCAGCTCTTCATTGCAACAGGATTCCTCCTCAAGGAGTCAAGTTTGTTCCTAACCTAGTCATCAAGTAGCCTGAGTATTGTATCTTCTTTGTTGATGAGTTTAGCCAACAAACCTTTCAACGAGTCAGTGATATAAACCTTGTGGAAACGACAACTCTTCTGGCATACAAGCTAATGGCACTTCATGTGAAGAGTCCTGAAAATAAAGAGTTTATCAAGCTGATGGATAAGATGATGAATGAGAGACCTGACAAAGAAGTGTTAGTGTCTAAGAAGGCTAAGTTGGAACTCAAGGGAATCTTGGAAGGCTGAGTACAAGGTCCCTAAGTATTATGTTTAGATGTTAGGATAAATCTAATGATATTAATAAAATGATGGCCCATGTTTTGTTATATCAGTGTCCTTTAATAGCTTTCGTGTATATTCAGTGTGAGAAGAAGCCCATTTGCTCACTCATAACTGATCAAAACACTTAGGCATAATTTATATCCAAATAGGGGGAGATTGTTGGGTCCGTCAGTACCCAAGCGTCCTGAAAACAGGATTTGAGTACAAATTAGCCAAGTGATTAATCAACCGTGAACGCTCTCAAGTCACTGAGTGAACAGTCACTCAGTGAGTTACCTTCAGGATGCTTAGGACGAGTCTAAGAAGAAAGATTCACCACTCAGTGAGGCGGAACTCCCTGAGTGTCACTTAAGCCAAAGAAGAAGGTAATGGGTTCAGTGAGTAATGACAAGAACTCACTGAACCCCAGTCTCCTCAACAACTATAATAATTGAAGACTGAAGACTGAAGACCTAGACTGAAGAATCTGAAGTCTGAAAGAAGGGCGGGACAAGGCGGGAAGAATTTGAAAAGATAAGGAGAAGTCTTATCGCAGCCAAAGTCAAACATTCCATAAACGGCTTAAAGATGAGAAGTGTTATCACTGACATTCGGAAAGCAGTTTTAACCTATTCCCAAAATGGATTCTTGGAACTGACAAAATACTGTTGTATTTTGTACAGACTAGCTAGGTTATTCTTTTTGTACTTTTAGTCACGGGTGCTCATTTATACTTGTGTATAAATAGGATCATAAGGGAGAAAAGTGGATTAAGTTTTTGTGCATTAAAAGCTTAGACTTTCACAAAACCACTTTTCTCCTCTAAAGAGCAACCTAGTCCCTGAGATAGCTCAGTGGTTCTTTTATAGTTGCCACTCAAGAATAACTTGAGTTTAGAGAGGAGAACATACCATACCTTGTCTATTCAATCCCACGTGTTATTTCCGCTAACACTTGGGTATAGATTATTTTGATTGATTTCTAATAAGAATTTAAACGTTGAAAAACTTGTGTTTTTATATTTACGTTTTACTTATTTGTCTAAATTAATCAATACATTAAATCAGTCATAGTACACAATTAGATTAACTTTGTAGTTATTTCTACTTGTGTAACGGGAACAACAGTATATATTAGGGCCCGTAACACTTTCCTAACTTGTCAATTTTAGTCCCTATCACTTTATAAACCTTAAAAACTCTATGTACAATTGCATGATTGATATAATAAATATATAAAACTTTCTTGCATCCATATTCTATTATTTTAAAAACCTAAGACGCAACATATTATGTCTAGGTTGCTCGTAGGACTTCTCAGCTTACTCGTCACTTTATTTACACCTTGCTATTCATTGTTGCTTACGGTGAGTTCATAGCCCCACTTTAATTCTTTAAATTGTTTATAAAGCCATTGGGGGAGATACATGATATTTTACAATTTGGACACAAAGTGCTTTAAACTGTATGCTTACCAGAAAATATTATTGCCTAGGTACCTTTGTTGCCAGAAATAAGTCCCTAACATCATGAACCATTAATTACAAACTGAGTAAACGCTAATATTATGAATATGCATATTGGGCTTGACAAGCCTGTCCGGGTGAGTAGCGCTCACTTGATAACTGTAGGTCAAACGGACACATAATATTAAAAAATTAGGTAATATGGCAAATTACCTTTTAGGGCATTATTAATATCATTCTATGATATTAGTTAACTTTTGAGTTCGTGAGCTTAGTGCAATATTTACTATTTACCCATTCATTGCAATTATTACTTTAACTCTGAAATCTTGTGGTCCATTAATTATTTATAAACCTGTGAATTTCACTCAACCTTTGTGTTGACTTTTTAGCATGTTTTATCTCAGGTCCTTAAGATATTTGGCTAGCATGAAGTCGCACGGAGAATATTTTGAAGACTTGCATTTTGTTATCATTCGATAAACTCTTGAAACCTTTATTTTACTCTGATACCACTTATTGATCCCAGAAATATACTTGATCGAATCCCTTAGCTTGTAAAGGTTTAGTTATCTTAGATAAATCTAAAACAACCAAGTATAGAAACTGCCTTGAAGTTTATCAAACACATTGTGGAATCTTGTATTTGATCTTAAGAAGAACTTTATATTGAATGAAACAGTAAACCAATGAATATCAAACAAAAAACTTCAATATTATTAATAATACGAATACTCAAAAGTATTAGGGTTTACAACCTTGAAGTTCTATAAAGAATCGTGTGTGTAAACTCTATTCAGTATCTATCTCTATGCCTTTGGACCTCCTTTTATAGACTAAGGAGTCTTAGTCGGCTTACAATGAATTTCTATTCAAGATAAATCTTTATAGAATATTTTTCATAGTTATCTAGACATACTATACATAATAACCGACTCTAATACTCTAGCAACACTAATAATGCATCAGCAGCACTAACTCTTTGTTCTAGCAGCATTAACTTAGTACTAGCAGCACTAAGTTTCCTTCTAGCAGCATTAACTACTTAGAGTATTTTTCCTTGAAGTCTGTCAGCAGTCTTAATTTACTTTAGCTGTTTTAACTTCCATAAGCAGCATTAACCATCATAACTAGCAGCAATAATGACTTGTAATATTTTTCTTGTAATCCCTGAGCAGTCTTAACATCATGAGCAACATTAACATCTTGGAAGCTTTAAATCCAACAAATTATATACAATGGATAGCAAATGCTAAAAGGCATCTAAAATCAATGGGTGCTTTAGCAACCTTACAAGAGGGCAACAAATGCCTAGAGGAAAGCAAAGCAAAAGCTAATGTTTTCCTCCATCAACACATCGATGAAATGCTAGAATTTGAATATTCAAATTGTGATGATCCAAGCATTTTATGGAAAGATTTACAAAGCAGATTTGATCATCAAAGGGAAGTTTTACTCCCTTCTGCTAGAGATGAATGGAATAATTTAAGGTTCCAAGACTTTAAAAAGGTTAATGAGTACACTTCTGCTTTATTTAGAATATGCTCAACACTCAGATTTTTTGGGCAAACTGTTACTGAAGGAGATTTGTTGGAGAAAACTTTCTCTACATTTCATGCTTCAAACATAAACTTGCAACAATAATAACAATTGCAAAAATTTAAAAGATACTATGATCTAAATTCATTTCTTCCTATAGCAGAGAAAAACAATGAATTGTTAATGAAAAATCATCAAACTCGTCCAGCAGGATCATTAGCACTTCCAGAAACAAATGTTGTTAAGGGTAATGATACCAAAAACAATGGAAGATGAAGAGGAAGAGGTAACCCTCGTGGACGTGGTCATTATCATAGCCATTATTACAGAAACAATATTCATCGTCATAACCATTTTTTCAATCGAAACAATACTTACCGCCGAGGTAATTATAATGGTCGTGGTCGTGGTCGTGGTCGTGGTAGTGGTCGTGGTCGTGGAAATAACAATTACCATGCTTCACAAATTAATAATCACAATCAAAAAAATAATGAAGCTAATACCTCACAAAATCATAAAGGATCCTGTTTCAGATGTGGAAGTGCGAACCACTGGTCAAAAGCTTGTCGCACACCTTCACATCTATGCGAGCTCTACCAATCGTCTATTAAAGGTAAAGAGAAAGAAGTTTACCATGTGGAACAGTTTGACAATACAAATACTGAGCTGAATACCTCAGACTTTTTCAGTGACTTGGAACTATGAAAGAAATGATGATGGATCTTAATAAATATGTATTTCCCTTCTGTAATTTTGTCTAACTAGGTTTAATTAGTTTTTCTTTTCATGTAAAATAAATCAATAAATGAACCTTTTAATAACATCTTTTATATGCACTTATTATTATTTTTATTTTCATATTAGAAGCTTAAAGATGAATCTCAATGGAGCACATCACCAAGCAAATGATGGAGACCTATGCATAGCGGATAGTGGTGCCACACACACTATCCTTAAATCCAAGAAATATTTTTCTGAATTAAAACCAACAAAGGGAACTATTGATACTATTTCAGGTCCTACAAACTTGATAGAAGGAGTGGGAAAAGCTAATTTAGTGTTACTAAATGGTACACAACTTTTGATAGAGAATGCTTTATTTTCCCAAAAATCCAAAAGAAACTTGCTAAGTTTCACAAACATATATCATAATGGATATGATACTCAGTCAAGGAATAGTGAGAACAAAAAGTATTTGCATATCATAAATGAGAATCACGTATTGGAAAAACTACCAATGCTTCATTCTGGTTTGCATTATACACATATTAATGTGCCACAAGCACATATGGCAGCCAAGGAAAATCATTGTGATCATGGTATATTCAACTTATGGCATGACAGATTAGGCCACCCAGGATCAACAATGATGAAAAGGATAGTCGAAAACACACATGGACATCCATTGAAAGATCAAAAGTTCCCTAAAATAGATAAGGTACCTCTATGTACATCTTGCTCTCTTGGAAAACTGATTGCAAGACCTTCACCACTTAAAGTTGAAAATGAATCACCTATGTTTCTTGAAAGAATTCAAGGTGATATATGTGGCCCAATTCATCCGCCTTGCGGACCGTTTAGATACTTCATGGTCTTAATAGATGCATCTAGCAAATGGTCCCATGTCTCCTTATTATCAACTCGTAATGTGACCTTTGAAAAGTTTCTTGCTCAAATTATTAAATTAAGGGCACATTTTCCAGATTACACAGTTAAAAGAGTGAGACTTGATAATGCAGGGGAATTCACATCACATGCTTTTAATGATTATTGCATGTCTGTTGGAATTGTTGTTGAACACCCGGTTGCTCATGTTCACACACAAAATGGTTTAGCAGAATCATTAATCAAACATCTTCAACTAATAGCTGAACTAAACTCCCTGTGTCTATGTGGGGACATGCAATTTTACATGTTGCGTCATTGGTTTGCATAAGACCAAGTGGAAATCATAAATACTCTCTCGTACAACTTGTTTCTGGCCAAGAACCAAACATTTCCAATATAAGAATTTTTGGTTGTGCAGTGTACGTTCCTATTGCACCACTACAACGCACAAAAATGGGTCCTCAAAGAAGATTGGGAATTTATGTTGGATATGTGATGAAGCGAAAAGTGTACCGCTTTTAGGGGGTCATTTAAGCCCTAAATCGTATTTATTTGATCAAATATTTCCCTAAATCGTTCTTTTTTTCATTTTAGGTACTTTGGAGAAGAAATCTAGAAAATGAAGCATTTTGGACTTTTTTGGAGCATAAAAGTGAAGAATTCGACAAAATGCCAAAGCTGCTGGAAAAGTACACGTGACGGTGACAAGGATTGCTCCTGACGGCGTTACGGCTTGGCAAAAAAGGTAGATATGAAAAAATACACGTGACGCGCCAGAGAGTTTTACAATGAAAATCTGACGGCGTCAACCTTTAAGGTGATCAAGGTCGTCACGGTTTAAGTTAAAGAGAGACGGCGTCAAGCACAATTCTGACGGCGTCAACCCTTGACGCGCCAGAGTGGATTTTGGAGGATTAAAGAGGGACGGCGTCAGGAAGACCATCCGGGAACCCTAGCCGCGGCGAGGTGACGGCGTCACCTCCTACAACGTGACGCCGTCAGACCCTAAACTCTATATATAGTTTTGCAATTTTTAGTCATTAGTGTGCAACTTTGTGAGGAGAAACCCTAAGACGAATTTTCTGCCATTTTTAAGGGTTTTATACCCTTGGATCTCCCATGTTTAATTGAAGATAAGTAATCATTTAATCATTCAATATGTCTATGTGTTGTTTGATTATATCTTGTTCTTGTCTTTTAATTAACATGCTAGGCTAGATTTATCTTGTGTTTGCTTAGATCTAATGAAACCTAACTATTGATTATTGGTTGTTGGTGTGTTATTAATTGTATTGGATGATTGTTTATCGATGTTAGGCTTAAGAAAACTGGCTAACCTCCTATACGGTAACTTGCTTGAACGTCTTAAGAAACATGAACCAATGCGTACTAAGGTTTTTATGGTTGTATTTAATGCATGAGCGAATTCTAGTGATCCCATGTTAGGAGCTTCTTAGCCGGCTCGACATAGGAGTGAAGTAGGAGCTTATAAAGTTGGGGAAGTACGTACGCCACCCCACGATTGGTATTAAGGAATACACCCGTCATCCACGCAATTAATACACACTAATCAACCGGTAAAAGATAGTTAGGGAGTAAGGAAATCTAAGTAAACACATTTCTCTCCATACAAGTTTCACAACCTTTTTATTTTCAGTCATTTTATTTTATTTGCATTTGTAGTTATTTGGGTTAGTTGACTAGCAACTAATTCCGCCCACTCCTTCAAACCCGAGATTTTACTTGCTTTCATAAAAATATAAAAAATACAAAAAGAATCTTCCCTCACCCTTAGACCTATTAGAGTAGTTTTTCAATCCTAACGACACTATTCCCCTAGAGAACGATCAATCCCCCGGTACTTGCCACTACACTATACTACATCGGTCAGGTACACTGCCTGGTGGGGATTGCAAGCCTCTTGACATCCCTCGAGAGGTAAAACCTGTTGTAAGGTCGCAAAACCACGCATCAAGTTTTTGGCGCCGTTGCCGGGGAATAGTTATTGTTTAGGTTGAATTTTTATTTTATTAGGTCTACTCACTAGATTCCTTTCTAGTGAGATTTTTATTTTATTTTTCTAGGTTTTTCTTTAGTCTATCTTTTTTCTTCGTTCTTTGTTCGTAACCATTACCATCCGACATCATGGAAGGTGGTAATATCCTCGATCCCAACAACCCACCACCACAACAACACCCACCTCCTAGAGCCCGTACCTTAGGAGACTACTCCCGTCCTAGCCACCATGGCTATCGAAACACCATTGAGCTCACTCAAGGAGCCAATGTCACTCCCTTGCGATCCGACACCATCCGGTTGGTGCAAAGCGGATGCGCATTCCATGGACTTCGTTCCGAAGATCCTAATCAACATCTCAAGGACTTTCTCAAAATCGTTGATTCCATAGACCTTGATGTTGCCACTCGAGAGACGACCCGACTGCGTCTCTTTCAATTCTCTATGCGGGACCAAGCTAGTCAATGGCTAGAGCGTCTACCCGCAGGATCCATCACCTCTTGGGATGATCTCACCACTCGTTTCCTTGCTCAGTTTTTCCCACCAGGAAGAACTACCAAATTAAGGAATGATATCTTGATGTTCCAACAACGTCAAGGCGAAACCCTCTACGAGGCATGGACTCGATTCAAGGACTTACTCCAAAAAGTCCCTCACCATGGTATAGAACTTTGGCTCCAAGTCCAAATCTTCTATGACCATATCAATCTCTCCACGAGGCAAACCATTGACCAATCGGCTGGTGGTAAGCTACGTGATCTAAGTGCGGAACAATCATGGGCTCTCCTGGAAGATCTTGCTCTTTATGACAACGAAAGTTGGAGTGATCCCCGTGATTTGAATAAAACGGTCAAGGCAATATCTTTGCCTTCGAACAATTCAAGCACTTCCGACCGTAGGATCATAGAACTTGAAGACCAAGTCAAGTTTCTTATGAAATCCTACGAGGCTCCTAAACCTTCAAGCCAAGTGAACAAAATCACTTCTTCATGTAAATTATGTAGTGGTCCCCACGACACTCATGATTGCATGGAACTCCCCAAACAGGCTTTCAAAGAATTCGCATCCTCGCGAATCGATAAGGCGGGAGATAAGTGGCTCACCACTAATTATGGACCCAAGAATTCCGAAGATAGGTATGAGGCATGGAAGAGTAAACCAAATTTTAGTTGGAACCAAACTCGAAGCGTATCATTCAATGACTCTCCCCCACTCACCTGGTCTGAACATTATCCTCATCAGCATACGCATAAACAACAAAATCGCGAGGAATCACTGCAAAAATTCATTCTCTCTCAAGAAACACAGCTCTCCAAACTTGAGAATCAATTCAGACAACAGCAAGTTGATATGAACAACAAGGTTGATAACCTGTTAAAGGTTATCAATAATCGCATTACTGGCAGGTCAACTTGTGAGTTGGCACGAGTTAATGAGATCAAATCTGTCACGGTGACTCACCAAACACCCCCTCCTGTAAAAATCAAGCACCCTAGTAAACTCTTCAAACACATATCACAAAACGGAAAAGAAACTAGAGATACTTATACCCCTTCAAAACCACTCCACTTCGTGAACACCATTACAACAATACCTATTCCTAAACCCAATCTGGACCAACAATCAACCGAGAACGTGGACAATGAAATGGAGGGTGAAGTTCCCGAAAAGAACCCCGAGGCGCCCGGAGACTATCTAGACTCACCAAAGAACTCGAGTACAAGAGAGGTGAGTGATGAGGAGGGCTCGGATGAGAAATCCGAAATGCCTCATGGGCTCCCAGGACTGCTAGACTGCCCCCTGGTGGAGGAACTTGAGAGGGGCACAACAAAGTTGCCTATGGGATTTGGAGAGAGAATAGAGGATGGCACTCCCAGGGTCTTTAAGATATCTTGCACCACTAGGAAAAAGTTTATAAAAGATGCCTACATAAACCCCAACTCTTCTATGAATGCAATATCCCTTTCTCTATATAACGAAGCCTTCACCAAACAGGTCAAATATGAAGGGTTTAATATCATCGGGGTAATAAGAAGGGTACCAATTGTGATAGAAAAGTTCCTCTTTCATATCGAGCTAACTGTATTTAATAACATGAACTCTATCATCAGCCCATCCTTAACTAGCCTTGTTCTAGGCAAACCATTCATAAAAGCAACGGGAGTGATACTCGATGAGGATGATAGTAGTGCATTATTTACCAATGGTGTCAGTAAAGTGGTTTTTCGGGATGGCAGTGAAGAAGTGTATGAGTATCAACCATCAGCAATTTGCAACACATGGGGGCTACACGGTAGAAGGCCTGGCCGAATTAAGCAACGTGATCCGAATAATCTCAAAATACCTTGCATGATTGGTCACAAGCATTTTTATAATGTTTACATTGACACATGTTTACCCAAAAATGTGATGTCCTTGTTTCATTATAACAACATTTGCAGATGGGGAATGATTCATAAAGGGAAGGATGACATTGGCATAGATGATGATGTACAGGTGTTTGTAGGAAATATGACATTCACTATGAGCTTCGCAATCTTCGATAATATCGAAAAGTACATCGATCCTAGGTTATCACATGTTGTTTTTGGGGCACCTTTTTGCAAGGCCACAAGCTTGGTTGTGGACGAGCTCAATGGGATCATGACTTTCACCGATGGGATTAGGGAAATCTCATACCAAACGCCTTACAAGATGAGAGAATTCAAGGAGATCGATTATGGAGGGCTCGATGGGTTTAGTTCCCAACTCGTGTTATGTGATGATGATGTGAGAAGAGGATGTAAGGACACTTTTGACCTGTCGAGTGGATTCTTCAAGCATGTTAAGGAGCTTAGTTCTAAATACCAAAACAATCCTCTTGATCTTGAGGACCCGAAATACCTTTACTATGAAAGTGATTCTGATAGAGAATCAAAGGGGGACCTAGAAACCGTGACCAATGATGGAATCACGTAATGTACGTGACTTTGAGTCTAGCTACAAGACTCGTTAATAAAGAAAAGCGCTTCTTGGGAGGCAACCCAAGCTTTATTTGCTTTGTGTGTTTATTTATTTGTTTGTTTGATTTTATTTGCTTCCGTATGTATGTTTAATTTTTATATTATTATTGATTCATGTTCAAAACTAAATTGTGAAAATGCTTTATCTTGTTTTTAACTTCGTCTTAACTACATATAAAGGTATTTTGCAAAAGATAAGTGTAAGGGAATCCAAATTTGTTTACAAGAACAAGAATGAACATGAATCATAACAATATTAAATTAACATACATATTAGTAATTGTTTGAGTCAAATGCTTGTATCGAGTCATAATGATGTTTTGCAGGAATTCCAGGAAGTAAGGTATAGGTTTTTCCAGAAATTTTCCAGAAATTTAACATGAGAATTCTGTCAGATCATTTCTGACGGCGTCAGGCATTACAACCTGACGGCGTCAGGTTTTAATTTTCTGAAATTTTTGAAAGTTTTGTTTTTCTAACGGAATCATAAAAAGTTTTTATTAAATCTCTAACTTATAAACTCCAGGAATCTGCAAAATAATCATTCCACAAGCATTATATCCTTATATAGATTTATCCCGCCGATGTTATGCAGGTTTTCATGTTTGTTTTCTCAGGTTTAACAGGTTATTTTGGACAAGGAGATGTATGTGGAATCTAGCTTTTGGCGCTGCATTAGTCTTGAAGCTTCTACTTTCTCTTGGAAGAAGATCTAACCATGTTACCTCTTTATCCACCAAACGAATCAGGGGAGTATTTGATTTCATTCTTTTACCTTATTTACTTTTACATCTTGTTATTTGAACATTGGGGACAATGTTCATCTTAAGTGTAAGGGGGGGTAAAGTACGATACTTTAGAGAATGCTTTTACGCTTGATTTTTGTTTGTTTAATGGTAGATGTGTAATAAAACTGAGAGAAATACCTGTTAAGGCAATTTTAGTGCCAAATTTAAAATTTTTTACAACATATAGGAGTGAAACTTTGATCTTAATGAGCGTCTCATGGATAGGAGTTATATGACTAGCACAAAAACCGTACCACTAAAAAAAATTTCCACCCCCAAATATGTGAGGTTCGCCCCTAGAATTGGTAGGAAAAGCATTTATGCTATGATGTGTGTACCGGTAGCACTTAGATTCTAGAACTTGCGTTAGGACCATTCCGAGGCCACAAGTGAGACTACATTCGTGTAGTTAGATTTACTACATGATAAGAGGCATTAGGATTAACCCATTGTTTTACACCTGTGTTTTTGTTATAATTACTTTGGCTACATTGGTCAAGTAATTCTCCCACACCCTTTGCGTTGTACCCATTTTTGGTACACGATACCCCTAGTACACCCCTCAGAGCCTATCTTTTCGTTTCGACCTTTAAGCATTTTACTTAAAGGAAGAATTTGTTTACACCCCACTTAAGTGTACACCCAAATCGCCTTAGCCTACCTTGTGTGCACTCATCTTTAGTGCATTATTGTGACAACATTTGTTTAAACCCTTAGTTAATTATCTAATTGATTACATGGTTGCTAAGTCGAGTCATATCCTTGTACATATTGTTTTGGGACGATTGGGACTTATGGGTAAAGTACTAGTGTAATGGAGTAATGGGGAAGAACATCATTTATTACCCCCATATGTACGTTAATATTTTAAAGTACTCCAAATGTTTCGATTATCTTGATTCGAGTCATTAGAATAATTTTATGTAAAGTATGTAAAAGTTCAAGTGTAAGGGGAATGCGACGCCCCTACGATGTATTATTTTGGATGGTAGGGCAAGAGTGTATGAAAAAAAAAAATCGAAAAAATCAAGAAAAATACAAAAAAATGAGAAAAAAAAAAAAAAAAAAAAAAAACATATGGACTACCATCCCGTTTCATTTTATGTTTATTTTATGTTTTTGTTATTTTGTTTTTAGCTTAAGTCGAGTCTAGTCTTGGCTTAGCAACGCCATATTGTACATGTAATTAATCAAGATCTTTAACTCGCCACCAGTAAAATATCCTTTATCCAACAAAACCTTGTTTATCATATCCCTACACCTCACGTTATAACCCATGTAAAAGCCCTCTTTGATAGTTTATCTTAGGTGCTTACGCCTAGTGGAGGAGGTTTTTGATCCTTTCCCAAGCCTATGGTAATCTATTTGCTATGACAGGTAGTGAGAGATATTATTCATTTTCATTTATGAGATATACTTTTATGACACCTGAGAGATGTGAGTATCTAAACACTACTTGTGAGGTGCTAGTATGTAATCTCCGTGCTTATTATGATTAAAGTGGAACGACTATTTGTTGTAATTACTTTTATATTAGCATTAAATGACCCCTAACTTATATTTTGATTAGAATAAAAGCGCATTTGCTTGAGGACAAGCAAATCTCAAGTGTAAGGGTATTTGATGAAGCGAAAAGTGTACCGCTTTTAGGGGGTCATTTAAGCCCTAAATCGTATTTATTTGATCAAATATTGCCCTAAATCGTTCCTTTTGTCATTTTAGGTACTTTGGAGAAGAAATCTGGAAAAGGAAGCATTTTGGACGTTTTTGGAGCATAAAAGTGAAGAAAACGACAAAATTCCAAAGCTGCTGGAAAAGTACACGTGACGGCGTCAAGGATTGCTCCTGACGGCGTCACGGCTTGGCAAAAGAGGTGGATATGACAAAATACACGTCACCCTTTAAGGTGATCAAGGCCATCACGGTTTAAGTTAAAGAGAGACGGCGTCAAGCACAATTGTGACGGCGTCAACCCTTGACGCGCCAGAGTGGATTTTGGAGGATTAAAGAGGGACGGCGTCAGGAAGACCATCCGGGAACCCTAGCCGCGGCGAGGTGACGGCGTCACCTCCTACAACGTGACGCCGTCAGCCCCTAAACTCTATATATAGTTTTGCAATTTTTAGTCATTAGTGTGCAACTTTGTGAGGAGAAACCCTAAGACGAATTTTCTGCCATTTTTAAGGGTTTTATACCCTTGGATCTCCCATGTTTAATTGAAGATAAGTAATCATTTAATCATTCAATATGTCTATGTGTTGTTTGATTATATCTTGTTCTTGTCTTTTAATTAACATGCTAGGCTAGATTTATCTTGTGTTTGCTTAGATCTAATGAAACCTAACTATTGATTATTGGTTGTTGGTGTGTTATTAATTGTATTGGATGATTGTTTATCGATGTTAGGCTTAAGAAAACTGGCTAACCTTCTATACGGTAACTTGCTTGAATGTCTTAAGAAACATGAACCAATGTGTACTAAGGTTTTTATGGTTGTATTTAATGCATGAGCGAATTCTAGTGATCCCATGTTAGGAGCTTCTTAGCCGGCTCGACATAGGAGTGAAGTAGGAGCTTATAGAGTTGGGGAAGTACGTACGCCACCCCACGATTGGTATTAAGGAATACACCCGTCATCCACGCAATTAATATACACTAATCAACCGGTAAAAGATAGTTAGGGAGTAAGGAAATCTAAGTAAACACATTTCTCTCCATACAAGTTTCACAACCTTTTTATTTTCAGTCATTTTATTTTATTTGCATTTGTAGTTATTTGGGTTAGTTGACTAGCAACTAATTCCGCCCACTCCTTCAAACCTGAGATTTTACTTGCTTTCATAAAAATATAAAAAATACAAAAAGAATCTTCCCTCACCCTTAGACCTATTAGAGTAGTTTTTCAATCCTAACGACACTATTCCCCTAGAGAACGATCAATCCCCCGGTACTTGCCACTACACTATACTACATCGGTCAGGTACACTGCCTAGTGGGGATTGCAAGCCTCTTGAGATCCCTCGAGAGGTAAAACCTGTTGTAAGGTCGCAAAACCACGCATCAATATGAAACATTTTCCATTATAAGATATATTGAACCTTTAACAGGTGATCTCTTTACAGCACGTTTTGCTGATTGTCACTTTGATGAAGCAGTTTTCTCGGCATTAGGGGAAAAAAGGAAAAATCAAGAGAAAGAGGTCTCATGGTGTGAACCTTCGTTGTTGTATCTGGATCCTCGAACAAAGCAATGTGAGACAGAGGTTCAAAAGATAATGCATTTAGAAGAAATTGCAAATCAGTTACTTGATGCATTTACATATACAAAAAGAGTGACTAAGTCACATACACCAGCTGCTAATGCCTCAGCTCGAGTTGAAATACCAAATAAGCGAGCTGATGGTAACATCGCTCAAGAATCTCAAAAACGTTTGAAACATGGAAGACCAATTGGTTCAAAAGATAAAAATCCTCATAAAAGAAAAGAAATTGGCCATGTGGAAAGTGTTTTCAATGAAACACAAAATATCAAAACCTCCCCCGAGGAAAAAATGAGTGATATCAATAAAGAAATGTCAATCAATTATAGTCAAACACATATCTTATGGGACTGAAATGAAATAGGAGATATTGATGAGATATTTTCTTATTATGTAGCAAGTGATATTATGAGCGGAGATGATGATCCCGAACAAAAGTTTATAATTGATTGTCAAAGTCGACATGATTGAGATAAATGGAAAGACGCTATGCAAGTTGAATTAACTTCACTTAATAAACGAAAGGTTTTTGGGCCTATTGTTACCACACCTAAAGATGTGAAACCTGTAGGACACAGCTGGATTTTTGTGCGGAAAAGAAATGAGAAAAATGAAGTTACGAGATATAAAGCTCGCCTTGTAGCTCAAGGTTTTTTTCTCAAAGGCTAGGAATTGACTATGAAGAAACATATTCTCCTGTTACGGATGTAATTACTTTCAGATATTTAATCAGCTTAACAGTCTTTAAAAATTTAGAGATGCGTCTTATGGATGTTGTCACAGCTTACTTGTATGGATCACTTGATAGCGACATCCATATGAAAATTCCATAAGGATTTAAAATCCATGAAGCATTAAGTTCACAACCCAAAGAAATGTGTTCAATAAAATTACAAAGATCTTTATTTGAGTTGAAACAATCTGGAAGAACGTGGTACAACCGTTTGAGTGGTTATTTGATAAGCAAAGGCTATACAAATAATCTTATTTGTCCATGCGTCTTTATTTAGAAGACAACTTCAGGATTTGTGATCATAGTTGTATACGTTAACGATTTAAACATAATTGGGACAAATAAAGAAATCCAAGAAGTTATTGTTCTATTAAAGGAGGAATTTGAAATGAAGGATCTTGGAAAAACAAAATGTTGTCTTGGTTTGCAAATTGAGCACATGCCTAATGGCATTCTTGTGCATCAATCGAATTATACCGAGATGGTCCTAAAACGTTTCAATATGGACAAAGCAAAATCTTTAAGTACGCCAATGGTTGGTAGATCACTAAATGTTGACAATGGTCCATTTCGCCCATGCGAAGAAGATGAAGATGTCCTTGGTCCAGAAGTACCGTACCTTAGTGCAATTGGAGCTCTTATGTATCTAACAAATTGTACCAGACCCGATATTTCTTTTGCAATTAAGTTATTAGCAAGATTCAGTTCATCTCCCACAAAAAGGCATTGGTATGGAATCAAGCACATATTCCGATACCTTCGAGGAACAACTAATTTGGGTTTATTTTATTCTGACAATTCAAAACAAGGATTTGTTGGTTATGCAGATGCAGGTTACTTGTCTGATCCTCACAAAGCTAGATCTCAAACTGGTTACGTGTTCTTAAATAGAGGCACTGCTATTTCATGGCGTTCTCAAAAGCAAACACTTGTAGCAACATCATCGAATCTTGCTGAAGTTATTGCACTACACGAAGCTAGCAGAGAACGTGTATGGTTAAGTTCGATGACACAACTCATTATGACTTCTTGTGAGCTTTGAGAAAGAGAATAGCCCAACACTCATCTACGAAGACAATGCAACTTGTGTCGCACAAATGAAAGAATGGTATATAAAAAATGACAGGACGAAACATATACCTCCAAGATACTTCGCATACACTCAAGACCTCATAATGGATAACCAAATTTAAATGAAGTATGTACAATCAAGTAACAATTCAACAGATCTTTTCACCAAGGCACTCCCAATTTCGGTTTTAAGAAACACGTTCATGCTATTGGAATGCGGCATGTAGAGAAGATATAACACCCTATGGATGTCTACATCAGGGGGAGTCAAATATACACTACACTTTTTTTCCCTTAGCTAAAGTTTTTTCTACTGGATCTTTTTTTTAGCAAAGTTTTTAATGAGGCAGTACTTCAAGGTTGACCATACGTTGAAAATGTGGCATATAAAGGGGAGTGTTATGAATCAGTAACTCATCACCAATAGAACATGTCTATTATTGTATACCACATTGTCTACCTAAACTTTAGACTAATAATATGTCTACCTAATGTCTCAAAATTACCCAAGTGAAAATGTGAAATATATAGTGTATTTTAGTAGTATAAATACCCATTCAATCTATGCAATAAACTTGCACCAATTCACCATTTTAAGGTGATACTTCTTTCTTATCTCTCTAATGTTTCTATAATGGTTCTTTAATGATTCTTAGAAGTTCTTGATTATAATGATAATCTTGTGATAAAACCTGTTAATTATAACACTATATGGTTTTTCTTATAATGATGAGAGGGCAGCTTGTTCAAAATGTTTTTCTAAAATCATCAAAAGCTAGATGTTAATAGACAAGTTAGATACAATGATAATAATTCATTCAAAAGCTATCAAATAAATAAAAAAAAAAAAAAAAATATTACATAAAAAAAAGAGTAAATTACATGGTTCGTCTATGTGGTTTAGGGTAAATTTCACTCTCAGTCCTTTTTTTTTTCTTGCACCGTTGGTCCCTATTTAGTTTCAATTGCACACCGGTGGTCCTTATTGTTAACTGGCGTTATCTTTTCCGTTAGCAAGTGGCAACGTTAGTCCATTAACCAAACAAGCGTTTGCAACGTTAGTCCTTTTACTAACAGACGTTTTATTTTTTTTTCCGAAATTATTTTTTTTTCAAAATTTTTTTTTCTGAAAAATAAAAAAGAAAGAAAAATAATTTCGAAAAAAAAATATTTTTCTAAAAAAATTATTTCAAGAAAAAAAAAATTTTTTAAATTATTTTTTTTTCGAAAAAAATTTCAAATTTTTTTTCTAAAATAATTTTTTTAGAAAACTATTTTTTTTCCCGAAAACTCTTATTTTTTTTCCATTTTATTTTTCTGAAAATTTTTTTTAGAAATTTTTTTCTTAAAATAATTTTTTTAGAAAAATATTTTTTACCGAAAACTCTTATTTTTTTCCATTTTATTTTTCTGAAAAATTTTTTTTAGAAATTTTTTTAGTTTGACTGTTAATTCAAGGGCAATATTGTCTTTACAAGTATATTATATTGAAAAATAAAAACACATATATATACCTGTGTATCCACCAACACCAAAACATAAACACACATTTGACATCTCTCTATTGCAAATCTCATCTCCATCTTTCTCTCTTAAAAACCACCATCTCCGTCCAGATCCACAACAGCCCACCGCAACTTGCCCCATCAGAATCACCATCGAAAATCGTCACCACCACCACCATCGATCTGGGTTGTTGGTGCGGTGTATAAAAATTCATAACCTAATGTGGGTTTTGCATATCTTGTGATGCTAAAATGGTCAAAAGGGTCTTGCTTTTGCTTATGGTGGTGGCGTGGTGCTAAAATGGTAAAAAGAAAAAGTCTCACATTTTGACCAAATCAATGTTATGGTGCTAATGGCAGAAAAAAGGTAGTGCTTTCGAAGAGGCTAGTTATGAAATTGTTAATAAAAGCTACTTAGAACCAAGGTTGCGAAGCAGTAGAGATTTATAGTTTATATGGTGTAAAAGTGAGTTTTGTGGAAGTGGGTTTTGTCTTATTGGTTCTTGTAAAAGTGAGATTTATAGTTTATATGGTGTAACAGATTTATTTGATGTATGTTAGATTCTTGAATGGTGGAAGTGGGTTTTGTTTTATGGGTTTATGAATGTCGGTTGTAAGTGGCCGAAATTGGTAACGAGTTGCCGTTTGTTGTTTATGGAGATGCCGTTTGTGAGTTTCAAGAAAAAAAATTTCTAAAAAAAATTCAAAAAAGAAATTTTCAGAAAAATAAAATGGAAAAAAATAAGAGTTTTCGGAAAAAAAAAATATTTTTCTAAAAAAATTATTTCAGAAAAAAAATTTTGAAATTTTTTTCGAAAAAAAAAAATAGATTTTTTTTTATAAATTTTTTTCTTGAAAATTTTTTTTTCGAAATTATTTTTCTTTCTTGTTTATTTTTCAGAAAAATAAAATAAAACGGCCGTTAGTAAAAGGACTAACGTTGCAAACGCTTGTTTGGTTAATGGACTAACGTTGCCACTTGCTAACGGAAAAGATAACGCCAGTTAACGATAAGGACCACCAGTGTGCAATTAAAACTAAATAGGGACCAACGATGCAAGAAAAAAAATAGGGACTGAGAGTGAAATTTACCCTAAACCACAGGGACGAACCATGTAATTTACTCTAAAAAAAAAAAAAAAAAAAAAAAAAAAAAAAAAAAAAAAAAAAATTGTATAAGTAAGGGGACTAGGAGTGGTGATTCCCAAATTACCATACCTCACAAATTCAACCAATAAGCTTCAGCCAACTCATTCCCATAAATTCTCGTACCTCCCAACCTAATCCACTGGCGCCCGATAAATTCTCATACATCCCAATTTTTTTTTTCTTTTTTTATAATTAAACTAAAATCAATTTAATAAAAAACATAAGCATTTTATATAACAGTAAGTGTGTGTGTAAAGAAGTTACCTGTAACTAAAAACTGTTCCTCTCCTCTTTATATAAGAGACTCATTTTTGTCTCTATCCAAACGAGATGGCCACCTTTTTGAGCGGCAACTGGAACTTTACTCTTTTTGAGTCTTTACTTTGTTCTACCATGGTTCCTGTGCATTTGTCGCTTTCTCTTTGCATTAGGTTTGACTTTTGAGTCTGGAGCTGATACCGTTAGTCCGAACGACCTGAGTAGGTTCGTTCGGAATTGTAGTCCGTTCGGATTAGTTCGTTCGGACATATATGCCAACATATGAGAAACTTAAACATTTCAACAAATACTTATATGATTAATCTACCGTAGAGACCGAATGGATGACTCAAGGCCGCAGCGATGTGCAGGAAGCTTTATACTTATAATTGACAAAAATAACAAATCTAACTGATAGTGCTTGGTAATCTGCTGCTCGTAGCCTCGTATATTAACCAGGTGTCCATCTACTCATTGTCCTTAACCCCTGTCCTTCGTAAGATCAAGCAAAAAAAAAACAATAAAAACGAAAGTCAAAATACAAAAGTCTAACTATTGGAGAACTTGATACAACCACATTCTTCATCTCAATTTTGCTCCATGCAGCAGGTAGTGCAATAAAGTAGTTGCATCAATACTACTACTTTTTTTGGATGAGGTAAAAATTTACATAACATTGTTGTTTTTTTTTTCACAAAATATGATCATTATCTTCTTTCTGCAAAGAAAAAACACATCATTAGTATTTAGTACTACGTAACACATTTCTTTGAAATGCAAGGACAGCATGTTTAAGTATCTTTCTGCGGGTTAAGTAATTCTACCAAACGTCCTTCGGCCTTGAGGTAGTCAAGTCCTCCGGACAGCTGCTAAGAAAGTAAACGCGTTAGTCTCGCCCCGGGTGTTACCCCAGGACCAAACTCCGGCGTGAGAGTAAGTATCGGAAGGTAAGATAATAGGTATATTAGTGAGTTAAGTACTGTGTGTAAAAGGTGAGTTAACCTTGCTGTAGAAATTGGGGCTTTATATAGGAGACCCATTTTTGTCTCCATCGGATGCGTCCAAGTGTGATGGTGACCTTTTTGGGCGGCAACTGGGACTTTGCCCTGTTTGGGTCTTTCTTCTGATCTGACATGATTCCTGCAATTCTGTCCCATACTACTAATAGTGAGGTTGACTTTCTGATCTGGAGATAGCCGTTGGTCCGAACGGAGCGTGTGGGTCGTTCGAAAATGGGAGTTCGTTCGGATCGAACCTTTCGGAAACATACGTTCCAAGTTTTGACCTATTCTGGAGTTATTCATTTATCCGAACGACCTGTTTGGTCGTTCGGCTAGGCCAGTCGGCCATATACGCCGACATGTCCCCCCCAGTATCACAGTATCATATGGCGATAGTGTGATACTTTGATTTTTTGTCTTCCGGTTTGCCGACATAATTAATCCGCTAGTGTCTGCTCATTGCAATTCATGTATAAGACGCCAAAAGTCATTATTGTGTTTGTCTATTGGAGCACCGCCGTTTTTACTGTGCTTTTGAGATTGTGACACGTGGAACATGCATCATCGTATGGATAAGGGGGTGCCACGTCAGCGTCTGACACGACGCGACGTTTCGTGCCCTTTCTTCTTTGCCTATAAATAGCCTTACTCACGTCATTTTAACCACCATAATTTTTCACACATCTCTGACAAATCCTTCGTTCGTCCTCTCCGAACGTTTTCCGTTTGCTCATTGCGCCGACCATCTGAAACAAAAGGTACGTAACCCTTCCATTGTCTTCTTATCTTTGTTTTCCGGCTATACTCTATATCTCCTTCGGTCAAGCGATGTCCCGCCGGTCTGCATCCTCTCGGGAGGATGACTTTCCGGAATCTGAGAATTTTGTTCCAAAGTTCGATATGCAAAAGTATACCAGCCGAATGGATGAGACAGATATGACAATGTGTAAGATCTAACCTTATTGATTGTATGGATCGGGTGGTCTTGGATTATGGAAGAGATCCATGGTAGAAGAGTTAGAGAGAAGAACTAGAGAGGGAGAGTTGAGGGAAAACTTGTGTCAATTAGATTGTATGAGAAAATGTGACAAGAGTTCCAACCCTTCCCAAGTGTGGGAAGGGGTTTATATAGTACTAACATATGGTGCCCCTAGTGGGCTGTGGAGTGAGCTGACAGTGGGTAAAGACCCGACCCACTCCACAATATTAATAATAACTAAACTACTACTAATATTATTAATTATCCTACGA
Source organism: Artemisia tridentata subsp. tridentata (assembly GCA_021014915.2). NCBI lineage: Eukaryota > Viridiplantae > Streptophyta > Magnoliopsida > Asterales > Asteraceae > Artemisia > Artemisia tridentata. Next base: position 178,370,075 of record CP139509.1, read on the forward strand.
GCTATGATGTGCTAATAAGTACTTGGGGTGACCGAGTCTTCAACTGAATATTTATATTCCTAACAATCTCCCCCTAAGGGAGGTCACCCCGGAATTAATGTTCTGAATTCTAGCACTCTATCCTTGAATCTTGACTTCATAGCTCATAGACCTTGATTCTTCTTCGTCAAAAATCTTTGTGCCTTCAGCAGTGAACTTGCGATGACTGTTCTTTGTTTTGGATGATCTTTGAGTATTCTTTGAAGTTATCATCCAACATATGTCTTCAAGTCATCTTGTGGCTTCGTCATCATGAGAAGTTGTGATCTTGGAGCCTTCTTTGAGATCATCGGCCACCATCAATCTCTGAGCTCATCCATTGTAGAAATGCCTCCATGTGAATTGTTGTGACTGTTGGACACGCATGCTCACATTTTTTTGGATCATGATATGTACCATCAGAGTTGCGGAAGCTATGTTGTAGGTCTTTTAGCTATCATGATGTCTTTAATAATGAGTTGGAAGTGTGAGCATGGAGTGTGGATTGACTCGTCTCATACTGGAATCAGGAACCACCATCACCATCTTTATATGTACCTGAAATAAAACAGTTAGCAATAAAGTTGGAGAACGAATATGGCTTTGTCATTCGTTCGGTGTGGTTGGATTAACCTTCGGTTCCGTGAGGACCGACCTGTGATCAGGTAGAATTCCCTTTAAAGAGAATTCTGCTTGATAGGAATTTCCAGCTTGTTGTAAAGACTCATTCAATGAACTAACATTGGACTCGTCTTACAAGCATGTTCTCATACCGGAACGTCTCAAAGCAGACAGCACGGTAGAGTGAATCAGTGAATTAAATACCCACTGATTGACGAGAAATTGATTAGAAAAATCACTTGCGTGTCACTGGATAAACATTTTGTGCAACACGACAAGGGTTTTATAAATTGAATCACATTTCTGTCAAAAATACTTTTGTTTGAAAATTTTCACAATCAATGTGCTCGAAACTTTGTTGGTGAGCACATTGAAAGGTTTTCCAAAAGTATCCGTCAATCCATTTCCTGGAACAAGTTTGATTCAAATTTGAATCGCCCCATCGTTTCTTTCCAGTTGTCACAAGGATAATGCGTAGGACTCTTCATATATATTTTCTTGCTTTTCACGGTGTATGAAACAGCAAGCATATTGGAAATGTGTCCTAATGAGATTAATGGATGATCTCTTGGCTCTAGACTCAATAGTGCGTTTTGATTTAGTGATCGGAGGCTGGAGAGGACTGCCACCTTTTCAATATCATCTAACTCGGAGTGAGATAGACGATAGCAATGTATTGATCTCCGTGACAAATGAAACAAGAATCCTTTGAGGGACCTTGAGTGGCTAGGGAGGGTTGTGCAGCGTATCACTGGGTCCATGATACTTTGTCTTCAATGTCAGCAATCAACTAAGTGATTCTGACAGCATATGTATTGACCCGGTTTCTGCCTAAGATGTAAGGAGGGCTTCTTTCTTTTCACCCTTTATCTTTACATTTCTTTTTCATTCTTCAACCCCTTCAGCGCTTACCGAGACTTCATTACTAGCGCCTTGTTGGGTTTGTTCCAGCACTAGCTCCATCTCAGTCGGCACTCTTCCCTTATTCACTTTATCTCCTTTTTTATAATCATACCTAAGGTCTTCTACACTAACTAGTGGATTGTCCCTGGGTATATCCCTCCGGTTCTGGCTGGATCATGGGAACTAATGCCTAACCTTACCATCCTTATAACTCCAGTACATAAAGTAAAATGGTCGGTCTTTGGTATTCTTTCACAATTGTCATCACAAATCATTTGCTCCCCCTCAATATATGCGTCGATATACGAAAAGGTTTGGCACATATGGGAGAGCCTACACTTCAGTTTCAAAAGATCACGCTTTTTATCAGAATTTCATATTTAAATCACATTCTCTCCCCCGATCAAAAATTTCAAACCACTTGAGATTTGTGATCCCAATTGATTTAAATATGTTTAGAAAATTTGGGAGAAAATGTGGTCAGGTTTAAATGTATTCTGATTTCGGAGCATACTATGCTCCCCCTTAAACCACGAGAGAGTGTCACTGCTGATGTTGCACAAATTTGGCAAGGTGTCAGAAATTTGAACAAATATTCTCCCCCTCAATTAATGACCCGTTTTCTATTTAAAGAGTTGTAGTCATTCAATTGAGCGACGAGAATTCTTGAAAATTTAATACAATTTACCACCTTGTGTAACATCAAGACTCTCTTGAAGAATCAAAGAAGATAAAGAGTCTGTTGTAAAGAAGACTTCTCTTCTTATACACGAAATGACGCACTGAAACGTACATCAGATCGGACGAAAAACATGGATATAAAGTAATCCATGCCCAGGTGAACTTCACCCGGTTGGAGGAACAGCCGTCTTTTTGGCGACATGCTTTCCCCATTGTATAGCGCGGGTTGCAGTATGAAGTAACTGCAAGCCATTTAGACATGTTTTAACAATCCATTTTAACTTCTGCTCGAGCTTCATTTAAAGACCCGTGCCATTATTGAATGACATTTCTAAGTCCGTAAATGTTATCGATAAACAGAAGACATGCCTAGGTGAAACTATTTTTGGAATTTTCTATTTTTCAATTTTTATGGTTTTTCTGGTTTTACGTTTCTTTATTTACAATTTGTTGGTTTTATATTTTTCTATTTACAATTTTCTGGTTCTATAATTTTCTATTTACAGATTGGTATAAGATATGTACAAAATATGTTACTCAGTTTAAGACGATGATGACATGAATACCAAAATGAGGATACGTTCAGCATGTGGTAGAAATCTGAAGTCAACATCTCTTAAACTTTCACCACCAAAGCTTTCAAGGCTCCTGACTAATTGTCTGAACTTGAGCCTTCTCAATGTGAAGCTTTGATAGCTTCCCCCTAAACCGACAATCTTCCTTTTGAGCAGCTTCAAAGCTCTCTTTCAAGCTTACGAAAGGTAAGTGTACAGCGAAAACCGTAGCAAACCACATGAAAAATTGCTGCTCCTTTTAAGAATAACCATCGAGATTCTCCGATCGGGGGACCATCACATAAATCAGCAACGAATCATCTCACACTTAAATTAACACTTCTCACATTACTTCCCGCTGAAGACTGAAGAAACGCATACCAACAGTATCCAGAGACCACTTCCCCCAAGTAGTTGGAATGATACACTAAAGGAACGAGTTAACACACTGATTTTCTCTGCGGTTATGACAAATGTCTTTCCGGAATAACTTCAGTTAAGAAGAAGTATAAAGTTTATCACGTGTACTCGTTGTGCGTTCAGATGTATGTCTCCTTCCTTCCCCCGTGCTGGTTTTGATACCTGAGAATCAGCAACTCATTTATCGCACATATACTTGAGATCTTGTGAGAAGAGCAGAATTGGCTTAAGTGAAGCAAGTGAGAATCAACCGCTGCCGAAACTGTCTCTGACTATCTTTACCAACCCATAAGTGAGCAATCTGAAGTGATGACTGATGGAACAAACCCTGATATACCAAACTTGACACTAAAGTAGAATTCCTTGTTGTCGTGACTTGACCTTGCACTAATGTTGGAAGAATGGTGTAGAGAATTAGTGCTCCAAGCAAATCTCTAAGTACTCACTACCCAACCAAAGTATGAGACCTTAACACCTCTTACGATTATCCACAACGTCAACGGCGTGTGACATTGAGTACTACAACGTAACTCCTTTAAGTGATAGTTACCCCGACTGCTGGTAACTAGATAAACTAAGTCTTCAACTTAAATCTTAAGCACGAGCAAGTTATCATTGAAGGTCATGCATCCAACCAACCCCGACTTCAAGATAGAGTAAGATCACGCCTTTGAGAAAGTCTACTTCAACCCCAAATAAGTGATACCTGATCAACTCCGTAGTCACCATTAGATGCCCAATAAGTGATTTGTTGTTCGCTCACTTGTTCACACTTCTCCCCCTCAAAAATTGCATATGAGGATGCCAGTATGCCATTTTTGATTGAACAAGTGCATCTGATGGAAGTAGATCCATTTGATGTCTGAATGCACATGGAGCAAGTATGAAGCCTTTAGATGAGAGTAGTCAGAAACAAGAATATTCATATGACCATTTCTCAACTCTCAATCACCATGTAGTTTATTCACCCTTCTCCCCCTCAAAAATTGCATATGACGACCAACTGCCATTTTTGATAGACCAGGTGAATAAGAATATACTCCAATGTACGTTTATCCCCTTGATGACTGAATGAGCATGAGAAGAACATGAAGCTTGATGAGAATGGTCATAAATAAGAAGATTCCTCTTCTTCCGAAGATAAAGCGCACTCAAGCGTACACCTTTCTTTTCTTTGATGAACGGGGCCTGAAGAGATGTCAGCAGACGCCATAATGTTGACATTGAGACCCGAGGCTTGAACTGATGTGTTCAAACGTCATAGTCATTGAAGAACGAGGCCTGAACTGATGTGTACAGACGTCATAGCCAATGAAGAACGAGGCCTGAACTGATGTGTTCAGACGTCATTTCTCTCTTATCTATATCTCTCATCTAACTCGTTACCAACCCCATTATCATTCTATCAGCTTGATGTCGTGACCACTGATGGAGAAAAACCCAATATGATGAACTTGAGACTGAAGTAACATAACCCGAACTTGTGACTTAAACTTGTACTGATGCGAGACAAAGAGCGGTGTAGAGACTTTGTGCAACATTGAATCCCTAAGTACTCTATACTCTTCAACCAACCAACCATCAAGTATAAAACGTACATCACCTCTTGGATATCCACAACTTCGTGTGACACTGAGCACTACAACGTAACTCCTTAAAGTGATAGTTATTTTGTAATAGAGAGAAAGAAAAAATAACTAGATATCCAAGTCCTCGTCATTGTAAATGTTGAAAGCTCGAACAAGGATCTCGAAGAATCTTCATCCAACCTCCCCGATATCTTCAGATACTAAGTACACGCACCCATGAAATTTCACTTCAGCCTCAAATAAATAATAATGAATTAACGCCGTAGTCACATCTTGTGGTTAATGCCCAAATCTAGCCCTTTATGATGATTTAACTGAACTTTGATAATGGTTTTAACCCGATCACGGTCAAGAGCGCATAACCCATCATCACGGGATTTTACAAATCTATGATTTAAACCGAGAAATAAGTTCTTTCGCGGGATTTTACAAAACCAAGAAGAAACCGTGAGATAGTAACATATTGAGTGTGGCATGACTGATTTGATCTTGGTGAATATCAGTTTGGGTTATGAATATCCCGTGAGAAATACTGAACACATCATAACTTTTAAATACTTTGGCCGACTAACCAACCTCATACTCAGACAACTATTCGTGACCACTTGATGAAGGAAACCCGATATACCCATCTAGCAAATGAAGTAGAATTCCTCAAATTTGTTACCTAAACTTGCATTGTTGTTGGAAGAACGGTGTTGAATCTCCAAGTACTTGATGTTATCCTGACAAAGTATGAGACTTTCATCACCTCTTGCGATTATCCACAACGTCTTCTGCGTGTGACACTGAGTACTATAATGTAGCTCCTTTAAGTGATAGTTAACCAGGTCTTCAACCATCCACCCCGACTTCTGGAAACTAGATAACCCAAGTCTTCAACTTACATCTTAAGCACGAGCAAGTTGTCATTGAAATCATGCATCCAACCATCCCCGATTTCAAGATAGAATAGGTAGACGCCTTCGTGAAATTCAACTTCAATTTCAATTACGGAATACCAAAATGACCTTCATGATCATCTTGAGCGGTTGACTAGCCAAAGAGAGAAGAAACATGCGCTAATTCTTAGCAGTGCCCATGACTCATAGTCAGTCCTATCAAGCATAGCTGTCTGACCCAGCTGCTTGGATGTTATCAGATGCAGTGCATGGTATAGTTGTCATACTGTATACAGGATTTTACAGTTCTTGAGATTTAACCGAGAAATAAATTCAAGAACAAACTGCACAACAGTAAGTATCAAACCGCTGAAATCTTAGGCAAATCACTAAGACCCAAACCGCTGAAAGCTAAACCACTGAAACTGGAACCGCTAAGATTCAAACTGCTAGAGACTAAACCGCTAGGAAACACGCGCTAATTCTCCCCCTCAAAAAGGGCATGCAATGACCTTTTTGCCAAAGCAGAGAGTCCGTGATGGTTGTGAATTTGTCAGGCACAATACATGGAAAGAGACAAATAAAACTACTGCAAAGAAGATGGTGATTAAGACTCTCTTGTAGTAACCCCTCGTTTGTCTCCTCATCAATGGTTTAGCAGATTAAAAAATTCCCTGAAGCTCATAATATGCCAAAACCGCTTGATGAAATGTGTTTAACTTTAAAGTGTGTAAAAGGTTAAAACATGTCTCTGAACACTCTACCTCCTGTTTTTAAGTCTGACCACCTCTTGAGAAGATCTTGTACTACAATCCCATTAGAAGCTTGAGAAACAACAATCACTTGATGAAGCTTGATAAAGGACAAGTCCGCAACTTATACTTGCACTAAATTTGTGATTTAGAACCTATATTGAGCACAACAACGTAACTCCTTTAAATATAGGTAGTGATATATACCCAACCTTCCATCCTTTATTGTATATATCAACTTCTTGAACATCCAAGTCTAATCACCATAAATATGCTCGAGCAAGGGTCATCAAACATCGTGCATCCATCCAACCCCGAGATGTTTGTGACACTAAGTACACCAACCCGAGAATTAACAAACCAACCAAGTTACCATAATTTCCCAATTCCTGCCGATCTCGAAGCACAAACTTATCCCGAAAATATAGTCAAACCCCGTAAGTTTTATTATGTCTAAATCCAAGTCCAGCCCACTTGTCCAAAATTAATTTCACGGGATTTTACAGCTCTTGAGATGTAAACCGAGAAATCGAATCTTTCGCGGGATTTTCTAAAATCTACAAGAGAAACCGTGAAATCAACAAGAACAACTAAGAGTGAATTGCAATACTAATCTTCAAACTTCAAGTCAAAGAAGTCAAATCTCAACTTGATTAAATAGCAACAAGTCAAGTCACATTTTGTCAAATTGCAACAAGTCAAGTCGCAATTAACCAAGTCGCAATAAGTCAAATCGCAAGTGTCAACTCGCAACGTCAAATCGCAACTGGTCAAATCGCAATTCGTCAAATCGCAACGAGTCAAATAGCAACTCGCCAACTCGCTGTTAACCAAATCTCAATTAGTCAACTATAACTCAAATCACAAAGATCAAATCGCAATGTCGTCGGATGCGGTGCTTGGTATGCTGGCCATAATGTATACGGGATTTTACAGGTCTTGTGATTTAACCGAGAAATCGAATCTTTCGCAGGACTTTCTAAAATCACCAAGAAACAAACCGTAAACTAAGAGTAACTTGCCACTACAAATCGCAACAGACAAATCACTACCCTGAAGATACAAAACGCAACAGACAAATCGCTAGTCTGATAAGACAAATCGCTAGTCTGATAATACAAACCGCAACAGACAAGTCGCTACTTTGACGGAGACAAGTCGCTACTCTGATGGACACAAATCGCAACAGACAAATCGCTAGTCTGATAATACAAACAGCAACAGACAAGTCGCTACTCTGACGGACACAAATCGCAACCCACAAAACGCAAGTCACTAGAAGACAGAGCTGTCACTATCTTGGTCAAAACGCAACCCACAAAACGCCAGACAAGTCGCTTTCGTAGCGATTTGTCGTTTTTGCCAAATCCGGTAAAGTGCCAAAACCCAATCTCGAGGAACCACAAAACGCTACTTTCACTTTCCCAGCAAAACACAAAACGCTACTATGAACGTTTTACCAAGAGACAAAACGCTACGAAGAACAACTTAGTTCTAACCTTCGAATCTTCCAAAAAACTACCACACAAAGCCTCAAACTATGATTCCAAGCACCAAACACTACTCCTATGTTATCCCTGAGCTAGAAAGTACAAGATCTAACACCTTATATCAACTAAACAAAGAAAAAAAATTTAAGAGAAACTCTATTCGAACCAAAACCACTCCAAACCTTCACCAATCCGTGAATATACCCTTATGTGAACCTAACCATGGCTCTTGATACCAATTGTAGAATCAAAACATCTTGATTGTGTGGATCGGGTGGTCTTAGATTGTGGAAGAAATCCATGGTAGAAGAGTTAGAGAGAAGAACTAGAGAGGGAGAGTTGAGGGAAAACTTGTGTCAATTAGATTGTATGAGAAAATGTGACAAGAGTTCCAACCCTTCCCAAGTGTGGGAAGGGGTTTATATAGTACTAACATATGGTGCCCCTAGTGGGCTGTGGAGTGAGCTGACAGTGGGTAAAGACCCGACCCACTCCATAATATTAATAATAACTAAACTACTACTAATATTACTAATTATCCTACGAGCTATGATGTGCTAATAAGTACTTGGGGTGACCGAGTCTTCAACTGAATATTTATATTCCTAACACAATGCTGTTGATGGAAAATGATATTTCGGAGGAACTTAATCCGAGACTCCCTCCGGCTGACATGACGATAGACCGATTACCCTCCAACGCTATAGGTCTGTATCTAGAGTATTTTGCCGAAGGTGGCATCACTGTGCCATTCTCGGAGTTCTTGCTGGATGTTATCAAATATTGCCGAGTCCATATTTCCCAAATGGTGCCGTTGGGTTTACACTGGGCCACTCTGTTTGAGGTATATTGCAGGAGTTTGCACATCGTTCCCATGACGCCCCTTTTCCGAGCGTTTTATAAGCTAAGTAAACAGGGTCATTGGTTCTCATTCGAGAAGAGGGGCGGGAAGGAAAAGAGAGTTTGCTTCAACGAGATCCTGACTGGTTTAAAAGGATGGAAGAATAAATTCTTTTTGATAGACAGGAGAGCTATTCCCTTCGCAATGCCGTGGCGACATTATTACTCAGATATTTCAGACCCCTTTCCGGAAGGAGAGTTTTCCGTCGAAGATGCTAATAGACTCGCTGAGCAAGTGACTGATCTCATCCAGATTCCCCGAGGGTTTCATTATGCACTTGGGTTGACATCTCACTGGGAGCATCCCGGATTCCGGGCGGCGCTTAGGGACGCCGAAAGGAAGGGTATAGCCCCCCTCCCCCTCTTTTTTTATTTTTTTTTATTTTTTATTTATCGCATATTTTCGTCCGAGTGATATATATATTGTTGACTTGTTTATTTGTAGCTTTAACAATGGCGAAATATCTACGCAAGCCTGAACGCCGAAAAGGAGCTGTTATGGTTAAAGGGGACCCTATTCGTGAAGGCGAAACTTTGTCGTTGCACGTGACAGAGCCTGCTCGGTCCAATGTGGAGATCCCGGATAAAACCGCTGCAATGAAAGCTGTCGAAGTACCGAGTGAGAAAGTCTTGGAAGCAAAGAGAAGAAAAGAAGAGGCTGCCGCACGTTTGAACCAAAAGACGTGTGGAAAACTAGAAGGGGGGGTTGAATAGTTTTACGTCTTTTTATTTTTATTATGAAAACTTTGTTTCCTTTTAAAACCTTAGATTTGAGTTTATATGAAAAATGATACTTGAACAATATTATTAATTATATGTGTATCCTTTTAGATTTGTTATAAAAGTTTTCTTTTTATGAATGGAGTTTTAAATTGATCTTTATGTGAAATCAACTTCTAATTAATACTAACAGTTATATATGCCTATATGTATGAAAGTAATGACGATATAAAGAAATAAGTAAGAGATGGAAAGATCAAACCGAGACACGAGGGATTTAGAGTGGTTCGGCTACAAGGACACCTTCCTTGCCCTACTCCACTCCCCGAGCACACCTTGCTCGAGAGTTTTCTTCACTTACTTCAACAAGCTCCCTTATGGCGGAGAAAACCTTACACAACTTTCGCTTACACCGGTTTAACGACACAAAGCTAAATGTCGAGTTCTAATCGTAGCTAGAACCAATCTCACAACTTCAATCACAACATGTTCACGATTTTTCACGACTTATTCACGACGACTTCACGACTTCAACACAATGGCTTCATGATGCGCGTGATGTGTCGTTGCGGTTTAGCAGTTTTAATGCCTACTCAAGTTTTAAATTTATATTTAGCCGACTTATCAATAACACACACACTTAACGAGCAGTGTACCCGGTCAGTATGAATATAATGGTAAGTAGAGTGTCGATCACTAAGAGTGGAACGTATTATCTAGTTATTCTAATCAGTATTTTAATATTCTAACGCAAGGGGGTTTCAGCCTGAGAGACTGGCACGAATTTGGTTGCAATTAAATAATAAACTAAACCAATAGGCACGAATCAGCAAGTAGCACACACGTACACAGATAAATACTCGAGACAATAAGAAGATCTGTCCTTATGATTAAGTAGTTTGTCACTTGTTTTATTGATAGCTTTATATGAAGTGTATGTAGTTAACCCTTTCTCGTTGGTCCTATTCTTATCGGCGAGTAAACACTTAATGATTACTTATGTCTAAAAGTTATTCCTAAGTGATCAATTTAGTAACAACCGTGGGAGCCACATTATTTTCCGCAGTCAAATGCGCAGGCCACTAATAAACACACAGGTTATCAATGCACTAATAAGTAGTAACCAAAGACATCAACATATAAACTTTAATTGATGGGAAAGCAGTTTTAAGGGAGTGCAATCTTTCCGTTGTCACATTACACAAGCCATCAATCCTGATGAATTAAAGTTTGCTAACACAATAAAACAAAACTACTTAATGAATTAAACACATGCAGCACCTTCTTACAGCTCTTGTATCCTTGATTTGAGTGTGTCTTGTGCTGCTGCCTTGACTGAATTCGTCATAGGGTTTTTGGTCTTCGGTCTCGTATATATTATATGGCCCTTCGAATTTCGTCTGGTCTTGGGGTATTTATAGTTTCTGTCTGAGGGTAAGATGCGGCGCATCTATTAAGTAGATGCGGCGCATGTACTTAACTTCGCGTGGGGTCCAAGATTATAATATTCAGGAATATTCGTACACCGCCAGAAGATGCGGCGTATCTTTATCTTTGGATGCGGCGCATGTCCTCTTGAATCTTGGATCGTATCTGGTGAGATCTTGATAGCGATGCGGCGCATGTCATGAGTGAGATGCGGCGCATCTGGAGCAGATTTGACTTGATCTTGTCCATTTCAGTAGACTCTTCACTTTATGCTTGTTTTGCTCCGTAATTAGTCCAAAATCCCCAAGTTTCACCAAATGCTTGTTTTTACCTGAGAATTACAAAAGTAAACGATTAAGTATCAATCCTCATACATAATATAGTAAAACAAGTCAAATTAATAGGATAAATGATAGTAATAAAATGTACTTATTTGAGTTCATCAAATATCCCCCCACTTGAACTTTACTTGTCCCCAAGTAAACCTTAGAATTAATCTTATGAAAATGTATCCTAAAAATGTTAGGATTTATTTTTATATTTAAGCATGTATTCATTTTTTGTCATAATCACACAACTAAACACTTAACGAATTAGAAGTAGAATAAAAATATTTCGATAAAAGCAAATCTAATCCTTTAACTGTCCAGTCGCGACGAATATTCTATCATAAGCTTGGCAAGTATACACATCTCCCCCACTAAAGCCAAGGAATAACAAGTCTAAAGCAGTAAAAAGGGTTTTTTAGGCTTAAGGGTTAATTATTCTTATTCACTATCGATCTCAAATTCCAGAAAAGGCGACAAAATCACAAATACATGATCGAATCCACGAACACGATACTTGCAATTGCTCAAATCCTTAACTCGAATAGGCTAAAGATAGGTCCAAACTTCACCAATAATAATATATCAAAAAGGGCGACAAAATCATAAATACATAGCCGAATCCACGACTACGATACTTAAGATTGCTCAAATCCCTAATCTCAATAAATCAAAGGTTTGGTCGGATAAAGAATAGGGTATGGATAATATTTGGGATATAAATTGGTGTAAAATAAAAAAAATAAACAAAACAAATAAATTAAAATCCTAAGTGTGGTTAATCACTATCCCAACCATCCCATGAATAAGACTCATATCATTGAATAACTCACGCTTTAACACTTGAAACACACGCTTTAGGTAGACACGAATTATACTCAACAAGATCTTAATCAAAGAATAAACCTTAGTTGACGTTCCCATAACTGCCAACTCCCATTCAATCCATAGATATAATATACAACAAATAGTGGTGATATCGACCACTTACATAACTTTACATCGTTGGTTAAAACAAACATCCAACTTTCTTCTTTTTTTCTTTTTCTTTTCTCATTTTTTCGATTTTTTTTTTTTTTTTTTTTTTTTAAACATGAAACATAAACATAGATGTGTAAAATTTCACCACATCACCAAAACAATAATTCTGGATAATTTTTCCATACTTTTCATAACTTCAGAAATAACGGTAATAGTGAAAGTAGTAAACACACGAAAAATAAACTCATAGATGTACAATATTTACTTTCACTCCAATTGCATTGTGCAATTTCCCGACCTAACCATAGATAATGAATTACGCACGCTGATGAAGCGAAAAGTGTACCGCTTTTAAGGGGTCATTTAAGCCCTAAACCGTATTTATTTGATCAAATATTGCCCTAAATCGTCCCTTTTGTCATTTTAGGTACTTTTGAGGAGAAATCTGGAAAAGGAGGCATTTTGGACGTTTTTGGAGCATAAAAGTGAAGAAAACGACAAAGTCTCAAAAATCGGCTAAAAGTTACCTTTGACGGCGTCAGATTTTACTCTGGACGGCGTCATGGCTTGGCAAGAAAAGGTGGATGTGAAATTTATTCATGATAAGCCAGTGAAAATTGCATGTAAATTCTGACGGCGTCACGCTTTAACCTGATCAAGGGCGTCACGGCTTAATTCATAGAGGGACGGCGTCACGTTCAAGGTCTGACGGCGTCAAGCCTTGATAAGCCAGAACGGATTTTGGAGAGCTAAAGAGGGACGGCGTCAAGAAGGTCATCCGGGAACCCTAAAAGCGGCGAGGTGACGGCGTCACACTCCATAACGTGACGCCGTCAGATCCAAAAGTCTATATATAGTTTTCTAATTTTTTGTCATAAAGGGGGGAGAGCTTAGTGTGGAATTTTTGGGAGAAAACCCTAAGACGATTTTAGCATCTTTTTCAAGGCTTTTTGCCTTGAGATCTTCCATGTTACATTGAAAGATAAGTTATCAATTAATCATTCAATATGTCTATGTGTTGTTTGATTTTATCTTGTTCTTGTCTTTTGTTTAACATGTTAGGCTAGATTTATCTTGTGTTTGCTTAGATCTAATGAAACCTAGCTATTGATTATTGGTTATTAGTGTGTTATTAGTTGTATTGGATGATTGTTTATCTATGTTAGGCTTAAGAAAACTGGCTAACTTCCTATTCGGTAACTTGCTTGAACGTCTTAAGAAACATGAACCAAATGCGTACTAAAGGTTTTTATGGTTGTATTTAATGCACAAGCGAATTCTAGTGATCCCATGTTAGGAGCTTCCTAGCCGGCTCGACATAGGAGTGAAGTAGGAGCTTGTAGAGTTGGGGAAGTACGTACGCCACCCCACGATTGGTATTAAGGAATACACCCGTCATCCACGCAACTAATACACACTAATCAACCGGTAAAAGATAGTTAGGGAGTAAGGAAATCTAAGTGAACACATTTCTCTACACTTAAGTTTTCACCAACTTTTTATTTTCAGTTATTTATTTTATTTGCATTCGTAGTAATTTGGGTTAGTTGACTAGCAACTAATTCCGCCCACTCTTTCAAACCCGAGATTTTACTTGCTTTCATAAAAATATAAAAACATAAAAAAGAATCTTCCTCAACCCTTAGACCTATTAGAGTAGTCTTTCATACCTAACGAACACTATTCCCTGTGGAGAACGATCAATCCCCCGTACTTACCACTACACTATACTACATCGGTCAGGTACACTGCCTGGTGGGGTTGTAAGCCTCTTGAGATCCCTCGAGAGGTAAAACCTGTTGTAAGGTTGCGAAACCACGCATCAAGTTTTTGGCGCCGCTGCCAGGGAATAGTTATTGTTTAGGTTGAATTTTTACTTTATAGGTCTACTCACTAGATTCCTTTCTAGTGAGATTTTTGTTTTATTTTTCTAGGTTTTCTTTAGTCTATCTATTTTCTTCGTGTCTTTGTTCGTAACCATACCATCCGATATCATGGAAGATGGTAATATCCTTAATCCCAACAACCCACCACCACAACAACCACCACCTCCTAGAGCCCGCACTTTAGGAGGATATTCCCTAATTTTGGATGATGACCCCCCTAATCTTAGAATCACTAGGTGCCGAAGCTCGATAAAGACTCTTGCCACACCCTATGCTGAACCCGAAAGGGAAATGCATAAATTAAGGCGACTCCGCCAAGTGGCTGAACCATCCACGATCAATTTTGATGATGCCCTCTCCGAGGAAGAATCCAATCATCATTCTACACCTCCTAGCCCTCAACCCAATCACGAAATGGAAGTTCCCGAAATCCCAATCCCTAAATGTCTCAAGGACTACTCTTCTCCCACCCCTCGTGGTTTTTCCAATGCTATCGTTTTTCCAAATGAGCGCACGGATGGGGTCTTGCGTGCAACCGATATCTGGCTTGTCCAAAGTGTATGCAAATTCCACGGATTGAAAACTGAAGATCCGATCCAACACATCAAGGACTTCCTGAAAATAGTGGATACCCTCCATACGGATGGGGCTACTAGAGATACCTCCTGGCTTCGATTCTTTCCCTTCACCCTTTATGAAAAAGCCGGAAACTGGTATAACCAACTTCCCTCCGAATCCATCTTCACATGGGAACAGCTTATCTCAAAATTCTATGAGAAATTCTTTCCCATAGGAAGAACTTCAACGTTGAGAGACGAAATCCTCCGCTTCCATGTTGGACCAGCAGAACCTATTCACAAATCTTGGGTTAGATTCAGGGATCTAATTAGACAAGTCCCTCATCATGGCATTGAACTCTGGCTTCTTGTCCAAATCTTTTATGACAGTGTCTCCAAAAACGACCAATTGGGCATTAATAATTCATCAAAAGGAAAAATAGCCAAACTAAGCGTTGAGGAAGGATGGAATAGAATTGAGGAATACGCGAATGATCAAGACGATACCTGGGATGAACCCGATTCGATCATGAGCGTTTCCAAGATCATGAAAAAGCCTCCTTTTGCTAGCCGGGTGAGTAGATTGAATGATCAGGTATCTTATCTAGACAAGTCGCAAACAACTAAGCGGTTATCAAACCCATACTTGATCTGTGATCAATGTGGTGGCCCGCATGAAGTGGAGGAATGCGAGGATGATACCACCACCGAACAAGCATGCTTGTCAAGCCACGATATCTTCGATGATCCTTCGCTCTTAACTTTCTACCAAAACAATGATTTCACCCCTTGGGGAAATCTTGTGAGAGAAGAGGGAGGAGGAGAATATCCTGACTATAAGGTCAGGAGCACCTTTGAGGATGATCTCGGGCATTTCACGTTTGAAAAGAATCTGCAACTAAATGGTCTCGACAACCTTATCATTAGCCAACAAAACGACGTGAGGGCCAATTTCGCAGAGCTCAACGCCACTCTCGACAGCCTTGGCGAACCTCAAAGAGATCCCTTACTCGCCATCACCACTCGTGCTGGAACAACTACTAAGGATCCACCCTACCCAGCTCAACCATCTAACGTGATGGAGCCCAACACCCCTCATGAGGAGGAAGATAATGTGAACGATGAGAATCCCGAACAAACCCCTCCGGTAACTCCCTCTCCACCTACTCCAACCAAACAGCCCATTAAAGTCCCATACCCGTCCCGTCTCAAGAATCAAAAGGTCAAAAACGATAATAAAAGATTCTTGTCATATTTGAGGAATTCGGTCGTCACAATACCCCTTCTTGATGCATGTTACCATATGCCCAAATATAGTACATACTTCAAGAAGTTGCTAACCAACAGAAAAGGGCTCGAGGGTCTTGTAACCTTAGGAGAGGAATGTTCTGTGGTGACTCAACGAGGGCTACCAAAGAAGGTGGACGATCCAGGTAGTTTCACCTTGCCCTGTTCAATTGGATCTCTTTCAGTCAAAAATGCTTTAGCCGACTTAGGAGCAAGCATCAATCTTATGCCGCATTCCATGTTCCTCAAGCTAGGGTATTCTGGGTTGAAACCAACCCGTATGAGCATCCAACTTGCCGATAGATCAGTCAAATATCCCTTAGGAATATGCGAGAATGTGCTGGTTAAGGTAGGGAAGTTCAAATTTCCAGTTGACTTCGTCATCCTAGAAATGGAAGAAGACGATCTTGTGCCCATCATTCTAGGAAGACCATTCCTTGCAACTGCTCGTGCTGTTATTGATGTTCATGACGGCAAACTAACCTTACGAGTGGGGGCCGATAGCTTAACCTTCGACATCAAAGACACAATGAATCTTTCTCTCGAGGCAGATAATCAGTTATATTTCATCGGATAAATCAATGAACTATCCGACGAGATTGACAATTGTGTAGATGAACAGGTGGAAGCTGGTTGGTTGCGAGATGAAGCTTTCTTACCCATCTTAGAGGAGGAGAAGACTATGGATGTGAATGCAGTCTCCTTCTATCCCAGACAAGAAATCGAACAGCTTGAGCTTCGTAAACCCGAGAACAAACTTAAACCTTCCATCATCGAGCCACCCACGTTAGAACTCAAGGAACTCCCGAACAACCTTGAATATGCCTTCCTTCAAGGAAAAGATCAACTTCCGGTAATCGTAAGCTCTTCTTTGAAAAGTGAACAAAAGGATAAACTCTTAGGAGTTTTAAAAAAATATAAAGGAGTTATAGCATGGAGTGTAGCCGATATCAAGGGATTGACTCTACCTTTTGCACGCATAAAATCCTCATGGAGGAGGATTATAAACCCACCGTGCAACCTCAAAGGCGAGTAAATCCCAACATAAAGGAAGTCGTAAAGAAGGAAGTCATTAAGCTCCTAGATGCAGGGCTAATTTACCCGATTTCGGATAGTCCATGGGTAAGTCCTGTACAGGTTGTACCAAAAAAGGGAGGAATGACGGTGGTGAAGAACGATAAGGATGAGTTAGTGCCTCAACGAACGGTAACTGGATGGCGTGTATGCATTGATTATAGGAAGTTAAATGATGCAACCCGAAAGGATCATTTCCCTCTCCCATTTATCGACCAAATGTTGGAAAGGCTAGCAGGGCATGAGTACTACTGCTTCCTAGATGGGTTCTCAGGGTATTTCCAAATCCCTATCGCTCCTGAGGACCAAGAAAAGACTACGTTTACATGCCCTTATGGCACCTTCGCCTACAAGCGAATGCCCTTTGGACTATGTAACGCCCCCGCCACTTTCCAGCGCTGCATGACGGCAATCTTCCATGAGTTAATGGAAGACAGCATGGAGGTCTTCATGGATGATTTTTCAGTCTTTGGAAACTCTTTTGATCGCTGTCTTGCTAACCTTGAGAAAATGCTCAAACGTTGTGAGGAGACCAACTTGGTTCTAAACTGGGAAAAGTGCCACTTTATGGTAAAAGAGGGGATTGTGCTAGGGCACAAAATTTCAGGAAGTGGAATTGAAGTAGATCGGGCAAAAATTGAAGCTATATCCAAACTTCCCTATCCGACGACTGTCAAAGCAATCCGTAGCTTTTTAGGTCATGCTGGCTTCTATAGGAGATTCATTAAAGATTTCTCAAAGGTAGCTAAACCAATGACTCAGTTGCTCATGAAGGATGCCCCGTTCGACTTTTCTCAAGAGTGCAAGGACGCATTCGATCTATTGAAGCAGGAACTTACCCAAGCTCCAATTATGGTTACCCCTAACTGGGAGTTACCCTTTGAAATCATGTGCGATGCTAGTGATTATGCTGTTGGAGCAGTATTAGGCCAAAGGCTTAACAAACACTTTCAGCCAATATACTACGCTAGCAAAACCATGAATCCTGCTCAAGAAAACTGCACTACCACTGAAAAGGAATTACTAGCCGTGGTATTCGCTTTTGATAAATTTCGCCAGTATCTGGTCCTTTCTAAAACGGTTGTTTTTACGGATCATTCAGCCATTCGATATCTTTTCGCTAAACAGGATGCTAAACCACGGTTACTTCGTTGGATCCTACTATTGCAAGAGTTCGATGTTGAAATTCGTGATAAGAAAGGAGCAGAGAATCTTGCGGCTGATCATCTCTCTCGTCTCGAAAACCCCAGCCTCGCTGAATCTGACAAGAGTGAGATTCGGGAAACATTTCCTGAAGAGCAGCTCATGTCAATAAATGATTCTGAACCTTGGTATGCGGATTATGCTAACTACCTGGCGAGTAGAGTCATTCCTGAGCATATGAGCAGGCATGAAAAAAAGAGGTTCTTTAATCAATTAAAGTACTACTTTTGGGATGAACCCTTCTTATTCCGAAGATGTCCGGATCAGGTAATCAGGCGTTGTGTTTCGGAAAGAGAGGCTGTCAGAATTATGAAAGAGTGTCATGCCGGTCCATCGGGAGGACATCACGGAATGAACACTACTGCACGAAAGGTCTTCGACGCAGGATTCTATTGGCCTACAATATTTCGTGATGTGAAGGGAATGATACAAACCTGTGACGCATGTCAAAGAGCTGGGAATATCTCTAGGAGGGATGAAGCCCCACAGAATTATATACAAGTTTGTGAGGTTTTCGATGTTTGGGGAATTGATTTCATGGGACCCTTCCCATCTTCAGGTGGGAATGAATACATCTTAGTGGCCATCGATTATGTTTCGAAATGGGTGGAAGCACAAGCCCTTAGGACTAACGATGCTAGGGTAGTAATTCATTTCTTAAAAAAATTGTTCGCTAGGTTCGGAATTCCGAAGGCTCTTATTAGTGACAGGGGAACCCATTTTTGCAATTCGCAAATGGAGAAAGTTATGAAAAGATATGGAGTCTCTCACCGATTCTCCACCGCTTACCATCCTCAAACCAACGGTCAAGTCGAAAACACTAATAGAGCCATAAAGAGAATATTGGAGAAAACGGTTAATCAAAACCGAAAAGATTGGTCTTTTAAGCTCGATGAAGCTTTGTGGGCATTTCGAACCGCTTATAAGACGCCAATTGGGACAACCCCGTTCCGTATGGTATATGGCAAGGCATGCCACCTTCCAGTAGAACTGGAACACAAGGCATATTGGGCACTTAAGGCTTGTAATTTGGATTACACGGTCCCGGGAACAAATAGATTCTTACAGCTCCAAGAGCTCGATGAATTGAGATTAGAGGCTTATGAATCTTCCATTACATACAAAGAAAGGGCAAAAAGATGGCATGACCAACGGATTAAGAGACCAAAGGAGTTTTCAAAAGGAGACAAGGTCTTATTATATAATTCTCGCTTAAGACTATTTCCTGGAAAACTTAAATCTAGATGGTATGGACCCTTTACCGTAAGGAGCTCCTCTAAAACCGGAGCCGTTGTGTTGATTGACGACGAAGATAGAGAATTCACTGTAAATATACAACGAGTCAAGCATTATCAAGAGAATGGTAATGAGATGATCAATGAGGAAGATATAACTTTTGATGAAGAAGTGACGTAATGTACGTGACTTTGAGTCTAGCTACAAGACTCGTTAATAAAGAAAAGCGCTTCTTGGGAGGCAACCCAAGCTTTATTTTATTTATTTGCTTTGTGTGTTTATTTGTTTGTTTGTTTGTCTTTATTTGTTTCCGTATGTATGTTTAATTTTTATTCCTATTGATTCATGTTCAAAACTAATTTGTGAAAATGCTTTATTTTGTTTTTAACTTCGTCTTAACTACATATAAAGGTATTTTGCAAAAGTTAAGTGTAAGGGAAATCTAAATCGGTTTATTAGAACACAAATTAACATGAATCGTAATAATAATAAATTAACATACATATTAGTGTGTGTTTGAGTCAAATGCTTGTATCGAGTCATAATGATGTTTTGCAGGATTTCCAGGAAGTAAGGTAAAGGTTTTTCCAGAAATTTTCCGGAAACTTAAAATGAAAATTTTTGTCAGGTCATTTCTGACGGCGTCAGGGTTTATAACCTGACGGCGTCAGATTTAATTTTCAAAAATTTTTGAAAGTTTTGTTTTTAAAAAGTTTTTATTAAAATCTCCAACTTATAATCTCCAGGAATCTGCAAAGTTATCATTCCACAAGCATTATATCCTTATATATAGATTTTATCCCGCCGATGTTATGCAGGTTTTCGTGTTTGTTTTCTCAGGTTTAACAGGTTATTTTGGACATGGAAATGTTTTTGGATCAAGCTTATGGCGATGCATTAGTCATGGAGCTTCTACATTACCTTGGAAGAAGATTTAACCATGTAACTTCATTATCCACCGAGCGAATCAGGGGAGTATTTGATTTCATTCTTTTACTTTTTACTTTTACATCTTGTTATTTGAACATTGGGGACAATGTTCATCTTAAGTGTAAGGGGAGGGTAAAAGTACGATTAAGAGAATGCTATTACGCTTGATTTTTGTTTGTTTAATAGTAGATGTGTAATAAAACTGAGAGAAATACTTGTTAAGGTAATTTTAGTGCCAAATTTAAAATTTTTTACAACATATAGGAGTGAAACTTTGATCTTAATGAGCGTCTCACGGATAGGAGTTATATGACTAGCACAAAAACCGTACCACTAAAAAATTTTCCACCCCCAAATATGTAAGGTTCGCCCTAGAATTGGTAGGAAAAGCATTTATGCTATGATGTGTGTACCGGTAGCACTTAGATTCTAGAACTTGCGTTAGGACCATTTCGAGGCCACAAGTGAGACTACATTCGTGTAGTTAGATTTACTACATGATAAGAGGCATTAGGATTAACCCATTGTTTTACACCTGTGTTTTTGTTATAATTACTTTGGCTACATTGGTCAAGTAATTCTCCCACACCCTTTGCGTTGTACTCATTTTTAGTACACGATACCCCTAGTATACCCCTCAGAGCCTATCTTTTCGTTTCGACCTTTAAGCATTTTACTTAAAGGAAGAATTTGTTACACCCCACTTAAATGTACACCCAAATCGCCTTAGCCTACCTTGTATGCACTCATTTTTAGTGCATTATTGTTACAACATTTGTTTAAACCCAAGTTAATTATCTAGTTGATTACATGGTTGCTAAGTCGAGTCATATCTTTGTACATATTGTTTTGGGACGATTGGGACTCATGGGTAAAGTACTAGTGTAATGGAGTAATGGGGAAGAACATCATTTATTACCCCCATATGTGCTAAATATTTTAAAAGTACTCCAAGTGTTTTGATTATCTTAATTCGAGTCATTAGAATAGTTATTTGTAAAGTTATGTAAAAGTTCAAGTGTAAGGGGATGCAATGCCCCTATGATGTATTATTTTGGATGGTAGGGCAAAAGTGTATGAAAAAAAAAAAAAAAAAAAAAAAAAAAAATGAGAAAAAGAAAAGTAGAAAAAACATACGGACTACCATCCCGTTTCATTTTATGTTTATGTTTTTGTTATTTTGTTATTTTATTTCTAGCTTAAGATTGAGTCGAGTCTTGGCTTAGCAACATTGTATAGTACATGTAATTAATCAAGATCTTTAACTCGCCACCAGTAAAATATCCCTTATCCAACAAAACCGTGTTTTCCTTTTCCCTACACCTAACGTTATAACCCATGTAAAAGCCCTCTTTGATAGTTTATCTTAGGTGCTTACGCCTAGTGGAGGAGGTTTTTGATCCTTTCCCAAGCCTATGGTAATCTATTTGCTATGACAGGTAGTGAGAGATATTATCTGTTTTCATTTATGAGATTTATTTTGATGACACTTGAGAGATGTGAGTATCTAAACACTACTTGTGAGGTGCTAGTTTATAATCTCCGTGCTTATTATGATTGAAGTGGAACGATTATTTGTTGTAATTACTTTTATGTTTGCATTAAATGACCCCTAACTTGTATTTTGTTTAGAATAAAAGCGCATTTGCTTGAGGACAAGCAAATCTCAAGTGTAAGGGTATTTGATGAAGCGAAAAGTGTACCGCTTTTAAGGGGTCATTTAAGCCCTAAACCGTATTTATTTGATCAAATATTGCCCTAAATTGTCCCTTTTGTCATTTTAGGTACTTTTGAGGAGAAATCTGGAAAAGGATGCATTTTGGACGTTTTTGGAGCATAAAAGTGAAGAAAACGACAAAGTCTCAAAAATCGGCTAAAAGTTACCTTTGACGGCGTCAGATTTTACTCTGAACGGCGTCATGGCTTGGCAAGAAAAGGTGGATGTGAAATTTATTCATGATAAGCCAGTGAAAATTGCATGTAAATTCTGACGGCGTCACGCTTTAACCTGATTAAGGGCGTCACGACTTAATTCATAGAGGGACGGCGTCACGTTCAAGGTCTGACGGCGTCAAGCCTTGATAAGCCAGAACGGATTTTGGAGAGCTAAAGAGGGACGGCGTCAAGAAGGTCATCCGGGAACCCTAAAAGCGGCGAGGTGACGGCGTCACACTCCATAACGTGACGCCGTCAGATCCAAAAGTCTATATATAGTTTTCTAATTTTTTGTCATAAAGGGGGGAGAGCTTAGTGTGGAATTTTTGGGAGAAAACCCTAAGACGATTTTAGCATCTTTTTCAAGGCTTTTTGCCTTGAGATCTTCCATGTTACATTGAAAGATAAGTTATCAATTAATCATTCAATATGTCTATGTGTTGTTTGATTTTATCTTGTTCTTGTCTTTTGTTTAACATGTTAGGCTAGATTTATCTTGTGTTTGCTTAGATCTAATGAAACCTAGCTATTGATTATTGGTTATTAGTGTGTTATTAGTTGTATTGGATGATTGTTTATCTATGTTAGGCTTAAGAAAACTGGCTAACTTCCTATTCGGTAACTTGCTTGAACGTCTTAAGAAACATGAACCAAATGCGTACTAAAGGTTTTTATGGTTGTATTTAATGCACAAGCGAATTCTAGTGATCCCATGTTAGGAGCTTCCTAGCCGGCTCGACATAGGAGTGAAGTAGGAGCTTGTAGAGTTGGGGAAGTACGTACGCCACCCCACGATTGGTATTAAGGAATACACCCGTCATCCACGCAACTAATACACACTAATCAACCGGTAAAAGATAGTTAGGGAGTAAGGAAATCTAAGTGAACACATTTCTCTACACTTAAGTTTTCACCAACTTTTTATTTTCAGTTATTTATTTTATTTGCATTCGTAGTAATTTGGGTTAGTTGACTAGCAACTAATTCCGCCCACTCTTTCAAACCCGAGATTTTACTTGCTTTCATAAAAATATAAAAACATAAAAAAGAATCTTCCTCAACCCTTAGACCTATTAGAGTAGTCTTTCATACCTAACGAACACTATTCCCTGTGGAGAACGATCAATCCCCCGTACTTACCACTACACTATACTACATCGGTCAGGTACACTGCCTGGTGGGGTTGTAAGCCTCTTGAGATCCCTCGAGAGGTAAAACCTGTTGTAAGGTTGCAAAACCACGCATCACACGCGAACACAGGTAATGTAAGGAAACACACTTTGCCTATAGCAATTAACCAACCACGGATTCTAATCTACAGGGTAGGCTAAGGTGTAAGGTGTAACGAAACATTTTAAACATAGGTGTAAGAAACGAAAGGAATGGCTCTGAGTGTTTTTCTAGGGGTATCTTACTCTAAAAATGAGAGTAACAAAAAGGGTTTATACGGGGGTTAACTAACCAATGTAGTTAGCTAATAACACATAACATATAAGGCTATTTGGGTGTAATCCTAGAAATTTACCAATTTAGACAAGTCATTCCAATTATATAAATAATACTTATTATGGTGGTCTCGAATAGTATACAAGCCAAGTTCTAAAGTTTACAAGTCACCGGCACACTCATAGATTTGTGAATTTTTGAAAAATCACAATTTTTGAAAATAACGTCATGTGTGCAGCTATGCAACTTAGATCTTAAACAAAAACATGCTAAAAATTTTAAATTTTGATATATTAAGCACATTTTAAGCATATTTTGAAAAGTTTAGGACAAGTAAATGTTAAGTGTTCTAATTCTCCAATCCCCCCACTTAAGTTAAACAACGTCCTCGTTGTTTGTATAAAAGGTTAAAAACTGGAAAATAAAAGAATTAGAACAGAAAAACTCCCCTGAGATTTGCTCGGTATGATCCTCCGTTAGTATAAGAGCAAAAATCATCTTTCTTGTGGATTAGAACGTTTAATTCTTCATAGCTGATATATCCACAGGAAACGCAGGAATCTATAATACCACCAAGGCTTCAAAACACACCTAAGATAAGAAAGGTTCAACTTGCATAATACATTAGTAGTTAGGTAAAAATAAAACGTAAAAATTAAAAATGAAAATCATCAGGTCAGTCGATGCGCCGTATCTTATGGAAGAAGATACGCCGTATCGAGCCTGGAATAAATACGGATCAGAATAAAAGATGCGCCGCATCCTTAACCAGGGATGCGCCGCATTAAAAATAAACTGATAAAAAGTTTTAAATTCGAAAATAAAAAATGCAGAAAAATAAAATAAGATATGACCATTGCAGGAGATGCGTCGCATCTCAGAATTGAGATGCGCCGTATCCTCGGCGGTCTGACTGACTCGACACAAACAGAAAATTAAAAGATAAATCCGGGTTGTCTCCCGGTAAGCACTTGTCTTTATTCCAGAGTCTTCAAGTTAGACTCACGTTCAGCTCTTTAATATCGATCATTGAAGGAGTCGGAAACATCGCGCTCCCTCATCGCTAATTCAGTAATATTGAACACTCCTTGCTTGTCCTTAATTTCCACGCCGTTCTTTTTTAATACCTGTATAAACAAAGTCCTGTCCCTCTCGGGCAGAGATGACAAAATGATAGACGGGAAATTTTTATTATCATATAAGCATAAATAAGCAAGGTGGGGTGGTAGTTCAATAAACACATCATTATTCAAACTCTTTTTCTCAACTATTCTCCTACGTTTGTTAATTACTACACAATCATACCACTCATCATCAGAATCATTGACAACATCGCGTCTAAGTTCGGTAGGTACATTAAGGTCAATAAATTCCTCAAAGTTCTCATCATTAGGATTAGTTGAGTTGTTTTGAATCAATGTTTCCCCCATAAGCCTAGCTTCTAGATCTAGGTCCATACGCTCTCTTAATCCTAACATGTAGACACCTCTAATTATGCTTTTAATAGGATCTTGGCACTTATAGACCAGTTTATTATTCCCTACCCTTAATGAGATTTTTCTTTTAAACACATCAATCTTAGCATGGGCAGTAGACAAGAAATGTCTTCCAAGGATTAAAGGAACCTTAACATCCTCGAGCATATCTAAAATAATAAAGTCTACAGGGAAAATAAACTTCTCAATCTTAACTAGCACATTATTAGCAATCCCTTCAGGTCGTTTTACCGTTTTATCAGCCAATTCAATAAGTAATTTAGTTGGTGCTAATTTTCCTAGTCCTAGGGTAGTGAATGTCTTAAGAGGCATAACACTAACACTAGCTCCTAAGTCAGCTAACACATTATTGAAAGATATATCATTAATAGAAAAAGGTAGAGTAAAACTTCCTGGGTCTTTTTCTTTATGAGGCAAGGCATTTAAATCAGTTGCAGAGCTCCCTTCTTTCATTGTAGCCTTGATCTTCTCTTCAATCTTTGTCTTTTCTTTTAGTAGTCTTCTTAAACTGATTGAAGAATTAAAGAAAAATTCGGGTCTTGCATCATCATTACCATTCATCGATCTTCTAGGTATGTTAGGAGTGACTTCTTCAGTGGTGCTTATGGCCTTGACATGATCCCTTGGGTTGGTTTCAGTTGAGCTCGGTAAACGTCCGTATCCCCTTTCTTGAAGAACTTTGCTCATTTGACCAATTTGTTGTTCCAGTGCTTTGATCGAAGCTCCTTGATTTCTTGTAGTAGTGTCCGTTGAAGCTCGTATTTCTTTGATCATAGCAGTATTCTCTTCATGTCTTTTAGCAGCATCGGCCATAATTTGCTTTAGAGTGTCATCTAAAGTCTGCCTCCTTTCTTGATAAGCGGGATTGAAGTTATTCTTTTGATAGAATCCCGGTGTAGCTTCCCTAAATCTCCCTGAAGGTCGGAATGGTTGTCCAAATTGGGTGTAATATGCTTCTTCAAACGTCTCACTTTCATTCTTGTTCGGGCAGTCTTTAGTGTAGTGAGGTCCTTCACACTTTTCACATCCAACTTGGGCAGCATACACTCTTTCATCTCGCTTCTTCATCTCTCTACTAATTTTATCCAATTGAGCTTGAATAGCAGCAATCCCGTCAAAATTAGTGCTGCTCTTAGATCTAGTAGAGGTCCCATCGTGCCATTTCTGAGAATGATCAGCAGCTTCTTGGATCGCTTTCCTAGCATTAGTTGCACTCATTTGAGGTACAGCTCCCTTAGCATCCAAAATCTGTCTAGTAGGCACGTCCAGTCCTTGATAAAACAATATTATCTCCTGCATAGGGGTTAGATAGTGTTGAGGATATTTTATTAATAAATCTTTAAATCGTTCCCAAGCTTGATAAAGAGTTTCATCAGGCTCTTGCTTGAAACTGTTGATAGCCTCCATTTTTTTAGCAGTCTTAGCAGGTGGACAATATCTCTTCAGGAATTTGCTCTTCAAACCTTCCCATGTAGTGATTGAACTAGCAGGTTCATTCCTTAGCCACTTGTTAGCAGCTCCTTTTAGTGAGATTGGAAAGATTCTAAGCATGAGTTGATCGTCAGTGACTCCTTCTGAAGTAAACAAATCTGCAATCTCCAGGACCTTTTCAACATGCTCATTAGCATCCTCATGTTCCGTCCCACTGAAAGCATTCTCTCTGAGTTCTTTGAGAAACTGACCCTTCAACTCAAATTTTGACTTATCATCAAATTTTGGTCTAGCAACTCCTGAAGTGTAATCAGCACGGGTACTGTTCATGTATTCCTCCATAGTAGTGTTTTCGCCCATTGTTTTTGTTTCAACTTCCTCTTTTTCTTCAGAAAAGTAATCAAGCTCGAGTGAACTTGAAAGATCAAAGCTTCTTGTGTTGAAAAGCCTTCTAAGCGAATGTAGGGCGCGTTCAGGATCTTCGAAAGGTTGAATTAAGTTCTTAGTCGAACTCCTGGTCATGCACTTCCTGAAACCAACACAAAAATATCAGTAGGGCATGCTCGAGAAAGTAGTGTATCAGAAAATTAACAACGAAAACGGAATACGAAAAATTAAAGTTACTGATATCTGCAGACGATGCGCCGTATCCAAAAAGTTGGATACGCCGTATCTTATAATCGTTAAAATTAAATCAGACTTTTATTCAGACAATAGATACGCCGCTTAGAAATCTGAATGCGCCGTATCAATTTTAATTATCAAAAATCGATATTTATTTAAAATTAAATGCGTCGTATTAACGAAAGTTAATGCGCCGTATTTTCGTTACGTATCAAAATATAAGATTTTTGATTTAGAAGATACGCCGTATCGATAAAAATCGATACGCCGTATCTGTTTAATTAATCGAAAACTGTTTTTAATTAAAATAATAGATACGCCGTATCTGCTAAAGCAGATGCGTCGTATGGCGTTAATGTTTAGAGAAAATTTTTTTTATTAAAAACAGATACGCCGTATCTTGGGGAAAAGATGCGTCGTATCGCTTTATCGCTTAGAAAAAATTTCTTATTAAAAACAGATACGCCGTATCTTGGGGAAAAGATGCGTCGTATCGAATTAATTAAACGCGTTGTATTTTATAAAAAAATTGAACGCAATACGCCGTATCTGAAAAATCAGATGCGCCGTATCGTTCGATTTAGCTCAGTACAACGATAGCAGAACACAAAAATTACGAAAAATAAAAACAAATAAAAACACACAAAAATAAACACAAACAAAAGCAAACAAATAACACACAAAAACAGAAAATATGCAAAATAGTACAATGAATGCAAATTAAACTAATACACAACAAAATTAGCGGTTAGATAAAAAAATTAAAAACCTAATTAAAATACTAATCAAATTAACACATAATAACAATTCACTCCCCGGCAGCGGCGCCAAAAACTTGATGCGCGTGATGTGTCATTGCGGTTTAGCAGTTTTAATGCCTACTCAAGTTTTAAATTTATATTTAGCCGACTTATCAATAACACACACACTTAACGAGCAGTGTACCCGGTCAGTATGAATATAATGGTAATTAGAGTGTCGATCACTAAGAGTGGAACGTATTATCTAGTTATTCTAATCAGTATTTTAATATTCTAACGCAAGGGGTTTCAGCCTGAGAGACTGGCACGAATTTGGTTGCAATTAAATAATAAACTAAACCAATAGGCACGAATCAGCAAGTAGCACACACGTACACAGATAAATACTCGAGACAATAAGAAGATCTGTCCTTATGATTAAGTAGTTTGTCACTTGTTTTATTGATAGCTTTATATGAAGTGTATGTAGTTAACCCTTTCTCGTTGGTCCTATTCTTATCGGCGAGTAAACCCTTAATGATTACTTATGTCTAAAAGTTATTCCTAAGTGATCAATTTAGTAACAACCGTGGGAGCCACATTATTTTCCGCAGTCAAATGCGCAGGCCACTAATAAACACAGAGGTTATCAATGCACTAATAAGTAGTAACCAAAGACATCAACATATAAACTTTAATTGATGGGAAAGCAGTTTTAAGGGAGTGCAATCTTTCCGTTGTCACATTACACAAGCCATCAATCCTGATGAATTAAAGTTTGCTAACACAATAAAACAAAACTACTTAATGAATTAAACACATGCAGCACCTTCTTACAGCTCTTGTATCCTTGATTTGAGTGTGTCTTGTGCTGCTGCCTTGACTGAATTCGTCCTAGGGTTTTTGGTCTTCGGTCTCGTATATATTATATGGCCCTTCGAATTTCGTCTGGTCTTGGGGTATTTATAGTTTCTGTCTGAGGGTAAGATGCGGCGCATCTATTAAGTAGATGCGGCGCATGTACTTAACTTCGCGTGGGGTCCAAGATTATAATATTCAGGAATATTCGTACACCGCCAGAAGATGCGGCGTATCTTTATCTTTGGATGCGGCGCATGTCCTCTTGAATCTTGGATCGTATCTGGTGAGATCTTGATAGCGATGCGGCGCATGTCATGAGTGAGATGCGGCGCATCTGGAGCAGATTTGACTTGATCTTGTCCATTTCAGTAGACTCTTCACTTTATGCTTGTTTTGCTCCGTAATTAGTCCAAAATCCCCAAGTTTCACCAAATGCTTGTTTTTACCTGAGAATTACAAAAGTAAACGATTAAGTATCAATCCTCATACATAATATAGTAAAACAAGTCAAATTAATAGGATAAATGATAGTAATAAAATGTACTTATTTGAGTTCATCACTTCACGACTTCTACAAGACGACTTCACAACTTCTAAGTTATGGCTTCACGACTTCTACATGATGACTTCACAACTTCTAAGCTACGGCTTCACGAATTTTACATGACGACTTCATAACTTCTAAGTTATGGCTTCACGACTTCTACATGATGACTTCACAACTTCTAAGCTACGGCTTCACGACTTCTACACCACGGCTTTACAACTTCTACACCACGGCTTTACAACTTCTACATGAATTCTTTACACCACAACTACTTATACACCTTCTTCACTACTTACACACTACACTAATCTAATCACTCATGTTCACACCTACTATACACACCTTATACACAAATGAATGAATGATTTACAAACTTTACTAAACTAACAACTTAAGTAACAAGATGACACTAAGTTGTAATACTTCTAGTCTTGATTGATAGAAGTATTCTTCTTTTGCACAAGGATGGTGGAAGCTTGGATCACTTGGAAACCAATGCTTAAGAATCTATGATCAAAGGATTTTGGAAAGGATTTGGAAAGAAAAGAGGAGATTTAGAACAGAAGGTTTGAGGTGCAAAAGGTGAGAAAAAGTCCTGGGGAAAACTAGTATTTATAGGCAAAAACTGGACAGCTGGAGGAGCGTGCCGGCCCCCTTAAATAGGGGGCGGTCCCCTTAAAATTAAGGGGGCCGCCCCTTCAGACCGTTGCCCAGTTTTGTCTTTTTGTGGGGAAGGTTTTTCTGGAACATTTTTGCCATTTTTGGTTGAAAATTTGAATTCATATTTTTATAATAGATTAAACATATTTATTTAATACCAAAAATGTTTTTCAAAAATATATAAAATGTTTTTGACATTTTATAAAAAGTTTAGAGATTAAGAAAATGTTCCTTTGATCATATAATGCATTAAGCACTTGTTTATTCATACCTTAAGTGATTAAGTTTTAGAAATGAATATTTACAACTAAATACTTGTTTATTTGATAAGTTTATGTTTAATGAGTTTACATTTTGTGATTATCAAAACATAGAGATATGAATAAGTATGAATAATGTTTTTAGGCATTATTTATATCAACAATCTCCCCTTTTTTGATGATTACAAAACTAAAATTCATTAAATCCAAAAAATTATTTTTGGACAAGTATTTAGTGAGTTTATATTCACTTCTCCCCCTTTTTGTAGAATCAAAAAGGTTATGCTGACAAGTTTTAGAAACTAAATTTGCCGGGACAAGAACTCCCCCTTGATGTGTGCTCCCCCTCGTTTGAGGGCATCAAGGAATCGATATATGGAATACTTGCAAGAAAGATATTAGAAGCACAAGCATATATGTAGCATAGTATAATAGCATGGCAATCAAAATATTAGAAGAACAAGCATATATAATAGCATAGCAATCAAAATATTAGAAACACAAGCATATATGTAACATATTATAATATCTTAGCAAACAACTATTAATGACATGAACCAAAACATACATTAATTCAAAATGATTATGTGGAAAACATAATCATTAATACAACATTTATTATGCTTAGAGCATACAATAGGTAGAAAATTCTAATTTGCCAAAGAGAGCCATCGGACTTGCTTGCAACATAAAAACTTGGACTATTTTGTTTGAGAAAATATAAGCATATAGTATGCTTGGATGGTTGATGGTGGAGTGTTGGAGAGTTTGGTGGTGGAGATATTGGAGGTGAAGAGTTTGGAGAGGAAGATGTTGATTGAGGGTTTTGATGTTGTTCAAGTGAGGGTGTTGGATGAGATTTAGTGAGAAGATACTCAATCCAAGTGAGGTGCTCATTCAAAGCAATGGTTTGTTTTTGGAGAAAGATGCAACAAGGACAATTGTTGACATGTTTCTCAATTTGACTCAAGTTGTGGGGTGATGATGGAGAACTAGATGGAGGTTTATCTAAGTTGCTTTGAGCAAGGTGTAGAGCAAGAAGAGCACTAAGCTCATGGGCTTCCTTGAGTTCTTCAATGAACTTCAAGTGTTCGGTGGAAGGTGATGATGATGGAGGTGGTGGTGACACTCTTGGTGGTGGAGACATTTGTGAGCTTGGGTAATCATAAGTGGATGAGGATGGAAATGTGGAAGAAGAGGGTATTCCAAAAGTGGTGAGTGTTTTCGATGGTACATTGGTAGGTTGAATGAGATGTGAGGTGTTGTGAATGAGATTGGGATTATTGTTTTGGGATTGATCTTGCTCTTCATATGACTCATGTGGGTGTGATGAAGGTGTATTTATGGATGTAAGGACGGATGATTGGTTATGTTTATGAAAGGGTTCATTTGGATGATCATGAGACTTAGGTGTTGGTTGATTTGGGTGAGTATGAGGTTTAGGTAGTGGTTGATTTGGGTGAGTATGAGGTTTAGGTATTGGTTGATTTTGAACAACATCATTTGTTGAGTTGGAGTTATGACAAGTGTCAAGCTTCCGTCTCCAAACGGGCCTCACAGAGATTTTAGCAACTCTTGAAGGCTTGGATCTTTGGTTGTTGGGAGATGACATGTTTGGATGGATGAGCATTAATGATGGAGAGGGGTATTTATAGTGTAGGAATGATGTGGTTGAGGAAGGTAAATTTTGGTGGGAGGTTTAGGACAAAACATGTTTGTGAGTTTTGGGAAGTGTAGGATAAAATGGGCTAAAGAATAGAAAAAGGGAACAGCACCTTCGACCATCAGATGGACGGTCCCCTTAATTAAGGGGCCGGTCCCCTTAAATATTAAGGGGGCCGCCTAATGAATTAAAGGGGCCGCCCATCTGTTGATTTCCAGGTTACTGGAAATGGGTTTTTGGCAGA
This sequence comes from Artemisia tridentata subsp. tridentata, assembly GCA_021014915.2. Lineage (NCBI taxonomy): Eukaryota > Viridiplantae > Streptophyta > Magnoliopsida > Asterales > Asteraceae > Artemisia > Artemisia tridentata. Next base: position 178,402,419 of record CP139509.1, read on the forward strand.
AAATTGTTGAAAGGGTTGTTTTTTTGGGTTTAGTTTCAAGCAAGTCCAACTCTTTGAGGCAATTTATCATTTAATAACTTATGTATGCAAAGCATGTTTCATAAGGACAATAAGCACTTCTGTCTAGCATGCAACCTACTTATTAAGCAAGTAATATATATAAATTTATGGACAAGAAACATGATACCAAGTAATTCCTAATATGATTTTTAGGGAGATGGGTTTAAGTTAATGAATCCTAATGAGTGCAAAGCAATGGGGAATTGTGATAGCATGGACTTCTAGACTTGTACCAAGCAAGATCTTAATGAGAAAACTATGGTTTTTCAGATTTGATTTAGTTTACTTATAAATGTCATATACATAAATATAGATGACAAATATGAGATCACCATGCATGATTTAAATAAGTGTTTTTGGCATTATTCAACAATGTTTGAGAGTAGGTTTTTATGTGGATGTGAAAAATATTTTAATGAAATAGTTTTGGTTTTATTTCAAAATGTTTTTATGAGGAAAGAAAACATATTTTTCCAATCTTTGGTTTTGATAAACACGTAATTATGGACACAAGTTTGGAAGAAAGGTAGGATGGTGAAACATGTAAAATAGAAAGGTGTCATAATCTTTTGAAAAATCATTTTTCCAAAATGTGAAGTTTTTGCATAATTAAAAACAAGTCCCATTAATTATAGGTTTAAAAATAGTGGTTATAAAAGATCTCATGCTCAAGGGTATTGGTTAAGTCTATTGTCACATGCTACCCTTTTCTATATATCCTATGGCATTTAAGCATGTATTATGACTAAATACAAAAATACATCATATCAGAATAGTTAGAGAAAAACAAAAATTATTATAATAACTATGCATTCAACAACTAAGCAAATAATTACGAAGGCATGCAATCAAATCACATAGGAGCAAGTAAACATCTAGAAATTTAATATATGCAAGATGACATAAATCTATGAATGAAAAGCTCTAATGAAAAACAAAGTTCTGATGCGTGGTTTTGCAACCTTACAACAGGTTTTACCTCTCGAGGGATCTCAAGAGGCTTACAACCCCACCAGGCAGTGTACCTGACCGATGTAGTATAGTGTAGTGGTAAGTACGGGGGATTGATCGTTCTCCACAGGGAATAGTGTTCGTTAGGTATGAAAAACTACTCTAATAGGTCTAAAGGTGAGAGAAGATTCTTTTTGTGTTTTTATAATTTTATGAAAGCAAGTAAAATCTCGGGTTTGAAAGAGTGGGCGGAATTAGTTGCTAGTCAACTAACCCAAGTTACTACGAATGCAAATAAAATAAAATAACAGAAAATGAAAAGGTGGTAAAACTTATGTGGAGAGAAATGTGTTTACTTAGATTTCCTTACTCCCTAACTATCTTTTACCGGTTGATTAGTGTGTATTAATTGCGTGGATGACGGGTGTATTCCTTAATACCAATCGTGGGGTGGCGTACGTACTTCCACAACTCTATGAACTCCTACTTCACTCCTATGTCGAGCCGGCTAGGAAGCTCCTAACATGGGATCACTAGAATTCGCTCATGCATTAAATACAACCATAAAAACCTTAGTACGCATTGGTTCATGTTTCTTAAGACGTTCAAGCAAGTTACCGCATAGGAAGTTAGCCAGTTTTCTTAAGCCTAACATAGATAAACAATCATCCAATACAACTAATAACACACTAATAACCAATAATCAATAGCTAGGTTTCATTAGATCTAAGCAAACACAAGATAAATCTAGCCTAGCATGTTAAACAAAAGACAAGAACAAGATAGAATCAAACAACACATAGACATATTGAATGATTATTTGATAACTTATCTTCAATGTAACATGGAAGATCTCAAGGCAAAAAGCCTTGAAAAAGCTGCTAAAATCGTCTTAGGGTTTTTCACACACAAAGTTCCACACAAGTTCCACACTTTTGACAAAAAATTGCAAAACTATATATAGACTTTCAGATCTGACAGCGTCACGTTATGGAGTGTGACGCCGTCACCTCGCCGCTTTTAGGGTTCCCGGATGGCCTTCTTGACGCCGTCCCTCTTTAGCTCTCCAAAATCCGTTCTGGCTTATCAAGGCTTGACGCCGTCAGACTTAGGCGTGACGCCGTCCCTCTTTAAATTAAGTCGTGACGACCTTGATCACTCCAAAGGGTGACGCCGTCAGAATTCCCATGCAAATTTCTCTGGCTTATCATGAGTAATTTTCATATCCACCACTTTTGCCAAGCCATGACGCCGTCAAGAACAAATCCTGACGCCGTCAAAGGTACTTTCCAGCACAATTTTGAGACTTTTCCGTTTTCTTCACTTTTATGCTCCAAAAACGTCCAAAATGCTTCCTTTTCCAGATTTCTTCTCCAAAGTACCTAAAATGACAAAAGGAACGATTTAGGGCAATATTTGATCAAATAAATACGATTTAGGGCTTAAATGACTCCTTAAAAGCGGTACACTTTTCGCTTCATCAAATACCCTTACACTTGAGATTTGCTTGTCCTCAAGCAAATGCGCTTTTATTCTAATCAAAATACAAGTTAGGGGTCATTTAATGCTAACATAAAAGTAATTACAACAAATATTCATTCCACTTTAATCATAATAAGCACGGAGATTACAAACTAGCACCTCACAAGTAGTGTTTAGATACTCACATCTCTCAAGTGTCATCAAAATAAATCTCATAAATGAAAACGGATAATATCTCTCACTACCTGTCATAGCAAATAGATTACCATAGGCTTGGGCAAGGATCAAAAACCTCCTCCACTAGGCGTAAGCACCTAAGATAAACTATCAAAGAGGGCTTTTACATGGGTTATAACGTTAGGTGTAGGGATATGATAAACACGGATTTGTTGGATAAAGGATATTTTACTGGTGGCGAGTTAAAGATCTTGATTAATTACATGTACTATACAATGTTGCTAAGCCAAGACTCGACTCGATTTAAGATAATGAAAGAAAATAACAAAAACATAAAATAAAACGGGATGGTAGTCCGTATGTTTTTTCTATTTTTCTTTTTCTCATTTTTTTTGTATTTTTCTTGATCTTTTCGATTTTTTTTTTTTTTTTTTTTTTTTTTTTTTTTTTTTTTGCATACACTTTTGCCCTACCATCCAAAATAATACATCATAGGGGCATTGTATTCCCCTTACACTTGAACTTTTACATAACTTTACAAATAACTATTCTAATGACTCGAATTAAGATAATCGAAACACTTGGAGTACTTTTAAAAATATTTAGCACAAATGGGGGTAATAAATGATGTTCTTCCCCATTACTTCATTACACTAGTACTTTACCCATGAGTCCCAATCGTCCCAAAACAATATGTACAAGGATATGACTCGACTTAGCAACCATGTAATCAACTAGATAATTAACTTGGGTTTAAACAAATGTTGTAACAATAATGCACTAAAAATGAGTGCATACAAGGTAGGCTAAGGCGATTTGGGTGTACATTTAAGTGGGGTGTAACAAATTCTTCCTTTAAGTAAAATGCTTAAAGGTCGAAACGAAAATATAGGCTCTGAGGGGTGTACTAGGGGTATCGTGTACTAAAAATGAGTACAACGCAAAGGGTGTGGGAGAATTACTTGACCAATGTAGCCAAAGTAATTATAACAAAAACACAGGTGTAAAACAATGGGTTAATCCTAATGCCTCTTATCATGTAGTAAATCTAACTACACGAATGTAGTCTCACTTGTGGCCTCGGAATGGTCCTAACGCAAGTTCTAGAATCTAAGTGCTACCGGTACACACATCATAGCATAAATGCTTTTCCTACCAATTCTAGGGGCGAACCTCACATATTTAGGGGTGGAAAATTTTTTAGTGGTACGGTTTTTGTGCTAGTCATATAACTCCTATCCGTGAGACGCTCATTAAGATCAAAGTTTCACTCCTAAATGTTGTAAAAAAATTTAAATTTGGCACTAAAATTACTCTAACAGGTATTTATCTCAGTTTTATTACACATCTACTATTAAACAAACAAAAATCAAGCGTAAGAGCATTCTCTAATCGTACTTTACCCCCCCCCCCCTTACACTTAAGATGAACATTGTCCCCAATGTTCAAATAACGAGATGTAAAAGTAAAAAGGTAAAAGAATGAAATCAAATACTCCCTTGATTCGCTCGGTGGATAATGAAGTAACACGGTTAGATCTTCTTCCAAGAGAATGTAGAAGCATTATGACTAATGCATCGCCAAAAGCTTGATTCAACAAACATTTCCTTGTCCAAAATAACCTGCTAAACCTGAGAAAACAAACACGAAAACCTGCATAACATCGGCGGGATAAATTCTATATATAAGGATATAATGCTTGTGGAATGATAATTTTGCAGATTCCTGGAGATTATAAGTTAGAGATTTAATAAAAACTTTTTATAAAAACAAAACTTTCAAAAATTTTCAGAAAATTAAACCTGACGCCGTCAGGTTGTAAATCCTGACGCCGTCAGAATTGATCTGACAGAATTCTCATGTTAAGTTTCCGGAAAAATTTTGGAAAAACCTATACCTTACTTCCTGGAAATCCTGCAAAACATCATTATGACTCGATACAAGCATTTGACTCAAACAAATACTAATATGTATGTTAATTTATTATTACTACGATTCATGTTCATTTGTGTTCTAATAAACAGGTTTGGATTTCCCTTACACTTAACTTTTGCAAAATACCTTTATATGTAGTTAAGACGAAGTTAAAAACAAAATAAAGCATTTTCACAATTTAGTTTTGAACATGAATCAATAATAATAAAACTTAAACACACATACGGAAACAAATAAAATCAAACAAACAAATAAACACACAAAGCAAATAAAGCTTGGGTTGCCTCCCAAGAAGCGCTTTTCTTTATTAACGAGTCTTGTAGCTAGACTCAAAGTCACGTACATTACGTGATTCCATCATTGGTCACGGTTTCTAGGTCATCCTCATGTCCGGTTCTATATTCCGGTCCTAATTTCAAACAATCCTTGTAGAAACCGAATATCCTTCCCATAACATAGTCTACTCCTTTACTTCTATCTCCATCATTCTTATAGTAGACTGCTTGCCTAAGCTCCTTCTCAACATTTGACAAGTGTTGGAATTGTTCTATCTTATATGGCATTTTGATGCGCGTGATGTGTCGTTGCGGTTTAGCAGTTTTAATGCCTACTCAAGTTTTAAATTTATATTTAGCCGACTTATCAATAACACACACACTTAACGAGCAGTGTACCCGGTCAGTATGAAGATAATGGTAAGTAGAGTGTCGATCACTAAGAGTGGAACGTATAATCTCGTTAATCTAATCAGTATTTTAATATCCTAACGCAAGGGGGTTTCAGCCTGAGAGACTGGCACAGTTTTGTTTGCAATTAAATAATAAAATAAACAAATAGGCACGAATCAGCAAGTAGCACACACGTACACAGATAGATACTAGAGACAATAAGAGGGCTGTCCTTATGATTAAGTAGATTGTCACTTGTTTTATTGATAGCTTTATATGAAGTGTATGTAATTAACCCTTTCTCGTTGGTCCTATTCTTATCGGCGAGTAAACCCTTAATGACGACTTATGTCTAAAAGTTATTCCTAAGTGATCAATTTAGAAACAACCGTGGGAGCCACACCTTGTCCCGCAGTCGGGTGCCCGCAAGCCACTAATAAACACAGAGGTGGTCAATGCACTAATAAGTAGTAACCAAAGACATCAACATATAAACTTTAATTGATGGGAAAGCAAGTATTAAAGGGAGTGCAATCTTTCCGTTGTCACATTACACAAGCCACCAATCCTGATGAATTAAAGTTTGCTAAAACAATAAAACAAAACTACTTAATGAATTAAATACATGCAGCACCTTCTTACAGCTCTTGTATCTTCGATTTGGGTGTGTCTTGTGCTGCCTCTTGACTGAATTCGTCCTTCTCTTCTGTTCGGTCTTTAGGTTTTCGAACTTCCGAATCTCTTTAATGCGTCTGGTCTACGGGTATTTATAGTTTGTGTCTGAGGGAAGATGCGGCGCATCTACTTAAGTAGATGCGGCGCATGTACTTAACTTCGCGTGGGGTCCAAGATTATAATATTCAGGAATATTCGTACACCGCCAGAAGATGCGGCGTAACTCCATGATTAGATGCGGCGCATGTCCTCTTGTATCTTGGATCGTATCTGGTGATATCTTGATAGAGATGCGGCGCATGTTGATAGTGAGATGCGGCGCATCTGGAGCAGATTAGTCTTGATCTTCTTCATTTCAGTAGACTCTTCACTTTATGCACGTTTTGCTCCATTATTAGTCCAAAATCGCCAAGTTTCACCAAATGCTTGTTTTTACCTGAGAATTACAAAAGTAAACGATTAAGTATCAATCCTCATACATAATATAGTAAAACAAGTCAAATTAATAGGATAAATGATAGTAATAAAATGTACTTATTTGAGTTCATCAAATATCCCCCCACTTGAACTTTACTTGTCCCCAAGTAAACCTTAGAATTTCATTTATGAAAAATGTATCCTAAAAGATGTTAGGATTTATTTTTATATTTAAGCATGTATTCGTTTATTTCATAATCACACAACTAAACACTTAACGAATTAGAAGTAAAATAAAATAAGTCGATAAAAGCAAATCTAATCGTTTAACTGTCCAGTCGCGACGAATATTCTATCATAAGCTTGGCAAGTATACACATCTCCACCACTAAAGCTAAGGAATAACAAGTCTAAAGCGGTAAAAAGGGTTTTTAGGCTTAAGGGTTAATTATTCTTATTTCACTATCGATCTCAAATTCCAGAAAAGGCGACAAAATCACAAATACATGATCGAATCCACGAACACGATACTTGCAATTGCTCAAATCCTTAACTCGAATAGGCTAAAGATAGGTCCAAACTTCACCAATAATAATATATCAAAAAGGGCGACAAAATCATAAATACATAGCCGAATCCACGACTACGATACTTAAGATTGCTCAAATCCCTAATCTCAATAAATCAAAGGTTCGGTTGGATAAAGAATAATAAAGGGTATGGATAACATTTGGGATATAAATTGGTGTAAAAATAAAAATAAAAATAAACAAAACAAATAAATTAAAATCCTAAGTGTGGTTAATCACTATCCCAACCATCCCATGAATAAGACTCATATCATTGAATAACTCACGCTTTAACACTTGAAACACACGCTTTAGGTAGACACGAATTATACTCAACAAAATCTTAATCAAAGAATAAACCTTAATTGGCGTTCCCATAACTGCCAATTCCCATTCAATCCATAGATATAATACAACAAATAGTGGTGATATCGACCACTTACATAACTTTACATCGTTGGTTAAAACAGACTTCCAACTTTTTTTTTTTTTTTTTTTTTTTTTTTTTTTTTTTTTTTTAAACATAAACATAGATGTGTAAAATTTCACCACATCACTACAACTTTCTTTCCGGATAATTTTTATTCATACTTTTCATACTTTCAGAAATAACGGTAATAGTGAAAGTAGTAAACACACGAAAAATAAACTCAAAAATATACAATATTTACTTTCACTCCAATTTGCATTGTGCAATTTCCCGACCTAACCATAGATAATGAATTACGCACGCGAACACAGGTAATGTAAGGAAACACACTCTGCCTATAGCAATTAACCAACCACGGATTTTAATCTACAGGGTAGGCTAAGGTGTAAGGGTGTAACGAAACATTTTAAACATAGGTGTAAGAAACGAAAGGAATGGCTCTGAGTGTTTTTCTAGGGGTATCTTACTCTAAAAATGAGAGTAACAAAAGGGTTTATACGGGGGTTAACTAACCAGTGTAGTTAGCTAATAACACATAACACATAAAGGCTATTTGGTGTAATCCTAGAATTTTACCAATTTAGACAAGTCATTCCAATTATATAAATAATACTCATTATGGTGGTCTCGAATAGTATACAAGCCAAGTTCTAAAGTTTACAAGTCACCGGCACACTCATAGATTTGTGAATTTTGGAAAAATCACAATTTTTGAAAATAACGTCATGTGTGCAGTTATGCAACTTAGATCTTAAACAAAAACATGCTAAAAAAATTTTTAAGTTTGATATATTAAGCACATTTTAAGCATAATTTTTGAAAAAGTTTAGGACAAGTAAGTGTTAAGTGTTCTAATTCTCCTATCCCCCCACTTAAGTTAAACAACGTCCTCGTTGTTTGTATAAAAGGTTAAAAACTGGAAATAAAAGAATTAGAACGGAAAAACTCCCCTGAGATTTGCTCGGTATGATCCTCCATTTGTATATGAGCAAAAATCAACTTCTTGTGGATTAGAACGTTAAAGCTTCATACTTGATTTATCCACAGGAAATCCAGGAAACTATAATACCACCAACACTTTTAAAACACACCTAAGATAAGAAAGGTTCAACTTGCATAATACATTAGTAGTTAGGAAAAATAAAACTTAAAAAAAAATAATTAAAACTGAAAATCATCAGGTCAGTCGATGCGCCGTATCTTATTGAAGAAGATACGCCGTATCGAGCCTGGAATAAATACGGATCAGAATAAAGATGCGCCGCATCCTTAACCAGGGATGCGCCGCATTAAAATAAACTGATAAATAGTTTTAAAGTCGAAAATTAAAATGCAGAAAAATAAAATAAGATATGACCATTGCAGAGGATGCGTCGCATCTCAGGACTGAGATGCGCCGTATCTTCGTGCGGCCTGGACTGACTCGACACAGAAAACAGAATGATAAATGATAAATCCGGGTTGTCTCCCGGTCAGCACTTGTCTTTATTCCAGAGTCTTCAAGTTAGACTCACGTTCAGCTCCTTAGTATCGATCATTGACTCCTACATTGCCGCGTAGGATCCACTTAGCAACTAATTCGTCACGTATATATTCAGGTCCCAAGTTCAAAACTCCTTTATAGAATCCTTCCATCATCTGATACGGGTATTGTTCATGTATTCCTCCATAGTAGTGTTTTCGCCCATTGTTTCTGTTTCAACTTCCTCTTTCTCTTCAGAAAAATAATCAAGCTCGAGTGAACTTGAAAGATCAAAGCTTCTTGTGTTGAAAAGCCTTTTAAGCGAATGTAGGGCTCGTTCAGGATCTTCGAAAGGTTGAATCAAGTTCTTCGTAGAACTCCTGGTCATGCACTTCCTGAAATCAATCACAAAAGCATCAGTAGGGTATGCTCGAGAAAGTAATATATCAGATAATTAATAACGAAAACGGAATACGAAAAATTAAAGTTACTGATATCTGCAGACGATGCGCCGTATCCAAAGAGTTGGATACGCCGTATCTTAATACGTTAAAATTTAATCAGACTTTATTCAGAAAATAGATACGCCGCTTAGAATTTATGAATGCGCCGTATCGAATTAATCAATCAAAAATCAATTTATCTAATTAAAATTAAATGCGTCGTATTAACGAAAGTTAATGCGCCGTATTTTCGTTACGTTTAAAAAATAAAAGATTTTTGATTCAGTAAGATGCGCCGTATCGACGGAAATCGATACGCCGTATTTGTTTAATAATTCGCAAACTGTTTTTAATTAAAATAATAGATACGCCGTATCTGCGAAAGCAGATGCGTCGTATGGCGTTAACGTTTAGAAAAAAAAAATTTATCAAAACAGATACGCCGTATCTACAAAAGCAGATGCGTCGTATTACTTTATCGCTTAGAAAAATTTTCTTATTAAAAACAGATACGCCGTATCTTGGGGAAAAGATGCGTCGTATCGAATTAATTAAACGCGTTGTATTAAAAAAATTAAACGCAATACGCCGTATCTGAGAGATCAGATGCGCCGTATCGTTTGATTTAGCACAGTACAACGATAGCAGAACAGAAAAATACGAAAAATAAAAATAAAAAATAAAACACACGAAACAAAAATAAAACACACAAAAATAAAAACAAAAGCAAACAAATAACACACAATACAACAAATATGCAAAATAGTACAATGATGCAATTAATCTAATAAAAAGAAAAACAAATCAAGATACACCACGAGTATTTTAATTAGGTTTTTCTATTAAAATACTAAATCAAATTAACAGATAATAACAATTCACTCCCCGGCAGCGGCGCCAAAAACTTGATGCGCGTGATGTGTCGTTGCGGTTTAGCAGTTTTAATGCCTACTCAAGTTTTAAATTTATATTTAGCCGACTTATCAATAACACACACACTTAACGAGCAGTGTACCCGGTCAGTATGAAGATAATGGTAAGTAGAGTGTCGATCACTAAGAGTGGAACGTATAATCTCGTTAATCTAATCAGTATTTTAATATCCTAACGCAAGGGGGTTTCAGCCTGAGAGACTGGCACAGTTTTGTTTGCAATTAAATAATAAAATAAACAAATAGGCACGAATCAGCAAGTAGCACACACGTACACAGATAGATACTAGAGACAATAAGAGGGCTGTCCTTATGATTAAGTAGATTGTCACTTGTTTTATTGATAGCTTTATATGAAGTGTATGTAATTAACCCTTTCTCGTTGGTCCTATTCTTATCGGCGAGTAAACCCTTAATGACGACTTATGTCTAAAAGTTATTCCTAAGTGATCAATTTAGAAACAACCGTGGGAGCCACACCTTGTCCCGCAGTCGGGTGCCCGCAAGCCACTAATAAACACAGAGGTGGTCAATGCACTAATAAGTAGTAACCAAAGACATCAACATATAAACTTTAATTGATGGGAAAGCAAGTATTAAAGGGAGTGCAATCTTTCCGTTGTCACATTACACAAGCCACCAATCCTGATGAATTAAAGTTTGCTAAAACAATAAAACAAAACTACTTAATGAATTAAATACATGCAGCACCTTCTTACAGCTCTTGTATCTTCGATTTGGGTGTGTCTTGTGCTGCCTCTTGACTGAATTCGTCCTTCTCTTCTGTTCGGTCTTTAGGTTTTCGAACTTCCGAATCTCTTTAATGCGTCTGGTCTACGGGGTATTTATAGTTTGTGTCTGAGGGAAGATGCGGCGCATCTACTTAAGTAGATGCGGCGCATGTACTTAACTTCGCGTGGGGTCCAAGATTATAATATTCAGGAATATTCGTACACCGCCAGAAGATGCGGCGTAACTCCATGATTAGATGCGGCGCATGTCCTCTTGTATCTTGGATCGTATCTGGTGATATCTTGATAGAGATGCGGCGCATGTTGATAGTGAGATGCGGCGCATCTGGAGCAGATTAGTCTTGATCTTCTTCATTTCAGTAGACTCTTCACTTTATGCACGTTTTGCTCCATTATTAGTCCAAAATCGCCAAGTTTCACCAAATGCTTGTTTTTACCTGAGAATTACAAAAGTAAACGATTAAGTATCAATCCTCATACATAATATAGTAAAACAAGTCAAATTAATAGGATAAATGATAGTAATAAAATGTACTTATTTGAGTTCATCATATATGGCATTTGGTAGTTTACCTCATCGGTCTCATCCTTAAATCTAACTATCCCTAAGGAAGGTTCATAAGTCATTCTAGAGACCTCAACAAATGGTTTTCCAAAAACCACTTGAGTTAAGGATGCATCGACTACTGGGCGGATATCTTCTACAATTACAAAGTCGGTAATATAGGTGAAGTTTCCTACATAAACCGGTAATCCCTTAACTCTTCCCGTGAAGTTACTCATCCACCCCTTGTCAGGGAACATCCTATACCCAAGTTGATTTTTCATTATCAAGTTGTAGTGGGATCTAGTCATGATGTTTATGGGTGATCTAAGGTCGATGTAGGCTTTCCACACATGCAAATGTCCGATGTTGCATGGTATGTTGAGATTAGAAGGGTCGCCTATTTTTATAATTGGTCTACCTAGGAAGTATGGTGTCTCGGGGTCATCGAATAAGTTTGTATGATATGCGCGCTCTTCCTTAGTGGGTAGCCTATTGAAGTAGTCCTCATCATCATCTACTTCTTCAATCTCACTTGTCCTAACTTCCTTATCAACCTCGACTTTCTTAACCTCATCCTCAGGTTCACTATTATCCTCATTCCTATCAATTGGTTTGATAGTGACAATGTTGACGAAGTGGACGTGTTTGGATGAAGAGGGGTCTTTTACTTGGTGTCCGCTATTTGTGTTCCTAGCGTCCTTATGTGGAGGTGATAGCACTTGGTTATTGAGGGCTTTCAATAAGTTGTCAATTTTATTGGTCATCTCCGTTTGTTGTTGATTGAATTCGGATTCAAACTTAGCTATCTGAGCTTCTTGAGATGCCATAAATTGAGACATCAATCCTTCAAAGTTATTGGTACTACCATTGCTGGAAGGATTGTTGTTGAAAGTACGGTTCGAGTTGGAACCGCTTGATTGGAAACGATTAGGTGGGTTGGAAGAATTGGTTTGTTGTGCGTTTTGGTTTTGTTTCCACCTAAGGTTCGGGTGATTTTTCCATGAGGGGTTGTATGTATCACCGTAGGGGTTTGGCTCGGGTTTGAAAGTGTACCACTTGTCTCCCGCTCCGTCGGTACGCGAGGATGCGTAGTCCGCAAAAGCTTGTTCGGGGAGTTCCATGCAATCACGAGTGTCATGGGGACCACTACATAATTCACATGAAGAAGTGATTTTGTTCACTTGGCTTGAAGGTTTAGGAGCCTCGTAGGATTTCATGAGAAACTTGACTTGGTCTTCAAGTTCTATGATCCTACGGTCGGAAGTGCTTGAATTGTTCGAAGGCAAAGATATTGCCTTGACCGTTTTATTCAAATCACGGGGATCACTCCAACTTTCGTTGTCATAAAGAGCAAGATCTTCTAGGAGAGCCCATGATTGTTCCGCACTTAGATCACGTAGCTTGCCACCGGCCGATTGGTCAATGGTTTGCCTCGTGTAGAGATTGATATGGTCATAGAAGATTTGGACTTGGAGCCAAAGTTCTATGCCATGGTGAGGGACTTTTTGGAGTAAGTCCTTGAATCGAGTCCATGCCTCGTAGAGGGTTTCGCATTGACGTTGTTGGAACATCAAGATATCATTCCTTAGCTTGGTAGTTCTTCCTGGTGGGAAAAACTGAGCAAGGAAACGAGTGGTGAGATCATCCCAAGAGGTGATGGATCCTGCGGGTTGACGTTCTAGCCACTGACTAGCTTGGTCCCGCAAAGAGAATTGAAAGAGACGCAGTCGGGTCGTCTCTCGAGTGGTAACATCAAGGTCTATAGAATCAACAATTTTGAGAAAGTCCTTGAGATGTTGATTAGGATCTTCAGAACGAAGTCCATGGAATGCGCATCCGCTTTGCACCAACCGGATGGTGTCGGATCGCAAGGGAGTGACATTGGCTCCTTGAGTGAGCTCAATGGTGTTTCGATAGCCATGGTGGCTAGGACGGGAGTACTCTCCTAAAGTACGGGCTCTAGGAGGTTGTGGTGGTTGTTGTGGTGGGTTGTTGGGATCGAGGATATTACCACCTTCCATGATGTCGGATGGTAATGGTTACGAACAAAGAAACGAAGAAAAAAGATAGACTAAAGAAAACCTAGAAAAATAAAATAAAAATTTCACTAGAAAGGAATCTAGTGAGTAGACCTATAAAATAAAAATTCAACCTAAACAATAACTATTCCCCGGCAACGGCGCCAAAAACTTGATGCGTGGTTTTGCAACCTTACAACAGGTTTTACCTCTCGAGGGATCTCAAGAGGCTTACAACCCCACCAGGCAGTGTACCTGACCGATGTAGTATAGTGTAGTGGTAAGTACGGGGGATTGATCGTTCTCCACAGGGAATAGTATTCATTAGGTATGAAAAACTACTCTAATAGGTCTAAAGGTGAGAGAAGATTCTTTTTGTGTTTTTATAATTTTATGAAAGCAAGTAAAATCTCGGGTTTGAAAGAGTGGGCGGAATTAGTTGCTAGTCAACTAACCCAAGTTACTACGAATGCAAATAAAATAAAATAACAGAAAATGAAAAGGTGGTAAAACTTATGTGGAGAGAAATGTGTTTACTTAGATTTCCTTACTCCCTAACTATCTTTTACCGGTTGATTAGTGTGTATTAATTGCGTGGATGACGGGTGTATTCCTTAATACCAATCGTGGGGTGGCGTACGTACTTCCCCAACTCTATGAACTCCTACTTCACTCCTATGTCGAGCCGGCTAGGAAGCTCCTAACATGGGATCACTAGAATTCGCTCATGCATTAAATACAACCATAAAAACCTTAGTACGCATTGGTTCATGCTTCTTAAGACGTTCAAGCAAGTTACCGCATAGGAAGTTAGCCAGTTTTCTTAAGCCTAACATAGATAAACAATCATCCAATACAACTAATAACACACTAATAACCAATAATCAATAGCTAGGTTTCATTAGATCTAAGCAAACACAAGATAAATCTAGCCTAGCATGTTAAACAAAAGACAAGAACAAGATAGAATCAAACAACACATAGACATATTGAATGATTATTTGATAACTTATCTTCAATGTAACATGGAAGATCTCAAGGCAAAAAGCCTTGAAAAAGCTGCTAAAATCGTCTTAGGGTTTTTCACACACAAAGTTCCACACAAGTTCCACACTTATGACAAAAAATTGCAAAACTATATATAGACTTTCAGATCTGACGGCGTCACGTTATGGAGTGTGACGCCGTCACCTCGCCGCTTTTAGGGTTCCCGGATGGCCTTCTTGACGCCGTCCCTCTTTAGCTCTCCAAAATCCATTCTGGCTTATCAAGGCTTGACGCCGTCAGACTTAGGCGTGACACCGTCCCTCTTTAAATTAAGTCGTGACGACCTTGATCACTCCAAAGGGTGACGCCATCAGAATTCCCATGCAAATTTCTCTGGCTTATCATGAGTAATTTTCATATCCACCACTTTTGCCAAGCCATGACGCCGTCAAGAACAAATCCTGACGCCGTCAAAGGTACTTTCCAGCACAATTTTGAGACTTTGCCGTTTTCTTCACTTTTATGCTCCAAAAACGTCCAAAATGCTTCCTTTTCCAGATTTCTTCTCCAAAGTACCTAAAATGACAAAAGGAACGATTTAGGGCAATATTTGATCAAATAAATACGATTTAGGGCTTAAATGACCCCTTAAAAGCGGTACACTTTTCGCTTCATCAAGTTCATAAAAGTAAACTATCGTTAGGTATATTTAGGAAGAATAATGTAATCTAGTTGGAGAATGAGTATGAGACTATTACTAGTGGTGCTCAATTCAGGCTAAATACGACCATTTTTACGGGTTACACACACCCAACTTCTCACATAGAAGCAATTCAACCGTTAGGTCAAATTGAATTTCTAGTCAATAGATTCTCCAGTAGTCATTCTCTTACTAGAAGGAATTAATTTCCTAAATTTACCTATCGAATAATACCAAATATGAAGTTTGCTTGGTTCACTAATTAAGTTCCTAAATTTCTAGTTAATATAACCTGACATCTCTAGCACGTTTGACGTCGTACACTCATCTATCTTGATGCCATAGTCTACAAGAGGTTGGTTTAATCCATAGTTTTCTAACGCGAGAAACCTAGTCTTACTTCAATGTTAATGATTTATCCATTTAGCTTAATTTACTTCATCACCAAGAGTATTCTAATAGTGGACATATAAGATCTCCATTTTAAATTTGAGAAGGCTAAATGAGTTCGACAGTGAATACTTCATTTAATACTTAGGAGGCTAACTAAAGGGTTTCTAATTTATTAAACCGCAGAACGAATATAACTAAAGTGTAAAGGCAAAGAAACCTATCAAACTAAGCATATTCTAAGGCATTAATAAGATTATATGCAAGAAGTAATTACTTATGAAATTTTAAAAAGAGAACTTACCTCACGTCCTAGCTTTTCTTCGTAATGTTTCAGATGATGATCGACGCGTGAATGATAGGTGAGTCTTCAAGATAACCAAGATGTGAAAGTATATCATGGCAAGCTTCTAACACCTTATTAAATCGAAGCGGCTTGACCCGAACATGTCTTGTACTAGACTCATTTGATATCTTAGCCTTGATGCATATGACATCTTATGTAGAATCTTCCACATCTTCATTACGACCGCATCATGTCTTATTAGTAAGGTTCTTTTTTATTATGACACCATGATAACATTGGTCATACATAGACGAGATGGCAAGAGAATCCATAAATATTCCACGGATGGTGATCTTCTCCTTTGTCTGTGTCACTCCATGATTTTGGATTGAGTTCACTTTGGAGTTGATTCATGTAGTCTTCGTCGTTAATACCTTCATTAACAACATTTGAACTAGTAGCACATGTATCTATTTTATCTAAATGTTTATCTATTAAATTTTCTATGATAACTAATTCATGTACAAGATCAAAATCCTCATCTTTGGCTTGGCATTTTTCTTGATGAAAGTTTAAGAGATTTTTCAAAATATCATTTGCCGTTTGACAGAAAGATATTCTTTCATATTCAACTTTCAGCAAGGTTTTATAAATAATTATTTTAGTTTTATTATTTATGTCATTCTTTGTTTTCAAATAATCATTTTGAATTTCAAAATCCGTTTTTGTTTGACTTTCAAAATCACCAATCGAAATGACATGCCAAAGATCTAGATCAATTGATTTCGCATAAATTTCAAATTTATTTTTCCATTCAAGAAAAGTATAGTTTTCAAATAGCGGTGGTTTTTGCATAAATTCCCCTTCTAAATATTTTTCGGATTCCATAGATCGATTCAAGTTTTAAAATACAGTATATTTTAAAAATCTAGTTTGACGTGGCTCTTGATACCAATTGTGGAAAACTAGAAGGGGGGTTGAATAGTTTTACGTCTTTTTATTTTTATTATGAAAACTTTATTTCCTTTTAAAACCTTAGATTTGAGTTTATATGAAAAATGATACTTGAACAATATTATTAATTATATGTGTATCCTTTTAGATTTGTTATAAAAGTTTTCTTTTTATGAATGGAGTTTTAAATTGATCTTTATGTGAAATCAACTTCTAATTAATACTAACAGTTATATATGCCTATATGTATGAAAGTAATGACGATATAAAGAAATAAGTAAGAGATGGAAAGATCAAACCGAGACACGAGGGATTTATAGTGGTTTGGCTACAAGGACACCTTCCTTGCCCTACTCCACTCCCCGAGCACACCTTGCTCGAGAGTTTTCTTCACTTACTTCAACAAGCTCCCTTATGGCGGAGAAAACCTTACACAACTTTCGCTTACACCGGTTTAACGACACAAAGCTAAATGTCGAGTTCTAATCGTAGCTAGAACCAATCTCACAACTTCAATCACAACATGTTCACGACTTATTCACGACGAATTCAAGACTTCAACAAAACGGCTTCACGACTTCTACAAGACGACTTCACAACTTCTAAGCTACGGCTTCACGACTTCTAAATGATGACTTCACAACTTCTAAGCTACGGCTCCACGACTTCTACATGACGACTTCACAACTTCTAAGTTATGGCTTCACGACTTCTACATGATGACTTCACAACTTCTAAGCTACGGCTTCACGACTTCTACACCACGGCTTCACAACTTCTACACCACGGCTTTACAACTTCTACATGAATTCTTTACACCACAACTACTTATACACCTTCTTCACTACTTACACACTACACTAATCTAATCACTCATGTTCACACCTACTATACACACTGTTGGGAATAAAATGATCAAAGTCAAAGAGCCTGCCAAAGATGTTGAAGAGCCTGCTAGTTGATTTTGAAGTGTATAAAGATGTTCTACCAGTACCTTCTGGGTAGAAGGTACTGCTGGTTGATGAAGAGCCTGCCAAGCTTATGTCAAGTCGATTAGATATTTTGTAATAGATATTTAGTTGAATTATTAGTCTTTGTACAAAGTTATACGTTATGTAGAAGTAGTGTAGTCCTCTGTGGTTCACAGAAGAATATGGCAGAGTTGTACATTGGTAGTTGTATTTAATTGTAGGCGCCAATATAGTCAAAGTATAGTTTTATATTCAAACCACTTGACACTCTTGTAATAAGATATCCTTATCTTATAAAAGGATATCTTAGTCACCACTTCATGCATGCATCTTTAACAACTAATAACCAAAACCAAACTATCTCTCAAGTAACTTAGTTACTTCAAATCACAAATCCTTTTTACAATCTTAGATTCAAGATTACTTTGTAATCCCGATGATATTTAGATCATCCGTATTATTTCATCAATAATATTGAATCGTTTTGTGTTAACCAAAGTTGTGTTCTTTGTTCATTGCATTCTCACGTTTACATAAACTCACCACCTTGTGTTCTTTTAAGTGTGTTGTAGTAGATTCTGCATGCTAAACACATTCAATACATAAATATCTCTCAAACACATTACTAAGATTCATATCCCAAGTGTTTGAACTTCGAACAAAACCGTTCCACAAGTGGTATCAGAGCTAGGCTTGATATTTACTAATTTAAAAGAACAATGGATGTTGAACATATTCAAACAAATGTTGCAGCTAAACTTCCATTACTTAAGCAAAATGAGTTTGAAATGTGGAGACTAAGGGTTGAACAATACTTTCAAGTGCAAGACTATGCACTTTGGGAGATCATTGAACAAGGCAATTCATTTAAACCCCAAATCACCACTACAACAGTAAATGATGCTCTTGTAACAAGAATACAAGACCAACCATCAAATGCAGATGAAAAGATTCAGAAGAGAAATGATTTAAAAGCAAGGAGTATGTTACTGATGACTATTCCAAATGATCAACTTCTGATCTTTAACAAATACAAAGATGCCAAAACCCTTTTTGAAGCTATTGTGGCTAGGTTTGGTGGTAATGATGCTACCAAGAAAACACAGAAAACACTTCTCAAACAACAATTTGAGAACTTTACAGCCACAACCAATGAGTCTTTGGACAGTATGTTCAATAGACTTCAGAAGCTTGCAAGTCAGTTAGCCATCCATGAAGTGATGATAACTCAAGAAGACCTAAACTCTAAATTTCTTAGGAGTTTACCTTTAGAATGGTCTATGCATGTCATTGTCTGGAAGAACAAGCCAGACATTGACCAGATGAGTCTCAATGATCTCTACAACAATTTCAAAATTGTAGAACATGAAGTAAAGAAGACTACTGGGTCAAGTTCAGGAAATATGGCTTTTGTTTCATCCCCAAGCATCTCAAAGGTTGATAATGAAGAAAAAGGTGGCAGAGAAGAAGGTACTGCCAGTACAACCTTTGGTACTGCTAGTACTTCAAGTAGTACCAAATCCATTTTAGATGAAACAATTGGGTGTGCTTTTCTTACATCTCAACACAAAGGGTCCGTATTAACTTTTGAAGACCTTCAAGAGATTCATCCTGATGATCTTGAAGTAATGGACATAAAGTGGTAACTCTCACTTTTAAGCATTAGAGCTAAGAAGTTGTTGATGAGGACTGGCAAGAAGATAATGATAAATGGAAATGAGCCTGCTGGCTATGATAAGTCAAAAGTGGAGTGTTACAACTGCCACATGATGGGTCACTACTCTAGAGAGTGTAGAAGACCTAAGAAGCAGGATGACAAGGGTAGAGGGTTTGACAACAGGAATAAAGGAAGCTTTGAGAAGAAAGGAAGCTTTGAAAGCAAGAGTAAGGTTGTTGAAGTTGCTGAGCCAAAAGCAATGGTTGCTATTGATGGCATGGGTTTTGATTGGAGTTTCATGGGTGAAGATGAGTCAACTTCTGATGAATTGGCTTTGATGGCATTCTCCACTCCTGAGGTACAAACTATCAAATGTTCTAATAATTGTGAATTTCTTAAAGAATTAGAAATTATAAGAAAATCTTATGATACAGAAATATTAGAACACAAAAAACCCAACAAACCTTATTTAACCATCAATGTGGTATGGCCAAACTAGAAAAACAAATCATTCACTATAGAGAAAATGAACTTACATTTTCTAATGCTAAAGCTGCTCTTAATAGACAAATATTTTTGAAAGATTCAGAAATAGAAATGGTAAGGAATGAGTGCACTAAAGTAACTTTGGCTAGAGATAATATTCAACTGACTGTTACTAGATTAGAAAATGCTTCTGAGTGTACTAGGAGCATAGTAGAGAATCAGATGAATAAGAGAATAAAATCAGGGATAGGATACAATGAATGTCCACCTCCTTATAGAGGAATCCCTTGTCCTCCAGGATCAAATCTTGCTGAATCAGGTGTGCATGAAGTCATGAACAAACCACTAGCTAAACCTGTAGTGATAAGTGAACCTTCTGAGAGTGCTAAGAATGCCCCACTCTCTAAAGTGCTCACTGATGAGAGACCAGATGTCCTAATTATTGAAGATTGGGTATCTGATGATGATGAAGATCAGACTATTCCTATCAAAGGAATAAAAGTAGGACCAATCAGTCCTAAGAAAGTAGAAGTTAAAGCTAAGGCTAAAGCTGTTTTGAAGACAGTTGAAAGTTGTAAAAAATGTAATAACAAACCTAGGGGAAGCCAAAGAAATTGGAACAACCTTAAGTCACAACAACTAGGTGATGACTTTATTATGTTCAATAAGGCTTGTTATTATTGTGGTAGCTTTAATCATCTTCATGCTTATTGTAATAAATGGGTTTCTGGGAGTAAATCAAAGTCTAAAACAAATGTTACTCACCCCAGAAAAAGTTTTGTTAAGTCTAACACCTCAAATGTTAAACATACTGTTAGACAAAATAAGCCTGTTATTGCAAAACCAACTGATAAGGGTACAAGAAACACTTTCAAATGTGTACCAAAAGTTGTGAATAGTCCTATTCAAAAGAAATCTGTGGTCAAAACACAAATTTGGAAACCAAAAACCAAAGGTCCTGCTAGACCAAAAGGTCCTGCTAGACAAAATGGTACTGCCAAGATTGGTATTACCAAAATTGGTACTGATAGACCAAAGACCACAAAATGGATTAAAAGGGAAAGTGATGTTAAGTCCTCAGCATGTTGGATTTGGAAACCAATCCAATCAAAAAGTGCATCAACAATCCTGAAAAGGTTTGATTTCATTGATGCAAGAGGCAAACCCAAGTCTGTCATGGCTTGGGTACCCCAAGGAAACTAATATGTTTATTCATGTGCAGGAACATTCAACTGATATTGAAGATCAAGGATATGTTGATAGTGGATGTTCAAGGCACATGACAGGCAACATGTCATTCCTCTCAGACTTCAAAACTTTTGATGGAGGATATGTTACCTTTGGGGGAGGAATAAAAGGAAAGATCACTGGTAAAGGTACTATCAAAACCAGTAAACTAGATTTTGAAAATGTGTATTTTGTGAAAGAACTTCAGTTTAATCTTCTTAGTGTCTCACAAATGTGTGACAAAAAGAACAATGTTCTCTTTACTGACAATGAATGTATGGTTCTTTCTTCTGATTTTAAGATGCCTGATGAGAGTCAGATCCTTCTTAAAATTCCAAAAAGGAACAATATGTACAGTGTCAATTTAAAGAACATTGATCCTAAGGAGAGTCTAACTTGTTTGGTAGCAAAGGCCTCATTGGATGAATCTATGCTTTGGCATAAAAGGCTTGGTCATGTAAACTTTAAAACAATCAACACTATTGCAAAATATGATTTAGTAAGAGGTTTACCCAAAAAGATTTTCCAAAACGACCAAACTTGTGTTGACTGTCTAAAAGGCAAACAACATAGAGCTTCTTGTAAGCCCAAGACCCAAAACTCTATTTCTCAGGCTTTACATATGCTTCATATGGATCTCTTTGGTCCTACTAATGTGTGCAGCTTGAATGGAAAAAGATATTATCTGGTTGTTACTGATGACTATAGCAGATTTTCATGGGTTTTCTTCTTAAGATCTAAACATGAAACTAGTGAGATACTTAAAACCTATATCACTGAGGTAGAAAACCAATCTGATAAGAAGGTCAAGGTCATCAGGTGTGACAATGGGACAGAGTTCAAAAATAGAGTAATGGATGACTTTTGCAAGGAAAAAGGCATAAAAAGAGAGTTTAGTGTAGCTAGAACACCTCAGCAAAATGGAGTAGCAGAAAGGAAGAATAGAACACTTATAGAGACTGCTAGAACTATGTTAGTAGACTCTAAGTTACCTATTTCATTTTGAGCTGAAGCAGTTGGTACTGCTTGTTATGTGCAAAACAGGGTTCTTGTGACAAAGCCACATAGAAAGACATCTTATGAACTTTTCTTTGGTAGAAAACCATCTTTAAGTTTTATGAGACCTTTTGGTTGTCATGTCACTATTCTCAATACCAAAGATCATTTAGGCAAATTTGATGGAAAAGCAGATGTTGGCTATTTGATAGGGTATTCCTTGCAGAGTAAGGCCTATAGAGTGTTTAACACTTGCACTAGGCAAGTAGAAGAGAATCTTCACATAGAGTTTCAAGAGAAACTAACAAATGTGAAAGGAATTGGACCAGATTGGATGTTTGATGTTGATAGGCTTTCAGAATCTATGAATTATGTGCCTGTTACAGGTACAAATACTAATGATAATGCAGGTTTTGAAGATCATGTTGAAACTCCTAAAGATCAAGATTACATCTGGATGCCAATTTGGAAAAGTATGGATCTATCTTCAAGTCAAGAAGGACCTTCAAACACAACAAATGAAGGCAATGAAGATGATCAAGGAACTCAGAATCAAGAGAATCAAGAAAGTGGTGCTAATGACAATGGTACTGCTAGTTCTTCAGATGGTCCTGCTAGTTCAAGTATTGATACTGCTGAGCCATTGAATGTTCAAAGAGATGATTCTTTCCAAGAAGAAGTGGGGATTAGCAATCTTCCATCTACATATGAAGTTCCTAAAACACCCAACACTAGAATTCTCAAAAATCACTCAACTGATGATGTGATTGGAAGCATAAATTCTGGTGTTAGAACAAGATCTCAAGTTGGTTTATCTCAAGTCTTATCTTCAGATGAAGAAGGGTTTATCTCCTCTATTTATGAAGAAAAGAATAATGATACTTCCAATATATGCCTGTTTTCATGTTTTCTATCTCAGGCTGAACCCAAAAACATAAACAAAGCTTTAGATGATGCAAGTTGGGTGGAAGCAATGCAAGAAGAGCTTCTCCAATTCAAGATTCAGAAGGTTTGGATATTGGTTGATTTGCCCAGAGGTAATAGGGCAATTGGAACCAAATGGGTGTTCAGAAACAAGAAAGATGAAAGGGGTATAGTGATCAGAAACAAGGCTAGATTGGTAGCACAAGGATATACTCAAGAAGAAGGGGTAGATTATGAAGAAGTGTTTGCTCCAGTTGCAAGACTTGAAGCAATTAGGCTATTCTTGGCCTATGCTTCATTCATAGGCTTCACTGTCTATCAAATGGATGTTAAGAGTGCATTTTTATATGGTGAAATTGAAGAACCAGTATATGTATCTCAACCTCCAGGCTTCATTGATGCAGAGTATCCAGACAAAGTTTACAAGGTTACCAAGGCTTTGTATGGCCTACACCAAGCTCCTAGGGCATGGTATGAAACATTGGCTTGTTTTCTACTAGAAAGTGGATTCCAAAGAGGCAGGATTGATCCAACTTTGTTCATCAAAAGAACAAAGAAAGACATCTTGCTAGTGCAGATTTATGTTGATGACATAATCTTTGGATCAACAAACCAAGACTTGTGTGTACAATTTGAAAAACTTATGCACAGTAAGTTTGAAATGAGTTCCATGGGGGAACTTACTTTCTTTTTGGGTCTCCAAGTGAAACAATCCAAAGAAGGCATATTTATCAGCCAAGATAAGTATGTAGCAGAGATCCTAAGGAAATTTAATTTTACTGATTCTAAAGTTGCAAGTACACCAATGGATCCAGACAAAGGGCTACTCAAGGATGCTGAAGGAGAAGATATGGATTTGCACAATTATAGATCTATGATTGGGTCCTTGATGTATCTTACATCATCAAGACCAGATATCATGTTCTCAGTATGTGTATGTGCAAGGTTTCAAATACATCCCAAGATCTCTCATCTCACAGCAGTCAAAAGAATCTTTAGATATCTTAAGGGTCAACCTAGGTTGGGTCTTTGGTATCCAAGGGAATCATCTTTTGAATTGGTGGCTTATTCGGATAGTGACTATGCTGGTGCAACTCTAGACAGAAAATCCACAACTGGTGGATGTCAATTTCTTGGTTGCAGACTAATCTCTTGGCAATGCAAGAAACAAACAATGGTGGCCAATTCTACAACTGAAGCAGAATATGTTGCTGGTGCAAGTTGTTGTGGGCAAGTTCTTTGGATCCAAAATCAAATGCTTGACTATGGGTACAATTTTCTTAACACCATTATTTATATTGACAATAGCAGTACTATTTGTATCATTAAAAACCCAGTTCAACACTCAAAAACAAAACATATTGAAATCAGACACCATTTCATAAGGGATTGCAATGAGAAGAGGTTAATTCAAGTAGTTAAAATTGATTCTGAAAAGAATTATGCAGACCTTCTCACCAAAGCTTTTGATTTAGGTAGATTCAAATATCTTGTAGGAGGTATTGGAATGATAAATCTTTGAAAATCATATGTTTTTGTTCATAAAATTAACTGGTATTGGATTTTAAAACATGGTACTGCTAGTTAGTCAAAAGGTCCTGTTAATTCATAATTGGTACTGCTGATATAAAATTGCTATGTTTTGTTCATATAAAGGCTTGAATGTTTAAAATACTGGTTGAACATTTTGTTCTTTTGGTTTGCAACTAACACATTTCAGGTTGATAACAAAACAAGAGTTCTTCCAAACAGAAAGGAGCAACAAAAGTTATATTCATTTCAGGAGAGATAACAATCTCAGGGGAGGAATTGATAGCCCAGAATGGAAGAAAAACCAATTAATGAAAGGAAAGACAAGAGCATACAAGATGATGCAGAGTTGAAAAAGAAAGAGTTAAATCACATATCTAGAAGGGATGAAGCATTTCTCAAGGAGAAAGTTCTATCTAGATCAAACTAAGGAAAGTTTCAACTCAAAGGCATGACATTAGATGATTTCACTTGTTGAACCAATCATCCAAGATACACAGTATCATTGCCTTTTTAAATTTCCTCCATCCAAGGAAATTGCACCATCTTTAGGCCAATATGGCTTTTGGTATTCAGCTCACCAAGTTTTTACAAACTTAAGAGTTGGCTAGTCCTTAAGCAAACGGCTTTTGGTAAAGACAAATCAAATCCGTTGATGGTTGATAGTTTACCAAAAACTATATGGTTGTTAACTAACCATACTTAATTGTAAATAGTTAGCTAGTCCTTAAGCAAACGGCTTTTGGTAAAGACAACTCAAATCCGTTGATAGCTGGTAGTTTGCTAAAAACTATAAAGGATTTTTATAAAACTTTCAAAGGTACTGGTAGTTCAAAATTGGTACTGCTAGTATAAAAAGGTACTGCTATATAGCCGTTGAGCCTGTCAGAAAAAGTTTTAGCCATTAGGCCTGGTAGTTAAAATTAGCCGTTGGGGTAGTTATGTAAATTACTGATGATTATATTATATTATATTTCACATATAAAAGATCTTTTTAACCGCCTATACATTTACTTATTATAATCTTTCTTATTGTCGGTTAAAAGTAATTCTCTCATATCTTCTTTCATCAGTCATTATCATAATTCACATACACCTTTCATCTTCTACCAGTACTACCAACAAATCCCACCATCATTTTCAAAATTTTCATTATGGCTTCCACAGTTGTTCTAGATTTTGTCCAACGTCACAATCAGTTAGCATTTTTGGAGAAGTCAGCGGATAATGCCTCATTTCATCAAGTAGTGGACTTTTTAAACAACTCCTACATCAGGTTTGCTTTGCTAGTCAATCCCACTATTTATGAAAATCAAATTTTACAGTTTTGGCAATCTGCTAAAATTAAAACTTCTGAAAATGGGAACAAAGAATTAAGGCCAAAGTGGATGGTAAACATTTGACTCTTACTGAGTCATCCATAAGAAGGCATCTTCATTTGGATGATTCTGATGGTATTAGTCAGTTACCAGATACTAAAATTTTTGAAAATTTACAAAGAATGGGGTATCATGCTGAGTCTAACAAACTCACTTTTCTGAAAAAGCATCTTACTCCACAATGGAGATTTTTGATTCACACAATCCTTCACTGTTTGAGCCAGAAGAAAACCTCTTGGGAGCAATTTAGTGGAAACATGGCTTCTGCTCTCATTTGCTTAGCTACAAACAGAAAATACAATTTTTCTAAATATATTTTTGAAGGGTTGATAAACAATGTGAAAAGTAAAACAAAGTTTTTGATGTATCCAAGATTTATTGGATGCATCATTGCAAAATTGAAACATTTGTTACTTCCCACAGACTCAATTTATGATACACCAAAACTTTCTCACAAAGTATTTTCAAATATGAGAATTGGTTTTAGAGGGGAAGAAATACCACTTTTTGATGAAATGTTACCACAACATCCAGAAGAACCAACACCATCAGCTGAAACACAATCATCTAGTTCTTCACATGGTTACATTTCACCAACACATCAAACAACACCAATACCATCTCCAGTACCATCACCAACATCACCAACATCATCACATCATGTATCACAACACCAATCACCTCAGACAATGCAAGAACTGAAAGACAAGGTGAAGTTCTTAGAAAATGCTCTTAAAAGTCAAAGCAAGAAGTTTTCTGAGATCAACATCAAATTGGTCAAGAGGGTAAAGAAATTGGAGGTGAAGTGAAGAAGTTGAAGGGTAAAAGATCTGCAAAGACTGTTTTATCTAGTTCTTCGAAGTCAGATGATGATATGATAGGTCACTCTTCCAAAAAGGGGAGGAAGGATAGTTCTGAAGATGAGGAAGAGGCTCAATTTGAATTCCATGATGGAACTCAAGTTTATGATGAAGAGCCTGTTGGAGCAGGGCAAGAGCCTGCTAGGCCAGAAGAAGAGCCTGCTAGGAGAGAAAGGCTATTGGCTATGGGGTACAAAGGGTCTGCTGAGAAAGTGTACAAGAGAAAGAGGGATTTAGTTGCTGATGAGCAATCTTCTGCTCCATCACAAGCACCAACTCCAAAGGATAAGGGCAAAGGCATTATGATTGAAGATGAGCCAAAATCCAAGAAGTTGAAAAGAACTCAGCAAATTCAGATGGCTTTAGGAGAAGAAGAGGCCAAAAGAGTTCATGAAGAAGAGCTAAGAGCTATTGAAGCTTCAAGAATGCTTCAAGTAATGAAAGAGCAGAAAGATGCTGAAGATGCTGCTCAGACTCTTCTTGACACTCAAATTGCTCAAGAGACCTTTGATGCACAGATGCTATGGATTATCAATAATGATCCAATTGTGAAAGGTCAAGCAGCAAATATAGTAAATGACAAGACACTCAATTCTGATGAGAAAACAGAAGCACTTGAATCTTTCATCAACAAGAAGTATAAAGAAGCAGCTTTGGCTGACATTTTTGAGAAGATGAAGGAAAGTCAGAAGAGAGGTTTCAAGGTAGGACAAGCTCAGAAAGATCAGGTGATTTTTATGAAAAGGTTTCTGAAGAATCAGGCAAATTGGACTGATTATCAACTAAAGAAGAAATCTGCTGATGAAATCTTCTTCCTGTATCTACAAGCCTACAAAAGTCTTTACTATAATGTTCCATCTGATGTACACCCCTCAATGAAGAAGAAGGATGCTCAGAAGAAAGAAGTAGCAAAATTGGACACAGAGCAAGTAAGTAAATTGTTGATTACTTTGCCTACAATCATACATGCTGATCCAATTAGCTGTAGACGACCTATTATTGATTGGGAGATCAACCATGATAGATTAGGAAAATCATGGAAAGTAACAAGGGTTGGGGGTCAGTTTGCTATCTTCAAGAATTTTGAAAATTTAGTTAGAGCATGTGACAGAGCAGACTTGGAAGAATTG
Source organism: Artemisia tridentata subsp. tridentata (assembly GCA_021014915.2). Taxonomy (NCBI): domain Eukaryota; kingdom Viridiplantae; phylum Streptophyta; class Magnoliopsida; order Asterales; family Asteraceae; genus Artemisia; species Artemisia tridentata. The sequence continues at coordinate 178,430,414 of CP139509.1, forward strand.
TGGAATCTAGTGCAGATTAGGCTAGACACAACTTCTAGTTCAGATGCTAAGGAACAGGAACTATGGGTAGAATTCAATAGGATGTTTGATCCTAAACCCAAAGATGTTCATTGGAAATTTCCCTATTATGATCCTTCAACAACTTGGGAATTTCTAAGCCATAGCAACATTCATCACCTTTTCACACAGAGTGGGATAGAACTCTTTATGTTGGCTGAGAAAGAGTATCCACTTAGTTATGAAGTGCTTAAAACCATGATCTCCAAGAGACTAAGGTGTGACAAAGATGATGAGAACTCAGAAATTGTTCAGAGTTTGCTAAGGAGCATATCTGAGCAATATGAAAGAAAAAGGAAGAACAGAGAATGAAGGTTTTTGGAAGAGTTCTCTCAAATCCTCAAGGTATGTATTTTATTCATCAGAAACTTGTGTATTTTAATGGAAATAACAAGTTTAGAGGAGGATTGTTGGGAATAAAATGATCAAAGTCAAAGAGCCTGCCAAAGATGTTGAAGAGCCTGCTAGTTGATTTTGAAGTGTATAAAGATGTTCTACCAGTACCTTCTGGGTAGAAGGTACTGCTGGTTGATGAAGAGCCTGCCAAGCTTATGTCAAGTCGATTAGATATTTTGTAATAGATATTTAGTTGAATTATTAGTCTTTGTACAAAGTTATACGTTATGTAGAAGTAGTGTAGTCCTCTGTGGTTCACAGAAGAATATGGCAGAGTTGTACATTGGTAGTTGTATTTAATTGTAGGCGCCAATATAGTCAAAGTATAGTTTTATATTCAAACCACTTGACACTCTTGTAATAAGATATCCTTATCTTATAAAAGGATATCTTAGTCACCACTTCATGCATGCATCTTTAACAACTAATAACCAAAACCAAACTATCTCTCAAGTAACTTAGTTACTTCAAATCACAAATCCTTTTTACAATCTTAGATTCAAGATTACTTTGTAATCCCGGTGATATTTAGATCATCCGTATTATTTCATCAATAATATTGAATCGTTTTGTGTTAACCAAATTTGTGTTCTTTGTTCATTGCATTCTCACGTTTACATAAACTCACCACCTTGTGTTCTTTTAAGTGTGTTGTAGTAGATTCCGCATGCTAAACACATTCAATACATAAATATCTCTCAAACACATTACTAAGGTTCATATCCCAAGTGTTTGAACTTCGAACAAAACGTTCCACACACACCTTATACACAAATGAATGAATGATTTACAAACTTTACTAAACTAACAACTTAAGTAACAAGATGACACTAAGTTGTAATACTTCTAGTCTTGATTGATAGAAGTATTCTTCTTTTGCACAAGGATGGTGGAAGCTTGGATCACTTGGAAACCAATGCTTAAGAATCTATGATCAAAGGATTTTGGAAAGGATTTGGAAAGAAAAGAGGAGATTTAGAACAGAAGGTTTGAGGTGCAAAAGGTGAGAAAAAGTCCATGGGAAAACCAGTATTTATAGGCAAAAACTGGACAGCTGGAGGAGCGTGCCGGCCCCCTTAAATAGGGGGCGGTCCCCTTAAAATTAAGGGGGCCGCCTTGTATATTTAAGGGGGCCGCCCCTTCAGACCGTTGCCCAGTTTTGTCTTTTTGTGGGGAAGGTTTTTCTGGAACATTTTTGGTTGAAAATTTGAATTCATATTTTTATAATAGATTAAACATATTTATTTAATACCAAAAATATTTTTCAAAAATATATAAAATGTTTTGACATTTTATAAAAAGTTTAGAGATTAAAAAAATGTTCCTTTGATCATATAATGCATTAAGCACTTGTTTATTCATACCTTAAGTGATTAAGTTGTAGAAATGAATATTTACAACTAAATACTTGTTTATTTGATAAGTTTATGTTTAATGAGTTTACATTTTGTGATTATCAAAACATAGAGATATGAATAAGTATGAATAATGTTTTTAGGCATTATTTATATCAACAGTAGACGAAATGAGAGGGTGTTGGGGGAAGCAAAGGACCCCAAGTTTCAGGAAAGCGCTCGGCTGGTGAAGGTGCTACCTCTCGGCCGACAAAGAAAAACAAAACCAATGTTGATACTCCCATCATAGAGTTGGATTCCTCCGGACCCATCTCGGATCCTGCTCCTCTCCGTTCTTTTCGTCTAGGCGGTTCCGCGGGGCAGCCGGAAGGAGAAGAGGGAGCGAGTAGCCAATTCGTCGCTGGTCAGGATGGTAAGTCGTGTGTCTTTCTCCCCTCTTTTTTCTCTTTTTTTTTATATTTATGCTTCGGCTGTTATCTTTTTAACAGGGAGTCCTTTGGTTTCTCACGGACGGGGGAAAGATAAAAGACATATGGAGGGTTTTGATGAGATGGGTGAAGATGAATTTACTTTCGGGGAAATTTTTGTGCCGAAGTGGACTGTAACAACGGATGCCCGTCTAACGGGTTCCTCCGTCTGCCGAGAGATGATGGCTCATTTGTCAACTCCCCTCGAGGAGCAGTACTTGGAAGGTTTAAGTGATGAAGATGCTTGTAATCGTGCTTGGATGCTACTTGGAAAGAATGCTGTTGCTTAATCTGACATCCTTATTCGGTTTGAAACTTTACTTGATCAGTTCAACAACCTTACTGTGGTTCATCAAAAGTGTGTCGGACGGGATCCGGAGGATTTAGAAAAATTGAAAGCTGAGCATGCCGATTGTGGTGTCACCATTCAAAGTTTGACTGACCGGGTTTCTGAGCTTGTGAAAGAGAAAGAAGGGTAGGGGAAATTCTCAAGTCTTTAGAGGCCGAATTGGCCAGAACCAAAGAGTTATTGGCTGAAGAGCAGAGGGATACTCGAGAGCTTAGGAAAGAAAGGGAGGATCTGGCTGTTCGAATGGGCAACACTGAGATCGAGCGTGTCCGAGTGGTTAAAGAGTTCCTGCCGGAAGTGGTCCGTCGTCTCCTCAGCAGCCATAAGTACAAGCAGTCGTTGGCTATTCCGTTAAATCTTGCATCGGATTCTGAGTTTATAGATGGTGTTGTCGTTGACTGTACTCCGGAACAGACCGCTGAGATTCTGGCCGACTTTGATAACGTGGACCTGGAGGCTGAGAAGAAATACAAGTCCTTGTTCGACCAACTTTTCATGACTGAGTACCCATACATTCAGAAAATCAGTAAAGCTTGCTACAAACCTCTGGCCGAGATCTTGAAGCTCCATTCGGATCCAGCTCCTGCCGAACCAACCGAACCTTCAGCAATTGATGGCTCTGCTGCCCGAAACGTTATATCCGAAGTTGATGACGTTGATGTTGGCGGTGGGAGTGGTGTAGCCGAAGGGACTGTGATGGTTCAAGGTCGTTTGGTTAGGATGGTTGAGGAAAATGTTGCTGAAAATGTTGAAGAAAATGTTGAAAATGCCGCGGGAAATATTGAAGAAAATGTCGAAGGAAATGCTGAGTCTTAAGTTAGTTTTTTGTGGGTCCGGACTGCCTCCATTTTGACTATGGGTATAGGCTTGTTCCGGATGCCTTGTGAAGCTTGTAATAATCCTCTTACCATTCGAGACCATACTTGTTGCTTGTTATGCGCCGTATGTGGCCGCTTTAAGTTGTCTTGTAATGGATATGATAAGTTTGGACATGTTCTATCGTAACTTTGTAGTCGTAATTTGCCTTGGTCGGAGGGTTATAGTTCCAGCCCTTTTGTTAATGATGATCCACATACTTTTGTTATGTCTACCTTATCGTGTATGTACGTCTCTCTTCTTCTTTTTTTGTATGTATATATCTTGCAGAATATGTTGTGTGACTATTTTGTTATTTTCCGTATCGTTTCGTTGAACGTACCTCGACCTCCCATTCGGCATTGAATATGTCCAATTCCTTTATCATTTTAAAGATTCAATGTTGCCGTCCTGGGCGAATACGCCTCGGCATATTCCTTTTCGTTTTAAGGATAAATCATTGCCGTTAGGGGCGAATACACGTCGGCACATTCCTTTTCGTTTTAAGGATTAATCATTGCCGTTAGGGGCGAATACGTCTCGGCACATTCCCTTTCGTTTTAAGGATTAATCATTTCCGCTAGGGGCGAATACGCCTCGGCACATTCCTTTTTGTTTTAAGGATTAATCATTGCCGTTAGGGGCGAATACGCCTCGGCACATTCCTTTTCATTTTAAGGATTAATCATTGCTGCTAGGGGCGAATACGCCTCGGCTAAATTTTGGCTGCGTGGGCCGAGTGGGGGTAGCTAATCCCCGCCGGAGCCATGCGAGTGCCTTGTGTTTGTTTGCAACAACATATGGGAAAACTTTCTCCTCTTCAATCCGGAGGAGAATATATAATATTTCATAACTAATTTGTTCACAATGGCTCATAGCATTACATGCTTGCTTCTTATAAAAAAACATTTCCTTAAATTAATTGCGTGCCATTTCCGGGGCACCTCTTCCTCATCCATAGTTTCCAGCTTGTACGAACCACACTGGTACGCTTCGGTTATCCGATATGGGCCTTCCCATTTTGAACCTAACTTACCCTGGTCCTCCACTCGACTTGCTTCATTCTTCCGATATACGAAATCTCCCGGCTTGAATGACATCGGTCTGACCCTTTAGTTGTAACACTTCTCCATCTTGGTCTTATGTCGAGCCTCTCTTATTGCGGCCTCTTCCTTCCTTTCCTGCAGCAAGTCCAAATTCAAGCGCATCTCTCGTTCGTTTAGTTCTTCTATTCGACGAGTATCGTCTTCATCGATCCCTTCTCGGATTACCATCGTTCGGTGTGTCGGCATGCCGATCTCTGCCGGTATGACCGCTTCGCTTTCGTAGGTCAAACTAAAAGGAGTTTCCCTGTTGCTCTGCTTGAGAGATGTTCGGTGGGCCCACAAAACGTTCAGCAGTTCGTCCACCCAGCCTTCTCTAGTTCGGCCTAATCTTGTCTTGATTCCCTCCAGTAGGCTTTTATTAGCTCTCTCGACCAACCCATGTGCTTGTGGGTGTGCCACATCTGTATTGATTTGCCGGATCTTAAATTTTTCACACCAATTTTTAAAGGGATTATCAACAAGCTGCTTTCCATTATCTGTAACTATGACACTTGGCAAGCCGAATCGACAGACTATGTTGTCCCAGACAAATCTTATCACATCCTTTCCTGTAACTCTAGCCAACGGCTTTGCTTCCATCCACTTTGTGAAATAGTCAATAGCCACTATGACAAACTTTATCCTTCCTGCGGCTTGTGGTAGTGGACCTAAGATGTCCATTCCCCATTGGTAGAATGGCCAAGGAGCCATGATTGGAGTTAAGGTTGTTTTTGTGAGCTTTGGCACTGGGGCATGTATCTGGCGCGAATCACATTTTTGGATCTCGTTACGGGCATCCCGGTGCATGGTGGGCCAGTAATATCCTTGCCGCATGGCTTTCGCGACCACCGACCTCAGCCCTGAGTGCATGCCGCGAGCTCCCATATGAATTTCCCAAATGACATAGTTTGCTTGTAACGGTCCGACACATCGTAGCATGGGAACCAAGTAAGCCTTCTTATAGAGTATTCCGTATTCCATTACGTACTGGCTTATCTTCATTCTCAAAGCACGAGCTTCATGTTGGTCTTCCGGCCATATCCCCTCTTCCAGACATCGGATGATGGGCGTCATCCAGTTCGGCCCCTCTTCCGCAACTATATCATTAATTTCCTTTCCTTCGGTCGATCTTTCCCTTAGCACTTCCACTAACACCTCCTTGGTCAGGTGATCAAAAGTTGTTGTAGCCAACTTACTAAGCACATCGGCCTTCTGGTTTTGACCTCTCGGAATATTTCGGATAGAAAAATGTTGGAACTTAGCAATGCATTCCTTCTCCTTAACTAGATATCGGATCATACTTTCATTACTTGCCACATAGTCCCCATTTATTTGATTCGACACTAACTTAGAGTCTACTCGCACTTCAATACACTGCACATGCATCTTTTCGGCCATGTGGAGTCCTGCTAAAAGGGCCTCGTATTCTGCTTCGTTGTTAGTGCTGTCAAAATCTAGTCGAAGGGCGTAAGTATACTTCGCACCGTCCGGACTTACTAATACGAGTCCTGCTCCGGAACCTTTGCTGTTCGATGCTCCATCGGTAAACAGTAGCCACTTACCTACTTTGTCCTTTTCAACTTTTACGGCCGGTTGGCTAAAGTATTGCTCTGAACTTTCCCCAATGGGAGTTTCCGAGAGAAAATCTGCTAAAACTTGGCCCTTGATTGCACTCCGGGGCTCATAGGTGATGTTGTACGCACCCAGTTCTACGAAATACTTGACCAGCTTCCCGGAAGTTTCGGCCTTGTTAAGTATCTGTTTGATTGGCTGATCGGTGATGACCTTGATCGGGTGTGCTTCAAAGTACCTTCGTAATCTTCTTGACATGTGCAATAGTGACAATGCTAGCTTTTCCATCGGGGCATAGTTTTTCTCGGCTTCATTGAGCGTCCTACTCACGTAGTACACCGGATGTTGCTTTCCCTTCCTTTCCGTCAAAAGGACCGCACTGACGGCTTCTTGAGCAGCCGCTAGGTACACGTAAAGTGTTTCCTTGGGTATGGGTGTGATCAAAGATGGGAGGTCGGCTATCAACTTCTTCATTTCTTGGAACGCGTTTTCCGCGTCTTCCATCCACCAATATTGTTCTTTATTTTCCTTAGTTATATTCTTCAGAGTTTCGAAGAATGGCAACGACCTTTCGGCTGATCGAGCCAAGAATCGGTTCAAGGCCGCCAACTTGCCGTTGAGGCTCTGCATTTCCTTCAGGGTCCTGGGGGATTTCATATCCATTAGGACTTTTGTCTTTTTTGGGTTGGCTCTGATCCATTCGGAAGTTACAATATACCCTAGAAACTTCCCTTCTTCCATCCCAAATGAGCATTTCTTGGGGTTCAACTTCATGTTAATCCTTCTCAAGTTATCAAACATTTCGGCAATATCAGCTAACATCTCGTTTTCCTCTCTGCTTTTGATGACCATGTCGTCTACGTAAGCCTCTAAATTTTGTCCTATCTGCGACCGGAAAGCGGTGTCCACCATGCGTTGATATGTTGCTCCGGCATTCTTCAATCCGAAGGGCATTTTGGTGTAACAGTACGTCCCTTGATCCATGTAAAAAGCTGTTTTTTTCTTCATCTTCCTTTGACATTTGGACCTGATGATATCCCTTGTATTCATCCAAGAAACACTTATACCTGAATCCCATGACTGATTCTATCTTTAGGTCGATCTCCGGCAAAGGGTAGTAATCCTTCGGACAGGCTGAGTTAATGTTTTTAAAGTCGATACGCATGCGCCAACTTCCATCACACTTTTTAACAAGGACCGGATTGGATATCCACGTTGGATACTTGACCGGACGGACGATGCCCGCCTTCAACCATTCCTCTACTTCTTTTGTCACGGCCAAACTTCTATCCGGAGCCAATACCCTGCGCTTTTGGCAAACCGGCTCTACTGAAGGGTTGGCGTTCAACGTATGCTCAATTATGCGTCGAGGGATCCCCGTCATGTCTGCCGGCGTCCAGGCGAAACATCCATGTTTTTCTTGAGAAGCGATCTAAGTTTTCTCTTGCACTCAGGCGACAAGCTTCCTCCGATAGTCACCAGCTGTTCCGGGTAAGCTGGGTTTACCATAACTTCTTCCGGGGCGTTCGCTTCCGTTACCTTTTCTGTTGGTTCTTCGTCTTGCCTACAAGAAGTCCTTTGAGATTCTTCCAACCTTCGGCATTCCGAAATGACTATTTGTCGAGCCTTCAAAGTTGCTATCCCCATGGGAGTAGGAAACTTCATCATAGCATGTATGGTCGAGGGAACCGCTCTTAGCATTTTCAACCCGGTCCTTCCCAGAATGACATTATATGGTGATGGGGCCCGGATGACAGTGAACTTCATGTTCGTCCTCCTATACAGCCCTCCATCTCCGAACGATACATCCAGCTCTAATTTTCCCAGAGGTTTAGTTACCTGTCCAGCGAACCCTAGCAGATCCGTCTGGGTTTGCTTCAGTCGAGATTTTATCTCCGGGCTTAGATTATCAAAGCAATGCTCAAACATGACCTCTACCGATGCTCCTTCATCCACAAATACCCTCCTCACCAAGTATCCTTCCATCATAGCTTCGATAATGAGAGGTTCGTCAGATATGTCTCCGGCTGGTATGGGAGGGAAAGTGATGGGAACATTCATCCATCCTTCTTCATGTTCTCTAGATTTACGTTTCTTCTGTTGCGTCCTTACACTGACCATGTTGATTATCTTGTCTTTGGCCGGGAGATCTCTCTTCGGCGCACCTTTCCCTCTTTGACGCACATCTTTGACCAAATGATTCAACTTCCCAGATTCTAGGGCCAGCTCTAGCTGCCTTTTCAATTGAAAACAATCGTTCGTGTAATGCCCCTTTTCTCCATGATAGTCGCAGTATCTATCCTGATGCCCTCTCTTCGGGGGATCCCGCATCGGCCTTGAAGGAGGCAAGCGTAGCTGCTGTTCGGTAGCTAGGATTTCTTTCGGTCGTTTTGTGAGTGAGTCAAGTGTTAGACGAGGAGCATGGTGATTCTGATAGTCATTACGTGCCGGTAGGTATGGTGCCGGGCGGTCTCTATACCGATACTGGGTCTGTCGATCTTTGTGGTGATACCCAGACCGTCCTTCGTTCCTGTTATCATTCCCTGACCCTCTGTATCCTCGGTCATCCTTCCGAAAGGGTCCCGTTGACACTTTCCTATATCAGTCATAGTTCTCTCCTCGCGGTAGTTTGGTACTGACAAATGCCTCTTCTGATCTCACAAAGTCATCTACACGGATCATCATCTCATCAACGGTTCTATGAACTTTATCAGCAAACCTCTTGGCCAACTCCGGGCATTTGCAGCCATTCATGAATGAGGAAATCCTCATAATTTTCGGAGCCCCTTGTATGAATCCTGTTTCTGTGGTCCACGTTTCCTTAAATTCGGGTAGTGTTTCGTTAGCCTTCCTTACAATCTTCATTATCTCGGTGGGGTCCTTAGTGCACACCTTGTGTAAGGAGAAACGGGTCTCAAATTGGGATCGGAGGTCCGCCCATTCGTCTATATTGCCGGGTGGGAGACGATCGAACCATCCTCGGGCTCTTCCGTCCAGGGTTTGTTGGAACATCCTGCACCATACAGGCATAGGCCATTCGGCTTGGCCTGCTGCTCCGGTGAACCGATTGAGATGATCTTGGGGGTCCGTCGACCCATCGTACAACTTGATGTGCGAAGGCATTTTATGCTCCGGCGCCGAAAACTCTATCAGCCGCCGTGTAAAGGGTGATTTCCTGATTTCCTTGAAAGGCTTTGCCAAATCTTCGTCTGTAACTTTGTCACCTGTTATGATTCCTTTCTTTTCCTTCACTACCTCGGTCCTTTCCTGGGCGTCTTCTTGGCCAAAGTCTAAACGTACCGGACGTACAGTGCTTTGCCTATTGTGCTCCTTGACCATGGACTTAAGAGCAGAGACATACTCTTCTATTTGCTCTCGGGTGATTGTAGGAGACTCGGTGTCTCCGCCTCCAGCACGGTTGACGGGAGGAGTTTCGACATTCCTTCCTCCCGAACCCTCTGGACGTTCGGAACCTGACATTCTATAGCCTTGGTAGATTGAATGCCGGTCCCACGGATGGCGCCAATGTTTAAGTATTTTTCTGCGGGTTAAGTAATTCTACCAAACGTCCCTCGGCCTTGAGGTCGTCAAGTCCTCCGGACAGCTGCTAAGAAAGTAAACGCGTTAGTCTCGCCCCGGGTGTTACCCCAGGACCAAACTCCGGCGTGAGAGTAAGTATCGGAAGGTAAGATAATAGGTATATTAGTGAGTTAAGTACTGTGTGTAAAAGGTAAGTTAACCTTGCTGTAGAAATTGGGGCTTTATATAGGAGACCCATTTTTGTCTCCATCAGATGCGTCCAAGTGTGATGGTGACCTTTTTGGGCGGTAACTGGGACTTTGCCCTATTTGGGTCTTTCTTCTGATCTGCCATGATTCCTGCAATTCTGTCCCATACTACTAATAGTGAGGTTGACTTTCTGATCTGGAGATAGCCGTTGGTCCGAACGGAGCGTGTGGGTCGTTCGGAAATGGGAGTTCGTTCGGATCGAACCTTTCGGAAACATACGTTCCAAGTTTTGACCTATTCTGGAGTTATTCATTTATCCGAACGACCTGTTTGGTTATTCGGCTAGGGCCAGTCGGCCATATACGCCGACACAAGGACAGCAAGGTTAAAGAGATCAAGCTTAAAATTATCACATAAAGAAATTTGAGCAAGTCAAAGCTAAAAAAAATTAAGAGAGAAGTGTGCATTACCTGTTAAGAGAAGATGAGGATGATATAGGAAAAAACTGATATTGGAGTAAAAAAGTTTGGCCAAGTAAATGATCATGAATGACTTTTTTTATTGCAAAACCAAATCTAAATAGTGGGACGGAGGGAGTATATTTTTGTAGAGATAATAGGGAAGGGGTGGGTGAGAAATGAATTACTTTATGGTTTTTCACTTATTGGGTAGAAGAAGATTGCACGTAATGGTCTCCAAAAAAAAATCAGCAAAAGCAAATAGTAGGTAACTATTTGATGCTGTAATGGCAATCTCTCAGAGCATCACAATGACCAAGTTGTGAAAAACTTTTAGTATTTAATAACTTATAATTATAAGAAAAGGTCTTTTGCAAACCACAGCTACAATGGTAAAGTCTTTTTTATTGCTTTGGTATGAATCAACAAATATAATAAAATAAAATTGTGAGAGAATGAAAAGCTTTTAGTAAAAGCATGAGGTTTACCAGGGGGTGTTTGTTATCACCTTTGGACTTAAACAAAAGGTTTGAAAGAAAATATTACCAGTATTGTTTTGTATATTACCCTTATTATTGTTGCCAGTCAATCTTAATTTTAAGAGGACGCGTGACAGCCTTCTAAGCCGTCAGATCTTGCTACTTTTAATCCTGACCACTTTAATTCAACTTTAGATATTAGTTGTAGATCTTGCATCAATGAATATCAACCGCAAGATTAAAAAGTAACTGCTGCCAACCGTCCCCCTTCTACTAAAAATAAAACACGTGTTACTTTATTGTAAGGTGCGTAACATACGAATATTTCGTTGCACAGATTTTAACTCCCACATGCAATTATATCCGATTAATCATTAGAAACTGTCAGAAACTGCTATATTAAATCTATATCAAACCTGACTTTGGTAGTAAGTTAACTAGGAAAATTGTTGATCAAGTTGAGCAACCTAGGAATAACATGATATCTCAAAGACTAGTAAGTGATTGACAAATGTTCAATAAAGCTTGTTATTATTGTGGCAGTTTTGAACACTTGCAACAAGATTGTCATAAGTATCAAAAACCTGTTTGGAACTATGCTAGGAGGGTAAATCACTAAAGTTTTTTTTAAAATACTCACCAAAATGCTAAGAGAAATATAGTTCCAAGAGCAGTTTTAATGAAATCTGGGTATGTATCAGTTAATACTGCTAAGAAAAATATTTCTAAAACAGCAGTATTAACTAATACTGATAAACAAGTTGATACTGCTCCCAGTAAGAGAACAGTGAATGGTGCTAAATCAAGGTTACAGTTTTCAAAAATGGCACATTCATCTGTAACTAGACCCATTCAAAGGAAAACATCATTTAGTGCTGCTAAGGCAAAAGTAGTAGTTACTACTGCTAAGCCAAAAGTAGTAACTAATACTGTTTGTGGGGATCATTTTTATGCTGTTAAGGCCTCAGCATGTTGGGTTTGGAAACCAAAAATAAAAGTTTTAGACCATGTTTCCAAACATGACAGTACATCAATTGTCCTAAAGAAATTTGATTATATTGATGCGCAAGACATATCCAAGTCAGTAATTGCTTGGGTCCCCAAGAGAGACTGATTTTCTTAATTTATGTGCATGGCAATCCACAGGTGGAGTTACAAGATCAAGGAGTTATTGACAGTAGATGCTCAAGGCACATGACTGAAAACATGTCACATCTTACAGATTTTGAGCCAATTGATGGAGGATATGTTGCCTTTGGAAGTAACCCCAAAGGAGGGAAAATCATGGGCAAAGGTACAATCAAAACTGGTAAATTAGATTTTGAGAATGTGTACTTTGTAAAAGAGCTTAAGTTTAACCTCTTTAGTGTCTCACAAATGTGTGACAAAAAGAACAGTGTTCTTTTTACTGACACTGAATGTTTTGTCTTGTCTTCTGACTTTAAGTTAACAGATGAAAGTCATGTTTTGCTTAAAGTTCCTAGAAAAAACAATATATACAGTGTTGATTTAGAGAACATGGTTCCCAAAGGAGGTTTGACATGTCTCGTTGCAAAGGCTACATATGATGAATCTAAGCTATGTCATAGAAGGCTTGGACACTTAAATTTCAAAACAATGAATAATTTGGTTAAGGGAAATCTTGTAAGAGGTTTACCTTCAAAAGTTTTTGAAATTGATGAAACCTGTATTGCTTGTCAGAAGGAAAAGCAACATAGAGCCTCTTGTAAGACCAAAACAGTGAATTCTATAAGTCAGCCTTTACATATGTTGCACATGGATTTATTTGGACCAACCTTTGTAAAAAGTTTGATGAAAAAGATGTATTGCCTAGTTGTCACTGATGATTTTAGCAGGTTTACTTGGGTTTTCTTATTAGCAACTAAGGATGAAACTAGTGGAATCCTTAAGTCTTTCATTATAAGGATAGAAAACCTAGTTAATCATAAGGTTAAGGTGATAAGATGTGACAATGGAACTGAATTTAAGAATAGGGATATAAATCAGTTTTGTGAGGTGAAGGGTATTATGAGACAATATAGTGTAGCTAGAACTCCTCAACAAAATGGTGTTGCTGAGAGGAGAAACAGGGCACTAATTGAGGCTGCTAGAACAATGTTAGCTGATTCTAAGCTACCAACTACTTTTTGGGCTGAAGCAGTTAATACTGTTTGTTATGTGGAAAATAGAAGTTTAATAGTTAAGCCTCATAACAAGACCCCTTATGAACTTTTACATGGTAGAGCACCAATGTTAAGCTTTTTAAGACCATTTGGGTGTCCTGTTACTATCCTTAATACCATAGATCACTTAGGCAAGTTTGATGGAAAGGCTGATGAAGGATTCTTTGTTGGATACTCACTGAATAGCAAAGCTTTTAGGGTGTTCAATAGTAGAACCAGGTTAGTGGAAGAGAATTGCATATTAGGTTTAGTGAGAGCACACTTAGTGTTGCAGGGAGTGGACCAAACTGGCTGTTTGATATTGATGCACTAACCAAAACAATGAATTATGAGCCAGTTATTGCAGGTACACAGTCTAATGATTTTGTAGGAACAAACACAAGTGAAAGTACAGGTCAAGTTAATAAGGTGACAGGACCTAGAAATGATTATGTCTTGCTACCTATATGGACTGCTGATCCACTTATCTCAACCAAAGTTCCAAAGAGTTCTGAAGAAGATGATCAAGATGAAGATCCAAAAGATGATAAAGAAGATGGTGTTAAGTCTTCAAGTGATAATGAAAAGCAGGATGATGGAGCTCCAACTGAATTTGGTGATCAAGTGAAGGATGATACGTTGAAACGTATCATCTAACAACAATTCGGCACTGTACAACTTATGGTTTGACTCGAGTGCTTTGTCTAAAAAACGAGGTTGATCACATCCGATTGCAAATCCATATCCACGAGGATTTGGTTTAACAGTTAGATTTCGAAGAGCTGTTACAGAATTACCCGCTTTATAAACAACGTTTTGAAAATCCTTGAGTTTGCCTTCCAATTCCATAATTTCTTCAAGATATGAATCGACACGTTTCCTTGAAGCTTCTTTGTGTTCTGAAAAATTTGCTTGACAAGTTGACAACTCTGTTTTGGTTTTAGAAATTTCCGTTTGGAGAGTGTCAACTTGTTGTTTAAAACCAAATATTTCTTCTTCCTTTTGTGAAATTATTTCATTCTTGGAAACGGTTAGTTCACGAATTTGATATTCCAAATTTTGCACTTTTACATATGACTCTTGGAATGCAGACTCAAAACTTTTCTCACGTTTTTCTTGGTTTTCAAATTGTGAAAGTTGTTGCTTGTAGCACTCAAGGTCCTTTGTTAACAGTGCAACTTTATCTTTCAAGTTTTTGTTAATGTCATTGCATTTGTCCATCTGGGATTTGTGTGCATTCAATTGTGATTGGGTGGCAAGCAATAAGGTCATGAGTTCTGAATCTGAATCTTGCATAGGATCATTTTGATCAAGATGTTCATGATTTTCATCATCAAAAGAATCATCAAATGAAACTACTGGGTCAATTTGATCATTATCAAAAGTAACCACTGTGCTTATTTGATCATTGTCTTGAGAGGAAAATGATAAATCATGTTCAGCAAAATTTTCTTGTGCAGATGTGGATGCAGATGGTGAAGCAATTTCATGTATTAAACAATCTGTGTCAGATACCTGAGATAAGCCATCCGTGTCATATACCGGGCCTGTCTCACTCATGTTTAACACTTGCATGTTGGCCATTAATGTCACAGCAGCATTTGCTTCGAGATCTTCCATTTCATCATCAGATAATGCGTTTGCCATGAAGTTGTTGTGTTCTTTCTCTGCCAAAGCACCACTGGCCTTTTCATCTTTGAGTGCGAGGAGAAGAGCTTCCTTATGGTATGCACTGCATATAGTTCTTGGTTTGGGGCATGCGTTTTCCATGTGACCATTACCCCCACAATTGTAGCAAGTGATGGAAGTATTAGCAATATCTTTCCCTTTGTCAGCAAACTGATTCCTTCTCTGAGAATTTCCCATACTGTTTCTACCACTTCCTGAGTTGAATCGTTGACCACCTGAATTCCCCATGTTTCCTGACCCAAACCTTCTTGAAGACCTATTCTGAATCTCTACTCTTCCATCATTAACGACTGCTTGATTTCTGGTATTCTATGAAGATCTCAAACGATTGTTTGTCTTGTTAGAGAATTTGCTGAATGCACGGGCGATCAATGCAAATCCTTCATTCAATGATTAAAAGGCATCATCTTCATCAGTGTCAACACTTGAGTACATGTTGTAGTCATTGTTGTCATATTGGACGAGTTGATTCTCAGAATATGAAGGAGGTGCTTCATAAGGAACAATTTGGTTTGACGGTTGAGGTGCAAAACCCGAGTGAGGTGGTGGTGATGGAATAAATTCCTGGTTTGGTGCAAAATGTGATTGAGCCATGAGAGCAAGTGAGTTTGGGGTAGGTGCTGGTGAGAATACTCCACGTGCAACTCTATCCTTATCAACTTCAGACTGATGTTGTTTAAGGTATTCATATAACAACCCATAAGATACGTCATTGATTTTCTTAGCTTGATGAACGAATGTGACGTATTTTTGCCAGTCTGGGCCGAGGCATCCCAAAAACTTGGAGTTGATAGCAATCTTTGGTAAGATTATATTGTGGCGATCCAGATCATTAATGATGTTGGTGAAACGATGATAGTATGATTCCAAGGATTCCTCAGGTTCAATCATGAAGTGTGTATATTCCATGTACAACTTTGATTCCAGATCCTCTTGATTCAGTTTAGTACCTTCTATAAGCAGATGTACGTGCTCCCACATGTCCTTGGCTATCTTCTGGGCATCAATACTCCTGAAGATAGGGTTGGGAATCCCTTGGAGTATATAAGACATAGCTAGCTCATTTGCCTCTTGTTGTAAGACTTGTTCTGCAGTTAGTTGAGCTAGAGGAGTGGGTGCTGTAGTTGCTTCTCTTGGAGGAACTTGAGTTGGATCACCAGGAATGGTTGTTGTAGGTGCTGGATATGGTCCATCAATGATGACTTTCTTCATATATTTCCCGTGACGTTTCCTGAGCTCAATGAAACGTAGAAAACGGATGGACCACTACACATAGTTACCAGGTGTGAGCATGGGTGGTGTGTCTTGAGAACCTGCTTCATGCCTTGATTGCTGACTACTTATGGCTTCACACATTTTGGTAAACCAGTGTGGTTCTCTGGAAGATGGTTGGTAGTTCTGCATAGGTTGTGGAAGAAGTTGTTGCTGCTGAGGGAATTGATGTTGATGCACGAACATTTGATGTTGCTGATACTGTGGTTGGTATGATGGTTGATATTGTTGCTGAGGATATTGTTGTTGAAATGGTTGTTGACGGTACTGTGACTGTTGTTGATTGTAGAAGTTGTAATTGTATGGTGGTTGAGACATCTTTGTGTTTTTGTTGATCGTTTAGATAATTAAGATGTGTGTTATGAGTTGTAATGTTTGGTTATGGTTAAGTGATGTTTTTGTCCAATTGCGAAAGTTACTGTTCACACCAATTGCGAAAAATACTGTTCACGCTGCCAATTGCGAAAGATCTCTCAATTACGAAAAGTCTGTCAATTGCGAAAAGTCTGTCAATTGCGAAAAGGCTGTCAATTGCGAAAAATTCAGATAATTGCGAAAAATCCCAAGAATTGCGAAAAATCCAACAATTGCGAAAAGAAATTTCTAATTGCGAAAGATCAAACAATTGCGAAAAATTATCTCAATTGCGATATTAAAGGCAATTGCGATAAGTTAATCAGAATTGCGAAAGATCTAGCAATTTCAAAAGATTTTCAAAATTACAATTTCTATCACTTTCTCAAATCTTATACAAGAAATGAGATTAAAAGCCGAGTCGAAGTATTTTCACAAGCTTATACAAGCAGGGAAAATACTGAGTTCCAATTGCGAAAAAATCCGAAGGCTGCTGAAGATTGCGAAAAACCCTTGAGAATTGCGAAAAACCCTCTTTGTCCACAATTGCGAAAAACCCTCTTTTCACCGACTTTTTCAGATCTAACGTTTACACCTAGAAAATGAAGATCTATTCGATTGTTTTTGGTTTTTAACATCTAATTTTACGAAAAATTATGAAGAGATTTGCAGCTTTAAACGTGAAAACCAAAAGGTGATGAAATTTCTACAATTAGCAACGAACAAAAAACAAGCGTTTTACAATTCAAATTTGAACAAAAACTGAATATCGAACGTATAATCTAATCTCAAATCACTATGATATCTTTTCACTTTACAAGCTAGAAGATAAGCGATTGAAATAAGATTTTTGATCGTATTTTTCACAAAACCACGTTAAACACTAAAACCAAACAAAAAACTTATCAAATAACGATTAAATCTACTCGATAACACAAATCCTAATAATCCTTAGGCGGATGATACCACTTAATTATTGGTCCCTAATAACGAAACAAACACTAGATCTATCTACTAATTAACCTCGTTAAACAACTGCAACTAACTACGTATAACACTAAACAACGATAGAACAATAAACAAATAATAACGAGAAGAGAAGAGAAGAAGAATAAGAGATTAGAGAAGAGAAGAAGGTTGATTTCAATTCATATGTTAATCACACAGAGCTTCCGCACAATACATGAAAACCAACAAATGAAATGAGTACCAAGCGCCTCTATTTATAGGCGTGGAGAGAGGCATGAGCTTAGGAATATCCTAAGCATATTCCATTCTAAGAAGATGCTAGAACTATGCTAATAAGATGCTAATTAGATTCCCTAAGGCACATGGGCTACTAATGTGCCTTGGGCTTTTACTAAACATATAGCCCATTACAATTTAAGCAACCAACTAATAAACTATGACTAAGACTTGAAATGTATTTAAAACGTGTTCCCAACAATTTCTGTTGGGTCCATCAATACCCAAGAATACTTAAAACAAGATTTGGACACAAATTAACTAAGTGTAAATTAAACCGAGAAAAATTCAAGTCACTGAGAGAACAGTCTCTCAGTGAGTCATCATCAGGATGCTTAAGGCGAATTCAAGAAGAAGGATTCACTACTCAGGAAGGCGGTACTCCCTGAGTAGGACTTAAGCCAAAGAAGAAGATGATGGTTCAGTGAGTGTTGGACAAGAACTCACTGAATCCTAGTCTCCTCAACAACATTAAGTGATTAAAGACTGAAGAACTCAATGCCTGAAAGAAAGGCGGGAAGATCTGGGAAGAGTTTAAGATAAGATCAAATCTTATCTTGTCAGGAAGAAACTTTCCCTAAGACGGCTAAAAGTCATGGAGTGTCAGACCAACCACTCCTAAAGACTTTATGGTCCATTCCCATTGGTTCTTGGAAATGACAATTACTGTTGTAATTGTCAGACACGCTTGCTTCAACAAGTTGTAGTTTTTTAATCACTTTTACTCTTTTATACTTGTGTATAAATAGGTTCAAAAGGAGAGAAGTTGTGTGTGTTTTGTACATTGAAAGCTTAGACTTTTGCAAAGCAACTTCTCTCCTACAAAGAGTAACGTATCCCTGAGATAACTCAGTGGGTCGAATAGTTACCACTCAAAGCAAAGCTTGAGTTTAGATAGGAGACACCACCATACCTTGTCTATTCAATCCCAAGTGTTTGTTCCGCAAAACACTTGGGTAATAGATTCTTTGATTCATTTCTAATAAGAATTTAAACATTGAAAAATACTTATGTGTTTTTACTTTTACGTTTCATTAATCTGTTAGAATTAATCATAACATTGTATTAGTCATAAACACGAATAGATTAACTTTCTAGTTAACTCTAAGCATGTTAAGGGAACAACAAGTGGTATCAGAGCCTCTGGTTTATAAAATCTTTCAAAACTAACCAAGAGTGCTTAAGGTTTTTAAAACCAAGATCCTACTATGGCTGATATTAATGTACCCCAGCTGGTCGATAAAAAGGGTGGCAGCTATTCTGCTGTTGCACCCAGACTAGAAGCTGGAAAGTTTATCAAATGGAAAAAACGTATGATTTGCTATTTAACTGGTATGGAACCTTACTACATCACCTGTATCAGGGATGGCCCATTTGTCCCTAAGACTGCTGCAGGACTAAATAAGCCTAAGGCACAATGGACCATTGATGAGAGGAGGGTGGTCAATCAAGACTAGCGCCTTAAAAGCATCCTTATATCTTGTCTTCCTGACGATATAATGGAATCAGTCATCAACTGTTTGACAGCCAAGCAAACTTGGGATGACTTGGTTAATAGCTTTGAGGGCCCCTCAGATACCAAGGAAAACAGGGTCATGGACCTGAAACTTGAGTATAATACTTTCAGGGCAAAAGACTCTGAAAGTCTCTCTCAGACTTATACCAGATACAAGACTTTGATAAACGAACTATCAAATGATGGTGTAGTATTATCTAAGCATGAGACAAATGTTGGCTTTGTCAACAGTCTCCCTGAGAAGTGGCTAAACTTCTTACAAGGCCTGAGGAATGCTAATCACATTCAGACTCTTGAGCTTCCTGAAATCTATGGGAAATTTGTCTATGAGGACAACTTGATCTCAAGGAGATATCCTGACTCAAAGGCTCTTGAGTCCAAAAAGGCCTTAACCTCCACACCCATATCAACTGCCTTTTATACTAATGGTGTTGTGCAGGACTTTCAAGAGGATTCTGAGGATGAAATTGATGAAAGAACTAGTGATGAGTACCTAAAAGATCTAAACTTGGAATTCCAAAAGAGGGCACACCTTGCTAGTTCAAAACGTTTCATCAAAAGAGACCAGTCCAACTTTTCAAAAGGAAAAGCAAATGAAACCACTGAATGCTTTAACTATGGTAAAAAGGATCATTTTGCTAGGGACTGCTATTCTAAAACTACCTCAGAACCTTCTTACAAATTTTCAGGAAATAGTTCCTCAGGAACTAACAAGTTTCAACCTAGAATGTTTCAGTCGACCCAACAATTTCAAAACAAGGGTCAAAAAGACTTTGAAGCAAAATATAGGAAAGCCAAGGCTAAACTTGCAATTCTTGAAACTAATCCTTCTATGTCTCAGGCTGCTCAAACACCCAAACCTGTTCAGGCAAAGAATAAGGTTTTAGTAGCTGAAGCTTATGACTGGGATGATGAAGAGGTCTCCTCAGATGAGGAAATTAGAGTGAGTGCACTGATGGCACTCTCTGAAGGTGATCAGGTGGCTGTTGGGAAAAGCCATGCAAGGAATGGAGAGTGGGTAAACATCACCATGAAGAAGGTAGACACTTTACTTTCTATGGATGATGATTCTGATTGGCAGTCCTACATAAATTATATTTGTGTAGATCTTAAATTTGTTGAGGAACAAAGGCTTAAAATGTGTTCAAAATATAACAACAAGGTGTCAGAATTAAATAAATGTAGAGATGAATTGCTTGTACTAAAGCAAGCCAAATTAGAAACAATAACTCTACAAATTCAGAACACTGAAATTTGGAAACAAAACCAAGCCCTACAAACTGAACTTAACAAAGAAAAGGCTATCATCCAAGGCTGGACCAAAAAGAACCCCAAGGTTTTTGACACTGTAGGATTAAGCTCTCAGAAAACCATTGGAATTGACCCTCTTATGGTTGATCCCAATGTGAGTCACAGTGAATTAACCTTTGTTCCAGCTGGCATATCTTTTGAGCAAGAAATGCTTCCCAAGTCTAATGACTGGATTGTCAGGGACAACCCAGTCAGTAAGTTACCAAACTTTGAGACTGGAAAGATGTTGCTTCCTGAAAGTCAGGCCTTGAAAAATATGCTTGGACTTACTGAACAACTTAGTAAGCTTGAACTCACTGAACAACTCAGTAATACTGAGTCTGTGAATGAGTCTGAATCAGAATCATACCCACCACTTCCTCCACTGAATACCCTTCAGGGTGCTGCACCAAAATTAGGCCTCCCACCAATGGTCTTCTCACCACACTCTCCAAAGGAGAGATCAGGAATGGGAACAACCATCCTGAAGAGACCAACCCTTGAAGTCTCAGTTAATACTGATGACTCATCAACTTCAGTCCCTTCTGAAGTAACAACCCAAAGCCCTGATTCAAAATTTGATCAGCTGGCTGAAATGGTCAGGAAGCTGGGAGAGAAGATTGCATCTTCTGAGAAACCTTCTCAATCCAAGAAGGAACAAAAACCAGCTTCCTCAAAGACCAAACCCAAACCCACAAAACCCCTGAAAAGATGTGAACTGTGTAACTATACCAATCATATCACTGATGATTGCTATAGAATTCTTTATTGCATGATTTGCAAAAAAGATGATCACAGGACCTCTGATCATAAAACACATACAGTCACATCAAACATGGCAAGTCTTAAAGCTCAGTCTTTAAACTATCCTTCTGATTCTAAACAGAAACAGAAACAAAAGGCAAAGCCTTTTGCACCTTGCCCTTACTGTGGGTTCAATGACCACCATCCTAAGGATTGTCAAATTGACTATTGTTGTGAAAATAGTGTAAGTTCCACTCATAACACCTCAGGACGTGATAAGGCCATTCAGGTCAGTAGAGGTATGACAAAGTCAGCCTCTCAGTTCACTGTGTCTACGTCAGCAATCAAATGCATAATATGTGGTAGCTCAGTCCACTCCACCACTGACCATAAATCACTTGAAAATGTTAATAAGACCCTCAAAGCTAAACCCTCCAAGAAGTGGAGTCCTAGAAAGAACTGACCCAGTTTACCATTTGTGCAGAAACATGCCAGGGACCCTGTTTGGCATCTTGATAGTGCATGTTCAAGGAGCATGACTGGTGTGAAGGAATATCTGCACAAGTATATGGATGAATCAGGACCCAAAGTGATATTTGCTGATAACTCATCATGTCTCACTGAAGGTTATGGTTCAGTAAACTGCAATGGTATAGTCTTTACTAGGATAGCTTATGTAAATGGTCTAAAATACAATTTGATAAGTGTCAGTCAACTATGTGATGCAAAATACATAGTTCAGTTTGATGATAAACAAGGAATCATCTTCAATGCGAATAAGAAAGTTGTCCTTATTGCACCAAGAAGACATGATGTTTATGTGTTAGACATGTCCAGTCTGACTCAGAATGGAACTTGTCTCTTTACCAAGGCCACTGATACTCTCAACTGGCTTTGGCATAAGAGACTCTCCCACCTGAACTTCAAAAACATAAACAACCTTGTAAAACAAAACAAGGTCCTTGGCTTACCATCTCTTGTGTTTTCAAAGGACAAACCATGCTCAGCTTGTGAAAAAGGTAAACATCACAGAGCATCTTTTAAAACCAAAACCAACTTTTCCATCAGGAACTGCCTTCATCTTCTCCATATGGATCTATTTGGACCAATTAGTCCTAGATCCATAAACCATGAGAAGTATACTCTGGTCATTGTGGATGAATACTCAAGATACACTTGGGTATACTTCCTGATCAAAAAGAGTCAGGCAGCTGAAACAATTATGTCCTTTGTCAGGAACATTGAAAATCAGAATGACATCAAAGTTAAACAGATTAGGACTGACAATGGATCAAAGTTCAAAAATTATGAACTTGAATGTTTCTGTGATGAGAAAGGCATTTCACAAAAAATTTCCTCACCCTACACACCTGAACAAAATGGGGTGGCTGAAAGGAAAAATAGAACACTCATTGAAGCAGCTAGGACAATGCTAAATAGATCAGTCCTTTCCAAACACTTTTGGACTGAAGCAGTAAAGACTGCCTGTTACACACAAAACAGATCCATCATTGTCAAGAGACATAGCAAAACTCCTTATGAGTTATTCAAGGGAAGAATCCCTGACATCAGCTACTTTCATGTCTTTGGGTGTCCTGTGTTTATTCATAATAACAAGGATCACTTAGGAAAATTTGATGCCAAAGCTGATGATGGATACTTCCTAGGATACTCCCTTGTCTCAAAGGCCTTCAGGGTGTTCAACACTAGGAGACAGCATGCTGAGGAAACATTTCATGTTACCTTTGATGAGAGCACTGATGCAATCAGTGTCTCTAACAACTCAGTAGAAGAAATAGGTATTGATGAATCATCAAGATACCCTCCTGATGAACATCATACTAATAATGGTCCTTCCACTCAGTACCATGTAAATGCTGACATCTCCTATTACATCATTCCCCACAACCTTCCTTACCCAACCATCACTGAGTTTATTGAAGCATAAAATACTGATAAATTCATTCAGTCAGTACAAAGTGCTCAGGTACTAAACAATCTCAGTAATGAGTCAACCCACTCAGACACTCAAGATGCTGAAGAACATCATGTGTCTAATCCTGATCCTACCCATCAGGCCTCTACAAGTTCTAATCAATTTCCAAGACCTCAGGACAGTTGGACTAGGTCTCAGGATATAGAACTTGTCAATATAATTGGTGAGCCTACTGAAGGCATGCTCACAAGAAGCATGGCTGCTGAACTGAGAGCAGCCTCAGCCAATGAATGCCTATTTGTGGACTTCATTTCCACAATTGAACCCAAAAGTGTTAAGGAAGCACTAAAACATCCAAGTTGGGTTCAAGCCATGAATGATGAACTGGAACAATTTGACAGAAATAAGGTAATGACCTTGGTCAAATGTCCTGAAGATGTTTCAGTCATTGGCATAAAATGGGTATTTAAAAACAAATCTGATGAAAATGGCATAGTCATTAAAAACAAAGCCAGACTTGTAGCCAAAGGCTATAATCAACAAAAAGGCATTGACTATGAAGAAACATTTGCACCAGTAGCAAGGATGGAAGCCATCAGGATCTTCCTTGATTTTGCTACATACATGAACTTCAAGGTGTACCAAATGGATGTTAAAAGTGCATTCTTAAATGGCTCACTGAAAGAAGAAGTTTATGTTCAGCAACCTCCTGGATTTGAAAGCCATGAGTTTCCTGACCATGTCTGCAAGCTTAACAAAGCCCTTTATGGACTAAAACAAGCTCCCAGGGCATGGTATGAGACTCTTTCAGCCTTCCTGATCCAAAACAAATTTTTCAGAGGCAAGATAGACAACACATTGTTTATTTACAAGACAAATAATGATGTCATACTTGTACAAGTGTATGTTGATGACATCATCTTTGGCTCAACAAATTATAAACTTTGCAAACAGTTTGAAAAACTAATGGCAAAGAAATTTGAAATGAGCATGATGGGAGAACTGACTTACTTCCTTGGTCTACAAATCAAGCAGACTGATAAAGGTACCTCTATCAGTCAAGAGAAGTATGTCAAAAGCCTACTAAAGAAGTATGAGCTCAGTGACTGTGCCTCAGTCAAGACTCCCATGGTACCCCCAAACAACCTTGGTCCTGATCTTACTAGAAAACCAGTGAATCAAACTCTTTTTAGAGGAATGATAGGATCACTAATGTATTTACTTGCATCAAGGCCTGATATCCAATTCTCAGTCTGCTTATGTGCCAGATATCAATCTGACCCAAGAGAGACTCATATCACTACTGTGAAAAGGATATTCAGGTACCTGAAAGGTACTCCAAACCTTGGATTATATTATCCAAAATGTTCAGGCCTTGATCTTAAAGGATACTCAAATTCTGACTATGCTGGATGCAACATGGACAGAAAAAGCACCTCAGGCTCTTGCCAAATTCTTGGTGGAAAACTAGTCTGTTGGAGTGCTAAGAAGCAACAATCAGTTGCCATGTCCTCAGCTGAAGCTGAATATGTTGCAGCAGCAAGTTGTTGTGCAAATGTACTCTAGATGAAAAGTTAACTCAGTGACTATGGAATTCAGTACAAGATGGTTCCCATCTTTTGTGATAACACAAGTGCAATTGCCATCTCAAATAACCCTGTTCTTCATCAGAGAACAAAACACATTGATATTAGATATCACTTCATCAGGGACCATGTCATGAATGGTGACATTGAATTACACTTCATTCCTACTGAATATCAGCTAGCTGATATATTCACCAAACCATTGGATGAACCAACTTTCACCAGACTGAAAGCTGAACTAGGAATGTTGGATATTGAGAATCAGTCCACTGATTGACTCCATCCAAATATGTGTAAATTCTGAATCCCTGACTCAATGTGTTCTTCAGTGAGAAAGGTCACTGAACTTCAGGAACTAAACCCAAGTTCCTGAACCCTTAATCCTCAGAAATTAAACCCAAGTTCCTGAATTCTTGGTCCTCAGGAACTAAACCCAAGTTCCTGAACCCTGAACCTCAGGAATTAGACCCAAATTCCTGATCACTAGAACCATCAGTGACTAAACCCAAGTCCTGACAATCAGGTTCACTGAATGAAAAGTCATTCAGGGTCCTCAAGAGACATTAAATACTGACTTAAATGCTCTAAGTATCTAGTTAATAAATGTCCGAGGTTGGTAACTGAACTCATATTTAATTTAAGAATATTTGTTCTTTTTGCCTTTCTGGCTTCCACCTCTGGGCCCCCACATTCCCACTTGGCATTAAATGCCTCTCCAATCACATTACAGATATGTGATGACTCATCTCTGCAAATTACACTTTTGTAGAACTGCTCAACTGTTCACCTTGACTGTTGCGCCAAACCAGGGAAAAGTGGAGTGTTGGCATTAAATGCGGATCCCAAAACATTTTATTCAAAACAGTTTCCAAAAATTCTTTTGAATAAATAAAATCCGCTTAATGCCTAAAATACCCTCCACTTCACTTCTCTATAAATACCCCAACCAAAATAACATCACACGCGTCTATTAGAAATTTTAAGCAAATTCTGCCCATTTTTTCTCAAAACTAATAGTGTGTGTGTTCTTAGCTTTAAGAAATCCCAACCATCTTTGTTACCCAGACTTACCAACAAATATGGCTTCTTCTCAAGCTGTGACATACGCCCCTAATGTGGATTTCACATTGGAGGGTGTAGACCTCACAAAGAACAACGTGGTGGGAAACTTTTCCTATCCACAAAAGTTCCATGCTTACAAGAATGTGATGAAATATCTTCAAAACTGTTTTCTTGCAAAAGCATTTACCAAAACCCCCTCAGTCATCTACCATGACTACTTGAGGGAATTCTGGTGTATTGCTGTGGCTACTAGCCCAAAAGACACCAAAGAATCCATCATCACTTTCACAGTGATGAATGGGAGAAGGACCCTCTCCCTGGGTTACAATGACTTCATCAAGGCCACTGGTCTTGATTTTGCTGAGGCTTTTGAGCCCAATCCTACTGACCAAGAGGTCAAAGCAGAGTTGATATTCTTAGGACCTCATGACCCAAAATGTCCTAAGGAATCCGCTGGAGCCTTATTAGAAAAGGCTCCAATTGTCAAAACCTGGTTCCACCCAGTCTGGAGGATCCTGATGACATTCGTCATTCAGGTCCTTGGGGGGAATAAATCCTCCACTGAGCAATTGAACTCATCACAATAATTGATGTTGTTCAGTCTCTTGAAGGGTAGAAAAATTGATATCGGAGGTATTATCTTCCGTGACCTTGTTGCTAAGCTCTCAGGAAAATCTAGGCAAAAACACTTGTCTTATCCTAGGTTTATTTCCTGTGTGCTTCAGGACCTTCTTGGTTCTGACTATGTGAGGCCTGACATCGTAGGTATGAAACCTGACGTCTTAGATAAGACCAATTTCACTAGTGGCATCACTGAGGTACAACCCATTGCCCTGACTAACTAAATGCTGGTGGTTATTCAGGGGGAGAACGCTGTTTCTCCAGTACCTTCACCTACAAAGAAGGTGAAGAAGACAAAGAAGGGTCAGTCCAGTAAGGTGGTTAGACCCAAACCACTCGCCACTGAGACTGATGCCGAAAACCAACTCAACCTTAAAAAGGGGTTGAATGTGGCCCAGACCTCTGAGACACCCACTACAGAGACCCTCCTGACCACAAAACAAAGGCCAATGGAGGGCACTGAGCAATCATCCTCAGTGTCCTCGGGCAAACCTTTTCCACATGTCTCTACTGACATATACAAGTTAGTAGGGTCAGGAACTACCACCCATTCACATTCCGATGAAGGAACTGACAAATCATAATCAGTTCCTGAGAGAGAAAAGGGTTCTAAATCCTCGGTGGGGCAGCACTACTCCACTGAGAAGGGGACCCATCACCAATCACATCCCGTTAACGTTCCTGAGCAATCACACTCAGGGTCTCAGGGAGTAAAGGTCCCTGAATCCCCAAAAGGGCAGTACAACCCTGATGGGAAGGGGGACCATCAACCATCACAATCAGTGCCTCATGATAGTTCTGAAAAACACCCGTCAGGACTTGAAGGCGCTCAGGGGGACAAAGACTCAGAGGGATATAAACCACCCGCTGATACGGAACCCATAACCACCTCAGGCGGATCCCTTCACTCAGGAACTGCCCCCAAAAGTCAGGTTGGGCAAACCCCCCTAGTTATTATGACTAGTCAGGCTGAGCAAACCTACTTAGTTATTATGACGGGGTCAGGACCTGGCCACAACAAAGGTGAGCCCTCTTTTGAGGGGGAGCCGGATACCCTGAAGGTTCCTTCTCTGGCTGATCTTGAAATCTTACTGAATGAAGAGTCAGAAGAGGAATTAGTGGATTTTGGTGATGAAGACGACGTTCTGGGTATTGAGGAGGAAATGGAGACTGAGATAAGCCCTCCTCAGCACCTTGAACTACAACCATCTTCTCCTCCCCCTGAGGATCAACAACCCAGCTCCCCCACATCATCATCATCATCAGGTGCTTCCTCTCCCGCCACTCCTCAGTGGTTGGCGAGATATGATAACGTTCTTCCATTGACTGAAAGACAACTGGTTAAATTCCTTCGCAAAGCCAACGAGGGTCTTTACACTGAACTTACGGAAGAACAGTGGAATCAGCACACTGAAGTGGCAGCCTCCTATGCCGACTTCAGGGCTTCTGTTGAAGAATCTCAGGATAAAGTGCTTCAGGTCGCCAAACTTACTGACAAACAACTTGGCGACCTGAGAGAAACCATTGATGAAATGGGTACTGAACAGCACAAGGAACTCTCCAACATTCTTAAGGGTATTGAATCTGTTCAGGAACAACTTGGAGATGATCCCATCCTGATCAAAAGACTGCACGAGTACATGGATACTCAGAAGTTCACCTCCAATTCCATCATTGAGCTTCTCAAGCTTGTTCAGGGGGTGGATTTCAAATCTATCAGGTCGCAACAAGATTCTATTCATCAGGCAGTCACTGATACCAAGGGGCACCTGGAAAGGATATCCTCAGCCTTTGATCAGCTCTCAACAAAACATAATGAGCTGATCGACCACTATACCTTCCATGTCACTGAACTTACCACAACCCAAAAGGCAATGGCGGCTGAAATTACCACCCTCAAGAATGAGTCATCAAAAACTAAAAAGATGGTCTCCAGTATCCTCACCATTCTTCAGGCCTCTCAAGTAGCTCCTCCTCCTCAGTGAGCAGGTACATCCACTGAAGTTCCAATACCTTCTGAGAGGGAGAAAAATGATGAACCTATCCCTGATCCTTCATCTGCTATCGTAGTTATCCCTGAAACTTCCACCAGTCAACCCCCTCCCACTTCCAAAGGGAAGAAAATTATGGTGACTGACAGCTCTCCTCCGAAACAATTTGTTCAAGCCTCAACTGAAAGGCAGGCAGATCCTGATGCACCATTCTATGTTGATTTGGATGGAGGAAAAAGGTTCTTTGGGACTCCTGATGAAGTGGCTGAAGTATTACATCAACAAGATCTCAGGAGGGCCCTAGAAAAGGACAAGGCACTCAACAGACCTTTAATTGTTGAGGTTGCCAAGGAGGAAATCAAGGAGTCTGATAAAGACATTCAGGGGGATGAATTCATCAGGCTACAAGCTGAACTTCTTCAAGAACACAATAAACAAGCCAAACTAAAAGAAGAAAGGAGGCAAAGAACCTATGAGAGGTATGTGTGGCACATGACCAAGACTAAAGGAGAGGGCACAATCACTGACATAACCATTCACCCCACCAAGCCCATAAGCATAACGGTTCACAAGGGACCAAGGAAGTCTGAGGTTAACCAGCCCATTAAATTCTCAGACTTTGGGCTAAGGGAATGGGATATGATGATGCCTATCCTGAGGAAGAAGACACAAAGCAAGATAGCCCCATCTCTTATCAAGTCCCTGAACGCAAAATATGAAGAACTTGAAAGGGTAGCTAAGAGCCTTGGGATTGATCATGAGAAGGCGCTTGCTTCTTAGGGACTGGCAATCCCTGAACCTACTCAGAAGTTCGGAAGGAAGAGAAAAGCAGTGGATCAGGAACCTGAACAATATATAGCTGCTTTACACTGCAACAGGATTTCCCCTGAAGGAGTCAAGTTCATTCCTAACCGTGTCATCAAGAAGCCTGAGTATGGTATCTTCTTCATTGATGAATTTGCACAGCCAGCCTTCCAAAGGGTAAGTGACATTGATCTGGTAGAAATGACAACTCTCCTCGCCTACAAACTGATGGCACTTAGAGTAAAGAGACCTGAAAACGAGAAACTGATGGTACTTAGAGTAAAGAGTCCTGAGAACGAGGAGTTTGTCAAGCTGTTGGACAAGATGATTAATGAAAGACCTGACAAGGAGGTGTTAGTGTCTAAGAAGGCGAAACTTGAACTCATGGGTTATGTACAAGAACCCTGAGTATTTTGTACTTAGTTAGTTAGGACTTGTAATGATATTAATAAGATGATGTTTTTATTATTTCAGTGTCCTTATTTACTTTCTAGTACATTCAGTATGAGCAGAAGTCATTAGCTCACTCATTACTGATCAGAACACTTAGGAATAATTTATATCCAAATAGGGGGAGATTGTTGGGTCCATCAGTACCCAAGAATACTTAAAACAAGATTTGGACACAAATTAACTAAGTGTAAATTAAACCGAGAACAATTCAAGTCACTGAGAGAACAGTCTCTCAGTGAGTCATCTTCAGGATGCTTAAGGCGAATTCAAGAAGAAGGATTCACTACTCAGGAAGACGGTACTCCCTGAGTAGGACTTAAGCCAAAGAAGAAGATGATGGTTCAGTGAGTGTTGGACAAGAACTC
The DNA here is from genome assembly GCA_021014915.2 of Artemisia tridentata subsp. tridentata. Taxonomy (NCBI): domain Eukaryota; kingdom Viridiplantae; phylum Streptophyta; class Magnoliopsida; order Asterales; family Asteraceae; genus Artemisia; species Artemisia tridentata. The sequence continues at coordinate 178,460,306 of CP139509.1, forward strand.
ACTGAACCCCAGTCTCCTCAACAACATTAAGTGATTAAAGACTGAAGAACTCAATGCCTGAAAGAAAGGCGGAAAGATCTGGGAAGAGTTTAAGATAAGATCAAATCTTATCTTGTCAGGAAGAAACTTTCCCTAAGACAGCTAAAAGTCATGGAGTGTCAGACCAACCACTCCTAAAGACTTTATAGTCCATTCCCATTGGTTCTTGGAAATGACAATTACTGTTGTAATTGTCAGACACGCTTGCTTCAACAAGTTGTAGTTTTTTAATCACTTTTACTCTTTTATACTTGTGTATAAATAGGTTCAAAAGGAGAGAAGTTGTGTGTGTTTTGTACATTGAAAGCTTAGACTTTTGCAAAGAAACTTCTCTCCTACAAAGAGTAACGTATCCCTGAGATAGCTCAGTGGGTCGAATAGTTACCACTCAAAGCAAAGCTTGAGTTTAGATAGGAGACACCACCATACCTTGTCTATTCAATCCCAAGTGTTTGTTCCGCAAAACACTTGGGTAATAGATTCTTTGATTCATTTCTAATAAGAATTTAAACATTGAAAAATACTTATGTTTTTTTACTTTTACGTTTCATTAATCTGTTAGAATTAATCATAACATTGTATTAGTCATAAACACGAATAGATTAACTTTCTAGTTAACTCTAAGCGTGTTAAGGGAACAACAATTTCTAATAAAGTTAATGTTGTTGGTGATGGAAACAACATTAATAGCATTACCAAAGATAAAACTGTTAATACTGCTGACAAGGATGGCATTGCTGATAATGAGGATGAATATCCATTTGATCCAAACATGCCTCATTTGGAAAATATATATGCAGATATTGATGATGAAGAAGTTGGTGTAGAGGCTGACATAAACAACATGGATGATACTATCCCTGTCAGTCCTATTCCAAGTACCAGAATTCACAAGGATCATCCTAAAGAGCAAGTAATTGGAGATATGAAATCTACTGTTCAAACAAGAAGAATGACCAAGGATTTAAAGGAACAAGGTTTCTTTGCTAGATCTCTTAAGCAGAGAAACAGTCACAAAGATCTTCAAAATTATTTATTTGCTTATTTCTTATCATAAGTAGAACCCAAGAATGCACATAAAGTATTACAGGATCCAAGCTGGGTGGAGGCTATGCAAGAGGAACTTTTGCAATTCAAGCTACAAGAAGTTTGGACTCTGGTTGATTTGCTTAATGGAAAAAGGGCAATTGGTACTAAATGGGTTTTCAGATGTAAGAAAGATGAAAGAGGTATTGTGGTGAGGAATAAAGCAAGATTAGTTGCTCAGGGATACACACAAGAAGAAGGGATTGACTATGATGAATTCTTTGCCCCAGTTGCAAGAATTGAAGCTATAAGGTTGTTCTTGGCTTATGCTTCATACAAAGATTTTGTGGTGTTTCAGATGGATGTAAAGAGTGCTTTTCTATATGGGAAAATTGAAGAAGAAGTATATGTCTCTCAACCACCTGGATTTGAAGATCCTGACTTTCCTAATAAGGTATACAAGGTGGAAAAAACACTTTATGGTTTACATCAAGCTCCCAGAGCTTGGTATGACACATTGTCAACATACCTGTTGGACAATGGTTTTTGTAGAGGGAAGATTGACAAGACCTTGTTTATCAGAAGACACAAAGATGATATTCTGCTAGTTCAAGTTTATGTTGATGATATTATTTTTGGATCAACAAATAAGGTGTTATGCATTGAGTTTGAGAAATTGATGCATGAAAGGTTTCAGATGAATTCTATGGGAGAAATCACATTATTCCTAGGATTGCAAGTGAAGCAGAAGGAATATGACATATTTATCAGCCAAGATAAGTATGTGGATGAGATCTTAAAGAAGTTTGGGTATATAGATGTCAAGGCAGCAAGCACACCCATGGTCACTGACAAGCCTTTGCTCAAGGATGAAGATGGTGAAGAAGTGGATGTTCATTTGTATTGATCAATGATTAGGTCTTTGATGTACCTTACTTCTTCAAGACCTGACATTATGTTTGCAGTGTGTGCATGTGCTAGATACAAAGTCACACCTAAAGTTTCACATCTTCATGCTGTGAAAAGAATTTTTAGGTACTTAAAAGGTCAACCTAAATTGGGCCTTTGGTATCCAAAAGATTCACCTTTTGATTTGGCAGCATACACTGATAGTGACTATGCTGGAGCAAGCTTGGATAGGAAATCTACAACAGGAGGTTGTCAATTCCTAGGGTGTAGATTGATCTCATGGCAGTGCAAGAAACAAACTGTGGTTGCTAATTCCACAACAGAAGCAGTACTATGTGCATAATTATAAATCCCGTTTATCATTCTAAAACAAAGCATATTGAGATAAGACACCATTTTATAAGAGATTGTAATGAAAAGAAGTTAATTCAAATGGTTAAAATTCATACTGATAATAATGTTGCATATTTGCTCACAAAAGCTTTTGATGTGGGTAGATTTCAATTTTTGATTGCCAGTATTGGAATGTTAAATCTTTAAAATCTCTTATCTCTTTATGTTTTTGTAAAGTTTTGTAAGGATTAGTACTGTTATTAGGTCAATACATTGTTTCTGCTGCTAAGTATAATTGATGCTGCTAGTTATACTTAGAACTGCTAGTTTCTGCTGCTAATTGTGTTTACAACTGCTAAGTACAAATGATGATATGATTATTGTGGATTGTGTTATTGTTTGTGGTTTGGTGTTTTTGGACTAATCTTTTGTAGGATAAGCTATAAAATGTGTTAGAGTGCTGATAATTAAGCTTTTTGGAGTGGAAACTGAGTTAGTGCTGCTAAGGGTTTCAAAACCACCAATAATTCACTTAATCAGTTTTTATAATTCCCAAACGCTCTCAAATCATAAACCCTAACTCAATTTATCAACAAATCGTAAAACCTCCAAATCCCAATTCAATCACAATGTCGTGTCTAACTTTTGCTGAAACTCACAATAACATTGCCTTTTTACAAAAAACCTAAGGAGTCTGAAGGATTTACAGAAGTCATTAATTTCTTGAATACAAACCCTATTAGGTATGCATTAACTGTAAGTCTTAATATATATATTTCACATATTCAACAGTTTTGGTCTACTGCTAAGGTCAAAGCATTGAATAATGAAGTACATATACATGCTCTTGTAGATGAGTAAAAGATACTCATAACTAAATCATTTGTTAGGAGAGCTCTTCGACTAGCAGATGAAGGAGGTGTTGAGAATCTTTCACACTCTACAATTTTTGAAAAACTTTCACTGATGGGATATGAAAAGGAAAATGAGTCTTAAAATATTTTTAAAGCAAACTTCTCTCCACAGTGGAAATTCTTGATACATACTGTCCTACAATAGTTTTGATTAAGGGTTTCAAAACCACCAATTATTCACTTAATCATTTTTTATAATTTTCAAATGCTCTCAAATCATAAACCCTAACTCAATTTATCATCAAATCGTAAAACCTCCAAATCCCAATTCAATCACAATGTCGTGTCTGACTTTTGCTGAAACTCACAATAACATTGCCTTTTTACAAAAACCTAAGGAGTCTGAAGGATTTACAGAAATCATTGATTTCTTGAATGCAAACGCTATTAGGTATGCATTAACTGTAAGCCCTACTATATATATTTCACATATTCAACAGTTTTGGTCTAATGCTAAGGTCAAAGCATTGAATAATGAAGTACAGATACATGCTTTTATAGATGGGCAAAAGATACTCATAACTGAATCATCTGTTAGGAGAGCTCTTCGACTAGCAGATGAAGGAGGTGTTGAGAATATTCCACACTCTACAATTTTTGAAAAACTTGCACTGATGGGATATGAGAGGGAAAATGATTATTTAAATTTTTTTAAAGCAAACTTCTCTAAACAGTGGAAATTCTTGATACATACTGTCCTACAATGTTTAAGCTCAAAAACAACTTCCTGGAATGAGTTTAGCAGTAATATGGCTTCTGCTATAATCTGCTTGGCACTAAAACAGAAGTTTAGTTTCTCAAAATTGATTTTTGACAGTATGATTAAGAACTTGGATAGTTCATCAAGCAAACATTACATATATCCAAGGTTTTTACAAGTGATTTTGAATGAGCAATTTAAAAAGAAGGTTGTTCACAAAAGAATTTTTACAGCACCTTCTCATTCTAAAAAGCTTTTTGCTAATATGAAAGGAAGTGGAAAAGATTTTTCTGGTACTGTCACACCATTGTTTGAAACAATGTTGGTGCAAAATCAAAATTCGGGTGAAGGCTCATACATCCCCACTGAGACCCATCACACACCCACTATTTTGCCATCTATCTCACAACCACAAAAGACCTATAAACGTAGGACTTCACATAAAAAGGGTACTCAGCTACCTCAGGCTGGTACTAGTATGGTTGCAGATGAGGCTACCCATAAGGAGAGGGGTGGTAGTTTAGAAAGGGTTGTCACTACTGCTGCTAGCTTAGATGCAGAGTAGGCCAGTGATAACATCACTAAGACCCAATCTAAGGCAAAATCTAATGGGTCAAGTTCTCATGAACTTGATTCAGTTGATGGAAACCCCAGGCACCAAGAAACCATGGGGGACACAGATGATCAAACTAGGTTTGATGCTGTGTTTAACTCACCCAGTGATCCACCTCTCGGGATAGGTAACACAATCCGAAGTGGTGAGGGTAGCATTGAACTCAAGGAATTGATGGCTACTTGTACCACTTTAAAACAACAGTTTCATGTGTTGATGCAAATAATGTTCTAAAAACGTTATTTATATCTTTCGATTACTTCACGTTTTGAGGATGACAAAATGTGAACTCACGTTACGTTAAAATTAACGTTAACAAGTTTTTAATCGGAAGATCCCGTTTCTACGCAAATCACTCTTGAACAAAGTTACAACTTGAACTAGTGATCAAAGAAGTGAATTCATGTTTTGAAAATTCACATTTTAAATAGGACAAAACATTTTTTCAAAAATACACATAACAAATTATTTTTGAAATATTAAGAAATGTTTCAATGGAAAAATAAGTTTGAAAATCACAACAGCTATTTTCCCCTCCAAAATCAGCTCCAACCTTCCCCAAATAAGTTTTCACCAGAAAAGACAAAATTTGGAGCGTCCTAGTCTACCACGGCTCCACGGTACCGTTAAATTTAACGAAGCCGTGGGTCATTTAATGGAGCCGTCCGTACCATTTTGAATTGTAACGTTCAGATTTTCTTTGCCTATAAATACCCACCTCTTTCATAGTTTTAGGCACCCTTCACACACAGAAAAATCCCTTAGTCAAATCCTCTCACACCTTTCACTTCTTAGGGTCAATTAGATTAGTTTTTCTTTGTTTCAAGAGTGATCCAATCATCCTTCAAGTGATCCTCTTCATACCTCTTCACTAGCAAGAGAAGAACCTAAGTATCCAAGTTGATACAAGGTGTTGTCATCCCTCTTCATTAGCAAGAGAAGAACTCAAGTAATCAAGAAGATACTAGAGTTATAGTTGATAGGTTTTTGTAACACTTGTTACAACCTTGTTGTGTCTTAGCATACATCAAGTTTATTTTCTTTTTGTGAGTGAGAGTGAAGATCAAGTGTGATCTATAGAGATAGTGAACATCTCTTGAAGCCATTGGGCTTGTGTGATTGATCAAGAAGATCAAGGGTCATTAGGTTAGTGTTAGTCGAGTAGAGTGAAGTGAGTGTTGATCATTGTGATCGTGTTGAGATCTTGGTGATCTCTTGAAGCCATTGGGCTTGTGTGTTTGGTCACGTAGACCTTGGTAGATTGGTGCTAGCTAAGATTAGCACTCGACATCTAGCTTAGTGTCGGTAATAGGATAAGCGACGTATACGGTTTTCTCCGCCTGAAGGGAGGTTGTTGATATAGTGTTTGAAACTCTCGAGTGTGGTACTCGGGGAGTGGAGTAGGGCGAAGAAGAGCTTCGTAGCCGAACCACTATAAATCCTCTGTCTCGGTTTGATCTTTCCAACTCTACTCTTTACTTTTATTTGTTATTATTACGTAGCTTAGTTTGTAGTTCATATTGGTGTTGATTGGTTACACATAGAGTTCGAATCAAAGTTTCCAATAACATACTTTTAAAACAAGATTTTTAAAAGAAGTTTTTAAACCGGTAAACTATTCAACCCCCCCTTCTAGTTTCCCACAATTGGTATCAGAGCCAGGTTAGTCAAGTTTTTAAAGTATATTGTATTTTAAAGCTTGAACCGATCAATGGATTCCGACAAATATCTAGAAGGGCAATCTATGCAAAGACCACCACTTTTCGAAACCGATTGTTTTATTTATTGGAAAACAAGATTCGAAACGTATGTGAAATCAAAAGACATTGATCTTTGGTATGTTATTACCGAGGGTGACTTTCAACCTATTCAAAAGAATCCGGAAACTAAAAATGATGAAATAGTTTCTTATGATAAACAAAGTGATGAACTAAAAAGGAAATTAGCCAAAAATAATGAGGCTAAAATGATGATTTATAATGCTTTGCCTAAAAAGGAGTTTGAAAGAATTTTCATGTGTAATACGGCAAAAGATATTTGGAAAACCTTGTTAGTCACTCACCAAGGTAATAACCAAGTCAAAGAGAACAAGATAGATCTTCTTGTTCAACAATATGAACAATTCTCCATTTCGGAGGATGAATCAATAGATAATGCTTTTGCTAGATTTAATACTATTATCACTAGTCTTAAAGCTCTTGATGAAGGTTATTCTAGTAAGAACTATGTTAGGAAGTTTCTTAGAGCTCTACATCCTAAATGGAGAGCAAAGGTTACCGCCATAGAAGAGTCAAAGGACTTGGCGGCATTGTCACTCGATGAACTTATAGGAAACTTGAAAGTTCACGAGATAATCATCAAGAAAGATTCCGACATTGTCAAAGGCAAAAGCGAGAGAGTTAGATCTCTAGCATTAAAAGCCAAGAAGGAGTCTAGTGATGAGGAATGTTCGAGTTCCGGTAGTGAAGATGAAGAGTACGCACTAGCCGTTAGGAACTTTAGAAAGTTCTTTAGGAGGAAAGGTAGATTTCCTAGATAATCTCGAGATGAGAAGAAGTCATCCCAAAGAAATCATGATGAAAGAAAAGGGACAAGTGATAGGAGATGCTTTAGATGCGGAGATCCTAATCACTTCATAGGAGAATGTCCTAAGCCACCAAAATCCAACAACCAAAGAGCCTTCGTAGGAGGTTCTTGGAGTGATAGCGGTGAAGAAGAAGAGAAGAAGCCTAACGATGAAACGTGCTTAATGGCTCAAGCTTCTAACGAGGTACACTCCGACTCTTCTTACTATAGTGATAATAATTCGTCAGTAGATGACAGTGAATTACATGACGAATACAACAAACTATGCGTAGTTAGTACTAAGATCTTAGGTAGAAACACAAAGCTAAAATTAAAATTAAAAGAACTAGAACTACAAGTCTTAGAACTAAATGATCAAGTCAAGAGACTTGAGAAAAACAAGGAAGTAGATTTAGGATGCGGGTCATGTATTAGTCTTCAAGTAGAAAATCAAAAACTTAAAGAAAATGCTTTAAGAATCATTAGGTTTGATGAAGGAACTAAAAAGCTTAATGATATACTTGAAAATATTAGATGTAGTGAACATGACCGTTCGGGTTTAGGATTTGACCCAAATCAGGCTTCTACAAGTAGTACTAAACAAGTAAAATTTGTAATGCCTGAAAAGTCCATGTCTGAAGGTGACGACACCATTAAAGATATAGACGGCACCACTAAATTTAGTGGTAACATGGTACCGTGTGATGCTAAGGACAAAACTGGGTCAATTCTGAAAAGTAACTTAAGTCCTAAACCAAGTCAAGTAGTTGTAAATAGAACTAGAGTGTCTACTCCAAGTAGAGAGGAAACCAAAGGCTTTAACAAACCATTGTCATCTCCCGAACATGGATTTGTAAAGCGTGACACTAGGTCAACTACTCCTCCACCTAGAAAGGTAAACTCTCCCAAACCTCGGTCTAGAACTCCTCTACCGAGAGGTAACTTTAGAAGACAAAATCATCCAAGTAACTTTCCCGTAACTTGGAATGATCGTCCACCACAAAGTTACTTACCATCGGAAATGTGTCCTCCATTCTCACATCCTAAACTAACGCAACAAATGCGTAGGATGTTTAACTCTAACAACTTTGGACCCATGAGATATTGGGGACCAGATGTTTGAACATTTGTTTTGCTAGGAAAACATGTGTGTTAATAAACTTTGGAGTATAACAAAAGGAGTATGACGCGTTATCAAGCATACCCGGTGACGCAATAGTCAAGTCGTGTCTTTCATGCTTAACATTCAACAAAGCTACCCTAGTCTTCTAGTTTTAAGAGCAAACACCTCAGGCACAGGTACGCTTTCTTAAAACACCCTTTGTTAGTAGTAATGTTTGGCATGAAATAGTGTAGTTAGAATCTAACATGGTAGGCACTATAACACAGAAACTCTATTCACATCTCATCATGCCAAATTCAACTTGTCCAGAAATGTTCGATGATCGCTTGAAGATCATGCGTGACAAGTTTGAATTAAGCATTGATGAGTGAATCAAGTTCCCTTCCTTGCACATATGTAATCTTGCCTAAATGAAGTATCCCTGTAAACTTATGTATACTATATGTATGAGATACATAGTTTAAGTAATAGTCTTTATTGACAATAACGCCCATATCCGCAAATGCGAAACTCACAAGAGACGAAGAAGGTGAGTGCACGGATATAACTAGGTTAGGGGCATAATAGGTAAAGTAGTTTACCTAACGGCAAGTAGGTCCATTATCATGAATAGTGTTGGCTTTGTGCCCACTTGTAAGAAGTATCCCAAAACTTCTTACATCAAAGTGTTTAATGTATCATACCATACATTAAAGATACTATACACTTGAGATTACGATATCTTGAGGAGATTGATGTAGAAAATGTTTCTATACCAACTCTGATAATGAGAGAGTTAATGTGGGTTGAAACATAATGAGTAATGTTTGTACCTTCATAGGTTGATTAACAAACATCTTGGTTCCCCAAGAAACAAACTACTCTTATTGTCACCACGACCGAAACCGAGTACGCAAGCGCCGGAAAGGCATGACAACAAACACTATAGATGAGACAACTCCCTGTGAAGAGTAGCAGTCAAGATGCCATTAGACTTGTCCGGGAACCCTATAGTTTGCTCATGAACGAAGCTCGTCGAAGTACGTCATCTCCCCGCGGAAAGACATCTCCTCCGTCATGATAACGTCGAAAGAGAAATCTTTTCTTTGAAAAGTATTTCTTCTCACCTTAACCTTTACATTCTCGTCAAATGACCTCTTAATACTCCATTGGAATTATTAATGTCATCTCTCACGTCTCATCATATGACTTTTCAAGTCATTCCTCATATCCCGCTCATGACTATTTCAATATTTCTATGGAAATATTAAAGTCATCCCTCGCGTCATACCTTATAACCTTTCATCCCCTCTTATGACTATTTGAATATTTCTCCGGAAATATTGAAGTCATCTCACACATCCATCTTATTCTCGTCTCATGACTCTTGAATATTTCACGGGAAATATCTAGTCATTCCTTGTGTCGCGTACTCCGACTAATTAAATATTTCATGGGAAATATTATAGTCATCCTCCTAAACACAACTCATAACTTCTATTTATTTCACGGGAAATACTAGAAGTAAATCCTCATCCAATGACATCTTAGTCAATTTCCTCGGAAACACTAAGGTCATTTCCGGTCATCCCATTTAATCATCTTTCGTCAAAAAGTTTATTAGGTATAAACTTTTTTTTCTCGTGTCAAAAAGTCTTACTAAATAAGTAAGATTAATCAGCCAAAAGTCAAAACAGAAGAAAAACTGGACCATCAGACATACGGCTCCACTAAAGAGCCACGGCTCCACTAATGTTTAGTGGAACCGTGGAGCCGTGCATCTGAAAAACGCGCCCAGTTACTCTTTTCTTCTGCACAAATTTTCCAAACACACAAAACCACTTCCACTTGCTGTCAAAATTGAACCATAACACCATAATTCAACTAAACTCTTGCAAATCAAGATTGAGGCATTGGAATCAACAAATCCTAATCACAACATCACTAATTGTAAGTAAATCACTCTTAATTTCATTTAAATTTGAGTCTAGGGTTTGTTTTTGAGTATAAATCCGAATTGGGGATTTTCAAAATTAGTTAAACCCTTGTGAAATTAAGACTAGGATTAGACAATGTAGTATTCACATGATTCCCTAAACCTAAGATTTCCAAAAACCCATTTATGTTGCAAAACCTAATCCGAAATTAATCACTAAATTCGGATTATGATTGATTATTTGTAATGGAATCATGTTTAGGATGATTAAAATTGGATTAGGAACGTTCTGCATTAAAGTTTTTGTTAGGAATATGAATATTCAGCAGAAGACTCGGTCACCCCGAGTACTTATTAGATCATCATAGCTAGTAGGATTATCAGTAATATTATTAGTAGTTTAGTTATTAATTAGTATTGTGGAGTGGGTCGGGTCATTACCCTCTGTCAGCTCGCTCCACAGTCCACTAGGGACATAATATGTAGTAGTATATATACCCCTTCCCACACATGGGAAGGGTTGGACCTTTTCAATCTAATATATCACAAGTTTCTTTCTCTCACTAAAGGCTCCCAAAACTCTCCTACTTCTCTCTAGAACTCTTACATATTTGATCCATATACAAGCCTCTCAAGAGTGTTTCTTGCTTAGTGAATACCCTACAATTGGTATCAAGAGCCATGGTTAGGTCCATGAGAGTTGGTATTCACGGATTTGTGTAGTTTGTGAGGTTTTTGGTTCGAATTTTTAGATATTTGTTTAGATACATTTATTTCATTTTGTGCTTTGTTTAGTTATTTAAAGTTGTTATAATTTGTACTTTCTAGCTTAGAAATAGTATAGGAGTAGTATTTAGTGCTTGGATTCACAGATTTAAGGTTCGTGTGGTGTTTGTGGGTGATTCGAGTGCTTTTCTTTCAAGAGTTCTTGGATGCGGTTTGTGTGGTTTGGACGTTCTTGAATGCGGTTTGTGTAGCATCGGGTACGCGGTTTGTCTTTATACTAGTTTAGGCAAAAGGACAAACGGCATTGATAGTGACAGGTTTGGAAGTTTGTGCCAACGCGGTTTGTCTCTACGGTGCGTACGCGGTTTGTGTCTACGCGGTTTGTACTTCCAGTGTGAACTCGGTTTGTCCCTAAGGCGTATACGCGGTTTGTGTCTACGCGGTTTGTATATCAAGTGTGAACTCGGTTTGTCTATTAGGTGCATACGCGGTTTGTGTCAACGCGGTTTGTATCTCCATTGTGAACTCGGTTTGTCTCTTGACACATACGCGGTTTGTATCTCCATTGTGAACTCGGTTTGTCTCTTAGGCGTATACGCGGTTTGTGTCTACGCGGTTTGTATATCAAGTGTGAACTCGGTTTGTCTATTAGGTGCATACGCGGTTTGTGTCAACGCGGTTTGTATCTCTAGTGTGAACTCGGTTTGTATCTCCATTGTGAACTCGGTTTGTCTCTTGGCACATACGCGGTTTGTATCTCCATTGTGAACTCGGTTTGTCTCTTAGGCGCATACGCGGTTTGTGTCTATGCTATTTGTCTAGGCGGTTTGTGTCTTGGTGATTTTAGAAATTCCCGCGAAAGATTCTATTTCTCGGTTAAATCACAAGATCTGTAAAATCCCGTAGTTACTATGGCTACCACATCAAGTGCATCATCAGATGACATTCAAGCTGCAGGGTCTGACACTCGTCCACCCATGCTAGATAGGACGGATTATGAGTCTTGGGCACAACGAATAAGACTTTACTGCTTGGGAAAAGATAATGGTGTTAACATTCTTAAGTCAATTGATGAAGGACCATATCAGATGGGTACCACCAAAGACGTTGTCACAACTGGTGAAGATGGGACTGTAACTTTGGGCATTGATAGACCTAGAAACTATAATGATCTTAATGAAGAAGAAAAGAAGAGGTATGATGCTGATATTAGAGCCTCAAACATAGTCATTCAAGGTCTTCCAAAGGATGTATACAAGCTCATCAATTTTAACACTGAAGCCAAGGCTGTGTGGGACAACGTTAAAATGCTATTGGCAGGGTCAGAACTCACAAAGGAAGATCGTAAGTCACAGCTGTATGATGAGTTCGAGCATTTCAAAATGAACCCAGGAGAGAATATCACAGATTACTATGTGAGATTTCATAAGTTGGTGAATGATATGAGGATGATCAGAATGACTATGCCCAATATCCAACTTAACTCAAAGTTTGTGAACAACATGACTCCTGAATGGGACAGATTTGTTACTGCCGTCAAACTCAACAAAGGTTTAAGGGAGACTAACTATGAACAGCTGTATGCTTACTTGCAACAGCATGAGAAGCATGCTGCCTATGATCGGGTGCTGAGAGAAAAGTTGAATCCTTCAACTACAAATGACCCACTGGCTTTCATGACAAATGTACAACCAACAATCCAATCATCATCCAATCCAAGCTATCACCAACTTCACTCACAAGTACCTGCTATGAGTTCACAACTTGACTCAGGCTACTCTCAGACCGACAAAATGATTGACAACCTCACCAATCAAGTATCTCTACTGGTTCAACAGTTTCAAGCATCACTCCCTCAGACCAACAATCAGTTAAGGAATTCTTCCAACCCACGCAATCTAGCAATGGTGGAGGATGGGAAAATTGTGGTTCAGAATGTGCAAGGGAGAGCTGGTAGAAACATGGGTCGAGGTTATGGGCAGAATAGAGCAGGGAATGCCAATCAGGGGCAAGGTAAACAGATCAAGTGTTATAATTGTGGGGGGCTTGGACACATTGCTAGAAACTGCAATCAACCTAAACGTCCTCAGAACTCAGATTACTTCAAAGACAAGATGCTGTTAATGCAAGCTCAAGAAAATGGAGCTGTATTGGATGAGGAAGAGTTATTGTTCTTGGCAGGAGATGGAGGAAATACGTTTGATGAAGATGTGGATGAGAAACCTGTTCAGGATCTAGCACTTAATGATCCTAACATCTTCAAGGCAGATGACTGTGATGCATTTGACTCTGATGTGGATGATGAACCTACTGCTCAAACAATCTTCATGGCTAACTTGTCTTCCCTGGCCTCATCTCGTCAAGCCGGCCCTTCTAATGCATCCGTGATATCTGAGGTACTAAAAATTTATGACACATATAATATTGTCGAGGGACAACAGATTCCCGAAGAAGTACATCAGGCAGTTGTTTCTGACTCAAGTGATGTTGATATGGAAAATAGCAATATTGTCTCATATGAACAGTATTTGAATAGCAACAACTCGCCTAATGTACCAAATGGTGAATCCATTGTCAATAATGATGTGTGTGCTGTGAGTAATGTATGTGCCTTAGATAATGCGGGTAATGTAGATAATGCATGTGTGTATCATGAGAACAAATTGCCTGTCCCTGATGATAACTTGATCACTAGACTAAACATCTATAAAGAACAAGTTGCTATGTATGAACAGCGTGCTAAGTTTGAGCTTAATGATCGTGAGCAGAAATTAGAATGTCAAATGAGTACACTTATTAAAGAGTCTAGAGTGCGAGAAGAAACATTAAAATTAGAGTTAAGTTCTTTGAAAAGTCAGCTAGAACAGTCTGTCATACAGAAACAAGAAGCACAAAAGTGTGTAACAACACTTAAGCAAGAATTCAAACAGAAAGAAACAACTCTTTTAAATGATTTCACTAGACTCAAGACGTTAAAAAATAAGCTTGAAGATAAGTTGTACACACAAAATCAAACCATACAAACTGCTCAAATGATTCATAAGCACAGAAAGTTGAGTGATAAGCACAGTAAAATCATGATAGGTGAACCTAAGTCAACCATCCTTAGGGACATGAAAGTACTCCAACCATCGCTATATGATGGTAATGTGATGCTTATGCCTATTCATGACCAACCTGAGCATATCTACACTGATGAAGAGGATGAGTTGAGTGATAAAACGAGGGAAAAAATGAATGAGAAAATGAGGGATCCCGAGTGCATAGCCAGACGAATAATAATCAAACCCCATGATTATTATGAAGAAAATCGTTTGACTGTGTTTGCTCCTCAAAAGAAGTTAACACCTGAGCAGATATTTTGGAAACAAGATAATGAAAAACTTAAGGTAGAAAAACTTAAGGCCAACACCCCCCTCATTAGAAAAGTTGCGTCCATAACGGTGTATCCTCCTAATACACCTAGGAATTTGGTGCCTTTGTCTCTTCCCACTGAATGCAAAACCTTTATTAGCTTATATGTGCTTTGGCAACTGTTTGCTGATTTCGATAAAACATGTAAGAAGAGAATCACACCCACTGGCATTACTGAGGGGGAAAGGTGTTTTGAACATGCAAAAAGGTGTTACTTAACTGAGGTCATGCCATTCTTTAAACTACTTAAAGAACACTTTGAAGGGTTGCAAACTGCCCTTAAAGCCAAAATAAATGAAATGAAAGTAGTGTTTAAAGATATGGAAAATGAGGTGAATGAACATGCAATAGAACTTAAAAGTCGAGAGATTGAAAGAAAAAACATACTCATTACTAACGACAACTTGATTGCTAAATGTATTGCACAAGATGTATTTTACACTGTCACTGATTCTGCATTGTCTGCTTGTCAATTTAATGAGTATGCTATTGCGTTAAATGTCACCCAGAATCGTGTTGTTGAGCTTGAGGGGGAGAATTTGAAATTGCTTGAAAAAATTCAAAATGATGACCATGATAACATGGTTAAACGTTTTTCGAAACTAGAAGTTGATTATCTGAACTTGCAACTTAAACATCAACACTTAGAAGAAAAATGCAAAATATCAAATGTCAAGACATCCACGGATGCTCCTGAGTTTGATACATATTTTGAATTAAGCAAACGTGATGAAACAATTCAAGCTCACACGAACACGATCCGACTGCTGAGGGCCCAAATTGCCCAATTGAAATCCAACAAGTGTGAAGTATATGGCACCAATAAACCTTCATCTTCAGATTCTCAGAATTTTCAATATCAAAACACCATAAATAAGTTACATTATGAAAATGAGTGTTATCGAGAAGAAAATTCAAAGGTTAAACAACATTTCAAAGAGTTATATGATTCTATTAAAGTTACAAGAAGCAATCATAATGATCAAATAACCTCTTTGACAAATGAAATTGAGAATCTTAAGGCTCGGGTGAAAGGTAAAATGCCATGCACCACTTGTAATTGTGATACACCAAAGGCTACTGATTGTAAAAAGTATGATGTTGATGTTGGGCGTATTCCGTTTAAGCTTAGAAATAACAGCCTTGCCCATCAAACATATCTAGATCATCTTAGAGAAGGTCTTGACACACTTCGTGAGGTAGTTGAAGAAGATAGGAATGATAAGCCACTTGATCAAGCAGTTGTCTATGCATGCAAACTCACGAAAAGGATTCAGGAAAACTTAGAATATGCCATAGGCTCAATTCCTAAGTTTAGAGGCCATAGAGATAGATTTGTTGCATCATCATCCAATGTTGTGAACAAGCATGTAGCCTTTGACCTACCACCCAAAACATCAGAACCCAACACATCATTATCAGGAAGGCATGTGACAGAAAAACAAACTAATGTTACCTTCGATGCTTCTACAGGAGTAAAAAGTGACACCCAAGCTAGCGGGTCAAGGTCTAGAGGAAATGAAAGAAAGGATATGACTGCGCCAGCTAAGAATGATCACTTGAAGAATGTAGAAGCCCAACCTAGGAACAATAAGTTTACAATGAGTAGGATGAATCGTGTTGATTCTAGTATCAAAAGTACTGTAATTAATTCGAATTCTAATGCTATCTGTAAAACTTGCGACAATTGTTTAATTTCTGCTAATCATGATGAATGTGTTGTGTCTTTCCTGATGTCTTCTGCATCATCCCATGTTAAGAATGGTAGGATAACTGAAGCATGCAAAAAGGTTTGGAAAGCAACAGGAAAAACATTTGCTAGCATAGGCTATCAATGGAGACCCACTGGAAGGAAATTCAATTTAGGAAAACAGAGACCGTTACCTAAAATGAATATGCATAAAATTGTGAAGAATAAGGAATGGAGACCAACTGGTAGAATCTTGCCTTTAGAATCACAATGCCTTCCATCTAGGTCTTGTCCTGTCTCAAGTTCTGTCTCTACAGTAAAGATAGTAGCATCTGTGAAATCTGTGGTTCCTGAATATGTGTGTGCTGACCAAATGGACCCCAATTGCACTTGGGGATCCACATTTTTCAGTTATCCATTGTTGTCTGGTTTCAAATGCAGGTCGTACAAATCGTCCTGTGGTATTTGGACTCAGGCTGCTCAAAACATATGACTGGAGATCGCTCACGGCTCAAGAACTTCGTGAAAAAGTTTATCGGGACAGTTAGATTTGGGAACGACCACTTTGGTGCTATTATGGGTTATGGAGATTATGTGTTTGGTAATAGTGTAATCTCAAGGGTATATTATGTGGAAGGACTAGGACACAATCTGTTTTCTGTGGGTCAATTTTGTGATTCAGATCTGGAAGTGGCTTTCAGAAAGCATACATGTTTCGTTAGAGAATTGGATGGTTTAGATCTCCTCAAGGGCAGTCGGGGCACCAATCTATACACCATCTCAATTGAAGAAATGTTGAAGTCCTCTCCAATATGCTTGCTTTCTAAAGCCTCTAAAACAAAATCATGGCTGTGGCATCGTCGTTTGAACCACTTGAACTTCGGTACCATAAATAATCTTTCCCGTAAAGATCTTGTTAGAGGGATGCCCAGACTGAAATATGAGAAAGATCATCTCTGCTCTGCATGTCAACTGGGTAAAAGCAAGAAACAAACCCACAAGCCTAAAACCGTCAACACCAACTTGGAAGTTCTTCACACCCTCCACATGGACTTGTGCGGTCCAATGAGAATACAAACCATAAATGGAAAGAAGTATGTTCTGGTGATAGTAGATGATTATTCTCGGTTCACATGGGTAAAGTTTTTGAGAACCAAGGACGAAACTCCAGAGGTTATCATTAAACTGATAAAACAGCTGCAAGTAAGGCTAGATAAAACTGTCAGAATCATCCGCACAGATAATGGTACTGAGTTTGTTAACCAACAACTCCGTAATTTCTATGAAAGTATTGGCATCACGCATCAGAAAAGTATCCCTCGCACGCCTCAACAGAACGGGGTGGTTGAACGAAGGAACCGTACTCTGGTGGAGGCTGCAAGAACTATGCTTATATTTTCAAAGACTCCGATGTTTCTTCGGGCAGAAGCTATTGCAACAGCATGTTACACTCAAAACCGATCCCTAATTCATCCGGTTCATGAGAAGACTCCCTTCGAGTTAATTCATAACAAGAAACCAGATCTTTCCTTTCTGCGTGTGTTTGGTGCACTCTGCTATCCAACTAACGATAGTCAAGACTTGGGAAAGTTAAGAGCTAAAGCAGATATAGGTATTTTCGTTGGATATGCACCTGACAGTAAAGGGTATCGAATCTACAATAAAAGAACCCGTAAAATCATGGAAACCATTCATGTTACGTTCGATGAGCTGAGTGAGCTACCTGTTTCAGGACAAATCAGTTCTGGACCCGATCTTCACCTTTTGTCTCCTGGACCCATTAGTTCAGGACTTGTACAGAATTCCACGCCTGCAGATTCTTATGTGCCACCTACATGTGAGGAGTTGAAAAAGTTATTCGATCCTATGTTTGATGAATACTTTGAGCCAACGAATGGAACCATCCCGAGTGAACCAGCAATAATTCCTATGAATGAGGTTCAAGCCCCACAAGGTTCAGAAGGTCCTGCAGCTTCAGTATCAGTCAGTCACAATGCTCCTGCTGCCAGTCAATCGCCTTCGTCATCAAACACTCAAACTACTCCAGTAATGCAAGAATCTTCAGATAATAATTCTTTGGAAGTTAATCCTTTTGCTCCTGTTGAAGAGGTTCCTTTTGAAAACATATTTGCTCCTGAACATTCATCAGACACATCCTTACCTGAGGAACACAGCACTGCTACGTCCGTTCATAACCATCAACCTCACGACCATCTCAGGAAATGGACCAGTGATCATCCAATCGACAACATCATAGGCAATCCTTCACGTCCAGTATCCACACGTAATCAACTAGCCACTGATGCACTATGGTGCTTCTTCAATTCCGTACTGTCTAAAGTCGAACCAAAAGATACCAAAGAAGCAATGACTAAAGATTGCTGGTTCCAGGCTATGCAGGATGAAATCCATGAATTTGATCGACTTGAAGTATGGGAATTAGTGCCTCCTCCGGAGCGTGCAATGATCATTGCTTTAAAGTGGATCTTCAAAGTGAAGCTTGACGAGTATGGTGATGTCTTAAAGAACAAGGCACGGCTAGTTGCTAAAGGGTTTAGACAAGAAGAGGGCATTGATTTTGAAGAATCGTTTGCTCCAGTTGCTAGAATTGAAGCTATAAGAATCTTCCTGGCAAATGCTGCCAGTCGTAATATGATAGTCTACCAGATGGATGTCAAAACGGCATTCTTGAATGGTGACTTGAAGGAAGAAGTTTATGTGAGTCAACCTGAAGGATTCGTGGATGCTGAACACCCTACTCATGTTTACCGCTTGAAGAAGGCTCTTTATGGGCTAAAACAGGCGCCAAGGGCATGGTACGATACATTGTCCAAGTTCCTCCTAGCAAACAGATTCTCCAAAGGTGTTGTTGATCCCACACTATTCACCAGGAAGTCAAGAAACCATCTACTGCTAGTTCAGATATATGTAGATGATATCATCTTTGCTTCAACAGATCCTAGTGAATGTGATAGTTTCTCAAAGGAGATGAATTCCAAATTCCAAATGTCCATGATGGGGCAAATGTCATTCTTCTTAGGATTACAAGTATCTCAAAGTCCCGGAGGCATATTCATCAATCAATCCAAATACGCCAACGAGATCTTGAAAAAGTTTGGATTCTATTCAAGTGAACCTGTTGACACTCCCATGGTTGATAGAACGAAGCTGGATGAAGATCCTTCAGGGATTTCAGTGGATATAACGCAATATCGAAGCATGATTGGATCTTTGATGTACATCACGGCTAGCAGACCAGATCTTCTGTTTGCTGTGTGTATGTGTGCTCGGTATCAATCCAGACCAACCAAGAAGCATGTTGAAGCAGTGAAAAGGATCTTCCGATATCTTCAAGGCACGGTTCATATGGGTCTCTGGTATCCTAAGGACACTGCAATGGAGTTAACGGCATACGCAGATGCTGATCATGCGGGATGTCAAGACACTCGTCGAAGTACGTCAGGAGGAGCTCAATTTTTAGGGGAAAAGTTGGTTAGTTGGTCTTCTAAGAAGCAGATGAGTACTTCCATATCATCTACTGAAGCTGAGTACATTGCTATGTCTGCTTGCTGTGCACAAATCCTTTGGATGCGATCACAACTTTCGGACTATGGATTCTCATACAACAAAATTCCCCTATATTGTGACAACAAAAGCGCCATTGCTCGTGGTTGTAACAATGTTCAGCACTCCAGGTCAAAACACATTGACATCAGGCATCACTTTATCAGGGAACAAGTAGAAAAAGGAATTGTGGAACTGTACTTCGTAAGGACAGAGTTTCAGTTAGCTGACATCTTCACCAAGGCCCTCCCAAGAGAAAGGTTTCAGTTTATTCTCCCACGCCTTGGCATGAAAAGCATGACTCCTGAAACCCTCAAGTGTCTTCAGGAAGAAAAGGAGGAGTAAAGGATTGTCTTCTTATATCCTTGTACATAGTTGTATATACATTAAATCAAAAAGAAAAATACAAAAATATAAAATCTATAAAAAACCATAAAAATCAAAAAATCAGAAAATACCAAAAATAGTCCTACCTAGGCATGTCTTCTGTTTATCGATAACATTTACGGATCTAGAAATGTCATTCAACAATGGCACAGATTCTTAAATGAAGCTCGAGCAGAAGTTATACTAATCAGTTAAAACATGTCTTAATGGCTTGCAGTTACTTCATACTGCAACCCGTGCTATACAATGAGGAAAGCATGTCACCAAAAAGACAGCTGTTCCTCCAACCGGGTGATGTTCACCTGGGCATGGATTACTTTATATCCATGATTCTCCGACTTGATGTACGTTTCAGTGCATCACTTCGTATATAAGAAGAGAAGTCTTCTTTTCATCAAGATTCTCTATCTTGTTAGATCCCTCAAGAGAGTCTTGATGTTACACAAGGTGGTAAAATGAACTAAATTTTCACAAATGTCCGTCGCTCAATTGAATGACTACAGCTCTTTTAATGGAAAACGGGTCATTAATTGAGGGGGAGCATATTTGTTCAAATTTCCGACACCTTGCCATATTTGTGCAAACATCAGCAGTGACACTCTCTCGTTGTTTCAAGGGGAGCATAGTATGCTCCAAAATCAGAATACATTTAAACCTGCCACATTTTCTCCCAAATTTTTCTAAATGTATTTAAATCAATTGGGATCACAAATCTCAAATGGTTTGAAATTTTTGATCGGGGGAGAGAATGTGATTTAAATAGGAAATTCTGATAAAATGTGATGATTTGGAAGTTAATGTAGGCTCTCCCGTATGCGCTAAACCATTTTGTATATCAAGGCACATATTGAGGGGGAGCAAAATGTTTTGGTCATATACGCAAGCTCTTCCATATGTGCGAAAATCTTTCTTATATCAATGCACATATTGAGGGGGAGCAAATGGTTTTAACAAAACAAAGGAGTTGGCATCTCATGTGACCGTGACTCAGAATTAACCAATGAATTGACGAAACTTGTCATCAATCGAAAGGATTCGTCTTGGCCGGGTAATAATTTCAAGCTGGTCTAACCAGTGATGTAAGCGTGTCTCGAAAAAGATGAATCTGAGTAGAGTGTACCATTTCGAGAAACTTTCTGTGGACTTGACCAGGCCGGGTAATAATTTCAAGCTAGTCTAACTAGTGATGTAAGCGTGTCTCGAATCGGTCTTGTTCACTGAAAGTAGATCAATTCAAAAAGTGCGAGCTCTACCTAACATGTGCAAATTTATAAAACTATCACTCGAGTACATGTTGAGGGGGAGCATTTGAAAAATATAAAACTCTCAAGTGTCTGCAAAAATGTGTTTTAAAATCATGAACACTTTGAGAGATTTTTCAAGGATTTGGTTTGGCAATCATGGATGAATATCAAAGACCGACCATTTTAATTAACGCATGGAGTTATAAGGATGGTTAGGTTAGGTTCAAAATTCCCATGATCCCGCCAGAGCCGGAGGGATCTACCCAAGGATAATCCACTAGTTAGTGTAGAAGTCCTTAGGTATGATTAAAAAGGAGAAAAGTGATTGAGGGAAGAGTGCCGTCTGAGATGGAGCTGACACTGGAACAAACCCAACAAGGTGTTAGTTATGAAGTCTCGGTAAGCACTGAAGGGGTTGAAGAATGAAAAAGAATTGTAAAGAGAAAGGGTGAAAAGAAATAGCCCTCCTTACAACTTAGGCAGAAACCGGGTCAATACATATGCTGTCAGAATCACTTAGTTGATTGCTGGCATTGAAGACAAAGTATCATGGACCCAGTGATACGCTGCACAACCCTCCCTAGCCACTCAAGGTCCCTCAAAGGATTCTTGTTTCAATTGTCACGGAGTTCAATACATTCCTATCGTCTCTCTCACTCCAAGTTAGATGATATTGAATAGGTGGCAGTTCTCTCCAGCCTCCGCTCACTAAATCAAAACGCACTATCGAGTCTAGAGCCCCGAGATACATAATAAGATCTCATAGGGACACGAATTATTTCTACACTGGTTGTTCAACATTAAGGACACCAGTTGTAATCTCATGAGTCCTACGCAGATCTTAGCAATCTGCCAGAACATTTATGAGGGAATTTACTTATGTAATTCTCAATGATTGAATGGAAATTCCTGCCAGGGTCAACATCAAGCAGCCCTGAAAGCAGGTCACTTCGGTAATTCCTCGTGGATTACGCTTAGTGGTCGTGGCGGTTTCAACCGGTCTACAGTCGTGGAGTGATCTCCAGCGACTCACCTAATCGTTGATTTACTACGGTAAAATCTTAAAAAGCCCTCTGTGGGTTTTCGATTAGGAACGGTCTTAGTAAGGATTAGAGAGAGTCTTCACACTATGCTGTTGACTATCTCGAAGTCCAAACTTGTTAGTACCGGTTGAATTATTGCTAACTGTCGTATGCAGGAATATCTGGCGGTTGTTGCTGTGGAACGCTGTAGCTGGTTGCTGTTGTAGCTGGTTGCAGAAAAGATGCCAATCCATCACCACATGTTCACACCACATCATCATCAAAGAAGTCATGATCGACCTAAAAGACCTTCAACACAGCTTCTGCTAACTCTGATGCTAAAGATCATGACCCCATATCGTGTGAGCATGTCGGCTCTAAGTATATTTCATCACATGGAGTATTACTACAGAAAGATGACTTGGAGACTCAAGTGGGATGATACGTTCACAGATTACTCAAAGTTCATCCAAGACAAAAGAGAAGTCATCTTCAGATCACTGATGTTTGCACAACAATCTATGACATTGAAGATTCAATGAGTACGAGCTATGATGTCAAGATCCAAGGAAGAAGTGCTGAAATTCAGAACATTACTTCTGGGGTGACCTCCCTTAGGGGGAGATTGTTAGGAATATGAATATTCAGCAGAAGACTCGGTCACCCCGAGTACTTATTAGATCATCATAGCTAGTAGGATTATCAGTAATATTATTAGTAGTTTAGTTATTAATTAGTATTGTGGAGTGGGTCGGGTCTTTACCCTCTGTCAGCTCGCTCCACAGTCCACTAGGGACATAATATGTAGTAGTATATATACCCCTTCCCACACATGGGAAGGGTTGGACCTTTTCAATCTAATATATCACAAGTTTCTTTCTCTCACTAAAGGCTCCCAAAACTCTCCTACTTCTCTCTAGAACTCTTACATATTCGATCCATATACAAGCCTCTCAAGAGTGTTTCTTGCTTAGTGAATACCCTACAGTTTTTCAATCTTAAAGCTTGTTGACACCATGTTGAGGCATTTGCCAAACACCCCAATTCAATAATGATGTGTGTGCTGTGAGTAATGTATGTGCCTTAGATAATGCGGGTAATGTAGATAATGCATGTGTGTATCATGAGAACAAATTGCCTGTCCCTGATGATAACTTGATCACTAGACTAAACATCTATAAAGAACAAGTTGCTATGTATGAACAGCGTGCTAAGTTTGAGCTTAATGATCGTGAGCAGAAATTAGAATGTCAAATGAGTACACTTATTAAAGAGTCTAGAGTGCGAGAAGAAACATTAAAATTAGAGTTAAGTTCTTTGAAAAGTCAGCTAGAACAGTCTGTCATACAGAAACAAGAAGCACAAAAGTGTGTAACAACACTTAAGCAAGAATTCAAACAGAAAGAAACAACTCTTTTAAATGATTTCACTAGACTCAAGACGTTAAAAAATAAGCTTGAAGATAAGTTGTACACACAAAATCAAACCATACAAACTGCTCAAATGATTCATAAGCACAGAAAGTTGAGTGATAAGCACAGTAAAATCATGATAGGTGAACCTAAGTCAACCATCCTTAGGGACATGAAAGTACTCCAACCATCGCTATATGATGGTAATGTGATGCTTATGCCTATTCATGACCAACCTGAGCATATCTACACTGATGAAGAGGATGAGTTGAGTGATAAAACGAGGGAAAAAATGAATGAGAAAATGAGGGATCCCGAGTGCATAGCCAGACGAATAATAATCAAACCCCATGATTATTATGAAGAAAATCGTTTGACTGTGTTTGCTCCTCAAAAGAAGTTAACACCTGAGCAGATATTTTGGAAACAAGATAATGAAAAACTTAAGGTAGAAAAACTTAAGGCCAACACCCCCCTCATTAGAAAAGTTGCGTCCATAACGGTGTATCCTCCTAATACACCTAGGAATTTGGTGCCTTTGTCTCTTCCCACTGAATGCAAAACCTTTATTAGCTTATATGTGCTTTGGCAACTGTTTGCTGATTTCGATAAAACATGTAAGAAGAGAATCACACCCACTGGCATTACTGAGGGGGAAAGGTGTTTTGAACATGCAAAAAGGTGTTACTTAACTGAGGTCATGCCATTCTTTAAACTACTTAAAGAACACTTTGAAGGGTTGCAAACTGCCCTTAAAGCCAAAATAAATGAAATGAAAGTAGTGTTTAAAGATATGGAAAATGAGGTGAATGAACATGCAATAGAACTTAAAAGTCGAGAGATTGAAAGAAAAAACATACTCATTACTAACGACAACTTGATTGCTAAATGTATTGCACAAGATGTATTTTACACTGTCACTGATTCTGCATTGTCTGCTTGTCAATTTAATGAGTATGCTATTGCGTTAAATGTCACCCAGAATCGTGTTGTTGAGCTTGAGGGGGAGAATTTGAAATTGCTTGAAAAAATTCAAAATGATGACCATGATAACATGGTTAAACGTTTTTTCGAAACTAGAAGTTGATTATCTGAACTTGCAACTTAAACATCAACACTTAGAAGAAAAATGCAAAATATCAAATGTCAAGACATCCACGGATGCTCCTGAGTTTGATACATATTTTGAATTAAGCAAACGTGATGAAACAATTCAAGCTCACACGAACACGATCCGACTGCTGAGGGCCCAAATTGCCCAATTGAAATCCAACAAGTGTGAAGTATATGGCACCAATAAACCTTCATCTTCAGATTCTCAGAATTTTCAATATCAAAACACCATAAATAAGTTACATTATGAAAATGAGTGTTATCGAGAAGAAAATTCAAAGGTTAAACAACATTTCAAAGAGTTATATGATTCTATTAAAGTTACAAGAAGCAATCATAATGATCAAATAACCTCTTTGACAAATGAAATTGAGAATCTTAAGGCTCGGGTGAAAGGTAAAATGCCATGCACCACTTGTAATTGTGATACACCAAAGGCTACTGATTGTAAAAAGTATGATGTTGATGTTGGGCGTATTCCGTTTAAGCTTAGAAATAACAGCCTTGCCCATCAAACATATCTAGATCATCTTAGAGAAGGTCTTGACACACTTCGTGAGGTAGTTGAAGAAGATAGGAATGATAAGCCACTTGATCAAGCAGTTGTCTATGCATGCAAACTCACGAAAAGGATTCAGGAAAACTTAGAATATGCCATAGGCTCAATTCCTAAGTTTAGAGGCCATAGAGATAGATTTGTTGCATCATCATCCAATGTTGTGAACAAGCATGTAGCCTTTGACCTACCACCCAAAACATCAGAACCCAACACATCATTATCAGGAAGGCATGTGACAGAAAAACAAACTAATGTTACCTTCGATGCTTCTACAGGAGTAAAAAGTGACACCCAAGCTAGCGGGTCAAGGTCTAGAGGAAATGAAAGAAAGGATATGACTGCGCCAGCTAAGAATGATCACTTGAAGAATGTAGAAGCCCAACCTAGGAACAATAAGTTTACAATGAGTAGGATGAATCGTGTTGATTCTAGTATCAAAAGTACTGTAATTAATTCGAATTCTAATGCTATCTGTAAAACTTGCGACAATTGTTTAATTTCTGCTAATCATGATGAATGTGTTGTGTCTTTCCTGATGTCTTCTGCATCATCCCATGTTAAGAATGGTAGGATAACTAAAGCATGCAAAAAGGTTTGGAAAGCAACAGGAAAAACATTTGCTAGCATAGGCTATCAATGGAGACCCACTGGAAGGAAATTCAATTTAGGAAAACAGAGACCGTTACCTAAAATGAATATGCATAAAATTGTGAAGAATAAGGAATGGAGACCAACTGGTAGAATCTTGCCTTTAGAATCACAATGCCTTCCATCTAGGTCTTGTCCTGTCTCAAGTTCTGTCTCTACAGTAAAGATAGTAGCATCTGTGAAATCTGTGGTTCCTGAATATGTGTGTGCTGACCAAATGGACCCCAATTGCACTTGGGGATCCACATTTTTCAGTTATCCATTGTTGTCTGGTTTCAAATGCAGGTCGTACAAATCGTCCTGTGGTATTTGGACTCAGGCTGCTCAAAACATATGACTGGAGATCGCTCACGGCTCAAGAACTTCGTGAAAAAGTTTATCGGGACAGTTAGATTTGGGAACGACCACTTTGGTGCTATTATGGGTTATGGAGATTATGTGTTTGGTAATAGTGTAATCTCAAGGGTATATTATGTGGAAGGACTAGGACACAATCTGTTTTCTGTGGGTCAATTTTGTGATTCAGATCTGGAAGTGGCTTTCAGAAAGCATACATGTTTCGTTAGAGAATTGGATGGTTTAGATCTCCTCAAGGGCAGTCGGGGCACCAATCTATACACCATCTCAATTGAAGAAATGTTGAAGTCCTCTCCAATATGCTTGCTTTCTAAAGCCTCTAAAACAAAATCATGGCTGTGGCATCGTCGTTTGAACCACTTGAACTTCGGTACCATAAATAATCTTTCCCGTAAAGATCTTGTTAGAGGGATGCCCAGACTGAAATATGAGAAAGATCATCTCTGCTCTGCATGTCAACTGGGTAAAAGCAAGAAACAAACCCACAAGCCTAAAACCGTCAACACCAACTTGGAAGTTCTTCACACCCTCCACATGGACTTGTGCGGTCCAATGAGAATACAAACCATAAATGGAAAGAAGTATGTTCTGGTGATAGTAGATGATTATTCTCGGTTCACATGGGTAAAGTTTTTGAGAACCAAGGACGAAACTCCAGAGGTTATCATTAAACTGATAAAACAGCTGCAAGTAAGGCTAGATAAAACTGTCAGAATCATCCGCACAGATAATGGTACTGAGTTTGTTAACCAACAACTCCGTAATTTCTATGAAAGTATTGGCATCACGCATCAGAAAAGTATCCCTCGCACGCCTCAACAGAACGGGGTGGTTGAACGAAGGAACCGTACTCTGGTGGAGGCTGCAAGAACTATGCTTATATTTTCAAAGACTCCGATGTTTCTTCGGGCAGAAGCTATTGCAACAGCATGTTACACTCAAAACCGATCCCTAATTCATCCGGTTCATGAGAAGACTCCCTTCGAGTTAATTCATAACAAGAAACCAGATCTTTCCTTTCTGCGTGTGTTTGGTGCACTCTGCTATCCAACTAACGATAGTCAAGACTTGGGAAAGTTAAGAGCTAAAGCAGATATAGGTATTTTCGTTGGATATGCACCTGACAGTAAAGGGTATCGAATCTACAATAAAAGAACCCGTAAAATCATGGAAACCATTCATGTTACGTTCGATGAGCTGAGTGAGCTACCTGTTTCAGGACAAATCAGTTCTGGACCCGATCTTCACCTTTTGTCTCCTGGACCCATTAGTTCAGGACTTGTACAGAATTCCACGCCTGCAGATTCTTATGTGCCACCTACATGTGAGGAGTTGAAAAAGTTATTCGATCCTATGTTTGATGAATACTTTGAGCCAACGAATGGAACCATCCCGAGTGAACCAGCAATAATTCCTATGAATGAGGTTCAAGCCCCACAAGGTTCAGAAGGTCCTGCAGCTTCAGTATCAGTCAGTCACAATGCTCCTGCTGCCAGTCAATCGCCTTCGTCATCAAACACTCAAACTACTCCAGTAATGCAAGAATCTTCAGATAATAATTCTTTGGAAGTTAATCCTTTTGCTCCTGTTGAAGAGGTTCCTTTTGAAAACATATTTGCTCCTGAACATTCATCAGACACATCCTTACCTGAGGAACACAGCACTGCTACGTCCGTTCATAACCATCAACCTCACGACCATCTCAGGAAATGGACCAGTGATCATCCAATCGACAACATCATAGGCAATCCTTCACGTCCAGTATCCACACGTAATCAACTAGCCACTGATGCACTATGGTGCTTCTTCAATTCCGTACTGTCTAAAGTCGAACCAAAAGATACCAAAGAAGCAATGACTAAAGATTGCTGGTTCCAGGCTATGCAGGATGAAATCCATGAATTTGATCGACTTGAAGTATGGGAATTAGTGCCTCCTCCGGAGCGTGCAATGATCATTGCTTTAAAGTGGATCTTCAAAGTGAAGCTTGACGAGTATGGTGATGTCTTAAAGAACAAGGCACGGCTAGTTGCTAAAGGGTTTAGACAAGAAGAGGGCATTGATTTTGAAGAATCGTTTGCTCCAGTTGCTAGAATTGAAGCTATAAGAATCTTCCTGGCAAATGCTGCCAGTCGTAATATGATAGTCTACCAGATGGATGTCAAAACGGCATTCTTGAATGGTGACTTGAAGGAAGAAGTTTATGTGAGTCAACCTGAAGGATTCGTGGATGCTGAACACCCTACTCATGTTTACCGCTTGAAGAAGGCTCTTTATGGGCTAAAACAGGCGCCAAGGGCATGGTACGATACATTGTCCAAGTTCCTCCTAGCAAACAGATTCTCCAAAGGTGTTGTTGATCCCACACTATTCACCAGGAAGTCAAGAAACCATCTACTGCTAGTTCAGATATATGTAGATGATATCATCTTTGCTTCAACAGATCCTAGTGAATGTGATAGTTTCTCAAAGGAGATGAATTCCAAATTCCAAATGTCCATGATGGGGCAAATGTCATTCTTCTTAGGATTACAAGTATCTCAAAGTCCCGGAGGCATATTCATCAATCAATCCAAATACGCCAACGAGATCTTGAAAAAGTTTGGATTCTATTCAAGTGAACCTGTTGACACTCCCATGGTTGATAGAACGAAGCTGGATGAAGATCCTTCAGGGATTTCAGTGGATATAACGCAATATCGAAGCATGATTGGATCTTTGATGTACATCACGGCTAGCAGACCAGATCTTCTGTTTGCTGTGTGTATGTGTGCTCGGTATCAATCCAGACCAACCAAGAAGCATGTTGAAGCAGTGAAAAGGATCTTCCGATATCTTCAAGGCACGGTTCATATGGGTCTCTGGTATCCTAAGGACACTGCAATGGAGTTAACGGCATACGCAGATGCTGATCATGCGGGATGTCAAGACACTCGTCGAAGTACGTCAGGAGGAGCTCAATTTTTAGGGGAAAAGTTGGTTAGTTGGTCTTCTAAGAAGCAGATGAGTACTTCCATATCATCTACTGAAGCTGAGTACATTGCTATGTCTGCTTGCTGTGCACAAATCCTTTGGATGCGATCACAACTTTCGGACTATGGATTCTCATACAACAAAATTCCCCTATATTGTGACAACAAAAGCGCCATTGCTCGTGGTTGTAACAATGTTCAGCACTCCAGGTCAAAACACATTGACATCAGGCATCACTTTATCAGGGAACAAGTAGAAAAAGGAATTGTGGAACTGTACTTCGTAAGGACAGAGTTTCAGTTAGCTGACATCTTCACCAAGGCCCTCCCAAGAGAAAGGTTTCAGTTTATTCTCCCACGCCTTGGCATGAAAAGCATGACTCCTGAAACCCTCAAGTGTCTTCAGGAAGAAAAGGAGGAGTAAAGGATTGTCTTCTTATATCCTTGTACATAGTTGTATATACATTAAATCAAAAAGAAAAATACAAAAATATAAAATCTATAAAAAACCATAAAAATCAAAAAATCAGAAAATACCAAAAATAGTCCTACCTAGGCATGTCTTCTGTTTATCGATAACATTTACGGATCTAGAAATGTCATTCAACAATGGCACAGATTCTTAAATGAAGCTCGAGCAGAAGTTATACTAATCAGTTAAAACATGTCTTAATGGCTTGCAGTTACTTCATACTGCAACCCGTGCTATACAATGAGGAAAGCATGTCGCCAAAAAGACAGCTGTTCCTCCAACCGGGTGATGTTCACCTGGGCATGGATTACTTTATATCCATGATTCTCCGACTTGATGTACGTTTCAGTGCATCACTTCGTATATAAGAAGAGAAGTCTTCTTTTCATCAAGATTCTCTATCTTGTTAGATCCCTCAAGAGAGTCTTGATGTTACACAAGGTGGTAAAATGAACTAAATTTTCACAAATGTCCGTCGCTCAATTGAATGACTACAGCTCTTTTAATGGAAAACGGGTCATTAATTGAGGGGGAGCATATTTGTTCAAATTTCCGACACCTTGCCATATTTGTGCAAACATCAGCAGTGACACTCTCTCGTTGTTTCAAGGGGAGCATAGTATGCTCCAAAATCAGAATACATTTAAACCTGCCACATTTTCTCCCAAATTTTTCTAAATGTATTTAAATCAATTGGGATCACAAATCTCAAATGGTTTGAAATTTTTGATCGGGGGAGAGAATGTGATTTAAATAGGAAATTCTGATAAAATGTGATGATTTGGAAGTTAATGTAGGCTCTCCCGTATGCGCTAAACCATTTTGTATATCAAGGCACATATTGAGGGGGAGCAAAATGTTTTGGTCATATACGCAAGCTCTTCCATATGTGCGAAAATCTTTCTTATATCAATGCACATATTGAGGGGGAGCAAATGGTTTTAACAAAACAAAGGAGTTGGCATCTCATGTGACCGTGACTCAGAATTAACCAATGAATTGACGAAACTTGTCATCAATCGAAAGGATTCGTCTTGGCCGGGTAATAATTTCAAGCTGGTCTAACCAGTGATGTAAGCGTGTCTCGAAAAAGATGAATCTGAGTAGAGTGTACCATTTCGAGAAACTTTCTGTGGACTTGACCAGGCCGGGTAATAATTTCAAGCTAGTCTAACTAGTGATGTAAGCGTGTCTCGAATCGGTCTTGTTCACTGAAAGTAGATCAATTCAAAAAGTGCGAGCTCTACCTAACATGTGCAAATTTATAAAACTATCACTCGAGTACATGTTGAGGGGGAGCATTTGAAAAATATAAAACTCTCAAGTGTCTGCAAAAATGTGTTTTAAAATCATGAACACTTTGAGAGATTTTTCAAGGATTTGGTTTGGCAATCATGGATGAATATCAAAGACCGACCATTTTAATTAACGCATGGAGTTATAAGGATGGTTAGGTTAGGTTCAAAATTCCCATGATCCCGCCAGAGCCGGAGGGATCTACCCAAGGATAATCCACTAGTTAGTGTAGAAGTCCTTAGGTATGATTAAAAAGGAGAAAAGTGATTGAGGGAAGAGTGCCGTCTGAGATGGAGCTGACACTGGAACAAACCCAACAAGGTGTTAGTTATGAAGTCTCGGTAAGCACTGAAGGGGTTGAAGAATGAAAAAGAATTGTAAAGAGAAAGGGTGAAAAGAAATAGCCCTCCTTACAACTTAGGCAGAAACCGGGTCAATACATATGCTGTCAGAATCACTTAGTTGATTGCTGGCATTGAAGACAAAGTATCATGGACCCAGTGATACGCTGCACAACCCTCCCTAGCCACTCAAGGTCCCTCAAAGGATTCTTGTTTCAATTGTCACGGAGTTCAATACATTCCTATCGTCTCTCTCACTCCAAGTTAGATGATATTGAATAGGTGGCAGTTCTCTCCAGCCTCCGCTCACTAAATCAAAACGCACTATCGAGTCTAGAGCCCCGAGATACATAATAAGATCTCATAGGGACACGAATTATTTCTACACTGGTTGTTCAACATTAAGGACACCAGTTGTAATCTCATGAGTCCTACGCAGATCTTAGCAATCTGCCAGAACATTTATGAGGGAATTTACTTATGTAATTCTCAATGATTGAATGGAAATTCCTGCCAGGGTCAACATCAAGCAGCCCTGAAAGCAGGTCACTTCGGTAATTCCTCGTGGATTACGCTTAGTGGTCGTGGCGGTTTCAACCGGTCTACAGTCGTGGAGTGATCTCCAGCGACTCACCTAATCGTTGATTTACTACGGTAAAATCTTAAAAAGCCCTCTGTGGGTTTTCGATTAGGAACGGTCTTAGTAAGGATTAGAGAGAGTCTTCACACTATGCTGTTGACTATCTCGAAGTCCAAACTTGTTAGTACCGGTTGAATTATTGCTAACTGTCGTATGCAGGAATATCTGGCGGTTGTTGCTGTGGAACGCTGTAGCTGGTTGCTGTTGTAGCTGGTTGCAGAAAAGATGCCAATCCATCACCACATGTTCACACCACATCATCATCAAAGAAGTCATGATCGACCTAAAAGACCTTCAACACAGCTTCTGCTAACTCTGATGCTAAAGATCATGACCCCATATCGTGTGAGCATGTCGGCTCTAAGTATATTTCATCACATGGAGTATTACTACAGAAAGATGACTTGGAGACTCAAGTGGGATGATACGTTCACAGATTACTCAAAGTTCATCCAAGACAAAAGAGAAGTCATCTTCAGATCACTGATGTTTGCACAACAATCTATGACATTGAAGATTCAATGAGTACGAGCTATGATGTCAAGATCCAAGGAAGAAGTGCTGAAATTCAGAACATTACTTCTGGGGTGACCTCCCTTAGGGGGAGATTGTTAGGAATATGAATATTCAGCAGAAGACTCGGTCACCCCGAGTACTTATTAGATCATCATAGCTAGTAGGATTATCAGTAATATTATTAGTAGTTTAGTTATTAATTAGTATTGTGGAGTGGGTCGGGTCTTTACCCTCTGTCAGCTCGCTCCACAGTCCACTAGGGACATAATATGTAGTAGTATATATACCCCTTCCCACACATGGGAAGGGTTGGACCTTTTCAATCTAATATATCACAAGTTTCTTTCTCTCACTAAAGGCTCCCAAAACTCTCCTACTTCTCTCTAGAACTCTTACATATTCGATCCATATACAAGCCTCTCAAGAGTGTTTCTTGCTTAGTGAATACCCTACAGTTTTTCAATCTTAAAGCTTGTTGACACCATGTTGAGGCATTTGCCAAACACCCCAATTCGATCATTTTTCTAAAAACGTCACAAGTCTAGGATCATGAAACCTTTTTCATACATTGTTGATGCAAATTAAAAACATTTTTGCATGCATACATGAACTCTCAAATATGGCTCGAAGTACATAATTGATATGTATTGTTCGACATATTTGATTGAGCAAAAGTGAAGTTAGGAGCATTTGGGTAATCTCTTTAGGATAATTTTAGAGTCGAGATTGCCGCACCTCCACATTGTTTGCATTTAGGCACACACACACTAGAAGTGTAATCATTAAAATGCAACGAACTAACATATACAAAAAAATTTTTTTTGTAGAAAAACAATGCCTCGAAATGATTATCAAGATACCAAACCCTACATTCTTAGCACTCTTGAAAATCTAAACATTCCCGATGAGCAAAGAGCTTATCTCGCTAAAGTCCAAAATCGATACATACACGAAGGGCGTGTAGTCGATGCACTCTATGTCACGACAGACAACATCAATGCCTGTTTCCCTTCTATCGAGTTCGATTGTTTATACAAAATAAACGATCAAGTCTGTCCTCGTTTTATTCTCGAGTTCTATAGTCGTGTCCGTACCTACACCGATCTTGACGGAAACGTCTTTCTTGATTTTTGGATTCGACACCAAAATATCATACTGTCTGTCACCGAGATTGGTCACATTCTCGGTATTCCCTCGTATGGTCAGTGTGCATTCACTAAAGACCATTCTCTAGAGTCTCTTTACTACAATCTTGAGAACGAAGGTGCTTATTGTACCGAAGTTCCCGACATTGAAGTAATTAAACAAGTAATCCAAATCCCTCGAGTCACCAACACGTATCAAAAACGTGATGGTTCCATTGTCTACCTCGACCCAAACAAAATATACCTCAAAGAGCTCCGTCCCGATATTAGAAATTGGGAACTTCTTTTGCGTGAGAACGCGTTAAGCCTTGCAGGAAACCGTGATCACGTTCCGGCAAGTCTTGCCCACATGCTCTACTGTCTTAGTATCGAGGAACCTTACAACCTCGCATACTACATGGTCAAACGGATGGCCAGTATTCATCGTCGTTCCGATGAGCTCATGCCATACGGCATGTTGCTTACTCGTTTATTCAGGTGGGTTATACAAACCTACCCATCTCTCAATGATGTCGACTATGTCCTAGTCAATCCGGTTATGAAACCTCTTGGTGGACCACGACGTCGCACAAAGCAACGTAAGGACAAAGGGTCCACACGTGGTCGTAAATCCACTTCCGATATTCCCCATTCATCCTCCTCCTTTAGTCACGAATCATCATCTGAACCCATGGATGAGGACGATGATGAGGTGAACGAAGAAGGAACGTCTAGTTCTCAAATCCCTTCTCCCGATACCTACTTTTGTAACCTTGATACCTCATCATTTCGACGTACAACCGACGTCGAAAACGGGATGGTCAACCTATCCTACATGATGAGAAGGCAAACTACAATGTACAATAGACAAGTGGAGATGCATGAGCAAACTGTCGGGGGTTTCAAGTCTATTGGGAAGGCGCTAAAAGGGATCAGGAGCAAGCTGAAGAAGTTGGGGAAGAAACGAGACTAGTTAGGATTAGCTTAAGTAGTACTATTAACTTAAGTATTATTAAGCTATTATAAATAAAGACATGGCATTAACTTGCTTGGAATGTTCCCTTCTTAACATTTTAACACTTCAACATGGTTAATTTTCTTGTTAATTAATCCTTATGTTGGTTTATCTTGCCTAAATCATGCATGTTAGCTTATTTTATTACATGCACTAGATGTTAAAAATGCTTGAATTCATGCATGCTTAATAGTTGCCTAAATACATAGATGATCACATGATCATGTTAGTTGCTAGTTGAAACTAGCTTTAGGAATTCTATGTGTTTAGTAATTTGAGGCTTTGAGATTTGCAGCCAATGGATTCCCCAGAAATTTCCCCATTTAGGCTGCCTAAAACCTGCAGACCTGGAAAGAAGGTCAAAAGAGCCCACGGCTCCATTAAATAGGCCACGGCTCCACTAAATTTAGTGGTGCCGTAGCACCTTTAATGGTGCCGTGCCTCTGGAAGACGAAAACTGCTATTCTCTTCCACTTTTTGACTATCTTTTCCAGAAAATCTGCAACCAAAACCAGATTCCCATGCACCCAAATCCCCAAATCTAACATTTCAAACTTGCATGCTTATGTTTTGGCTATTTAAGCTAACATTATGCATTGCCATCCTTAAACCCATCCTTACACCTTCACACTCACCATATCACCATCATGGGATCAAGGGTATTCAAGAAGCAAAAATTCTACATCAAACCAACAAATGAAACCACTCAAATTGATCAATGGATCAAGAGTACTCACACATCACAAATCTCACCAAACACCAAAGAGACAATTTTCATTGATCTCACCTTGGATGATGATGATGATACACACACACCCATAACCTCAACCAAATCATCATCTTCTTTCACTACACCCCATGCTCCTTCCAAGGCAACATCAACCAAACCAACATCCTCATCCTCCACAACCTTTAGAACCAACACACCTTTAACATTCACCCCATCATCTTCACCATCACCACAACCTTTAGCCGTCACACTAGCCCTATCACCCATATCACCTTTTGAACTTACCACCAACACATCATCATCTTCCCTATCACCATCACCTCAACCTTTAATGGGTCATCCCATCCTTTATCCCCTACAACCACACACCTTGAGTTGTGCTTGTTGTCACCACAACCAACTCCTTATCATGGGCCTTAGAGATGAATTGAGTCTTCAATTCTCCTACCTTGAACAGCTCCTCACACCACCACAAGGACCCATCATTTTACCACCTCCACCACCACATAGCCCAACCAACTAAACATAGTCATGTTTAGTCTTTCCCAATAAATACCTAGGAACCCTTTTGAAGTTGGAAGCAAATCTAGAAGCCTCATGTTACTTTAGAAGTTTATGTGTCTTCTTGTTAGTTTAATTTGCTTTCCTAATGTAGTCATACTTATGTATGACATTTAATTTATGTTTATGTAATGGGCTTTTCATTTTGGCTACTTAGCCATAATCCTTTTATTATGGTTAGATATTTGTCTTATGTGCTACTTGTTAGATATTGTATATTTGTCGTCTAACTTTGTTTTGTAGCACGATCCATTGCTCGATTCCTTTGTGTTCTCCAAATGAGGGGGAGTACACATCAAGGGGGAGCCTTAACCACCTTTTTGATTTGACAAAAAGGGGGAGAAATGGGAGTAAACTCATTAAAAACTTGTTAAAACTAATTTTAACCTAAAATGAGTTTATATTTTGTCATCATCAAAAAGGGGGAGATTGTTGATGCAAATAATGTTCTAAAAACGTTATCTATATCTTTCGATTACTTCACGTTTTGAGGATGACAAAATGTGAACTCACGTTACGTTAAAATTAACGTTAACAAGTTTTTAATCGAAAGATCCCGTTTCTACGCAAATCACTCTTGAACAAAGTTACAACTTGAACTAGTGATCAAAGAAGTGAATTCATGTTTTGAAAATTCACATTTTAAATGGGACAAAACATTTTTTCAAAAATACAAATGACAAATTATTTTTGAAATATTAAGAAATGTTTTAATGGAAAAATAAGTTTGAAAATCACAACAGCTATTTTTCCCCCCAAAATCAGCTCCAACCTTCCCCAAATAAGTTTTCACCAGAAAAGACAAAATTTGGAGCGTCCTAGTCTACCACGGCTCCACGGTACCGTTAAATTTAACGGAGTCGTGGGTCATTTAATGGAGCCGTCCGTACCATTTTGAATTGTAACGTTCAGATTTTCTTTGCCTATAAATACCCACCTCTTTCACAGTTTTAGGCACCCTTCACACACAGAAAAATCCCTTAGTCAAATCCTCTCACACCTTTCACTTCTTAGGGTCAATTAGATTAGTTTTTCTTTGTTTCAAGAGTGATCCAATCATCCTTCAAGTGATCCTCTTCATACCTCTTCACTAGCAAGAGAAGAACACAAGTATCCAAGTTGATACAAGGTGTTGTCATCCCTCTTCATTAGCAAGAGAAGAACTCAAGTAATCAAGAAGATAATAGAGTTATAGTTGATAGGTTTTTGTAACACTTGTTACAACCTTGTTGTGTCTTAGCATACATCAAGTTTATTTTCTTTTTGTGAGTGAGAGTGAAGATCAAGTGTGATCTATAGAGATAGTGAACATCTCTTGAAGCCATTGGGCTTGTGTGATTGATCAAGAAGATCAAGGGTCATTAGGTTAGTGTTAGTCGAGTAGAGTGAAGTGAGTGTTGATCATTGTGATCGTGTTGAGATCTTGGTGATCTCTTGAAGCCATTGGGCTTGTGTGTTTGGTCACGTGGACCTTGGTAGATTGGTGCTAGCTAAGATTAGCACTCGACATCTAGCTTAGTGTCGGTAATAGGATAAGCGACGTGTACGGTTTTCTCCGCCTGAAGGGAGGTTGTTGATATAGTGTTTGAAACTCTCGAGTGTGGTACTCGGGGAGTGGAGTAGGGCGAAGAAGAGCTTCGTAGCCGAACCACTATAAATCCTCTGTCTCGGTTTGATCTTTCCAACTCTACTCTTTACTTTTATTTGTTATTATTACTTAGCTTAGTGTGTAGTTCATATTGGTGTTGTTTGATTACACATAGAGTTCGAATCAAAGTTTCCAATAGCATACTTTTAAAACAAGATTTTTAAAAGAAGTTTTTAAACCGGTAAACTATTCAACCCCCCTTCTAGTTTCCCACAATAGTTTCATGATCTCACAAAGAAGGTTAACTCTCAACAAGGTGATTAAAGTGGCAAAGATAATGGCTGATGTTGATACTGGAGTTTACTATTAGTGTATCAGTTTCTGCTGCTAATTAGAAAGTTAATGCGGCTGAGCCAGAAGTTACTACTGCCAGTGAAAAAGTTAATACTGCTAGTTCTGATGATGATCTAACAACTTTGGCAGAAGCTCTTACTAATTTGAGGAAGACAAAAATACCAATCAAAGAGATTTCAAGGCTTAAAGAAAAAGGTGTAACAATCCTAGAGCCAAGTGAAACAAAAATTTCAAAAGCAGTTCAACAACAATATAAGGGCAAAGGAAAGAGTGTGATTGTA
Source organism: Artemisia tridentata subsp. tridentata (assembly GCA_021014915.2). NCBI lineage: Eukaryota > Viridiplantae > Streptophyta > Magnoliopsida > Asterales > Asteraceae > Artemisia > Artemisia tridentata. The sequence continues at coordinate 178,498,469 of CP139509.1, forward strand.
GAGGAGATTGTTATAGATCCTTTGTCAAGAAAGGAACAAGAACTTGCTGATGCTGAAGTTGCAAGACAATTGGCAGCTGAGTTTGCAGAAGAGAACAGATTGTTTGAAGAGAAACAAAGAGTTGATGCTGAAAAAGAAGCCAAGAATATTGCACTGATAGATGAATGGATAGACTTACAAGCTCAATGTGATACTGATTGGGAGTTAGCTCAAAAACTGACTCAAGAAGAGCAAGCACAATATACTATTGAAGAGAAGTCTAAAATGTTGGCTGAGTTCTTTGAGAAGAAAAGAAAGTTCTTTGCAGCTAAGAAGGCAAAAGAAAAGAGGAATAAACCTCCCACCAAATCTAAACAAAGAAAAGTGATGTGTGCTTATCTAAGAAACATGAACAACTGGAAGCCAAATCAGTTGAAAAATCTCAGTTTTGAGAAGATTAAAGATAAGTTTGATCAGGCAAGAAAGAAGGTGAACACTTTTGTGCCAATGGAAACAGAGAAGGTGGTGAGTAGTTCTAAAAGATCTGGAGCAGAGTTAGAGCAGGAGGTCTCTAAGAAAATAAAGATTGATGAGCAGACAGAGCAAAAGCAATCAGTTGATAATAAACAAAAGGCTGATGAAGAAAAAGGTACAGAAGAAGATACTAAGCAGTATATAACAGTGGTTTCTGATGATGATGAAGAGCCAACTATTGATGTTGTACCTCTGGCTACAAAACTTCCAGATATTGTTGGTTGGAGAATATATAAAGAGGGCATAAAGAAAGTAGTATATGAAATCAAAAGAGCTGATAGAAAGTTTTATATATTCTTCAGGTTTAATCAGATGTTAAGAAGTTTTAACAGAGAGGATTTGGAAATTCTTTAGAAGCTTGTTAAGGAGAAGTATGGACCAACAAGACCATTGAAGAAATCAGTGTCTGATCAAGATTATATTTTGTGAGGTGATTTGAAGAATATATTTGAACCTCATGTAGAAGATGAGGTATGGAGAAGACCTTTCTATAACCAGAAGGTGATAAGCTGGAGGTTGATAGATACATGTGGACTTCATGAGTTGACAATGGATGCTATGCATATCTACATGTTGGTTGAAAAGAAGTATCCACTCACAAAGACTACATTAGGAAAGATGCTTGAAAGTAGGTTTCAAATGGAATATGGAATGAATGAAAGTATGGCAGATGAGCTTATTTGGTTTATTATAAGACTGGGGAATGAACAATGAAGTGTTTGGAAGCATCCTCCTGGTGATGGTTAAAGCTTTGAATGAAACTTGATGATTTTAGCAGAAAATATCAAGTTTAGGGGAGGATTGTTGGGAATTAAAGCTTCCAAGGTGTTAATGTTGCTCATGTGATTAAGACTGCTAAGGTATTACAAGGAAAATGCTCTAAGTCATTACTGCTACTGGTTATAGAGTAACTGCTGCTTATGAAGGTTAAGACTGCTAGTGTATATTATAACTGCTGAGAACTTCAAGGAAATATACACTAAGTAGTTAATGCTGCTAGAAGAAAACTTAGTGCTGCTAGTACTAAGTTACAACTGCTGAAGACTTAATGCTGCCAGAGTACAGAGTTAGTACTGCTAAGTGTTTATTAGTGTTGCTTGAGTATTAGAGTCGGTTTGATTTGTATACAATGTTTAGATAAGTATATAAAAGATTATTTAAATATTTATTTTGTATAGAAAGTAATTGTAAGCCGACTAAGACCCCTCATTCTATAAAAGGAGGTCCTAGGTCAATGAGTTAGACACGTATTATTTATAGCTTCAAGGCTGTAAAACCCTAATACTAAGAGAGTATTTGTATTAATAATATTGAAGCTGTTGGTTTGTTTATTCTTGTGTTACTGTTCTTCTTAATACTATTGTTTAGATTCCGCATAAACCTTAGTAAATTCAACACAGTTTCTATACTAGTTGTGTTAGTTTACCTAGCATAACTAAACGTTTACAAGCTAAGGGAATTCGATCAAGTATATAATTGGGATCAACATTCACTATTTTCTCTCTAGATTAATCAATTGTTTAGCTTGATTATGGGACAACAATTGGTATCAAAAGCTAGAATATGATAGATTAAGGGAGTGTAGTGTTAGTTTATTGCTTCAATCATCTTTAGTTAACAATTTTTAACGAGTTTTAGATTAAACCTCATGGTTTTTAACTTCGTAAACTTACGTCAATTTTTTTTTTGTTTTGATCATTTTTCCTGGTTGAATTCCAAAACTTTTTGTTGTTAAAGCTTCCTAGTGCTTAGTTTTAAGTTTCTATCATATGAGAATTGGAAATTCACGGTTAGATTTCAAGTTTTAAGCAACTTTTAGTCGCATTTTGAGTTGTTCTTTGTGCCTCGTGACTTTTGATCTCAAAAGCTTGTGACTTTTCCTCGGATAGGTTGTTCCGAGATCTTTTTCTCATTAGACTTGGTACTTTATTCTCCTCACGAGACTCTTGGTTCATGAGACTTATATGATAATAATAATAATAATAATAATAATAATTATTATTATTATTATTATTATTATTATTATTATTATTATTATTATTATTATTATTATTATTATTATTATTATTATTATTATTATTATAAACATCACTTTATTAGAAACTCGTAGGATCTACAAGAAATTAGAGGGGAGCCGAGATACTAACTGGGCCCCCACTCCTCTAGCTATTGCAAAGCTAATCCTACTAAAAATATGGGAAGCGGCACGCGCTCCAATGTCCTGAGTCACAGGGAACTTTCGGATCCGCTTCAGTAGGGCCACTGCATCCTTGCCAAGTTCCCCAAAGGAAGAGAATGAGAAGGGGAGAAACCCATATCCGATATCGGCACATTTGGTCTCATACTTGACGTGTTTGCGTTGTGCTGCTTCAGACACCACTCGTCCTGGTACAAAATCAACCATACCAGTTTGCGTCAAAGGAGACGACCCTGTCAAATCGACACAACCATCTTGCCCACTGTCCAAAGAATAGAGCAATATATCAGCTGGGCGTAAGTTTTTGTCTCATTCTCTACAAAGACCGATGTCAACCTCTTTACGAGCCGATACCCCGGACCGAGAACAAATGTCAGCGAGAGTGTCGCGTACCACGTTATGCCGATGCTTAATACCAATAATACCAGCACACGACACTGCATGGTCCCCATAAATGTCTCCCGCAAATACCCTTGAACAAGCTGAACACGGCATCTGAGCAGAAAATAGGGGAACACCTAGCCGATAGCATAGCACACATCGGTAAGTTCTGGCATTCATGGTCTGTCCCAGCCCAGATATCGGGACCACCCTAAGCCAGTCTAAAGTGTAGTCCTCCCTCTGCAATCTCCATAAGGCCATCTGTCTAGTAGATAAGCGAAAGGTAGATTCAGCCAGTTTGGCAACACATGTGAAATATATATCTGTCAATTTCTTCATGAGTTTGGGGGCAGCGATCTCACATGAGCTACCCAAAAGGTCAGTCTCCGTTTTCGCATTGAAAGCATGCAAGGCATCATCAAAAGAAGATCCAGAGGTTACAATGCCAGAATGTCGGAGGAGCTTAGTTTGTAAACTAGCAGATTGGAGTCTAGATGCAAGGAAAGCATAGTTCAAGACATCACCTGCAGAGTATACACCAAGCCCCCTAAATTCATAAGGTAGTTTGGCCAGTCTCCATTGCCACTTACTAAAACCGGGTCCAGAAGCGGTGACAATACGTTCTAGAGAAGAACGAAGTGCCGCATCAAAAGAAATCTGAGCACGCTCAAATACCCGAGGAGAACATGTGCGCATAGAAAAATATAGCCTGGAAATGCCGGCACAAGCACGAAGGAGCAACAGCTCACATTGAGGGTCCTTAAGCTTAGCGAAAATTTATTATTATTATTATTAATAATTTATTATTATTATTATTATTATTATTATTATTATTATTATTATTATTATTATTATTATTATTATTATTATTATTATTATTTATTTTTTTATAAACATCACTTTATTAGAAAATTATAGGATTACAAGAAATTAGTGGGAAGCCGAGACACTATCTGGGCCCCCACTCCTCTAGCTATAACAAAACAAATTCTACTAAAAATATTGGTTGCAGCACGCGCACCAATGTCTTGAGTAACCAATAACTTACCTCACAAGACTTATGTTACGAGACTTAAGTTATGAGACTTGTTACTATAGTCCAATTACGAGGTATTTACTATTTTCGTTACCAGATTTTCATAAACACCCCTTAAAGTAGGGTTGATTAGGTAAGTATTTTTTCAATTTTCAGTTTTATCCTTTAATTATTTAGTAATGACAAAAAAACAACAAGTATTATTGCGTAAACGAAACAATTTTTTTTAAAGTTTATTATTTAAAAGGAGTTCCAATTACGATCAAAATGAGTCATATTACAATACAAATGGGTAATATTGGACTCATTTTGATCGCAATTGTAAATGAGAATAATTTGTGTCGATTTTGATTATACTAATTGGTAAGTATGTAGATTGGTAAAAAAAAATTAATCACAATGTTTGCTTTTTAAGACATCTCTTTATTGAAAATGGAATAAATTTGAAAATAAAACCATGTTTGTTATCGTTCATACACTCTGCCTACAACTAAGGGTGTGCAGAAAATCGAGAAAGCGAACCTAAACCAAAAATAACCGAGAAACTAAAACCAAAGAACTGAAACCGTTTAAAAAACCGATGGTTTGGTTTTCACATTTTGGGAAACAGAAGTTTGCGGTTTGGTTTGGTTTTAGCATAAAATTTGAACCGAAAAACTACATATAATTTTAAACCACTATTGTTTAGATAGCTTTTTGAAGGTGTCATTTAAAACTAGTGTTCTAAAAAACAGCCTAGGCGCTAGTCGCCCCCCCATCGCCCGATTTGGAGCATATCAGCCAAATTAGGCGTTTTGGTCAAAAGACGGCCAACTTTCTGCCTAGGCGGGCCAAATCGGCCAATTAGGTCAACGTAGGTCAACAAGATTTTAGGGTAGATCGACTGTTGGTGTTCAGATTTGCATCGGTGGTGATGTTTTCCAGCGTCTTGGTGTTGTAGAAAGGGGAGAAGGGACGATATGGAAGAGAAAGACAAAAAGGCCGCTTGCAAAAAAAAGAAATAACCCTAATTTATTATTGTATCTGCTTTTTGGCTCATCTAACAAACAATTTACACAAATGGCCCAACTTATATTATTGGGCTTTACTCAATAATGATGAAACTGTAATTAAAACCTTATATAATGTAAACAAGGATGGCGGCGGCCGGCCGCATTGCTGCCTGGCGGGTTTTTTTGTCGTTGTATTTGGTTCATGATGTTTTTATCAAAGGTATTGTTAAAAGAATCATGAAAACACATAATCTACTTCGGCTCAAATAAGGACCAAACAAACATGTTAAGAAAATAGCTAAAAGTAAATGCAATCTATATTATTACAATCGAGCATTAAACAGACTAACAACAACAGGGTTATAAAGTGCAAATCCAAAAAGCTCTTAAATCTCACCTTAAGTATTGACATGCTGATATTTAGATCATAGCTGATGAGGTTACAGATGACAGATTCCCTCATACCATAACTGGAGAATGAGATACTGAAGCCATTTTCGGTTTTCATGGGTATAGCACCAATTCAAATTGTTGCCCTGATGATCACCTAAAAAATAGCAAAGGAATTATACATTAAGCTAAGGGTCATCGAAATACAAATCAATATAATAAACTTCTTAAATAGAAAGTTTAGCATAAGTCTGTCAGCATTTCAATTTTCTATGTTTGTTGCGTAACCATACCAATTTACGTGTCCTTATCCTGTGGTGAAGTTCTCGTATTCATTGTGTTGACCATTATCTCCATGAACCTGGATGCACTTGGGCATGTGGGAAACTAGAAGGAGGGTTGAATAGTTTACCGGTTTAAAATTCTTTTAAAAATCTTGTTTTAAAAGTTGGCTATTGGAAACTTTGATTCGAACTCTATGTGTAATCAATCAACACCAATATGAACTACACACTAAACTAACTAATATAAAATAATGAAAGTAAAGAGTAGAGTTGGAAAGATCAAACCGAGACAAAGGATTTATAGTGGTTCGGCTACGAAGCTCTTCTTCGCCCTACTCCACTCCCCGAGTACCACACTCGAGAGTTTCAAGCACTATGTCAACAACCTCCCTTCAGGCGGAGAAAACCGTACACGTCGCTTATCCTATTACCGACACTAAGCTAAATGTCGAGTGCTAATCTTAGCTAGCACCAATCTACCAAGGTCCACGTGACCAAACACACAAGCCCAATGGCTTCAAGAGATCACCACGATCACAAAGATCAACTCTCACTTCACTCTACTTAATCTAACTACTCTAGATCCTTTGATCACTCACACACAAGCCCGATGGCTTTAAGAGATCTTCACTATCTCTTAAGATCACAATGATCTTCACTCACACTCTCACAAAAGAAAGATAATCTTGATGTATGCTAAGATACAACAAGGATGTAACAAGTGTTACAAAACCTAACAACTACAACTCTTGTATCTTCTTGAATACCTTGAGTTCTTCTCTTGCTAATGAAGAGGAATGATAACACCTTGTATCAACTTGGACACTTGTGTTCTTCTCTTGATAATGAAGAGGAATGATAACACCTTGTATCAACTTGGATACTTGTGTTCTTCTCTTGCAAGTGAAGAGGAATGAAGAGGATCACTTGAAGGATGATTGGATCACTCTTGAACAAAAGAAAAACTAACCTAAATGATCTAAGAAAGAAAGTGTGAAGAGAGTATTCAACTCAGAAAGTTTTTTGTGTGAAAGAATGCCTAAAAACTGTGAAAGGGGTTGGTATTTATAGGCAAAGAAAATCTGAACGGTACAGAAAATTTTGTACGAATGGCTCCGTTAAATACCCCACGGCTCCATTAAATTTAACGGAACCGTGGAGCCGTCGTAGACTAGGACGCTCCAAATTTTGTCTTTTCTGGTGAAAACTTATTTGGGGAAGGTTGGAGCTGATTTTGGGGGGGAAAATAGCTGTTGTGATTTTCAAACTTATTTTTTCATTAAAACATTTCTTAATATTTCAAAAATAATTTGTCATGTGTATTTTTGAAAAAATGTTTTGTCCCATTTAAAATGTGAATTCTCAAAACATAAATTCACTTCTTTGATCACTAGTTCAAGTTGTAACTTTGTTCTAGAGTGATTCGCGTAGAAACGGGATCTTTCGATTAAAGACTTGTTTACGTTGATTTTAACGTATCGTGATTTCACATTTTGTCATCCTCAAAACGTGAAGTAATCGAAAGATATAAATAACGTTTTTAGAACATTATTTGCATCAACAATCTCCCCCTTTTTGATGATGACAAAATATAAACTCATGTTAGGTTAAAATTAGCATTAACAAGTTTTTAATGAGTTTACTCCCATTTCACCCCTTTTTGTCTAATCAAAATGGTGACAAAGGCTCCCCCTTGATTTGTACTCCCCCTCATTTGGAGAACACAAAGGAATCGAGCAATGGTTCTTGCTACAAAACAAAGTTAGAAGATACATATATAATATGTAACAAGTAGCACATTATGACAAATATCCAACCACACAAGAAGAAAAGTAGCTAAGAGCTAAAAATGATAATGAACAACCCTCATAAAAGCCCATTCATTCATTAAAAGAAAATAAATGTCATACATGGATATGACTTCATGGAAACATAAAAGAGACAATGATAAGCATAAATCCCTAATGACTAGAGGCATGTTTCATTTCCAAGAGGGCTCCTAAAGACCTATTGTGGGTTAGGAGGTGGTGGAGATTGGGGCCCCATTTGGGGTGGTGGTGGTGTCAAGAGATGTTCTATAAAGTAGAACATGAAATGAATCTCGTCTCTTAAGAAGTAGATGAGGTTACGGTTGTGGAGACAACATAGGCAATTAGCACTACGTAAATCAAAGGGATGTGGTTGATTGGGTTGTGCCATGATAGGAGATGGTGATTGTGGTAGGTTTGTTGGAGGTGAAATTGGCATGGCATTGTCCAATGGAGTTAAGGGGGATGGTGTGTACTCCATTGATGATGTAGTGTAGAAGGATGATGAAGATGTTGTGTAGGTAGAGGATGTTTTAGAGGGTGCATAAGGTGGTGATGGTGAGTATGGAGTGGCTTGGGAAGGTGGTGTCATTGCTTCATCATCTTTTGTAAGATCTACAAAGAGTGGTTTGGAAGGTGGTTTTACGGTGATTCTAGGTTTCTTGGAAATGTGAGAGGTGGATCCTTGGTTGGAAGCCATGGATGTTTGTGATGAGAGGTTGAAGGTGAAGTGCAAGATATTCTTGCAAGGTGAGGCTTTATATAGGGAGGATGGGTGAAATTTGAATTAAAGGTGATAGTGATGTCCTATGGTGTAGGAAGGAAATCCTAGGGTGTGTTAGGTTTGCAAAAATTTGCAGGTTTGAGGTTAGGGGTTTAGGGTTTTTGGTAGGAACAGTAAAAATCCGTCAAACAGGGGTACGGTTCCTTTAAATGACCCACGGTACCGTTAAATTTTAACGGTACCGTCCATATTTAATGGTACCGTGACACTGTTTGCAAGAAGATTTCTGTGCAGGCTAGTTCTGGGCAGCTAGGGGGACATTTTCTAGGGGAACTAATTCCTGGAAATGATAGTGCCTCAACTCACTAGGTACTTGTTATCCTAAAGTGTCCCATTTAAGCTACAACTAGCACATAAAAACTATCATGTAGTTTCCTAGGATAATTATAAGCATGCAATAAGAAGGGACAATGTAAAACCCTAAAATCTGAAAACATGTAAAATGACCAAATTACCCCTGTAAGTTTAAAAATTTAATTAAAAGCTTATAAAGTACCGAATCGATTCCAAACTTCTAGCAATGCACAAGTTATGATCCCAAATAATTTGAAGAACTTCATTTAACATTTATACAAGTTGTGAAATTACCAAAATACCCCTATGAAGGCCGAATGATATTTAAATAAGTTTATATGTATTTTAAAGGTTATAAATATGGTTTAAATATGGGAAAATAATTAGGAAATCAATCCCATTAAATTCCAGCCCATATTGCCAAAATAATTGGTCAATTAACTCCCCTAAAACTCGGCTCCATCATTTTAAATTGATCACACATTTCTTTTGTCAAACCCTAGTTGCCGCCCCAAAAATAACACACAAACAAATCATCATTTTAAAAATCCGGCCACCAAAACCTTCTCCAACAATTTTCGGTGATTGTCCATCATCAAAAGAAGCCAAGAAAATTCCCTTTCGAATTGTGGAGTCCCCGATCAAGAGTTCTTGAATTTATTTCGTTTTATGCACTCGCAAGGTAATAATTCGCCCATAATTCGTTAATCCTCTATAAAATTCGGTTCTCATTTTTCTGATGTTCTTCATATTGATTATGATCTGGGAAAAATAGCTACAAGGTCGTGAGATCGTTTTTGAGGTCGTGGAGGATTATTGGTGTCGAATGCCAAAACCGAGAAAACCCTAAATCACCATAAATAATCCGATCATTCTAAATTGATCCTGGTATTTTTCTAGCCTTTTTATCAGTCCATATAACGTGTATAAAATCTTGGATTCGAACCATGCAAGCTATGGTGGTCGTATAAAATTTTATGAGATCGAAACCCTAAAAATGGAATAAATTGCTATATAATTCATGCGAATTTTCTGGGTGTTAAAATTAATTTATTTGGACCTTATACAATATATATGACCTGGTAAAAATGATAAAATGATTTGTGGAAGCCTAAAAATGTCGAGTGGATTTTTGGTATCAAATCGGGTGTAAAAATATAAGAAAATACTATATGAATTTTCTGGGCATGTTTTATAATTTTCGTGAGTTCTTTATTCAGTATGGGACCTGGGAAAAATATGGATTCGAATTATAGAAGCTTATTCAAGTCATGGTGAATTTGGTGAAAATCGGCTAATATGGAAATAAAAGAAAGAAATAAAATAAAAGGGAAAGAAATTAGGATTAGGGTTCTTGGCATTGAATCTGGCCTTTTATGATGTTTTGGAGTTATATAAATGATTGATTAATGATTGGCTAATTTTTTTAGGGTTTTAAGTTAATTTTTGTAACTAGCGAATTGGAAAATAAAGGTTAAGGGTATGTTTTGTAATTTTTAAAAGTCATGGACCATTTTTGTAATACTCTATAAATCAAGGACAATATGAATAAAATATAAATTGAGGGTTCTATTTGTAAAATATGGAAGTTTTGGAATTAAAATGTAATTTGTTAATTATGTAGATTCGAATTGGAAAATAAATAAAACGAGGGACTGAAACTGTAATTTCTGGAAACTTGAAGTGGTTTTGTGTAAATAATAATGCTAAGAGTGTTTTGTGTAATTTGGAGTATTTATGGGGCTAATGTGTAATTATGGCTAATTATATAATTCGATTTGTATTTAAATAAATTACAAGGACTAAATATGTAAATTACCTAAACCTTGAGGGCTGTTTGTAACATATTTATATTGAAGGGTATTTCTGTAAATTGAATAAATAAAAGGGCTTGATGTGTAATGTAACTAAGATGAGGATTAAATTGTAAATAATAAAAGTATAAGGTTTAATTTGTAATTAATAAAGTAAAGGGGTGTAACTTGTAAATTATGAAACTTGAAGGCTAAACATGTAATTCTGGAAAGTATAAGTGTTTGAAAGGTAAAATGATAAGATTTCAAATGTGGACCTTTAACTTTGGTAAATTTGCATTAATAACCCTAAACTATGAAAGATTATCATATTTGATCTTAGATTTGTATAATGAGTTAAAATGAACGTTCCTTCCATAATAAGCTAATTGAAGACTTAACTTGGCTTGTATCATTTGAATATTGCTAAAAATAGAAAGTTACTAAATCTGGAAAGTTCTTAAAATGGAAAGATGAACTAAAAATGATAATCTGAACTTGAACCCCCTTAGTAATTTGTCTTCTACTTTCTCTAGGTGTAAAGAGGGAGAGGTCCTGATCTGTCTCAGTACTTTCTGCTTTTGTTCTTTGTGCTTGCATTTGAATAAGGTACAGATACTCTGCCCTTTCTCAGTAAGGGTGTCTTAATCCCTTGATATGATTTCTGATTTCTGATTTGTTGTGAACCTTTGATATGATTCGTTGCTTTGTAAACCTTGATCTGTTAGACTCTGATTTGGCCTTTGGCATATTATATCTGATACATCTGATCTGAATTGTCTGTTATGAACTATCTATTTTGAACCTTTGGATATAACTTTCTGATATGATATGATTTGTGACTCTTAGTTTGATACCCGAGCCAAAATTTGTGACCCTAGCCATGAAGGTAACATGGCCGTGTCTGTGATGCACCACTGGCATGACTAGTGTGTAGCCCTAGTGATTTGGTTACACCGTCCCTTTGATTTGGTCTGCATGTGATTGGGTAGGGGCGTATGGATGCATCCTAGATCTGTTTCTGTTTAGTGGATTTGACTGATATGATATGATATGATATGATTTGTCTGGTGATTGGTACTGTGTGCTATACATGCCCTTCACATTTCTGAGAGGTCGCTCCTCTATGGTTACTGTATATGATATGATCTGATATGTTTCTGGGCTCGTGGTGGATTACTATCCTATATTATTCTTTTCCTTTCATTGATTGTACCTTATGATACTTTCCATTGCACCATATATTATATCTGTTTCGTTATCATTTAATCTTTTCCATGATTCGTTCTTCTTTATTTCTGCTTATTATATGTATCTGTTCACTGAGCTTTTTAAGCTCAGCCGCACGTCTTTTCTTTTCGTGTGCGGCAGGTATCTAAGCTAGGAGCTGGGGACTTCTGCTTTGGGGATTGAGAGATTATAGCTTTTGGTTGAAGCTTTTACCTTAGATGACCACCCTTATATTATGACATTTGTTTCGGGATTTTGTTTCTTTTGTTTATTCCATTGGTTTATCTTTATCTTTTGAATTCATGTAATTTTGATTTAATCCGTGTTGGCTTGACTTTTCTTATTGATTTTGGTTTATGGCTTCCGCTGTGTATTATGTATGCTCTGATATGTCACCGTGATGTGATACCTTTACCCTTGTCGGGTTGGGGTGTTACAATTATGGTATCAGAGCCCAGGTTGCGACCTGTAGTACATAAGCCATGACCTGTGGATCATGTGGACCTTAGGATTTGACCCTTAAGATTTGAGTCTTGACTGGTGAGGATTTGGGTAGACATAGGTTTCGGTTTCGTCTTTCCTTTCGAGCTTATTCTTCCTATATTTTGCTAATCATTTTCGTGATCGTTCAGATGGTGAATACACGCTTTACTCAGTACACTGATGGGAATGGTGGAGGGGAAGCCCCTGATTTTCAGGCTATGATAGCCGCTGCCATGGCTGCCGCTATTCCTCAAGTGGTGACTCAGGTCACCAATAACATCAGGAACGCTGCAAGTTCTTCTGGTGGTGGTGGTGGTGGTGCTCAACCCGAGACTCCACCCACTGCTCCTCCCGCTGCTCCACCCGTTGGCATTCATGTGTGGATCGAGAGGTTCAACAAGCTTAAGCCTCTCTCTTTCAGGTCCGCTGCTACTCCTCATGAAGCGGAGGACTGGATCACACATATCGAGAAGTTGTTTCGTGTTCTGGGATGTGCTGACGAGTTTAAAACTCGGTTGGCCACATTCAAATTTGAAGGTGATGCTCAAAATTGGTGGGTTGCTCTTGTTCAGGCGAAAGGGGATGATTTTGCTGAGACTTGTTCGTGGGCGGAGTTCATCGAGGTGTTTTATAAGCAGTATATTCCTATGTCGGAGCAGCTAAGGTATGAAAGGGAATACGGGTCGATTCGTCAGGGTGATCAGGAGTCGTCAGGAGAGTTTATGCAACGGTTTCTACGTCTGGCCAGTTTCGTTGGGCCAGAGGTCACTGGTGATGCTATGCGGCAGGCTCGTCATTTCAAATGGGCTTTAAAGGGGTGGGTGTTAGACCGGATTGTTAACACTCCGTTCGAAGATGTGGCTGGAGTTCAGGACGCCGCGCGTAACATCGAGTTGTTACATGCAGACAGGGAATCTAATAAGCGGGATAGGGACGGTAATCGGATAAACTCCAGGGAGCAGGGCCGTCAGGGCCAGAGTCGGGAGTATAAGAGTTATGAGGAACGAGATCGGGCGGACCGTGGTCGTGATCAGCGAGGTCGGGAGTCGAGGTCAGTTTCTAGGCGGGATGGTGATCGTCACGAGCAGAGGAGGACTACTGAGGCCTTACCTCCTCCACCCCTATGTGCTACTTGCGGGAAGGCGCACCCGGGTACTTGCTTTAGGATTACCGGCGGTTGTTTCTCATGCGGCTCTACTCATCATCGGGTGAAGGACTGTCCCAGGAAGAACTATACTGTACCGACGGAACCGGCTAAGCCAGCACCCACTTTGGGACGAGTTTATGCTTACACTCGTGATCATGCGGAGGACTCATCAGGTACTATTACCGGCTTTCTTTTCATTTGAGATCGTTTTGTCTTTGCATCATTTCGTCATATCTGATCCGTTTGCCAAGAAGCTTAATCTGAAACCAACATCATTAACTAATCGTATCCTTATCTCTGCGTCTATGAAATCATAACCGAAGCTATTTTAGTTATCCGCATTTTCGTGTTCTGATCTGGTATGCCTTTGTTTTGTTTTCCGTTCTGTTTCGTTTCCGGTTCTTCGCAAATTTCGAGGACGAAATTTTTTTTTTAGGGGGGAAGAAGTTGTAAAACCCTAAAATCTGAAAACGTGTAAAATGACCAAATTACCCCTGTAAGTTTAAAATTTTAATTAAAAGCTTATAAAGTACCGAATCGATTCCAAACTTCTAGCAATGCACAAGTTATGATCCCAAATAATTTGAAGAACTTCATTTAACATTTATACAAGTTGTGAAATTACCAAAATACCCCTATGAAGGCCGAATGATATTTAAATAAGTTTATATGTATTTTAAAGGTTATAAATATGGTTTAAATATGGGAAAATAATTAGGAAATCAATCCCATTAAATTCCAGCCCATATTGCCGAAATAATTGGTCAATTAACTCCCCTAAAACTCGGCTCCATCATTTTAAATTGATCACACATTTCTTTTGTCAAACCCTAGTTGCCGCCCCAAAAATAACACACAAACAAATCATCATTTTAAAAATCCGGCCACCAAAACCTTCTCCAACAATTTTCAGTGATTGTCCATCATCAAAAGAAGCCAAGAAAATTCCCTTTCGAATTGTGGAGTCCCCGATCAAGAGTTCTTGAATTTATTTCGTTTTATGCACTCGCAAGGTAATAATTCGCCCATAATTCGTTAATCCTCTATAAAATTCGGTTCTCATTTTTCTGATGTTCTTCATATTGATTATGATCTGGGAAAAATAGCTACAAGGTCGTGAGATCGTTTTTGAGGTCGTGGAGGATTATTGGTGTCGAATGCCAAAACCGAGAAAACCCTAAATCACCATAAATAATCCGATCGTTCTAAATTGATCCTGGTATTTTTCTAGCCTTTTTATCAGTCCATATAACGTGTATAAAATCTTGGATTCGAACCATGCAAGCTATGGTGGTCGTATAAAATTTTATGAGATCGAAACCCTAAAAATGGAATAAATTGCTATATAATTCATGTGAATTTTCTGGGTGTTAAAATTAATTTATTTGGACCTTATACAATATATATGACCTGGGAAAAATGATAAAATGATTTGTGGAAGCCTAAAAATGTCGAGTGGATTTTTGGTATCAAATCGGGTGTAAAAATATAAGAAAATACTATATGAATTTTCTGGGCATGTTTTATAATTTTCGTGAGTTCTTTATTCAGTATGGGACCTGGGAAAAATATGGATTCGAATTATAGAAGCTTATTCAAGTCATGGTGAATTTGGTGAAAATCGGCTAATATGGAAATAAAAGAAAGAAATAAAATAAAAGGGAAAGAAATTAGGATTAGGGTTCTTGGCATTGAATCTGGCCTTTTATGATGTTTTGGAGTTATATAAATGATTGATTAATGATTGGCTAATTTTTTTAGGGTTTTAAGTTAATTTTTGTAACTAGCGAATTGGAAAATAAAGGTTAAGGGTATGTTTTATAATTTTTAAAAGTCATGGACCATTTTTGTAATACTCTATAAATCAAGGAAAATATGAATAAAATATAAATTGAGGGTTCTATTTGTAAAATATGGAAGTTTTAGAATTAAAATGTAATTTGTTAATTATGTAGATTCGAATTGGAAAATAAATAAAACGAGGGACTGAAACTGTAATTTCTGGAAACTTGAAGTGGTTTTGTGTAAATAATAATGCTAAGAGTGTTTTGTGTAATTTGGAGTATTTATGGGGCTAATGTGTAATTATGGCTAATTATATAATTCGATTTGTATTTAAATAAATTACAAGGACTAAATATGTAAATTACCTAAACCTTGAGGGCTGTTTGTAACTTATTTATATTGAAGGGTATTTCTGTAAATTGAATAAATAAAAGGGCTTGATGTGTAATGTAACTAAGATGAGGATTAAATTGTAAATAATAAAAGTATAAGGTTTAATTTGTAATTAATAAAGTAAAGGGGTGTAACTTGTAAATTATGGAACTTGAAGGCTAAACATGTAATTCTGGAAAGTATAAGTGTTTGAAAGGTAAAATGATAAGATTTCAAATGTGGACCTTTAACTTTGGTAAATTTGCATTAATAACCCTAAACTATGAAAGATTATCATATTTGATCTTAAATTTGTATAATGAGTTAAAATGAACGTTCCTTCCATAATAAGCTAATAAAAGACTTAACTTGGCTTGTATCATTTGAATATTGCTAAAAATAGAAAGTTACTAAATCTGGAAAGTTCTTAAAATGGAAAGATGAACTAAAAATGATAATCTGAACTTGAACCCCCTTAGTAATTTGTCTTCTACTTTCTCTAGGTGTAAAGAGGGAGAGGTCCTGATCTATCTCAGTACTTTCTGCTTTTGTTCTTGTGCTTGCATTTGAATAAGGTACAGATACTCTGCCCTTTCTCAGTAAGGGCGTCTTAATCCCTTGATATGATTTCTGATTTCTGATTTGTTGTGAACCTTTGATATGATTCGTTGCTTTGTAAACCTTGATCTGTTAGACTCTGATTTGGCCTTTGGCATATTATATCTGATACATCTGATCTGAATTGTCTGTTATGAACTATCTATTTTGAACCTTTGGATATAACTTTCTGATATGATATGATTTGTGACTCTTAGTTTGATACCCGAGCCAAAATTTGTGACCCTAGCCATGAAGGTAACATGGCCGTGTCTGTGATGCACCACTGGCATGACTAGTGTGTAGCCCTAGTGATTTGGTTACACCGTCCCTTTGATTTGGTCTGCATGTGATTGGATAGGGGCGTATGGATGCATCCTAGATCTATTTCTGTTTAGTGGATTTGACTAATATGATATGATATGATATGATTTGTCTGGTGATTGGTACTGTGTGCTATACATGCCCTTCACATTTCTGAGAGGTCGCTCCTCTATGGTTACTGTATATGATATGATCTGATATGTTTCTGGGCTCGTGGTGGATTACTATCCTATATTATTCTTTTCCTTTCATTGATTGTACCTTATGATACTTTCCATTGCACCATATATTATATCTGTTTCGTTATCATTTAATCTTTTCCATGATTCGTTCTTCTTTATTTCTGCTTATTATATGTATCTACTCACTGAGCTTTTTAAGCTCAGTCGCACGTCTTTTCTTTTCGTGTGCGGCAGGTATCTAAGCTAGGAGCTGGGGACTTCTGCTTTGGGGATTGAGAGATTATAGCTTTTGGTTGAAGCTTTTACCTTAGATGACCACCCTTATATTATGACATTTGTTTCGGGATTTTGTTTCTTTTGTTTATTCCATTGGTTTATCTTTATCTTTTGAATTCATGTAATTTTGATTTAATCCGTGTTGGCTTGACTTTTCTTATTGATTTTGGTTTATGGCTTCCGCTGTGTATTATGTATGCTCTGATATGTCACCGTGATGTGATACCTTTACCCTTGTCGGGTTGGGGTGTTACAGACAAAATAGGCTATCATCCAAATATCACATAGATTGATTAGGCAAGGAGATAGTTAAGCATGCAATAAATCCATTAGTATTTATTCATAGATAAATCTTAATAAGAAACATAGATTTCTTCAAGACTTATGACTTGAGCATCCCCCCATTCTTGGCATACTCTTGTCTTGAGCATGAGTCTCATTTTCATGATTTGGATCATCAAAGGGTGCATAATGGGTGGAGGATTCGGAAATGAGGATTGATGAGACATGTGACTCGTTTATGGGTTGCATGATGGGTTTGAGAAGGGAGTATTGAGGACCGTTAAGGTAAGGGTGTAGGTTCATGAAATGGTGATAGAGACGGGTTAGGAACATCTCATAGGGTATCAATTTATTCTTGTTACCCTTGAGATGGAAAATTCGCTTAGCGAAGAAGTAAGCGAGATTGTATGGTTGTTGGGTTAGGAGACAGTAAATCATATGAGCACAACACGCCGGGAGTTGCTCACGATTTCCTGTGAGACTTAGAACATTTTTTCGCAGGATGACTGCCCAAGAAAGTAGTTCATAACGAACCTCTTCCAAACGAATTTTCGTTGGATTAGGGTAAGAGTGGTACTTATAAGTACGGATGAGTTTGGTTAGTTCGGTTGGAGAGGGTATGTATGAACAGTACGGACTATTCTCCTCACGATAGTGAAAGAGAGACTCAAGACACCAATCTTCAGTATAGGCACATTGCCCATGATTGGGTATTCGAAGGATCTGAGCAAATTGCTCAAGAGTTAGGACGAATTTGAAGTTTTGGACCCAAAACCAAAGAGACAAGGATTGGTCCTCGTTACGTACGAGTTCAACTTGTCGGAAGAATTCCAACATAAAGCGAGGACAAATGTGCTCGTTTATGTGTAGTAAGCAATCGAATCCTATAGCTCTAAAAGAAGTGTTGATGTCCCGATGGTAAACAAGGGATGGATCAACGACACGGCCTTCATGAAACCGACGGGTTTCAAGATTGACATAGGCACGAATGTGGTTACCGGGAGTTGTGGGTTCTTGTGATATTTGGGGTGTGTAGGTGTCGGTTAGGAGATGATAAAAATCATATTCATGAGACATTTTTGTTTCCTATAAAAGTGTTTTTAGGAAAAATTAGTATTAAGAATAGTTGCATTATATGCACATGCCTAGTGTGTGCCTATATGCAAACTATGTGGAGGTGCGGCAATCTCAACTCAAAAGAAAATAATGAGATTACCCAAACACTCCTAATTTTACTTTTGCTCAAGCAAAGAAGTCGAAGACTACATATTGATTATGTAGTTCGATCATGATTTGTGAGATCTTGTATGCATGAGAAAGTGTTTTTAGTTTGCATCAACAATGCATGAAAAGAACAATTTCATGGTCCTAGTTTCGTGAGATTTTGAAAATGATGGAATTAGGGTGTTTTGGTAACCTCAATGTTTTGGTACCAAAGATTTTGAAATGTTTTGGTGTTGATGACTTCTAATTGAAAATTTCCTAGAAAAAATTGAAAAACCCCAATTCAATTTTCATCAATGCATAAACCCTAGACCCAAAATTAAAAAAAAAAATTGGAGTAAGATGACTTACAATTTTTGTTGAAAAAGGGTGAGAATGATTGAGGATCTTGAAACTCAATGTCTTGAATATGATCTTGAAGGGGTGTAATTAAGTGTTGGGTATGAGGTTAAGTTATGACAGCAGTTGCTGAGGTTATGAGGGTTTGGAATGAGTGGTGTGGAAAAGGGGAACTGAAATACGGAATGTTCCAGATGCACGGTTCCACGGTACCGTTAAATTTAACGGTGCCGTGCCACATTTAGTGGAGCCATGATCTGTTGGGACTGTTTTCTGTCCCATTTTGATTTTTGACGAACAAGTCTCGCTGTTTTAGTGAGACCTATTGTCACAAGGAAAGGATTTGTACCTAACAAATTCTTTTGACTATGGAGACCTAAACTAAACTACACGAGACTCACGAGTTGACTTCAAGAGTCATGAGACTTATGGAATATGTTCCATCATTCCTAGACCTAGACGGAGATAGTTAAAGGATTCTCGTTTGAGAGGTTTGGTTAGGATGTCTGTGATATTGTCCTGGGAAGGAACTTTCTCAATGGAAATGTTTCCTTTCTGAACATTATCACAAAGGAAGTGGTGGCGAATTTCGATGTGTTTGGTATGGGAGTGTTGAACGGGGTTTTTGCTCAAGTCAATAGCACCTTTATTATCACACATAATGGGAACATCATCCAGATGGATGTCATAGTCGATAAGGGCTTGTTTCATCCATAGTGCTTGTTGACATGCCTTTCCGGCGCTTAAGTACTCGGCTTCGGTCGTGGAGATAGCAAGAGTCGTTTGTTTCTTGGAGAACCAAGAAGTTAAGCAACAACCCATGAAGGTACAAACGCCACTCGTACTTTTTCGATCCACATAATCTCCCGCATGATCAGAGTCGGCATAGACAACAGTTTCTACACCGGTCCCCTTGGGATAAAATAATCCCAAGTGTATAGTGCCTTTAATGTATCGGAAGATACGCTTAACCGCTTCAAGGTGAGAGGTTTTGGGATCCTCTTGGAAGCGAGCACAAAGGCAGACACTAAACATGATGTCGGGCCTACTTGCCGTGAGGTATAGTAAACTTCCTATCATACCTCTATACTTAGTGCTATCCACGGACTCACCTTCTTCATCTTTCGTGAGTTTTATTTCCGTGGACATGGGAGTTTTCATGGGCTTAGACTATTCTAAACAAAACTTCTTAAGCATCTCTTTACTATACTTAGCTTGATTAAAGAAGATGCCATCTTCCATTTGTTTAATTTGTAAACCAAGGAAGAAATTTAATTCACCCATCATGCTCATCTCAAACTCGTCGTGCATGATTTTTGAGAAATCATCGCACATTTCTTGACAAGTTGATCCGAATATAATGTCGTCGACATATATTTGAACAATGATGAGATGTGAATTTCTTTTCTTTGTGAAGAGTGTGTTATCAACCTTTCCCATGGTATATTCATGTTCAATCAAGAAGGCTTTTAGTCTATCATACCAAGCTTTAGGAGCTTGTTTAAGACCATAGAGTGCTTTCTTGAGTTTATAAACATGATTCGGACATTCGAAATCAACGAATCCCGGAGGTTGCGCAACATACACCTCCTCGTTGATATAACCATTAAGGAACACACTCTTCACGTCCATTTGGTATATCTTAAAGTCTAAAGCACATGCATAGGCAAGGAGTATTCTAATTGATTCTAATCTAGCTACGGGTGCATAGGTTTCATCATAATCTATTCCCTCTTGTTGGTTGTAGCCTTGTGCTACCAACCTTGCCTTATTCCTAACTACGACGCCATTTTCGTCGAGTTTGTTTCTAAACTCCCATTTAGTTCCTATGATTGTTTGATTTCTAGGAAGAGGTACTAAATCCCAAACTTGGTTTGCGGTGAATTGATTTAGTTCCTCCTGCATGGCAACTATCCAACTTTCATCCTTAATTGCTTCACCTACATTCTTAGGTTCTACGGTTGATATGAAACAAAAGAAGTTACTTTTGTTTTGTGCTTGTGACCTAAGGGTTCTTTGGTTTAGGTTACCTATGACATTTTCAATAGGATGGTTTTTGGATTCCTTAATGTTGACAATTTCGTCAACTTCAACTATTTCATCCTCAATGTCATCTTCTAGGGTTTTCTTGCCATTAACCTTAATGGCTTCATCCTCATCTAAGTCATCATCAACCAATGGTGATGTCTTAGATTGTGGAGGACTTTCATCGAATGTCACGTGAGTGATTCTTCGACTTTCGAGGTTTCTCTATTTAGGACAACGTAGGCTTTACTATTTTGGGAGTAACCTAAGAATACACCTTCGTAAGACTTTGGGTCAAACTTGGTGAGGTAATCTTTAGTGTTTAGTATGAAGCATTTGCTTCCAAACACTCTAAAGTAATCAAGAGAAGGTTTTCTTCCTTTCATGATTTCATATGGGGTTTTTCCTAGGATAGGTCTAATTAGAATCCTATTTAGAATGTAAGTTGAGGTGTCCACCGCATTACACCAAAACTTTTGCGGAATTGATTGTTCATTCAACATCGTTCTACTCATTTCTTGTAGAGTACGATTTTTCCGCTCAACTATCCCATTTGATTGAGGAGTGCGTGGAGCCGAGAAATTGTGAGTAATACCATTAGCATCACAATATACTCCAAATTGCACTTCATTATCAAATTCCCGACCATGATCCGTCCTAATAGAAACTATTGTACATCCTAGTTGATTTTGGACTTTCTTACTAAAGATTTCAAATTCCTCAAAGGCTTGTGTCTTATTCTTAAGAAATCTAGTCCAAGTATACCTAGAGTAGTCATCAACTATTACTAAGGTGTAGAGATTTCCTCCGTAGCTCCGTACGACGGATGGACCGAATAAGTCCATGTGAAGTAGTTCTAGGCATCTAGAGGTCGAGACCATATTCTTAGCTTTGTGACTAGAATGAGCTTGTTTTCCAACTTTACAAGTGTCACAAAAGTGTGTGTCGAACTTAATCTTAGGTAGGTTTCTAACTAGTTCCTTAGATGCCAATGATTGTATAAGACGCATATTGGCATGACCTAGTCTCCTATGCCACAGGGTGGTATGATCATCTATAGTTGCTAGACAAATCTTATCTTCAGGCTTATTTCCTATCTTCATGACAAATAAGCCGTTTTTCCTAACTCCTCTGCCTATGGTTTTCCCATTCTTAATAATCTCACTACCCTCTTCAGAGAATATGACTCTACACTTATTATCTACCATTTGACTAATGCTAAGTAAGTTAAAACCTAAGTTATCTACGTGCTCAACATTTCTAATAATAAGAGAGTCTTGAGTAATCGTACCTTTGCCTATAATGTTGCCCTTAAGTTTGCTACCGAAAGTGACATTACCTCCGTTGTATGCCTTGTATGATGAGAATAAACTTCGGTTGCCCGTCATGTGGTTAGTGCATCCACTATCCTTGACCCATTCGTCAGGCTCCAAGTCAATTCCCAAGCATATCTCATTAGAAGCATGAGCCATTAGACATGTTTCGTCCTTGGGCTTCTTTTCTTCATCATCACCGCTATCACTCCAGGAGCCTCCTATGAGAGCTCGTTGGTTGTTGACTTTCGGTGGCTTGGGACACTCTCCTATGAGGTGATTAGGATCTCCGCATCTAAAGCATTTCCTATCACTTGTCCCTTTCTTTTCAGCATGGTTCTTTTGTGATGTCTTCTTCTCATCACGAGGTTGCCTAACGAACCTACCTCTTCTCCTAAAGAACTTTTTAAAGTCCCTAACCGCTAATGCATATTCCTCATCTTCACTATCGGAACTCGAACATTCCTCATCACTAGACTCCTTCTTGGCTTTCAATGCTAGAGATCTAACTCTCTCGTTTTTGCCTTTGACTATATCGGAGTCTTTCTTAATTATCATCTCGTGAACTTTCAAGTTTCCTATAAGTTCATCGAGTGACAACATCGCCAAGTCCTTTGACTCTTCAATGGCGGTAACCTTTGCTCTTCATTTAGGATGTAGAGCCCTAAGGAACTTCCTAACATAATTCTTGCTAGAGTAACCTTCATCAAGAGCTTTAAGACTAGTAATAATAGTATTGAATCTTGCAAAAGCATTATCTATAGATTCATCTTCCGTAATGGAAAATTGTTCATATTGTTGAACAAGAAGATCTACCTTGTTCTCTTTGACTTGGCTATTACCTTGGTGAGTGACTAACAAAGTTTTCCAAATATCTTTTGCCGTATTACACATGAAAATTCTTTCAAATTCCTTTTTAGGCAAAGCATTATAAATCATCATTTTAGCCTCATTATTTTTGGCTAATTTCCTTTTAAGTTCATCACTTTGTTTATCATAAGAAACTATTTCATCCTTTTTAGTTTCCGGATTCATTTGAATAGGTTGAAAGTCACCCTCAGTAATAACATGCCAAAGATCAATGTCTTTTGATTTCACATACGTTTCGAATCTTGTTTTCAAATAAATAAAACTATCGGTTTCGAAAAATGCTGGTCTTTGCATAGATTGCCCTTCTAGATATTTGTCGGAATCCATTGATCGATTCAAGTTTTAAAATACAATATAGTTTAAAATCTTGACTGACGTGGCTTCTGATACCAATTGTGGGAAACTAGAAGGGGGGTTGAATAGTTTACCGGTTTAAAATTCTTTTAAAAATCTTGTTTTAAAAGTTGGCTATTGGAAACTTTGATTCGAACTCTATGTGTAATCAATCAACACCAATATGAACTACACACTAAACTAACTAATACTACCTCCGTCCCATATTAAGTGTCTACAATGGAATCTTGGGGTGTCCCAAATTAAGTGTCCATATTGTATTCCAACCAATGAGAAGAGACTTTAGTGGGTAATAATGATATTTGATTGGTGGAGAGTGTGTAGTTAGTGGAATTTTCTAAAACTTTGTGCATTTGGAAAGTGGACACTTAATATGGGACGGAGGGAGTATAAACTAATGAAAGTAAAGAGTAGAGTTGGAAAGATCAAACCGAGACAAAGGATTTATAGTGGTTCGGCTACGAAGCTCTTCTTCGCCCTACTCCACTCCCCGAGTACCACACTCGAGAGTTTCAAGCACTATGTCAACAACCTCCCTTCAAGCGGAGAAAACCGTACACGTCGCTTATCCTATTACTGACACTAAGCTAAATGTCGAGTGCTAATCTTAGCTAGCACCAATCTACTAAGGTTCACATGACCAAACACACAAGCCCAATGGCTTCAAGAGATCACCACGATCTCAACACGATCACAAAGATCAACTCTCACTTCACTCTACTTAATCTAACTACTCTAGATCCTTTGATCACTCACACACAAGCCCGATGGCTTTAAGAGATCTTCACTATCTCTTAAGATCACAATGATCTTCACTCACACTCTCACAAAAGAAAGATAATCTTGATGTATGCTAAGATACAACAAGGATGTAACAAGTGTTACAAAACCTAACAACTACAACTCTTGTATCTTCTTGAATACCTTGAGTTCTTCTCTTGCTAATGAAGAGGAATGATAACACCTTGTATCAACTTGGACACTTGTGTTCTTCTCTTGATAATGAAGAGGAATGATAACACCTTGTATCAACTTGGATACTTGTGTTATTCTCTTGCAAGTGAAGAGGAATGAAGAGGATCACTTGAAGGATGATTGGATCACTCTTGAACAAAAGAAAAACTAACCTAAATGATCTAAGAAAGAAAGTGTGAAGAGAGTATTCAACTCAGAAAGTTTTGTGTGTGAAAGGATGCCTAAAAACTGTGAAAGGGGTTGGTATTTATAGGCAAAGAAAATCTGAACATTACAGAAAATTTTGTACGGACGGCTCCGTTAAATACCCCATGGCTCCATTAAATTTAACGGAACCGTGGAGCCGTCGTAGACTAGGATGCTCCAAATTTTGTCTTTTCTGGTGAAAACTTATTTTGGGAAGGTTGGAGCTGATTTTGGGGGGGGGGGGGGGGGAAATAGCTGTTGTGATTTTCAAACTTATTTTTCCATTAAAACATTTCTTAATATTTCAAAAATAATTTGTCATGTGTATTTTTGAAAAAATGTTTTGTCCCATTTAAAATGTGAATTCTCAAAACATAAATTCACTTCTTTGATCACTAGTTCAAGTTGTAACTTTGTTCTAGAGTGATTCGCGTAGAAACGGGATCTTCCGATTAAAGACTTGTTTACGTTGATTTTAACGTATCGTGATTTCACATTTTGTCATCCTCAAAACGTGAAGTAATCGAAAGATATAAATAACGTTTTTAGAACATTATTTGCATCAACAGGGCATTTGGAAATGAGGTTGCTGGTAAGTGGCCTATACATTCACGTGGGTAAAAACATGTATCACACTTGAAACGCCACTGTGTTCTTCTGTAATAACAACACATTGCAAAAAGTGAATCATTACAAACAAACAACGGGTATTCGTTACAAACAAAGTACGGAGTCCTACATTTCCAGAACAATTATGTAAAGACATGATGTGGTAGTGTACCTTGTACAATTCAAGAAGAATGTTGTCAAGGGACGTTTGTGCTTGTTACCTGAGTTTAGCGCAGCCCAAAAAAATGACACCGATTTAATCAGTTAATTATGTAAAAAAACTTAAAATGCATTAGAGTAAATAAGAAATCGCATAGCCTACCTTTTTTTGTTTTCAAGTAGTTTGCCATTCTGGTTAGCTGTACTAACAGTGCTCGCTCTTCGTGGGTGGTTAGTTTAAATATTCGCCATGTTGTGCATGTGGAACATTATTGCACCACACCTGTATTCAAATGAAACATAACGATATGTCATAAAAGGGGCCGAAAATCCACACTTGATATCTAAGCGGGTGTTTGGGTAATCTCGTTCTGATGCTAATCTCGCACCTTCATTTCCATTTGAGTTCCACCGCATGGCTTTCTCTAGCTGTAACCAACTTATAGCATTCTTAATAGTTCATTAAGTCGGAGAATTGCATTAACAATGACCTCATGTTCATTCCCACCCCATTTTAAGCAAGTTCCAATTTTTTATACAACAAACTACACTTTATGTCGTTGAAAACATGGCAGATAAACATGAAATTCTACATGAGGTGAAACAAAATATTTACCTCCTTCTGTTCTTCTGCTGGAAGACCATCGCCACAAGAGGCGTCAACCAATGTTAGACGATCTGAAGACACCTTCTGAACATAGAAACTAATTATGGGAACATATATTGAAATAAATACAATGTGACCAAACGGTAAAAAATTAAAAATTGTTTTCACCTTGAATCCTATCACTGTTTGACAGTACACGTTCAGTCCCCATATCATGGGTCAATAAAAGAACATTTGAACATTAACTCCCACAGTCCCTTACGTTGTTATTGCTGCTACGAAACAAACAACAACAGAATCATGAACCTAATTAAACGTTGAGTTGTTATTTAACATCAATAACTCAGACCATTAATGATTAAAAGCAAGTAAATATATGTCTTGTCTTGTTGCTGTACTTTTTCGCTTTCCTGAATTACTGACTCGTCAAGGACACCATCCAATTACATGCGCCATCAATCCAGTTGATAACATGCTGCCCACGACTATCTGCAAGTCAAGTTATAGGTATAAACAAAAATGGAAAAACAATACAAAAGCTAGAGTTGTCAAACAAATAATTTACAAATAAACCAAAAGATTTTGAAAAAAAGTACTTTGTATCATCCCGACCCAGGTCACCGAAACCTGTTTTGATATGTTGTTTAACCCGCCATGCCCATCTATTTTTCCTTGTCTAATATACCACATGCTATTGATTCATACTGAATATAAATTCTTTTCGGAAATGAGATACCTTGGTTGTAATCCACATAGGTTCTTTAGTAGTTACATCAGTCGCGATATTCACTTACAGAAAATATTAGCTTTGTATCCTCATTGTATTCTTTCATATATGTCAACTCTGCATTAGAGAAGTTCCCATCAGGTAATATCAATTTCAATTAAACCTACTATGTATCAAATGTTGTCGTTCATGCTTCATGGGTCAAATATGTCAACATAAACGATTGATTAAAACATAACATAATAGTATACCTTATTACCATGATTTAAATGAACAATTTTTGGGCTAAAAATCATGGCTTCAGATATAACTCCCCACACATTGAATCCACGTACCCTATCAATCACAACCATTCATTAGGAGATCAAAACGACGCCGTTTTAATTGTGGGCTGCTTTGATACCAAACACCCGCCTTGGCTGCAACCATGATGCAGTTGTGGCTGCCCTGCCAAGATACGGTCATTGGTAAACAATGCATAGCCACAATATATAAGCTATCTCAAACCATAAATACGCAAATAATCAATTTTAAGATGCAATACAAAACCCCTGGCATGGGTAATCACAAAATGACCAATCGAGCACTAAAGCCCACATCTTTTTTCCCCTAATTTTCACAACCAATAAAACCTTCAATCAAAATCATAACATTGACAAACAGTACCAAAACTAATCGTTGGCGGTTTAAACGGTAACATTACTTTTTCTGTAA
The DNA here is from genome assembly GCA_021014915.2 of Artemisia tridentata subsp. tridentata. Classification (NCBI taxonomy): domain Eukaryota; kingdom Viridiplantae; phylum Streptophyta; class Magnoliopsida; order Asterales; family Asteraceae; genus Artemisia; species Artemisia tridentata. The sequence goes on from CP139509.1 coordinate 178,525,721, forward strand.
AATTAAAGGTTGAATAAGTATCTATTGATGACGACATCCTCTGCTTAAAATGGCCCAAAGAGTTGTAAAAATCCAAGATTAAAAAAAAACACGAACCCATAACTGTGCGCCGCTAATTCACCGGAACAACAACATATTCATTCGAACTCATCATCTCGCCGTCTTTTATGTGAACCAACTCTTCTTGATCTTGACTGAACCATGTTGAACATCTGCGGATGTGATTTATGTTAAGAGTGGCGGTGAGTGTGTCTAGAGGATTCTACATAAGTCGGCAAAGTGCATGTATAATATTAAAACAATTGAATGGGGTAGGTTCATTCGTAAAAAAGGCTTATACAAATTGGCCTTAGCAGCCCAAGCGTTTTGGCGGGAAAACCCTGGGGCAAAACGACGTCGTTTTAATTGTGCTATAATATATACTAATAATTTTGCAACATTTATATAGAATATATAAATGGAAATAATAAGGATAATAATAAAATTAATAAAAATATATAAATTATGCAGATTTTATATCATATACATCTAATTTTATTTTTATTTATATAGAAAAGGTCAATTCGCCTAGGCGCTAGGCGGTGGTCGACCGCCCAACTAGCGCCTAGCGTTTCTTGCAACATTGTTTAAAACACATAAAAACTATTCTAGGATTTTTGGTGTTTAATAATACTGTAATTATTGTGTTTATTTATGACACATAAAACAATAATTTTCTATTATTTGTTGGTCATTAGTTTTTTTTTGTCATTATTACGTGTTTCTTTATTATTGAAACTTGAAAGTGTTAATTTGTAATGCATTGCAAATTCGACCTTGGAAAGGCCATACCTTGATAAGTTATTAGAAACCGAAAAAACAACCCTAAAAGAAACCAAAACCCGAAAAAATGAACATAGATAAAACCGAAACCGAAAAGTTTCTAGAAAGCAAAATCCAAAAAAAATCGGTTTGATTTTGGTTTTAACCTAAAACTGAGCCAAACCGAACCATGCTGACCTTGGCTCTACCTACCACCTAACATTAATAAATATGGAGAAAATGCCCAAAATAGGCCAAAAATATTCCAATATTTCAAGACTTGGCCACAAACCACACCCTTTTCTCATTTTGTTCACGCTCGACTGCTCGACCACATAAATTTATCGACACGTGTCATTCCATTATTTTTTTATTAATATAAATTTGGCCCACGAGTAAATTACACCATTCGTCCCTGTGGTTAGGGGTCCATTTCATTCTCAGTCCCTATTTTTTATTTCTTGCTTTTTTCGTCCCTATATAGTTTCAATTGCACGCTGTTGGTCCCTATCGTTAACTGGCGTTATCTTTTCCGTTAGCAAATGGCAACGTTAGTCCATTAACCAAACAAGCGTTTGCAAAGTTAGTCCTTTTACTAACGGCCGATTTATTTTTCATTTTTGGTCCTTGTGATTATTATTATTATTCAAAAAAATTTATAAAAATTCCAAAAAATATATAAAAATTCGAAAAAACTTATAAAAATTCAAAAAAAATTATAAAATTTCGAAAAGTTTATAAAAATTCGAAAAAACTTATAAAATTTCAAAAAAATTTATAAAAATTCGAAAAATATATAAAAATTCGAAAAAATTTATAAAAATTCGAAACAATTTATAAAAATTCGAAAAAGTTTTAAAAATTCGAAAAAACTTATAAAAATTCAAAAAATTTATACAAATTCGAAAAAGTTTTAAAAATTCGAAAAAACTTATAAAAATTCGAAAAATTTATAAAAATTCAACAATTTTTTAAAAATTCGAAAAATTCGAAAAAATTTATAAAAATTCGAAAAAGTTTTAAAAATTCGAAAAAAATTATACAAATTCAAAAAAAATTTAAAAATTCGAAAATTTTTTAAAAATTCGAAAAATTCGAAAAAATTTATAAAAACTCGAAAAGTCTTAAAAATTCGAAAAAACTTATAAAAATTCGGAAAATTTTTTAAAAATTCGAAAAAACTTATAAAAATTCGAAAATTTTTTAAAAATTCAAAAAATTTATAAAAAATCGAAAAAACTTATTAAAATTCAAAAAAAAATTTAAAATTCGAAAATTTTTTAAAATTCAAAAAAATTTATAAAAAGTTGAAAAAACTTATAAAAATTAGAAAAACTTTATAAAAATTCGAAAATTTTTTAAAAATTCGAAAAATATAAAAAAAATTCAAAATTTTCGAATTTTTATAAATTTTTTCGAATTTTTCTAATTTTTAAAAAAATTACGACTTTTTAAAAAAATTTCGAATTTTTATAAGATTTTTCGAATTTTTAAAACGTTTTCGAATTTTTAAAAAATTTTTGAATTTTTATAAATTTTTCGAATTTTCATAAGTTTTTTCGAATTTTTAAAACTTTTTCGAATTATTATAAATTTTTTTGAATTTTTCGAATTTTTATAAGTTTTTTCAAATTTTTATAAATTTTTTCGAATTTTTTAAAATTTTTCGAATTTTTATAAGTTTTTTCGAATTTTTAAAACTTTTTTAAATTTTTATGAATTTTTTCGAATTTTTCTATTTTTTTAAAAAATTTCGAATTTTTAAAAATTTTTCTAATTTTTATATGTTTTTTCTAATTTTTAAAACTTTTTCGAATTTTTATAAATTTTTTGAATTTTTATAAGTTTTTTCGAATTTCTAAATCTTTTTCGAATTTTTATAAATTTTTTGAATTTTTATAAATTTTTTCGAATTTTTATACATTTTTTCGAATTTTTATAAATTTTTTTTAATTTTTTTGAATAATAATAATAATCACAAGGACCAAAAATGAAAAATAAATCGGCCGTTAGTAAAAGGACTAACTTTGCAAACGCTTGTTTGGTTAATGGACTAACGTTGCCATTTGCTAACGGAAAAGATAACGCCAGTTAAAGATAGGGACCAACAGCGTGCAATTGAAACTATATAGGGACGAAAAAAGCAAGAAATAAAAATTAGGGACTTAGAATGAAATAGACTTGTGCCAAATTTATATTAATAAAAAAATAATGGAATGACACGTGTCGATAAATTTATGGGGGCGAGCAGTCGAACAGTCGAGCGTGAATAAAATAGAAAAATGGTGTGATTTGTGGCCAAGTCTTGAAATATTGGAATATTTTTGGGCATTTTCTCCGTTAATAAATATGGATTTTAGGCAACATGCAATAACAGTCTTGGACACGCCCCATAACCAAATACTCCACAAATATCACCACCATGGACAACCACCATCCATCACCACACATTGCTCTACTTACGGGTGCCGGAATGGGCCATTTGACCCCAGCACTCCGCCTTGCCGCCATGCTATCATCCAAAAACTGCCAAGTGACACTCATAACCCCCCAACCACCCGTCTCGACTGCAGAAGCTAGCCATATAGCAGCATTCCTAGCAGCATATCCCACCATCAACCGCGTTGACTTCCAAATAGTGCCTTACACTCCACCTACACCTACGGACCCTTTTGCGGTCCAATTTGAAGCTGTTATTCGGTCTGTGCACCTTCTTACTCCACTTTTGGCTTCTGTATCACCACCATTGTCCGCCTTTTTCTCTGATATTACAACGGCTGCTGGAGGTCACCAAGTTGCTGAGGATCTTGGCTTACCGCATTATGTCTTTTCCATGTCTGCTAGATTCTCTTGTTTCGTGGCGTATGTTCCCTACTTAATTGGATCAGATGGATCTATAGGTAAAGTAAAAACATACTGGATAAGCTTAATAAAAAAATCATATCTGGTTTGTCTAAAAATTACTGTACTAGTTTTAAATTTATAACAGTGCAGCGAACGTAAAGTTGAATACGTCCTTAAATATTATCTTTATTTTGTATTTATACCATGGTAAGTAATCTGTGGATGATTTTTTTCCTGCTAGATCCATCACTGTCTGGAAGTACGACGGAAACCATCATTCAAGTCCCTGGTATGGCATCATTTGACATCTCAACTATTCCATCGCCTTTCTTCTTACCAAACCATTTGTTCACCAAAACTTTGGTATCAAATGCTCGGGCTTTAAGTAAAGCTAAAGGCATCTTACTAAACACATTTCATGCATTTGAACCCGAAACAATCACATCAGTTAATGATGGAAAATTTATACCAAATTTCCCACCTCTACTCCCCATCGGACCATTCCAGCCACACAAGTTAGAAATAGGCGATCACCAACCACTTCCATGGCTAGATCAGCAACCGCCAAAATCAGTTGTATACGTGTGTTTTGGAAGTAGAACTGCAATGTCAAGAGATCAGATAAGAGAATTAGGAAAAGGGTTAGAAGAAAGTGGATTTAAATTCTTGTGGGTGTTGAAAGCAAAAATTGTGGACAAAGACGATACCGAAGGACCAGAAGAAATACTAGGTGACTCGTTCATTGGAAGAACGAAACATAATGGGTTGGTGATCAAAGGGTGGGTGAATCAAGAGGAAATATTATCACATCCGGCGGTTGGGGGTTTTGTTAGTCATGTTGGATGGAACTCGGTGATGGAAGCGGCTGTTAGGGGGATGCCAATGGTAGCATGGCCGCTGCTTGGTGATCAAAAGGTGTATGCCGGACTTGTGGAGGCTGCGGGGCTTGGTGTTTGGGACAAAAGCTGGGATTGGTTGGGTGAGAGATTGGTGAAAGGTGAAGAGATTGCCAAGATGGTGAAAAAGATGATGTGTGATGAGAGTTTACGGGAAAGTGCTACGATACTTGGAGAAGAAGGCATGAACGCGATTAAAGTTGGAGGGAGTTCTTATAAAGTGTTGATGGAAACCATTCAAAACCTTTCAATATGAACAACATATTGAAGGTGATTCGGGAATTTGAAGCAGGGTTTGCAATATATAATAATGATGTGTATCTGATGCAGGGCATGGCTGCATATCTCACATTTTAATAAAGTTATTTGCTTTCCTTTTATTTAAGTTTCTTGTGTAATAATAAACTTTGATTAGGAAATTATATTTCTAATCAATTATGTGTTTAGAAATAGGAAACTAGTGTCTAATGTTTATTTAGCCTATATATGGGTTGTTTTTCTCTCTATGAAGACATCTTTCAGTTTGATAATAATACAAGAAACCTACGAGTACTTTATTCTTTGAGTTGTTCTCCATTCTTGATTGTGGCCATTTAATTAACGATCCGCATCAGTATTCAGATTCGGGTTCTTCAAGTTTGCTATTTGAATTTTCATCTTCTAAGCTATCTTCAACTATTTGTTTTTGGAGAGTGTTTAAGGATTGCTGATTTAAGTGCTTATTGCAATATTAATAAGTAGACAAGTATTTGAGAGGAAACTCCTTGTACATAGTAAGCAAGCAGTCAAATATAAGAAACATGCCTATTTTTTAAAATGAGCTTGAAATAAGAATCCCAAACACGGGATATCCAGTGTTCCTAATTGTCGTGTTTTTATCAAACAGTATGTAGAGCAAACAACAAGATCACTTCATTTCAACTAGATATACGACTCTTTGAAATGATGTCGAAAGAAATCCCATTTTCTTGTAATCGTTCTCGAAGATCAGTTGGTCCAAAAACGATTCCAGGGGTATAGACACCTCCTTTAGGAAGATTTCCGCGCTGTTTTAATACAACAAGAGCACATTGAACCAATATTATAGAAGTGGATACATAACCAAATCCAGGCCCTCTTAATCTAGTGATTATTTCCATATCCGGTTTCGTTTCTTCACGCAAAGCAAGATCAATATGACTAAAACCTTGCCCAACAAACCACATCTTGAAGGAAGAACTAACAATTTTTGCTTCAGTATGTAGGACCACCTTTCCTGAACCATCCTAGACTAAAAAAAACCTCAGGAAATTTTAACAAAAGCCACCTCCCAAGTGAATATTTACTCACTGTCCCGATTGATAATCCAGCTGTTATGAATCCATGGACTTTGTTAAATACAATATACAGACGATGGATAAATGAATGACATGTTTTGGTTAATTAGGAGAGCTAGTTTTTAACTCAGATTTACGTGGTTTAATTGTACGACTTTTCGTCAGATACCTCAAGATGTTTACTTATTCAGATTTGAAACCAACACTCTTGTGAGGACATTAGGGTGTGTGACTATCAAGCCACCTAGTCATGGTCAACTTCATCAAAGATGCTCTAAGACTAACCACAGCAATGACCTTCAGCGACTCTTAATTTTTCTTCACATCAGCTTTCTTTCTCCGGTGACCTATAGATGACCTTTTAGGCACAGTAAGCTTTTTTTTTTTTTCTTTTGTATAAACTAGTAAAATGAATGAGGTATTTATAAAAGGTAAAAGGTTTAAATTTTAAAAAGTTAAAAAGATTTTTTTTTTTTTTTTTTTTTTTTTTTAATTCAAAAGGTAATATATAGTTTTTTGTTTGTTTGTGTGTATTTGAATGGGTCGGCCTCATGACCATTTCGTCCAAACCATCGCTCGACGACCGACCAAGACCGAGAGGCCACAGTAGAGGCAACCGAGATCGACCCACAAGGACCGAAGGTCGACCCTCCTTATTGCGGGTAGCCGTGGTAGTATAAAGTTGGTTAATTAGTTAAGTGTTGGTTTTCGAAGATATGATAAAATGGTTACGCCTCCTTTGAGTTGTTTATAGTGGTTTACACAATTAAGTTTTAATTGTTGGCTTTAGTGAGATTTATTTCTTTTCATTAGTCCAAAATATGACAATGCCTGATGAAACTTGTTTTAGCTTTTACTCCGTAGTTGAATTTTTAATGTACATGTATGATAGGGTCTTTGTGTGTTTATCATGATTCTTGGGGTTTTTGAGATTGTAAAAGTGAAAGCTTGCAAAACCGTAACGGCCTCTTTAATTAAAAAAACTCTAGATCGCTATTATTAACTTCATCTTATTCGGCATCCGAGGATGTAAAGAAAAGTAGATCGGAAGACATTTGTTTTAGATGAGATACACGTGTAGAGTGTATAAAAAAGAGTGTGTTTGAAAGTGTGTATAAACATGGAGAAATAAGGGTAAAAGCTATAAATGTTTAATGTAATTAACAAAGAAACTCATTATGCTTTCTCTACATTTATTCTCATTGTACATAACTAAAATGGTTTAGGAAGCGTATTTTGGTCATCTCACATCTTCATCTTCTACCTCCAAACACCATAATTTCCGGGTTTCTTTTATTAAGGGTTTGTTAAGGAATATCATAATATGAAAAGCAAGTACTTTTTGGTCAAATAAAGTGATACAACGATTATGCCACTCTTTTTTTCTTTTTCTTTTTTTTTTTTTTTCTTTTTTCTTGTATTAAGGATGAAATAATATCATAAATATAGTTGAACCTAACAATGAAGTTTAATAAATTATGCATTATATTTTCAAGTTGGATGGTTGTATGGATCTGAACCGAGGATGTTCTCACAGGACTCAGTATACATGGTAAGGATGGAAATTTGTCATTACCTCACCTGACCCACTTGCATTTCTTGGTTGCGCACCTCCGACATATCCAACGTCATCAACACAGATGAAAAGATGGAGAAACGGGTTTCTTGAGACATTATTTACCAATAAGAATCCATTAATTCTTACTATAAAACGAGAGTTATGGTTTCGACAAAGCCTTTGTTATTTATGGATATGTTTACAGGGAGCACGATCCATTCCATAACTCTGTCATGTGATTCTTCCAGCATATTGTGTCATTCACATTTCTTGCCCAAACTTAATGAGTCGGCTTTTCTCATCCCTATGGTTATTTTCCTCACTAAGAATCTTTACGCCTTGTGGGAATTGAAATGTTTAGGTGTATCTGTTCGTACGTGGGTGGGACTTACAGAGAATGGAGAGAGTGAGGGACGGAACCAGGACTAAATATGACCGGGTGGACCGAGTGTACAAAAATAATTGAACACTAATACTAGAAACAAATTTCAATGTACCGGGTGCATTTAAGATGACTTTAGGAAAAATCGATGTTTTTTTCAAAAAGTAACACTACATTGAAAAAATCTATGGGGTGCTCGGGCACCCGCGGTATTGAGTTACTAGAGTCTTTGTAAATCAGTTCAAACTATAAGGACTGATAATGTAAATTGTTTTAAATGTTGGTTAGATTAGTTAATCATCACTGTATATATTTGATTCTCTCTTCATTTGTAATTAACACTTTCGCTAATAACATTTCATTTTCTCTCCCAAATTACTTTCCGCTTAAACTTTGATATGGTATCAGAGAGCCAGGTTGCTCGATCCTAACCGTTTTCTGTTCTTGTCATTTCCCTAATTGATCAACTTGTTTAATTTATCAAATTGATTGATCAATCTCTTCAAGAAGCTTGTTCTAATCAATTTTTTAACAATGGCGAACAGAATTAACGATTCTAATGGTTCTAATGATCCTAACGGCGTTAATGGTGGTAACAACAATCATAATCAGTTTCCAGGATCAAATGCTCAGAATATGATCAATGATCCATTGTATTTGGCAAGTTCTGGTCATCCTGGAATGATGTTAACTAATACACCTTTCAATGGAAGCAATTTTATGGGTTGGAGTAGAACAATTAAGATGGCTTTGGGGGCGAAATTGAAGTTAGGGTTCATAGATGGATCTTTGCCCAAACCAGCCGTGATTGATAACAATTGTCAGAGGTGGATTCGTTGTGACTATATGGTTACATGTTGGATACTGAACTCCATGATTGCTGAACTTTTAGACTCTTTTTTGTATTCTCAGTCTGCTAGTGATCTTTGGAAAGATCTTGAAGAAAGATATGGCCAAAGTAATGGCCCTTTGATTTACCAAGTAGAAAGGGAGTTGAGTAAAGTGATTCAAGGAAATCTCTTTGTTGCTACTTATTTTACAAAGTTGAAGAAATTTTGGGATGAATTGCAAAGTCTTAATTGTATTCCAATTTGTTCTTGTGGCAAGATGAGAGAATGTACTTGTGGAATTACTGAGAAGTTTCTTGAGATTGATAGTAGGTCTAAATTGATGCAGTTCTTGATAAGGCTAAATGATGACTTTGAATCAGTTAGAAATCAGATTTTGTCAATGGATCCATTGCCAAACATCAATAAGCCTTACTACATAGTGCAACAAGTGGAAAAACAGAAGCAGGTTACTCACAATGTGGCTGATCCAACTGCTTTCTTTGCTAATACTGGTTCTAAGGGAAATCAAGGGCCAAGAAGAGAAAGTAGGGAAGTTAGGAGTGATAAGAAGTACTACACTTATTGTAAACAGGATGGTCATTTGTTTGAACAGTGTTTTGAAAGGTTGGGGTATCCTGATTGGTAGGTAAAAAGAACAAAAGAGGAGGAAGAATGGTGGCACAAGTCAATATTGATTTTGATTCTTATATGCAGCATGATACACCCTTTGACTTTGTTGGTGAGAATGATGTAAATGGGGGTAAAGGTGATTTGGATCAAAGGATGTTGGTTGCATTTTGTCAGGAAATGATGAGGATGTTTAAAGGTAAAGGTGTTGATCAAAGCAACATTGCTAGTACCTCTAAGTCACATGCAGGTACTTATTTCTATGGCTGCAAACCATGCTTAAAAGTGTCTTTTCATGTATCTCTGAATACTTTAACAAGATACTTGAAAGTAGACATTATAGTTGATTGGATTGTGGACACAGGGGCTTCTGATCATATGTCACCTCACTTGCATTTGTTTAAGTCCATTAGATTGCTTAAGTGCCCAATTAAAATCAAATTACCTGATGGAACTAGCAAGTTGGTTACCAAAGTAGGCAACATCCAAATCAATAACACATTAACCTTGTACAATGTGTTTTATGTGCCTGATTTCCAAGTAAATTTGCTATCAGGAGGCAAACTTCTTAAAGCCCAAAGTCTCATTGCCATTTTCTTCCCTACTATGTTCTTATTTCAGGACCCATTCAACTAAACAAGTATTGCTTCTGGAGAAGGGTAACACAATCTCTACATCTGCAAACCATCAACTTCTCAACCCACAAAACCTATCAGTTTTCCTATTAATTCTGCTTTGTCTTCCTTTGTTAATAAAACTGTACCTTCTAGTGATGTAACAATAGATATGTTTTATTCTAGACTTGGTCACACATCTGTGTCAAAGATGATTCATGTGAACAAATGTAAGCATGAGAATCTTTCTGAATTCAAATGTGATACATGTATGTTAGCTAAGCAACATAGGTTGCCTTTTCCCAAAAGCAATACTAGATCTTCAATTCCTTTTGAACTCTTACATGTTGATTTATGGGGCCCTAACAGAATTCCTGCTTTGAATGGTACACACTATTTTTTCACTATTATTGATGATAATTCTAGGTGCACTTGGACTTATTTAGTTCACACTAAAGACCAAGTGTTATCTTTCCTTTCTGACTTCTTTGCTTACATTGGTAACCACTTTGATGCTAAACCTAAGTTTTTAAGGTCAGACAATGGCATTGAAATTGTTAATAAGGAGTGTTTGGCTTTCTCAAGAAAGTGTGGTGTGGTTCACCAAATGTCCATGGTTTACACACCACAGCAAAATGCAGTGGTAGAGAGGAAGCATAGGCACTTACTAGACACTGCTAGAGCTTTAAAATTTCATGCAGCTTTGCCTAACAAATTTTGGGGAGATTGTGTTCTAGCTACCACTTTCCTTATTAATAAAATGCCCATGAAGATCTTAGACTGGAAGACACCTTTTGAATTATTACATGGTACTCCTCCTAGTTATGACAGTTTAAGAACTATAGGGTGCCTATGTTATGTTGCTGTCACAAAACCTCATAAGGACAAGTTTGCACCCAGAGGTATTAGGTGTGTGCTTATAGGATACCCTCCAGGACAAAAGGGTTATAAGCTGTATAATCTTCAAACAAAAGAGGTGTTCTGTAGCAGAGATGTGATTTTTCATGAGACAATGTTTCCCTTTAAAAAGGAGGTTCAAGTTCCAAATCCAACTGAGAAATTTTGGTCTGATTCAAAGACAACTGAAGAAGATGTGGTTTTGGACAGTCCTGTGCAGAGTACCATGGATAATCCTGAAGTCACTGTTATCCCAAACACCCCTAATTTTATTCCTGATGACAACAACATTGCTGAACCGGAAGAGCCTCAAGCTGAAATACCTACTCCTACCCCCAATCAGACTTCTGAACCTTCAATTCCAACAAGGAGATCTACTAGATCTACCACTCAACCTGCATGTCTAAAGGATTTTGTTATTGGTAAACACAGAGCATCCATGGCAACAAATACCAAACAACCAGCTTATTCTTTGTTCAACAATAAGGATTTTGATGATTATCCAGAAGACTATGTTGCTTCTTTGGCACATGTTTTAGCCAGTCTAGAACCAACTAACTACTCACAAGTAGCCTAAGACCCAAAATGGGTGGATCCATGGACAAGGAATTGCATGCTTTGGATGTTAATGATACTTGGGAACTCACTCTTTTACCAGAAGTAAAGAAAGCAATTTCTCCAAACTGGGTCTATAAAATCAAATTCCTTCCAGATGATATTGTTGACAAATACAAGGCAAGGTTGGTTATTAGAGGCTTTGATCAAAGGGAGGGACTTGATTACAAACACACCTTTTCTCCAGTTGCAAAGGCAGCCACTATTAGAGTTCTTATTGCCATTGCTACTGCTAAAGGATGACCTTTGCACCAATTGGATGTGAATAATGCCTTTTTACATGGCTATGTAGAAGAAGACATCTACATGAAGCCACCAGAGGGGTATACAAAAGCTTTGCTTGGTCAAGTCTGCAAACTAAACAAGTCTCTATATGGCCTCAAACAAGCTTCAAGACAATGGAATCAAGAGCTTTCAAGATTTCTTACCTCATTGGGCTATGTACAATCAAAACATGATTACTCCTTATTTGTAAAGGAAAAAGGAGAATCTTATACCATGGCATTGGTGTACGTTGATGATATTTTACTCACTGGAAATTGTTCTTAGGAGATTGCAGTTTCTAAAATGGCTTTGGATAAAAAGTTCACAATCAAAGACTTAGGTCTAGCAAGGTATTTCTTGGGAATTGAGATGTGCAGAAAAGACAATGGAACTCACTTGCATCAAAGAAAATATTTTTTAGACCTTCTCAAAGATGCAGGGTTGACTGCTGTAAAACCTGCTAGTTTTACCCTCCCACAAAATCTAAAGCTTTCCTTGGACAAAGGGGCTCCTATTTCTGATCCAGAATCATACAGAAGGCTTGTAGGAAGATTGATTTATCTATCCATGACAAGACCTGATATCTCTTATGGGGTACAACATCTAAGTCAGTTTGTGTCTTCACCTAAAGAACCACATATGCAAGCAGCTCTGCACTTACTCAGATACTTAAATGGAACAATTTGAAAAGGTATTTTCTATCCTATTCAGTCTAATTTGAAAGTTGCAGGGTTCTCAGATGCTGACTGGGCCTCTTGCTTGATGACTAGTGTCACACCTCGAAAATCGGGTCCAGTGGAAGCATACATGTCCCTGGGGTACTACAAAATTGGTATCACAGCACAAGTACAAAGAACGGTTTTTCACCACAATCATTTAGAGTATAATTGAGTAATCAAAAGTATCAATTTACATTGTTAAATTTTTGTGCGGAATTAGGCCCATAAAATAAGTACAACGTTCCCCAAATGAATATCAGAGTGTCTTTATCCTATAACCATGCCATGCCATGCCAACTGCCGCCAAATGTGAGCTAACACTTCAAGAACCTGAAAATACATGCTAAAACGAGTCAACACGAGGTTGGTGAGTTCATAGGTTTTAGTTTAAAACAATATGGTTGAACCAAAAGGTTTCCGAGTTCTAACATCATTCACAACAAGTCAAGTTCAACATAGGCTCACACTGCCTAAATCACAGTTCCAAAACCAATCTATAACAATATCATAATTCAAAACATTTCGAGCCATAATAAATCATGCAAATACTACAGTCATATAATGATGCGCCAACTGAACCTCAGACCACAAACACGCATAAATGATCCACACATAGATTGGGTGCCACTTCCCAAATGATTACTGGGTGCCATTTCCAAAAATGTATACTGGGTGCCACTTCCCAAATCCATACTGGGTGCCACTTCCCAAAATATATTCTATCAATGCATCACTAAACAGTTTCACACGTTCAAGTCAAGTCACACAATTTGAGTTCACATAATAAGGCACATATTGCAATCAAAACACACTTATTGTCCAAAACCATGAAAACAGTATGTCACAGCATTAAAGCATTCAAAAGCATGGAGTTTAGTTAAAAACGAGCATGTATTCTACCCCAAAACAGTTAGAAAACCGGTAAAAGTAGGGGCCATGAACTCACCTTAGCCACAGCAATGCAAGGATCACAACTGAAACGACTGGCATCGAGAAGCAAAACACAACGGTCTCAAGACATATGGCACGACAATTCCAAGATATACAGGCACAACGGACTCGGAAACTACTCGCAACCTAATGTGAATGATATGATTTAAGTCACGGTATGATGTCGTGCATGCAAGTTCATACTCTACTTTATCACTTGTACATGTTTGTTGTAATGTTTATCGTCAAAAATATAGTTACGTCAATTTGATCCTTTATTTAGAAAATTACCACTTTTGAAAATGTAACTTGTAATTCTCACGATCAAGCTTTAGTCGTCATGTTAACGGTTATCTCAAAAGTCTCTAACGCGTCTAATAAGTATATGTAATGCTCTACCATTTCCGTTTACCTCATTTTAGCCAAAACGTGCACTAAAAGGTCCAAAATCTATTTCAATTAATTCCTAACAGCTTTTCTAATAGTAAAAATACATGCTGTCAAAACTATATGTTGCCGCAAATCTTTATTAAGCCATAACTTTTTCGTCGTAGCTTCGTTTCTTAAGTTTGACCTATCCCCGCGAAGGTATTTAAGTATACTATCGGCTTTTCAAGGTCTCGGCTAATCTAGATACCATTTATCATCAGTTTTGGTCTTTCCAAATTCTGGACAGATTCATAAATTTTCTGAAAATAATTGTTTTCGTCGTAAAAATTGAAACTAGCGTATCTTTTTCATTACAAGCCCGTTTTAACTCATTCAAGCGACCACATTTTCGTTATTAAGTCCATTTTCTATATTTCTAGCCTAAAATTACCCAAAACCTACTGATTTCTACAGTTTTTACAAAATGGGATAGTAGCTTATATAGATGTCTCAAAAGGGTGTTTTATAGTTTCTATCCCATTCCAAACCACTTCAAATCTTGTCCTAATTCACCCATGATCTCCTCAACATAATAATAGTGATCTAAACATAAACTTAACAATATTCAAAGTCCATGTAAATGATCAACAAGGTTGGTAAAAATTACAAGTTCACTAACATATATATATATATATATACTATATATATATATATATATATATATATATATATATATATATATATATATATATATATATATATAATGTTTATCATCACTTTCTTGTGGAGATCTATAACCAATTAGTTTGTTCATAACAACATTTGTTTAAAACATAGCCATTGGTTACAAGATTTTTGTGGTTACAAGGTTTTGATTAACATGTACAAAGTGATAAATAGGTATATGCAACTTGAAACTAGATCTCCTGATATAAAGAGTGTGAAAATAGTTTTTGGGCTTACTTGAAGAGGATGAAAATGAGATGTGAGCAAGAACAATAGAACCCCAATGGTTACTCCAAATCAATTTATAGTTAATGCAAAGCTTGTGAATGATCGTTAAATACTTGAAATAATCGGAAACCGAATCTCCTTCTTCTTTTAAGATTTGGCCGAACCAAAAGGAGAGCAAGAGAGGATTTTCTAGGTGAAATTTTGCCAAAGAAAAATGAACTAAGTCTCATTCCTATTTATAGTGCAAGGAGGGGTGATTTGGTAATTTAATTAAAAGGGTATTTTGGTAATTTCCATCCTTGGTCAATGGTTTTGGTCTTTGGTCTTCCTTTGACCGAATTTATGGAGGGGGCAAGGATTAATCAAGCCTCCATGATGTTTTGGCAACTCCATGTTTTATGGATGTTTGTTGGCTATTTATTGTGATGTAAGATTTGTCTAGTGAGTAATTATGAGACAAGAGGGGGGGGGGGGCACAAGTGTTAATGTTGGAGTAGAAGAGTTATTTTGATACTAGAGTGTATATGTTGCATGTAATGGGTGTTAAAAATAGGTACTTGTTGTTGGTTTGGTGATTAACGAAAGTTGTACATAATTAAACGTAAGATGTAAAGAATTTACCTTAGGCGGAAAGAAATATTTTTGGAATTTTTGTAATCATTTCGGAAGTATAAAAATACATTAGGAACAATCGTTGGAAGAATTGGGTACATCGGGTGTTAAAATTTAAGTTTACGAATAGCGTTAGTGTTGTTCCCTTAACACGCTTAGAGTTAACTAGAAAATTAATCTATTTGTGTTTATGACTAATACAATGTATTGATTTATTCTAACAGTTAATGAAACGTAAATATAAAAACACACAAGTATTTTCAACGTTTAAATTCTTATTAGAAATGAATCAAAGAATCTATTACCCAAGTGTTTTGCGGAACAAACACTTGGGATTGAATAGACAAGGTATGGTGTCTCCTATCTAAACTCAAGCTATACTTAAGTGGTAACAATTCGACCCACTGAGCTATCTCAGGGATACGTTACACTTTGTAGGAGAAAAGGGGTATTTGTGAAAGTCTAAGCTTTAATTTCACAAGAATACCTAACCTCATTTTCTCCTATCTGTTTGCTATTTATAGGCAAACATGTTAAGAGTACTGAAGATTAAAACTAGATAAACAAATAGGAAGCGTGTCTGACAACTACAACAGTAGTTGTCATTTCCAAGAACCAATGGGATTGCGCCAAAAAGTATTCGAGTGTCAGACCTTACACTTCTTTGACTTTTAGCCACTTGAGGGATGGTTTGTCTGACCCAGATAAGACTTGTTCTTATCTTCTTAAAACCTTCCCTCATTATCCCACCTTTTATTCAGGCTTTAGGTTCTTTAGTCATTTGTCTTCAATCTTCAGTTATTGTTGTTGAGGAGACTTGGGGTTCAGTGAGCTCTTGTCTAATGCTCACTGATCCATTACCTTCTTCTTCGTCTCAAGTAACACTTCAGTGAGTACCGCCTCACTGTGTGGTGAATCTTTCTTCTTAGACTCGTCCTGAGCATCTTGAAGGTAACTCACTGAGTGACTGTTCACTCAGTGACCTAGAATGTTTTCGGTTTAATTTACACTTAGCTTCATTTGTATTCAAATCTTAACGACTCTTGGGTACTGAAGGACCCAACAATCTCCCCCTAGTTGGATATAAATTATGCTTAAGTGATTTTGATCAGTTATAAGTGAGTTAATGACTTCTGCTCATACTGAATGTACTAGAAAGTAAATAAGGACACTGAAATAATAAAAACATCATCTTATTAATATTATTACAAGTCCTAACAAAACTATACATAGTACGAGGATAGTGGTGGTGTTGGCAGATTCATTCAGTCGAACTTATAACCTAGGGCTTCAAGCTTTGGCTTCTTGGACTCTAGCTCATGTTGATCAGGATGCTCTTGAATCTTTGTTCTCAGGTCTTGGCAGAACCTCACATTTTCAGGAGTCTTGATTGGTGATGCGTGCGATGTGTCGTTGCGGTTTAGCAGTATTAATGCCTACTCAAGTTTTAAATTTATATTTAGCCGACTTATCAATAACACACACACTTAACGAGCAGTGTACCCGGTCAGTATGAATATAATGGTAAGTAGAGTGTCGATCACTAAGAGTGGAACGTATTATCTAGTTATTCTAATCAGTATTTTAATAAATTAAGTTAGCTATACAACCTATTCTAACGCAAGGGGGGTTCAGCCTGAGAGACTGGCACGATTTGGTTGCAATTAAATAATAAACTAAACCAATAGGCACGAATCAGCGAATAGCACACACGTACACAGATAAATACTTGAGACAATAAGAAGAACTGTCCTGATAGATAAGTAGTTTGTCACTTGTTTTATTGCTAGTTTTATATGAAGTGTATAGTTCGATGCAACGCACCGAGATTAAGTCCTTTCTCGTTGGTTCTAATCTTATCGGCGAGTAAACCCTTAATGATTACTTATGACTATCCTATTTATCTTTCTTCCTACTTTTCTACAGACGATAGAATGCATAGGCGATCTAATAAATAGGCGAGGGCAGAGGCATGGCGACCCGATCAACGCTCAGCTAGACACAGAGGTTATCAATGCACTAATAAAAGTCACCAAAGACATCAACATATAAACTTTAATTAATGAGAAAGCAGTTTTAAGGAAGTGCAATCTTTCCGTTGTCACATTACACAAGCCACCAATCTTGATGAATTAAAGTTTACTAACACAATAAAACAAAACTACTTAATGAATTAAACACATGCAGCACCTTCTTACAGCTCTTGTATCTTCGTTTGGGTGTGTCTTGTGCTGCCTATTCGACTGAATTCGTCCTAGGTTTCTCTGGTCTTCGTACTTCGGATATAATATGTCACCTCGAAATTCGTCTGGTCTTGGGGTATTTATAGTTTCTGTCTGAGGGTAGGATGCGGCGCATCTAGTAAGTAGATGCGGCGCACTGACTTAACTTCGCGTGGGGTCCAAGATTAATATATTCAGGAATATTCGTACACCGCCAGAAGATGCGGCGTAACTCCATTCTAGGATGCGGCGCATGTCCTCTTGTATCTTGGATCGTATCTGGTGAAATATTGATAGTGATGCGGCGCATGTCATAAGCAAGATGCGGCGCATCTGGAGCAGAATAGTCTTGATCTTGTACATTTCGGTAGACTCTTAACTTCATGCATGTTTTGCTCCATAATTAGTCCAAAATCGCCAAGTTTCACCAAATGCTTGTTTTTACCTGAGAATTACAAAAGTAAACGATTAAGTATCAATCCTCATACATAATATAATAAAACAAGTCAAATAATTAGGATAAATGATAGTAATAATATGTACTTATTTGAGTTCATCAATTGGTGAGGCCATCATGAGGAAACCCAGCATTGCCTTGATTCTTGATTGGTCAATATCACTCCATCTTTGGAAGGCTGGGTCTCCAAACTCATCAGTGAAGAACAAACCTCTTTCAGGTTGTTCGATGACCAAGTTGTTCCTGAATGGAACTCCTTCTGGGAGGGCTCTGTTGTAATCCAGACCAGGGACCTTGATCTCAGGCTCAGCTTCAATCTTCTTTCTCTTTCTTGAGGAAGACTGAGAGGGAGCAGGTTGTTCTGCTGAAGCAGGAAGAAGAGATGGAATACCAAGTTCCTGAGGTGTTGCTGCCAATTTTTCATACCTTAGACTCAGGGACTTCATCAGACCAGGGACCACAACATTTGACTTTTTCGCTATCATTGGACCCAATTCATCCAATTCAGTGATCCCGAAGTCTGCGAATCTGAAGGGGTTATGAACCTCAAA
Organism: Artemisia tridentata subsp. tridentata; assembly: GCA_021014915.2. Lineage (NCBI taxonomy): Eukaryota > Viridiplantae > Streptophyta > Magnoliopsida > Asterales > Asteraceae > Artemisia > Artemisia tridentata. Next base: position 178,544,179 of record CP139509.1, read on the forward strand.
GATTCTTTTGTCAGCACTCCTGTAGACAGTTACAATGGCAGGCTTAGTGTTTCGGTGAATCTTGACATCAAGGATGGGTTCTGGCTTCAACCTGCTTGTCATGACCCACTGATATCTCTCAATCCTGTTCTGCCTAATCTCTTCAGCCCTCTTTAACCTTTCTTCTCTTTTCTCCCTGAGAGCAATCATCTCAGCAGTCTGAGCTTTCACAAAGGTCACCCCACCTTTTCTTCCTGAAACATCTTTTGGAGGCAACCCAATCTTTTTGGCCTCTTCGTTTACCACCTGAATAAGAGCAGCCTTGCTCGCCCTTTTTTCTTTAGCTGCCTTCTTCATTGCCTCCTCTTTCTCCATATGAGCCTGAATTTCCTCATTTGTGAGAAGTTGTATTTTTCCATTCACCTCCTAAGGGACCCAGACTGGCTCATCAGGGTCTGGCCTTCTCTCAGAAGAAGCAGGCACCAGGATAGGCTTAGGCTCAGTGGTTGTGAGAATGCCTTTGCCTTTGTCTTGGTGGGATGAAGATGGGGTTGTCTCAGGAATCTCCCCCTCAGTGTGAGAAGGAGGTTGTTCAGGTTGTTCTTCAGTGACATTCTCCCCCTCAAACTGTTGCTTGACCCATGGTGAGAGCAAGAGTTGGTGCGCTCACTGAAGTTGAGGGAGCATTCTGACCTTTGAAAGCCTGATAAATCTCAGTCATCATTGACTTGATGTCTGAGGTGTCCTTCTGAAGAGTTGAGACCTTAGCCTCAAGAGAAGCCTGAGAAGCCTCTATTGCTGTCATCCTTGGACCAAGATTCCAAGCCAAGGAAGAAGAAGATGTAGCCCAAGATGCCAAGTGTGACTCCATAAGACCCAGGGAAGACTTGATGGAGTCCACTATAGAGCTGAGTCCCTGAAGATTGGAGGATTTCAGCATGTTTATCAGCTCAGTCAACAGAATAGACTGTTGATGGTAGTCCTCAGAAGCCTGAAGAATTTTCTTGTTAAGCTCAGGGTCATCTTTCACTGACTCTTGAATAGTTGCAATGCTCTTGTGTATGTTGGTGAGAGCTTCGTTGAACAGTTTAAGATTCTCATCAAGATTTGTCAGGGAGAAGGAGATAGATGACTTGTGCTCATTAACATCATCATGATAGGATTCCACTGATTCCTTCAGGTTGACATAGTGAACTGCAGCTTCACAGTGTTGGTCAAAAATTTCTTCAGTTAGCCCAGTAAAGAGAGCATTGTTGGCCTTTTGTAGGAACTTGACCAATTGCCTTTTAGTAAGAGGAAGAATGTTGTCATACTTCCTAAGTTCGGGAGGGCAGGATGATTCAGAATCTGAAGAATGATCAGCCTGAGATTCAGATTCTTCACCATGTGGAGAAGACTAATGCGATTGTTCAGTAGGTTGTGCATCAGTGTCCATATAATCACCTGCCTCAAAAACTTCCTCCTCACTCTCTTCATTGAGCTCATTATCAGAATCAAGAAGAGCCTGAATATCCACCATAGACTCAATCTCCAAAAGGTTACCCGGCTCCTCTTCATAAGAAGACTTGCCTTGGTTTTGGCCAGGTCCTGACCCCGCCATAAAAACTGAGTGGGTTTGCTCAGCCTGGCTAGCCATAATAACTGAGGGGGTTTTCTCAGCCTGGCTTTTGGGGTCAGTTCCCAAGAGAAGGGATCCGCCTGAGAGGGTTATGGGTTCCGTATAAGCGGGTGGTTTTAATCCCTCTGAGTCTTTGTCCCCCTTAGCGCCTTTAAGTCCTGATGGGTGTTTTCATACTATCACGAGGCACTGTTTGTGATGGTTGATGGTCCCCCTTCCCATCAGGGTTGTACTGCCCTTTTGGGGATTAGGGTCCTTACTCCCTGAAAACCTGAGTGTGATTTCTCAGGACGTAACGGGATGTGATTGGATGTGGGTCCCCTTCCCAGTTGAGTAGTGCTACCCAACCGAGGATTCAGTACCCTTTTCTCCCTCAGCACTGATTGTGATTTGTCAGTGCCTTCATCGGATGTGATGGGTGAGGTTCCTGATCCACAATTACTTGTTATGTCATTGAATCATGAGGAAATGGGTTTGCCCGAGGACACTGAGGATGATTTTCAGTGACCTCCGTTGGCGATTTGTTTTAGGGTCAAGAGGGTCTCAATGAGGGTGTCTCATGAGGTCTTGGCCATGTTTCCCTTTTAGAGGTTGCTGGGGCAGCAAGTCCAGGGCGAGTGTTTAGGTTTAACCACCTTACTTGGCGCCGCCCTTTTTCTTCTTCTCCTTCTTTTAGGAGAAGGAATGGTGAAGCAGCTTTGCACCCTGATTGACTACCAACATGTAGTCGGTCAGGGCGACTGGTTGTACCTCTGTATGCCACTAGATAATTGGCCTTGTGTAAGATGTCAGGTTTTGAACCTTGAACGTCAGGCCTAACATAGTCAGGGACCTAAGTAAGTCCTGAAGCACACAGGAAATGAATCAGGGTAAGACATATGTCTTTGCCTAGACTTTCCTGAGAGCTTGGCAACGAGGTCACGGAAGATTATTCCTCCGATGTCTAATTTTTATACCCTCCAGGAGACTGAAACACCATCAATTGTTTTGATGATTCAACTGCTCCGTGGAGGATTTATTCCTCCAAGGACCTGAATGCAAAATGTCATTATGATCCTCCAGACAGGGGAAACCAAGTTTTAACTTATTGGAGCTTTGCCAATAAGTCAACTGGCCATTTTCACGTGTTTGGGGTCATGTGGCCCAGAAAAAGCAATTCGGCTTTAAACCTTCTTGGTCAGTGGGGTTGGGCTCAAAACTTTCAGCGAATCAAGGCCAGTGGCCTTGATGAAGTTGAGTAGTCAGGGAGAGGGTCCTTCTCCCATTCATCACAGTGAATGTGATTATGGCTCTTTGGCTTCCTCAGGGCTAGTTGCCACTGCTGTCACCAAAATTCCCTCATGTAGTCATGTATATAACTGAGGGGGTCTTTGTACAGCCGTAGCAAGAAGCAGTTTTGTAGATACTTAACTACATCCTGTACGCCCAAAACTTTGGGCGATAGGCAAAATTCCTACCACTTGTTTTTGGTATGGTCTACGCCCTCCATTATGAATTCCACATTTGGGGCGAGTGATAGCATTAGAAGAAGCCATTTTGTTGGTGTTGGTGAAGAGTTTTCTAAAGCTAAGAACACACACAAAATATTTGTTTTGAGAGAAAAATGGGCAGAATTTGCTTAGATTTTCTAAAAAATGTGTGTGTTTTTCTTTGTTTGGGGTATTTATAGGGAAGTGAGTAAGGGTCATTGGGCATTAAGCGATTTAATTTTCAAAAAAATTTTGAAAAACCGTTTTGAATAAAACTTTTGGGATCCGCATTAAATGCTAACCACTCCACTTTCCCTGTTTGGCGCAACTGTCAGGTGAAAAGTTGTGCCGTTCTGCAAAAGTGTTATTTGCAGGGTTGAGTCATCACATATCTGTTATGTGATTGGAGAGGCATTAAATCCAAGTGGGAATGTGGTGGCCCATGATGGTGCATGCCAGAAAGGCAAAGAACAAATATTCTTATATTAAATAAGAATTCAGTTACCAACCTCGGACATTTACTAACTAGATACTTAGAGCATTTAAGTTAGCATTGAATGTCATTCTGAGGGCCCTGAATGATTTTCATTCAAGTGAACCTGCTTGTTTCAGGACTTGTGTTTAGTCACTGATGGTTCAAGGATTCAGGAATTGGGTTTAATTCCTGAGGTTTCAAGTTTCAGGAACTTGGGTTTAGTTCCTGAGGTTCAGTGATCTTTTTCACTGAAGAACATATTGAGTCAGGGACCTGGTTTTTCAGAATTACACTTTTTGGATGGAATCAATCAGTGGACTGATCTCAATATCCAACATTCCTTAGTTCAGCTTTCAGTCTTGTGAAAGTTGGTTCATCCAATGGCTTGGTGAATATATCAGCTAGCTGATATTCAGTAGGAATGAAGTGTAATTCTAATGTCACCATTATGACATGGTCCCTAATGAAATGATATCTAATATCAATGTGTTTTGTTCTCTGATGAAGAACAGGGTTATTTGAGATGGCAATTGCACTTGTGTTATCACAAAAGATAGGAACCATCTTGTACTGAATTCCATAGTCACTGAGTTGACTTTTCATCAGAGTACATTTGCACAACAACTTGCTGCTGCAACATATTCAGCTTCAGCTGAGGACATGGAACTGACTTGTTGCTTCTTAGCACTCCAACAGACTAATTTTTCACCAAGAATTTGACAGGAGCCTGAGGTACTTTTTATGTCCATGTTGCATCCAGCATAGTCAGAGTCTGAGTATCCTTTAGATCAAGGCTGAACATTTTGGATAGTATAATCCAAGGTTAGAGTACCTTTCAGGTACCTGATATCCTTTTCACAGCAGTGAATGAGATTCTCTTGGGTCAGATTGATATCTGGCACATAAACAACTGAGAATTGGATATCAGGCCTTGATGCAAGTAGATACATCAGTGATCCATCATTCCTCTAAAAGAGTTTGATTCACTGGTTTTCCAGTAAGGTTAGGACCAAGGTTTTTGGTGGACTGTGAACCATAGTACTTTGATACACATTCACTAGCTCATTTACTTCGTTATTATATAGGCTTTGGATTGATACTTATCTTGACTGTAATTCCTTAATCAGTGCTGCTTGATTTTGCAGACCAAGAGAGTTAGAGTCAGTTCTCCATCATGCTCAAAGCTTCAAATTTACTGTGCCATATCAAGATTTCACAATACGTTGCAAAGATTACAAACATGTGAGCCAAAGAATGATGTACATCAACATACACTGTGATACAATATTGAATCATTTTTAATCTTGTAGACCACAGGTGTTGCCTATCGCCGCAATTATTACTAGGATCGCGAAGCCTAGAAGAAATTTACATACCATCCAAGGAAGCGTTTCAAGTCCATAATACTTTTTACGAGCTTCAGAAGAGCAGGAAACTATGGCAATTCAAGATCGAGTTGCGAACATAACACTCCCACGAGTACCAATTTAAGAATGCACTTTTAACATTACATGTTTTTTGTGTAACAACTTAATTTCAATTGATGGTTAGTAATACAACAAAGGAATGATCCTAAATGCTTCCATCAATTGTTATAGGTGCAAATGGTTTCTTATAGTCATGATGCCTCTTTTTATTAGTGGCCTGCGCATTTGACTGCGGAAAATAATGTGGCTCCCACGGTTGTTACTAAATTGATCACTTAGGAATAACTTTTAGACATAAGTAATCATTAAGGGTTTACTCGCCGATAAGAATAGGACCAACGAGAAAGGATTAACTACATACACTTCATATAAAACTATCAATAAAACAAGTGATAATCTACTTAATCATAAGGACAGATCTTCTTATTGTCTCAAGTATTTATCTGTGTACGTGTGTGCTATTCGTTGATTCGTGCCTATTGGTTTAGTTTATTATTTAATTGCAACCAAATTGTGCCAGTCTCTCAGGCTGAACCCCCTTGCGTTAGATTAGGTTGTATAGCTAACTTAATATATTAAAATACCGATTAGAATAACGAGATAATACGTTCCACTCTTAGTGATCGACACTCTACTTACCATTATATTCATACTGACCGGGTACACTGCTCGTTAAGTGTGTGTGTTATTGATAAGTCGGCTAAATATAAATTTAAAACTTGAGTAGGCATTAATACTGCTAAACCGCAACGACACATCGCACGCATCAGGAACCATGGGAGTTTTGACTGAGGCACAGTAACTGAGCTCATACTTCTTAAGTAGGCTCCTGACATACTTCTCTTGACTGATCGAGGTTCCTTTATCAGTCTGCTTGATTTGCAGTCCAAGGAAGTAAGTCAGTTCTCCCATCATGCTCATTTCAATTTCTTTGCCATCAGTTTTTCAAACTGTTTGCAAAGTTTATAACTTGTTGAGCCAAAGATGATGTCATCAACATATACTTGTACAAGTATGACATCATTATTTATCCTGTAGATAAACAATGCATTATCTATCTTGCCTCTGACAAATTTATTTTGGATTAGGAAGGCTGAGAGAGTTTCATACCATGCCCTGGGAGCTTGTTTCAGTCCATAAAGGGATTTGTTAAGCTTGCAGACATAGTCAAAAAACTCATGGCTTTCAAATCCAGGAGGTTGCTGAACATAAACTTCTTCTTTCAGTGACCCATTTAAGAATGCACTTTTAACATCCATTTGGTACACCTTGATGTTCATGTAGGTCGCAAAAGCAAAGAAGATCCTGATGGCTTCCATCCTTGCTACTGGTGCAAATGTTTCTTCATAGTCAATGCCTTCTTGTTGGTTATAGCCTTTGGCTACAAGTCTGGCTTTGTTTTTAATGACTATGCAATTTTCATCAGATTTGTTTTTGAATACCCATTTCATGCCAATGACTGAAACATCTTCAGGACACTTGACCAAGGTCATTACCTTGTTTCTATCAAATTGTTCCAGTTCATCATGCATGGCCTGAACCCAACTTGGGTAATTAAGTGCTTCCTTGACACTTTTGGGTTCAATTGTGGAGATGAAGTCCACAAATAGGCATTCATTGTCTGAGGCTGCTCTTAGACTAGCAGCCATGCTTCTGGTGAGCATGCCTTCAGTAGGCTCTATAATTATATTGACAAGTTCTATATCCTGAGACCTAGTCCAACTTTCCTGAGGTCTAGGATACTGATTAGAACTTGAGGCCTGATGAGTAGGATCAGGATCAGACACTTGATGATCTTCAGCATCTTGAGTGTCTGAGTGGGTTGACTCATCATTGTGATTGTTTGGTTCCTGAGTATTTTGTTTAGTCTGAATGATTTCATCAGAACTTCTTTGTGCTTCAACAAACTCAGTGATGTTTGGGTAAGGAAGGTTGTGGGGAATGATGTAATAGGAGATGTCAGCATTTGCTTGGTACTGAGTGGAAGGATCATTTTCAGGATGATGTTCATCAGGAGGATATCTTGATGATTCATCAATACCTATTCTTCCACTGAGTTGTTAGAGACACTGATTGCATCAGTGCTCTCATCAAAGGTAACATGAAATGTTTCCTCAGTATGCTGTCTCCTAGTGTTGAACACCCTGAAGGCCTTTGAGACAAGGGAGTATCCTAGGAAGTATCCATCATCAGCTTTGGCATCAAATTTTCCTAAGTGATCCTTGTTATTATGAATAAACACAGGACACCCAAAGACATGAAAGTAGCTGATGTCAGGGATTCTTCCCTTGAATAACTCATAAGGAGTTTTGCAATGTCTCTTGACAATGATGGATCTGTTTTGTGTGTAACAGGCAGTCTTTACTGCTTCAGTCCAGAAGTGTTTGGAAAGGACTGATCCATTTAGCATTGTCCTGGCTGCTTCAATGAGGGTTCTATTCTTCCTTTCAGCCACACCATTTTGTTCAGGTGTGTAAGGTGAGGAAAATTTTTGTGAAATTCCTTTCTCATCACAGAAACATTCAAGTTCATAATTTTTGAACTCTGTTCCATTGTCAGTCCTAATCTGTTTGACCTTGATGTCCTTTTGATTTTCAATGTTCCTGACAAAGGACATTATTGTTTCAGCTGCCTGACTCTTTTTTATCAGGAAGTATACCCAAGTGTATCTTGAGTATTCATCCACAATGACCAGAGTATACTTCTCATGGTTAATGGATCTAGGACTATTTGGTCCAAATAGATCCACATGGAGAAGATGTAGGCAGTTCCTGATGGAAAAGTTGGTTTTGGTTTTAAAGGATGCTCTGTGATGTTTACCTTTTTCACAAGCTGAGCATGGTTTATCCTTTGAAAACACAAGAGATGGTAAGCCAAGGACCTTGTTTTGTTTTACAAGGTTTTTTATGTTTTTGAAGTTCAGGTGGGAGAGTCTTTTATGCCAAAGCCAATTGAGAGTATCAGTGGCCTTGGTAAAGAGACAAGTTCCATTCTGAGTCAGACTGGACATGTCCAACACATAAACATCATGTCTTCTTTGTGCAATAAGGACAACTTCCTTATTAGCATTGAAGATGATTCCTTGTTTATCATCAAACTGAACTATGTATTTAGCATCACATAGTTGACTGACATTGATCAAATTGTATTTCAGACCATTTACATAAGCTATCCTAGTAAAGACTATACCATTGCAGTTTACTGAACCATAACCTTCAGTGAGACATGATGAGTTATCAGCAAATATCACTTTGGGTCCTGATTCATCAACATACTTGTGCAGATACTCCTTCACACCAGTCATGCTCCTTGAACATCCACTATCTAGATGCCAAACAGGATCCCTGGCATGTTTCTGCACAAATAGTAAACTGGGTTAGTTCTTTCTAGGACTCCATTTCTTAGAGGGCTTAGCTTTGGGGCTCTTTTTAACATTTACAATTGATTTATGGTCAGTGGAGGAGTGAACTGAGCTACCAATAATTATGCATTTGATTGCAGATGTAGACTCAGTAGACTGAGAGGCTGACTTTATCATACCTCTTCTGGCCTGAATGACCTTTCCCGTCCTGAGGTGTCATGAGTGGGACCTCCACTATTTTCACAACAATTGTCAATTGACAATCCTTAGGATGGTGGTCATTGAACCCACAGTAGGGACAAGGTGCAAAAGGCTTGGGCCTTTTGTTTCTGTTTCTTTTGAAATCAAAAGGGAGTTTTAAAGACTGAGCTTTAAAGCCTGATGGTATGTGTTAAATTACACATACCTTTTACCTATTTAAACAGACCAAATAGACCAAAAACTGACCGAATATGCCAAATATATGTTGTTTTTGTGTTTGTGAATATGCAGGTACGGATATCTAGAAAAATGGATAAAAATTAAGAAAAAGACAAAGACGAGCACGGGAAATGGAAAAGAGCTCAAAAGACGGGACCCGGGAAGAAATTCACGAGTTTGGTCGAGTTATTGTGCAAAAATCCCGAGGAGCCCTTGGATTATTTTTTATTTGCCACTATTGGTCCCTAGATTATCTTTGAAGAAATGGCAATTATGGTCCTTGGAGTTTCAAGATTATCAAAGTTGGTCCCTAAACTAATTTTATCCTAAACCTACAAAATCTACACCAGCCGGATCCACTAAAAATTAAAACACAACCCAACTACACCCCACCGATCCACACAGCCCAAACTAAACTATCCCAAAATTTGCTACAACCCAATTCCTTAAACCATCCTATAGCCGGCCCAACACTAAACATTACTAAACAATACCCAGCCCACCAATCCTAAACAACAAACCGACCCAACACCTAAAAAAACAAACCGACCCATTCTTTATAACTAATACGCAGATAAAGCAACCATTCGGTCAAACCCCCTTTCCTATGGTCAAAATCCCTAACTTAGCTAAATACTATTTATCTCCTTCTTCTCCTAATCCCCCCTAATTCCCTCCCACCATTAGCCGCTAACCCACCAGTCACCATCACCTCCACTTCAGTCCAAGAAACCTTCACATGGGTTTGTTTCCCCCTCATCCTTGCCACGATGGCAATCCGAGGACCACTTCGATCCAACGACCAAGAATACAAGTTGTGGGGAGCAAGAAAACATCCAAGGGTCAATATTGAAGCACAAGACACTCTCACAGAGAAAACACACTTAGCTGCTAGGGTTTTTGTAATTTTAGTAGTATATATAGTCGAGTAGCATTTTTTTTTCTTTTGTCCCACTTTTCATGTTTTAGAAAAGTGTTAGACCATTTAATTTGTTGTCTAATTTATGTTTTCAGTAGTGTAATTTAAATTCCAGTTATGTACTTTAATTTCAAGATTAGTGCAAGTTTAAGCTTTCCTGGTTTTTTTTCTTGTTGGTCAACGTGGTCAACTGTGTAATTTACTGCTTATTTTCTTCCTGTCAATTACTTGTTACTGCTTATGTTAGCTCTTGGTAGTTTAGAAGTTAGTTTAGAGCTTGTTGTGTTGTTTGTGGCTTTGAAAGTCCTTAGCAGCCCTTCAATAGTCTTAGCAGCCTGCGTTTTTTTTTTTTTGGATCTTTTGTTCACTAGCCCCTTTTGATCTCAAGCTTTAGTGTAGTAAAAATAGGATTTAGGTTTTGAATTTGGTCATATTAGTAGCTTGCCAGTTAGTTTGCATATGTTTGAGCTTAATTGGAAGTCTAGAGCTTATTCCCTAGCTTATATTTGGCTTGCAAAACACACCTCAGCCCACTTTTCTGCCTTGTAGATCAGCAGCAGACCTTAGTATTTTTGGCTTATTTGAGTTTTTTAGAAGCTTGTTTCTGAAAATCTTGGCTTATTTTGATTTGGATTCTGGTTGTCAGTTAGAGTTTTAGCTTGTTTTTCATGTTAGCTTATTAAAATAGCTTATGGTATTTCTTTGCACTTTAAGCCCTTGTTTCTTTTTCTTCCCAAACTGATCAGCTTATTTTTAGCTTGTTTCCAAAAGCTTTTTCAAGTTTCTTATTTTTCTTAGGTCTGTCTCAGTCTAAAATCACTTCACAAAAATTTTCAGATTTTTCTTTTAAGGTTTAGTAATTTTTATAAATTAATTTAGTTTAATTAGTTTTTAATGCGTAATAAATAATTCAAAAGTCAAAAAAATATTTTTCTTTTTCCAAAAATTTTCTTTTTATATTTAACGTTTAGGAAAATTATTTTTTATAAATTTAGGACTTAGAATTTAGAAATTTACTTTTATTTACGTTGTTAAACTTGTCGCGTAACGTTTTTAATTCAAATTTTCGTTTTAGATTTCGTATGCTTAGATTATTTATACTCGTAGCTTTATTAGTTGTTTTTATTAGTTGTTTTTAGGTTAAATGCTTAGTTTAATTGTTCCATTAGCTTAGTTTAATTAGTTTATCTTGTTTGTTATTTTAATATTAGTAGTGTAATCCAAAAATCAATCACTCTTTTTTTCATTCACTATACGAATCACGTCCCGGGAACACAAATTCCATTCGATCTTCGTCGGGACAACGAACCTGGGCTTTGCATATTTCCGGTGCAATTCTCCTTGTACTAAATTGTTGAATCACCTGACATCTTTGATGTGACTGAGTGTGTTTTGTGATCAGAGGTCCTGTGATCATCCTTTTTGCAAATCATGCCGTAAAGGATTCTATAAGCAATCATCAGTGAAATGATTGGTATAGTTACACAGCTCACATCTTTTCAGGAGTTTTGAGGTTTGGTTTGGGTTTGGTGCTTGAGGAAGCTGGTTTTTGTTCTTTCTTTTGGTTTGAGAAGGTTTCTCAGAAGATGCAATCTTCTCACCAGTTTCCTGACCATTTCAGCCAACTGATCAAATTTTGATTCAGGGCTTTGGGTTTATTACTTCAGAAGGGACTGAAGTTGATGAGTCATCAGTACTTACTGAGACATCAAGGGTTGGTCTTTTTAGGATTGTTTTTCCCATTCCTGACCTCTCCTTTGGAGAGTGTTGGGAGTAGACCATTGGTAGGAGGCCTAAGTTTGGTGCAGCACCCTGAAGGGTATTCAGTGGAGGGAGTGGTGGATATGATCTGATTCAGACTCATTCATGACTCAGTATTACTGAGTTGTTCAGTGAGTCCAAGCTTACTGAGTTGTTCAGTAAGTCCAAGCATATTTTTCAAAGCTTGACTTTCAGGAAACAAGATCTTTCCAGTCTCAAAGTTTGGTAACTTACTGACTGGGTTGTCCCTGACAATCCAGTCATTTGACTTGGGAAGCATTTCTTGCTCAAATGATATGCCAGCTGGAACAAAGGTTAGTTCACTGAGACTTATATAGGGGTTAACCATGTGATGGTCAATTCCTATTGTTTTTCTAGGGATTAAACCCACAGTATCAAAGACCTTGGGGGTTCTTTTGGTCCAGCCTTGGATGACAGCCTTTTCTTTGTTAAGTTCAGTTTGTAGGGCTTGGTTTTGCTTCAAAATTTCAGTGTTCTGAATTTGTAGAGTAATTGTTTCTAATTTGGCTTGCTTCAGTACAAGCAATTCATCTCTACATTTATTCAATTATGATACTATGTTGTTATATTTTGAAAACATGTTAAGCCTTTGTTCCTCAACAAATTTAAGATCTACACAAATGTAATTCATGTAAGACTGCCAATCAGAATCATCATCCATAGAAAGTAAAGTGTTTACCTTCTTCATGGTGATGTTTACCCACTCTCCATTCCTTGCATGGCTTTTCCCAACAGCCACCTGATCACCTTCAGAGAGTGCCATCAGTGCACTCACTCTAATTTCCTCATCTGAGGAGACCTCTTCTTCATCCCAATCATAAGCTTCAGCTACTAAAACCTTGTTCTTTGCCTGAACAGGTTTGGATGTTTGAGCAGCCTGAGACATAGAGGGATTAGTTTCAAGAATTGCAAGTTTAGCCTTAGCTTTCCTATATTTTGCTTCAAAGTCTTTTTGACCCTTGTTTTGAAATTGTTGGGTCGACTGAAACATTCTAGGTTGAAACTTGCTAGTTCCTGAGGAATTATTTCCTGAAAATTTGTAAGAGGGTTCTGAGATGGTTTTAGAATAACAGTCCCTAGCAAAATGACCTTTTTTACCACAATTAAAGCATTCAGTGGTTTCATTTGCTTTTCCTTTTGAAAAGTTGGACTGGTTTCTTTTGATGAAACATTTTGAACTAGTAAGGAGTGCCCTCTCTTGAAATTCCAAGTTTAAATCTTTGGGGTACTCTTCACTAGTCCTTTCGTCAATTTCATCCTCAGAATCCTCTTGGAAATCCGGCACAACACCATTAGTATAAAAAGTAGTTGATATGGGTGTGGAGGTCAAGGCCTTTTTGGACTCAAGAGCTTTTGAGTCAGGGTATCTCCTTGAGATTAAGTTGTCTTCACAGACAAACTTCCCATAGATCTCAGGGAGCTCAAGGGTCTGAATGTGATTAGCATTCCTCAAGCCTTGTGAGAAGTTTAGCCACTTCTCAGGGAGACTGTTGACAAATCCAACATATGTCTCATGCTTAGACAATACTACACCATCATTTGATAGCTCGTTTATCAAAGTCTTGTATCTGGTATAAGTCTGTGAGAGACTTTCAGAGTCTTTTGCCCTGAAAGTATTAGACTCAAGTTTTAGGTTCATGACCCTGTTTTCCATGGTATCTGAGGGACCCTCAAAGCTATTGACCAAGTCATCCCAAGTTTGCTTAGCTGTTGAACAGTTGATGATTGATTCCATTATATCGTCAGGAAGACATGATACAATGATGCTTTTCAGGTGTTGGTCTTGATTGACCACCCTCCTCTCATCAATGGTCCATTGAGCCTCAGGCTTGTTTAGCCCTTCAGCAGTCTTTGGGACATAGAGACCATCTTTGACACAAGAGATGTAGTAAGGTTCCATACCAGTCAAGTAGCAAAGCATTCGCTTTTTTCACTTGCTAAATTTACTAGTTTCAAGTCGTGAGGCAACAGCTGAAAAGCTTCCACCCTTTTTGTCGACTAGCTGGGGTACATTTGCATCAGTCATAGTAGGATATTGGTTTTAAAAACCTTGAGCACTCTTGGTTAATTTTGAAAGATTTTATAAACCAGAGGCTCTGATACCACTTGTTGTTCCCTTAACACGCTTAAAGTTAACTAGAAAGTTAATCTATTTGTGTTTATGACTAATACAATGTATTGATTTATTCTAACAGTTAATGAAACGTAAATATAAAAACACACAAGTATTTTCAACGTTTAAATTTTTATTAGAAATGAATCAAAGAATCTATTACCCAAGTGTTTTGCGGAACAAACACTTGGGATTGAATAGACAAGGTATGGTGTCTCCTATCTAAACTCAAGCTATGCTTAAGTGGTAACAATTTCGACCCACTGAGCTATCTCAGGGATTGGTTACTCTTTGTAGGAGAAAAGGGGTATTGTGAAAGTCTAAGCTTTAATTGCACAAAATACCTAACCCACTTTTCTCCATCTGTTTGCTATTTATAGGCAAACATGTAAGAGTACTGAAAGACTAAAAATACATAAACAATAGGAAGCGTGTTTGACAACTACAACAGTAGTTTCATTTCCAAAAACCAATAGGATTGAGCCAAAAAGTCTTCGAGTGTCAGTCCTGACACTTCTTGACTTTTAGCCACTTTAGGGATGGTTTGTTTCTGACCCCGATAAGACTTGTTCTTATCTCTTCAAAACCTTCCCGCTTAATCCCGCCTTTTATTCAGGCTTTAGGTTCTTCAGTCATTCGCCTTCAGTCTTCAGTCTTCAGTTATTGTTGTTGAGGAGACTGGGGTTCAGTGAGTTCTTGTCCAACACTCACTGAACCCATTACCTTCTTCTTTGGCTCAAGTAACACTTCAGGGAGTACCGCCTCACTGTGTGGTGAATCTTATTCTTTAGATTCGTCCTGAGCATCTTGAAGTAATCACTGAGTGACTGTTCACTCAGTGACTTAATTGTGTTTTCGGTTGATTAACACTTAGCGTAATTTGTATTCAAATCCTGTTTAAGGATCCTTGGGTACTGAAGGACCCAACATGTTAAAGTAACAATAACATTGTTTTGTGACAATAAAGCAGCTCAGCAAATAGCTGCCAATCCTTGTTATCATGAAAGAACCAAGCACCTAGACATTGACTGCCATTTCACCAGAGACAAGGTACAAGATGGCTTCTTGCATACTGCTTACATCCCTACCAATTTACAACTAGCTGACATCATGACTAAAGCTTTGGGAGCTGCTCAGCACACCTTCCTATATGACAAGTTGGGTCTTCAAGAAGTTCCAACTTGAGGGGGGGGGGGGTATTGAGTTACTAGAGTCTTTGTAAATCAGTTCAAACTATAAGGACTGATAATGTAAATAGTTTTAAATGTTGGTTAGATTAGTTAATCATCACTGTATATATTTGATTCCCTCTTCATTTGTAATTAACACTTTCGCTAATAACATTTCATTTTCTCTCCCAAATTACTTTCTGCTTAAACTTTGATACGCGGGAACCCCCTGGCTCCGTCGAGAGTAAATGCAATGACAACATAGTTACTTTCATTTTTAAGTTTAGCGCTTAAGCTCTTTGGCTTATCACATACTGATTTTGAAGTAACACGGAAAGAACAAAGTGATATGAAAAGCATGTAAGTTTTGGTGACAACTGCAGTCAAACAAGGGTACTTAAGTCTTTTTACATGAGAAAGAAGGATTTAGTTAAGCATTATCACAACTACCGTCAAACATTAATAATTAAAATAACAATAAAAAAGTAGAGAAATCATAATGAGTTTCTTTTGGTAAGTACATTAAGCATTTACGGCTTTTACCCGAGAAATAATTGTGTATTTATAAGGTATTTATTTAAATTTTTATATATATTTTTTTTTCAAAGTAACAAACAGTCAAATTTGAGGTTTTTGGTTTGCCTTTCAACTCGGTCGCTTATTCGACCGACTTCTTTTTTTTCTTGCTTGGGACGCGTCCCCATGGGGATGTGTAATGGTTGGGTCGGAAGGGAACGCGTTGCACATGGGGGTCGGTCGTTCCTTCGACCACACCATTACACATGGTCTAATAGCATCCAACACCACACAAGCTCCTTTGTGTGCATCTCCGAACCTCCCCAGTATCCACGACAACACATGAGACCTGACTCCTTGAATAGGCAAATTGTCTTTCTACCCTTCAAATGGCAATGGCGATACAAATAATTGTGACAAAGTATATTTTTTAGGGTAAAGTATAATTATTTCGGGTAAGCCAACTTTTGGTTCTCTCTTAAGTGATTCTCAAGGTTGAATTACAATATTGGCCTCTACTATACAAACACCCCCTAGACCCCCTAGCCCTACAACCCCCCTATCTATGTACTTGTGTCTGTACTTTTTGTCCTTTTTTTTTTTTTTTTTTTTTTTTTTTTTTTCTTTTTTATAGCTATCACTAAGTTTGTTTGTTTGTGTGTAAAAAGGTTTTAGTTTGTTAAGTTTTTAAGTTTGCTATGCATTCCCGATTGCTTTATGACAGGAAGGTGCGACTGAGGCGTTCCCTTTTATTCTTATTCCTTTGTTTAAACATTTTTCACAAACATGTTTGTGGTTTCCTAATCACCAGTATCCGAATCTAAAGATAAAAGCAAATGCTTTCTATCAATTTCAGCATAATAATGTCAAAGTATATCACATAAAGTATTTCATTCGAACCAATCATTCGAGCTTTAACCATTAATTAAATTATTCACACAAACACTGTTTACAACACAGCCTAAGTTTTTTTTCACTTTTTTTTTTTTTTTTTTTTTTTTTTTTTTTTTTTTTTTTTTTTTAACACAAGTCCTTGTCCTTTTTTGTATAAGTTTTTTTTTGTTAGTTTACAAGTTTTGGCCATTGCATTCACGGTTCATTTATCGACATGGATGGATAAGGACATAGTCTTGATTCATTTTTTGATTCTTTCTTTTGATTTAACATCAGTTCACCCTTAAAATTAGCACAAAGCAGTTTCACAAAGCAGTTTCACAATAATAGTTTCACTTAAATAGCAATTTCACATAAGCAGTTTCATAAAGGAGTTTCACATAACCAGCAGTTTCACATAACACTTTTCACATAAGATTTCAAACAAGCATTCACAAAGCAGTTTCAAACATAAGCAGTTTTACATGAACACATCACCGTTTTACACGAACGAGGTATAATTTTACGCTATTACTTTCAAAAATAAAATGAGTTTCAAACATAAGCAGTTTCACATAAGCAGTTCAAAGATGGCTCAGATTATTTTTTTTACACATATGGCTGCAAATTTGATGACAAGAATAAAGACGCTCGAGGCATCACTGGAATTGGCAAGGAATACTGAGGATCACGCATGCCAGTCGGGTGCAATGCTCCATGAGCTTTTAGATGACATAAATAATTTTCACATGTAGTAGGTGTTGTTGTTTTTATATAATGTGTTAATGTTCTTGTTTAATTGAATAACAACAGTTATTTTTGTAGTTGTTTAATGTGTTAACGTTAACGTGTTATTGTTGTTATTTAATTAAATAGAAACACATTAGACGAATACATTGTAGTTGTTTAATGTGTTAACGTTAACGTGTTATTGTTGTTGTTTAATTAAATAGAAACACATTAGACGAATACAAATAACATAACATAAAAAGCATAACAAATAAACACTAAAATAAATATTACACAAAATAAAATAAAACAAATACATACTGAAAAAAAAAAAAAAAAAAAAGTACAAAAGTACACCTACCCCACTAGGGGGTGTGTCCTTTGTATATTTAGAGGGTGTTAGGATAACACGTACCTATTATGTCACAATAGTATTTAGAGCATCTACTATGGGGAAAAGTCTTAAAGACTTTTTGCATTTAATGCTATACACATTTAATGCTTTAAGCTTTGAAGAAAGACTTGGAGTTCGCCAAGTGCAATGCTAAAAACCATCCTCAAAGGCTTTTTGTAATAGTGAAAAGCTTTTACTTGTTTGAGCCATCGGAGATGCTCTTAATATGGAAGACCTCAACAGTCTCATCACACTAGACTTGACATTGTCGTAGATGGCTTAGGCATTGTGGAGGTTCAAGGAGGACAAGATTAATCCGACCAACGTCAATCCATCAAGTGTACTCCGTGGGCGATTGATGTTGCGTAGTTGGTTCCCACGTTCGCAAAGTCCTATACACCAACATTTGAAACTTAGTAATATTGGTTATGTACAATAAAGTACATCTTGCCTTATCTCATTCTATCAATATATTCCAAGACAAGCAAAACTATTTTATACAGTATCTAATCTGTTGGTATTTTAGTATAAAATAGATTGAGTTAAATATGTAAATAAGAGTCGACACTTATTTGGATATTAACGGGACTAATGGGGGTTCCAAGGCGGGGGTTCGGGGGCAGCGCCCCCGAGATAAGCGGGGTCCATGGGGGCGGCAGCCCCTAGCAGGGTCCAAGGGGCAGCGCCCCTGGCTGGGGTCATTTTTTATTTGGTATAATATTGCTATGTTAAAAATTCATCAGAATTTGTATTTTCCGAATTTGTTACATATTTAATATGTTACAAATTAAATGGAATTATTCAAAGAATATATATAACTGTAAAACAGTTATGAGGCCCTATAACCGTTTTTCATATATTCTCAATTTGGGAGATGGAAGGACCACTCTGATAAAAGATCTTTTGAGCACGAAATTCTGCAAATATACTCGCATACACAATCTTAAATCAAAATTCGATTTTATCCGATCATAAATTGGTATCCACTCCATTTTATTGATCTAAAAGTGTACTCACACGACTTCGGATTTCTATCGGGTTACAACAAATAACAACATAATCTTCATATTTTCATCTTGCACCATCAACGGTGAGTTTCTTTAAAATGGTACTCCCTTCGTCTCAATTTAATTGTCCATATTTCCTTTTATGGATGTCTCAAATTAAATGTCCACTTTCCTTATTTAGTAAAAACTAGAGAATCTAGTGAAGGAATATTCCATTTTAGTGGTTGAAAATTAAAGTGGCCCCACTTTTATTAAACTTTGTGTTTTCTCTCTCCTGACAAATAAATTGAGACGGAGGGAGTAACAAATTACATGTACTATCTTAGTCTATACGCAACATAAATTTCTTGACAACAAATATCTAAAGTCATTTAGTACTGTTATTGCATGTGTGGTACATAACTATTTACTCCTCTTAGAGGGGTCTCGGATGGGTGTGCAATAGGTGCCGTCGCACAGGGTTTTCATTTAAAAGGGGTCATATTTTTATTAGTTTTGCATATAAGTACGCATAATATTAAACATATATGAGTCATATAATTCAAGTTTATATATAATTTCTCTTTAGTTTACAAATGTAATAAGGCCTTTTTGTTGTTATTGACTAGTCCCACCGAAAAGTACGAGACCGCCCTTACTCCTCTTTTTGCAACTCTTGTGTCTTGGCTGATTTCACTTTATCTCTGAAAAGCTTATACTTTTACCAGCTGTGAACTCGCTATCTCTTTTGAGCTTCTTTCCAACCATACGGATGTGTTTTCACTTTTCACCCAAACACATTACACTACATCACATGTGATATATATATATATTTTTTGAACATAACACATGTGATATAATGATACTTCAATTTCAATTTATATGGCAAAAGTAAAATACATGTAATTTATATATTTTTAGTGCGTGTATCGGAATGAAATAAAATTGGGTATTGTGGAGTTATGGTTAGGACAACATGAAAATAAAATTATTTTCATTGCTATGTTGGTTTTTCATGTGTGGTTTGGTTAAGAAGTCAAGAAAGTGAAAAATTGAATTCTGTGTAATCTCCATTTTGCCCTTCTCCATCTTATCCATCTTAACTACATACGTGCATTAATTACAGATTACATACCTACATCAAAGCCTAAATTTACATACACCAAATCAAAATCCAAACCTACTCCACACCTATATTTAAGATTAAAACACCCGAACCTAAAACATATAAAAGCTCACCACACACACACACACAAAGACTCACATAGTCAAAACTGAAAATCTCTCACCCTCTCTCTAAAATTACACATTACCACTCTCATATAATCACAGCCACCTGCAATCACCAAACGCGCCACCTTCGAAACCACATCAACGAAACCCAACCAAGACACGAAACCCATATCCAACTTTTAGGTGTTTTGAGGTATCTTTTTGTGTTCTTTGTTTATAAATCTATTTTATTTTTCAAGTTTTGATGGTTTTTTAGTTGTTATAACATTTTTGTAGATCTATAAATTTTAATGTAGATCTATAAGTTTTTTTTGTAGATCTATGTATATTAACTTTTTTGGTATTTATTTTGTTAGTGCCGCCGATTGTCATCGCTGTAGCCGTTGCTATCTAGCCGGAAAGAGTCGTCGTCGCCACCACAGAAGTTTCGAATGTGTTTTTTGAAGGTTTTTAAGTAAGTTTTTAAGGGTTTTTTTATTTTTAGTTTTAATTTTTTTAAGGTAAATATGTAGTTTTTTTTTGTATATATGCTTTGTAATATTTTATTGTTTTTTTCCAGTAACCGTCGCTCATGTTGTGGTGCCGCCGCTTAATCTATTTTTTTAAGGTAGAAAAGTTTCACAAATCTATGTATATTAACAGATTTGGATTTTTTGTGTTACAGCCGACGCTGACCGCCATTTGACGCCGCTCTAGCCGCAGCTATCTCGCCGGAAAGAGTTGCCACCGCAGCTGCTGTCGCCGGAAATAGTATGCTTTATTATTAATGTTGCTGTAAATATTGTTATAAGGTTTATTGTTTAAATTTTGTTCTAAAGTTTATTTTGTAAATTTTGTGTATGTTAATGGTGAAATCTTATGTATTCGAAAGTGGATTTTAGATTTATTTGCGTGTATTGGAGTCAAATCTGATGGTGTTTGTGTTGAGACCCGGGAAGATCTTGTGGTTTTTTGTTGGTTTTTTTCTTTAGCTAAAAAATAATAAAATAGTCAATGATGTTTATAGGCTACTTTGTGTTTGTTGCTATTTGTTTTGGAGATAGATGAGGGGTTTCTTTAGGTTGAATTATAAAAGAAACGGGTGTTTGAAGTCTTTGATTAGGTTGTTTGGTTTTCTGGCCCGCAAGTGATAAACCATTTTCTCTATTCTTTAGTTCAAGAATCTATTACAACATTGTAAATCTTTAAGTCAACATGTTAATCTTGAATAAATTGGCCTCATAGCTGTGTTGCATTTTTTTTAACTCTCAGAACCATGCATCAGAGTGAACTTAAGAACTTGAAAGTTGAAAGTTGAAACTATTAGTATATAAAAAAATATTATTTTATAGTAGTAGAGTACAACTTTAATTTGAATTTGGTCCAACTTTAATATGAAAAAAAGTTTTTTGGCTACTTTCTTGGCAAACTTTTAGCTTTAGACATGCTATTTAACTTTTATATCCAATGGATTTTTCATGGTTTACAATGTTAAAGTAGTTTTTAGGTGGCTGTATATATAATTAAGAGGACACCATCTATTTTGAACTCATGGCACCACCGGTAAAATCTATAGGAACCAAAATATTACATCTAATATATCTAAAAGTCAGGAGGTGGAGTGCAACAAAAATTTGTACCCCACAGTTGTAATAACAGTGAATGTGTTTGTAAGATTTGTACTTTCACCTCATTGGTTGAAACATTAGGAGTCTACTGTTAATGGGTCAGGAGGTGGAGTGCAACAAAAATTTGTACCCCACAGTTGTAATAACAGTGAATGTGTTTGTAAGATTTATACTTTCACCTCATTGGTTGAAACATTAGGAGTCTACTGTTATTTTAGTGATTGTGCGTCTCTCTTATCTCTCATAAATCCTCTTCCTCCCTCCCTCCCATACACATTTTCCATTTCTGATAAATCTTCCTCACCTAGAAAATTCCATATCCTTCGGCAAAAAAATCTTTCCTCTACCACCGGAGCCCAAAAAATTTATTATCAATGATAAATTCATAAGTGTACCGCTACTTGCTACAAATCTGTATAACAAACCGCCTCAACTTCGTTTCTATCCTCTTCCTCAGTAGGTTACCGTCTCATCTCGCCGAAGGTCTCCAGTAAGCTTTTATCGATTTATATTTAATTTTTACTGATTTTGAAGATATCCCTGACTCCATCGCTCATCGATTTCAATTCCATAAAATTTTATATAAAACAATAGATCAGCTCATATTTTATTTTCCCTTTTTTGTCATTAATCGTCGATAAATTATTAATAATCGGATCTTGCTATTTTGGATTAATTCCTTTGTGGATTTTGATGGTTTTTCGATTTCCTGAAATGGGTCGATGAGATTTTTAACTTTCATTAAGCAAATTGTGTTTTTATTGTAATTATTATTATATAAATAAATAACTAATTAGTTAAAAAAAAAAAAAAAAAAAAAAGTGTGATGTTTTTGATTTGGATGATTTCTGTTGGGAGTAGAGATTGTAGGAATAGTTTAAGGTATGGTGATGATATGGATTTAGATACTGAGATTGAAGAAGGTGAAGCTTATTTTTAAAATAATGTTAATTATAATAATATTAATAATGAAAATTATGAGGATGATGATGACAATGAGTATGATGATACAACAATTGATCCTGATGTTGCTCTATCTTATCTTGCAAGGAATTTGTTTTGTTTCGATTGTTTTTTCACTTTTGGTTTTGAATTGTGTTGATATAGTTTGATGTAATTATTATTTAGATTTGAAGATATATAATGTGCAGTTGAGTATGCGCGATTGAGTTACGTTGCTCAGTTGATAAGTCTAAAAACTAAGCTATCCCAATCATCACTTTGTTCAAACAAGATACGCGTGGTATGTAAAATAATGCTTATACTAGTGTAACACCATATGTTTGTATTAAATTTCTTCAGATATGGGATGTGTTATGTTGTAAAAAAGTGACAACAATGGAACGACACTTGCTACATTTTTTGTTGCAGTTGTGCTGTCTATATGTTCTGTAGTGCAGGTCCAAACCGTTTGCTTCAGGTATGTTAAAAACTGTTCTCTTTTTTTTTTACAACATTTCTTGGGCTGTGATGATTACAGTGCGGTAGTCAATCGATTGAAGAGTCGCAAGCTGATATTGTTGTTCTCCTCAGGAAGGTGACTTTTCGTTATAAATTATTTGCTACTTCGCGGTTACCTTTTTGTTGTGTACATTGGCATTTTTAATGAACATGAGTTTTTACTTAGATAGCATGTATGAAAACACATTAAAATGTTTATTTACCAAATCAAGTATAACTAACATAGACAAAACTAAAACTACAACTCCCTTATATGCTTTCAGTTTTGGTTTTAATTACAGTTGGTTTAAGATTTTAAGTATGAATACTCATAGAAGTTAGAACCTTTCTATATTAGAATGTTACAAATTACAACCATGTTTCACCTATTGTATATGTTGTTCGCAACACGAATATCTTCTCCTTACATATATTATTGTTTTAATAAAGACATGTTAATATATGTTCTTTATACTTTTATAAATGTAATTGAGCAAGTAGTTGGTATACTAAAATACAGAAGCGTGGAAGAATGCGCCAACAGAGTATCATGTGACTACAAAATTTGATTAAGTCATATTTTGCTACAAATATGTTTATGTCAATGCATACGTACATATTATTACATAGAGGTTTAGCATAACTGGATTAGATGTGTTGTGCAGGTACAATTATTGATTCAGGTTGTCTCATTTGACTTCTATCAACGTTGCAGCGGCTCAAATTTTGAAACTTTTCTACACGTTTTTATCCTGAAAGAAGTGATCGCTCCCTTTGTTTGGTACCGACTTTGGTGATACATTAGGGAGTGTTTGATGCTGCGAAAAGTACTGCTGCAAGGCTATTTGGTATTAAGTTTAGTGCTGCAGCAGCATTATACAATGATCCAGAACCATTTGTGAATACTAAAATTAAAGACGTGATTGGACCCCAAACTGTTATAAAGGTAAGTCAGCTTCAAAGGTAAGTCAGCTTCAAATTTTAGCTTTACTTACATAATATATTATCATTAACCTCTATCAATAAAATATGAAAAATTGTGTATGTTACAGTAAATGACTAATGGTGTGCTTATGCGAGAAACATTGAAAGATGCAGATGTTGATAGATATGGGTAATTTTATTATTATAAATTTATAACTGATTAAATGGTGTGTGACATACTTATATATATTTTTTAAGAATATTAATATATGCTAAACATATGTTCTGCCGCAATTCTATTTTTTCGGATGGTTGTATATGGACTAACGATATGGCTTTAACTTTGAAATCATTGGACCAATTCATGCAACATTCTATAATTCATAAAAGTATACAATAAGTGACTTTGTTGCAATAAACTAAACATTTTAATGTAAAATATATGTTGTGGAAAGGATTCTAGGAAATATGTTTCGTTAAACGTTCTATTGTTTGACATTTGCACCCACGACCAATAAGTAGTTTCATGTATCATTCTGATAAACGTTCGTTCGTTTTATTGTGTAGCATGTCTATCAATGGCTTCGAACTCATGATCCCTCTTGGATTTTTGGCTGGAACCGGGTATATATCTATCTATTTTCACTTTTGCAGGCCTACATATATGCTTGGGTCAACAGTGAGGACCCCGAATTGTATAGAGAATGGGATTTTGAGGTACACATTTTTTATTTCAATGGATGTGAAAGATGAGCGAGTTGGGCTGACCAACAATCCTTTTTGTTCGAAATTTCAGTCTCGGAAAAAGGGTGTTTGGGATTGCTTTTTTTAAGAACCATTCGTGATATTAACTTAGCCCCCAATTGGTTGCAGAACCGGTCATAAGGTCTTTTTTGCTACACATGGTGTCTACCCCATTAAGACCAGTACATGTAATGTACTTCATGTATTTTTATGGTTCATTATTGAAAACTGGTCAAACGCGAACCAAATGATATTTGTTGTAAATAAGATGATTTTTTAATGAAATGGGTCAAAAGTGAACCTGTATAAATGGTATATGTAAGTATTTTTATGTATAAAAAAATATGTATAGCATTATCATCAAATAAAATATATATGTGAATACTGACTTACTCTTAACTTATTCTGGGTTTTTTAGGATTTTGACTAATAACCACTTGAAGCCAATGATAGAAAGCATGTTCCTCTATATCAGAAGATAAGGTGCTACTACTACACAAATACTACTCAAGGAATCAATGAGCATGAAGTTCAGGGCCATTTGCTTCCTAAAAAGCCATGGGTCCAGGAGAATATTTTGTGGAGTTAGGGCCCTAAAAAATGTTGTTTCTGTCAGTATTAGCTACATTATGTTTTTTTATTAAGAGGGAACAAATATGTACTTGAAATAAGTCTTTACTGTGAATCACAAGTATTAAAGAAATATGAATGGATATCAGGCGCTGGCTTTGGAACAACACTGAATTATTGTGACAGAGTTCTAAATTGGCGAATTGCTTATTGATGGTCACATTGATCGAACGTGTACATTTTGTTGACTTACTGGCGTCAAGACAATCCCGCAGCACCGCGCAGGCTACCCCGCTCGTTAACTCTAAACTTGTAAAGTAATGAAGAAAAGGTTGGGGCAGCTGCCCCTATTGTAGCATTGTCAGAATGTGAATTTGTACCTTGAGCTCCACAACAATTAAAAAAAGTATATAATGTTTGGGCGCCATTTTATATTTTGAAAACAAAAATAGATGTGACGGGACACTGCCAAAAGCCCATGGTTATCTAGACAAAAGTACAAAAGCAAACAATTGCTTTGAAACAAAAAATGCAAGTTTTATTGACTAAATAAAGACACAAAAGAACATGTCTAAATGAAAGAGGAAAAAAAACCATTAGCACCTACCAAGTAACATGGAAGTTAAAAAAAAAAAGGTCATTTGGTACCATATTGAATTCAAACTCTCGAACTTAAAAAAACAAGATAGATCGATTGATGTGTAAAGTGTTCTCTACCATTTTTAGAGCAGCATTTCACATTTAAAAAACTATTTTACACTATAACAAAAGTTAGTAACAATCTCTATCTTTTGATGTTTGTAGACATGATATACATGGCTTGTGTACTTATTACTTCTTCCGTCTAAAAATATAAGTCAAATTTGACTTTTTGAATCGAACTTTGACATTGAATATTATTATTTGTATTATATAATACTTGATGCAAAATATATAAATGGATTGTGTTTTAAATATATTTTCATTTGGTATAATTTTCATCAATTGTTATATAATACAAACAAAAATATTTAATGTCAAAGTTCGATTCAAAAAGTCAAACTACACTTATATTTTTGGGACGGAGGGAGTACAAGAATGACACCAAAAACCCTATATTAAAAAAATGTAGATTAAAAAAAATGCGGTTAACCATAAACATGAGGGCACGGACAGACCCATGGTTTTCAAACTTCCTATTACGAGTAGGTGACGGAGTTGAAGAGGTCATCAATGAAGACTATGTACGCATACCTGATGACATGACCGTCCCTTACACTGAAGAGGCTGCCTCAAAGGATGCATTAATCAATGAAGTGTTTCCTTCCTTCGCCGCCAACGCTCATTTATCTACTGATATAGTTTAAAGATCAATTTTATCCACTAAAAATGAGCATGTTGACAGCATTAATGATATGTTGATTGAAAGATTTCCTGGCGAAGAGAAGGTTTACTATTGTTTTGATGAAGCAGAAGACGACACCCACAACTTCTATCCTTTGGAATTCTTAAACTCGCTCAACGTGAGCGGGTTGCCCCCTCATTGCCTGCGTTTGAAAATAGGATGCCCGATTATTGTTTTAAGGAATCTCGATCCGGCAAATGGATTATGTAATGGCACGAGGTTGATATGTAAACGTTTTGACCCAAATGTCATCAATGTTGAGATTGCTGTCGGACAACACGCTGGAGTTAGAGTGCTCTTGCCAAGAATTCCTCTTGCTCCATCTGAAGAAGACATGTTTCCTTTTAAACTAAAGAGAACACAGTTCCCTATTCGCCTTAGCTTTGCGATGACTATTAATAAAGCTCAAGGCCAAACAATTCCAAATGT
Organism: Artemisia tridentata subsp. tridentata; assembly: GCA_021014915.2. NCBI lineage: Eukaryota > Viridiplantae > Streptophyta > Magnoliopsida > Asterales > Asteraceae > Artemisia > Artemisia tridentata. Next base: position 178,570,740 of record CP139509.1, read on the forward strand.
GGGTGTCTATTTGCCCGACTCTGTTTTCTCGCATGACCAGCTTTATGTGGCATTGTCTAGAGGGATATCCCGTAGAACAACAAAGGTATTGGTTAAACCAGTTAAAGAGTTCCGTCAAGCAGGAATCTACACCTCAAATGTCGTTTATCAAGAAATTTTACGCGAAGAGTAATGTGTGTTGTTAGTTTTTACTCGTATCTCATAACTAATGTAATGTTTTACTTTCAGTTTCATTAAATGTTTTTATATGTTGTTTGATAGATGTTAAGAATTTTTTCTAGACTTTAGTTATCGTGTAGTACAACCATTTGCAATTACATTCTGATCGGTTCACGTTCTATTTTGAACGCTACACAAAACACTCACCACAATATCACAAATCATTAATTATTTGCCGCTACGAATTCCGTTGCTATGCATGGGTACTCGCCTAGTAATTACTTTATTTTTTTATTCAAATATCCAAATAAACTAAATTCATTTCATTCAAATAATACAAATAACATTTTTTTTTTAAATTACAAAATAATTATTAAAATAAATTAATTAAAAAAATAAAATAACAAATCTTCTTAATGGGCTCTAGACTTTTTTTGTTAATGGGCTTGCAAACACCAAAGGAAAAGGAAAAAAAAAAAAAAAAAAAAAAAAAAAAAAAAAAAAAAATCACTGTTCTTCTTCTTCTTTCTCATTCCAACCACCTGAAGAAGAAAAAAAAAATCTACAAACACAAACACAAACACAAACAAACCCACCAAAAAAGAATGAGAAAAAAAAGGTTTCCATTTGACAACAAGTACAACCATTGCCTCGTCGTGCAGACGACGAGGTGCACTATGGCGAAAAAAACAAGGGGTCGTGGTGTGGTGAAGAGGCACGTCGAAGTGCCAATGTGGACTGGCGAGGTATAATTTCAATTGCACCGGGTGCTCTAATAGTCCTTTATGTGTGTCAATGCGTGTGTCTTGTGTTTTAGATTAACCACCATACTAACATAGCATCAGTCAAGCCAATTCAGGAGATCTGTTTGGTTGGTCTCTAGTCCAACGGCAGTCTGATGATGGTAAATTTGTGTGGTTTAGAAATAAGGACAAAGGTATTTTAGGCAATTTGTCTCCTTAGACACTTTAAAATTTTTTTTTTTTTTTTTTTTTTTTTTTTTTTTTTTAATGTTTTCACATTGTCTATTTTCTAGGACGATAAACCATTACTCATATTCAAAGTTTTGTTTACATAACGTATTAGTCTCATTCATCCTTTAGCCCAAATGAGATATTGGTCCAAAATGATACAAGCAGTCTCGTTCTCTCATGCGCATAGGTTCTAGGTACTGATTATCTTTATCTTTTACTTCTAATCTTTTGTGCACAAAGTATACTTCAATATAGAGAAATTCAAAATTTTAAGCTCCTTGTCTTTTAGATGGTCCAAACTTTGAAATTTAAAAAATTTGCTTCGAGACACACGCTTCCAAGACTTCACACCTTAACTATTTCTATTTGCAATTCTCAAATCCTAATTTTAAATTCTCAAAATAATTGATTTTTAAACAAAACCACGTTAATAGCAACTCTGTTATTGCGTTTAAATTTGTACTTCACTTTTGTAGCACTAAAGAAGATCATCAGCCTCATAAACACCCTCATACACCATACCCATCATCGGCTGACAACAAACACCGCTGTCAAACACCATCAAAAAGAATCAAAACCCATTAGATAATACACAACCTCAATAATAGACAACCTCAAAGGACAATCGGCCATAATCCAAACCCATTAGATATAGCAATACACCATCGACAAACACATATCCCTTGAGACCCCAAAACCAAAAATGAGAAACCGAGAACCAAACAAACAACTCAAGACAAAAGTGACAAAAACAAATAAACGGAAATACCTTCGATTTTTTCCGGCGACCACGAATTTATCCGGTGACAGTTGCACTAACAAAAAAAAAATACCAAAAACTATAGATCTACAAAAAAAACATTTAGATTTACAAATAAAATCAATGGATCTAATAAAAAAATGTACGGATCTATAAAAAAAAACTATATATCTACGAAAAAAAGTATAGATCCAAAAAAAAAGTATAAATCTACAAAAAAAATATATAGATTTAAAAAAAAAAAAAAAAAAAAAAAAAAAAAAAAAAAAAAAAAAAAAAAAAAAACCTTTACAACTCAAAGATGGAGTCCGGTGGAGGTGGCGTCGGTTGGTGGTGGAGTCGAGTGGTGATGCTGTCGGATGGAGGCGGCGTCGGATGGTGATGGAGTCGAGTGGTGGTGTGAGTTGTGATTTTTTTTTTTAAGATGAAAGTATTTGTGGGTGTGTTTTTTGTTAGATGGAGTAGAGTGTGAGATGGGTTTGTCTTTTGTTTTTTGTGAGCGTGACTGTCTAATTAATGTTTTAATTAATACGCATGGCTGTCTAATTAATGTTTTAATACGCATGGTTGTATAATTAATGATTCAAGAACATCCAAATACGCATGTAGTTAAGATTGACAAGGGCAAAATGGGGATTGACCTAAAATTCAGTTTTTCACTTTTTACTTGACTATTTTTCCATTATAGCCGAGTACCCGCGCCTAGCGACAGCGGTGTAAAGTTTTTCAAAAATTCCGGTTACATCAATTTTTCTAGTTTGATTTTTCAGTAGTTCAACGACAGTTTAGCGAAGATTCTCCAAGTCAATCAAAATTACTTGCAACATTTTCATGCCCAGTTCACTTTTTCTGATGTGCATTTAGTGAACCACGTGTTGTTTATAATGGTGGCATGGTTATTTACGCGTACTTCAAACACGCAAATATCTAATGTTGCTAAGTGGATCTCACAACCATCCTTCGATCTTTCAAAGCCAAAAACGCCAATATATTTTTTCAATCATCTTTTGAACAAAATGCCACAATTAGCTATGGAACTTGATTTGTAATTTAGTTGCTACATATAGGTGACTTGTCCTTTTTAAATCATCTCTTTGGCTACTTTTACATTTGAGCAAATTACACAAATGCTCTAAAGATACATATTTAGTTACCTCATGTGACCCAAAAATCTTATATTCCTCAAAATGTCCCAGGTCGATTTTCGCCTCAGGTGGGTTGTTGGCGACTCCTCTAAAAATGTGACACATGTCTCTATATCTTGAAAGATTTGGTCCTGCTAATTTAATTTATTAGACGACCAGTAGGTAATAAGTACACTTTATATTTTTTTATTGAGACTCGTCCTAACCTAGCTAAGGCGCCTTTCCTGGGGCATTTTGAGAAATATAAAAATTTTGAGACACGGGAGGTAACCACAAATATACCTTTTAGAGCTGTGGAATTTGCTCTTTACATTTTTGTTGTCAATTTGCCAATTTCAAATTTTAAATTCATATATATAATTTAGTCAAAAGAATCTTGGTTTGCTACTACTTGCCTCGAGCCCAACCTCTTTTAGATAAAAGCAATACACAATCAGTTTTAACATCATGTAATATAAAAGCAAAAACTTTTAAACTTATGTTTTCATCAAATCAAGTATAATTTTCTCTTAGCATTTATAATCAATTAAATGATTGAAAAGATAAGTTGCCACAAACAAATTCACGAGTGGGTATTTGAAGTTTATAGTCGTTTGTGGTTCCGCGAGTATAGATTGTTTTGACTCTTTTATCGATAATTCAACGTGATTTTAATTAATGTACTACTATAGCTATTTTTTCATTTTCACTTTAACCGAATAGAAAAAAGTTCAAAATATATACATCTTGCTGGCCTCGTTTACAAGTCATGGAACTTGAATTTTAAAACTATTTATCACGCTTGTGAGTTCAGGTGCTTTAGGAAACATTAACAAGTCTAATTTTGTTAACTTGTGAACAAAAGCTAATTATTTACTTGAACAAACTATTTGCCAATGACAGTTTATAAATTAAGCATGCAAAACACTAATTTATCATTATTCTTTAGTGTTTTATTCCAGATGTAGGAAAATCCCATAAATTTCAATTAACAAAAGGTTGGGTTATAATGACCCTCCCTGGTAGGGAGAGTGTGTTGACTTTACTGCTGCCGCCGCTTGTACTGTCTGCTTTGTCGGATTATACATTTCATCAAAAATAGGCGGAACCCATACGTAGGGAAAGTTCTTATAACACCTCCCTTAACAAATTGTTACTAGTATTTCGGTATTTCCTATGTGTTGTCTAATCAAAATTCAAAGACCTTTGAAGTTGTCCTTCATTTCTACTTTAATATTCTTTCTTCGACATGATACGCTGACACCCCCACTAGGTGTTGTGTTGACTTTCTGCTGCTGACGCCTCTTGTACTGTCTGCTTTGTTGGATTGTACATTCTCTAAAAGTAGAAGAAGCCCACCCACTAAGGGGTGTTACTATAGTACAACCCATTCTTTCTGGGAGCTACTATGTAACACCCCCTAGTGGGTGAGCCACCCTCTATTTTTGGAGAATGTACAATCCGACAAAGAAGACAGTACAAGCAACGATAGCAGCAAAAAAGTCAACACACCCCCTATGGGGTGTCAGCGTATCATGTCCCATTATGGATATCCAATTTCAATGCACAGTAAAATAGCACAGTGCATGTCATTATCATCACTATGCAAATAGCGAGGCTCGAACCAAAACCATGTTGCCATGCCATGCCAAGCTTAGCTTATCTAATATTCTAGTGTAGTAACTTTTCAAATAACCAATTATTGATGTCTGCAAACAACATTGACCACCACTATGAATACCAAAGATCATTTTCCAGCAAAACAAATTCAGAAATAGTCATAACAGTAAAGTAACGTATTAATAGCAATGGCACTGGCAACCTTCGATTTTGATAGTCAACCACAAAGGTAAAAAACCATGTTGCCAAGCCAAGCTAATCAAAAAACCACCAACACCCAACAAAATCCAAAAAATACTTGGACCAGATAAAAGATTTGTATCTATGAAAACATATTTATTTAAAATCAATCTATAAAAAAACATTGGTCATTTTTAATTATTAAAACATGTACAAAAAAACCACCAAACAGATTTAATTTTGAAAACAACTAGGGCCGTTCAAAGCGCTCACCGCTCGCCGATCGCTCGCCGCTCGTTTGGAAATTGCTCGCTCGATCCGTCGCTCGATTGTAAACGAGCCGCTCCGCTCGGTTCGATTTGTAAACGAGCCAAGCATGAGCAAAGGTCTGCTCGGCTCGGATCGGCTCGAATATTTTTATTATATATAAATATATTATATATATTATATATGTATGTATTTACATAAATATAAATTTATCTTGTAACTATCATTCTATTAGATTTATGGATTAACATTTTTGTATTTAGCCCAAATAACACTTAGCCCAATTAAAAGTCCATCCAAAATCCAAAGACGTACACGTACACACTATCCGTTAGTGTTTTTTTTAACGCATACTCGATAAGATAATAGTTGAATGTTTTAAATATAAAATAACATAAAACTATATGCAAACTAGTTATTTCAACTCAAAGGATACTTTAAGTAGCTTTTAAAATAAAAGCTAATGGTCAAAAGCTTTTAAAACTAAGCTATCGAAAATCGAACTCTAAAAACATAAACTCATCCTGAAGTCTGAAACACACCCTTATACATGATTTTTTTTATATATTTGTTAAGCAAGATAATTGCTAGTTTCTGAAATCTTCAATCTTTTTAGTTACGTTTTTAAACAAAAGTGTGTATTTTATCATTTTAGTCATGATATAATTCGAAGTCTTTGTACTAAATTTTAAACCAAGCGAGTTCGAGCCGAGCCGAGCTGCTTGGTTTTAAACCAAGCGAGCTCGAGCAATGGTTTTCTGCTCGTTTCATTAAGTTCGAACCGAGCCGAGCTGCTCGGTTTCAATTCGAGCCGAGTTCGAGCAGACCCTCGCTCGGTTCGGCTCGGCTCGGCTCGTGAACAGCCCTAAAAACAACGCAGATCTCATATCATGTACCTATTTGAGATCTTACAAGAATAAACAAAATAACAAAACCTTCATACAAAAAAATGTTTGGCCACTGTTAGCTACCACATTTGGCTAGGCCATGATAATATTCACAAAATATCAAAAAAAAAAAAAAAAACTACCACAAAAACAGTGTCCATTCAGACGATGGCGGCGGTGCCAACAGCGGATCTACAAAAGAAATCAAAAATGTTATATAACTCAAATTTATAAAAAAACTGATCTATACAAAATAATAAAAACGTAAAGGAATAAATAGGTTTATATAAAAAAGAACCTTCAAAACTTGAAGAATACATAGATCTATAAAAAACTAAAAAAAGTTACACAAAAACTTGAAGATAAACTTCAGAGAAGTAGAGTTTTCAGTGGTGTCGGGTCTCGGTGGTGGGTTTCTGAAGGTGGTGAGAGGCTCGGTGTTGGCTTTTCGTTGATGGTGGCTATGGACAACCGAAACCACTAACAGCAACCAAAAGCCCAGCCCCGACTACCTGAAACTACATAAACCATCGAAAGATGCTGGCAATTTCGGCAGATGGTGGTGGAGATAAGGCTATGATGGCGGCGGCGGTTGCTGTTTGTTCGTGAGATAGGTGGTGTGTTGTAGGTTAGAGAACAAAAGTGAAGAGAGAATACATTAGGGCAAATATGCTGTGTGTGTTTGTTTTTTTCATTTGAAATAGGTTTAGTTGGCTGGATCTTAAAAGTTAGGTTCGGTATTTGGTTTGATTTTAGGTAGGGGATAAGCATGTGAGTACACATTTCAGGTTCGGATGGCTAAATCTTAAATTTGGGTTCGTATTGAGGTTCGGTTTTAGGTTGTGTTTATTGCTCCTTTATAAGGGAGTAAAGATGGCTGTCTAATTACATGTAGTTAAGATTGACAAGGGCAAAATGGGGATTGACCCAAAATTCAGTTTTCTACTTTTCCACTTTGACCATTTTTCCATTAGATACGATGAAACCACCCACACACATAAGATATGAGGAAACATTCACATTTGGGTATCCTCAATCCATTGTGGTGGACCCCATAACCAACCAAATAACATTAATGACTTTCAAAGTCATAGATTCATACCCATACACCCAAACCAAACGGGTTCTTTATGTAACCATAGTAATGAAACTATATATAAATTACGATAATAATTTTTAACGCAACTCACTTTATTGGCAATAACTAATATTTCATATTACTATATTAGCAACATATACTTGTGAAACTAATATATTGTTACAAATCTTGAAAACATATGCATACGTGTATTTGGTTGCCTAAAACAAACAAGATCCTTCCCAACGCTAGTATCGTAGCGTAATCAAACTATAAAATAGACATAAAAGAACAACGTATGATCATGTTTATGATTTTCTTTGAAAAATCACAATACATTTTCGAGATCTTAAAGATATAACAACAAACTTTTTAAGCTATTATATATAAATTATAGTTATACATCATAAAACACAAAGTTTTTCTTAAAAAAAACAAAAAACAAATCATAACTTGAGGTCATGAAAAAAACATAAGGTTCTTATATTAAGATAACAATAACTTGAGGTTATGTTATTTTATTTAATTGAGCAAATCGTCAAATTACGTAATGAACATATAATGTTGTTTGATTCACGTGAGGTGATGCAGGATTTCTGACCAGGTTTTAATATTTATATTTTTCTCGTCTACCTAAGGTCAACCTAACGCACTAATGGGCAGTGTACCCGGTCATGTGTAGTGTAGTATTCGGTAAAGCCGAGGTCGTCCCAAGAGCTATGAGTGCGGATCCTAATTTAAGTCTAATGTCACTAGTTTTAAAGCGAGGTGTTTGATTGAATTATATTTTAACTAAGAAATGAAAATAACAAAACACGAAATTAAAGTAATAAGAATTCAGTAGGGAGAAATGTGCTAGCCTAGTTACTAATCTTATTTACCAATGTTTACGTTTTCCTAATAGTGCCTTCTAATGCTTCAGGTGGGGGTACAAGTCACTAGACTCCTATGGTCAATTCATCTAGCCTATGTCACATAAACTCCTACTCTAGCTCAAAGGTTAAGACATTTATATCGACAGAGATCGTGGGTAATTTATGCTAAGTCATTAAGTACCACTGAAATCTAGACTTAATTCTAACGAAACCCAGCCTCTCGGAACTTAGGTTCCCTCTAACTTCTTAAGCAAATCCCCGTGGAAGGTGATCCTATGGTCAATTCGCACGCAAGGAGTTCGGTAGTCCTATGGTCAATTCTTACCGATCCTCGCAACCTATTAAGCTAGGGTCCTGGTATGTGCTTAAACACATACCATTTCTTGACCAAAGCCGGACCCAAAAAGACCAAAAACTAACCAAAATGCCAAAAGATATTGTGTTTTTGTGTTTTTACATATGCAGGCACGGATATCGAGAAAAAAGGGAAAAAATCAAGAAAAACCAGGGAACACGAGCACGAGATACGGAAAGGATATTTATAGCCGAAGCCGGGATGCAAAAAGTCAAAGTCAACCCTTGAAGTTTCATCATTTGACAAGAATGACCCTTGATTGTATTTTGGAGAATGTGGCAAAATTAGTCCCTTGGAATTTCAGAAAGTACAACTTTGGTCCTCGTATTTTTGCTAAACCAAAACCTTAAACCCTTACACTTATTATCCGGATTATTAATAAATCCCAATCCAACCCACTTTCCAACAAACCAAATCCAAAGCCCAATCTGCTCCTTAAACCCGAGCCCATCTTTAATTAAATAAACCCATGATCCGAACCCAACACCAAACCCGGTCAAAGGGTAATAAAACTAGTCAAACAATCCTTAAATAATTTAACCCGCCCCCTTTTTATCATTTTACCCAGAAATTGTACTATAGCAAGAACCCTAATTAGTTACCCCGTACAATTACCACAATTAAGGGTATATTCATACTATTACACGAGTATCTAGAAGAATGTCAGAGGGTGTCAGCAAAAGAAGCACACGAATGGCTACGTGACACTCTCCCATTGGTCCGAACACCTCACCAAAGTTAATCTAAGGGTCGTGAATTGATGGGATGATGATAGGGAATGATCAATGGTTGGATTATGCTCAAAAGAAACACAAATCCCTCGGATTGCCAGCATGTCAGAGAAGGCTAGAAGGTTCTCCCCTCAGCTATAAATAGAGGATAGATTTTTAGTGTTAGTAGTTAGTTATTATTGTAGTGTTACTCTGTCAAAATTAGTTTAAGCTTTGTAGTTTTAAATTTCTTATTGTAACTTTTGAAGTTTAATGAATTAAAGTTAGTTTAAATTCTCTTTTGATCTCATTTCTTTTATTGTTAAGTTTGATATTAGCTTATTCTGAAGTTGTCAGTAGCTTGTCTTAAAATCCTTTCTAGCTTATTTCCATTTTCTATCTCAACTTTTGTTAATCTCTTTTTAAAATTCCAAAAAAAATTCCAAAAATATTGAAAAATACAAAAAATTATTAAAACTCCAGCTTCAATAAGCTGATTTCTGAAACATATAAGCTTATATAAGCTCAGTAGCTTATTGTAAGCTTTTGATAAGTTCAAATCTGATTTTAGTCTCAATTTCCATCAAAGTCAACAAAAGTCAAAGTAGCAGTCAAATAAGCACTTCTGGAGGAGATAAGCTGTTCTAGGAGCTTATTTGGTGGATTTTTGGCTTACTGAAAAGCCTGGGTGTGATCTATTGGTTCAGATCTGTGCTCACTTAGTTCTTACTTGTAAGTCTAATTTGGTTCACTTTAGTAGCTTAATTTGATAAACTGCTTTGTTAGTGATTTTTACTTATTGAATTCTGCTTTTTAGTTGTTTAGAATCTTAGTTAGCTATTATTCAGTTGGTATTATAGCTTAACTCAGTTAGTTATAGTATTAAATTAGCTATAGCAGGATTTAAGGGGGTGTTTGGTTTAGACCTCTGATGATCAATTGCTACTGGTTACTGTTCCATTGCACTCTATCTAGAAACTGATTAAGCTGAGTTAATGTGTTATAAGCATAAGTCAGTGGTGAGTTGAGGTTTATAGCTCAATAAGAGGTTTTTGGTCTATAGCTAATTGTTAAGGAAAAAAATTGCCCTCAATAAGCTCAGCATAAGCTAAGCTTATTGGGACCCCCACTTTAGCATTTCTGAGTAGATATTAGATGTTAAAGTAAGATTGCTAAGGCTGGTTTAGAGTTAGTCAAATTTGCACTAGTTTTGCGCCAAAAACCAAGTCTGCTGTTACAGAAACCTTTGGTGCAGAACCAGTTTTAAGCTGCTGATATAGGTGAACTTGTGGCTTATTGAATTAAGCTCTTGCCCTCAATTTTGGTTTTTAGTTAGTTCATACATCTGGCTTGAAGTGCAATATCTGGTAGTTACATTTTGAGCTTATTTAATAGCTGATTTAGGGTCTGCAAATTTAGCAATCAGCACTGAATGATTCTACATCAGCTTTACATCTTTTTGGCAATCTAATCTAGGGCAATTTTAAATAAGAAATTGTGTGTGATTTTTGGGCATTTTTGGCCTGAACATAGTATTTCACATAAGCTTTAAGCCTGTGCTTCTGGATTTCACTATACTGCTTTTATCTGGCTTATAATTAAGTTGCAAAGTGCTTGATTGATCACTATTTTTTCCATATCTTTGCTACTGCTCATCTGCTTATTCTGCTGTTACTTGTGCTTAATTGTTCACTTTCAGTTGTTTTGAGCTTATTATAGTTAGCTTTTATGTTCCTGGTCATTAGATAAATTTTGGTCAACTTTTGCTTATTTCTAGCTTATTGTCAAACTGCTTTTTGGGCTGTTCTGCTTATTAGGGTTCAATCACTTTCTGAATTTATTTTTCCTAGATTAGAAATCTAATTTCAAATTTACTCAGATTTTTCCAGAATTTTCCAAGTAGTTTTAATATTTTTAAATCATTTAAATTGTTTTATTTAGTTTTTAATTCATAAAAAATTATTAAAAAGTCAAAAAAAATATTTTTCTTTTTCCAAAAATTTTCTTTTATCAGTTTTAATTTAGGAAAATTATTTTTATATTTTTAGGTTTTAAATTTTAGAAAATCACTTTTTATTTACGTTTTTAAATTTCGTCGCGTAACGTTTTTAATTTCAATTTTTGTTTTTAGACATATATGCTTAATTTACTTGTACTCTTAGCATAATTAGTTGTTTTCATTTCATATTTCATTATTCGTAGTATAAAATCACCAATCATCACTCTTTTTCACACACATTCACCACACAATTCGACACCGAAACAAAGACTCAAATTCGACCTTCGTTGGGACACGACCCGGGGAAAACGCATTCGTTGTGTTTTACCTTGGAAAAATATATACTAAAAACGATAAATTAGGTCCTATGGTCAATTCTCCTAGCTTACTAGATACAACCAAATATCAATGCTAGGGGTGCAAACGAGCCGAGCTACTCGTGAGCTACTCGAGCTCGACTCGATAAAAAGCTAGAAACGAGCCGAGCCTTGTCGAGCTCGAGCCTGAAAATCAACTCGTTTACTTATCGAGCCCGAGCTCGAGTAGGCTCGTCGAGCCTTATCGAGCCATATAACCAAGCCCAATATTTTAAAGCCCAATACTTTAAAGCCCAGTACTTTACTTCACCAAACCCTAAAACACACATCCCCTTAGTATGTCCGCCCCCCCTCACTCACTTATTCTCCCAATACAGATCTAGAAATCGTTCAACCCACCATGACTGACTCCTCATCTCACCAAGACTAACACACCTCAAAGAACATCACACTAATCTCTGCAACGAAAACATCTTCAATCTACTTTCTTACATCCGGTCGAAGGCCATATACCCGGTTGTTTAATCTCGTTTAAGCTTCATGGTCTCTCAAAGAGGTCACAGGTAGGTATATGTGTTTTGTTTCTTGATTCTTGTATAACATGAATGAAAGAAACGAGTATAACCTGCATGTTATATTTCGTTCTTTTATATTCGTATAGTGAGAAAGAAGCTGAGCTTCTAAAGAATCTGTGATGATTATTGTACAACTCAAAAAAATCTTTAAAAGATTGAAAACAAAGTTGCACAAATCTGAGATCGTGTGTATCTATTTATGCACGAGTCTTGTTTGATTGAGAGTCTTGAGGTTGTTTGTAGTTGGGATTGAAGGTGAGGTGTTAGGATAGATTTGGATTTGTATTGGGATTGTGGTGTGTTACTGATCTTGACCACGAAATTCTTCTAAGTCCTTGGATTACTACGGCATAACTTGTAGGTTAAGTTACGCCGTAACCTTGAGTTACGTTGACTTTGGTCTTCATAGTGTAAATCGTTGTTACGGCGTAAGTGAGAGTGGGAGTTACGCCATAACTTCTGATGAAGCGAAAAGTGTACCGCTTTTAGGGGGTCATTTAAGCCCTAAATCGTATTTATTTGATCAAATATTGCCCTAAATCGTTCCTTTTGTCATTTTAGGTACTTTGGAGAAGAAATCTGGAAAAGGAAGCATTTTGGACGTTTTTGGAGCATAAAAGTGAAGAAAACGACAAAGTCTCAAAATCGGCTGGAAAAGTACCTTTGACGGCGTCAGGGATTGTTCCAGACGGCGTCACGGCTTGGCAAAAAAGGTGGATATGAAAAATACACATGATAAGCCAGGGAGTTTTACAAAGGAAGTCTTACGACGTCACCCTTTAAGGTGATCAAGGCCATCACGCTTTAAGTTAATGAGAGACGGCGTCAAGCCCATTTCTGACGGCGTCAACCTTTGATAAGCCAGAGCGGATTTTGGAGCACTAAAGAGGGACGGCGTCAGGAAGGCCATCCGGGAACCCTAGACACGGCGAGGTGACGGCGTCAAGTCCTATAACGTGACGCCGTCAGATACTAAACTCTATATATAGTTTTGCAATTTTTTGTCATTAGTGTGCAACTTTGTGAGGAGAAACCCTAAGACGAATTTCTGCCATTTTTAAGGGTTTTCATACCCTTGGATCTCCCATGTTTAATTGAAGATAAGTATTCATTTAATCAATCAATATGTCTATGTGTTGTTTGATTATATCTTGTTCTTGTCTTTTAATTAACATGCTAGGCTAGATTTATCTTGTGTTTGCTTAGATCTAATGAAACCTAACTATTGATTATTGGTTATTAGTGTGTTATTTATTGTATTGGATGATTGTTTATCGATGTTAGGCTTAAGAAAACTGGCTAACTTCCTATACGGTAACTTGCTTGAACGTCTTAAGAAACATGAACCAATGCGTACTAAGGTTTTTATGGTTGTATTTAATGCATGAGCGAATTCTAGTGATCCCATGTTAGGAGCTTCTTAGCCGGCTCGACATAGGAGTGAAGTAGGAGCTTGTAGAGTTGGGGAAGTACGTACGCCACCCCACGATTGGTATTAAGGAATACACTCGTCATCCACGCAATTAATACACACTAATCAACCGGTAAAAGATAGTTAGGGAGTAAGGAAATCTAAGTAAACACATTTCTCTCCACATAAGTTTCACAACCTTTTCATTTTCAGTTATTTTATTTTATTTGCATTTGTAGTTATTTGGGTTAGTTGACTAGCAACTAATTCCGCCCACTCTTTCAAACCCGAGATTTTACTTGCTTTCATAAAAATTATAAAAATACAAAAAGAATCTTCCCTCACCCTTAGACCTATTAGAGTAGTTTTTCAATCCTAACGACACTATTCCCTGTGGAGAACGATCAATCCCCCGGTACTTGCCACTTCACTATACTACATCGGTCAGGTACACTGCCTGGTGGGGATTGCAAGCCTCTTGAGATCCCTCGAGAGGTAAAACCTGTTGTAAGGTCGCAAAACCACGCATCAAGTTTTTGGCGCCGCTGCCGAGGAATAGTTATTGTTTAGGTTGAATTTTTATTTTATTAGGTCTACTCACTAGATTCCTTTCTAGTGAGATTTTTTATTTTATTTTTCTAGGATTTCTTTAGTCTATCTTTTTTCTTCGTTTCTTTGTTCGTAACCATTACCATCCGACATCATGGAAGGTGGTAATATCCTTGATCCCAACAACCCACCACCACAACAACACCCACCTCCTAGAGCCCGTACCTTAGGAGACTACTCCCGTCCTAGCCACCATGGCTATCGAAACACCATTGAGCTCACTCAAGGATCCAATGTCACTCCCTTGCGATCCGACACCATCCGGTTGGTGCAAAGCGGATGCGCATTCCATGGACTTCGTTCCGAAGATCCTAATCAACATCTCAAGGACTTTCTCAAAATCGTTGATTCCATAGACCTTGATGTTGCCACTCGAGAGACAACCCGACTGCTTCTCTTTCAATTCTCTCTGCGGGACCAAGCTAGTCAATGGCTAGAGCGTCTACCCGCAGGATCCATTACCTCTTGGGATGATCTCACCACTCGTTTCCTTGCTCAGTTTTTCCCACCAGGAAGAACTACCAAGCTAAGGAATGATATCTTGATGTTCCAACAACGTCAAGGCGAAACCCTCTACGAGGCATGGACTCGATTCAAGGACTTACTCCAAAAAGTCCCTCACCATGGCATAGAACTTTGGCTCTAAGTCCAAATCTTCTATGACCATATCAATCTCTCCAGGAGGAAAACCATTGACCAATCGGCTGGTGGTAAGCTACGTGATCTAAGTGCGGAACAATCATGGGCTCTCCTGGAAGATCTTGCTCTTTATGACAACGAAAGTTGGAGTGATCCCCGTAATTTGAATAAAACGGTCAAGGCAATATCTTTGCCTTCGAACAATTCAAGCACTTCCGACCGTAGGATCATAGAACTTGAAGACCAAGTCAAGTTTCTTATGAAATCCTACGAGGCTCCTAAACCTTCAAGCCAAGTGAACAAAATCACTTCTTCATGTGAATTATGTAGTGGTCCCCACGACACTCGTGATTGCATGGAACTCCCCGAACAAGCTTTTGCGGACTACGCATCCTCGCGTACCGACGGAGCGGGAGACAAGTGGTACACTTTCAAACCCGAGCCAAACCCCTACGGTGATTCATACAACCCCTCATGGAAAAATCACCCAAACCTTAGGTGGAAACAAAACCAAAACGCACAACAAACCAATTCTTCCAACCCACCTAATCGTTTCCAATCAAGCGGTTCCAACTCGAACCGTACTTTCAACAACAATCCTTCCAGCAATGGTAGTACCAATAACTTTGAAGGATTGATGTCCCAATTTATGGCATCTCAAGAAACTCGTTTGGCCAAGTTTGAAGCCGATTTCAAACAAAAACAAAGCGAGATGACCAATAAGATTGACACTTTGTTGAAAGCCCTCAATGACCGAGAAATGGGAGCACTCCCTAGCAACACAGTCAAGAACCCAAAACTAAACGTCAACGCCATCTCGTCAGTTTCGTCTCCTAGTTCTTGTCCACAATATTATTCGGTCAATTCCATGAGCTCGTGTTTCAAACAAACCCAAGTCGTTCAAAATGACCAAGAAGTTATGATATCCAAATTGGTCAACAACATAGTTGAAACACCTCCCACTCAAAACCTTGACAATGAATTCAAGGAGCTCCACCTTGAAAGTCCGGTTATTGATGTGTTGGATGAGAAGAAGCTCAAGTTAGGCGAAAAAGGGACCGCCTTCGTTCAAAACAAGCTACCTAAGAAGTTAGATGATCCGGGCTTATTTGTTCTACCTTGCAAGATCGGTAATTCGGATGCTTATGACACATTAGCCGATCTTGGATCAAGCCTTAACCTACTTCCGTTACCTCTCTACACCTCTCTAAAACTAGGAAAACTTGAAGAAACCGAGGTGATAATAGGCTTAGCGGATGGGAGTGTTGCTTACCCGATTGGAGTAGTCAAAGACGTGTTAGTACACATTGGAAAACTAATCATTTTAGCCGATTTCCACGTCCTTGATATGGTTAGCGACCCTACATGCCCCTTGTTGATAGGTAGAGGATTTTTGGCGACCGCTAGTGCTATGATTGATTGTAAGGAATCTAAGATAGCGGTAGGAGAAGGTGATACTTGGTCAGTCTATGATGTGAAGAAACATGCCTATGATACTAGTGAGGAACCAACACCCCATTGGTTAGAATTAAATAGGAGACCATCTAGATATGGACCTTGGATCGATAGAGACTTCATAGGACCCCAACGCCCATTTTACCTAGAAGAGGACTTTGTGAACCGAACACATACGGTAGAGCAACTCTTGGCTAGGGACACCGAATTGGATCCATTTGAAGACCCTCTAGTTTTTAGGAAGATGATTGAGTTCCTAGGAGTTTTGCCAATTAACCTAGGGATGAATAAGTGGACTTGTGAGGACGATGATCATAAGTGGGATTGGGACAAACCACCCAAAGATGGAGATGGGTCATGGCATATTAAAATGACATTGTATGACCCGGATGGAGAGAAGTTTGAAAAGATATATTGTACTAAGCGGACCAATAGGAAACTTCAATCCAAGCTTAACCCTAAAGACGTCCTCGATGACGAACTCACTTACATAGGGTAGAAGGACTTTGAGTCTAGCTACAAGACTCGTTAATAAAGAAAAGCGCTTCTTGGGAGGCAACCCAAGCTTTATTTGCTTTGTGTGTTTATTTATTTGTTTGTTTGATTTTATTTGTTTCCGTATGTGTGTTTAATTTTTATTATTATTGATTCATGTTCAAAAACTAAATTGTGAAAATGCTTTATCTTGTTTTTAACTTCGTCTTAACTACATATAAAGGTATTTTGCAAAAGATAAGTGTAAGGGAAATCCAAATCGGTTTATTAGAACAAATGAACATGAATCGTAATAATATTAAATTAACATACATATTCGTATTTTTTTGAGTTAAATGCTTGTATCGAGTCATAATGATATTTTGCAGGAATTCCAGGAAGTAAAGTATAGGTTTTTCCAGAAATTTTCCGGAAACATAACATGAGAATTCTGTCAGATTATTGCTGACGGCGTCAGGCTTTACAACCTGACGGCGTCAGGTATTAATTTTCTGAAATTTTTGAAAGTTTTGTTTTCATAAAAAGTTTTTATTAAATCTCTAACTTATAATCTCCAGGAATCTGCAAAATTATCATTCCACAAGCATTATATCCTTATATAGAATTTATCCCGCCGATGTTATGCAGGTTTTCGTGTTTATTTTTTCAGGTTTAACAGGTTATTTTGGACAAGGAGATGTTTGTGGAATCAAGCTTATGGCGATGCTTTAGTCTTGGAGCTTCTACATTCTCTTGGAAGAAGATCTAACCATGTTACCTCTTTTTCCACCAAACGAATCAGGGGAGTATTTGATTTCATTCTTTTACCTTATTTACTTTTACATCTTGTTATTTGAACATTGGGGACAATGTTCATCTTAAGTGTAAGGGGGTAAAGTACGATACTTTAGAGAATGCAATTGCACTTGATTTTTGTTTGTTTGATGGTAGATGTGTAATAAAACTGAGATAAATACCTGTTAGGGCAATTTTAATGCCAAAGTTAAATTTTTTTACGACATATAGGAGTGAAACTTTGGTCTTCATGAGCGTCTCATGGATAGGAGTTATATGACTAGCACAAAAACCGTACCACTTAAAAATTTTCCACCCCCAAATATGTGAGGTTCACCCCTAGAATTGGTAGGAAAAGCATTTATGCTATGATGTGTGTACCGGTAGCACTTAGATTCTAGAACTTGCGTTAGGACCATTCCGAGGCCACAAGTGAGACTACATTCGTGTAGTTAGATTTACTACATGATAAGAGGCATTAGGATTAACCCATTGTTTTACACCTGTGTTTTTGTTATAATTACGTTGGCTAAATTGGTCAAGTAATTCTCCCACACCCTTTGCGTTGTACTCATTTTTAGTACACGATACCCCTAGTACACCCCTCAGAGCCTATCTTTTCGTTTCGACCTTTAAGCATTTTACTTAAAGGAAGAATTTGTTTACACCCCACTTAAATGTACACCCAAATCGCCTTAGCCTACCTTGTATGCACTCATCTTTAGTGCATTATTGTGACAACATTTGTTTAAACCCAAGTTAATTATCTAATTGATTACATGGTTGCTAAGTCGAGTCATATCCTTGTACATATTATTTTGGGACGATTGGGACTCATGGGTAAAGTACTAGTGTAACGGAGTAATGGGGAAGAACAACATTATTACCCCCATATGTGCTAAATATTTTAAAAGTACTCCAAGTGTTTCGATTATCTTAATTCGAGTCATTAGAATAGTTATTTGTAAAGTTATGTAAAAGTTCAAGTGTAAGGGGATGCAACGCCCCTATGATGTATTATTTTGGATGGTAGGGCAAGAGTGTATGGAAAAAAAAATCGAAAAAATCAAGAAAAATACAAAAAAAAAATGAGAAAAAGAAAATTAGAAAAAACATACGGACTACCATCCCGTTTCATTTTATGTTTATTTTATGTTTTTGTTATTTTGTTTTTAGCTTAAGTCGAGTCTAGTCTTGGCTTAGCAACGCCATATTGTACATGTAATTAGTCAAGATCTTTAACTCGCCACCAGTAAAATATCCCTTATCCAACAAATCCGTGTTTATCATATCCCTACACCTCACGTTATAACCCATGTAAAAGCCCTCTTTGATAGTTTATCTTAGGTGCTTACGCCTAGTGGAGAAGGTTTTTGATCCTTTCCCAAGCCTATGGTAATCTATTTGCTATGACAGGTAGTGAGAGATATTATCCGTTTTCATTTATGAGAAATACTTTTATGACACCTGAGAGATGTGAGTATCTAAACACTACTTGTGAGGTGCTAGTTTGTAATCTCCGTGCTTATTATGATTAAAGTGGAATGACTATTTGTTGTAATTACTTTTATATTAGCGTTAAATGACCCCTAACTTGTATTTTGATTAGAATAAAAGCGCATTTGCTTGAGGACAAGCAAATCTCAAGTGTAAGGGTATTTGATGAAGCGAAAAGTGTACCGCTTTTAGGGGGTCATTTAAGCCCTAAATCGTATTTATTTGATCAAATATTGCCCTAAATCGTTCCTTTTGTCATTTTAGGTACTTTGGAGAAGAAATCTAGAAAAGGAAGCATTTTGGACGTTTTTGGAGCATAAAAGTGAAGAAAACGACAAAGTCTCAAAATCGGCTGGAAAAGTACCTTTGACGGCGTCAGGGATTGTTCCAGACGGCGTCACGGCTTGGAAAAAATGGTGGATATGAAAAATACACATGATAAGCCAGGGAGTTTTACAAAGGAAGACTGACGGCGTCACCCTTTAAGGTGATCAAGGCCATCACGCTTTAAGTTAAAGAGAGACGGCGTCAAGCCCATTTCTGACGGCATCAACCTTTGATAAGCCAGAGCGGATTTTGGAGCACTAAAGAGGGACGGCGTCAGGAAGGCCATCCGGGAACCCTAGACACGGCGAGGTGACGGCGTCAAGTCCTATAACGTGACGCCGTCAGATACTAAACTCTATATATAGTTTTGCAATTTTTTGTCATTAGTGTGCAACTTTGTGAGGAGAAACCCTAAGACGAATTTCTGCCATTTTTAAGGGTTTTCATACCCTTGGATCTCCCATGTTTAATTGAAGATAAGTATTCATTTAATCAATCAATATGTCTATGTGTTGTTTGATTATATCTTGTTCTTGTCTTTTAATTAACATGCTAGGCTAGATTTATCTTGTGTTTGCTTAGATCTAATGAAACCTAACTATTGATTATTGGTTATTAGTGTGTTATTTATTGTATTGGATGATTGTTTATCGATGTTAGGCTTAAGAAAACTGGCTAACTTCCTATACGGTAACTTGCTTGAACGTCTTAAGAAACATGAACCAATGCGTACTAAGATTTTTATGGTTGTATTTAATGCATGAGCGAATTCTAGTGATCCCATGTTAGGAGCTTCTTAGCCGGCTCGACATAGGAGTGAAGTAGGAGCTTGTAGAGTTGGGGAAGTACGTACGCCACCCCACGATTGGTATTAAGGAATACACCCGTCATCCACGCAATTAATACACACTAATCAACCGGTAAAAGATAGTTAGGGAGTAAGGAAATCTAAGTAAACACATTTCGCTCCACATAAGTTTCACAACCTTTTCATTTTCAGTTATTTTATTTTATTTGCATTTGTAGTTATTTGGGTTAGTTGACTAGCAACTAATTCCGCCCACTCTTTCAAACCCGAGATTTTACTTGCTTTCATAAAAATTATAAAAATACAAAAAGAATCTTCCCTCACCCTTAGACCTATTAGAGTAGTTTTTCAATCCTAACGACACTATTCCCTGTGGAGAACGATCAATCCCCCGGTACTTGCCACTTCACTATACTACATCGGTCAGGTACACTGCCTGGTGGGGATTGCAAGCCTCTTGAGATCCCTCGAGAGGTAAAACCTGTTGTAAGGTCGCAAAACCACGCATCAAGTTTTTGGCGCCGCTGCCGGGGAATAGTTATTGTTTAGGTTGAATTTTTATTTTATTAGGTCTACTCACTAGATTCCTTTCTAGTGAGATTTTTTATTTTATTTTTCTAGGATTTCTTTAGTCTATCTTTTTTCTTCGTTTCTTTGTTCGTAACCATTACCATCCGACATCTCCTTGTGTATGGCCGATCGAACCACTCCCAAACCCCTTGGGAAATTCGATCCAACATACACAATACAAGTGTTTGGTTTGTTCGTGATCAAGAACCTAGCTTTTCTCATTGAAATGTTAGTAATACGTGTGTACAAGAACGAAGTACAAGCATACTTTTGCTTGTGTTCTTTTACCCATTCGAATTGCTATTAGTCAAGTTCTTCAAACCCTAACTTAGGGTTTAACTAGTTCTTGGATAATTGATTTCTTGTTTAGCTAGAAATCAAAGGTACGCATATTCTTTTATTTTGGTTAATTAATTACAAGTATTAGATCCTATATTCCGCTACATGCTTTGATGTTTATGTTTTATGTTTTATATAATTGTTATGATATACATATTCCATCAGTCTCCTGAAATAGCACTTTTGTTTATTAACGAGTCTTTAAGTTAGACTCAGAGCCACGGTTAGAAGTCGTTATTAGTCATTTCGTGGAAGCTACAATCTCCACGTTGTATCCATTCAATAACCTTATTATCCCTCTTATATTCTTCTCCAAATTCTAAACAACCCTTGTAGAAGTATTTTATTTTTTGGTAGGGATATTTGTATCCGTTGGCTCTATCTTCATCACTAATTTCTAAAAGTGGTCGGGCCAGGCTTAATTGCTTCTTCGTCCAATGTTTGAAGTTGGAAACAGCTCTCGGCATTTTGAAGATCGTCTTATCAATACCATTTTCTAGCCACAAAATTCCTCCATTAACATTTTCTCCTAATCCAGATGTTATTTTGAAAGGGTTGCCTTGAATCACACTAGGTAAGCCGTCTTCCACAAATTCGCTTACATCATCCAATACCATAAAATCTACTAAGAATGTGTAGATTCTAATAAATACGTGTATATTAGTGGCTACCCCAAGGAAATTGTTTCCCTTGTACTCTAAATCTTTCTTCATAACTTGATTATAACTTTCATTGGATATAATGTTCACTAGCGAGCTTGTGTTGACAAAAGGATGAAAGTCCACGAACCCAATTTTACAAGTAACTTGAAGATTATAAGGGTTGCGGTGACGAATCCTTGTGCTTACCTCAAAGAATAGAGGTTGGGTTTGTTGCATGATCGTTCTCCCATTACTGGGCTGCCATGGAACCTCATCCATATTATTGTTGAAGTCATCTGACTCGATTCCCATTCTTTCATCATTTTCCTCGAACTCTATAAAAACATCGAAATCCTCTCCAGATGAAATATCATTATGCTCTATTGAATCTTTTGGATCTTGATTGTCGCTTATCAGAAATGCTTCTAGATCATCTCCAATATCATTAGACCCTTGTACCTGATTTATAAGACAAACACTTTAGGGAGATGAAATAATTTCGTTAGCTCTAAAAGTTATAACCTCCCCTCCTACTTCTAAAGTCATTTTCTTGCCAAAAACATTGAATTTAGCATGAGCAGTGGCAAGTATAGGCCTCCCCAAGATAATAGGGACTTTGTCATCCTCAACAATCTCCAAAATAACAAAATCAACAGGAAAAACAAACCTATCAATTTTAATTAAAAAATTTTCTACGATTCCCTTAGGGATTGCATTGACTTGTCAGCCATTTCAATATCCCTTTTGATAGGTTTTAAACTCCCTACTCCTAATCGCAAAAACACAGAATTGGGCATAATACTAATACTAGCCCCTAAATCTGCTAGTGCATTACTAATTTTAAGGTTACCAACAAGACATGGAAGAGTAAAACTTCCTGGGTCTTTCGCTTTAGGGGGAAATTCATTTCTTAAAATAGCTGAACACCTAGCATTAAGCTTTACAGATGCGATCCCATCTAAGATGCCTTTCTTGTCAATTATTTCCTGCAAAAATTGAATGTCATTAGATTTATTTTTAATCGTATCAACTAAAGGCAGATTAATAGGTAAAGTTCCCAAATTATCAAGTAGAAGTTGTTCTTTTTCAATTCCTCTCTTGACTTTTTCGAAAAAGGTTGTTGGCTCTCTCGATGCTTCTTCAGTTGACACAAATTTGGTTTCACCAATCGTTACGGTTTTGATATTCTCCTTTTCTGCTTTATCATCCACTCCATTCAGACAATTTTTAATTGCTTCAGTACATTGTTCCACTTCTTTCTCGAGATTTTTAATCCCGATGTCATGAGCCTTGAGCGATGAAATAGTGCTTTCCACAAAATTTTTCAGCATTTCTTCTTCTCGTGCTTGCCTTTTTATGGACTCATCAATATATTTGAACACTAACTCCTCTAAGCTAAGTTTATCCTTTGTCCCATTCATACCTTTTTACTTCTTATTTCCTTTGAGCCATTTCTGCTTTCACTCTTTCCTCCTTCCTTCTTTCAAAATCTAGGGCATAGTTATTCCCCTTCTTAGTCTCATAACTTTATGTTTGAAATTATCCTTAGGTTCATATCCCGTTCCAACATGCTACTTATAACAATTATCGGCAGTCCTTTGGATAGATACCCAGGCTTGGTCGGGTGTCATTCCCGGAATTGGTCTTTGAGAATCTAGAAGTTGGCCAGTCTCGGCATCCAATCCTCTGTAAAAGATGTAAATTTTTTGATGCTTATCAAGATCATTTGTTGGACACCGGTAAAGGAGTTCGTTATATCTTTCCTAAGCTTGGTACAACGTTTCTTCACTTTCCTGCACAAACCGGTGAACTTCCCTAAGAAGACTAGCCATTCTAGAGGGTGGACAGAATTTATGTACGAATATTTTTCTAAGACTATCCCATGTTGCCTTTGATTCAGACGGAAGTCTATTAAACCATTTCCTCGTTGTTCCCGTAAGGGTCATTAGAAACACTTTTAGTGTAAGAGAATAGCGTGAAACATTTGGTACCCCAAAAAGGCTTACAAGGTATAAAACCTCCTCCACGTGTTCCTGAAGATCTTCATCCTTGTCTCCTGAAAACTATCTATTATGTAGTTCTTGAATGAATTGGCATTGAACTTCAAACCCTACCATTTCCGGGGTTGGTATCTCGTTAAATCCCCTTGTGCAACTCTCGTGTGTCCTACCCAAATATTGCTCAATGGTAAGTGAATTAATATTGGGCGTTCCAGTTGATTCGAGCTCAGAATCCGAATGTTCAGATTCATAAAATGAGAAAATATTATGAACCGAAATTGGGGTGTTGTTTCTTTTAACCCGAAATTGCCTTTCTGGATTGTCATATGGCGTGGCAAGGAAAGGTTTAGAGCTCCGAGTTTTATAACCTGACATTATTACAAGATTAGAAATAAAACAAGAAATTTAAAAGGACTAAAAATTAAAACCCCTAATATAGCTCTCCGGCAGTGGCGCCAAAAACTTGATGTAGGATTTCTGACCAGGCTTTAATATTTATATTTTTCTCGTCTACCTTAGGTCTACCTAATGCACTAACGGGCAGTATACCCGGGCGTGTGTAGTGTAGTATTCGGTAAAGCCGAGGTCGTCCTAAGAGCTATGAGTGCGGATCCTAATTTAAGTATAATGTCACTAGTTTTAAAGCCGGGTGTTTGATTGAATTACATTTTAACTAAGAAATGAAAATGACAAAACACGAAATTAAAGTGATAAGAATTCAGTAGGGAGAAATGTGCTAGCCTAGTTACTAATCTTATTTAGCAATTATTACGTTTTCCTAATAGTGCCTTCTAATGCTTCATGTGGGGGTAAAAGTCACTAGACTTATATGGTCAATTCGTCTAGCCTATGTCACATAAACTCCTACTCCGGCTCAAAGGTCAAGACCTTTATATTGACAGAGATCGTGGGTAATTTATGCTAAGTCATTAAGTACCACTGAAATCTAGACTTAATTCTAACGAAACTCGGCCTCTCGGAACTTAGGTTCCCCCTAACTTCTTAAGCAAATCCCTGTGGAAGGTGATCCTATGGTCAATTCGCACGCAAGGGGTTCGGTAGTCCTATGATCAATTCTTACCGATCCTCGCAACCTATTAAGCGAGGGTCCTATGGTCAATTCTCCTATCTTACTAGATACAACCATATATCAATGCTACCCAAAACAAGAGGTTCTACGAATAAAGCTAGAAAACATGCACTTAGAAGCAATAAGGAAAGCGAGAAAACATAATCAAAGCGTAAATAATTTCATAACTAGGCTAACACCAAAGGTGTTTAGCCAATCATACTAAACATTACATAAAATTCAATGTTTGACATGAAATTAAATGACAATGTTTGATACAAAAATACTAAAACTTATTGAGTAATGTCGTGAATTCTCCATTGGAATATGCTTGATATGATGCTGGAACTTGTCCCTTGAAAACCCTTCTTCGTTCTCAGGTGATTTTTCGGTGTCAAAGTTATTTAAAAACCGGATTTAGGGTTTGTATTTATAGGGCTCGATCCAGTTACGGCGTAACCTAAGGAAGTGGTTACGCCGTAACTTTTGTATCTCTGATGATCTTATCCAAAAATAAATGTTTACGGCGTAACCTTATAAATAGGTTACGGCCGTAGTCTTTGAAATAATGATTACGTCGTAACCTTAGTTATGGGTTACGGCGTAATCTCTTCTGGATGACTTTTTTGTCGTAACCTTGTAGGTTGGTTATGGCGTAATCTTCTTGACCACGAAATTCTTCTAAGCCCTTGGATTACTACGGCGTAACTTGTAGGTTAAGTTACGCTGTAACCTTGAGTTACATTGACTTTGGTCTTCATAGTGTAAATCCTTGTTACGGTGTAAGTGAGAGTAGGAGTTACGCCGTAACTTCTTCTTGGTCAGCATACTTGTGCATATCTTGATAATAATCTTCCACTTCCGCGTCTTTACGTCCCTATGTTCATCCATGACCTGGAAATGAAATATAAAGAAATAAAAGCATATATCCAAGTAAAATGATACAAATGATGAATATATTAAAGGAAAATTGACACTAAAATATCAGGACTATTTGATTTTATCATAAGGGAATCATCAAAGAACTTAAAGTTCATAAACAAAAATAACAATAACTTGAGGTCATTGTATTTTGATTTTGTTCATCGTAATAGAACTTCAGGTTCTACAATAAATAACAATAATCATAACATGAGGTTATGATACCTTTTTATTATCCTGAGAGGATCTTAATAAATATATACAATTGAGGCTTTTTTTTTCCGATCAAAAGAGATATACCACAAGGGGCAAGTTATTTGGACCCTCCCATAGGGAGGGTTTCCAATCATTGCACGCATCATCGGTTTGTACGGTGTGCATCGCGGATTGTACGGTTTAACCAAACCCCCCTGAAGTGACAATATAAGAAGGGTTTGTATAACACAACCCATACCACAATATTGGATGTTGAAACAATTAATGATAATCATAATATTATAAAAATGATGGCATGATGATATTGTATATTCGCATACCAGATCTTGTGTGTAACACCCCGACCTGACAAGGGTTGAGATGTCACAACAATGGTTTCATATCAGAACAAACACAAGCATATGACATAAATAATACAATTGAATTTCAATGGTTACAATAGAAAATTCGAAACTACAAAGTTATAATATGATGTGCGTGTGTATTGCTCTAATTCTTTTATATCCACGATAGCGGCTCCAAAGACTTGGTGCGCGCGTGATGTCGTTGTGGTTTTAGCAGTATTAATGCCTACTCAAGTTTTAAATTTATATTTAGCCGACTTATCAATAAAACACACACTTTAACGAGCAGTGTACCCGGTCAGTATGAATACAATGGTAAGTAGAGTGTCGATCACTAAGAGTGGAACGTATTATCTAGTTATTCTAATCAGTATTTTAATATCTTAAGTTAGCTATACAACCTAATCTAACGCAAGGGGGTTCAGCTTGAGAGACTGGCACGGTTTGGTTATGATTAAATATAAACTAAACTAATGAGCACGAATCAGCGATTAGCACACACGTACACAAATAGATACTTGAGACAATAAGAAGACCTGTTGATGCGTGTGATGTGTCGTTGCGGTTTAGCAGTATTAATGCCTACTCAAGTTTTAAATTTATATTTAGCCGACTTATCAATAACACACACACTTAACGAGCAGTGTACCCGGTCAGTATGAATATAATGGTAAGTAGAGTGTCGATCACTAAGAGTGGAACGTATTATCTAGTTATTCTAATCAGTATTTTAATATTCTAAGTTAGCTATACAACTTAATCTAACGCAAGGGGGTTTAGCCTGAGAGACTGGCACGATTTGGTTGCAATTAAATAATAAACTAAACTAATAGGCACGAATCAGCAAGTAGCACACACACGTACACAGATAAATACTTGAGACAATAAGAAGACCTGTCCTTATGATTAAGTAGATTGTCACTTGTTTTATTGATAGTTTTATATGAAGTGTATGTAGTTAACCCTTTCTCGTTGGTTCTAATCTTATCGGCGAGTAAACCCTTAATGATTACTTATGTCTAAAAGTTATTCCTAAGTGATCAATTTAGTAACAACCGTGGGAGCCACATTCTCTTCCGTAGTCAAATGCGCAGGCCACTAATAGACACAGAGGTTATCAATGCACTAATAAGTAGTAACCAAAGACATCAACATATAAACTTTAATTGATGGGAAAGCAGTTTTAAGGGAGTGCAATCTTTCCGTTGTCACATTACACAAGCCATCAATCCTGATGAATTAAAGTTTACTAACACAATAAAACAAATCTACTTAATGAATTAAACACATGCAGCACCTTCTTACAGCTCTTGTATCTTCGTTCGGGTGTGTCTTGTGCTGCCTATTCGTCTGAATTCGTCCTAGGTTTCTGGTCTTCGAACCTCGTATATAATATTATGCTCTCCGAAATTCGTCTGGTCTTGGGGTATTTATAGTTTCTGTCTGAGGGTAAGATGCGGCGCATCTAGTAAGTGGATGCGGCGCATTGACTTAACTTCGCGTGGGGTCCAAGATTAATATATTCAGGAATATTCGT
The DNA here is from genome assembly GCA_021014915.2 of Artemisia tridentata subsp. tridentata. Lineage (NCBI taxonomy): Eukaryota > Viridiplantae > Streptophyta > Magnoliopsida > Asterales > Asteraceae > Artemisia > Artemisia tridentata. The sequence continues at coordinate 178,598,272 of CP139509.1, forward strand.
ACACCGCCAGATGATGCGGCGTATCTTCATTCTTGGATGCGGCGCATGTCCTCTTGTATCTTGGATCGTATCTTGTGAAATCTTGATAGTGATGCGCCGTATGTAATAAGTGAGATGCGGCGCATCTGGAGCAGATTCGTCTTGATCTTGTACATTTCAGTAGACTCTTAACTTCTTGCTTGTTTTGCTCCATAATTAGTTTAAAATCGCCAAGTTTCACCAAATGCTTGTTTTTACCTGAGAATTACAAAAGTAAACGATTAAGTATCAATCCTCATACATAATATAATAAAACAAGTCAAATTAATAGGATAAATGATAGTAATAAAATGTACTTATTTGAGTTCATCAAATATCCCCCCACTTGAACTTTACTTGTCCCCAAGTAAACCTTAGAATTAATCTTATGAAAATGCATCCTAAAAGATATTAGGATTTATTTTTATATTTAAGCATGTATTCATTTTTGTCATAATCACACAACTAAACACTTAACGAATTAGAAGTAAAATAAAATAATTTGATAAAAGCAAATCTAATCGTTTAACTGTCCAGTCGTGACGAATATTCTATCATAAGCTTGGCAAGTATACACATCTCCCCCACTAAAGCCAATGAATAACAAGTCTAAAGCGGTAAAAATGGTTTTGAGGTTTAAGGGTTAATCATTCTTAATCTCTATCGATCTCAAATTCCAGAAAAGGCGACAAAATCACAAATACATGATCGAATCCACGAACACGATACTTGCAATTGCTCAAATCCTTAACTCGAACAGGCTAAAGATAGGTCCAAACTTCACCAATAATAATATATCAAAAAGGGCGACAAAATCAAAAATACATAGCCGAATCCACGACTACGATACTTAAGATTGCTCAAATCCCTAATCTCAATAAATCAAAGGTTCGGTTGGATAAAGAATAATATAGGGTATGGATAATATTTGGGATATAAATTGGTGTAAAATGAAAAATAAACAAAACAAATAAATTAAAATCCTAAGTGTGGTTAATCACTATCCCAACCATCCCATGAATAAGACTCATATCATAGAATAACTCACGCTTTAACACTTGAAACACACGCTTTAGGTAGACACGAATTATACTCAACAAGATCTTAATCAAAGAATAAACCTTAGTTGGCGTTCCCATAACTGCCAACTCCCATTCAATCCATAGATATAGTATACAACATATAGTGGTGATATCGACCACTTAATACAAAACATTACATAAGTTGGTTAAATCAAACATCCAACTTTTCTTTTTTCTTTTTCTTTTCTATTTTTTCGATTTTTTTTTTTTTTTTTTTTTTTTAAACAAAACTACTAACATAAACATAGATGTGTAAAATTTCACCACATCACCATAATGATAATTCTGGATAATTTTTCCATACTTTTCATGACTTCAGAAATAACGGTAATAGTGAAAGTAGTAAACACACGAAAAATAAACTCAAAGATATACAATATTTACTTTCACTTCAATTGCATTGTGCAATTTCCCTACCTAACCATAGATAATGAATTACGCACGCGAACACAGGTAATGTAAGGAAACACACTTTGCCTAAAGCAATTAACCAACCACGGATTTTAATCTACAGGGTAGGCTAAGGTGTAAGGGTGTAACGAAACATTTTAACAAAGGTGTAAGAAACGAAAGAAATGGCTCTGAGTGTTTTTCTAGGGGTATCTTACTCTAAAAATGAGAGTAACAAAAGGGTTTATACGGGGGTTAACTAACCAGTGTAGTTAGTTAATAACACAAAACATATAAAGGCTTTTTGGGTGTAATCCTAGAAATTTACCAATTTAGACAAGTCATTCCAATTATATAAATAATACTTATTATGGTGGTCTCGAATAGTATACAAGCCAAGTTCTAAAGTTTACAAGTCACCGGCACACTCATAGATTTGTGAATTTTGAAAAATCACAATTTTTGAAAATAACGTCATGTGTGCAGCAATGCAACTTAGACTTTAAACAAAAACATGCTAAAAATTTTAAAATTTTATATATTAAGCACATTTTAAGCATATTTTGAAAAGTTTATGACAAGTAAGTGTTAAGTGTTCTAATTCTCCAACCCCCCCACTTAAGTTAAACAACGTCCTCGTTGTTTGTATAAAAGGCTAAAAACTGGAAAATAAAAGAATTAGAACAAAAAAACTCCCCTGAGATTTGCTCGGTATGATCCTCCATTTGTATAAGAGCAAAAATCATCTTCTTGTGGATTAGAACGTTTAAGCTTCATAATAGATGTATCCACAGGAAATTCAGGAATCTATAATACCACCAAGGCTTTAAAACACACCTAAGTTAAGAAAGGTTCAAACTTGCATAATACATTAGTAGTTAGGGAAAATAAAACATAAAAATTAAAAACTGAAAATCATCAGGTCAGTCGATGCGCCGTATCCTATGGAAGAAGATACGCCGTATCGAGCCTGGAATAAATACGGATCAGAATAGAAGATGCGCCGCATCCTTAACCAGGGATGCGCCGCATTAAAATAAACTGATAAAAAGTTTTAAAGTCAAAAGTAAAAATGCAGAAAAATAAAGTAAGATATGACCAGTGCAGGAGATGCGTCGTATCTTGGGATTGAGATGCCCCGTATCTTCTGCGGGCCTGACTGACTCAATACAAAATCGGAAAATAAAATAAAAGATAAGCATGGGTTGCCTCCCACGAAGCGCTTGTTTTTGTTCGAGTCACGAGCCTGACTCCACCCTTATTTACTGTGTAATAGGGTGTTGCTCCCCCCACTTGGGATCAAGTGCGGGTGATAGTAGCAATAAACACGAAAAGAGTGTAAATTTGCTACTAAAGATGGAAGAAACACATAAAGATCATACCTTGGCACTATATCTACATCTTCCCTATTCATACCCGGTTTGGTTGATAAATTGGATGACTTGACCACTTCATCTGAAAGAGTAGTATGTTGAGAAAAAATGAGTCTCCTTTCTTCTTGGTTAGTCTCTTTGGTAGTAAGGCGTCCCTTGACTTCCGCAGAAGATGAGGAAGGGTCTTTGGCAAGTAAAAGTTCGAGTTCCTCTATATACTTCATAGGGTCGGAATCATCATCTTCATCAATCATAGCAATGTTTAAGAGCTCATCACCAAACTCTTCTTCGAGCTCCACCAAATACGGGTTGATCACATGTGCTTCAATAGGTAGTGTAATAAATTTCACCTCATCATCTTTTTGTTTTGCAACCTGTTTAGGAAAACTAGCAAGATCATTAATAACAGGATTAATAATATTAAATAAATTTGTACCACTTTGTGTTGTGAGTGACTCCAATTCATCTTGTGAATCTCCATCTTCAACTAGTGGTCTTGCAAATTCAGCATCGTCCCGAATTTCATCCTTAAATAAGTAATCCCAGATTTCTTCAAAATCCCTCGTTGGGTCAAAATCTGGTTGAGGTATGTCATCATAAACTATGGCGTCAAATGGTTCGAAATCAAAATTAGAATACTTTTCATCTACATCCGTTGGATTGTCTAATGGTGGTAATACGATTGCAGAATATTCTTCAACGTAAGGTTCCGTATACACATCATCTTGTGCAATCTCCGAAGAAAAAGTACTATCAATAACAATTGCCGGAATTGGTTTCACGATATATGAATCTTCTTCATCATCATTTGACATACACCAAGTGTGTTGAAATGGCAATTTGTTTCTTTCTTTCCTTGACTTTTCTTGTCCTAAAATCAAGTATTCTTCCATAGTGATTTCTTTAGTCTCAATGATTTGTGCACCATATCTTGCTCTTTTCCAATCATAGATCCCATTATTGCTCAAGGCTCTTTCCTCTTCAAGTCTGATATATTCTTCCATTGTAATATCCGGATCGTCCATCTTCCTGAAATAAAACTTACTCGTGCAAAAGAAGAGTGAAACAATCAAAGTAAAATAAATTTTGCTGATATTAGTAGACGATGCGTCGTATCCAAAAAGTTGGATACGCCGTATCTTATAATCGTTAAAATTTAATCAGACTTTATTCAGAAAATAGATACGCCGCTTATAAATTTAGAATGCGCCGTATCAGTTTTAATTATCAAAAATCGATATTTATTCAAAATTAAATGCGTCGTATTAACAAAAGTTAATGCGCCGTATTTTCGTTACGTTTCAAAATATAAGATTTTTGATTCAGAAGATACGCCGTATCGACAAAGATCGATGCGTCGTATCTGTTTAATAATTCGAAAACTGTTTTTAATTAAATTAATAGATACGCCGTATCTGCTAAAGCAGATGCGTCGTATGGCGTTAACGTTTAGAAATTTTTTTTATCAAAAACAGATACGCCGTATCTTGGGGAAAAGATGCGTCGTATCGAATTAATTAAACGCGTTGTATTTTATAAAAATTAAACGCAATACGCCGTATCTGAGAAATCAGATGCGCCGTATCGTTTGATTAAGTTCAGTACAACGATAGCAGAATACAAAAAATACGAAAAATAAAAACAAATAAAAACACAAACGAAAATAAACACAAATAAAAGCAAACAAATAACACACAAAACAGAAAATATGCAAAATAGTACAATGAATGCAAATTAATCTAATACACAACAGAATTAGCGGTTAGATAAAAAAAATTAAAAACCTAATTAAAATACTAATCAAATTAACAGATAATAACAATTCACACCCCGGCAACGGCGCCAAAAACTTGATGCGTGCGATGTGTCGTTGCGGTTTAGCAGTATTAATGCCTACTCAAGTTTTAAATTTATATTTAGCCGACTTATCAATAACACACACACTTAACGAGCAGTGTACCCGGTCAGTATGAATATAATGGTAAGTAGAGTGTCGATCACTAAGAGTGAAACGTATTATCTCGTTATTCTAATCAGTATTTTAATATATTAAGTTAGCTATACAACCTAATCTAACGCAAGGGGGTTCAGCCTGAGAGACTGGCACGATTTGGTTGCAATTAAATAATAAACTAAACCAATAGGCACGAATCAGCGAATAGCACACACACGTACACAGATAAATACTTGAGACAATAAGAAGATCTGTCCTTATGATTAAGTAGATTGTCACTTGTTTTATTGATAGTTTTATATGAAGTGTATGTAGTTAACCCTTTCTCGTTGGTTCTAATCTTATCGGCGAGTAAACCCTTAATGATTACTTATGTCTAAAAGTTATTCCTAAGTGATCAATTTAGTAACAACCGTGGGAGCCACATTCTCTTCCGTAGTCAAATGCGCAGGCCACTAATAAACACAGAGGTTATCAATGCACTAATAAGTAGTAACCAAAGACATCAACATATAAACTTTAATTGATGGGAAAGCAGTTTTAAGGGAGTGCAATCTTTCCGTTGTCACATTACACAAGCCATCAATCCTGATGAATTAAAGTTTACTAACACAATAAAACAAAACTACTTAATGAATTAAACACATGCAGCACCTTCTTACAGCTCTTGTATCTTCGTTCGGGTGTGTCTTGTGCTGCCTATTCGTCTGAATTCGTCCTAGGTTTCTGGTCTTCGAACCTCGTATATAATATTATGCTCTCCGAAATTCGTCTGGTCTTGGGGTATTTATAGTTTCTGTCTGAGGGTAAGATGCGGCGCATTGACTTAACTTCGCGTGGGGTCCAAGATTAATATATTCAGGAATATTCGTACACCGCCAGATGATGCGGCGTATCTTCATTCTTGGATGCGGCGCATGTCCTCTTGTATCTTGGATCGTATCTGGTGAAATCTTGATAGTGATGCGCCGTATGTAATAAGTGAGATGCGGCGCATCTGGAGCAGATTCGTCTTGATCTTGTACATTTCAGTAGACTCTTAACTTCTTGCATGTTTTGCTCCATAATTAGTCCAAAATCGCCAAGTTTCACCAAATGCTTGTTTTTACCTGAGAATTACAAAAGTAAACGATTAAGTATCAATCCTCATACATAATATAATAAAACAAGTCAAATTAATAGGATAAATGATAGTAATAAAATGTACTTATTTGAGTTCATCACCTGTCCTGATAATTAAGTAGCTTGTCACTTGTTTTATTGCTAGTTTTATATGAAGTGTATATAATTAACCCTTTCTCGTTGGCTCTAATCTTATCGGCGAGTAAACCCTTAATGATCACTTATGTCTATCCCACTATCCTAGAAACGATAGAATAAATAGGCGAGGAAAGGGCATGGCGACCCAAGCAATGCTCAGCTAGACACAGAGGTTATCAATGCACTAATAAAAGTCACCAAAGACATCAACATATAAACTTTAATTAATGGGAAAGCAATTTTAAGGGGTGCCCATGATTTTCCGTAGTCACATGGAATCGGCCCATCAATCCTGATGAATTAAAGTGTACTAATACAATAAAACAAAACTACTTAATGAATTGAATACATGCAGGACCTTCTTGCAGCTCTTGTATCTTCGTTTAGGGTGTGTCTTGTGCTGCTAACACTTAACGAATTAGAAGTAAAATAAAATATTTTGATAAAAGCAAATCTAATCGTTTAACTGTCCAGTCATGACGAATATTCTATCATAAGCTTGGCAAGTATACGCATCTCCCCCACTAAAGTCCAGGAATAACAAGTCTAAAGCGGTAAAAAGGGTTTGTTGGGTAAGGGTTAATCATTCTTCTTAATCTCTATCGATCTCAAGTTCCAGAAAAGGCGACAAAATCACAAATACATGATCGAATCCACGACCACGATACTTGCAATTGCTCAAATCCTTAACTCGAATAGGCTAAAGATAGGACCATGTAATCTTTACCAATAATATTATATCAAAAAGGGCGACAAAATCATAAATACATAGCCGAATCCACGACTACGATACTTAAGATTGCTCAAATCCCTAATCTCAATAAATCAAAGGTTTGGATAAAGAATGATATAGGGTATGGATAATATTTGGGATACAAATTGGTGTAAAATGAAAAATAAACAAAACAGATAAATTAAAATCCTAATTGTGGTAAATTACTTTCCCAACCATCCCATGAATAAGACTCATATCATTGAATAACTCACGCTTTAACACTTGAAACACACGCTTTAGGTAGACACGAATTATACTCAACAAGATCTCAATCAAAGAATAACCTTAGTTGGCGTTCCCATAACGACCAACTCCCATTCAATCCATAAATATAATATACAACAAATAGTGGTGATATCGCCCACTTAATACAAAACTTTACATAAGTTGGTTAAAACAAACTTCCAACTTTTTTTTTTTTTTTTTTTTTTTTTCGATTTTTTTTTCAACATATATGTGTAAAATTTCACAACTTTTCTATCACTATTTTTCCGGATAATTTTTCCATACTCTTCATACTTTCAGAAATAACTGTAATAGCGAAAGTAGTAAACACATGAAAAATAAACTCAAAGTTATACAATATTTACTTTCATACCAATTGCATTGTGCAATTTCCCGACCTAACCAAAGATAATGAATTACGCACGCGAACACAGGTAATGTAAGGAAACACACTTTGCCTAAAGCAATTAACCACGGATTTTAATCTACAGGGTAGGCTAAGGTGTAAGGGTGTAACGAAACATTATAACAAAGGTATAAGAAACGAAAGGAATGGCTCTGAGTGTTTTTCTAGGGGTATCTTACTCTAAAAGTGAGAGTAACAAAAGGGTTTATACGGGGGTTAACTAACCAATGTAGTTAGTTAATATCACATAACATATAAAGGCTATTTGGGTGTAATCCTAGAAATTTACCAATTTAGACAAGTCATTCCAATTATAAAGATAATACTTATTATGGTGGTCTCGAATAGTATATAAGCCAAGTTCTAAAGTTTACAAGTCACCGGCACACTCATAGATTTGTGAATTTTGAAAAGTTCACAATTTTTGAAAATAATGTTATGTGTGCAGCTATGTAATTTAGACTTTAAACAAAAACATGCTAAAAAATTTTAAATTTTGATATATTAAGCACATTTTAAGCATATTTTGCAAAAGTTTAGGACAAGTAAGTGTTCTAATTCTCCAATCCCCCCACTTAAGTTAAACAACGTCCTCGTTGTTTGTGTCAAAGGTGAAAAACTGGAAATTAAAAGAATTAGAACAGAAAAACTCCCCTGATATTTGCTCGGTATGATCCTCCATTATTCGTGTAAGAGCAAAAATCAACTTTCTTGTGGATGAAAACGTTTAAGCTTCATAAATGATGTATCCACAGGAATGCAGAAATCTATAATACCATTAAGACTTTAACACACCTGAGTTAAGAAGGTTTAAACTTGCATAATACATTAGTAGTTAGTAAAAATAAAACTTTAAAAATTAAAATGAAAATCATCAGGTCAGTCGATACGCCGTATCTTATGGAAGAAGATACGCCGTATCGAGCCTGGAATTAGTACGAATCAGAATAAAAGATGCGTCGCATCCTTAACCAGGGATGCGCCGCATTAAAATATTGACAGAACGTTTTAAAGTAAAAAAAATAAAAATGTAGAAAATAAAATAAGATATGACCAGTGCAGGCGATGCGTTGCATCTTAGGATGGAGATGCGCCGTATCTTCTGCAGGTCTGACAGACTCGACACAAAACAGAAAAGTAAAAATTTTCATCCGGGTTGTCTCCCGGTCAGCACTTGTCTTTATTCCAGAGTCTTCAAGTTAGACTCACGTTCAGCTCCTTATTTTGTTCTATTGATCCCCACATGTCCGTGCACGATGTAGTTGCTTGAGATTTTCCAGGAACTTCCTTTGATAGGCATCTTCTTTCTCCTTCCTTACTCTATGTGGAATAGGTAGCGCTGATTGTTTAAGTTCAACAGAAGGTTCTTCTCTAATCAAAGGTTCTGGATTAGTCTCTTTTGGTTGCACTTGCTCAGATGATATAGATTCAGCGGAAATCTTGTTTGTACTGTTATCCTCGGGTGTCACTCCGATTTGAAAGGTTGACTTTCCGCCTCTAGTTGTAATTCCTTTCAAATCGTGTTTTACCAAAAGAATCTTGTTAAGCACCATTGACAATTGGTGCACTTCAATTGCCAATCCATTAATCATGTTGTTTTGTTCCTTTAGTAACAGCTCATGACTGCCTTTGAATTCATTAATAAGGTTTCTTGCTTCATGATGTTCTTTTTCATTTGCTTGAGCGATTAGTAGTGCAAACTCTTCCATGGTAGGGTTTCTTTGGGGTCTTCCGAACCAGTTGGGAAAAATATCGAACATTGTTCCTGAAAATTAAAAATAGGTAGATTTCAAAGTTAAAACTTCCTAGTGTAAAGATTAGAATATTTTCCGTTCGGAAACAAGAAAAAGTTGCTGATATCTGCAAGCGATGCGCCGTATCCAAAAAGTTGGATACGCCGTATCTTATAATCGTTAAAATTTAATCAGACTTTTATTCAGAAAGCAGATACGCCGCTTATAATTTTAGAATGCGCCGTATCAGTTTAATTATCAAAAATCGATTGTATTTATTAAAATTAAATGCGTCGTATTAACAAAAGCTAATGCGCCGTATTTTCGTTACGTTTCAAAATACAAGATTTTTGATTCAGAAGATGCGCCGTATCGATACAAATCGATGCGTCGTATCTGTTTAATAATTCGAAAACTGTTTTTAATATAAATAGACAATACGCCGTATCTGTTAAAACAGATGCGTCGTATGGCGTTAGGGTTTAGAAAAATTTCTTATTAAAAACAGAATACGCCGTATCTTGGGGAAATATGCGTCATACTCGAATTTATTAAACGCGTTGTTTTTTATAAAAATTAAACGCAATACGCCGTATCTGTGAAAACAGATGAGCCGTATCGTTTGTATTAGCACAGTACAACGATAGCAGAATGCAAGAAAATAGAAAAACAAAAACAAAAATAAAAACAAACGAAAAGAAACAAAAATTAAAGAAAATAAAAACACACAAAAACAGAAAATATGCAAATAATACAATGAATGCAATTTATCTAATATACAACGGGTTAGTGGTTAGAATCTAAAAATTAAAAAGAAAAACCTAATTAAAATACTAATCAAATTAACAGATAATAACAATTCACTCCCCGGAAACGGCGCCAAAAACTTGATGTGCATGTGTATTGCTCTAATTCTTTTATATCCACGGTAGCGGCTCCAAAGACTTGGTGCGCGCGTGATGTCGTTGTGGTTTTAGCAGTATTAATGCCTACTCAAGTTTTAAATTTATATTTAGCCGACTTATCAATAAAACACACACTTTAACGAGCAGTGTACCCGGTCAGTATGAATATAATGGTAAGTAGAGTGTCGATCACTAAGAGTGGAACGTATTATCTAGTTATTCTAATCAGTATTTTAATATCTTAAGTTAGCTATACAACCTAATCTAACGCAAGGGGGTTCAGCCTGAGAGACTGACACAGTTTGGTTATGATTAAATAAAAACTAAACTAATGAGCACGAATCAGCGATTAGCACACACGTACACAGATAGATACTTGAGACAATAAGAAGACCTGTCCTGATAATTAAGTAGCTTGTCACTTGTTTTATTGCTAGTTTTATATGAAGTGTATATAATTAACCCTTTCTCGTTGGCTCTAATCTTATCGGCGAGTAAACCCTTAATGATCACTTATGTCTATCCCACTATCCTAGAAACGATAGAATAAATAGGCGAGGAAGGGGCATGGCGACCCAAGCAATGCTCAGCTAGACACAGAGGTTATCAATGCACTAATAAAAGTCACCAAAGACATCAACATATAAACTTTAATTAATGGGAAAGCAATTTTAAGGGGTGCCCATGATTTTCCGTAGTCACATGGAATCGGCCCATCAATCCTGATGAATTAAAGTGTACTAATACAATAAAACAAAACTACTTAATGAATTGAATACATGCAGGACCTTCTTGCAGCTCTTGTATCTTCGTTTAGGGTGTGTCTTGTGCTGCTAACACGTCTGAATTCGGCTCTAGGGTTTCTTCGGTCTTCGAAAGCTTTTGTCTGTATAGGATCCCGAAATTCGTCTGGCCTTGGGGTATTTATAGTTTCTGTCTGAGGGTTAGATGCGGCGCATAGGATAAGTAGATGCGGCGCATTGGCTTAACTTCGCGTAGGGTCCAAGATTAATATATTCAGGAATATTCGTACACCGCCTTAAGATGCGGCGTAACTCCATTTCTCTATGCGGCGCATGTCCTTTGCTGACTTGGATCGTAACTTGTGAAATCTTGATAGTGATGCGCCGTATGTACGAAATATGTTGCGGCGTATCTGGAGCAGAATGATCTTGATCTTGTACATTTCAGTAGACTCTTAACATATTGCTTGTTTTGCTCCATAATTAGTCCAAAATCGCCAAGTTTCACATAATACTTGTTTTTACCTGAGAATTACAAAAGTAAACATTAACGTACCAATTCTCATATATAATATAATAAAACAAGTCAAATAAATAGGATAAATGATAATGATAAAATGTACTTATTTGAGTTCATCATAATACAATAATTTCTAACTCTAAATATAAATTCTTCTAGTCATCCTTAATAGCTAGTAAGGTCTTCTAAGTCCAAGGTACTCTCCACTCATACTCAGCCTCCAAACTAAAACCTGCCGCAGGAAAAGAAATGCGGCTGAGCTACGAAAGCTCAGTGAACAGATATAAAGGTAACAAGCCGTAATAATGGAATAGTGAAGTAAGTGAAACAATTCAAGGTGTAACAGGAGTTAGGAAGGAAAATAGAAAAGGTTATGCAGATTTATCAAGAAATGGTTACAATAGATAAATGTAAAGGAAACCGTAACCCACCACAAGCACAAATCAAATCAAGTCAAGTCAAGTATGTATCTTGAGGGGTGACCTCGGAATACTAAGTACAAGGTCTTAAGGTAACAGACATAGTAATCCACTACGAGCCCAGAAACAGAATCATATCATAATCATGTAGAGGGGAGACCTCTCAGTAACCAGTAATATGAGGGGATACCTCCAAGGGGTGGAGTAGCTAGCTCCCAGATATGTGAAAGACGTGTATCGCACACACCATCAGTCACCAGATATAACAGATACAAATACAGATAACAGATAACAGATCTAGGATGCATCCATACGCCCCAGGTGGCCAAATACCTCCTCAACACACCAAATCAAATCAAGTCAGGGACGGGATAGGACATCACTCTCCTACCCTAGAGTCATGCCATCGGTGCATCAATGACATGGTCATGAAACCCTCATGACTAGTGATACAGATAGTGGCTCGTAGTCTCAAACTGAGGGTCAATGGTCAAGTATCAAATGTACAAGTATTCAGTTCAAGTTTCATATTAAGTGTTTCAAGTCCAATTTCCATTTCAATTATATCAGAGGGTTCATATCAAAGGTTCATATCAGAGGGTTCATATCAATAGTTCAATATCAGATGGTTCAGTATCAGAAAGGTCAATATCAGAAGATCAATATCAGAGGGTCAATATCAGAAAGTTCATAATCAAAGTTTCATATCAACAGTTCATTTAAAAAGGTTTCTATTTAAAAAGTCCATTTAAAGCAATCTTTCAATAATGGTTTTCATAAAGATAGTCTTAAAAATAGTTTTCTTAAAAACTTTTAGTAACTTTCATTTAAAAGTAGTATAGCTTTTCTCACATATTTTCATATATAATTCAGAAAGGTTTTCACATCTAGTTACCAAAATCAAATAATCCTTCAAGTATTAAGTGATTCCAATATTCATGTTACAGGGTGACGAACAAGTCATATCAAGTATCAAGGGGACATGGCAAAGTTCAATTATCAAGGTTCGCAAATCAAAGGAAGCATAACAGAGGCATAGATCAAATAAGAAGGCCCCAAATAAGAAGGCTCAGATCAAAATCAAACCAATATAGAAAGATGTAAGTGAAACATGAAGAACGAATCAAAGTATAAGGGAACATAGCAATGGCTTAGGGAATCCTATAATGAATCAGAAATCCAGAATGTCATGAGAACGAAGGCACCCTTACTGAAAAAGGGTAGAATATCTGTACCTTATACCGCAAGTGAAAACACATCTAGAAATACCAAGATCGAAAACAAACTCCATCTTCAGCGAATCTACACGAATACATGGTCGTCTTACAATTAATATCTTATTTAAATCAGATTTCTCGTTTTAGTCGGCTTTCCATTTTTAGAAAGTTTCCTTATTTAGCAAGTTCCATAATTAGCAGGTTTCCATAATTAGCAGGTTTAAATATTATAATTTAGGTTAAGTCATTAATTAAGTATTATTATGGAAATAGGGTTCATTTTAGCAAGTTATAATAGTTTAGGATTAAATATGACAACTTTCTATATTTTAGGGTTTCAAATGTACATATGCCAAAGTTAAGGTCCAAAATGCAAATATTACAAGTTATTAATTTTAATCCATAAGTTTACCATGATTACAATTCCAATCCTTTAATTTTACAATTTAAACCCTTTAATTAACTTAATTACGAATTAAACCTTACAATTTATCAAATTACAATTTAATCCTTATAATATTCATATTTACACATTAAGCCATTTATTATCCAAAATTACACATTGCACCCCTTACATTAACCTTATACGAATTACCCTCCATTTTACAAAATTTACAAAACAAGTCCTTCTATTTTATTAATTTACAAATCGGTTTTAATAATTAACTAAACTACCATTTAAACCTTTTAATTACAAAATTTACATATAATACCCCTATATTATATTTTATACGAATCACCCATAGACCCAAGTATCTTACAAAAATAACCCACAAGTTTATTAAATTACAAAACACCCCCTAATAGTTTTAGTTTCCAATCGGTATACTTTTAAAATCCCAAAACCCTAACCCTAATTTACCAAATCATTACCACATCATTTATACAACCTTAAAATCACATTAATTACTCAGATCCATTCATAAAACCCTAACCCTAATCCCATTCAATTAGGCTTTAAAAAATACAATAACCATTTTTCCAGAGTTATATGATGCTTATAGAATCCAGATAAAATATATTCGAAGCTCAGAAAAATCGCATGAACAGTTGTAGGCTTTATTCGCGTTTTTGATCTTTATAATTAACACGATCAAACTAACGTGCATGGGTCGACATAACTATTTTATATGAGTCATATGTGATGTAGAGGACACAAAAAAATACCAGATGAAGCTTAGAACGTGTGAACAAAGCGTATGAGTTTTGGTTCTTCTCGGCTAAATCAATTCGACAAAAGAAAACTTCCTACGATCAAACAAACGATCCAACGACCTTAGCACTATTTTTCCTGCCTTCCTTGGACGTGTATGAACCCAGGAAAAATAGCTAACCACCTTCAGAAATTCGTATGGAATAGAGAGGATTTTGTGTGTTTGTTATTAGGGTTTCGGCGAGGAAAATAATAGGAAAAATAAATAAAACCGAGGGTCAAAGGGGGAGGGAGATATACTCGGCCCAAATTATTGTTAAGAATCAATTTCCTGATTTTGGTGTGGTTTCCAAATTTGAATTGGTGATTATCTCTTATTTAAACATTTTTAAATATAAAGTAAATGATTTAAATAAAATTTTCGGCCTATACATATTTTTGTGTGTAACATGTATTTTTTGTACATTGTATAATGTTGAAATGTTGTAGCAAAAATATTCTTACTTCATGTGTTGCTCATTACCAGGAGTTTGGAATTTATTTGGTGTTTTATGTACTCCTTAATTAAATTTTTAAAGTTACAGGGGCATTTTGGTCATTTTGCATGTTTTGAAATTTTAGGTATTACATTGTGGGAAAAGCTAAGACTGCCACAGGAGGATATCTAGTCGTGAATTTCTCAAATACGAACAAGTAATATAATATAATATTAATATTTAACTAGGATTGAATACTAACCATTCTTATAATTAAATTGCTAGTTTGAAACATGAGTCTTGATCGAGTATTCTTTTCTTGTCTCACGTCTCTCGTTATTCTTTTCTGAATAGAGAACTATCGTGCTGATAACGTGTTAAAAAAACAACAGCCTAATAGCAACCACTAGCAACACACATAACCGATGTATGAAAGAAGAAAGTAGAGAGAATCATAACATATGTATTTCATTGAGATTCATCTATTACAAGTACATACAATTCCGTATATATAAGTCTCTAATCAATAGTGCATTAAACATTACATTATTGAGTCATAATGTTTAAACCGTTACGGAATGTGGATAGCCACATAATCAATAGAATATTTATAACAATGTATAACAATGCATTGAAATTTTTAGAAGAACACAAAATATAACAACAAATAAAATTTACAATTTACAAGCAATATTGCAAGAAAATTATAATAGTGAGTTAGCGAGAGGGCACGTGAAAGTGGAATGGTTATCCACATATATACATACTATTTTAAACTAGATTAGAACCCGTGTTCAACATGGGCAGTCAAAGCTAATAATTTAATTGAAAGGAATTTTGTATTTTTATGACTCAAGATGTCACTTACTTTTAAGTTAACACACAATTGTGGCACATTAATACATATATTGATTTTTCTTAAAACCCAAAATCTGAAGCATTTAGCAAAAGCTTTAGGGTTAATTACTTGAAAATGTATCATACTTGTCACTTTTTGTTATTGTGTGTACAGAACTTTTTTTTCTTATTGTGTGTATTGAACATTCAAATTTCGATTATTGTATGTATTTTGTATTTTGTAACTATTCAGCCATGTAAAATGACCATTTTACCCTTTGAAATTTGAAAAAAGTAAGGGTAAAATGGTCACAAAATACACACAATAATCGAAATTTAAAGGTTCAGTACGCAATAAGAAAAAAAAAATCAATACATACAATAATAAAAAGTGACAAATATGATACATTTTCAAGCAATTAACAAAAAGTTTTATATATAGGTTAAAGTTAAAAGAAAAAGACAAATATCCGTGAGAAGGATAAGAAAGATTTTTTTTTTTTTTTTTTTTTTTCTTTTTTTTTTAAAGGTTCGCCAAAAAATCCAAAAAACTACACTTTACAACACAACAACACTTTTAAATGAATACAAATACTAAAGCAAAATGTACAATTAACTTTTTCATATAATTTATTCTACCGTACATATTTCTAATCCAACCTTAATTTGTAAACATGCAACAAAAGCTCCAAACAACTCATGTTATTCTGTTTTAAGAGATGTAATTTCACCCATCTCTTCTCCCTTAAATAAAAATTAGTAAAAAGTTTAATGAACTTATAAATTTTGCCACTTCCATGAACTTATAAAAGTAGTTACGTAATTACTTCTCACCAAAAAAAAGGCACATGCTACAAACTTAAAGCCATCCAAACCACAATGATATTTCCATAACTTGTTACTCTGTTTCATGATTTAAAAAAACAAGAAAAAAAAAAATACCATTATAATTATATCAATAACATAAGCACCACTACATATTCAAAAAAATATATATATAATAATAATAATAAATAAATAAATAAAAGCTAGTATAGAAATTTTTTATGCCGAGCACATAGACATATGACAAAGTGAGTAATCTTTCTTAATAAACATTGCATCTAAGAGTTGGTGGATAACCAAATACGATTATCTGCAAAACACAAAAACATAAACATTTGGAGGATTAATAGATCAATTAAATAATTTCAGCAAATTGCACAGCAATTTGAAGCCTAACTAAATTTGCAAAAATATGTACTCCATATTAGAAAAGATATGATAAAAGGAGAAGACTTTCTTACCTTGGTAATTGACTAATCAGAGTACAAATAAACACAAATAATAAATCGCTTGTTCCAGAAACCACGTAACTATAAATGGACTCTTGATGAACAACCAAAATCAAGAGTAATATGCAACTAAATCTAAATCATTGATGAATATCTTACAAGTTTAATAAAAATATGGTGCTTTTGTTTGTCTTGTTCTCATAGATATTGAGTACTGGAAGATGGATATAAGAAACTAAAAACATGAGAGGACCATACTCAACTTTTATAGAATGAATCTCAATTTCAAAATTCAAATTGTATACTGATGAATCATTCAAGTTTCCAAGAAAGCTACATCGAGAATAGTAAAAGTTAAAATTTGAATGATGGCTGTAAAAAAGTAACACTACTTGCATATATATTTTCAAGTGTTATAAATCCAGATTTTTCACTGAAAAAAAAGACATATAAAATGAATTTATGACATCACCCAATTTTCAATTGATAGCTCAATTAAATGACACCTAATCAAATTGACTATTTAATGATGTTATCCAAAACTCCATTTTAATAGTATGTATAGATTACAAAGATATCATTATTGAGTTTTTTCTCATAGATAAACTCACATTGGATAAATGTCTCCACCTCCATCATCGAACGAATCTCTATCATCGTGGTTTTCAAATTTTTTTTTTCACAAAGTAAACAATTTTTTTGTAGAACCCATTCATTTTGAACGGTTTACAATAATCAGTTGGGTCGGCAACAAGTGACGGCAAAGATTAGCATCAGGTTGATAGAATTGAAGAAAAGTTGCAACTGGCATTTTTGAGGAAGAAGTTGACATATATTTTGTGGGTAATTTAGTAAACTGATAGTGAATAATCAGTTTTTGCATAACTGCGTTTTGTGGCAGCAGGGGTGAGGTTGCTTTTCCAAAACCACGTTTTGGGGTTGTATAAACACTGAAAAACGATTCTTGGACTTAAGTTGCCAAACACTTGAAAACAGATTTTTGCATTTTGTAATCGCAATAAGCAGAAAAGCTGTCTCCAAACACACTCCCAAACACCCTCTTAGTATTATCAGTCGGTTACACATCGACAAAAAAGCATCCAAGAACATGAAAGTCCAACAAAACAACCATCTAAGAGCATACAACAAACAAAGACAAAAGTACCGAAAAACACAAAGTAGTAACAAAAGTAGCAGACAGTTCCTCTTTATAGGGCATTTCCAGTATCATTCTTACAATCCGGTAAGGCGCTATTATCTTCGGTACGAAACACTCTCCTACAAAAATAATAACAAAAAAGCTAATAAAAATATTCAAAATTAACAGAGTATAATCCATGTTAATAACATTGAGTAGCCAAAAGAACAACTAAAAGAATAGTAGTTGATAAGTCAAAAGAGACGGTGGCGACATGAATCCTAGGCTTAGTAATGCTCAAACTTGCCTATAAAATTATGGTAATAAACTTATCACATGACATACTATCAAAATATATAACATATCAAGCAAACTAATGACACTACAACCTCTTTAACCATCTCAACCAAATATAACGCGTAGGCTTATGTGGGATTTCTGAAATAGTCCAATCCCCATAGCTTGATTAAACGAACCTTAATACACCAATCATCCCTGAAAGGAGTTACAACTGAAATTTTCCTTACTTTGTTATCCAACTCTCAACCACGATACGCACACCAACAACTAATGTAACACAATTTTATACAAAAATAGAACAATTTGCGATAACTAACATATATGTTTACCGATACAATTGAAACATGAGTAAAAGTTATACTATAATAGAATCAGAAGATTATTGTTACGGTTTGGGGGAAAAAATATTTTATCTGGAGTTGTAGAGAAGTTATGATGATATAGAAAAAACTAAATGTATGTTATATGAAGTCAGCCGAGGGGTAAGAAAATGACGCGTGGTAATATGACGTCAGTAATGAGTCGAGTGGAATTTAAAAAACTTTTCAATTATTATATAGATAAGAAAAGTTAAATGAGATCCATTTTTTGATTAAAAAAAAAAAATAATAAATAAAAATTAAAATTTTCACCGTTACTCGTTACACGAAAAAAAATTATACCATCACGACGATAATTAAATCATCTATCTATAGAGGGGCACTTCTATATACTTTGAGGAACCTTTTTTTCGACATTTTTTTTTTGTAAGTGTTGAAATTTACGTCTGGAGAAATCACATGTGATTTGTGAAATCACACGTGATTCCTAACATACAAATCACATGTGATTTTTCAAGACGCAAATTTTAACACCAAAACAAATCTCGAAAAAAAAGGTTCGTCGAAAGTATATCGAAGTGGCTGTTTACTGAAAGATTAAAAAATTATAGTCGCGATAGTGTATTTTTCGTCGCTTAACGATTTACCGTTTGCAATATATTTTATTTTTAAAGAAAGGGTGAAAATAGTTTTTTTTTTTATTAATTTTGATGAAAAATGAATGATTAAGATTGTTTCATTGGATCTATGAAGAATATGAGATCTATAATGATCTCAACTCATATATAGATATAGACTACTTATAATACCGTGCACGCTCAAAATTCTGACATAAAATTTTAATTGTGTTTTAATATTGAATATTTCAAGTTTAAAAGGTATCATATTCAGTATGAACATATTCGTCAACTTTTTCTTTACTACGGATCATACCGTGAACTAAACAAAGGTCATGTTCAACAAAATGTACATCTAACTAACCAGGGGAGGAGCCAAGAGTTTTTATTAGGGGGTGCTTGAAGTTTTGGGATAGTAATAATGCTTAATGTTTTTTTCGAACCAATGATCGAATTGATAAACCTATTTGCACTCAAATGACGAACTTGCACAACTAGAAATATATCTTTATCTTTATGGAAATTAATGAAACATAAACCATTTATCAGATCAACTTATTTTCCATAAAAGATGCTAACTTGTGAGTCCACTTAGCTAAAATTTTCGTTTATAAAAAAATAAAAAAATAAAAATAAAAAAAAAAACCATTTAAATCAAAATGAAGAATGAGCAGCCTCACAATTGCTAGTATTTGACTTTCCACACTCCCCAATGAATTTGACAAAAACTCTCCTATCTCCTATACACTCACATGATCAAATCATTCATATGTACTTTTACTTTCTTACACAAACTACTTCCTCTTGATATGAATATATTATTCATCTTCTTCTCCAAACACCTTACACCATGATCTACTTATAACCAATATGAAGGTGAGCATTTCTTGTTTTTTTTTTTGTTTTTTCTACGAGCATATGTATTTCTTTTCATACTTCCGAGACCAGGAAAGAAGAAAAAAAACACAAAAAATTCATAAAACATATCTGGTTCTTCAGTAGCGGCGCCGTTGCAACAAAGTGTTATTTTTCGACGAGCGCAATCGAGATATGAAATTAGGGGATATTTGATCACCGTTGCTAACAGACTTGAGCCTTAGCAGGTGCCAAATTAAAAACACGATGAAACATAGGCCGAAATTCAAGCGATAAGTTGGACAAGCTAAGCTGGTTGGGGGTGGCTGAGCACCAGCCAACCACCATACTGGCTCCGCCTCTGTAACCAACCCCCAAAACAAGTAGTACTAAACATGCAAACAAGTAAATCATTACCATACATTTAAGATATTTAAGCATACTAAAACGGCTACAAATGGTAACATTTTCATCATAAATATAAAAAATAATAAAATATGACGAGGTGATTATAATAAAAAAAATAAAAACACAACCATATTAAAAAAAAACAAAAATATGATTCACATTGTGAATGAAGATTCTTCATTGGTTTGAACAATAAACGATCAATGGACCAGTAAGTCAACAAACAAACAAGATATGAAACCTATAAATGTTTCGCGCAGGAAATATGTTATTGCGCATAAAAACCCGAAAACACCCAAAATGTATATATATATATATATATATATATATATATATATATATATATATATATATTTATTTTTTTTTTTATATATATTTTTACAATTTAAAACTAAGTTAATCAGTTCAAACAACAACAAACAAGAGTTTTTTGGTTTGTGGATGAATATGGTGAATGAGCAAAATGTGGTGAATAGATGCCTGCAAGTCTGCAACTAATGGTGAATGTATGGGCAGGTAAAAGTGAATTAAAAGCCTGGAGTGAATGGACGTGAATATGGTCAATTAAAAAACCATGTAAACTCAAAAAAACACTGCATATACGAAAAAAGCCTTCAAACTCAAACTAACAAGCACATGCACACTTATAACTTGGGGCGCGCCTAGTATATATGCGCTTGAGAAGCGTGTTTTTTCAGTGAACGGAGAAAATAGGTGCGCTTGGTATATTTGCGCCATGGTTCATTTTCATAAGATGAAGAAATAGGTTCGTTTTCGTGAACTAACTAAGCTTGGTAATTTATTTTTCTAAAATACTCCGTAGTAAAAAGCTACTCGTATTAAAAATAAAAAAAAAAAAAAAAAAAAAAAAAAAAACTTTTGCCTTAAAGTTGCTATATGTGTGAAAAAAATAAGTATAAAATACACACCTCTACGTAAAAAAGCCTTTTTCTTTGTTTCACTTGAACAACAACCACCACCACCATCGGGGCATAAAAATAATTACTCGTAATTCATATTCGCACTTGTTACTTTGTATTACTTACAAGCCCTAAATCCCCAAAATCAATTTTAACCCTAAATTCAAGATCACCATGTGAAATCAAACAACCAAAAACGTTTAATTAAAAGTTAGAGCAACGATCGTGTACCTGTATCAGGTAAAAAATAATCCAATTTTAGGCTTTTTTTTTGGTATTGAATTTGTTGACTGTTGAAATAGTAAATTAATTGAATTTATGTGCAATTAGTGATTTTTAGGGCTTTTTATGATTGTAAAAAAGTTATCTTGACTGTAAAAAAGGTAAATTAATTGAATTTATATGCAATTTTGACTGTAAAAATGTGATCTTTGTGTGGATTTTAGGGCTTTTTATTACTGTAAAAAATGTAAATTTGTTGAATTTTATATGCGATTTTGACTGTGTGATCTGTATGTGGATTTTGGGGCTTTTTATGGTGCTTTATTCAATTTCTTGACTGTAAAAATGTAATCTTTTTAAAAAGATTTCATTTTTTAGCTGATATATTTAAGTTTTTATATATATATATTTGTATAGTGATTAATGGTTTAGTTGAGGCTTTTATGGTAATTTTGTTGATATGGTATTTGATTGTGGCTGTGAAAAATGCTCAAATATTGATGGTTAGGGTTTTCTTAGGGGGTGTTTCGGATTGCTTGTTTTGCGGCGTAAAAATAACTACTTGTAGAAATGGTGTTTGGTTTTGCTCAGTTTGTAAAAAAAACTCAAAATTTTTATAGGGTTCGCTTTTAAATAGTTTTTAGTTAAATGTATTTGTGAAAAAGTGACTGAATCTGCTAATTTTACTTGAAAATTACTAGCAAATAAGCCAAAGGAGTTTGGATAATACAAAACTGCTTCTGCTTAAAAATAGGCAGGTAGGCAGAGAAAAAAAAAGCAATCCCGAAAAGCCCCTTATGGTAGTAGAAACCTTAGTTTTGATGTATTAGTCGATATGGGACTATAAGAATCTATCTTAATATGGATTGTGTAAAAAACATCTAGTGGTATGTGAGTTCCCCACCAACCTTGAGGTTGTGGGTTCAAGCCTTGCTGGAGGCATTTGTGAGATAGGTGGTATAGGATGTGAAAAAATTGCCGTTCAAAAAAAAAAAAAAGATCTAATTTTGTTTAGCTAATTTGGTTAAGTAGTTAATTTTTTACAATAAAAATGTTATCTTTGTATGGACTATGATAAAAAGATTTGTTTCTTGCTAACTGAGTAATTTATTCTGCGCCATGTTTGTTGATATTTGTTTTTTTATAAATTTGTTGAGTGTAAAAATTTATAATATGGATCATGTTAATACAATGCTCAGTTTAGCTGATGTTTGGGGCTTTTATGGTAGTAGAACCCTATATATAGTATCTGATTGGCATTTTTAACTATAAAATCTAGCTTAATATGGTTTGTGTTAAAAAGATCTGTTTATTTGGTAATATGGCTTATGTAATTTTTGTGTTATTGACTTATTGGTATGTGTAGCTTTACAATTTTGGTAATATTGCAGTGAGAAGTGAACATGGCCGCAACTCCACAAAATGTGGAAATGGAAGCAGCAAAGTTCTTGCATAAGCTTATTCAGGAATCGACAGATGAGCCAACGAAGTTGGCTACAAAACTACATGTGGTAAGTCACCTGTGTGAGTGTACTCACTTCAGAGCAAAAGACACGACTTTTAACTCATAGTTGAAGCCTTGGTAGCTTTGGTTGTTTAGGGATGTGAGATACATCTTTTTTACCCCAATTGTCTTTTAAGTTCCTCTTTTTCAAAACTATGAAATAGAAATATAGACTATGTAATTATTATTATTATTTACAGAATACATATTAAATACAATAGGGATAATAGATGTGGAGGCCACCCAAGTATTCATCTTTTGACATTTAGGCCGTCAATTTATTAAAACTAACTTATAGGCCACCCAAGTATGTATTTGCTTTCATTTATACCAATTTCAACAATTCTTGGCTGAAAATTATGAATTAAAAAGAATAAGGCTACCGTGAACATATTCAAACAATAAAAACTAAAATTGAAATTTACAATACCAGTTTTATCCTTCGTTTACGTGCATCCTTATTTAATCAAAATTAAGTTATAAGGGAATAAGTGACATTTCGCATTCAAAATCATATTGGTATTGTTTTGATACGTTAAGATTAGCTTTATTCTTGCTATTACACAAAGTTTCGACAACAAATTAACTGAGTTGGTAGAAACGAAAACAAATATGTTTTTTGGTGGCCTATAAATTAGTTTTAAAAGATGGTTGGTCTTAATAAAAAAAGTTGAATACTTGGGTGGCCTCCAGATACATTATCCCAAATATATAATTTAACGTAAATAAAAGCTCCTTCAGGCTTGCTAGCTTAACCGTGCTCGATGTTTAAAGCTCCGCTCAATATCGTTTCTGAACGAGCTTTAACTTCTGCTTAAGCTCGTTGGGCTCAAGCTCGAATCGAGCTTTTAATGAGTCAAGCTTGAGTAGCTTGGCTCGCCTACACCCATAGTCCTTACCTTAGAGAGACTAAAACAGGATGTCTAAGCCTTAGTTCAACCGCCAACCGTAAGGTAATGAGCTTGTGAATCTGCCTATCGTGTGTATTGCAAGAGTTTCTTACATGTCGTACCCAATCTGATATTCGTGTAAATCTGGTAGATGCACTATCTATGAGCAAGCAATTAGGATGCCCTAATTTGCAAAGATTTTTCCTCTTATGTCTATTAAAATATTGAAATTGAAACAGCTTCTTTGCATCCCCTTATTTTCAAGGCTTTTGGGTTTTTCTTATGCAAGAATTCTATTAGTTCCTTCAAATACCCAACAGATCTTGATTGGATTTTTGTCGCTCGGCCAATATCTTTGTCTGACCTACTGAGAAAGATAACAGTATATTTTTCTTCGTTGTCATACTATGCCCAGATCTCTTCCACTAGACCTTTCTGTTACAAATTAGTAATAAAGGTTATTTATTTGTTCTGTCTTGCTTTGTAACGTGTTTTTATTCTCTTATTTGTTTTTATGGGCTCACAGATTTTGCAGCATATGAGATCCAGTGGAAAGGAAAATTCAATGCCATACCAAGTTATATCAAGGTAAGATTATCAACATCCTGTACGGCCTTCCCTTGACTGCCACTTTTTTTGGATTTTCACAAAGACAAAACATGTTTTTAAAGTAAAAACTAGAATGAACAAGTTTTTGTTATATTCAAAAAACAAAGACCAATTTGTGTCTCATGTTCTTGTCATATATAATCATCATTCCAGCAATATGAATTTATGAAAAACATCTCATGTTCTCATACTATACTCCTTGGTCTTGATTTACCGTCCCTTTGGAAATACCCATAGATAGTGTTTTAGTTCTCATTGAGTATAGATTAATCAGTGTATATTGTTACATGTTAAAATCGCTATCTCTGGCAATTATATGATGGTAGCCTTGGAATTTAATTAACCTATGGTGAAATGAGGAAGTACTTTTAAAACTACACTAGGCGGGTCATCTTTAGTTATTTTCACAGCTTATAAAGATTAATAACTTGTAGCCTAAGATGATTCAATATGCATATTGTGAAAACTCTACGAAGTGGTATTATATTCTAATTTTTAATCCCATTTGGCTGACTTTCTATTTTGAAATTGTTAAGGGCTATGGAGACAGTTATAAATCGACATGGTCTTGATATTGAGGCTTTAATGTCATCAAGACAACCTTTGACTAGTGGAACCCAGGGCGGAGATGCATCCTTATCCCACATTGCAGGTGCGTTTGTGAACTAAGCCCTCCATTTTACATGCATTATCCTTCTACAATCTAATTAAAACAAAATTTATCTGCAGGTCCTTCACAGCAAACTCCAGTGGAAGTTGAGTCCAAAAAACCTTTAATATCGGAAGACGCAACAAAAATTGCAACATTTTCAAGCAAGCCGCTCCAGGGTCCTAGCAGTGCAGGGCAGGACATCTATCAAGGTTCTGCAAATCAACTCAACTGTAAGTACCAGTTTTAAAACTTCTTCAGAAAAGAAATATCATCTCAGAAATTATCACCTGTATTATAGCTTAATGCCATAACTATTGTTATTATTTTTTATTCACACCTTTCATCAGTGTTCAAGAACGCTGTGTCATTGTTAAGTAGTAGTAACTCCCAATACCATCTTCCACGGGTTATGGGTCCCAATACCGTCTTCCACGGTGTATGGGGGAGGTTGAGACGTAGACAACCTTACCCCTACCTAAGGTAGAGAGGCTGCTTCCGGTTCTACCAAAGGTAGAAAAGGACCTCCGGCCTTGCAAGGGGTGAGGATCGAACACTTGACCTCTGTCTCCAAAGGAAAGGGTGTTAACCACTTGATCCAACCTTGCTCTTTTTGCTGTGTCATTGTTAAGTGACGTCAAATAATAAAAAATTGAATAAAACTGAATTTGTAAATTGCTGGGGCTTGCAATCATCTTCTCGGTTTTGGTTTCTCTTTCCTTAAACTACATCTATAAAAAAGAAGTCAAACACATTACCACATTAAGAAGATATGCATGGTGATTTGTGATTCTACTGATTAAACCACAGTTTATTATCAAGAAGGGTTCATAATTCCATGTGACTTTAATTACAGCTGTCAAGAACCCTGGATCGAGCGCCGGTCTTTCGGGTTCATATGAATCAGCTGAACCTGGGAACTCAAGACCTATGCAGTTCAGCAGTTCATACGATAATCAGAATGCTGCAAATATGATGCATAAAGTTCCAGCTGGAAAGGCATTGGATCATGAAGGTGGCTTTCCAAATGTTATACCAAATGCTAGCAAGGCAGTTCAGGTATGGCTAATAATCACTCTCTCCTGTTTTTTTCTGCGTTGTATTTTTGTTTCAATTGCACTTATGAGATGCGACATTTTGGATGATACATAGCACATGCACTTCTTGAGACGGTTACTTGATTGTTCTTTGCGCCTTCCATTGATTCGCTATCTAACTAGAATTACGTACCCTCAAGAGTCTTAGAGGCTGTTTTGATGCCGATGCCTCTTAATGCCTCTTAATGCCTCTTAACGACCCCTACCTCTTAATCGGTCAGACATTTTGGGCGTTCAGACCGTTTGTTTTTTTTTCCCGTTCAGACGCAGTCAGAGGCAGTTAGATCTTAATGGTCTAGACTTGAGAGGGGTGTCTTGTTGCCTCTTGTTGCCTCTTGTTGACACAAAAATAACCAAAAAAAAATTAGTACGAGCAAGCAAATGTGCGGTTCAAACATGAGTTTTTTTTTTCCCGTTCAGATGCGGTCAGATTCAGACATTTACGCCTCAGATTCAGATTCAGATTCAGATGTGCGGTTCAGATTCAGATTCAGAACCTCTTAAAAAACAAACACCACCTTAGTCTTTCTGGCTATGTCTACCAGGAGTCACTTGTTATCTGAATGTGCCACAACCTCATTGTTTCAACTCGTATCTGTTAATTTATAAAAAATGTGTGCTGTGTTTATTCTAGCGGACTGTCGAGCACCTCCAGTCGCCTTATAGTTCCATTATAGTTTCTTTTGTGAAAACTATTTGGTTCGAGAATGATAACTATATACTTTATAATGAGAGTAATGGATGTGGAATTTGTAATATTATGACAAACAATTGTACTATGGTTGCATGATTATGTATGTTATTATCTTTATTTTCATCGTCACAGTTACATAACCAAATTTATAGTCTCTACCTTTTAGTTTTGTAAGGTATTTGTCTTCTCATGACCTTCCTTTGACAGGGTGGTATCTCAAGCAATGTTTCTGAATTCGGAATGCTTAGAAATGAAGCTTCAAGAGATACTGGAAAATTACCTGCCTTACCGTCTTCTGCAGTTGGACCTTCCATGCCTTTTAAGGAACATCATTTGAAACAGCTCAGAGCTCAATGCCTTGTGTTTCTGGCGTTCAGGTTGTTCTAATGAACAAATTGCATCCTTACATTGTTCGATGTCTGTTTGTCTATAGTCACAACTCAAACAAACCTATTTGTACATGCAGGAACAATATGATGCCGAAAAAGTTGCATCTTGAGATTGCACTGGGGAATGTCTTTCCGAAAGAAGGTAACTTATTCTTCTGTGTTTAACAGATAAACATTAAATCATCTGACATACCATATTCTGGCTGTCTTCATCATTCAAGCATGCTGTGGTTTTTTATACCAAGGGAAAATGTCGCTAAACAAATCAAGTTTCAGCAGTAAAACCTGGTCCACTTCAACTTTTAAAGACTTGTAACCAAAATTTTATTTTTTCTGAATTGTTCTTTGAAAAATAACTTGCAACCTATATCACTGGTTCATGTATTTTAATAATGGATGACACGTCAGCCTAAATTCATAACCATTGTACATCCACGCAATCTGTTTTACACAACTAAGACACCATGTCAGACATTTTACACCTTCGGAATACTTTAGTCTTAAAGACTTCAAAAATGATTCAGAACAATGAAACAAATTGTAACTTGAGCTGTTAAACTTCTAAAAGACAAGTTTTGAGTGACCTAAGTGTATATTGCTGCTGAAATCTGGTTACTGTTTAGCAACATTTGCGCTATATGAGATGGTATTTCTACCTTCTTACTCTGTTGATGATAAGTTAGGGAATTCATATAGTTACTCATTTGTGTAAGGGCATACAACTGACATTTCTTGAAAGATTAAAGAACTGTCTATTTAGTAATTGTAAGCTGCAACTGAAACGTATGCAAGTAACAAGTGATATTGCAGATATATCAAACAAAGAACAAAATGACCCGAAGGGTTCTATGGGTCCGGGGTCCTCAAGCAGTGGATTCT
Organism: Artemisia tridentata subsp. tridentata; assembly: GCA_021014915.2. NCBI lineage: Eukaryota > Viridiplantae > Streptophyta > Magnoliopsida > Asterales > Asteraceae > Artemisia > Artemisia tridentata. The sequence goes on from CP139509.1 coordinate 178,626,523, forward strand.
TCTCAGAAGCAAACCTCTTAAAAGAAGGCGAGAAACTTGATCCATCACATGGCCTTCTTGAACATGGAGATGGGGTGAGAAATAACGTAATTCCAAGGAAAATTGAGGCAGAGATGTAAGCGTCTGAAGCTAAAGAACCACAAACATCTGCAACAAAAGTAGCACATCCAGATACTACTAACACTGCAGTACATCCAGGCCTTTTTGCTATGCCTGATATCCACGGAAGTCGGAACGCTCAAGCTCATTTACCAAGTTTTCCTCTGAGTGAAAGGCAAATGGTGGTGCCTAAGAATCCCAATGTTCTGGAAAATAATGTAACGCATGGTGAGAACCATCACTTTGAACCTAAAGTTTTTTGTGGGTAGTACATGTCCCTCCTTTGCTTGTTACACACCCTACCTCTTAAAATCACCCATTTATGAATTTAAAGTATAAACTGATTACTTTGACTTTTTACAAGCATAGCTAATATGAAAACTGTAGTTGAAAATGATATAAAATTAATGAGGTTTTGAATTTTGATTATAGTAAGTGGGGAGGCATTTCAGATCTGAATGTAGTTCTGATGGTGGTTGGGGTTATAACTTATAAGAATGTTTTTGTTGTAGCAGGAACCAATCACGAGGCGGAAGATAGTTCTGCACTCAGTACTTCACCAGCATCGCCCAAGTATACTACGTCTGAAAAATGGATTGCAGATTGCCAAAAGAGAAAAGTTGCTGCTGATTATAACTGGGCTGTCAAAAAGAAGAAAACGGAGCAGAGGATCTCGGCTTGTGTTGAGAAGCTAAAGGTTAGCAGTTTGCTAACTCTTCTTTATTTATGGCTTGCTGAGATATTATGGTTGATTAAAGTAAAACATATACTGACAATATGTTACATTTTCAATTTGCTGGTTGTCGGATAGGGAAGGGTTTATTTTGTATAATTTCAATTCTTAATCTGAACTTGAAAAATAAATCCATGATCCTCGGTCCTTGATAGTCATTTTAGACTATCTTTGTTCTCTCAATCTGATGTCCCTTCCTTGTTTGTATATATGCATTAAAGTGATCTCTCTTAGGATGCTATTCCAGCCTTTCCTTTTGCCACAACTATGAGCAATTATATTATTTACATGATTACATCAATGAACCATACTTACAATTATGATCCATATGCTTCCTTCTATTGAACAAGGAATTAGATAACACACACACACGCGCAAACATGCACACCTCTGTACACACATGGATATATGTGTATGAGTGGACTGTGTTAGAACCAGTTTTGTCATAGCATGTACTTCGTGTAGGTGGATTCTTAGTTATCCTAGATCTAATTTTTCTTGTAGGTTTAGTGATTAGTTGCTCAGGAGAATTTTTTATGTATTGCTTATATGTTTTTCATGTAATACACCTTTTCTATCTAGAAGCTCCGAGTGTTTAAAAATGTGTTTGTGGTCTCTCAACCTTTTCCGTTGGGATTTGAGAGAAGTTTCTTGTTTGGTACGGAAGTTATAAAAGTGGCTGATCATAAGTTTTCCATGCCATTAATATTATTCGTTGTGGCCCAGTGTTGCCTTTCTTGATTTACATCTTGCATACCTTAATGTAGCTTCCGTTTTTGGGTCACATATAAATATAGGATATGGTCCTTGAAGAATATGAGGTAAGGTTTCATGAAACATAATATCAGCTTCTCATGTGGTTTCTGAGTTTCAAAAGTTGCATTCGTAAGCTTTTTCTTAACATTAATTTTTATGGTCTTGGTCTACTCTTTGCCTGATCGAATTGGCATATTTTCTATCCAAAAGTAACTTCTGCTTCAGGTCACTAGAAAAAAATAAGATTAAGTCCAGAAAATCAGATTTGAGGAAGAATAATAACCTCTTCTAATGTGTTTGTTAGTTTTCAAAAGTCTGGGTGGCGATGAAAATCAGGTTTGAGTATGACATTTTTTGGATCTTTTTTGTGAATGTCTTAAGTGGCCAACGTTCAAGAAGGGGCAATATGATGTTTCAATATTTTTACTTGTTGGATAATCTCTATGTTTCTAAATCATTTTTTACAATTTTTTTGCAGGAAACTGTTAGCTCTTCTGAAGACATTTCTGCAAAAACCAAAAGTGTCATTGAATTGAAAAAACTTGAACTTCTAAATCTCCAGCGTCGTCTCCGAAAGTAATTTTTGTTATTATTATATTTCTTCTAGTTGTTACTTATTGAACTGTGTCATGAAAACAAATTGATCATCCTTTATCTCCAATTTTTCTGCTGATTTATGTTAACTATCAATCTGCTTACTATACTTGTTTTACTGCAGTGAGGTCCTGAATGATTTTTTTAGACCTACATCTACTGAGATGGATCGTTTGAAATCAATTAAGAAACATAGGATAGGCCGACGATCCAAGCAAATCGAGAGGCATGAGCAGAAGATGAAAGAAGAGCGTCAAAAGAGAATCCGAGAAAGACAGAAGGATTTCTTTGGTGAAATGGAATCGCACAGGTATGTATTAATAATCAGTTTACTTGCTGAACACTACCTTAATTAGTTTCTCAAATGGTGTAACTTACAAGACTACTGCTTTAGGGAAAAACTCGAAGATGTATTTAAGTATAAGAGAGAACGTGTTAAGGGCTTTAACAAGTATGCAAGAGAGTTCCATAAAAGGAAGGAAAGACTTCATCGTGAGAAGATTGACAGAATCCAGAGGGAAAAGATCAATCTTCTAAAAGTCAATGACGTTGAGGGTTATCTTCGGATGGTTAAGGTGACTTGTGATGTGTCAATAGAGTTCAAAAGAGGTTTGTATTCCAAAATAGGTTTGGAGTTAATTTAAATTTTTTTTACAGGATGCAAAATCGGATCGAGTAAAGCAACTATTGAAAGAGACTGAGAAGTATCTTCAGAAGCTTGGATCTAAGCTGAAAGAGGCAAAGGTTATCAGTAGATGCTTTGAGGCAGATATGGGTGTAGACAGTAGTGAATTTACTATTGAGAATGAAGACGAAACAGACCAGGCGAAGGTTGTTGCAACCCTATAAAGAGTTTACTTTTATATGTTTGTATTCATTTATGTCTTATTAATGATTATTATGGATTCTACAGCACTATATGGAGAGCAATGAAAAGTACTATCTGATGGCTCATAGGTAATGAAATCTCTTTGATCTCTGGTCGATAACTTTTTGTGCTGTTTATCAATGTCGACCTTTTGTTTTCTGAATCTTTTGTCTAGCATTCTTGTGTTTAAAAAACAAGTTAAACTAAAACACGGAATAAGTTGGAGGACCTCAAGAGAATATATCTTTTTTTTCAATCATTTTTATAATTATTAGTTAAAACTCATCATAAATTTCATTCTGCAGCATAAAAGAGACCATAGCAGAGCAGCCGGCAACTCTTATTGGTGGAAAATTGCGAGAGTAAGTTGTAAAGGCATTGTTCTAGTAAATATAGTAGTTTTCCTTTTTCAAAAGTGATCAGCAGATTTATGTGAAAAGTAAACCAAGCAGATGTTCACTCTTGCAAGTCTTCATGTATTATATATTGGTTATTCTCTAGGTACCAGATGAATGGGTTGAGGTGGTTACTGTCACTGTACAACAATCATTTAAATGGAATTCTTGCAGATGAAATGGGCTTGGGAAAAACTGTTCAGGTATCGTGAGGCTAATATATTGGACGTACATCATGTGTCCACTCTCTTTTATTAATCTTTTTTTTTGTCTTTTATAGTTTTGTGGGTTCTTGTTTTGATAAAGACGGGGCTAATACGTTGTTTCTGTAGGTTATTTCTCTACTCTGTTACCTAATGGAAAATAAGAATGATAATGGGCCCTTCTTGGTGGTTGTGCCATCCTCAGTTCTGCCTGGATGGGAGTCAGAAATTAACTTTTGGGCTCCAAGCATCAACAAAATTGTCTATTCTGGGCCTCCTGAGGAGCGTCGAAAGTTATTCAAGTTGGGATCTGAACTCATAGCTGTTTAAACTCTCAGTGCAATTAAATTATTCACTAATAAGCATTTTGTGAATCATCGCAGGGAGAGAATTGTTCAGCAAAAATTCAATGTTCTTTTAACAACATACGAGTATCTCATGAACAAGCATGATAGACCAAAACTGAGCAAAATACATTGGCATTATGTTATAATTGACGAAGGTCATCGTATAAAGAATGCTTCTTGCAAGCTAAATGCTGATTTGAAGTATTATCATAGCTCTCACAGACTGCTTTTGACTGGAACTCCATTGCAGGTTTGAGATTGATTCTAGGCATCTTTGCTGCCATAGTCTTGACTGAAGTATTTTGTTGTGTTTGCCTTTTAGTCAGATGGATGCTTTATATTATAACTTCGAAGCTGCAATACAGTATATTTATTATCAGCAATTTAATATGCATTCTAAATCTAGGTTATTTGTTTCAATTTGCAGAACAATCTTGAGGAACTGTGGGCACTTCTTAACTTTCTGTTGCCAAATATTTTTAATTCGTCTGAAGATTTTTCTCAGTGGTTCAATAAACCATTTGAAAGTAACGCGGATAGCTCCCTTGAAGAAGTGAGCACTATATATATCTGGTTATCTACTAAGTACATTGTTTTATAAGTAAAAAGGCCCAGTATTTTTTTATTCTTAGTGTAACAAGAGTTTCTGGTTATTTTGTTCAGGCTTTACTCTCTGAAGAGGAGAATCTGCTGATCATTAATCGTCTTCATCAAGTTTTGAGACCATTTGTTCTCAGGAGGCTGAAACACAAGGTTCTTCATTATGCTTTTATGTTTGTAATGACTTACAAATACTGTCAAATAAAATTCTATACGCATATTGTTATTTGAGTTTTGCATGTACTTTAAGTACTTAAGTTCTGTATGTCACCACCCGTGGCTTCACACCTGAAGTTGACATCTGGGTGCTGATGTGCTCTTTTGTGTGGATGGTTATATTGTCCTATCCCTAGAGAAGCAATATAAAAAGATAAATCATAAAAGAAAATTTCTTGTAGATTCTTTGTAGGATGAGCCAAAGATGAGAAGCGTCTTATATTTTTTTTTTTTCGATTTTTTCGTTGTGTGTTGTTTTTTAGGTTGAGAACGAGTTGCCTGAAAAAATAGAGAGACTCGTAAGATGTGAGGCGTCTGCATATCAGAACTTGTTGATGCGGAGGGTAGAAGATAATCTTGGTGCATTTGGTGCTATCAAGGTTCATTACTGCAATAACTTTACTTTATTGATTTATTTTTACTGTCGAGCAGGATTCACCATTTTCAATTCAAGCACAAGCTAAATTGTGTCAAAGTGGTCTGAAAATGTTGATAATAACTATAATAGTTGCATGCTTTCTGAAACTTGTTTTTGAACATGTTTCTGCTTTAACTTTTTATCTTTGTACTAGGCTCGATCAGTGCACAATAGTGTTGTTGAACTACGAAATATTTGCAATCACCCTTACCTCAGCCAGCTTCATACAGAAGAGGTTGGTATTTTCTTTATTTTTTCTTTTACTTGATTTTGTTTTTTTTGCATGACAATGGCTGGTTAAATATGAATTTCAAGAAGTTACGTTTCAGCAATACTTTAAAAATTCCTTATGTTTTTTGGCATGTAAAAAGTACTTATATCTGCTTCCTGGAACCTTGAATGAATGTGGGGGCTCTTGACATGTTCCCATGAATTCTTGATCCCTATTTTTGATACTGATGCTGTTATGTTTTGTTTTATTTCAGGTTCACGATTACATGCCCAAGCATTATCTTCCTAATGTTATAAGGTTTTGTGGGAAGCTTGAGATGTTAGATCGACTACTTCCCAAGCTAAAAGCTACTGATCATCGGGTATAAGTTATGGTATTGCTAGTGTGTTTGTTGAAATGGAACCTGCTATATTTCAAAGTTAATGTGGTAGTTGAACATTGCAAGTGTGCTTTATTAACTTTACTATTATTGTGTTTGTGTGTTTGTTTTTTGTAATTCTGCTGCTGCAATATGGGAATGGAACTAATTATTAAGATTTAGTACATCCACTACTTATCTTATTCACTTTGAAAATCATGAAATAGTTGTCATCTAGCATATTATTTTCAGATGCTTATAGTGGAAATTCAATCTGCAGATTCTTCTCTTTTCTACAATGACTAGGCTGCTTGATGTTATGGAGGATTATTTGTACTGGAAACAGTACAAGTACCTTCGCTTAGATGGGCACACATCTGGTGGTGACCGTGGCGCCCTAATTGACCAGTTCAACAAACCAGGATCTCCATATTTCATATTCCTGCTCAGGTAATCATAATTTTGGTTATTCATTTATGTTCTCTACTTATGACTCTTTTGGATCCATTTGACGGTGCTGAGTATTTGTTTATGTGATTCATAGTATACGAGCTGGAGGTGTAGGAGTGAATCTTCAAGCTGCAGATACGGTCATCATTTTTGACACAGATTGGAATCCGCAGGCAAGAAATACGAAGAAAATTATAATTACCTAGTTCATCTAAAATTAAATTATGCTCATTGGTTTCATGTCTCTCTATATGGTTAGGTTGATCTGCAAGCACAAGCCAGAGCTCACAGAATTGGTCAGAAGAAGGAAGTACTTGTTCTTCGATTAGAAACTGTATGTAAATCTCAGGACTTTGGTATCTTATTCGTTTAATATGCCTTCTTTTCCAAAGGTTTACTCTTGACCATTAAAAATGTGTTTGTGCTATAGGTTAGAACGGTGGAGGAACAAGTCAGAGCTTCAGCTGAGCACAAACTTGGAGTTGCTAATCAGAGTATTACTGCTGGCTTCTTTGACAATAACACAAGGTAATGTCATGTTACATTTTCGCTGTTCTTGATAATGTCAATATATTATCTTTGTTCAATATACACATAAAATGTGTGTATAGGGTAATGTTCAAACGAGAGCAAACAAATTTTGAGAACTGCAAGAATTAATCCAGACAAATAAATGCATTTGCACATGTGCATTCATTCTCGTTTTAACCTGTACGTACGTGTGTAAAATGTACACATATATTGTGTATATCATATAGGTGTGTGATATACATATATGTATATGTTATGTGTTAATATACAGTAGTGCATCTAGGTGTCTAATAACATGTATAATAAACAAGTGTAATTTCTTGTATAATATATGTGTGTAATATACTTGTACAGTATATATACGTGTAATATACTTTGTATAATTTATGCAATTAGTGTACAATGTGTGTTTGTGTCTCTACACACACATTTGCTTCTGTGGAAACTTGCTAACCGACATATTATTTGGATCATAGTGCTGAAGACCGAAGAGAATACTTAGAGGCTCTGCTGAGAGAATGTAAGAAAGAGGAAGCTGCTCCTGTTCTAAATGATGATGCTCTCAATGATCTCATAGCCCGGAGGTAAGTTCATTGTCCTATTAAAAAATATTAGACCTCTCTTAATGTTATCACTTACAGAAACTGAGAACGTGGTGTCATTGTAAATGATTATAGATTACATCCGCCATATATAGGTTGATAACGTAATCTAGATTTAGGAACAAGAACACATAGCAAAGTTCAAACCAACATAACCAATAATAGCACTTGTTAAGTTTTCAATAAATACCAAAATCTGGTGCCACACACATGCAACTCTCTATAGATACATAATTATGATAAACAAAAAGAACAGAATAACTCAACAAATAAAAATTACATATGTGTTTCATTACGCGCCAAAAAAAATCCATCAAAGTACTTATTGCCCAGAATATTGCAATAGCATATCATCAGAATAACCTGTAAATATTAAATAAGGAAAGTGAAGTATTCGTAATGGAGAATAAAGATGCAAAGGTGCTTACAGAAGATACAAAGAGGTGAAATATACAAGAAGACATCAGACACTAGTTAATTAAGAATATTATAGAGAATATTTCCATGTATTCGGAGTACAATGTCTTTCCTTCTTGTTGATACAAAAGTTGGGCGTTCCTTGATAGGACTTCTATTCTCGTACCAATTCGAATCTTAATGCTCGCTGGAACCTGCGCACTAAGAAAAAGAACAAACACCGTTAGGCTTATCGAGGGATTGTCTCCCCCGATTATCCTCCGGCGTGAGAGTAAGTAATCGAACGTAGGGTTTAGTTTAGGTTTAGGGTTTTCTGAAGATCGTACCTTTTACCGAGGGCTGGAATGCCCTTTATATATGCACGAAACCCTAATAGGTTTCGTGTTCCCTACTTTTCGGCGTGTCCGCCGACATCGGAGATTTGGTGTATATCTCCTATATTTAGGAGATATTCCAATTCTAATCCGAAAATAGCTTTGGGCTTGGGCCTTGTCGACCCAAGCCGCGTAACTGGTAGTCCAGTTGCGGCCCATACGTGGTGGGCTTAATTGTTAGTATTGTTTACTAACCGGGTTCGTGACCCGGGTATAGACTATACGTCATCATGTCCCCCCAGTCTAGTGTGCGCAGGGTAAAACCTGCGGACGCTAGACTAGAGTCGTATCGAAATTATCCCCACGCGTACGCGGGAAGCTTTCAAAAAATTACCGCCCAAAACACACGTGTAATGTATCTAGTCCAAAAAAGTGCAATTTGGGTACCTTGGGAAATGGAGAGGTTACCCACTTGCCATGTCCCGTCATTTATCCTAGCCACACGATTGGAGCTAGTGGGGTACACGTGGCGATCATCGGTGGTGGATAGGAAAGGTATATAAACTACCGCCGCTTTTTCATTGTGAAGTCCACAGTTAAAATATCACACTTCCGCCATTTTTACATCTTCAAAGCTTCTTCAAAAAAGCAATAATTCAAAGGTAATAGCGCTTGCGCCCATATTCTGACTCACAAGATGGTAGCACAACTTCACGATTTTCATTCTGATATAACCGAGGATGAACTGATTCAGTTCACCTCGGATTATTTCATCCCTATGGGCCTACGCCCAGAGGTACCCGGTCCGAATGACACCATCGCGGATTTCCCTGCTGGGAAGGTGGGGGTATATACGCGGTTTTTCGAGTGGGCGAATTATCGCGTACCCATCTCCGTGTTATTGAGTGACATACTCAATTATTACAATCTGCACATCTCCCAGTTGCATTGTATTGGTGCTGGGAAGATTGCTAACTTCGAGGTGAACTGTCGCTTGTTGGCGATTCACCCCACCCTCCACTTATTTCGCGCGTTTTATCACGCAACGTGGTCAAATGGGTGGGTTACCTTCTCGAAGCGCGTTGGAAAACTACAGTGCTATACGCAGAAGGTAGATAAGCTTAAGGATTGGAGGGAGAAGTTCTTTTGGGTTGATGAAGCCGTCTTCCCCGACCATTTTCCATTTTACACCCGTGACGATCTGCAGAAGGATGAGCGCCCACCAGAGTCGTGGTATAACGCGGACCATGCGGCGATCATTGATGAGAACCGTATTCCCATCAAGCCATATCCGGAGGCGTTCCTGGTGCATATGGGCATCAGTCGCAACTACTTCGAGCATGAGACAGAGGTTCCCACGTTTTTGAATGCGGATGGCTCGGGTGGGTGCTCATTCTGTCGTCTTTCTGTCGTTATTAGTGTAAGCGCTTCTTCTTTTTCCATACTTTATGTAACTTGCATTTCTTTGTTTATTTGATGCGCAGAGATGGATCTGTTTGCTGTCGTGAGGCTGGAGAATCCGCGCTCTGTGGCGGTAGGAGTGCGTCCTCGGGGGGACGGTGAGCAGACTATTTTGCAGGCGACGGAAGGGCGCGTCGTGGATTTGGTTATCCCAGATCCTGAAGGCTCCCCTAATGTGGTGGTCGCTGAGCCAGTTCAAGCTGTGGCTCCTCCTGTGCAGCAGGGTCCTGAGACTGCTCAGCCGCCTCCTCCCGAAACGGTGATCCATTTGGAGGAGACTGATAGTGAGATGGAGGATAGCTCCCCACTGACGCGGAAGAGAGCGTCTGGTGGTTATGGTGAAGGGCCTTCCAAGAGGCCGCGAACTGATGTTGGGGGAAGCCCATCTTTTTCAGAGGTGCAGATGGAGTAAGTGCCTTCATTGTTAGTTAGAAACTTTTGTCAAGTTACATTGTATTCTAACTTTGTTTCTCCATGTCTTCAGTGTGGATGCTGAGAAGTCTGGTGGAGGCGCGTCCACGGCTGAGACGGAGATGCAGAAGGATGTGTCCTCGGCTGAAACTGAGAAGGAGAAGGAGGTGTTCGCTACTCCTCCCCACATGTAAGTAATCCATTAGGATTTTGTATTTGCTTAACTGTTTTTCGTGCGCTGATCTTGGTTCTTGACCTGTCGTGCAGTGAACAGCCTGCTGGTGTTGTTGATGAGAGTGCTCCATCTAAGGAGAGTCCCCTTGAGGCGTCTGCATCAAAGGACATTGCAGTGGAGTTAAGTCCATTTGACTCCGCGATGGAGGAGCTGGCCTCCATTGCTATGCGCCAGTCTGAGCTGGTGGCGCAGATAAGGGCGCACAAGTCTGAGGAGGTTTCCAGACTGCAGGCGCAATTAGCGTCTGTTCAAGATGAATTAGCAAGCTCTAAAGCTGAGCAGCTGAGCTCCAAGGCTAAACTGGAGTGCGCGGAGGCGTCTGCGCGAAAGATGGGTGATGAGAAAGTCATGGTGATGGCTGAGTTGGAGCGGGAGCGCGCTTTTGCAGACCGTCAGAGGCGTAACTCTTTATGGGCGCTGAAGTACTTGGAACAGAATAGGAGCAAGCACTTTGCTAGCGTTGAGGAGTTCCGTAACCGCATAGAGTTTTTGCTGAAGGCGCAAGAGGAGAAGCTCCGCAGACTTAGCATCGAGTTTGATGAGGAGCTCTATCCTCATTTGGTTCAGTCTGTGGCTGAGCGCAGGTACATGCTGCCTTACTTCGTTATAACTTGTATATATTTTGTTCTTTCTTTCTTTAACACTTGTGTTATTTTGTAGGTGGTTGATCAGCCATGGTCTTCGCTTAGCTGCCATGTGCACCTTAGAGCATCCTGAGGTCACCACGCCTTTTGGAAAGGTTGTGGAGTGCGCCATCGCACATGGTGAGACCTTGGCCGCGCATAGGATTGCTGATGCCAAGTTGCTGACCGTGCCGGTTGCTGAGGTACCTGGGTACAAGGCGGATGCCCATGCTGAGCTTGTCGCTGCTATGGGGGAGCTGAAGAAGGTTGAGCTTCCGCATATTGCTTGCTTGGAGCGTGACCAGGATCAGCCTATCAGCGTGATCATGGCGGGGCTCACTCTTCCTAGGCATCTGCAGGATGATGCGGATCAGCAGTTGGACTTCTACTTGAAGCCTGATGTGTCGCAGTTGCAGGTACCCATTTTTGCTCAACCACGCGACCTTCTGAATCCTTTCCGTCTTGAGAAAGAGATCCCTTTGCAAAGGTCTTTAAATGCTCATGTTTCCAGGGTCGCAAGAAAGAAGGGCGTGAAGGGAAAGGCCATTCTGTGCGGCATAGGCGCTGCGCATCTGCCTAGGTCTGATGGTGTGCCTGTTTCAGTGGCCACCGTTTCCCTTGATGATGCCGAGTTACTTAAGCGACTCGAGGATGCTAAGGAAACGGCTTTGGGTGGGGGTCCCAGCCAGCTGAGGCGCGCGTATAGCATTTAGCTTGTTTTTGTATAAGCCTTTTTGTAGAACGTATTCTATAAATAAAATAGGTTGCTCTTTTGTACTCAGTGTTTATATAACTACCAAATATTTTTGCTTTTGAACTCGTAGTTCTTGTGTTACTTATGCATCTTGTCGTGAAGATATCTTTAAGTATCTAAGCGTATTTAGAAAATAAGGATCATAATCGTGTATGAGTTTCCTTAAGGACCGTAGTCATGTGTTGAATTTTTCCAAATTTAATCATAGTAGTCTATGCGCTTTTGTAAGTTTACTTGTCGTATTTTAAGGAATCAAGAGTCTTGATTACTGAGTTGTTAAACGCGCACAGTGTGCTCTGTCGCGCATCCGTCGTGGGGTGCGCGAGGAACTTGCGCCAACGTCTTGATCGCAAGGTGTTTAACAAGGATTCGTGATCCGGTGTTGATGGGTTTGCAACCCTCTTACTCAACGAGTAGTTTATTAGGTATACTCATCCTTTCTGCCATCGTGGGTCTTAGTGTGTGCATGCACGCCATGTAGGCAAGAATATAACAATATTGAAACATAATAAGAAATGCAAACAATAAAGTCAAAAGTGTTATGGAGTTAGCTAGAAACCATAACGTTTTATTAATACTTGCAAGTTTTGAAAAAAAAGAATGTTTATCTAGATAATTCATAAAAAATAAGATTACATGGATCTTTATTGAGGGCACTTTCTAAAGCGCATGAGTGTCCATGTTGGGCCGTAGCCTTCTTCAAAGATAGCACCGTTTAAGGTTGCGGACGTTCCATGTTCGCTGTAGCTCATGTCCGTCCTTGTCGCGTAACTTGTACGCTCCATTGCCAAGTGCTTCTATGACCTCGTAAGGTCCTTCCCACTTTGGTCCTAGCTTTCCAGTGTCTTCTGCGCGGCTTGAGTCGTTTTCGCGGTATACGAAGTCACCTGGTCTGAATGAAGTGCTGCGTACTTTGGCATCATAGTATTTTTTCATTCTCGACTTGGCTTTCTCTTCGCGTATTGCTGCGCGTTCACGTCGCTCTTCCAATAGATCTAAGTCTATGCGCCGCTCATCATCATTGGTTGCCACATTAACTTCCGCAGTACGGATGGTTGGCATTCCAATTTCAGCTGGTATAACAGCTTCTGTCCCATAGACCAGAGAGAAGGGGGTGTCCCCGTTGCTAACCTTGATGGTTGTTCGGTGCGCCCAGAGAACATGTGATAGTTCTTCTACCCATCTTCCTTTGTGTCTGTCCAGACGCGCTTTGATTCCTTCACCCAGGCTTCTATTTGCGCGTTCTACCAGACCGTTGGTTTGTGGGTGAGTTACCGATGCGAAGTGTTGCGTTATGTTCAGCTGTTCGCACCAATCTTTGAACGGGTTGTCACGGAATTGTTTTCCGTTGTCTGAGATAATTTCCCCAGGTAATCCGAAGCGACATACTATGTTGTCCCACACGAATCGTTTCACCTGGTTACCTGTTATGGTCGCTACTGCCTTTGCTTCGATCCACTTGGTAAAGTAGTCTATTGCCACAATAAGGAATTTCAATCCGCCTGCGGCAATAGGGAAAGGTCCAGCGATGTCGATACCCCATTTGTAGAATGGCCATGGCGATGTGATAGGTGTTAGCTCATGCTGTGGTCGGCGCGGAATGGGTCTGTGGACTTGGCAATCGTTGCACTTGCGTACTAAATCTCGTGCGTCACGATGCATTGTTGGCCAATAGTATCCAGACCTTAGGGCGCGCGCTACAATGGACCGTGGTCCTGAGTGCATGCTGCATGAGCCTTCGTGGATTTCTCGAAGTACATAGTCTGCCTGGAGAGGTCCAACGCACCTAAGCCATGGTTGCAAGAACGAGCGTCTATATAAGACGTCATCTCTGAGCTCGAATCGCTGCGCTGTGCACCGGATTCTTCGAGCTTCCTTCTGTTCTTGGGGGAGTGTGCCCTTGCTGATGAAGTCAATGATCGGTGTCATCCACGTGGGATTTTCCTCTTCTATCACCGTGGATATTTCCATCTCTGTGATTGACTTGCTTTTCAAGGTTTCCACCAAAACTTGTTTAGATAGATGCGCAAAACTGGTGGATGCAATTTTGCTCAGCGCATCTGCTTTCCTATTTTCACTCCTGGGAACCTGCTTGATGACAAATCTATCGAAGTTCTGGATCAGAGATTTGGTCTTTTCAAGGTATTGGATCATGTGTTCCTCCTTTGCTACGTATTCGCCTGACACGTGGTTAGCCACTAGTCGTGAATCGACGTTTACTTCTAGATTACGTACACCCATTTGAGTTGCGATACGTAACCCAGCTAGGAGTGCTTCGTATTCTGCCTCGTTGTTCGTGGCTGTGAATTCAAAACGCAGTGCGTAGGTGAATTCAACTCCTTCTGGATTGGTGAGAATAAGGCCTCCTCCTGATCCATCTACGCATGAGGATCCATCAGTAAATAGAACCCATGGTTCTTGCAGTTCCTCCTTGCTTGTCGCAAGTGGAGTGTCTGTATCCGGCTTCTCAATGATGAAGTCGGCCAATATCTGCCCTTTAATTGCAGTGCGCGGTCTGTATGATATGTTATGCTCTCCCAGTAACACACTCCATTTTTGTAAGCGCCCCGATGCGTCGGGTTTCGAGATAACTTGTTTGATAGTTTGGTCTGTGATGACAGCGATTGGGTGCGCCTGGAAGTATCTGCGCAGTCTTTTCGCTGCGAACACTAAAGCTAGGACCAACTTTTCCATTGCCGTGTAGTTGATCTCCGTCTTTTTGAGCGCCTTGCTAACAAAATAAATGGGTGTTTGGATGGAGTTCCTGTCTGTCAATAGCACTGCGCTAACTGCTCCTTGGGTCGCAGATAGGTACATGATCAGCTCTTCCCCTGGTCGGGGTGCAACAAGCTTTGGGAGCGCTGCTATGTGTTGCTTTAGCTGTTGGAAAGCTTCTTCTGCTTCCGCAGTCCATCTGAAGTCTCCCTTTTTGGTGCACTTCTTGAGTGTCTTGAATAGGGGAAGTGATTTATCCGCCGACTTGGATAAGAATCGATTCAGTCCGGCTAGCTTGCCGTTTAGTGACTGAACCTCTTTTAATGTGCGCGGTGAGGGGAGGTCAATGACTGCTTGAGTCTTCTCTGGGCAAGGCTTGATCCCATCGGGTTCTATCAAATACCCGAGGAACATGCCTTCCGTAGCGCCGAATGTACACTTCTTGGGATTCAATTTCATATTGATTCTCCTTAGTGTTTTGAAAGTTTCCTCCATATCGCGTACCAGCTCTTCCTCTGTATGGCTTTTGATGACGAGATCATCGACGTACACTTCCAAGTTGCGCCCTACTTGCTTCTCGAACGCAGTGTCTACCAATCGTTGGTATGTTGCTCCTGCGTTTTTTAGGCCGAAGGGCATCTTTGTGTAGCAGTAGACCCCTTGACTTGTGTGGAAGGCCGTTTTTTCTTCGTCTTCCTCAGCCATTTGAATTTGGTGATATCCCTTGTATGCGTCCAGGAAGCATTTGAAGGGATATCCACATAGAGACTCGATCTTCCAATCTATCTCCGGTAGAGGGTAGCAGTCCTGTGGACATGCTTTATTGAGGTCTGTGAAGTCCACGCACATCCTCCAGCTGCCATCGCTCTTCTTTACCATCACTGGGTTAGAGAGCCAGTCATGGTAGTAGACTTCTCGCATGATTCCTGCGTCTACTAGCTTGTGTACTTCTTCCAAGATGGCTTTTGCACGGTCTGGAGCTTGTCCGCGCTTTTTCTGTCTTATTGGAGGGTATCCTTGTCGGATTTGCAGCTTATGTTCAGTGATGGAACGTGGTACTCCTGTCATATGCTTTGGCTCCCATGCGAAAATATCCAAATTATTTTGCAGGAGTGGGCATATAGCTGATCTGCCTTTGTCAGACAGAGACCCGCCTATAGATACCTGCTGATCCAGATAGTCAGGGTGAATGGCGACTGTTATGTTTGGGACTTTGCTTGCGCGCTGTTCTGGAACATCGGCTACGTCACTTGTCACTGCATTGCATTCTTTTGGTGGTATGGTGGTATTGTAAAGAGTGACAATACCTCCTTCCACTGGGAACTTGAGCATTCCGTGCGCTGTGGATGGCACGGCGCGGATGGATGATATTCCAGGTCTCCCAATAATACCGTTATACGGAGAGGGGGATCTGATTACCATGAAGTTCATCCAGGTGGTTGTAGAGTGTGGTTTGTCACCAACTTCTACAAATAGACGTAATTGCCCCGTGGGCCATATCTTCTCCCCTGTGAAGCCGGTGAGCGGCGTTGTGGCTGGGGTCAGCTGACTCTGTATCTCAGGTCGCAGCTTCTTGAAACAGTGTTCATATATAATATCAGCGGATGCACCTCCATCTATGTACATGCGACGGATGTCGTGACCCCCCGTATGTATTTCAATGGTAAGCGGATCCGCTACTGCGTTGTTCGCAGTCAGGGAGGGGAAAGAGATTTCGTTTCCCTTAGAGAACCTTTGGATGACTTTTTGCCTAGTCGCGCGCTGCCATGGCTGTATCATGTATATGATATCTGCCTTTTCTTTTGAGGTCTCTTTCTTGGTCCCTGGTTTTGGTTTCTCTTTTCCTTCTCTGATGTTTTTCACGAGGTGGTCCATCTTTCCTTCCTTTACCAATTTGTCAATCAATTGGCGTAGTTGGACGCACTCGTTGGTTGTGTGGCCTTTCTGTCCATGGTATTCGCAATAACCATTCCCTATGCGCTTATCCTCTGGGGTGCGGATTGGTGGTGGTTTTGGGAAGTTCGCACCCTCCGTCACAAATATCTCTCTTGGGGTTTTTGTGAGGGGTGTGTATCTATCATTGTCCCTTCCACTTCCTTGGTTGCGATAACCTCTGCTGCGGTTGTTACGATTGCCACCCTGGTCATTGGATTGTCTCCTTGACTCTTCTTGTGGTCTATGGTTTGAATACCCTTTTTTGCTATCCGCAGCGGCTTCTTCTCCTTGGACGAAAGACCTTGTGCGCTTCATGAGCTCATCAAAGGTTAAGGGAACCTTGTCGTTTAGCTTTTTTATGAGATCTGGGTTATTGATTGCATTCATAAACCCCGATATTTTTAATATCTCTGGACACGCCTTGACTTTCATGCATTCGTCCTTAAAGCGTTCCATGAAAGCGCTTGTGGATTCCCCTTGTCGCTGTTTAACCCTAGCGAGTTCGACAGGGTTTTTAGCGCACTTTTTCCTTTGAGTGAAGTTTAAGCGAAACGCTCTGCGTAACTCTTCAAACCCATCAATGCTTCTGCGTGGAAGCTTACTAAACCAGTTGCGCGCATTCCCTACTAGTGTAGAGTTGAACATATGGCACCACACAGGCTGTGGCCAATTTTCGATAGTTGCTGCTGATTCGAAAATTTTTAGGTGATCGTCAGGATCACCTGTCCCATCATATGTTTTGACATTAGCAGGCATGCGCCTTTTCTTATTCTCAGAAAAGTCGCTGATGCGCCTAGTAAACGCATCAACCTTGTGGCGACGCCAGGGAAGAGACATGTCCTCATCTTCCTGGTCGCGGTATTTCCCTCTTGATTTCCAGTGTCCGGTTTCTTTATCCTCGTTGTCCGAGGAATCGCTTGGAGATGAGCGGACTCTTTTGTGACGCTTGCGTCGACTATCATCAGAGTCTGAGCTTGCGCTTATGCGGCGCTTGCGCCGGCTACCCTCAGAGTCAGAACTTGAGGGGCTCTCGCTTGGGGAGCACCGTCGCCCCAGCCTATCTTGGATCTTGCGACTGCCAAGCCTAGCGTGGACGTTGGCGCGCCGTTCCCCGTCTTCACGCTCCTCCAGGTGCTGAAAGTCGGCTGCTTCCTCGTCCACAACCTTCTTTCCAATCCTGGCGAACACTGGTTGCTTGCGAGTATCCTTCTCGCGTCTTTCCTTTCGGTAGCGCGGTGGGGATGCATCAGGATTAGGGTCAAAGTTGAGTCTGCCGTGCAGACTTTGGCTTGACCTTTTCTTTGCCTCCTCTCGCATAAGCGCGGTCAAGGCTTCGTAGTTTTGAGATACGAAGTCACTTGGGGCCAACTCGGGAGCGACTCCATCTAGCGCGAAGGAGTCTGTTTCCAAAGCAGGATCCTTGTTACGGGCCGGCGCGTTGGGAGGCTCAGTGAAGTTCACTTCTGGCATGGCAAGAGGAGTGCGCTCCAGTTCTATCTCGCTAGTACTTGTTGTAATAGCGGGAGTAACCCTGGTAAGGGATTCCACTGCGGGGAAGATCAAGTTTGGATGCGCTCTTAAGCTTTGAGGCGTGCTGGTTGTCCCAGAGGCCTGCTTAGAGGCTGCATCAGTTTGGTGCTTCTTCCCTAGCAGGTCGTCCTGCGTTTTCTTCCCATGCGGACTCTTATGACTTCCGTGTTTCGTCATTCTAGTTCTTGGCAAAAATCTTAGTGTAGGGTCCCACGGATGGCGCCACTTGTTGATACAAAAGTTGGGCGTTCCTTGATAGGACTTCTATTCTCGTACCAATTCGAATCTTAATGCTCGCTGGAACCTGCGCACTAAGAAAAAGAACAAACACCGTTAGGCTTATCGAGGGATTGTCTCCCCCGATTATCCTCCGGCGTGAGAGTAAGTAATCGAACGTAGGGTTTAGTTTAGGTTTAGGGTTTTCTGAAGATCGTACCTCTTACCGAGGGCTGGAATGCCCTTTATATATGCACGAAACCCTAATAGGTTTCGTGTTCCCTACTTTTCGGCGTGTCCGCCGACATCGGAGATTTGGTGTATATCTCCTATATTTAGGAGATATTCCAATTCTAATCCGAAAATAGCTTTGGGCTTGGGCCTTGTCGACCCAAGCCGCGTAACTGGTAGTCCATACGTGGTGGGCTTAATTGTTAGTATTGTTTACTAACCGGGTTCGTGACCCGGGTATAGACTATACGTCATCATCTTTCCTTCTTCGTGATACCCCTATGAAAGGGTCCTTCGAACCCTTATGATTAACTCCTATTTGGAAATGCCATTTTTTTCTTAAATGAACCGATTATCGTAGTGAGGAGCATAGTATGCCTTTTATTACTGCTAACTGGTAATTAATAATTAGTTGAAATCACATTGTGCAGAAATAGGATTTCTTAACTTTATGTTCTACATGGATCTATTGGTTCATTTCAGTATTAGTTGAGTAACTTCCATGTTTGCATCCTTAAATATCCAGTGACATTCATACTTCTAATTTCAATGATGGCAGTGAATCTGAAATTGATGTATTTGAGGAAATTGATAAGAAACGCCACGAAGAGGAGCAGGTATACCCCTTGAGATCTTTAATCTGTTGCATCTATTTGGTGTATTAGATTAACAATATTAGGTGTATTGTGCAGGCTGTATGGAAAAAGTTGGTATCGGAACAAGGGGGGACAAGTAGTGAAGTGATACCTTCCCTTCCCTCCAGGCTTGTGACAGATAATGACATGAAAACATTCTGTGAAGCTATGAAGGCAATTGAAGTCCCCAAACCTGTAGTTGTACCTGGTATTGGAGGTAAACGGAAGGGTGAGCTTGGGAACTTAGACACTCAACATTATGGAAGAGGAAAACGAGCAAGAGAGGTTGGTTTATTTGTTCTGGTCGGCAGGTTGGGTACCATGTCAAAATGGGTGTTGGTTGAAACGAGCTGTTTAAGTATCATACAAAACGGGTCACGTTGGGTTTGCCCACATTTGTTATGCCCATTTTGTTCTTATTTATAATTATAATTAGCTTCTGTTTTATATCCTATTTTTAAAAAATATGTTACTACAATAATTTTATAAAATAGAACAATTTTGGAGTTCGTAAATGTTGTAAGTACACTTTGGCAGCTTTCAACCCATATCCATTTCGAAATTGAAACTTCCAGTAATTGTGGTTGTTATGGATAATTGCATATAGCTTTTTGTTTCATTATTCTCAACTTTTTGGCTAATATCTATGTTACTCTAATTAGGTGCGTTCTTATGAGGAGCAATGGACTGAAGACGAATTTGAGAAGTTGTGTCAAGTTGAAAATCCAAATTCACCCAACCATAAAGAACTAAAAGAAGAGGACTTGCCTATTGTCAAAAGTGAATCTGGCATGACTACTGTTGCAGAAGGTAGCGGGCTGCCAAAAGTAGACTCAATGCAACCTTCTGAAGATGTGACCATTCAACAAATCAATGACGAAACTCCATCATCGAGAAGGGGTCGTGGAAGGCCTAAAAAGAAGTCAACTCCAATTGGTTTTCCAGCTTCTTCATTACCTATTCCTTCTCCTGCTAAAAGTGTTGCTCCAACTGCTGGTCAAATCCCTCAGTTGAATGTTACTAGCCCTTCTGACAGTGGAAAGTCAACAGCTACTTTGACTTCTGCTACTAATGCCACCTTGGCAGTGCCTCCTGGGTTTCAGCAAACTGCCGATCATCCTCCTGGTTTTCAGCCAACAACCACTGATCATCCTCCTGGTTTTGAATCATTGACCACACCCCCTCCAGGCTATAAGCCAATCACCACTCCTCCTGGTTTTCAACAAATTACACCTCCACCCCCTGGATTTCAACCAAAAATCACTTCGACCCCACCTTTGGTAGTTTCTCAATCCACCTCTACTGTTATATCCAGTTCTCAATCAACCCCAACTGTTACTGCTGTATCCCAGGAAACCTCTGCACCTACCTTACCGGTGGGTCCCATTTCGCTCCCAGTGGTTTCTCTAACCTCTGCTGACTCTCAGCCTGCTATATCTCCTTCTGCAGAGACAACTGGCAGAGGTAGGGGGCGTGGTCGGGGTCGGGGTCGAGGCCGGGGAAGAGGTCGTGGTAGAGGTCGTGGTGAAATAAATGAAAGTGAGGCTGATGTGCCCCTAGCTGATGTGCCCCAGCCCAGGGGTAAGAAGTCGCATAATGTGGTATTAGGTATTCCAGGTGTTAAAGCATCATCTCCAGCCAGCAAGCCAGAAACAGTCCTTGCGGTTCCATCTACTGCTTCTCAAAATGTCAATGAGCCTTTAGCTTCCGGGTCAACTACTGTAAATGCTGCAACTAACACATCTGTTGCGGCGACAGTTGGTACTTCTGTAACTGTAACTGTGTCCCCTTCTGACACCTCCAAATCTGATATAGCATCACCCGTAACATCAGTGCCTGCTACCTCTCTGGCTACTACTACCTCTCTGGCTACTACTACTGATGTTGGGACACCAAAGACTCCGGTTTCTGTTCCTGTTAGTTCTGAGACAGCCACACCAGCTGTTACTGTTCCGCCTGGGTCTCTTTCTGTGTCTCCTAATCCTGAACTGAAGCCAGGTAGAGGGCGTGGAAGAAAGTCTCAGAGTGGGACAGACCCGCCACGTCGCAGGCAAAGGAAGAAAGATGATTCAGTAGATGCTCAAGAGCCAAATTCTAATGAGCCTGCACAGAAGAAAACACGAGTTTCTTCTGATAGAAAACCTGTTGCAACTAGAAGAACATTAAGGAGTGAAGCTCAAAAGAACAACCAAGATTCCAAATTAGCTGAACCATCTTCCTTGAATGTGAAAGAAAATACATTAGCATATGTAAATGTCTCAAGCAAGTCTGCTGATGCTAGCACTGTAGATACTACTGCAAGTATCCATGGGGAGAAGGTTGCTGGACCTAAGGAAAGCTCGGTGGCAACTAGGTCAGTTTCAAAAGCTCATGATGTTAATGTACTAAGCAAGTCTGCTGATGCTAGCACAGTAGATACTAGTGCAAGTATCCAAGGGGAGAAGGTTGCTGGAGCAAAGGACAGCTCGGTGGCAACTAAGTCAGTTTTAAAAGCTCATGATGTTAATGTATCAAGCAAGTCTGCTGATGCTAGCACGATTGATGCTATTGTAAGTACTCAAGCGGGGAAGGTTGTGGAACCAAAGGACAGCTCAATGGCTACTGAATCCGTTCCAGAAGCTCATGATGTTAATTTATTAAGAAAGTCTGCTGATGCTAGCGCAATAGATACTAGTGTTACAGAAGGGGAGAAGGTTGTGGAACCAAAAGAGAGTTCAGTGGCAACTGAATCAGTTTCGAAAACTCAAGATGTTAATGTATTAAGCATATCTGATGCTGACACAGTAGATGGTCGTGTAAGTACCCAAGTGGAGATGGTTGTGGAACCAAAGGAGAGTTCTGTGGCAACTGAATCAGTTACAAAAACTCAAGATGTTAATGTATTAAGCAAGTCTGATGCTAGCACAGCTGGTGGTAGTGTAAGTACCCAAGGGGAAAAGGTTGTCAAACTCAAGGTAGCAACCGAGAACAAAGATAAGGCAACTGAGTGCAGTGGTTCAGAAAATGCTGACATGGATACAACAGACACTTTGGTGCCCAAAAATGAACTTTCTGCTGAAAATAAGGTTTTGAATGTTATTGTATTTGGGTTCTGTAGCGTTCTACTGCATTTATTATTGATATAGTTTATTTCATTCATAATCAGTGATTTTTGGATATGCAGTCTGAAGAAAAAGATCCTGCATTGAATGACGCAGGCATTCTGCAAACCGTGGAAGCTAAACCTTCGGAAGAAATTCCCGTTGAAGAAAACGTAGTTGAAATTGTTCAGAAGGCACCTTCCCCTGTTCTGCAGGTTTGTAATATAAAAATGTAACATGTATGCTTCTATATTTGTCTTGTATGTTTATGTGCAATTTTGTGCTTATAATGCTGCAGAGTGAATCAAAGAAGACTGAGATCACTGGAAACGCCCCACTGGAAACTGAAGCCACTTCTTCTGGAAAGCTGGAAGAGATCTCTCAGGGGAAAGTTGAGCATGGGGATAAGGAACAAGTAGCTGATGAACCCACAAAGGAAGTTGGGGATGTACAAGGAGCCGATGAACCCACAAAGGAAGTTGTGGATGAACCAGGTGCCAATGAACCCACAATGGAAGTTGTGGATGAACAAGGAGCCGATGAACCCTCAAAGGAAGTTGTGGATGAACCAGGTGCCATTGAACCCACAATGGAAGTTGTGGATAAACAAGGAGCCGATGAACCCTCAAAGGAAGTTGTGGATGATCCAGGTGCCATTAAACCCACAATGGAAATTGTGGATGAACAAGGTGCCAATGAACCCGCAAAGGAAGTTGCGGATATACAAGGAGTGGATGAGCCTGCAAAGGAAGTTGTGGATGAACAAGGTGCTGATGAACCCGCAAAGGAAGTTGCGGATATACAAGGAGTGGATGATCCTGCAAAGGAAGTTGTGGATGAACAAGTTGCTGATGATCCCACAAAGGAAGTTGTGGATGATAGCAACAAGGAATCATCAGAGCTTTCTGCTACGCAGGTAAACTCAAGCACACTTTAGCCATGCAGTTTCTAAGAAATTTATAGGAGTTGAAGTCTGCGTACATCTATCTACTTGCATCATTCTAGTTTGTGCTGTTGAGTGTTAACCGAGGCGGAGCTACGGAGGGGGCAGGGTGGGCAGCTGCCCTCTCAAAACTTTCCAGCGTAGTGTAGTTTTTTCAGAAATTCTCGTGTTTGTCGTCGTTTTGCCCCTCTTTAAAACCAAATAAATGAAATAAGTCGATTGGTAAAGTGGAACAAAAGAGCTCCATGGTCTGGATGCTCCAGTGTTGCCGGAGATGGAGTTGCTTTTTTAAAAGAAGATGGAGTCGTTATATCAAAAGGGTGGACAAATTAATGTTGGTTTTGTTGACTGTTTTGTGTGGGTGGTGAAGCACCACGTGTATTTAGTCATTTTTTGTTGTAATTTGTAAGTTAAAAGTACATTGATCTTTTGATCTATTTCTCTATTAATAAAAGTAAATTATTCTTCATAAAATGTTCTGATTCTTGTGTTTTTGCTGTAAAGTTTATGATCAAGTGTTACATCATTTGTTCAAAAAAAAAAAAAGTTTTGCGCTGTGAATATATGATATCAGTGTCTTTAAAGTGTAAGTAATACTAAAGACTTATTTTATTTTTTTCAATTCTTATCAACGAATACAAAACATTTTCTTTGTTACGAGAAAATGTATAGGTTAATATGATGTTGCACTCGGGACAATACTGCTGGCATATTTCTAGTTATAATCACTTTTGTTATTGTATCACACCAGACCTGACCCGACTCGGCCCATTTATCCGTTGCTAATCTTTTTTTCTTTCCTTTTTCGGCTTGTTGTATCAGGAATTTTTTTTTACCCCTTCTCAAAAAGTATTGTAGCTCCGCCCCTGAGTGTTAATAAGGCAGCATAATGCACTCCGTGGTACATAAGGTCTATATGTATGGGCTGGGCACAGGACAAAGCACTTGTCTAACCAAAGTAAGGATCATGCCATACAGAAACTCCCAGAAGATTACGTATATAGATAGCTTAGAACATCATCAATAGTTGGTGAATTTGAATTGTCGTGCATATGAGTAATTATTGACACTAACATCTTGTGCATTAAATCTATGGGCATTTATGCGAGACTCGCTTGTTAGTGTGTTAAAGACCCATCGGATACTATTAGCAATGTAACCATAACTTTGAGAATAAGTAAATTGGGTTAGCCACTAGCATTCATTAGTTGAATCATTGATTTACATTAATAGCATATAATCCTCAGACATCCTATTAACCTAAAGCCCTTAAAACCTGATCATAGGCAAAAGATGGGACATTGGGAGGCATAATTGTGAATTAACAGAACAGGGGTGAATTGGTACAGTATGTTCCTTGAAAAAGGTGCTCGGTGTGTTTGGATTAAATTGTAATTAAACCAGGTCTTTGATAATTATGTTTGCTTTGTGTAACGACTAAAAAAGATGTATCTGGCTTCAATGATTACATATCCTGGATCCCTTGGCCTTTAAGGGAGAAGCCAGTACTGATGAAACAGCATTGGAGACCTGTGGTGTGTGTATGAAGAAAATACAGCAGCTGCTTTTGCTGAGAAAGAACAACCAAAATAATGCTTGAATTTCCATATACGTTGCATATTCTTGTTACCATTGTCTTATACTTTTTTACTAATGAAACTTGCAGGTCGAAAAGGAGCACCCTGACATTGCTGCTGACACTCTGATGACGGAAGCTAATTTATCTGACATGGTCAAGGATGCATCTCAAGGAGAAGCCGAACATGAGAAAGTGGAAGATGTTAGTGGCATTGTGGAGAATGTAATTGATGACATGGACACAGATGTCAAGGCCTCTGAAAGCGTCATGGATACTTCCCTGGGGGAAAGTGAACATGAGAAACAAGAGCTCAGCAGGAGCGATGCATTGGGTGGGATTGAGAAGGTTACCAGTGACGAGGAAAAATCAACAGTTGAAACAACTTCGGGTGGGATTAAGAAGGTAACCAATAGTGAGGAAAAATCAATGGTGGAAGCAACAGTTCTTCCTGCCGTGCTGGTAATTCACACTTCTTGAGTTTCTCACTCCCTGACAAGTGGTTTTGTGTAATCGTATCTGGCTATCTGCTGTGCTTTATTTTGATCTTATTTTATTGTTATCTTCTATTGATGAACTATGCAGAAAGAACATGAAGGTGGAAACACTGACGGAAGCACACCGATAGAGACAGATGAGAAATCCCCTGAAAAGAGGCAGGATGCTCGCTTGGGAGAATCGGGATTGCTAGATGGTTCAGGTAGCATTGAGAAGGATGTGAATGTAGGAGAGCAATCAACGAAAGAACTTCCTGCTGCAAAGGTACCATTGACCTTACTCAGATTGTATTTTTTTTGTCTTACATGTGGGTGTGACGTCTTTGTTGCTTATATCCACCCTTGTCTAACTTCTAATGATCTCTGTAATCAATTTATGGACACTGTAGGAGGAAACAGATGTTTCTGGAACCATTGATAGTGCTATGCTGGTGGAGACGGAAGCCAAACCATTCAAGGAGGATAGTGATGACGTGCATGGCGTTGCTGAAACCGAGGAGAATACAGATGCACTTCCTCATGAGCAGGTAAAACACCGCCTGTTGTATATTCATCATAAAATTGCAAACAAATCCATGATATGCAGGTGTTCGCTTGTTGTATTTATAATTAGGCTGTTTTGATATGTTAAAGTTAGCTTTGTCCTTCAAGTTGTACAAATTTCCGGAAAGAAACTGAACGAGATTGGTATAAACGAAAACAAACACATATTTGGGTGGCCTGGAAGTTAATTTAAATAAATGGGCGGCCTCCCCATACATAATCCCTTTAATTTACATCTAACTCATACAGGATGAAAGAGGAAATCTGGAAACTGAGACCGAAAATCTAGACGTGGCAGAAGCTGGATCTGTGGAAATAGTGAATGTAGCCATGCAAGTAGAAACTGAAAGTGAGAACCTGAAAGAACAAGATGTTGATTCATTAGATGTGACTCGTGATGAGCCTCATGTCGGACAGGTCCGAACTTTAGTATATGCTGTTTCATCGCTCTAGAATGTAATATTCCTGATTTCTTCTCACTTTTACTTCAATTTGTGAATGTTGCAGGCTGAAGCGAACAGTCCTGAAAGGATCAACACAGAATCACAAAATAAAACGCATGCTGAATCCACCAATGAAGTAGAAAAACCCATTGAGGACAAAAGTCGGCATGCTGAAAAAGAACAGGAACCTCCTGTTGAGATTGAGGAGGCAACAAAAGAGCATCATGTTGCAGAAACACTGAATCAAGAAAAGGAAGGTTCTATTAGTGGTCAAAGTGAAGGGAGCAAGCAAGATATCTCAACAGATGCTGGGAAAATAGAAGTAACAAGTCACCCAATCGTGAAGGCTGATAATATCAATGCTGAAGTAAATGAAAATGATGTTCCACCAAGTGTTGAAGAGCAAGATCTTGTTGCTGAAGTATCGGGTGGGGGAGATGACAAAGATCCTATTGAGGTCGAAGGACAGGGTGAGAAACTGGAGACAACAGAGGTAATCGATTCAATAATGGAATGTGGAGATGGTGGTGTTGCTCCAGTTGCCGATGAAGTAGAGGTTACTAAAGGCCCCAGTGAGGAAGGGGATGTCATGCATTCTAGTGATGTCGAAGTACATAAAGATGAGATAACAGAAGTGACCGAAGCTAATGATTTGACTAAGGAATGTGGCATTGATGTTACTCTAATGGTTGAAGAACAAGAAATTCCTGCTAATAACTCTATGGAGGAAAGCAATGCTACTGCTTCTGAAACAGGGATGGGTAATTTGACTATGGAAGGACAAGCTGCAGACAAGTCCATAGAGGGAAGAGTTACCGAGCCTTCTGAAATAGTGGCCGAGGATTCAACTATGGAAGAACAAGTTGTTGAAAGGTCTATGGAGGAAATAGTAGCTGATCCTTCAGAAACAAAGGCCGAGGATTCGACTGTGGAAAATCAAGTAGCTGGTAAACAAGAACCAGAAGTTGACGCAGAAAGCTCTATGAAAGAAGACGAACCCAAGGCTTCTACTGAAACAGGGGCAGATGAGTCAAATATCCCAGAAAAAGTAGCTGGAAAGGAACCAGAACAAGAAATTTCCGTTGAAACTTCTATGGAGGAAGTAGACGCCGAACCTTCTAAAACAGGGGTCGATGATTTGACAGTCCAAGAAGTAGTGGCGGACAAGGAACAAGACCAAGAAGTTTCTGCGGAAATCTCTATGGAGGAAGGAGACGCCAAGACTTCTAAACCTGAATCCGATGATCTAACCATCAAAGAACAGGCAGCCGGAAACATTCAAAAAGACCAAGAAGTTGCTGCTGAAAGTTCTGTGGAGGAAAGAGAAGCGGAACCCACTAAAACATTAGCTGATGATTCTACAAACAAAGAAGCAGTGAGCGAGAAACAGGAACTAGAAGTTGCTGCAGAATGCTCTGAGGAAAAAGAAGCCGAGCCTTCTGAAGCAGGGGTCAATGTAACAACAATGGAAGACCAAACAGCCAGTGAAGAACTGCACCAGGAAGTAGTGGCAACAGTGACCAATGATTCCACAAGTATTGAAGTTGGTGAAAAGAAACAAGAACAAGATGTTGCAGAAACCTCCAACGAGGACAGAGAACCCGCATCTTCTAAAGCAGAGATTGATGTTGATGATTCACCAGCCAAAGGACAAGTAGCTGGCAAGGATCAAGATATTGGTGCAGAAATTTCTAGTGAAGGAAAAGATGGCTCATCTTCCGGCAATGATCGGCCAAGTTATTTAATCTAACAAATGAGGTCGAACAAACAGAAATCTTTAGCTGTAATTATGGTTTAGCTTTTTGCATGTGCAATGCCACTTAAACATTAAAACTGCTCCATGTGCTTAAACTATTCTATTCGGTAGATATCAAGGCTTAGTATTTATATATGTTAGCTTTTTACAGAGCTCAACTAATGACAATGTCTCCTAAACCATTGTACTATCATGTTGGCGTCTCTTAATTGCATCTTGCATCTAAAATAGGGTAGCTGCTGTATTTTCACACGTGTGTTAAACAAGAGACATCAAGTTATCAGTCGTGCAAATGTACGTATTGCGCATGAATGGAAGGTAATGGTTAACTAAAAGTCAGTTTTACTCTTGGTCAATGTGATTGCAAGTTTACAGGTGATTGAAGTTCATGCTGTTTCTAGCCAACTTGGGTAAATCATAATGCGTATGTAACACATAGAACACCAATAATTATGATTCCAATTAACATCATAAACAATTTCTTCTTCCTCCCATACAGCCAAGTTAATAACTGTTGCAAATGTAAGACAATCGCAAACATTTTGGTGATTGAAATTAATGTTAAGGAATGAAAACCAATCTTTTTTTTTTTGGCAACAAGTTTAGGATGTTAACAAGCTTAGGATGTTTATGGCATCATATTTGGAGTTTCATGCCTCAAATTGTCATTTTGGTGTAGCTAAGCTGACGGCTACACTACTATTAAGAGCATCCATTATGGTGTTTAAAGAATAGGTCTAAAAATTTATGGAGAGGTCCAAGATTTTGTGTACCATAGTGAGGAACCATTTCATGTCTAGGTGACATGAAAAGGTCTAGGATTTTGGAGAGGTCCAAGAAGTGTTTATTATCATTTATGTTGGAACAATTTATAAATTTAAAAGTTTTAACCATAGTGGGAATAGGTTCATAATATGAAAAGGTTTAAGAATTAATGACAATGTAAGAGGTGGCAATTTTATAAACCTTTTAAAAGGTCCATCATAGTGGATGCCCTAATTTACACTCTTTTCTTAATTTTAAGAGTTAATTACATATCCCAGAGCACTAATTCCATATTTAACTTCAATGCACTCAGAGCTTCCACGCAAAAGCGTAATTTACAAGTGACGATTTTTGGTCGCTTAAGACTAACAGCTAAAATGATACTACTAATCAACATAAACACAGAGAAGTGTTTTTGCACCATAAGATTAGTCCATTCGTTAGACAATAAAAAATCAAAACATTAAGCTAACGCTCGGAAAAATCATCTCGTGGATGTTGCACAATCTATACATTACGAGACTTTATGGTCAAATTTTCACTAAACATCATTTATTTAACTTTATACTCCAAAACATTTCACCAACATATTCTATCAGCATATATAGACAATGACTTGATGAGATATTTGTTGGAATTTTAATATTCCCTCCGTCCCACATTAAGTGTCCATAATGGAATCTTGGCATGTCCCAAATTAAGTGTCCAGGGAATATTTCAACCAATGAGAAGAGACTTTAGTTGGTAATAGTGATATTTGATTGGTGGAGAGTGCAGTTAGTGGAATTTCCTAAAACTTTGTGCATTTGAAAAATGGACACTTAATATGGGACGGAGGGAGTACATGACAATTATAATTAAAGGGGTGTACTATAGGAACGGGGTCTACCCAACCCCTATTACTGCTGCTACTTTTTCTTCTGCTGCTTTTGCCTGCTACTTCTACCCCACGCGCCTCTCTCTCTCTCTTTTTATTTTCTACTGCTACTTTTTTTTTTTTTTTTTTTTTTTTTTTTTTTTTTTTTTTTTTGTGGTACTAAAGCATTTAATTCCCATGGGTTAGAAAAAGTAAATATTTACTTTTGCATTTAATTTTTGTCATGTACCTCTTTAATTTTGTCATGTACCTCTTTTTTTTACGGGACGTTAAAAAAAAGTTATATTACAAATCGACAAAAAATTAATTTTGAAAAAAAAAGTATTACAAATCGACAAAAAGAAAAATTATTTCGAAAAAAATAATTTTTTCTAAAGAAATTAATTTCGAAAAAGAAAATTAATTTCAAAAAAAAAATTTAATTTCGAAAAAAAAAATTAATTTCGAAAAAAAAATAATTTTTCTAAAAAATTTAGATTTCGAAAAAAAGGTAATTTCGAAAAAAATTAATTTCGAGGTACATGACAAAAATTAAATGCAAAAGTAAATATTTACTTTTTCTAACCCATAAGAATTAAATGCTTTGGTACCACAAAACAAAGGAAAAAAAAAAAAAAAGTAGCAGTAGACAAAAGAAAGTAGTAGTAGACAAAAAATTAGCATTTACAAAACATTATACATATACAATAAATTATTATACATTTCTATTTAAAAACAAAATAATAATAATAATTTTTTCTAAAGAAATTAATTTCGAAAAAAAAAATTCCGAAAAAAAAATTTTCTAAAAAAATTAATTTCGAAAAAAAAATAATTTTTCTAAAAAATTTAGATTTCGAAAAAAAATTAATTTCGAAAAAAAATTTAATTTCGAAAAAAAAATTAATTTAAAAAAAATTTTAATTTCGCATTTGATGCATTCAGGGTATACGTATTACCCCAGGGTAAATGAGCATAACGAGCTTGAGGAGCTGTTGATGACAAGAATAAAGACGCTGGAGATGGAGTTAGAATTGGCAAGGAATCCTGAGGATCACGCTTGTCAGTCGGGTGCAAGGCTCCATGATCTTTTAAATGAAATGAATAATCTTCATATGTCGTAGATGTTGTTGTTTTTAAATAATGTGTTGACGTTGTCGTTCAATTTAATAATAACAGTTGTTGTTGTAGTTATTTAATGTAGCAATATTTAACGTGCTATTATACAAAAAAATAATTATACAAAACATTATACATATACAAAACATTATTAAACACAAATATACAAAACATTATACATATACAATACATTATTATATATTTCTATTTAAAAAAAAAAAAAAAAAAAAAGAAAAAAAAAAGAAAAGGAAAACGACAAAAACTGACAAACAAGTACAACAAGTACAAATAGCCAAAATAGCCACCGTTCATATAAAAATATAGGGCCCGTCGATATAACCTAACCCTATATGACAAGAATAAAGACGCTAGAGATGGAGTTAGAATTGGCAAGGAATCCTGAGGATCACGCTTGTCAGTCGGGTGCAAGGCTCCATGATCTTTTAAATGAAATGAATAATCTTCATATGTCGTAGATGATGTCGTTTTTAAATAATGTGTTAACGTTGTTGTTTAATTGAATGATAACATTTGTTGTTATAGTCGTTTAATGTGGTAACAAATAAACACAACAAAAAACATTACACAAACAAATATTACACAAACAAAATAAAAACAAAAAAAATACATATACATTAAACTATACAAAAAAGAAAAAGAAAAAAAAAAAGAAAAAAAAAACAAAAAAAGACAACAAGTACACCTAGCCAAATAGCCCCCATCTTTATAACCAAATAGCCACCGTCTTTATAACTCCCCCCTAATTAAATAAACATAAACATCAAGTATACATGCTGAAGCGTATAGGATCATATAATATGTAAACTAATTAACCAAACATAAATAGTATGCGTACCTTATAATTCTAGCCAAACAAGAATCAATCTTCAATTGAATCACCAAGAACCCTAATTAGGGTTTATAATTGGATTAAAGAATTACCCCTTACAGTTTTGTAATTCAATTCAAGATTCAATCAATAATGTGATTGAATCACGTTCTTGTACACACGTACTAAAACAAGTTAAAGTAATGCTAGTTTTAGAACACAAGATTCGAACCAAACACTTTGTTTAAAGCAAAAATCGATCGACCCTTTGTCAAGGGTGTTTTTCGATCGGTCACAAGCAACAAGAGGAGAGAAAACAAGTTTTAGGGTTATGTGTGTGTGCACAAGAGATACAAGCATTGAACCCCTAGCCTTGTTTATATAATGTGTGAAACTTGGAGCTCAAGTTAGACAAGGAATAGGAAACCTATCCCTTGTATGATCGGCCATAAGCCAAAAAAAGGCTTCCGGATCTTTCTTGACATACCAACTATTCACACACAATACTTTCCTTATATTCGTCTAACGGTCGTTACTCATTATCCATTAAATACTAACGGTCGTTATATGTTTTGTGTAATTAATAATTAATATAGCATTTTATATTTAATTATTAAACTTTAACTCTCATACGTAAAGTGTGCAATCCCGTGATCTCGAGTTCGAACCTAACATACGACTACTAAAATAATGTACATAAAACTAACAGCTCCCACTTGGACATATTTTAATAGTGTAATCACATCGGTTAGCGTCTAGCAACACTTCGATGCCTCTAGTACAACTCGAGTAAGGTCTTCTGGAAAAATCTTTTAATGATTCATCATTATTATTATCCTTTTGTTACTAATACTACGTTAAATAAAGATATGGATCTAAGTCATTCTTTATTCAACTATTATGTTTCTCGTTGTTTGTGATTGAGCAAGATTACCAAATCTTTTGAACATATTCAAGGGAGATCTTGGGCGTGGCCACGCAAACATCTTGTCAACCCTACGAGGGGCCTAGCAGTATTAAACTTCAAAATAAATTTGAAGGAACAAATTCTATCTTAACTACAAGTATAACCCATGAATTTTGTAACAATTCCGAAAATAATCCTTATGACTACCAGTTACGTGTAGCATTAAATTGTTCCACATAATGCACTACATTCATAACAGTTATCTGGTATCTCAAGTCTGAGGATAACTATTCATGATTTACTTAATAACAAGATCCATAAAGTAACATCATGTAGTTTGGGATAAGTCATATATTCAATTCATTGAATATCATGTGAATTTGGTATGTCAACGCATTAATATACTTTCAAGTATACTATACCAAAACTCAGATTTGTCTTAATTTAATGATATTCTCATATCATTAATTGACAACGGACAATTTAGAATAACTAAATTATTCATGAATTAAACATCCAAATATAGGACACAATTTATTATTAATGAAAATAAACGTACCAAGTACTTAAATTCATTACAAATAATAAACATTTAACATCCTTTATCCAAATACTAAATAGATCAATACATGAAAATTCTAGTTGATGAATTATGTCTCAAGCTATGACAATCATACTTGTTGACAAGACATAAATCAACCAACTTTGATCTATCAGAATTTTAAGAATACTTATTTCAAGAATTCAATTGGTGAAGTTCTTGTATGTGTACATTCAAATAATTTGATATTGCCACATAATATTTCATAAAGTGTGTGGCAACCTCAATCACCAATTTATGATTATCAAACTTTCAAACATTTTTAAAGTTTAAAGTATTCTTATTCTTTTAATGTATAATGCAACTATGCTCTTAGTGAGCACAACTAATTCACATGGCCAAGGATGAAATCCTACCATGACTAGTATTGAGTGTCATCTCAATTAAACCAGCATCATTGTCAACAAACAACAATATGCTCTTTAAAATTTCGTAAACTTTAATATCTACTGTGTAATGTTTGATGCCTTCCAAACTTTCAAGTTTGTTGGCTATGACAATTTGCACAACAATTGACAAATTGTTCATCTATAGAATCTGGAAGCTGTTACAGGCTGAGGATGTAATTCTATATCCAAACATATTCTATTAGAATAAACATTACACTAGTTATCAAATAACTTTCAATTAGATATCAACATTGTCATAACATCTTATAACAATTCGTTTATGTAACATGATGTTCATGAAAAATCTTCGAGTTATACTTAGATTTCATTCATGTTCTATCTTATTTAAAAGATATGTATCCATTTAGACATTCTAAATGATATATCATGTTCTATTAGATTTATTTACCGCATATGTTTATAACAATAAACACACATTCCAAGGTTATATGTTTTATTTCCTAAATCTTTCAAGTAAAGTTTCATTCCAAACTAAGACTTGACATTTAACTTATATAGAATGTTACTTCTTATATGTTATGCAACATATATGATTTAAGAAAATAAACATAATACTCCCACTAGCTTTCAGGAATACTTAGAAGTTATCTTATTTTAAATTATAAATCAAAACTTGGATTTTATATTTAAACATAAGACTCATCTCCTAGATGCATGCATTTATCCATACTTGAATTCTTGCATTTTGTATACTTTCAAAGATTATATGAATTCATAAAACTCTTAATTACTTACCGTCCACGCTTAAGTAATTATACAAGAAAGAGTTTTATAATCCATTGTCAAATTTCATATTCATGAAAATAAGTATGACAATTACCATCTTTGTATATTTAATGTGCTTAGAAAAAAAATATTCAATCATAGTTAATTGCTTAAGTATGATTAATAATCTTGTCATAAGACATGCATTAAAATATGTGTACAATATTGTCCATATGATTTCTACACAAAGATTTAAACCACTAAGGTTACCTTATCTTTGAAGAAACTCATCTTCATTCTCTAGTCTAACTATTAAGAATTAAGGTAAACCAATTTTCCAAAAATTGATTATCTTTATGGACAACATCTTTAACATTCATAGTATGAGTAATTTACCCAATTCAATATTTGATAATGCAAAAGAAGGCTTCCGGATCTTTCTTGACTTACCAATTATTCACATACAATACTTTCCTTATATTCGTCTAACGGTCGTTACTCATTATCCGTTAAATACTAACGGTCGTTATATGTTTTGTGTAATTAATAATTAATTAAACATTTATATTTAATTATTAAACTTTAACTCTCATACGTAAAGTGTGCAATCCCGTGATCTCGAGTCCGATCCTAACATACGACTACTAAAATAATGTCCATAAAACTAATAATATTTGGCCAGGTTAACTTGTAGGCATAGCTGTTTAAGGTTACTCGTAGTGGGCAAAAAAAAGTCGGTCACTTGCAAGGGTCGTGATAACGCTCAAATTGTATATGTTTTTAGGAGCGTTATCGTGGATTTTATGCAGATATTTTGATCACTTTTATGAACTTATGGTACTTAATGAAGTATAATTTCTATTTTAGGTTCATGGAAGCTCACGACAAAGAAAACAAAGAAAAAGACGAAGAAATGATCAATAAACGAAGATTTATGCATATACGAAGAATTCCCGACAAAAATGAGTCTCGTGGAATATATTCGAGAAGATAAATTCATGAAGTTGTTACTCCAAATACTCAAGAATAAAGCACAAGAGGGAAAACGAGAAAAGAAATGAAGAAAAGAAGCTAAAACGAAGAAATAATGGAAGACTCGTTGTTCCCGACACACCTCCACCATTTTGGCCATAACTTGAGCATACGAACTCGGATTTAGTTGATTCAAGCGGCCATGAAAAGCTAAGAGAAAGATCTATAATTTTTTAGTGGCCAGCTTACTCCAACCGATCGGATGGAGCCCCAACCGATCGGATGGAGGCCTCGTTATTTCTTTCATTACTAAGCCTCAAACCAATTCTAGATCCTTCCCAAGCCAATTCTAGTCCATTCCAAACTACTTGGTCACCAAGTTGAGCATTTATCACCCTAGGCTTTGAGAGTAGTATAAATAGAACCATTTGTGAAGTGTAATACATGCTATCAATATCCAATAATCTCACAACTCATGTAAACTCTAAGAATATCTCTCTTAACTGCCCCTCAACCTTTTCTAGAGGCGTTGGGGGGTTGGCTTGGTAATTGGCTATGGAACAATGGAAGATTCATCTTATGAACTTTGGTATATTCTCTTTTAAAGTTTTAATAATATTCATGTTTGGTTTCTTTGATTGTGTTGATGATGTGATTCTTGATATGTGCTTTGTCTTATGAATGATGTCTTAATACTTGTTTGGTTCATATGATAACTTGTGATAAAATGATGTTTGGGAATAATTAGTGTTTGTTTGATAACATCATATTTGGTTAAATTGAATCTTGTTATTGTTTATTGTTTTGATTAATCATTGTTGGGTATACAAGGATTCTCAATAGTGGTTGATTTCAAATCATTAGTCGACGAATGTTTTGGTCTTGTACTTTGTGACGATTGTATGAGAAACTTAATAAACATAACAAGTGAAAGTTTAACTTAGATTAAGGGTCGAAAGGCATCTTTTGAATATGTGTTCTAATCAAGTAAATGGAACTTCAAGAATTAATAACATTAAAGTCTACGGTTCGAAAGGATTCTTTCTTGTTATAGGCATAAGACTCATGACATGACCATTTGATTGAGGCTTATACACATTTGATTTATAAAACACTAAATTATTATTGGTTCTAAGAGGTCGTAAGGATTACCTTTGATAATATGTTTTCCAAACTAACCATCCTAAAACTAGTAAAGGCTTACACCAAGTTCTTACTAATTTATTATAAGGCTTACACCAAGTTCTTACTAACTTATTATTATTGCCAAACATGTATGTTCTTTGTGTGGTTGTTCTTATATTGCTTTTCTTGTTGGTTTGATCCGTGACAATCATAACCATCAACTTGTTACTTGCTTAAACAAACAAACGACACTTGAGTGCAACCAAGTCTCTTGGGACGACCTTGACTTACCAACCCCTATACTACATATGACTAGGGTATACTTGCCCGAATGTGTTCCTAGTTAATCGGTAATTCTTGTTTATAAATTTAAAACCTCGTGCGAACGCATCAAGTTTTTGGCGCCGTTGCCGGGGATTTGGTTTTTGTTCTTAGGTGTTTGTTTGTTTGTTTGATATATTGATTGATTGCTTGTTTGCTAATTCGTTCGAATTGCTCTTGCTCTTGCTCATGAATGATTGTCTCTTTGCTCTTGTTTTATTGCTCTTGATTGCTTTCTTGTTGCTCATAATGTTTGCTTGAATGCTTGTCTTTCATTTTCTCAAAATCTCTCATTTTATCTAAATTTTTTTTCATTTCTCATAATTGTTTAAACGAAATCCCAACATCATTAAAATTTCATTTCATGTGATTTAAAAATACTCATTTAAATGTTTGCTTCATAAGTTTGCTCGAAAGTGTTTGCGAAAAAAAAAAAAAAAAAAAAAAAAAACCCACCAAAAATGACCAGAATCATCTAGCCGATCGGATGGCAACTCCAACCGTTCGGCTGGACCACCCAAACCATCTCAACCGATCGGTCACCACCCGTAACCGATTCGGTTGGAGGCTTCTGTCCCAATTTTTTTTTTAGTTTTTGTTCTTCTTGTTTCGTGAGTTTATATTCTATATGTTCTGTGATCTCTTGCATGTTTTTGTGTTTCTTTTTGTTCGTGTTTTTCTGTCTAGATTAGTCTCGTATTAATTTGGAATAAGACTATCTTGTTTTAGATTGTTTTGTTTTGATTTGTGCTACGTGACTAATTGTGTTTGCTTGCGTCTATGTGCTTGTCATTTTCTGTGATTTTGATCTTATTTGTTCACGTTTATTTTTGTTTTAAGTGTCGTTTTATGTTCTTGGTGCTCTTCTAGTATATATGTGTTTATGTGTTTTACTTGTGTTTATTTTTTTGTTCGTTACGTAATGCATTCCTGTTTTATTTTATCAATAAAAAGTTTTAAGTAAAACTTGTTTTCTCTTTAAAAAAAAAAAAAAAAAAAAAAAAAAAAAAAAAAACCGAGCCGT
This sequence comes from Artemisia tridentata subsp. tridentata, assembly GCA_021014915.2. Taxonomy (NCBI): domain Eukaryota; kingdom Viridiplantae; phylum Streptophyta; class Magnoliopsida; order Asterales; family Asteraceae; genus Artemisia; species Artemisia tridentata. The sequence goes on from CP139509.1 coordinate 178,663,874, forward strand.
CCATCCGATCGGATAGCAGGTGTACCGATCGGTTGGGAGTCTCGAAAAAAGTTGGATCAGATGAACCGATCGGTTGGATGATAAACCGATCGGATGGTCAGCTCGGAAATTTTTTTATTTAGGAAACCGATCGGTTGGATACCCTGACCGATCGGATGGACCAATCGGTAAAAAAAAATGTTATTTTCATTTTTTGTATTTTGTTCTTGTGTATTTGTGTTTAGATCGAATAAGTTTAAATGTCTTTTGGTTTTTGCAAGAGTATCATTTCCTTTATTCTACTTAAATTTGGTTTTTGCATTTTAAATTTTGTTAATTTAGTACGTTGTGAATAAATAAGTACTTGTTTTTAAAAATGTTTTGAACTTTTGTGCACTTGTTTAGATGATGTGTATTGCTTAATGATTTGCGTATGATTGTGATAATATGTTTTAATTCAATTTCAAGTTAATTCTAAGATCCAATTGTGCTTAAGTTTCATAGTGACATTTGTTAATCAAGTTTGACTAGTTGGTGATAATAAAGGTCGAAAGGTTTGTTGTTATTCAACTAGTTATAATCATTTGTCTATGAATGATTGTTTTTACCCATTATTTTTGGTTTAACAAAGAAACTTAATTGTGGTTGTAATAAGAATGCTTTTGTCTATCAAATTGGATTGATTGAAAACTCCCTCAAGGGTCGAAAGATTAGTTGTTTGCAATCAATTGTGACATTTTGTCTATGATCGGTTACCTTTTGTATTGACCATTTCCTAAGCGTATTTGATAAAAAAAAAGATTATTTTTGTGTTTAAGTTTGTTAATCCAAACTTATAAACCTTGAATTGATCTTGAATTGATTGGTTAAACTTAGGGTGTGCCTGGTACGTAGTGGGCAAAGGGTAAGGGAAAGGGAATGCAAAGGAATGGGTGATGGTGTGTAATCAATACCTTACCCCCAATTTACTCTATAATGGTCCATTACCCATTACTGGGTAATCATTATATTCCTGAGCTTGAACCAAGCATGATTAATCATTATGTTTGGCATTACTTACCCCCTTATCCCCCCTACCAAGCACCCCCTTAATGTTTGTTTTTATGAACAAAAATCTTAACGAAGGTTTAACTTGTAAAAACAATAGATTAGTTCACCCAACTAATTATCATAACCAACATGTTAACAAAGTTATCACAATCATGCTTATCTAGAGTAGTAAACTAGTCTAAGCAAGTGTAGTTTCAAAAATGTTTTGAACTTTGTGGGTATGTTCACTGGAAACTCTCACGAGACTTCACTCGTCCACTCGGGCCACCGAGGGGTTTAAAAGGCTTGTTGCATACGCTAAATGCAACCGTGATGCTTACAAAAGTGAGTTTTAGAATTTTACGCGTTTTTTGTAGTTTAGTTTATTTTTGCAGATTTAATAAGCTCTTGGAGATTGGATTATTGGTGATATTATACTTGGTATGGAGATGTTTTCTTGAATGAGAAATTGATTGATCTCATAAGCTTATGCTAGCATTTGCTTAGCACCTTATCATATGAAGTTCGATCGCGATTTCTTGGCCCGGGAAGTTTCGTTTCTCTTGGACTATTTATTTATTTATTTTCCCAATTTTACATGCTTTGAAGTTAATTTTCATTACATTTTGGACAATGCTTAACTTAAGTGTGGGGGGAAGTAAATAGAAAAAACGAAACTACTTTTCAAATTTATAATTTTTGGGGTCAATTTAAAATTTTGTATACTTGTTTGCCTTTGTAATCTAATTGTTTTCACGCTTTTAGGATAATATATTAGAATAACTGGATCAATCCACTGGTGAAATCTGTAATTTTGAAAAAAAATTGAGATGTGTCCCGATTAATATTGCAATCCATTCTGGGATCGATAACATTTGCTAGCACATATTATATCCCTTTCCACTAAAATTGTGAGGATTTGAGCCTGTTTCGTATATATTATACATCTTTTATGCTTGGATCTTTTGCTATGAGTGTGCCGGTGATTTTATTTATTCTAGAACTTGTACTTGTAAATCATTACCAGACCGCAGTAAGATCACATTCGTGTGATAAAGAGGCATCCTTAGGAATAACACCAAATGGCCTTCCATTTACATCAAATGATATATTAGCTAACCACATCGGTTAGTTAACCACCCACATGGACCCATTTGTTAGCGTTTATTTTTAGCGCTAGATACCCCTAGTTAAACCCTCCGAGCTATCATTTTCATTTTTGGTTACATCCATTAAATATATATATATATATATATATATATATATATATATATATATATATATATATATATATATATATATATAATATATATATTATATATATATATATATATATATATATATATATATTTTACACTTTAAACTTTAACCTTACCCTTAATCAAAGTCTAAATGGTGGGTTGCTAGTTGCTTGGTATGTTGGATTGTTTTTTATGATTATTAGTTAGCCACACTTTGTCATTCGTGTGTGCCATTCCGACGAAGATGGAGAGGGCCCGCTTCATATTTTGTATTTTTATGGTGTATGCTTATGCGAAGTATGGGGGAGATGTTATGTATGAAAGGAGAGTGAATGAAAAAAAAATATGAAAATAAGTCATCGCAACTATAAGGTGACAATTATAGCCAATGTGCTATATGTGAAGATGAAGAAAGAAAGTTATGTGATATGTTGTTAGCCAATGAGCTAAATATGAGGAATATTATTATGGCGAATCGATGTATCGATATGAGAAAGTTCAAATAAGAGGAAGTTGTTAACTATAATCATTTACGGGTTTGCGGTTTGTTCGGTAACTAGCAACAATGGGACTTAGACTTGACTTTATTTATTTTTATTTTTTTAAAACCAATTTCATAAATACTCCCATGCCTTATCCCTACCCTTACTAAATTACTTTATTCGTTGTTAGCTTTCGAGCATCCGGATATAGTGATGGCTTTGTGAAAATATGTAGTGCATGGATATTGTAGTGACCATCCGGTTTTTGAATAGTTGAAAAACGCGTCAGCGTTCTAGTGCGTATTTAGGCGACCATCCGTTATGCAAATAACGTTGCCAGCGAACCAAGGTACAATCTAGTGACCATCCGTTGCTTAGCTAGTCAAGAATTCGTTGCTAGCGATCTATTATATTCTTGTATGAAATATTTGCACATTAGCCAGGTACCCTTAACCTTAAACCCGAATAAAAGACCTCTTTAGATGTTTACACTTGGCACTTACGCCACGTCGGTGAAGTTTTGTTTCTTGTACAAGCCTATGGTAATAAACGGATCATGACTGAGCAATGAGTGTGATTTCTCTTATATATACTCCACTACCTAAATAAATGAGTGATTGCGTGAATTATACTTGTTTCTTTTTCGTGAGGTGTTTAGAAATGTTACTCAAGTAAAAAAATCTATGGGTATTGTCATAAATCTCGGTTTTCACCATAACGCTTAAAAATGATGAATCATATCTTGTACTTGTACTTGGTAGATTTGCATCATAATTTTTATAATCATTTTTCATGAACCATGTGGGATCTATTTTTCTTAATAATTGCTTGAGGGCAAGCAAACCCTTAAGTGTGGGGGAGTTTGCGCTAATTGCGCTCATTTTCTCATTTTCTCTTTCATGTTGAAAAAAAAAATGATCTGTCCAACCGATCGGATGGAGATGCAAACCGATCGGATGGATGCGTCGGTAATTTTTTTTAAAAAAATTTCTTTTCGTTTTTGTCATTTAGGTATGAGTTTCGATTTTTCTTTTTCTAGATTTGCTTGAGGGCAAGCAAAGTTCAAGTGTGGGGGAATATGATAACGCTCAAATTGTACATGTTTTTAGGAGCGTTATCGTGGATTTTATGCAGATATTTTGATCACTTTTATGAACTTATGGTACTTAATGAAGTATAATTTCTATTTTAGGTTCATGGAAGCTCACGACAAAGAAAACCAAGAAAAAGACGAAGAAATGATCAATAAACGAAGATTTATGCATATACGAAGAATTCCCGACAAAAGCGAGTCTCGTGGAATATATTCGAGAAGATAAATTCATGAAGTTGTTACTCCAAAGACTCAAGAATAAAGCACAAGAGGAAAAACGAGAAAAGAAATGAAGAAAAGAAGCTAAAACGAAGAAATAATGGAAGACTCGTTGTTCCCGACACACCTCCACCATTTTGGCCATAACTTGAGCATACGAACTCGGATTTAGTTGATTCAAGCGGCCATGGAAAGCTAAGAGAAAGATCTACAATTTTCAAGTGGCCAACTTACTCCAACCGATCGGATGGAGGCCTCGTTATTTCTTTCATCACTAAGCCTCAAACCAATTCTAGATCCTTCCCAAGCCAATTCTAGTCCATTCCAAACTACTTGGTCATCAAGTTGAGCATTTATCACCCTAGGCTTTGAGAGTAGTATAAATAGAACCATTTGTGAAGTGTAATACATGCTATCAATATCTAATAATCTCACAACTCATGTAAACTCTAAGAATATATCTCTTAACCTCCCCTCAACCTTTTCTAGAGGCGTTGGGAGGTTGGCTTGGTAATTGGCTATGGAACAATGGAAGATTCATCTTATGAACTTTGGTATATTCTCTTTTAAAGTTTTAATAATATTCATGTTTGGTTTCTTTGATTGTGTTGATGATGTGATTCTTGATATGTGCTTTGTCTTATGAATGATGTCTTAATACTTGTTTGGTTCATATGATAACTTGTGATAAAAGGATGTTTGGGAATAATTAGTGTTTGTTTGATAACATCATATTTGGTTAAATTGAATCTTGTTATTGTTTATTGTTTTGATTAATCATTGTTGGGTATACAAGGATTCTTAATAGTGGTTGATTTTAAATCATTAGTCGACGAATGTTTTGGTCTTGTACTTTGTGACGATTGTATGAGAAACTTAATAAACATAACAAGTGAAAGTTTAATTTTGATTAAGGGTCGAAAGGCATCTTTTGAATATGTGTTCTAATCAAGTAAATGGAACTTCAAGAATTAATAACATTAAAGTCTACGGTTCGAAAGGATTCTTTCTTGTTATAGGCATAAGACTCATGACATGACCATTTGATTGAGGCTTATACACATTTGATTTATAAAACACTAAATTATTATTGGTTCTAAGAGGTCGTAAGGATTACCTTTGATAATATGTTTTCCAAACTAACCATCCTAAAACTAGTAAAGGCTTACACAAAGTTCTTACTAATTTATTATAAGGCTTACACCAAATTCTTACTAACTTATTATCATTGCCAAACATGTATGTTCTTTGTGTGGTTGTTCTTATATTGCTTTTCTTGTTGGTTTGATCCGTGACAATCATAACTATCAACTTGTTACTTGCTTAAACAAACAAACGACACTTGAGTGCAACCAAGTCTCTTGGGACGACCTTGACTTACCAACCCCTATACTACATATGACTAGGGTATACTTGCCCGAATGTGTTCCTAGTTAATCGGTAATTCTTGTTTATAAATTTAAAACCTCGTGCGAACGCATCAGGTCGACCGATATTTAAATCGGTCGAGCCCAATGTGGCCAATATATATATATATATATATATATCGGTCGTTGGAGAGGAAAATGCAATATGGGTCAAATTTTCGACCGATTAAATTGCACACACAAAGTTTAAAAAAATGTATCTGTTTCATATTAAAAAAAAAAAAAAAAAAAAAAAAAAAAAAAAAAAAAAAAAAACTTTACCACTTTACAACCTTATAAATACCAACCTCAAACACACTTCTTATACACACAACTCATACACACAACTCACACACAGATTCTCAACAATGTCTCGCAAAGACTTCTCACAACAATTCACCAGTCACCACGACTTCTCACAACAATTCCCCAGTCTACACGACTTCTCACAACAAATCCCCAGCTCCAACCCAACGGAAAATGAAGTTTATAACACTCCACCGGAAGATATCTTTCCGGTATTCCAACCGTAAAATGAACCGATTAACACTCCACCGGTGGACCACCAAAATAATCCGTTTAATTTTAGTGAGGAATATCTCCGAGATCTTGAGCAGGATGAGGCAATACTGAGAGAGATACAACAAAACGAAGCACGTGAGGAAGCTACTCGTAGGGAGCAGGAAGAAAGGGATGCACAAGAGCGTAGCGACGACTTGTTTAACACTTTGGAACGAGAGTACGAAAAGAGCAGGTTTGCGAACTGGTCTCATTACGACGATGCTTATCACTCAGACAACTCTGAAACTTGGGATCACTTGGATTAACTTTACGTGTTTTAATCTATGTGTTTTATTTTCTGTGTCGTAGTTTGTTAATCTGTAATTCGTGTTTTCAATTTAATATTTAATTTATGTAATGTTTTTATTTTTAATAAATTTTAAATTTGTTGTTTAAAATATTTGAATTAAAAAAAAAAAAAAAAAAAAAAAAAAAAAAAAACCCTCAGTCATCGACTGTGGCAACTTGGTCGTATCTGGTCATCGGAGAGAGAAAGCTGATGTGGCAAGGTGATGACCCGGTCACGACTGTGCATAGCCTAAAAGGTGACATTTTTTACTAAATTAAACACAAAACAGAAATGAAATATGATACTTTATTTCTTTCATTAAATAATTTGTTAAGAAATTGCAATGACAAAACCACAACATCGCAAAAAAATTGTACCCAACTCTTTATCTAACAGTTTAATCGTCATATACTCAAAAAATAACATTTCTTATCTAAAATTAAACTTTGACGACTCGTCAATCAAAATACGTTTAATAGCCGTTGAAGCCGACTACAAACGAGGAAATGAAGGTGAAACCAAACTCCCAGATGACGATTGGTTCACAGATTCGACGATAAGATTGGTAATGTCCTTTAGAGGCTTCCTATACTTGTTCATCTTTTTCTTCTTCAACGTTGTCTTCAAACCAAGCTTATAACCACTCGCTTTGTTGATAGATAAAAATGGAGGGATGTTCTCTTTATTATTAATATCGTGATTTTGGCGTAAAAAGATCATTGCGTTCATTTTTTTTTTTATGCTTGAAAAATGAAAGAATGGATTTACATTGAATTCGAGTCTGAGAGAGATATAAATATGTGAGGATGGTTTTTGGTTTGGAGGGATGATTTTCATTTGATGTTGAAATTTTGTCATTAAAGGAGGGAAATGTTTTTATTTATAGTTTTGGACAAAATTTGGATTATGGCGCCAATGACATGTACCTTTTAAAACATTTGAATGCATTTTTCATCCAATTTGGTAGTACGAATATAACTTTAGTTTTGAGACTTCTATTTATTGAATAGTATATAAATAGTCAGTTTTAGAGTATGTCCGTTTGTGGTTATTATTAGACTAAACGGAGTGATCGTGACCATGCATGTCACGCGTGACTACCAAGACACAAACAGATACTCACGCGCGACAAGGAAGAAAACTGCACAACTTTGGTGACCGGTTCATCATTGTTTTATCGAATAAAAGTGGGTCCCAATTTGCATGTTACCGTTTGAGTACATATAAAATTAAAAAAAAATTCCCACTACCCAATATTTTACTTCTAAATACCCAATAAATTCACAATTTTTAAACCCAACTTCAATATTTTTTATACTTTCAATACTTTACTTCTCATTTAAGCAACAAAATTGTCTCAAAGAAAACACTTCCCGAAACATCAATCGTTGACAAAGAACTACCCAAAACACTCCCACGACACACGAATGAACATTTGTTCTCGGAAATACTCCACCATCAAAACAACAAGTTAACTTGCAACCACAAGCACACTATCCTTACCCAAACCTACCATACCGAAACCCACTCCCACAACAAAACTTTACCCAATACTCACAACAAACGCGTTTAGCCAATTCTCCTCATAACCAACGCGTTCCCATTCGATAACCCCAACTACCCCTCACAAACCCATATGGGTGGTTCGTCGTCACAACCACCCATGTCTCCCATTTCTTTATTTTCATATGGGTGGTTCGTCGTCACATTTTCGGAAACTTTTTATGAAAACACCACTCGTGAGGACTCTCCCGTCGACGTCACAGCCCCGGCACCGGCCAAGGCTAAAAGATGCACAAAGAGGACGGCTCAAAACGAGGAAGCATCTCGGTGCCTTCCATGGACCAGTGAGGAAAAAAATTGCGTTGTACAAAGGATGGGTTGATGTATCCGAAAATAGCGCCATGGGTAACGCGAGGAAGGAGATGGGATTTTGGAATGACGTTATAAAATACATGGAGAGCAAAACAAAGGAATACGGTCGTCGAACGTACGATATGGTGAATGGGAAATGGAAGATGGTGCGCACGAACGTGGCTCGGTTTTGTGGAGTGTACAATAACCTCAAGCGTATGATGACGATGAGTGGAGCCGGAGACGAAAATTACTTCAATAAGGTAATGCTTAACTATGAAGCTGAATACGAAGTACAACTTACGCTTCGTCATTGTTGGGAGATTAAAAAAAAGTCCGAAATGGAATGATATTGACGTTCCAAACTTTGAAGAAAGGGTCCGAAAAGGAACAGTGTACAAGAGATACAAGTCATCTGGGGATGCTAGTATTAATCTGAATAATGATGCTAAAGACAATGAGGAAGATGACGTGCAGGAAGTTCAACGACCAATGGGCAGGGAAACAGCGAAAGCTTTGAAGAAGAAAGGGGTGGGATCGTCGGGAACGTCAGTAACTACGAACGACAAAGCAATTGGTAGGATGATGATCTCGGAGTTGGCACAACAGAATGAACGTGCCATGGAAATGAAGAAGAAAGAATGCTTAGAATTTTTGGAGATCAAAAAGAGGGAGGTGAAAATGCAGGAATATAAAGCAGGTCAAAAGGAATTAATGTTATATATGCAGCTATATGATCACTTGACTAGGAATGCACTCAAGTTCATGGAAGAGATAAGGGCGGATCTCTTTAGAGCTAAGCGTAGAGTTGCGGGATCTCTTTAGAGCTAAGCGTAGAGTAGCTGAATCTCTTTAGAGCTCGAAGAGGTTAATTATGGATTTTTGCTCCCATCAGCTAAATAAACACAAAAAATAAAATTTCTCAATAATTAAAGGTGCACGGTTTTGGCGATAATTAGTTTTTACTCCTTCTTTAGAGAATTCTTGCTTATGAAAGTTGGGTACACATCAAGGTACTGCCAGTGTTGCAGGGAAATAAACTACTGATTCCTGATAGTACGTGCTATTGTTTCGGTTGTCGAAAGACCGCAGGACTCGGGATTTGGCACAATATGTAATAATAAACCAAATAATAATAATCCAAAGCCATAAAAGTTTTCTGTTTCCTGACGGTTCGCTCCCGTTGACTCAGACTTCAAAAAGGCGGAGGAAAAATCTCCAAGGACAAAATAAGACTCCTAATTCCTGACGATTAGCTGCTGTTGTTTTGGTTGTTTAAAAGACCGAGGACTAATATGTGCTTAATAATGTTAATAATGTCAAATTTCGACTCTGGGGATATCCTAATAAAGCTTCTGTCTCTGGACTCGTAGATGAGTTGTTTCGGTCGAAATAAAAAGGATATCCCTTAAATCATGTTAAATTAGGACCTTGATGTGGACCTCATTTTTATGAGCAACGGTTTTCAAGGGAAGGATTTTAAACTAGTTAGCGTCTAAACTTGGTGCCTTTATCGGACTAAAAATCAATATAAATAAAAAGAAAAAAACTATTTTTTTTTTATAAAATCCTTAGAGGAAATAGGAATAAGGGAGCAAGAAGTAGTTGTGCGTACACAATTAGCATCTATGGGTAGTGTTGGCATCTAACTTGTATTTAACAATGATTTCTTTTTTAAGCTTGGTTTGAGGACTCGTGAAAAATCAAGGACAATGAATTTTATCCATGTAGATGCTTTTTCATGAAAAGTGCTTCTTACTCCGTGATCCTAAAAGTTATTTGTTAAATAATGAAAGACAACATCCCGTCATAAAAAAAAATAGTACAAAAAGATATTATATTTGATAAAATGGTCAAACGGGGCGTTTTTAGAGCTATTGATTTCTTAATCTCTTTTGAGGAACATTTTGCTACTTTTCAAAATTTTTAGTAAAAAGAGGTTTGAAATTTTTGGTTTTAAAAGCGTGATGTGATGACATTGCGTGAGGACACGGTAATACCTTAGTCTGGGGGATTTTGGTATGTGTTAAATCACATACCTTTTCTTTATCAAAAACGGACTTAAAAGACCAAAAACTGATCATAAATGCCAAATACATGCTTGTTTTTGTGTTTTTGCATGTGCATATAAAGGATATGAGAAAAGGGCAAAATGAGAGACAAAACGGACAAAAACGAGCACGGGATTGGAAAGAGCGTGAAAAGCCGAGGCCGGGGATGTGATTCTAAATTTTTTATCAGCTATAAACCCAAAATTACAAAACCAAATCCTCATGTTAAATCATTTACATCAAAAGTCTAAAATCATTTTCACCTCAAGTCCTTAAAAGTTTTGCAAAATTAATCCTTACTAACTTTTGTTAAAACCAAATTCTATTAAAGCATAAACCAAGTCGAGTCCACCCATTTATTAAACCAAGCCCAGTCCATAAGAAAAACCCGACAAGCCCAAACCCCTTTACTCGAATTTAAAAACCCCGGGCAAAAATAAACCCGGTCAACAAAAGGGGAAAGAAGCGGGAAAAAAAGTTTTACAAAAACACGTCTTTTCCCCCATTTTCCGCTTTCCCTTCTTTTCCCCGTTTTTTTCAAATTCTCTTCTAGATCTCTCTACATTACAAAGGAATAACATTCATCCCAAGGCTTGGATTTCGAAGTAGGTAACCGTCCCAAGGGGGGTTTTTTCATTGCTTTTTTTAACATAAATTTTGGAGGCCGGTTTTAAAAAACACCCTCAAGCCTGAAGGTCCGAAGATTCTATAAATGGAGGCCCTCACCCTTATCTTTTATTTTTTTTTTTAGTTTTTTTCTCTTTTTTGTACTTTTCCTTTATTTCTTTTAAAACAGCTTTTGTTTTTCCTTTTCATTTTAATTTTCCCTTAAATTTTAATTTTCTTTTTTTTTTTCTATTTCCTTTTTCTTTTTTTTTTTTTTCTTGGTTTTTTGGGTTTAAGTTTTTTTAATCTTTTTTTTTTTTTTTCCCCCTTTTTTCATTTCCGTCGTTTTTTTTTTTTCCCGTTGGATTATTTTTTTTTCTTATTTTCAATAAACCGATTTAAAAAATAACATTTTGGGGGGAATAAGCCAGATTTGGAGCCCAGGAAATTTCAGCTTGTTTTTCAAGTGGGGGTTTTTGATCCCCCGGGCTCTTTGAGCATATTTAGCCTTGGAGCAAAGGACCAAGTGAGTTATATTTTTTCTTTTTATTTTTAAACTGCTTATTTTTCATTTATGCTTATTTATTTCTTATTTGTTTTTTGTTTTTATCTTTTTATAGTTTTTTCTAACGTTTTTTTGGTTATTTCTAGTTTAAAAGTTAATTGCTCTTATAAGTGTTTTAATTGTCAAAAATAGCCAATAAGCTTTGCTTATTGGTAAGTGTTATTTTTAAAATTTTGTTAAAAAACCTTTTATACATTAAGGTTATCTGTTTTCAAAAAACATAAGTTTAAAAGCTTAAATTAGTTAAAATCGTTTTACTTTTTCAAGGGGTTTTTTGGGGACTAACAAAGTTTGTCGGGGAGGGGGAATTTTTTTCCCAAAGGGAGTTTTTATTTAAGCAAAAACCCCTTTTTAAAATTTTTTTTTAAAAATTTTTTTTTTTTTTTAAAACCCCAAATTTTTAAGAACTTAAAAAATTTCAACAAACCAAACCGGAAAAGCCCCCTTTTTTTTTTAAGGGAGGGAGCATAATTGTTTAAAAAGGGGACAAATTTCTGGGGGGGGGGGTGCCTTTTTTTTTGGCCCAAAAAAAAAAAGGGGGGGGGAAAAGTCCTTTTCGCAATTTTGCTTTTAAGCTAAAAATTGGGGGGGAATTGGTTTTTTTAAAAGCCATTTTTGGGGCGTGGGGTTTTTTTAATGGAGGAAAATTTAAAGGAAAAGAGAGAGGCTGACTTAAATTGTCTTAAAGAAGGTTTTTTCCACAAATTTTGCCCAAAAAGAAAGCTTTGTTTAGGAATTTTGATTTGCAATCTGTTTAGGGGGGGTTTGGAAAAATTTTGGAGAAAATGTTTAGGGGGTTTAAAAGGCAGGATTTTTCTTTTTTTTTGGGTGAGCTTTTTTGGGGCAAAAAAAGAGCTTTTAAGAGGGTTTTTTGCAAAAGGAGGGTTTTTGAAGATAGGAAAACCAAGATTTTTTCCCCGGGGTTTGGTTTTTTCTTATTTTCGAAAAAAAATTTTTTTTCAAAAGGCAAAGGGGTTTAAAAACCTTAAAAAAATTTTTTTTTAAAAAATGAAAAAAGGAAATTGGGAAAAGGGGGATGGGGGGTTGAAACCCCCCCTCCCCCCTCAGTTTAAAAAAAAAGGGGGTTTTTTTGATACGATCTTTAAAATTATTAACCAATTTTTCCTTTTTTTTTTTGGGGGTTTTTTTTAAAAAGGGGGGGTTTTGGGGGGGGGGGGGGGGGGGGGGGGGGGGGGGGGGGTTTTTTTTTTTGGGGGGGGGGTTTTTTTTTGGGGGGGGGGGGTTTTTGGGGGGGGGGGGGGGGGGGGGGGGGGGGGGGGGGTTTTTTTTTTTTGGGGGGGGGGGGGGGGGGGGTTTTTTCAAAATTTTTTTTTCCCCTTTTTTAATTTTTTTTTTTATTTTTTATTTTTTTTAAATTAAAAAAGTTTTTTTTTAAAAATATTTTTTTAAAATTTTTAAAAATTTTAAATTTTTAAAAAAAAAAAAAAATTTTTTAATTCTTTTTTTAAAATTATTTTTAAACAGGAATTTTGAATAAAAAGTCATTTTTTAAATTTTTTGTTTTTTAAGGGGAAAAGTTGAGGTTTTTATTTTAAATTCCATTTTGTATTTTTTCACTTTTCTTATTTTATTTTTTGTTTTTTTCAAATTTTTCTGAAAGCTTTCCTAAAAAATTCAAAAAACCAAAAAGAATTAAATTCCTTCCACTTATCGGCTAAAGCCCTAAAAATAAAAACCTTCCAAAAATTTGGGTTTTAAATTGTTTTATTACTCTTTTAGGGGTTTCCTTTGGGGGTTTTTTTGATTTAAAAATTATTTATAAATTATAATTTTTATTAAAATTTAATTTAAATAATTTAAATTTAATATATTAATATTTCTTAAACCCTCTTTCAACTTATTTTTAGATAATTTTAATTTTAAAAATAAATTTGGGTTTTTTTGAAAAAAAAAAAAATTTTTTCTTAAACAAAAAAAACTTTTTCAGGGGTTTTAAAGGTTTAAACTACCCCTTTTTTATTTTTTTTTTTTTAGGGGCCCAAAAACGCCCCTTTTAGGGGTGTTTTTAAAAATTGGGAATTTCGGCCCCAAAAAGTTTTTGGCTGTTAAACAAAAGATGGGGTTAAAATATAAAAGGGGAAAAATTTTTAAATTAAGGAGTTTTTGTTTTTTCTAATTGTTTTTTATTTAAATTTTTGGGAACCAAAATTTGTTTCATGAAAAATTTTTTTTAAAAATTAAAAACCCAAAATTTTTTTTTTGGTTTTTTTGTTTTTAATAGAAAAAATTTTTTTCAAATTTTTTTAAAGTGCTTTTTTTAAAGGGTTTTAAAAAGTTTTTTAAAAAGGTTTTTTTTGTAAAAAAATTTAAAACCCCAAAATTTGGGAATCCATACAAAATCGACTTTAATTAACAACTTCTTCCTTACAACCAAAAAACCAAAATTTTTCTTAAATTTTCTTTCGTTTAAAAAAGGAACTGGGCATTTTTTAATACCTTTTAAAAGTTTTTTTTTTAGTAAAAAATTTCTTTTTTAGCTAAACTCAGATATTGCTGGATCTTTTATTTTTCCTTTGTTCTTTATAACTAAAGAGTTTAAAATTTTTAAAAAAATTTTTCGTAAAATTTTTTTTATTTAAAAAAATAATTTTTTTTAGTCCCAAAAAGTTTTTTTTCATTAAAAATAAAAATTTTAAAGGCCCAAAAAAAATTAATCCCTTTTTTTTCAAAAAAAAAAAATTTAATTTTATTTTGCCCTTTTAAGCAATCAAAAATTAAAACTTTTTGGGAAATTTTTTATTTTTTTTTTTTTCTTAAGGGGTTAATCCAAAATTTAAACTTTTGTAATTATTTTTTTAAACTAACTTCTTTTTTAAATCTTTTAGTCTTTCAAATTTTTTAATTAAAAGAACCCTAAACAAAAAATTCTATTTTCAAAAAATTAAAACAAACCGAATTAGTCCATTAAACCATGGAATAACGGCTAAAATTTAAAAAACCCTTGGAAAAATAATTGTTTTGGAAAATTTTGCCCCCCTTTTTTATCAAAAAAACCTGTTAGAAGGAAATTTCCCTTTTTCTTTTTTTTAAAAATCCATTAAATATTTAAAAATTTTTATATAAATTTAAATTTTATTTTAATAAAATAAATATAAACAAAAATATATACTAATCCCTTAAAAACATAAACCCGGCCCCCCAACCACAAAATACCCCTAAAAACCAAATTTTTTAAAAAAAATTAAAATTTTTGAAATAAATTGGTTTTTGATTGGAAAAAAAATTAGGGGAACTAAAAAATATCCTTTTTTTTGGGTTTTTGAATTGGAATTTTGTTTAAGGGCTTAATTTTTTTATGTAGGTTTTTGATGGTAAAAGGGGAAAACCCAAAAAAGGACCCTTTATTTGGGGTTGTTTTTTTAAAAAATTAAATAAAACCTTTTTTTCGCCCCAAAAAAAGTCCTTTATTTTAAAACTTTCCCTCTATTAAAGCACCAAAAATTTTTAAGGAACCTTTTAAGAAATGGGGAAATTTTTCTATAAAAATTAAAAAAATTAAATTGTATCAAATTTTTTTAATGCCTAAATTTTCATTTTTGCACCCCTTTTTTTTAGGGGAAAAATTTTTTTACTGGGAAGCTTTAAGTAAAAAAAAAGTTTATTTTTGTTTTGTTGTTTTAGGAATTTTAAAATTGTTTTCCCCAAAACCCCTTTCAAAATTTAAAACATTTTTTTTCAAAAAGGAGTTTTTTAAAAAAAAAGTAAAAAATTTCATCAAAGGTTTTAAAATTTTGGAAAAGTACCAAACTTTATAAACTATCTTGTAAAATTTTTTTTGCTCCTTTTTCTAAAAGAAAATTATATGTACCCCGGGACGGCTCCATCAAAGAAAAAAAAAAAATTATTCTTTTTACCCTTTTGGAACTCTGTTAATTATAAAAAAATTTTTGGGGGATCTGGCTTCCCCTTTGCCTTTTTCTCAAATTTTTTTTCCTTTAAACCATTTTCTTTTTTTCCCCCCCAAAAAAACCCCCCAAAAAAATTTAACAAAAAAAACAAACTTAAAAAGTTTATTTTAAAGTAAAAAAAAGGGAACTGAGAAATTTCAGCCCCATGTTTTTAATAAAATGGCCCTCATTAAAAATAAAAGGCTTATCAAAGAATTTAATAAAAACAAGAAAAGCCCTATAAGAAATTTAAACTAAAACTAAAAGGGGTGTCCGCCCCAAAAACTATCAAAAATCCCTTTAAACTACAAATGAAAAATATAAATTTTTTTAAAAATATGATTTTCCCAAGGTAAAAAACCCCAAAAATTGCGATTTTGGAAGTTAATTTTGGTAAAACAAAAAAAATTATTTTTAATTCACATGGGGGAATTTTTAAAAAATAAGGGTTTCGTACTCCTTTTAAAAAAATTTTTCTAGAAAAAAGGGCAAACTTAAACTTTTGGTAAATTGTGAAACAAAATAAAACCAAACCCAAAAAAAATTCTTTTGTGAAAAAGACCTTCTAAGGGTCTTCATCATTGGATTTATTTTATGGTTTTTACGGGGGCCTGCCCAAATCCTTTTTAATTTGCAAGAAAAATTTTTTATTTAAATAAAAAAAAACTTTCTTGAAACTTGGGGTTTAGTCCTTTTCACAAAAAATTTAAGTCACAAAAAAAAACAAAAAAACTAAAATGGTTTAAAGGATTAAACAAATTTAAAAAAACCGATAAAAAATTGGGGGTTTATTAAAAAAAAAAAATTTTAATTTTGCTTTAAAAAAGCCACTTACCCCAATTCCCCTTTCAAATTTTTTTTCCCATTGGGTAAAAAAACCAATGGAAAAAACCCTTTCCCCTTTTTAAAAAATTTTAATATAAATTTAGGACCACATCCAAAACATTACCATACTTAATAAAAATATTTTTAAAGGGTTTTTTTATACCAAATTAACCCAATTTGAAGGGGTAAAATAATTGGGGGTTTTTTTATCCCCCCGGGAAAAAATTTCCACTTCCAAATAACATATTACCCCCCCTTCCGCCCGCCCCAATCAAAAAACCCCCAATTTTAAAGTAAACCCGAAATGAAACAGGGGTTAAAAAAAAAAATTTTTAATGAAAGAATTATTGGGGAAATGAAGGTGGGGTTTTTTTCCTTTTTATAAAACTTCATTAACAATTGGAACAAAAAAATTGTTTCCCTTTTTATGGTTTTGCAAAGCCAGGCAATTTTTGAAACTGAGACTAGAATGGATCCTTTTTTATAACTCATTTTAAAATAAGAAACAAAAAATTTTTAAAAAAAACCTTAAAATTCTTAAATTTGAATTTTTGTAAAAATTTTTAATTTTTTTTAAACTCTTTCTTCACAATGCTTTTTAAACCCCAAACAGTCCTTCCCCAACAAAAAACCCAAATGGGGTCCCAAAAAAAATCATAAAGGCTTTTAAAAAAAATAAAAAAAACCCCCTTTTTTTTTGTTAAAAGCAAACCCAAATTTAATAAAATTAAAAAATAAATAAAAAATTGGGAACTATATTCCACATCCTTTTTATTTCCCAAAACCCCCTTTTTCAACCTTTTTTTAAAAACCAAAAAATTTCAGGAAAAAATTGAAAAATAAAAAACAAGTCGTTTTAAGATTAAAAAATGGAAACCCAAATTTTATTTTGAATATATTGAAATAAATTTTTTTGCAAAAAAAATTTACCCAAAACCCCCCCTTTTTAAACAAATTTTTTCCTAAAAGGTTTATTTTTGCCAAATTTAAAAAAACTTTTTGAAAA
The DNA here is from genome assembly GCA_021014915.2 of Artemisia tridentata subsp. tridentata. Lineage (NCBI taxonomy): Eukaryota > Viridiplantae > Streptophyta > Magnoliopsida > Asterales > Asteraceae > Artemisia > Artemisia tridentata. The sequence continues at coordinate 178,680,988 of CP139509.1, forward strand.
CAAATTGCTTCAAATTTTTAAAGGGAAACGAAAAAATATTTTTTTTTAAAGTTAAAATTTTTAAATATTCTTAATCCCATCCAGGCTTCAGAGATCTTTCGGGTTGAATGTGGTAAGATAAAATAATTTTCTACCTTTTTTTTTGTCTATTTTTTTACTTTAAAGAAATATTTGATTTTAAAAGGAAAAAAAAATAAAATTTTACTCTGGTTTTTCAGTAAAACCCAATTTGAAACTTTTTAAAAGTTCTTTCCCCCATTCCATTTGGAAAAAATTTGCCCAATGACCCTTTTTTAAAAAAAACCCCCAAATTAAATTTCTTTTAAAGATATTATATTGTTAAAAACCTTTCAAAATATAAAAAAAAAGAATAATGAAATTAAAATTTGCACTATTTAAAAAAAAAATTTCCCCGAAAAGTATTTAAAAAACTTCCCAAAAAAAAAATGTCCCAAATGAATAAGGGGTTAAATTAAGCTTTGCATTTTTTTTTGAAAAATTTTTAAAAATTTTTTTTAAGCGGGAAAGATGGAATTAATTCCCCGAACAAGTTTAAACCCCCAGGCCCTAAAAAGTTTAATTATAAGTAAATGAAAAACCAAAAAAACCCAAAAAACTAAAAAAACAGAAAACCATAGCCGGTAAATCCCTTCCAGGGTCATTGCATTTTTTAGAATAAACCCCCCCAGTTAAAATCCTTAAATTAAAAAAAAGGGGCCTTAATTAACGGTTTTTTTAAAAACCAAACGAAAGGCAAGTTTTTGGGTTGTTTTAAAGCAACCCCCCAAAAAAAAAGAAATTTTTGTTGGAAAAGATTCCCCCTTTTTTTGGGTGTTTTAAATTTTAAAAAATTTTCATTAAATCTAATTTTCAAATAATTATTTCTAAACAAAGGGGAAAACCTTGAATACTATAAATTTAAATCGATAAAAACTAATTTAAAAAACGCAAAAAATTAAAAGTTCTGAATTTTGTAATAAACTAACCCTCAGCGGAGGGGAGCCAAAACCAAATATCAGAGTCTGAAGCCCTGTTTTAGTGTTAATGTCCAAAAAAAAGCCCCAGTTGGTAATTTTCAGAAACAATAAAAAAATTTTTTCCTAATTTTAAAAAATATAAGAGAACCCCCCCTATACTTTCAATGTTTTTTTTGAAAAAATTTGTGTGTTTCAACAAATATTTAAATTCATATGTGAAAAAAAACAAAATGGAGTTAAAAACCAAAAACAAAAAAAAAACTAAAAAAATTTTGGAAAAATTTTATTTTTGGGAACCAAAACCCCCTAAAAATTTAAAAACAAAAAAACCCTTTTTTATTTACCCAAAAGGGGAGTTTTTATTTTTGGCCAAAAAAAAAAATGAAAAAACCCCTAAAAAAAAGGAATTTTTTGCCACTCACCCTTTAAAATTCATTTTAGCCCCCCAATTTTTTTCCCAGGGATTAGAAAACCCCCGTGGAAAACTTTAAATCCCCCCCTTTTTTAAAAAAATTTAATCATATAAAATTTAAAAATTTAAAACAAACTTACAAACCTAAACTGGGAATATATTTTAAAAAATTTTCCCTTTTTGGCCCCTTAATTTCGCCCCGAATCTTTGAAAATATAAGATTTTTTTTACTTTTTTAGAAAAAGGAAATTTCCACCTTTTAAACGGTTTTTCCCAAAAAAAAAGGGAAATTTAGTGCAAATTCCTTTATTTAAACCCCTAAACCAAAAGTCGATTTAAAAACCTTTTTTTTCAAAAGTTTCATTTTAAGCATGAAAAGAAATTTAGAAAACATGGGGTTAAAAAAATTACCCAAAAAGAAAAACTAAATTTTAAAAAATGGGGGCAAAACTTTTTTTTTTTTTTTTTTTAAAAAACCCCTTTATACTTAAACTTTAATTTTGGGCAAATAAATTTAGGGCTAAGAATTTTAAAAAAACTTAATTTTCGGTAAGCAAAGCCCAACTTTTGCCCTTTTAAGAAAACTTGTAACAATGGTTTAAAAAAAATTTCAAGTTTTCCTTAAATAGAAAAAAATAACTTTAAACACCAATTAAGTTTTGCCCTTAAAATAATTTTTGATTTTTTTTAAAAATCTAAAATTTGTTTATTAAAAAAACTGAACTTTTTATTATATAAAAGGGGAAAAAAAAAGGGGAAAAATTTTAGAAATTCAACCATCAAATCCACAGGGGTTTGACCAACAAACAACAAACTGCTCCCAAAAAAAAAAAAAGTTTAAAAAAAAAGGGGGGGCCCTATTAATGAAAAAATTTTTTAAATTAAAACCCTTTTTTTTGTTTTTTTAAAATGCGACCAAATTTTATATCAATGGGAAAAAAAAAATGAATTTTTTTAAAAATTCCGGTCAAAAACAATGGGTTTTTCCCCGCACTTTCTTTTGGTTTAAAAAAGGCCCGGGGTTTTTTTTAAATTTTTTTCTGGTAAAATTTTTAAAAAATTTAAAAAACAATTATGTTTTTTAAAAATTTTCCCCAAAGAAAACCTTTCCTCCTAAAAAAAGGGTTTAAAAAAAAAAAAAAAAAAAAACGAGTTTTTAAGGTGTAGCAAAATGAAACCCATATTTTTCATTTCCCTGTAAAATAAATTAAGAAAAATTTTTTACTTTTAATTAAAATTAAAAATAAAAACCCCCGAAAAAAATCCCCAAGAGCCCCCATTTCCAAAAACGTTTATTTTCATTCAAATTTTTAAAAGAAAGAAGGGGGGGACAAATTTTTTCCAAAAATAAAAACACAATCACGCAAAAAAAATAAATCCAAAAAAAAATTTTTAAGGGGGGGGGGGGGGGGGGGGGGGGAAAAACGGGGTCAAAAATAGTTTTTAGCCCCAAAATTGGGGTTTAATTTAAAAAAACATCCCAAAAAAACTATTTTTCCCTTATCCCCAAAAAGGTGGGGCATTAAAAAAAGTTAAAGGTTGGGAAACCCCCCTCAACGGTTTTCCCCTGGTCTAATTTTCTTAAAAAAACCCGTTAACAAAAAGAAAATGCCAATATGCCAAAAAAAAGTAACATTCGGCAATTTATCTTGTTTTCTGAAAACCATTTGGGCTTCCTTTTAAATTTTTTTTAAAAAAGCCCGATTTACCCAACGTTCCAAAATTTGGCCATATGGGGGAAGGTACTGCCCCCAAGAAAAGTTTGTTTTAAAAAAAAACCCCAAAAGTTGACCCCTTTATACTTTTAAAAATTGGGGAAAATTTAAAAATTGCCCAAATTTACCCCAAAAAAACGGGAATTTTTAAAGGGCCCTTTAACCGGAAAAAATTAATTGATTTATGTAGTATAAAAATCGTATTAATAAAAACAAAAAATCCCCATGGGCCTCATGATTTTACCAAAAACAAAAAACAAAAACTCTTTTGGCCCCCCCCCCCCAAAAAAACCCAAATAAATCATCCAAAAAAACTGAAATTTAGGGGTTGAAAACCTCCAATTGCTTTTTAAGTAAATTTTTCCCCTTAAAAAAATTGAACCCGTTCCTCAAAAAACCTCCGTTTTTTTACCAGAAAATGAGCAAAAAAATCGAAAGAAGAAAAATCTCCCCATTTAAAAATATGAAATTAAAAATAAATGATTAAAACAAAACAAAAAATACCCATAAAACATTTTTTAGGTATTCCCCTGGTATAAATTTTTTTTGCCAGGGGTTCAAATTTTTCCCCTTTCCCCTTTTCTTTAGCCCCTTTTTTCCCCAAAATATAAACAAATTTAATTAAAAAGAAAAAATACGAAATTTGGGGGTCATCCCAACCCGGACCGCTAACGATGCATACTAAAAATGACCTGGTTCAACTCGAACCTGTTTTGACCATACCCAACCTACCATTCAAACCACATACATAGAGCTGTTTTATTCTTTCATTAACTTCCTGCATAGACGCATAATTCTTTTTCAAAACCATTGCTAAATTAGATCCATGTACTTCACAACTTATCTTTTAAAGGGAACAGTTATGGAGAAAAGAGCAAATGAAATGAAAGATTGACGCATGTAATTAGTAATTAAGTACAAGTAATATTTGATCACATACTCTCCCTTCTTCAATTTTTACAACTCCTTTATCATCCTCAGAATCTGCATGTATGACCCCTTTTACATCCTCCGGGCCAGCTTGGCGTAGTGCATGAACCTTATCACCAAGACGAACAACACCAGATATAATACGCCCAGTCAAGATTCGCCCCACGTAATCATCTTTCGCGATCATAGAAACCTGAAAAGAACAATCCATCCTCTATCTCAAGCTCAAACTGAGGCAAGTACACAATAGTATAACAACAAGCAAATGTTCCATATGCAGCACTCCTTATTCAACAGAAGGCCTATATATGATGCACAAATATTGTTGGATTTATATCTAAGGCACAATACACATATGTACACTCCATGCTGCCCCTTTATCTTCCCATAATAGAATATAATAAAGATGGTATTAAGATATATTATAGGTGTCTCGTCTGTGTTATAAAACAAAGAAAGAACAAAACCAGAAGAAAACACCTTGAGAATAACATCTTAAATTATTTTAACTCCATATCCATATTCTTCAATTTTTTATTTCTTTCATTTGTTCCGTGCTTGTTGTATAGCTGTGTTTGTGAGCATTGCTGAGTAAATATATAAGAACACAAGAATGGTTCACGAACCCATGAGATTTACTTCTACTAGGAGATATGTCTCCATCACATGAGAACTGCAACAATTTTCTTTTGAAAGAGATAAGCAATTTTACCACATTTAGCAAATTAAAATACGTATTATCTCCATTCTAGCTGCAACCAAAGTAGATGTGGTTCACAGTTTTCCTTTGAAAGAGATAAGCAATTTTACCACATTTAGCAAATTAAAATACGTATTATCTCCATTCTAGCTGCAACCGAAGTAGATGTGGTTCATTTTGGTCCATAAAAGTTGGTTTAACCTAAAGTGCAGTAACAAAAAATCCAAAGGAAGGCCAAAGAAGAAAACTGGATCAGATAATATAGCTCATTTGCGGTGGTCAGTAGCTTGGAGGAAAAAGCATGCCTAAAATAGACCAACAAGCAGTCTTCTAAAAGCAATAGGCAAAGCTAGGCAGTCATCTAAACCTCTAAAGCTTATTTGGGTAAGGGGAAATTATGCACACCTTTAGCAGCCCGGTAAGAGCAAGCTTAAGAAGTTATACAGTAGTATTTAAAATGATGTTTAGTTGCATAACATATGTGAACAAGAAGTTTGGTACAATGTCCTATTCATATAGTTATACCTTTTAGTTACAAGCTTCAGCATTCCATCGACACAGTTACATTAAAAAAAAATGGTATGATTACCTCCAAGATAAAGAAAACTTACGTTATGCGTGCAAGTCGAGAACAGTGGGTTAATCCCCTAATTGTCTTTTGAGACACTATTGGGACAAAGTATAATAATGATGAAAAAGCAAATGGAGTTCTACGATTTCCTCGGATAATATATAGAACCCATTTGAACCGGACAATAACAATCATTTATGTTGGTAACAATAGGTCTATCCGTCTATGTAGCATTGTATGTATAATTGTACATGAATATAAATGTAAATAGTATACAAGCATTGAATATATAATGCACTATGAATTAACGAACCAGCATTTGAAAAGGCTCGTCAAGGCTTGCTGTTGGAGGGGGGACAGATTTTACTATTGCATCAAGCAACTGCGACATATTATTGGCATCATCTGGAGGATTTTTGGTGTATGTTAAAGAAGCCCATCCTTCTTTAGCAGAAGCATATAGAACTGGGAACTCAAGTTGCTCCTCTGAAACAAGTTTCATATATGTGTCCAGATTAAACAGAAATCAAGAATTTGAATATTAATATCAGAAAAACCTTTTCTCATAAATGCACACCTGTTGCACCAAGGTCTGCAAAGAGGTCGAATACCGAGCTCTCAACTTCATCACACCTCTCCTCACTAACTGCATGGAAAAGGATTTGATAAACGGTAATTATTCAATGAATACAAGTAACAAGAAAAGGTAAACATGACTTAATAATTGAAGGTAAAAATAATAATAAATATGATGTTTTTCAATATCCACAAATGAAAAAAGAATGCAGAAAGAAGTATTCAGGCATTAATAGCATAAACAAGTAGAGAGGCACCTGAAGGTCTATCTACTTTATTCATGACTAGAATAAGTCGTAGTTCTTTGTTTCGTAAAGCTTTAGCTAAAACAAATTTTGTTTGTGCAAGCGGCCCTTCACCAGCATCCACAACTAATATTGCTCCCTCAACCATGCCAATAACACGCTCAACCTACACACTCATAAGAAAGAAAAGAAAAAAGGTGACCAGGTGGTTATAAACGTTTGATTTACCACGGAGAATAAATAATAAATAGAAAGAATCAAACATATAACAATTGCACAGATAGCAAGCACTTCTAGCATTTTATAGATTAGGGTTCATAGTGATGCAATATTTTTCACACAATTGTATGAACCAATGATACTATTAGATAATATTTCAGTCCCTCCACTAAGGCGTAAACGGGTTCTCTTGAGTCAACAATATTGAGGTATAGATAAACTGTAATTAAATTGGTTGTATAAGATGTGCTTTTGTAAGATAAGTTGTAATAATCAGATGATAACATATTCAAGTGTTCGGTATATTATGCTCAACTAAAGAATTTATGAAATATAATAAAATGATCAAACAAACCATTTTGGTAAAAATAAAACATACACACGTTTTGTGAGACAAAAATCTCTTAAACTGGTATAGCAAATGGGAAATTTAAGTTTACCTTACAGTAGTTAATAAGAAGCAAACTCTGTTTATTTGAACATTGTATAACCAATTCTAAAACACAAATCCAAACATCCCCCAAGAGACTGGATATCTAATCAAGAGTATCAAGCTCAGTTTAACAGCTTAAATACTTATTGCAAGCACATATCTATATCTTTTCAAATCCTTTAGCATATCACCTGAAAAAATATACAAAAGGAAACCGACATTGACTAAGTTTCTCTTAGCCAAGACATACCTCACCACCAAAATCTGCGTGGCCAGGTGTATCGACCATGTTTAGCTCATGTTCTTTCCATGGAATGGATGTGATCTGCAATGATGGATAGATAGCACATAAGAAATACCCCGCTTAGGAACGAATCAACCCAACCAATGTTGTAAATACAAATGAACTACTATACATATCATAAAAATCATCTTGGAAATAGTAAAACGTAAAAACAAGAAAGTTATACAATTTAAATATATAACTTCCTTATAAGGTTTCAGTTATGAGCAAGCTTATCGCTTCAGTCTAGTATTGCACTTAGTCTAAACTTAACTAGTCATTTTCCTTGTAAGCTACGGGAATAAATTATTTCTCACTTAACTTGAACTAAAGGTACTAAAGCCTAATTAGAATGCTAGTTCGACATTCAAAAACTATGCCATTTTCTCAAGTATCATGTATAGTGGTCTCGATAGATTATGCGATTTGAACTTATGATCTGTTAGGAGAACTCTCAACCCTTACACCGAGGCCACACCCTTGAGATTATTATAATCGGTGTTTGAAAACGCTTATTTTTTCAGCTTTTCTGCTAAATTCTAAGCATATAAACCGTTTTTAATGTTTACCTCATCCACTTTTTCATTTCTGCTTATTTTAGATAGATAAGCAATGATTCATAAGCACGTATATAGCTAGCTGCTAATTTCATATCACTTAATTAATAGTTAATACGCAATACAAACTACTACTATTTTTTTACTGTCGCGCACTTAACCTAATACGCGGTGAGTACCTTAGAGGCGATGGCAATACAACTAAATTACATATTTTTCGAATACAAATACGTCAAAAAAGCGCGTAAATGTAACTACTTATTTTTTTTCAACACCTACTTATATAACATTTGAATCCAATTGTTACATTTTTCGACTACAAATACGCGAAAAAAGCGCGCACCTTAGAGGCGATAGTAATACCGCGTTCTTTTTCGAGCTGATTAGAATCAAGAGCACGTTCATGAGGAATATCAGCTCCACACTGACGCAACAACCGATCCATAAGCGTCGTCTTTCCATGATCTACGTGAGCTATCACCGCCACGTTCCGAAGCCTGTTTGGATCCAACGCGCCGCCGGGAGCAGTCGCGGCTGCTGCTGCTGCGGTGGCGGTTGAGAAGGCGCGTGTGGCGCGTGAGTTAAAGATAGGTTTGAGAAATGAGGAGGGTGATGATGACGTGGCTTTTCTGGTGGTGGAGATGAGGGAACGGATTAGTGGTCCGACCATGGTGGAAGAGGTATGGTGTTTGTGGAAATGATGGTGAGGGTTTTAGACTTTTAGGGGTTATGGAGGCGGGTTCAGTACTTCAGTGTGTGTTTGTTTTCTAAATATGGGAATCAAATGAGACTTTTTAATGGGTTTCATTAGGCCACACGGAGTGGTTTCGGTTTGGCCTGAGAGTTAACACCACTGTCAACACTAATTTTATGGCTTAATTTTGTGAAAACGGGGTATATCACCGCTGCCCATAAAATCAATTGTGCATTAATATTTTGAACGTTGGGAACTTTATCTGAAAAAGACAAAAGGAGCGTAGGAGTATTTGAACGTTGATAGTGACATTCAAACGTTGAAAGTGACATTAAAAAAAAAAGTGAACTTTATGATGTAAAAAAAAAAAAAAAAAAATCTCTCTTATATATACTTTAACACAATCTAAACCAAAAACATTATATTCAACCTAAAACACACACAAAAACCATGGATTCAAGAAAACAAAAAAATGTTTCGTCCGGGTCTAAAGGTCGAGGCCGAAGTGTTCGAAGTCCCAATGCTTACTACCGGCAACAACCGACTCCCCAACCTTACTACCCGCAACAACCGACTCCTCAACTGTACTACCCGCAACCACCGGCTCCCCAACCTTACTACCCGCAACCTCCAGCGATGCAACCAAGGGAGTACGTTATGGATCAAACTGCGGAGATCGAGTTTGATCCGATGTTAAACTACCGAGATGAAGTGGTTCCCGAAACACAAGAACTTCCTAACGGTAACTTTAGTTTTTTTTTTTTTAATTCGAACCTTTTTTTTTTTAATTTGAACTTTTTTTTCTTTTTTTTTTTTTTTTTTAATTCGAACCGTATTTTTTTTAGATGATGAGGATGTTCAAGAAGTACAAGATTTGGGAACAAACAAAGTGAAGACCAAAGCGGATAAAATGCAATGGACTCAAGACGAAGAAGAAGCTTTGGCGAAGGCATGGGTTCATGTCTCGACATGTAAAGTAGTCGGGAATGAACAATCTAGAGAGAAGTTTTGGAAACGGGTTTTAGACCATTTCGGGTCTCTCTTGGGCGGAACAACTCGAACTCATCATAGTTTAAACACGAAGTGGCATACGATGAACCACAACATGGGTGTATTCAACGGCTTTTACCACCAATCGGTATTTTTTTTTTACAATCGTTATATATTTTTTTTTACAATCGTTATATATATTTTTTACAATCGTTATATATTTTTTTTACAATTGTAATTTTTTTTTTTTCATTCGGTTATCTTTTTTTATTCGTTTTTTTTTCTTTTTAACGTTCGAATTTTTTTTTAGGATCGTCTCCGGGCGAACGGGTGTGATGATATGAATGTTATGAAAAACGCTATGACTGATTATAGCACAAAAACACGAAAAGTTTTTACTCATCAAGCGCATGGTTGGTTGTGAAAAACGAAGCTAAATGGATGGAACAAAAATGTGTTATCGGGACATCTTCAACACAATCCGACAAACGAAGAAAGTCATCGGAGGGGGGGGACTATGAGTCGGGTAGCAACGATCCAAATAATGTCATCCCAGATTTGAATGAGGACTCAACCCCCACACGTTCAAGAAAAGGGAAAAAAAGGTTGATGAAGTGTCGTCACAGACGGATACTCTTATTGAGTCAGTCAACTTACATTTTAAAGAGAAGAACAAAATAATTTCGGATATGGCACAAAAGCACACGGAACTTTTGCAGATGCAAATGGAAGAAGCTAAAGAAAGGAAGGAGCATCGAGACTTGAATTTCTACATGAATTCGCATGACCATATCCAAGATCCTACCATGTTGGAGTTTATCAAGAACAAAAAACGTCAACTCGCAGCAAAATGGGGTTGGCCATGTAATTTCTAGATGGGTATTAGTTGTAGTTTTATGTCGTATTTTTTATGTCGTATTTTTTTCTTCATGTAATGGACTTTTATTTTCGTATTAATAAAATTGTATGTTTTAATTATAAATTGTTTAGTTTAAATATTAAAAAGAAAAAAAAATTGGGAGGTATGAGATTTTATGGCCGCCAGTGATTTTAGTTGGGAGGTATGAGATTTTATGGGTATGAGTTGGCTGAAGATTATTGGTGGAATTTGTGAGGTATGGATACCTCTGAACCATGACTCCTTGTAGCCTTACTTTCGATAAGTGTTTGGTTGGTTCATCTTTTAGATCATGTTTGAGTCAAACACTCGTCGTCTTCGGATAAATTTAACAAAAAAACCTAGTAGGCTTAAAGATGTCATAATTAAAAATGAGGTTAAGGGACTGTTTGTTACGAAGGTAAATAAAAGTTTAAATCTAAAACTAAATCATTTATATAAGAGTTTATCTCTCACACAAATCATCGGTTTATACATTACTAAAGCAGACGACGATGGTTTGCGTGAAATTCAATTAACTGGTTAAGTGATATATTGTTGTGTATATATAAGATATTTATTTACTACATAATACTTAGCAATGAAGAGAGTCTCATGATAAAAGAGTCGATTTTTGTAACAAAAGACCGATGAGCTAAGCTTTTCTTTAAAATGATTTACTATCTATTACTCCCTCCGTCTCAATTTATTTGTCAGGAGAGAGAAAACACAAAGTTTAATAAAAGTGGGAATTACGGAGTATTTATTTATCTATCTATCTTAGGCTACTCGCAGTAACAATGCTCGATCGACTCACACGATCGATTACAAGTCAATCGACCTACTGTGGGCGATCGATCGCCAAGTTTTTTTTTGGGAACATGGTCGCATACTCGATCGATAAACTTTTCTATTTTCTTGTGCCTTTTTAAGTTATAACCGTTGTGCAACGGTTGGTAAGTAAAAAAAACAAAAAACAAATTACTAGCCGTTTGGATTTGTAACGTTTGAAAAAAAAAAAAAAAAAAAAAAAAAAAAAAAAAAAAAAAAAAAAAAAATCTTTTAACACACTTATAAATACCACATATTAAAAAGACATCATATTCTATCTCACACCAATCGACCCATCTTTGCCCGCATTACAACGACAAAAAATGCAAGAAATCAAATATTCGATCAAGGCACGCCTTAGTTTTTAATAAGTGTTGTAATGTTTTAATAAGTGTTGTAATGTTTTTATTTTATTTGAATTATTATGTAACGTTTTAATTATCAATGAAATTTGAGTTTGTGTTAATTTTTTATTTTTTTTTAAGAAAAAAAGAAAAAAAAAATTGATCATGGTCGCCCTTACTGGAGCACCCAATCGCCTGAAGGTCGCTAGAGAGAGAAAGCTGACGTGACAGAGAAAATGGGAGGGATTGGGATCCCTTACTGGGGCCAGCCTTATATACTAAAAGATTGAGTTGTCTTATAAATGCAAAGTGCTCATGATTAATATGGGAGGTTTCATGTGTAAGTACATTGGTTTAATGTCCATGCTTAAGGGTAAGTACATATTGCCTACAATTAGAGCTTCGAATGGAATCATGAGTGCCTTAAGAAAACGAAAAGATTAGTCTTTAGTGTACATTTATTCCTCATTATTAGGCTTGTGTTAATGAAGGTATACAAACCATCCTCATAATTGATGAATATGAAGTGTTGCTAATGTATTAATGCTTGAAGCAGGTATAAAAACCATCCAAAGATGAGAAAAAAACATAGCAAAAAACCACACCAATTATGTGTGCTAAATCCCATCGTCATATCTAACAACAACAACATCGACCAAGAAAAATCCTATTTCCATCAACCACAGTTCAAAAAAAAATGCCATAAACAACTCACGGCTACGACAACAAATAACGAAACAAACCATATTCCATCTACTCTCTTCCAACCATAGCCCTTTCAAACAAGCAAATCCAAAAATTAGTCATAATCCTATTCCCTTTATCAAGATTAAACTAAAAAGATCTCAGCTCTTTTCTTTATGTACTCACAGATTCGAGTAAAAGAAAACATCATCATAGATTGTGTTGAAGCTTAACTTCATTTTTAATATCCGAAAATTATAAAGATAGAACAATAACAAATCTTGTGAAAAACTAGAAGGGGGGTTGAATAGTTTTTACCGTTTTAAAATTAATTCGCTTTGAGACTTAATGTGATTTCAAGTTAATGCACACAAACAAACAATATAAGTAATGCAAGTAAGGAAAAGAACAATCAAACCACAACACGGAGATTTATAGTGGTTGGGCTACAAGGACTCTTTTCCTTGCCCTACTACACTCCTCGAGCCTCTAACTCGAGAGTTTTTCTTCACTAAGAAACAAGCTCCCTTCTCGGTGGAGAAAACCTTTACACATGTCGCTTACACCTTTTTTCAGTACAAAGCTAAATACCGGGTTCTAGTTCAAGGTAGAACCAACCTAACGTCGCCTATACAATTTCTGACACTAAGCTAGATGTCGAGTTCTTTACAAGGGTTCAACCACTCCCGACACTCTATGTGTTTTGAGGACTAAAACACTAACCGATCACTACTGAATGTTTGGTATAACAATGATGTGTGAACTACTAACAAATCACGCAGTGACTACACTAACAGGATTGCAACAGTTTGTTGATCCTTGATGCTTGATTTCTCTACAAAAGAAAGATCACTAAGAATGAAATGAATGAATGAATGAATATGTTAGTAATGTATAAATGAATGAATATGTAATTTAAGCTATATGAGTGATGATTGTCCTTGAATGATCAGCTTGCTATTTATAGGCAAAACTGAGCAGACAAGTGGCGGATTTGGCGGACCCAAAATATGGGTTCTGCCCATACACCTGTTTGGTTCCGCCGGGACATGCCAGCTAAGATTTTCACAAATCTTTCCATATCTTGCACAATCTAACAAAGTCAACTCCTTTGCTTCAAGATCTCTCCAAGATATATTTCAAATCTTCCAAGATATCTAAATATTTCCTAATGAGGTATGCCATGATGTCATGTGTATATTTCTATTTTTAAGAAATAAAAATAAACATGTAATAGTATATATATATATATATGTAATGTCTAATTCCTAGTGATCATGTGATATGTAAATGAGTTTAAAAAGTTGTTACTTGTAAATATAAAAGACTTTAACATATATTTATGCTTTGCTAAAGATAAACCTTATAATTGTTATTAACAAAATAAAGCAAATAACGTTTTTAGGACGATATTTGTATTAACAATCTCCCCCTTTTTGTTGATGACAAAACATAAAGTTTATTTTTAAGCAATGGAATAAGTAAAGTGAAAATCTTTTAAAAATATAGATTAAGTTAGTTTTATGCAAGTTGTGAAAACAATTTTAAGCATAAAAACATGTACTGTGATGTTAACAGTGATGTATGAACTTAATCCTATCTCCCCTTTTTTGTCGAAACAAAAAGAAGAAATGCATAGCGGAATGTGGTGAACGATTCTTGGTAATTACTCCCCCTAATTTTGGAGTACCAAGAATGATTCAATGATTTTGAGAACTTAAAGCTCCCCTTTGAATAATACTCCCCCTAATTGGAGTTCCAAGTTCATGATGCATGAATGATCCTACAAAACAAAAGTTAGTGTATGATATGCTCTCCCTCGATCAACACTCCCCGTTGCTAGGGTACCAACGTATTTGATTCAAGGATGAGAAATGCTACAAAACAAAGGTTAGTTGTATATGAATCAATCCAACCAAGTAGCATAATGCAAATGTAAATGTTCAACCAAGCAATGTAGTTTAACCCGTTTGACTAAAAAAGTCAACTAACTAAAATTGTTCAAACCAATCACAAAGTTCAAACAATGTTAATACTATAACCAACCATATAATGTTAGTAAACCAACCAAAATATAATGCATATGTAGTGATCACCCACAAGCATAAATGTAACATCCTTCAATTAGAAAATTGTTTATGACAAAAGTTACAAAACAAGAAATTACATAAGAAAAAGTCCTAAAAATTAAAAAATAAAAGTTCTAAAAAATCCTAAGAAATCCTATTAAAGGAAACTAAGGAGAGACTTCTATTGTGGAGGATGTGAAAGCGCATTTAGGTGCTCGAGAATGTGGTTCAAAATGAACCTCATTTCATTTTGTAACTCAAGAACCGAGATGTTGGTTCGTTGAGCCAAATGGACGGTCCTCTCGCACATGATACAATCATGTCTTGGTGGTGGAAGGGTTTGTTCATGAGTTGGTGGTGGTGGTGGTTGGTTGTTTGATGGTGGAGCTGGTGGAATTTAGTTTGGAGACATAATGGAGGCCATCAAAGTTGATTGCAAGTCCATAGCCTCATGAAGGTGGGAATCCACCATATTTGAGAAGGTATAAAGGCGATCGAGTTCTTTATTGATCGCGCCTTGGGTGTTGGGTTGGTTGATCCACATTTCCTCATCGATGGCATTGAGGGTGGACCTTGGTGAGAGTTGTTGAGGTTGCGGTTGTGGTGGCTCTTGGTCACGGTAGAGAGGACCGTGGATATCTCGATAAATGGGATGGAAGAGGAGCGGTTCTTGACCTTCAAAGGTCATGGGAGGAGGATTGGTAGTCCTTGGTGGAAGGTCTTCCAAAGTTTCAGGATATGGGTGTGGTGAGGTTGGAGGAGTAGCAAATAACTCCATTGGTTGTAGTTTGGGTAAGTGTGGAGGTGATGGTGATTTAGCAAGTTGTGATGGAGCGGGTGGTGGTGTGATAGCCACTCGAGTGATTGTTGGTGGTGGAGTATGGATAACTACATTTGGTGGTGTTGGAGTGGAGAGGGTGAGAAAATTATCATTGGCTATGGGTGAAGAGATGTTGAGAGTTGATGACTCCTCTGATGAAGATGCTAAGTTCACAAAACAACACGGTCTGACGCTCATACGAGCAGCCCTTCGCGATGGTCTGTTGGTGGAAGAGTTGTTGGATTTTGTCATGGTTGAAATAAGAGGGTTTGCTAAGAAGTATAGGAATGATGCTTAGAGTTGATGGTGAAGGTGTGAATTGTGATCAAGTAAAGGTTCCAATTTATAGGCAGTAAGGTTTATGGAAATTGGTGTTTGGATTTGATGTTGTTCCATAGAAGGATTGAGGTTCCTAATGATTTGGAACAAAAAATTGAGCTAGTCACATCATCTAAGTCAACCCATAGAGATGGAGTTGAGTAAAAGGTTGAAGATATGTAGTAAATGCAAGGTTTGAGTGAGAAATCTATTGATTTGATGTTTCCACGGATTGCAAGGAACCAAATTGAGGGTTCCTTGCTTGTTACAGAAAGGTAACTTGGATGGAAATTTGAATTTTCAAATTTTGGTGGGAAATGGATTTCTTATGGTTCTAAGTGTTCCTAAAACATCCTAATGTGCCTAATGATCAGTAGAATAATCCTAAGAACTAGAATCAACAATCTAAGGATCGGGATTAGTCGGGAAATTTGAAAAAGTTACTTTTGAATTGGCGGATCCAAACGATAACAAGTGCGGAACCAAATTTTTGGTTCCGCATAATCCGTAGGGTGAATTTTGGCGGAGCCAAAGTTTTCAACAGACGGAACCCAAAAGTTGGTTCCGCCATATCCGCCAGATGGAATTCCTTAACAGTGGGCATTTTAAACTACCTGAATCCCGTTGAAATCCCAAAAATTATCCTAAATCATATGTAACTAATTAGTTGTGATTGTTTAAAAACAAAAACACAAGTTCTAACACATGATAACACATAGATCAAACTGATGATATTGAACTTACCATAAAAGGAGGTTAAGCCAAACGGTGGCTTAAACACGGAAAATCGATAACAACAAGTGTTATCATCCTGCATTGTTACGTTAGTTCACATAAATGTTAAATACCAACATAATATCCTAAGAAACACAACAATTCACCACATCATTGTTTGAAATTGTCTTATACCAAACATTCCCTAACCCTCACTTCTTGTTGAGCTTTTTGTTGAGCTTCATGATCCACCGTCCAATATTCTTCATCATTCCTCGTGTTTGACGAAACTCCTCAGATTGATTGTCTATGGGAGGAAGTTGACTCATACTCGGGTGAAGGAATCCTAGTGTCACACCCCCAAAATCTGGATTGCAGCGGAATAGAATTTCGGGGGCGTGATGTTCTTGGATAACAAAGTACAAGGTAATAAAGAACGACCTTTAAGTGAGTTGTTTCAAAACAAACGTTTGATTTAAAATTAACGTTTTACAAAACATAAACATCATAGTTCACCATCAAAATGTAAGATTTAATACATAACCAAACGCTAACTAATTCAAAAAAATCTTCATCATGATGTGCTTCCAAAATGTGACTCTAAAGTGCTCTATACAAAGAGGTGTATCATCACCTAATTGCCTGAGAATACACGCTAAAAGGGTCAACAATAATGTTGGTGAGATCATAGGTTTAAATAAACAGTAATGTGTGGACCACAAGATTTCAATAGCAAGACAATTACAAAAAATATAATGTCACAGCCAAAAATAATATATACAGTGCCTAAGCTCATGACCCCGAAGCTCGACGTAATGGTATGCAATCAAGCATAATAATAATAATGCCCCAAATAAGTGTTTGCCAAACACTCGGAAATAATCCGAATGATATGCGTCCGTTTGACAGGTTGGCGCGACCAACTCGGATGGGGTGTCAACCCAAATAGATCTATTCATAACATCCGCGCTTACAAGTAATTAATGGTTCATGATCCAAAGGGGACTTAAATGGCAATGCGGTAACTTAGGCAAATTAACGGTTTTTAGTACTTGTGCCCGAAAAATAAGCAATGTATTCCCACCCCGAGGGTTTAGAAATCATGTATAAACAATGTAAAAATCGGGGCTATGAAACTCACCTTAGCAAAAGCAAATCCCGATTGGTAAATTGGCAAATGGTAAATTAAGTCCGATAACTCTAATCGCGACCTAAATAATACATATGTCTTAGGTTCGAAAACAAGGTCATGCACGCAAGTTCATACTCTACTTTATCACTTGTACATGTTTGTTATAATGTTTATCGTCAAAAATGTAGTTGCTTCAATTTGATTTTTTATTTAGAAAATCACCCTTTTTAGAAAACGTAACTTGTTAATCTCGTGATCAAATTTTAGTCGTCATGTTAATAGCTATTTCAAAAATCTCTAACGCGTCTAACAAGTATATATAATGTTCTACCATTTTCATTTACGTCATTTTAGCCAAAATACACTCTAAAGGGTCCAAAATCCACTTCAAATAATTCTAACAGCTTCTTCTAATAGCCAAAAATAAGCTGTCAACGTATATGTCGTTGTAAACTTTCTTTAGGCCATAACTTTTTCGTCGTAGCTCCGTTTCTTAAGTTTTACCTATCCCCGCGAAGGTATTTAAGTATACTATCAGATTTCTAAGGTCTCGGCTAGTCTAGTTATCAATTATCATCAGTTTTCATTACTCAAATTTCCTAACAGCTTCAACAATTTTCTGAAAATTTAGTTTTCGTCGCATAAATTGAAACTAGCGTATCTTTTTCGTTATAAGCCCGTTTTAACTCATTCAAGCGGCTACATTTTCGTTATTGAGTCTATTTTCTACATTTCTAGCCTAAACTTGTCACCACACTACTGATTTTTCTGTGTTAATCAAAACGGGACAGATTCGTTATCAAGAGTGCCAAACTATTTTTCCTAATCTTCAAGTTATTATAACCACTTAACAACAACTCCAAATCTAGTCCTAGTTCATTCATCAACTTCTCAACATAACAATAGTGATCTAACCCTAACTTAGCAATATTCAAGAGTCCAAGTAAATGATCATCAAGGATGTTTTAAATTACAAGTTTACTAACATATATATATATATATATATATATATATATATATATATATATATATATATATATATATATATATATATAATGTTTTCATCACTTTCTTGTGGAGATTTTTACTAACTAGTTTACTTGAAATAAAAACTTGTTTAAAACATAGCCTTTTGTTAAAAGATCATTGTGAATATAAAGCCTTGTCAACATGTACAAAGTGATAACTAAGTATATGTTAGAGTTAAATGGAAATATATTGTCGTGTATGTCTAGATTCGAACATGGGACCAAGGGATTGCACACTTTACGTATGATGATCAAGTAAATAATTAATATATGTATATTTATTATGTATATTAATTATTTGGACACGAAATGAGACATAACGGACATTATGTAAACTAACGGTGTTGACTAACGACCATTAGGGAGTAGTTAAAGGACTAATAGTGTAAAAGGAAGTTGGAAGGATCTAGAAACCTTGGCTACCAAGCCAAGGCCGATCGGCCATAGGGTTTGTAAACCCTAAATCGCACAACTTGTTCACCAAGTTTTCCAAACACTATAAATACACATCTCAGGGTCATTATTATGTTACCTTGTGCATTCTACTATAACCCTAAGTGTGTGTTTTCTCTCCTTTAATCCTAAAACCGGTCGACCTACTCCCATAGTAGTCGATCCATATTTTTTGTGTAGCAAAAATCTTGTTTTGGTTTTACGTGTCTAGTCACTAGCATCATTGCTTGATCGGTTATAGTACGTGTGTACAAGAACTTGGTAATTACTCACTATAGTAATTCTTGGATTGTGGAATAAAACGGTAAGGGATTCCACGTTAATCCATCTTTATTGATCTTGTGATTAGAAGAGAAGAGAAGAACAAACAGTACGTTCCCTATTTACTTTTATGTAATTTATTATACATGTTAAATACGATCTTGCTTCCGCTATATGTGTACTCTTGATTTGTTTATTTGATTAGATGATGATCATGCTAATTAAAATCCGACAGTGGCATCATGAGCCCGTTTAATATGTTAATAAATTACTTAAACGCATAAAAATCAAATCTTGATTTAGATACACACATGTTAGTCGATTTTTATTAATTAGGGTTTGTTTTTGGAGAAAACATTCAAATAAAAATCGAATGGAATAGAATTTAGGGTTAGGGTTTCGACCCTAGTTAACTAATTATTATTAGTTGTAACCCTAAATTAAAGAACATGATGTGCTATGTGTTTATTTGAGTAATTAGGGTTACGATCTTGGTTGATCCATAATTCTTCATGCAAAGAATTATGGATCGTGGTTTGATTATCTGCTACATGATTTTTTTTAGATAAATCTAAAATTAGGGTAAGACCCTAATTAAATATATTAATTAATCAGTTATGTGCTATGCGGAATTTAATTATTAAACTTACGCGGCCAAATTATTTGGCGTCTGTGATCCATTGGGCACAATGAGCTCGAAAACCAATGGGAGTTTTTCTAATTATATACATTAATTTTCACATAGAGATTATTAATAGGGTTTATCAAAAGGTTTGCATGTGGCTATATGATATTGTACATGATCATATATGTGTTATTAAGTGTTTGTTTATTTTTTAATTACTTGATCTTTGTGTTTTAATTATGATGGATTGGAAACATTAAAGAGGGTAATTTTTTTTTCAATAAAAATAAATGAACCTAATAACTATGAAACCTTTGTGGTAAATTATTTATTGCCAAGTCTTATGTGCCGATAGTGGTTCGCTTCGCACGGTAATTTGCTCCCAGGCGAGACTAGCAATTTAATAATTTACTACATAAATATTTTAAGCTTTAAATCTTAAAGTTTTAATTGATTGATGCGACTGTACAAAAGTGGTCGAAGCGGCGGACCTAATATTGACAAACTATAATGTGGGTATAAGGAGGCTTGACATTAAATTGTCATCCGAAAGTGGCGCATTTTTAATTAGCTTCGGCGGACGTTTGCTAGACTTACCAAGTACACCATGAAAAAGTACGAAGCATCTTAAGGCAATGTTGTAAGTTTCTCAACGCCATCAATTAAATTTTGTTGATTTTAAGCTGCGAATTGGTAAATGTTTTTTTGTAGAAAACATAAGATACAAGATGAATGCATGACATCTTGTACATATTTTTTGATTACATAACATCAAAAATTTAATACCCTTAAAATTTAAGTGTTATGTCACCCAATGAAACGGAAACACCTGAGATTAGATGCCCTCATTACTAGCAGCCAAAGCTGATGTAATGATCAAGGGATGGTAATCAAAGGGTAAATTGAGCAATTTCATTACTAGCAGCCAAAGCTGATGTGATGAAACGGCGTCAATTTACAGTTTCTTAAGTTGGTTAACTTAATTGAGCACTTTCATTACTAGCAGCCAAAGCTGATGTAATGATACGGCGTCAAGGCATAAAGATTTGGGGATGAAACATGCTTACATTTGCAACTGTTGTTGGCAAAATATGTAAGTCCCATGAATTAAGGAATTGCAATTGGACATTGGCAATTGAGTGCAACTCTACCTTATTGAGTACTTTCATTGCTAGCAGCCAAAGCTGATGTAATGAAACAACGTCAATTTGGATCCTTATTTTTCAGTGAAAATTAAATGGTTATATTATTGACCATGGGTGTTTAATTTTCTTGGAAGTATTAATTATCGAAAGTACTAACTTTTGAACTTTTTCTATAGAAATGGCCCAACCCGACAACACAAACATGACTAACATGAGCTCTGCTTTCAAAATGATGATTGAAAGAGAGAAGTTGACTGGGACTAAAAATTTCAACGATTGGTACCGAAATCTAAGGATTGTTCTTAGAATGGCCAAACATTTTGATTATCTTAGTGAGCCTCTTCCTGTTGCTCCTCCTGCTGCTACTGCAACAAATGCTGAACTTGAAGAGTTCAACAATGCTTGGGAAAAGCACAATGATGTGGCTTGTCTCATGCTATCGGGGATGGATACTCAGCTGCAAAAGCAGTTTGAGAATTATGGCCCGATGGACATGATAACTGAGCTCAAACGAATGTTTGAAAAACCACCAACGGCGGAGTTGTATGATCTATTGGATTCTCTGGCCAAGTGTAAGCAGGATGCAACTAAACCCGTGAGTGCCCATGTATTGGAGATGAAAGGATATCTTGACCAATTGGACACACTCGGATGCGGGTACGTGGAAGATGTAAAAGTTGGCCTCATCAATCGATCCCTCAATGAGGAGTTGTATGGTGAGTTTGTGCGCAACTTTAATATGCATTGCACGGGGAAGACATTTAGTGATTTGCATGCAATGCTTATTGACTATGAGAAAGGACTCTCTAAGAAGGCACCTACACCTGCTGTGATGGCAATTAGAGGTGGTAGGATCGCTAAGCCCAGTAAACCGCAGAATGTGAACAAGAAGGGCAAAGGTAAAGCTGACAAAGGAAAACAGGTTGTGATCCATCACCAGAAGCCTAAGAAGCAGAATCCTCCTGCAAAGAAGGATTATTCCAAGAAGGATACGGCTGCTTGTCACCACTGCCACACCCCTGGACATTGGAAGAGGGACTGTCCATTGTTGCTTGAGGAGTGTCGCAAGAATAAAAATGCCAAGGCTGCAAATGGCGCGAGCACTTCAGGTATTTTTATGATTGAATTATTTTCTTTTCCTCGTAAGCCGAATTCCTGGATATATGATACAGGATGTGGTACTCACATCTGTAATACATCGCAGGGACTTAGAGGAGCGAAGAAGCTGAACTATGGGGAATGCTACCTGTACGTGGGCAATGGCATACGTGCGGAAGTTGAAGCCATAGGGACATTTGACTTGGTTTTACCTTCGGGTTTAATTTTAGTATTGAACAATTGTCATTACGCACCGTCTATTGTTAGAGGTGTTGTTTCAGTTTCTTTATTATTGGATAATGGTTTTGATCACGCATAATTTCTGTTTCTTTAAATTCTGTTTTTTACTTTAATGCAATTCCTATTAATGGTGTGTTTGAAATCGACATGGATAACCATGTATCCAATGGAAATAATTCGTTGTATAGCATTAGCAATAAGAGAATCAAGTCTAACTTAGATTCGTCTTATCTTTGGCACGGTCATCTTGCTTATATAGGCAAGAAACGCATGGAAAAGCTGCAACATGATGGGCTTTTGCAAAATATCAATGATAATTCAGTTGATAAATGCGAATATTGCATATCTGGGAAGATGACTAGGAAACCTTTTTCACATCATGTGGAAAGGGCTACGGATCTGCTTGGATTGATACACACTGATGTGTGTGGTCTATTTAGACATGTGTCAAAACGCGGTGCTAGCTACTTCCTAACATTCACGGATGACTATAGTCGTTATGGTTATATTTATTTACTTAAACATAAACATGAAGTCTTTGAGACATTCAAGATGTTTAAAAGTGAAGTAGAGTTACAACTCGGTAAGAAGATTAAGGCTCTTCGATCCGATCATGGTGGTGAGTATTTAAGCCAAGAGTTTAAAGATTATCTTGCTGAGTGTGGCATTGTCCAGCAACTCACATCTCCTTATACTCCACAGCAAAATGGTGTATCTGAAAGGAGAAATCGTACATTGCTTGATATGGTACGATCTATGTTTAATCTGACAACTCTATTCTTATCCTTTTGGGATTATGCCCTTGAAACGGCTGTTCACGTGTTGAATAGGATTCCAACTAAGAAGGTTGATAAGACTTCATATGAAGTATGGACTGGAAAGGCTCCCAAATTGTCTTACTTAAAGGTCTGGGGTTGTGAGGCGTATGTTAAACGTGACTCACCTGATAAACTCCAACAAAGATCTGTTAAGTGTATCTTCGTAGGATACCCTAAGGAAACGAAGGGTTACTACCTTTACTTCCCACCTGAGAATAAAGTCATTGTGGCTAGGTATGGAGATTTCCTTGAGGAGAATCTCATATCACAAGAATTCAGTGAGAGGGTTTATGATCTTGAAAATGATCATGAAGATACGTCACCTTCTGATAACACTAGCACACTTCCTGTGGAACCTGAAAGTATAGGCCCTCCACCTGAAGTTGAAGTGGTACCCATTCGCAGATCTTCAAGATCTGTAAAAGCTCCTAAACATTTATGTTTAAACGTAGAGTGCGAGGAAACTATACTAGGGGATCTAGATGAACCTACTAGTTATAGGGCTGCCATTAACAATCCTGAGAAGGATAAATGGCAGGTTGCTATGAATGGGGAAATGCAATCCATGAGAGACAATGAAGTCTGGATTGAAGTAGACATTCCTCCCAATGCTAAGGTTGTTGGGAGTAAGTGGCTCTTCAAAAAGAAAACGGACATGGATGGCAACGTACACACCTATAAAGCTCGTTTGGTGGCGAAAGGCATTACCCAAACATATGGTGTTGACTATGAGGAGACCTTTTCTCCTGTAGCTGACATTAGAGCTATTAGGATTCTTATAGCCATAGCTGCATACTATGACTATGAGATTTGGCAAATGGATGTCAAAACCGCCTTCTTGAATGGTTGCCTAGATGAAGATATCTATATGGCGCAGCCTGAGGGGTTTGTGAATCCAAAATTCCCTAACCGTGTATGCAAGCTTCAAAGATCCATTTATGGATTGAAGCAGGCATCACGACAATGGAATAAGAAGTTTGATGAGGAAATCAAGAAGTTTGGATTTACTCAAAATTTCGATGAGCCGTGTGTATACCACAAAGCTAGTGGGAGTGATGTTATTTTCCTAGTTCGTTATGTTGATGACATATTGATCATGGGTAAAAACATTCCAAGTTTACATGAGGTGAAAGCCTATCTTGGGAAATGTTTTTCCATGAAAGATCTAGGGGAAGCAACATACATTATAGGAATCAAGATCTATCGAGACAGATCTAGGCGGTTGATTGGTTTAAGTCAAAGTGCTTACATTGACAAGATATTGAAGAAATTCAATATGCAAAATTCCACGAAGGGATTTTTGCCAATGCAAGTAGAACATGGTTTGAGCAGTAAAGCTTGTGCTTCAACACCTGAAGAAGTGGGACGCATGAAGAGAATTCCTTATGCTTCGGCTGTGGGATCGATTATGTATGCGGTTCGATGCACAAGGCCAGATGTGGTATTTGCTCAAAACATTACCAGTCGTTATCAGCAAAATCCAGGTGAACTTCACTGGACTGCTGTAAAACACATTCTCAAGTATTTAAGATCTACGAGAGATATGTTTTTAGTGTACGGGGGAAATCCAGAAGCAGAACTGTGTGTTACAGGTTACTGCGATGCATCATGGAAGTGTGATAAAGACGATACAAAGTCACATACGGGATATGTCTTTGTCATCAATGGAGGTGCTGTGGATTGAAAGAGCAAGAAGCAGAGTACTTTGGCGATGTCTGCTACAGAAAGTGAGTATATTGCCGCCTCAGAAGCCGCAATGGAAGCTATCTGGATTAGGAAATTCGTTAAGAGGCTTGGAGTTATGCCGTCAATCGAAGGACCTATAAAAATGTATTGTGACAACTCAGCCGCAGTTACATTTGCCAATGAGCCTGGAATTATGAAGGGCACCAGACACTACCCGATCAAGTACCACTATGTTAGAGAACAAGTGGAGATAAAAGAGATCGAATTACTCAAAGTTCATACAGATGAAAACTTAGCAGATCCATTAACGAAAGCATTACCGGGTGGAAAGCTTAAAGAACTTTCAGAGGGTATGGGGCTTCGTTTGGCTGATAGTTTCATGCAGAATCTGTGATTAGTATTATGATAATGGAATGTTGTAAAACAGTTATTATTTTAATGAAATGAAATACGGTGTTATGTTTATTTATCATTATCTTAATAATATATCCTATATTTGCATGTTTATATCCATGAATATATTGGAATATATTATAAATTGTCCGTTGTCAATTAATGATATGGGAATATCATTAAATAAAGACAAATGTGAGGATTGGTAGAATGTACTGTAAGGTTGAGATACCAATATCACATGATATTCAGGATTGGAATATAGGACTATCCCGACTTCATGAGTTTACTTTATGGATCTTGTCATTAAGTAAATCATGTATATATTTATCCTTAGACTTGAGATACCAGATAATTGTTCATACATGTAGTGCATTTCTGTGACTCAATTTAACGCTATACGTAACTGGTAGCTATACGGATTGTTTTTGGAAGTGTGGCAAAGTGTATGAGTTATGCTCGTAGTCAATATGGGATTTGTTCCTTCAAATTTAATTTGAAGTTTAATACTACTGGGCCCCTCGTGGGATTAATAAGATGTTTGTGTGGCCACACCCATGATCTCCCCTGACTAGTTCAGAAGATATGGTAATCTTATTGAATCATAAACAACGAGAAACATAATTATTAATAAAGAATGACTTAGATCCATATCTTTATTAATGTAGTATTAGAAACAAAAGGATAAGTATGATGATTATAAAATCATCAAGGTGGTTTTGTCCAGGAGACCACTGATGAACTCAAATAAGTACATTTTATTACTATCATTTATCCTATTAATTTGACTTGTTTTACTATATTATGTATGAGGATTGATACTTAATCGTTTACTTTTGTAATTCTCAGGTAAAAACAAGCATTTGGTGAAACTTGGCGATTTTGGACTAATAATGGAGCAAAACGTGCATAAAGTGAAGAGTCTACTGAAATGGACAAGACCAAGTCAATTCTGCTCCAGATGCGCCGCATCTCACTATCAACATGCGCCGCATCTCTATCAAGATGTCACCAAATACGATCCAAGATACAAGAGGACATGCGCCGCATCTATAAAGGCAGTTACGCCGCATCTTCTGGCGGTGTACGAATATTCCTGAATATTATAATCTTGGACCCCACGCGAAGTTACGTAGATACGCCGCATCTACTTAAGTAGATGCGCCGCATCTTCCCTCAGACACAAACTATAAATACCCCGTAGACCAGACGAGTTACAGAGTTCCAAAGAGTTCGAAACCCTAACCGAAGTTCGGACAACAGAAGAGAAGGACGAATTCAGTCAAGAGGCAGCACAAGACACACCCAAATCGAAGATACAAGAGCTGTAAGAAGGTGCTGCATGTATTTAATTCATTAAGTAGTTTTGTTTTATTGTTTTAGCAAACTTTAATTCATCAGGATTGGTGGCTTGTGTAATGTGACAACGGAAAGATTGCACTCCCTTTAATACTTGCTTTCCCATCAATTAAAGTTTATATGTTGATGTCTTTGGTTACTACTTATTAGTGCATTGACCACCTCTGTGTTTATTAGTGGCTTGCGGGCACCCGACTGCGGGACAAGGTGTGGCTCCCACGGTTGTTTCTAAATTGATCACTTAGGAATAACTTTTAGACATAAGTCGTCATTAAGGGTTTACTCGCCGATGAGAATAGGACCAACGAGAAAGGGTTAATTACATACACTTCATATAAAGCTATCAATAAAACAAGTGACAATCTACTTAATCATAAGGACAGCCCTCTTATTGTCTCAAGTATCTATCTGTGTACGTGTGTGCTACTTGCTGATTCGTGCCTATTTGTTTATTTTATTATTTAATTGCAAACAAAACTGTGCCAGTCTCTCAGGCTGAAACCCCCCTTGCGTTAGGATATTAAAATACTGATTAGATTAACGAGATTATACGTTCCACTCTTAGTGATCGACACTCTACTTACCATTATCTTCATACTGACCGGGTACACTGCTCGTTAAGTGTGTGTGTTATTGATAAGTCGGCTAAATATAAATTTAAAACTTGAGTAGGCATTAAAACTGCTAAACCGCAACGACACATCACGCGCATCAAGTTTTTGGCGCCGTTGCCGGGGAGTGAATTGTTATTTTCTGTTAATTTGATTAGTATTTTAATTAGGTTATTTTTCTTTTTATTAGATTAATTGCATCATTGTACTATTTTGCATATTTGTTGTATTGTGTGTTATTTGTTTGCTTTTGTTTTTATTTTTGTGTGTTTTATTTTTTTTTTTTTTTTTTTTTTTTTTTTTTTTGTTTTTTTTTTTGTTTGGTGTGTTTAATTTTTATTTTTATTTTTCGTATTTTTCTGTTCTGCTATCGTTGTACTGTGCTAAATCAAACGATACGGCGCATCTGATCTCTCAGATACGGCGTATTGCGTTTAATTTTTTTATATACAACGCGTTTAATTAATTCGATACGACGCATCTTTTCCCCAAGATACGGCGTATCTGTTTTTAACAAGAAAATTTTTCTAAGCGATAAAGTAATACGACGCATCTGCTTTTGTAGATACGGCGTATCTGTTTTGATAAAAATTTTTCTAAACGTTAACGCCATACGACGCATCTTCTTTTGAAGATACGGCGTATCTATTATTTTAATTAAAAACAGTTTGCGAATTATTAAACAAATACGGCGTATCGATTTCCATCGATACGGCGCATCTTACTGAATCAAAAATCTTTTATTTTTAAACGTAACGAAAATACGGCGCATTAACTTTCGTTAATACGACGCATTTAATTTTAATTAGATAAACTGATTTTTGATTAACTAATTCGATACGGCGCATTCATAAATTCTAAGCGGCGTATCTATTTTCTGAATAAAGTCTGATTAAATTTTAACGTGTTAAGATACGGCGTATCCAACTTTTTGGATACGGCGCATCGTCCCTAGATATCAGTTACTTGTATTCATATATCCGTTTCTATATTCATTAATTTCTCTTCTAGCGAACAAATCCTACTGATGATTTTACCTTGGATGACAGATTTTGCTATGGAAGACATGTCAGTTAACGGATATCTTGCTAAGGAGTGCTTGTTTTCAGATTCATTCAATGTACTCATGATCGATGCAGACTTATTCTCTTGGGAAACTCCTCTTGAAGCTGCTTTTAAGGAATTTATGCGTTTATGCAACATTGACAAAGAGGTATTCTCTTATGATGTATTTGTGAGGTACACTGGAGAAGAATTGTCGCTCTTATGGCCTAAAATTGAGTCCAACGGATTGAACTGGACTACTATCGAAGAAGATGATGGGAAATTCTCTATTGCATACATGGACTCAAGCAACAACAACTGTAGTGGAGACAATACCCAAAACTCTTACATGCCTTATTTCGAGTGGTACAAGGGATTAGATGAGAACTATCAGGATAATGACATGAATTATGCTTTGGCGGAATTACTATTTCATGGCAGGATAGTAAGATTGATAGACCTCTCCCTCAATGATTGGTTAGAACTCAAATATGGTAGTCCGGAATTTGCCCCTGCAAACGAAGTCAAGGAAATTATGACTTCATGGTTGACTCGGAGTTTTAAGAAGCAATTTAACGAGTTCATGGAGATAAAAAGGAATATGATTGGAAAGGTTTGCTTTGACGTTAACCATGACCCTAACGATGTTGATTTTTCAGAATGGTTAGCTAGTAAGTTTAATAACCATAAGAGCATGGATCGAGCTACTAAGGATGCATTATGGGTATATTGGATGAGAGGAGAAGACGAAGAAGTAGAAAGCAATTATGGGTTGTCACATCATGATTCAACAATCAATGAGGGCATAGAAGAACTTTTCAGAATTGACATTGATTTGTTAGAATATGAGACACCCTTGTGCAAGCAATTCAAGGAATTTAACTACCTTCTTCGAGTCGATGATGATGTGCTTACTGGGGATCTACCAGGATTTAAGACTTATGACGATTTCAAAAACACCTGGTACTATGAATGGAATGACCAAGTACCATGGGTTTGGGATAAACCATGGGAATTTGAGCACATTAATCATACCTGTACACCCTTCGTTTTCAAGGACGGGAGTAGTGTTTGGCCAACCTGTGATTATAAAAGTGACGGAACCTGTAATGGGGGAAGTATAATTGGGATGAAAAGAGTTGGAAAGGATGTAACCTTTGAAGATTATGAGTGGTACGATAATGTTGAAGACTGCCCACGAAAATCGGAGGCTTTACAAGAAAAGGGCAGGATTGAACGCTTGAAAGGACTTAAAGGGACATCGGATACTACTTTCTGGGAATGGGTGCATAAACAGTTTGATGATTTCACAAAGCTTAGTCGACGGTTACAATATGATTTGGAAAGAGAATGGGAGGCGATTCAAGATGATAATAATAATGAGTCATTGATTGAGGAACTAGATGACTATTTGATTAAGGATCCTTATTTTAAGTTTGTTGACAAGGACGAAGAAGAGTTCACCAAAAGAAAGTGTCAACTACTTGGGATTCCGTACAATGAGCCACCCATGATTATTTCTGAAAAATTTAAAATCATCAAATATTCTTTGGGTCCTGATGAAGAATATACTGCTGTGATGACCAAGAGTTATATTAGATTAAGTCGAACGGAGGAAAACGTCGCAGAGATATACGGGAAAATCTTTCGGATGAAGGAAGAAGGATGGACCGTGACAAGGACCAAGTGAAGAGCTGAACGTGAGTCTAACTTGAAGACTCTGGAATAAAGACAAGTGCTTGCCGGGAGACAACCCGGAAATTTATCTTTTACTGTTTTCTGTGTCGAGTCAGTCCAGGCCGCACGAAGATACGGCGCATCTCAGTCCTGAGATGCGACGCATCTCCTGCAATGGTCATATCTTATTTTATTTTATTTTTCTGCATTTTTATTTTTGACTTTAAAACTTTTTATCAGTTATTTTAATGCGGCGCATCCCTGGTTAAGGATGCGGCGCATCTTTATTCTGATCCGTATTAATTCCAGGCTCGATACGGCGTATCTTCTTCAATAGGATACGGCGCATCGACTGACCTGATGATTTCCAGTTTTAATTTTTAAGTTTTATTTTTCCTAACTACTAATGTATTATGCAAGTTGAACCTTTCTTATCTTAGGTGTGTTTTAAAGTGTTGGTGGTATTATAGTTTCCTGAATTTCCTGTGGATAAATCAAGTATGAAGCTTTAACGTTCTAATCCACAAGAAAGATGATTTTTGCTCATATACTAATGGAGGATCATACCGAGCAAATATCAGGGGAGTTTTTTCCGTTCTAATTCTTTTATTTCCAGTTTTTAACCTTTTATACAAACAACGAGGACGTTGTTTAACTTAAGTGGGGGGATAGGAGAATTAGAACACTTAACACTTACTTGTCCTAAACTTTTTCAAAAATTATGCTTAAAATGTGCTTAATATATCAAACTTAAAAATTTTTTAGCATGTTTTTGTTTAAGATCTAAGTTGCATAACTGCACACATGACGTTATTTTCAAAAATTGTGATTTTTCAAAATTCACAAATCTATGAGTGTGCCGGTGACTTGTAAACTTTAGAACTTGGCTTGTATACTATTCGAGACCACCATAATGAGTATTATTTATTTAATTGGAATGACTTGTCTAACTTGGTAAAATTCTAGGATTACACCCAAAAAGCCTTTATATGTTATGTGTTATTAGCTAACTACACTGGTTAGTTAACCCCCGTATAAAACCTTTTGTTACTCTCACTTTTAGAGTAAGATACCCCTAGAAAAACACTCAGAGCCATTCCTTTCATTTCTTACACCTATGTTTAAAATGTTTCGTTACACCTTAAACCTTAGCCTACCCTGTAGATTAAGATCCGTGGTTGGTTAATTGCTATAGGCAGAGTGTGTTTCCTTACAT
The DNA here is from genome assembly GCA_021014915.2 of Artemisia tridentata subsp. tridentata. Taxonomy (NCBI): domain Eukaryota; kingdom Viridiplantae; phylum Streptophyta; class Magnoliopsida; order Asterales; family Asteraceae; genus Artemisia; species Artemisia tridentata. The sequence continues at coordinate 178,711,733 of CP139509.1, forward strand.
TACCTGTGTTCGCGTGCGTAATTCATTATATATGGTTAGGTCGGGAAATTGCACAATGCAATTGGAGTGAAAGTAAATATTGTATATTTTGGAGTTTATTTTTCGTGTGTTTACTACTTTCACTATTACCATTATTTCTGAAGTTATGAAAAGTATGAAAAAATTATCCGGAAAGAAAGTTGTAGTGATGTGGTGAAATTTTACACATCTATCTTTATGTTTCAAAAAAAAAAAAAAAAAAAAAAAAAAAAAAAAAAAAAAAAAAAAAAAAAAAAAAATGAGAAAAGAAAAAGAAAGAAAAAAAAAGAGTTGGATGTTTATTTTAAGCCAACGATGTAAAGTTATGTAAGTGGTTCATATGGCCACTATTTGTTGTATTATATCTATGGATTGAATGGGAATTGGCAGTTATGGGAATGCCAATTAAGGATTATTCTTTGATTAAGATTTTGTTGAGTATAATTCGTGTCTACCTAAAGCGTGTGTTTCAAGTGTTAAAGCGTGAGTTATTCAATGATATGAGTCTTATTCATGGGATGGTTGGGATAGTGATTAACCACACTTAGGATTTTAATTTATTTGTTTTGTTTATTTTTATTTTTACACCAATTTATATCCCAAATGTTATCCATACCCTGTATTGTTCTTTATCCAACCAAACCTTTGATTTATTGAGATTAGGGATTTGAGCAATCTTAAGTATCGTAGTCGTGGATTCGGCTATGTATTTATGATTTTGTCGCCCTTTTTGATATATTATTATTGGTGAAGTTTGGACCTATCTTTAGCCTATTCGAGTTAAGGATTTGAGCAATTGCAAGTATCGTGTTCGTGGATTCGATCATGTATTTGTGATTTTGTCGCCTTTTCTGGAATTTGAGATCGATAGTGAAATAAGAATAATTAACCCTTAAGCCTAAAAACCCTTTTTACCGCTTTAGACTTGTTATTCCTTAGCTTTAGTGGTGGAGATGTGTATACTTGCCAAGCTTATGATAGAATATTCGTCGCGACTGGACAGTTAAACGATTAGATTTGCTTTTATCGACTTATTTTATTTTACTTCTAATTCGTTAAGTGTTTAGTTGTGTGATTATGAAATGAACGAATACATGCTTAACTATAAAAATAAATCCTAACATCTTTTAGGATACATTTTCATGAGATTTAATCTAAGGTTTACTTGGGGACAAGTAAAGTTCAAGTGGGGGGATATTTGATGAACTCAAATAAGTACATTTTATTACTATCATTTATCCTATTAATTTGACTTGTTTTACTATATTATGTATGAGGATTGATACTTAATCGTTTACTTTTGTAATTCTCAGGTAAAAACAAGCATTTGGTGAAACTTGGCGATTTTGGACTAATAATGGAGCAAAACGTGCATAAAGTGAAGAGTCTACTGAAATGGACAAGACCAAGTCAATTCTGCTCCAGATGCGCCGCATCTCACTATCAACATGCGCCGCATCTCTATCAAGATGTCACCAAATACGATCCAAGATACAAGAGGACATGCGCCGCATCTATAAAGGCAGTTACGCCGCATCTTCTGGCGGTGTACGAATATTCCTGAATATTATAATCTTGGACCCCACGCGAAGTTACGTAGATACGCCGCATCTACTTAAGTAGATGCGCCGCATCTTCCCTCAGACACAAACTATAAATACCCCGTAGACCAGACGAGTTACAGAGTTCCAAAGAGTTCGAAACCCTAACCGAAGTTCGGACAACAGAAGAGAAGGACGAATTCAGTCAAGAGGCAGCACAAGACACACCCAAATCGAAGATACAAGAGCTGTAAGAAGGTGCTGCATGTATTTAATTCATTAAGTAGTTTTGTTTTATTGTTTTAGCAAACTTTAATTCATCAGGATTGGTGGCTTGTGTAATGTGACAACGGAAAGATTGCACTCCCTTTAATACTTGCTTTCCCATCAATTAAAGTTTATATGTTGATGTCTTTGGTTACTACTTATTAGTGCATTGACCACCTCTGTGTTTATTAGTGGCTTGCGGGCACCCGACTGCGGGACAAGGTGTGGCTCCCACGGTTGTTTCTAAATTGATCACTTAGGAATAACTTTTAGACATAAGTCGTCATTAAGGGTTTACTCGCCGATGAGAATAGGACCAACGAGAAAGGGTTAATTACATACACTTCATATAAAGCTATCAATAAAACAAGTGACAATCTACTTAATCATAAGGACAGCCCTCTTATTGTCTCAAGTATCTATCTGTGTACGTGTGTGCTACTTGCTGATTCGTGCCTATTTGTTTATTTTATTATTTAATTGCAAACAAAACTGTGCCAGTCTCTCAGGCTGAAACCCCCCTTGCGTTAGGATATTAAAATACTGATTAGATTAACGAGATTATACGTTCCACTCTTAGTGATCGACACTCTACTTACCATTATCTTCATACTGACCGGGTACACTGCTCGTTAAGTGTGTGTGTTATTGATAAGTCGGCTAAATATAAATTTAAAACTTGAGTAGGCATTAAAACTGCTAAACCGCAACGACACATCACGCGCATCAGAGTGATTTTGTCCAGGAGACCACACACCCGAGTTGTTTTAGGGGCATTGGCGTGTTGCTAGACGCTAACCAATGTCATTACACTTTTAATAGATTTCCAAGTGGGAGCTGTTAGAGTTAAATGGAAATATATTATCGTGTATGTCTAGATTCGAGCACGGGACCGAGGGATTGCACACTTTACGTATGATGATCAAGTAAATAATTAATGTATGTATATTTATTATGTATGTTAATTATTTGGACACGAAATGAGACATAACAGACGTTATGTAAACTAACGGTGTTGACTAACGACCGTTAGGGAATAGTTAAAGGACTAATAGTGTAAAAGGAAGTTGGAAGGATCTAGAAACCTTGGCTACCAAGCCAAGGCCGATCGGCCATAGGGTTTGTAAACCCTAAATCGCACAACTTGTTCACCAAGTTTTCCAAACACTATAAATACACATCTTAGGGTCATTGTTATGTTACCTTGTGCATTCTACTATAACCTTAAGTGTGTGTTTTCTCTCCTTTAATCCTAAAACTGGTGGACCTACTCCCATAGTAGTCGATCCATATTTTTTGTGTAGCAAAAATCTTGGTTTGGTTTTACGTGTCTAATCACTAGCATCATTGCTTGATCGGTTATAGTACGTGTGTACAAGAACTTGGTAATTACTCACTATAGTAATTCTTGGATTGTGGAATAAAACGGTAAGGGATTCCACGTTAATCCATCTTTATTGATCTTGTGATTAGAAGAGAAGAGAAGAACAAACGGTATGTTCCCTATTTACTTTTATGCAATTTATTATACGTGTTAAATATGATCTTGCTTCCGCTATATGTGTACTCTTGATGTGTTTATTTGATTAGATGATGATCATGCTAATTAAAATCCAACAGTATATATACTTGAACTAGCATTAGGACATAAAAGCATGAAGTTTTGCAATGTAAGATTACTTACAAAAGAGATTAGTGAGATGAGTATGTAAGACACTTGATTAACCCCAAGATTAGTGTTCCAAACCCTTGCTAGAGTACCCTAATTATCCTTGAACTAAGCCACAATCAAGATTTCTCCTTCCTTGCTCCTAGAGTGTGTCGATTTGTATGTATAGATGGGAGGTGATGATCTTTTTCTTTTTTTTTTTTTTTTTTTTTTTTTTTTTTTTTTTTTTTTTCACTTGAACTAGTTGGTGTAAAATGAGGATACTTTGATCTATTTATACTAAGGGTTTTCAAAGGATCAATAGTTAAGTCAAGATCATCATTAGCTAGTTGGAGGGGGGTTGGGCCGATTAGGGGGGGCTAGGGGGACAAATTGTGGTCAAGCCTCCATATCAAGATTTAGTCTCTATGTTTTAGGGAACTTGTGGGCTAATTAATGGCCATGTGATATTTTTCTAGTAAATATCTTTAGGTTATGAGGAGGGGGGGCAATATGAATAAAATGAGATTAAATGAGTTATTTTGATACAAGAGTGTATATGTTGTATGTATTGGGTGTTAAAAATAGGTATTGGTTGTTGGTTTGGTGATTAACGAAAGTTGTACGCAATTAAACGTAAGATATAAAGAATTTACCTTAGGCGTAAGGAAATATTTTTGGAACTTTGGTAATCTTTTAGGAAGTATAAAAATACGTTAGAAGTAATCGTTGGGAGAATTGGATATATCGGGTGTTAGATTTTTAAATTACGAATAGCGTTTGTTGAATTGACAACCGTAAGTAATTAAAGAAAAGGAAATTTGTTGTAGGGTTTAAAATTGTGAACCGGAGTAGGAGCAAGATACTGGAGCGTTGTGGACTAAATATAACCTAAGTCCTAGTGTACTTGGAATTTATTCTAAGTTTCACGTTGGTTCAAGTAAAAGTTATATGTAAATTGTTTTCAAATAAATGTCAAGAAAATAAATTCGAGTTTGTTGAGTAGTATTGACCTGTAAATTAGCGGTTTGTCATACCTAGAATTTGGCAAACCATCATCCTCGCTAACCGATGATGATGATGAGATGTGATGATGAGATGGGAGGATGAGCTCGTTTTCCTCTTGCTACGGCTACCCTATGATCACTAAGTGGTACAAAGGTGTGTTCAATCTCGGTGTAGTCGGGAACGAAACCTTTAGCGTTTCGAGGAATGGGTGCAAAAGCTCTATAAAGACGGGTAAGAAGCATCCCGTAGGGCATGGCGGTGGTACCTAAAACTGGAATATCGGCCATTCTTTTGGCGATATAATAGGCGAGGTTGAAAGGTTGGTGGTTTGACACACAATAGAGCATGTAGCAAAGGCTTGTGTTGACATGGTCCCTATTTCCTATGGTGCTAATAACGTTGGCCCTAAGAACTTCTTCTAGCTTCTTGAATTGGGGCCTAAGTTTGTTTAGCTCCATGCCAAACGGATAGGGCTGTCCAAAAAACTCGACGCTCGGAACTCGTTTATAACTCGCTTGAAAAATACTCGAAAATTCGCTCGCTCGATTATCGCTCGGTTCGGTTTATAAACGAGCCGAGCAACGAGCATAGGTCCGCTCGCTCGAATGATTTTTAAGCTTATTATTTTTTATTATATATATATATATATATATATATATATATATATTATATATATATATATATATATATATATAATCTAGATCAAATAAGATCAAACTTAAAGTTGTAAAAATGAGATCCAACTAAAATTTGACAAGTGATACTCTCGTTAAAATAAAATGAATTTTTTTATTAATTACAACTAAAATTGTTAAAGTTTCGATGGTTTTCATTTTAAAATTGACGAAACCGAGGTGATACACTTTGATTCGACATGTAATGTGTATCAGGTTAAGGTGATACACTTTGATTCGACATGTAAATTTATAATTGTGTATCACTAATCCAAACTCATGTATCAGTTGGTTATTAGTTGCTAAATTGTTAATTCGTATTACTATTTTATTTTTTGTGTATTATTGATAATATGGTTATTTATAAATGTTTTTAGTGGTTGTTTAGACTAGATCTTATTTTTACAACTTTAAGTTTGATCTCACATTAACCCTCCCCTATATATATATATATATATATATATATATATATATATATATATATATATATATATATATATATATATATATATATATATATATATATATATATATATATATATATGGGAAATCATACCTACATTAAAAATGTAGCTAATTGGCTACATTTCCTTTGAAAAAAGTTTTAAAAATGTACAGTTCAGTCCCTGCGGTAAGTCCCTGACACATGTTTTCCCCCTGTCCCTACCATTTTTTTCAAAGAAAATGTAGCGAATTGGCATTATACTAATATATGCATATTTTTATATAATGGCTCACACTTCTTTATTTTATATAATGGCCCACTTGATGTTGATCTAAGTATGTATGACCCATTAGGCCATTACAAATTTACAATAAACAATGACCTAAACCCTATGTATAAAATAATCTTTATCCCCAAATCCCCAATCTTTTCTACCGTTGTTTAAAAAAATCTTCCACCACAAACTTTGGTATGATTTTTTGTTCTGCTTTCCGCAACGTAAAGCTTATGCTCTTTCTTATTTTTTCTAGATTATTTAATAAGGTTAACTTTAATATTATGTGATTATTTGTTTTGTAGAATGACTTCTAACAAAGACTCAAATGAAATCGAGTTAAGCGACGACGAGAGTGTCGAGTTAGATGAAGAACATGGAAATAAGGAGAATGAAACTCAAGATAGTGGTGCAGCTACAAAAAAGCGCAAGAACAGTTCTGATGCTCATCAACATTTTGTAGACATCATGGGTTTGTACAAAGGGAAAATGGTGAAAAAAAAACAATGCACTCATTGTAAGCGTGAGTACGTTGCAGGTACGTTGGGTACCACGTCAAGTCTTAAGCGCCACCTTAAAGAGTGTGCACGATTCCTAAAGTCTGAAGGTATAAAGAAAGGTTTCATTAATTTTATGTCAAATAGTAGTGGTGTTAGCAACGATACCTTTGATTTTGAGTTAAGTGGGGGTTATAATCAAAAGAAGTGTAGGGAAATAATTGCAAAAATGATCATAGCTCATGAGCTACCATTCTCATTTGTAGAGTACCATTGGTTTAACCAACTAATGAAGTATAACAATCCTTTATTTAAAAAGGTAAGTAGGTCAACAATCACTAGAGATTATATGAAAGTTGTGGATGGGGAAAAAGAGAGAATAAAAAAACTTATGAAAAAGGTTGATATGATATCTCTTACAAGTGATTGATGGACATCAAACCAAACTATTGGGTACATGTGTTTGACAGCTCACTTTGTTGATTCCGACTGAAAGTTGCAAAAGTGCATTATTAGTTTCAATGAGCTTGCACCACCCCATAGTGGTGAAGTTATATCAGATGGTATCTTAGAGTGTTTGATCAAACGGGGTATTCAAGATAAAATAGGAACAATTACTCTAGATAATGCATCTAACAATGATAGGGCAGCCAATATTTTGAGAAGTAATTTCGAGGGAAAAGGTAAATTACATTTTGAGGGATTGTTTTTTCATGTTAGATGTTGTGCTCACATCTTAAATTTGGTTGTACAAGACGGTCTAGGAACGATTGAACCGTGTCTTTCCAAAATTAGAGAATGTGTCAAGTATTTGAGAAAGTCTCCTGGTCGCTTATTGAAATTTGGTGAAATAGCAATATCTCTTGGAACTCCACACATCGCATGCTTCAATCAGCTATTCACTATAAAAAAGTTTTTCTGGGTTATGCATTGAGAGATTCGAATTTTGTATGGTTTCCTGAAGTCGATGAGTGGGCTCGAGCCGAAAAAGTTTGCAAGTTGCTTGAGTTGTATTTGGAAGAGACTTGCTATACATGTGCGGAGACAAATTTTGATGTCTTAAAATGGTAGAGTCAGCATTCTAGCAAGTATCCTGCTTTAAGTAAGATGGCGAAAGACATTTTTGGCATTCCGATCACAACTGTTGCTTCCGAATCAGCCTTTAGTGCCGGGGGACGTGTATTAGATGACTACCGAAGCTCCCTTTCAAAGGATATGGTAGAACTTCTTGTTTGTAGAGGTGATTGGTTAAGGTCCATCTCAAAAGCAACAATAAAGACACTAGAGGTAACCTTCTATTCACGTTTTTTGTCCACATCTATCTTTTATACTATATGTCCTAACATTTGTAATTTTTTAATATGTACCAATGAGCAAAAGAAGAAGAAAATTTGGAAATTGATATCCCTGAAGAGTGTGCTAAGAGTAACATCTAACTGATTTGCATTACTGGATTTAAAGGGTAAACGGTCTTACTTTAATTCGAGTGTTTCATTTTTGAAAAGCAAATCGTAGATATGGATATTATCATTATCTGTTTTCTTGTGCTTTAATAATGATAATTGTTTCTTATCATTATTTGTTTACTCATAGCATTTTTAATGAGTAACAACTAACTTTTGTGCTTTGTTTATTATTTTGCAGCCTTACTTTTGGAGCTTTTGACTTGCTACATTCAAGTGTTTGGAGCTGAAATAATTGATGGACTTTCGTTATAATGAAAGATGCAATGAATTGAAGATGATTTTTTGTTAATGTATCTACTTGCATAACTTTTGATATAACGTATTAGGATTTCAAAACTTTGTATTGATATGACTTTGTGGTATTTTGTTTTTCTATTTCGGAAAACTGTTATTTATAAATGATTCGAGCGAAAACGAGCTGAACCGAGCGCTCGTTTAGAAACTGATCTGAGTTCGAGCAAGCATTTCCCGCTCGGTTATCTAAATTCGATCCGAGCCGAGCTGCTCGGTTTTAAACCGAGCCGAGTTCTAGCAGACCCTCGCTCGGTTCGGTTCGGCTTGTGAACAGCCCTACAAACGGATCTCGATCTACCTCTCTACCTCTACTAGTCCTAGTGTGGGCTGTCCTAGGTACAAAAAGATGAGCACGGATGGTCTCTTTTGGGGTTAAAGGTGTGTCGTATGGTGGCATACGATAAAGGTTAGAATCAAGGATGGACAATGACCATTTGTCCGAATAGAAACAAGTTCCTTGATTTGGAACACCTAAGACTTCTCCAAATTGGTCTAGAGGGATGTTGAATTGATTTTGGTTTACTTTGAAATGGATGTTCATGTAACCATAGTCATTTGTGCTAAGACCTACATTCGCATAGAATTCTAGTATGAATCTAGGGATTATGGGTTCATCGATATCTAGGAGACAATCGAATTGGATGGCGGCTAGTTGTTCTCTAAGAATGGTTCCTTCTAAGAATGAGGCGTCTACGGTTCTACCCTCGTGAACATAGCGTTTTTCTAAGGCTTTAAAGATTTTGACTTGGTCCTCAGTGAGTCCTTCGGTTTTATGGTGTGGAGGTAGGTATTTGATGGTTTCTTTGTGATCATATTATGTCGCAAGAGGCATGATTATCCTAGACACGAAAATTAAATAGTTTAGTTAAAACTATTGAAAATACGTATATAGATTTCTAGTGTGTGCCTATATGGGGACAATGTGGAGGTGCGGTTATCTCGACTCCTTTTGATGCATGAAAATTTTGTATATGCAAGTTTTATGATAAAACAAGAGATAACCCAAACACTCCTACTTCAATGTATCTACGATTGAATGTACCCGAAAATACATATTAGTTATATATTCCTTTTAAATTCAAGAGATATTATGCAAGTGATGTTTAAAACATAACATTTTGTATTTGTATGAACAATGTTCAAAAACCGTTTTTCCTAGTCGTGAGAAGATTTTGATAAGAATTTCTCATGGGGTTTTTTGATGAATTATGATAATGCCTTATGATATGCAATTCCTAACTAAGGAAAACATGATTTGTGATGCAATTCAGTAAATATGCTTCATGATTTTACAAAAAATATGCATAAACCCCAAGTTTTGACTTTGTGCATGAAATGGAAATCCTAGACGCAAATTAGGAATGTAGATATGATTATGATACTTACAGAGATTGTTAAAGCACAAATTTGTGGAAGGAGATGACCTAAATTGTGAGTTTAGTTGATTTTGAGTCGAGTTCCAGTAGTTGGTATGTTTTTGGGAGTTGTGATACACAGTACAGGGTGTTTGTTTAATAAACTAAAAAAAAACTGACTCAGGGGGTCACAGATCCGGCGGAACCAAAACAAGGGGTCTGTCCTTGTTGTTGTTTGGTTCCGTGGGATCAGGCTCAGGTTTTTGGTTAATCTAAGGTTCAAGCTAAGGTTTTATCTACTCACTAGGTTCCATTAGTCCTAAACCAAGTCTAAGAAAGTTAAAGGGTGCTCTCTTAAGAGGTTTAGTGAGAATTTCTGCAATGTTGTCCTCTGAGGATACTTTCTCGATTGAGATGTTTCCCTTCTGAACATTGTCGCGTAGGAAATGGTGACGTATTTCTATGTGTTTGGTTCTAGCGTGTTGGACTGGATTTTTGCTAAGGCCGATAGCTCCTTTGTTGTTGCAAAGAATGGGAATGTCGTTGAGTTCAATTCCATAGTCAACGAGAGCTTGTTTCATCTACAGTGCTTGTTGACACGCCTTTCCTGCAGATACGTACTCGGCTTTAGTTGTTGATATTGCTAGGGCCGTTTGTTTCTTGGCAAACCATGAGGTGAGACAATGTCCAACAAAAGTACAAATACCACTTGTACTTTTTCTATTGACATAGTCACCGGCATGGTCTAAGTCGGCATACACTATGGTTTCCATACCCGTTCCTTTGGGATACCATAATCCTAAGTGTGTAGTACCTTTGATATATCTAAATATCCGTTTGACGGTTTCAAGATGAGATGTTTTGGGATCTTCTTGAAAGCGTGCATATAGACAAACACTAAACATAATGTCCGGTCTACTAGCCATGAGGTAGAGTAAACTACCAATCATTCCTCTATATTTAGTGCTATCTACGGATTCACTTTCGTCATCCTTGGTGAGTTTGGTTTCGGAAGACATTGGTGTTTTCATAGGTTTGGAGTCTTCAAGACCAAATTTCTTAAGCATATCCCTTATATACTTAGATTGGTTGAAGAATATCTCATCTTCTAATTGTTTTATTTGGAGACCTAAGAAAAATTTTAGTTCCCCCATCATACTCATTTCAAACTCGTCATGCATGATTTTTGAGAAATCGTCGCATAACTCTTAACAAGTTGAACCGAATATAATGTCATCCACATATATCTGGACTATGATAATATGTGATCCCTTTTTCTTGGTGAAAAGAGTATTGTCTACTAGGCCCATGGTATACTTATGGTCAACTAGGAAAGTCTTAAGTCGATCATACCAAGCTTTTGGTGCTTGCTTAAGTCCGTATAATGCTTTCTTAAGTTTGTAGACGTGATTTGGTTTTTCAAAATGGGCAAAGCCGGGAGGTTGTGCTACGTACACTTCCTCATTAATAAAACCATTTAGAAAAGCACTTTTAACATCCATTTGGAATAGTTTAAAGTCATGTGCACATGCATATGCAAGTAGTATTCTAATTGACTCAAGCCTAGCGACGGGTGCAAATGTTTCGTCGTAATCTATACCTTCTTGTTGATTGTAGCCTTGAGCTACTAGCCTAGCTTTGTTTCTAGATACTACTCCATTTTCATCCATTTTGTTCCTAAACACCCATTTTGTTCCTATTATGGTTTGACACTTAGGTTGAGGAACTAATGTCCAAACGTCATTTCTAACAAATTGATTAAGTTCTTCTTGCATCGCTACGACTCAAGATTCGTCTTTTATGGCCTCATTTATATTTTTGGGCTCAATTGTTGAAATAAAACAAAAGAAATTACTTTGATTTTGAACTTTAGATCTTAAGGTTCTTTCGTTAATTTCTCCTATGACGTTATCTAATGGATGACTTCTAGATTCCTTGATGTTGACTATTTCCCTATTCACGGGTTCATCCTCTTTGTCATTTTCTACATTTTCTTGGTTTTCAACAATTTGACTTTCAACTAAGTCATCATCTACCAAAGGTGATGTCTTAGAGGGAGGTGGACTTTCGTCGAATGTTACGTTCAATGATTCCTCGACTCTTGAGGTTTCTTTGTTCAAGACAATATATGCTTTACTTTTCTGTGAATATCCTAGGAATACACCTTCATAAGACTTTGGGTCGAATTTGGTGAGGTAATCCTTAGTGTTTAAAATGAAGCACTTGCTTTCAAAAACTCTAAAATATCCAAAAGTAGGCTTTTTGCCTCTATAAAGCTCATATGGTGTTTTATTCAAGAATGGTCTAATTAAAACTCTATTTAGGATGTATGTGGATGTGTCAACGGCATTACACCAAAACTTTTGGGGGATATATTGCTCATTTAACATTGTTCGACTCATTTCTTGAAGTGTTCTATTCTTACGTTCTACTACATCATTAGATTGAGGGGTTCGAGGAGCCGAGAAATTATGTGTTATGCCATTAGCATCACAAAAAGCTTCGAATTGGATTTCGTTATCAAATTCACGACCGTGGTCGGTTCTAATTGACACTATACTATTTCCTATTTGATTTTGAATTTTCTTACTTAGAATTTCAAATTTATCAAATGCTTCGTTTTTAGTTTTCAAAAACTTAATCCAAGTATACCTAGAGTAATCATCGACTATTACCAAAGTATAGAAGTTTCCTCCATAACTTTGTATAGCGGATGGACCAAACAAATCCATATGTAGTAATTCTAGACACCTAGATGTGGACACTATGTTTTTAGCCTTGTGGCTATTATGAACTTGTTTCCCAATTTTGCAAGCATCACAAAAGTGTTGGTCGTATTTCAACTTGGGTAGGTTCCTAACGAGTTACTTAGATAATAAGGATTGGATTAGCCTCATGTTGGCGTGACCTAAGCGTCTATGCCATAGAGTTGAGTTTTCGTCCAAGGAGGTGAGACAAAGTTTGTCTTTAGGTGTTTTGTCTAATTTCATAACGTAAACGTTATTCTTCAAAACACCTTTTCCTATGGTTATGCCATTTTTAAGTATCTTGCTTCCGTTTTCACTGAAGAGGACGTCATACTTTTTACGACATAATTGACTAATACTAAGCAAGTTAAAACCTAAGTTATCTACATGAGCAACATCATCAATAGTGAGAGAGTCATGAGAGATTGTACCTTTTCCGATGATTTTACTTTTAAGCTTGCTACCAAATGTAACATTACCTCCTTCGTAAGGTTGGTAGGTTGAGAAAAGGCTTTTGTTTCCCGTTATGTGTCTTGAACACCCACTATCTTTAATCCACTCGTCCGGTTCTAGCCCGACTTTCAAGCACACCTAAGTTAAAGAAAAACTCAAGCGTTTGGTCCCCAATATCTCATGGTTCCATTTGGGTTAAACATATCATTATCTTGATTCATGTATGGAAACGGTGAATATGAGTTCCATGGCATGTAGTTGGGACCTTGATAGTTTCTAGGTATGTTTGGGTTCCAACTATTTTGATAATGATGTTGAGAGTTGTAGTTACTCTTTGGAAAGGGGCGTTTGGGAATAGAGGTTCTAGGTCTCTGTTGAACCATTTTAGTCCTAAACTCATTTTTAATTTGTCCTAATCCTACAGCAATGGCTGGTTTTTGTTTGTTAACAGTTGTACTAGTGCTAGGTTTTCTTGTGACTTTAACAAACTCAGTACGGTCCGAAGTACAAGCCTTTTGTTCATCAACAGTACCCGCGGAACCTTTGGCCATAACTGGCGGAACCAAATTTTTGGATCCGCCAGATCCGTGGGTGTTTGAACTTGTTGGAACAGTTTCTTGTACTTTAACAGCTAGTTTCTTAAAACTACTCAAGTTTCCTGATTTCATAAAACCTAGTCCGGTTTTATCATGGGGCAACTTTTGAACTTTCATTAGATCATCTATACAACTAATGTTTTTATCAAACTTTTTAAATTTAGAATTTTGTTTGATAAATTCTTCCTGTGTAGACTTAAGTGTTTCTATTTCTAGTTTAAGTTCGTGATAACGCTCAAATTGAACATGTTTTTAGTTACGTTATCGTTAGTTTTGTGCATCATATTTGGTTATATTTGTGTGTATTTGTTACTAAATCGTGAAAAAGTATATATGCAAGTAAATATAGCCAAGTACAGGAAAAAAATGATAAAAATATGAAGAATTGAAGTGATTATGCACATTGGAAGATTCCCGAAAGAAAAACGAGAGAGAAACCACATGAGAACTCAAGGATTTGATAATGTCAAGATTTCTATGTTCAAATATCAAGAAAAGATCAAGTTCTATGAAAGGAATTAGTGCCACAACAAAGGAACAAGCACGCGACGAGAAAAGAAAAGAAAAATAAAAAATGTGTGTGCATGAAGGCCCCATCCGATTCGGATGGGAGGAGATGAATTTACCGAGAGATCCAAGCGATCGGTTGGACCCCAATACCAATCGGTTGGGAGAAACTGTTGTTACAAATTTCCATTTATTGACGAATTTAAACCCCATAATCAGTGTGGCTTATCATTTTCCTGCTTATTTACCACTAAGGGACGTTTTTTACTTGAAGAAGAGGGATTCTTTCACTTATATATAGAATCCAAGGCTAGATACAAAGTGTGACACCAAAAACCTAGTAAAGGCTTACACCAAGTCCTTACTAACTTATTATTATTGCCCGAAAGCTTAGAAACGCTGTGAAAATGTCCAGGGAATATTGAGTTCAAGTCTCAATAGGTCGGTATTGTGTGGAGTTGTTTACGTGTCTTGTTAAGCGATTGGAGGAGTGTGGTTGCTATAGTTCCACAATTCTAGTTCTTGTAATTCCAAAACTAGGTATCTTTTGTTTAAATTTACTATGAACTACTTTTACTTTGAGTTGAATGAAAGAATGGTTTGTTACTTGTGTTTGATTATAATTGTTATGGAGTGATTTTTGGTATACTTGTGTGTATGATGTGACAATTGTTGGAGTATTCTTATTTTATAATGATGCATGAAAACATGTCTTGTTTTATGAGTTTGTTGAAATACAATCTAATCTTGCTTAATTAGTTGGTAAAAACAGTTCTAAAGAATAAAAAAAGGCCGAAAGGATTTTTTTTATGTTTTTATTCCAAAAAGTTAGTGCACGAATTAGTATGGGATATGGTGTGTGACAAGCACTGTATTAACTCATTAAAATGGATTTGGAAACGATTTCATCACGAGAAAAGGCCGAAAGGATTCGTAAGAATTCTTAAGATAAGAAATGCTTTTCAAACAACAAAGAGTTTAATAGAATTGTCGTAATAGTTAAAAAGGCCGAAAGGAATTAACTAGGAGATTGAATTCTTAGAGATGATTTCTCATGATAAAAACCATTGATTGTGAATCATTCATATTAAGTTGTGCATCACTACAAGTTACACCCAACTTGGTAGATTACTCTATACAATTAGTTAAGGAATTACACACAAGTATATTTGTTTTTGATTGATTGGATTTTACTTGCTTTAGAATTTACACCCAACTTTACTACCTTTACTACCACGGACGAGTATACTTGCTCGTATGTGTTGATTAGAGAATTGGATAAATCGTGTTTATAAATTTTTAAAACTTGCACACAACGCGACACATCAAGTTTTTGGCGCCGTTGCCGGGGAATTTGTTAATTTACTTGGTAGTTTGGTTTGGTAGTTTATAAGTTTTGTAGAAAAAAAAAAAGTTTGGTTCGGAGCCAACCGATTCGGATGGATGCCCATCCGATCGGTTGGTGGCCTCGGTAAAAAGTTTTTAGTTTTTATTGTTTTTGTTATTTTCAGTTTTTAATGATGTTAGATTAATGTTAGTAATTGATAAGATTAAGTGTTAGTTTAATTAGATAATTAATAGTGGTAATTAGCCTAGTTTAATGCTTTTAATGTTTTTATTAAACTTAGTTAGTAATATAGTTAATTTTATGTTTAATGATTAGTAGCTTAAGAGTTTTTATTAATTGTGCTAGTTAATTAGTTTAATGATTATTAAAGTTATTAATTATGTGTTATTTTTCATTTTTATTAATTAGTTTAATTTTAGTTATTAGTTTTTATATTAAAGTTTTAATTCAGTTTTTTTTAATAAATAAAAAATAATAAAAAAAAAGTTAAAAAAAAAATCGATCCAACCAATCGGATGTTGCCCGCATCCGATTCGGTTGGGTGAAACTGATTTTTAACGATTCAACCATCCGATCGGATGGAGTGCAACACCGATCGGATGGATACCTCGGAAAAGTTTTTGAAATTTTTAATTTTTAGTTCTTTTGATGTTTTAAGAGTTTGAAGTTGTTTGCTTGCTTGCTTTGGTTTCATTTTTAATGTGTTTCGATTATAGCTAACCCTCATGCTAATAGTTTGGATTTTTATTTTTGTGGTTATGTTATAATTAGTTTTTAAGTAGAATGGAGAGTTTGAGCAATATTTCGGAGTACTTGAGGAATTTGGAAGAGATGTTCAAAGACACGGTGATTCTTTGGAGTGTTTTGAAAATATTTTGGAAGAAGTTAAGGTTGATTTTGAAAGGAAAGAAGAAGTTGGAGAAAACGAGATTTGTTTACCTAAGGAGAAGAGAGTTGTTGTGTTCACACGAGCACCACCTAAGGAGTTTGATGCACCGTTCATGAGGTACTCTACACCTTGTGGTGTGGAAGGTATAAAAGCTTGGGATGCTCAGCTTAATATGGAGTATGGTGACAACTACATTACGGAAGATATGCTTGGTAAGCTTGGTTTTGTTAGACTTGACTATGAGGATTATGGAAGAAAGATGGTGAGAGATGTGTGTGTTGATATTCATGGTTACGTTTTCAAAGTTGATTTTGTTGTTTTAGAATATGGGAATGCTGATGAACCGGATGTTGTGTTTGGTAGAGATTTTATGGTTAAGACTAAATGTAGGATTGATTTTGCATTAGGAGAGATGAGGATTGATGTGGATGATATGGTAGAAGAGAAGGTAGGAAAGGGAGAGATTGTTAAAATGGGAAAAGCCAATAGAAAGAAAACACCACTTAACAAACTTACCCAACCCTCCACCCCTAAGAATGAAAGTTCTTCATCTAGTTCACCACCCAAATCACCACAAATAGTTAAACCATTAACTCAAGAGTAAAAGGAAGCGATTTTGGAAATAAAGTTTAAGGAGCTTATGGAGGAAAAGCCGGTTATTGATGTGTTGAACAATTACATGACTTATCGTAAGAAGTTGGATGCAGTTATGATGGCAAGGGCTAGGTTAGAAGATAAGAATTTTGATGAGATTGAAAGAGAGAGGATAGTTGAGAATGGGTTGCCTAAGAAGATGAGCGATCCGGGAAATTTTGTGTTACCGATTAAAGTGAATGGAACAGATGCGATGTATGCATTGGCAGACACGGGATCAAGTGTGAATGTAATGCCGTATCCATTGTATAAGATATTAGGACTTGGTAATCCTCAACCAAATCAATCTAATCTTACTATGGCTGATAATTCACGAGCAAAGGCGATGGGAGAAGTAAAGAATGTTATAGTCCAAGTAGGGTATCAAGCTTTCTTGGCGGATTTTCTTATACTTAACATTCCGGTGGATAAGGAGTTACCATTGTTGTTAGGTAGACCGTTTTTGAGAACGTGTGGAGCTATTATAGATATGTGTCGAGGTACTATGACTATTAATGATGGGATCTTGAAGCATACTTATTATCCCAAGTGTTGGGAATTAAATGTTCTGAAGATTAGTATTGGAAATTACATGTTCACAAGATCAATTCTGCTCAAAGAAATACTCTAAGTATCATTCTACTGCTAGTGCAATTGCTGCTAGCGTTAAACATTCTACTGCTGGTGAAGAAGATTCTGCTGCTGAGTGGATAACTGTTGAAGTATTCTACTGCTGGTTGGATAAGTATACGAAGATATTATGTGTATAATAGTAAACAATACACGGTAGATAATATCTTTAGACAAAGTGTTCAGTAACAAGTTGTACACACAGATACATGTTGTATCTTAATGACTGACACTCTCAAGCATGTGTTCGATTAGACTTGACAATATTTGTAAAGATCTCTCTAGTACTATAAATGAGAGATCTTAGACTAGATATTATGTGTGCTTCATAACTAAGATTTGTAAAAAAGAATAGAACTAGAATATCTGTTAAGAGAAAAGAACAAACACAACAATATCACAATTCATAGAAACATTAAGATTCAAGGTTTTGTAACCCTAGTGATAGTGAAGATCACTCGTATTATTTTGAATAATATTGAATCGTTTGGTGATAAACTTTCTTTGTTCATTGTTCTTCAACAAACATAACTGTTCCATTTCCATAACCAAATAAACATTCTAAGTGTGGTTAAGTAGATTCCGCATACTTAATCATATTAACTCAAACATATCATATACACAAAGTTACAAAGGACTAACACCCTTCAAGTGTATCGAACCCCTCCTCAATTGGTATCAGAGCAAGGCTGATATATTTGATTTAGAAGAAGAAGAAGAAGAAATGGACGTTGAATCTATTCAGACAAATGTTGCTGCAAAATTACCCATGCTCAAACAGAATGAGTTTGAGATGTGGAGGCTGAGGATAGAGCAATATTTCCAAGTGCAAGACTATGCACTTTGGGAAATTATTGAAGATGGAAACTCTTACCAGCCTACAACTACTACATCAACAGTGGACGGAAAAGTGGTGACAACTCTGCAGCTTCACCCAACATCTGCAGAAGACAGAATAAAGAAGAAAAATGATCTAAAGGCAAGAAGCATGCTGATGATGACCATTCCCAATGATCAACTTTTAAACTTCAGCAAGTTTAAAGATGCCAAGTCATTATTTGAAGCTATTGTTGCCAGGTATGGTGGAAATGAAGCCACCAAGAAAACTCACAAGACACTGCTCAAGCAGCAGTTTGAAAACTTCTCCTCTACCAACAATGAATCTCTTGATCACATGTTTAATAGGCTTCAGAATATTGTGAGCCAACTTGCTATTCTTGGGGTTGAAATACCTCAAGAAGATTTGAACTCAAAATTTCTGAGAAGCTTACCTGAAGAGTGGGCTATACATGTTGTTGTCTGGAAGAACAAGCCAGACCTTGACACCATGGAACTAATAGATTTGTATAGCAACTGTAAGATTGTGGAACAAGATTTGAAGAAAAATGGAGGTACTAGTTCTAATACTGGGAACATGGCATTTATGTCAACTCCTAGTACCTCAAATTCAAGAGAAGAGGTGAAAGTTGTTGATGGTGTTGGTGCTGCTAGTTCATCAAGCAGTACCATGGGTATTTTGGATGAGAAGACTTGTTGTGCATTTTTAACAAGTCGAAATGATGGGTCCATGCTCACTTATGAAGACCTCCAAGAGATCAATGATGATGATCTGGAGGAAATGGACCTAAAATGGCAAATTTCTCTTCTTAGCATGAGAGCCAAGAAGTTCTATCAAAGGACGGGGAAGAAGCTCACAATCAGCAACAATGATACTGCTGGTTTTGACAAGTCAAAGATAGAGTGCTATAACTGCCACAAGATGGGGCACTTCTCAAGAGAATGTAGAAGGCCAAGGCAGCAAGATAGCAAGAACAGAGGTTTTGGAAGCACATCCAAAACAAGGGAGGTTTTTGAGCCAAACTCAAAAGCTATGGTAGCTATTGATGGGCTAGGTTTTGATTGGAGTTTCATGGCTGATGAAGAAGAAGATTCTTCACAGATGACACTCATGGCTTTCTCTACTGAGGTACAAAATCATAAAGTTTGTTCTAATTCTTGCACAGCTCTTTCAGAACTACAAACTTTAATCAAACATTATGATGACCAAAAGAAAGTCCTAATCAGAACTCAACATGACTTAGTAGATTATAAATGTGGCTTAGAATCCCTAGAGAAGCAGATCATTCATTACAAATAAAATGAATTTGCTTTTTCTGATGACAAAGCTCTTCTTAGACAAGACATATTCTTTAGAGATGCTGAAATTAAGCTTTTGAGAGAGGCTTTTGATAGGATCAAAAAGGAAAATGGAAACATTCACTTGACTACACAAACACTAGAACATGCTTCTAGAGGTGTAACCAACATGATAGAATGTCAAGTGATTAATAGAGCCAAGTCAGGGTTAGGATATAATGATGTCCCACCCCCTTACAGAGGAATCCCTAAACCCCCAGGGATTGACCTAGAAAATTCAGGTGTAGCTGAATTTCAACAACCAGAGCTACAATATGGTGTACAGCAAAAAACAAAGCTAGTTGTTGATGAAACTAAGAAAGTAAGTGAAAGTTTAAGTAAAACTTCACTTTCTGAGGACAAGGTGTCCTCTGATAGAAGATCAGATAGAGTAGTCATTGAAGACTGGGTATCTAATGATGATGAAGAAGAACAGGTTATGTCTAAACCTGAAATGGTTAAGAAAGCAGGAACAAGTGTTCCAAAGATAGTCAAAACTAATACTGATAGGCCTAAAACCAACATTAAACATGTTAGGCAACCAGTTAGATATTGTGAACAATACATAACCACACACTAGCCTAAAGGCAACCAAAGGAATTGGAATGGCCTTAAGTCTCACCAAATAGGTGATGATTTTGACTTTTATAACAAAGCTTGTTTTGTATGTGGAGAATTTGACCATCTTGCAGCTTTCTGCAACCAATGGGTATCTGGGTATACAAACAATAGGGTGAATTACAAAAGGCAAACTCCTCAATTTCATTTTCACTCTAATTCTAAGAGAACAAAACCCAGAGCAGTTTCAAAAGCAGTTCATACTGCTAGGCAAGCAGTTTCTACTGCTAGACCATTCATGACTGTTAACCCAAGACCAACAGTTAAAAATGCAAAATCAACTTACAAAAATGCATCAAAAACTATTAAAAGGCCCATTCAATCAAAAGCAGTGGTCCAAAAACAAGTTTGGAAACCAAAGGGAACAACTACAAAGCTAGCAGTTTCTACTGCTAAGCATGTAGTTCATACTACTGCTTGGGAAAACAGGGCAAATGCTGTTAAGGCCTCAGCATGTTGGGTTTGGAAACAAACTAAACCCAATGGTGCATCAAGTCAGTAATGGCTTGGGTCCCCAAAGGAAACTAATATTCCTCATTTTTGTGCAGGAACATTCTACTGATAAACAAGAGGATCAAGGATACTCAGATAGTGGATGTTCAAGGCACATGACAGGCAACAAGTCCTATCTTTCCGATTTTCAAACATTAGATGGTGGCTATGTTACCTTTGGAGGAGGTATTGGTGGCAAAATTTCCGGTAAAGGTACAATTAAAACTGGAAATTTAGATTTTGAAGATGTGTACTATGTACAAGAGCTTAAGTATAATCTTTTTAGTGTCTCACAAATGTGTGACAAAAAGAATAAAGTTCTCTTTAATGACACTGAATGTCTTGTAATTTCTTCTGATTTTAAGATGCCTGATGAAAGTCAAGTACTTCTTAGAATTCCAAGAAAGGGCAACATGTACAGTGTTGATATGAAGAACATTGTTCCTAAAAAGGCTTTAACTTGTCTTGTTGCAAAGGCCACATTAGATGAATCAATGTTATGGCATAGGAGGCTTGGTCACTTAAATTTCAAAACCATAAATCAGATTGTTAAGAATGGTTTGGTAAGAGGTTTACCTCAAAAACGATTTGAAAATGACCAAACATGCATTGCTTGTCTTAAAGGCAAACAACACAAAGCCACTTGTAAGCCCAAAACTTTTAACTCTATCAATCAATCATTGTTTATGCTTCATATGGACTTATTTGGACCTACTTCTATTAGTAGCATGATGCATAAAAGATATTGTCTAGTTATTACTGATGACTATAGTAGATTTACATGGGTTTTCTTTTTAGCTTCTAAGAATGAGACTTCTAGCATTCTTAAGACTTTCATTACAGAGATAGAAAACCTAGTAAGCAAAAGAGTAAAAGTCATTAGATGTGATAATGGGACAGAGTTTAAGAATAGAGTTATGGATGACTTCTGCAAGGAAAAAGGTATTAGGAGAGAGTTTAGTGTAGCTAGAACTCCTCAGCAAAATGAAGTTGCTGAAAGGAGAAATAGAACACTCATAGAAGCTGCTAGAACCATGTTAGCCGACTCTAAGTTGCCTATCGCTTTTTGGGCTGAAGCAGTCAACACTGCTTGCTATGTTCAAAATAGGGTTTTGGTTGTCAAATCTCACAATAAAACATCATATGAACTTTTTAGAGGTAGAACTCCTGCAATAGGATTTCTTAGACCTTTTGGATGTCATGTGACAATTCTAAATACCTTGGACCATCTTGGAAAGTTTGATGGTAAAGCAAATGAAGGATTCTTAGTTGGATATTCTCTTAATAGCAAAGCTTTTAGAGTATACAACTCAAGAACTGGAATAGTAGAGGAAAACCTGCATGTGGAGTTTTTAGAGAATAAATCCAATGTAGCAGGTCAAGGTCCTAATTGGCTATTTGATCTTGAGACACTAACCCATTCTATGAATTATGTGCCTGTTGTTGCAGAAACTAACGATTTTTCAGGTTCACAAACAACAAATGAGGCAGGGTTAGACAAGGAGACAAATCAAGATCATGTATGGATGCCAATAAGTACCAGTGTGGCTTCAACTTCAACAAATGATGAATCTTCTTCTGGTAAAGCTAAAGAAGATGTTGAAGATGAACACAAGGAAGATGGAACCAAGGAACAAGAGAATGTTTCTACTGATGATAGTACTGCTGAAACAGAGCATTCTACTGCTAGGCTTAATTTTTCTACTGCTGAGCCAAATGTTTCTACTACTGGCCCTTCAGACTCAAATGAAGCAGATTTCTCAGATAAAGAGGTGGATTTGAGCAATATCTCACCTAACTATCAAGTTCCTTCTACTCCACACACCAGGATTCACAAAGTCCACTCCCTAGAAAATGTGATTGGAGATGTACAATCAGGTGTGAAGACAAGGCAACAACTGATGTCTTCAGACCAACAAGGGCTTCTTGATGCCCTTTATGCTTCAAAGCAGCATGAGTTTTCCAAATCTTGCTTGTTTGTATGTTTTCTCTCTCAGGCAGAACCAAAGAACATTCTTAAAGCCCTAGATGATTCAAGCTGGGTGGAGGCTATGCAAGAGGAGCTTCTTCAGTTTAAGATTCAGAAGGTTTGGGTGCTAGTTGATTTACCTAAAGATGAAAAGGTAATTGGCACTAGATGGGTTTTCAAGAATAAAATGGATGAAAGGGGCATAGTGATTAGGAATAAGGCTAGATTAGTAGCCCAAGGGTACACACAAGAAGAAGGTATAGACTATGATGAGGTTTTTGCTCTAGTAGCAAGACTTGAGGCAATTAGGCTTTTCTTAGCTTATGCTTTATTTATAGGCTTCACAGTTTATCAAATGGATGTCAAGAGTGCTTTTCTATATGGTACTATTGAAGAAGAGGTGTATGTCTCACAACCTCCAGGATTCATTGATCCTGACCATCTAGAAAAAGCGTACAGAGTAGTTAAGGCTCTTTATGGCCTTCATCAGGCACCAAGAGCATGGTATGAAACACTAGCTTCCTACTTATTAGAAAATGGATTTTAAAGAGGCAAGATTGATCAGACATTATTCATCAAGAAGCAGAAGAATGACCTTTTGTTAGTTCAGGTGTATGTGGATGATATCATCTTTGGATCTACAAGGAAGGAGATGTGTTTGGAGTTTGAGAAGCTTATGCATGATAAGTTTCAGATGAGTTCCATGGGGGAACTTACATTCTTTTTGGGTCTACAAGTTAAGCAATCTAGTGAAGGCATATTTATTAGTCAAGATAAATATGTTGCAGAGATACTTAGAAAATTTCAATTTGCTGATTCAAAAGTGGCAAGCACACCAATGGACTCTGAGAAGCCACTTCTTAAAGATTTAGATGGAGACAATGTAGATGTACACACTTACAGATCTATGATAGGCTCTTTGATGTATCTCACATAATCAAGACCTGACATCATGTTCTCTGTTTGTGCTTGTGCAAGATTTCAAGTAACTCCAAAGGTTTCTCATTTAACAGCTGTCAAGAGGATTTTTAGATATCTCAAGGGTCAACCAAGGTTAGGTCTATGGTATTCAAGGGAATCACCTTTTGACTTGGTAGCATTTTCAGATAGTGATTATGCTGGTGCTAGCTTGGACAGAAAGTCAACAACTGAAGGATGTCAATTCCTTGGGTGTAGACTTATCTCATGGTAGTGTAAGAAGCAAACAATTGTGGCTACTTCAACAACTGAAGCTGAATATGTAGCTGCTGCAAGTTGCTGTGGTCAAGTCCTATGGCTTCAAAACCAACTTCTTGACTATGGGTACAATTTCATGAACACTGTCATTCATATTGATAATAGTAGTACAATTTGCATAATTAAAAATCCAGTGCAACATTCTAAAACAAAACACATTGAAATTAGACATCATTTTATTAGAGATTGTAATGAGAAAAAGTTAATTCAAGTTCTTAAAATTGATTCTGATCATAACTTTTCAGATCTTCTTATAAAAGCTTTTGATGTTGGAAGGTTTCAGTACTCGGTAGCAAGTATTGGGATGCTTAATTCCTCAATGATTTAAAACTATGTGTTTTTGTATATAAATTCTTGATTGTACTGCTGTCTTTATAAAATACTACTGTTAGTGAAAAGTTTGTGCTGCTAGTACAAATTTTATTTGTTTAAGTTCATTTTGTTAGTCATTTCTATGATACTGCTATAAGACAAATGCTTTCCATTTTGTTTCTTGGTTTTGGACTAACATTTTCAGGTATGAACATTGAACAAAAAGGATATTTCAAGTGAAATGGAAGCAGCAGAATGATGATATCAGTTGCTGACATAATAGGTTTATGATGGACTGAGTTTGAGAATTTATTAACAAAGGTTTACTCCTAAGTTAACTGATCCCTTAGAACTTATTTCTTGAAATCTGATTATGATATTTCACATTGAATTGATGGTTCAGTTGATCAGATAGTAACTGATTCAACTCACTTTCTATCATTTTATACTTTTAAGTATAATGAGCAAGTCTAAGGACATATGATAGAAAGAACAGCTAGTAAAAGTGAATCTAACACTTGTGTTAGAGGCAACAATTGCTATGAGCTAGAAACCCTGTCAAGAAAGCCTTTTTTTTTTTTTTTTTTTTTTTTTTATTATTATGTCAAGAAAGCCTTTTGAATAGGTTTATCTTTACACAGGCAGTTATTTATAACTGAAAACAATGGTTCTCACACAACCAGATGTTGCTTTAAACCGCATTCTTGATTAAGTGTCTGTTATACACTTAATCCTTTCAAAATGATTGAAAGCAGTATGATTTTTCTATAATAAAATCATGAACATAATGCTAAGTCAAAAGTTTCTTAAAAAAGATTTTCAAAGGGACTCAGCAAAACCATCCATTGATGGATAATGAGTCAATGCCCCATGAATCACCTCTCATAGGAGTTAACACACCTAGAAGTGATGAGGGCAGCACATAAACTCTTAAGGAATTGATGGCTACATGTACAACATTGTCTGAGAACAAGTTCACATTGGTAGATCAGATGATGATGGGATGATGGTGAGAGATCTTCCAAATAGGGGAGGATAAAATGTTATTTGTATCTCAAGGGAGGAAATAAATCCCAAGAAAGGAAGATTAACCAAATGTAAGGGAGGAAAAGACAAGTGCATACAAGATGATGACATGGAGGTTGAAAATGACAAGAACAGAGCTGATTCTGGAGTATTATATATATTCAGAAGGGATGAAGCATTCCAAAGGAGAAAGTTCTATCTAGGTTCTTTCAGTTTCAATTTTAGTTCATTACGTTTGTTCATCACTTGCAAAGGCATGCTGATAGATGATTTCACTTGTTGAAACAAGCATCCAAGATACACAGCACCATTGCCTCTTATAATTCCTCCATCCAAGGAAATTGCACCATCTTTTAGGCTTTGTTTGAAGCTTGAAGATAGGTACTAATATTGTCGAAGTCAAAAGAAAATGGCAGATGAGTTACTGAGAAAGATATTTAGTCTTACAGAACAAAGGTAAGCTCAGATCAAGGGTCTGACTAAGAAGTGTTTGAAAGATCTTCACAATCCTCATTTAATTCAGAAAACATGTTGATTAAGGGAAATCACATGTTTAGGGGAGGATTGTTGGGAATTAAATGTTCTGAAGATTAGTATTGGAAATTACATGTTCACAAGATCAATTCTGCTCAAAGAAATACTCTAAGTATCATTCTACTGCTAGTGTAATTGATTCTACTGCTAGCGTTAAACATTCTACTGTTAAATGATGTTGCTGCTGGCGAAGAAGATTCTGCTGCTGAGTGGATAACTGTTGAAGTATTCTACTGCTGGTTGGATAAGTATACGAAGATATTATGTGTATAATAGTCAACAATACACGGTAGATAATATCTTTAGACAAAGTGTTCAGTAACAAGTTATAAACACAAATACATGTTGTATCTTAATGACTGACACTCTCAAGCATGTGTTCGATTAGACTTGACAATATTTGTAAAGATCTCTCTTGTACTATAAATGAGAGATCTTAGACTAGATATTATGTGTGCTTCATAACTAAGATTTGTAAAAAAGAATAGAACTAGAATATCTGTTAAGAGAAAAGAACAAACACAACAATATCACAATTCATAGAAACATTAAGATTCAAAGTTTTGTAACCCTAGTGATAGTGAAGATCACTCGTATTATTTTGAATAATATTGAATCGTTTGGTGATAAACTTTCTTTGTTCATTGTTCTTCAACAAACATAACTGTTCCATTTCCATAACCAAATAAACATTCTAAGTGTGGTTAAGTAGATTCCGCATACTTAATCATATTAACTCAAACATATCATATACACAAAGTTACAAAGGACTAACACCCTTCAAGTGTATCGAACCCCTCCTCACCAAGCCTAGAGGCAAGATTGTTAAGGAAGTTCATGAAGAAGAAGATGAAGAAGACCACTTGGGTTGTTTTGAAGTAGGTAAAGATGAAGAAGGGAGGCCTAAATATGGGCCGGTTGTTCCAAGTTACTTTAACATTGAAGATGAGATGGAAAAAGCTCTAGCGATGGAGGCTTTCTATAACCCCTTTAAAAATGTTTTTGTGTTTAATAAGTTGACAGATTTTCTTGGATCTTTACCGGTTCAACTAAAGAATTTGGAATGGGGACCCGAAGGATCTAGTGTTTACAAGAAGGAAGAAGGAGACGGAGATTGGCATGTGAAGTTTGATATAGTTTGTCCGGATGGAAGGAACTTTGCAAGGAAGTTTAAAACGCAAATGACTAACCGGAAGTTGTCCGGGAAGTTTCAAAATGAAGATATCTTGAGGCACGAGTATTTCCAAGGATGAAAGACAAGAGTTTGAAGAATAAAAGCACAAAGCTTGTGCTAGTGTTTGTTTGTTTTCTTTTTCATTTTTTATGCATTTCTAGTAGTTTAATGTTTGTATTTAAGTTCAAGTTTAAGTTAAGACTCTTTGTTTCTCTTGGTTAATTAAGGTTTATTAAGTTAAGTTTTTAGTTGAGTTTAAGAGTTAAGTTTTGTTTTAGAAGTTGTAGAGTTAGACTTGGAAAACAAGTTGGGAAATTAAGTGTGTGGAGTATTTTTACATACAAAAGAAGCATTTGTGAGAAGTAAAAACACTTCTACTTGTTCTAACAAGTATCACAAAGTGTTGACAAAAGAAAAAGTGAAGTTTTTGCAAAAATTCAATCCGAATCGGTTGGATCAAATACTGATTGGATGGAGTAATATATATATACTCAGAATTTCAAAAATCATCAAAAACACACACACACACACACATCCACCAAACTTGGGTTTCAAAAATTCGACCATTAGAAGACTGTTAAGTATTGCAGGAGTGTTGAAGGATCATCTATGGCACCTAAATAAGTAATTAACATCATCAATTTGTGTTAATTAGGTTTTAATTCGGATTTCTTGAATTACGTCAAAATTTGGGTATTTTTGATATAGTTCGAATTAAGATGTAATTTTTCTAGAATAGATGGGTAAATGATAGAGGAAGAGACTGCAAAAAGAATTAGATAGATTGATTAAGTTTTGAGGAAGAATTGATTGATTGAATTTTCAGATTAAATGGGTCAAAACTTTGAATCGATTTAGGTTGCAATTGATGATTCCCAGATGTTGTTTAATTGTTAATTAGTGTTTCTAGGATGATGCATTGTGGATTAGAACATAAAATAAGGGTTTTGATTTTGTAAGTGTTCATGTGTTCTAAGATTGATTGAGAATCATGCGAAAATGTTATGGGATGTTATGGAGATGAATGAGATATGTAGAAACCACGATAAATGATCAAATGCATGATAGGAAAGAGTAGAATTTGATAGAATTGATTAGAAGTCGGAGAAAAGAATTTTTTTTGAGACAGTAGGTCCCAACCGATTCGGTTGCGGGGCAATACCGATCGGTTGGGCTGGGACATTTACTCCATCCGATTCGGTTGGAGGAATACCGATCGGATGGAGGGCTCGGTAAAAGAAAAATGAAAATTTTTAAAACGAGTTTTGTGACTTCTAAATCCTGTAATCTTGGTTCTTATGCTCTTATACTAACAAATAATTGTGATTTCTATAGAGTTATGTTGCAGGTAGTTCGAGTTCATCACGTGTTGGGGTGAATCCGATTGTGACAAAGTACATTCAAAGGAATGCGAAGAGTAAGGTTACATATACTCTTAATCCGGAGAGTAATGAGAACTTGAAGTTTAGCAAGCTTAGGAAGGAGGAAAAGTACGCTTTTCGGGAGCATCTTTCAAAGCTACAAGGTAGAAAGATTGCTAAGCCAAGGTTAGTTGATTGGGAATTGTTTGCAGATTATGGTTGCGAGAATGAGTTGAGAAATATGATGAGGATGTCGTATGTATATGAGGGTGATGGTGATAGTTTTGACGATTTGTCGTGGGAGAGAGCATTTAGTATTTATGAGAATGTTTTCTGTGAATGGTGTTTGGAGTTTTTCGCCACATTTTATTTCGAAAGAAAAGTTGTTGATATTGTGGGAGATGTATGTATTTGGTTTAGGCTTTGTGGAAGGGAGCATGCGTACACTTTGCCGGAGTTTGCGGTTGCTTTAGGATTGTATGAACAAGAGGAGATTGAGCATCGTGTGTCTGAACCTCATTTCGTGAGGTTGGTGAGAAAACATAATGATTATGAAGGTATTGCGGAGTATTGGAATAGAGTTGGTGATCCGGGTTGCAATAGAAGGAACTCGTCCAGGTTGAGGAATCCTACTATGAAAATTTTACAAAAATTGATCGCCTGAGGGGTTTTACACAGAACGGGTAGCCGGGACAAGTGCAATCAACCGGATTTGTGGTTAATGAAATTGTTGGAGGAAGACAAGAACGGGAACGCGGCTTGGATAATAGCCGAATATCTTTCAAGAAGGGCAACGGGAATCAAGGATAATAGTGAAATATGTAGAGGTCATTATGTTACTGCTTTGGTGAGAAATTTGGGTTATTTTGAGAATGGGGAAGTGTCGAAATGTTCGGAGATGACGGAAAGTGAGACGTGGGATGCTATAGGTTTTGGTAAAGCGTTGGATAGAAAAAGAATAACGTTAGGAGCTTGGACAGAACCAATGATGGCCGCACCTCAAGCTGCACCGCATCAATCTTACCAACAACCACCATATCAACCACCACCGAATATAAGGAGTGTTCATGCCCCGAGTAGTTTTGATTCGGGATGGGGGGGGGATTGGAACAAGGAGTTAAACGAGATAGAGCGTAGGGACGTGTGGAGAGATTCTATGATGATGAGGCAAAATTACAACTATGATTATTCTATGCCGATGCTTCAACATGTGGCTCATGAAGCCAACTATGAGGTACCTCCCTACAACCCACCAAACGTTCCACCCTACCCATTACAGTATGACCCATATCCTGGGTACGCACCATTTCCTGAACCAGTGCCGGTATATGGTAGAGTTCCAAATGTTGGAGGGTCGAGTTATGATGTGGGCGGATCTTCATCGGGTGTTGGAAGAAAGAGGCAAAAAGTTTTTACAGTTTTTGAAGGAAAAGAAAATTATGAGGAAGTAGAAGAAGAGGAAGATGACGAGGAGAGCGAAGATGAAAGAATTCATCCTGATGGCATGGATCACGATGATGAATGATCATCGGTGATTTGGTTTATGATGTTTGTGTTTTCAAAACAATGATGGGTCGAATAATTTCTGTTTCTACTACTTTAACTTAACTTTCTTAGGATTTTATTATTTATGGTTTGTTTTGAATTACTTTTGTTTGTTTTAGTATTTTGTTTTGTTTGTTTCGCGTATAGTTTTTGCAGGGGGAGAATTAACGGAAGCTTAGTGTTGATCAATATTTGGAGTTAGAAGAACTCATGTGCTTACTTATGATCAAATATGCGTATGCGAATTTTTCCCGGGTAGTACCTTTTTAACTAAATTTTTCCCATTTCCTTTACTTTGAAGTTCATTTTATTACATTGAGGACAATGCAAAACTTAAGTGTGGGGGAGGGAAGAAAATAGGAAAAATTGGTTTAATTTTTTTTTTTTTTTTTTTTTTTTTTTTTTTTTTTTTTAGGTTTAGTAGATTTTGGAATTGAGTAACTAGAATTAGTTCGCCCTTGATATTCTAGTTGTTTTCTCATATAATATATATAGTTTTAAGAACTAGAATGATTCATTGGTAAAAGTGAGGCTATTTGAAAAAGTTTTGGAATTTAATCAAGTTATGAAGAGCTATTTCATTTTTGGAAGCGATAATAGTTACTAGTACATGTTATAACCCACTTTAAATTGTGAGGATTTAAGCCTTTTTGTATAAAGCATTTCTTATGCTCTATATTTCGTTATGAGTGTGCCGGTGATTATGTTGATTCTAGAACTTGTACTTGTTATGCATTACGGTTAAAATTACTTTCGTGTAATAAAATATATTTAAATGATAAGAGGCAAATTAGGATTTACACCAAATGGCCATCCGTTTACAGAAATATTTTTGCTGACCACATCGGTTAGTTATCCTATGTATTTGGAACCTATTTGTTAGCGTGAATATTTTACGCTAGATACCCCTAGTTACACCTTCTGAGCCTTTCTTTTCTTTTGATTAAATCCAGAAAAATACAAAAAGATTTTACACCTTACACCTTAGCCTTACCCGAATCAAGTTCAATTGAAGTTCAAAACTATTTTTTTTTATGATTGCATGTTGACCACACTTTGATATGTGTATGTGTTGTTTCAATGAAGAAGGAGGTCGCTACTCTTATTTGTATTTTTTTTGTAGCGTGTGCTCATCCAAAGTGTGGGGGTGACGAAAAAGAAGTGAGAGTTAAAAAAAAATGTGAAAAAGTAAATAGTCAATGAGCTATGAAGGAAGAAAGGAGTTAGTATGAGATTCAGAATAATAATCGAAGAAGTTTGGTGAAGTGATCATTTGAGGTATAAAGAGTTGGGAACGGAATTTGGACTTGATTCTTATTTATTTTTCATTTTGTAGAAACCAATCACAAATAATTCCCATGTCTTATCCCTACCTTTTACCAATTACTTTATTCGTTGTTAGCTTTCGAGCATCCGGATTTAGTAATGGCTTTGTTTAGATATGTAGTGCATGGATGTTCTAGTGACCATCCGGGTTTTTGAATAGTTGAAATACGTTGTTAGCGAGCTAGTGCGTGTTTTGGTGACCATCCGTTATGTAAGTAACGTTAGCGAACCAAGGTACAATCTAGTGACCATCCGTTGCTTAGCTAATCAAGAATTCGTTGTTAGCGAGCTATTATGTTCTTGTATGAAATATTTGTACATGAGCTAGGTAACCATAACCCTTAACCTTAAACCCGAATAAAAGACCTCTTTGATGTTTTATTTTGTTGTTTTGATACTCGTACAAGTTTATGGTAAGAAACATGAATCATGACTGAGCATTGAGTGATGTACCCTTAAATTTACCCTTTTGAGTGTTGAGTGAATTTAAAATTCCTTTGTGAGGTGCTTAGTTATGTTATCAAGCTCAAACTAACTTGTTTATGTTTCAAGAATTTTTCGCATTTAAAGTAAAAATAATAATTGTTCCATTGGGATGGTTGTTGGATTTTTATAATCATAATGAAGATGCCATTGATATCAGATTTTCTAAAAGCTAGACTTGCTCGAGGGCGAGCAAAACTCAAGTGTGGGGGAATATGATAACGCTCAAATTGAACATGTTTTTAGTTACGTTATCGTTAGTTTTGTGCATCATATTTGGTTATATTTGTGTGTATTTGTTACTAAATCGTGAAAAAGTGTATATGCAAGTAAATATAGCCAAGTATAGGAAAAAAATGATAAAAAGATGAAGAATTGAAGTGATTATGCACATTGGAAGATTCCCGAAAGGAAAACAAGAGAGAAACCACACGAGAACTCAAGGATTTGATAATGTCAAGATTTCTATGTTCAAGTATCAAGAAAAGATCAAGTTCTATGAAAGGAATTAGTGCCACAACAAAGGAACAAGCACGCGACGAGAAAAGAAAAGAAAAATAAAAAATGTGTGTGCATGAGGGCCCCATCTGATCGGATGGTGCCCGCATCCGATTCGAATGGGAGGAGATGAATTTACCGAGAGATCCAACCAATCGGTTGGACCCTAATACCGATCGGTTGGACCCCAATACCGATCGGTTGGGAGAAACTGTTGTTACAAAGTTGCATTTATTGACGAATTTAAACCCCATAATCAGTGTGGCTTATCATTTTCCTGCTTATTTACCACTAAGGGACGTTTTTTACTTGAAGAAGAGGGATTCTTTCACTTATATATAGAATCCAAGGCTAGATACAAAGTGTGACACCAAAAACCTAGTAAAGGCTTACACCAAGTCCTTACTAACTTATTATTATTGCCCGAAAGCTTAGAAACGCTGTGAAAATGTCCAGGGAATATTGAGTTCAAGTCTCAATAGGTCGGTATTGTGTGGAGTTGTTTACGTATCTTGTTAAGCGATTGGAGGAGTGTGGTTGCTATAGTTCCACAATTCTAGTTCTTGTAATTCCAAAACTAGGTATCTTTTGTTTTAAATTACTATGAACTACTTTTACTTTGAGTTGAATGAAAGAATGGTTTGTTACTTGTGTTTGATTATAATTGTTATGGAGTGATTTTTGGTATACTTGTGTGTATGATGTGACAATTGTTGGAGTATTCTTATTTTATAGTGATGCATGAAAACATGTCTTGTTTTATGAGTTTGTTGAAATACAATCTAATCTTGCTTAATTAGTTGGTAAAAACAGTTCTAAAGAATAAAAAAGGCCGAAAGGATTTTCTTTATGTTTTTATTTCAAAAAGTCAGTGCACGAATTAGTATGGGATATGGTGTGTGAC
This sequence comes from Artemisia tridentata subsp. tridentata, assembly GCA_021014915.2. Taxonomy (NCBI): domain Eukaryota; kingdom Viridiplantae; phylum Streptophyta; class Magnoliopsida; order Asterales; family Asteraceae; genus Artemisia; species Artemisia tridentata. The sequence continues at coordinate 178,744,676 of CP139509.1, forward strand.
ATGCACCGTATTAACTCATTAAAATGGATTTGGAAACGATTTCATCACGAGAAAAGGCTGAAAGGATTCGTAAGAATTCTTAAGATAAGAAATGCTTTTCAAACAACAAAGAGTTTAATAGAATTGTCGTAATAGTTAAAAAGGCCGAAAGGAATTAACTAGGAGATTGAATTATTAGAAATGATTTCTCATGATAAAAACCATTGATTGTAAATCATTCATATTAAGTTGTGCATCACTACAAGTTACACCCAACTTGGTAGATTACTCTATACAATTAGTTAAGGAATTACACACAAGTATATTTGTTTTTGATTGATTGGATTTTACTTGCTTTAGAATTTACACCCAAATTGGATTGACACCCCTTTTTGTTAAAACTTATTTTACTAAATACAAACAACAATTCCCTTGGGACGATCTCGACTTACCCACCTTTACTACCACGGACGAGTATACTTGCTCGTATGTGTTGATTAGAGAATTGGATAAATCGTGTTTATAAATTTTTAAAACTTGCACACAACGCGACACATCAGTTCCTGACATGAAACACATGTTTCTTTAGCATCTTTACCCTTTTCTGATCGTATAGATTTTTCTTGTAACCAATAAACTTCGTTTTCCAAAAGTGTCGTTTTGGTTTTTAAGAACTTATTTTTTTTAATAATTTTTAGAGTAATATCACACAGTTTGTTATATTCTACTTCTAAAGTTTCATCATCAATAGAGGAGTATGACGAGTTAGAATGTACCTCTTCTGAGTCATGAGAGCAACTTCGTCATTCTTAGGCTCGTCGTCATCACCTTCACTGTCACTCCAGGCTCCACTAACAAATGCTCTTTGAGACTTGTTCTTTGGAGGCTTTGGACATTCTCCTATTAGGTGACTGGAATCCCCGCACCTAAAACACTTCCTATCTACTTTTCCTTTCCTATCATCACGGTCTTTCCGGAAGGATTTCTTTTCTTCACGAGGTTGTCTTACGAACTTTCCGCGTCTCCTAAAGAACTTCTTGAAATCTCTTACGGCCATGGCATACTCTTCGTCTTCGCTATTCGAACTAGACTCTTCATCATCACTTGATTCTACCCTAGCTTTTAAGGCAATGGACTTCATCTTCTCCTTTTTGCCTTTAACTATTTCTGAGTCGTTTTCCATCACCATCTCGTGAACTTTGAGATTTCCGATGAGCTCGTCAAGTGTCATGCTTGAAAGATCATTGGATTCTTCAATAGCCGTCACCTTTGCTTTCCACTTCGGATGAAGTGCTCTAAGAAATTTCCTGACAAAGTTCTTACTAGAAAAAGATTCGTCAAGTGCTTTAAGAGAAGTAATTATAGTATTAAACCTAGCAAAAGCACTATCAATGGTGTCATCTTCAGAGATAACAAATTGTTCATATTGTTGAACAAGAAGATCAATTTTGTTATCTTTGACTTGTGAGTTCCCTTGATGAGTGATAATTAATGATTGCCAAATATCCTTAGCTGTTTTACACATAAAGACTCTTTCATATTCTTTCTTAGGTTAAGCATTATAAAGCATCATTTTAGCTTCATTATTTTTGGCAATCGACTTTTTTTGCTCATCACTGTGACGAGTAAGAGAAGTACCCTCATCCCGACCTCCTGATATATTCAATATAGGTTTGTTATCACCTTCTACAATAATATACCACAAATCTATGTCCTTTGACTTCACATAAGTTTCAAAGCGGTTTTTCCAGTATATAAAACTATTTGGTTCAAATAGTGGTGGTCTTTGCATAGATTGCCCTTCTTTGAAGTTTTCAAAATCCATTGATCGTTTCAAGTTTTTAAAATACAATATATTTTGAAAATATTGAGTAACGTAGCTCTAATGCCAATTGTGGAAAACTAGAAGGGGGGTTGAATAGTTTTTACCGTTTTAAAATTAATTCGCTTTGAAACTGACGAATCGTGTTTTGGTTAACTTATTGTGAATCGGGAGGCCTTGGATGATGAAAGATCATCATCTTCATGGTTAGAGTTAGAGAGAGAAAGTGTAGAGTGAGAGATGGATGGAAAACCTGGTTGTTTATTGATAATAAGAAAAGTGAAATAACACACACAAGCTTCAACCTCCTAGTGAAGGCTAGGAGGGCTTAAATAGGGCATCAAACACATGACTTTACAATATTGACGGTTTCAGTCCATGTGTTTGAGCCAAACATAATAACTAATATAATACCAAATATGTTGTCACATTTTAGTGCGAGAAGCATTCCCAACAATCTTCCCCCAATGTGGCAACATATGAGATTACTTACATCATATCCTACAAGTAAAAATACAAATAAAGAAAGGTCTTCATAAGCTCTTCATGTGCTGAGGATGATTACAGTTGACGCTCTTTGTCTTTATCTTGTACCTCGGCTTGAGAAATTTTCTTTACTCGTAGTCACATGATGTAATATACATGAATTGGATTAACTTCCCCCCAATTCATGCTGCATGTCTTTAACGGATTCTTCATATACTTCTTTTTGGCGAAGTTTCTGAATCAGCTTCCCCCCAAACTGACAACCGTCTTCAGCAGATTCGAAACTTTGATGTAGTTAACACGTCTTCTAACTTTTGAAGGTTGTAAGTACGCAGCGGAATTCGTAGATGACATCGTAAACCACACCACGCAAATCTGACTAGTTCTGGGTAACGGTTATGCTCAATGCGGAAACTCTGTTCGGGGGTAACATGCAAGAAATCAGCAAGATCTTCTTACATAAGTAGGCTACTCCGCACATCACACCCTGCGAAAGTTGAAACGATTACACCAAAATCACAAAACTGAACTAATGATCATCTCTGCGGACGTCTTCCGGTAGTAATAAAGTTGTAAGCTCGATCACGTGAGTCTGTTATGTGTCCCCGATGTGCACATTTCTTCCCCCTGAATGCAGATCCATCTGGAAAAAGAGTGTTTTCGCAAAAAAATGCAAAGAAAGTCAAAGCACATCTACTCTCTCTTCCCCCACGATGTCTTCGCGGAATCAGAAGCATACACACTATGGTTACAATGGAAACGGAGGCAGCGTACACCCTGTATGTCCAATTAAGTGAGGATGTGTGAAGTACCATAAATAGCCCGTGAGAATCAACTGCTGATAAAATCTCTACTCTTCTATACTCTTCTCATCTAACTCTTTACCGACCCCATTATCATTCTGACGGCTTTTTCTAGTGACCACTGATGGAGAAAACCCAATATTACGAACTTGAGACTGAAGTAAAATAACCCGAACTTGTGACTTAAACTTGCACTATTGTCTGACTAAGTACCTATACTGAGCACTACAACGTAACTCCTTAAAGCATAGGTCGATTCATATACCCATCCAACCATCCTTTACTGTATATGAACTCATCTTGGATATCCACATCTTTGTGTGACACTTGAGCACTACAACGTAACTCCTTTAAAGTGATAGCTATACTCTGTGAGCACAACAACGTAACTCCTTACATCAGGTATAACTAGATAACTCAAGTCTTAATCATTTTGAAGATTGTAAGCTCGAACAAGGATCTTGAAGAATCATGCATCCAACCAACCCCGATATCTTCAAGATACTATGTATACGAACCCGTGATATACCACTTCAACCTCAAATAAATAATAAAGAATTATCCCTGTAGTCACATCTTGCGGTTCAATACCCAACACTAGCCTTTTGACGGTTTAAGTGAACTATGATAATGGTTTTATCCCGATCTTATCAAAAATTGTATCCCCGTGAAAATTTATAACTTTGCCATTACGAGCCTCAAAAAATAACCATTAACAAACCAAAATATCAAAAATTAGTCCAAACACGCAATATAGCTAATAAAATTCGTGGTCCTCCTTTTTCTTTAAATATGTCCGGCCCAATTGATGATAAACAATTAACAGCCCAGATCAATTTATATGATATATAGCTCAGCCGATAAATAATAAACACTAATCTAGTCCATCTCAAACACCAGCCCAAACAAATCATTAAAACCCGATCCAAATATAACCCTAATAATCCGGTTATAAATAACTCCTTAACCACAATACATTAGCCCTAATCATAAAACAACATCCGCCCCCTCTTTACACCAAACTCATCTCAACGCAGTTATATTCATCATCTTAAATCCAAATCTGAAACGAAGAACCCTTCAAATCGTTTATCATAAACACTTACAAAACATTCCATGAATCACTACCGTGCCTTTTTGATATCATAATCAGCGTAGTACTCTAAATCAAGAAGTTATCATTCGTCTTCAAGATCTATCTGTTGTCACTAGTAAGATTACGTGTTGTGTTGTTTTGTAACGAATCAAAGAAAGTGGATGACATAATTGTTATCTAACTTCTCTTTAAGTTTCGGATATTTGAAATGAAGCTTGGCTTCAAATAAAGATCGATGATGATTTACACAATCGTTTGTTTGACCATTTAATGGTATAGATGTAATCTTGATTACAACGAATGGGTAACTGAGATCATTGATGTTGTATATTTGTTTTTTTATTTTTTTTTATTTTTTTGAATCCAAAGGAATCGTAACGAATACAATTCCCCCGGGTCGTTCTCCCAACGAAGGTTTGACGGCGAATAAGTCGAATCGGAGTCGTGAATATGTGAAGTGAATAAGTGACGTGAAAGATTATTTTTTTTAGAATTGATTACACTATAATAAGAAAAATTAAAAGCAGTCTACGCTATTAAAATAAATGCACACAAAGAAAATTCAAATAAATGCAAATCCCGGGCTAATCCCGAGATTAATAAAACTAATAGTGAAATTAATAAGCTAAAATGCAAAGATTAAAAACTAAGGGACTAAAACTGCAATTAAACAAAACTAATTTTTAAAGAGATAAAAAGAATAAAAAGTTTAATAAAAGTTAAGGGACTGAAAAAGTAATTTTTGAAACTTATATTTAGACTAAAACTTTTAAAACAAAGACAAGGACTAAGAGTGCAAAAAAAAAAAAAAAAAAAAAAAAAACTATTTTATTACTAAAATTTCCAGCCCCGATTTTAACTTCACAGAAATTATAGGGACCAAAAGTGATATTATCCGAAACTCAAGAACACTTATCTTAAAACAGAAAATCACCTCAACTAGCAATTTTCAAATGCTTGTAAATCGCTCAAAACTTAACCAATTTTGAAACCGTAAAATGTTTTGGAAAGCTTGCCCAGCTGAGATTAATAATATCTAAAAATCCATATCACAAATACTCAATTGCTAATCCAAATTTAACAAAGTTCAGCCGAGAAAATGAGTATCAGCAACAACTTTTAAAACAGCAGGTTTGACAGACTTTGAGTGCAATTTAAAGGTACCAGATGTTATCGCTATTACTTGAAATGAGAATTACTCAAACTATCCTAGGTTAACTTGCTTAAAAACACAAAATCACATAATTTCAAAAACTAATGATGGATCAAATTGATTCGTGAAAACAGACATCCACCATCAGCATACACTGATTAGAACAGATAAAGAGAGCTGATTCTAAGCTTATTTAAAGTTGACTAGAGTGAGATTTATAATCATTAAACTAACAAACCTTAACTGAATATCTAACCAACTCAAGCAACTCAGATCCTCGAATTCTAACCAAATCAAGCTATACTAAAACAGATTCTAACTTAGACTTTAAAATGATTACTTAAACAAGCTCAACTAACATCAATCCTATCAAACTAACATCAAATAACTACTTCCTAATCATCAACTAACTTCAGCATAACAACAATCAACATCAAATTAGAAGCAGCAGTATTAAACCATGAACGATGAATAAAATGAAAATGAGCAAAACTTACAAGCTAATTCCCCTCAGCTCAAACAGAGGGGATCTCACTATGCTTGCCTGTCTTTAGACAGGCTAAGGGCTTCCATTTCACCCCCTAGACCATCACTCCATTCCTGATTCACCATGGTTCAAATAACAATTGACTCTCTTTGACTTTTGTGGAACTTTGCTGAAATTGTAACTAAACAAGCTCACATAAGCTAGTGAGCTTAAATGAGTTTGTACTGCACTGAAATAGCTTATCTGAAAGCTATATAATATAATATATATATATATATATATATATAATATATATATATATATATATATATATATATATATATATATATATTATATATATATATATATTTTTTTTTTTTATTATTATTTTTTTTTTTTAACAATGATCAGAAGTTAACACAAATTGAAATAAACTAAAAATTGAAATCACTAATAATAAAATGAGAATTCGGATTCAAATGAACTTCAAATTTAAACTTTCATTAAAACGTAAAAATTACAATAATCGAAACAACTGAACATAAACAGAAAATTACAATTTGATTTATAAGACTAACATTCTAAAAACACTTTGACAGCATAACTTTTCTAAAAAAATTACATACGAAAAATGGAAAAAACCTCTCCTATTTATAGGCTTACACCGAACCTTCGGGTCTTGCCACGCTGGCGATCCGCGTGCTTCTTAGCTCCATATCCACCCTTAGATCATCTTGAGCATCATCAAAACGTTCTTGACCCTTAGATCACATTTAGTGAGGTGTTCGAACCAATAGCAAGCCGCCATCTGTCCCCGTGTGTGCTTGTTTGCTTCTGACACCTCCTGACACGCTCTGACATTCTAGAAGCCCTTTGATTTGACTATTAAGCCCTTAATTGCCGTAATTTTGTACTTGGGTAATTTAGGGTTCATGGTGAATTGGGGGTGAATTTGGGGATCGGATAAGAGAGAGATAAGGGGAAGGTGTGTTTGTTTTATCTTTCTTTTTTTTTTTTGACTATTTTTGACCGAGGTTTTTAGTTAAAAACACTTTGACCGGTTGTGAAGTATTTTATGGATCGGGTTATGGGTTGAGGATGTGGGCTGGATTGGTGTAAGTGGGTTGGGTTAGTAGATGAATTGGTGGGTTTGTGTTTATTTATTTTGGGCAATGTTTAAGTGAAATGGGTTTATGTCTTAACTATGGATCCGGTTTTATTTTCAAGGGATTTAAGGTGTAAAGATACTAGGGACCTTTTGTGTAATTTTTGGATTCTTCAAGGACTGATCTTGCCATTTTATCATAAATGATCTAAGGGTGATTCTTGACTAATTGACCAAGCATGACTTTCCGGGTTCGGGTTCTGAGCCTATTCCGTATCTCGTGCTCGTTTTCTTGATTTTCTTGTGTCTTTTGTCAATTTTCACGATATCCATCCCTGCACATACAAAAACACAAAAACACAATATCTTTTGGCATTTTGGTCGGGTTTTTGGTTATTTTGGTCCGGTTTTGGTCAAGAAAAGGTATGTGTTTTAGCACATACCAAAATCCCCCAGACTAAGCTATTGCAATGTCCTCATGCAATGTTATAAAAACACGTTTTTGAAACCGAAAATTTCTAATCTCTTTTTACTAACTTTGAGAAGTAGCAAAATTTTCAAAAGAGATCAAGAAATATTAAGTTCTAAAAACTCCCCATTTTTCCTTTTATTCTATTTTTGTATTTTTCTTATTATTCAAGTGACGGCTTTGTTGACAATCATTATCTAACGATAATTTTTAGGGTCATAGAGTAGAAACACAACTCATAGAGGAGTGACCATAAGGATAAAATTCATCGTCCTTGATTTTTCACATGCTCCCAAACTAAGCTTATAAACGAGATCACAACCTACTTAGAAATTAGATGCCAATACTACTCATGATAGTTACTTGTGTAAGAACCTCTCGCTCCCATCTTCTTATTTTTGTTTCTACTTATTTTATTTTTGTGAGAGAAATGAATTTCTTCATAATCTTCTCATTTTCATAATTATTAGACCGATAAAAATATCAAGTTTAAAACGCTAAGTAGTTTTCCATCTTCTTGCAAGAAAGTTTGCCTTAAAAATGAGGTCCACATCAAGGTTATTACATACGTCCAAGACTAAAGAACTCATACAAACATGTAGACATAAGTTGTGGAGAAACATCACGTGCACCTCATGTGTCCGATCTAGGGTCATTCACATGCACCTCACGTGCCATCAACTTGTCTAACACATTAAGCACAAAATCCATACATCTCAACATAATTTTTTTTTTTTTTTTTCAACTTTTCTTCACTCAATAACTTAATACCACGGGATTACCGGGTGATTCCAAAACATCAAACATTCAATAGTAACCCTTAGAAAACGAACCTTCACGGTTTAAATCCAAGACCTTACCGCCTTTAGAAGTAAGGATCCAAGGTCCGATCTCAATCCGAAATCTAAGAGCACTTTACAACTTATTCACTCAATACGGGTCCTTGATGTGTACCCAATTTTTAGAGCAAAAATTCTTTTAAGAAGATGGAGAACTAAATTTCGTTCTAAACCTAAATATCTTTAATTATTTATACAATATATGGGGTGAAACAATTTTACGGGAGCAAAAGGCCACAAGTACCTACGACGAGCTCTAAAGAGAACCAACTACTCCACGTTTGACATCTAACTTCTAAATAAATTCTATCATTTCTCGCTCTTCGCACATTTAAAAATCTCAAGTAATGAAATTCGCGAATACTTAGCCGATAATCAGCCACGCATATATAAAGTCGGTTACAGAAACTTGCAAATTCTTGAAAAGAATTCGCGTTTTCTAGCTCCTTATGTAAAAGACTAGCGAAAGCTTTAAAGCCATGCATGTATAAAGTCAAGTACGGGAACACGCAAAAGAGCAGCTCCTTGTGTACAAGACTAGCACAAGCTTATATGATTATCATTGGTTAAGGGAACAAGCTAGGGCTCAACACGCCCGGTCAAGTCAAAATTTTATTCCTACTCTACCCAGCGGAAAATCAACAAAAATGTCAAAACTTATTATATTTTTGCACAAAATTTTTAAATTTTCTCATTTTTTTGGATTTTTTTCAATTTTTTGAGGAAAAACGGGATTGCATGAGAAAATAGCAAAAATGCAAGGCAAAAATCAAATCGCAAGATTACCCCCCCAGACTAGAACGAGACATTGTCCTCAATGTCTTAAAGGTACGGGTATCCCTACAAAAATCTAAGGCCGTTTATTAATTATGCCAAAAGATAGATGTAAAACGATAAGATTTTGGATATTGGATAAGCAGCGGATGATGAAACTCGAGTAGCGTGAAGGAAACTACGAGCACGAGAGTCTTCATCATCGGCATTCCTGGACACAGCACAAAACAACGAGACACAAGATATGGAAGAGGATCCCCTCCTCTTTATTAAGAAAATAGAAAGAAGATAGATGGATAAGCATGGGGTGCCTCCCACGAAGCGCTTGTTTTTGTTAACCGAGTCACATGAGCTTGACTCGACCCCGAATTTAGTTGTCCATGGGGAAAGTTTGGAGATCCGGGACAACCATGGATGGTACGTCCCCTCCAAAATAGTGTTTCAACCTATGACCATTCACCTTAAAGTTTGGACCGTCATTTTGAGCTAACTCGACGGTTCCATATGGAAAAACTTGAGTGATGGTGAATGGCCCAGACCAGCGGGTTTTGAGTTTGCCCGAGAAAATCTTTAGCCGAGAATTGAAGAGGAGGACTTGATCACCAACATTGAAAATGCGGTTTTTAATCTTAGAGTCATGAATCCTCTTTGTTTTCTCTTTGTAGATCAAAGAATTTTCATAGGCCTGATCCCGAAGCTCATTTAATTCATTAATTTGGAGCTTACGGTGATCACCCGCGGTCTTAAGGTCAAAATTGGCATGTTTCAAGGCCCAATATGCCTTATGTTCGAGCTCGATGGGCAGATGGCAAGCCTTTCCGTAAACTAGCTTATAAGGAGTACACCCGATGGGTGTCTTGAAAGCAGTTCGGAAAGCCCATAAAGCATCATCCAATTTGTCGGCCCACGAGGCTCGATTTTCACCAACGGTTCTTTCAAGGATACGTTTCAATCCACGATTCGAAACCTCAACTTGTTCGCTTGTTTGCGGGTGATACGCGGTAGAAAGTCGGTGAGTGACACCATACTTGAGCATAACTTTTGCAAATTGATCATTGCAGAAGTGAGTACCGCGATCACTGATTATAGCACGAGGAGTTCCGAACCGGGAGAAGAGATTTTTCAAGAACTTAACAACCACTCGGGTGTCGTTAGTGGGGAGCGCTTTAGCTTCAACCCATTTTGACAAGTAATCGACAGCCACGAGGATGTACTTATTCCCTCGTGAAGACGGGAATGGCCCCATGAAATCGATGCCCCACACGTCAAAAATCTCACAGACTTGAATTGCATTTTGAGGCATTTCGTCTTTTTGCGAGATTTTTCCTTGACGTTGGCAAGAGTCACAAGACTTCACCAAGTCGTGGGCATCGCGGTAGATTGTCGGCCAATAGAATCCAGAATCAAAGATTTTTTTTAGCGGTGTAGCTGGCACCATGATGTCCCCCTGTGGGTCCATTATGACAAGCGTTGAGGATGTCAACGACTTCTTGGCCATGCATACACCGTCTTATCACTTGATCGGCACATATCCGGAATAAGTAGGGATCGTCCCAGAAATAATGTTTAACATCTTTGAAAAACTTCTTTTTCTGCTGGGACGACATCCCTTTCACCACAAAATTCCCCGCATGGTAATTTGCGTAATCAGCAAACCATGGGGTACTCGGATCATTTTTTGAAGATATTTTCCCAAGTGTCTCGAGAGGAAATGTCTCGGTGATTTCCTTATTCTCGAGAACACTTTGATGAGGATTTTCCAGTCTGGACAAATGATCAGCGGCTAGATTCTCTGCTCCTTTTTTATCACGAATGATAATATCAAATTCCTGGAGCAGAAGAATCCACCGAAGTAATCTCGGTTTAGCATCTTGTTTTGCTAAGAGATACTTGAGAGCAGAATGGTCCGTATACACTATGCTTTTTGATAAGACAAGATACGGTCTAAATTTCTCAAAAGCGTAAACAACGGCCAACAATTCTTTCTCAGTAGTAGTGTAATGAGATTGAGCATTGGTCATTGTCTTGCTAGCATAGTGTATCGGTTGGAAGTATTTGGACTTGCGTTGCCCCAGGACTGCACCGATAGCATAATCGCTTGCATCACACATTAGCTCAAAGGGCAAGTCCCAGTCGGGGGCAACCAAAATCGGTGCTTCGGTTAACTTCTGTTTGAGAACCTCGAATGCTTCGATGCATTCGGGAGAGAAGATGAACGGAGCATCTTTTCAAGAAGATGGGTCAGAGGCCGGGCGATTTTTGAGAAGTCTTGAATAAATCGTCTGTAGAAACCGGCATGACCAAGGAAACTTCGGATTCCTTTAACGGTAGTGGGATGAGGTAGCTTAGCGATAACATCAACTTTAGCTCGATCGACCTCAATCCCAGATTTGGAAATCTTATGGCCGAGGACTATGCCCTCTTTAACCATGAAATGGCACTTCTCCTAATTTAGAACGAGATTGGTGCTTTCACACCGTTCAAGCATTTTCTCTAAATGGGAGAGGCACGAGGAGAAAGAATTTCCATAAACTGAGAAGTCATCCATAAAGACCTCCATCGTCGTCTCGATCATATCATGGAATATGGCCATCATGCACCTTTGAAACGTGCCCGGAGCATTGCACAAGCCGAAAGGCATGCGTCGGTAGGCAAATGTTCCATAAGGACACGTGAAGGTGGTCTTTTCCTGATCTTGGGGATCAATTGGTATTTGAAAATACCCGGAAAAGCCATCGAGAAAACAATAGAACTCATTTCCCGCCAAACGCTCAAGCATTTGGTCCATAAATGGTAGAGGGAAATGGTCTTTACGGGTAGCATCGTTGAGTTTTCGGTAATCGATACACACTCTCCATCCGGTGACGAGATGTGTGGGAATTAACTCATTTTCTTCGTTTGTTATCACGGTCATTCCACCCTTTTTAGGCACACAGTGGACGGGACTAACCCATGAGCTATCTGAGATCGGATAAATCATCCCTGCGTCAAGGAGTTTAATAACTTCCTTTTTTATGACATCATGGATTTTTGGGTTAACCCGTCTCTGTTGCTGAACAGCGGGTTTGAAATTATCTTCCAATAAGATCTTATGGGTGCAGAATTTAGGGTCAATACCCTTTATGTCGGAGATCTGCCAAGCAATGGCACTTTTATGCTTTTTAAGCACATCTAAGAGTTTTGTCTTCTCCTCATCTTTGAGAGCTTTTGAAATGATGACGGGAAATGTATCGGAATCTCCCAAGAAAGCATATTCAAGATGAGGAGGTAAATCCTTGAGCTCAAGCTCCGGAGGATTTTCAATAGACGGCTTAATTTCCTTAACGTCGGCCATTTTAAGGTCCATCGGAGGGGAAAACGGGGTAGGGTCTTCATTCAAAAGTTGTTCAAGCATAAGAATATCCCCCTCCGGATCATAATAAGAATCATCATCTTCCGGTGAAGAAGATGTGTCGGTAGCAAGAAACTCATTGACCTCTTCCAAAAAGAAATCACCTCCCTCAAACGGAGTGAGGGACGGGGAAGAGTCGGAGATGATCGGTGAAGAAATAGTAGAAGGAGAAGAATCATCAATAGAGGTAGAAGAAGAATCCAAAGTGGGATTGCCACTAGCAAAACCGAGAATCTCTTGAGCATACTCCTTCGTAGTGACGTCAATAATATCAATACGGTTGACGGACATGCAATTATCGTTGGAAGAGTATCTCGCAGTTTGATCCAAATCGAAAGTCACGGCTTCATTACCAACTCGCAAGGTAATCTCTTCATCATAAACATCAATCAACGCTCGCCCGGTTCTTAAGAATCCTCTCCCGAGAATGAGAGGAACTCGGGGATCGGCATCAAATTCGACAATCACAAAGTCTGCCGGAAAATGGAACTTTCCCACATTAACGTAGACATCTTCGGCTATTCCAATTGGTCGAGTAATTGATCGATCTGCGAGCTCGAGAGTCATTCGGGTCGGAGTGAGAGCGGGGAGAGATAATTTTTCCCAGACGGACTTAGGCATTAGGTTAATGCTAGCGCCAAGATCGGCCAAGGCGAAACATTGAACCATCCCCGGAAAATTGCACGGAATAAGGAACTTTCCGGGATCTCCTAGCTTTTCCGGAAGCTTTTTAAGGAGAACCGCGGAACATTGTTCATTCAACGGGGTTGTTTTTGCCATCTCAAACAATTTATCTTTGTTGCTCAGCAAATTCTTCACCATCGATGCAAACTTCGGCATTAAGAGAGCAGCATCCGCAAAGCTAATTTCGAAACTCATATCTTGAAAGATTTGATAGAATTTCTCCATCTGATGCGTATTCTTATCATGGTGCTTTTGTTCATCAAGTCGCGACGGATACGGAAGTTTTATCTTAACTGGAACCTCTTGTTCAAAATCAACTTTCCCTTTTCCTTTTGACGATTGGAAAACCGGAGGTTGGATGTCTTCGGTCCTTCCGTTATTAGTAGGAAGTGCCGTATCCGTTGTCACCTCGGTTTCACGGGCGACTACCTTGGGAGGAAGAGAAGAAGAGGTAGTCGGAGCCGTAGGTCCATCATAACTAACACCACTACGTGTTGTGATCGCTTTAACGTCTCCCCTCGGGTTTGCGATCGTGTTGCTGGGAAGAGAAGTAATACCCGAACCCGAGGGTTGATCATTTAAACGTTTCTTAATCTCACTCATTTCCTTAGTTAACAACTCTTGAGTTCTCATCATATTTTGATTTTGAAGCATTAATTGTCGAAGAATCTCATCCGAGGGTGGCGGATTTGGAACAACATTTTGATTTTGATTAAAATTTTGCCCTCGGTTGTTGTTATTGAAACCTTGATTATGAAAATTTCCTTGATTTTGATTCATATTTCCTTGATTAGCATTGAAATTCCCATAAAAATTCCCTTGATTTTGATTTCCTTGAAAACCCCGGTTTTGATTTTGATTAAAACCATTGTTTTGAAAACCATTATTTGCACGATTTTGATTATTGTTAACTTGATTACGGTTTTGACCTTGAGTTTGATTTTGATTGTTGAATCCCGGTGGTGGTCCAAGGTAATTATTCGAACGGTAGCTAAGGAGATTATGGTCTCCTTGGGGTTGGTAACCGTTACCACCCTGATTTGCAGCATACACATTCTCGTGAGGAAAGGCACCGGTGGCCGGACACTCATAATACGGGTGTGGACCACCACATGTTTCACAAATCTGATTCACAACATTAATTTGTTGAGTAGTTCTTTCCTTCATTAAAAGTCCCATTTGTTTAGTAAGAGTTAAAATAGCCTCATTGGTTTTGCTATTTTGATCAAGAACATGAGCCAAAACTTCGTCATTTGATTTGCTACTAGCACTCGAGACTTGAGTTTTGCTCCTAGAAGTCCTTACTCTAGCTTTATTCTCGATGATCGTAAAAGCTTCTTGCTGGTTCCGGGTCAACAAGTTTCCACCCGCAGCAGAATAGAGTGAATCTTGATCAGCATGACACAACCCATTATAGAAAGTATCAATCTGATGCAAGAGTGAAAACCCGTGATTTGGACATTTTTCCAACAACTCCTTAAATCTATCCCAAGCTTCGCTGAACGATTCATCGAAAGCTTGTTGGAATCGAAAGATTTGAGTGCGGAGATTAGAAGTTTTAGACGGAGGATAGAAATGATTCACAAACTTAGAAGCTAGATCACCCCAAGTGTAGATGGAATTTGGAGGTTCCTTTTCTAGCCAAGTCCGGGCCGCTCCTTTGAGGGAGAAAGGAAACAATTTCATTTTGATCACATCATACGGCACTTGGTTGATCTTTATTGTTTCAGTGATATCGGTGAAATTTCTGATATGAGAATGAGGATCTTCATTCTCAAATCCGTGAAATGAGATACTCGTGATAAGATTGAGTAACCCGTGATTGATTTCAAATTGATTTGCAAGAATGTCGGGAATCACAATGGCCCTTCGCACACCATTAAATGGTGTTTGAAGTTGTTCCTCCATCGGACGGAGGTCGGGGCCCGGTTGTGCTCCTTGATTAGGCTCCACCGGAGGAGCTTGATTGTCGTTCATTTCCTCAACGTTTGGGAAATGAATACGGTGTGTGTGTCGAATTACCCTTTCGGGATTTGATAATGGAGAAATAAGATTTTGAGAAGATGAGCGGGTGTTCATACACCAAAAAGGAAACAAAAATGAAAATAAAAAATCTTTTTGTATTTTTGGTTGGGAATTATTTTTGGCTTTTTTAATATATTGAAAAAAACAAAAGATTTTATTTTCTTTTTGGTAACCGTTACGTTAACCGTAACCGTTTCCTTTAAAACTACGCGCAGCGTGGCGGGAAGGCAAAGGTAGCTCCGAAGATGCTTAAAAACCCGCCTTCTTCAGCTCGACAATTTAATGTCAAGCTTCCTTAAACCCCGTAATTAGGTTGTAGTAATAAAGTAATCCGAGAACGATTAATTTCACGATTTGTTTTGTTGTTATTTGGAATGGTTTACAACCGCCCTCCTTCAACGGAAGACGGAGGATGTTTATTAAGATGTATTTATGAAAACACTTTAAGAAAAGTGTTTTATTTATTATATTTTTTGTATTTTTATTTTTATAAAAAACAATAACTTCCAAGGAAGGATCTTCAAATCACAAAAACAACGGACGAAATCGACGCACTCGTTTCAAGCCTTCCCCGGCAGCGGCGCCATTTTATTGATGTTGTATATTTGTTTTTTTATTTTTTTTTTATTATTTTTTTATTTTTTTGAATCCAAAGAAATTGTAACGAATACAATTCCCCCGGGTCGTTCTCCCAACGAAGGTTTGACGGCGAATAAGTCGAATCGGAGTCGTGAATATGTGAAGTGAATAAGTGACGTAAAAGATTATTTTTTTTAGAATTGATTACACTATAATAAGAAAAATTAAAAGCAGTCTACGCTATTAAAATAAATGCACACAAAGAAAATTCAAATAAATGCAAATCCCGGGCTAATCCCGAGATTAATAAAACTAATAGTGAAATTAATAAGCTAAAATGCAAAGATTAAAAACTAAGGGACTAAAACTGCAATTAAACAAAACTAATTTTTAAAGAGATAAAAAGAATAAAAAGTTTAATAAAAGTTAAGGGACTGAAAAAGTAATTTTTGAAACTTATATTTAGACTAAAACTTTTAAAACAAAGACAAGGACTAAGAGTGCAAAAAAAAAAAAAAAAAAAAAAAAAACTATTTTATTACTAAAATTTCCAGCCCCGATTTTAACTTCACAGAAATTATAGGGACCAAAAGTGATATTATCCGAAACTCAAGAACACTTATCTTAAAACAGAAAATCACCTCAACTAGCAATTTTCAAATGCTTGTAAATCGCTCAAAACTTAACCAATTTTGAAACCGTAAAATGTTTTGGAAAGCTTGCCCAGCTGAGATTAATAATATCTAAAAATCCATATCACAAATACTCAATTGCTAATCCAAATTTAACAAAGTTCAGCCGAGAAAATGAGTATCAGCAACAACTTTTAAAACAGCAGGTTTGACAGACTTTGAGTGCAATTTAAAGGTACCAGATGTTATCGCTATTACTTGAAATGAGAATTACTCAAACTATCCTAGGTTAACTTGCTTAAAAACACAAAATCACATAATTTCGAAAACTAATGATGGATCAAATTGATTCGTGAAAACAGACATCCACCATCAGCATACACTGATTAGAACAGATAAAGAGAGCTGATTCTAAGCTTATTTAAAGTTGACTAGAGTGAGATTTATAATCATTAAACTAACAAACCTTAACTGAATATCTAACCAACTCAAGCAACTCAGATCCTCGAATTCTAACCAAATCAAGCTATACTAAAACAGATTCTAACTTAGACTTTAAAATGATTACTTAAACAAGCTCAACTAACATCAATCCTATCAAACTAACATCAAATAACTACTTCCTAATCATCAACTAACTTCAGCATAACAACAATCAACATCAAATTAGAAGCAGCAGTATTAAACCATGAACGATGAATAAAATGAAAATGAGCAAAACTTACAAGCTAATTCCCCTCAGCTCAAACAGAGGGGATCTCACTATGCTTGCCTGTCTTTAGACAGGCTAAGGGCTTCCATTTCACCCCCTAGACCATCACTCCATTCCTGATTCACCATGGTTCAAATAACAATTGACTCTCTTTGACTTTTGTGGAACTTTGCTGAAATTGTAACTAAACAAGCTCACATAAGCTAGTGAGCTTAAATGAGTTTGTACTGCACTGAAATAGCTTATCTGAAAGCTATATATATATATATATATATATATATATATATATATATATATATATATATATATATATATATATATATATATATATATATTTTTTTTAACAATGATCAGAAGTTAACACAAATTGAAATAAACTAAAAATTGAAATCACTAATAATAAAATGAGAATTCGGATTCAAATGAACTTCAAATTTAAACTTTCATTAAAACGTAAAAATTACAATAATCGAAACAACTGAACATAAACAGAAAATTACAATTTGATTTATAAGACTAACATTCTAAAAACACTTTGACAGCATAACTTTTCTAAAAAAATTACATACGAAAAATGGAAAAAACCTCTCCTATTTATAGGCTTACACCGAACCTTCGGGTCTTGCCACGCTGGCGATCCGCGTGCTTCTTAGCTCCATATCCACCCTTAGATCATCTTGAGCATCATCAAAACGTTCTTGACCCTTAGATCACATTTAGTGAGGTGTTCGAACCAATAGCAAGCCGCCATCTGTCCCCGTGTGTGCTTGTTTGCTTCTGACACCTCCTGACACGCTCTGACATTCTAGAAGCCCTTTGATTTGACTATTAAGCCCTTAATTGCCGTAATTTTGTACTTGGGTAATTTAGGGTTCATGGTGAATTGGGGGTGAATTTGGGGATCGGATAAGAGAGAGATAAGGGGAAGGTGTGTTTGTTTTATCTTTTTTTTTTTTTTTTTGACTATTTTTGACCGAGGTTTTTAGTTAAAAACACTTTGACCGGTTGTGAAGTATTTTATGGATCGGGTTATGGGTTGAGGATGTGGGCTGGATTGGTGTAAGTGGGTTGGGTTAGTAGATGAATTGGTGGGTTTGTGTTTATTTATTTTGGGCAATGTTTAAGTGAAATGGGTTTATGTCTTAACTATGGATCCGGTTTTATTTTCAAGGGATTTAAGGTGTAAAGATACTAGGGACCTTTTGTGTAATTTTTGGATTTTTCAAGGACTGATCTTGCCATCTTATCATAAATGATCTAAGGGTGATTCTTGACTAATTGACCAAGCATGACTTTCCGGGTTCGGGTTCTGAGCCTATTCCGTATCTCGTGCTCGTGCTCGTTTTCTTGATTTTCTTGTGTCTTTTGTCAATTTTCACGATATCCATCCCTGCACATACAAAAACACAAAAACACAATATCTTTTGGCATTTTGGTCGGGTTTTCGGTTATTTTGGTCCGGTTTTGGTCAAGAAAAGGTATGTGTTTTAGCACATACCAATCATTTTAATTTATTGATACGAGTCTTGTTAAGAAATTGAGATGAGTTTGTAGTTTGTGGTGGCTGTGATGATGAAAGATTATGAATCGGGAGTTTGTAGTTTGTAGTTTGTAGTTGTTGTCGAATCAGGCTGTCTACTCTTCATCTTTATTATTATTATTATTATTATTATTATTATTATTATTATTATTATTATTATTATTATTATTATTATTATTATTATTATTATTATTATTATTATTATTATTATTATTATTATTATTATTTTTAATTTTGATATGCGATAACAGTTTTATCGTTGACCGGAAATTGACCATTGACCATATGTCACAATCGATCAGGGTTCTCCTTCGATCATACCCTAGCTCCTTCGATCATTCTGCTCGTTCGACTATGTCGTTCGACTATGTCGTTCGACTAAGTCGTTCGACTAAGTCGTTCGACTATGTCGTTCGACTATGTCGTTCGACTATGTCGTTCGATCAATTTGGAAGAGTAAGTCTGACTCGACTACCCTTGTCTCGTTCGATGAATGCTCCTTCGATGACAAACCTCGTTCGACTGCAATCTGAGTTTTTATCGGACTGATGAAAGGACCATATTTTGATATGATATTACTATGTAGAAACTGTTTAGTACTTATTTGATAAGAAAAATAAGGACCAGACAAAGTAGTGAAACAGATTCATAAAAAACAGTTTAGATCCACACAAAAAATACGATTTTGACAAGATAACATCACACAAATCAACCAAAACTAAAACCTGGCTCTGATACCAATTGACGAATCGTGTTTTGGTTAACTTATTGTGAATCGGGAGGCCTTGGATGATGAAAGATCGTCATCTTCATGGTTAGAGTTAGAGAGAGAAAGTGTAGAGTGAGAGATGGATGGAAAACCTGGTTGTTTATTGATAATAAGAAAAGTGAAATAACACACACAAGCTTCAACCTCCTAGTGAAGGCTAGGAGGGCTTAAATAGGGCATCAAACACATGACTTTACAATATTGACGGTTTCAGTCCATGTGTTTAAGCCAAACATAATAACTAATATAATACCAAATATGTTGTCACATTTTAGTGCGAGAAGTATTCCCAACAGAAACTTAACGTGATTTCAAGTTAATGCACACAAACAAACAATATAAGTAATACAAGTAAGGAAAAGAACAATCAAACCACAACACGGAGATTTATAGTGGTTCGGCTACAAGGTCTCTTTTCCTTGCCCTACTCTACTCCTCGAGCCTCTAACTCAAGAGTTTTTCTTCACTAAGAAACAAGCTCCCTTCTCGGCGGAGAAAACCTGTCACACCCTGAATTTACCTGTTAATGGCAGCGGAATTGAATACCTTGGTGTGACTTTCATGGCGTCTCATACAATGGATATATTGAACGACCTAAAGTGTCGTTTTGAAAATACACGTTTGATCATAAATAAAATCAGAGTTTACAAAACATAGGTCCCAAATGATGTTGCAAGTTTATAAAACAAAACCATAATCGATCAAACGGTTACATAAGTGCATAAAATGAAGTGATGCAAGTCGACCCCGCGACTCCAAAACAATCCAATGCATGCCCACATGATAGCTAATAACCTGAAAATACATTGCTAAAAACGGTCAACATAAAGTTGGTGAGAGTTCATAGGTTTAATAAAATGAAGTTATACGATAGCCACAAGTATAAAGTGTATGACATAAGTCACATAAAAATGGTGTACAATAGACTTAAGCTCATGACCCCGACGCTGTGACTGAATTCTTTGGAGCCCCTGGGAGTGTTTTGCCAGACACTCAAATGAAAAGACATGAAATGCATCCGCTATCGGTTGTTGGTCAAAGCCAACACGGATGGAGGCGTCACCCTCGATAGATCTATCCACTCACTCTCGCTTAAACATAATTAACGGTTCATGATTATATGGGGACTTTCAATTGGCAACAAGGTAACTTAATCTATGTACAGGAAGTCTGATACTTTGGCTCGTATGGAAAACAGTTGCAATGTATTCTCCCCCGTGGGATTTGAAAACAATAATAAAATGTATACGGGGCTATGAAAACTCACCTGAAGTGATGATACAACAATGCTATGAAATCGGAATACTTGGAATAATTGAAATACTGGAACACTTGGGATACTTGGCAATAACAAGGCGCGAACACTAGCCGCTACCTAAAATGAATATGCATAATCTACTTAGATTATGAGGCAATGTAGTGCATGTACATGTATATGTAACCTATACCACTCGTCATTTGAAAATACTAGTTATCGTTGATATGTAAAGTTTTTCCAAAACTTGGTATAAATATGTTAACTTGTTAACGTAAAACTAGTCGTGTCATAATGTGTATAAAACGTTAATGTTGGTCTTGGCGTTTTGAAAACATTGAAATGTGATATGGTAGTCGCGTTAATAAACCTTTGATTGTACGTGTTCCAATGGATAAGAATTACGGTTCACCATAGTCGTTTCGTGAAAAATATAGTTTCTAGTACGTAAACATTTTCTACTTAAAAAGCTGTCAAAATAAAATGTATATAGTCGATGTTTAAACGCGTGTATCTTGTTCGTTATTAGCTTGTTTTTGACGTTCTTTATATCCGTGGTTTCGTAAAAATAAATGCTAACACATTTTTAGTAGCTTGGTTCATCTAGGTTTCGTTAAACGCCTCAGTTTGTCCGTCGAATGTTACCAAACAGCATGCAGTTTTTCCGGAAAATAGTTTTCGTCGTTAAACTTTGAAAAATCATATCTCCTTCGTTATTAACTCGTTTTTATCCCCGTTTTCGGCCACGGCTTCGTCTCGGAATGTATTTTCTAAATATTTGGTCCAAAATTTCCCACAACCTACTGAGTTGGCCACGTTTTCAAAATAGGGACAGTAGGTATGTTATAGTTTCAAAAAATGGGTTTTCCTAGTTTGTATCTTGTTCAAAACCATCCAATCTACAACCAAACAATTCTCAATCCTACCATACACCTTCTTAGGGTGTCATGGGTCCTAAACATCATTATCCAAGTAAATCTACTAAGGATCTAAATATGTAACAAATCTAGGGCTCAAAAGTATGGAAATGTATAAAAAGAGTGGTAAAGGCTAACATATGCATATAGATCTTGCATAAAATGATATGAACATGATATAAACTTGGTAATATTATGAAAAATGGTTTGACATACTTACTTTGAAAGATTAGTGATGAAAAGATGATGAAAACCTAAGAACCCTTTGAGTTTGTATTTCAAAACCCTTAAAGGAATACTAGTGAGGCTTGATTATGGATTGATCTTGAAAGTTTGATGTTTTCTTCCTCTTGTTCTTGTTTGGCCGAATATACACACACACATATAGAGATGAGAGAGTTTCTTGAGATATTATGCAAAATGAAGTGAAAAATGTGGTAGGTAATTATATATATTAGACAAGAATTAGTGTGCATTAATTGTGAAGTGAAGTTGCAACTTGTGATGTGTTTTGGGGGGGGTGAGGCCGGCGCAACAAGGAGAGAAAAGGGGGGGGGGGGGGGCTCTTTTGGATTAAACCTTGTGATGATTACATGTGTTTAGGTGTTTAATTTAATTAGTTTTAGGTGTAACCGGGTACCGCGTTTGCTAGAAATAAAATTTAACGGAGTTAGTCGGGACTTGACGAAGTCATAAAAATTACAAAAATATGTTGAGTACAAATATTGGGTGTTCGGGTAATTATCGTTTAGTTTTTACGAAAACCGTCGTAATTATATTAAATGTACGATATAAATTAAATAAATTCGCAAAATACCGGGTAAATGAATTTTATAATTTTCTTGATGTTAAAATGAGTATAAAAATATGTCGGGACCATCGTGGGGTTTGTCGGACGTGTTAGTCATATTTATTGATCGCGCGTTAACGTTTTAATTAAAAGTAATTATACGTAATACGTCGAATGTAACAAAAATATTAATTTGATAAACCTACGAGTGGAATAGTATGAAAATGTAAATCTGATGATATGCAGACTATTCCTAGTCCGTATGCAGTGTTCCTACTGATGATGCATGAATTTCGCAGTTAAACCAAACCGGTTACGCGAATATGAATACCCGTAAACTACGTTTACGCTGAAATGAATAATGAACATGAATAGTGATTGGTGAATAGTAAATGATGAATAGTAACTGATGAATAGTGAATTGTCGTGGTTAGGAAAGTGACCTGAAATCTCGGGTTGTTACAGTCGCCCCTCCAAAAGGGAATTCAGTCCCTGAATTCAAATGTTGTTGGTTTCGGAAGCAGGCTCGGGAAAAAGATGTGGATACTTGCGTCGCATTTGGTCTTCTCGTTCCCAAGTAAACTCGGGTCCTCTTCGAGAATTCCAGCGAACTTTCACGATAGGAATTCGACTCTGCTTCAATTGTTTGACCTCACGGTCCATGATTTCAACGGGTTCTTCCACAAAATTAAGCTTGTCATTTAGTTGAATTTCTTCGAGTGGAATAACGGGCGACTCGTCGGAAAGACACTTCTTGAGGTTTGAAACATGAAATGTGTTATGAACGTTGCTGAGTTCTGACGGAAACTTAGGTGTGTATGCCAACTGACCGGCTCTAACTAGAATCCGAAATGGTCCGATACCGAGAGCTCAGTCTATCGGGTTATCAAAAATTGTATCATGCCTTTCCAAGGCAAGGCTTTCAATCATAGTTCGTGCTTCTACTTGAATCTAGGAGGTTCGTTGTTCAAGGGTATCAATTCCGTATGATGTGCATCATGCATCGACCTAACTTCCATTGTTTTCTCATTTCTTGTAACTGATTCTTGACTTGTGAAATTTCCTTTGTTGTCTCCCGGTTTAGTTCTAGGTCCGTGAATTTAACTTTCCAAATTCGATATATAAATATGTATATGGTCACTTCGGCCATAGGGTGTCTTAAATGGTGCCTTTATATATTCCTGTGATGGTTATTTTTTTTGCTGATGATGAAATTCGTCAATACTCGAAAGATTATCCTAATCCATTCAAAGTTGGTTATGTAGTGTTGAATAAATCCTATAGTGTTCAGGTAGTTCTCTTAAGGATTCGTCGGGCTAACTATGGTAGAGCGTGTATATCCAATTAGAAAAGGAATATCTTAAAGGAATTGCTAGAAATCTGAGGGGTATCGTCTATCCTTTCGCCGTTTCTATGTCATAAAATATCTTTCATAACGTAGAGTCTCTCCTAGAGAAGTCAATGGTGCAAATTCAACTTAATGGCTGAGTGAGTGATGAGTGATGTAAGTATCCGGTGGGAGTTTGTTAAAAGGGGTGTTCATGAAAAATTCCATTTGTTTACAAGGCTTTTGAATGAAGATTGTTATTATTACTTCCTGAAAATGTGACTATTTTCTTCACGGCATAGTTCCTCCTGAATTATACATAGGTGATCAGGCTATGTATAATTGAGGACCAACGATGCGATGCTTGGTTAAATCGAAACGGTATTACTTTTTCCCAAAAGTTTTAGATGGTGTTCAGCGTGTTGTTTTGATAAATGGTTTTCTAGATATTTCCTTTGAAAGTAACATGAAAATTGTCTCGCGTAGCGGTAGTAAATACTTGGTAAAATGACAGGAAATCCATTTATAGGGTGGTACCAAATGGTTTATTTTGAAAGTTCTGAAAAATAGTTCTCCCGTAGGGTAGTAAAATAACTTGCATTAAATTTGTTGAAGGTTTCATTGGATACATGGATGAATCTTATGAAATGGTATTAGTCTACTAATCCGTCAAGAATGAAATCGGCCTAATCCCTAGTAAGATAAAGGTATATTGTTGCGAAACTATAGAGAATTGAGCAATTGGAATAGGAATGGAATAAACGATGGTTATGATTATCGCGAAGATAACAAAAGATAGGTATTACATTGGATAGGAAAGTGCTTAATACAACTAGGTTACACCAACGTACCTATGGAAAGTACAAAAGAAAGATACAACCCTAGAGGGCTCAACTACGGTTTATTAAAACATGAACTCCTTCTGGTTAAGCATTGTTGTTGTCTTTGATGTTGCTAATGTCCTGACGGTCTCTCTCCCAAACACGCACGCTATTCCTCGAGTTAATTCCTCTTGGTCCCCATGTCCTGATTTCCTTTCGGGCAATTGTTCCTAAAGTGTCCAACTTCTCCACAACCATAACATGTTGGCGGTGGATTCTGATTATTTCCCCCAGGAGCAGCCCTGCATCCCTTAGCCAGATGACCGATCTTCCCACAATTGAAACAAGGTTTAGGGCAATCCCCCGGGTTATGATGTGTTTGGCATTTGTTACACTTTGGTAGAGTACCGGCGTAACCTTTCTTTTCAGTCGGACCCGCAACATAGGCCCGTGCAGTTTCTTGTCTTTTGGGTGGTGGTTGGTTGGCGTTGTTACCTTGGGTGTCATCCCATTTCCTTTTGTTGTTGTTGTTCTGGTAATTGTTGGTGTTATTGTTGTAGTTACGGTTTCGGTTGAAGTTATTGTTGTTGTTGTTGGCGGGTGTCACTTTCTTCAGAACTTGAGCTATGAGCTTTTGAGACATCCTGATTGCCTCATCAAGAGTTTGCGGATCAAAAGAAATCACATCACCACGGATGTTTTCGGGCAATCCACCAATGAAATTCTCTACCAATTTTTCATCATCAGGCACCATAGATGGGCATAGAGCAGCTAACTCTTGGTACCTCCGAATGTAAGTCTCAATATCATTACCCACAGTTACCAGATCATAGAACTCCACCTCTAACTTCTTCACTTCGGTTCGTGGGCAAAACTTCTTAATTACCAACTTTTTGAACTCGTCCCATGTGACCTTGTAAGCATTCTCCATTCCTATGGGCTTTGCATAGGAGTTCCACCACGATAAGGCTTGATCACGAAGCGTACTCACGGCAAACTTAACCTTGGAATCATCCGGACAGTTGCATAAGATAAACACGGATTCAGTATGTTCGAACCATCGAACCATGGCAGTAGCCCCTTCAGTACCCTTATACAAAGTAGGATCTCCACTCTTGAAATCCTTGTAAGTACATTTCTTCCCATTGGTTCCGTTGCTAGCTTCTCCCGATGTCCCTATCCGAGAAGCATCTTCGGCAGCTCTTGCGGCAACAGCGGCTCTTTCAATCTCTAGAGCTTCGGCTACACTATCCCTAACGAGCTTCCGGATAGCAGCCTGAGTCATTTCTGGGGTAGTCGTTGCAGCAGCCTTGGCTTTAGCTTTCCTAGGTGCCATAATTCTGGTACATCACAACAGAATACATCAACAACAATCATACTAGAAATGATTATCGTACAAAATATATACAACCATAACATGTATATATATATCCACCACAAGTGTAAATACAACCACGATATGTACAACCACAACATGTACAACCTCAGCGTGTATAAATACAACCATGAGTACTCGTAATAGCAACGATCATTGTTCACTAGGTATACCACCACAACCATGCGTATATCCTCATAACACATGAATACAACACTTAAAAATTTTGGTCTACATTGACCGGTGTCATAGATAGCACAACCATACCCATATAGTAAAGTCAATACTTGGGGATCTCGTTGTACAACAATCAAAATACCACAAGTTTCTTTGAACCACGCCACACTTCCCGTGGCCAAGATGATAGTAAAAGCGAGTAAAGGTAAAAGCTAGGATGATGTCCTGAAGTGAGGTCCGGGGTTGTGCATCGATTCATGTCTGAGATAATGTAGATTCCAATCCATTCCTGAGGAATCTATTAATGTTCCTGTCGATTCCGTGATCTTGGTGTCATCCACAAGATGTTATCTAATTCATGTCAAGTGAGAATGGGAAAGAAAGAAATGACAATGGTCGTACTGAAAGGCAAGGTTAGACTCCCGAATCTCGAAGGTCTCGGTGTCATATCTGATTGGTGGGGTGTTGTTACGATGACCAATGATGAAATCCAACTCCTCGGCTTAGAATGTGATGTAATCAAACTTGGTAATGATGAGGGTGTTGTGAAGAGTTCTCTTGTGGTGGTGTAATATTGCTCAAAGCATCTTGTTGGTTCATTATGTCATGGAAGTATGAGTCGGTTATACCTGAGATAGTATAGAGTCCTTGCGAGGAATGCCACTCTTTGGCGATTTGTTGTTGCTCTTGTTTGGTCTGTGGGGCATCCAAACCTTCATGTGTAGTCTCAATTAGTTAGAGATCATCATCTAACGATGAAGAGTAGTAGGTTGTCTAACAGTAAGGGCTCTCGAACTCTCATCAACCTTAATCTATAAGGTGGTGTAGTGTCCTTAGTGGTAGATGGTAATGGTGTATCAAACCATGTACGCTTCTCAAGCGGTAAGTTAAGTATGTGAGTAGAGTCCCTGAAATGTGATGGTATAAATGGGGTTCCATATGATGATGATGAAGTCGATGGTGATAATACTGAAGGAATCACTACCTTCTTTTACGCTATCTTGCGATGTCTAAGCGGTAAAACTGGAGTATGCACTATGGGACGACCAATAGTGGTATGAGTGGTTGATACTGGTGGTAATACATGAGTAGTGAGTGTTCTAATAGTGAGGGAATGAAGATATACTAGCTTTCTTGCAATAAACATTCTAATAGGTCCATAAGGACTAAGCATGTACGTCTTATCAAATGGTATACTCTGTATGGGCTGAAGTAATAGGGACGTCCCGATCGTCTTGCGACGTCGGAACATAAGAGTTGGATTCTGCGGAAACCAGAATAGTATGGGATGATGAATCTGTAGGTGCACGAGTAACCAAAGGTGGTGCAATAAGTGAAATCTGAGGAGTAGGTGCAACAATGGGAGTAGTAGAAGACATAGCGTCCTCGATGTAAACATCAGAAAATATAACAATAGTGCGGGAATTGGAAGACATATCTCTGTGGCAACAATACAAAATGAAATGAATAACCCATGTAATGAATCCTCGCAAATAATAATGTGCACTTATGATGTAATGATGAGACGCTACCGTTGGGGTAGTTATAGTCTAGGGTATGAGGACAACCTAGTTCGCTATAACCATTGCTCTGGTACCAATCTGTCACACCCTGAATTTACCTGTTAATGGCAGCGGAATTGAATACCTTGGTGTGACTTTCATGGCGTCTCATACAATGGATATATTGAACGACCTAAAGTGTCGTTTTGAAAATACACGTTTGATCATAAATAAAATCAGAGTTTACAAAACATAGGTCCCAAATGATGTTGCAAGTTTATAAAACAAAACCATAATCGATCAAACGGTTACATAAGTGCATAAAATGAAGTGATGCAAGTCGACCCCGCGACTCCAAAACAATCCAATGCATGCCCACATGATAGCTAATAACCTGAAAATACATTGCTAAAAACGGTCAACATAAAGTTGGTGAGAGTTCATAGGTTTAATAAAATGAAGTTATACGATAGCCACAAGTATAAAGTGTATGACATAAGTCACATAAAAATGGTGTACAATAGACTTAAGCTCATGACCCCGACGCTGTGACTGAATTCTTTGGAGCCCCTGGGAGTGTTTTGCCAGACACTCAAATGAAAAGACATGAAATGCATCCGCTATCGGTTGTTGGTCAAAGCCAACACGGATGGAGGCGTCACCCTCGATAGATCTATCCACTCACTCTCGCTTAAACATAATTAACGGTTCATGATTATATGGGGACTTTCAATTGGCAACAAGGTAACTTAATCTATGTACAGGAAGTCTGATACTTTGGCTCGTATGGAAAACAGTTGCAATGTATTCTCCCCCGTGGGATTTGAAAACAATAATAAAATGTATACGGGGCTATGAAAACTCACCTGAAGTGATGATACAACAATGCTATGAAATCGGAATACTTGGAATAATTGAAATACTGGAACACTTGGGATACTTGGCAATAACAAGGCGCGAACACTAGCCGCTACCTAAAATGAATATGCATAATCTACTTAGATTATGAGGCAATGTAGTGCATGTACATGTATATGTAACCTATACCACTCGTCATTTGAAAATACTAGTTATCGTTGATATGTAAAGTTTTTCCAAAACTTGGTATAAATATGTTAACTTGTTAACGTAAAACTAGTCGTGTCATAATGTGTATAAAACGTTAATGTTGGTCTTGGCGTTTTGAAAACATTGAAATGTGATATGGTAGTCGCGTTAATAAACCTTTGATTGTACGTGTTCCAATGGATAAGAATTACGGTTCACCATAGTCGTTTCGTGAAAAATATAGTTTCTAGTACGTAAACATTTTCTACTTAAAAAGCTGTCAAAATAAAATGTATATAGTCGATGTTTAAACGCGTGTATCTTGTTCGTTATTAGCTTGTTTTTGACGTTCTTTATATCCGTGGTTTCGTAAAAATAAATGCTAACACATTTTTAGTAGCTTGGTTCATCTAGGTTTCGTTAAACGCCTCAGTTTGTCCGTCGAATGTTACCAAACAGCATGCAGTTTTTCCGGAAAATAGTTTTCGTCGTTAAACTTTGAAAAATCATATCTCCTTCGTTATTAACTCGTTTTTATCCCCGTTTTCGGCCACGGCTTCGTCTCGGAATGTATTTTCTAAATATTTGGTCCAAAATTTCCCACAACCTACTGAGTTGGCCACGTTTTCAAAATAGGGACAGTAGGTATGTTATAGTTTCA
Source organism: Artemisia tridentata subsp. tridentata (assembly GCA_021014915.2). Taxonomy (NCBI): domain Eukaryota; kingdom Viridiplantae; phylum Streptophyta; class Magnoliopsida; order Asterales; family Asteraceae; genus Artemisia; species Artemisia tridentata. Next base: position 178,773,872 of record CP139509.1, read on the forward strand.
AAAAATGGGTTTTCCTAGTTTGTATCTTGTTCAAAACCATCCAATCTACAACCAAACAATTCTCAATCCTACCATACACCTTCTTAGGGTGTCATGGGTCCTAAACATCATTATCCAAGTAAATCTACTAAGGATCTAAATATGTAACAAATCTAGGGCTCAAAAGTATGGAAATGTATAAAAAGAGTGGTAAAGGCTAACATATGCATATAGATCTTGCATAAAATGATATGAACATGATATAAACTTGGTAATATTATGAAAAATGGTTTGACATACTTACTTTGAAAGATTAGTGATGAAAAGATGATGAAAACCTAAGAACCCTTTGAGTTTGTATTTCAAAACCCTTAAAGGAATACTAGTGAGGCTTGATTATGGATTGATCTTGAAAGTTTGATGTTTTCTTCCTCTTGTTCTTGTTTGGCCGAATATACACACACACATATAGAGATGAGAGAGTTTCTTGAGATATTATGCAAAATGAAGTGAAAAATGTGGTAGGTAATTATATATATTAGACAAGAATTAGTGTGCATTAATTGTGAAGTGAAGTTGCAACTTGTGATGTGTTTTGGGGGGGGTGAGGCCGGCGCAACAAGGAGAGAAAAGGGGGGGGGGGGCCTCTTTTGGATTAAACCTTGTGATGATTACATGTGTTTAGGTGTTTAATTTAATTAGTTTTAGGTGTAACCGGGTACCGCGTTTGCTAGAAATAAAATTTAACGGAGTTAGTCGGGACTTGACGAAGTCATAAAAATTACAAAAATATGTTGAGTACAAATATTGGGTGTTCGGGTAATTATCGTTTAGTTTTTACGAAAACCGTCGTAATTATATTAAATGTACGATATAAATTAAATAAATTCGCAAAATACCGGGTAAATGAATTTTATAATTTTCTTGATGTTAAAATGAGTGTAAAAATATATCGGGACCATTGTGGGGATTGTCGGACGTGTTAGTCACATTTATTGATCGCGCGTTAACGTTTTAATTAAATTTAATTATACGTAAAACGTCAAATGTAATAAAAATATTAATTTGATAAACCTACGAGTGGTATAGTATGAAAATGGAAATCTGATGATATGCAGACTATTCCTAGTCCGTATGCAGTGTTCTTACTGATGATGCATGAATTTCGCAGTTAAACCAAACCGGTTACGTGAATATGAATACCCGTAAACTACGTTTACGCTGAAATGAATAATGAACATGAATAGTGATTGGTGAATAGTAAATGATGAATAGTAACTGATGAATAGTGAATTGTCGTGGTTAGGAAAGTGACCTGAAATCTCGGGTTGTTACAAAACCTTTACACACGTCGCTTACACCTTTTTCCTGTACAAAGCTAAATACCGGGTTCTAGTTCAAGGTAGAACCAACCTGACGTCGCCTATACAATTTTCGACACTAAGCTAGATGTCGAGTTCTTTACAAGGGTTCAACCACTCCCGACACTCTATGTGTTTTGAGGACTAAAACACTAACTGATCACTACTGAATGTTTGGTATAACAATGATGTGTGAACTACTAACAAATCACGTAGTGACTACACTAACAGGGTTGCAACAGTTTGTTGATCCTTGATGCTTGATCTCTTTGCTACAAAAGGAAGATCACTAAGAATGAAATGAATGAATGAATAGGTTAGTAATGTATAAATGAATGAATATGTAATTTAAGCTATATGAGTGATGATTGTCCTTGAATGATCAGCTTGCTATTTATAGGCAAAACTGAGCAGACAAGTGGCGGATTTGGCGGACCCAAAATATGGGTTCCGCCCATACACTTGTTTGGTTCCGCCGGGACATGCCAGCTAAGATTTTCAAAAATCTTTCCATATCTTGCACAATCTAACAAAGTCAACTCCTTTGCTTCAAGATCTCTCCAAGATATATTTCAAATCTTCCAAGATATCTAAAGATTTCCTAATGAGGTATGCCATGATGTCATGTGTATATTTCTATTTTTATGAAATAAAAATAAACATGTAATAGTATATATATATATATATATATATATATATATATATATATATATATATATATATATATATATATATATATATATATATATATATATATATATATATATATATATATATATATATGTAATGTCTAATTCCTAGTGATCATGTGATATGTAAATGAGTTTAAAAAGTTGTTACTTATAAATATAAAAGACTTTAACATATATTTATGCTTTGCTAAAGATAAACCTTATAATTGTTATTAACAAAATATAACAAAGATCGTAAAATATAAATAACGTTTTTAGGACGATATTTGTATTAACAAATCTGTTATCATTCTTTCTTTTCTTTCGGTTAAAGATAACACACAAAAAAAATTCACCTACCCGAGACCTCAGTTTGAGATCTTGATGTCGTGTTCATCTTTCTTAGATGGTGGATGCAAGGATGAATTGATGGCGACGAAAGGTGTTTGAATCAGTAGGGTTATTATTCGATTGTTGGTGAAAGATGATGATGAGATCTGTGATTTGATGAGTCTTGATGTGAGGAGATGAAAAGTTAGGTAAGAGGTGATGTGAGAAGGGGGCGGAAAAAATGAAGTGTGTGTTCTAAGGTTAAGGTAAAATGAGAAATTAGGGTTATATTAATAATCGGGTGTGTCTTTTGGGTTTGGATTTAAGCTCATTGATTGGATCCGGTATATTATTTGTTGGGCCGTGTTATGATTTGTGTTATATAATTTCGAATTGGGTTGGCCTGTATAACCCGTGTGTGAAGCCGGGTACTCACGTATATCAGGGGTAGTGTAGATTTATTTCATATTCGTGTTTGGAATCTTTTGAAATGTCTCTTTTTGTATTCAGGAAAAATGGAAACAAACATTTTGAATCAATCTTATTTGTTAGTACTAATTAGTGGTCACAACATAAGATAAAGAAATTTGCCAAACATTCTTAACAACCCAATGTCGCTCTATTAGTTGTCCTTTTGATCGATAACAATTCAGCCTTAATTTGACTATTGGGAAGGAAAAATATCTAAGACACATCAATATCCAAATATCTGAAAACGATGTATAATGTTCGTCTATGTCTTCTTTTTATTTTTGGGCGTATAAATATATCTTGGAAAAAATCTCTTCACATATACTCTTTTAATGTGAAAAAACTATTTTAACTACTATAATAAAATACAACATCCAAAATCATATCCAAATGTTCTAATATTACTTCAGATAATAAAATGTAGATTCAATAACAAAATGGATGTTTATATTTATTCTCAATATCATAAACACCAAAACTAACAAAACATAAAAAATCCCAAAACCAACAAAAGAATTTGTTATAAGATACCCCTCAAATAAACAACCCATTCATTATCATAGCAAAAAAACAACAAATATATAAATAAACCAATTTGATAAAAATAACGTAAATATTTAGGTAACAAAGCATTACTGTGATGGAGATTGCGAGATAGTACCAGAGATAAGAGTCTTACAAATAAGAGAAAGGAATGATATGACAACTTTGTTGTACCACTGCACATAGTACCTCATAAAATTCTAAAATTTGTGCATCCTATAATTTGTGAATTTAAAGGTTTGAGGTGATATTTACAATATCACGCTACATGAATTGATGAAGTCAATGGCTTAACACTTAAATATTATGTTAGATTCGAGGTTACCTCAACTTATTTTAAAACTATTTGGCTAAAAATTGCGATGCACATTTCAACGTTTCAATCATATTCATCATTAGATTTATACTTCAATGGTTTACACTAAACATTACGTAAAGAACAATTAAATAAACCTTACACGATGAACAATTAGATAAAACCTGTGTGCATCACACGGGTCCTGAAGCAGCCCGCATTATATATTGTACCTCAATTAAAAGTACGAAATAACGGCACCAACGATTTTCATGCCATGCTAACAAACACAAGTTAGAAACTTATTGACCAACAAAATCCATCCATGATCAAATGACGAAAATTAGTGCTGAACAATACGCTATGAACATTTAGATCAAGCCCGTGTGCATCGCACGGGTCTGAATGTAACATGTGAAGATACTCTTTTATGTAACTTATACATATTAAAAAATTACATGTGAAGAGACTCTTTTAAATGTAACATCTTGAAAAAAGTCTATTCACATATACTCTTTTAATGTCAATAAACTATTTTAAATGTGTGTCATGCTTAGAAAACGTGTGATACCATCACAACTTAGATATATAATGACGAAAATAAGTGCCGAAGATTACACTATGAATACTTATATATAGCTCATGTGCAACGCACGAGTCTTCATGACTAGTTATCTTTAAAAGTTGAGTTTCATGCATTTAATGTGTGAGTTAATGACTTAATATTAAGTTTTCAATCTCGATTCATATTTCAATCCCAATTTGTTAAAGTGGAACTCGTATGATGTTGTTATCATCTCAGATGATTATGAAGAGTTGTCAACGTCAATTGCTAAACGTTAAACTCTTTGGCGCCGCCACCTTCAAGCCACAATAACCCCCCCCCCCCCCTTGCGCCATCACTTGAGCCAGTTAACTGTTGTACGTGATTTTTGTGTTTGTGTTGTTTTTTATTTTTATTTTTTCATAATGTGGTTGTGTTTGTGTTGTGTTTTTAGTATGTGTGTATTGATTTGGTCATTTGGTGTGTGTGTGTGTGTGTTTCGGTATGTGTTTGTGAAGGGAAGAAGATGATGTTTTTTTTTTTGGTTAAAATTTAATAGTTTAACTAATTGTTTGGAAATGTATTTAACCTGACATTTTTATAATTGTGTGTAACCATTTTTTTTCCCTTTCAAATTTCGATCATTATGTGTATTTTGTGACCATTTTACCCTTATTTTTTTCAAATTTTATTGTCATTTTACATGGCAGAATAGTCACAAATACACACAATGATCGAAATTTGAAAGTTCAATACACACAATAAGAAAAAAATGGCTAGAATTTTTTAATGGGTTGTGTTAGGGATGAGCACGATACAATTTTGGTACTAAACTGGCACCGTTTTTGAGGTACCGGATTTTTTCCCGACCAAAAGTGGCAGTCCCCTTCCCGGATATCTCGGTACCGGTATCGGTTCTGGTAAACTGGTACCGTACCGAGGCGAGTACGGTTTTAGTTGAAAAAAATGAATTTGATTTATTTTACAATGTTAGGATGATAATATGTGTGTGATGTTTGAGCTAATATGTGTTTATATAGATGGCATATCGTTGTCCATGGTTTTTTCTATAGGTTTTAGTTATTTGTATTTTTAGAAAAAAACTAATAGGATTTTGTGAAAATTACCAATGTTTTGAAAATCGGGTTTTTAATCAACTCAGTTGAGTCACCGGGTCACCGGTTCAACCACCAGGTCAACCTAGTTTTTTATTTTTTTTTAAAAAAAGGCAAACCCGGCCGGGTTTCGAAAACCCGGTTGACCCGGGTCATTTAAAACCCGACGGATCTATCCGGGTTTCGAGAATTAACTAGTTTTATTTATAAAAAAAAAAAAACATGAAAAAAACCAAACCCGACCGGGTTTCGAGAACCGGGTTGACCCCGGTCACTTACAACCTGACGGGTCTAAATGGTGCAACCATTTGTATGACCCGGTTTAATGTGACCCATTTTTTTTTGCCGGAACCGGTTCAACCGGTTAACCCAACCGGGTCGAACCGGGTTTCAAAATATTGAAAATTACTATGGCTATGTAGCTTGTGTAAGAAGGAAGCATGCATGACTCAGTTTCAACATGTAAATGGAACATTTCTTTAAGTTAGTATTTTTGGTAGTTTATACTTTATAGTATACACACGCTTTGTCTCCGACACTGTGTATATACCTCAATGTGAACATGTTTTTATCCTTGTTAAAATATAAGCATATGGGAATTAATTTCTAGCTGTTGCACTTTTTATTTATTTATTTGGATCTGCTAATGATCTATTCTCGGTGTCTAGTTACTTGTTCGATCTTAGTTTTGACTTATGAGACAGATTGGGAGTGTTTGGATCGGCACCATAATTAAAAAAGATTTGCCTTTTGTATTCCGGTACGGAACCGGGATTCTCGTTTTTTCCCGTACCGATTTTGAACGGTACCGAACTTTTTTTGGGCTTGTTACGTAGTACTGGTACCGTACCGAGTATAGTGACTGGTACCGGTACGGGTCGGTACCGTACTGTTTTTTCGATTCCTATGCTCATCCCTAGGCTGTGTGGAGCGGGCTGTTGGATCTTCTAGTATAGGGATGCTATTAGTTTTGTAATGGGCTGTGTGGAGTGTATAGGGTAACAAGTTTAACTTTTAAAGTAATAATAATAATTTTGTAACTTTTTTATAAAAATGTCATTTGTATTTAAATTTAATGAATGAAAAATGAGTTGGTTTGAAAAAATGAAAAATAAAATAAAAGGGTGAGTCTTAAAGGATAGAAATGGCTCAAGTCATGAAGGATGGAGTATTTCGGTATGTGAGTGTTAAAAGTGAGATGATGAGATGATGTTGATGTGACAAATTGGCTTGAGCCACACTACCCAACACTCTTAAACTTAGGTATTGGTTTACATTGTTCCAAAGTTGTTTTATAACACTCTTGAATCACCACACATAAGCGTTGTACTTTAGTAAATTGAAATTGATGGTAGATATATTGTTTCTTAACTTGGAAGGCAAAATAGCTTTAACATTCAAGTTTGATGCACAAATATTGTATTCTTGTCTCCCACGTGGATTAATGTTTTAATTATAATCATCGTATTCAATGGAGTATTCTTAGAAAGACGTTATGTTTCACATTTTTTTGTGCCTTGACTTTATAATTATTGTCTAAGGCAAAAAAATATAAAACACAAGCACACACTAAATAGTGTTTCATTCTAAGAATATTGATTAGATATAAAACATTAATTCATGTATTTGTTATTTGTTAATTTTTCTATTAATTGTTCATATTCATCAAAGGGCTTGTGTCTTAACGATACCGCATGTTGTGTGAGAACTCTCCAACTAGATAGTTGCGGGTTCAAGTCCTACTTAGGACACGTGAGATATATAGATTTGTAGCGTAAATGTTGTGAGATAGTAGTTAAAATTACCGTTTTAAAACAAATTAGTTGTTCATATTCGTGGTATTTGCTTCCTTGGCATACAAAACACTTCTTGGGTCATAGACGAATAATTCGAAGGTCTGATCTAGCACACGTGCTTACTTGTAGTACTAAATAAATACTCATATCCTGTTAACAAGAACTAACCCATTTGAATATCTCTCGGATACCATTAATCCACTTAGGTTCTAAATAAAAGAACAAATGCCAATGAAGAACAAATGAACGTATACATAGAACATTATACATGTGAATGCACAACAAACATATTTAAAGATAGGTACATAATCTTTGTTTGCTTCGTCTTTTCTTCAGCTTCGGAGGTTGTAAAACAACTCTAATCGCAGCATCAAACACACCCTTAACATTCTGCAATTGACACAAATATCATATAAGAACAAATAGCTTTGCTATTATAAGAATCCAATATGAAAATATAAGACTAACAACTCGGCAAATTTCAAACTGATATAATGAGGAAAAGAATCCAAACCAGTTGAGTCTTGGAGCTACACTCTATGTAAACAGCTGCACCGATGGTCTTCTTTAGTTCTTCCCCCTATTGAGTTATGATTTATCATGTCAATTGCTAAGACAAAGGTAACTACATTTCGCTTAAGTTACGAGTGATTAAATTTTTTTTACAAAATCATAGTGTTGGCAATCTTTTATAGATTTTAATTTGTTATGGATCATAAAAACTGTTGGGGTGGTAAGTGCAAATTAACGCGAAGGACTTGCCTGAGCAGTTGTGATCGCTGTGGCATTAGGATGATCACTCAAATACTGTTTGTCTTCGCGTAGATCTAATAGATTATAAGAGGAAAAAATAGAAAAAGAAAACATAATCAGTAGCATTTCTTATTTTGAACAAATATTCAGTGGATTACTTGCATCCAAAACTATAATTAGTACATAACACTATATGAGAGAAAACAGGACATTTCATAACTTAATGAAAGTTTGTATAGTTGACTAAACATACGAATAAGCAATGATAGGTTTAACTTGTTAATTAACCCAATCTTTGTGCAATAAACTGATCTCATTTAAACAAGTGAGCCAACCCATTTGGCATAGGACATAGGAGTCATATAAACATAAGAGTTAATTTGACTCGTATATCCAACTAGCATAACGTTTATCTAATCTGATCTGGCATAAATGAAATTAGCATTTGCAAAGGTACATGATTTAGACAAGAGCTATACACTTAAGAATACATTTATTGAACCTGCTAGATTTACCATCAAACTCATTATTTTTTCCTATTGAAGATTGAGAAAGTGAAGACTAAAGGAAACAAAAATATATGTTGTCCCACAATGTTTCTCTATTCTGCTATTCAATACCATTTAATGACTTTGATGGTAAATTTAATATGATGTATGGATTTGTTTCGAGTAGAAATGTTAAATATCAATCACAATGACGTCAATATAACGTTACCTAGTTTGGTTCCCACGAGCACAATAGGCACGGTTGGAGCATAGTGTCTCAACTCTGAGATCCACTGCAATTAACAAATACAACTTATCAATAATCAACAGTTGAAAATGCAGCATAGTGAAAGACAGGAGTATATATTATTTGCGCGTGATCAACTAACATTAGCATCTTATTAAATACTAATCATGGATCAAACATACACAATAATCTATGAAATACTAAAAATAAAATGTCGAGTAACCTTTTTGGAGATGTTTTCATAGCTGGGTCTGCTAATAAGAGAAAAAGCCAATAAAAAAACATCTGCACCTCTGTAACTCAATGGCCTCAGCCTATTATAATCCTCTTGACCTGTTTCATCACAAAATAGCAGTTTGTTTTCATTGTTATGAAATAAATCTCATCATTACTCGTTGATTCATTCATATTTAACACATGAAATCATTCATCATTAGCTTAAGCCTTCTTGGTTGGTCATGTAACTATGTAAGTAAAGTTTCATTGCAATAATTTGCAGCAATATTCAAAGAATCAAAAAAGAAAACAGAGGAAAAGCATCTTGTTGAAGTCAAAGACATGTTGTGGTGCAGTCCTAATTTTTAAACTTAATAAAAGAATCCAGATATATCTTTTTTGAAAAATCCAAATATATTTTACTAACTAATTTGACAATTTTACCAATCCTTTAAAGAAACAACATAAAACCAAATTCAATTATTCAAAATAGTAGTTAGTAGTGACTTTCGCCAAAAACCTATCACCCAAGCATATAACTTAAAAATCTAGCGGTGATTGGACCCGTGTTTCATTAAGCTTGATCTCAATCTCATGTTCAATTTCTAGTAGGAAACCTAAATTTTGTAATAACCAGAAAACTAGTTACAGGTAAAGGTGCAAACTATGTCTTCCATAAAAGTCATGATTTAATTTGGAAGAAAAACTGACTAAATGAGCAATGGCATAGAATAAATGTACAACAAATATATGATTTTCCAAGAAAAGAAAACTTACCAGCAGTATCCCAAAGGCCGAGATTAACGGTACTCTCTCCGACAACCACATTAGCACTAAAGTTATCAAATACCGTAGGCACATAATCCTACAACACAAACCAAAAACAAAACTATAAGAAACTTATACATTACAAACTCAATAATGCATTTAAATAATTAAATGGGCCAAAAAATATATATTACATACTGTTGGGAAGGTATTGCTAGTGTAGGAAATGAGCATGCAAGTTTTCCCAACCGCACCGTCGCCAACAGTGACACATTTGATGAATCTTGCAGCAGCCATATTTGGGTTTGTGGTAAGGAAGGTTGAAAGATAATAAGGAATTGAAATGGTGAATGTGTTTAGGAGAAACGTTCAAATTTTGAATTAAAATGGAGGGGAAGGTGTAAGGGGGACCTTGCATATTTAATGCAACTTTCTTTCTTTCAATCAACTTTTTTCTTTTAAATAAACTTAATCATTTTAATGTAGAAAATACGACTAAAATTATTTTAATCTAACTTTATGAAAAGTCTGGTTTATGACACGGGGGATACAGACATGTACTGTGAATATTAATCCTATTGTGAAATTGTATACTCTTTAAAGCGAAAATTAATGCAGTACCCATATTTGAGGTCGAGGATCTTGCAGAGCTCATACTTTTGAAGTGTTTTTAATTCTACCCATGCATGTCGCGTATATATATACACGACATACTCGACCTCAACGTGTATGATTTTTATTGATAGAAAAGCAAATTTGAAGTAAACCCTAATGTATGTCGCGTATTTTTGTACCCGACCATACACGACACCATTTTTTGTTAGTAGTGGCATGGGAAAATGTGGAGAATAAAAACCAAATAAATCATAATGGTATGTCGCGTATAACTATTCCCTATCTACTCGACCAATTGTTTCTTGACTTTCTTCCATGGTGAAAATTAAAAAACTTACAAAAACCACCCTTTAAGTTTTTGATAATTACACTTTTTATATACTCCCCTCGTCTCAAAATTATTGTCCACATTTTCATTTTGGGATGTCTCAAAATAATTGTTCATTTTCCTTTTTAAGTAAAAACTAGAGAATATAGTAGGGGAATATTCTCTTTGAGTGGTTGAAAATAAAAGTGGCCTCACTTTTATTAAACTTTGTGATTCTTGTCTCATGACAATAATTTTGAGACGGAGGGAGTAACAAACTTTATTCGTCAAATATTTAGTAAATATCTATCGAATTCTTTAATTAAAAAAATATCGTTGCGAAAAGCTCTAAATTACAAACAAAACAAGCCCAATATTGACATGTTTTTGACGTACATACGATTTCATAAAAAATGTTGAAGTTTGATATAAATATATTAAAAAAACAAAAAAAAAAATAAAAACTATCAAAACACACTCTTAAACCACAGGAGCCAAAGACGTACAATTTTATGAAATAGGAATATCGTTTGGAAATAAAAACATAAACATTCATAAATTAAAAATGGTATCCTTTTATTCATAAAACTAAAAACGCTAATTTTTTTTTTATATAAAATTAAAATTTTTATTCATAAATTAAAACATTACATAGAAATATAAAATGTAAATATAAAACATTAAAATTTTTATTCATAAATTAAAACATTACATAGAAAATATAAAAACGCTAAATTTTTATTCATAAATTAAAACGTTACATAGAAAATTAAAAAATAATTTTCCTACGTGACTGTAACCAAGATCTGTTGGCAGAAATTCTGATATCCAAAGACAAGAAATCATATCAAACAAGAGAATCAGGCCGGTGGCAGGAGAAATAAACTGGGAGGAAGATCGAGTGTGGGATTTGGCTCTCCTAAAGAGTGAAATTATGTCTGTGATGCGAGATAACTAGTGTTCGCATACATGTGAAATTATGTACTGTAACTCTCATACTTTACAGCAGAACAAGTGAGATAACATGTGACCCAAGTAAGATTTCGTTCAATAGGTCGTCATCAGTAACAACTTCATTTGTGGATAATTTTTTTTTTTTGTTTTCTCCGGCATGCGTGGTAAGCGTTTTGGATGCTCTGCCATCCTCATCACCAGTTATTATCTACAACCACAAAGTAGGTTCCGATGAAACTCCGAAAGTCGTTTCCATGGAGAAGGTAAAACCCAAGTTTTTCGCTTCGGCAAAAATGAATCAGGTGTTGTTTCGGTTTATAGATTTGAAATATACAGGTAATGTGTTTTCAAATGGGTAAATTGCTTTATTAATTTACTTTGATATATACTTTTTGATGTCAAACCCCCAACCAAAAAAAAAAAAAAAAAAAAAAAAAAAAAAAAAAAGGCCCTCAAATGAGATACTTAATAGAAGGGTTAAATCCATATAATAGCAAGATACTTTTCAAAATGTACAAATATCATACGTGAACTTAAAAAAAAAATACTAATATCGTATACGTACTTTCAGAATTCGTCTCGATATCATACCTCATTACTTTCAGAAATACTAGTATAGTATAATGATTAACTAAAGTGTGCAAATGCCTACCAAGTACTAACACTTCTTGTCGAAAAAAAAAAAAAAAAAAAAAAAAAAAAAGGAGTACCAACGCTTCTTATTCTACTATTATGTTTCAGTGTATGTGGAGGGTCCGGTTAGTATGACCCGTTAAGTATATATCCAAGGGAATTTGGCTAATCCACCACCAGGTACATTTTTTGGTGTCACAGAAATAGTATTTTTCTAAATGCAATGTTGCAAACATTTCATGTATAATCTAGTTGGGAGTCCTTATAAAGCCTTTAACTAAATTTTTGCTTAAATTCTTACCTAAAGGTACTGTCAATGTTTCTAACACAAAGTTTGTTTATTTATCGTATGTTTTGTTATCTAATATCTCACTTGTGTTCTTTTTCAGATGAATACTCAAATGAAGGTTGATATCGTTGATAATGATGCTCACAATGAACATATAGTTTTTCTTTTCTAAAATTCCTCTTCCAAGCAGATTATGCTATTTAAAAGAAAATGGAGTATGATATATTGACTTACTATTTTAATTAATAAAAACTTTGATCACTGATCAGATAACGTTTCCTACAAAAACTAATGGAATAATTTTTTTTTTTTTTTGTGGACAAAAAAAATGAAATCTAAGAAATTGAAGTTCTTTCGGATAGTGTCGAAAATAAGGGTCATACTATACAAACTCTCCCTACACCTTCTACCATAAACCCTCCCTACACTAGGGTGTACTTAGACCACTCGGTAAGGTGCCTTTCTTACCCACGTTAAGACTTAACGCACCTTGACTTTGGACCGAGTTACCTTACCGCGACAGAAAGGCAAGGGCAAGTTAACTTGGCACGTTAAGTGCTTAACGTGCGTTAAGCAGTACGTATAAAAAAAAATTACACTTTTGGCCCTTGTAATATTAGTTCCTTTTTTGAATACCAAAATGAAAAAATTACAAATTCAACCCCTACGATTTAAAAATCAAATCACAACTTAAAATTCATTTTCTTGTTCAAAAAAAAAAAAAAAAAAAACGTGTGCAATAAACATTTAATATTCAAACGTACAGAACCTGATCGGGATAAATTCAAAATTTAAATTCAAACAAAAAGGCGGTTAACGTTTAAATTTCAAATCATAAAAACGGTCCTATAAATAGCCATTCCCACATACTCACGAAACACACACAAATCACACACAAATCATACAAATTCTCTCAAATCACTACAACCCACCGGCACCCTATCCACCACAAAACCAACCACGTCCATTGTCCGATGAAGAACTGTTTGCACAGGATATGCAAGAATTGTTAAGGGTTCAAGCAGAGGAAGAGGAAGAAGCACGAGCTCGTGAGGAGTACTTACGAGAAAAACAGGCTCGGAGAAACGCTCGTTGTGCATGGCGAATCCAACATGGATTGCCCCGTGTGTCAACAAGTGACGACGATTCGAGTGCTTCGAGTGACGAGGGCTGGGTCTCGGATAATTCGTTTTAGCTGAATCGTAGTTTTATTATCATTGTCGTATCGTTGTTTAGGGCTTTTAATTTTCGTTTCGTTGTTTGATGTTTTAATTAATTAATCGTAGTTTTAGTTAAGATGTTTTATGTTTAATAATTGTAGTTTAATTAAGATGTTTTTATGTTTAATTATCGTAGTTTAATTAAGATGTTTTATGTAATTTGTGTTTTATAAATGTGTATGTTTTATTTAAATGAAGTATTTGTTAAAAATTGGGGTTGAAATTGAAAATATTTGGGGTGGAGGTGAGTTAAGGTGAGTTACCTTACCGGGGTGGAAAGTCAAGAGTTAAGGTTAAAAGGAAAAAGCTGACGTGGCGCTGAGGTGGCAGTGAGTTAAGTCTTAACTCACCGTCACCTTACCACATGCTCTTATGTTTTGTGTTTTTGTCTTATAGTTGTCTTTTTTTTACTCCGTATATATCAAGTGTCCTTTTTTTTTTTTTTTTTTTTTTTTTTTTTTCTACTTATGTTTTGTGTTTTGTTTTTATATCAAGTTTGTTTTTTTTTGTTTTTTTGTTTTTTTGTTTTTTTGTTTTTTTATCAAGTGTCTTTTTTCACCACATACTCATCCAGCATTCTTTTAAGTTAGTCACGAGTGTTCCCTTTTTCACTATTGAATATTCCTTTTTGAGATTATAAACCGCTAGCAGTGATCGAACTTGTATTCACAAAACAAAAAATAGCAGTGATCAAACTAGCATTCACAAAACAAAAACTTGCATTCACAAAACAAAAACTAGCATATCAATACTTGCTTGCAGAAATGAACGATGAATACATCACCGTTTTACACGACTGAGGTATAATTTTACGCTATTACACATATTACTTTCATAAATGTGTAACGTTTATAAAAAAAAAAATGATAAATCGAGATTTTTAATAGGCTCAGATTATTATCGTTTTATCATTTTGGATGCAAATTTGAAGGTTGCAAAGTGGAAAAAACTCACTTTACTGTCCATTCGGTTATGCCATGCCAATCAAAACAATTTTTTTTCATCATCATCGCCGTATCTCGGTTTTTTTTAAGAAACCATTTTAAAAAACCAAGTTTAGAAAACAACTGCTTATTTTAATAATAAGCAGTTTCAACAAACCATTACAGCTGCTTATTTGATAATAAGCAGTTTCAACAAACCATCACAAACCATCCAAGAACACCATCATCACCAACAGTTTTACACAAAGAACACCAGAACACCATCACCATCCAAGAATACTAGAACACCATCACATAAGCAAACCACATAAGAATATAAGCAGTTTTATAACTGCTTTTTTTAAGATTTAAAAAGATCTAAAAAAGCAGTTATGAAAAAGCATCACCATCAAGATCTATTAAATATTCACTTTTGAGATTATAAACCACTAGCAGTGATCAAACTTGCATTCACAAAATAATCACTAGCAGTGATCAAACTTGCATTCACAAAACAAAAAGCATCACCATCAAGATCTATTGAATATTCACTATTGAATATTCACCAAGAAACACCAAGATCTAATAAACCACATAAGCACATAAGCAGTTTCATAATTGCTTTTCTAACCAAGATCCAAAAAACCACCAGCAAAACCATGGTTCCAAGAAACAATAAAAAGACCCAAAAAAACCACATAATCACATAAGCAGTTTCATAACTGCTTTTCTAACCAAAATCTAACAATAAAAAGATCCAAAAACAACGAGTGTTATTCAGATCTAAAAGAGAGAGAGAGAGAGATTAAAACCATGGTTCCCAAAACACATGGTTCCAAGAAACAATAAAAAGATCCAAAAAACCACATAAGCAGTTTCATAACTGGTTTTCTAACCAAGATCTAACAATAAAAATATAAGCAGTTTTATAACAATAAAAAAAGTAAAACCGCGTCCCACCCACAGTTTTATCCCTTATCCCACCACACCATCACCATCCAAGAACACCAGAACACCATCACATAAGCAAACCACATAAGAATATAAGCAGTTTTATAACCACCATCAATTTTTTAGATCAAAAAAGATCTAAAAAGATATAACACCAGCAGGTTCCACAACGTATAACTTTTTTTTAGATCTAAAAAGATCCAAAACACAACCAAGAAACCACCAGCAGTTTTATAACTACCATCAATTTTTTTTAGATATAAAAACATATAACACCAGCAGGTTCCACAACGTACAACTTTTTTTTAGATCTAAAAAGATCCAAAACACAACCAAGAAACCACCCGCAGTTTTGTGAGAGAAAGAGAGGAGAGAGACAAGATGGAGGTGTGAAATGAGTGAGAGAGAGAGAGACAGACAAGATGGGGGTGGGGTGGGATAAGGGAAAACTGTGGGTGGGACGCGGGTTTTTTCTTTTTCTTTAAAAAAAAAAAAAAAAAAAAAAAAAAAAAAAAAAGACAATGTAAAAAAAAAGTTTAAAAAAAAAATTGTAACAAAAAAGTATTTTTTATTTAAAGTTGTAAAAGTTAAATAAATAAAAGTTGTAAAAAAGTATTTTGTTAAAAAAAATAAAAGTTGTAAAAGTTAAAAAAATAAAGTATTTTGTTAAAAAAAATAAAAGTTGTAAAAGTTGTAATGTATTTTCAGGTGTTTATTTCTCCCGAGCAACTAACTGATAGGGTGCAAAATATAGCTCGAGGGATCGGTTTTGTTATTGTTAAAAAAAGAACCAAATCAGAGAAGGGGTATTTGTACGAAATCAATTATGGGTGTTAAAAGGGTGGGAAGTATGAACGTGAAGGTTTAGAAGATGAAATTCAACGGCAAACCAGTACCTCTAAAACCGATTGTCCATTCAAATTAGTGGTGAAATATTCTAAAACACAAGATTTTTGGAGGTTGAGGGTGAAGTGTGATAGGCATAATCATGATTTTGCAGAGTCGTTGCATGGTTTCCCATATGCAATGCGATTAAAGGATGATGAGTTCAGTTTGGTGAAACAATTGACAGAGTATCACGTACCACCACGTCAATACTTTCGTCAATAAAGGAGCGTAATCTGGATAACGTGTCTAGCGTTAGAACTATATATAACGCACAAAATAAGATCCGTGGAGCCATAATAGGTTATAGAACTCCAATCCAAGTTCTTTACTCACATTTGATGCATTCAGGGTATACATATTACAAGAGGGTAAATGAGCATAATGAGCTTGAGGAACTATTTTTTGTTCACCCCACGTCATATGCTCTATGGTGTACATTCCCTGAAATCATGCTAATGGACTCAACATACAATACCACGTTGTTTAAATTGCCATTTTTTGAAATTGTCGGATTAACTTCAACAAACAAAACATTTTCAATGGCGTTTTGCTTTTTAGACAAAGAAAAGGAGCCTAATTTTCAATGGGTATTGCAATGTGTGAAGGAGGTGATAGACGAAAAATATTACCCGCGTGTTATCATCACTGACAGAGATTTAGCGTTAGTTGGGGCATGCTAAAAAAGAATTCCCGAACGCAAACAAATTACTCTGTCCATGGCATATTTCACAAAATGTGCTTCAGTATTGCAGAAATAGATGCGATACGCTAAAGGAGTATGAGTCCATAAAAGGAACATGGGATTGGATGGTTAAAGCTCCGACACGCGGCATATTCGTGCATTATTATAAACACCTACAACAGTTATTGGTCGAACATGCAGGTACTTAATTATTAATTCATTGTTTGTATTATTTAATAAATAAGTACCCGAATGACTTTTTATTAATTCATTGTTTTTTTCAGGTATTTCTTCGTATCAGAATAACTGGCTGCAAGGTTATCTGAATAACTGACATACGACAATTCAAGAATGTTTTTGACAAAATGTCGTCGTTTGTCAAGAAAAATATGTTAAAGAAGGTGAGAGGGATATACGATCCCGAATCTGTTGATATACGTGAACCTGCTGTTCACAAAAGTACTTGTGGACGTCCGAGCGCAAAGGACAAAAAGTCCCAGGCTACAAAAGTCCCAGACTTGAATAAAGTACCAACCATAGATCACCGAAGAAGCACAAATTCAAGATCTACAAAAGTCCCGGACTTGAACAAAGAACCTGCGAGACATAGTTCTTACATGGGTCCTAGAGTTGAACAAAGTATAGAACACATGTTATACATTGGAGATGAAGTTAGCGACTATTTGATGGAGCAGATTCCAGAGATTTTTCGTCGATATATCATAAGTATTTTTAATGTGCGAGGTGATGGAAATTGTGGGTTTCGGTGCGTTGTCCACGGTATTGGTCAACACGAAGATAGGTGGCGCGAAATTCGAGCTTGGTTATTGCAAGAGTTAAACACTAATAGTGGCTTTTACATAAGTATGTAGTGGCAAAATGACTTTGACCAAATTCGGAGATCAGTAGACTGGTTCGAAAATGGATTTGCACCGCGAGAATACTGGATGAGTATGCCAAGCACGGGGTTGGTTATTGCTTCAGTGATTAACCAGCCTGTTGTAGGTGTTTAATGTGTTAATGTTTAACGTGTTATTGTTGTTGTTTTTTAATTAAATAGAAACACATTAGACGAATACAAATAACATAACATAAAAAACATAATAAATAAACACTACAAAAAAACATTACACAAAAAAAATAAAACAAATAAATACTTCAAAAAAAAAAAAAAAAAAATGGTAAAAAAAAAAAAAAAAAAAAAAAAAAAAAAAAAAAGAAAGTACACCCTCCCTAGTAGGGAGGGTTTCCTTTGTATTAGTAGGGAGGGTTTGGTTAACTTAGTGTCGAAAATAAATCTAGATTAAGTTATATTTTAAAGGTTAATATGTTTCACATACTTCAAATAATGAAATGATCTATTCAATTAAGTTATACTTGAAATGAAGTACTTTAATATTTATAAATGAAAAAGCAATATTATTTTCCTTTTGAACTTCTGCACATCCTTTTTGCCTTTAGTGTTTCTTTCTTGACTTTATAATCATTACAAATTGGGTATAATGTTGCTTTAAGTGGAAGGACAGATTTTAAGGTGTAAAGAAGATCGTGGTGTTTGGTTTATTTGGAGTTTGGTGTTAGTGCTAGTTGGATAAATGTTTAAGATAAGTGGAGAAAGGTTTGTCAAATGATGGGGTTAAACTAGACATAGATTACTGATTATTTTTACGCATTGTCAAATAATAACAATCGAGTTAGTGATCATGATATAATTATGGTGGGTCAGTTTATAGACAGATAGGTTATCCAACTTTCCAACTTTTTTCGCCTAAGTTACCAAACTTTTTTTTTGTTCAACCAGGTTACCGAACTATCAAAATTGTTCAACCAGGTTACCGAACTTCAAAAGTGTGTTCAATCAGGTTACTATTGACGAAAATACCCCTCATTTTCATTTTTGTTAAGTACATAAATGGTCCCTGTGTTTTGCACGGTGTTACGGATTCAGTCCAGTTTTCATTTTTGTTACGTTTTCATAAGTTTTCGTTCGTGTTTATACGTTTTCATCCGTTAGTCCTCTTCTCGATCCGTTTTTATACGTTTTCGTCCGTTTTCTTTCGTTTTTATACATTTTCTTACGTTTTTATCCGTTTACTTACATTTTTATCCGTTTTCTCACATTTTTATCCGTTTTCATCCATTTTTCCTCGTTTCGAAAATATATTTTTTCAAAAAAAATAAAAATAGAAAACATTAAATTTAAAAAAAAAAATTTCTATTTTTTTTAGAAATTTTTTTTTTTCGAAATTCTTTTTTTAGAATTTTTTTTCGAAATAAATTTTTTAATTTCGAAAAAAAAATTTATTTCGAAAATAAACTTATGAAAATTAAATTATTTTCGAAATAAAGTTTTATTTTCTATTTTTTTCCAAAAAATTAAAAAAAAATCGAAAAAATAATTTTTTTTTTTCGAAAAATAATTTTTTTTTCTAATTTTTTTTAGAAAAAATTATTTTTTTTTCAAAATTAAAAAATTATAAAAAAAATAAATTTTTTTCGAAAAAATTTAAAAAAAAATTCGAAAAAATAATTTTTTTTTCGAAAAAATAAAATTTTTTTTTCTAATTTTTTTCGAAAAAATAATTTTTTTTTTCGAAAATAATGTTTTTTTTTCTAATTTTTTTCGAAAAAATTAATGTTTTAGAATTTTTTTTTTCGAAATTAACTTTTTTTTAAAAATTAATATTTTTTTCAAAATTTTTTAAAAAATTAATTCGAAAAAAAAACGACAAATGGACTGAATCCGTAACGCCGGATGAACCACAGGGACCATTTATGTAGTTAACAAAAATAAGAATGAGGGTATTTTCGTCATTTTAGTCGTAATGTCACAATTTTGATAGTTCGGTGACCTGTTTGAACAATTTTGATAGTTCGGTAACCTGGTTGAACAAAAAAAAAGTTTGATAACTTAGACGAACAAAGTTGAAAAGTTGGGTAACCTATCTTTCTATAAACCCTTTATGTTGGGTGCAAACTTGAATATCAATATTGGTTCAAGATATATCTTGAATTTAACATATAAGTTTGGTGGGTCAGTTTTCCAATTAGCAATTGGTTCACATGGACTTATATGCTAGAGGCAAAAGTTCTTTATAGATCCAACTTTTATCATAGAACTCATCAAGCAATTTTAGTCACTCATTTTTTTTTATCAAAATAAAAAAAATAAATTTCCACCTTTTTTTTAAAAACTTAAATATCTCGCAAACCGTAAATCGTCAAGCTACAAAAAAAATACCATTGCGACGAGAATTAAATTATCTTTCTATAGACATGCATTGTTATATACTTTCGACGAACTTTTTTTTTTTTTTTAATTTCCGCCCAGAAAGAATCATATATGATTCGATTTTAACGAATCATATATGATTCGTAAAAATCGAATCATATATGATTCTTACGAATCATATATGATTCGTAAAAATTGAATCATATATGATTCTTACGAATCATATATGATTTTTACGAATCATATATGATTCTTTCTGGGCGGAAATTAAAAAAAAAAAAATTCGTCGAAAGTATATAACAATGCATATCTATAGAAAGATCATTTAATTCTCGTCGCGATGATATTTTTTTTTGTAGCTTGAAGATTTACCGTTTGCAAGATATGTTGTTTTTTTTTAAAAAAAATGGAAAATAAAAATGGGTGCCTATGATTGATCCATTGGTTCTATGACAAATATGATATCTATATTGATCTCATCTCATATGCTAGATTTGACCAGATTTTGGACCGTATCAACCTTAAGTAACGACTTTACATTACATCTTATTTAAACTTGTGTGACATCAAATTCTTATCATACTATTATGGGATTTGCTAAACACAACTTTAAAGGTTTTGTTTAAGCATTTTAAAATTTAAAAAAATCAATTAATGAACTCATATATTTCATAGTTATATACTTTTAATTATTTTAAAAATGGTAAGTGTCTTAAATATGGAATGTTTGGTGTTTATTAAATGTTAATTATGTAATTACGAAATAATAAACAGAACTTATAGGGTTGTGTTTTGCAAATCCCTAGTATTATAATCACTCTCACTTAAAAAAAATAAAAAAAATAAAATAAAAAATAAAAAATTCAAATAATCCTACACAACCATTATTAGACTATGTGTAGTGGTAAGAAGTGGAGAGTGGGGGGTTGTTTGACACGTGACACTCCTTTTGTTTTATTTTTTTATTTTTTTTAATCACTAAAAACTAATTAATAATACTAAATAATATAAATAAAAAGACAATTTTATTAAAATAAACCCTAAAACATTACATATAAAAAAAAAGAAAAAAAAAAAGGTCACACATAATTTAAAATAAAACCATTACAAATAAAAATAAAATTACAATTAAAAAAACAAAACCTACTAATCTATATCGTTAACGTCATCATAATCGTCGTCGTTCTCCTCCTCCTCCTCGGAATCGGACAACATTCGTCGGTTAACCCACGCTTCCTCAATCAAATCCGCCAATAGTGTGTGGTGACTCACGTGGCTTCGTATAAACGCCGAGTGTTGTAAGGCTTCTTCGGGGGTTAATTCTTGCAGTGGTTCGTTTTCTTCGCCCGGGTGATAATCTTGACAAATGGCCCGTCCTTCGTCCTCTAATATCATGTTGTGTAGAATGAGGCACGCACGCATAACATTCTTAATCTTATCCTTCGTCCATAAACGACAAGGATTCGCCACAAACGCGAAACGTTTTTTGAGAACACCGAAACATCTTTCTATGTCTTTTCTTGCCGATTCTTGTACTTTTCTCCAGTTATCTTTTTTAGGATCGATCGGCTGTGACATCGTTTTCATGATGAACGAGTATTCCGGGTATATACCGTCACCCAAAAAGTAGCCACCTGGATGGAAGTTGTCATTAGCATAAAAACCGAGAGACGGCGCGGTACCTGAGATGATGTCCTCGAGAACGGGTGATTGCTCTAAAATGTTGATATCGTTAAGAGAGCCGGGGATACCAAAGTAAGCACTCCATACCCATAGATCGTATGAGCAAACGGCTTGAAGAACTAGCGTTGGACCTTTGTGGCTTCCCCTGTGGTATTGACCTCGCCAAGCGGTTGGACAGTTAGACCATGCCCAATGCATGCAATCTATACTACCCATCATACCGGGTATGCCATGAACCTCTTGGTGCACATCGTATATTCGCATCAAATCATTTTTCGTCGGCTTTCTTAAATACCGCTTCTCTTACAAGGCTTTTATTCCTAAAATATTTTGTCACAATAGATATATAAATATATAAGAAAAACAATAAATAGATAAAGAGATTTTTTTTACCTATTGTAAATTTCTCAACTGTGTCCCGACACGTTTTCTCGGCCATCTTTAAATAATCGTTGTTGATGTCGGTGGAGACACCGTAACCGATCACCCGCATAGCAGCTGTGCACTTTTGTATCGACGTGAACCCCGGACAACCCAATCCGTCGGGTTTTTGTTTAAAGTAATCGAAATGCGCCTCCAAATCATTTGCGATACGCAAAAATAACCGTTTGCTCATTCTAAAACGGCGCCTAAATGCTTTGTCATCGTACGTTGGCTCCGTTGGGTGGAAATAATCTTTCATCAACCTTTCGTTGGCCTCGAAACGGTCTCGATAAACTTTCGTTCTTCTTTGGATCGGTTTTGGTGGGTTTTGAGCGACGTACATAGCTACAGCCCCAGCAGCAAGAGAAACCGCTTCTAGTTCTCGGTCGGAGTAATCGTCATCCGAACTAGATTCAAGAATAAGGGAAGATGTCGAAGGAGAACTCATTGTATAAAAAGGTGAAAGATTGTATAAAATTTGATGAGAATGGATTGTGTTTGAGAGTGTTTTGGTGTAAAAATTATATGTTT
Organism: Artemisia tridentata subsp. tridentata; assembly: GCA_021014915.2. Classification (NCBI taxonomy): domain Eukaryota; kingdom Viridiplantae; phylum Streptophyta; class Magnoliopsida; order Asterales; family Asteraceae; genus Artemisia; species Artemisia tridentata. Next base: position 178,796,780 of record CP139509.1, read on the forward strand.
GTGTGTTTATATACTAAAAATTAGTGAAGAAAAAAAAAAAAAAAAAAGGAACGGTTTGATTTTTAGCCGTTTGCAACGGCTACTTCCTCGAACAAAGCATGGAGCAAGGCGCTGTCAGCACAACCAAGGATGCCCCCCCCCCCCTTTTGAGGAAATAGGCGCTGTTGGGCGCTGTTCGGGGCAATTTTGGATGCAAAAACACCCATTACACATGCTCTTACACAACCCTAAAAACATCAAATTGTTTACATTTGTGCGAACATTCTTACACAACTTCTTTTTTCTACAAAAACATTTAAAATTTAGGTATCACATCCCACAAACCAATAATTTTTTTACACATTAAAAAGTCCCTATTATTACTAGAATCTTGCTCTTAGTCGAATTACATCCCTACCTTCGCAACCACCACCCTCCTTCTGTAGTGGCCGGATCTGTGACCGCTACAATCCATCATATCAGTGACAATTAAATTCTTTTCAAAAAATCGGAATAAAATAAGGCTATTATTACATTTTTGCATTCTTTTCTGTATATCTCATAAACGTAACAAACCAAATGAAACTTTTTCAAAGTCTCAGTTTTCACACTTCAACTTTTAATACCATGAACTTGGATAAGTAGAATTTTTAATAGACTGAACTTTCAAAGGTGCAACATGATACCCCGAATTAGGCTAAATGAACTTTCTACTACCGTATACCAACTTAACAATTAATCCCGTTAAGAAATTAAAAAACAATATCCTTAAAATTACAATATTCATAGTATAACAACTAATAAGGGTAGAACCAAGCCGAGTCGAACCCAAGGTTGTCAAAGCTCGAGCTCGGCTTGTTTAAGATCATAATTCTCGAGCTGAAGCTCATTTTGAGCCTTATGCTTTTTGCCCGAATTTGACCTTCTTGGGTGTGAATAGCTCAATCTTATGCTCACTCTCCTCGCAACCGTCTTTGGTTGTGTACCTATATATGTAAAATGATGCTTGGTAGTTAGATGAATTTGAGAGAAAAGGGAAAGTGATGCAAAAAATCTCTTTTTAAAGGATATGATTTCACGGATGTCTGTTGACTTATTGATGAAAATTCTTGTACCAAATAGAGAATTGTGCACTACCGGGTCATCTTAACCAAAATATAGTTATTGTAAATAGAGGTTTACACTTATGAATATAGAATTGTGCATTGCCGAGTCATCTGTACCAAAATATACGCTTAGTTCTCGAGTTTTGAGTGAAGGGAAATGGAAAGGAATAGGAAAGGGAAAAGAAAGAGAAAAGGAAAGTAAGTGTTAGGGTGTTTTTTGTTTCATTAAGATGTTTTAGGTCTGAATTTGACTACCACATTTTACCAGTAAGAGGTGGCTAGAAAGTCTCTGAACGAAATAATGTTGTTTGTTTTTTTTATAAGTGTTCGAATGATTTTAAGTGCTCGTTTCTGCAATTTATTTAAGTAACTTATGTAGATATGAAACAAGACTTTTTATCATAAATATAACATAATTAATAAACCATCAAATATATTATATTAACACGAGTCTTCAATCTCTTATCGAGTAAGAGGCAGTAAGACAAGTCCGCCACCTCTTACTGAGTAAGATGTTATATGTCTAACTGGGTCTGACTCAAAAGAAAAAACAAACAAGCAAAACGTCTGACCACCTCTTACTGGTAAGAGTAAGAGGGCTAGTAAGATTTTTTTTTTTAAACAAACACACCCTTAGTTGTTATGTTCTTGAGATAGAGGAAAGGAAAAGGAAATTAATCATAATCATGTTCTTGAGTGGGAGGAAAAGGAAAATAACTTCGACAAATTACATATATGCCCTTTAATTGTTAATGTGAAATCTTTTAAAAATGGTATATTAGTCTTTACATAACATATGGTTCCATTTCATTTCCCTTTCCTCCCGCAGATTTACTTTACAAAACTTCCTCCCTATTTTCTTTCCACTTCCCTTTCCACCCTTAAAAAAAACTGAAGAACACAAAAAACTATCTATTTTCTTTCCTTTCCTCTTCCATTTCAACTCGAGAACTGAGCGATAGAGTTGTGCACTGCCGGGTCAATAGAGTCTTGGTTGTTGGCATATACTGAGTAAACATGTGTGCCCAACTATCCCAAAACGTACATTTAACTCCCCAACTTGTGACGTATCAAATATATCAAATACATTCCAATCATTCAATCAAATATAAAGGGGATATGTAATTGGTGTTACTTACTTAACGTCTTCAATTACTACAGTTCTTCTCACTTTTTTTACGACACAATTCGGGACTTGAAAAATATCCCCGATAGCAACCAAAGTTCCAATGAAATATGCATGTCATTGTCAGAAAGAACATGTGCGAATGTTTAAAAGATGATGTTAAAATTCAGATTAACAAAATATATGCTATGATGAATAAAACACACCAACAGAGTCCATTCATGATACTTCTTGGTTAAAATATCAGCGAATGGTTCAAGTTTGAAGCCAAACACATTATCATCAAATTGATCTATCCTTGTAACTGTTGTTAGCCTGAAAAAAGGTTATTTTGTATTTGTGACTGAGCAAGGGTAGTTTTCCATTATTCTCACCAATGCTAAATTAAGAGATTATGTAGCATTGGCCCTCTTAGAGGAGTGGTTCGAACCGAGCATATCATCCTTCCGGGTTGTACATTGTATCCGTTACTCTGGAATTTTTAGAATAAGGATTACCGTTACAATAAAGTAGGTAAGTTATGTAATAATGAATGTAAGGCTAATAAACATACTTGCTCATCTTGCAACACCAAATTCAAGCTGTATGCTTCATTAGGCTTTCCGGCAAGATGATTGTGCCATAGTGAAATGCACCTTCCCTTGATCTTGATATCATCAAGCATCGGGTCAATTTGATCCAAAGTAATGGAATGTTGATCATTCACGAAAACAACATTTTTCCCTTTTCCACTGCTTGAAGCACACTTCAATTTTTTTGCATTCATACAAAGATAAATGTTATTTTAATTCTATCATGAACCTTAAAAATTATTCAAACTAAGAGCAGACGGTGTGGAGCTCGCCATGTCTCGCCGAAGGTGACATGGCATCTCGCCACAACTCGCCATGATACCACCCCTTCTCGCCGTCAATCGCCATAGGAGGCCTCCTCGTCTGCACGGCGAGGTTAGCATCTGACATAGAGACGTTATTTTGGGTCCCACTTTTGAAACCAAACGGTAGGAAAAAAAAAAAAAAAAAAAACCTTAGCATATTTTTTTTTCACACTATAAATACCATATCATATACACTATTTTTCTCACATAATTACAAAAAAACTACCAATACTCTCAATATCTCAACATCAAAAAAAAAAGGCGCAAAATCCAAACGAGGACGGATATTTTACGAATCTTCTCACGTCAAACCAACAACAATACGGGAGTTCTTCAAACCCGTCTACCCCATCGTCACAAAACTCTAACTCCTCGTCGCCACAAATTCCTACATATGGTACGCAATTGACTCCCGAGACAATTTACCAAAACCAATAATTTGCGATGCAAGGATTCGCAAGTTACCCCCAACAACGATTTCCACAATCTCAACCACAGTTTTTTAACCCGTCACAACCTTCACAGTGGCCTCAATCTCTACGACAACAACATCTTGATTCACAACCATCAGATTCACAATTCAAAGTACCACATTCCCGTGAACCGTCCAAATTGCGAGGAAAAAAAACAATGGCTAAAAAATAAAAAAAGTCGTGAATTTGGACGCGGACGATGACGATGACCTGGAGGATGTGGCGTGTGTGAAGAGAAACTGGTCCAAGGAAGAAGAGAAGCTGCTTGCGGAAATTTGGATAGAAATTTCCCAAGACAGAGATATCGGAAATGACCGTTCCGATGACTTCTTTTGGAACTAGATTCTGGAAATGTTCAACTGTCAATCTGGCTGTGAGCGTCGTACCAAAAATATGTTCACCGGTAAATGGACAAGGGTTAACAGTGATTGTCAAAAATTCAACGTTGTCTACAAACATTTGCAGCGTAGAAGTGGTGAAAATGACAACGATCATCTCGAGAATGTGAAGGAAAATTTTGAACAACGCTTTGCCGGGAAAAAGTTCGTATATGTTCACTGTGGGATATTTTGAAAAAGTACCCCAAATGGGATGCGGAGGACCCGATTGACATTTCATGTCTCGAGGATATTTTTGGTCCTGACAGACGTCCTCGTCCCGACGGCGCCTACAAAGCGCGAGATTCAAAGAAACAAAAGTCGACGGATACGTCGAGCGCGACGAGCTCCGGGGGGAGTCAAACGAGTTCTTTTTCGGGACAGTTATCAGAGAAATATTCGCAAAAAGCCGACGTTAAAATGGCCGCGTACGAGGCGAGGAGAGAGAAGGAAGTGAAGAGCTTAGAGATGAAGGAGATGAAATTTCTCATCATTGATCCCGACCAGACCACACCGGCCAAAGCCGCTATCATTCGCAAGAGACAAGAACAAATCATGAAGAAATTTCAAAGCGACGAGTAAAATGCTTAAGCTTCGTATTATTAATATGTGTTGTATCGTTATTTTAAGTCCCGTATCATTTTTTTCCGTATCGTTAGTTTATGTTTCATATGTGTTTAAATTTGATGTATTGTATTTTTATTTTTTATGAAATGAATTTAGTTTATTTGGAAATTTGAATAAAAAAAATAAAATAGGAAGTGGTGGGACCCAAATGAGTAAGTTGTGGTTTGTTAAGAGAGGTTGTAAATGGAGGTTTGTCATGGTGACGTGACACCCCGTGGGACTCAAATGAGTAGTTTTGGGTAGGGCTGAGCATCGAAGGTTCAAAACTGAACCAGACCGACAAAACCGACCTAACCGACAAAAACCGAGCCGACCCGACAGCCCGTCGGTTCGGTTTCGGTTTTGGTCTTTCATGATTTTCGGTTTCGGGTCGGTTCGGTTCGGCCCAAAACCAACAAAAACACACACAAACACACATGAACCAGACCGAACCGACGCAAAACCGAACCGAACCGAACCGACCATATTCGGTTCGGTTTCGGTTTCGGTTTTTCATGATTTTCGGTTTTGTCGGTTCGCGTCGGGTCGGGTCGGTTTTAGACCGATGCTCTACATTGTACATGTTTAATGTTTTACATTAATAAATTGATAAACTTAGACAATATTGTTGTTAATAAGAACATCATACCATGTCTATTTTATGAGGATTACATTTTAGCATAAATTAATAGCTTTTTCATCAATAATAAATTGAACATAAACTAAGGGGCTGCTTGGTAAATATAGGGGAAAGGGAAAGGGAAAGGGTAAGGGAATGCAAAGGAATGAGTGAGGTGGGTAATCATTACCTTACCCCCCAATTTACTCTATAATGGTTGATTACCCAGTACTGGGTAATCAATACCTTTGCATCATCTAACCAAACACAATTAATAAGAGCCCCAATACCCCATACCAAGCAGCCCCTAAATCAGATGTGAACATCATTAACATACAACACACCATCTTTTATTATTATTATTATTATTATTATTGTTATTATTATTATTATATTTTTTTTTGTGATTTCTTTAAACACATCAAACCAAATCAAAGTGTATTACGTTTAAGGATAAATTAATCATTTTTGCATATCATATCATACAATAATAAATTGAGAACAAAATAAATCAGCTGTAACCTATTATGCACATATATATTGTTTTTGTGATTTCATTAAGGACATAAAAAAAAAACTTAAAAAAAAAAATCAATAAAAAGTAAAAACTATTGAAGTTTAGTCATTGTGATCTCTGTTGTTTCTTCGATTGTATGATGGACTGGCAAAGTGTAAAAGCCAAATCTTTCCCTTTATATTAATGTAGATTAGGTTAGCCATGGATTTGGGAATTGAAATCAATCCTTGTTTTTATCACAATTTTTTTTGGCTAAAATAAAGGACATTTCGTGTAGATTAATAGGGAAATTAGTTTAATTTTTGAATCATGAATGAAAAATGATTTGGTGTGTGTGCTTAGGTTAATTTTTTTGAAGACAAAAATACACCGTTGGTCCTTAAATTTGCCAAAAAGCATCGCTTGTGCTCGAAACTTGAGAAAATCGTCGCCGTGAGTCCAAAACTTGGATTTTTGAGGCCGATTGCGTCCCTTGCCCCGTTTAGTCTCGGTCAACGTCCGTTTTTAGTTATATATTCAAGGGCATAATAGATCAAGCACTTTTATGACTACACCTTAGTTAATCCAACCCAACCCGTTTCATTTTTATTGTTTCCCTCTGTGATAAAACTACTCAACAGCAACACACCCTATTTTGACACAACCCTAATCACTAACAATGGCACAAAACGTTAAGGGGAAGGCTTTGTACATTGGGTCTGATGAAGAGGAGTGGGCAAAAGTTTTATACAACTATTTTCTCTCTGATTTAGTTCTTGAGGGATTTGGCGATGAACCAATTGCTGAATATGGTTCGTACAGGAAGATACCTAAGGAGTTGAGACAAAAGATTCTGAATTGGCTGAGGCAACAAAAATACTACTATGAAGAGCTTTTGGGTGTTACTGAGGAGAAGCAAGAGGCTGCAGATACCGGGTTACGAGAGGTTGATGATTTGGAAAGGAGGATTTCAAAACTTGAAGTTGTGTTTAAATATCTAAAGGAAAGGAAGGAAAAGAAGGAAAGGGATGATGCGGAAAGTAGCGGTTCTTGCTAAGTGTGTGTTTAGTTATTGTAACTGCTAGTGTTTCGTTAGGCATTGCTAATATGTTTGACTTAGGGAATTCAAACATATTGTAAGTGAAATTGTTTGACTTAGGGAAGTCAAACATATGTTAAGAGAAATTCGATCAATAAAAAGCTCTTAATTTTAATAAGGGCATACTCTGAATACAAAATTGGGTTGTTATTGTAAATGATAGTGTTTGGTTGTGCATTGTTAAATATGTTTGACTTAGGGAAGTCAAAAATAAAGAAGTTACAATTTGTGGCATTTGCTAAATAGGTTTGACTAAGGGAAGTCAAAAATCAAGAAGTTACAATTTGTGCTATTGGGTTGTTCAGTCCCACTGTCAACACTAACACCATACCATTTTTTTGATAAACAATACACCATTGTCAATACAATAAGATTTAATGCTAAAGCCTTTGCATTTTGAACACATATAAAATTATAACCACTATGTTTGGGTTCCTGATATAAAGGGGTGTTTGTTTTTGTTGATAGAAACAATACACCAAATAGCACAATACAAGAAGATTATATGCTAAAACTGAGTAGATTACAAGAACAACTGGAACTAGATCAAACCATCATCAACAACCAAACAAAAGATCCATTTACATAACCCTCTTAACAACCTAAAAATCGAAAACAAGCAACCAAAAGACCCCATTTACCTACCCCCATCAAATACCCAAAAGTCACTAATTATTTTCAGTCATTTTCGCAACATAACCTTCCTGCTTACGAATACCATCATCAGTTTCACCATAAATCTTTATCAAACGAGCAAGTAGGTCGGTGTGCCTGGCCTGGGTTTCTCTCAGCGCATCCAAACTGTCAAGCGCCACACCACGTGGTCCCAAAGCTTCGTTCTACATAATCAGCTCCCTACGCTTGATGATCATCCTCTTGAGATGATCAATGCAGGCACGAATTAGGTTTTTAAAAACCCTTCTTCTGCAGCCTCTTGCCCAAACCACAATCTCATACGATCATGTAAGCGTGATGAATCAGCGACCTCCATAAGTTCATTCAACATAGGGAAATCTTCCCTTGGAAAATGTGCGAGGAAAATGTTGTGGATGGGTTTATTGGTTCGCGCGCAAAAGTAAATAGCGTCTCAGGGAAGAGACGGTCAAGGGGTTTAGTAATGATTTTTTTTTCACACATTGGTCCCTCAATTTGTCTATGTTGCCGTTGTCATACTTAAAACTCCCGCCCATTAATAACTTGACTGTTCACATTTGGTCCCTCAATTTGACAACTTTATCTTTTCAATAATTAATCCCACCCCATTAAATCCTTACCCACCCCGATCAAACACAAACATATACATTGAATGGTAGCAGTTTGGTTGGTTATATTATCTTTTGCAAATTTTTTGTTATTGATTTTTGTAGCAGTTTGGTTGAATCTTGTTGAGTCTTGCAAATCATATCCAAACACCCCTCATAAATATTGTGTAATTCCTTTGTAGTAGAGTCTTGTGTCATTTTTATGTATAATTTTTTTTTACCACATTTGACTCCCATTTAGCATTTGCAAGTTTGACTTTACAAAGTGAAACTGGATATTGGTAACTCATGGACCACAATTTGACTCATGGATTTGCAATTTTGACTTTAGAAAGTCAAACTGCAAATGGAAAATGTCATTTACCATTTGACTCATGGATTGCAGTTTTACTTTCTAAAGTTAAATTGGAATGCTAAATTTTTGACTCATAGATTGCAGTTTTACTTTATAGAGTCAAATGGAAATGCTATATGGAAGTTTGACTTTCTAATTTCAAACTTGCAAATCCATAACAAACGCAGCCTTTTTCATAAGTTGGAAAAACTCCATTTGTCACAATTTGGCAACCAACATATGCACAACCTAAATTAGACATTTGCACCAACAACATACGCAGAAGCTAAATTTAATCAAACCATATAAAGAAATAGCAAAATACTTTATACAAGATTAATTGTCATAGGGTATTCAACCCATACATAAACTACAACCACTAGAAGAATTCTACTAAGGCTGTGAGGGAAGCTTGGTGGAGTTTCAACAGCATCCTAGCCAACTCCCAGTTTATCCTGACATTTTCAGACTCATCATCACTCAAATCGCTGACCCCACTGGTACAGATATGAGATTTCGTCACACCAAAAATGTGTGACGATATGTATATAGTCACACACTTTTTTTGTGTGTGTGTCACCAAAGGTCGCGCCACCGTAGGTGGCATATGGTGACGTTGTTTAGTTTGTGGCCATTTTCATTGAAAAAGAGTGACCAAAACCCGAATATGTGTGACAAATTAGACACAAGTTTTGTTGGATTAATCAGTATCAGTGACCGTAAACACTTTATAGTCACACAAATATTTTTTGAGAGTAACTATTGTTCGTCATGTGGCCACATAAATATATAATATATGTGACATTTGAGATGATTTATTCAAGTAAATGTGTATTTTGTGTGACTATTTCCAGTCCTGTGGCCACATGAATATATAATAAATGTGACATTTATGATGATTTAGTCATACAACGTGTGTTGTTTTTTTGGAGTTAGTCACATACAATTTAAAAAACAATGGCCAAAAGTGTTAATAAGTGTGACCATATGCTGTTTAAAGTGAAGAAATGTGTATTTTGTGTCACTATTGTTCATCCAATGGCCACTTGAATTTTATTTTTGTGTGGCCTTTTGTAATATTTAGTCACACAAAGCATGCTTGTTTTGGGTATTTAGTCACATACAATTAAGCAAAAAGTGGCCAAAAGTGTTAATAAGTGTGACCATATTCTGTTTAAAGTGAAGAAATGTGTATTTTATGTGACTATTGTTCATCCAATGGCCACTTGAATTTTATGTTTATGTGGCCTTTTGTAATATTTAGTCACACAAAGCATGTTTGTTTTGGGTTTTTAGTCACATACAATTAAGCAAAAAGTGACCAAAAGTGTTAACAAGTGTGACCATATGCTGTTTAAAGTGAAAAAATGTGTATTTTGTGTGACTATGGTTCATCCAATGGCCACTTGAATTTTATGTTTGTGTGGCCTTTTGTAATATTTAGTCACACAAAGCATGTTTGTTTTGGGTATTTAGTCACATACAAAAAAGCAGAAAGTGGCCAAAAGTGTTAATAAGTGTGACCATATGCTGTTTAAAGTGAATAAATGTGTATTTTGTGTGACTATTGTTCATCCAATGGCCACTTAAATTTTATGTTTGTGTGGCCTTTTGTAATATTTAGTCACAAATCGAATTAAACAAAGAGTGACCAATAATGTTGATAAGCGTGACCATATTATGTGAGTGCATCTTTTAGTCACAGGGTTACTACTGGTAGTACTAAGTTAGTACTGTTGGAGCAGAGTTGCTACTGCTAGTACTAAGTTAGTCCTGCTGAAGCAGAGTTACTACTGCTAGTACTATGCTAGTGCTGCTGAAATGAGTATATATATATATATATATATATATATAATATATATATAATATATAAAATATATATATATATATATATATATATATATATATATATATATATATAATATATATATAATATAAAACATAATTAAAAACAAAAAGAAATTTCAAATTGAATAAAACTCGAATGTATATAATTGAACCAAATATACAATTGTAATGTCCTACATAATCAAATTCTCAAGTACCATAATCTAAAGACTTTTGACTCTTCGCCGGCCTAGCTTGCAGTTGCTTTATGTCTTTAATAGATACATAATTTTTGCGCTTCGATGGTACTTTTGGTCCACAATTGTTGTCACTAATCTTTTGCATCGTATTTGTTGGTGTAACCTGTAGTAAACAAAAGACGCTTGTATCAAACATTGAATTAAATATGAAGAATTATATATATGTAGGTTGAAAAAACACATGTATGTACCTCATCTTCAAGAATAACTTGATCCTTTGGCCATGCAACGAAACCACCTACGCCCTCCTTAACCGTTTTTAACCCATTATTTGCTACGTCCGGTATGCATGCTGCATCCACTAACGATGAATCAATTGACACTCTGTAGCAATCATTTGGGAGTGCTTGGTTATGCAGCATTTGCTTTCCATGAGACTTGTATACGGTACCCAAAGCAACGATATTTGATTTCTTTAAGTGCCACAGTTTGCACTTAAATGTCTAAAAAAAAGAATTTTTGCATGTATATATCAGAAATTATTTAAACAAAAGAATAACAAGAAACATGTTGAAATACATACTGTTGGCAGTGCTTGTGTTGGAGACACATTTTGTTGCGATTGGGAATCTGGAGACCCGTTTTGTCGTGACTTAGGCGTTTTCTTAGGTCCGACAGTTTTAGCAGGTTCCTATATGTATATATAAAACACGTTACATTATTTAAACAAAATAATAACAAGAAACATGTTGAAATACATACTGTTGGTACTCCTTGTGTTGGAGACACATTTTCTTGCGATTAGGAATTTGTAGACCCGTTTCGTCGTGACTTAAGCGTTTACTTAGGTCTGACAGTTTTAGCAGGTTCCTATACGTATATATAAAAACACGGTACATTAGTCATCTATGTAAAATTCAAAAATCAAAGGGGGATGTTTTATTACTTACCACTGTTTCCATTACCTTTTCCGAAGTTACAAGCCCATTAGACTTCTCCTGAATTCTCGCATCTTCAGCACGTACAACATCACTTAGCCGAGTTCCGTCCACCTCATTAGCGCTGCTATCTATATTGTCAATGGCCATTGGAGTCACCTGCAATATAAATTAAGAAATACATTGACTCATCAGTTTATGTTCAATGCCTGCTATCATTAGCATCAGTGGTGTTAGCATTAGAAAATGAAATTGTTAACAACATAAAAAATGGCTTACATCTGAGGCTACTGGCAATTGAGATGGTAAATTCAACTGCACCCCTTGTTGACTCAATTGTGCCATCAGTTGAGTAAGTATTCCCTTTGTTTCTTTCATCTCATTGGACAATTTCTTTACCAGTACATCTTTTTCGGTCATCTCGGTGGATAATTTCTTAACCAATAAATATTTTTCTTGACGCTCGTGTCTCTCATTATCAAGTTGAGTTTGAAGTAACTCAAGTCTTTCATCGTTTTCTTGTCTGCTTCGAGGAAGACCAAAATACCTCTTGTATGTAACTCCACTTCCCACTCCTCTTGCATAACATCCCTTTTCCTTACCAAACACAACTGTCATGGCATCAGTGCCATTATCAAGACTCAAGGTTCCTTCCTTAATCTGGTCATCAGCTTCTTTCTGCACACAAAAATATGGGAAATGTTGGGATTAAAAGTCTTCTTGATGCTGTTAGAGTAACTGCTGCTCATATTTGTGTTAATGCTGCTCAGCTGGAGTTAGTGCTGCTCATGAACTTCAATGAAAAATATGCCAAGTGTTTACTACTGCTAGTACACAGTTACTGCTGTTAGTACGCAGTTAATACTGCTGGTATACAAGTTACTACTGCTAGTACACAGTTAATGCTGCTGGTATATAAGCATAATAATAGAATTTGCAGTCAAACTTACAAGTTTTTCTCCCACTGATCTAATCTCGTCATCTGGATATTCCCCGTCTTTTGTTTACCCTTCCTTTCAACCACATTATACCACGTGGGGGTTCTTCATCTGCTTCAATTTCTTTATTTTCGATCTAATAAACATCAAATGCATACACATGTAAAGTTAAACCAAGATAATCGAAAATATGAGGGTATTAAATGCAAATGTGCAAATTGTGCAATGTAAACAGATTCATTTCTCAAACTGATCGTCTCTCAATTTGTAAAACAAACATTATGTAATCTTACCATTTTCTCTTTGACATAAACATATCCACCTCGTCCCATTTTATGCTGATAAATATTTTTGGAACGCGCCATCTTAGCTTTATCTGATTTATCCTAAAAACACAAAATCATAAGGCGTTTAGATGCGGTAATGCTGCAAACTGAAAATTATGAAATGACATACAGACTTAAATAAAGATGACTAATTAAAACCTTGTATGCATCGGTGGTCGTGTAGTTTACAAACTCGACCCAGTCTTCTGATGTCACAAATGCACTATACTTGGCCGGGACTTCATTTAGTTTTGAAGGTGTATTTAGGTTGGCCAAAATATATTTTTCTCTGAGCTTCATTCTGAAATTCCTTAGCAGTTGACCAAGACGAGTCATTATCAATTTTCTGAATGTCACATCAACATCAAAATATCGTTGCAAAGATTAACACAATGTTGTTAATTAGTTGCACATAATGTAACTGCATAGATAAACTTATGTAGTACTGGGTTACAAAATAGTATATATGTACCGTGATTTCAGCCCATAGTTTATCTCTTGATTCTTTATTCACCTTCTTCTAGGAAAGAATCTTCAAACCTATGTGCTCACGAACCAGATCTCCTAAAAAACTCGAAAACAGTGCTCTGTGTAACCCTGATAACCTTTTCAATGCATCGAAGGTTACCTTGAGCTTTATTCCACCAGGGTTGCCATATTTCATGCGAAACTTAAATAGCTTGGTTATGCCCCTCTTAGCTAGTATCCGATCTGATTGGTTGGTTCCAGGCGCATCTAGATCTTCATCATCAGAATACTTTTCGGATTCATATTCTAAGTTGTTATCATCATGTTCATTATCAGCAGGAAGCAAAAGATGATTATCAACAATGGGTTGAATTTCCATGACTCTTGAGCAACAATGGGTAAAAAAAAAATGATTCTGGCTTGGAGAGTATTGGTGATAGAAGATTTATTTTGTGTTTTTCTTTGCAGTCTTTTTTTTAGGAGAGAAAAGAGGGTATATGAAGAATATGAATCGTTATTCTTGGTAACTGCTTGTAATTAGGTGATTTAATCAAAGTTCTAATTTGAAATTAACAATTGAATTATTTAAATTTTTTGCCTTTGAACCTGTTAATTAAAGCATAAACTTGAATAAATCAAAATTTTGGCTCCAAATGTTATATATCATTATCTTAATCGCAAATGTACCATCTAACTGTGCAACCATCACATCAAGAACACAAATTGCTACCATTTAATAAACCAAAATACTTACATAATTACCAGTTATTGTACCATTAATAATTACATTTACAAAACACAAATTGCTACCATTTTTTTTGAACATTGAAGACTTTTTATTCATATATTGAAAACCAAAACCAGCAAGTTGCTGGGGAATACAGAAAGGAGAATATTGAAAACATAATACAGTACATACATAAGGGAAAATCAGGAGCTAATTAAAAACCAAGATATAAGAGTTAAAAGTTGAAAGAGCTCCATTGATGCCAGGTGATGTTTGATCTGGGAGCAATTGCTACAATTTAACAAACCAAAATAATTACCAGTTATTGTACCATTAATAATTACATTTATCCAAATTAAATGTCAGAACCAAATACCATTTACAAAACACAAAAGCTGTTAATGTATATCCTAAACCCCTAAACCATCTTCCTCTTGCCTTTCCCATGGCTGCTAGAAGGTGCTCCAAAACCTATAGGATTCTTCTTACACGGCATTCCCAAGACAATATCCTGAGTAAATTTCTTTTTGTGTGCCTTTTCAACTGGTATTTGAACTTGCACAGGGAGAGCCAGGATAGGAGCTTGAGATGGGAGTTCCACTTCCCAAGTATCAGTACTTGCATCAGAATGTTGCTATGGATAATACCAAGAAAGGAGGCCAGGAAGGATGTTGAGAGCACCATCATTTGATTCTGAACTGCTTGAATCAGAAGAAATTTGTATGACATCTACAAATAACAACTGTTAGATCAGTTTTATTGATTCAAATGTTAAACTATATCACAATCAAAGAAAAACCTTTTGATGGTTTACCATTGCAGAAGAATCCATTGTGTTCTCATATTTGGTCCTCTTTTGTGGTATCTCAAACAATGAAGCAATGTTGCACAAACTAGGCTGCATTTCAAGTCTCATTGGTGGCCAACTAGGCTGCAATTGAAGTCTCAATTGGACCTCTCAGTGTACTCACAAACATTGGACCTCTCAGGGTACTCACAAACAGTTCAAAAGCCTGTATTTGTAGTCTCAATGGACATCTCAGTGTACTCTAATAGGCTGCATTTGGACCTCTCATTGGTGGCCAAGCACAAACAAGTCTGCTAGGTACTCTCATTACTGGCCAATCACAAACTAGGCACATTCCAATGCTCTCATTGATTTAGACCTCTCAGTGTACTCACAAACAGGCAACAAAAAATGCTCAAACACAAAACACTTAATTAGACATAGCATAACAACCATTATGTATACGAAAATCAGAGTATGGAAAACAAAAAAAAACAGAGCATACATTAGACATAGCATAACAACCATTATGTATACGAAAATCAGAGTATGGAAAACAAAAAAAAAACAGAGCATACATTAGACATAGCATAACAACCATTATAAAATACAAAACAACCCCATTTTACATTGGAATCGGTAACAACCACAAACATCACCATTTATAGATCAAAAGCCTGTTACTAATTATTGTACAATGAATCATCAACTGATATGTGAAAACATTAAAAAACATACCTTTGTTGTTATTTGGATTCATTGTTTGCGTGTTTGTGTTTGCCAGAAGAATGTGTGTTTTGATTAGGGTTTATTGATTATTGTGTGTGTTTACAAATGATCGGGTAAAGGGATTAATTGCCGGTTGACTATTGAATTTGTGGTTTGGTTTAACTATAACTGACGTGGCAAGAGTTGTAAAAGAAGAAAAAAAAAGAAAAGAAAAGAAAAGGCTAATGGTGCTGACGTGGCGGTGAAAACCGACTATAGCCGGTAACTAGGGATGGCAACGGTTCGGGTTCGGGGCGGGTTTTAGTGTACCCGTACCCGAACCCGCCCCATATCCCACCGGATACCCGATTAATATTATCCATCGGTTTTTCGGGTTTCCCCGCGGGTATCGGTTATCCGTAATTGAATATTATATGGACAAAATTGGCGGTATTAAGATTAAGTCACACTAAAATCCACCGACAAAACAAAAGAAAATACTCTAATATATTCAAATTTTTTAAAAGTTAAAGAAAATGAATATCATATCAAACGATTTAACGCAACGTACTCGGCACGATAGTCACCAAAAAAATCAAATGCGCAAGAGTTTTCAAAAGTTAATCATTCTCATTTCCAAAAATAATATCGTTTTATCCTTTTAAAAGGGTTTGGTATCATCATTCGTGTAATGGTAGAGAACACAGACTCACGAGTAGTCACTCCAAAAAAATGAATAACCGAATAGTCGAGAAGAGTATTGACGATAACTCGAGTCGAGACGAGATGACGAAAAGAAGTCAAAGAGATAACTAACAACAAACATATCAAATAAGATGAGTCGATTGGTAATCGTCGGTATTTTCCCATAATCCCATTTATTAGTACAAGGTATACTTGTTTTATGATTTAAAACAAGTTTGGACTTACAAAAAAATTAATGTTTGGAAATTACAAAATTTCGCCATGACTCTTTCATTTATCAAACGTTTCCAAGTCAAAAGACTTTATTGAAAATCAATTTCTCGAGTAATTTATAATATAACGAGTATTTATATAAACCCTAAACCCTGAACGCTAAACCAATCCGTAACTCAAACAATAACCAAACGAATAGTCCAATAAATCCAAATATGTTAGTCTACGGGTAGCATGTCTCGAATAGTCCAATAGCCCTCGTGTGTTCCGTTTTTATCCCAAATGTCTCTCTCACGTACACTTCTAATTTCCTTACTTCGTTATTAACCAAATTTAATAACAAATGAGTTACTATTTCCTTTCGAGTCACGGTCAAACATTTATTCCCTCGGGTCAATAATAATGAACCCGATCCCAAATCATTCCAAACATTCCCTCGGTTTCATTTTGTCGAGTCAAACCATAATCAACAAGTCAATTAGTCAATCCAACACCAAACACAATTCCAAATCAACTACGCTAGTCAATCCAAACCAAACACAAACCAAATCGGACCAATATTATCCATCAGTTTACTTTTGGCGCATTTCCATGGTCCCTTTTCCCGCCTAAAGTATTGGGAACCGTTCATATACCTCTCCAGCCTATTTATACCTATCGATTGGAAAATGTTTAGACTTATGAATAAGAAACAACTCCTTTGATTTTTTCATTAGATATTATATTTCAAATTTCAATGGCTTCATCCTCTTCAACTCCTGTTTCAAACAAAACCAAACGCCCAAGGGATGATTCTCCTCTTCCAATCCCTGAAAAGTTAAAGAAATTTTTTGACATATCCGAGGATATGTGGGAGAAATGTCGTTCTGGCAAATATGGAACTGAAAAAAACATTTGTAGATCTTTACAACAAGCATATAAAGAGGCTGGAAGAACAGAACAAGGAAGATTTAAAGATCATATTGGATCATCAGAAGAAAGTAAATGATCGGAATAAAGAAATAAAAGATACAAGAGAAAAAATAGTTGGTGTTTACAAAAGTATTCAAGATAGTTTATATATTTCTTAATGTATCTGTTAGTGCAAGCAGTCTCGTTTGTTTTGATTGATGACAAACATGTAACTTGATACATAACGTAAAATGTACAAGTTACTTGTAATCATATTTTGTCTCAACATACATTCAACACCTCTCGACTTCTCAAGTCCTCATATGGTACAACACAGGTTCGTACATGTTTGTTATGTGGCATTATGATCAAACCCTTAACAAACCATTTAGAATGTTTAAAATACGGCTAGGTCATTAAGTATTTTAAAAAGGCTAACCATTCTACTTAGAACCTCATTTCACATTCTACATATACAAGTACTTTTACTTGTACATCATGTTTACTAAGATTAATAGGATAAGTGCACTTTAGGTGTCAAACTAACATGATACATCTTGGTAAACATATATTAGTTAAGCTAGTATATACATGCTACATGATCACTAGGATACATGTTACATACATATATACATTTACATGATTTACATTTTAATTCCTAAAATGTAAATATATACATGACATCATGGCATACATCATTTAGATAGCTTGGTTGACTTAACATAATATTTTGGAAAGATTTACAAGCAATGAGTTGGATTGTGTAAGATCTTGGTAAGATATGGTAAGAGCTAGCTGTCATGTCCCAGCGGAACCAAACAACATAAAGGGTAGAACCCTGAAATTGGTTCCGCCAAATCCGTGGGTTGTCTGAACAAGTTTTTCTATAAATTGTAGCCCATTGTTTACCCATAGTTTTAACCCACTAGAACACACATTCTCTCTACCCTTTGCATACATTTAGATTAGTAGTAAACCATGTAGAAACACACATTAATCACCATTTTCATAATGATCATAATGTTACTAACTTTCATTATGTTGTAAGCATACACTCATAATGATCCTGTGAAGCAAGCTCAGAGATCGTGAGTCATCATTCATCATAAGCATAGCATACTTCCTGATCTACCAAGAAGGTTAGAAGATCTTGAAGTCATCATCCATCAAAGCATACCAACATATGAAGATTCAAGGGCACTTGACATCCTCAATGATTGAAGACTTCTTATTCAAGAAGTTCATGTAGATTCCACATGCATATATGAAGATCCATCACAACAAGTTTAGGGAGCTTGTGATCTTCATCCATTGAAGACTTCCCATCAATGGAAGTTCATCTAGATTAGGCATTCATATCCAGTGGACATTTATGTCATGGATCATTGTTGTAAACATCATTGCATAACAATCTATTCATACTAGATTAGATGGTTTATGTGTTTGTGCCATAAAACACAAGGTTTCTATGTTGGGCCATAAAACATAGTGGGAGTGGTTGTACCCTTGTAAAGTAGCTTAGTGTCGGAAATTGGATAAGCGACGTTGGGTGTGGTTGTACCCTTGTAAAAGAACCCGGTATTTAGCTTTGTACCGGAAAAAGTGTAAGCGACGATTGTAAGGTTTTCTCCGCCGAGAAGGGAGCTTGTTGATCTAGTGAAGTAACTCTCGAGTTGGGTACTCGGGGAGTGGAGTAGGGCGGAGAGGAGCTCCGTGACCGAACCACTATAAATCATCGTGTTCGGTTTGCGCTTTCTTTTACTTATTGCTTTACTTTTATGTTTTGCATTATATGATTGCTTGTGTTGTGACTAGTTGATAATACTTGTGTGACAACTTGTTTAGTATATGCTAGTCATAAACTATACTTAACATCTTTCATATTATAACAAGCTTAAACGGACATTTGATACAACAAGTTTTAAGTTTTTAAAACGGGAACGTATTCACCCCCCTCCCCCTCTACTTTTTCACAGTATCTTTTGTATAGTTTATATATTTCTTAATGTATCTTTTGTATAATTATCTTATTTTGACTATGTTAATGTATATTCATACAAGTTTATGATATTTGAATGCAGTTATTAGTATTAGTTTATGATATCTGTGTTTCCCCTGATGTTAAAGGGGTGTTTGGTTTCTTGGATAATAGCAGTCTTTTTTAAAAATCTACTCTTTAATACTTAGAAGACTATTAACACTGAAACAGTAAATTGTGTTGTAATGCAAGAACAACAATATCACCAAAACTGATTAAGTGTCTTCCTTTACACTTAATCCCTTCCAATGCTTTTAAAAGAAAATTGAGTTCATACTGCTGAGAAAAAGTTTTTGCAAAAAGTTTGTACTGCTAGGCAAAAAATTGTACTGCTAGCGTAAAACTTTGTACTGCTGGGTATCCGTTAGTACTGTTTGGGAGTGCAGGGTACGTTTGTGTCACTTTTTACTTAAAGGGTATAAATCCCCAATTGCGGCACACAATCATATTCACGCACACATTACTCTCTCTCTTCCACGGCCTAAACGAATTTTAATCGTCATATTGCAAAACCCCCAAATCAAATCATAATGTCGAACCTAACTTTTACCGAACCTCATAATAATGTTGCCTTTTTAGAAAAATCCAATGAGTCTGTAGATTTTACTGAGATCATTGATTTCCTTAATGCAAGCTATATTAAGTTTGCATTAACAGTAAAACCTACTACATATACTTCTAACATTATCCAGTTTTGGTCGTCTGCTAAGGTCAAAACTATTAATGGGGAAGTACAAATCCATGCCCTTGTAGATGGGCAAAAGATTCTCATTACAGAGGTGTCTATTCGAAGAGATCTTCTCCTAGATGATGCTAAAGGAGTTGAGAATCTTCCAAATACTACAATCTTTGAAAAACTTTCACTGATGGGCTATGTGAGAAAATCAGATGCTTTAAAGTTTTATACAGGTAATTTTTCTCCTCGGTGGAAATTCTTAATTCATACTGTCTTAGTGTGTCTAAGTCCAAAGACCACTGCGTGAAATGAATTTAGCATTAATTTAGCTTCTGCTATAATTTGTTTGACTGAAAATAAACAAAGATTTAATTTTTCAAAATTAATTTTTAATAGTATGGTTAAGAACTTGGATAGTTCTTCAGGTAAATATTTTCTATATCAAAGGTTTTTGCAACTCTTTTTGGATAACCAATTGGAAAAAAAGAAAAGTCACAAAAAAGGTTATTCCACTCCCTGCCTTACAAAAAAGGTTTTTGCTAATATGAGGAGGGATGGAAAAGATTTTTCTGGGACAGTGACACCTTTGTTTCCAACAATGGTGGCACTAGCCCAAACCCAAATGGGTGAATGTTCAGCAATCCCAGCCGGTACCCATCACACACCCACACTTATGGCAACATCTCATCAAGAACAACAAAAGACCTATAAACGTAGGACTCACACCAAGAACACAGAGCTACCTCAGGCTAGTGGTTCTATACCAACTGTTGCAGATGAGGCTGTCACTGGTGGGGAGAGTGACATGTTGGCAAGGGCTGCCACTACTGTGTCTAGCTTAGTAGCAGCATAGGACAGTGGTAACATCATTAAGACCCGAACCAAGACAACTTCTAATGAGTCCGGTCCACATGGAACTGATTCAGGTGAAGGACCCAGTCACATGGAAACAATGGGGGGTTCAGATGTTCATCCTAGGGGTAAGACTGAACTTAACTTTTCCAATGATCCACCTCTCGGGCTAGGTAACACAAGCCGAAGTGGTGAGGATAGTATGCAACTTTTAAATGAATTGAAGGATACCTGTACCAAGCTGTCTGCACAAATTGTTGATCTGCAAACACTAGCTGCTTCACAAGAAGGAGTCATCAAAGCTCAAGGTGGGGAGATAAAGGCTTTGAAGAGAAGGGTTAGGTATTTAGAAGGAGTCAAAGGATCAAGAATTCCCAAACACAAGGTTAAATCTTCTAAAGCTTCTAAGGATGCTCCCAAACAGGGAGGGAATGAAGGCAAAGTTTCAGGGGAGGCTAAAGAGGGTGAAAGTATTGGTGCAGAGAGTGATCCAATGGAATTTTTAGTTGCTGATAACCAAGGGAATCAAGTGGTGATTGATAGCTATTTGGTCAAGGTTATAACTGCTGATAGTTCTACTGATCAGGGTATTAGTGCTGCTAGTGGTCCAGTTATTGCTGCTAGTGAGCCAGTTATAGCTGGTAGTACAAAAGCTAGTACTGCTACTCTAGAGGATACAACTGCTGTTAGTGTACTTGTTGAGCTGAAGACATCAAAACCAGTAACCAAAGGTGTTGTGATACAAGAGCCATCATCAAAGCCGAAAGCTAAACAATCAACTCCACAGATACAAGGCAAAGGTAAAGGGATTCTTATTGAAGAGCCTGTGGAGAAACCATTATCAAAAGAAGAGTAATTACAAGTTGATGCTGAAGTTGCTAAGAAATTAGCACAAGAGTATGAAGCAGAAAATCAGAGAATTTTGGAACAAAAGAGAATACAAGAAGAAAAAGATGCTAAAAATGCAGAGTTAATTGCTGCATGGGATGAGGAAAGCGCTCAGGTTGATGCTGATTGTGAGCTAGCTAAGAAACTACATCAAGAAGAGTAAGACCAGTACTCAATAGATGAAAAATCAAGGATGCTGAAAGAACTTATTGATGGAAGAAAGAAGTTCTATGCAGCACAAAGATATGCAGCTAAGAAGAACAAGCCACCCACTCCAGCACAAAGAAGAGCTTTCATGTGCAGGTATTTGAAGAATATGGACAATTGGAAACTAAAGGATTTGAAATTGTTAAATGATAAAAGAATTGAAGAATTATATGCAATTTCCAAGAGAAACACTGAAAGCTTCTTGAATGATGAGGTGGTGAAGGGAAGTGAAGAAAAGAAAGAAGAGAAAACAAGTTCAAAAAGAGCAGGTGAACAATTGGAAAGAAAAAGCAGTCAAAAGAAGAAGAGTGAGCACAAAGCAGAGAAAAAGCAGAGCATAGACCAAGAGCAAACTGAGCAAGCTGATGCTAATATAGAACAAATGCAAGCTTACACTGAACTTGCAGTTGTATCTGTTGGAGAGCCTGAAGGAGAAGCCATGGATGCAGAACATTTAAATGTTAAACAACGCATTGTTGCTTTCAAGTCTGGATTTCAAGGGAAAACAGTTTATTATGATATTAAGAGGCATGATGGTTCATCTCAAAGGTTTGAAAGCTTTCATCAAATGGTTCATAATTTTGACAAAGAAGATATGGTGGCTCTATGGAAGTTACTCAAAGAAAGATTTGGTTATAAAACACCAGAACAAATCTATGATAGAGTCGTCTGGAATTACTTGAAGGTAATGTTTGAACTAAGTCATGAGGATGAATGTGGGAGAAAGCTAACGCACAACTTAGTTACAGAATGGAAACTTTTCAAGGATGTGGAGTACATGCTTTAACTGTAAATGAGTTGGTGATCTACATGCTTGTAGAAAAGGATTACCCTTTAAAAATTTTCAAAGACATTCTACATCAGATGTTGTTTGGGAAGAAAAGACTCCAGCTTCAATTTACTTATGATGAGATGGCTTATAAATTGCTTAAGAAGATGAAAAAGGCTCTAGGACCCAAGAATATGTCACAGAATTAATTGTTTGAGATCATTACAATATTACAACTGCTGAAGAGTTTATACTGCTAGAGTTAGAGTTAAGACTGCTAGAATGTATAGTTAGTACTGCTTATGAGATAAACATGTATAGTTGAAAAACACAATGTTGAATACCTGGTTTGTTGTTGGCCCTCATTGTTTCAATTGTTGTTTTTTGTTACAGTTTTTTAGTATATGCAGTTTTCATGTATGTGGTTATGCCTTTATATAGTGCAGGCATTTGGTTGAAAAAATACAGTGTTTGGTATGAAAGATTCTCAATTGCAGGCATTTGTTTGAAAAAACCAGTATTACCTATGAAAGATTCTCAATTGCAGGCAATTTGTTGAAAAAAATAGTGGTTGAAAAAGTAGTCAATGTGCAGTCATGCATATATAATAGTCACATGAATATTTCACAATGTGACTATTTTGAATGTATTGGTCACATATAATACCCTTATAATGTGGCCATAAACATAATTTAGATACACATTTGTGATATGGTGTGACTATTGTAAAGCCTATAGTCACATGATCGTGCTACAATTAAATGTGACTATACACATTAGGATTTGGCAGGCAAACACACACTAAACTTTAGACACACATATTAACTTACGTGACCATATGTATCGAATTTTGGTTACACTTAATCATGTATGCCTATGTTTAGTGTGACCATATATGACATTTGGTCACACTATTCAAGTGTGTGACATATATTTGTCACTTTTAAATGCATATCGTGACTAATGCTTCAAACTTACTTTTCAGTTGTCACACATTTCAAATTCATATGTGGCTAAATTTTCAACAAAAACTAGCAGTCACTTTTAAATAATGTGTGACAAACTTGAGTATATGATTTAGCCACATACACAATTACTTCATGTGACCATATATGGATTTTGGTCACACTGTTCAATTGTGTGACATATATTTGTCACATATGTATATATATAGTGTGACTAATGTTTCAAACTTATTTGTATCTGTCACACGTCCCAAATTATAAGTGACTAAATAATCAAAAAAATGTTACCAGATACCTCTAGTCACGAAAATATTTAAATGTGTGACAATGAAATTCCGAAATGGTCTCACAAGTCGGATCAAGTGTGGCTGTTTATTTTATTCTGATACATTTAGTCACATAAATATGTTACTGTGTTGCCGTTTGAAATCCCATGTGTGTGACGAAATCCCATATCTGTACTAGTGCCCTGATATAAAGTATCTTCAGCAAGGGGGAACACGCAAGTATGAACTTTATTATAGTTAATTCATTCTCTGATCTAGGAAAAGATCGAAACACCACACTCTCAAGCTGCCCCGACCTCATTGTGTTGCTGCCTAAATCTAATGAATAAATTTCCAAAGGTAACACTAAGCGTGTATGAAGCCTGCAAAAATGAGATAGTATTGAGATGCACAACCATGGCAATTTAAGATGATGTATTTGATACATATGCATTCCACTTACTCTGGTTTCTAGCATTTGTAATTTTGGAGATCCACGAATCATTTAAATGATGAATGATACCATTGCATTATTCCCAAAATCCACTCCGGATAGATTAAGAGTCTTGAGGGATACAAATGCCACAAGGACATTCATCCAGGAGCTACCTTCTGCCAACAACTACAAAAGGTCGGCTTTTCGTAAGTTTTAAAGATTACATTTCAAAAGTGTTAGAGATTACTTTAACATTCTGTAATTTGAAGTGTAAAACTCAAATTGGTCTTACCTTGCAGTCCTGAAAATCCAATGTAAGGGTCTCAAGTTTTGGAAGACTTGTCAGGTGAAAGATATAGGAATTTGTGATTGTCGTTGCATGGTTCCAAACACCGAATGACAAATATAACATCTCCATATTCCTTAGTTTTGCAATATACAATAGTCTCATCTCGTTAGTAGTAGCACGATTCATTTTAAGAGACTCAACTAAGGGACAACGAGCAATAAACTCCCAAATTGTACCGCTTTGAAAATTGACAGATAACAATTCTAAGCTCAATAGATTTTGAAACCACTAAAAGATACCAAATTAGGAAAAGTACAATAATGAAGTTCCAGATGTTTCAACTCCATACGAGAGTAAAGTTGGGTTGGCAACGTAACTGGTTCACCATACCAGTTTCTAATTGTGAGCTCCTCAATTCCTTGCCGAGCCAAAAACAAAAGCCAATCATGAATCTCTTCATAATTCAAGTCATCTTGTCCAAACAACGTTTTGGGCTCTATGGAGAAGACAAACCTTCTTATGGGACCTTTGAGCTGAAGTAGCAGTCTAGTTACATGCCTCCCATCAAACTTATTTGTTAAATAATAAAAGAAATCCTCATCAACTATGACATCGGTGAGCAAAGTCCACTTAAACCTCAAGTTTCTCGCTAAACTATCGGTCCTCACCGCATCTTTTTGAGTTCTGGAAATGAGAGTTTGGATTTGGTTTTTGATTTTCAGGAAATGAGGTTTTTTGAGTTTGGATTTGGTTTTTGATAAGGGTTTGTGTAATTATGGTGTGTATATGGGTTTGGTGGGTGGGTTTATTGGTTCGCGCGCAAAATTAAAGAGCGTATCAGGGAAGATACGCTCAAGTTGCATAGTCAAATTCATGATTGGTCCCTAACGTTCACTGTTGGGTTACGTTGGATTAACTAAGGTGTAGTTATAAAAGTGCTTGATCTATTATGCCCTTGAATATATAACTTAAAACGGACGTTGACCGAGACCAAACGGGTCAAGGGACGCAATCGGCCTCAAAAACCCAAGTTTTGAACTCACGGCGACGATTTTCTCATGTTTCGGGCCCAGGTGATGCTTTTTGGCAAGTTTAGGGACCAACGGTGTATTTTTGTCTCTTTTGAATTTTGAAGATGTGAGATATGGTTTCTGATCATCTAGTCAGTTTTTTCACCAAACATAGTATGTTGAGTCATGATAGCCACATATATTTTTTTAATAAGGTGGTATATAGTGTTGACATGTTTTTTTTTTTTTTTTTTTCCATATGTGGCATTAATGAGTTGTCATTATTCTTTGTTATATATGTTGGAAGATGTTTGGAAAAGATATAAAACAATACATTATCATCGTGGCAAGTAAAACAAGTGCAATACTCGTACGATAAAGTTAGTTATAAATAAAAAAGAGAACTTAAACAAAATCGTATCGCAAATATTAAAGCATACATTAAGTTTGATAATAGATTTAAGCAGTTGAATTTTTATTTTGGGCTATTCGTATGGTAAATGTCACATTACCTTCATGCCAACAATACAAACAAACATAGATTAAGCTTTTACAACTTATCAGTTTTGAACTTTTAAGCTTAAAACGTAAAAAGATTTACTACAACTCGACAATCTCCGTATAACTTTAATCGCCATAATTTTAGAAGATAGCTTGTGAGCCTGTCAATCAAATTTAAAACCGTATGCATGTACATTAACAAAGGGGTCTAAATGCATTCATAATATATATTACCAGCCGGTGAAAACAAATCCAACCTGCCTGGAAAAAAGAGTGCAACAAACAAATATCCTTGTGAAATATTTTTAAGGAATTGATCGAATACGAAAAATGTTTGTGAGAAAACCCTATGTTCATTACCATCTTAATCTATGGAGACCATGAGGACCTAATACCCCTGATCATAATATGATTATCACTTAGTTTTTTTCGAAGTTATTTGTATTATATCAGACAAAATGGAGATGCTATAATCAGGTAGTACATATAACATATGAGACAAATGCTTTTACATTCATAGGAGAAAAGCTTTCCAGAACATATAACATATGAGACAAATGCTTTTACATGCATAGGAGAAAAGCTTTCCAGAACTACGTAAATGAGCTGCCATGAGGTGAGATCCCCCACAAACAGCTAATATCTAAAGAACAAAATAAATGATCTCAACCATCCATCATACTTTTATCCAATGGCTAAGATTGAAGCAGAAAGTAACAAAAGAAGGGCAAAAACGTCATTTTGCATCTTCAATAAAAGAAAAAAATATCTTGGATGCATCTCATTTTATTGAGATAGTTTCTCTGTCCTCAAAAACACATACAAACAAATTTCTCTCTCATCTCCTTACTCCACCGTCGACCTTCACCTATAACCGCCATCGGAATCACCATGAAACTACTGTCGGAATCATTGGAATCACATCAAGACCGTCAGAATCACACGAATCAAAATAAAAACACCGAGAATCAACATAAAACGCCGTCATCTCCGCCGTTCCTCTTCTTTCGATTCACCGGAAAACACCACCGCCGTCTAATATGGTTGAAAATCAACAATTAAACAATGTTATAGATGAAAATCACTTAATAGAAGTTCTAGTAGATGATGTAGTTACAGAAGATGTTTTAGATGATTTACCAGATCCAATACCAGAAGATAAAGATAAAGATGATGCTATAAAAGAAATTGAAGGTAAAATTCATTGAGATTCTATATTGCGAGAAAAGTGTAAATCTCATGGGATTTACACTTTGCTTTATATAAACTGGAAGTAGAAAATCCCTTGAGATTCTATTTTTGTTGTGTAATGTTGTGAGAAAAGTGTAAATCCCATGAGATACTAGATAAGCAGATAAGTTACTTATATTCTTGTTGTGTAATATTGGAAGAAGAGCTATTTTTATGTGGTCGTCTTGAGCCTTACTAGAGTAACAATAATTCCGATACTAGATAACAGTGCTTCTGGAGCAACGTATGATTCAAAGTTTAAAGAAGCATGTTAAGTTCTTGTAAGTATTTACTTTCTGTTGTAAAGTGTTGTATACAGAATCCTATATGATTCTTTGATGAATCCCTTGTGATTCATACAGAATCACATGTGATTCTAGATGAATCCTTTGTGATTGAGACAGAATCCCATATGATTCTGTTATTTATACAGAATCCCATGTGATTCTTTGATGAATCCCTTGTGATTCATACAAAATCACGTGTGATTCTAGATGAATCCTTTGTGATTGTGACAGAATCCCATGTGATTCTAGATGAATCTCATGCGATTCATGTTGAATCCCAATTGACATTTTCCCAGAATTTTAGTAATTTATGCTCTTTTTTTTTATAATTTTGTAGAAAACGTTGTTTGCCCGTCATTTGAAGCTGTATGGTCACAAAGCTGAAGTGGATGACCAAGAAAAAGTTCCAAGACTGCGGTATTTTCACTATGTTTGATGAACTCAAATAAGTACATATTATTACTATCATTTATCCTATTAATTTGACTTGTTTTATTATATTATGTATGAGGATTGATACTTAATCGTTTACTTTTGTAATTCTCAGTTGAAAACAAGTATTTGGTGAAACTTGGCGATTTTGGACTAATTATGGAGCAAAACATGCAAGAAGTTAAGAGTCTACTGAAATGTACAAGATCAAGACTATTCTGCTCCAGATGCGCCGCATCTCACTTATGACATGCGCCGCATCACTATCAATATTTCACCAGATACGATCCAAGATACAAGAGGACATGCGCCGCATCCTATTATGGAGTTACGCCGCATCTTCTGGCGGTGTACGAATATTCCTGAATATTATAATCTTGGACCCCACGCGAAGTTAAGTAAATGCTCCGCATCTACTTACTAGATGTGCCGCATCTTACCCTCAGACAGAAACTATAAATACCCCAAGACCAGACGAATTTCGGGTGACACATATTATATCCGAAGACCGAAGACCAGAAACCTAGGACGAATTCAGTCAAGGCAGCAGCACAAGACACACCCAAATCAAAGATACAAGAGCTGTAAGAAGGTGCTGCATGTGTTTAATTCAATAAGTAGTTTTGTTTTATTGTGTTAGTAAACTTTAATTCATCAAGATTGGTGGCTTGTGTAATGTGACAACGGAAAGATTGCACTCCCTTAAAACTGCTTTCTCATTAATTAAATTTTATATGTTGATGTCATTGGTGACTTTTATTAGTGCATTGATAACCTCTGTGTCTAGCTGAGCGTTGATCGGGTCGCCATGCCTCTGCCCTCGCCTGTTTATTAGATCGCCTATGCATTCTATGGTCTGTAGAAAAGTAGGAGAAAGATAAACGGGATAGTCATAAGTAATCATTAAGGGTTTACTCGCCGATAAGATTAGAACCAACGAGAAAGGACTTAATCTCGGTGCGTTGCATCGAACTATACACTTCATATAACACTAGCAATAAAACAAGTGACAAACTACTTATCATAAGGACAACCCTCTTATTGTCTCGAGTATTTATCTGTGTACGTGTGTGCTACTTGCTGATTCGTGCCTATTGGTTTAGTTTATTATTTAATTGCAACCAAATCGTGCCAGTCTCTCAGGCTGAACCCCCTTGCGTTAGATTAGATTGTATAGCTAACTTAATATATTAAAATACTGATTAGAATAACGAGATAATACGTTCCACTCTTAGTGATCGACACTCTACTTACCATTATATTCATACTGACCGGGTACACTGCTCGTTAAATGTGTGTGTTATTGATAAGTCGGCTAAATATAAATTTAAAACTTGAGTAGGCATTAAAACTGCTAAACCGCAACGACACACGCTACGCATCAAGTTTTTGGCGCCGCTGCCGGGGAGTGAATTGTTATTATCTGTTAATTTGATTAGTATTTTAATTAGGTTTTTAATTTTTTTTTTCTCTAACCGCTAATTTTGTTGTGTATTAGATTAATTTGCATTCATTGTACTATTTTGCATATTTTATGTTTTTGTGTGTTATTTGTTTGCTTTTGTTTGTGTTTATTTTCGTGTGTTTTTATTTGTTTTAATTTTTCGTATTTTTTTTGTGTTCTGCTATCGTTGTACTGAGCTAAATCGAACGATACGGCGCATCTGATTTCTCAGATATGGCGTATTGCGTTCAATTTTTTATAAAATACAACGCGTTTAAATAATTCGATACGACGCATCTTTTCCCCAAGATACGGCGTATCTGTTTTTGATAAAAAAATTTTCTAAACGATAACGCCATACGACGCATCTGCTTCAGCAGATACGGCGTATCTATTATTTTAATTAAAAACAGTTTTCGAATTATTAAACAGATACGGCGTATCGATTTTTATCGATACGGCGTATCTTCTGAATCAAAAATCTCGTATTTTGAAACGTAACGAAAATACGGCGCATTAACATTTGTTAATACGACGAATATAATTTGATAAATATAGTTGATTTTTGATATTTACGTTGATCGGTCCGCTACTCTCGTGTGCAAGTTGTTTATTTTCAGGATAAAGGATGATTCAAGCATCACCATAAAAGATTACATTCTGAACCAAACCGAGAGAAGCTAGCTGGAGTGATCAAACGTAATCTCTTCGATTATTCAACCAGCCCAAAGGGAAGTTCTCTACATTATAATCTCAATTTTATTATCCATATTATACATCTGATTCAAATTGTAATCTTAATTTTGTACGCTTTAAAACGATATTTGTTCCTAACCTCGGAATAAATCCTTATCCACTAAACAATAAGATTACAATCATTAATAAAACGTTTATGCCTATTGCTCTTATTTTGAATTAAATTACATCATATGGTATAACCGTTTTACCCCAATTTGATATATAAAGAATCGTGTTGCGGAGGCCAAGGTACGTTCCTCATTTAAATTTCGTTCACTAACATAGCGATACGGCGGATCTAAATATCCAAAGCGCCGTATCTCTGACCATCTAGGACTCATTGACTAGTCAACGAGATTAAATAGATACGGCGCATCCAATTTTCCAATACGGCGCATCTTTTTGCCCTATAAAAACGACGGAATGCGCCGGGATCTAAAATCTTTACCGCAAAAACTCACACAGTTAAGAAATCACACACAGTAAAACTATACTCTAATTCCGATCATTTTTCCTAAATCCACCTTTAATCCGATCTATAATCTTTCTCCTAATCATAAAATTAAGGTAATTACTCAATTTCGATTTAATCTTGGTTAATACGAAAATTAGGGTTTATATGATTAAATTGATTTGTGCTTAAATGATATAGAGGTATGATTAGGACTTGTATTAGATGATCTCCCCCGTATCTAACTTGCGTAAATAATCGAATTTCTGACCTAGTTTGATTTAACCGAAAATTTTGGGTTTGGAATTCGACTTTGAATATTTAGCGGGAAGATGGATTAGTAGAATGTAATGAGCTTTTAGAACTGATATAAGAGGTATATGCTACTGTGATATTTAGTGGTAGTTTACGTCACGGATACGGATTCTTGAAAAGTCTGCCTGACCCCCTTTATTTAAACTGATATGCTTTTGGATGCGGCGCATCTGGGTTGATTGATGCGGCGTAACGACCTTTTCCAAATTAATAAAACTCTAGATACGCTGTATTGCTTAATCTAGATACGACGCATCCCAATACGCCGTATCTCATTTCTTGCTCCGCATCCCTTATACTTTGTGCAGATACGCCGCACTGATTAAATCAGATGCGCCGTATCTATCTCACTTACAGACTGCTTACTAACTTTGAAAATTTATTTCAGATGGCGTTACCAGATGCCGCCCGTAGACACCCATGGCTTCGTTTTGAAACAATGGGGCTAACACAGGGCGCCGTTGATGATTATATGACTAGACTTAGAAAGTTTTATCAGAGGAAGATATTCAGTGTTCCAATTTTGGATTTTGATAGCATCAGGAATATTGATGAGGGTAACGCTGCTGAGGAATTACGAACTAGATTGGAGATGATACACAAAGATGGGGAGGGGCAGATTTTATTCAGGTCTTCCGCCTGGGAAAGGTTGTTTAGGATTGAGGAACCGTTGATTAAGGTTTTGATGTTGGAGTTTTTCTGCACTATACACTACAGGGAGACTGATCTGGGTCTTGACACATTTGACACTCTGGTATTCAGACTGGGTGGTTTTGAGCGAAGGATGTCTATGGGACAGTTCATACTAGCTCTCGGATTGCACACTATAGCAGAAATGGCATCCCCAGGTTTTACTGGTTATTGGGCTGACAGTCTAAGGGTTGTTTCAGATCGTGGGGAGTTAGGAGATTATTGGGTTGAGATTTCGTCTGGGGGTGATTCCACCACCACCACTCCTTCATACACATTGATTAGGGAGCCATTGAGGAGACTTTGTCATCGTCTGATCGCACTGACTATTGCCGGGAGGGGACAATCCCCTGAGAAAGTGACTACTTTGGATCTTTTTCTCTTACGGAACATGGACGAGGGAGCTGTGGTGAACATCCCTCACTTCTTAGCACATTATTTACACAGGGTTGCTCCGGGAAGAGATGGTAGGAGCCAAATGACTGGGGATCATTTTGTCTCGCGTCTTGCTAGGCACTTTGGGGTATTAGGTGATGAGATTCCCGCTGATCTCCCGATTGATGTGGCTAGATTACCTAGTATGGATGCAGACTACCTTGCGATTAGGCTTGGGATATGCGAGGAGGTGATGGGTCGATACTTCTGGGCACCATTAGGACCATCTAGGCCTACTGAGCCGGAGCAGGGGGATGCTCAGGCAGCCCCAGCTGCTGCTCCCGCTCAGGAGGAAGTACATGCACCAGCACCACCAGCTCCCCGCACTATTGGACAGAGGGTTGAGAGATTGGAACTTGAGGTTAGGTCATTGAGAGAGAGTCTCGAGGCACAGAGAGTTGAGCTTGCTGGATTGAGGAGAGATACGAGCTGGTTAGTCGACGGCGTCAGTAGGGTGATGGCTCTTAATGGGGTCAGCCACCACCTTCCGGATGGTGCTTATGTCAGAGGGATTATCACATACGAGCGCAGGGTTCGCCGCAGGACTGACGAAGCTAGTACTTCAGGAGCACAATCAGATGACGTGACTCCCGACCAGCCTACAGCTTGACCACTCTTTGCACTTTCATTACGGACATGTTTTCTCGTACATTACTTATATTCTTTTGGGACTGTACTGATTATTACTAACATCTGTATATCTAATGCTTCAGTTTATGTTTCTTGTTATATCTGATGAAGACTGGCATTAAGTTCAGCATGAGAGTACGAGAGAACGTGAGAGATAAACTGTGGGATGAGCCATATTACAACAGACTGTTAACAGTCTGTTTGGTAACTACATGCGCCGCATCTAGTAAAACAGATGCGACGCATCCTATCCTTTATTTTATCTTATTTCGTAATTATTCCAGGCTCGATGCGGCGTATCTTCCCCTATAAGATACGGCGCATCGACTGACCTGATGAAGTTATGGAGCAACTGCCTAATGCACACACAACTTACGTGTATACCAACTGAAGTATCGATATTAAAAGAGCTGAACGTGAGTCTAACTTGAAGACTCTGGAATAAAGACAAGTGCTTACCGGGAGACAACCCGGATTTATCTTTTAATTTTCTGTTTATGTGTCGAGTCAGTCAGGCCGCAGAGGATACGGCGCATCTCAATCCTGAGATGCGACGCATCTCCTGCAATGGTCATATCTTATTTTATTTTTCTGCATTTTTAATTTCCGAATTTAAAACTTTTTATCAGTTTATTTCAATGTGGCGCATCCCTGGTTAAGGATGCGGCGCATCTTTTATTCTGATCCGTATTTATTCCAGGCTCGATACGGCGTATCTTCTTCCATAAGAAACGGCGCATCGACTGACCTGATGATTTTCATTTTTAATTTTTATGTTTTATTTTTATCTAACTACTAATGTGTTATGCAAGTTTGAACCTTTCTTATCTTAGGTGTGTTTTGAAGCCTTGGTGGTATTATAGATTCCTGCATTTCCTGTGGATATATCGAATATAAAGCTTAAACGTTCTAATCCACAAGAAAGATGATTTTTGCTCTATACTAATGGAGGATCATACCGAGCAAATCTCAGGGGAGTTTTTCTTTTCTAATTCTTTTATTTTCCAGTTTTTAACCTTTCATACAAACAACGAGGACGTTGTTTAACTTAAGTGGGGGGATTGGAGAATTAGAACACTTAACACTTACTTGTCCTAAACTTTTCAAAAAATGCTTAAAATGTGCTTAATATATCAAAATTTAAAATTTTTAGCATGTTTTTGTTTAAAGTCTAAGTTGCATAGCTGCACACATGACGTTATTTTTAAAATTGTGATTTTTCAAAATTCACAAATCTATGAGTGTGCCGGTGACTTGTAAACTTTAGAACTTGGCTTGTATACTATTCGAGACCACCATAATAAGTATTATTTATATAATTGGAATGACTTGTCTAAATTGGTAAATTCTAGGATTACACCCAAATAGCCTTATATGTTATGTGATATTAGCTAACTACACTGGTTAGTTAACCCCCGTATAAACCTTTTGTTACTCTCATTTTTAGAGTAAGATACCCCTAGAAAAACACTCAGAGCCATTCCTTTCGTTTCTTACACATTTGTTAAAATGTTTCGTTACACCTTACACCTTAGCCTACCCTGTAGATTAGAATCCGTGGTTGGTTAATTGCTATAGGCAAAGTGTGTTTCCTTACATTACCTGTGTTCGCGTGCGTAATTCATTATCTATGGTTAGGTCGGGAAATTGCACAATGCAATTGGAGTGAAAGTAAATATTGTATATCTTTGAGTTTATTTTTTTCGTGTGTTTACTACTTTCACTATTACCGTTATTTCTGAAGTCATGAAAAGTATGGAAAAATTATCCAGATTTATTGTTATAGTGATGTGGTGAAATTTTACACATCTATGTTTATGTTTAAAAAAAAAAAAAATCGAAAAAATGAGAAAAGAAAAAGAAAAAAAGAAGAAAGTTGGATGTTTGTTTTAACCAACGATGTAAAGTTATGTAAGTGGTCGATATCACCACTATTTGTTGTATATTATATCTATGGATTGAATGGGAGTTGACAGTTATGGGAACGTCAACTAAGGTTTATTCTTTGATTAAGATCTTGTTGAGTATAATTCGTGTCTACCTAAAGCGTGTGTTTCAAGTGTTAAAGCGTGAGTTATTCAATGATATGAGTCTTATTCATGGGATGGTTGGGATAGTGATTAACCACACTTAGGATTTTAATTTATTTGTTTTGTTTATTTTTTTCGTTTTACACCAATTTATATCCCAAATATTATCCATGCCCTTTATTATTCTTTATCCAACCAAACCTTTGATTTATTGAGATTAGGGATTTGAGCAATCTTAAGTATCGTAGTCGTGGATTCGGCTATGTATTTATGATTTTGTCGCCCTTTTTGATATATTATTATTGGTGAAGTTTGGACCTATCTTTAGCCTATTCGAGTTAAGGATTTGAGCAATTGCAAGTATCGTGTTCGTGGATTCGATCATGTATTTGTGATTTTGTCGCCTTTTCTGGAATTTGAGATCGAAGAGATTAAGAATAATTAACCCTTAAGCCTAAAAACCCTTTTTACCGCTTTAGACTTGTTATTCCTTGGCTTTAGTGGGGGAGATGTGTATACTTGCCAAGCTTATGATAGAATATTCGTCGCGACTGGACAGTTAAACGATTAGATTTGCTTTTATCAAAATATTTTTATTCTACTTCTAATTCGTTAAGTGTTTAGTTGTGTGATTATGACAAAAACGAATACATGCTTAAATATAAAAATAAATCCTAATATCTTTTAGGATACATTTTCATAAGATTAATTCTAAGGTTTACTTGGGGACAAGTAAAGCTCAAGTGGGGGGATATTTGATGAACTCAAATATGTACATATTATTACTATCATTTATCCTATTAATTTGACTTGTTTTATTATATTATGTATGAGGATTGATACTTAATCGTTTACTTTTGTAATTCTCAGTTGAAAACAAGCATTTGGTGAAACTTGGCGATTTTGGACTAATTATGGAGCAAAACATGCAAGAAGTTAAGAGTCTACTGAAATGTACAAGATCAAGACTATTCTGCTCCAGATGCGCCGCATCTCACTTATGACATGCGCCGCATCACTATCAATATTTCACCAGATACGATCCAAGATACAAGAGGACATGCGCCGCATCCTATTATGGAGTTACGCCGCATCTTCTGGCGGTGTACGAATATTCCTGAATATTATAATCTTGGACCCCACGCGAAGTTAAGTACATGCTCCGCATCTACTTACTAGATGCGCCGCATCTTACCCTCAGACAGAAACTATAAATACCCCAAGACCAGACGAATTTCGGGTGACACATATTATATCCGAAGACCGAAGACCAGAAACCTAGGACGAATTCAGTCAAGGCAGCAACACAAGACACACCCAAATCAAAGATACAAGAGCTGTAAGAAGGTGCTGCATGTGTTTAATTCAATAAGTAGTTTTGTTTTATTGTGTTAGTAAACTTTAATTCATCAAGATTGGTGGCTTGTGTAATGTGACAACGGAAAGATTGCACTCCCTTAAAACTGCTTTCTCATTAATTAAAGTTTATATGTTGATGTCATTGGTGACTTTTATTAGTGCATTGATAACCTCTGTGTCTAGCTGAGCGTTGATCGGGTCGCCATGCCTCTGCCCTCGCCTGTTTATTAGATCGCCTATGCATTCTATGGTCTGTAGAAAAGTAGGAGAAAGATAAACGGGATAGTCATAAGTAATCATTAAGGGTTTACTCGCCGATAAGATTAGAACCAACGAGAAAGGACTTAATCTCGGTGCGTTGCATCGAACTATACACTTCATATAACACTAGCAATAAAACAAGTGACAAACTACTTATCATAAGGACAGCCCTCTTATTGTCTCGAGTATTTATCTGTGTACGTGTGTGCTACTTGCTGATTTGTGCCTATTGGTTTAGTTTATTATTTAATTGCAACCAAATCGTGCCAGTCTCTCAGGCTGAACCCCCTTGCGTTAGATTAGATTGTATAGCTAACTTAATATATTAAAATACTGATTAGAATAACGAGATAATACGTTCCACTCTTAGTGATCGACACTCTACTTACCATTATATTCATACTGACCGGGTACACTGCTCGTTAAGTGTGTGTGTTATTGATAAGTCGGCTAAATATAAATTTAAAACTTGAGTAGGCATTAAAACTGCTAAACCGCAACGACACACGCTACGCATCAATGTTACATATGGAATCTTACACCGGTGAAGCTACTGGAAAATGGGATTGTGGGCTGGTTGCCGAGTTGGAAGGCCAGTCTGACATGTTGAGGCTATCGATATTGTTACACGAGCTTAATTATCATGCGGAGAAGATGCTTGAATTAGCAAAGGAGTTTGATAAACTTGCTTCTCCTGAAAAGATGTCTATAATTGTTGAAGCAGTTAGGAATAAGGAGGAACGTGAGCGTATCTAAGCATTCACGAAGAAGATCGTCTTTTGTGAAGTTGAATGTCTTTTTTTGAAGTCATTGAAAACATGTAAATGGTAGAACAGTTTATAATTGTATAAGATACATCAGTTTGTCCTTATGCTAGATCAGTTTGTCCAAGATAGATCATTTTATGTCCATGGTAGAACAACAATACCATAACTAATCTTTTATGATTTTTTGTCAAGTAACATTAGTGTAGTTTCTTAGAAATCTGTCTTTTTATGATATTTTCTGGTCAAGTATCTTTATGTGATTCATACAGAATCCCATGAGATTCTTTGATGTATCACTTGTGATTCATCCCTAATCCCATGTGATTCTATATGATCCCTTGTGATTTATATAGAATCCCATGTGATTCATACAAATTACCCATGTGATCAAGTTATTGATGAATCAGATATTTTGTCAAGTAACATTAGTGTAGTTTCTGTATGAATCTTATAAAAGATACTGGTAACAGCAATACCATAACTAATGTTTTATGATTTTTTGTCAAGTAACAGTAGTTTAGTTTCTTAGAAATCTGTCTTTTTACGATATTTTATGGTCGAGTATCTTTATGTGATTCATACAGAATCCCATGGGATTCTTTGATGAATCACTTGTGATTCATCCCTAATCCCATGTGATTCTATACGATCCCTTGTGATTCATATAGAAGCCCATGTGATTCATACAAATTACCCATGTGATTAAGTTATTGATGGTATCTGATATTTTGTCAAGTAACATTAGTGTAGTTTCTTTGATGAATCCCATGGGAATTTTTGATAAATCACTTGTGATTCATCCTTTATCCCGTGTGATTCATCCTTTATCCCATGTGATTCATAGAGAATACCATGTGATTCATACAGATTACCCATGTGATCAAGTTATTGAAAGAGAATATAAGTAACAAACATGATATATTCAAAGTAAAGAATATATATTCAAAGTAAAAAAGAATTCCCTTTGCAACTCATCTATATATTCAAGTAAATAAGAAAAAGAACTAACAAAAACAATAATATAAGTAACAACATCAGGTGCCTTCTCATTTGCCTTATCAGTAACAACATCCGGCGCTTTCTCCTTAACAACACCCGTTGCCTTCTCCTGAACAACAACCGACACCTTCTCCTTCTCCTGAACAACAATCGGTGCCTTCACCGTAACAACAGCCGGTGAATTCTCATTAGGACTGAACTGAGACAATGGCGTCGAGTTCAAAACTTTATTGGCAGGTTTGTCCGTTGACTGACGCATATCCTTGGTAATCTACTTCTTATTCCTAGGCGAACCAATAGCAGTAGCATTAAGAACACCGAACATAAAAAAAAAAACATAAGCATTAGTTATACAATAAAAAAGCATTAAGAATTGTTGTTCCCTTAACACGCTTAGAGATAACTAAAAAGTTAATCTAATTGTGTTTATGACTGATACAATGTATTTGATTAATAACAACTGATAAGTAAAACGTAAATATAAAAACAAAAAGTTTTTCAACGTTTAAATTCTTATTAGAAATCAATCAAAGAATCTATTACCCAAGTGTTTTGCGGAACAAACACTTGGGATTGAATAGACAAGGTATGGTGTGTCTCCTATCTAAACTCAAGCTATGCTTAAGTGGTAACAATATCGACTCACTGAGCTATCTCAGGGATTGGTTACTCTTTGTAGGAGAAAAGGGGTTTTGTGAAAGTCTAAGCTTTTAATGCACAAAACTTAACCCACTTTTCTCCATCTGTTGCTATTTATATACAAACATCAAAGAGTACTGAAGATTAAAATACAACAAGAATAAGAAAGCGTGTCTAACAACTACAACAGTATTTGTCATTTCTAAGAACCAATGGGAATGGGCCAAAAAGTCTTCGAGTGTCAGTTCTGACACTTCTTGACTTTTAGCCGCTTTAGGGATGGTTTGTTTCTGGCCCGATAAGACTTCTCCTTATCTCTTCAAACTCTTCCCGCTCAATCCCACCTTTCTTTCAGGCTTCAGGTTCTTCAGTATTCGCCTTCAGTCTTCAGTCTTCAATCACTTATTGTTGTTGAGGAGACTGGGGTTCAGTGAGTTCTTGTCCAACACTCACTGAACCCATTACCTTCTTCTTTGTCTCAAGTAACACTCAGGGAGTTCCGCCTCACTGAGTGGTGAGTCTTTCTTCTTAGACTCGTCCTGAGCATCTTGAAGGTAACTCACTGAGTGACTGTTCACTCAGTGACTTAAGTATGTTTTCGATTGATTAACACTTAGCTTAATTTGTATTCAAATCCTGTTTTCAGGATGCTTGGGTACTGACGGACCCAACAATCTCCCCCTATTTGGATATAAATTATGCTTAAGTGTTTTGATCAGTTATGAGTGAGCTAAGGACTTCTTCTCATACTGAATATACTAGAAAGCTATTAAGGACACTGAAATAACAAAACATGGGCCATCATTTTATTAATTTTATTACAGAGTCCTAACAGATTACAAAGTAAGTAAAGGATAGTGGTGGTGTTGCAGATTCATCAGTTGAATTTGTAACCGAGGGCTTCAAGCTTTGGTCTCTTAGATTCCAGCTCATGTTGGTCAGGATGTTCTTGGATCTTGGTTCTCAGGTCATGAAAGAACCTCACATTTTCAGGACTCTGTATTGGGGAGGCCATCATGAAAAAACCAAGCATAGTTTTAATTCCTGCCTTATCAATGTCGTTCCATCTTTGGAAGGCTGGGTCACCAAACGCATCAGTGAAGAAGAGACCTCTCTCAGGTTGTTCAATGACCATGTTGTTCACAAATCTAACTCCTTCAGGGAGGGCTCTGTTGCATTCAAGGCTAGGAACTTTGATCTCAGGCTCAGATTCAATTTTCTTCCTCTTTCTAGAAGACTGAGAGGGAGCAGGCTGATTGATCGGAGCTGGGAGAAGAGAGGGAATATCAAGTTCATCAGGTGTTTTTGTCAATTTGTCATATCTTTGCCTCAGGGATTTCATCAATTCTTTGACAACCGTGTTTTGCTTTTTCACTATGATTGGACCCAATTCATCCAATTCCGTGATCCCAAAGTCAGAGAATGTAAAGGGATCATGAACCTCAAAGTGTCTCTTGTTTGGACCTCTGAAGACACTAATGACAGCAGGCTTGGTATTTTGATGAATCTTGACATCAGTGATTGGTTCTGGTCGCAATCTGCTTGTCATAACCCACTAGTACCTCTCAATTTTCTTTTTCCTTAGCTCTGCAGCCTTTTTCAAATTTTCATCCCTTTTCTGCCTGAGAGCAATCATCTCAGCATCCTGAGCTTTCATAAAGCTCTCACCACCTTTTCTTCCAGCAAGGGCATGTGGTTTTATTCCAAGCTTTTCAGCCTCTTCATTGACCACCTGGATGAGTGTAGACTTGTTCAGCATTTCTTCTTCAGCAGCTTTCTTTAACCCCTCTTCCTTCTCCATATGAGCCTGAATTTCAGCCTCAGTGAGATGATACAACACTCCATTAATTTCATAAGGGACCTTGACTGGTTCATCAGGGTCAGGCCTTATAACCAAGGAACCATGCACCAATTTTGGTGTAGATTCAGGCTCTGTTGTTGTGACAATGCCTTTGCCTTTATCTTGGTAAGTTGATGATGGGGTTGTTTCAGGAGCTTTGTCTGAGGAGATGGGAGCTACCGGAGTTGGTGGTATCTCCCCCTCAATGTGAGGAGGTTGCTGACTGGAAGATGCTTCAGTGAATTTCTCCCCCTCAACTGTTGCTGGAGCCATAGTGAGAGCAAGAGTTGGAGTGCTCACTGAAGTTGAGGGAGCAGCATGACCTTTAAAGGCCTGATAGATCTCAGTCATCATGGTTTTGATGTCTGAGGTGTCTTGCTGAAGAGTGGTCACCTTGGCTTCAAGAGATGCCTGAGAAGTCTCTATAGCGGTCATTCGAGGCCCAAGATTCCAGGCCAAGGAATTCGAAGACTTAGCCCAAGCTGCTAAATTTGCCTCCATAAGAACCAGTGAAGAGTTGATGGAGTCCACTGAAGAGCTGAGACCCTGAAGGTTAGAAGATGTCAGCATGTTGACAAGCTCAGTGAACTGGGCTGAATGTCGCTGATAGGTCTCAGAAGCCTGAAGAATCTTCTTGGTGAGCTCAGGGTCATCTTTTACTGACTCTTGAATAGTTGCAACGCTCTTCGTAATGTTGGAAAGAGTAGCGTTGAACCTTTTAAGATGGGTATCAAGAGTTGTCAAGGAGAAGGTGATCGATGATTGTTGCTCATTAACGTCATCATGATAAGATTCAACGGATTCCTTCAGGTTGACATAATGAACTGCAGCTTCACAATGTTGATCAAAGAGTTCTTCAGTGAGCCCACGAAAAAGAGCATTGTTGGCTTTTTGCAAGAACTTGACCGACTGTCTTTCAGTGAGAGGAAGAATATTGTCATACTTCCTGAGATTGGCTGGGCAGGATGATTCAGAGTCCTATGAATGATCAGCCTGAGATGCTGATTCTTCAGCTTGTTTTTCATTTAGTTGTTCAGTAGGTTGAACACCAGTGTCCAGGTCATCACCTGCCTCAAAAACTTCTTCCTCACTGTCATTTCTGAGCTCATCATCAGAAAAGAGAACAACCTGAAAATCTGCCATTGACTGAATCTGCAAGAATTGGTTAGCCGGCTCCTCTTCATTAAAAGACTTGCCTTGGTTGTGGCCAGGTTCTGACCCCGCCATAATAACTGAGTGGGTTTGCTCAGCCTGGCTCTTGGAGTCAGTTCCCAAGAGAATGGATGCGTCATGAGGGGGTTGTGGTTCCATATCAGTGGGTGGTTGCATGCCCCCTGAGTCTTTGTCCCCATGTGTGCCTTCAAGCACTGG
Source organism: Artemisia tridentata subsp. tridentata (assembly GCA_021014915.2). Lineage (NCBI taxonomy): Eukaryota > Viridiplantae > Streptophyta > Magnoliopsida > Asterales > Asteraceae > Artemisia > Artemisia tridentata. The sequence goes on from CP139509.1 coordinate 178,838,677, forward strand.
TGGGTGTTCTCCAGTACTATCACTAGGCACAGATTGTGATTGTTGGTGGACCCCCTTCCCATCAGGGTTGTACTGCCCTTTTGAGGATTTAGGGTCCTTGACTCCCTGAGACTCTGAGTGTGATTTCTCAGAGTCGTGAACGGGATGTGATTGGGTATGGGTCCCCTTCTCAGTAGAGTAGTGCTGCCCTACCGAGGATTCAGGACCATGTACTCTCTCAGGCATAGCTTGGGATTTGGCAATGCCTTCATCGAAATGTGAGAGGGTGAAGGTTCCTGACCCCACTGACTTGTGTATGTCAGTAGAGCCATGAGGAAGGGTTTTGCCCGAGGACACTGAGGATGATTTATCAGTGCCATCCGTTGGCATTTGTTGTATGGTCAAGGGGGTCTCACTGATGGGTGTCTCAGAGGTCTTGGCCATAGTTTGCCCTTGTTTAGGGTTGTTTGAGGCAGCAGTCTCAGTGGCGAGTGGTTTGGGTTTAACCACCTTATTGGACCCTGCCTTCTTTTTCTTCTTCTCCTTTGTAGGAGAAGGTACTGGTGAGACAGCGTTTGCACCCTGAATTACTACCAACATGTAGTTGGTCAGGGCGACTGGTTGTACCTTAGTAAGGCCACTTGTATAATTGGCCTTGTGTAGGACGTCAGGTTTAGATCCTTGAGCGTCAGGCCTAATATAATCAGAGCCAAGTAAGTCCTGAAGCACACAGGAAATGAACCTAGGGTAAGACATGTGTCTTTGCCTAGATTTTCCTGAGAGCTTGGCCACGAGGTCACGGAAGATTATTCCTCCGATGTCTATTTTTCTACCCTCCAGGAGACTGAACACCATCAATTGTTGTGATGCATTCAACTGTTCCGTGGAGGATTTATTGCCTCCAGGGACCTGAATGACAAAAGTCACCAGGATCCTCCAGACAGGTGGGAACCAGGTCTTAATGATGGGCGCTTTGGCCAATAAGGTTCCTGCGGCCACATTAGGTTGCTTTGGGTCATGTGGCCCTAGTAAAAGCAATTCGGCCTTTACTTCTTGGTCAGTGGGGTTGGGCTCATAGTTCTTAATGAAATCATGACCTGTGGCCTTGATGAAGGTTGGGTAATCTAGGGAGAGGGTCCTTCTCCAATTCATAACTGAGAACGTGATAATTGAGTCTTTGGTGTCCTCAGGGCTAGTTGCCACTGCTGCACACCAGAATTCCCTCAGATAGTCATTGTATATGACTGAGGGGGTCTTTGTGAACGCCGTAGCAAGAAAGCAGTTTTGAAGGTATTTAACCACATTTTGTACGCCCAAAACTTTTGGGGATAGGCAAAGTTTCCTACCACGTTGTGCTTGGTCATGTCTACGCCCTCGATGAGGAATTCCACATTTGGGGCGTATGTGATAGCTTTAGAAGTAGCCATTTTTGTTTGGTAAGTCTGGGTTACAAAGATGGTCTAGGTTTCTAAAGACTAAGAACACACACACAATTGTTTTTTTTGAAAGAAAAAAAAGGGGCAAGAATTTGCTTAAGATTTAAAAAAAAAACGTGTGTGTGTTATTTTGTTTGGGGGTATTTATAGGGAAGTGGAGAGGAGGGTATTTTAGGCATTAAACGCTTTTATTCTTTCAAAAGAGAGTTTTGAAAACCGTTTTGTATAAAACGTTTGGGATCCCCATTAAATGCCACCACTCCACCTTTCCCTGGTTTTGGGCAACAGTCGAGGTGAACAGTTGTGCCGTCTGCAAAAAGTATAATTTGCAATGTTGAGTCATCACATATCTGTTATGTGATTGGAGAGGCATTAAATGCCAAGTGAGAAAGTGGGGGCTCATGAGGTGCATGCCAGAAAGGCAAAAGAATAAATATTTTTATATTAAATAAGAATTCAGTTACCAACCTCTGACATTTGCTAACTAGATACTTAGAGCATTTAAGTTAGCATTGAATGTCTTTTGAGGGCCCTGAATGACTCTTCATTCAGTGAGGGGTTCAGGGAAGGTGATTCAGTGATCATTTTCACTAAGGAACACATTGAGTCAGGGACCTGGGGTTTTTAGAATTTACACCTAGTTTGATGAATTCAATCAGTGGACTGATTATCAATATCCAACATTCCTAGTTCAGCTTTCAGTCTTGTGAAAGTTGGTTCATCCAATGGTTTGGTGAATATATCAGCTAGCTGATATTCAGTAGGAATGAAGTGTAATTCAATGTCACCATTCATGACATGGTCCCTGATGAAGTGATATCTAATATCAATGTGTTTTGTTCTCTGATGAAGAACAGGGTTGTTTGAGATGGCAATTGCACTTGTGTTATCACAAAAGATGGGAACCATCTTATACTGGATTCCATAGTCACCGAGTTGACTTTTCATCCAGAGTACATTTGCATAACAACTGGCAGCAGCAACATATTCAGCTTCTGCTGAGGACATGGCAACTGATTGTTGCTTCTTAGCACTCCAACAGACTACTTTCCCACTAAGGATTTGGTAGGAGCCTGAGGTGCTTTTTCTGTCCATGTTGCATCCAGCATAGTCAGAGTCTGAGTATCCTTTAAGATCAAAGCCTGAACATTTTGGATAGTATAATCCAAGGTTTGGAGTACCATTCAGGTATCTGAGTATCCTTTTCACAGCTGTGAGATGAGATTCTCTTGGGTCAGATTGATATCTAGCACGCAAACAGACTGAGAATTGAATGTCAGGCCTTGATGCAAGTAGATACATCAGTGACCCAATCATTCCTCTGAAAAGAGTTTGATTCACTGGTTTTCCAGTAAGGTCAGGACCAAGGTTGTTTGGGGGTACCATGGGAGTTTTGACTGAGGCACAGTCACTGAGCTCATACTTCTTCAGTAGGCTTCTGACATATTTCTCTTGACTGATAGAGGTTCCTTTATCAGTCTGCTTGATTTGCAGTCCAAGGAAATAAGTCAGTTCTCCCATCATGCTCATTTCAAATTTCTTTGCCATTAGTTTCTCAAACTGTTTGCAAAGTTTATAACTTGTTGAGCCAAAGATGATGTCATCAACATAAACTTGTACAAGTATGACATCATTATTTGTCCTGTAGATAAACAATGTGTTGTCTATCTTGCCTCTGACAAATTTTTTTTGGATCAAGAAGGCTGAGAGAGTTTTATACCATGCCCTGGGTGCTTGTTTCAGTCCATAAAGGGCCTTGTTAAGCTTGCAGACATAGTCAGGAAACTCACTACTTTCAAATCCAGGGGGTTGTTGAACATAAACTTCTTCTTTCAGTGAGCCATTTAAGAATGCACTTTTAACATCCATTTGGTACACTCTGAAGTTCATGTAGGTTGCAAATGCAAGAATGATCCTGATGGCTTCCATCCTTGCCACTGGTGCAAATGTTTCTTCATAGTCAATTCCTTCTTTTTGATTATAGCCTTTGGCTACAAGTCTGGCTTTGTTTTTAATGACTATGCCATTTTCATCAGATTTGTTTTTGAACACCCATTTCATGCCAATGACTGAAACATCTTCAGGACATTTGACTAAGGTTATTACCTTATTTCTGTCAAATTGTTCTAGTTCATCATGCATGGCCTGAACCCAACTTGAATGTGTAAGTGATTCTTTGACACTTTTGGGTTCAATTGTGGAGATGAAGTCCACAAATAGGCATTCATTGGCAGAGGCTGCTCTTAATTGTGCAGCCATTCTTCTAGTGAGCATGCCTTCAGTGGGCTCTCCAATTATATTGACAAGTTCTATATCCTGAGACCTAGTCCAACTGTCCTAAGGTCTAGGAAACTGATTAGAACTTGAAGAGGCCTGATTGGTGGGATCAGGTGCAGACATATGATGATTTTCAGTATCTTTAGTGTCTGATTGGGTTGACTGATCACTGAGATTGTTTAGTTCCTGAGCACTTTGTTCAGACTGATGGACTGTATCAGTACTTCTTTGTGCTTCAACAAACTCAATGATGGTTGGGTAAGGAAGTTTGTGAGGGATGATGTAGTAGGAGATGTCAGCATTTGCATGAAACTGAGTGTTATGGTCATTGTCAGGATGATGTTCATTAGGAGGGTATCTTGATGAATCATCAATTCCTATTTCTTCCACTGAGGTGTTAGAGATACGGATTGATTCAGTGCTCTCATCAAAGGTAACATGGAATGTTTCCTCAGTTTGCTGTCTCCTTATGTTGAACACCCTGAAGGCCTTTGAGACAAGTGAGTATCCTAGGAAGTATCCATCTTCAGCTTTGGCATCAAATTTCCCTAAGTGATCCTTGTTATTATGAATAAACACAGGACACCTAAAGACATGAAAGTAGCTGATGTTAGGGATCCTTCCCTTGAATAACTCATAAGGGGTTTTGCTATGTCTCTTGACAATGATGGATCTGTTTTGTGTATAACAGGCAGTTTTGACTGCTTCAGTCCAAAAGTGTTTGGAAAGGACTAATCCATTTAGCATTGTCCTGGCAGCTTCAATGAGTGTTCTATTCTTCCTTTCAGCAACACCATTTTGTTCAGGTGTGTAAGGAGAGGAAAAATTTTGGGAAATTCCTTTCTCATCACAGAAACATTCAAGTTCTAAGTTTTTGAACTATGTTCCATTGTCAGTCCTAATCTGTTTGACTTTAACGTCATTTTGATTTTCAATGTTCCTAACAAAGGACATGATTGTTTCAGCAGCCTGACTCTTTTTGATCAGGAAGTAGACCCAAGTGTATCTTGAGTATTCATCCACAATGACCATAGTATACTTCTCATGGTTAATAGATCTAGGACTGATGGGCCCAAAGAGATCCATATGGAGAAGATGAAGGCACTTCCTGATGGAAAATTTTGTTTTGGTTTTAAAGGATGCTCTATGATGTTTGCCTTTTTCACAGGCAGAGCAAGGTTTATCCTTTGAAAACACATGTGATGGTAAGCCAAGGACCTTGTTTTGTTTTACAAGATTGTTTATGTTTTTGAAGTTCATGTGAGAGAGTCTCTTGTGCCAAAGCCAGTTGAGAGTTTCAGTGCCTTAGCAAAGAGACAAGTTCCATTCTGAGTTAGACTGGTCATGTCTAACACATAAACATCTTGCCTTCTTGGTGCAATAAGGACAACTTCCTTATTTGCATTAAAGATGGTTCCTTGCTTATCATCAAACTGAACTATGTACTTTGCATCACATAGTTGACTGACACTAATCAAATTGTACTTAAGACCATTGACATAAGCTATCCTAGTAAAGACTATACCACTACAGTTTACTGAACCATAACCTTCAGTGAGACATGATGAATTATCATCAAATATCACCTTGGGTCCTGCTTCTTCTACATATTTGTGCAGATACTCTTTCACACCAGTCATGCTCCTTGAACATCCACTATCTAGATGCCAAACAGGCTCCCTAGCATGCCTCTGCACAAATGGTAAACTGAGTTAGTTCTTTCTAGGACCCCTCATCTTGGAGGGATTGACTTTTGTAGTCTTCTTAAAAGTATCAATTGATTTATGGTCAGTGGTTGAGTGGACTGAGCTACCACAGGTTTTGCATTTGTTTGTAGAGGTAGACTCAGTAGACTGAGAGGATGACTTGGTCATACCTCTTCTGGTCTGAATGACCTTTTCATGTCCTGAGGTGTTGTGAGTGGAATCTCCACAAATTTCACAACAGTTGTCCATTAGACAATCCTTAGGATGGTGGTCATTGAAGCCACAGTGAGGGCAAGGTGCAAAAGGCTTGGCCTTTTGTTTCTGTTTAGAATCAGAAGGGTATTTTAAAGCCTGAGCTTTAAAGTTTGCCATCTTTGTTGTGGCTGTGTATGATTGGTGATCAGAAGTCCTGTGATCTTCCTTTTTGCATATCATGCAGTAAAGGATTCTATAACAATCATCAGTGAAATGATTGGTATAGTGACACAGCTCACACCTTTTTAGGGGTTTGGAGGGTTTTGGTTTGGTGCTTGAGGAAGCTGATTTAGGTTCCTTCATCTTGGATTGAGAAGGTTTCTCAGAAGATTCAATCTTCTCACTCAGCTTCCAGACAAGCTCAGCCAACTGATCAATTTTGGAGTCAGGGCTTTCTGTTTTTACTTCAGAAGGGACTGAAGTTGATGAGTCATCAGAATGTACTGAGACTTCAGGGGTTTGCCTTTTCAGGATGGTATTTCCCATTCCTGGATTCTCCTTTGGAGAATACTGAGAGTAGACCAATGGTGGGAGGTCTGAGCTTGGTGCAGCACCCTGAAGGATATTCAGAGGTGGGAGTGGTGTGAATGATTCAGATTCAGACTCATTGACTGCATCAGTACTACTGGGTTGGTCAGTAAGTCCAAGCATATTTTTCAGAGCCTGACTTTCAGGAAGCAAGATTTTTCCTGTCTCAAAGTTTGGTAACTTACTGACTGGGTTGTCCCTGAAAATCCAGTGATTTGACTTGGGTTGCATCTCTTGCTCAAAAGATATGCCAGCTGGAATAAAGGTCTTTTCTTTGTGACTATCACTGGATGTATCAGTGAGTTGGTCTATTCCTATAATTTTCTTGTCATTATTAGGAATAAGACTCACAGTATCATAGACCTAGGGGTTCTTTTTAGTCCAGCTTTCAATGACAACTTTTTCTTTGTTAAGTTCATTTTGAAGGGCTTGATTTTGTTTCAAAATCTCAGTGTTTTGAATTTGTAGTGTAATAGTTTCTAACTTGGCTTGTTTTAATACAAACAATTCATCTCTACACTTATTCAAATCTAACACAAGATTGTTATATTTTGAAAGCAAGTTAAGCCTTTGTTCTTCTACAAACTTAAGATCTACACAAATATATGTTGGGTATGCTTCTCGCACCAAAATGTGACAACATATTTGTGATTACATTAGTTATCTTATTTGTCACAAACACATGGACTAAAAGTGTCATTATTGTAAAGTCATGTGTTTTGGCCCTATATATACCCCTCCTAGACTTCACTAGGAGGGTTGGAGCTTAGTGTGTGTAATTTTCACCTTCCTTTCCTTTATCAATAAAACAACCAGGTTTCCATCTCTCTCTCTACACTTTCTCTCACTAAACTTTTGCCATGGAGATGATGATCTTTCATCATCCAAGGCCTCCCGATTCACAATGTCTTAACCAAAACACGATCCATCAATTGGTATCAAGAGCCATGGTATTAGTTTTGGTTGATTTGTGTTATTTTCTTGTCAAAATAGTATCTTCTCGTGGATCTGATTTGTTTTTTGGTACTGTTATGTTGTATACTATTGTGTGGTATATTTGACTGGTCCATTATTTTTCGTGTCAAAAGAGTACTTGCAAACAGATCATTAACACTATTATTGTATCAAAAGAAGTCCGGGTATTCATCTTTTATCATTTTTATGCGACTTTTTTGGATCCATCCCGTTAAGTGTTTGTGGTCTGAATATTTATGGTAAGTCAGCTGGTTAATATGGTCTAATACTGATTAAGGGTTTGTACAATGTGTTGGTGAAGAAACGTGGTCGCATAAAGTGGTCAGATCTGGGTTGCAAAAGGTGGTCGAAAAAAATAGTCGGAAAATTTTGGCCGGAATCTCGCCGGATTTCTTGGTCAAAAAGTCAAAACCCTTTTTTATCGAAATTGCTTGTAAAGCAATTCAGATAAACCCTCTTCTATCTGAGTTCGATTTCTTGTACAAGAAATTCGATAATTTTATCGCTATTGCGTTTTATCGCAGTTGTGACAAGACCACTTATCGCAGTTGTGACAAGTCCACTTATCGCAGTTGTGACAAGTCCACTTATCGCAGTTGTGACAAGACAAGTTATCGCAGATACTCAGTCAACCGGTCAAAGGTCAACATTCAACGGTCAACAGCCAGAAAATTAAATACAAAAGAAAGCAAAATGAAGCTGAAAATGACCGACAAGAAAGAGCAGAATCGACAGTAACCACAAATTAACAGCCAACAACTCTAACCTCAACTAAATCAAATCAACAACCTCACATCACTTCCCTAACTCACAATCCATCATGATTAAATCTCAAACAACGACTGAAAAATAAATTATTAGTGAAGATCTCAGTTTTGTTTTCTTTATGAATCTCTCATGAGATTTCAAGACCCTTAAAGATCTTTACCAAGAAAACTAATCTCATCACTGATCTTTTTTTTTTGAAGCCTAGCTTCCAATAATATACGAATATAAAAGAAAAGAAAGATAACAAAATTGTTAACCTCTTCTCTTTAATTCGTTCAACAAACTCAAAATAACATGAACGAGAACAAAGTCGAACCTACCTTGACCCTTCAAAGGATCATGAAGGCATAAACACACTCTCTTGACTCGGATTGAACTACAAATGTCATTAAGGTCATGGTACGGTGGTTTTATGACTGATGATTCAAATTCTTGATGTGATGATGTTCTGTTGACATGGATGAAAGAGTTAGTTGGGTGTTCAATTCGTATGATGATGAGATTAGGCGGATTTGTTGTTCGATTTTTGAAGGTGGGTTGATACTGAGATATGTTAAGATCTGGGTTTAAAAAGTTTGGTGAGAGTGATAAAATGTTGGGGGCGGATGAAATGTTATTAGGGTTAAGAGTTAGTGCTTTATACTCTTTAATACCCGAAGGTTAGGGTTTGGAGTTGGATTGGGTTGTTTTTCAAATTGGGCCTTATCATTTTGATTAAGTGGGCTGAAATGAGGTAATGGACTGGAGTGCACTATTTTGGATTCGAAAAATTATTGACAGATGGGCTAAAAAATTTATTCTGGTAATTCATACATTGTCGTAAATTTTTTTATCATGTTTGGAAGAATGCGTGGTATTTTTTTGGGTGATACAAATTTTTCACGGGGATACGTTTTTGACAAGATCGGGATAAAACCATTATCATAGTTCACCTAAACCGTCAAAAGGCTAGTGTTGGGTATTGAACCGCAAGATGTGACTACGGGGATAATTCTTTATTATTTATTTGAGGTTGAAGTGGTATATCACGGGTGCGTGTACTTAGTATCTTGAAGATATCGGGGTTGGTTGGATGCATGATTCTTCGAGATCCTTGTTCGAGCTTATAATCTTCAAAATGATTAAGACTTGAGTTATCTAGTTATACCTGATGTAAGGAGTTACGTTGTTGTGCTCACAGAGTATAGCTATCACTTTAAAGGAGTTACGTTGTAGTGCTCAAGTGTCACACAAAGATGTGGATATCCAAGATGAGTTCATATACAGTAAAGGATGGTTGGATGGGTATATGAATCGACCTATGCTTTAAGGAGTTACGTTGTAGTGCTCAGTATAGGTACTTAGTCAGACAATAGTGCAAGTTTAAGTCACAAGCTTTGGTTATTTTACTTCAGTCTCAAGTTCGTAATACTGGGTTTTCTCCATCAGTGGTCACTACAAAAAGCCGTCAGAATGATAATGGGGTCGGTAAAGAGTTAGATGAGGAAAGTATAGAAGAGTAGAGATTTTATCAGCAGTTGATTCTCACGGGCTATTTTTGGTACTTCACACATCTTCGACTAATTAGACATACAGGGTTTACGCTGCCTCCGTTTCCATCGTAACCATAGTGTGTATGCTTCCGATTCCGCGAAGACATCGTGGGGGAAGAGAGAGTAGATGTACTTTGACTTTTCTTGCATTTTTTGCGAAAACACTCTTTTTCCAGATGGATCTGCATTCAGGGGGAAGAAATGTGCACATCGGGGACGCATAACAGACTCACGTGATCGAGCTTACAATTTTATTACTACCGGAAGACGTCCGCAGAGATGATCAGTGGTTCAGTTTTGTGATTTTGGTGTAATCGTTTCAACTTTCGCAGGGTGTGAAGTGTGAAGTAGCCTACTTATGTGAGAAGATCTTGCTAATTTCTTGCATGTTACCCCCAAACGGAACTTCCGCATTGAGCATAATCGTTACTGAGTACTATTCAGATTTCCTTGGTGTGGTTTACGATGTCATCTACAAATTCCGCTGCGTACTTACAACTTTCAAAAGATAGAAGACATGTTAACTGCATCAAAGTTTCGAATCTGCTGAAGACGGTTGTCAGTTTGGGGGGAAGCTGATTCAGAAACTTCGCCAAAAGGAAGTATATGAAGAAGCCGTTAAAGACATGCAGCATGAATTGGGGGGAAGTTAATCCAATTCATGTATATTACATCATTTGGCTACAAGTAAAGAAAAGTTCTCAAGCCGAGGTACAAGATGAAGACAAAGAGCGTCAACTGTAGTCATCCTCAACACATGAAGAGCTTATGAAGACCTTTCTTTATTTGTATTTTTGCTTGTAGGAAATGATGTAAGTAATCCCATATGTTGCCACATTGGGGGAAGATTGTTGGGTATGCTTCTCGCACCAAAATGTGACAACATATTTGTGATTACATTAGTTATCTTATTTGTCACAAACACATGGACTAAAAGTGTCATTATTGTAAATTCATGTGTTTTGGCCCTATATATACCCCTCCTAGACTTCACTAGGAGGGTTGGAGCTTAGTGTGTGTAATTTTCACCTTCCTTTCATTATCAATAAAACACATAGTTTCCTCTCTCTCACTCTACACTTTCTCTCTCTAACTTCAACAATGAAGATGATAATCTTTCGTTGTACCCGACCTCCCGATTCATAATATGTTAACCAAAACACGATCCATCAATATAATTCATATAGGACTGCCAGTCAGAATCATCATCCATTGAAAGTAAAGTGTTTACCTTTTTCATGGTTATGTTCACCCACTCTCCATTCCTTGCATGGCTTTTTCCAACAGCCACCTGATCACCTTCAGAAAGTGCCATCAGTGCACTCACTCTAATTTCCTCATCTTCTGAGGAGACCTCTTCTTCATCCCAATCATAAGCTTCTGCTACAAGAACCTCTTTCTTTGTCTGAACAGGTTTGGAAGTGTGAGCAGCCTGAGACATTGAGGGATTTGTTTCAAGAAGAGTAAGTTTAGCCTTAGCTTTCCTATATTTAGCCTCAAAGTCTTTTTGACCCTTTTGAACATTATTGTTTTGAAAATGTTGGGTCGACTGAAACATTCTAGGTTGAAACTTGCTAGTTCCTGAGGAACTGTTTCCAGAAAATTTATAAGAGGGTTCTGAGATGGTTTTTGAATAACAGTCTCTAGCAAAGTGGCCCTTTTTACCACATTTGAAACATTCGGTGGTTTCATTTGCTTTAGCTTTTGAAAAGTTTGACTGATTTCGTTTGATAAAACGTTTTGAATTGGCAAGGAGTGCCCTTTCTTGGAATTCCAAGTTTAAGTCACTTAGGTACTCATCACCAGTTCTTTCATCAATTTCATCTTCAGAATCCTCTTGAAAATCCTGCACAACGCCATTAGAATAAAAGGCAGTTGATATGGGTGAGGAGGTCAAGGCCTTTTTGGTCTCAAGAGCTTTTGAGTTTGGGTATCTCCTAGAGATTAAGTTGTCTTCATAGACAAACTTCCGATAGATCTCAGGGAGCTCAAGGGTCTGAATGTGATTAGCATTCCTGAGGCCTTGTGAGAAGTTTAGCCACTTCTCAGGGGGACTGTTGACAAAGCCAACATTTGTCTCATGCTTAGACAAAACTAAACCATCATTTGATAATTCGTTTATCATGGTCTTGTATCTGGTATATGTCTGAGAGAGGCTTTCAGAGTCCTTTTCCCTGAAAGTTTTATACTCAAGTTTCAGGTCCATGATCCTGTTTTCCTTGGTATCTGAGGGTCCTTCAAAGCTATTAATCAAGTCATCCCAAGTTTGCTTGGCTGTTGAACAGTTGATGACTGATTCCATTATATCGTCAGGAAGACAAGATATAATTATGCTTTTCAGGCGTTGGTCTTGATTGACCACCCTTCTCTCATCAATGGTCCACTGAGCTTCAGGCTTGTTTAGCCCTTCAGCAGTCTTAGGGACATAAGGACCTTCTTTGACACAAGTGATGTAGTATGGTTCCATACCAGTCAAGTAGCAAAGCATTCGCTTTTTTCACTTGCTAAATTTTCCAGCTTCAAGTCTGGGGGCAACAGCTGAAAAGCTACCACCCTTTTTATCGACGAGCTGGGGCACATTAATATCAGCCATAGTAGGATCTTGGTTTTAAAAACCTTGAGCACTCTTAGTTTTTGAAAGATTTTATAAACCAGAGGCTCTGATACCACTTGTTGTTCCCTTAACACGCTTAGAGATAACTAAAAAGTTAATCTAATTGTGTTTATGACTGATACAATGTATTTGATTAATAACAACTGATAAGTAAAACGTAAATATAAAAACACAAAGTTTTTCAACGTTTAAATTCTTATTAGAAATCAATCAAAGAATCTATTACCCAAGTGTTTTGCGGAACAAACACTTGGGATTGAATAGACAAGGTATGTTGTGTCTCCTATCTAAACTCAAGCTATGCTTAAGTGGTAACAATATCGACCCACAGAGTTATCTCAGGGATTGGTTACTCTTTGTAGGAGAAAAGGGGTTTTGTGAAAGTCTAAGATTTTAATGCACAAAACTTAACCCACTTTTCTCCATCTGTTGCTATTTATATACAAACATCAAAGAGTACTGAAGATTAAAATACAACAAGAATAAGAAAGCGTGTCTGACAACTACAACAATATTTGTCATTTCCAAGAACCAATAGGAAAGGGCCAAAAAGTTTTCGAGTGTCAGTTCTGACACTTCTTGACTTTTAGCCGCTTTAGGGATGGTTTGTTTCTAGCCCGATAAGACTTCTCCTTATCTCTTCAAATTCTTCTCGCTCAATCCCGCCTTTCTTTCAGGCTTCAGGTTCTTCAGTCTTCGCCTTCAGTCTTCAGTCTTCAATCACTTATTGTTGTAGAGGAGACTGGGGTTCAGTGAGTTCTTGTCCAACACTCACTGAACCCATTACCTTCTTCTTTGTCTCAAGTAACACTCAGGGAGTTCCGCCTCACTGAGTGGTGAGTCTTTCTTCTTAGACTCGTCCTGAGCATCTTGAAAGTAACTCACTGAGTGACTGTTCACTCAGTGACTTAAGTATGTTTTCGATTGATTAACACTTAGCTTAATTTGTATTCAAATCCTGTTTTCAGGATGCTTGGGTACTGACGGACCCCACAAGAATCACATGAGATTATGTATGAATCTCATGGGATTCAGAATGAATCACATGGGATTCAACATAAATCATATGGATCAAGTTATATGTTATAAGTCGTGAATCAAGTTATATGTTACAGCAATCTTGTATATCCAAAAGAGCTACAGAGAGTGCTAACAAGCCTGTCTCAAAAAACAAATGATCACTGCAACGCGCAATCTAGGCTATACCCTATATGATATCATGTATGATTTAGTACAGGACCACAAAATACAAAACGGAAATGTAACATACTCTAACTAACATCATACCACCTTAGCACACGCAGACGGATGACTAGCAGTATATAGATGACTATCTAATCATACACATCCCATATATGACTATCTAATCAAAATCACATGTGATTCACATAAACCATAAAAACAGTAACTAACTAATAATAATAAAAAATAACTAACTTTAGATTTTCATCATGCAAATTCGATCCATCCATTAGATTTTCATTTTGTTATTAGATCTACAATCTACTGTTCATTACAAGTAGATTGATACCAAATTCTCATACATTTTATTAAAATACCTAAGCATTTAATACACTTAATATTTCCGTTTCTATCCGTTACGTCATTAATTTTTGCTACTGTTCATCCTTTTCATCTCAAATCGTTACACAAAAATCATTCCATGTTTTCTCTTGCTCTGATTATGCTATATTCATACTCTCCTCTATAATTGCTATATGGATTCCTCTGATTCTCAAAACCCTAATTTGGTGGGTCCACCAATTGGGGTTGATGATGGTACTAAATCCAAGCGTACTACTAGAAGTCAGTTAGGGGCTATGAAGAATAATAAGCAAGCTAAAGGTAATGGTAAATCTGCTCATGTTAGTTTTAGGCAGGGTGCTCAGAAGGGGGGTGGTAAAGGTAGTAAGAATAACAAGGGGATTGAGGGAAGTGATGGAGGTGAAGGTATTAGTGGAATTGGGGAAGGGTTTGAGGAAGGTTTTGATGGTGATGTGGGGTCTAGTGTTGATTCCCAAAGTTTAGAATCTAGGAGTTTTGGTGATCCTGAGTCAGAGAAAGAAATTGAAGATATAGTTAGGAAATCTAATGTTGTTGTTAAAAATATTAATGATGCTGTTAGTAATGTTGGCAGTGATGGAAATGAAGGAAGTTTGAATATAAACATAGGTGAAATTCCTGTCCCAGTGTCTGAGAATCCTATTCTTAGCTCTAGGAGTAGCCCTGTTGTTAGTCCTAGAATTTTAAAAAGAGGCGAGGTCTTAAATGATAAGGGTAATAAGGCTAATGCTGATTTTTCATTTAACAATGTGGAAAAATGGCCTAGTTTGCAAGCTTCTAGTGTGGGAAATAGTCCTAGTAAACCTATAGAGGTTACTGGTGAGGGTAGTAATGCTGAAGGCACTAAGGGAAATGTTTCTGAATCTAAAGTTGAGGGTGACAAGGATAAGAAGGTCTTATTTGCTAAAGCTGTACAAGGTTAAATCTTAGTGGGTGTAATAAGCTTAAATTTATTCCAGTTAGCATGAATGAGGGAGGTAATGCTTTTGTTGACCTTGATCCTATAGTTGAAGAAGGGAGTAAGCTATGGACAAGAACTTTGGTTGGATATTTTGTAGGAATGCAGCTTAGCTATAGGGAAATAATGGGTCATTTAAGAAGAATGTGGAGAGATTATCAGTTTGAGGATATTATTGTCAATAAGTATGGCTTGTATTTCATTAAGTTTAAGTCTGAAGATGGTATGCAAACTGTTCTGGAAAATAGGCCATGGCTTGTGGATGGGAAGCCTTTGTTTATTCAAAAATGGGAGGCTGGGATGTGTATGGTTAGACCAGAACCAACTAAGGCACCAATTTGGGTCAAAATTATGCATATCCCTCTGGAGGCATGGAATACTGATGGTATAAGTAGGCTGGCTAGTATGATTGGTACTCCTATTATAATGGATAGGATTACCACATCAATGTGTGACAAAGCCAATGGTAGAGCTAATTTTGCTAGGGTGTTGGTTGAAATTGATGCACAAAAAGGGTTAGTGGAAACAATTGATGTGGGGTATAAAAGTTTGGGGAAATTCATGAAATTAAAGGTGGAATATCCTTGGAAGCCTCCAATTTGTAGTGTATGTAAGGTGTTTGGACATAGTAATGAGAAATGTAGTAATATAGTGCAAACTGATGTTACTAAGGGGCAAAATAAGGGGTAAGATAGAGATAAGCTGAATGTGAATACTGCTAGTGCAACAAGTAAGGAGGGTGGACGAGATGATTGGAAGACTGTGAATTATAGTAAGACTGGGAGTAATAAAGGGAATGATATTGGTGCTAGCACTAGCAATAATGTGCAGAGAGGGAATAATGGTGAAGCTAATGTACAAGGAGGGTACATTGGTGGAACTTCTAATGGAAGAGGAGGCTTTGCTGGCAGGAGAAGAGGTAATATGTATGGTAGAGGGTATAATAGTCAAAGGATTAATAAAAGTACTAATCAATATGAGCCTACAAAAAATTTGAATGAGGAGAATACTAATGGTGCAGGGAATAAAGCTTATACAGATAAAAGTAAAGGAAATGCTAATGTTAAGCCTAGTAATAAGCAAGGTATATGTAACACCCCAACCCGATAAGGATAGAAGTATTACGTTATGGTGACATATCAAAGCAAAACACAAGCATAAAACTTAAGTAATACAAATGAATTTCAAAGGTTACAATGGAAATCTGAAGTACAAGGTTTACAAATGAGAACAACAAATAATTACTAAGTCTGATCACGAAATCACATCTAGTCATCTCTAATCCAGGATAGCTATCAAGGCATAGTTCTCTAAGTCCAAAGGTACTCTCCACTTGTAACCCAGCTTCCCACTAAAACCTGCCGCAGGAAAAGAAATGCGGCTGAGCTTAAAAAGCCCAGTGAACAGATATATATAAACGAAGCAAAAGATAAGGAACAAAGAATAAAATATGGTGCATTGGGGAAACAGAAGGCATGAACAAATGAATATCAAAGTGTAAGGAATGGTCAGAAATCAATCCCCGAGCCCAAACAAATCAAATCATAATCATAACGTATCATCAGTAACCATAGAGGAGCGACCTCTCAAATATGTGAAGGACGTGTATTGCACACATCATCAATCACCAAATAATATCATATCATATCATATACAAAGCAAATCTAGGATGCATCCATACGCCCCCAAACAAATCATATTGGCCATAACAAATATAAAGTGCGCATATCATAATCAAAATGGGACGGTGTGGAACATCACTCAACCACACTAGAGTCATGCCATTGGTGCATCAATGACACGGCCATGTTACCTTCATGGCTAGGAAAGCATATTGGCTCGGGTATCAAACTGAAGGGTTCAAATGTCATATCATAACAAAGTTCATATCAAAGGTTCATATCATATGGTTCATATCAAAGGTCCATAACAAAGGATCAAAGCAAAGGTTCATATATCTAAGGGTGCATCGCAAAGGTATAGATCATATAAGAAAGCCATATCATGAAGGCTCAGATCAAGGATATCATATTCAAAGCTAAAATCAAACAGATGTGAATGAATCATGAGAAACCTTAAGAGATAAGGTCAGAATATCTGTACCTTATTCAACAGCAAAGACTAACACAAATAGCTAAATCACAAGACACGGAAGATCACTCCTTCCTCTCGGGATCTACAGAAGTAAAAGAATATACATCTATTAGATGTAGTTTAAGTGTATTACTCCATATGAAGTCTTTTAGGGTTTATAAGAATACTTCCAATTTTAGTAAGTTTTCCCGATAACGCATGATTAACCCTTTTAATAATTACCAGTAACACTTAATTATGCTAAATTACTCAAAATTAACAATATTAATAGATTAGGGTTAATTATGACAAATTATGATAGTTTAGGGTTTACTATTTCAATATTGCAAAGTTTAAGGTTTAAAATGTAAATTATATAAATACCCATTATTTATCTCTAAACCAAAACAAATCGTGACCCACCCTTTGTTTTGTGACAGAAAATAAACCAAGACAAACATCCTCTGTTATATTATTTGCGAATCAACATAAAGTCCGAAAACATGCATGCATTTTACTCTTTATTTTATCATTAGTTCGAATCGAAAATGTCAAGCCGAGACATGCATGCATTCTTATTTTCTTTTATTTTAGCTCGTATAGGATTGGTTACAACAGATTTTAGGTCGTGTAATATGAGGTCATATTCATACGTATAACATGGTCAAATAACAAGGCATATATAGGTTAACAGGTTAGGCTTTAGATCATTATTTCATGTGCTAACTTCCATGATTTTATGTGACATTCTATACGTATACATGTATAAGATTTGAGCCGATTCATATTAGTTTTTAGGTGACATGTTATACGTTAGTGAAGGGATCAACAATGAAGGAAACAAAACAAGATGATGCTCGTTACCCTTGGTGTGATCGGATTGAAAGGACAAAGATCAAGAAGCCAAGAACTACCACGACTCCGAACCTCCCTTGAACCAGAAACAATACCCACGCTCAACACCTTCGTACTAGAATTCGACCCACGTCTAACCACCAAGTAGAAGCCACAAAAGAGCCTCCTTTGCTTTGCTTTTTGATTCGAACAGGAAAGTACAGGAGTAGCATCCGCCAAATTTTTGTGTAGGTTTTTAGGGTTTTTGTGTTTAGAGAGTTTTGTAACTATGGAAAAGGTGTGTTTGCATATATTGGTATAAAAACAAGCGTGTGAGGGGATTTTCACAATAGGCAAGTTGCTGATTTTATGGGATATGATGGAAAACCAAATCAATTTTATTATATATAAAATCAATTTTACACAATTGTACATGATGAACTCAAATAAGTACATTTTATTACTATCATTTATCCTATTAATTTGACTTGTTTTACTATATTATGTATGAGGATTGATACTTAATCGTTTACTTTTGTAATTCTCAGGTAAAAACAAGCATTTGGTGAAACTTGGCGATTCTGGACCAATAATGGAGCAAAACGTACATAAAGTGGAAGTCTACTGACATGGACAAGATCAAGTCAATTCTGCTCCAGATGCGCCGCATCTCACTATCAACATGCGCCGCATCTCTATCAAGATATCACCAGATACGATCCAAGATACAAGAGGACATGCGCCGCATCTATAAAGGCAGTTACGCCGCATCTTCTGGCGGTGTACGAATATTCCTGAATATTATAATCTTGGACCCCACGCGAAGTTACGTACATGCGCCGCATCTACTTAAGTAGATGCGCCGCATCTTCCCTCAGACACAAACTATAAATACCCCGTAGACCAGACACATTAAAGAGTTCCACAGATTCGGGAGATTCGGAAGTTCGAAAACCTAAAGACCGAACAGAAGAGAAGGACGAATTCAGTCAAGAAGGCAGCACAAGACACACCCAAATCGAAGATACAAGAGCTGTAAGAAGGTGCTGCATGTATTTAATTCATTAAGTAGTTTTGTTTTATTGTTTTAGCAAACTTTAATTCATCAGGATTGGTGGCTTGTGTAATGTGACAACGGAAAGATTGCACTCCCTTTAATACTTGCTTTCCCATCAATTAAAGTTTATATGTTGATGTCTTTGGTTACTACTTATTAGTGCATTGACCACCTCTGTGTTTATTAGTGGCTTGCGGGCACCCGACTGCGGGACAAGGTGTGGCTCCCACGGTTGTTTCTAAATTGATCACTTAGGAATAACTTTTAGACATAAGTCGTCATTAAGGGTTTACTCGCCGATGAGAATAGGACCAACGAGAAAGGGTTAATTACATACACTTCATATAAAGCTATCAATAAAACAAGTGACAATCTACTTAATCATAAGGACAGCCCTCTTATTGTCTCAAGTATCTATCTGTGTACGTGTGTGCTACTTGCTGATTCGTGCCTATATGTTTATTTTATTATTTAATTGCAAACAAAACTGTGCCAGTCTCTCAGGCTGAAACCCCCTTGCGTTAGGATATTAAAATACTGATTAGATTAACGAGATTATACGTTCCACTCTTAGTGATCGACACTCTACTTACCATTATCTTCATACTGACCGGGTACACTGCTCGTTAAGTGTGTGTGTTATTGATAAGTCGGCTAAATATAAATTTAAAACTTGAGTAGGCATTAAAACTGCTAAACCGCAATGACACATCACGCGCATCAAGTTTTTGGCGCCGCTGCCGGGGAGTGAATTGTTATTTTCTGTTAATTTGATTAGTATTTTAATTAGGTTTTTCTTTTTATTAGATTAATTGCATCATTGTACTATTTTGCATATTTGTTGTATTGTGTGTTATTTGTTTGCTTTTGTTTTTATTTTTGTGTGTTTTATTTTTTGTTTCGTGTGTTTAATTTTTATTTTTATTTTTCGTATTTTTCTGTTCTGCTATCGTTGTACTGTGCTAAATCAAACGATACGGCGCATCTGATCTCTCAGATACGGCGTATTGCGTTTAATTTTTTTTAATACAACGCGTTTAATTAATTCGATACGACGCATCTTTTCCCCAAGATACGGCGTATCTGTTTTTAACAAGAAAATTTTTCTAAGCGATAAAGTAATACGACGCATCTGCTTTTGTAGATACGGCGTATCTGTTTTGATAAAATTTTTTCTAAACGTTAACGCCATACGACGCATCTTCTTCTGAAGATACGGCGTATCTATTATTTTAATTAAAAACAGTTTGCGAATTATTAAACAGATACGGCGTATCGATCTCTGTCGATACGGCGCATCTTACTGAATCAAAAATCTTTTATTTTTAAACATAACGAAAATACGGCGCATTAACTTTCGTTAATACGACGCATTTAATTTTAATTAGATAAATTGATTTTTGATTGACTAATTCGATACGGCGCATTCATAAATCCAAAGCGGCGTATCTATTTTCTGAATAAAGTCTGATTAAATTTTTAACGATTATAAGATACGGCGTATCCAACTCTTTGGATACGGCGCATCGTCTGCAGATATCAGCTATTTTTATTCTTATATCCGTTTCTATATTCATTAATTTCTCTTCTAGCGGACAGATCCTACTGATGCTTTTGTAATTATTTCAGAAGGATAATGGAGGGATTCGGAGAACTAATCGAGTTCGAAGACAATTTTATGAACGATGTATTAGTACATGGAAAATCACCAGAACCTTACAATGGGGACTACATTGAACTTAATGACCTTGATGGACCATTAGAATCTAATGACCGATTCATGGATGATGCGGAATCTGAGTTAGAAGAAGAAGAAATTGTGGATAGTCCAAGAGTCAACGTTATTACTACTAGAAACTACGATGAATTTGAGGGATATGATGGTTCTTGGGATTACGGTGAAAGGATCAACACCAATTGTGCTTACAATTTACAATTCCCATGCATGATTGGGTACAAGTGTATTGACGCCAATTTCTTTCCTATTTTATCAATCAATGTCATGTCAAGAAGCTTTTACAATTCTATTATGAGAAATAAAAAGGAGTATAAAGGAAAGAATGTAGTTGGAGCCTTCATTAATGTCCCGATCTTCGTTGGACGCTTCACTATTGTTACTGAATTCGTAGTTATTGAGGACATGAATGCCTATTGTGACAGCAATATGGGTGAAGTAATTGTTGGAAAACCATTTTGTAGAGAGATCACTATTAATGCAAAACGATTTGAAGGAAAGATCACCTTCCAATGTGGAAGCGACATTATCACTTATATGATGCCCCGTACTCACCCTGGATTTAAATATGCTACTAGTAGGATTTGCTACAAATTTTCTCCATTCCTTTTTGTTAGTGATGATGACAATAAGAGAGGGATTGAGTACCCATATCAATTGAAGGAAGGATTCTACAAAGGAGTTTTGAATTTGGGACCTGAATATATACGAGACGATTCGGTTGCTAAATGGATCCTACGTGGCCATGTAGGAATCAATGATCGATACTAAAGAGCTGAACGTGAGTCTAACTTGAAGACTCTGGAATAAAGACAAGTGCTGACCGGGAGACAACCCGGATTTATCTTTTATTATTCTGTTTTCTGTGTCGAGTCAGTCCAGGCCGCACGAAGATACGGCGCATCTCAGTCCTGAGATGCGACGCATCCTCTGCAATGGTCATATCTTATTTTATTTTTCTGCATTTTTATTTTCGACTTTAAAACTTTTTATCAGTTATTTTAATGCGGCGCATCCCTGGTTAAGGATGCGGCGCATCTTTATTCTGATCCGTATTTATTCCAGGCTCGATACGGCGTATCTTCTTCGATAGGATACGGCGCATCGACTGACCTGATGATTTTCAGTTTTAATTTTTAAGTTTTATTTTTACCTAACTACTAATGTATTATGCAAGTTGAACCTTTCTTATCTTAGGTGTGTTTTAAAGTGTTGGTGGTATTATAGTTTCCTGAATTTCCTGTGGATACATCAAGTATGAAGCTTTAACGTTCTAATCCACAAGAAAGATGATTTTTGCTCATATACAAATGGAGGATCATACCGAGCAAATCTCAGGGGAGTTTTTCTGTTCTAATTCTTTTATTTCCAGTTTTTAACCTTTTATACAAACAACGAGGACGTTGTTTAACTTAAGTGGGGGGATAGGAGAATTAGAACACTTAACACTTACTTGTCCTAAACTTTTTCAAAAATAATGCTTAAAATGTGCTTAATATATCAAACTTAAAAATTTTTTAGCATGTTTTTGTTTAAGATCTAAGTTGCATAACTGCACACATGACATTATTTTCAAAAATTGTGATTTTCCAAAATTCACAAATCTATGAGTGTGCCGGTGACTTGTAAACTTTAGAACTTGGCTTGTATACTATTCGAGACCACCATAATGAGTATTATTTATTTAATTGGAATGACTTGTCTAACTTGGTAAAATTCTAGGATTACACCCAAAAAGCCTTTATATGTTATGTGTTATTAGCTAACTACACTGGTTAGTTAACCCCCGTATAAAACCTTTTGTTACTCTCACTTTTAGAGTAAGATACCCCTAGAAAAACACTCAGAGCCATTCCTTTCGTTTCTTACACCTATGTTTAAAATGTTTCGTTACACCTTAAACCTTAGCCTACCCTGTAGATTAGAATCCGTGGTTGGTTAATTGCTATAGGCAGAGTGTGTTTCCTTACATTACCTGTGTTCGCGTGCGTAATTCATTATATATGGTTAGGTCGGGAAATTGCACAATGCAATTGGAGTGAAAGTAAATATTGTATATTTTAGAGTTTATTTTTCGTGTGTTTACTACTTTCACTATTTACCATTATTTCTGAAGTTATGAAAAGTATGGAAAAATTATCCGGAAAGAAAGTTATAGTGATGTGGTGAAATTTTACACATCTATGTTTATGTTTCAAATTAAAAAAAAAAAAAAAAAAAAAAAAAAAAAAAAAAAAAAAAAAAAAAAAAAATCGAAAAAATGAGAAAAGAAAAAGAAAGAAAAAAGAGTTGGATGTTTATTTTAAGCCAACGATGTAGAGTTATGTAAGTGGTTCATATGGCCACTATTTGTTGTATTATATCTATGGATTGAATGGGAATTGGCAGTTATGGGAATGCCAATTAAGGATTATTCTTTGATTAAGATTTTGTTGAGTATAATTCGTGTCTACCTAAAGCGTGTGTTTCAAGTGTTAAAGCGTGAGTTATTCAATGATATGAGTCTTATTCATGGGATGGTTGGGATAGTGATTAACCACACTTAGGATTTTAATTTATTTGTTTTGTTTATTTTTATTTTTACACCAATTTATATCCCAAATGTTATCCATACCCTGTATTGTTCTTTATCCAACCAAACCTTTGATTTATTGAGATTAGGGATTTGAGCAATCTTAAGTATCGTAGTCGTGGATTCGGCTATGTATTTATGATTTTGTCGCCCTTTTTGATATATTATTATTGGTGAAGTTTGGACCTATCTTTAGCCTATTCGAGTTAAGGATTTGAGCAATTGCAAGTATCGTGTTCGTGGATTCGATCATGTATTTGTGATTTTGTCGCCTTTTCTGGAATTTGAGATCGATAGTGTAAATAAGAATAATTAACCCTTAAGCCTAAAAACCCTTTTTACCGCTTTAGACTTGTTATTCCTTAGCTTTAGTGGTGGAGATGTGTATACTTGCCAAGCCTATGATAGAATATTCGTCGCGACTGGACAGTTAAACGATTAGATTTGCTTTTATCGACTTATTTTATTTTACTTCTAATTCGTTAAGTGTTTAGTTGTGTGATTACGAAATAAACGAATACATGCTTAAATATAAAAATAAATCCTAACTTCTTTTAGGATACATTTTCATGAGATTTAATCTAAGGTTTACTTGGGGACAAGTAAAGTTCAAGTGGGGGGATATTTGATGAACTCAAATAAGTACATTTTATTACTATCATTTATCCTATTAATTTGACTTGTTTTACTATATTATGTATGAGGATTGATACTTAATCGTTTACTTTTGTAATTCTCAGGTAAAAACAAGCATTTGGTGAAACTTGGCGATTCTGGACCAATAATGGAGCAAAACGTACATAAAGTGGAAGTCTACTGACATGGACAAGATCAAGTCAATTCTGCTCCAGATGCGCCGCATCTCACTATCAACATGCGCCGCATCTCTATCAAGATATCACCAGATACGATCCAAGATACAAGAGGACATGCGCCGCATCTATAAAGGCAGTTACGCCGCATCTTCTGGCGGTGTACGAATATTCCTGAATATTATAATCTTGGACCCCACGCGAAGTTACGTACATGCGCCGCATCTACTTAAGTAGATGCGCCGCATCTTCCCTCAGACACAAACTATAAATACCCCGTAGACCAGACACATTAAAGAGTTCCACAGATTCGGGAGATTCGGAAGTTCGAAAACCTAAAGACCGAACAGAAGAGAAGGACGAATTCAGTCAAGAAGGCAGCACAAGACACACCCAAATCGAAGATACAAGAGCTGTAAGAAGGTGCTGCATGTATTTAATTCATTAAGTAGTTTTGTTTTATTGTTTTAGCAAACTTTAATTCATCAGGATTGGTGGCTTGTGTAATGTGACAACGGAAAGATTGCACTCCCTTTAATACTTGCTTTCCCATCAATTAAAGTTTATATGTTGATGTCTTTGGTTACTACTTATTAGTGCATTGACCACCTCTGTGTTTATTAGTGGCTTGCGGGCACCCGACTGCGGGACAAGGTGTGGCTCCCACGGTTGTTTCTAAATTGATCACTTAGGAATAACTTTTAGACATAAGTCGTCATTAAGGGTTTACTCGCCGATGAGAATAGGACCAACGAGAAAGGGTTAATTACATACACTTCATATAAAGCTATCAATAAAACAAGTGACAATCTACTTAATCATAAGGACAGCCCTCTTATTGTCTCAAGTATCTATCTGTGTACGTGTGTGCTACTTGCTGATTCGTGCCTATATGTTTATTTTATTATTTAATTGCAAACAAAACTGTGCCAGTCTCTCAGGCTGAAACCCCCTTGCGTTAGGATATTAAAATACTGATTAGATTAACGAGATTATACGTTCCACTCTTAGTGATCGACACTCTACTTACCATTATCTTCATACTGACCGGGTACACTGCTCGTTAAGTGTGTGTGTTATTGATAAGTCGGCTAAATATAAATTTAAAACTTGAGTAGGCATTAAAACTGCTAAACCGCAACGACACATCACGCGCATCAGTACACAAGAATAACAAAAATTCGGTTAGGGTACTAGTAGGCGTGTGATGATAATTAAATGTGCACCATTCATTTTATCATAAGTCTTTATTATCGTATTACTTTAATTCGTTCAATTATTAACAGTTAGATACTTAGGTTATATTCAGGATGAAATGTCTTAATGATTTAAACGTCTTTTATGAATTTGAGATCAAAGGGTATTCTGGGTATTTTACGTGTTCAGAAATTATGGGTTTTACAACTCTTCCCCTCTAAAAAGAAGATTTTCGTCCTCGAAAATTGAAGGGAAAACGAAACGGAAACACAACTGACTACAGAAATGTGGATGACTTGTTTCTCATGACTCTTTCTTGTTGATCAAAAATAGCTTCGGTTTCCTCAGAAAAGACATATCATACTGAATCAAAAAAAAAAGAATAATATACCAAACGTAACAGATGATACTCTTATCCCCTCAGAAGAGATACAAAGAAGAGGTTAAGAATATGTGATAATTGCGGAGGTAGAGATAAACGATAGGAAACCTCCCCAATACGTTTAAGGTTTTCAAACGGTCTAAAGAGTCGAGGACTATGCTTGTCCTTGATCTCACCACATTTAATTCTCACGAACAGCGAAACTCACAGAATATACGATTCCTAGCATGAAATTTTTAAGTCACGACGATGCTTATAAGCATAATTCCTCAGTTTACCAAATAGTCCCATTTCCAGTATAGTTCTTCCAAGGACATTCTCATATACAGACATTTCTTGATCCTCATATAACAAAATTCTCATATTCTACCCATGGCAGATCATAGGAAAACAGATCCAACGAACACGGAACGTACATGCATCGAAACATAGGTGTACCTCTTCATAGTAACAGATCGAATCCATACTGACAGAAAACAAATTGGTTGATAACATCAGACGGCAGAAAGCTCTACAATGAGTCCTTAACAGATGAACATAAATTAGCAACCGCGGTCAAATGTTCAAACGTATCTAGTCGCCTGACGATAACGGTAGAATAAACGCATCGGTAGAGTAAATCTATAGTCTCACTAACCGCTGATAATTCTGATAAGATGCCAGATATCTAAGCTTCCTAGGCACTTCTCCAGATATCCTATGCCCACAATAAGTGCTCGTTATATGATGTAAGTATTATCACGTTGATTAGGCGTCATAATACTAGCATCATATAAATATGCCCTCATGATGGTCATACTTTATCTCAAGTCGTGAACAAAAGCAACCTATCTTAATCCACCTAGTCCTTCTATAGTCTCAGAGGTCAACAAAATCAAACAACATAACCAAGAGGGAAAAACGAAACTACTCGTAAGAGTAACGGAAATCCTAGAATGTCTATCAGAAATAAGGTACGTCGTCAAAAGCATCAGATCTTCCACAATTCGTCAAAGCTCCCATAACAAAACCATCATCAAGCATACGCAGAATGAACACAGAACGAAATTACTAATAGAGAACCTAAATCATTCAAAGGATCTTATTACCGGGTAACGGAAGATTAAGTGGGTTAAGCAGAAGTGAATTACGTCATCAATAACTTCATCTTTCACAGAATCAACTCATCCCAACATGAATGTTTGCTTCAACATCCGTCCATTCAAATACATGATCTCAAATCTCTTCCAAGTCCAAGTAGTCTGTCTAAGTCTGTCCATCTGATCATAGGGTGAAAAGGAATTATAATCTTGAGTATGGTTCCTCAGGCCTTCGGCAACTCTTCTTGGAATTATGGTGTAGTAACGCGAATCTCTGACATGATCACTGTGCATCTTTCCATCCGCAAGTCTGCTTCTGCTCTCAATTCATCTTAGTACAACTAAAATGAATAGAGAGCAAGACTGCATTTTCTTCGACAGGTATTCTAGCACAGCTCAAAATTCGCCAACTCGATAACATTTCCTTCTATGTTCACCACCACCTTCGTCTTCGCAAGAATGTCTTCCAATCTTCAAGGTAAACACCGCTGCGGTCAACTCCAGGTTATGTGCTGAATAGTTCATCTCCTACGGTCTGGTTGCCTTGATGCCCAACTTGCTACATAAGGTATAATCGATTCCCTTCTAAGTGCTTCTCCTCTTCCCGTCTGCTTCGTCGATAGTAACGCCAGCTGTGAACATCTTCCACTACTCTTCTGTAAGGTTTCTAGCTTCGGTAGATGTCATCGATCTTGGCCCATTCGGTGTAAATCTCAGTCTTCGCAGTATCCATAGTAGTATTATCTGCTGCAACTTATGAACGCCACTCAAAAGTTCCTCTTCCTGAACGAGGGTCATTCTAACTTAATACGAACATGGTCTTCATGTTTCTCTTTTGCCTCTGAACACACTACAATGTCATACTATAACATGTTGTCCAAATACTCGCGAAAGACATGATTTTATCAGATGCGTAAGAATAGTTGACATTTTAGCCAATACAATTGGCATCATTAAAACTCAAAATGATCAAAACGAGTACGAAAGCAGCTTCAAGAATCGTCTTACTCCTTTACACGTAACAGATGATAACCAAACCTTAAATCACTCTTAGGGAAACTTCACATTCACCGCATATCACCTTCCTTCTTCTTTATGAATAAAACTGAAATACTTCACGGAGTTTACTCTCTGTTAGTTAACCTACTTCTTAGAGAGTAAACTCTAGATGATGTAATTCGATACGGAGTTTCAAAGGTAGGCAAAAATCGTCTCATACATATGAGGTTTTGTAGAACTGTTCTCAGAATAGTAATGAATATAACGGTTTTACCAGTCGGAATTCATGGTAAGAGGTTTAATAAGGATAATCGTTTGAGTCACCAAAAGTGAGACGTATGGTATGACAGTCGTTAGCATCTACATGCTCAGTCAACAACCCATATCAGAATAATATCAAAATCATAACCTTCCAAAGGAAACAATTAGCAGAGCTGACTCATCATCAGAATGGAGTGGACAATTTCTATACTCGTGGTTAAAACCACCAGGTTTCTCATAGAAATAGAAATGGTTTATGCAAAATCAAATAGTGTCAGAGGAAACATAATATGCCCAGCATAAGTAATAGAATTTTATAGAATGTGTCAAACACATTATTTTGTAAGAATCTTCGGAATGGTCGGAAAGGTATCAAACTGATTACCAAACAAATCGGAAAATGGAGATCAGAATCAGAAATTGAAACTTAAATGGTGTAAGGTATCCATGTAGTTCCCGAGGCACTCTAAACTTACTTGGTTACTAAGCTTAGATTGAGCATAACTTTCTAACCTTTGAAACAAATGTTCTTATAAGGCTTAACTAAGAGCAAAGGCACGAATCAGAGTGATGCGGAAGCAATGCTACTTACATAGATGTCCTAGTCTACCCATTCCTCACCGGTAATAGCTTAAGTTCCTATGGGGAGATCCTAAAGCAAATTCTCAAAGGTTGTCTTATGAGCGCCTACAGTGGAAACTTAAGGGTCCAAACTTCACAGGTCAAGGTTTAATGTACTACAAGTCGCAGCCTGGGCTCTGATACCATAATTGTAACACCCCAACCCGATAAGGGTAGAAGTATTACGTTATGGTGACATATCAAAGCAAAACACAAGCATAAAACTTAAGTAATACAAATGAATTTCAAAGGTTACAAAGGAAAATCTGAAGTACAAGGTTTACAAATGAGAACAACAAATAATTACTAAGTCTGATCACGAAATCACATCTAGTCATCTCTAATCCAGGATAGCTATCAAGGCATAGTTCTCTAAGTCCAAAGGTACTCTCCACTTGTAACCCAGCTTCCCACTAAAACCTGCCGCAGGAAAAGAAATGCGGCTGAGCTTAAAAAGCCCAGTGAACAGATATATATAAACGAAGCAAAAGATAAGGAACAAAGAATAAAATATGGTGCATTGGGGAAATAGAAGGCATGAACAAATGAATATCAAAGTGTAAGGAATGGTCAGAAATCAATCCCCGAGCCCAAACAAATCAAATCATAATCATAACGTATCATCAGTAACCATAGAGGAGCGACCTCTCAAATATGTGAAGGACGTGTATTGCACACAGCATCAATCACCAAATAATATCATATCATATCATATACAAAGCAAATCTAGGATGCATCCATACGCCCCCAAACAAATCATATTGGCCATAACAAATATAAAGTGCGCATATGATAATCAAAATGGGACGGTGTGGAACATCACTCAACCACACTAGAGTCATGCCATTGGTGCATCAATGACACGGCCATGTTACCTTCATGGCTAGGAAAGCATATTGGCTCGGGTATCAAACTGAAGGGTTCAAATGTCATATCATAACAAAGTTCATATCAAAGGTTCATATCATATGGTTCATATCAAAGGTCCAAAACAAAGGATCAAAGCAAAGGTTCATATATCTAAGGGTGCATCGCAAAGGTATAGATCATATAAGAAAGCCATATCATGAAGACTCAGATCAAGGATATCATATTCAAAGCTAAAATCAAATAGACGTGAGTGAATCATGAGAAACCTTAAGAGATAAGGTCAGAATATCTGTACCTTATTCAACAGCAAAGACAAACACAAATAGCTAAATCAAAAGACACGGAAGATTACTCCTTCCTCGCGGGATCTACAGAAGTGAAAGAATATACATCTATTAGATGTAGTTTAAGTGTATTACTCCATATTAAGTCTTTTAGGGTTTATAAGAATACTTCCAATTTTAGTAAGTTTTCCCAATAATGCATGATTAACCCTTTTAATAATTACCAGTAACACTTAATTATGATAAATTACTCAAAATTAACAATATTAATAGATTGGGGTTAATTATGACAAATTATGATAGTTTAGGGTTTACTATTTCAATATTGCAAAGTTTAAGGTTTAAAATGTAAATTATATAAATACCCATTATTTATCTCTAAACCAAAACAAACCGTGAACCACCCTTTGTTTTGTGACAGAAAATAAACCGAGACAAACATCCTCTGTTATATTATTTGCGAATCAACATAAAGTCCGAAAACATGCATGCATTTTACTCTTTATTTTATCATTAGTTCGAATCGAAAATGTCAAGCCGAGACATGCATGCATTCTTATTTTCTTTTATTTTAGCTCGTATAGGATTGGTTACAACAGAGTTTAGGTCGTGTAATATGAGGTTATATTCATACATATAACATGGTCAAATAACAAGGCATATATAGGTTAACAGGTTAGGCTTTAGATCATTATTTCATGTGCTAACTTCCATGATTTTATGTGACATTCTATATGTATACATGTATAAGATTTGAGCCGATTCATATTAGTTTTTAGGTGACATGTTATACGTTAGTGAAGGGATCAACAATGATGGAAACAAAACAAGATGATGCTCGTTACACTTGGTGTGATCGGATTAAAAGGACAAAGATCAAGAAGCCAAGAACCACCACGACTCCGAACCTCCCTCGAACCAGAAACAATACCCACGCTCAACACCTTCGTACTAGAATTCGACCCACGTCTAACCACCAAGTAGAAGCCACAAACGAGCCTCCTTTGCTTTGCTCTTTGATTCGAACAGGAAAGAACTGGAGTAGCAGCCGCCAAATTTTTGTGTAGGTTTTTAGGGTTTTTGTGTTTAGAGAGTTTTGTAACTATGGAAAAGGTGTGTGTGCATATATCGGTATAAAAACAAACGTGTGAGGGGATTTTCACAATAGGCAAGTTGCTGATTTTATGGGATATGATGGAAAACCAAATCAATGTTATTATATATAAAATCAATTTTACACAATTGTACACAAGAATAAAAAAAATTCGGTTAGGGTACTAGTAGGCGTGTGATGATAATTAAATGTGCACCATTCGTTTTATCATAAGTCTTTATTATCGTATTACTTTTATTCGTTCAATTATTAACAGTTAGATACTTAGGTTATATTCGGGATGAAATGTCTTAATGATTTAAACGTCTTTTATGAATTTGAGATTAAAGGGTATTCTGGGTATTTTACGTGTTTAGAAATTCTGGGTTTTATAGTATAAATGATAAAGGTAAGGGTAAAGTGAATGGTAATACTGGTGTGGATGTTGATGGTTTATGTGTTTATATGAATAAGGGTTACGTTCCTGGAATTAATCCATGATGCTTCATGCAAGGTATTCATGGATTAGGGTTTGTTTTATGTGCTACATGTTTTAGATAAATCTAAAATTAGGGAAGACCTAATTAATTAAATTAATGAATCAGTTATGTGCAACGTGGTATATAATTATTAAGGCTTACACGACCAACTTGTTGGTGTCTGTGGTCCATTGGGTACAATGCGCTCGAAAACCAATGGGAGTCTTAGTAATTATATACATAATAATTCACATAGAGATTATTAATAGGATTTATCAAAAGGTTTGCATGTGGCTATATGATTTAATGGTTAAGATTATATGCGTTATTATGTGTTTATTTATTTTTTGTTAAATTACTTGACTTTTTTTGTTTAAATTATTGTTGAATTATAAGTAAAAAGAGGGTAATTTTTTGTATAAAAAATAAATGGACCTAATAACTATGAAACCTTGATGTGGTAAATTATTTATTGCCAAGTCTTATGTACCGATAGTGGCTCGCTTCGCACGGTAATTTGCTCCCAGGCGAGACTAACAATTTTATAATTTACAACATAAATTTTATAAGACTTAGAATCATAAACTTTTAATTTGATTGATGAATTTTTGCACCAATAGTTGAACGGCGGACCCAATGTTGACAAACTATAAGGTAGGTATAAGGTTGGTTTCGCATTAAATTGTGGCCTTAAAGAGACTCCATTCTGTCTCTTCGCTTGCTTGTGCGTCAAATTGGACTTACCAAGTACCACTATTATATGTGGAAAATCATCTTAAGGGTGAATTGACCTCAATTCCACGCGCCACTTTTGTGGTAATTATCCGAATAACTTGAGTCTTTTGACTCATGCAGCAGTAGGATATAGTGGGCGATAATTGTAGGTAATTCTTTGATTGGTGAACCCAATACCTCAAATTAAAACTTTGTTGATTTAACTCTTAGTGAATTGGTAACTAAAAATTGTTTTGAATACTTGTGATACGAAGATGTGTGCATGCTTCTTCGTACATATTTTGATTGTCACATCAAAATAAATACCCTAAAAATTTAAGTCCATGCTATCTAATTATAAGAGACACTTGAAGTTAATATCTAGCGTAAGTGAGACCTTGACATAGATATTAATGACAAGGTAAATTACATACTTTCATTACTAGCAGATCAACTAATGTAATGAAACTATGTTAATTTGCAAGTTTCTAAATTAGACGACTTAATTAAGTTATAAGTGAGACCTTGAGACTTAAAGCATGAGATGGGAAGAAACATGCTTACATTGCAAATTGTTTGGCAAATGTAATTCCCATAAATATTTAGGAGTCGGAAATTGTTTTGCCGATTATTGTACGACAAGTTACCATCTTTTGTACTTTCACTACTAGCAGATCAACTGATGTAGTGGAACTATGGAAAGTTGGATCCTAGTTTTTCAAGAAAATTAAATGGTTATATTGTATTTCCTGGGTAATTTTCTTTTCTTGAAAATTTTATTATCGAAAATACTAATATTTGAACTTTTTCTGTAGAAATGGCTCAACCCAAAACAACTGCACTGAGTTCCGCTTTCAAAGCTCACTTTGAGAGGGAAAAACTGACTGGCCCTAATTTCAATGATTGGCATCGGTCACTGAGGATTGTCCTGCGTGTGACCAAGAAGCTAGATTATTTGACTAAGCCTTGCCCTACGCAGCCTGCTGACACTGAAACTGATGAAGTCAAAGCAGCCTGGCAAAAGGAGTATGATGCGCATAATGAAGTAGCATGCTTAATGCTTGGGAGTATGATTCCCAAGTTGCAAAAGCAATTTGAGAATTATTTTCCTAAAGATATGCTAGATGAACTCCAGAAAACCTATGAAACACCTCCAGCTGTCAAATTGTATGATTTGATCGATCAATTCCATAGCTGTAGGCAAAAGGAAGGTCAACCCGTTCGCGATCATGTGTTGGAGATGAAAGATTACATCGATCGTCTCCAACAGATGAACTATGCCTTAGCCGAGAATGTTAATGTGAACTTAATCAATAGGTCCTTGAACAAGGACTTTAAGGGTTTTGTTCAAAATTACAACATGCATTGCTCGGGGAAAACAATAACGGAATTGCTCGCAATGCTCGTTGATTATGAAAAGGGTTTACCTGGCAAGGACAAGGCTCCTACTCCTCAAGTACTAGCAATACAAAGGGGTAGGGTTCAGAAGCTAAAACCGCAAGGGAATAAGGGGAAAGGTAAAGCTGACAAGGGCAAACAAGTTGTGACCTATCAGCCTGCACCTAAGAAGGCCCCTCAGAAGAACAATCCAAATCCCAATAAGAAGGATCAAGGTTGTCATCACTGCCACAAGATGGGACATTGGAAGAGGAATTGTCCTCTCTATCTCGAGGAGTTGCGATTGAAAAAAATGAAGGGTGAGACTGGGAAAGCCAGTACTTCAGGTAACTTTTTCATGATTAAATTATATTCATTAACTCATAAATTAAATTCCTGGGTATACGATACTGGATGTGGTATTCATATTTGCAATACACTACAGGGGTTTAGAGTTTTGAAGAGACTGGCCTATGGGGAGCAATTTCTGCAAGTAGGCAATGGAGCACAAGCAGTTGTTGAAGCCATGGGAATTTTTGAATTAGTTTTGCCTTCGGGCTTAGTACTGAATTTGAATAATTGTCATTATGCACCCGCAATTATTAGGGTGTGGTCTCTTTTTCATGTTTATTGAATATTGGATTTCATCATACTGTCTCTAGCAATGGAATTTCTGTTTCATTAAATATTGTTTTTTATTTTAATGCTATTGCTGTGAATGGTGTTTTTGAGATTGATATGAATGCATGTAATGATTATAAGTCGATGTATAGCATCAATAATAAGAGAGTCAAGAATGTCTTGGATTCGTCTTATCTTTGGCATTGTCGACTTTCCCACATAGGCAAGACTCGCAAGCAAAAGCTGCAACGTGATGGGCTTTTGCGAGATATCAATGATGAATCATTTGATAACTGCGAATCTTGTATATCTGGGAAGATGACTAAGAAACCTTTTAATAACCGTATTGAAAAGGCTGATGATCTACTTGGTTTAATACATACAGATGTGTGCGGACCACTTAGACATACGTCAAAGAGAGGTGGTAGCTACTTCTTAACCTTCACGGATGATTTCAGCCGTTATAGTTATGTTTATTTACTTAAACATAAACATGAGGTGTTTGAAACATTTAAGGTTTTTAAAGCTGAAGTAGAACTGCAACTAGGAAAGAAGATTAAAGCTCTTCGATCCGACAGAGGTGGTGAATACCTAAGTCAGGAGTTTAAAGATTATCTAAGTGAGAATGGAATTGTTCAGCATCTCACATCTCCATATACTCCACAACAAAATGGTGTATCTGAGAGAAGGAATCGTACATTATTGGATATGGTACAATCTATGTTTAATCTTACTACTCTACCGTTATCCTTTTGGGATTATGCCTTGGAATCTGCGATTCGCATATTAAATATGGTTCCGACCAAGAAGGTTGATAAGACACCCTATAAGTTATGGTTTGGGAAAACACCTAACTTGTCTTATTTAAAGGTATGGGGTTGCGAGGCGTTTGTTAAACGTGACTCAGCAGATAAACTCCAACAGAGATCTGTAAATTAAAGTGTATCTTTGTAGGATACCTGATGCGCGTGTGCGTATTGCTCTAATTTATACCCACGGTATGTCGTTGTGGTTTTAGCAGTAATCAAGTTTTAAATTTATATTTAGCCGACTTATCAATAACACACACACTTTAACGAGCAGTGTACCCGGTCAGTATGAATATAATGGTAAGTAGAGTGTCGATCACTAAGAGTGGAACGTATTATCTAGTTATTCTAATCAGTATTTTAATATCTTAAGTTAGCTATACAACCTAATCTAACGCAAGGGGGTTTCAGCCTGAGAGACTGGCACGTTTTGGTTATGATTAAATATAAACTAAACTAATAAGCACGAATCAGCGATTAGCACACACGTACACAGATAAATACTTGAGACAATAAGAAGACCTGTCCTGATAGTTAAGTAGCTTGTCACTTGTTTTATTGCTAGTTTTATATGAAGTGTATAGTTCGATGCAACGCACCGAGATTAATCCCTTTCTCGTTGGCTCTAATCTTATCGAAGGGTAAACCCTTAATGATTACTTATGACTATCCTATTTACCTTTTCTTCCTACTTTTCTACAGACGATAGAATGCATAGGCGATAAAATAAATAGGCGAGGACAGAGGCATGGCGACCCGATCAATGCTCAGCTAGACACAGAGGTTATCAATGCACTAATAAAAGTCACCAAAGACATCAACATATAAACTTTAATTAATGGGAAAGCAATTTTAAGGGGAGTTGAAGTGCATGATTAAATCAATGACACAAGCCCATCAA
This sequence comes from Artemisia tridentata subsp. tridentata, assembly GCA_021014915.2. NCBI lineage: Eukaryota > Viridiplantae > Streptophyta > Magnoliopsida > Asterales > Asteraceae > Artemisia > Artemisia tridentata. The sequence continues at coordinate 178,874,038 of CP139509.1, forward strand.
TCCTGATGAATTAAAGTGTACTAATACAATAAAACAAAACTACTTAATGAATTGAATACATGCAGGGCCTTCTTACAGCTCTTGTATCTTCGTTCAAGGTGTGTCTTGTGCTGCTACTTCGTCTGAATTCGGCCTAGGGTTTTGTGGTCTTCGGTCTTCTTCTAAAACTAGGCTCTCTGAAATTCGTCTGACTTTGGGGTATTTATAGTTTCTGTCTGAGGGCTAGATGCGGCGCATAGGATAAGTAGATGCGGCGCATTGACTTAACTTCGCGTGGGGTCCAAGATTAATATATTCAGGAATATTCGTACACCGCCAGAAGATGCGGCGTAACTCCATTCTTAGATGCGGCGCATGTCCTTGCTGTCTTGGATCGTAGGTTGTGAAATCTTGATAGTGATGCGCCGTATATAATAAGTAGGATGCGGCGTATCTGGAGCAGAATGATCTTGATCTTGTACATTTCAGTAGACTCTTAACTTCTTGCTTGTTTTGCTCCATAATTAGTCCAAAATCGCCAAGTTTCACATAATACTTGTTTTTACCTGAGAATTACAAAAGTAAACATTAACGTATCAATTCTGATAGATAATATAATAAAACAAGTAAAATAAATAGGATAAATGATAATAATAAAATGTACTTATTTGAGTTCATCAAATATCCCCCCACTTGAACTTTACTTGTCCCCAAGTAAACCTTAGAATTAATCTTATGAAAATGTATCCTAAAAGATGTTAGGATTTATTTTTATATTTAAGCATGTATTCATTTTGTCATAATCACACAACCAAACACTTAACGAATTAGAAATAAAATAAAATAATTTGATAAAAGCAAATCTAATCGTTTAACTGTCCCGTCGTGACGAATATTCTATCATAAGCTTGGCAAGTATACGCATCTCCCCCACTAAAGCCAAGGAATAACAAATCTAAAGCGGTAAAAAGGGTTTGTAGGTTAAGGGTTGATCATTCTTCTTAATCTCTATCGATCTCAAATTCCAGAAAAGGCGACAAAATCACAAATACATGATCGAATCCACGAACACGATACTTGCAATTGCTCAAATCCTTAACTCGAATAGGCTAAAGATAGGACCAAGTAATCTTTACCAATAATATTATATCAAAAAGGGCGACAAAATCATAAATACATAGCCGAATCCACGACTACGATACTTAAGATTGCTCAAATCTCTAATCTCAATAAATCAAATGTTTGGATAAAGAAATGATATAGGGTATGGATAATATTTGGGATACAAATTGGTGTAAAATGAAAAATAAACAAAACAGATAAATTAAAATCCTAAGTGTGGTAAATTTCTATCCCAACCATCCCATGAATAAGACTCATATCATTGAATAACTCACGCTTTAACACTTGAAACACACGCTTTAGGTAGACACGAATTATACTCAACAAGATCTTAATCAAAGAATAACCTTAGTTGGCGTTCCCATAACTGCCAACTCCCATTCAATCCATAGATATAATATACAACAACTAGTGGTGATATCGACCACTTAATACAAAACTTTACATAAGTTGTTTAAACAAACATCCAACCTTTTTTTTTTTTTTACTTGAAACATAAACATAGATGTGTAAAATTTCACCACATCACTATAACGATAATTCTGGATAATTTTTTTTCATACTTTTCATGACTTCAGAAATAACGGTAATAGTGAAAGTAGTAAACACACGAAAAATAAACTCAAAGATATACAATATTTACTTTCACTCCAATTGCATTGTGCAATTTCCCGACCTAACCAAAGATAATGAATTACGCACGCGAACACAGGTAATGTAAGGAAACACACTTTGCCTAAAGCAATTAACCAACCACGGATTTTAATCTACAGGGTAGGCTAAGGTGTAAGGGTGTAACGAAACATTATAACAAAGGTGTAAGAAACGAAAGGAATGGCTCTGAGTGTTTTTCTAGGGGTATCTTACTCTAAAAGTGAGAGTAACAAAAGGGTTTATACGGGAGTTAACTAACCAGTGTAGTTAGCTAATATCACATAACATATAAAGGCTATTTGGGTGTAATCCTAGAAATTTATCAATTTAGACAAGTCATTCCAATTATGTAAATAATACTTATTATGGTGGTCTCGAATAGTATACAAGCCAAGTTCTAAAGTTTACAAGTCACCGGCACACTCATAGATTTGTGAATATTTGAAAAGTTCACAATTTTTGAAAATAATGTTATGTGTGCAGCTATGTAATTTAGACTTTAAACAAAATCATGCTAAAAATTTTAATTTTGATATATTAAGCACATTTTAAGCATATTTTGAAAAAGTTAAGGACAAGTAAGTGTTCTAATTCTCCAATCCCCCCACTTAAGTTAAACAACGTCCTCGTTGTTTGTATCAACGGTTAAAAACAGGAAAATAAAAAGAATTAGAACAGAAAAACTCCCCTGAGATTTGCTCGGTATGATCCTCCATTATTTGTATAAGAGCAAAAATTATCTTTCTTGTGGATGAGAACATTTAAGCTTCATATTTGATGTATCCACAGAAAATGCAGGAATCTATAATACCATCAAGACTTTAACACACCTGAGTTAAGAATGTTCAAACTTGCATAATACATTAGTAGTTAGTAAAAATAAAACTGAAAAAATTAAAATGAAAGTCATCAGGTCAGTCGATACGCCGTATCTTATGGAAGAAGATACGCCGTATCGAGCCTGGAATAAATACGAATCAGAATAGAAGATGCGTCGCATCCTTAACCAGGGATGCGCCGCATTAAAATAAACTGACAGAAGGTTTTAAAGTCAAAAATAAAAATGCAGAAAATAAAGTAAGATATGACCAGTGCAGGAGATGCGTCGCATCTAAGGATTGAGATGCGCCGTATCTTCTGCGGGCCTGACTGACTCGACACAGAACAGAATATTAAATATTTTTTTTCTTCGGGTTGTCTCCCGGTAAGCACTTGTCTTTATTCCAGAGTCTTCAAGTTAGACTCACGTTCAGCTCCTTATTCAGATTTATTGATCCCCACATGTCCGCGCACGATGTAGTTGCGAATTACTTCGTCACGAACATATTCCGGCCCAAATTCAAGTACACCTTTGTAGAATCCTTTCATCTTTTGGTACGGATACTCGATCCCTTTCTCAGCGTCATTTTCATCTACAAAAAGAAACGGTGTATATTTGTAACAAAATTTATTAGGGTATGTTTAAACCTTGGGTGAGCACGAGGCATCATGTAAGTGATAACGTTGCTTCCACTTTGAAAGGTGATCTTTCCTTCAAATCTTTTAGCGTTAATTTCGACCTCCTTACAGAATGGTTTCCCAACGATCACGTCACCCATCTCAACATCACGATAAGCATCTATGTTTTCCACCACAGTGAAATCTGTAACAACAGTTAAATTCCCAACAAAAATAGGTACATTCATGAACATTCCAACTACGTTTTTCCCTCTATACTCAATTTTGTTTTTCATTATAGAATTATAGAAATCTTTTGACATTACATTAATTGGTAAAATAGGGAAAAAGTTGGCACTAATCTGTTTAAATCCTATCATGCAAGGAAATTGTAAATTATAAGCACAATCTACATGGATCTTTCTACCATAATCACAGAAACTAGGATATCCTTCAAATTCATCATAATTCTTAGTGTTGATCATATTGACTCTAGGTATATCCATAATTTCTCCTTCTTCAATTTCGGGTTCTAAATCCTCCATAAATTGATCATTGATTCCTAATGGTAGATTAAGATCATTTAATTCAATGTAGTCTCCACTATAGGTCTCAAGTGATTCATTATTTACCAAGGTTTCTCCCATAAAACTAGCTTCAAGATCGAGGTCCATACGTTCTCTTAATCCTAGCATATAGACGCCTCTAATTATGCTTTTAACAGGATCTTGGCACTTATAGACTAGTTTATTATTCCCTACCCTTAATGAAATTTTTCTCTTAAACACATCAATCTTAGCATGGGCGGTAGACAAGAAAGGTCTTCCAAGGATTAAAGGAATCTTAACATCCTCGGGCATATCTAATATAACAAAGTCTACAGGGAAAACAAACTTCTCAATCTTAACTAGCACATTATTGGCAATCCCTTCAGGTTGTTTTACCGTTTTATCAGCCAATTCAATAAGCAACTTAGTTGGTGCTAATTTTCCTAGTCCTAGGGTAGTGAATGTCTTAAGGGGCATTACACTAACGCTAGCTCCTAAGTCAGCTAACACATTATTGAAAGATATATCATTAATTGAACAAGGTAAAGTAAAACTTCCTGGGTCCTTTTCTTTATGAGGCAAGGCATGTAAGTCAGTTGCAGAGCTCTCTTCTTTCATTGTAGCCTTGATCTCTTCTTCAATCTCTGTCTTCTCTTTGAGTAACCTCCTTAAACTGATTGAAAGATTAAAGAAAAATTCGGGCTTTGCAGCATCATTACCATTCATCAATCTTCTAGGAAAAGGAATGTTAGGAGTGACTTCTTCAGTGGTGCTTATGGCCTTGACATGATCTCTTGGGTTGGTTTCAGTTGAGCTAGGTAAACTTCCGTATCCCCTTTCTTGAAGAACTTTGCTCATTTGTCCAATTTGTTGTTCCAATGCTTTGATCGAAGCTCCTTGATTTCTTGTAATAGTGTTCGTTGAGGCTCGGATTTCTTTGATCATAGCAGTGTTCTCATCATGTCTTTTAGCAGCATCGGCCATAATTTGCTTTAAAGTGTCATCTAAAGTTTGCCTCCTTTCTTGATAGGTGGGATTAAAGTTGTTCTTTTGATAGAATCCCGGAGTAGCTTCCTTAAATCTTCCTGAAGGTCGGAATGGTTGTCCAAATTGTGTGTAGTATGCTTCTTCAAACGTCTCACTTTCATTCTTATTAGGGCAATATTTAGTTTAGTGAGGTCCTTCGCATTTTTCACATCCAACTTGGGCAGCATACACTTTCTCATCACGCTTCTTCATCTCTCTACTAATTTTATCCAATTGAGCTTGAATAGCAGCAAACCCGTCAAAATTAGTGCTGCTCTTAGATCTAGTAGAGGTCCCATCGTGCCATTTTTGAGAATGATCAGCAGCTTCTTGGATAGCTTTTCTAGCATTGGCTGCACTCATTTGAGGCACAGCTCCCTTAGCATCCAAAATTTGTCTAGTAGGCACGTCCAATCCTTGATAAAACAATATTATCTCCTGCATTTCACTTAGATAATGTTGAGGGCATTTCATCAATAGGTCTTTGAAGTGTTCCCAAGCTTGATAAAGAGTTTCATCAGGCTCTTGCTTGAAACTGTTGATAGCCTCCATCTTTTTAGCGGTTTTAGCAGGTGGACAATATCTTTTCAGGAATTTGCTCTTCAAATCTTCCCATGTTGTGATTGAACTAGGAGGTTCATTCCTTAGCCACTTATTAGCAGCTCCTTTAAGTGAAATTGGAAAGATTCTTAGCATGAGTTGATCGTCAGAGACTCCTTCTGTAGTAAACAAATCTGCAATCTCGAGAACCTTTTCAACATGTTCATTAGCATCTTCATGTTCCGATCCACTGAAAGCATTTTCTCTTAGCTCCTTGAGAAACTGACCCTTCAACTCAAATTTAGACTTTTCATCAAACTTTGGTCTAGCAACTCCTGAAGTGTAATCAGCACGGGTTTTGTTCATGTATTCCCCCATAGTAGTGTTTTTCTGCCATTATTTCTGTTTCTTCTTCCTCTTTCTCTTCCGAAAAGTAATCAAGCTCGAACGAACTTGAGATATCAAAGCTTTTTGTGTTGAAAAGCCTTTTAAGCGAATGAAAGGCTCGTTCAGGATCTTCGAAAGGTGTAATCAAGTTCTTAGTTGAACTCCTGGTCATGCACTTCCTGAAACTATCACAAAAGCATCAGTAGGGTATGTTCAAGAAAGTAGTATATCAGAAAATCAACAACGAAACACGGAATACGAAAAATAAAAGTTACTGATATCTGCAGACGATGTGCCGTATCCAAAAAGTTGGATACGCCGTATCTTATAATCGTTAAGATTTAATCAGACTTTATTCAGAAAACAGATACGCCGCTTATAAATTAGAATGCGCTGTATCAGTTTAATTTGTCAAAAATCTATTATACTTATTAAAATTAAATGTGTCGTATTAACAAAAGTTAATGCGCCGTATTTTCTTTACGTTTCAAAATACAAGATTTTTGATTCAGAAGATGCGCCGTATCGATAAAGATCGATGCGTCGTATCTGTTTAATAATTCGAAAACTGTTTTTAATTAATATAATAAATACGCCGTATCTGCTAAAGCAGATGCGTCGTATGGCGTTATCGTTTAGAAAAATTTCTTATTAAAAACAGATACGCCGTATCTTGGGGAAAGATGCGTCGTATCGAATTTATTAAACGCGTTGTATTTTATAAAAATTAAACGCAATACGTCGTATCTATGAAAATAGATGCGCCGTATCATTTGAATTAGCTCAGTACAACGATAGCAGAACAGAAAATAGAAAAAGAAAAACAAAAATAAAAACAAACGAAAATAAACAAAAATTAAAGAAAAATAAAAACACACAAAAAACAGAAAATATGCAAATAATACAATGAATGCAAATTAACTAATATACAACAGAGTTAGCGGTTAGAATTAAAATTAAAAACCTAATTAAAATACTAATCAAATTAACAGATAATAACAATTCACTCCCCGGCAGCGGCGCCAAAAACTTGATGCGCGTGTGCGTATTGCTCTAATTTATACCCACGGTATGTCGTTGTGGTTTTAGCAGTAATCAAGTTTTAAATTTATATTTAGCCGACTTATCAATAACATACACTTTAACGAGCAGTGTACCCGGTCAGTATGAATATAATGGTAAGTAGAGTGTCGATCACTAAGAGTGGAACGTATTATCTAGTTATTCTAATCAGTATTTTAATATCTTAAGTTAGCTATACAACCTAATCTAACGCAAGGGGGTTTCAGCCTGAGAGACTGGCACGTTTTGGTTATGATTAAATATAAACTAAACTAATAAGCACGAATCAGCGATTAGCACACACGTACACAGATAAATACTTGAGACAATAAGAAGACTTGTCCTGATAGTTAAGTAGCTTGTCACTTGTTTTATTGCTAGTTTTATATGAAGTGTATAGTTCGATGCAAAGCACCGAGATGAATCCCTTTCTCGTTGGCTCTAATCTTATCGGCGAGTAAACCCTTAATGATTACTTATGACTATCCTATTTACATTTTCTTCCTACTTTTCTACAGATGATAGAATGCATAGGCGATAAAATAAATAGGCGAGGACAGAGGCATGGCGACCCGATCAATGCTCAGCTAGACTGATCCCTCCCGAACCGTCAGGTTTTATTTCTCTATCACACAAGTCAACCACTTGTGAATGGTCAACCGTAATAAATGATAAAAGGCAAACAGCCTGGGAGAGAATGCTCGTGTGTAGTGTGTGAAACCAGGCAAGTGATCACCCGGATCGTTTCCCAACGAGATGTGAATGGAAAACTGTGAAAAGCTAGGATTAGAGTGATTGATGATTTAGATTGCTTTTGATTTTTGCTTTAAACAATTCTAAATAAATAACAAATAAAAACAGATATACACAGGAAAATTAAACGCGAATAAAATTAAACTAAAACGCGTAACGAGAAAGCTAAAATGGGACTAAAACAAAATTTATGAAATTTAAAACTTAAAAATGTAAAATTACTTAAAACTTATTTAAAAAACTTAAATTATATTTTTTTATACTTTTTATTTTTATTATTAATTATTTATTATTTAATTACTAATTAAACTAATCTAAATTATAAAAAATACTAAATGAACTAAGAAAATTCTAAAACTTTTTCTAAAAATATTATAAGATGAAAAGAAGCTAAGAAAATTATAAAAATGAAAATTACTTAATTAAAATTTAAAAGGATAAATTCTATTAAATAGAAGCTATCACTTTATTTCTATTTTTGATTTTCTTAAGGTCTAAAAATATTTTTATATTTTTCCTAGATTAAAAATGACAAAATAAAATTATGAAAATTGGATTTATATTTTTCTGATTAATATTCTAATTATTATAATTTAATTACTATTATAAACTAATTAAAAAGATTAAAAATATTAAAACTATTCAGAAAATTATGAAAATTTACAGATAATTCTAAAATAATATTAGAAAGATAAGAAAAATAAAAGCAGAAGGTATTTAAGCCTGATAAGCACTTTTGGGCAGATAAGCAGTTTACAATAAGCCCAAAAATAAGCAAATAAGCAGGAAAATTGACCAAATGATCAGGACAAGCTAAATATGCTATAATAAGCTTAAAACAACTGAATAATACAAATAAGCACAAAGGATTAAGCTAGATAAGCACTTGGCTGTTGTGGAATTTAAAACAGAAAATGAAAAAAGAAGCAAACTTGCAGACAGCTTAAAGCTGAAAAATAAGCAATAAAGACTAGATATTATGGGGGCAAAAGTGAGCCTATATTACTGGGTATCTAAAAACCTAAAAATCCCCATCAGAATCATGCCAATTGAGGTCCAATTGGAGGCAAGATCAGCAGACAACAGCACTAGGTCTGCTGTTTTGTGCAGATTTGACTTTTTATGAAATAGACCTAAGTTGACTTAGGTGGATTTAAACTGAGCATAAATCATTGATTGAAGTTTATAAACCCTAAACAAACTTAAATCAAGCAGCATATACTACTTCTAAGGTGAATTCAAGAGTTTGACTCACAAACTCTCATACAGTTGACTGCTTATGAAATGAGAATAGATTTTTGACTTTTATGACTTTTGATTCAATCTAGATTACTGAAAATGATATAATAAACTAATGTGAGACTGATTTAATGCATCCTTACTATTAATGAACTGAAATGATGGATGTTGGTTTCTAAAATCCTAACAGTAAACACACCAAAGAAATCAAAGATGAACTTTGACTTTTAATGCTATGACCTAAGGTTTTTGTGACTTACTTATGCTAAAATCACCTAATGCAGTATGTCCATGCCAAAACAACAGCAAAACAACAACAAGAACACAGGGTACACCCCTGAACCAAACAGCCCTTTATCAAAATGATTTTGATATTTTTAAAGCTAAACACTGAAATAGACCATGAAATTAATTGATACAGTTGAGATAAACTAACAAACACTGAATTAAGCTAATAAACACCAGCAATGACAACAACAAGCTTTAATTAAAGATTATGCTAAAAATTTGAAAATGAGCTTACAAATGATCCAGAAATGAGAACAATGAACCAAGAACTGAATACCAACCTAATAGCTTCCCAAGAAGCTTACTAACCCATGGCCATCCAAACTTGCCATGCTCCATCTTTATAACATCCTTCAAATTGATTTTTATTTATTTTCTATTTTCTATGAATTTTAGTGATTTTTTTTAGTAAACTGATTAAGTGTCCACTAAATGATAACAAAGCTTCAATAAGCTTAACAAGGAACTGAATTGAGTTTAATAGAACAAGAAACAACAAAGATTAACAATGTTAAAGCAAAATTGTCAATTTTGCTTGAACATGCTAAAAATTGAATTCAAACTGAGAAATTGGAACTGAGAAACTTAAACATAAACTTTCATTAACATTAAAAACGTGATACAACTTTAAGATTACAACTGAATTTAAAGTTTAGACATGAAAATTAAATGTTACACTACGAAAATGGTCTAAAACCTTGACAAATAAATTCTTCTGTCTTCTCTTCATTTTATAGCAATCCCAAATGCTTTCTTGAGTCAATCCGAACTAATCCCACCATTCAATTGGACTTGAATCAATCTTGGCCGTTTATAGCAATTTTGGCTGGAAAATTGGACATGTGGCGTTTTAACTTATTCCTGAGTACACGTGGGATAGAGGGTAGCTAAGATGAGGGGGGTGATGGTGGGTGTGTCAGGATAAGGTGGTTTGGTGGTATTGGAGGAAACTGTGGGGGGTGACTGTCTGGTTTTTGGCGGGGTGATAAGGTAGGAGACGGGTCAAACATAGTTTGACCCTGATATTTATCAAAAAAGGAAGTGGGCCGGGTTTAGTGAAATAGGGAGTTGGGCCTAGTGGTTTTGGACTGGACATGGGTTTGGTTTATTTATTTTGGGTTTGAAATAATAATGGGATCCGGTTGGTTTGTTGCAATAATAGCCCAAGGACCAAAATTGTAATTCCTGATTTGTTGAAGGGTTGATCTTGTAAATTCCCAAAAGTAATCAAAAGGACCATTATTGTCAAGTTAATTAAACCAAAGGACCATAATAGATAATATTTCATTTTAAAACATCCGGGGACCTATTTTGACAACTTTTGAAACTTCGGGGACTAAAACTGCCAATTTGTGAAAACTTTCATCCAAGGATTATTTTGAACATGTTTGATTTTCCAAGGACTAAATTTGACTTTTTACTCATTTTAAACTTTCAGGGACTAGTTTTGCCAAATTATGAAACTTCAGGGACTGAAAATGACAATTGTGTAAACTTTGTGTGTTTTTCACTTGTTTTTCAATCTTTTGTACCCGAATCACATAAAAACACATTTTCATGATATTTGTACCATTTTGTGAGTCATTTGTGTGTTTTTGGTCATTTTGTGGGTTTAAACAATGTAAAATATATGTGTATTTAGACACATATCAAATCCCCCACACTAAACTATTGCTAGTCCCTAGCAATCTTTTATGAAGTTTTAATGGATTTTATCTCTTTACCAAAAGTCATTACTTCTGGAGTAGCCAAATGTTTTAGTTCAAGTAAGAACTTTGGTACACTGATAACCAAATGATTTTGAGCAAACCATCAGCTGTCAACGGTTTTGATTTGTCTTTACCAGAAGCCGTTTGCTTCTGGACTAGCCAACTCTTAGATAAATTATCAATATTATCTTTGGTGAGCTGATTACCAATCATGGATTTTCACTGCCTTAACCACAAGCCATAACCTTGCGGGCTAGCCAACTCTTCACTTATGAAGATATGGTGAGTCGAATACCATACAATTTTTGGCAAATTGCAAGCCATCAACGGATTTGAGACATCTTTACCAAGAGCCGTTTGCTCTCGGATTAGCCAATCCTTATGTGGGTTAGACATGGCGGACTGATAACCATTTATTGCGTTCTAAGTGAGAAAAAATTTTAAAATTTTGGCTAAAATGGGGGTACTAGATGGTACATTTGATTAAATTCGCAAGAATTCCCCCCCCCCCACACTTAGAACTGAATATTGCCCTCAATATTCAAAGAACCGGTTGTTAAACCAACACTTAGAACGTGAAAGGGAAATATTAATAGCCATTATTTCATATAGTTATTTATTTTATTTTTATTTAATTTGCATTTAAGCCGTTAAGGCATGCAAATTCCCTCTTTGGGAATGCTTTTTTTTTTTTTTTTTTTTTTTTTTTTTTTTTGACTGTACATATTTACAACATGTGGGGCATCTCCCCCACACTTAGGTGAAACATGGGTGAAAACCCATATATTGCTACTGTTTTTATTAACCGAGTCGCTAGCTTGACTCGACCCCGAATTCATTGGTTCATGGGGAAGCAAGTGGAAGAAACCATCTCCATCGGACTTTCATTCAAGATGTTTGGATAAACACTGAAGTACTTGAAAGTTCCACTCCGATGAGATATACACAGATCCGGCTCACAAATGATAAATGAAAATGCCGGGATCAAAGATAGTGTCTTCATTCCCTAAGGAGTGAAGAACAGGAGAAGTCACCGTGTAGATGAAGAAAAGAAAGAAAGTCATGATAAAAATCATGACTAACTCATCATCATAAGAAGGAGAATTCATGCTTTCAGTATCATGAATCTCATCATTTAAGCTCAGATGATCAAGACATATTCTGGGTGGGAGGGATGGGATTTTGATATCAAGCAAATTCTCAGTGTTGAGAATATTTCCCACCGGGACATAAAGATTTTCTTTGTCAAGATCAAAGTAAAAGTTATCATACTCCGGCGGAGATATGATATGAGTGAGTTCACTGGGGAACTCCTCAAAGGTGAATGAATCAATATCGGGGAGAGAATTATGAGAATGAGAAGTGGTATTGCCACTAATTTTCTCTCCCATTTGATCAAAACAGAAGGCTTCCATTTCCGGAATAGAATCATCGGAAAATATGTCACTATCCTTTATGGGGATAGGAGATGAATTGGATTTTTCCTTGAAAGCCTCAATTTTAGAAATGAGAAGATTGACATTCAATAATGTTGCTCGAAGAGCTTCATCTTTGATTTCAGTGTCAATTTCATCATTCTCTTCTTCTAAGCTGACTGGCTCAGAAGGAAATTCCTCCATATAAATGATGTCTCCACATGATAAAGTATCATCATTAGTGGAATCGGATAACATCTCAATATGATCTTTTGAAAAATCAAAAGGAGGAGGGATATCACACATTTGATCAAAAGTTCCCTGTGACTCACTTGGGATTGAGACAAGGTTCTCAACACTAGACTTTATGAATTCGTCCGATTCCTTTGCAGGAACAGTGTTAAGATGCTCATCTCCCATGCTTAGAGAGTTAGTGGGAACCTCGGGTGTGATAACAACAGACTGAGTTTCAACTGATGAACTTGATGAATCATCATCAAAGATATCTTCATCATCACTGTCATCAGGAATGAAACGAAATTGAGAGCTAGATCTGGCTGCTTTTTCTTTTGCAATTGATTCCTTAATAGATTTTTCAAATGCATCTAGGGAATTTATTTTAGCAGCCCGCTCTTCAGCTAACAATTCTGCCATGGATTTCTCATGTGAATTTTCTTGGGCATTATTAACAGCCGAATCATTAAGTGTATCCACAAAAATTTTAAGTTTTTGTAATACATCTTCGAAAGATTCTTCAAGAGGTGATGACTGAGGTTGAATCATTTGATACTGTGGAAGTTGGTCCTGATAAGAATGATCAAAATTGTCACAAGGGCCATGCTCATAGACAAGCGGGGTCCTCGTTTGACAATCGGATTCATAATGTGGACCACCACAGTACTCACAACAATACATTTGCTGTGACTGATTCGGCGAATCATAAGGATATTGGTCATAGACAAACCCGTTTCCCGGATTCACAGTGCTACAACCATGGCAATTTCCACCATTAGGAAGTCCCCCACACTGTTCACAACCATAGTTGTAAGATGAAGACATTTGGGGCTGTGTAGAGTAGTCGGAGAAATTTGGCGGTTCATTGAAAGAATTTGGATCATAAGTAATTGAATCCCTTGAACCGCAAAACAAACAACTTCCGTCTCGAATATCATTACCACATTGTTCACATGTACACCAACGACATGGCAAACCGAAAAGCGGCTCACCACAACCAACACAAGGAATAAAATCCGGAGGTGGGACAAGTGGTGTGCTCTGAGAGCTAGGAATTTCCACCACTTCCGTTATGGTCTCTGGTTTTTGTTTTTGAATAATGTGAAGATTGGGCAAGTCGTTCTTTTTAGTCACTGTTCTAAGTTCTGTACGTTTGCTTGACAAACTTTTAACCGTAAATTGTGAAAGGTCTGGATTAATTCTTGACTGTTTGCCATTAATAGCATGTATCTTAGGCTGTGAAGGGCAGTCGGAAGAACTTTGAGAATCATTGATGGAATTAAGCTCTCTTTCGAGGGCTAAATCACACCAATAACAAGATCCGTTAGGTGCATCATTTCCACACTTCTCACACGAACACTTGGAACAACGAAGATTATCACCCACTGGACCTCTACAACGAAAGCAGCAATAGCCCAGTGACGACATAGAAGAAAGGTATAAGAAGTTTAGAATCAAATGGATAGAGGGTAAAGGGATAAAGAATCAAAAAGGGTAAGAGGGTAAAGATGAATATTTTTTTTGGTTTTTTTTTGGTTTTTTTCAATTAAATCAAGAACAAAGCAAAACACAAGGAACTTAAACCTTAAATCAACCAGCGTACGGTAGCTCTCTGACTGAAAAACGCACAGAGTGGCGGAGAAGCAAATGTGGGCAATTAATGCTCCTTAAAAACCCGCTTCTTTCAGTCCGACAATTTAATGTCAGACTATCCTAGAACCTCCGTTAGAGTTTGTTTATCAATCAAAGGTGAGCCGAATTCGCAAGCGACACAAAGGCAAGTTTTAATCTTTGGTTTGGGAACTTATTATGGCCGTACCCCCAGTTAGGTAGTACTCTGTCTTGATTTTCGATGGTAATATTTTATTATTGTTATTTATTAAAGGAAACTGAAAATGTTTTTGGGTTTTTAATTTTTATATGATAATATTAATAATAATATATATAGAAAAGAAAAGAAAATATTTTTGTATTTTATATTGTGTTTGGGAAATAGGAACTTCTTGGGAGAAGGATCTCGAATCACTAATCGCTAAAACTTACACAACAGTCGCAGCACACCTCCCCGGCAGCGGCGCCGCCAAAATTTGATCCCTCCCGAACCGTCAGGTTTTATTTCTCTATCACACAAGTCAACCACTTGTGAATGGTCAACCGTAATAAATGATAAAAGGCAAACAGCCTGGGAGAGAATGCTCGTGTGTAGTGTGTGAAACCAGGCAAGTGATCACCCGAATCGTTTCCCAACGAGATGTGAATGGAAAACTGTGAAAAGCTAGGATTAGAGTGATTGATGATTTAGATTGCTTTTGATTTTTGCTTTAAACAATTCTAAATAAATAACAAATAAAAACAGATATACACAGGAAAATTAAACGCGAATAAAATTAAACTAAAACGCGTAACGAGAAAGCTAAAATGGGACTAAAACAAAATTTATGAAATTTAAAACTTAAAAATGTAAAATTACTTAAAACTTATTTAAAAAACTTAAATTATATTTTTTTATACTTTTTATTTTTATTATTAATTATTTATTATTTAATTACTAATTAAACTAATTTAAATTATAAAAAATACTAAATGAACTAAGAAAATTCTAAAACTTTTTCTAAAAATATTATAAGATGAAAAGAAGCTAAGAAAATTATAAAAATGAAAATTACTTAATTAAAATTTAAAAGGATAAATTCTATTAAATAGAAGCTATCACTTTATTTCTATTTTTGATTTTCTTAAGGTCTAAAAATATTTTTATATTTTTTCCTAGATTAAAAATGACAAAATAAAATTATGAAAATTGGATTTATATTTTTCTGATTAATATTCTAATTATTATAATTTAATTACTATTATAAACTAATTAAAAAGATTAAAAATATTAAAACTATTCAGAAAATTATGAAAATTTACAGATAATTCTAAAATAATATTAGAAAGATAAGAAAAATAAAAGCAGAAGGTATTTAAGCCTGATAAGCACTTTTGGGCAGATAAGCAGTTTACAATAAGCCCAAAAATAAGCAAATAAGCAGGAAAATTGTCCAAATGATCAGGACAAGCTAAATATGCTATAATAAGCTTAAAGCAACTGAATAATACAAATAAGCACAAAGGATTAAGCTAGATAAGCACTCTGCTGTTGTGGAATTTAAAACAGAAAATGAAAAAAGAAGCAAACTTGCAGACAGCTTAAAGCTGAAAAATAAGCAATAAAGACTAGATATTATGGGGGCAAAAGTGAGCCTATATTACTGGGTATCTAAAAACCTAAAAATCCCCATCAGAATCATGCCAATTGAGGTCCAATTGGAGGCAAGATCAGCAGACAACAGCACTAGGTCTGCTGTTTTGTGCAGATTTGACTTTTTATGAAATAGACCTAAGTTGACTTAGGTGGATTTAAACTGAGCATAAATCATTGATTGAAGTTTATAAACCCTAAACAAACTTAAATCAAGCAGCATATACTACTTCTAAGGTGAATTCAAGAGTTTGACTCACAAACTCTCATACAGTTGACTGCTTATGAAATGAGAATAGATTTTTGACTTTTATGACTTTTGATTCAATCTAGATTACTGAAAATGATATAATAAACTAATGTGAGACTGATTTAATGCATCCTTACTATTAATGAACTGAAATGATGGATGTTGGTTTCTAAAATCCTAACAGTAAACACACCAAAGAAATCAAAGATGAACTTTGACTTTTAATGCTATGACCTAAGGTTTTTGTGACTTACTTATGCTAAAATCACCTAATGCAGTATGTCCATGCCAAAACAACAGCAAAACAACAACAAGAACACAGGGTACACCCCTGAACCAAACAGCCCTTTATCAAAATGATTTTGATATTTTTAAAGCTAAACACTGAAATAGACCATGAAATTAATTGATACAGTTGAGATAAACTAACAAACACTGAATTAAGCTAATAAACACCAGCAATGACAACAACAAGCTTTAATTAAAGATTATGCTAAAAATTTGAAAATGAGCTTACAAATGATCCAGAAATGAGAACAATGAACCAAGAACTGAATACCAACCTAATAGCTTCCCAAGAAGCTTACTAACCCATGGCCATCCAAACTTGCCATGCTCCATCTTTATAACATCCTTCAAATTGATTTTTATTTATTTTCTATTTTCTATGAATTTTAGTGATTTTTTTTAGTAAACTGATTAAGTGTCCACTAAATGATAACAAAGCTTCAATAAGCTTAACAAGGAACTGAATTGAGTTTAATAGAACAAGAAACAACAAAGATTAACAATGTTAAAGCAAAATTGTCAATTTTGCTTGAACATGCTAAAAATTGAATTCAAACTGAGAAATTGGAACTGAGAAACTTAAACATAAACTTTCATTAACATTAAAAACGTGATACAACTTTAAGATTACAACTGAATTTAAAGTTTAGACATGAAAATTAAATGTTACACTACGAAAATGGTCTAAAACCTTGACAAATAAATTCTTCTGTCTTCTCTTCATTTTATAGCAATCCCAAATGCTTTCTTGAGTCAATCCGAACTAATCCCACCATTCAATTGGACTTGAATCAATCTTGGCCGTTTATAGCAATTTTGGCTGGAAAATTGGACATGTGGCGTTTTAACTTATTCCTGAGTACACGTGGGATAGAGGGTAGCTAAGATGAGGGGGGTGATGGTGGGTGTGTCAGGATAAGGTGGTTTGGTGGTATTGGAGGAAACTGTGGGGGGTGACTGTCTGGTTTTTGGCGGGGTGATAAGGTAGGAGACGGGTCAAACATAGTTTGACCCTGATATTTATCAAAAAAGGAAGTGGGCCGGGTTTAGTGAAATAGGGAGTTGGGCCTAGTGGTTTTGGACTGGACATGGGTTTGGTTTATTTATTTTGGGTTTGAAATAATAATGGGATCCGGTTGGTTTGTTGCAATAATAGCCCAAGGACCAAAATTGTAATTCCTGATTTGTTGAAGGGTTGATCTTGTAAATTCCCAAAAGTAATCAAAAGGACCATTATTGTCAAGTTAATTAAACCAAAGGACCATAATAGATAATATTTCATTTTAAAACATCCGGGGACCTATTTTGACAACTTTTGAAACTTCGGGGACTAAAACTGCCAATTTGTGAAAACTTTCATCCAAGGATTATTTTGAACATGTTTGATTTTCCAAGGACTAAATTTGACTTTTTACTCATTTTAAACTTTCAGGGACTAGTTTTGCCAAATTATGAAACTTCAGGGACTGAAAATGACAATTGTGTAAACTTTGTGTGTTTTTCACTTGTTTTTCAATCTTTTGTACCCGAATCACATAAAAACACATTTTCATGATATTTGTACCATTTTGTGAGTCATTTGTGTGTTTTTGGTCATTTTGTGGGTTTAAACAATGTAAAATATATGTGTATTTAGACACATATCAAATCCCCCACACTAAACTATTGCTAGTCCCTAGCAATCTTTTATGAAGTTTTAATGGATTTTATCTCTTTACCAAAAGTCATTACTTCTGGAGTAGCCAAATGTTTTAGTTCAAGTAAGAACTTTGGTACACTGATAACCAAATGATTTTGAGCAAACCATCAGCTGTCAACGGTTTTGATTTGTCTTTACCAGAAGCCGTTTGCTTCTGGACTAGCCAACTCTTAGATAAATTATCAATATTATCTTTGGTGAGCTGATTACCAATCATGGATTTTCACTGCCTTAACCACAAGCCATAACCTTGCGGGCTAGCCAACTCTTCACTTATGAAGATATGGTGAGTAAAATACCATACAATTTTTGGCAAATTGCAAGCCATCAACGGATTTGAGACATCTTTACCAAGAGCCGTTTGCTCTCGGATTAGCCAATCCTTATGTGGGTTAGACATGGCGGACTGATAACCATTTATTGCGTTCTAAGTGAGAAAAAATTTTAAAATTTTGGCTAAAATGGGGGTACTAGATGGTACATTTGATTAAATTCGCAAGAATTCCCCCCCCCCCCCACACTTAGAACTGAATATTGCCCTCAATATTCAAAGAACCGGTTGTTAAACCAACACTTAGAACGTGAAAGGGAAATATTAATAGCCATTATTTCATATAGTTATTTATTTTATTTTTATTTAATTTGCATTTAAGCCGTTAAGGCATGCAAATTCCCTCTTTGGGAATGCTTTTTTTTTTTTTTTTTTTTTTTTTTTTTTTTTTTGACTGTACATATTTACAACATGTGGGGCATCTCCCCCACACTTAGGTGAAACATGGGTGAAAACCCATATATTGCTACTGTTTTTATTAACCGAGTCGCTAGCTTGACTCGACCCCGAATTCATTGGTTCATGGGGAAGCAAGTGGAAGAAACCATCTCCATCGGACTTTCATTCAAGATGTTTGGATAAACACTGAAGTACTTGAAAGTTCCACTCCGATGAGATATACACAGATCCGGCTCACAAATGATAAATGAAAATGCCGGGATCAAAGATAGTGTCTTCATTCCCTAAGGAGTGAAGAACAGGAGAAGTCACCGTGTAGATGAAGAAAAGAAAGAAAGTCATGATAAAAATCATGACTAACTCATCATCATAAGAAGGAGAATTCATGCTTTCAGTATCATGAATCTCATCATTTAAGCTCAGATGATCAAGACATATTCTGGGTGGGAGGGATGGGATTTTGATATCAAGCAAATTCTCAGTGTTGAGAATATTTCCCACCGGGACATAAAGATTTTCTTTGTCAAGATCAAAGTAAAAGTTATCATACTCCGGCGGAGATATGATATGAGTGAGTTCACTGGGGAACTCCTCAAAGGTGAATGAATCAATATCGGGGAGAGAATTATGAGAATGAGAAGTGGTATTGCCACTAATTTTCTCTCCCATTTGATCAAAACAGAAGGCTTCCATTTCCGGAATAGAATCATCGGAAAATATGTCACTATCCTTTATGGGGATAGGAGATGAATTGGATTTTTCCTTGAAAGCCTCAATTTTAGAAATGAGAAGATTGACATTCAATAATGTTGCTCGAAGAGCTTCATCTTTGATTTCAGTGTCAATTTCATCATTCTCTTCTTCTAAGCTGACTGGCTCAGAAGGAAATTCCTCCATATAAATGATGTCTCCACATGATAAAGTATCATCATTAGCGGAATCGGATAACATCTCAATATGATCTTTTGAAAAATCAAAAGGAGGAGGGATATCACACATTTGATCAAAAGTTCCCTGTGACTCACTTGGGATTGAGACAAGGTTCTCAACACTAGACTTTATGAATTCGTCCGATTCCTTTGCAGGAACAGTGTTAAGATGCTCATCTCCCATGCTTAGAGAGTTAGTGGGAACCTCGGGTGTGATAACAACAGACTGAGTTTCAACTGATGAACTTGATGAATCATCATCAAAGATATCTTCATCATCACTGTCATCAGGAATGAAACGAAATTGAGAGCTAGATCTGGCTGCTTTTTCTTTTGCAATTGATTCCTTAATAGATTTTTCAAATGCATCTAGGGAATTTATTTTAGCAGCCCGCTCTTCAGCTAACAATTCTGCCATGGATTTCTCATGTGAATTTTCTTAGGCATTATTAACAGCCGAATCATTAAGTGTATCCACAAAAATTTTAAGTTTTTGTAATACATCTTCGAAAGATTCTTCAAGAGGTGATGACTGAGGTTGAATCATTTGATACTGTGGAAGTTGGTCCTGATAAGAATGATCAAAATTGTCACAAGGGCCATGCTCATAGACAAGCGGGGTCCTCGTTTGACAATCGGATTCATAATGTGGACCACCACAGTACTCACAACAATACATTTGCTGTGACTGATTCGGCGAATCATAAGGATATTGGTCATAGACAAACCCGTTTCCCGGATTCACAGTGCTACAACCATGGCAATTTCCACCATTAGGAAGTCCCCCACACTGTTCACAACCATAGTTGTAAGATGAAGACATTTGGGGCTGTGTAGAGTAGTCGGAGAAATTTGGCGGTTCATTGAAAGAATTTGGATCATAAGTAATTGAATCCCTTGAACCGCAAAACAAACAACTTCCGTCTCGAATATCATTACCACATTGTTCACATGTACACCAACGACATGGCAAACCGAAAAGCGGCTCACCACAACCAACACAAGGAATAAAATCCGGAGGTGGGACAAGTGGTGTGCTCTGAGAGCTAGGAATTTCCACCACTTCCGTTATGGTCTCTGGTTTTTGTTTTTGAATAATGTGAAGATTGGGCAAGTCGTTCTTTTTAGTCACTGTTCTAAGTTCTGTACGTTTGCTTGACAAACTTTTAACCGTAAATTGTGAAAGGTCTGGATTAATTCTTGACTGTTTGCCATTAATAGCATGTATCTTAGGCTGTGAAGGGCAGTCGGAAGAACTTTGAGAATCATTGATGGAATTAAGCTCTCTTTCGAGGGCTAAATCACACCAATAACAAGATCCGTTAGGTGCATCATTTCCACACTTCTCACACGAACACTTGGAACAACGAAGATTATCACCCACTGGACCTCTACAACGAAAGCAGCAATAGCCCAGTGACGACATAGAAGAAAGGTATAAGAAGTTTAGAATCAAATGGATAGAGGGTAAAGGGATAAAGAATCAAAAAGGGTAAGAGGGTAAAGATGAATATTTTTTTTGGTTTTTTTGGTTTTTTTTCAATTAAATCAAGAACAAAGCAAAACACAAGGAACTTAAACCTTAAATCAACCAGCGTACGGTAGCTCTCTGACTGAAAAACGCACAGAGTGGCGGAGAAGCAAATGTGGGCAATTAATGCTCCTTAAAAACCCGCTTCTTTCAGTCCGACAATTTAATGTCAGACTATCCTAGAACCTCCGTTAGAGTTTGTTTATCAATCAAAGGTGAGCCGAATTCGCAAGCGACACAAAGGCAAGTTTTAATCTTTGGTTTGGGAACTTATTATGGCCGTACCCCCAGTTAGGTAGTACTCTGTCTTGATTTTCGATGGTAATATTTTATTATTGTTATTTATTAAAGGAAACTGAAAATGTTTTTGGGTTTTTAATTTTTATATGATAATATTAATAATAATATATATAGAAAAGAAAAGAAAATATTTTTGTATTTTATATTGTGTTTGGGAAATAGGAACTTCTTGGGAGAAGGATCTCGAATCACTAATCGCTAAAACTTACACAACAGTCGCAGCACACCTCCCCGGCAGCGGCGCCGCCAAAATTTGATCCCTCCCGAACCGTCAGGTTTTATTTCTCTATCACACAAGTCAACCACTTGTGAATGGTCAACCGTAATAAATGATAAAAGGCAAACAGCCTGGGAGAGAATGCTCGTGTGTAGTGTGTGAAACCAGGCAAGTGATCACCCGGATCGTTTCCCAACGAGATGTGAATGGAAAACTGTGAAAAGCTAGGATTAGAGTGATTGATGATTTAGATTACTTTTGATTTTTGCTTTAAACAATTCTAAATAAATAACAAATAAAAACAGATATACACAGGAAAATTAAACGCGAATAAAATTAAACTAAAACGCGTAACGAGAAAGCTAAAATGGGACTAAAACAAAATTTATGAAATTTAAAACTTAAAAATGTAAAATTACTTAAAACTTATTTAAAAAACTTAAATTATATTTTTTTATACTTTTTATTTTTATTATTAATTATTTATTATTTAATTACTAATTAAACTAATCTAAATTATAAAAAATACTAAATGAACTAAGAAAATTCTAAAACTTTTTCTAAAAATATTATAAGATGAAAAGAAGCTAAGAAAATTATAAAAATGAAAATTAATTAATTAAAATTTAAAAGGATAAATTCTATTAAATAGAAGCTATCACTTTATTTCTATTTTTGATTTTCTTAAGGTCTAAAAATATTTTTATATTTTTCCTAGATTAAAAATGACAAAAGAAAATTATGAAAATTAGATTTATATTTTTCTGATTAATATTCTAATTATTATAATTTAATTACTATTATAAACTAATTAAAAAGATTAAAAATATTAAAACTATTCAGAAAATTATGAAAATTTACAGATAATTCTAAAATAATATTAGAAAGATAAGAAAAATAAAAGCAGAAGGTATTTAAGCCTGATAAGCACTTTTGGGCAGATAAGCAGTTTACAATAAGCCCAAAAATAAGCAAATAAGCAGGAAAATTGACCAAATGATCAGGACAAGCTAAATATGCTATAATAAGCTTAAAACAACTGAATAATACAAATAAGCACAAAGGATTAAGCTAGATAAGCACTTGGCTGTTGTGGAATTTAAAACAGAAAATGAAAAAAGAAGCAAACTTGCAGACAGCTTAAAGCTGAAAAATAAGCAATAAAGACTAGATATTATGGGGGCAAAAGTGAGCCTATATTACTGGGTATCTAAAAACCTAAAAAGCCCCATCAGAATCATGCCAATTGAGGTCCAATTGGAGGCAAGATCAGCAGACAACAGCACTAGGTCTGCTGTTTTGTGCAGATTT
Organism: Artemisia tridentata subsp. tridentata; assembly: GCA_021014915.2. Lineage (NCBI taxonomy): Eukaryota > Viridiplantae > Streptophyta > Magnoliopsida > Asterales > Asteraceae > Artemisia > Artemisia tridentata. The sequence goes on from CP139509.1 coordinate 178,896,930, forward strand.
GACTTTTTATGAAATAGACCTAAGTTGACTTAGGTGGATTTAAACTGAGCATAAATCATTGATTGAAGTTTATAAACCCTAAACAAACTTAAATCAAGCAGCATATACTACTTCTAAGGTGAATTCAAGAGTTTGACTCACAAACTCTCATACAGTTGACTGCTTATGAAATGAGAATAGATTTTTGACTTTTATGACTTTTGATTCAATCTAGATTACTGAAAATGATATAATAAACTAATGTGAGACTGATTTAATGCATCCTTACTACTAATGAACTGAAATGATGGATGTTGGTTTCTAAAATCCTAACAGTAAACACACCAAAGAAATCAAAGATGAACTTTGACTTTTAATGCTATGACCTAAGGTTTTTGTGACTTACTTATGCTAAAATCACCTAATGCAGTATGTCCATGCCAAAACAACAGCAAAACAACAACAAGAACACAGGGTACACCCCTGAACCAAACAGCCCTTTATCAAAATGATTTTGATATTTTTAAAGCTAAACACTGAAATAGACCATGAAATTAATTGATACAGTTGAGATAAACTAACAAACACTGAATTAAGCTAATAAACACCAGCAATGACAACAACAAGCTTTAATTAAAGATTATGCTAAAAATTTGAAAATGAGCTTACAAATGATCCAGAAATGAGAACAATGAACCAAGAACTGAATACCAACCTAATAGCTTCCCAAGAAGCTTACTAACCCATGGCCATCCAAACTTGCCATGCTCCATCTTTATAACATCCTTCAAATTGATTTTTATTTATTTTCTATTTTCTATGAATTTTAGTGATTTTTTTTAGTAAACTGATTAAGTGTCCACTAAATGATAACAAAGCTTCAATAAGCTTAACAAGGAACTGAATTGAGTTTAATAGAACAAGAAACAACAAAGATTAACAATGTTAAAGCAAAATTGTCAATTTTGCTTGAACATGCTAAAAATTGAATTCAAACTGAGAAATTGGAACTGAGAAACTTAAACATAAACTTTCATTAACATTAAAAACGTGATACAACTTTAAGATTACAACTGAATTTAAAGTTTAGACATGAAAATTAAATGTTACACTACGAAAATGGTCTAAAACCTTGACAAATAAATTCTTCTGTCTTCTCTTCATTTTATAGCAATCCCAAATGCTTTCTTGAGTCAATCCGAACTAATCCCACCATTCAATTGGACTTGAATCAATCTTGGCCGTTTATAGCAATTTTGGCGGGAAAATTGGACATGTGGCGTTTTTAACTTATTCCTGAGTACACGTGGGATAGAGGGTAGCTAAGATGAGGGGGGTGATGGTGGGTGTGTCAGGATAAGGTGGTTTGGTGGTATTGGAGGAAACTGTGGGGGGTGACTGTCTGGTTTTTGGCGGGGTGATAAGGTAGGAGACGGGTCAAACATAGTTTGACCTTGATATTTATCAAAAAAGGAAGTGGGCCGGGTTTAGTGAAATAGGGAGTTGGGCCTAGTGGTTTTGGACTGGACATGGGTTTGGTTTATTTATTTTGGGTTTGAAATAATATAATGGGATCCGGTTGGTTTGTTGCAATAATAGCCCAAGGACCAAAATTGTAATTCCTGATTTGTTGAAGGGTTGATCTTGTAAATTCCCAAAAGTAATCAAAAGGACCATTATTGTCAAGTTAATTAAACCAAAGGACCATAATAGATAATATTTCATTTTAAAACATCCGGGGACCTATTTTGACAACTTTTGAAACTTCGGGGACTAAAACTGCCAATTTGTGAAAACTTTCATCCAAGGATTATTTTGAACATGTTTGATTTTCCAAGGACTAAAGTTGACTTTTTACTCATTTTAAACTTTCAGGGACTAGTTTTGCCAAATTATGAAACTTCAGGGACTGAAAATGACAATTGTGTAAACTTTGTGTGTTTTTCACTTGTTTTTCAATCTTTTGTACCCGAATCACATAAAAACACATTTTCATGATATTTGTACCATTTTGTGAGTCATTTGTGTGTTTTTGGTCGTTTTGTGGGTTTAAACAATGTAAAATATATGTGTATTTAGACACATATCATAGACACAGAGGTTATCAATGCACTAATAAAAGTCACCAAAGACATCAACATATAAACTTTAATTAATGGGAAATCAATTTTAAGGGGAGTTGAAGTGCATGATTAAATCAATGACACAAGCCCATCAATCCTGATGAATTAAAGTGTACTAATACAATAAAACAAAACTACTTAATGAATTGAATACATGCAGGACCTTCTTACAGCTCTTGTATCTTCGTTCAAGGTGTGTCTTGTGCTGCTACTTCGTCTGAATTCGGCCTAGGGTTTTGTGGTCTTCGGTCTTCTTCTAAAACTAGGCTCTCTGAAATTCGTCTGACTTTGGGGTATTTATAGTTTCTGTCTGAGGGCTAGATGCGGCGCATAGGATAAGTAGATGCGGCGCATTGACTTAACTTCGCGTGGGGTCCAAGATTAATATATTCAGGAATATTCGTACACCGCCAGAAGATGCGGCGTAACTCCATTCTTAGATGCGGCGCATGTCCTTGCTGTCTTGGATCGTAGCTTGTGAAATCTTGATAGTGATGCGCCGTATATAATAAGTAGGATGCGGCGTATCTGGAGCAGAATGATCTTGATCTTGTACATTTCAGTAGACTCTTAACTTCTTGCTTATTTTGCTCCATAATTATTCCAAAATCGCCAAGTTTCACATAATACTTGTTTTTACCTGAGAATTACAAAAGTAAACATTAACGTATCAATTCTCACAGATAATATAATAAAACAAGTCAAATAAATAGGATAAATGATAATAATAAAATGTACTTATTTGAGTTCATCAATACCCAAAGGAAACAATGGGTTACTACTTTTACTTCCCACCTGAAAACAAAGTAATTGTTGCTAGGTATGCAGATTTTCTTGGAAGAGATCTCATATCTCAAGAATTCAGTGGGAGGCTCTATGATCTGGAAGATGATCAAGAGGATACATTACCTTCTGAAAACACTAGTGAACTTCCTATGGAACCGAAAAGTCTGGGTCCTCCACCTGAAGTGATTCCCATTCGCAGATCCGTAAGGACTGTGAAAGCACCTGAACGTCTATGTCTTAACGTAGAGGTTGAGGAAACTATATTAGGGGACCTTGGAGAGCCTGCTAATTATAGAGCTGCCATGAATGATCCTGAAAAGGATAAATGGCAGATTGCTATGAATGGGGAAATGCAATCCATGAAAGATAATGAAGTCTGGATTGAAGTAGACCTTCCTCCCAATGCCAAGGTAGTTGGGAGTAAGTGGCTCTTCAAGAAGAAGACGGACATGGATGGCAATGTACACACCTATAAGGCCCGTTTGGTAGCTAAAGGCTTTACCCAAACATATGGTGTTGACTATGAGGAGACCTTTTCTCTTGTAGCTGACATAAGGGCTATTAGGATTCTAATAGCCATAGCTGCATACTATGATTATGAGATTTGGCAAATGGATGTAAAAATCGCCTTCTTGAATGGTCGTCTAGATGAAGACATCTATATGGCGTAGCCTGAGGGGTTTGTGAATCCAGAATTTCCAAACCGTGTATGTAAACTTCAAAGATCCATTTATGGATTGAAGCAAGCATCACGTCAATGAAATAAGAGATTTGACGAAGAAATCAAAAGGTTTGGATTTACTCAGAATCTTGATGAGCCATGTGTATATCACAAAGTTAGTGGGAGTGATGTGATTTTCCTAGTCCTATATGTTGATGACATATTAATCATGGGTAAAAACATTCTAAGATTGAATGAGGTGAAAGCCTATCTGGGGAAATGTTTTTCCATGAAGGATCTAGGAGAAGCAGCATACATTCTGGGAATCAAGATCTATAGAGATAGATCAAGGCGGTTAATTGGTTTAAGCCAAAGTGCTTACATTGACAAGATATTGAAGAGATTCAGTATGCAAAATTCCAAAAAGAGATTTTTGCCAATGCAAGTAGAACATGGCTTAATTAGCAAAGCTTGTGCTTCAACACCTGAAGAGATGGCACGCATGAAGAGAGTCCCGTATGCTTCGGCTGTGGGATCTATTATGTATACGGTGTGATGTACAAGGCCCGATGTGGCGTTTGCTCAGAACATTACCAGTCGTTATCAGCAGAATCCAGGTGAACTCCACTGGACTGCTGTGAAACATATTCTCAAGTATTTAAGATCTACAAGAGAAATGTTTTTAGTGTACGGGGGAAATCCAGAAGCAGAACTGTGTGTTACAGGTTACTGCGATGCATCCTGGAAGTGTGATAAAGATGATACGAAGTCTCAAACGGGTTATGTCTTTGTCATTAATGGAGGAGCTGTGGATTGGAAGAGCAAGAAGCAGAGTACTATAGCGATGTCTGCAACAGAAAGTGAGTATATTGCTGCCTCAGAAGCTGTAGTGGAAGCAGTCTGGATTAGGAAATTCGTTTCAGGGCTTGGAGTTATGCCCTCAATCGAAAGACCTATAAAAATGTATTGTGACAATTCAGCTGCAATTACATTTGCCAATGAGCCTGGAATCATGAAGGGCACCAGACATTTCCCGATTCGATATCACTACGTTAGAGAACATGTGGAGATAGACGAGATCGAGTTACTCAAAGTTCACACAGATGACAACTTAGCAGATCCATTAACGAAGGCTCTACCCGGTGGAAAGCTTAAACAACTTTCTGAAGGCATAGGACTTCGTTTAGCTAGTAGTTTCATGCATATCTGTGATTAGTGTTTGGATAATGGGATGTTATTGAACAGTTATTATTTCAATGAAATAAAATACTTGTTATGTTTGTTTATCATTTTCTTAATAATATATCCTGTATTTGCATGTTTATATTCTTGAATATATTTATATATTCTAAATTGTCCGTTGTCGGTTAATGATATGGGAATATCATTAAACTAAGGCAAATCTGAGTATTGGTAGAATATACTTGAAAGTATATTGATGCGTTGTCATACCAATTTCACATGATATTTAAATGGTTTGAATATAGGACTTATCCCAACTTCATGAGTTTACTTTATGGATCTTGTCATTAAGTAAATCATGTGTATATAGTTATCATCAGACTTGAGATGCTAGATAACTGTCATGCATGTAGTGCATTTCTGTGATTCAATTTAACGCTATACGTAACTGGTAGCTGTAAGGATTGTTTTCAGAAGCATTGCGAAGTGCATGAGTTATGCTCGTAGTCAAGATAGAATTTGTTCCTTCAAATTGTTTGGAGTTTAATACTGTTGGACCCTTCGTCGGATTGGTAAGATGTATGTGTGGCCACACCCAAGATCTCCCCTGAATAGTTTAGAAGATTTGGTAATCTTATTTAATCGAAAACAACGAGAAACAGAATTATTAATAAAGAATGACTTAGATCCATATCTTTATTAATGTGGTATTAGAAACAAAAGGATGAGTATGATGATTAATCATCGAATGGTTTTTCCAGGAGACCACCACCGGAGTTGTACTAGGGGCATTGGCGTGTTTCTAGACGCTAACCAATGTCAATTATACTTTTAATAGATTTCCAAGTGGGAGCTGTTAGAGTTATGGAAAAATATTAAAACGTATATGACTAGAATCCAACACGAGACCATGGGATTGCACACTTTATGTATGAATGATCAAAGAAATAATTAATATATATAACTGTTATATATTTTAATTATTTGAACACGAAATGATAACTAACGGACATTAAGTAATTAACGGAATTGACTAACGACCGTTAAGTAAATAAAGGAAGGACTATTGGTGAAAATTGAGGCTAAGAAGGATCTAGAAAACCCATTAGGATTGGGGGGGGGGGGGAGGGGCGATCGGCCTGTGGGTAACCTAAACCCACTTGATCCAACTTATGCTCCAAGTTAGGTTTTCCCTATAAATACAAATCAAGGGTTATTGGTTTCTTTAGCTTGTGCATTGCTATAACCCTAAAAGTTTATTCTCTCCTCCCTTTTGCTAGAATCGGCCGACCCTCCCCTTTGGGAAGTCGACTTATGGTTTTTGAAGTAAACAAATTGTTTGGTTTACTTGTGTTCATTCACTAGCATCAATCTTTGATCGGTTATAGTACGTGTGTACAAGACTTGGTAGTTTACTTGCTTTAGGAAACAATCTTGGATTGTGAAACAAAACGGTTAGGGGTTTCAAGTTAATCCTATTCTTTGTTAAAGAGAAGAAAAGAGAAGTTTGATCCTTGTTTGTGCTAGGATCAAGGTACGTTAACTTTTATTATTTGGTAATCTTTATACATGTTAAATATACGATCCTTGCTTCCGCTACTTGCTTTGATGTGTGTTTATTTATTTAGATGATTGTAATGTTATTTAAATTCCAACAAATTTCACGAATTGGCCATAAAAACTTTCTAAAATTTTCAATTATATGTTACGGACTTTATAAAATACCATTATTACCATCCAAACTTTTTTGTACTTAAAAATATTACCTATATGTGAATCGAGATAAAAAGTATATTACCCATATGAGAACCGAGATAAAAGTACATTACCCATAAGAGAACCGAGATAAAAAGTACATTACTTATATGAGAACCGAGATAAAAGTTTGGATGGTGATAATGGTATTTTATAAAGTCCGTAACCTGTAATTAAAATTTTTGGAAAGTTTATAGCCAATCCGCAGACTTAACCCTTAGAAAAATACTATTTATGTGACACCTAAAAATGTTCCTAGTGGTGGATTAGCCAAATTCCCTTGGATATATACTTAATCCACATACACTAAAACATATATACTTGATCCACATACACTTAAACATAATAGTAGAATAAAGAAGCATTAGTATTTTTTATTATTATTTTTATTTTTGAACGACAAGAAGTGTTAGTATTTGGTAGGCATTTGCACACTTCAGTTAATAATTATACTATACTAGTATTTTTGAAAGTAATGCGGTATGATATCGATACGAATTTTGAAAGTACATATACGATATTAGTATTTTTTTTAAGTTCACGTACGATATTTGTATATTTTGAAAAGTATCTTGCTATTATATGAATCACCCTTCTATTAAGTATCCAATTTGAGGTTTTTTTTTTTTTTGGGGGGGGGGGGGGGGGGGGTGTCTATCGGGTAAATTAATAAAGCAATTTGCACATTTGAAAACACATTACCTGTACATTTTAAATCTATAAACCGAAACAATACCTGATTCATTTTTACCGAAGCGAAAAACTTGGGTTTTACCTTCTCAATGGAAACGACTTCCGGAGTTTCATCGGAATATCCTTTGTGGACGGAGATAATAACTGGTGATGAGGATGGCAGAGCATCCAAAACGCTTACCACGCATACCGGAGAAAATAAAAAAATTATCCACAAATGAAGTTGTTACTGATGACGGCCTATTGAACGAAATCTTACTTGGGTCACATGTTGAAAGGTTTGTGGATATAAATTAATATATGTATGACCGGATTCGAACATGAGCTTATGGGATTGCACACTTTACGTATGAGAATCGATGTTAAATAATTAATATATATGTTATTATATTTAATTATTAATTCACAATAATGATTAACGGTTGTTGAATACTTAACGAAAGTGACTAACTGTTGTAAAATGGATACGAAAAAAAGTAAACAAGCCAAGAGAAGGTTCTAGAACCCCCTCTTAGGCTTGAAACCAGTCGATCAAAGGGTATCCCACATAGGAACCCTTTGTAAACTTATACTCTACCATTATAGTATAAATACATCCCCAGGTATTCATTCTGTGGTACACTTGATCTCCATAGTAGACCAAACTTCTCTTCTTTCTCCCTCTTACTCCTTGGTCGACGAGTGAAGCCCCACGAAGGGATTTGCGAGTGACCTTGAGCATAACTAAAGTGTTTGGTTAATCTATTGTGATCAAGAACCTAGCTTTTCGCATCGAATCGTTAGTAATACGTGTGTACAAGATCATAGAGAAATCCTACTTTGGATTTTACTGGAACCCTAATTGATTTAGGGATAATTCGATTTACATAAACCCTAATTTATTAGGGTTTATGATTTGATCTTAATTTGGGGTTTTTCATTAACCCTAATTGCATGAATTGTTAAAAGGTACGCTTTCTATTTAGTATTCGGTTAATTAATTACATGTATTTTATTCTTACGCTTCCGCTACATGCTTTGATGATGTTTATGTTTATTTATATAATTGTTATGATATTTAAATTCCAACACATGTTATCTCACTTGTTCTACTGTAAAGTATTAGAGTTACAGTACATAATTTCACATGTATGCAAACACTGGTTATCTCGCATCACAGACATAATTTCACTCTCTAGGAAAGCCAAATCCCACACTCGATCTTCCTTCCAGTTTATTTCTCCTGCCACCGGCCTGATTCTCTTGTTTGATATGATTTCTTGTCTTTGGATATCAAAATTTCTTCCAACAGATCTTGGTTACAGGCAGGTAGGAAAATTATGTGTCAGTGTAATGTTTTGCTTCTATGGTTTATATGGGGTGGCCTCCTAAATTTTATGTCTACAATCCATCCATACATATATGTTTTTGATTCCACAATGCCATAAATATGAGTGTTTGTGGAATAAAAATTGCTTTGATCGCTATATCACCTCGCTACAAAGTAGTTCATGCTCGACTCATACAAGATGATCATGTTAATGCTGATGATGATGCATTTTCCACTCAAATGCAAACTTTTACTTTTCACAAGAAGGCAATTGGAGCGTTTGTGGTCATTAGTTTTCCATCCAAACTTTTAAACATCTTTTAAGAGAAAATGTTTTGTAACAGTCCATACTTTAGTGACCGATAGAAGAGAACAATTGTAAAATCGAACCTCTTCTTAGCTAATAAAAGTCAAAATTAAGATAGTTTGGTCAAATTATTTACTCTACAGCAAAAACCGGTTTTGGCGACGGGCCACTTTTAGCGAAGAGGCATGTCGTCACTAAAAAACAACAAAACTTCAAAGTTTGACTTTGACTTTCAACGAAGCATTTTGGTTTGCGTTTGACTTTGGGCCCCACACTTTTAGCGACGACGTCGTCGCTAAAAGTATATCCATTATAATTTTCGGTTTTCTTTTTCAGTTATTTCCTCTTAAAACCAATCTAGCCCACCAAAAACTTATAGGGACGCCGCCGTTAAAACTATATATCAATTAAATAAAAATTATTTTCAAATTAAATAATTTATTTTATTATGAATGAATTAAATAATACTCCTTTAATTGGTATAACCGTCCCATATTAAGTGTCCACTTTTCAAATGCACAAAGTTTTAGGAAAGTGGAGCCAACTACACTCTCCACTAATCAAATATCACTATTACCCACTAAAGTCTCTTCTCATTGGTTGAAAATATTCCCTGGAGACTTAATTTGGGACATCCCAAGATTCCATTATGGACACTTAATATGGGACGGAGGGAGTTAAATAATATTTTTTAATTGGTATAAAAGCACCAAACCATTATAATTTTATATGTAATTGTTAAAATTAGTATAAAAAATTAGTTTATTGACGAAATTAATAATTTAATAAACTATAAAAACAATTTGTAGTAAAAATGTGTTTAAGTAGTAAAGGTGGTTAATTACAAAGACGGTAGTACATTATATATCGTTGATATTTTCGTATTTGGACTTGCGTAATTCAAACGACGTTCTTCCGTATATGTGCTATCAATATCATTTAATGAGATGCGATGCTTTTATTCTATTGAATAAGAAGACACTTGGTTCACATATCTCAATCATCACTTGAATAGTCTCGGATGTGATAACACTTGCTTATGAACATCGATAGTCGTATTTGAGTTGCGTAATAGTCGTGATGATGACGTAAAAAGATATCAAAACTAGTGGTGGGAAAATGTAGAATGTTGGGGAGTATAAACCATGTACAATATGCAAGAAAACACAAATGGGGAATGTTGGCATGACAATTGTCGTAATTGAGGGAAGTTGGGGCACACGTCTAAGGAATGTAAAGGTGAGTGGGGTTGTTTTAAATGCAAGAGTCCAGGGCATAAGATTGTTTATTGTCCTGAAAGGAAGCCTCATGAGTAGGGCTGTAAACCAACAACAGAAAGCCGGATATAACGGCAAGCGAGTGGAGTACAAGGATACTCAACCATTGAAGCCAAAGGGAAGAGTTTTTCAGCTAACTACTGAGAATGCTCAAGACACTCCGTATTAGAAAGAAGATAATAAAGAAGCATGTGACACCTAGTAGTACCTTTCCGATCTTTAGTGATTATGCATTTTGATGTTTTCGAATTATTATGTTTAGTTTATTTTCGATGAAACTTACGCTTCTATGTTGGTTACAAACATTCTTTGTTATTTTTGAATTTTTAGTTGCATAATAAGACTTAGAATATTGAATGAGATGTTATGTCAAAGGTGCCCATGTCTTCTTTTGTTATATAATTTTGAGGAAGTATTTTTTTTTAAGGAGAGGAGAGTTGTAATTCCCGAAATATTTATGAAATGAATTTGGTTGTTTCTTTGATTTCTAAGACTAGATGTAAATTTCATAAATTATTATGGGTGGCGTTTATAACATCATAAAACAAATGGGGTTAATTACGCCATGTGATTTTTAAATTTAGAAGTAAAACATGGTTTGAAATGATCATCTAGATGTGCTTTACTGGACTCTCAAATAAGTCGGTATATTCACGAGATTTCTAGCCCAAATCCTCATTAAATATATCAAGAACTCCCCATAACGTATCATTCAAACACAAGAAAAATAAACCCTAACCATAAGTGAGAGCAGTAGTACGCAAGTTGGAGCATTAGTTTCAAGTTTCGAGTTCACTTTTTACCAATCAAGCATGGAGACTTTGTTTAACAAGTGAACTTTCATTTCAAGCATTTTCATGTGAGTTTTCATGTGCTTTTAAATTGGCTTGCACCTTTTATTGAAAAACTATCATGCAAACTTGTTTAAATATCATAACTTCCTACATGTTTTAGATGTTTGATTATATGCGCAAGTTGTGAAATTTGGTATGTTCATATAAAATGGTGTTATTAAATGTATATGTCATATTGTGGATATATGTTAAACCGTTGGAATAATGATAAATGTACATGGTAAGAGCAAACAAGGTCGGGTTTATCACATTAAAAAAATGAATATATTGTAGGGTCAAACAAGGTCGGGTTTACCATATATATTATAAAAGAGGAAATATTGTAAGAGTAAACAAGGACGGGTTTGTTGTATAAAAAGAGAATTGTAATAGCAAACAAGGTCGGGTTTGCCATATAAAAAGAAGAAAATAATGTAAGAGCAAACAAGGTCGGGTTTTTCATGGAAAGTGAGTTACCGAATTAGCAAAGAATATTGATATTTGATGAATCATGAAGATTGTGATATATGTTGAATAGTTTGTTTATATTAAATGGTTGACTAGTTGAATTGTTGAGTTGAATGGAAATATTGGATGATTAAATAACACTTAATTTGATATTTGAACAAATTGAATAATCGTTTTACAAGTTTGATATTATTGGAAAAGTGTTTGATATTATATGAATTGTCTTGTACGTGAAATACATGAATTCTCACTAGGCATTTGGCTGACCCAAAACTCTTTTAGAATTTTTGCAACTCAGATGATATGCCTTAGGAATCAAGAGATAATTTGGGTCTGACAAAAGTAGACGCTTCCGCTGATATTACGAAATCTATGCCTAACACCAACCATGTAACAAAAATTTACATGATTGGTCCATGTAGTTTACGTGGTCTTGCAAAAATCATCCCTAAACTTTTATTTTTTGTGAAATTAAATATTACCTAAATACTCCCTATGTTTTATCTCGAATTACGTAGGTCGTCCCTAAAGACTATCTTTGTAATAGAATTTAACATACATCGTCTATGACATTTCAAAAATCATTTGTAAGTTTAAAATTTAGAAATTATTTGTCTAAGCTTAAAACATGTCACGAGTAAAAACTAAAACAGAGTTAAATGAGATGTTATACATTAATATTTTGGCTTAAAACCTCGTGCCCCGCAGCGAAATGCTGGTAACAAAAATCCTCCTATATAATATTAACAAAGATGAGACAATGGATCAAGTACTTTGAATAATGGGTCAGATTGAGATTATTAAAGTTGGGCTGGGCTAGTTGTATGTACTGCTCTGGTTCTTTATAAAAGCCACATGCATTATGCGTAATTGCATACAACTTTAGTTTGGATTCTACATGTTGTCACTTGACTTTTACATAAGGGAGATGATATCAGTTGATACAAAATCAAAATTATTTAAAAACAACTTCAGTTATGTATAAATCCTATTCTCTTGAAAAAATAAATCTAGTTATCTAGATTGTGAGATGAAGACATCAAACTGCTGTGAGGAATATATCAGTTTCACATGAACAAATCCTCTAAGCTAGAACAAGAAAACTGAACTTGATTAATCTAATATATGAAAAGGATGCTAATGATTAAGGAACCTAAGTTAATGGTTAACGAATGTGCAAGGAATAGAGAAAGGAACAAGTAGCACGTGGTTAACTAGCTGCCAGTTAGAAAAAAGAACAAGATAGATAATGGGTTTCTCATTCGCAACTAGCTGTTTGATAGCTGTCTTTATCTCCATGCACGTGACCCAACTCTCCACCACTATTTCCTCTATACATGATACATCTATGTGAAAGTATTATTTTGATAATTGCCATGCATGTTCGTTTCTTAATTAACAACGCAAAGTTGCATATATATTTTACTTGTGTAATTAAGTAGTGTGTAACATTATCTCTTGTATACGAATAATGTTGTGTAGTTCAAGACTTCAACAATGTAATCTACCCTAAGACAGTATTATGATATATATCTTGTTGTGTTTTTTAGAATTGGCTAATTAAACTTGATAAATCAAACTAAAACCGAACAATTACAAGGATACGTGAGGCAAAAAAAGGCACCAACTTGTAATCACAATCACAAAACACATGCTCAAGTAAGGAACATGACATGCGTTGAATACGAGTGAAGTGGTCGATCCTAATCATAAATAGATAGAATTGAATTGAGTTGATTGTTGTCGACTTTCAAGTCGTGAATATTATCCATGCTTTAACGTAATTTTTCAGTTCATCGATTAACATGCAATGATACTTCATGCCAGGAAGTAACAATTAGTTGTTTGAGTTATTTCAGATGGTTCAAAAAGATAATCATCCTTAACTACTTAAGGATGATCATTAATGCTGGTTTGCATTGAAACTCGCCTTAACAAAAAATAAACTTGTAGGCAGAGCTGTTCTCGGGTTTTTTGAGGACTTGGGCGAAATTTGGTAATGGGCATCAAAGTATCGGTTAAATAAAAAACCTATTATTTTTCAGATATATATGGCAATGAGAATTATTAACGTAAAAAAGTATCATTTTTCAATCATACATATAAAAAATGACTTTGTTTTTATTTATGTTTATATATATTTTTAACATCACTTGTAATTGTATTTTTGTGCGTGAAACATAAATTATGGGGCCGTAAAAGATTGGGGGCCTTGAGCCGCTGCCCACCTCGCCCACTCTCAAGGATGACCTTGCTTATAAGATTATCTAAGCAAAATTTTAATTGGTGAATTAGATTCGGGTTTAACATATGAATAATATTCATTTATTTCAATATGAGTTTGAGTGGTCAAATTGCATTCGGTATTTAGATGTGTATTACATATGTCATTATATATAGTTTGATAACATGCTGTGAAAATCTGACATGGTTATACATCAAATTATAGGGTTGAAAGCTTGCATATGCAAAGTATAATTTGCCGCCAGTTGCATGCATGTTAGCAAAATGTTGGTATGCAGTCGTAGCAAGGTCATTCCCCATTTTAGCAAAAATATTGGTGATCATTCACTCAAGTACAATATTATTTTATTTTATTTTTTTATTTTTTTTGAACTTCAAGTACAATATTATTGTCAGCAAGGAAAATATTCTAATCTTTGCGGTAATCAAGATAGATATTTTTTTCTCCATGGTTCTATGTACCAGAAATGATGTACGAATATTATTCAATTAGTATGATGCTCGTGCCAAAAAGTGATGAAAATTGATTAATGATGATTTTTTTTTTAAGGTTTTAATTTTTTGGCGGATAATCAAATTTTTATTACGTGACAAAAAAAGGAATATATTTTAGAAGATTTTATTTAGCTGAGGATGAAAACATTTTGGGAAGATTTATGCTATACAAAAAAGAAATATGTTTTTTTTTTTTTTTTTTTTTTTTTTTTTTTTTTTTTTTTCTTTTTTTCTTTTTTTTTTTTCCTTTTCAGCTAAGGATGGAAACATTGAGAAGATTAATGCTATAGATTAATTCATCAAACTATACTACATTACATATGGTGAATGAGGCATATAGATCATTTTAAAAACTTAAAGTTGAGTATATTTTGATAATTTTACGTTTTAACAATCACATTCATATTCTAGACTTGTACTTCTTCATTATGTGTTTTCTTAACTTCATATTTTGAAAATTTTGCGTGATATACATAGACGTTACTTGAAACACTTAACAAAAATATCGCGACTATAATTATATGTTATAACACCCTGAAACCGGGCCTAAGTATTTTATTACTGTAAAAGAATGTCATTTGAATAGTTGATTATGGTTTTTATAAGTTCTAAGGACTTACGGGATTGGTTAGTCAACCTCAATAGTCAAATTATAAGTATTAATGTTATGTAAATGGTTATATAAAATATGATGTGTCACAATTATAAGAAAAATTGACTTAAAGGACTAAAGTTGATAAGTGTTAAACGTTATAGAAAGTTTAGTGTGGCCAAAATATAAATGATTGAACTTAAGGGACCTATTATATCAAATGGCTAAAGATATAACTAACATATATCTGGATACTTCTCATAGTATCTATATGGCTCTAGAGAGTTTCTAGGTTGTGTGTGAGTATGGCGGTTCAAATAAAAGATAGGGAGAAAAAGATTTTGATGATGAAGATAAGAGAAGATTTAGGGTCCTAATCAAATAGATAAACTCTAACTATGTTTCCCACAAGTAAGTAATCCTCTATTTTAAGTTAATTGATAAATTCAAGAATTAGGGTTCTTGATATCAATTGAGGGAATTGGGTAAAGGTGTTTAAAAACTAATTAAGAAGTTATAATGATTATGGGATAAGTTTTATTGATTTAAGTTAATAATTTTATAGGATTAATTGTCATATAATCATTATATGATTATGTGATAGTTAGACGTGTTTAAAGAGAAGCTATGATTGTAGTAACTATGATATAGTTAATTGATTATGTGTTTATGCCTTAGATTGCAAAAGTGGAGAATGATGATGTTCTTGGTTTTATTAGCTTGGAATCAAGGTAAGTAAACTAGTTATAATATGATGTTATGACGATTTTATACATTATGTGTTACGTGACTTGTTAAGTTAAGTTAATTGAGCGATTAAATGTATGTGCTTATGTGAAAATGTGATTGACACTAGTTTGGCATACTAGTCATAAAGAGTTAGATAAGGGTTGATTAGGCTAAAGTATGTTGATGCTATGACCTATTAGGAATGTTGGTGCTTTAAGTGATTTAAGGTATGTGTTCATGTTTAATATTGTAAAGATTAACCGGTTATGATGTGTAATGTGTGAATGACCATGATATTATGTTATAATCGTTTAGTTACTAAGCCTCGTGCTTACGGTTTAGATGTTTACCATGTTTGTAGGTGCTCATGCTAAGTCGGTGAAGCTTCGAATAAGGCTTAAGGATTGTTACTGCGGAAGGTTAGAAAGTTGGTAAGAAAGTAGGAACTTAAGTAGATACCGAGCTCAAGTCAATGTTGTACCCCCGGGAGTCTTAAATGGTTTGCAAACATGTTGTCAAGTGTCAAGGTATATGTTATGGTCATCGAAGTAATTGGTTCGTCAAATGGTATGTTATAGCATGGTTTAAGTGTTTATGGTCATGTTTAAAAGGGTGTTTGGAACAATGTGTATTTATACCCATTTTGGGTTGTAAACGGGTTAATGACTATGAACATGATTTACTATGTTAAGTTAATGATTTCTGGAAGCTTTGAAGTAATTCGGAAGTGGTAAAGGTTGTATGTAATGAAAATGGGTCAAAACAGGTATTTTACATAATACCCGTCATTTTGTAAAGTACTATTCCGAATGTCAATTGGTTAATGCTTATGCATGGAAATGATATATATGAGGTCTTAATAAATTCTGGAAATTTTGATGTCTTTCCGAGTAATAGAAGTCGTTTTTCGAAAAATTGGTCAAAAGTGCCAAAAAATAGGTGTTTGGGACAAGGTCCTTTTTAACCTATTTTGGGTCAAACAGGTCAAGAATTTTGGAAAAACAATGTATATGGTTAATGTTTGTACAGTGATTAAAATAGTTGGAGAACTAGTTGGAGAACTAGTGGTCTAGCGGAGAACAGTTCTCCAACTAGTTGGAGTCAGTTTTTGAAAAATCATATCTTTAAAACGGTAAGTCGTCATGGGTCGCGCCACCCGGCGTTTCGAAAGTAATTAAGTCTAGTTTCATTTAAAAATATTTTCAAGGTCTGAATGTCTTTAGATTTTTGTTAATGATTAAAAGAGTAACATAATATCCGTTAAAGTTGGGTAACTTCCGCGTAAAAGTTTAAATTTCAATGATTTTAAGTCGTGTCATTCACTGGGTGTTACATATGTCGCTACAAAATTCCGTTGATATGCACGGATACTCGCCCAGTATTAATAATTAATGATCAAACTGGAAAAAAAATTAATTTAAAACATATTTTAAAGTTTAACTAAATAATGATTTATATTTAAATTCAAATATAGTAGAAGACAATGATTTATATACTCATTGAAAATGTTTTACGGTCTTTTTGGTTTCCAAATTTACACAGAAAATGACACATAATATTAAATATAAAAGGCTATATCTGAGACTATTCAGGTAAATCATATGAATCAAGTATTGTCACATTCAAGTATATCATTACATTTTTTAAATCATGCCGAGCGTTTAACATGTACCTTTTATATAAGCGTTTAAAATGTACCCGTTATATATAATGGTTTTTATGTAGATCCATAATTCGTGCATTGTGGTTTCTTGCATATAATTCTAGTTATAATGACTCATTGAACAAAAATCGCTAAATCAAACGTATTAGTGAAGGAAAAAAAAGGTTAACGGGATCACACAATGACTGAGACGCTTAATCATCAGCTCGATATTAACAAAATCAAAGGTATATGAGACCTCTTTGATGTCAAGTTCATTGGTGAGAAAATAAAATGATTCCTCTATAAGTTTAATTAAGCAAGTGTTATCACATGCGAGACTATTCATGTTATCATAATATAGGGTATAGTTTTATAGAATCAAGTATCATTACCATTCAATCATTAACTCGACTTGCGTGATCATGATTATGGTTAACATTAAGATTAATCATCATCACGTATTATACAATTTTATTATCGTTTAAAGTATATTGTAGACGAATCCATTACATTCATTGAATGTATTGAGCAAGCGTTAAAAATATATATCAAAGACACATATAAAAAGGGAATTAGAAGTCGAAAGCCTTATCTATGTAAACAACTCTTATCACATCCGAGACTATTCAAGTTAAACATATGAAGCACGTGTCTATACAATCCCGATTATCATTAACCCGGCTTACGTGATCATCATTTATACTCCTAGTTATCATTACCTCTCAATCACCTTAGATATTATGAAACATCAAAATTTTAAAGTACTTATACCGTAGTAAGTATATCGTATATATAATTTAAAGCGACTTACATAAGTTTCATTATTTTATGACTAACGTGACGACTACAAATTAAAATTGCTCTTAACTTTCTGACAATCTAATCGGAAACAAATATTAAAAAAGCAAAATTAATTTTGCGTATGCAACTAAAAGTTTACTAAAGGTGTTTTATACTTAAAAAATTGATTATAAGTTAATAAAAAATGAGAGAAAAAGTTATTTTAAATTTATATTAATTAGTAAGTAATAAATTATATTTATATTTATATTTAAAGAAGTGAAAAAATTAATAATTTTTTTTCGTTCCAAAATTTTGGGGGCAAAGATTATTTGGTTCAAATAAATCAAAAAAGAAATTATATTATACCTTTTTCAAACATATATATATCTTCAGGAAAATTGCGTATATATCCCTCTAAAGCTTGAAAATTACATATATATATCCAAGTCAAAATCATAATTGCATATGTATCCTTCTAAAAGTTAAAAATTATCATATATATCAAAATTATGAAATTATTTGTAAATAAAACCTGAAATATATGATAATTATCCTTTAATTTAACGATTGACTATCATACCCTTAGTTTCGTTCTACTATCATCAAAGACAAACACAACTAATGTTTCCCTGATGAAATCAAATAACTATTCTCATACACATCGTGATGAATATTATTTAAATGAACTATTGAGAAAAACATGGCAAAAATTGAATCTTTCATTATTTAGATATATATCGATCGGAGAAAATATATTAAAGAATGGGCGGCAACATTGTTGGTGTCAGATCACCGCTGACATAGAAGACAAACAATGCACAAAGCAATATTACAACAAAACAAACCAATAATGTATTACATCATAAAGGAAAAAGAATGTAATAATGAAATAAAGTAAGTTTAATTGTTAAAAATAGTTGGTACGCGACGTTTGCCTTGCCGGAGATGCATATCCAAGAAAGAATTAAAGTATAATATTTGTATATCATATTATTTCTACCAATTAAACTACAAACTTTAGAACTGCTTAAATTGGACTCAAGATAGAAGAATCGGGAGGTGACTGTGTGATGTGTCGTGTGTGAGTACAAGTTTTAAATTTATAAAGGTCAAATTACCGAATCTAGAAACAACACATACGAGCAAGTGAACTCGTCCGTTATAGCAAGATTATGATGGTAAGTCGGGATTGTTCGCAGGGATTTGTGTAGTGAATCGAATTGTAAGCTACTAGAAGTGAATCTCTTAAACAAGCAATGATGTAATATAATAATTCAAATGATTAAAACTATACTTGCTTAGACTAATGCACTACTCTTGAAAAGCATGATTGTGATAACTTACGATAACATGTTGGTTATGATAATTAGCTTGGTGAACTAATTTAATGTTTCTACAAATTAAACCTTCGTCAAGATTTAACAAGCATTAAGTTTAACCAATCAATTCAAGATCAATTCAAGGTTCATAAGTTGGTGTACCTTAAACACAAAAATAGTCTTTTGTTTTATCAAATAGGCTTAGGAAATGGTCAATACAAAAGGTAACCGATCATAGACAAAAGGTCACAATTGATAGTAAACTATTAATCTTTCGACCCTTGAAATGGTTTACAATCAATCCTATTTTGATAGACAAAAGCATTCTTATTACAACCATGATTAACTTTCTTTGTTAAATCAAGAATAATGGGTAAAAACAATCATTCATAGACAAATGATTATAACTAGTTGAATAACAATAGTTCTTTTGACCCTTAAAATTATTAGCAACTAGTTAAACTTGATCAACAAATGTCACTACGAAACTTAATCACAATTGGATCTTAGAATCAACTTGAAATTGAATTAAAACATGTTATCACAATCATACGCAAATCAATAAGTAACACACATCATCTAAGCAAGTGCACAAAGGCACTAGCCACTGATAGCAAACATGAACATAAACTCAGAACTTTGAACATTAGAAACCATAATTGAAAGTCTTACAATGATTGGAAATAGATTACAAATGATAAGGTAATGATACCCAAAGTATTGGTGTTGACTTCTTGATGTTTTGACCTCCAAATGTTGACTTCTTGAACCTTCAAAGCTTCCTGAACTTCTAAGGACAAATTAGGACTTTTGAGAGAGTATCTTAATGATTGTATGAGAGTTGGTATGAGGTTTATTGAAAAGGTGTGTGTAAAACTCCTCACAAATGGTTCTATTTATACTATTCTCAAGCCTAGGGTTATTAATGGTTCAACTTGGCCTCCAAGCAGATAGAATAGTCTAGAATGCTCAATAGAAGGCTTTGAAATCGTGCACATAAGGATAGGAATCTTAATGATGAAGTTTTGGAAAATCAGACAACATCCAACCGATCGGTATTATGGCCAACCGATCGGTTGGTCTTCAGAATTAGCCTCCATCCGAATCGGTTGCGGGCAGCCTCCGATCGGATGGAGCACTGTTGCTTTCTCTTTTTGTGAACTTTTGTTGTTTGTCTTGTTCCTTCCTTTTGGTCCTTGGTTCTTCATCCAAACTTGATCTTTTCATTATCTTGGGGCTTGTCAACTTGAATACTTGAATCTTCATTCTTTAAAATGCCTTTTTGATTGGATCTTGATAAGAAAATCCTTGCACTATCATAAATATTTCCTTCTTCCTCATTTTTGCATCTTTTTCTTCCTTTTTTCTGTTTTTGGTTACATATACTTTGCAAACACACTTTGGTACGATTTAGTAACAAAAGCATATAAATATAACCAAATAACAAGTATAAAAACACGAATAACACTACTAAAAACATGCACAATTTGAGTGTTATCATATTCCCCCACACTTAAACTTTGCTTGCCCTCAAGCAAATCTAGAAATAAAAACAATTATCCACATGGTACACAAGTATGATTAGAAAAATGTGATGCAAATCTATAAAGTACAAGTAAAAGTTAGATTCATTAATGTAGGGTATTCACAATGCAAGAAACACTTGTTTGAGGCTTAGTTTTGGATCGAATGGTAGATATTCTAGAGAGAGGTAGGAGAGTTTGGGAGCCTTTGTAGAAAGAGAAACAATATGAGATTAGATTATCATGAAAGGTCCAACCCTTCCCATGGGTGGGAAGGGAGTATTTATAGTACAACATAATATGTCCTTAGTGGACTGTGGAGCGAGCTGACAGTGGGTAAAGACCCGACCCACTCCACAATATTACTAATAACTAAACTACTAATAATATTACTAATTATCCTACGAGCTATGATGTGCTACTAAGTACTCGGGGTGACCGAGTCTTCAACAGAATATTCATATTCCTAACAATCTCCCCCTAAGGGAGGTCACCCCGGAAGTCATGTTCTGAATTCTAGCACTTCATCCTTGGATCTTGATTTCATCGCTCGTACTCATTGATTATTCAATTTCCTTGATCATTGTGCAGCAACAAATCTTAAGATGACTTTTTCTTTTGTCTTGGATGATCTTTGTTGATTCATTGGAGTTATCATCCCACTTGAGTCTCCAAGTCATCTTTCAGTAGTAAGTCTCCATGTGATGAAATATACTTAGAGCCGACATGCTCACACTATATGGTGTCATGACCTTCTGCATCAGAGTTAGCAGAAGCGGTGTTGAAGGTCTTTTGGGTGATCATGACTTTGTTGAAAAACAATGATGATGTAGAGTGAACATGTGGTAGAGGATTGACATCTTTACTGCAACCAGCTACAACAGCAACCAGCTACAGCGTTCTACAGCTACAACCGCCAGATATTCCTGCATACGACAGTTAGCAATAATTCGACCGGTACTTACAAGTTTGGACTTCGAGATAGTCAACAGCATATTGTGAAAACTCTCTCTAATCCTTACCATGACCGTTCCTAATCGAAAACCCACAGAGGGCTTTTTAAGATTTTACCGTAGTAAATCAACGATTAGGTGAGTCGCTGGAGATCACTCCACGACTGTAGACCGGTTGAAACCGCCGCGACCACTAAGCGTAATTCACGAGGAATTACCGAAGTGACCTGCTTTCAGGGCTGCTTGATGTTGACCCTGGCAGGAATTTCCATTCAATCATTGAGAATTACATTAGTAGATTCTCTCATAAATGTTCTGGCAGATTGCTAAGATCTGCGTAGGACTCATAAGTTTACAACTTGTGTCCTTAATGTTGAACAACCAGTGTAGAAGTGGTATGTGTTCCTATGAGATCTTATTATGCATCTCGTGGCTCTAGACTCTATAGTGCGTTTTGATTTAGTGAGCGGAGGCTGGAGCGAACTGCCACCTTTTCAATATCATCTAACTCGGAGTGAGAGAGACGATAGGAATGTATTGAACTCCGTGACAATTGAAACAAGAGTCCTTTGAGGGACCTTGAGTGGCTAGGGAGGGTTGTGCAGCGTATCACTGGGTCCATGATACTTTGTCTTCAATGCCAGCAATCAACTAAGTGATTCTGACAGCATATGTATTGACCCGGTTTCTGCCTAAGTTGTAAGGAGGGCTATTTCTTTTCACCCTTTATCTTTACAATTCTTTTTCATTCTTCAACCCCTTCAGTGCTTACCGAGACTTCATAACTAACACCTTGTTGGGTTTGTTCCAGTGTTAGCTCCATCTCAGTCGGCACTCTTCCCTTAATCACACTTTTCTCCTTTTTAATCATACCTAAGGACTTCTACACTAACTAGTGGATTGTCCCTGGGTAGATCCCTCCGGCTCAGGCGGGATCGTGGGAACTTGAGCCTAACCTAACCATCCTTATAACTCCATGCATTAATTGAAATGGTCGGTCTTTGGTTTTCTTCCACAATTGCCAAACCAAATCTTTGAAAAATCTCTCAAAGTGTTCATGATTTCGAAACACATTTTTGCAAACACTTGAGAGTTTTATATTTTTCAAATGCTCCCCCTCAACGTGTGCTTGGATGATTGTTTTATAAATTTGCACATGTTAGGTAGAGCTCGCACTTTTTGAATTGATCAACTTTCAGTGAACATGACCGATTCGAGACACGCTTACATCACTAGTTAGACTAGCTTGAAATTATTACCCGGCCTGGTCAAGTCCACAGAAAGTTTCTCGAAATGGTACACTCTACTCAGATACATCTTTTTCGAGACACGCTTACATCACTGGTTAGACCAGCTTGAAATTATTACCCGGCCAAGACGTATCCTTTCGATTGATGGCAATTCAAGTTTCGTCAATTCATTGGTGAAGTCTGAGCCTTGCTCACGAGAGATGCCAAATCCTTTGTTTTGTTAAAACCATTTGCTCCCCCTCAATAAGTGCATTGGTATACAAAAGAGTTTAGCACTTACTGGAGAGCTTTCTTTCACATCCAAAACATTTTGCTCCCCCTCAATATGTGCATTGATATATAAAATGGTTTAGCACATACGGGAGAGCATACATTAACATTCAAAATCATCACATTTTATCAGAATTTTCTATTTAAATCACATTCTCTCCCCCGATCAAAAATTTCAAACCATTTGAGATTTGTGATCCCAAGTGATTTAAATAAGTATAGAAAATTTGGGAGAAAATGTGGTCAGGTTTGAATGTATTCTGATTTTGAAGCATACTATGCTTCCCTTGAAACACCGAGAGAGTGTCACTGCTGATGTTGCACAATTTTGGCAAGGTGTCGGGAATTTGAACAAATATGCCCCCCTCAATTAATGACCCGTTTTCCATTAAAGGAGCTGTAGTCATTCAATTGAGCGACGGGTATTTGTGAAAATTTAAATCAATTTACCACCTTGTGTAACATCAAGACTCTCTTGAAGAATCAAACAAGATAAAGAGTCTGATGTAAAGAAGACTTCTCTTCTAATACACGAAATGACGCACTGAAACGTACATCAAGTCGGGAGAACATGGATATAAAGTAATCCATGCCCAGGTGAACATCACCCTGTTGGAGGAACAACTGTCTTTTTGGCGACATGCTTTCCCCATTGTACAGTGCGGGTTGCAGTATGAAGTAACTGCAAGCCATTAAGACATGTTTTAACTGATTAGTATAACTTCTGCTCGAGCTTCATTTAAGAGTTCGTGCCATTGTTGAATGACATTTCTAGATCCGTAAATGTTATCGATAAACAGAAGACATGCCTAGGTAGAACTATTTTTTGTATTTTCTGATTTTTCGATTTTTATGGTTTTTATAGGTTTTATATTTTTGTATTTTTCTTTTTAATTTAAGATATATACAACTATGTACAAGGATATAAGAAGACAATCCTTTACTCCTCCTTTTCTTCCTGAAGACACTTGAGGGTTTCAGGAGTCATGCTTTTCATGCCAAGGCGTGGGAGAATAAACTGAAACCTTTCTCTTGGCAGGGCCTTGGTGAAGATGTCCGCTAACTGAAACTCTGTCCTCACGAAGTATAGTTCCACAATTCCTTTTTCCACATGTTCCCTGATGAAGTGATGCCTGATGTCGATGTGTTTTGACCTGGAGTGCTGAACATTGTTACAACAAAGAGCAATGGCGCTTTTGTTGTCACAATATAGGGGAATTTTGTTGTATGAGAATCCATAGTCCGAAAGCTGTGATCGCATCCAAAGAATTTGTGCACAACAAGCAGACATAGCAATGTACTCAGCTTCAGTAGATGATATGGAAGTACTCATCTGCTTCTTAGAAGACCAACTAACCAACTTTTCCCCTAAAAACTGAGCTCCTCCTGAAGTACTTTGACGAGTGTCTTGACATCCCGCATGATCAGCATCCGCGTAAGCCGTTAACTCCATTGCAGTGTCCTTAGGATACCAGAGACCCATATGAACCGTGCCTTGAAGATATCGGAAGATCCTTTTCACTGCTTCAACATGCTTCTTGGTTGGTCTGGATTGATACCGAGCACACATACACACAGCAAACAGAAGATCTGGTCTGCTAGCCGTGATGTACATCAAAGATCCAATCATGCTTCGATACTTTGTTATATCTACTGGAATCCCTGAAGGATCTTCATCCAGCTTTGTTCTATCAACCATGGGAGTGTCAACAGGTTCACTTGAATAGAATCCAAACTTTTTCAAGATCTCATTGGCGTATTTGGATTGATTAATGAATATGCCTCGGGACTTTGAGAAACTTGTAATCCTAAGAAAAATGACATTTGTCCCATCATGGACATTTGGAACTTGGAATTCATCTCCTTTGAAAAACTATCACATTCACTAGGATCTGTTGAAGCAAAGATGATATCATCTACATATATCTGAACTAGCAGTAGATGGTTTCTTGACTTCCTGGTGAATAGTGTGGGATCAACAACACCCTTGGAGAATCCGTTCACTAGGAGGAACTTGGACAATGTATCGTACCATGCCCTTGGCGCCTGTTTTAACCCATACAGAGCCTTCTTCAAGCGGTAAACATGAGTAGGATGTTCAGCATCCACGAATCCTTCTGGTTGACTCACATAAACTTCTTCCTTTAAGTCACCATTCAAGAATGCTGTTTTGACATCCATCTGGTAGACTATCATATTTTGACTAGCAGCATTTGCGAGGAAGATTCTTATGGCTTCAATTCTAGCAACCGGAGCAAACGATTCTTCAAAATCAATACCCTCTTCTTGTCTGAACCCTTTAGCAACTAGCCGTGCCTTGTTCTTTAAGACATCACCATACTCATCGAGCTTCACTTTGAAGATCCACTTTAAAGCAATGATCATTGCACGCTCTGGAGGAGACACTAATTCCCATACTTCAAGTCGATCAAATTCATGGATTTCATCCTGCATAGCCTGGAACCAGCAATCTTTTGTCATTGCTTCTTTGGCATCTTTTGGTTCGACTTTGGACAGTACGGAATTGAAGAAGCACCACAGTGCATCAGTGGCTAGTTGATTACGTGTGGATACTGGACGTGAGGGATTGCCTATGATGTTGTCGATTGGATGATCACTGGTCCATTTCCTGAGATGGTCGTGAGGTTGAGGGTTATGAACAGACGTAGCAGTGCTTTGTCCTTCAAGTGAGGATGTGTCTGATGAATGTTCAGGAGCAAATATGTTTTCAAAAGGAACCTCATCAATAGGAGCAAAAGGATTAACTTCCAATGAATTATTATCTGAAGATTCTTGTGTTACTGGAGAAGTTTGAGCGTTTGATGACGAAGGCGATTGACTGGCAGCTGGAGCATTGTGACTGACTGATACTGAAGCTGTATGGCCTTCTGAACCTTGTGGGGCTTGAACTTCAGCCATAGGATGTACAGCAGGTTCACTTGGGATGGTTCCATTCATTGGCTCAAAGTATTCATCAAACATAGGATCAAATAGCTTCTTTAACTCCTCGCATGTAGGTGGCACATAAGAATCTGCAGGCGTGGAATTCTGTACAAGTCCTGAACTAATGGGTCCAGGAGACAAAAGGTTAAGATCGGGTCCAGAACTAATTTGTCCTGAAGCAGGTTGCTCACTCAGCTCATCGAACGTAACATGAATGGTTTCCATAATTTTACGGGTTCTCTTATTGTAGATTCGATACCCTTTACTGTCTGGTGCATATCCAACAAAAATACCTACATCTGCTTTAGCTCTTAACTTTCCCAAGTCTTGACTATCGTTAGTTGGGTAGGAAAGTGCACCAAACACACGAAGAAAGGAGAGATCTGGTTTCTTGTTATGAATTAACTCGAAGGGAGTCTTCTCATGAACCGGATGAATTAGAGATCGGTTTTGAGTGTAACATGCTGTTGCAATGGCCTCTGCCCAGAGAAACATCGGTGTCTTTGAAAATATAAGCATAGTTCTTGCAGCCTCTACCAGAGTACGGTTCCTTCGTTCAACCACTCCGTTCTGTTGAGGAGTGCGAGGGATACTTTTCTGATGGGTGATGCTAATACTTTCATAGAAATTACGGAGTTGTTGGTTAACAAACTCAGTACCATTATCAGTGCGGATGATTCTGACAGTTTTATCGAGCCTTACTTGCAGCTGTTTTATCAGTTTAATGATAACCTCTGGAGTTTCGTCCTTGGTTCTCAAAAACTTTACCCATGTGAACCGAGAATAATCATCTACTATTACCAGAACGTACTTCTTTCCATTAATGGTTTGTATTCTCATTGGACCGCACAAGTCCATGTGGAGGGTATGAAGAACTTCCAAGTTGGTGTTGATGGTTTTAGGCTTGTGGGTTTGTTTCTTGCTTTTACCCAGTTGACATGCAGAGCAGAGATGATCTTTCTCATATTTCAGTCTGGGCATCCCTCTAACAAGATCTTTACGGGAAAGATTGTTTATGGTACCGAAGTTTAAGTGGTTCAAACGACGATGCCACAGCCATGATTTTGTTTTAGAGGCTTTAGAGAGCAAGCATATGGGAGAGGACTTCAACATTTCTTCAATCGATATGGTGTATAGATTGGTGCCCCGACTGCCCTTGAGGAGATCTATACCATCCAATTCTCTGACGAAATATGTATGCTTTCTGAAAGCCACTTCCAGATCTGAATCACAAAATTGACCTACAGAAAACAAATTGTGCCCTAGTCCTTCCACATAGTATACCCTTGAGATTACACTGTCACCAAACACATAATCTCCATAGCCCATAATAGCACCAAAGTGGTCGTTCCCAAATCTAACTGTCCCGATAAACTTTTTCACGAAGTTCTTGAGCCGTGAGCGATCCCCAGTCATATGTTTTGAGCAGCCTGAGTCCAAATACCACAGGACGATTTGTACGACCTGCATTTGAAACCAGACAACAATGGATAACTGAAAAATGTGGATCCCCAAGTGCAATTGGGGTCCATTTGGTCAGCATACACATATTCAGGAACCACAGATTTCACAGATGCTACTGTCTTTACTGAGGAGACAGAACTTGAGACAGGACCAGACCTAGATGGAAGGCATTGTGATTCTAAAGGCAGGATTCTACCAGTTGGTCTCCATTCCTTATTCTTCATAATTTTATGCATATTCATTTTAGGTAATGGTCTCTGTTTTCCTAAATTGAATTTCCTTCCAGTGGGTCTCCATTCCTTAACTTTCACAATTTTATGCTTATTCATTTTAGGTAACGTGCACTGTTTTCCTAAATTGAATTTCCTTCCAGTGGGTCTCCATTGATAGCCTATGCTAGCAAATGTTTTTCCTGTAGCTTTCCAAGCTTTCTTGCATGTTTCAGTTATCCTACCATTCTTAACATGGGGTGACGCAGAAGACATCAAGAAGGACACAACACAATCATCATGATTAGCAGAAATTAAACAATTGTCGCATGTTTTACAGATAGCATTAGAATTCGAATTAATTACAGTACTTTTGATACTAGAATCAACACGATTCATCCTACTCATTGCAAACTTATTGTTCCTAGGTTGGGCTTCTACATTCTTCAAGTGATCATTCTTAGCTGGCGCAGTCCTATCCTTTCTTGCATTTTCTCTAGACCTTGACTCGCTAGCTTGGGTGTCACTTTTTACTCCTGTAGAAGCATCGAAGGAAACATTAGTTTGTTTTTCTGTCACATGCCTTCCTGATAAAGATGTGTTGGGTTCTGATGTCTTAGGTGGTAGATCAAAGGCTACATGCTTGTTCTCAACAGTAGATGATGATGTAACAGATCTATCTCTATGGCTGCTAAACTTAGGAATTGAGCCTATGGCATATTCTAAGTTTTCCTGAATCCTTTTCGTGAGTTTGCAGGCATAGACAACTGCCCTATCAAGTGGCTTATCAGTCCTATCCTCTTCAACCACCTCACGAAGTGTGTCAAGGCCCTCTCTAAGATGATCGAGATATGTTTGATGGGCAAGGCTGTTATTTCTAAGCTTAAATGGAATACGCCCAACATCAACATCATACTTTTTACTATCAATAGCCTTTGGTGCATCACAATTACAAGTGGTGCATGGCATTTTACCTTTCACCCGAGCCTTAAGATTCTCAATTTCATTTGTCAAAGAGGTTATTTGATCATTATGATTGCTTCTTGTAACTTTAATAGAATCATATAACTCTTTGAAATGTTGTTTAACCTTTGAATTTTCTTCTCGATAACACTCATTTTCATAATGTAACTTATTTATGGTGTTTTGATATTGAAAATTCTGAGAATCTGAAGACGAAGGTTTATTGGTGCCATACACTTCACACTTGTTGGATTTCAATTGGGCAATTTGGGCCCTCAGCAGTCGAATCGTGTTCGTGTGAGCTTGAATTGTCTCATCTCGTTTGCTTAATTCAAAATAAGTATCAAATTCAGGAGCATCCAAGGATGTCTTGTCATTCGATATTTTATGTTTTTCATTTAAATGTTGATATTTCAATTGCAAATTAAGGTATTCAACTTCCAATTTTGAAAAACGTTTAACCATATTATCATGGTCATCATTTTGAATTTTTTCAAGCAATTTTAAATTCTCCCCCTCAAGCTCACCAACACGATTCTGGGTGACATTTAACGCAATAGCATACTCATTAAATTGACAAGCAGACAATGCAGAATCAGTAACAGTGTAAAATACATCTTGTGCAATACATTTAGCAATCAAGTTGTCGTTAGTAATGAGTATGTTTTTTCTTTCAATCTCTCGACTCTTAAGTTCTATTACATGTTCATTCACCTCATTTTCCATATCTTTAAACACTACTTCCATTTCTTTTATTTCGGATTTAAGAGCAGTTTGCAACCCTTCAAAGTGTTCTTTAAGTAGTTTAAAGAATGGCATGACCTCAGTTAAGTAACACCTTTTTGCATGTTCAAAACACCTTTCCCCCTCAGTAATACCAGAGGGTGTGATTCTCTTCTTACATGTTTTATCGAAATCAGCAAACAGTTGCCAAAGTACATATAAGCTGATAAAAGTTTTGCATTCAGTGGGAAGAGACAAAGGCATTAAATTCCTAGGTGTATTGGGGGGATACACCGTTATGGAGGCAACTTTTCTAATAAGGGGGGGTGTTGGCCTTAAGTTTTTCTACCTTAAGTTTTTCATTATCTTGTTTCCAGAAAATCTGTTCAGGTGTTAACTTCTTTTGAGGAGCAAACACAGTCAAACGATTTTCCTCATAATAATCATGGGGCTTGATTATTATTCGTCTGACTATGCACTCGGGATCCCTCATTTTCTCATTCATTTTTTCCCTCGTTCTATCACTTATCTCATCCTCTTCATTTGTGTAGATATGCTCAGGTTGGTCATGAATAGGCATAAGCATCACATTACCATCATATAGGGCTGGTTGAAGTACTTTCATGTCCCTAAGGATGGTTGACTTAGGTTCACCTATCATGATTTTACTATGCTTATCACTCAACTTTCTGTGCTTATGAATCATTTAAGCAGTTTGTATGGTTTGATCTTGTGTGTACAACTTATCTTCAAGCTTATTTTTTAACGTCTTGAGTCTAGAGAAATCATTTAAAAGAGTTGTTTCTTTTTGTTTGAATTCTTTCTTAAGTGTAGTTACACACTTTTGTGCTTCCTGTTTCTGTTTGACAGACTGTTCTAGCTGACTTTTCAAAGAACTCAACTCTAATTTTAATGTTTCTTCTCTTACTCTAGACTCTTTAATAAGTGTACTCATTTGACCTTCTAATTTTTGCTCTCGTTCATTAAGCTCAAACTTAGCACGCTGTTCATACATAGCCACTTGTTCTTTATAGATATTAAGTCTAGTGATCAAGTCATCATCAGGGACAGGCAACTTGTTTTCTTGGCACTCATATGCATTATCTAACTTACACGCATTATCCAAGGCACCTATATTACTTACAACACAAACATCTTTATTTACAAAAGAATCACCATTTGGTACATCAGGTAAGTTGTTGTGATTCAAATACTGTTCATATGAAATAATATTGCTATTTTCCATGTCAACAGTAGTTGTGTCAGAAACATCTGCCTGTTGTACATCTTTGGGATTCTTTTGTCCCTCGACTATATTATATGTGTCATAAATTTTTAGTACCTCAGATATCACGGATGCATTAGACGAACCAACTTGACGTGGAGATGAGACCAAGGAAGACAAGTTAGCCATGAAGATAGTTTGAGCCGTAGGTTCATCATCTACATCAGAGTCATATGCATCACAGTCATCTGCCTTGAAGATGTTGGGATCATTAAGTGCTAGATCCTGAACAGGTTTCTCATCCACATCTTCATCAAAAGTATTTCCTCCATCTCCTGCCAAGAACAGTAACTCTTCCTCATCCAATACCGCTCCATTCTCTTGAGCTTGCATTAACAGCATCTTGTCTTTGAAGTAATCTGAGTTCTGAGGACGTTTAGGTTGATTGCAGGTTCTAACAATGTGTCCAAGCCCCCCACAATTATAACACTTGATCTGTTTCCCTTGCCCCTGATTGGCATTCCCTGCTCTATTCTGCACATAACCTCGACCCATGTTTCTACTAGCTCTCCCTTGCACATTCTGAACCACAATTTTCCCATCCTTCACCATTGCTAGATTGCGTGGGTTGGATGAATTCCTTAACTGATTGTTGGTCTGAGGGAGTGATGCTTGAAACTGTTGAACCAGTAATGAAACTTGATTGGTGAGATTGTCAATCATTTTGTTGGTCTGAGAGTACCCTGAGTCAAGTTGAGAGCTCATAGCAGGTACTTGTGAGTGAAGTTGATGATAGCTTGGGTTGGATGATGATTGGATTGTCGGTTGAACATTTGTCAAGAACGCTAGTGGATCATTTGTGGTTGAAGGACTTAACTTTTCTCTCAGCACCCGATCATAGACAGCATGCTTCTCATGTTGTTGCAGGTAGGCATACAGCTGTTCATAGTTGGTATCCCTTAAACCTTTGTTGAGTTTGACAGCTGTAACAAATCTGTCCCATTCAGGAGTCATGTTGTTCACAAACTTTGAGTTTAGTTGGATATTGGGCATAGTCATTCTGATCATCCTCATATCATTCACCAACTTATGAAATCTCACATAGTAGTCTGTGACATTCTCTCCTGGGTTCATTTTGAAATGCTCGAACTCATCATACAGCTGTGACTCACGATCTTCCTTTGTGAGTTCTGACCCTGCTAACAGCATCTTAACGTTGTCCCACACAGCTTTGGCTTCAGTGTTGAAATTGATGAGCTTGTATACATCCTTTGGAAGACCTTGAATGACTATGTTTGAGGCTCTAATGTCGGCATCATACCTCTTCTTTTCTTCTTCATTAAGATCATTGTAGTTTCTAGGTCTGTCTATGCCCCAAGTCACAATCCCATCTTCACCAGTTGTAACAACATCTCTGGTGGTACCCATCTGATATGGTCCATCGTCAATTGACTTAAGAATGTTAACTCCATTATCTTTTCCCAAGCAGTAAAGTCTTATTCGTTGTGCCCAAGACTCATAATCGGTCCTATCTAGCATAGGTGGACGAGTGTCAGATCCTGCTGCTTGAATATCTTCTGATGATGTGTTAGATGTGGTAGCCATAGTAACTACGAGATTTTACAGATCTTGTGATTTAACCGAGAAATCGAATCTTTCGCGGGAATTTCTAAAATCACCAAGACACAAACCGCCTAGACAAATAGCACTCTTGAGGATACAAACCGCCTAGACAAACCGCATAGACACAAACCGAGTTCACACTGTAGAGACAAACCGCGTAGACACAAACCGAGTTCACACTGGAGAGACAAACCGCGTTGATACAAACCGAGTTCACGCTGGATAGACAAACCGCGTTGATACAAACCGCATGCACACCTCAGAGACAAACCGCGTAGACACAAACCGAGTTCACGCTGGAGATACAAACCGCGTTGACACAAACCGCGTATGCGCCTTAGAGACAAACCGAGTTCACACTGGAGATACAAACCGCGTTGACACAAACCGAGTTCACGCTGCTTATACAAACCGCGTTGACACAAACCGCGTATGCACCTAAGAGACAAACCGCGTTGGCACAAACTTCCAAACCCGTCACTTTCAATGCTGTTTGTCCTTTTCCCTAAACTAGTAATAAGACAAACCGCGTACCCGATGTGACACAAACCGCGTTCAAGATCGTCCAAATTACACAAACCGCATTCAAGAACACATGAAAGAAAAACACTCGAATCACCCAAAAACACCACACAAACCTTAAATCTGTGAATCCAAGCACTAAATACTACTCTTATACTATTCCTAAGCTAGAAAGTACAAGGTATAACAACTTTTAATCACTAAACAAAGCACAAAATGAATTATTAGTAACTTAACAAATCGAACCAAAACACCTCAAAAACTACACAAATCCGTGAATACCAACTCTCATGGACCTAACCATGGCTCTTGATACCAATTGTAGGGTATTCACAATGCAAGAAACACTTGTTTGAGGCTTAGTTTTGGATCGAATGGTAGATATTCTAGAGAGAGGTAGGAGAGTTTGGGAGCCTTTGTAGAGAGAGAAACAATATGAGATTAGATTATCATGAAAGGTCCAACCCTTCCCATGGGTGGGAAGGGAGTATTTATAGTACTACATAATATGTCCTTAGTGGACTGTGGAGCGAGCTGACAGTGGGTAAAGACCCGACCCACTCCACAATATTACTAATAACTAAACTACTAATAATATTACTAATTATCCTACGAGCTATGATGTGCTACTAAGTACTCGGGGTGACCGAGTCTTCAACAGAATATTCATATTCCTAACAATTAATTTAAGCTTTTATGGTTGAAGCATCGAGATGTTTGACAATACCCAAATAATTTTCTTGCTTGATAAACATTACTAAACACCTTACGAAAAGGAAATGAAATATAATTCACTCAAAACACTCATTTGTATGGTTGGTGGAGTATGTAAGAAGAATTACATTCATTTGCTCAGTCATGATTTAAATATTACCATAGGCTTGTACAAGAAACAAAACTACACCGAAATGGCGTGAGCACCAAGTATAGATATCAAAGAGGGCTTTTATTCGGGTTTAAAGGCTTCAAGGGTTGAATTAGACTTATGTGCAACTACCTTATGCAAAACATAATAGATCGCTAACAACGAATTCTCGCATTACCAAATAAGGGATCATCACTAGGGCATATCTTGGATCGCTAGCGCGCTATTCACATAACGGATGGTCACCAAAATACACACTAGATTGCTAGCAACGTTATCTAATTCCTCAAGAGATCGGATGGTCACTACATGTCCATACACTTGATAATTTCACAAAGTCAAAAGGGTAGGATAAGACATGGGATATATTTTAGAAAGGGTTGGTAATAATGAATATACAAAATAGTCAAAGTCTACTAACCAAATGTTACTAGCTATTTCCTACCGCTATCATGCATTCTTGAAAAACTCCATACTTGATTGCACTATATATTATTACATAGCTCATTGGCTATTCTTGTCACCTTATAGTTGCGATGACTTATTTTCTCTCCCTTTTTTTTTTTTTTTTTTTTTTTTTTGAACATAAACTCAGAAGCTTGTCATCTTATTGTTGCGATGACTTCACTGGGATAACTACTTTTGGAGTTTGCAACTTTCTTCGTACTTTCATGATTTCCCACATAACATCCATCTTGCCAAATAGCTAGCAACCAACCAAGACTTGACTAAGGGTAAGGCTAGGCTGAAAGTGTAAAATCTTTTTGTATTTTTTTCTGGGTTTTATCAAAAGAAAAAGATAGGCTCTGTGGAAAACTAGAAGGGGGTTGAATATTTTTACGTCTTTTTAATTTATGAAAACTTTTGTTTACTTTTTGAAACTTCGATTCTATCTTATGTGAATTCAACTCTTGATCAATATGAACAAATACAGATAAGCAAGACAAGTAAAGTAAATATAATGAAATAAAAGATAGAGATGGAAAGATCAAACCACAACACGAAGATTTATAGTGGTTCGGCTACAAGGACACCTTCCTTGCCCTACTCCACTCCTCGAGTCACCTACTCGAGAGTTTTCTTCACTATGTCAACA
Source organism: Artemisia tridentata subsp. tridentata (assembly GCA_021014915.2). Lineage (NCBI taxonomy): Eukaryota > Viridiplantae > Streptophyta > Magnoliopsida > Asterales > Asteraceae > Artemisia > Artemisia tridentata. The sequence continues at coordinate 178,931,739 of CP139509.1, forward strand.
AACTCCCTTATGGCGGAGAAACCTTACACAACTTTAGCTTACACCGGTTTAACGACACAAAGCTAGATATCGAGTTCTAATCGTAGCTAGAACCAATCTCACGACTTGTACACAACTTCTACACAACTTAATCACGACTTCTTCACGACGGTTTCACGACAGTTTCACGACTTCTTCTTCACGACTACTTCACAACAACTTCTACACTACTTCTTTACAACACAACTAGTTACTTACACTTAGATCTACTTATCACAACTATACAACACTTTACACAACTACAATGATGATATGAGTTAAGCTATAATACTTCTTCTCTAGTTGAAGGAGTATTCTTCTTTTGCACTTTGATGGTGGAAGCTTGGATCACTTAGAAACCAATGCTTAAGAGAATATGATCAAAGGGTTTTTGGAAAGGATTTACAAGATTTAAAACAGAAGGTTTGGGGTGCAAAAGGTGAGTAAAAATTCAGGGGAAGGCTGGTATTTATAGGCAGAAAAACTGGACAGCTGGGAGCTACTGGAGCGGGGCCGGCCCCCTTTAATAGGGGGGCGGTCCCCTTAATTTTAAGGGGGCCGCCTAGCATAATTAAGGGGGGCGCCCTTCCTGCCCATTGCCCAGTTTTGTCTTTTTGTGGGGAAGGTTTTTCTGGAACATTTTTACTGATTTTGGTTGAAAATTTGAATTCATAAATTTATAATGAATTAAACATTTTTATTTATTACCAAAAATGTTTTTCTAAAAGATATAAAATATTTTTGACATTTTATAAAAAATCTAGTGTTTAAGAAAATGTTCCTTTGATCATATAACGCATTAAGCATTAGTTCATTCATACCTTAAGTGATTTGAGTTGTAGAAATAGATATTTACAACTAAATACTTGTTTACGTCATAATTTTCCGATTAATGATTTTACATTTTGTGATTATCAAAACGTAGAGATATCGAAAAATATTAATAACGTGTTTAGGCATTATTTATATCAACAATATCCCCCTTTTTGATGATTACAAAATCTAAACTCATTAACTCTAAGATTAGTTTTTAGACAAGTGTTTAGTGAGTTTATATCTATTTCTCCCCCTTTTTGTAGAATCAAAAAGGTTAAGCCGACAAGTTTTAGAAATAAAATTTGTCGGGACGATAACTCCCCCTTGGTGTGTACTCCCCCTCGTTCGTGTGCATAAATGAAACGATGTATGGGATTCTTGCAAGAAAAATATTAAAAGCACAAGCATATATATAACAAAAATAAGCATGCATATAAAATAAAGACATTCATTCATAAAAGAAATGTTGTGTATAAATACACAAACATATAAGATTACATTCAAACCTACACAATCTAGTAAGTAATGCAATCTACATAATCACTCTAGGAGTACATGATCTTCCATTGGGCTTGCACACAAAATGGTTTTGAAAATTATTTTTAATTAAGCATTGCATATGCTTAATTGGGTGAAAATGGAGGTGGTGGTGGTGTAGTGGGTGAAGGTGGTGGAGGTGGTGGTGGTGGTGGTGGTGGGTTGGTAATCATGTGTTCAAGTGATGAAAACATGTAGTGTATCTCATCTCTAAGACCAAAGATTATGGTCCGGTTATGGATGCAATAAAGACAATTGTCACCATGGGCTTCAAGCAATGCCCAAGGTATGGGAAAGAATGGTTGTGGGGTTGGTGATGGTGAGAAGTGAGCATCAAGAGGTGTGATGGGTGATAAGGAAATGGCAAGTTGGGTGTATGAAGGTTCTTGAGTGGATGGTGGTGATGATGCTCTTGGTGATGATGTTAGGTGAGTGTTGATGTAGTCATTGATGGATGAAGTGGATGGTATGGAGGAAGAGGATGCTCCATGGGTAGAGGGTATTTTTGATGGAGCATTTGGTGCACTTGGGGATGAACATTGAGGTGGTGGTGATGGAGTTTTGATGTCATCTTGGGTTAGGTCTATGAAAGGTTGTTTTGGTGGTATGATGACAAGTCTTTGCTTCCTTGGAGTCTTAGAGATGGAGGATTTTGGTGATAACATGGTGGTTTTGGATGGTGAAGGATGATGGAATGAGAGGTGATTATATGGAGGGAATTTATAATATGAAAATGTGGTTGGTTTAGGTTAATTTTTGAGGTTTTGTAGGAAGATTCCAATACCAGTTCGTCCATAAGGAGAAATGGTAGCTGGGGCTAGATAAAAGGGGTCACATGATGCAAAATAAAACAGTGAATTTTGCTGCCCAGATGGCCGGTCCCCTTAATTGCTGGCCGGCCCCCTTAAAATTAAGGGGACCGCCTAAGGAATTAAGGGGGCCGCCCATCTGCTGTTTTCCCAGGCGACCAAATTTGAAAAATTTCCAGAAAAGGGTCATTGTTAGGGTGTATTTGCAGCAAGCTTCATTTGGATCATGTACATGAAGAATGATTAAATAGTGGCATAAACATGTTTAAATAAGCATGTATACATTTAGGCTAAAAATAAGCATATTATAGAATAAACATGTTATTAATCATTAGCAAGCATATTAATTTTAAGCATAGCATTCAAGTTCTAATTCAGAAAATAGATACTAACATACTACAACATGCAAGAAATAAATAATTATCAAATACAAAACAAAATAAAATGTCTAAACACAATATTGTTCTAGTAAGCCAACATCCACATCTCATCTCTTCTTCTTTCCGAAAATATTCTTGAAAGCTTTCCCTATCGACTTGAAACCACCTCTAACTTCTTGATGCATCTGTTGAGTAGTGTTGAGTAATGCGGTTTGTCGTTAAAATAGGATTTGTTCGGTTTGTTCGGAAGGACGAGGAACTTGATAATCGGAATAGTTAAGTTCCGGGAGATTGTCCACGAACCTCGTGGGAGATGGAGTACTGACACGTGAGGTGCCTTCCTCCTCATCATCATCATCTCCCCGATGACATGTGGAACTACGAGGTGCGTAGATATTAGGGCGTCTAGATTTGCCCTTGTCACTACGAGATCGTCGAAGTTGGCTACGAGATAGAGGGCGTAGGACGGGATGAACGAATAGGTAAGCATCACTCTCAAGATGAGGGAAATGTTCCATGACATAACAATAGAGACGGGTGAGGAACATGCCATAGGGAAGGTTGGCGTTGGGAGTGTTTTTGGCTGACAAGATACGATAGACAAAGAGGTAAGCCAAATTGTATTGTTCTTCTGCAACAATACAATACAACATGTGAGCAATGCTCGCCGTGAGATGATCACGGTGACCACCGGTACCGAAACGCATTCTTACGAATGAGTTCTTCCTAATGCTTCATCTCGGGGCTTAGCTCTTTAAGAATGATTTGGTTTGCATGAATTTCGACATTTTTTTACTTGATTCTTCGGCTAGTCGTACCATGTTCTAGCTCGAGAAGTCCACGAATCTCGTCAGGAGAAGGAATATCAGAATAGTACGGACCATTCTGAGGCCGATTTTTCTCAAGAGATGAGAGATCCCATTCATTTGAGAAAATGGCTTGACCGTTGTAAGGAATTTGGATAATTCGACCAAACTGAGCTAGATCGAGAGTGATAAATTCGTTTTGGATCATAAAGGAAATAAGAATATAGCCATATGGATCGGTTTGCACCGTCACTTGGCTATAGAAGTCTAGAACGAAGCGAGGAATGATTGGCTCATTAATTTTGTAGAGACAATCGAGACGAACATTTGAGAACATTCGCTCGATTTGATCGGATTGATAGAAAGATGGATCGACAACTCTACCTTCGTGAATGTTTCTATTTTCGATGGGTCGATAGAAACATGCAATAGAAGGAGATATGCCGGGAGTTTCGGAGACTTTTGGAATGTAGGCCTTGGTTTTGGAAAGATCACCGACTGTAGCTTTAGGCATTTTCACCTATACAAGAAAGCAACAAAAAAAAATGACATGCATATATTATATATGCTACTTATGTGGGACGTAAACATACTTCGACTCTAAAACTTTAATCCTAAGAAGTAGTTTACAATGTTCCTTAGTTTTAATTTTTAACTCGCTTAAAATGTATTTTATGATGTTAAAGAATAGTTATAGGGATATTATGATAAGAAATCAAAAACATCCAAACGTTCCTTTATATATCATAAGCTACTTTGAAATGTGGCTAGATAAACATTATATTGTATATCTAGCTATTTCTTACGAGTGTTTGTGTTAAGTGACTTATTGAAAAAGGTGAAAACTTAGATTTTGACTCAAAAATTTCTTTTAAAATGTTATGCCAAACGCTCCCTTAATTATAAAAATAACTACTAATATTTCAATATACATATGAATTATGTATCTTGATGACTCAAAACAACTAATTGCGTGTTTATAAACTTGGCAAGTAGTTGTGAACTTAATTTTGATTAAATTTCGATGACTCTAGCTCCTAATCCAAACACTCTCTTTATATTTAACAAAAACATTTTTATGATTTGAAAAATATATTTTTAGTATTAAGAGGTTATGATGTAGCAATGTGATTAGTTTTAACAAGTGTTTATGGCATAATTCAACAATGTATAACAAGTTTTGAATATGAGTGTTTGGTTTTTCAAAGTTTTGACATGAGGGTATCTAATTACTTAGTATTTAGGTTGATTAAGCATTCTAATCCTATGGGGAGCATTTGATTATAACATTCCTAGACTCAATTTCAACAAAAATTCGGATTTTGAAAAATTAAGTAAAAGACCTAATTATGATTAGACTCAAAATTGGATGAAATTAGATAAAATGTGTATTGGAAAACTTACTGAATGTGTTGCTAATCGAAATATAGGTGTTTGCCCCTTGCGAAATTAGTCGGAAATGGTGATTTGGTGAATGGTTTTGGGTTTGCAGCTCGTTCACAGCAGAGGATAGGGAAGGAGTGTTTGTAAAATGGAGTGCTTGGTAAATAATTTTGGAAGAAAAAAAAAATTGGTGGCAACAGTAGGCCGGTCCCCTTAATTATTAAGGGGACCGCCCCCGTTTACTAGCCGGTCCCCTTAAACATTAAGGGGGCCGCCTGCCAAAATTTGATTTTTGTCGGGTTTAGTTTCTGATAGCAAAATATTTTTATGTATATAGATAGATTTATTATATATCAAAAATACGTTGGGTTTTATTGGCACGAGGAAGGAATACTTGACATTTTAATAACATTTCATTAAGAAAATATTTCTTGAGAATTTTGGATAAAATAATCAAGATGTCAAGTCGACAAAGGTTTTAGGGAGTGAGAGTAAATGTGCATATATATATATATATATATATATATATATATATATATATATATATATATATATATATATATATATACTAGACTTCAAAGCCCGCCCAATGGGCGGGCATGACTTGTAATTTTAGATTGGATGGTTTTGATTAATTTTAAATTATGTTTTAATTTCGTTACATGAAACACAATAAAATATAACCACTTATATATAAACACAATAAAATACGGCCAACTATATTTGTCGTTTGGTTATTTTTTATTGTCACTATTTCCCTCTTTAATATTCGCACACAATAGTCACTTACATGTTAACACAGTAAATAACATTGCTTATACATTTTGATGTAAGTTACGTATTTTTTTTTAATTAATTAATTGTCGCTTAGCTGCAAGCAATATTGTCTTTTTGTATGAAAATACATTGTACATCCTAATAACTTCCGAACACGATTTGATATATATTTATAGGTACATGTTTTATAATGAATAAATTTCAAGCTAATTATTATTATTCAAAGAAGGTTAAGTTAGCCTTTACATGGTCTTTTCATTTTCAAGATAATAACTATTATTATTAAATTTAATAGACAAAATCATTTTTATCAAAAAAAAATGTGTATCCGGATAAAGAAAATGTGAGTCTACAATACTGATCTTATAATTTGAGTTACTATATTAAAAAAACTGCATTCATGAATTGTATTATGCAAGTATATTTTGATGTAAATAATCTGATGGATTTTTTTTTATTTTTTTATTTTTTTTTATGTTCTTGTTATGGCATGACCTTCTGTTCGTAAATTATTAAGAGAAGCATCTTTGAAGAACATGCAAGTTGTGTAGCATACTCATTAATAGGCTATTCATATAGGCTTGCTACATTGTCTTTTCATCTTATCAGTTATAATTACTCATAGCTGCTCTTCACACTAAGCATCATCACATTATCAAAAACACCAAATTCTCACTGCTCAAATTATTCGTGCCCGGATCAACAAAAGGTGAACTACATAATCTTGATCTTATATTTTTGTTCATGTTTTGTTAACCTTTGTTACTTGATTTTCGTATTGAAAAGATGAAATCTTGAATCTTTTGATTGTCTAATTGTATTCTATTTTTCTGTATATTTAAGCTAATATCTTTTAGTTGCATGTTTTGTTTTTTGTGTTTGATCCTATGTTATAATTAACTTAAGTAATCAATTTATGTATTACTATTTATGAACTTAATATGAGAAGTACAGTTGGTAGGGTGTTATTTTTTGGTAGATGTTGATGAAACATGTTTGCTATACTATTTCTTTTTTATCAGTTAGAAAAAAATAGTTTAGAATGGCGAGAAGATAATAAAAGTGTATTTATTAATCGATACATGATAAAGATGCAACAGAAGATTAACTGACCCATATTAAGGTAAATGCAGAAATATCTAATGGACACATAACAGACTCATTTAATCATAAACATGTTTGGAAATCTGTTCACATTTCTTTCATTTAGCATTCCTCATATTTATTACATTCTTTTTCTCTCACCCGTTTTTGCGTACTTATTTTCACATTTGTGAGTCAATTTAATCTTTCTTATAGGCCTCTTATGCTCAGTTCGTATTCATTTGTAACCTAAACAGGAGGTTGTGCAATATGTAGGAATGACTTGTAACTTATTTTTATCCCAGTTATAACCTAAACTTGTCTAACATTAATGGCTGCACAGGTAATAATGGCATCCCTGTGAGACGTGTGTTGTGTGATTTTACATATACTTCAATCCGTTAAAGTCGCTTTATGTACTGTTAGTCATTAAACAGGAAATAACAATATATCCATATATAGAAATTATGTTACAATACTGAATGAAATATGGTATGGTATGATTGCTTTGATATTAGATTAGGGATATATAAGTTATGTTTTAGTCAGTATTTCTTTATTTTTTAATTAAACATTAGGGGGATCCTACCACAATCAGTTTATAACGCACATCATAAAATTTGTGCCCAGTAATACATGGTTGAAAATCAATTGAGATAGACGGCTTAATGTGCCCCAATTAAGCACCTATCCGGCTCAATTAGTAGTAATATCGACTTAAGCTTCACGCTGCTAACGTAACGGTTTATCCTCCGTACTTACACGTGCTGATATGCATCACTTATTCACTATACTTGACAGAACATGGAACTAACCTAAACCACTCAAACTTAAAGATACTACAGTAGTACTTATTTTGTACTGTAACCTCTTGCATTATTTTTCCACTTTATATAACTTGTTCCAAATTTATAAAGGCAAATCCAAGTGTCTAGTTTACGTTAAATACTAAGCATATGTAACTCTTAATATTGTTGGTTTATTTGATATCTTAAGGAAACTCTTTCATATTCATGTCTCTTATCATATAAATCATCCACTCTTTCTCTCTATCACATTTCTATCATTACTATACTTGTGTATTCATAATATGGTGACCTAACAGTGAACATTTTATTAATTCTCTCAACACAATTCTGAATATTTTTTTATTGTGTTTACCCTCTATTTTAGAGAATAGATTTTAGATATTACACATGTTTTAAGTATCTGTTTCAAATATATTATACAACTAAGCGTAGAATAGTAGATGAACTATGTTTGCACCATTTCATACAATTAATAGTTTAGACACGATGTGGCCATTGTATGTAAAGGAAGAATCACCATAATATCTATTAAAATGAATGTAAAACTTTTCACAAGATAGCTGCAGTAGCGAGCTTGCTGCATCAGCAAACATTAGCGGAATCAGCAGTTCGAGAAACTTCTCCAAGTTTAACTGTAAAAAAAAAGATATTAAATAGGGCTTTAAAACTTATCTACAACACATTCAAGTCTTTTTGCATGCTGAGTTGGCTAATTTAAATTGTCTTTGTCAACAGAAACTACATCATAAGGACGATAACTATTAACATGCAAACCCACTATTATAGTTACTAAAATTATTACCATACCCTTAATACGTTCCTAATTATCGCCATTAATCTCATACCACAATATACTATTTACTTGTACCTACTCATTCATACCCTTTATCAAAGATCAACACTTTCTTACAACTCTAAAGAGAGTACTAATTCCAATTCTAGCATAACTGATTACCCGTTAAATGCAAAACTTTTCACTTAGTCTAAGTAAATGCTCCTAATAAAACGAAACTTTATATAGTTATTCAAGCACAGTAGATGTATGTTGGAGTTGATGACCAAAACCTTTTGGGTGAATCCACCAAAACCGCGAGCAATCAGTTACATGTACGCCATACTTTTTGATGTTTCAAATTTCATATCAAGCTAAGCAAAAGTATCTACATGATGTTGGTTCTCAACATCAGGACTTCTTTATGCATAGTACATATATCTAACTCGGGTAATACTATGAAGAATATTAGGGCCTGTTTTAATAGACTAAAGTCTTGGGTCACATGACAGCAAAGGTCGAACCCAATCAATCGCCTGAAAAAAATCTTATGTCACAAAAGTACCGATTAGGAACTTATAAGTATTTCTAAATACTAATAGACATGCTGGACTCTTAAGACCTATATACTAAAATTTGCATTTGTGGGTCTACATAAAATATAGCAGTGGGTTACTGAATAACTCTGTTGACTTGAATAAACCACCAAGATAAATATAGGGACCAGACCATACCAAGTTCGATGAGACAAATTAGACTCTAAGTTCATCCAGTTACCTCTTCCTTCATGTTTCTACTATTTTCACTTTATGGGATCAAAAGGCTGGATAAAGTATTTAACTTTTTAACACCAGTGTAAATCTATTTATACCAAAAGTGTGAGTTCCCCTTTCCAAAATAATTCTAAGTCTTAAGACACTAATGCCAACAAATCAATAAACTGTCAAATCTTCTTACAAACTAATATCCAATTCCGCAAAAAGCAAAACTATGAGTCCTTCAGTATCATATGATATGTACTTAACTAACATACAACTTCAAGTTCAATTCTATAGGCAATTAAACCCACATCTAAATATTCAAAACAACTATAGACAATCAAGAAAATATTCAACTAAAAAAAATGCAAAATTGGTCTAAACCAAATTTGACACATTGAATCATTGTTCTAAGAAGACTACATCAAAAACTCAAAAAAATCAATGATAAGAAATTAAGAAGTGTTTCGGGTCAAGAAGATCCAACGAATACCTAATTTATCTTGATTAGTTTGACCTGATGCCCAACCCGACCGACCCACACAATTTGTCACATCAATGAATATAGTATAAACATGAAACTGAAGCAGACATATTTTAGGGCTCACCTGGCTACATCTAACAGAGATTGATGGATAACAGAGATTGCAATGAATACATGTCCTCTAGTAGTTCGAGGGATAACAGAGATTGATGCAATGTCAACATAACTTTGGGTTGTGATGAATACATCGAAAGAAACCTATAAAATATTCATGATCATATAAACAATTTGGTAATATAAAAGCACAATGGTTAAATCTCATAAAAGAGGTCGCAAAATGCAAATTAGATAAAGGCCCACCTGGTACTCTGCAAATTCAATAACCAATGTCTTCATAGTCTTGTCTACTGGTTGAAGTTATTTATGAGGTTCCTGTAGTTAAAAAAAAGACACAACTTCAGATTTACTGCGGTTTTCATCAACGTTACTACACAAAACATGTTAATGCACTTTGGTGAGGCCATTATACATACTACGTAGATCCCATTTATAAGATCTTAGTACCACGCATATATGATACTAATATCAAAAAGATTTAGAAGGAAACGGGTATCTGAGAAGAAAAAGAAAATAGAGACGTCTTCTGAAATAATGCTTATATTACCATTAACAAATCACAATGGCTTACTTGAAGATATAGACCCACTCCAAGGTGTAATCATCTTTGTCGTTCATCAAATGCTTATAGGCTCGAGAGTTGTGCATTCTTGAAGCATCGTCGGGCTTTCCTTTAATAGCTATTCAACTAAAAATCAGAAAGCAATTCAAAACGGAACCTGTGACCAATAAATAAAGCCAATATTTAATAAAAAGGCAAATGCACTGGTGACCATTAAAACTGAATTTTCAAGTGAGCTTGTTCTTTATAAATGGCAACATTATATAAAATTAAAGTATATAAAGTACTATATACAGGAGTCAAAATACGAATATGCACAATAGTGTTGATATGTTTTCTTCAAAGGTTACTTTTAAAGTTATCATACGTCTGCCGCATTAGAGATATAAAAAAAGACTATTCGACTCATTCTTACCTAATAACCTTTTCTTAACATGGTACCGAGTCCAAGGCACAATCAACATCTCTATTTGATTCTATAATGGGGATACTGATCACTTCCTCTACATCCAAAAATTTACGATTAAACTTCAGCTTAAAAATGAACTACGTGAATTTAGATTTAAATGAATATGAAACATGGTAAAGAAGTAAACATACCTATTTGATTTATATAAAAAAAACATGTGGAAGCAATCTTTGGGGAGACATGTAAAGAATGAGTGCATGTTCCAATGACGACAGCTATTACATGATCATTTAATCAGCAATCAGAATAATGAGAAGCAATTGGTGGACTATTATAAAATAATGCATGTACGAATAAAAATTATTATAAAACCTCAAGTGCAGAATATGACTATTGGCTTACTTGTACGGCTGTCTGCTGCCGGAGATCCTTTTGGTAAGTGAAAATACCTGTAAGTATTGAGTCTTTCACATCTACTCGTGATTCAACTTCATTGTATGCATCAAAATTAAAATAGTGCTCAGGTTAATCATCGGCTGGTATAGGGTCAACCTGTGTGAACCTGCCAAAAAAAAGTGTCGTCTCATTATCCAGTGTTCTTTGCCATCTTTCTGTTTTCTGGTACCCAAATCCGTCAATCTGATATGCTGAATCTAGCTGAAGTTTGTGGTTGAAATCAGGTTTATCTTTCAAACTTATGTTTGCCTGAATTGCCAAACCCTGTCATATAGTAACAATGATTATTGTGAATGTGTAAGTATATAACTATTATTATAACAATGTTGGTAGTTAATGTAGGTAGGTTCTGTACGTACGATTTTATCTAACAATATGAAACAAAACATTGTTGGATTCAGGTCTGGAACACTTTTGGCGGTCCATTTCCGATATACCTTAACCTCAAGTGCTTTGTTGATGTCAGTAGGTTTCAAGTCCGCAAGTGCAACAACTTCTGGTTCCATAGCTATTGCTTTTCCTGCACTTTTGGATAAAGGCTCTGCCCCGCTACTGGAAGCCATCAGTCTACAAAACCATGAAATGGAGGTGATAAACTGTAAGTACATATGTGTTGGTTCGACAATTATATATATCTGTAACAGTGGTTAGTCTAGTAGTGTTGTATCTGATATGTGAGAATCTCAGCTTTCTAAAGACAATAGACATAGGTTGCCCTGTTCACATTATTATTAGCAACTGCTTAATCACTTGTTTATAATCTGTAGGCTAATTAAAAGCAAGAATATACTGTCTATGGTCAATTCGGGTACTATATTCTATCGTAGTGTGTCAAAAGCTATGATGGTAGGGGCCGAAATCAGTGCAGACATATAGTATAAAGAAAAGCTGAATAAGATAGACGCATTCATGTTTTCAGTGTCTAGCAAGCAATACACACAAATAGGAGTAGCAGATAGTGTTTTCGAATATGTGAGCTCCTCCAATCCAAACAGTCCCGTACCTTTGGGTCCCTGGAAAAAATCCTCTCGATAGAACAAAAGGCCTATCGTTTACTCCTCTTCTTTTCAGAAGTCCATCGATGTAGCCATATGGAAGTAGTAACGCGAATGTTCTGAAAGGACGATTTGAAAGATAGTTAGACGACCAAACAAATAACCTATAACATGAACTCATATATCAGAACAGTATATGCGGCCACGTAAACAGTGATAAAACAAAAGATGAGAAATGGAGCACAAAATTATAGATCTCATACTTTTGGATGGTTTGTAGGTTATGTCGTGCTACCACTGTTACAACTTCTGCAGCATCTGTAACTCATTCTATTAGCCTATAGCCTTTACATATACAGATCAATATCTATGTTACTACTTACCTCGTCCTTTAAACTGAACATCAGCAATGCACACCGAACCTATTGGAATCCCACTAAAATTACTGAACATCAGCAGGTGATAGATACTCGTAAACACGTTTAATCGGAGGGTACCTTAATGAAGCATTCAGCACAAGGTTAATCAACATCGTTATATAAAATAATTAATGCAATCTGTTTAACTACAATGTTCTGACTCACACTTTCAGCTGATGCAGTAGAAATCCATCAGGAAGCTTTCCAATCTGAACCCATCCCAGACGCACCATTATCCGGCTCACGTGTGTCAACCTTGTAAAAAGATATAAATTTCGATCAAAAACTTTCCCAAAAATATTATGTAGAGAATTGTTATTTATAACAAATAAGAAGAAATATTAAAGGTAATGCTTCTTGGCGTAGACTTAATAACCGAAGACATTCCGGGCTTTTTACTCCCAGTCCAAAAACCGCCATAAAGTATTCCCTGAGTATATGATTTAACTTATTTACAAAAGCAAACCATGATTAAAAATGTAAGAAATTTGAAGAATCTTACTTTGCTTTTCCAGGTTCAACCAAATTTATTTACAGCCGACAAAATTGAAACCGGAGTGAAACCAAACAGCTTCGATTTGGTTCGGTATAATACTATAAAACCAATATATAACTAATGAAGCTGAAATGATTTGCTAACCTTTGCTTTAAAATGATTCTTGTGGCTACCTTGCCAGCTCAGCAGAGGCTCCACCATTCTGCTTCCTACATTGAACTACTATCACATCCATCACATCAGGCACTCATCTAATCAGAATAATCATAAACTTATCCTCCCCATGGCCCAAGTTCCTCATTCAGCTACCTTCAAAATGAACAATAGAGATTTCATAAAAATAAATCGTATCAAGTCATTATGTAATTAACGACTACTGCTATGGAATCCTAAAATCAAGATACTCATATGCTTGAATGTATGGAAAATATTGTTTATTACTTATTAGCCTGACTATAAATCACAATAGTCAATTATTTGTTCAAATCAGAATATCGAAACACCCGTAGGTTCAAATTAAAACAAATTAAAATCTTACTTTCTGATTGGGTGGACTTGAGAAGTAAGGATTGTGATTCTCGCTATCATCCACATGTTTACTATTTTTCCTGTCTTTGTTTAATGAGAAACCTCTTTTCTTCAATGGTGCATCTCTATGGAACAGAAATATAAAATGATAAATGCTTAATTGTCATATTTGAGGGAACTGTCATATTTGAGAGAGGGAAAGTAATTAAATGACCTCAAGTTTAGCATCACAAAAAAACCTAATTACAAAGCTGGCAGTACTAACAATATATCCGATAAAGCTAACAGTATTAACTTTCTTGAGCCAGCAGTACTATTCGAAAAAATAAATAACAAAAATCCAAATTGGCTCTAATACATGAACAACTAAAAAAGTCAGTAGATGAGCATTAGAGAAAAAAAAGGAATTCGATGATATGAATGAAATTAGGGTTTTGTGTGATCAATGAATAAAAGGTCGATATTAACTATTTAACTAAAAATATTGCAAACCTGTGATGAAGAAAAAGAGTTGTTATATTTAATTAGAAGAATCTACATGGCATGTCAAGCATTCATGTTTGCAAACCTGTGATGAAGAAAACAAAAAAAATGTAAACAGAACATTAGAAGAAAAGAGGAAAAAAATATATATATTATGAATGAAGTGCAGATTTTTTTTACCTGTATCTTTTGATTAGGGTTGGCTAACTTGTAGGGATTCTCCTAATTATCTCATATAATTAATATTGCAGAACTATATTTAAGGAAAAGATATGCTTGATAATTTAAATTGCTCTTTTGTCTAGTATATCTTTATTGTTTTCAATTATCAATCACAAAAACTCATGTGCTCCACTGGTTGAGATGCTTGGGTGTGGATGCCTAGACCTAGGTTCGAATCCATTAATGTACATTTTTTACACAAATAAATTCCGAAATATACACACTGCTTAGGTGGCGCTTAGGTGGAATAAGAGCATGATTACTCATCAATCCAGCGCTTATTCATCAATCCTGCATTTGATGACGTCATACGCATCCTGTTATCTATAATATGTATATATATATATATATATATATATATATATATATATATATATATATATATATATATATATATATATATATATATATATATATATATATATATATATATATATATATATATATATATATATATATATATATATTGTGTGTAAACGTGGGATGTTGAATGGAGTCGAGAAATGATGAGGTAATGACGGAGATAGGTGCTGACGGCGACGGGAGTTTGTTTCATCCATAGTTTTCTTGACGCGACGGTCGAAGTGCTACTTCTACGTTAATCCACTTAACTCACTTCTCTTCATCACCATGAGTTATGTGATAGTGGACACGGAAGATTTTCGTGTTGAACGTTAAAGTTCAAAAGAGGCAAAGGGGGAAGAAAAGGTTCGAGGACGAACAATTTCTTTTAGTTCTAGATAGTCAACAAATGACGTATCTAGGTTATATATATGTATGTATAAGGAATTATCTACTAACTAACATATACGTACTAAATAAACTAGGCATTAAAAACTTATGGGGGCATGCAATTGGCTAGTTCATTAATCTACACATATAATGATGAGCATGAAAGAGAGGCGTACCTTTTAGTCTTCAACATGTGGTCTTCAAGCGCTTCAAAGCGTTTATGTTTGACTTGTAGAAGTCAATCAAGGAAGAGATGCCAATAAACCAATGAGATAGCAATTTAGCCACTTGGTCCCCATTGTCTCATTGATCCAAAGTTGTTTGAACCAAAAATGGGTTGTAGTTGACTAGGATGCATGTATGGTGGAAGTATTCCCCAAGGATTGAAGCTTGGTGGATTCGGGTAATTCCACATTGGGTAACTATTATTATGACGGTTTGGTCTATTTTGGTTTCTTTTAGGTTGAGGAGTTTTAGGCCGAGGGTGAGGACTAGGTGGTCTTCTAGGAGGAGGTGGTGTTTTTGACCTTAACTTTGGTTTAGAGTATTCTACTTCATTTTTTAAAGATGGTTTATAAAAGGTTTTTACTTCCTCATCACTAGCTATGGGTATTTTTCTATCTTTCATAAGTATATACTTAGGTTTTGACTCTAAAGGTTTTTGCTCACTAGTTTCACATTCAAATTTTACATTTTTAGTTTTACTATTTGAATCCTCAGTTGAATTAAATCCTAATCCGGTTTTATCACTTGATACTCTTTGAATACTTATTATTTCCCTAAGTGAATTACTACTATTTTCTAAGTTATGTAGTTTAATTTTTAATTCTAGTATTTCCTTTTCTAATTGGTTATTTACATGTTTTAGTGATTTATTTTTACTCATTACTTTTTGACCTAGTTTGCATAGTCTATTATATTCACTATCTAAGTCTTTTTCATCTAATGATAAATATTCATCACTAAAGTATTCGGTTTCGGAATGTACCTCACTTGATGTCTTAGCCATAAGACATTTCTCCTCCTTTGTAGTTTCTTTCTCGTCTTCGTCACTATCACTCCATGCTCCTCCAACGAACGCCTTTTGGTTTTGCTCCTTTGACATCATAGGACATCTTCCGATAAGATGATTTGGATCACCGCATTTGAAGCACTTCCTCTCGCTCTTGCTACCTTTGTCGTCTTTGTTTCTTTGGAGTGTTTTCCTTTCGTCATGTGGTTGTCTAACGAATCTTCCTCGTCTTTTGAAAAACTTCTTGAAGTCTCTTACGGCCATGGCATATTCTTCATCATCACTTTCGGAGGTTGAGCTATCCTCGTCACTTGATGCTTTCCTAGCTTTCAACGCGATTGACTTGCTTTGCTCTTTCTTTCCTTTGACCATCTCGGAGTCTTTCTTGATTATTGCTTCGTAGACTTTCAAGTTGCCAATCAACTCGTCAAGTTGAAGAGTTGACAAGTTCTTCGATTCTTCAATCGCCGTAACTTTAGCTCGCCATTTTGGATGAAAAGCCCTAAGAAATTTCCTGACAAAATTCTTACTAGAAAAACTCTCATCAAGTGCCTTTAAACTTGTGATGATTGTGCTAAACCTAGCAAACGCATTATCAATTGATTCCTCTTCCGGAATCGTGAATTGTTCATATTGTTGAACAAGAAGATCTATTTAATTATCTTTGACTTGACTATTACCTTGGTGAGTTATTAGTAAAGAGTTCCAAATTTCTTTTGCGGTTTCGCACATAAAGATTCTTTCGTATTCTTTACGTGGTAACGCATTATAAAAAACCATTTTAGCCTCATTATTTTTAGAAAGTTTTCTTTTTAAATCATCACTTTGTTTTTCAAAAGGTACAACTTCATCTTTTTTAGTTTCAAGATTATGTTGAATAGGTAAAAAATCACCATTAGTAATAACATGCCAAAGATCTAGATCTTTTGACTTCACATAAGTTTCGAATCGATTTTTCCAATATAAAAATCCATCACTTTCAAATAGTGGTGGTCTTTGCATAGATTGCCCTTCTAAATATTTTTCAGATTCCATAGATCGTTTCAAGTTTTAAAATACAGTTTATTTTAAAAATCTTGTTTGACGTGGCTCTTGATACCAATTGTGGAAAACTAGAAGGGGGTTGAATAGTTTTACGTCTTTTTAATTTATGAAAACTTTTGTTTACTTTTTGAAACTTCGATTCTATCTTATGTGAATTCAACTCTTGATCAATATGAACAAATATAGATAAGTAATGCAAGTAAAGTAAATATAATGAAATAAAAGAGAGAGATGGAAAGATCAAACCACAACACGGAGATTTATAGTGGTTCGGCTACAAGGACACCTTCCTTGCCCTACTCCACTCCTCGAGTCACCTACTCGAGAGTTTTCTTCACTATGTCAACAAACTCCCTTATGGCGGAGAAACCTTACACAACTTTAGCTTACACCGGTTTAACGACACAAAGCTAGATGTCGAGTTCTAATCGTAGCTAGAACCAATCTCACGACTTGTACACAACTTCTACACAACTTAATCACAACTTCTTCACGACGGCTTCACGACGGCTTCACGACTTCTTCAGGACTTCTTCTTCACGACTACTTCACAACAACTTCTACACTACTTCTTTACAACACAACTAGTTACTTACACTTAGATCTACTTATCACAACTATACAACACTTTACACAACTACAATGATGATATGAGTTAAGCTATAATACTTCTTCTCTAGTTGAAGGAGTATTCTTCTTTTGCACTTTGATGGTGGAAGCTTGGATCACTTAGAAACCAATGCTTAAGAGAATATGATCAAAGGGTTTTTGGAAAGGATTTACAAGATTTAAAACAGAAGGTTTGGGGTGCAAAAGGTGAGTAAAAATTCAGGGGAAGGCTGGTCTTTATAGGCAGAAAAACTGGACAGCTGGGAGCTACTGGAGCGGGGTCGGCCCCCTTAAATAAGGGGGCGGTCCCCTTAATTTTAAGGGGGCCGCCTAGCATAATTAAGGGGGCCGCCCTTCCTGCCCGTTGCCCAGTTTTGTCTTTTTGTGGGGAAGGTTTTTCTGGAACATTTTTACTGATTTTGGTTGAAAATTTGAATTCATAAATTTATAATGAATTAAACATTTTTATTTATTACCAAAAATGTTTTTCTAAAAGATATAAAATGTTTTTGACATTTTATAAAAAATCTAGTGTTTAAGAAAATGTTCCTTTTATCATATAATGCATTAAGCATTAGTTCATTCATACCTTAAGTGATTTGAGTTGTAGAAATAGATATTTACAACTAAATACTTGTTTACGTCATAATTTTCCGATTAATGATTTTACATTTTGTGATTATCAAAACGTAGAGATATCGAAAAATATTAATAACGTGTTTAGGCATTATTTATATCAACAGGCTCAGAGGGTTTAACTAGGGGTATCTAGCGTTAAAGATAAACGCTAACAAAAGGGTTTATACTGGTGGTTAACTAGTCAGTGTGACTAGCTAAATATCAATACGGAAGGCTTATTTGGGTTAAATCCTAAGATTGCCTCTTATCACGCATATATACTTATATCACAAAAAATGATCTCACAACGGTCTCGTAATGATTTACAAGCACAAGTTCTAGAATAAATAAAATCACCGGCACACTCATAGCAAAAAATTCAAGCATAAAAGATGTATGCTATATACGAAACAGGCTTAAATCCTCACATTATAGTGAAAAGGGCTATAATATGTGCTAGCTAATGTTATCGATCCCAGAATGGATTGCAATATTAATCGGGACACATCTCAATTTTTCAAAATTTACAGGTTTTACCAGTGGATAGATCCAGTTATATAAACCTTAAAATGACAACTATCTAGATCACAAGGGCAAACAAAATTTAAAATTTAGCTCAAAATTTACAATCTATTCTTATTTTCCTATTCACCCCACCCACACTTAAGTTAAGCATTGTCCTCAATGTGATAAACGAAATGAATGAAAATAGGGAAATAAGAGAATAAACCATATTTTCCTGCTCCAGATGATTCTTTGATCCAAGTGTCCATACTTTGTAATCATTACCTGCAGTAATCTTAAAAACAAAAGAAACACACGCAATATTTCTACGTTTTATTTAAAAGTTAGTGATACACCCCCACACTTAAGTTCAACTAAGGGATTAGATAAACTTTGGGGTTTAATCACTTGAAAATAAAAATGAAAATGGAAATTAAAAACAGCAAACACACGGGTTGCCTCCCGAGAAGCACTTATTTTATTAATGAGTCATCAGCCAGACTCAAAACTTCCTTCTAGCTACGTTGGTGTAATTTTTGGCTTCTTCTTTGAGAATTTTGGAACATACACCACGTTTCCTATTACTATTCCTTCTCCAGTGTCATCTATGTTCTCCAATTTTATTCTTTCCCAAGGTCTAGGAAGAACATCATAGATATAACCAGATTCTTCGGCCCAAGGAGTGTTTTTCTTATAATCAGCCGGAAAGGGTGCCATGAATGTTATTGCTTCATAGTCTGATTCAGGCGGAATCTCTTTGATAGAAATCTCGTTCATTTGCTCCTTATCATAGTACAATTTAATTCGGTGACCATTAACAATGAAACTTCCACCTTGTTTATCATGTAATTCGACATACCCAGATGGAAATCCATGTTTCACTATATACGGACCGAACCATTTCGGTTTTAGCTTAGGTGCTTTGAACTTGTATTTCATATTAAAAAGCAGAACTTTGTCTCCAGCTTTGAATTCTTTTCGGATTCTAAGCTTTCTGTCATGATACACTTTTGTTCTAGCTTTATAAAGCTTGGAGTTCTCGTAAGCTTGGAGTCTTAGTTCATCGAGTTCATGCAATTGCAAAAATCTCTTCTCTCCAGCTATTTTGAGATCAGGGTTACAGCTTCTGAGTGCCCAGTAAGCGCGATGTTCGATTTCAAACGGCAAATGACAAGTTTTCCCATACAAAAGTCTGTACGGTGTTGTACCAATTGGCGTTTTATAAGCCGTACGAAATGCCCACAGAGCGTCATCTAGTTTTCTCGACCAAACGGCGGGATTGTCTTTGACCGTTCTTTCAAGTATCCTTTTTAAGGCTCTATTGGTATTTTCGACTTGACCACTGGTTTGTGGATGATAAGTTGTGGCGAAACGATGATGAACTCCGTATCGTTTCATAATTTTCTTCATTTGTTTGTTACAGAAATGGGTTCCTCGATCACTTATTAAAGCTTTAGGAATTCCATAACGAGCGAAAAGCTTTTTGAGAAAATTGACAACAACTCGTGCATCATTTGTGGGTAGAGCTTCGGCTTCAGCCCATTTGGAAACGTAATCAATAGAAACGAGAATGTATTCGTATTTGTGCGATTTAGGAAATGGTCCCATAAAATTGATTCCCCAAATATCGAATATTTCGCAGACTTGAATGCTCTTTTGAGGTATTTCATCTCTACGAGAAAGACTACCGGATTTTTGGCAAGCATCGCAGTTTTGAACAAGAGTATGAGCTTCTTTGAAAATTGTTGGCCAATAGAATCCAGCATCAAAAACTTTTTTAGCTGTGGTGGAAGGACCATAGTGTCCCCCAGTCGGGCCATGATGGCATTCATCAAGAATTCTTCTTGTTTCGGAACCAGAAACACATCTTCTGATCATCCCATCGGGACACGTCTTGAAAAGATAGGGCTCTTCCCAATAATAGTGTTTTAATTCTGAAAAGAATTTACTTCTTTGGGCATGAGTTAATCCTTTTTTAAGAATTCCTCCAACAAGATAATTTGCATAATCTGCAAACCACAGAATTTCTTTTTCATCATTTGCTTCAATAATCATGAGAGTTTCATCAGAAAAATAATCGTCAATTTCATCTTCCTTTAACTCTTCCAAATTTGGATTTTCGAGACGAGACAAATGATCAGCAGCTAGATTTTCTGCTCCTTTCTTATCTTTGATTTCGATATCAAATTCTTGGAGTAGCAAAATCCATCGTATAAGACGCGGTTTTGCATCTTGTTTGGTAAACAGATATTTGAGCGCTGAATGATCAGTGAACACAATCGTTTTGAAAGCACAAGATAAGATCTGAATTTGTCAAAAGCAAAAACAACGGCTAACAATTCCTTTTCCGTAACCGTATAATTTTGTTGAGCATTGTTGAGTGTTTTGCTGGCGAAGTATATAGGACGGAAATGTTTTCCTTCACGTTGTCCTAATACAGCTCCAACAGCAAAATCGCTTGCATCGCACATGAGCTCGAATGGTAGTGACCAATTAGGTGAAACCATAATGGGTGCACTAGTCAGTTGGGTTTTCAATGTTTCGAATGCCTTCATGCAATCTGCATTGAAGTCAAAAACATAATCTTTTTCTAAAAGTTTCGTCATTGGACGAGATATTTTGGAAAAATCCTTAATGAAACGACGGTAGAAACCAGCATGTCCTAGAAAACTTCTAACGGCTTTAACGTTTGTTGGAGGTGGTAATTTGGTGATAACATCGATTTTCGCTTTGTCAACCTCCATTCCTGCACTCGAAATTTTGTGTCCTAGCACAATTCCTTCAGTCACCATAAAATGGCATTTTTCCCAATTGAGAACAAGATGTGCAGCTTCGCATCTTTCGAGCATTTTATCGAGATTAGAAAGACAAGCTTCAAATGAGCTTCCAAAAACTGAAAAGTCATCCATGAAAACTTCCATAGATGTTTCAAGCATGTCATGAAATATAGCAATCATACATCTTTGAAAAGTCGCAGGTGCATTACACAGACCAAAAGGCATACGCCGGTAAGCGTAAGTTCCAAAGGGACATGTGAATGTAGTCTTTTCTTGATCAACAGGATCAATGAGAATTTGGAAATATCCTGAAAAACCATCAAGGAAACAAAAGTACTCATTCCCTGCTAATCTCTCAAGTATTTGATCCATGAATGGTAAAGGAAAATGATATTTTCTGGTGGCTTTGTTTAATTTTCTGTAATCAATACATACTCGCCATCCAGTGACAGTTCTAGTAGGAACTAATTTATTCCGTTCGTTAGTCACAACAGTCATTCCTCCTTTTTTCGGAACAAAGTGAACTGGACTCACCCAAGGACTATCCTCGATGGGGTAAATGATACCGACATCAAGAAGTTTGATGATTTCTTTCTTAACAACTTCTTTCATGTTGGGATTGAGTCGACGTTGTCTTTCTACAACGGGTTTAGCATCTTCTTCGAAATTGATTTTGTGTTTACAAAAATCAGGACTAATTCCTGGGATATCAGATGTTTTCCACGCAAAAGCTCTTTTATGCCTCTTGAGAACAGAAATGAGACATTCTTTGTCCTTATCATTGAGCAACGAAGATATGACTACTGGAAGAAGTGAATTATCTTCCAAGTAAGCATATTCAAGATTTTCGAGAAGTGGTTTCATCTCAAGATCAGTTGGTGGTTCTTGAAGAGATGTTTTGATTCTCAATTGATCATTAAAAGTGATTTCCTCAAAATATTCTATTATTTCTCCTTCTTCAACTTCTTTTTCATCTTCTTCAAACTTTACTTCCATAAAATCAGTGAATTCTTTATCAAAGTTTGTTTCACTAATTTTTTCTGAAGTAGTCATGAATGGATCTGAATCGTCAAGTAATGCATCCAATTCTTCCTCAGTGACTTCATCGATTACATCAATGTTAAAACAAGTGTCATCACTGGAATGTGGATATTGCATTGCTTTATCGATTAAAAAGGTAATCATATCTTCTCCAACTCCAAGATTGAGTTCTTTTCCTTTTATTTTGATGATCGCATCAGCTGTGTTTAAGAAAGGTCTTCCTAAAATAAGAGGCACTCTACTATCTTCCTCCATTTCTAAGATCACAAAATCTACGGGAAAAATGAATTTACAAACTTGGACAAGCATATTCTCAGCAATTCCAACAGGATATTGGTAAGAATGATTTGCTAATCGAATACTCATCCTTGTAGGTTTCAAAGTAGTGATGAAAAGTTTAGAATACAACGAATAGGGCATCAAATTGATACTTGCACCTAGATCGGCTAAAGCATCGCATGTGATGTTGTTTCCTAACGTGCATGGAATCAGAAAACTTCCGGGATCTCCCAGTTTTGGTGGAATTTTGTTTTGAACAATGGCTGAACATTCTTCATTGAGAAAGGTAGCGGATATTTGCTCTAACTTATTTTTGTTATTAAGAAGTTCCTTCAAAAATTTCCCATAATTGGGCATTCCAGCTAAAACATCAACGAGGGGTACATTGAGTCTAACCTCTTTGATTATTTCAACAAACTTCTTATAACGTTCTTCCATCTTTTCTTTCTTAAGGCTCTGAGGATATGGAATTTTTGGTGTGTACGCCTTAACTGGTGGGATGGGTTTGGGTGGTGTTTTTGTGGTATTTTCCTTCTCGGCTTCTTCAACTTCATCCTCACTATCATCATTGATGATCGTGGTATCATTTGGATTGGGTGGTGGATCATAAGAAAGACCACTTCTTGTGAATACAGCATTAATATGCTCATTTCGAGTCTGTGGTGGACGATAAGTTTTATCGTTCGATCCAGATGATGTTGGTTTAGGGTTGGTTTGGGTATTACTTGGTAACGAACCTGATGGTCGGGAATAAATTTGATCAGAAAGTCTACCAAATTTGTTTTCAAGATCCTGAATAGATGCTTGATGATTTTTCTGACCTTGCTCAACTTTGGTTTTGAGATTGAAAAATTGGTTCTTGACGAACTCATTGGTGGATTTTTGAGCAGTTACGAATTCTCTCATCATTTTTTCAAAATCGGATTCTTTTGGTTTTTTATCAAGGGTTTATGGAGTCTGATTGTCTGCTCGTGGTTGAGAATCACGGTTGTTATCCCTTTGTTGGCGATCTTGCCAATTTACAGAATTTCGTCCGTAATAATTTCCACGATAACCGCCTCCACGGTATCCTCCTTGGACATAATTAGCTTCTCCTTCTTTGGGTTGGTCCATTGGTTGATCGTCACATTCTGATGATGGGTGATTACCTCCACAGTTGTTACAACCGTCTCGCATTTCTTTCATTTCTCCTTTAAGATCTTTGTATTGCGAGTCGATTTTTGAAACCAAGGTTTCCATTTTCTCCATGAGTTTAGAGGTATCGGAACTTTCAGCAAAAGCAACGGTTTTTCGTAAGGGTTTGGTTTTGGCATCTTTTGACCAATCGAGTTTGAGAAGAACTCGGTCTTCGAGCAATTGATATGCCTGGTTAGGAGTCTTATAAAGAAAAATTCCTCCAGCATCAAGAATTCCTTGAGATGCTTCATCAAGTCCATGGTAGAAGATTTGGATAATGGTTCCTCGTCCTAAACCATGTCCATGACAACTACGAAGCAAATCTTTCATACGAAGCCAGGCTTCGACGAGTGATTCGTTAGGGTTTTGTGTGAAAGCACGAATTTCTCCCATGAGTCGATCAAACATGGCAGGTGGAAAGAATCGGCTTACAAAAGCTTGCCTCATCTCCTCCCAAGTATTGATAATTCCTGGTGTTAATTCGTTATACCACACTTTTGCATCTCCAGCAAGTGATGATGGAAAAAGTTTGAGTTTAATGGCATCCACATTGGTGTCGCCATATCGGAACATGCCACAAATTTCGATGAATTCGGCAATATGTTTGTGAGGATCGGCCCTCGAACGGCCATCGAATTGACGGTCTTTGATCATAGAAAGATGGTGACCTTTCACGGTGAAATTGTCACCTAGGTTGACAGCAACAATAGCAGCTCCAGGAGTGGGTGCTACGGTTCGGTTGACTTCCCACATGGGTCTATCGTCAGCCATGGGAAAAGGTTGATCAGTGAATGGGTTATAAACGACTTTGGCTTCAAAAAGGTTATCAAACGGTGGTTTTCGTACTCTTGATACACGATTGGCTAATGGAACAAATGGTTTTCTTTTTCTTCTTGGTCTTCGGACTAAACGTTCGGGATCTGAAAAATTGGTTCTATTCCAGTTGATCGAGTGTTCATACAATTCCCAAGAGAATCGAGGCAATGTCTAAACACACGAGCGAAGAATGGAAACAATTCGAAAAATCAGGGTTGAAGATCCGATCGGATGAAATGTAATACCGATCGGATAGAACTCTCGGTAAAATTGGGTTTGAAAGGATACCGATCGGATAGATTGACTACCGATCGGATAGAGCTCTCGGTAAACTTTTTATTTTGGGATCCGATCGGTTGGAATGTGATACCGATCGGATGGAACTCTCGGTAAAATTGGAAATTGAGCAACCGATCGGATGGATGAGATACCGATCGGATGGTCAGCTCGGAAAACTTTTTTTTTTTTTTTTTTTTTGAAAACGAACTATGGAAGAAATGGACTTCTAAAACCTACAGAAACACAATCAAAATCCCCGGCAGCGACGCCAAAAACTTGATGTGTCGTGTGTGAGTACAAGTTTTAAATTTATAAAGGTCGAATTACCGAATCTAGAAACAACACATACGAGCAAGTGAACTCGTCCATTATAGCAAGATTATGATGGTAAGTCGGGATCGTTCGCAGGGATTTGTGTAGTGAATCGAATTGTAAGCTACTAGAAGTGAATCTCTTAAACAAGCAATGATGTAATATAATAATTCAAATGATTAAAACTACACTTGCTTAGACTAATGCACTACTCTTGAAAAGCATGATTGTGATAACTTAGGATAACATGTTGGTTATGATAATTAGCTTGGTGAACTAATCTAATGTTTCTACAAATTAAACCTTCGTCAAGATTTTTGTTTATAAAAACAAGCATTAAGTTTAACCAATCAATTCAAGATCAATTCAAGGTTCATAAGTTGGTGTACCTTAAACACAAAATAGTCTTTTGTTTTATCAAATAGGCTTAGGAAATGGTCAATACAAAAGGTAACCGATCATAGACAAAAGGTTACAATTGATAGTAAACTATTAATCTTTCGACCCTTGAAATGGTTTACAATCAATCCTATTTTGATAGACAAAAACATTCTTATTACAACCACGATTAACTTTCTTTGTTAAATCAAGAATAATGGGTAAAAACAATCATTCATAGAAAAATGATTATAACTAGTTGAATAACAATAGTTCTTTCGACCCTTAAAATTATTAGCAACTAGTTAAACTTCATCAACAATTGTCACTACGAAACTTAATCACAATTGGATCTTAGAATCAACTTGAAATTGAATTAAAACACACTACAACAAAAGTGGCTTTTTAGGACCCTTTGTGTGGGACGCTATGATAATGGAGTCCTAAAAAACTGTTTAATAGGACATATGAGCATTTAGGGTCCTTTTTAAATATTTGCTACTTAGGCAATGTCCTAAAAAGTTATATAATAGGATGGTCGATGATTTGGGGTCCTATTATCATATACCTTAATAGGACGCTTAAAATATGGATCCTAATAAATTACTTTATAAGACATTTAGTTGTTGGTGTCCCATTATGTGATAGTGTAATACGACACTTGATCACTAGATGTCCTATTATCATATACCTTAATAGGACGCTTAAAATATGGATCCTAATAAATTACTTTATAAGACATTTAGTTGTTGGTGTCCCATTATGTGATAGTGTAATACGACACTTGATCACTAGATGTCCTATTATGACATAACCTTAATAGGACGCTTAAAATATGGATCCTAATAAATTACTTTATAAGACATTTAGTTGTTGGTGTCCCATTATGTGATAGTGTAATACGACACTTGATCACTAGATGTCCTATTATGACATAACCTTAATAGGACGCTTAAAATATGGATCCTAATAAATTACTTTATAAGACATTTAGTTGTTGGTGTCCCATTATGTGATAGTGTAATACGACACTTGATCACTAGATGTCCTATTATGACATAACCTAATAAGACATAATAGGACACTTGAGTTTTGAGTCATAAGACATCAGTTAGTTAAAACGCTTATTCACAAAAAGTTTTATTATAGCAAAATTTAATAGGACCTTTGACACGTGGGTATTATAACGTTAACCTTTATAGGACGCTTATGTACAATGGTTTTATTATTGTACACCATAATAGGACATTTCATTTTTGAGTCATATAACATCATTTTTTTAAAACGATTATTTGCAAAAGTTTTATTATAACAAAACTTAATAGGACCCTTAAAGGATGCATATTCATTATGGTTTTATTACAATACACCATAATAGGACACTTGATACATAAGTCATAAAACATTAATTATTTAGAACGCTTATTCGCAAATGTATTATTAAAACATAAGTTAATATGACAGTTGATACTTGGGTACCATAGATTGATACTTGGGTACCATAGATTGATACACCTGTGTCTTTTAACATTAACCTTTATAGTACGCTTATTTGTTGTGGTTTTATTATCATACGCCATAATAGAACACTCCTTATTATGTGATAGTGTAATACGACATTGCATCTGGTGCAAGAACGTATGATGTGCAATACATATGACTTACTTAGGTGTGTACTATAAACTCATACACTTAAAAATGCATATCAGGTGACTAATGCTTTTCATAACATGATGCTCAAGTTCAATATTAAAAATAAAAAATAGATCCGACTCAGGCTAATGACACACACAAGCCCTACTGGTATAAGTAAAATCTCAGAATAATAATATCATTCAGCTTTTAAATCGGCCAAGCTGGTACATTCAAGGATTTGATAAGTGAGAACATAAGCTTTCAACCAACAATTTGAGCAGAAATCTCTTGATAGAAAAAACACTTAAACTTGCTAAAGTAAAAAAGAAACATACGAACTACTATCAAACTACACCATACTTTTCAGACTCCTGAGAATACAAGTTCAAAACTGCATACTGAATCAAAACAAGTAAAAGAGAGACGAGCTTATCGCCTCTTCGACACACCAACAGTCTTTCCCCTGTGACCAGTGGTCTTTGTATGCTGTCCACGAACTCGGAGACCCCAATAGTGACGAAGCCCACGGTGACTCCTGTTAATAGACCAATACAAAGAAACCTTAATGCCAACATAAATATATCAAGATGAAATTAAGCAATAAAATAAGCAGTTAAATTAAGCTATAAAAAATAAATAAAAATACAAGTAACAAGATTAGCAACAATCATACAAAGCCTTAAAAGCACTAAACCAGAAATTGAATAATAAAGCCACAGGAAAATTCACAAATTAAATCAAAGTACTTATCAGCTTAAGCATATGCTGACCAGACAATAAACCTTTTTCAAAAGCTCCTAGAGAGCTTAATACTTAACCAAATTCAAATCCAAAAGCTGCTATGGAAAGCTTATCACCTCAGGAATGTTTTACCTCCAAGAAATCACTAGCTTATGTGTCTACTCTCTATTGTGCAAGCTTGTGAAATAGGCTTAACAACTGTGATACAGGGGAACTATTCAGCAAACACTCAATTTCAAAAGCACTTTCAAAGGCTTAAATCAATTCCAAATTTCAAAATTCTTTTTGCAACTTGAAAACAACCTGGAATAATTTTCAAAACAACTTTCCAATTGTATTTTGAATAAAAAATGAGGCCTGTGCACCTCTTTGAAATCCTGACCAAAACAGACAATAAGAAACTTTTTGACTTTTTGATTTTTGAACAAATGTTGACTAAATCCAAATTATACTACTCCTAAGTGCTTATACTAGTTATATTAAGCTGTAATTGAACTAATTTAAGCTAAGTTAACTAGATTTGAACCGATAAATCTAATATGGCCTACTGAATCAAAATACTAAGCTGATTATGAGAGATCAAAGATGATTTTGACTTTCTGCTTATATTACCAACCCAACTGACTTTAACTAACCTATATTACCTTAACTATTTATGTTTATGCAGATTCCAAAACTTATCAAGCAAACTAACCTATAAATTTAGCGCAAACCAAACACCCCTTTTACCACTGACTTACACTAACTCAACCTTAATCATTCCACAAACATCAACCATAATCACCCAACTCAGTCCCATATGATCAAACAACCTCAGTTAAACAGCAAACAACAACAACAACTCAGCAAATTCAGAACTCAGATTGAATCAAATCACCACAGTTAAATCCAATATTCAAATATATGATTCAATAATGAACAACAAGCATCAAATCATATCAAATATAACTAATGAACATCAAAATAAGTAGAAACATGCAAATTATCAGATCTATTCTAGTAATTGAGTGGAACCATAAAAATAGTGATGAGGGTGTGTAGTTATTATGTTGGTCTTCTAAAAAGTACGGAGTAGCTAGCTAAAAAGTTAAAATTACCTAAATTTAAAGCAAACTAGATGACTAATAATACACTAAAAGGACAACTAAGCCACAATAGGGGAAATAAGAACTGTTAAATGACAAAAGAAGATAAAAAGAGGGATTATTACTATTACCTAATTGAAATCATGAAGCTTCTTCAACTGGATCTTCTTCATCGGCAATAACTAAGTCATTGTTGTCCACAACGGTTCCATCGAAACCACCTCTAACCAATTCAATATCCATTGTTTCGTCATGTTGAGGACCCATAAATGAGTCACCCTGCAAATGTGTTTCCACGTCATCAAGAATTGTTTGTTCATCCATGTCATAAACATGTCTAGGCGTTGGCGTGATCACAACTTGCCATCCTTTGTCAACACTATCTGCAACGTAAAATACTTGCTGTGCTTGAGAAGCTAGTATAAAAGGCTCGTTATGAGCCTTCAATCCTTCAAAATTCAATAGAGTAAACCCGTTTTCATCTTCTTTTTTCCTTGAACCATTCGAAATCCAATCACAATCGAACAAAACTACTTTCTTGTCAATAGCATACTCCAACTCAATGATATCATTCAAAACCCCGTAGTAAGTTACATCTCCCGCGATAGGATTGTTATCTGTAGCACTCGAGAAACTGTTTGTCATGGCCTGAAGCATAACCCCACTATTCTGTGTTTTCCTATTCTGTTCTACATATTTTGCGTGAAATAGGAAACCATTTATGATAAATCCCCTATATTTTTTCACAAACTCAGATGGACCACTTGCCAAGTTCCTTAGACTTTCTGTGATTCTGTGATCCCCTCTAGCATGTAGCTCCTCAACCTGAACAAAGGCAAGATGTGTTAATTGTTTTGTTATACACACGTGTATTAGTAGGTCGAAAATGCTATGTCATTATAATTATTTTCCAAAAGTAATAAACCTGTGTATATTCCTTACATGATCTTGAAAC
This sequence comes from Artemisia tridentata subsp. tridentata, assembly GCA_021014915.2. Classification (NCBI taxonomy): domain Eukaryota; kingdom Viridiplantae; phylum Streptophyta; class Magnoliopsida; order Asterales; family Asteraceae; genus Artemisia; species Artemisia tridentata. Next base: position 178,961,851 of record CP139509.1, read on the forward strand.
CACGACTCAAAAGTCTCACTATGTAACCGTTGAATGTCACGATTACGTTTTCTCCGATTTTCATGTTGAACCATCGCCAGATGTTCACTGCAGTGTTAACAGATGATAATGATGATAACAACGACAACTATTAATCGTATTATATAATGTATGAAACTCACAACTAATATAATTACTTACGTTCGAAATTCATCAACTTCACTACAATTGAACAACACATATGAATGTGCTTTAGCCAAAATGTCAAGGTCCATTATTTCTACCTTTGTAGCACCAATCAGTCGACCCGCCATAGAAAAGATAGGTAAAACATCCTTATAACCATCGTCAGCATCATTTTGACTTGTCTTATTATGTACGGTCTCAACATCACTGGATAAGTACAATGAACAAAATGACACACACTCTTCAGCTAGATATCCTTCTGCAATGGAACCCTCCGGGTTATTCCTGTTTCGCACGTAAGATTTTAATGTAGCTAAATACCTGAGATATCAAAAACAAGAATTTTAGATTCAATAATATTTGTTAATAAAGGTATTTACTGAAATAGTAATGTGCACCTCTCGATTGGATACATCCAACGGTAATGAACTGTCCCTCCTAATCTGGCCTCTGAAGCAAGATGAACCGAAAGATGAACCATGACATCAAAGAATGATGGCGGAAAAATCCTTTCTAAATCACAAAGTATTTTTCCAATCTCGGTTTCCATTTGAACCAAATCATTTGGATTAAGAACCTTTGAGCATAATTGTTTATAGTAACGACATAGCTTCATCACAGTATAGCGCACGTGCTTAGGCAACACATTTCGCAAGGCAATGGGAAGCAACTGCTGCATCAAAATATGGCAATCATGACTTTTAAGTCCAAACACTTTTGGAGGTTTTAACTCTACGCATCTTGATATGTTAGCTGCATAACCATCTGGAACTTTCACCTTCTTAAGCACACGACAAAAAATATCTCTCTTTTTTATCCATTGAGAAACAAGCAGGTGGCAAATAAACTTTGTTGTTATCTTGAACTATAGGATGAAGTTCATGTCTAATGCCCATTTCTTGTAAATCTAGGCGTGCTTTTATATGATCCTTGGTCTTCCCATCTAGATTCATTAGCGTTCCAAGGACACTGTCACAAACATTCTTCTCAATATGCATTACATCTAGATTATGGCGTAGCAAGTTATGTTTCCAGTACGGTAACTCAAAAAAAATACTTTTCTTCTTCCAATTAAAAGGTAAATTTGGGTTGCTCTTAACAAGTTTTCCAAATTTAATTTCAAAACCATCTAACTCATCAAGTACTTCTTGTCCTCTTAAGCCACGGGGTTGCCTGTCTTGTTCTTCTGTGCCATCAAAAGAGTTTTTATCTCTTCTAAAAGCATGATCAGTAGGCAAATATCGACGATGTCCCATAAAACATTGTTTTTTGCCATGAGTCAAGCGTGTTGATTTTGTATGTTTATGGCAGTTAGGACATGCAAGTTTACCTTTGGTGCTCCATCCGGATAAATTTGCATAAGCAGGAAAGTCACTGATCGTCCATAACAAACAAGCACGCATCCGAAAGTTACTTTTTGTTGATGCATCATAAGTGTCTACTCCTTTAAGATCCCACAACTCCTGTAGCTCAACCACTAACGGTTCCATATAGACATCTATGTTATTCCCAGGAGCAGATGGGCCAGGTATAAGTAAAGTTAGAAAGAAATAAGGTTTCTGCATGCACATCCAAGGAGGTAGATTATATGGCGTCAAAACAACAGGCCATGTACTATGAGAAACACTCATTGTTCCAAAAGGGTTAAACCCATCACTCGCTAAACCAAGCCTAACATTACGAGATTCTTTGGAAAACTTATCATACTTAAAATCAAATGCTTTCCATGCTGGGGAATCTGCAGGATGTCTCAAGTAACCATCTTTCGTGCGACTCTCTTCATGCCATCTCATGGAGGCGGCTGTTTTAGATGACATAAATAACATTTGCAATCGTGGTATGAGCGGAAAATAACGCAACACCTTTGCTCCAATCTCCTTACATGTATCAGCTGTGGTTGACCCATCTGCAGAATCATCTTCACTTGCTTTATACCTTGACGTATGGCATATATCACATTCCGTTTTATTAATGTTTTCTTTCCAGTACAGCATACAATCATTAGGACATGCATCAATTTTATCATAACTAAGTCCCAACTCTCGAATTATCTTCCTTAGTTCATACAATGACTTCGGTATAGAAGCATCGGGGAAGGCTTCCCTCATTGTATCCAGCATCATGCTGAAACCATTATCACTACATTTCCCAACACACTTACCATGAAATAGTCTAATGATAAAAGAAAGAACTGATAACTTACACCCAGGATATAGTGGTTTCTTTGCCTCTCCCAACACTTTATAAAATTTTTTCGCCTTTAGGTTTGGCATACTCATACTTTCACTTTGTGTTCCCATGTCATCTTCTTGTGTGTCAACACCAAACCGATGGAAGGCATCATTCACCAACCCTTGCATGTCATCTTCAGCATCCAACATTGGAGCATCACTTGATTTGGAACTGAAAGGTGGAATTGTATAACCTTTCATAAACCCGACACATAGCAGATGTGTTCTAGCCTCCGCCCGATCTACCCATATCTGATTACCACAATCAATACATGGACATGAAATCTGTCCATTTTTACCCTCCTTATAAAATATATGATCAAGAAAGTCGTCAAGACCTTTTTTATATTCTTTGGTAAATCTTGGTAAAGACATCCAACTCGTATCCATCTTAAACCTAATTCAATTAACCACATAAAACCACATATAATTTCAACAAAAAGAAAGGGAGCCTAATTCAATTAACCACAGATTTTGTTTCATAAAAATTTAGCAAAAACAATTAGGGTTTTAATTATGAGGTATTACCTGCTCTTGATGATGTTGCTGATTTCCGGTTGTCGGATGTGAATTGATTGAGATGATGGTGAAGGTTGGGTTAACGAAAGATAGAGATGGGACGAGGGAAACTAATTTTAAATGGGAAGCTTGGGTTCCGTTGCGGGTTAACATTCATGCTTGGCGAATGAGGATTTGGACCATTTGATGGTTAATTGTGGCTTCGCTTATGGTGTTTGGAGTGGAATCAGCAAGTGGTGCAGGTTAGATCCGGTATTTGCTTATGTTTATGATGACTTACTTAGTTTAATGAAAGTCAATGTTCAAAAAAAAATGTTAAAAAGAAATAAACATTTATAGATATAAAACGTTAACTGATCTTCCATTCATAGATAATATTCAGTTACAAAATACATTAACCATTCATGTACATTCACCAAACACTAAAACCACAAACATCCACACATCACAAACATCTACCCTTGATGAGACCCAAAACACAAAAGAAAAAGACCAAAGATACTAATCTTCGTCATCTGAAGATTCAGCTTCTTCAATCCTCTCCACCAACTGATCCTTCAACTCCAAGCTTCGACGAGAGAGCAACAGTAGCTGGGCCATCAAATCAAGCTTCCTACGATCACATTGTTGGATTTCCATCAAACAATCGTGACCTGTAGAAGCAACAACATGGAAACGAGAAAAGTTTAGAGCAACCTCATCAATGGTCCTCGACTTTTTCTCTATGACCTCTCTCAGTTGACTGCTCTCTTCACCAATACGAGCAATGAAGTTGTTCTCTTCGACTTTCTCATGCAATATCAATACTTTGAAAGCATCAGCAAGTTTCCCGGTCTCTGTGGCTGCCTTCATTTCATCCAAATTTGGGGTTTCTGCCATTTGGGATTAGGGTTATTAGTTTGGTGGCTGTGAGATTAGATTAGGGTTAAGAGAGATTATCAAATGGGTATATATATAGAGATAAGATGTGGCTGTGAGATGAATTGATAACAGAAGCATAATTGCGGATGGAAGGATGCACAGTGATCACGTCAGAGATCCACCACAATATCAAGAAGAGTTTCCAAAGGCTTGAGGAACCAGACTCAAGTTTAAAATTCCTTTTCACCGTATGGCGCATACAAATGAACAAACACGATATGAAAATGAGGAAAACGTATAAAACATGTAGAAACGGTCTAAAACATGATTAAACGGCCGAGAACGTGTAAACACGGACTAAAACGTATAAACACCGACTAAGAATTATAAGACGTAGTACATAAAGTATTTATTATAACGGTTAAATAAGGTTTTTTAAAACGGTTTTGAACCGTTCTATAATAGAGGGTAATAAATAATAAGGTTGATTTTTTACAGCGGTTTTGAACCGTTTTAAATAATTACATTTTTTATAACATTTATGAACAACCGTTGTAATAAGGTTCCCAAAATTTTAGAAAGAACAATATTTAAAACATTTTAATTAACAACCGTTGTAGTGTCTCATTTAAGGTGAAAAGCTTTTGAAAAGTTTTATTTGTTTTTGAAAATATTTTTTTGTAGCAATTATAAGTAACCGTTGTAGAATATAAGACTAGGCTAAAAATTGTTGAATTCTTTTAAAACTTCATATTTAACCGTTGTAAATAATAAACTTAATTATAAAATATTGAGTGTTTTAAAACGATTAGATTCTACCATTGTATTTAATAGGCTTAAATTATAAAAATATTGAAATCTTCTAAAACGACCATATGTAACCGTTTTAAATAATAAGAAAAAATTAAATAAAAAAAACAACCGTTTTAAATGATACTTTTATATTACGTTTTCCAAGTTAACCGCTATATATAATGTATTCCAAATTATTTAGCACGGTGGAATTGAAAACCGTTTAAAAAGGTCCGTTGTAAAATACCCCTTCTCTACTAGTGAAAAACCGACTAAGAATTATAAGACGTAGGAAAACTGAGGAAAAAGTATGAAAAATCATGAAAATAATTAATTTTGCTCGTAGAATAAAATTTTGGGAAATTGTCGGTTGTTACACCTCGGAAAATAATTTAGTTGTTTACCTCTGTTATGACTCTATAACGGCCATGACCAGATAGACCGATCCGTTTAACATCTCGTGTATAACTATATCATCTCGGCTCATTCGTATAACTATATCATCTCGGCTCATTCGTATAACTATATCATCTCGGCTCATTCGTTTAACTATATCATCTGGAAAATAATTTAGTTGTTTACCTCTGGGAAATTGTCTCATGTATAACTATATCATCTCGGCTCATTCGTTTAACATCTCGTGAATAACGATATCATCTCCACTCATTCGTTTAACATCTCAGGTATAAGCATATCATCTCGGCTCATTCATTTAAGATCTCGTGAATAACGATATCATCTCGGCTCATTCGTTTAACATCTCATGTATAATCATATCATCTCGGCTCATTCGTTTAAGATCTCGTGAATAACGATATCATCTCGGCTCATTCGTTTAACATCTCATGTATAATAATATCATCTCGGCTCATTCGTTTAACATCTCGTGTACAACCATATCATCTCGGCTCATTCGTTAAACATCTCGTGAATAACGATATCATCTCCACTCATTCGTTTAACATCTCAGGTATAAGCATATCATCTCGGCTCATTCATTTAAGATCTCGTGAATAACGATATCATCTCGGCTCATTCGTTTAACATCTCATGTATAATCATATCATCTCGGCTCATTCGTTTAAGATCTCGTGAATAACGATATCATCTCGGCTCATTCGTTTAACATCTCATGTATAATCATATCATCTCGGCTCATTCGTTTAACATCTCGTGTACAACCATATCATCTCGGCTCATTCGTTTAACATCTCGTGAATAACGATATCATCTCCACTCATTCGTTTAACATCTCAGGTATAAGCATATCATCTCGGCTCATTCGTTTAAGATCTCGTGAATAATGATATCATCTCGGCTCATTCGTTTAACATCTCATGTATAATCATATCATCTCGGCTCATTCGTTTAACATCTCGTGTACAACCATATCATCTCGGCTCATTCGTTAAACATCTCGTGTACAACCATATAATCTCGGCTCATTCGTTTAACATCTCATGTACAACCATAATATCATCTCGGCTCATTCGTTTAACATCTCGTGAATAACGATATCATCTCCACTCATTCGTTTAACATCTCAGGTATAAGCATATCATCTCGGCTCATTCATTTAAGATCTCGTGAATAACGATATCATCTCGGCTCATTCGTTTAACATCTCATGTATAATCATATCATCTCGGCTCATTCGTTTAAGATCTCGTGAATAACGATATCATCTCGGCTCATTCGTTTAACATCTCATGTATAATCATATCATCTCGGCTCATTCGTTTAACATCTCGTGTACAACCATATCATCTCGGCTCATTCGTTTAACATCTCATGTAAAACCATATCATCTCGGCTCATTCGTTTAACATCTCGTGTAAAACCATATCATCTCGGCTCATTCGTTTAACATCTCGTGTACAACCATATCATCTCGGCTCATTCGTTTAACATCTCGTGTACAACCATATCATCTCGGCTCATTCGTTTAACATTTCGTGTAAAACAATATAATGTGGCAACTTTTATATAAAAACGAGTTAAATGGGTCGACCCAAAACCCGTTTAACCTATTCAACTCGTATCACCTATTTAACCCGCCAACCCAAATATATATACGGGTTAAATGGGTTAGGTACCCGAACCCGACCCGAATTACTTGTGAAACAAAGAAAAAGTATTCAAGCCGCCCTCTCCCAAACGCACAAATCCCTCCATTATTTTCATTCGATCCAAGTTTTCCCTCCAATACGAGTGTAATCACGACTTTCTCTCCACACAAATCGTAACTGTGATTTGAAATTAAAGATTTCCCTAATATATCCATGGATATAAATTCCCCTAAATTTATTGAAAACCAAAACCAAAAGTATTTTTGCTACCTAGGGTTTAATAGTTTGAGGTATGATTCAGTCGTCTTTAATATTGAATTGATTTATTTTATGATTTAGGCGTGGCTTTTTGTATCTAACAATTGGTCAATTAGGGATATATTTGTTTAATTTCAGAAATTAGTATGGTTTATTTGTTATGCTGTTCTTTGTGGCTAGTGGGTTCATTCATTTTGGATTTACGGGGTGTTTGTTTCGGCTTATATAGCGGGCTTATGGCTTATTTGCTTTTCGGCTTCTTTTTCATAAGCTCACTTTTTTTGGCTTATTTTGAAACTTTTCAGCTTATATAAGCTTATTATGACATAATAGGCTTATATAAGCCGAAAAGTTTCAACATAAGCCACAAAAAGTGAGCTTATGAAACATAAGCCAAAAAGCAAATAAGTCATAAGCCCACTATATAAGCCAAAACAAACACCCCCTTAGTAATTTTAGGACGTATATTGTTGGATAGCACAGTGGGGTACCTGTTTGTTATGGCTTTGGATTTGTGATTATCAATTTTGCAGCCTGATGTTGTTACTTTTGATTATCTATTCTTAGTTTAAAAAGGCTTTTTGGCATTACTTTGAGTCAGATCATTTAATGGGCGTGTAAGTATTGAACCACTGGTACAACTACCTATCTGTTACATCAGATCATTTTGTATTGTTGTAATATTGTAAGTAATAATATGAATGGTGCGGACCGGTATCCCTGTTTAGCTAGTAGGTCATTATATGCATGTATGAAAAGACAATTAACGGTGTTTGGTTTGCATTGGGGTACGACTATGGGTATTAGAATATGAATGGGTGTGTAAGTAATAACAGAAGGATTTGAGTCTATTTTTGTTTGTAGATAATGATAGTGATTTGATTTCAGTTTTGTTGTTCTCAAATGACTATTGTTCTTTGCAATCTCATCATAATTTTATTTCTTTTCTGCACCAGTAATGGATAATAAAAGGATGCAACGACAAGTCTCCACGAGAAATACGAATGATTATGAAATGTCCAGAAGGTCAAGGATTCAAGAAAACCAACAGAGATTACAAGCTTTGGGAGTGAAAAATATTGTTAAGTCTTTGACAAGTCTAGTAGAGAGTGACAAAACAAAGAAAAAGAAAAAGAAACCAACGGATACCAGTGAGAAAGATGGAGATTATATGTCTGGTTCAGACTTTCATCTTAATGCTGAGGAAGATAACCCAGAAGAAGCGGCTAAACAAACAAATAAAAAGGTACTAATAATAAATTTGGCTACTATATTTTCTTTATGTTTGTTTTCTAACAATTCTAGTTGCATGAAACAGCAAAAAAAATACATTGCCCCAATGTCCATGACTAGATATAAAAATTTAGCACAAAAACGAATGAGTGCTCCGAATGTCTCCCGTGGGCTAACATCTTCAGAATCTCAATCGCTAAAGGGACAACAGATTGATACAGGGAGGGCAATACATAGTAGGGTACAGGAGTCCGACCAAGTCCAAACGAGAAATGATCAACCAAATTCTGTCAACAGAGGGAGATTAACTGCAACTAAGAGAAACTTAATTGCAATTGACAACGATGATGACCACGGGGAGCGTGACTTGAGATCTGATGGTAACTATACATAAATTTCAAATTTTATATATATGATATTAAATTACTCTTAAGTGTATATTCAGTTAACTGTTTTCAATGCTTACTTGTTTTGTTTTTTTTTTTTTTTTTTTTTGTTTTTTACTATAGATAACAATGAAGACCTTTATGATGCTGAAAATGATTATATCGAAGACATACATATGAATGAAGATATTGAAGAACAAGCTACTTCAGAAGATGATGTAGATAAAGACATGGATGATTTGGAGAATGAGGATGATTTGGAGAATGAGAACGATTATGCAAATGACGGCGATGATCTAGTCGAAGAAGAGATTCAAGCTCAGCAACCTGAAAATGAAGAAAACCATGAAGTTACACAAGCTCGAAATGAAACAGGTTAACCTGATCTACTTGATTGCATTGTTTTAAAAATCATATATCATATATTGTGTCATATAAGAAGAATATATAATAAAGTTAAATCTATTGTAAATCATGTTCACTTTTTGTAGTTCGGATTGTAAGCAAAAGAAAGCGAGGACCAACACGTATGGCAAAAGTTTGGGCCCAAGAAAAAGGGGATAGAATTCCTATTTTAGTTAATGAACACGGACAACCTATTAACGACAAAAGTAGTCATCTGACTCATTTCATGGGAACCCTTTCAAGGAGTGGAAAGTATTGTCCGATTTATAAACCATGGAATAAAGTTAAGGCGGAAAAAAAAAAGCTTTACTTAAACTCTTAAAGGTACACAATGTTAAATTTTTATGTTAATGAATAAATTATTTGTTTTCTAATGTGAGCTATTACATTTTTTAGACAAAATTTGATATTCCGGAAGCTGGAGAAAAATGGATATTGCAATCATTTGGGCGGAAGGTGAAGAACTGGAGGGCAAGAGTTAAGGAACTCTACCATGATCCGTCTTTGTCAGTTAAGCAACAAAAACGCTCTAGGCCAAAGCAAGTGCAAAAAAAACAATGGAAGAAGCTTGTGAAGTATTGGAATGAAGAAAACACTAAGGTTTGTATCTTATGAATTTCACCTGAGTTATCAAATTGTTTCAGCGAGTTTGATATTGTTTTTATGAATCTCACCAGAGTTATCAAATTGTTTTGCTATAGTAAAGTATCTATATTTTCTGCAGAGTTTAAGTGAAAAAAACAAGGCGAATCGGGCAAAAAAGAAGATGATCCAAAGAACCGGTAAAAAAAGTTATGCTCGCAAAAGGGAAGAGTTAAAGGTAACTGTCAGTGGGATTGTTAATGTATCCTGTCGATATCCACTGTTAATATTCATTTTCTTTTTATTCATACAGATATCTTTGGGACATGATCCAACTCGATTGGATCTTTTTAGTGCATGCTTCTCCATACATGGAAATACCAAAAATGATGACACTGCAAATGCGATTGTAAGTAATATGCTTTTATGTTTGGAATAGTGTATTAATAGCAGAAGTTAAACACAATATGCTTTTTTTCGTAATACATGCCTTTCCTATATGTTGTTCATGTTGATATAAAATGCAGGATGAAATGAAACGACTTAGTGATAATCTGCCCGAGGGTTCGATTGATAAGCCTGGACCAGATGATATTTTTTCTACAGTTATGGGTAAAGATCGAAATGGTGATGCAGGCATGTATGGTCTAGGTGTTCGTGCTTCTGAAGTTTGGGGTGTAATACCAAGTCGTTCAGCATGTCATAGAGAAAACAACGAATTGAAGTCTAGATGTGGAGAACTTACTAGTGAAAATGAACAGTTACGAGCCGAGTTATCAGAGATGAAAGGGTCGACGGATAGTTCCATTGTTCCAACTCTTACATCACAACATTCTCCTGTTGTAACCAATGAACCTCCACGTTTACGGGTATGTTTCTATTATAAATCGTTGCTTTTCCATCCTCGTACAAGTTTTAACTTTAAAAACCTGTTTGTAGTTATTAAATTCCAAGCAGTCCATTATAAAAGGGGTGTTTCGTTCATGCTGACTTTTTGAGTCAAAGTAGGTTTTGTTCACAAGTTGGATTTGATTTAGCTCTTATATGTCATTTATAGTTATTTTAAGTTGATCTCATTCTGAACTAGGTAGTATTTAAGGTTTCGCATCAGTCGGTAATTGTTGAAGTTTAGTAGCACTAAATTGGTATCTATAGACCTTAGGTGTTTTTGTTAGTTATTTTCGCTCTAAGTTAGTTTAGTTCGCATGTTTTCACTTCTGGTTCAAGGTTTTTAGGTCCTTAATTTGTTTCTACCCTTTTTCACCCGTCACCATAACTGCTTCAGCAGCTCCTTAGCATAGCCTTTCATTAACCAATTTTTCTAGTTTAAAATCATTTCCAAATTCTTTAAAAAATGTTTTTATATAATCTTTGGTAGCTCATCCTTTATTACTTTAAGCTTTTAAGTTTTAGTTTCATAATTTACTTGCTTTAATTTTAGCTTAGACTTGCCCATTTGGACTGGTTGTGGTCTGCATAGTTTATCTGTCCTAGCTCCCTTTTCCTAGCTTAACATCTGTTTAATTATTAATCCCCTAGGTCTGATTTTTAGCACTCTATTACTTCATAGTATAGGCTTATTAGTGTTTGGCTTTTTGAGGATTTTACTGCTTATTTAATGCTTTATATTTAGTCTACAAGTAGGCCATTAAGGCTGTTTCACCTCAGTTATAGTAATGCTTATTTCTGATTTGAGCTTTTTAGGTGCTTTGAGTTTATACCATTTCTTATATATGTTCCCTGAAGCTTGTTTAGATCTCCCCTAGTATACCCTTTGCTTTGTTTCACCAATAGTTCAGCTTATATTAGCTTTAGAGTAGATTTTAGATCCCTTTTAAATACTTTTAAAGTGACTAGTGTAACTACTGTTCATTTTCCCTTTTATCTACTTAGTTGTTGAATTTTAGAAAATATGCTAGTTTCAAAAAAATGTTCATTTTTTTGTATTTGATTAGTTTGTTAAATAAAATTGAGAAATAAGCAAATTGTTGCATGAATAAATTGATAAATGTTTGTTGAAAATTGAAATCTAGGTTGGGGATGAAGTTTTCCTTAAAAGCATTCTAAACTCAACTGAGACTGTAGCAAAAGGATGGGTGAGGAGCTTGAACCCAAATGATATAGTTGGTGGTACAGAGCTTGGACGAGGATGGTGTGAGGTAAACGTTCAAGTACCAACAAAAAGAGATGAAATATTGGTGAGACCATATGGGTTATTTGCCACAATTGAAGACTGTGTTGGTGCAACCATAGCATGGCCTTGTCCCTTTATCTCGGTATGTCTTTGTTAATCTTGTGATACCAATAATTTTACTAACATGGAGCTTAATGCTTATACATGGGTGTTTATTTGTAGGTGGTCCGTGAGGATTGAGAAAGGATGCATGATGACCCCGGACTAAGCTTCTTGTTGCTTTAATTTATTGTTTAATGTTACAAGACTTTATGTTGGATAATGTTTAGTGCTTTTGTTATGACAATTGCTTATTTATGTTTAGTGCTTTTGTTATGACAATTGCTTATTTGAAATACAATTTCGTTTTATTCATTTAATAATTAGTTGATGTTTTATTCATATCGTAAAATAGAGTGTGCATGCTGAAAATAGCGTCCTGTCATAAGACTTGTTAGGACTTTGAAATGGTCCTATTAAACTTATTAAGCGTCATAACAATTACCTTTTAAGGACTCTTAACATTGTAAAAGTGTCCTAATATGTTGTTATTAGGACGTTATTTAGGTTGCTAATACATTTTATACGACCAAAAAATTGGTTTCATAATAATCTTTGAGATATTAGAACCCTTTTTTTGGTGCTAAAGTAGCTATAATGTTATATGATAAGCGTCCTAACAATTATCTTTTAAGTACGCTTGTATGTGTATCAAAAGATTAAAATTAGGTAACCACATGTTAGAACATTGTAAAAGTGTCCTAATATGTTGTTATTAGGACCTTATTTGGTTGTTCATGGACATATTATGCGACCAAACAATTGGTTTCATAATCGTATTTGGGATATTAGGACCCTTTTCTTGGTGTTAAAGTAACTATAATGGTATATGATAACCGTCCTAAGAATTAACATTTAAGGACGCTTGTATGTGTATCAAAAGATTAAAAGTAGGTTACCACATGTTAGAACATTGTAAAAGTGTCCTAGTATGTTTTTATTAGGACGTTATTTGAGTTGTTTATAGACCTATTATGCGACCATAAAATTGGTATCATAATCTTATTTGAGTTATTAGGACCCTTTTCATGGTTGCTAAAATAGCTATGATGTTACATCATAAGGGTCCTAACAATAATTTTAAGGACGTTTTTATGTGTATCAAAAGATTAAAAGTAGGTTACCACATGTTAGAACATTGTAAAAGTGTCCTAATATGGTTTTATTAGGACGCTATTTAGGTTGTTCATAGACATATAATACGACCATAAAATTGGTTTCATAAGGGTATTTGAGATATTAGGACGCTTTGGACCTATTACAACCGCCTTACATGAAACGCTTTCATCCTTGGTCCTATCAAATGAAAGGTCCTAAAAAGTACCATTTTATGACGCTTATGGGGGTCCTAAAAAGCCACTTTTCTTGTAGTGACATGTTATCACAATCATACGAAAATCAATAAGTAACACACATCATCTAAGCAAGTGCACAAAGGCACTAGCCACTGATAGCAAACATGAACATAAACTCAGAACTTTGAACATTAGAAACAATAATTGAAAGTCTTACAATGATTGGAAATAGATTACAAATGATAAGGTAATGATACCCAAAGTATTGGTGTTGACTTCTTGATGTTTTGACCTCCAAATGTTGACTTCTTGAACCTTCAAAGCTTCCTGAACTTCTAAGGACGAATTAGGACTTTTGAGAGAGTATCTTAATGATTGTATGAGAGTTGGTATGAGGTTTATTGAAAAGGTGTGTGTAAAACTCCTCACAAATGGTTCTATTTATACTATTCTCAAGCCTAGGGTTATTAATGGTTCAACTTGGCCTCCAAGCAGATAGAATAGTCTAGAATGCTCAATAGAAGGCTTTGGAATCGTGCACATAAGGATAGGAATCTTAATGATGAAGTTTTGGAAAATCAGACAACATCCAACCGATCGGTTGGTCTTCAGAATTAGCCTCCATCCGAATCGGTTGTGGGCAGCCTCCGATCGGATGGAGCACTGCTGCTTTCTCTTTTTGTGAAATTTTGTTGTTTGTCTTGTTCCTTCCTTTTGGTCCTTCGTTCTTCATCCAAACTTGATCTTTTCATTATCTTGGGGCTTGTCAACTTGAATACTTGAATCTTCATTCTTTGAAATGCCTTTTTGATTGGATCTTGACAAGAAAATCCTTGCACTATCATAAATATTTCCTTCTTCCTCATTTTTGCATCTTAAGTATCCTTTTTCCTGTTTTTGGTTACATATACTTTGCAAACACACTTTGGTACGATTTAGTAACAAAAGCATATAAATATAATCAAATAACATGTATAAAAACATGAATAACACTACTAAAAACATGCACAATTTGAGTGTTATCACTGTGAATCGATGTTATGTTTTGGAAGAAGATGGAATATGGGATAATGATAAATAGTCTTCTCAGAAAAGGGTATAATGGACAATTCAAAATAAAATTAGTTTATTGATATGGGATTTGTATTTTTGGATATATATGTTATATTATTAATTTAGGAAGGATATATATGCAATTATGATTTTGACTATGATATAAATTCAATTTTAAAGCTTTAGAGGGATATATACGCAATTCCCTCATTTATCTTTTAATAACTTTTGGTTTGAAAAAGAAAATAAAAAAATAAGTTACATTACACGTCCACACGACGACCCGGTCGTCGCTAAATTAAATGTTTAATAGGTTTTTTTGCATAAAGTCTTCGTAGAAAGTCAAAGTCAAGGTTCAGAACATCTTTAGCGAAGACTATGTCATCGCTAAAATATTTGGGTCATAGTCAAATTTAATAAATTGTTTATTTTGTCCGTTAACGGACCTTCGGCGACGAACAAAGTTTCCGAGGGGTTAAACAAAGCCGTATACGAGGGTGTGCGAGGTATGCTACCGCTCAAGGCCTCGAATCATTAAGATTCACTCTGTTATATATTTAGTTCTTCAAAGTTCATTTTCAATAAAAAAAAAAAGTGTCGCCGTTGTATAAATTTATGTTGTAAATATTTGTTAAAATAGAAGCTAAATCACTAAAATACTATGCTTTTTGTTTCAATAGTCGGTATAATATATTTTTGATCATCATGTTTAGTTATCACATAATTTTTTTCACCGGAACACTGGGGCTTAACATGCCGATTCTTGTAGTGTGAATTTTTTTGCAAATCTAGAACGAAGCTAAAACGACTCTGAAATGGCACTTTTAATCAAATCCAAAAGTTCTTCAATCAGCTTCAAGGATGAGGCTTCAACTACTATGAATCCGTTCCTCATACGTAGGGAAACCTCTCAAATGTGTAAAAACCCAAAGCATTATTTACAAGTAAACTAATCGTGTAACATTATATAATGTTTTGAGATAAAAATCACAATTGCGGAACTGTATACTTTACTGCATCCCAGAAAGTTTATCCAAACATAAAAACAGATAAGCTTTTAATTTATTACTCTATCTCTGGCAGTCTGGCGTAAAACTTAAAGAAAAGTGTCGAAGAAGAATATTATTCCATTAAGACTATTATATAAGATAACAATAAAAAAACATATGCACATGGGAAACCTTTAGTGTCTACGTACACAATTACATATACTAAGATTGCAAGCTACCTTACTTGTTTTTGTTTATTACTTACAATTATTTCTCTCCATATTTTTTGACATACTCAAAAATGGCACATTTGCCTCCAAAAGTGCCACAAAACTGGCCGGAAAACTACCACAATCACCAAAAACAACCATCAACCGACCATGTGTCACCACCCACATCCGCCACTGCCACTGCCGCGACCCAAATGGACCCTTCATGGGTTGATGACTTCCTAGATTTCTCGTCAACTAAACGAGGCTCCCATCGCCGATCCATGAGCGATTCTGCGGCATTTCTCGAGATCCCGATGATGGGTGATGATAATATTCGTAGATCATCAGCTCCAGGGTCAAGAAATGGTAATAGTGGAGGAAATGCAGCGGAATTTGATCGTTTTGATGAGGAACAGTTCATGTCCATGTTTATTGACGATGAAACGGCTACCGGGCCCACGGTTTCGTGCTCGAACCCTTCGTCACCTTCTGATCATAATAGCATGAATGAGCATCAGCAGATTGAAGAGGAGGAGAGTTCATGGAAATCTGAGACACAGTTTAATCCCCATGCAGGTGTTATGGATAATTCTAATGACAAGATTTTTGATCCCAAGAGGATAAAAAGGTAATTTTATATTTTCTAACCAAATTGTGTTTTGAAATTCTAAGTTCAGATTATTCACCTATATTTAGCTACTGTATTTGTTAATAATTCGTACAAATCTATTAGCTAGATACATCTCTGAAATGTTATTTTTAAAGGGCAGTTTATATTAGATACATGCTCTAGCTAGCAAAGAACTATATATAACCATTTGGCATTTGATAACATATCTGAATTATTTAAGTAACTCGATTATTTCCTAGCATTCATAACAAACTGACTTTTGTTTTTTTTTTTTCTCATTAGAATTCTAGCAAATCGGCAATCTGCTCAACGATCACGAGTGAGGAAATTGCAATACATATCGGAGCTAGAACGTAGTGTCAATTCTCTACAAGTATGATACATTCTTATGCAATTTTGTACTATATATTTTGAATTATCAATAGCACATGCACTATTTAACTAGCTACTACTACATATTTTCTTATAAATATTTTTGTTGTAAAAACGTAGGCAGAAGTATCAGTGCTATCACCAAGGGTAGCATATCTGGATCATCAAAGATTGGTTTTAAATGTGGACAATAGTGTCCTCAAGCAAAGGATTGCTGCTCTATCACAAGACAAGATTTTCAAAGATGGTATATATTCTTTTTATGAAATTTTACTTCGAATTTATTCAGTTTATAAGTAACAGGATATGCATGATTATTGTTAAGATGGAGTTAGAAAGTGACTAACAGATGGGTTGCTTTCAAAATACATGTCAACATTAATCTAGGAGATATTGAAATATGACATATTCTATATCCATTGTCCATTGATAGATATCAATATCAAGAATTAATATATACGTAGTATTAAAACTTCAAAGAATGCCTTGTTGTGATTGTTAAAACTAATAAACTTAATAAAAAATGAACATAGATTTTGATTTAATAATATATGATATTTTATGTTAATGTTCTGCTCTACTTTTATGATTTTTAAAGTATAATACATATGATCTAAAGTGCATACTGTCATGCGTCGCATGTTACTCCATGATACATTTCTGATTCCATATCCTATATCCAATATTTTATATACACAAACAGGCTGCCATATCTACTAGCTCGTGAATATGGATAAGAAAAATATAAATGCCCCTTTTTTCAGTCCTAGCTTACTGTAAATATCGTCATCCTTTAGTAATGTTATTAACTATTTGATCACAAAGTTGGAGTAAGATTTCGTTAATGGCGGCGACTAAACTGTAATAGCTTTATGAGTACATATCTAAGATATATGCATTCTATATAATTACATATGCTATCGCATATATACGCGCGTATATATAGATCTGAAAAATAGAATATGAAAGCAACTTATAGTTAGTGTATCTGTTTGTTGTGAATGAATGCAGCTCATCAAGAGGCATTGAAGGCAGAAATAGAGAGGCTTAAGCAAATGTATTATCAACAAAACTTGAACAAGAAGATGGAAAAAGGATCAAATCCAACTCATCATCATGATTCACCCATTTCTGATCATGCTAATACTCAAGAGCAACTTATGATCAACTAAAAACACCTTAATCTTGGACTTCTACCTTGCTCGATGCCTATTTATCGGTATGTAATTAAGACAATCCTTCAACTTTAGCATATTAGTTCATTGTTTTCAAGCTGTATATACTGATCAAAATTTTGGGTGAAAACCTAGAGCAACTAAACCATATTTCTAATTGTATATGGCCTATTCTCATAACTAGCTATTTGTATATACAAATTAATACGAGCAAGATATTGTAAAAAAGTTGCGACCGTATGTAAAAATGAAAAATGATGTCTTCTTGCTTTTGAGAAATGATGTGATGGTGGTTTTTTTTAACATGATCACAAGCCGATTTTTGCGTTAGAAAGACTTTTTTTTTTCCTTTATTTTAACATATGTTTGTTAGCAATTAGAATAATGTATTAGAAAGTTTGATATTATGATTCTAAGAACTGTTTCATTGCTAACAGGATGCATTATTAAATCGTTCGATGCTGTTCCAGAACCAGACCACTCACTTAATCTGAAAATGTGTCCCAATGCTTCATGCTGCAGCTTGGAGTTTTTCTTCTTTTTAGTTAATTCAATTAAATTGTAATTAATTCGTAATCAACTCATAATGTTTGGTTAAATTCTTTTCCTTTCAGTTGTTACGTTTATGATATCATTCAACAAAAGATGAAAAAACTAGGACATATATCCTGTTATCACAATATAAGTTAGGAAAACGGTATTTATTTATCTTGTTGCAAGAATTAATAGGTCGTTGTTGCTCGAGTTGTCCGTTCATATTTATAGGCTGCATGTACAATTTATTTACTAGTATATTTTTACCAGAAAAAAGAGAATCAAATAGATAAACACACTAGCAAGGTGCTAGTAAGGTTACAAATTACAAAGAAGAAGTTGGATCATTGATCCAATCGATCCAAATAGAAGCAAAGAACCTTGATCTCCAAGAGTGTATCCTTTTTTGGTGGTTTAATATCAAAACAAATGCGGTTTCTATACCACCATAACACCCAAGTTGTAGTTTGAAGTTTGAACAACCGCATGCATCAAATCTTAGTTTTAACGAGTGTATACCGTATCACCCCATGAGATCAGGTCAAGGACAACTTTGGGGTAATCAATAAGCCTCCACCAAGCTGAAATCTTAGACCCAAGGTCTTTAGCCACCGAGCACTCAATAAAAAGATGATGGGCATTTTCGAGGGCTTCGTCACACACAGGACAACGGGTCGTGTTTAGATCAATGTTGCGATCATCTAAATTGCACTGCATCAAGTTTTTAGCGACTTCATTTTTCACATACGTTTTATAGTCATCTTTGTTATAAACAATCATCTTTGTATATCTAATACAAAATTTTACTTTAAAATCTTTTTATCAATATAAGAAACACAAAAATAGTGAATGTTGAAATGGAAAATCAATAGACAATCAATGTTTACATAGTTATAAATGCTTGATGGAAAACAAATCTTTGTTCCATCGATATTGACGTGACGGCTAATTTTTTGTTTAAATATATTGTAAGTTTCTGTGATTTATTCAAACACAATCCTGAAAATATGAAATTCAATAAAAATATGACTACAAGATATTTTTTAAGAAGGTAGCTTCATTATGTACTCATGAACAAGTTTTACAACCTTTTTAAAGTTTTAGATATTTTTGTAGGGTTCTTTTTGCAACTAATTATTCTGGAATGACCTTTATGAAATTAAAGAACTAAGAATAAGTTGGACTAATGTTGTAAAGAAAAGTTAAAGTTTGGATTAAAGGAAGCTTATAAGTCTGCGGGGCAAAGTGAGACTTTCTTGCTTATATATTCATCTCATTCTTATAGTTATGGTTATGAAAACTATCACTCGGTCTTTCTCATAGTCGTGTACACTATTTTGATCATCCTGATCTTTGATTTTTGTTCTAATCTTTTGTGTATTCATTTGATGGTTATCTCATCAATAAAAATATTTTATATTATAATCGTTTGGATATTGATCAGCTTTAATCTTTCAGACTAGTTTATTATTATTATTATTATTATTATTATTATTATTATTATTATTATTATTATTATTATTATTATTATTATTATCAATTTGTGGTTGTTGAGTTGATTGTTACTAAAAGGAAATAGATGGTATCAGAGCATTAAGGTTGATTGATTAGCTATTTTTTATTTCTAAGGTTTCAGACAATCTTTGTCAAAAAATGGGAATTTTTGATTCTGTTGGATTTGGTGAGCGATTCTTAATTA
The DNA here is from genome assembly GCA_021014915.2 of Artemisia tridentata subsp. tridentata. NCBI lineage: Eukaryota > Viridiplantae > Streptophyta > Magnoliopsida > Asterales > Asteraceae > Artemisia > Artemisia tridentata. The sequence goes on from CP139509.1 coordinate 178,981,545, forward strand.
TTCTGGTGATTTGTGGGAATGATTGTAAGGCCTACAATTGTATTTAGTACAGATCGGTTTCTAGAGTTTAGATCTTAAACCCTATATTTAGGAGTTATTTTTTTATGAAACTGGTAATTCGGGTTATGTTTTATCACAATATCTTTGACTAAGTGAACCAAATATTGTGGTGGTTTTCTGTTGCAACTCTACTAAAAGCACTATAAGGAATTTGTTCTTTCTTTAAATCTACAAAATAATATTAGTATATACTTTAATAATCATGACTATATGCTTCCTTTGAGAAGCACGAAATCATGCTCTGGTCACTTTCTTGTGCACTCTAAGCTATTTGTGTCTGGATTTGGGTTGTGAGAAATTTTCGTTGCTTTGCTTTTATTCTTGTTATTTGTTTTATTGTTTGATTACTTGTTATCTTATTAAGTGTCTTTATATCTTATTTGTGATTGTCTGATATGTATGTCTTTGGTTGTTCGATTAATGATAATTTGTTGTGTGTTATATTTGTTTTGTGATTAGTTGTTTGATATGTTGATATGGCTCCTACTAAAACTCCTAAGAATGATGATGGATGTGATGGATCTTCTTATCTCACCTTTGTCTTTGGTGATCCATTGTATCTACATCCTAATAATACTAATTGGCCTCCAGTTATTAACTTTAATTTGAATGGTACTCATAATTGCAATATTTTGAGTTGTGTTATGAAATTTGCTTTAATGAATATTAACATAATAGCTTTTCAAATGGTATATGTAAGAGAGAATTTGATAAACAAGACTTAGCCAATCAATGGATATGTGAAATTACTTGGAATTTGGGATCTATTAGTACTTAATCTTTTGATATGCGGACTCTCTTAAAAGAAACCTATGATAAACTTGATAGATATGATATCTTTAACTTGCATAATATTATAAATTCTGTAAATCAAAATGGGTCTGCATTATCTAATAATTATGATAATTTCAACACTCTATGGAAACAATTTGATGTTATGATTAGGTTACCTGCATGTACTTATGATGCTACAAAACAATTTGATAAAGCATAATCAATTGATTAAGCTTGTGCAGTTTCTATTAGGACAGGATGATGCTTATTTTCCAATTAGAAGCAACATTCTAACTAAAGATCCTTTACCATCTTTTAAAAAAATTGTTTTTGTAGTGGTCAGTAATGAAGAATCTCATTAAAATTGTTGCTAAAACTAGCAATCATCATTCCAAACCAAGTGCAACTGCATTTGTTATAAGAGTTTTGATAATTAAAGAATTAATTCAAATAACGAAGGTCCTAATCCTAATCTTAAGTGTAAGATTGTAGCAAACTTGGACATACTATCGTTATGATGCAATTAGGGGTGTCAATAGGGTCGGGTTGACCCGACCCGAACCCGAACCCTATAAACCTTATCGGATCGGGTTATATTGGGTCAAAAAAGCTTATCGGGTTAGTTTGACCCGAACCCGATAACCCGACATTGTTATCGGGTCAGGTTTGGATTAAGTTATTTATCTTATAAGGTTGTCGGGTCAACCCGATATGACCCGATAGTATTTAATCTATTTTTTTTTTAGATATTTTTCGCTATATTTATATTAATAAATAGTCCATTAAGTAATTATATATTGTTTTACTTTATTATTTAGTGTTAGTGTATTTGTTTTTACTTTCTAAATGTTATTTTTGTTTTTTTATAAGAAAAGGAACATAGCTACTGTAGTACGTAGCATAAGAAAAAGAAATACATGTTTTAGTTGGTAAAATTTGTTACTTATATGCAGGGGCGGATCTATGTTGGGGCCCGGGCCCCCCCCTCCGTTTTTTTCGCTCCGTAGTGTTAATTTATCCGTATTTCGTCCGAAAAAATTTATATTTATTAAGCCGCCCCCCCCCCCCCCCCCCGATTATTAAGCCGGCCCCCTCCACAATTTCCTTCAAGATCCGCCACTGTTTATATGAACATAACATGGTTAATTGGTCTTAGTGGCTATCTTTGGAATAACAATTAAACTGATGCATAGAAGATAATAAAAAAACTTTTAAACATAAAATTGAATCATTTACGTATATACTAAAGAGTTGATGCGCTATTTTGCTTTCTTTTATACAAACAGAAACATATAAAAGATGTTAAGACTTATCTGTTAATATGAGATGTCAACTATCAACATTTAGCATACTAATAAAGACTTCACAAACTTACACAAGAATAGAAGTACAAATATGATTGTTGTTCCCTTCACACGCTTAGAGTTAACTAGAAAGTTAATCTATTCGTGTTTATGACTAATACAATGTTATGATTAATTCTAACAGATTAATGAAACGTAAAAGTAAAAACACATAAGTATTTTTCAACGTTTAAATTTTTATTAGAAATGAATCAAAGAATCTATTACCCAAGTGTTCAGCGGAATAAACACTTGGGATCGAATAGACAAGGTATGGTGTCTCCTATCTAAACTCAAGCTATGCTTAAGTGGTAACAAATTCGACCCACTGAGCTATCTTAGGGATACGTTACTCTTTGTAGGAGAGAAGTTGTTTTGCAAAAATCTAAGGCTTTCAATGTACAAAACACGCTCAACTTCTCTCCCATCTGAACCTATTTATACACAAGTATAAAGAGTAAAAGTGATTAAAAATAATACAAGTTGTTGAAGCAAGCGTGTCTGAAAATTACAACAGTAATTGTCATTTCCAAGAACCAATAGGAATGGGCTAAAAGTCTTTAGGAGTGGTTGGTCTGACACTCCATGACTTTTAGCCGTCTTAGGGAAGGTTTCTTCCTGACAAGATAAGATTTGATCTTATCTTAAACTCTTCCCAGATCTTCCCGCCTTTCTTTCAGGCTTTAGGTTCTTCAATACACACCTTCATTTATTAATCACAATTGTCGTTGAGGAGACTGGGGTTCAGTGAGTTCTTGTCCAACACTCACTGAACCATCATCTTCTTCTTTGGCTTAAGTCATACTCAGGGAGTACCGCCTTCCTGAGTAGTGAATCCTTCTTCTTGAATTCGCCTTAAGCATCCTGAAGATGACTCACTGAGAGACTGTTCTCTCAGTGACTTGAATTGTTCTCGGTTTAAGTTAACACTTAGTTAATTTGTGTTCAAATCTTGTTTTAAGTATTCTTGGGTACTGACGGACCCAACAATGATGCTTCAACCCGATAACCCGACCCGATTAGACCCGAACCCGATAACCCGATTTCTTATCGGGTCGGGTTGCGGGTTATGTTTTCAAAGGTCAAAACCCGATTCAACCCGACCCGATAAACCTGATAACCCGACCCGATAACACCCCTCGATGCAATGGCGGAGCTTCAACATTTTATTAGGAGGGCCAAAGTGTAATTCATGAAATTTGAAAGGGCTAAACCATAGTATATCTACAAAATCAAAGGTTTATTAAATATATTGTGCATTAATATAAGGATGTATAATTCAAATATGAAAAATCCTAGGAGGGCCAATAGCCCTTCCTAGTCCTCACTAGCTTGGCCTATGATGTTACAACAAATTATGACAAGTATGTACAAATGAGAGAGAAAGGAGTTTATATAACTTGTCTAGATTCATTATACGATTTATAATTTACTCATCCTTTATTTTATGATGTTACATACTAACCCCTAGACTTTACACAATTTAAAACAAATACAAATACAATTTAATCTAGTCTACTGTTACATTATTTTTATTGCAAGTTTATTCCTAAAAAATAATGATAAATTTCAACACAAAACTATTTCTAATAACAATGTTAGATCTAAATGTAGAATTCAAAATAAATATTTCTCTAATAACCATGTAATGTCTACTCTAGACCTAGCAACAAATTAAAATGGCTGGTGAGAACCCTGCTCAAGTCAAATGCATGTCGCTGATTAAGTTGTTTTATAAACAGAAACCATAGATGGGCAAAGTGGTAATTCTAATTCTTTTTAGAGTGCAGCTATTTAGGGGTGAGCAAAGAAAACCGAAAAAACCGAAAACCGAAAAAACCGAATCGAAAAAACCGACCGAATCTAAAAACCGATGGTTCGATTTTTACTTTTTCAAAAACCAAAAAATGCGGTTCAGTTTCGGTTTTCGTCGAAAAACCGAACCGAACCGATTTTATTATATAATAATATATAATTAATATAATATGAATAATTAACTAAATAAATCAAATTTATAAATTCATATTCATTTTGTTGGTGGATTTATAATATATTTATCTTAACGTTTATGTTTATATATGCGTTTGTTGTGTCGTGTGTTTACTTGATAATAAATACGAGTATATGACAATGACCATACTATGTGTATTTCACTTGCATGTGTGTGTGTCTCATCTATATATGTTAGTAATTGTAGAATTATGCAATAAATATTATTCGTGCTTAGATTGATAAAAAGTAAAGAAGAATAACCAATTTTCTATGTAATACAAGTTTGTTGGTATAAATTTGCTATGCCTAAATATAAACGGTTAAAAACCAAAAAACCGAACCGAAACCGATAATAAACCGAAAAACCCGAACCGCTAAAAACCGAACGGTTTCGGTTTTAGGTTCTATAAAAACCGAACATTTCGGTTCGGTTTCGGTTTTAGCCAAAAACCGACCCAAACCGAACCGTACACACCCCTAATTCTTTTTAGAGTGCAGCTATTTAGGCCTACAATCCATGTCTAAATACATGCCTAATGCATAAATTGCTTATACAATTGTATTATATATTTTCTTTCTTCAAACTCTCATCAATCACTTTTTCAAATCCATCAATCAAATCATTAGGCATACAAGTGGGATTGCTAATTAAGCATAAGGATCATTTTCTTCTTTTTAAGCATTTTATTATAGGCATGTTTCCACACAGCCTGTGAGACACTAAGATTAAAATAAAATAATAAATATTCGTGAGAAGTGTAAAAAAGATTCAAAAAATATAAAGTTCATAAAAAATTATAAAAATATTCTACATGATAGCGAACATTGATGGATAAAAAGTTGTAAGGGGAGTTTTTCTAAAAGTGTATGGTTTTGATGAAAAAAAACGTTTGTGCATTAAACTTTAGTAAATCGACATTTTGTGCTTCAAAAATCCGTTTGTGCATCCAACTTCTTTTTATTATCTGCATCAAAATTTCATTGTGCATAACATTAAAAAAAAAAAAAAAAAAAAAAAAAAAAAAAAAAAAAAAAAAAGATTCATTAAAATTGTATTTTTTGTGCATCGAAAAAACCTTATAAAAAATCAAAATTATGAAAACTTCCTTCACAACTTTTTTTATGCACCAACATTCTATCTTATGTAAAAATAATAATAATAATAATAAAATAAAAAATCGAAAAGATTTTTTCTTTTAAGTCCTTTTATAATTCTCACGGATATTTGTCTTTTTATTTTATTTATTAGTAGCATTCATTTGTTGTATGGTGCCCATTTTACTTTCCTTAATGAAAAAGATCAAAATCAATTGCTACTGACCTCCAAAAAGGTATAACCGAGATACTTGTTATATTGAACTTTTGGATAGCAGTTGATGATTGAATCCAATTACTACGTAGAAAATTGACGAGAAATCATTTGTTGTATGAAAAAAGTAAATTGAACAAGAAGATAGTTTGATAAAAGCATAAACATACAACAAAGACTTGCTATCTACGTATGAACCAGAAAACATGCATGGCATGCATCTTTCACAAATTAATTGATGACTAGTTTAATTTCTTACATATAATGTAATAATAATCTTACACGAAATTTCCGGGTCCTTAAAAGGAGCTAGTTAATTTATACTTTTTTATGATATAGTGAAGATTACATTTTGGCAAGTTTAATCCAAAAAAATTCAAAAGTTGTTAAGTTTAACAAATACCCAGTATATTGAACTTTCTCTACATACAATAGACGACTAATCGCGCATATCGGCGACGGTGTATACTACTAACGTTAATTTGTGTGAGCATATTTATGTACTTTTTTGTGTATCTATGGGTGTGAAGTAAGTGAAAATAGAGAAAGTTTGTGGATCAATTTATATTATAAAAAGCGGTAGTTGGCCAAATATTATAATTTTGCGTAACCAACTTTGTAAACTAACAGTTTAAGTAACAAACTTTATATCCTTGTTAACCTGTGCAGCTTGTTACGGGCCAGTATTATATGCTAATTAACGTGATTGGTCAACTTATCTGAAATGAAGGGCCGCCCCTCAATTTTGAGAAAATTTTGAGAGACTTGGACGAAATTACGTAATTTGGCCTTTCGAGAAAGAATGTTATATATAAAGTGTCATCGTTTATAAGATATAATGAAATTAGTTATCTAAACATTCAACATATTACTTATTTAAGATATTTTCTCATATAAATATTATTTTTCTGCGTGGAAATTATGTGTATGCATGTATATAATTGTTAACGTGACAAATTTTGGGGCCCCTAAAATTTTTTAGGCCCGGCGGTCGCCCACCTTGCAGTCTTGCACACCCTCAAAAACGGCACTGCTAGAAATGCAAGTTTCTAAACTGATTGTAAAACTAGAAATCAAGCAAAAGTAGGATAGTTTGTTTAAGCATTTTGATTAACTACAAAAAGAGCGTAAATGTTGGCATGTGTTGTGGGACATACTTTTATGCTGGCAAAAATCATGTTCTGGTGGAATGATTGAGATGGTGCTTCCCTTGGATTGTAAGATCTCCCACATGGTATGGGTAAAAAGGGCTCACAGAGTCACAGAATAGACTTTTTCTGAAGCTCTTATCTTCTCATGTGTGCTCTATTTTTTAATTTGTTGAACACATAATTTATGTTATAAAAAAGCAAGAATGTCTTATACATACACATGATAGAAGAATCATGAATAGCTATTAGTGAAATAAACAAGGACTATTACTTTCCATGTGTAATGATAATGCAAAGGTGCATACATCAAGCGACTAAACGAGATTACATGTTAGCTTGAACCAGCCTATGTGCTTGAAAGGCGCAATTGTACGTGGTCACATACTCACATACTAAACATGGGATGGGTGTGCAGAAGTCTAAACTCGTGGATAGAGAGCTGGTGGTGACATTGACATTATCAATTCATTCCATAGGCTTGATTATGTCTAATCTAACGTGAAATACAACATAAAACAGTTGACTAAAAATGAAACATGACAAACTAGTGAAAACATAACACATGCATAAAACTCCCTAACCCAGTTTATTAGAATAGCTGGGAGATTTGATTTAATTAAAGAGCATTGATTATCATGACTAATTGGTATGCCTAATTTATGACACCATTATATATGTGACAAAAGAAAACCGGAATTTTCAAAAACCAATAAACTACTACCAATTCAATTTAAACCAATTTTTTGGCCTCTAAATCATTTCCCTTAATTAAATAGTTCTTTTAAATCAAATGTTGCACATTTATTACTTTTAAAGGTAAATAATAAGGAGGAATGCTACACCCACTCAAATTTTACAAAAACAAAATCCACACAATGACATGATGTATATGATTGGGTTAATTAAAGAGAATAGAGATAATATAAGAGTGAAACCAGTAATGATAAAGTGCGACTCAAAGTGTTTGTATGTTTCTCCAAACCTTAGGATGGTGGCAGTCATGCCTCCCAAAAAAACACATACCTCCCAACCCACCAATAATATCATTCCACCTTATTTATACTTTTTTCATACCTCCCAACCCTGCAACCATGCTTTTTCATACCTCCCAACCCACCAACTAATTTTATTTTTTTATTTTTTATTTTCATAAATTATATTAAACAATTTAATAAAACCATAAATATTTCATTAATAATTAAAATAACATTACATAATACTTGGAAAAAAAATACATAATTATATCTAAAAATTGGTAGGCCATCCATATTTCTCCGCGTACGCACGTTTTTTGGCAATAGCGAATTCTCGCATAACCGGATTGGTTATGTGTTCGTGCGGCTCGTTATAGAATTTCATCGCCCGAATCATAGCCTTTTCGTTAGCATTAGCGAGTTGTGCCGACATCAACTTTTCGGACAATTCATCCTTTGCACGTTTTTTTTCCATCGCCTCATTCAACGCTAGTGATTTCTTTGCAGTATAGTTCTCAATAAACTCAGCAACACTATTCTTTGTCGACGACTCGCTAGCGGTCTTTTTCCCTTTTCTTTTTGATACAGGAGTTGTGTCGTCATTTAGATCCGGAATAACAGTCTCAACATTGTCATTGCTTCCGGACTCATAGTAGCTAGATTCCGAAGACTTTCTTCGTTTGTCGGAATGAGATGTCGAAGATACTTTTTCAAAACATGGTTGTTGCAACCATTTCGGTTCTCCCTTAACAACCTTCCACGCTTCAATATGAGTAAAGGAATTGCCCTTATTTTTCTTATCATAATCGGACATGGCATTATGCATGACGTTGACATCGTCACACCCACTCTCACGAATGCGAGTCTACAATTATAAAAGTATATAAATTAACACAAGTATATAAATTAACACAAGTATATAGTTTAAAAATTACTTGTTGGATGTATAGCCCGTTAAAGACACCCATTGCGTGATTCATATTTTTCCACTTTGTGTTCAAGCTATGATGAGTTCGCTTAGTATCTTTAATGGTGGCCTTGAAATGCTCTAAAATTCTATCCCAAAACTTATCTCTACCTTGTTCATTCCCGACTTTTCTGCATGTCGAGATATGAATCCACGATTTAGCCAAAGCAACTTCTTCGACCGACGTCCAAGGCTTTTTATCCGCTTTAGTTTTCCCTTTTACCGACTTGAACATCTTCATCTAGTATATAATTAGAACATATATATAAATTATAACAAGTAAAATTATAACGTATAAAAAAATTATAACAAGTAAAATTATAACGTATATATAAATTATAACAAGTAAAATTATAACGTATAAAAATAAAATATATACCAATTTGAGTTTGTGGTTGCGTTTCGGGAACAATCTCAACATCATCATCGTCTTCATCATATAGAGGTAGTTCGCGTTCCACACTTGGTTCACGACGCGAAGGACCTTCACGGTAGTCACCAAACGGGTTGAAGTCACTCGTCATTGATATATTATATTGGCTTGGATTCATCGGTGGTGGAGGTTGGGGATAGTATCCCGATTGAGGGTATTGTTGATGCATCGGTGGTGGAGGTTGGGGATAGTATCCCGATTGAGGGTATTGTTGATACATCGGTGGTGGAGCTTGCGGACGAACACGACCACGATTGCCACGTCCACGACCTTTTTGTGACGATGAAACACCTTTTGATTTGCTTGGATCCATGATAAAAATGTATGTGTTTGAATTGAAAGTATAAAAATGGATGTGTTTTAGTTTAGTATATAAAGGATTTTTTTTTTTTTTTTTTTTTAAGCCCAACGGTAACTAGCCAAAGCAAACGGTCGAATATTAATTGATCCAACGTCTCTTTTTTCTTCATACCGTCGAGTCATTTTTTGCCGCTGAAGCATGCCGCCGAGCCATACCGCTGGGGTGGCGGCGGTGTTCACCGGCGGTATAAACCATACCGATGGCCATACTGCTGCCACTGCCACCATTCTTAGAGCACTAGGTGCAATGACAAGCTCAAATTACTCATTCGGACCCCACGGGGTGGCACGTCATCATGACATACTTCCCTTTACAATCCCTCTTCCAATAACATACCACAACTTACTCATTTGGGCTCACCACTAACTATTTTTATTTTTTTTATTCAAATACCCAAATAAACTAAATTCATTTTATAAAAATAAAAATACAATACATCAAATTTAAACACATACAAAATAAACTAAATAATACAAATAACATTTAAAAAAAAAAAAAAAAAAAAAAAAAAAAAAAAAAAAAAATCTAACTGTTATAATAAAGAAAAAGAAAAATCAATCATTGGCCAAAATTTAATGTGTGTTAACTCAAGCCCACTTCGCCCAAATTTAATAAAGAAAAAGAAGGAAAAAGAAAAATGTCTTCTTCTTCATTGCGTACACACAGTCACACACATTACACACATAACACAATTGAAAAACCAAAAAATAAAAAATAAAATAAAATAAATAAAGGAAGAAAACTGAAGAAAAAAAAAACATTTCATATATATAAAATACCCCACTTGTCAGAAATCTTGGCTCGTTGTCTGCACGAGTAAGACTGAAACGGCGAATGATGGCGAAGGGCTGCGGTACAATGGCGAGGGACGAAGAGCTAGCCACGTAGGCACGGCGAGGGACGAAGAGGAGTGCACCGTTTACTCTTATCCAGCCCATTTTATTAGCTATAAGAAATATTTACATACTCACTATTTAGGGCCATACCATATAGGGCACGACCAAAACGTCATCCCAAAATATGCTTCGGTAATGCAGCTACACGTCAATGTAACATAAAAGCTTTACTCAAATGACCAAAACGTTATATCAAACATAGCCTCTACTCAACAATGGCCAGCATATATAACTTACGGAACTCACAGAAAAGAACATCAAAGCTCAAAGCAAGGGAGTGTACATAGAAAGAAAGCTACACACTTGATGTTGTGGCAGCTGACTTGAAGAGTAACACACCACCAAGCACAAGCAAAATCAGTCGACCTCCAACTACACTTCAAAGCAGCAACATAAGTGATCTTATCACTGAACCAATAAACCAACAGTAGCAACTTCAAGCCTATCACTCTATGCAACTAGTTGGCTAAAAGTAAGCATACTATTGCGTAACTCGTACTCCACATAAACTTGAACAGGCTAAAAGGCGCTTTTCGAGTCTTATCAACTCAGCAGTATTATCAAAGTCAATGCTCGAAAACCAAAAGAAGAGCAGTGACATAGATACAAGTAGGATTCATTTGGATAAAACACAAGCGGATATAGCAGTATATGATCAGCTTAGTGAGGTTACTAGTACTACCTGGAACTAAAACTCTGCCTAAAGCTCCACATGGTATTTCTGCCCAACTTTTGAACGATGATAACTAAAATCAACGATACCCAATCCCGTCTTCCATGAGGTATGGAAGTGAGATGTAGACAGCCTTACCCCTACCCGAAGGTAAAGAAGCTACTTCCAGATTTGCATGGAGTGAGGATCAAACCCTTGCCTCTGTCTCTAAAGGAGAAGGATTTTTCAAACTGATCCAACCCTGCTTGTTTGAACGATGATAACTAAAACAGCAAAATTAAAACTGGCTTGTAGATACCAAACACTATTTTGGTTGGAAATATTTGGGCATAAAATGCAAGGAACCAGGCCCTTTGGAAGAAACCATCTTTCTAATCTAATTAGTTTCAAAACACACCACCAGAATCCAAAGCAGTCTTAACAATCATAATACCACACGCAAACAGAGCAAATGGATAAAAGATGAATGATATTAACTAGCAAAATTTGATTGACACTTTGACAGTATAACAAGACAACAGAAAATTGGTCATATGTTACAAAACTGATTACACAAAATTCAATCGATCTCTATCGTATTAATTTATGTCCGGCTAAAGTAGAAAAGAGACGAAACACATATCAGGACATCTGTCAATATAAGTCCTACTACGTCAAAAACAAACTTCGGAGCAAATAATCCCCATACCTGCAAATAGAGGGATGAAACAGTTGAATAATTATGTCAATTAGTTGAGCTATAAATCTGACCTTTTGAGGTCAAAATTACTATTTTCAAAAAGTAGGATCTGATTAGGATTTTGTAACAAAGTTTTCCATCCTTGTATTTTCCAAATTTCCATATAGCTTACCATGAAACTAGAAAACTTACTTGTGAAACTTGAAAACTTATTTGTGAAACTTGAAAAGTCAAACTCTATAGCTTGTTTTATAACATGATCTAGACTAAACTTATACCAACATACCATCAAATGCCGCCTTTGTATTATGACACACAGAACAGTGAATGTGGTTGTAACAGCCATAATAAGCCCGTATATCAGATAAACCTGTACCAAAAGAATTAATGAACTACTTGCAGATGCCGATTTTGAAAAGGTTAGTTACAAAATTCTAAAAATAAATAACCTGGAATAGTTGGATTAAGGATCCTCTTGTCTGTTTGGCTTCATTAGATGAGTATTGATAGGCAACAAGAAACGGAAGTGCAAGAGTTGGAAGAATGTGAGAAAAGCCGTATGTCTCAATTGTTAGAAGGATGGCTTGGGGTATAATAGTAAATTCATCAAACCTGATAACATTTTTGCAGAAATATGTTTTCAAAGAGCCATACCGGAAAGTGGGTTTACAACCCAATAATGTTTCCAAAATAGTCGTGAGTAGCAATTTAAATAATCAGTAATGGCTGGACTAACCCAATGAATGCGGCAGCATACCGAAGACCATCAAATGCACACCTGCATAGAGACAAAAAGAGACTGGTCACTTCACGTACTTTCGTAAAGAAGAGACAGCAGTCTTTCACTTCGACTATGTAGAGACTTTCAGTTACCCAACCCATCCCATCCGATCACATAAAAGTTTGGGTGTAAGTTTTAACCCATTTAATAGTGAATGGATCGATTATGGTAATGTTTCTCTCTAATTGGTCAAACAGGTAAATCAGCAAAACTAGCTTATAATAGAAAGGGGTCAAATGAGTTGAACAAGTCAAACAGGTCGAAATTCATCCAACGCGTAATTTAATGCATAACACCTCCTAATTCATTCTATTATGAATTAACTAGATTTTGCTTGAAATGAAATAATCTGCGTAACCATATTTGAACAACTAAATATTTAGGCAATAACTGTTTCAAGTTAACCAAAACCCGCCTGTAACTTTGTTTACCCCTTTTACCAAACCCAGCTGACCTGCCCAATCAGCCACCTCTACACAAAAGTAACATTGCTAGTTGCTTCAAGGCTCGACGACATACTTTTTAAAGACAACCACGTATATTCCGTTACAAATACTCCAGAAATTTTAGTATCTCTAATAATTGCTTACCAATGCCCAGTACAAAAGAATAGACATGATGCAAAGAGGCTCCACTGTGTAACAGGAGAAGAATAGCAAGCTAACAGACCACTGCTGGAATTCTTATCATTCCAGTCCAGGCTTTTCAGCCTTGATATCAGCGAGCCTACACAGAACAAGTAACTATATGAAAATGGAACTGTCATGTTTAATGATACATAATAGCGGTGAATCTGATGTGAACTCGTATATTTACAAAGTTCACACTTTTCTTAGGCCCATGAATATTGCGGTATGACTTCATCCATAAATTAGTGCGACTGTTTGACTATGTTTCCATATGCATAAAATACACTCGAACAAAGTAAATATTGAGGAACTTTGCCAAGCCAACTGTACTCGAGTTAATTTTTATGACAATAAAGGATAGGGCGTCTTTTATATATAAAATAAAATATAGAAATAAGAAAACATGTTTTTACCTCCAATAACTGATGCCAAAGCAATCCAAGGTCCTTGTTTCCCAGACAAGATCATGAGAGTGGAGCTCCATGAAGATAACATAGCCACTGCCTTCATTACTATTGTTTCTCCCCACTTTGAGGTTTTGGCTTTCTCAAAAAACTGGAGAACTGCAAGGGACAACAGTTGTGCAATACCTATAATGTATATTACACGAGGAATAAAATTTCCTTTAATGCCATCTAATATGGGTGGTGTTATACTCAATAAGCTACTACTTCCTAAGATATAATGCAATGCAACTAGAATATAGCTAAATATGCTTCCTATGATAACAGATTTTAACATTTGGTTACAAGAGCTGCAAACAATGCTTTTATACAGCAGGTAGGCCAATACGATCAAAGGCAGTAACGGCCCTAATTCAGCTACATACATCCAACTATGGAGCTTCAATACTTCATGGGATCCTTGCTTCGATAGCCCAAGTTCAATTACGAATCTGAGGATGGATATCAAGAATACAAGTGTAGCTGCCTGTAAAGAACAAACACTTGCCAAGTCAAAAATGGAAGTGACTAAATAGGTGGATTGGTCGAGTTGGGTAACGGGTCAAAATGGATAAGCTTTTGTATGCATTTTGTTGTGTTCAGTCGATGCACTTTTTTCTGTAATATTAATTATGATTTTTACTTATGAATTAGAAATTATGCCATATATGATCACATATATTATATTAGTTCGACAATATCAATGATTCAGAAGATTTGAAGCACCAAAAAGGCAAAAAATACACTCAGACAGCCATAAACCCGTTTGACCAATTGACCAATTTCATTTTAGGCTATTTTTAGTATTTATTACAAATATAACCATAACCAGTTACCCATGAGCCACTACTTACTTCAGATATCATCTTCTTTGTAGTGATTGAATGGCGTAATCCCAGCATGCCAATAGAGGCCAAAAGAAAACTTGTCATTTTTCCTTCTTCCACTGTTGCAGATAGAAAAAGAAGAGCAGAAAATGACTGAACAGTTGGTAAAGAAAGAACACAAAAGCTTAAGAAAATTGTTCACAATATTCACTTACATATGTAACTATTTGATAAGAAGCTACATGCGCGCGCAGCTACTATAGCAGAACTAAAGATCAGCCCAAAGGAAACAGCACTAGTACCACTATATATGTGATCTGCCCTCTTGATGAGAAGCAAGTGGATGAATATGGATATCACCAAAATTCCAAAACCAAACCCCATCATTCTTAAATTAAATTCTGTGAACTTGGTTCGGGCCAGCTCAGCAACACTTGCCAGGAAATTAGAATATAAATCTATTTGTTTCTTAAGAGCATCAAACGAAGCCCCATCATGAAAAGAATTTGACCAGTTGACAGCCTGAGCATACATCTCTTCTACATGCTTCAAATCGTCGGTGGAGAATCCTATAACTGATGAAGCTGTATAGACGTCTATGTATCTCTTCACCTACATGCGATGCAGAATATCAGAAAAAGGATAATGTAAACATTAATAAAATATAAAGGGGGTGACTGGTACGTAATTCCGCATGGATGAGATAGCTTAGAATACAGCAAAAACAAATCTTCAGAGTCTGCGTATTCTGTGTGTCTGTCTGATCTACTTTTTTAATCCAATAGTCTCTTCCAACTGGGGAGAGGTATATCACATATATTGTAAATATATGTCAGATTGATTTTAAAATACAATCATCGGGAATCTGACTAAATTCAAGAGAGCAAATTTTCTGAAAGTATACGAAAAAATTGGGCCCTTTGTCCAAATGGTAATCCAATACAAATTAGACAATATTACATTAAAGTAAAGTCCAAATACACAGACTTCCACAGTACATGTCGTATTATAACAAAAATATTTCATAAAGAACTATGAAGAATTCCATGATCTAATCACCAGCATCATTTCATTGAAACGGTCCAACAAAGATGCGTGGAATGTGTCTTACACATTTTGATGTTACACGGCATGAAATTGGTGCAGTCCTACAGTACCAGAACTTAAATAAAGCCGTATAGAATTTAGGGTGTGTGTGAGCTTGTTTAAGTTTCATGTAGAAGAGATGTATGCTCAGGCAGTTATAGTATTCTCCACCGACGATCAACAATTGGTCGTGGTTTAAGTTTCACATGGGACAAACGTGTAGAATTTATGTGATTTGAGAAGATCAAGTTGTATATCGGTGCATATATTATAAAGTCAATGGAAATGAGGAAATCCGTGTAGTATATAAACTATGTTACTTTATTGGGCAACATTTTCAACAGAATGGCAAGTTGTCACACAGTTAACTAAAGCTTAACACAGGTTCCAAGTTGTGATATGTTCATTTAACCCAAAAGCAAAATGACTAACATAAAGGTGGTGTTACGCTAGTATTAACCTGAACTATTTGACGTTGTAGCACTTAGCACCCACAAATCCACAATCATGCGTAATCA
Organism: Artemisia tridentata subsp. tridentata; assembly: GCA_021014915.2. Taxonomy (NCBI): domain Eukaryota; kingdom Viridiplantae; phylum Streptophyta; class Magnoliopsida; order Asterales; family Asteraceae; genus Artemisia; species Artemisia tridentata. The sequence continues at coordinate 178,997,441 of CP139509.1, forward strand.
CCAATAATATGACGCATTTTAGAAGGACGTAGTTACCTGCCAAGAATTCACACAAAGTACTTTGGCATAATTTTGCATCCATTCCAGTGTTAATTGATTGTGGCTATTGCTCATATCATTACCTTCAAGATTCCATGTACCAGCAACTAAAGCATAGAGCATTGGATTAACACGACCTATGCTGTTAAGCAAAGTAACAGTGTGTTATTTATTGCAAAATAATAATAATAATAATAATATAAATAAATAAATAAATAAGGAAACAAGAACATGTTATATTGGATCATAAAGCTCAATTCAAACTTGCCAAAGCAAAATCAAGTACATATCAAAGTCATATTTTAGTATTTATTTTGGTAATCCAATACGCAGACGAGAAGATGCGAAGTACATTTCACTCAAGTTTAAGACTAAAGGATTTGTGGTTTATTCAAAAAATATGAAGATTATAGAATCAAAAGGAGGTCTATCGAGTACATTATGGAAATTATCCACTTTTTGGGCAGTAGGCTTTAACCAAGAAACTGATGGATAAAAAATTAAAGAATGTTTATCATTTAAATAAAACTTTTTTATGTCGTCATATAGTCCATAAAACCCCAGAAATAATAGAAGCTTATTCCACACCTTCCATAAGGCAAAGGGATTCCAAGTAATGCTGACACCGTTGCTGCAAAATCAAGCTGCAGGCACACTTAAGTGAGATTGTTCTACCACTAAAAGTGAAAACCAATAGATATCCAAACATATGATGTGCACTTAGAATGGATCATCGAACCTGTTCAATATAGCTCGTGCACACCTTTCTTCCATCCTGTAAATGCAATCGAAAATGAATAACAAAACTAATGGTAGCAGCCAGAGTCACAATAGTAGTAGCAACACAGGCAAAAGAACAATTATCATACAACATGATATATTACATGTATATTCTGAATTTGCATGATTATGTGCCCACTTACCAGATCTAGGGTACAAGACGAGGTGTCAAATTCTGATGGAACAGGGAGTGAAGGCTTTCTTAAACTCATTGCAAAGATTGATGTTTCGACCTGCATATATGCCACTTTATTTAGCATACACTAGATTTTAGAGGACAATGGGCTTAGGATCGTAAAGAATACATACCTCTTCAGGGGTTCCACCACCATGATCACCATTCACTGTTTGTCCATGATCACCCATTACAAGAAGTAAAGTATTTTCATGTAGGCCACCCTTACCAGATTGGCTCAGCAGCACTTCAACAACTTTCTGCAGTGGAATGTTGGCACCAATGCCATCACCATTGTGAGAAGATAAGTAGAATGAATACAAAGTTAACTAGGTATGATATTGCAGTATTTCAGCCGCAAAGTAAAATGATAGTAGCAGATGATCATTTTGGCTCCCTGAGCTAATGAAGCTGTATAGACATACCTCTAGTTGCTCATTGTACTGCTGCAGTTTATCAATCATCTGAACCGAATCAACACCAAATATATGACCAGCATGATCCTGTGTGAACCAAAATAAATCAGCACCAAGCTTATTTTCATATCACACATAAGCCATAGAAACAACGTCGAGAGAATAAAATGAGGACAATCAAGCCATCAATGAATTTTAATATTTTGCTTCTCTGTGAGGTTTGATGTAACAAAGAAATTACTAACATGTAGCTCAGCGTTCAGCCAACAAAATACAAAATATAATGATATGGGTCGGGAAAAAAGATTAAAGTATACTTTCTTCTAATTATTTCATTCTAACTTCTCCTGATTCCAACGTAATAAAGTATAAAGGAACTGGAAAATTGTGAAAATTATTATACAACTTCCATGGTAAGGCTACGCCTGCAAACAAGTATCAATGTTCCATGGTAAGGCTAGGACTAGTATCAATGATAACAATTTACCTAGAAGAGCACAAACATGATTGTGCTAAATGCTAATACTTCCCCGCTATCTTGATTTATAGTCAACAGCACTTGTTTGACATAATCGACTCTCCCATAATAAAGATAGGCTTACAATCTCAATACTAGATGGTTACTATGCCACTGTTTTCTCTAAAGTACATCATATTTCCATTTGATGGAAAAGTTAACAAAATTACTTAACGAATCACTGCAAAAAGCAAGTTTCTACTTCGTGTTGCCCATTATTAAAAAGGAAATAGGCCTAGGTGCCACCAGTTGACCCTTTGATAGACCCCGCAAGTATTTAAAAAATGCATGAATGCACAAAAATGTAGTCTATCTATAGATGATGCTACATGGTACGATATATAACACATACTAAAACATCATCAAAACTTATTTTCCAACTGAGAAACATACCACACCAAGAAAATGCGCTATAAGAACATCCCAGTCATCATCATACAAGGTTGGAATTAGGTGACTGATACAACCATTATCTACCTGGCAGAGAACTCATGTTACAAGAACCTCATGGGCAACAATATATATCGAATGCAAGAACAGATTAAAAACATTTATTTAGACTACCGTATCCAAATCTTTGACATTGAAAGACGGGTAGGGATATGATTTATTGAAGTGATGAGGAAACAACTGTGTCCATGTATCATCTCCCATCATGACTGTTCGTTTTCCATTTTGAACAAGCTGTAAAGAATATATACCAATGAATAGGGGAATAGACTATAAGAATTTTATAGATAACAAACTTGAAGCACTATAAAGATTAAAAACAAGATACTGAGAGAGAATAATAATAAAACAGCATCCATGACATAAATCCAAATTCATGATTGTATTAAACCTGATGTATCAGGTTGTCTTCAACAATTGCTGGGGCGCCAAAGCTATTCCCTATATCAACAAAAGTCGGCAGTCCACCTGTTGTCAACCCCTGCATAATGGTATAATTCCAAAACCAGGTTGAAATTAGCAATTTAGCATGTGCATCAATAACCTAGATGACATTTTAAATTCTCAAATGATAGAAACTAAAAAAACATTACAGTCAACCTCGTTAGCAAAGAGTGGAAAATAAAGAGCAGCAATGGAAAAGGATCTTAGTTTTGGAAATATGAGAGAGCGGCAACCAAGAAAATTACCAATCAGCACTGTCTAACTTTACCACTTGATAATAACACTTAAAAGATCTCACGGAAAGTAGCTACAGTTATTAATTTGTCTATGTTTCTTTTACTCCATTTATTTCTAATATGAGCTTCTATTAATAATACATATTTTACTAATTTATCACACATATAATTACTTCTTATGATCTACAATATCTGTATAGATAATAACAAAATGATACAAGATACATGTTATCTATGTCAGGTGGACACACTTGCACACAACATTTATCACTTGGAGAAAACTAAAACATCCAAAAATATTGAAAGGTTGCCGACTGATCATAATCTACATTTTGCTCCATTACATTCAGCCACTCCTCACAATGTATAAGTATAGAGTATGAATTATTGTCAACTATGCAAACCTTTAGACGCTGCAAGCTTGTTGTAGGTGGATCTGCAATAGCTTTAAAAATCCTAGCAGATGATTCTGATTCAGATGCAAGTTTGTGCAGTACTTTCAGTTTGTCCATCCATGGTTTTTTCTCTGCCACATTCATACAAAACCAATGCTATAATTCATTACAATGGTATAATATATCCATATACCATTGCAGCAATTTATATGGTTGGAGTAATGTTTACTTAAAGTTGCATAATGCCTCATTCACATTTACAAAACTTTGACATAATCTCACTTGTTCATAGAAACCCCAACTTCGTTTAAGGGAAAGGTTCATTAAATAATTCAAATGCTCATCACTGTACAACCCAGGTCAATCCATCCAATGATTATGGTATTAGGAGGTGACTTTTTCCATAAACATGTGAGAGTACTATTGTTACAAATTCCAGATCAGACAGCTTGCTGTCGATACATACATTAAGATTGAAACATGTCGATTAGCCTATTTGAAACATAACCAGATGAAAATAAGAGCCAATAGGTACCAAGGTTTAGTGGATTGTGTGAATGTTGGTGAGGTGCAACCGAGTAGAATTGGTCACTGTTTTGCCAGCTTCTTTTATGGAGGTCCCCATGATAAGCTACGACGTTTTCTAGATGCTAGGACATTGGTTCGAGATGATGATAAGCCTGATATTTTCCTCACGGGGCGGTAGAACCTAAATTGGCCCGAGATAAAAATAAATGAACTATTGGATGATCAAAACTGCTTCGGATCTGCATGAACCGGTTGCAAGGGTCTTTAGGGCCAAGTTATCTTGAAAAGATGCTATTTAAGAAACATATTCTCAGGGAGGTAGCTCCTCTTGTGTATGTTGTTAAGTTCTAGAAGTGTGGGTTGCTGCATGCACATTTTTAGCTTATCATGAAATCAAAACATAAGATTATCAATCCAGACCTTTATGACAGTTGTCAGTACCGAAATTCCGAATCCAACAAAGTATCCTAAATTGTACAAGTTAGTGGTAAAACACATGATGCATGGTCCATGTGGATGCATTAAACTAGAATACTAGATAGCCTGTGTATGCAGAATGATCCATAAGTTGGGCGTTTCAGATATCCTAAAGAGTTCATCCACACGACGGCTCAAAACAAAGACTCATACCCGCTGTATCTTAGGAAAGACAATGGAACATTGTATGAAAAATTGAAAACAACAGCTAATAATAAATGCTTCCATACAATCCAGATTTGTAAGATTTTTAACTCTCACATGAATGTTGAGGTTTGTCTGAGCATATTGCCAGTGAAATACGTGTTTAAATATATCTACAAGGGGTCACAACAAACAAGTGATCCAAGTTGGTCTGAAGAAGAACCGGTTGTTTTCAATGAGGTGAAGAGATTTCAAGATGCACGTTATTTTCTGTATCTGACGCAATGTGGCGGATCTAATATCCACCAGTTTGTAATGTCTTTGCAAATTTATCTTCCACATAATCATGTTAGGTTCGACGAGCATGACGATTTGAAAATGTTATTAAAAAGGGAAAGAGATTAGAAATCAATGTTGACAGCATTTTTTTAGTGTAACAGAGTGGACCCTAACGCAAGACTTCTTTTGTACAGATACTCCCAATACACCGTGTATGGAACGCAAGTTCATGTAGTTGGACTCCTCGAAAACTTTGTACAAAAGACGCCTTGTGTTTGGGGTCCACTCTGTCAAACTAAATGTTGTCAACATTTATCTTTTAACTCGTTCCCTTGAAATAACATTTGTAAAATCGGCATCCTAGTCGAACCAAACATTATGATTATTTAGAAGATGAATTTGCAAAGCCATTTCAGGTGAATATTCGAGAGCGGAAAACCAAAAAAACACCACATTGCCTCGGACAGAAAATCATAAAAGGCATCTTGAAATCTCTACACCTCGTTGACAACAACTAGTTCTTCTTCAGAACAAGATCACGAGTTTGTCATGACCCTTGTCGATATACTCGAATGAGTATTTCACCGCCTCTATGCTCGAATAAACCTCTAACATTCATGAGACACTTAAACATCATCATCAATCTTAAATCATACGAGACAACACATTTAATATCAGGTGTCACATTTCTTACGGTAGCCGATACTCCATTTTCTCCTACGATGCAACGGGCATGAGTCGTTGTTTTGAGCCATTTTGTCGATAAACTCCATAGGAAATTTGAAACAACACACTTTTGGATCACCCTACATAGATGGGCTATTAGGTTTAATGCATCCACATAGACGACATCAGGTGTTTTTACTCCTAACTTGTATAATTTAGGATATATTGTTAGATTTGGAATATTTCATGATAAGCACGAAATGTGCATTCACTGACCCACGTTTCTAGAGGTCAACAACATACACATGAGTAACTACCTCCCCGAGAATATTTAAATTTCATGGCATCTTTTTAATCTTCTAACTTGGCCTTAAAAACCCGTGGCCGGTCCGAAGCAGATTGACCACCAATAGTTATATTTTATCTCAGGCCAATTGGGGGTGCACATCATCGTATGGAATATATCAGGCTTACCATCATCATGAACCAGTGTCATAGCATCTATAAACGTCGTCACATATCACATACAATCTACTAAACCTTGGTACAAATTGGCTCTTATCTTCGTTTGGTTAGGTTCCAAATAGGCCAATCAACGTGTTTCAATCTTAGTGTATGTATTGACAGCAAACTGTTGCAACAATCTACCACCTACGAGAAGTACATTACATGTCTTTCTGAATTTGTAACAATAATATTTGTGCATCGTAATAGTTGAAGTCACCTCCTAATACCATAATGGTTAAAACTTATTTTAGGTATAATAAGTGCTTAATTGAAATAAAACTAGAATGACCATCGTATATTACCTAGAAACCTTTAAATGTACGCAAATGAGTTGTCTTGTTATTTCTTTATTTGCTAATTGCATTTGTCTACGGAATAAGCAAATTGAAACACTATTTCCTGATGTATTTCTAAACCGCTTAGCATGATCAGGAAAGAAAAAAAGAGCAAACCCAAACACCCTCTTAGAGACATTTTCCCTTTGTTAAACCCTATATTAACCCCAAATTTCATAATTGTGACCTAATTGAAACTATTGGAAAGTTTGGGTTTATAGCCGAAAACCAAATAAGCCATAAACCCGCTAAGTGGCGGAACTAGGAGCCAAGTTCAGGGGTAGCGAAATACGAAAATTTATTTAGGGGTAGCGAAAATTTGTTTCAGGGGTAGCGAAATCGCCAAAAAATGGCCAAAAATTGCCAAAAAAACGTAAAAAAAGGCCAAAAATTCCACTACCGGGTAAAAGTTCACGCTACCCCTGGCTTGCATGTACCTCCGCCCCTACCTGCTATATAATAAGCTTAAACAAACACCCCTAAATATTCAGACTAGTAAAAAATCCGTAAAAACGCATCAAATTGAGTAACTGACCTTGAAAGAAAGTACTCGGAGCAACAAAATCAAACCTAACAACAACACAAAACCATTTCTCATAAGTATACACACAGAAAGTGTCCGTAAAAACTAAAATTTGTACTACTACCTAAGAGCATCGAGAACGATTATAACGACACGATCAACAGCAGGTTTGGTCCAGCAACTGACATTTTGATCACTACAAGGAGATTGAGACACATCGGAACAATGACTGAAGTGCGGAAGCTCGGTTCGTGTGAGAAGGAAGCCACTGGTGAATAGTAGTATGCCAATACAATGGATGAGCAACAGGAAGAAGAAAACCGCGAACGCCGATCTCCGGTCGCCGAAAAGCGTCGATGTCATTCCCTCGTGCAAATTCTGAAACAAGAAGAAATGGCTAACTTTATTTCTGCTTATATATAATCAGTTACAGTATAATTATAGGTTTCTTAAATATAAGCACTTAAGTGTAGGGGTGAGCAAAAGGACCCGATGGACCGGACCGACCGACAAAACCGACCGGACCGGACTGGACCGAGACTGGACCGACCACATTCAGTCCGGTCTCGGTCTAGGGTTTTCATAATTTCGGTCTCGGTCCGGTCTGGTCCGGCTTAAAAACCGGACATTTAGCCTATTTGGACCGAGACCGGACAGACCACATTCGGTCCGGTCTCGGTCTAGGTTTTTTGCCGGATTCGGTCTCGGTCCAGTCCGGTTTTTCTCGGTCCGGTCCGGTTTTCACCCGATGAGCACCCCTACTTAAGTGTAAAAAATGCAATTATACTCGAACAAACTATAATAACTTAAGTGTAAAAATGATTGTAACATAAATTCACAATGAGATCTGTAAGAAAATAATAATAATAATAATAATTAAAAAAAAAAAAAAAAAAAAAAAATCAAAAGGTTTACGATGTGTACCAGATGGATCACTGGAAATTCGTACAGTATTGGAGATTTTAGGGCTTCACTAGTGTTAGAAATTGTAATTGATGAAATTAATCGTTGCGTTTGGCTTGCAACGTAATGCAATTTTGAAAAACATTAATAAATTAGTAAAAGTATAATTTGATAATAATAATAATATTAATAACTTAATATGAATAGTATAATATTAATAATAATAAGATAAAAATAATAATAATAATAATAATAATAATAATAATAATAATAATATATAATATATTATAATAATAAAAATAATAATAATAAATATAATAATATAATAATAGTAATAATAATAATAATAATAATAATAAAGTGATAATATAATATATTATTACTATAATAATAATAGTAATAATATAATATCCTATGAGTTTTTAATAAAGTGATGTTTTATAATAATAATAATAATAAAACTAAGTATTAATAAATAATAATATTAATAATAAATAATAATAAAAATATAACAATAATAATAATATAATAAAAAAATTTATAATGATAATAATAATAATAATAATAATAATAATAATAATTTTTTAAATATAATAATAAATAAAAATCATAAATTTAATATAAAAATAATTATTAAAAAATTAATTATATATTTAGATAGTTATATATATTATAAAAGTAATAATATAAAAATAGTTATTATAATTATTATTTATTTTTTTATAATTAAATAATATATTAATAATAACGATAAAAGACGAATACTGATATTTAATTGGTAAAAATCTAAATTACAATGTAATTCAACACATTCCATCAAGTTTGCTATGTAATATGAATTACATCACTGGACGTAATTTGTTGTAATCCAATTACATTTCCTTGCAAACCAAACACCCAATGTAATGTAATCTGAATTACAATTCCATCAATCCTCCCAACCAAACAGGATTCTAACGTAATTCAGATTACAACTACAACAGATTACATCGAATTCCAGCGAACTAAACGGCCCCTAAAGAATGTGAGGAGCACGTGCCTCACTATTTATACCCCTCTTCAATAAGTTAATTTCTAAATTAAAATCCCAGTTGTCTATTTGGTTTGCACCTTTTGTGTTAGGGAATGTTCGGTACACGAGAATGGAAATATGAGAAAAGAAAGTGAGTTCATTCTCATTTTATTTTTATTTTTATTTATTTATTTATTTTTTTAAGAACGGCAAGTTTAATTATTTTATAATAACCACAAATTTATCTCACATTTTCTAAGCAGGACTTGAACCCACAACGATTTGGTTGAGGAGCTTCTCACACAACAAAAGATATCATTTCTATTAGGTGCAAACAACCTTAAGTGGCCACGCCAACTTAACCTACTGAAAAGGAAGGGCTTTACCTGGTTTAAGTCTGTGTGACGATGGGTTCAAACCCCATGGAATAGTCAGCCAAAAGGTCATAAATCATGGTTATCAAAAAAATAAAAATAAAAATAAAAAACAATTGGGACACATGTCATTTGGTTATCATTCTTATTCTTACATTTTGTTTCTTTAAAAAGAGTGGAGAACTATAATTTTAAAAGGACTCTTTCTTTCTATCCATTCTCCAGAGAATGAAAAAGCCACATACAAAAAAGGAGAGCACATATAATTTCAATATGTGCGATGCACAATACACCATAAATCAAAGAAAAAACCTACAACAGACAATATTCTCTCCTAACTGCTCATCCTCTACATTTGTGAATTTCATTATCCATTGAGGTAAATATACTTTCCTTTTCATATTAGTTACTGACGGGTGTATACTTGATGCAACCATGTTCATCTATAACAAAGTTCGTGAATATTATATATGTTACTAACGTGTGTAAACAATGTTTATTTATTTGTGTAACCCACATAATATTTTCATTCTTTATGCCTTCTATGACAATAATGTTATTGGAGTTTATAAGTTATATGGTACTTACTCTATACATCTTTTTCTAAACAGTTTTAATTGCTTACGGCTATTAACAATGGATGGTGATCTTGATTTGCTATAAATATATATGGCTAAACATCCACTTGCATATTGTAGATGACGAGAACACCCTTTGTTACAACGAAAAATCCAAACTAAACGAGCTGCCATGATAGCCGCCTTAGGAGCAGCTAATGAAATCTACATTGTGGCTCGTTGGTTTCTAATGTGTGGTTGTGCAATGAATTACTTCATTGAGTCTAAAACTTTGTGTAAGAGATATCTCGTAAGTTACTATAATAGCTTACAAAATATGAGAAGGCTGGTGTATGAAAGCGATATTAAAAGTGTGGTTAATATAGGAATGAACATATACGCTTTTACAACAATTTGTGAGATTTTAGAAACTAAAGGAGGACTAAGCTGTAGCAAACATTTTCAAGTCGATGAACGAGTTGCTATGTTCTTACACGCACTTACGCACAATGAAAACAAATCGTATAATAGTCAACAAGTTTCAAAGGTCCGGTGAAACTATAAGTAGGTATTTCAAGTTAGTTTTGAATGCGGTATGGCGACTACACAAAGAATTTTATAAAATACATGTTTCAGTGCTAGATAACGAATTAGATAAGAGGTGGAAGTGGTTTAAGATTAGTCAACAATATCTTTATTTCAATTACCATACTAATGTCAGTTATCAGTTCATTATCATCTTTTTATGTGTGTGAAGGGTTGCGTAGGAGCCTTAGATGGAACATCTGTTAAAGTTAGGGACCCTGAAAGTGAATGAAAACCTTATCGTACAAGAAAGGGTGAAACTTGTACCAATGTTCTCAGTTTTTGCACAAGAGACCTTCAGTTTATATAAGTGTTAATGGGATGGGAGGGGTCTACAGCCGATAGTCGTGTGCTTCTAGATGCTATTAGTAGGATGAACGGTTTTAAAGTAACTCATGGTAGGTTATTATTCATACATATAGAATAATCAAGTACGATACCACTAAAAAGTTATTGAAATTATATGTTTGGACTTAATAGGAACCTGTTATCTTTGCAATGCGGGTTATACAAATGATGAATGTTTTCTAACTCCTTATCGTAGCCAACGGTACCATTTGAATTATTGGAGTCATTCATTTACGACATCAAAGGAGTTTTATAATATGCGACAATCTTCTGCCAGAAATTGTATTGAGAGATTTTTTGGGTTGATTAAGGCTAGATGGGCCATTTTGCATGATGTTTCATACCATCTGTTAGATTCCATGCCACGGATAATAATTGCCTGTTGTTTGATGCATAATTTCATTCGTACAACAATGAGTAAGGACCCTCTCGATAATGAAGTACTAAACGATCACACACAACATGCAAGCGATCAAATTATCACCATAGAAACATCACAAGGATGGAGTGATCGTATAGATAATCTTGCAAATGAAATGTTTAATGAGTGGAATGCAAGACGTGCTCATTTATCGTAACCTTCTTTTAGGTTTGCTTTATAGTAATAAATTTGGTAGTTCCAAATGTACTTTTTATCATGTTGGTTTTTGATGAACTATAAATGCTTTCGGTAGCTTATGGATACTTAATGTGAGGCTCCTGGTGGCCTTATGTTCTTTTTTGTTATTTTCTATAAGTATGCTTAATGAGACTGATTTAATTTGCTCCTGTTATGAAATTCAAGGTTGCAGTTTAGTTGTCACGAGCTTACAGAATACAAGCTTGTTCTGTAAAAGATTTACTAACTCGTGTGTACTAACTATAAATTTCTTGCATGCAATTTGTAATCTAATGGTCATTATCTAGATAGTATTTTCTGCAATACTCTTAAGGATTACATGAGGGTCCTTTAACTAGTGACTATGACGTCCTAACATGTTCAGAAAAATGGTTACTTATTTATCTACAACATTTGTTGGCAGGGTGCTATTCTCGTTGAATTTGACAAGTTGTATATGTTATGGGCAATAGTTGGTTAAATGGCATTTGTTTATTGTATGTTTTTGTTCATTTTATTATGTATTTTATGGCATGTTAGCTTATTGATTTCACTAACTTTGTATTTTAAAGGTGTATGTGCAACAATTAGTTAAATAACATTGGTTCACCGTATTTTGTGTGTGAGCATAGCATGCCAGGCCTGGTTCGTGTGTTTTCGGTTTTAATCTATCGCTATCGATTTTAAGTGTCTCATAATATATATTTATTATCATTAAAACATAAATGACATATATGTGATCATTTGCACCAAACAAACAATAAGAAATAATGGTAAATGTTAAATCAAGTGATAAAGAATGGGTTATCCGAATTATTCCCCTAATTGTCAATATGATGCGCTTACAAGTGCAATGATCTAATGTAGAGTATCTTGTTGGTGATTTCTAATGCAATCTAGACTAGATGGTCAAGATTACCTAGATCTATGAATAACAGTAAGTTAACATAATGGTTACGGTGCTAACTATCTCAATTACGCATTAAGTGCTTCAACTACTCGATGTGATTTATCTTGGCAAACCTAATGGTCAAAGCGTTCACTTGATCTCAATTCTATATGAGATTAATAGCATTTACTTGCAAGTTTTAGTTATTTGTAGTTTAACCTAGGACTTAGTCCACATCTAGTCCTAGCTACAATTGTCATATAGGTCATCGTTAACATGAACACTAATAATATGATTCAATATATAAATATAAGGATGGTTACCTATACATTCATAACTTAGCAATAAACTTAACATAATAAACTTGCAAATCAATGGATCATTCGATAAATGCATACACTATTCAACAAGAACTTCATTAAATCAATATAAAAGAGTCAAAAGAACAACTAGAGTCATAATTCGGCTAACACCTAAGGGGGTTACCCCATAATCTCAGTAAATATAAACAAAAAAAGTTCAAAAGATAGATAAACGGAATTCATAATGGAAACGGTGTTCAAACCGAATAAATAACAAAGTTATGATGATAGTAGATGTTCTTCATGGTTGTGTAGGTCTTCAATGGTGAAATTCTTCTATGGAATATGCTTGTAAATCGTCTGGAATTAATAGAATGTAACCCTTAATCATTTTTAGGGATTTATTTATAAGACTTCAAAACTTCGACCCTAGTACGCCGTATGCAACATTAGATACGCCGTATTGGATAAGTAATATTTATCCGAGTGATAATTAACCTCCAAAATTTCACGTGTAGCCTCGTCACCGAATACGGCGTATCTATTTCTGCATACGCCTTATCCACTTGGAAGGTGCGTGATAGCATTAAATAACAACATGTTTTTGTTGTCAAGGTCCCACAATTATTGATCATTTTTATAGGGTTATATGATATTTGGTATTGAATTGTTATAAATTTGCATTTTAGTATTAATCTGAAGCTATGGAGCAATTTTTGAGGAAAAAACCGAAAAATGACAGAAAAGGGAGCTAAAAGTGAAGAAATATGGACTTCAAGCAGAGAATACGCCGTATACACCCAAATTGGTATACGACGTATACATATTTGTATATGGTGGATTTTTTAAGCATGGAAGAGTATATGGTATACACGAGTTCACATGTATACATGGTATACAACTGAAGACATGAAGGCGTGAAAGTGCACCACATGTTTATATCTATACGTCATATAAGAGAATCAAGTGAAGAAATGAAGTCGAAAATTGGAATCAAGTTTACGTGAGGTCTCTAAAAGGTGTTGTAGTATTTTGGCGATAAATTCTTTATACAATCTCCGTTTTATGTTTATTCAAGTTGCCAAGGAAAGAGAAAAGAGATATCTACAACTTTCATTTTTTGTGCTAAGGTTGAATTAGATGTATACGGCGTATACACCTTCATGTGTATAAGGCGTATACACCTCATGTGTATAGGGCGCATAGCCGCATACTCAATTTTATGTATACGTCGTATACTCGATGGGTTGGGCTTTTTTTATGAATACAACCCTAACTCGACCAAAAACACATCACACAAATTCAATCGATTTGGGGATGATTTTCAAATGTTTTCCACCATCCCGAAGCCTGTAAGCATCAAGGGACGAAGGCTTAATTCATCATAAACACTGTTTCAATTTGGTTTGATTATTATCATTACATTATGAATACTTTTAATCTTTCGAATTTGATTTGAATTTGTTTATCTTGTGTTATGGAAGGTTAAGACTCACAATGCTTGCCTTGTTATGAATCTATCCATTTAATGACATGATTGTTACCTTTATCTAGCTTTGTTTCGGATAATTCATATTGCAGTTATAGATTTACGCCTTTGAATTTACCATGGCTACGTGTTAAGAGTAGTTTATTAGTAAGTTAGATTCTTAAAACTAAAGTACTTGAATCATCAATGTATTGACTGATACCTCTTAGTGGTTAGGGATTGTCCATTGAACTAACAACGCTAAAAGTGGTAGACGATATAGTTTAAGATTTAAAGAACGGTAATCAGAAATTTTACTTAGTAATTAAGTGTGTGACAAACACATAAAAGCAATGTCATATAGGTTAGTTAACGATCTTAATGCTTAGACAATAATTAGTGTTTTCACCCTCGGTCGACGGGATAGGTAGTTATTAAACGAATGTGTAGGACTAACTACGCGTTTAGACTCACACTACAAAATCACTGTGACATTGTTGGTGACAAGACAAAATTTAAGCTATGATAGTATAGGTTAGTTAGGACTTAATGCTTGATTCTTATTGATTTCACATCCGTTTCATTCTCGCTATTATTTATCGATTGTAGTATAGGGTATTTAATAAAATCCTGGTGTGTGAATATTCAAAAATTTCATGTAGTGTTTATACGATTATGCATGTACTTTATTTATTATTAATCGTTTTATTTGATTTATTCGTATTAAGCTAGTCTGATTACAATCGTGTGGTTTAAATGAGTCTTTACTATTACGTTATATTATGTCCCTGGGTTACTGGTCTACTGCACTGCCTGTGAGTGTTGGTAAGTCTCATTGGATTCGGTTTAATAAATACTAAAACGAGATTTTACACATCAGTACGCATGCGTGTATTGATACAATATTAAATTGTTAAAAAAATATTTAAAAAAGAGAATGGATTTAAGTTAAACAAATTTATGACATTATCAGTTAATAGTTTTTAATTCACTTAATCATAAAAAGCTTACACATATTAACATGAATTAATCATAAACTCTCTTTTAATAGTATTAATAGATTTAAAAAGTTATTATTTTTAACTATAAACATACTAAATTCATTATAGTAGTTGTATTTTATTAATGTAATATCAGATTTAATGTCACAATTTAATGTGCAGTTATTGAATTTTTGACTTCTATTTTAAGAATCTATGCTATCTTATAATGCATGTTGCACCTTCTCTCATATTAAAATTTTTAAGACTACCTAAAAAATATTTTTAAACAAATACAAGTAAAAAAAGCATAATTTACAAGTATTAAAAGCACAAATAAAACTAAAAAAACACTATTCAACACACACAATTAATACATTATTTAAATCACCACTTCCTCGATATATACAACCATTTAACCACAGTGTACAATCTGAACAAGCTTCCAAAACATAAATCTGAAATCTAGCAGCTTGATTTGGTATCAGTGATGATGATCTTATGCCAAATCAAGCTAAACTAAATGATGTTCGAAACATCAAGCTGAACCAAGGAAGTGTTCGAAACACATCTGTCCTACCCATCTTCGACTAATCAACAAACAAATTATAACATCAACTAACCTAAATAATCTCACTGTCACTCCCCAACTCTCATTCTCAACACATTCAATACACTAATCATAAAAAAAGAACAAAAAAAGATCTCAATATTCTCTTTTAAAACCCACAAGGTCTGTTCTTAAAACAAAAGGTATAAGAGATATCATCATCGATCTGTGAGAATCAAAGTCTCTTTTTAAATATCCGAAAATTTTGAAGTAAGAACAAAGCTATTCTTTTTCATTCATTCTCTCTTTCGATTAAAAAAAAAAATCTAATCAAACCTTACCCGAGAAAGGTGGATTTTGAAGAAGAGTTAAAAGAAAGGAAAGAGGTTAAAAGATCTTGAAGATGAAACCTTTAAGCCATCGTAGTTCAAATAGCATAAGGAAAGAGGTGGATTTATTCTTCGTTTTTGGGAAGAAGAGTTAAAAGTAAGGGACAAAATTTTTTTGGTTGTGTTTTGCAAGAAGGAGAGGTAAGTGTAGATGGTGGCTTAGCAAGTGTGTGAAAAAGTGATATTAGGGATTACTAACATTAGGTTAGCCTTTATATATATATAAGGATTAATTTTAGTGTTAGGCTAGTAGCAGTGGAACTGAAAGAATCGGTCACGAGATTCATTCGACCGATATTCAAATCAGTCGAGCCCTCTGTGGGCATGAAAGCAAATATCGGTCGAGGTGCAAAAATTGAAACAATCGGTCTAAATATCGACCGACTTTGCACATCACAAAACTACAAAAATGCTTACCCTTTGCATATTAAAAAAAAAAAATGTATACGTCGTATACCAATTTTAAACTTTACCACTTTACAACCTTATAAATACCAACCTCAAACACACTTCTAAACACACAATTTCAAACAACATTTCTATCAATACCTTCAAACACATTCTTTTAATTATGTCTTACGAGCTCTTTTTTGGTTCTTCGTCTTCCGACGATGATGAAGTTATGAGTGAGTTTACGGATTTTGCAGAGTTTGCTTGGAACGCTTACCAAGCAGCACAACCAAAAGTTCAACGAAGGTACATACGTAGGGATCATTCGGGTGCTCATAATCATTTAGTGGCGGCATACTTCTCCGAAAACCCGCAGTTCGACGAAAGGACATTCTATCGGCGGTTCCGAATGAGCCGAGAACTTTTCACACAAATTGTTCGAGAGGTAACCGATTATTCTCCTTATTTTCAACAACCTCCTGATTGTAGGGGCATGCCTGGTATTAGCCCATTGGTCAAGTGTACTGCGGCCATTCGTCAATTGGGATACGCGGTCGTTCCTGATTCTCTTGACGAGAATCTGGTAGTGGCTGCAACAACATCCCGTGAATGTCTCCGTAAGTTTTGCCATGTTATCATGGAGTTATATGGTGCTGAGTATTTGCGAAAGCCCACGTATACTGACTGTAACGCCCCGTACCCGTTTTGACTAAAAATTTAAAACTTTTGACGCGGAAACGCTTGACTTTACCGGACTCATACAAATTCTTCATTTACATATCCAAAATCTATCATATTTAACCCTTTAAAATACTTGCAAGAATATATACTCGGACACCTTACAAAACATTTCATAATCAATTGTATAACACAACCAAACAACCCTTCAGACCAATGATACGCCGTATCCTTTTTAGGGATACGCCGTATCTAAGCTGATAGACCATGCGCCGCATCGACCTGAAATGATGCGCCGCATCACCTTAAACTCCTGATACGTCGCATCTAATATACTAGATACGCCGCATCACTTTAACTTCTGATGCGTCGTATCTAATATACTAGATACGCCGCATCGACCAACTAAGACAGAACATCAGCAGGAAAACCTGCATATACTCAACGCACCACAAAATCCACTTTAACCTCAATACAACATTATATCTTATACCAAAACACTCATTTTACATTCAAAACCACAACAAACCCTAATACACGGCAATTGACCCGTTTGACTCCAACATGGGTACGAATACACTTAAATCCAAACGCCCCTTAAACATTCACTAAAAACACTTAAAACACATTTGACAACTCGTTAGACTCCCAAACCGTTACCCGACTTTGACACACAATAAACGACTCATAAAAGAGACTCTCGGGGGCACAACCTTGACTCGAGCTCGGCGTTCTACCTAGCTCCTAATGCTCACTATCTTCCAACCGCTTCCAAATCCTTAAGCTACCACACATAATCTTTCATTCCGCCGCACATGAACCTACAAAACGGTTAAACATCTAAACCGTAAGCGATAACGCTTAGTAAGTAAAACGATAATCACATACCATCATACTTCAATCAAAACACATAAGCATCACCTATCTCTAAACACTTACTTAGCTACTCCACTCTCTAATTCTTGCATAACCATCTAACATCAACTTACCATCATAACCAAATCACCACCTAGATCATATTCATCCTAGCACATAAGCACATATCCAATCCCTTATCACTAGTCACAAAACACACATAACACATACATGTTAGACATCCATATAACACATGCCATCATCATTTTACTTACATTATCTCCAAGCTAAGCATATCCAAGCATCCATCATCATCCATCATCATAAACACCCTAAGACACATAATCATACATAACATATAATACATAATCATTAACTATAATCATGACTAATACAACCATAACTAACCTCTAAACACTTCTAATCATCATATAATCATATATTGATTATATGAGAATAAATCCCATCATTTACTAACTTAAACCCATTATAAACTCATCACATAATCATCATTACCTCTTAATTATCTTAAAACACCATTTACCCAATCCTTCCCAAGTTAGGGTTCATAAACCCTAACCCTTAAATCACCAATTAAACTCTAATTAAACATCATGAACATCATACCTTATGTAAGAAACAAGCTATAGGCTTAACCCTTGAATTATCACCACTAAACCATCATCATCTCATCACCAAATGCTCCATCATCTTCCCTCTCTTCTCTCTATCTCGACATCACATGAACACACAAGAATTATGTGGAGATATCTAGAACCTAACACATATAAACTAGCTGAGAGGGCATTTATGTCATTTCTGCTTATTTAAGGTCAATGCGCCGCATCTATATTTTAGATGCGCCGCATCTTATATACGCCGTATCTCCTTCTCCAATACGGCGCATGGACTATAACAAGTCGGTTCTACTTCCCATTCTACCATACGCCGCATGTAACTTCCTGGATGCGCCGCATCTAGGCCTCATCAGACATCCACTTAAAAGATTCAACCACATATCCTTAGTCAAACATACTTAGGCTCGGGTCAACTTCATCTAGGGTGGGGCCTATTTGTATTCCGGGAAACGGGTCTAACAATTCTACCCCCCTTATTTAGATTTCGTCCCCGAAATCTGTCGTCCATTTCTAATCAAAACTTAGTCTCATAACTCATCTTTTTCTCAACACCTTACTTACTAGTTTACTTATTGCAACGATCTAAGTGACCTTGCAACTCTATGCATACCATATCATATCACATGCCCTAATCCACGTTACTCCCGCTTACTTCTACACCACACAACGCCTGCTTAGATTTATATAACACAAAACTTACTTATTATCGCCAATCATCGTTCTAATCCGCCCTATTACCGTTACATCACCATCTCCCTTGCTTTATCCTCTACTCTCATTCTTTGACTTCTTGTTACTTAAGAACTCGCACTATTTGACTTTACATGATCACACTCGGCTAATACGTTCATGTTCTATTATTTTCTTTCACATCATCCGTACTACGCCACAAGGCACATTATACCACCATTACAATTTCTCCATCCCATCAAGGTTCTCCTAAATCTCAACTAAAAGCCATGGTCTAATTCTAACCCTCCTATCTTAATCCTTACAATTCCTAACTAACTCTAAACTCCCGCTTTCTACTTCTCTAACCCTACTCGTGCCGTGTCGGCAACACATAGCCCACTCGTTTATAATTCCTCATTTACATGGAGAGGCGTCCCAATCGATGTAAATCAAGAAATATAAACTCATGGTTATGTACTCCCGACATAACACTAATACTCCTATTTCCCAATCTAACTTTTATTATTTTATCATTTTTCTTTTTATTACATTATTTTTACTCTTCTTAGACTTGGATCCTTCACATTATCACATTCATCATGGGGATACTTTTATATGCCATGGACGTAGGCAACCCCTTGCCGGTGAAGGCAACACTTTTCATCCCGAAGGATCTTTAACATTCATCCCGAAGGATTCCTTAACATTCCTTTACTTGGTCATCCCGAGGGATACCACATTTAACATTCATCCCGAAGGATCATTACATTCACACTTTATCACCTTAACAACGGATCCAAGTCATAAGCACCACACACACATTATTACATTCGTTTATTATAGTAATTACCGCTAATCGCCTTAGCAGTAATATGATAATTTCAGAACAACGCCTTTATCTCATACACACTCCTTACATTCTTAATCCGCTTTAGTTATTTTCACATCTTTACTTTACCTCTTGCATTCTTAGCCTTCATTAATCATTTTCACATTCTTACTTTACATTTTAGTCCACTCGACTCATTTACATCTAGACTTCTCACATTTTACCAACCGAAACTCATGCATTCATTATAGTGATTACAGCTAATCGCCTTAGCCGTAATATGATAATTTCAAGACAACATCTTTATCTCACACATACTCCTCTCATTCTTTCTTACGTTTTTAATCCATCACATTTTTATTTTCATATCTTATCTCTCTTCTTTTAGTCTCACTCGCTTCCTTTACATGTAGACCTTACATAGATCGTCAATTATAACACGCTCATTTTTTTATTAATGATTACAGCTAATCGCCTTAGCTGTAATATAATTATTTCATGACAACACCTTAGCTTCACACATATTCATCTCATTTTAGCTATTATTACTTAGGAAATTTCGTTCTATTTCACTATTTACGCAATCACCATGCCTTTTCTCATTTTATAACTCTACTAAGTTCGTCACCGACTTATTATGCATATGTTTATATCATTTCTTCACTACACACATTCAACGTTATCACACATTCATAATCATGCTCCTAATACTTGACTCTCTACTAACCCATCTCTAATACCTCATTAAGGATCATCACACTAAGTATAACTACTCATAAGACCATACTTTGGTCATTCCTAGCTCACAAGCCATGCACTTTCCTTATTAGTCACATTTCTTACAACCACCACACAACTTACTACACCTATTCGCCCTCGCTAACTACCAAAGCACACAATCACATAATCATATAATAATTACCGAGACAGCCCGAGGTACACGGTAATCCTATCACTCACACGTCAAGTCTCCCATGTCATATATCACATAAGACACATCCCTAAGTCCCCATCATACTACCCATATAACGATCACATCATTCGTTTCAACTCTACATTCACATCCTATAACTCACAAACTATTAGCCCGACTATCTCAAACTTAAACTTAACGCGTCTACGAGTGGTTTAAGTCTAGGCAACCTAAAAGAAACCTAATTCACTTAAACCGAAGCTCTGATACCAAGTTGTAACGCCCCGTACCCGTTTTGACTAAAAATTTAAAACTTTTGACGCGGAAACACTTGACTTTACCGGACTCATACAAATTCTTCATTTACATATCCAAAATCTATCATATTTAACCCTTTAAAATACTTGCAAGAATATATACTCGGACACCTTACAAAACATTTCATAATCAATTGTATAACACAACCAAACAACCCTTCAGACCAATGATACGCCGTATCCTTTTTAGGGATACCCCGTATCTAAGCTGATAGACCATGCGCCGCATCGACCTGAAATGATGCGCCGCATCACCTTAAACTCCTGATACGTCGCATCTAATATACTAGATACGCCGCATCACTTTAACTTCTGATGCGTCGTATCTAATATACTAGATACGCCGCATCGACCAACTAAGACAGAACATCAGCAGGAAAACCTGCATATACTCAACACACCACACAATCCACTTTAACCTCCATACAACATTATATCTTATACCAAAACACTCATTTTACATTCAAAACCACAACAAACCCTAATACACGGCAATTGACCCGTTTGACTCCAACATGGGTACGAATACACTTAAATCCGAACGCCCCTTAAACATTCACTAAAAACACTTAAAACACATTTGTCAACTCGTTAGACTCCCAAACCGTTACCCGACTTTGACACACAATAAACGACTCATAAAGAGACTCTCGGAGGCACAACCTTGACTCGAGCTCGGCGTTCTACCTAGCTCCTAATGCTCACTATCTTCCAACCGCTTCCAAATCCTTAAGCTACCACACATAATCTTTCATTCCGCCGCACATGAA
Organism: Artemisia tridentata subsp. tridentata; assembly: GCA_021014915.2. Lineage (NCBI taxonomy): Eukaryota > Viridiplantae > Streptophyta > Magnoliopsida > Asterales > Asteraceae > Artemisia > Artemisia tridentata. The sequence goes on from CP139509.1 coordinate 179,019,369, forward strand.
CCTACAAAACGGTTAAACATCTAAACCGTAAGCGATAACGCTTAGTAAGTAAAACGATAATCACATACCATCATACTTCAATCAAAACACATAAGCATCACCTATCTCTAAACACTTACTTAGCTACTCCACTCTCTAATTCTTGCATAACCATCTAACATCAACTCACCATCATAACCAAATCACCACCTAGATCATATTCATCCTAGCACATAAGCACATATCCAATCCCTTATCACTAGTCACAAAACACACATAACACATACATGTTAGACATCCATATAACACATGCCATCATCATTTTACTTACCTTATCTCCAAGCTAAGCATATCCAAGCATCCATCATCATCCATCATCATAAACACCCTAAGACACATAATCATACATAACATATAATACATAATCATTAACTATAATCATGACTAATACAACCATAACTAACCTCTAAACACTTCTAATCATCATATAATCATATATTTATTATATGAGAATAAATCCCATCATTTACTAACTTAAACCCATTATAAACTCATCACATAATCATCATTACCTCTTAATTATCTTAAAACACCATTTACCCAATCCTTCCCAAGTTAGGGTTCATAAACCTTAACCCTTAAATCACCAATTAAACTCTAATTAAACATCATGAACATCATACCTTATGTAAGAAACAAGCTATAGGCTTAACCCTTAAATTATCACCACTAAACCATCATCATCTCATCACCAAATGCTCCATCATCTTCCCTCTCTTCTCTCTATCTCGACATCACAGGAACACACAAGAATTGTGTGGAGATATCTAGAACCTAACACATATAAACTAGCTGAGAGGGCATTTATGTCATTTCTGCTTATTTAAGGTCAATGCGCCGCATCTATATTTTAGATGCGCCGCATCTTATATACGCCGTATCTCCTTCTCCAATACGGCGCATGGATTATAACAAGTCGGTTCTACTTCTCATTCTACCATACGCCGCATGTAACTTTCTTGATGCGCCGCATCTAGGCCTCATCAGACATCCACTTAAAGGATTCAACCACATATCCTTAGTCAAACATACTTAGGCTCGGGTCAACTTCATCTAGGGTGGGGCCTATTTGTATTCCGGGAAACGGGTCTAACACTGACCTTGAAAGATTATATGCTCATCACGAGCATAATATTTGTGAGATAGTACAATCAAAATCTTTTGGCTCAGTGGTGTGCAAGTGACACATTGGTATGTGCTAAAACACATACCTTTTATTTACCAAATTAAGGCCAAAACGACCAAAAACTAACCAAAATGCCAAAGATATTTGTGTTTTTGTGTTTATTAATATGCAGGAACGGATATCGAGAAAAAGGGACAAAAATCAAGTAAAAACGGGGAAAACGAGCACGAGATATGGAATAGATATTTATAGCCGAAGCCGGGGAAGCTATTTATCATCATTTGAGCTTGAAAAGTCAAAACAAGTCCTTGAAGATTCATAAAGTTGCAAGAAAAGCCCTTGGAATCTACTTTGGAATATTGGCAGCTTTGGTCCCTAGATTTCAGATTCTACACAATTGGTCCTTGGAATTTACTAAATCCTAAACCAAACAAACCAAACAAACCTAAACTAAATAAACTTAACCCAATAACCTACCTAGCCCAATACCAGCCCATTCACCCTTAAATAATAACCCGGGTCAAACCAACCCGAAAATTTATTGATGAAGCGAAAAGTGTACCGCTTTTAGGGGGTCATTTAAGCCCTAAATCGTATTTATTTGATCAATTATTGCCCTAAATCGTTCCTTTTGTCATTTTAGGTACTTTGGAGAAGAAATCTGGAAAAGGAAGCATTTTGGACGTTTTTGGAGCATAAAAGTGAAGAAAACGACAAAGTCTCAAAATCGTGCTGAAAAGTACCTTTGACGGCGTCAACATTAACTCCAGACGGCGTCATGCCTTGGCAAGAAAAGTTGGATGTGAAATTTACTCATGACGGGCCAGTGAGTTTGCATGAGAATTCTGACGGCGTCACGCTTTAACTAAATCAAGGGCGTCACGGCTTAAATCATAAGGGGACGGCGTCACGTTTAGGATCCGACGGCGTCAAGCCTTGATAAGCCAGAATGGATTTTGAAGAGCTAAAGAGGGACGGCGTCAAGAAGGTCACCCGGGAACCCTAAAAGCGGCGAGGTGACGGCGTCACAATGCATAAGGTGACGCCGTCAGATGTCAAAGTCTATATATAGTTTTCTAATTTTTTGTCATTAGGGGAGAGCTTAGTGTGTGGAATTTTGGGATAAAACCCTAAGACGATTTTAGCTACTTTTTCAGGGCTTCTTGCCTTGAGATCTTCCATGTTTCATTGAAAGATAAGTTATCAATTAATCATTCAATATGTCTATGTGTTGTTTGATTCTATCCTATGCTTGTCTTTTGTTTAACATGTTAGGCTAATTTTATCTTGTGTTTGCTTAGATCTAATGAAACCTAGCTATTGATTATTGGTTGTTAGTGTGTTATTAGTTGTATTGGATGATTGTTTATCTATGTTAGGCTTAAGAAAACTGGCTAACTTCCTATTCGGTAACTTGCTTGAACGTCTTAAGAAACATGAACCAAACGCGTACTAAAGGTTTTTATGGTTGTATTTAATGCACAAGCGAATTCTAGTGATCCCATGTTAGGAGCTTCCTAGCCGGCTCGACATAGGAGTGAAGTAGGAGCTTGTAGAGTTTGGGGAAGTAAGTACGCCACCCCACGAATGGTATTAAGGAATACACCCGTCATCCACGCGACTAATACACACTAATTAACCGGTAAAAGATAGTTAGGGAGTAAGGAAATCTAAGTAAACACATTTCTCTACACATAAGTTTCTCACCACTTTTCATTTTTGTTATTTTATTTTATTTGCATTTGTAGTAATTTGGGTTAGTTGACTAGCAACTAATTCCGCCCACTCCTTCAAAACCCGAGATTTTACTTGCTTTCATAAAATTATAAAAACATAAAAAGAATCTTCCTCAACCCTTAGACCTAATTAGAGTAGCCTTTCACACCTAACGAACACTATTCCCTGTGGAGAACGATCAATCCCCCGTACTTACCACTACACTATACTACATCGGTCAGGTACACTGCCTGGTGGGGTTGTAAGCCTCTTGAGATCCCTCGAGAGGTAAAACCTGTTGTAAGGTTGCAAAACCCACGCATCAAGTTTTTGGCGCCGTTGCCGGGGAATAGTTATTGTTTAGGTTGAATTTTTATTTCTATTAGGTCTACTCACTAGATTCCTTTCTAGTGAGATTTTTATTTTCTTTTTCTAGGTTTTCTTTAGTCTATCTATTTTCTTCGTGTCTTTGTTCGTAACCATTACCGTCCGACATCATGGAAGATGGTAATATCCTTAACCCACACAACCCACCACCACAACAACCACCACCACCTCCTAGAGCCCGTACTTTAGGAGAGTATTCCCGTCCTAGCCACCACGGCTATCGAAACACCATTGAGCTCACTCAAGGAGCCAATATCACACCCTTGCGATCCGACACCATCCGGTTGGTGCAAAGCGGATGCGCATTCCATGGACTTCGTTCTGAAGATCCTAATCAACATCTCAAGGACTTTCTTAAAATCGTTGATTCTATAGACCTTGATGTTGCCACTCGAGAGACGACCCGATTGCGTCTCTTCCAATTCTCTTTGCGGGACCAAGCTAGTCAGTGGCTAGAACGTCAACCCGCAGGATCCATTACCTCTTGGGATGATCTCACCACTCGTTTCCTTGCTCAGTTTTTCCCACCGGGAAGAACTACCAAGCTAAGGAATGATATCTTGATGTTCCAACAACGTCAAGGCGAAACTCTCTACGAGGCATGGACTCGATTCAAGGACTTACTCCAAAAAGTCCCTCACCATGGCATAGAACTTTGGCTCCAAGTCCAAATCTTCTATGACCATATCAATCTTTCCACGAGGCAAACCATTGACCAATCGGCCGGTGGCAAGCTACGTGATCTAAGTGCGGAACAATCATGGGCTCTCCTAGAGGATCTTGCTCTTTATGACAACGAAAGTTGGAGTGATCCCCGTGATTTGAATAAAACGGTCAAGGCAATATCTTTGCCTTTGAACAATTCAAGCACTTCCGACCGTAGGATCATAGAACTTGAAGACCAAGTCAAGTTTCTCATGAAATCCTACGAGGCTCCTAAACCTTCAAGCCAAGTGAACAAAATCACTTCTTCATGTGAGTTATGTAGTGGTCCCCACGACACTCGTGATTGCATGGAACTCCCCGAACAAGCTTTTGTGGACTACGCATCATCGCGTACCGACGGAGCGGGAGACAAGTGGTACACTTTCAAGCCCGAGCCAAACCCTTATGGTGATTCATATAACCCCTCATGGAAAAATCACCCGAACCTTAGGTGGAAACAAAACCAAAACACACAACAACCCAATTCTTCCAACCCACCTACTCGTTTCCAATCAAGCGGTTCCAACTCGAACCGTACTTTCAACAACAATCCTTCCGGCAATGGTAGTACCAATAACTTTGAAGGATTGATGTCTCAATTTATGGCATCTCAAGAAGCTCGGATAGCTAGATTCGAGACCGAATTCAATCAACAACAAACTGAGATGACCAATAAAATTGACAACTTGTTGAAAGCCCTCCATAACCAAGTGTTATCACCTCCACATAAGGACGCTAGGAACACAAATAGCGGACCCCAAGTCAAAGACCCTTCTTCATCCAAACACGTCCACTTTGTCAACATTGTCACTATTAAACCAATTGATAGGAATGAGGATAATAGTGAACCTAAGGATGAGGATAGGAAAGTCGAGGTTGATAAGGAAGTTAGGACAAGTGTGATTGAAGAAGTAGATGATGATGAGGACTACTTCAATAGGCTACCCACTAAGGAAGAGCGCGCATATCATACAAACTTATTCGATGACCCCGAAACACCATACTTCCTAGGTAAACCAATCATTGAAATAGGCGACCCTTCTAATCTCAACATACCATGCAACATCGGACATCTACATGTGTGGAAAGCTTACATCGACCTTAGATCACCCATAAACATCATGACTAGAGCCCACTACAACTTGATAATGAAAAATCAACTTGGGTATAGGATGTTCCCTGACAAGGGTTGGATGAGTAACTTCACGGGAAGAGTTAAGGGATTACCGGTTTATGTAGGAAACTTCACTTATGTCACCGACTTTGTAATTGTAGAAGATATCCGTCCAATAGTCGATGCATCCTTAACTCAAGTGGTTTTTGGAAAACCATTTGTTGAGGTCTCTAGAATGACTTATGAACCTTCCTTAGGGATAGTTAGATTTAAGGATGAGACCGATGAAGTAAGCTACCAAATGCCATATAAGATAGAACAATTCCAAAACTTGTCAAATGTTGAGAAGGAGCTTAAACAAGCGGTCTACTATAGGAATGATAAGGATAGAAGTAAAGGAGTAGACTATGTTATGGAAAGGATATTCGGTTTCTACAAGGATTGTTTGAAATTAGGACCGGAATATAAAACCGGGAAGGAGAATGGCCTAGGAACCGTGACCGATGATGGAGTCACGTAATGTACGTGACTTTGAGTCTAGCTACAAGACTCGTTAATAAAGAAAAGCGCTTCTTGGGAGGCAACCCAAACTTTATTTGTTTTATTTGCTTTGTGTGTTTATTTATTTGTTTGTTTGTTTTTATTTGTTTCCGTATGTGTGTTTAATTTTTATTCTTATTGATTCATGTTCAAAAACTAATTTGTGAAAATGCTTTATTTTGTTTTTAACTTCGTCTCAACTACATATAAAGGTATTTTGCAAAAGATAAGTGTAAGGGAAATCTAAATCGGTTTATTAGAACACATATGAACATGAATCGTAATAATAATAAATTAACATACATATCCGTATTTGTTTGAGTCAAATGCTTGTATCGAGTCATAATGATGTTTTGCAGAATTTCCAGGAAGTAAGGTAAAGGTTTTTCCAGAAATTTTCCGGAAACTTAAAACGAAAATTTTTGTCAGGTCATTTCTGACGGCGTCAGGGGTTATAACCTGACGGCGTCAGATTTAATTTCCAGAAATTTTTGAAAATTTTGTTTTCATAAAAAGTTTTTATTAAAATCTCCAACTTATAATCTCCAGGAATCTGCAAAGTTATCATTCCACAAGCATTATATCCTTATATATAGATTTTATCCCGCCGATGTTATGCAGGTTTTCGTGTTTGTTTTCTCAGGTTCAACAGGTTATTTTGGACAAGGAAATGTTTTGAATCAAGCTTATGGCGATGCATTAGTCATGGAGCTTCAACATTCTCTTTGGAGGACGATTTAACCGTGTAATTTCATTATCCAACGAGCGAATCAGGGGAGTATTTGATTTCATTCTTTTACTTTATGCTTTTACATTTGTCATTTGAACATTGGGGACAATGTTCATCTTAAGTGTAAGGGGAGGGTAAAAGTACGATTTTTGAGAATACAATTGTGCTTGATTTTTGTTTGTTTGATAGTAGATGTGTAATAAAACTGAGAGAAATACTTGTTAAGGTAATTTTAGTGCCAAATTTAAAATTTTTTACAACATATAGGAGTGAAACTTTGATCCTAATAAGCGTCTCATGGATAGGAGTTATATGACTAGCACAAAAACCGTACCACTAAAAAATTTTCCACCCCCAAATATGTGAGGTTCGCCCCTAGAATTGGTAGGAAAAGCATTTATGCTATGATGTGTGTACCGGTAGCACTTAGATTCTAGAACTTGCGTTAGGACCATTCCGAGGCCACAAGTGAGACTACATTCGTGTAGTTAGATTTACTACATGATAAGAGGCATTAGGATTAACCCATTGTTTTACACCTGTGTTTTTGTTATAATTACGTTGGCTACATTGGTCAAGTAATTCTCCCACACCCTTTGCGTTGTACTCATTTTTAGTACACGATACCCCTAGTACACCCCTCAGAGCCTATCTTTTCGTTTCAACCTTTAAGCATTTTACTTAAAGGAAGAATTTGTTACACCCCACTTAAATGTACACCCAAATCGCCTTAGCCTACCTTGTATGCACTCATCTTTAGTGCATTATTGTGACAACATTTGTTTAAACCCAAGTTAATTATCTAATTGATTACATGGTTGCTAAGTCGAGTCATATCCTTGTACATATTGTTTTGGGACGATTGGGACTCATGGGTAAAGTACTAGTGTAATGGAGTAATGGGGAAGAACATCATTTATTACCCCCATATGTGCTAAATGTTTTAAAAGTACTCCAAGTTTTTCAATTATCTTAATTCGAGTCATTAGAATAGTTATTTGTAAAGTTATGTAAAAGTTCAAGTGTAAGGGGATGCAACGCCCCTATGATGTATTATTTTGGATGGTAGGGTAAAAGTGTATGCAAAAAAAAAAAAAAAAAAAAAAAAAAAAAAAAAAAAAAAAAAAAATCGAAAAAATCAAGAAAAATACAAAAAAATGAGAAAAAGAAAAATAGAAAAAACATACGGACTACCATCCCGTTTTATTTTATGTTTTGTTTATGTTTTGTTATTTTCTTTCATTAGCTTAAGATCGAGTCTAGTCTTGGCTTAGCAACGTTGTATAGTACATGTAATTGATCAAGATTTTTAACTCGCCACCAGTAAAATATCCTTTATCCAACCAAACCGTGTTTTCCTTTTCCCTACACCTAACGTTATAACCCATTTAAAAGCCCTCTTTGATAGTTTATCTTAGGTGCTTACGCCTAGTGGAGGAGGTTTTCGATCCTTTCCCAAGCCTATGGTAATCTATTTGCTATGACAGGTAGTGAGAGATATTATCCGTTTTCATTTATGAGATTTATTTTGATGACACTTGAGAGATGTGAGTATCTAAACACTACTTGTGAGGTGCTAGTATGTAATCTCCGTGCTTATTATGATTGAAGTGGAACGATTATTTGTTGTAATTACTTTTATGTTTGCATTAAATGACCCCTAACTTGTATTTTGATTAGAATAAAAGCGCATTTGCTTGAGGACAAGCAAATCTCAAGTGTAAGGGTATTTGATGAGGCGAAAAGTGTACCGCTTTTAAGGGGTCATTTAAGCCCGAAATCGTATTTATTTGATCAAATATTGCCCTAAATCGTTCCTTTTGTCATTTTAGGTACTTTTGAGGAGAAATCTGGAAAAGGAGGCATTTTGGACGTTTTTGGAGCATAAAAGTGAAGAAAACGGCAAAGTCTCAAAATTGTGCTGAAAGTCACCTTTGACGGCGTCAACATTAACTCCAGACGGCGTCATGCCTTGGCAAGAAAAGTTGGATGTGAAATTTACTCATGACGGGCCAGTGAGTTTGCATGAGAATTCTGACGGCGTCACGCTTTAACTAAATCAAGGGCGTCACGGCTTAAATCATAAGGGGACGGCGTCACGTTTAGGATCCGACGGCGTCAAGCCTTGATAAGCCAGAATGGATTTTTGAAGAGCTAAAGAGGGACGGCGTCAAGAAGGTCACCCGGGAACCCTAAAAGCGGCGAGGTGACGGCGTCACAATGCATAAGGTGACGCCGTCAGATGTCAAAGTCTATATATAGTTTTCTAATTTTTTGTCATTAGGGGAGAGCTTAGTGTGTGGAATTTTGGGATAAAACCCTAAGACGATTTTAGCTACTTTTTCAGGGCTTCTTGCCTTGAGATCTTCCATGTTTCATTGAAAGATAAGTTATCAATTAATCATTCAATATGTCTATGTGTTGTTTGATTCTATCCTATGCTTGTCTTTTGTTTAACATGTTAGGCTAATTTTATCTTGTGTTTGCTTAGATCTAATGAAACCTAGCTATTGATTATTGGTTGTTAGTGTGTTATTAGTTGTATTGGATGATTGTTTATCTATGTTAGGCTTAAGAAAACTGGCTAACTTCCTATTCGGTAACTTGCTTGAACGTCTTAAGAAACATGAACCAAACGCGTACTAAAGGTTTTTATGGTTGTATTTAATGCACAAGCGAATTCTAGTGATCCCATGTTAGGAGCTTCCTAGCCGGCTCGACATAGGAGTGAAGTAGGAGCTTGTAGAGTTTGGGGAAGTAAGTACGCCACCCCACGAATGGTATTAAGGAATACACCCGTCATCCACGCGACTAATACACACTAATTAACCGGTAAAAGATAGTTAGGGAGTAAGGAAATCTAAGTAAACACATTTCTCTACACATAAGTTTCTCACCACTTTTCATTTTTGTTATTTTATTTTATTTGCATTTGTAGTAATTTGGGTTAGTTGACTAGCAACTAATTCCGCCCACTCCTTCAAAACCCGAGATTTTACTTGCTTTCATAAAATTATAAAAACATAAAAAGAATCTTCCTCAACCCTTAGACCTAATTAGAGTAGCCTTTCACACCTAACGAACACTATTCCCTGTGGAGAACGATCAATCCCCCGTACTTACCACTACACTATACTACATCGGTCAGGTACACTGCCTGGTGGGGTTGTAAGCCTCTTGAGATCCCTCGAGAGGTAAAACCTGTTGTAAGGTTGCAAAACCCACGCATCACCCGTCAAACCTCAAAACCCGGTCAACACCTCATTTATTACCCCATTCAAATAAACCCGCCACCCCTTTTACCCCTTTTACCCAGAAAACTACTATTCACCATAAACCCTAAATTCACCCCACTCCAAATTTACCACAATTAAGGGCAATTCGGACATTCAACACGCGTTTCTAGAAGAACCTGACATGGCAGACCTGCCATGTCAGCCATCCGTGTGAGATTTAGTGCCAAATGATTGGGGGAATTTAATCCAAGGGTCGAGATTGCTTGAGTGGTGACCAAGGTGATCAAACGGTGGATATGGGATCAAAAGAAACACAAAATTCACCTGGATGGCTGAGCTGGACTCCTAGAAGCTTCATCCGTGGCTATAAATAGCCCTTCTTCTCCCACAATTGAGGGTGTTAGTTAATTAGGATTAGGAGTAGGGTAAAGTAGTTTTTTATCACTGCTTATTGTATTTACTTATTCATTTTCAGAAATATTGTACTCCTTTCTAAAGTTTAATAGAAGTCAAAGTTTTAGTCTAAATTTCTTCTTATTCTGTTTCAAAGTGCTTATTTCTTATTTTTCAGCTTAAATCTGTTTCAAATTGTTAGTATTATTAGTTTGATTAATAGTTGTTGTTATTTCATCTTAAAAACACAAAATCCTCCAAAGTCAACTGTGGGAATAAGCTGTGGATAAGCTGGATCTGGGGTGTTATTTTTTTGGCTTATAGCATAAGCCTGGGTTGTATTGTGATAGTCAGATCTGATTTCACCATAATTCCTTCTTGTAAGCTTTATATTGATCTCACTTTTAAATTCTTAATGTTGAACTGCTTGTTTTAGATTAATATGTGCTTATTCAGTAACTGAAATTTGTTTATCTAGTAATTTTACAAGTTGGATATTCAGTAGGATTTAGTAATATAGCTTATAGTGGTAGCTTGTAGTGAGAATTTGCTATTTCAATTTTATATGGGGTGTTTGGATAAGTGGTTGTTAGAGGTGAACTAGCTTTGTTACTGTAGATTTACCTATTTGAGTACTTTAAATCTGCTTAAAATTAGTGATATAAGCTGTTTGTAGGGCTTTATAAGGAGATTAGAAGCTTTTGTAGGATTTGAGCATGAAGGGTCAGAATTAGAGTGTATACTGCCCATAGTAAGCTCAGAATCAGCCAAGCTTATCTAAAGTCCCATTTTGGCATTTCTAGGTTGCTTGTATGTGTTAAAGTCCTTGTGCAAGAGCTGGTTTGGATTGGTCAAGTGTTGCACATAGTTTGCGCCAAAAGTCACAAACTGCTGTCTCAGCATCTGATTGTGCAGACCAGTCTCATGTCTGCTGATCTAGGCTTTACTACAGCTTATTAAATTAAGTTTAGGTCCTAAATCTTGGCACACAGATAGTTTAGATAGTTAGTTTTAAGGGCATTATCTGGTATGCAACTTATGAGCTTATTGGATTGCTTAATTAGGGTCTGCAAAACTGCCACTCACTCTGCTTATCTGCTGCATCAGCTTTTGGTTTCCTATTGCAACTGATCTAGGGAGTAATTAAGCTAGCAATAGTGGATTAATTTTGGGCATTTTAGGGTTGCTAGCAGTCTGAATAGTGAAGTTTCAGTTTCTGCTTTTGAAATTATGCAATCAGCTTATTTCATAGCTTTTTGAGTAGCTGCAAAAGTGATGTTCATTCATTTGCTCCTGTTCTAGTTTTAAACTGTTCAGCTCATTATCTGCTTATACAATCTGCTTATTTGATCATTTTCTATTGTTTTGAGCTTATTATAGTTAGCTTTTCTGTTCCTGATCATTAGATAATTTTTGGATAGCTTTTGCTTATCTTTGGCTTATTTCCAACTGCTTATTTCCATCATTCTGCTTATTAGGGTTTAGTTTTCTTCTGAATTTATTTTTCCTAGATTAAGAACTTAATTTTAGATTTACTCAAAATTTTCCAGATTTTTCTCACTTGTTTTAATATTTTTAAATCATTTAAATAGTTTAAATCAGTTTTTAATTCATAAAAAATAATTAAAAAGTCAAAAAAATATTTTTCTTTTTCTCAAAATTTTCTTTTATCATTTAGAATATAGGAAAATTATTTTCATAATTGTAGGACTTAAAATTTTAGCATTTCACTTTTATTCGCGTTTTTAAATTCGTAGCGTAACGTTTTTAATTCCGGTTTTCGTTTTTAAATTCACATGCTTAGATTATTTGTACCCGTAACTTAATTAGTTGTTTCCATTCGTTATTTTATTATTTGTAGTATAAAATCACCAATCATCACTCTCTTTTCACAATTCACGACACATATTCGACACCGAAACAAAAACTCGAATTCATCCTTCGTTGGGACACGACCCGGGGAAAATACATTTGTTGTATCTTTCCTTGGAAAAATAAACCGTACTAAAACAACAAATGTGTGAGTCACACATCAACCAATAGGTTATGGGTTCAAGTCCCATCTAAAACATATGATTGGAGACATACGTGAAATAATATTTGTGAGATAGAGTTTTGTCGAAGACATACATAAAAGAATGGAATGGTATAAAGTAGGGGTGAGCAAATGGGCTGAGAACCAAAGAAGTGGAACCGACCAAACCCGAACTGAATTTTAGAACCCTGATCCGATTCTCGGTTCTTTAATATTGAAAATTTCAGTTCTCGATTCTTCAATACTGAAAATTTTGGTTCTTGGTTCATGTGCATGGACTAAAGAGAGAGAAACTAAAGTATGACCAACTTATTAACCAGTTGTATAATGCTAATTAAGTTATTGGAGCATAGAAAGTTTATAAGTTTAGTTGTTTTCTACGCAATGTTTTGTACAAAAAAAAAAAATAAAGACGGTGTAAAATCAAAATTTTCCCAACAAGTTTCTACAAAACATAAACACTCATTTCTCAACTTAACAAGAAAAAATACAAAACACATTTTTTATTCATTTTCATTGTTTCCTTTGTAACTCCTTTCTTTTTTTTTAAATATAAAATAATGTCACATGAATGCTTTTTGTGAAAAATTTAATCCCATTTGTTTTGGGAAATTTAGTCAATCTACTCACTCCATCTCATATTAAGTGTCCACTTTCAAAATGCACAAAGTTTTAGAAAATTCCACTAACTACACTTTTCACCAATTAAATATTATTTTTAAAGTCTAATCTCATTGGTTGAAATACAATATGGACACTTAATTTGGGACATTCTAAAATTCTATTTTGGACACTTAATATAGTGAATACAATATGAACACTTAATTTGGGACATGAGAGAGTAATTAGAAATTTTTCTCTAAAGGAAAAAAGAAGAGTAAATTACACCGTTCGTCCCTGGTTTGGGGTCACTTTCATTCTCAGTCCCTATTTTTTTTTCTTCCCATTCCCATGCGTGTGATTAAAGATCAAAACACACCCATTTTCCATTCGATCAAGAACACTCAAACACAACGACATCTACTACAATCCAACCCTTGTTAGAAACTGTTCAAAACAAGAAGAAAACCGAAGGTTTGGCTGCTGTGGTGAGTCCTATACATGGTTTATTCCCTCGCAAGACGAAGGTTAAACAAAGGCTGCTGAGAACGTTCTTTTTGGGTTGAGTTTCAGCATTGGTTGTAATCAACATGGCCTTGTTCTTGTTTCTTTTGGTTCCCTTGTTCCAGCCTAGTAAGGTACTTGTAATCCCCTTGTTTTTTCACTCTTTGACACACGACATACATGAATCTAGAACAAGTAATATCAGTCTTTAAAATCCTGTGGCTATAATACTTTTTTTTTTGTCTCGTTAACTTTGTGGTCACAAGTTATAACTCGTGTGTGTGTGAGTCCCGTGATGTCGAGGCTGGTCATTCTCAAGTCGACCCAAAGATAAAGCAAATGAACACTTGCTTTTTTCGTCCCTAAATAGTTTCAATTGCACGTTGTTGGTCCCTAACTCAAAATTTGGCTAACGCCGTCTGTTAACTAATAAAGCAGCAAGGGTAAATTAGTCTTTCTACCTTATAACTTATAATAAAATGTTTTTATGTCAAATGGGTCCACAAACACAAACACAATTTCAATTTGATTTACTCTATTTTGATTTATTTCTTCTTCAATCTGAATCCACAAACACAAACATAATTCAAACCATAAATCCTAAATACACAAACACAATTCAAACCACTCCGAATCCACAAACACATAAATCCACAAACAGAGATAACAACAGACATGGAAATATATCCAGATCGAAATCGAACAAAACAACAAGAACCTAGGACTTATGAACGCTCATAAATTTGTTTTAAAGTTCGACGTTTCTTTTTAGACATATCCACAAACACCTCGCGAGCATAACTTAAGACCAAAGATTTTGGCTAGTGTGATTCTTAACCAAAATCCACACCATTCGAGCAACACAAAATAACCACAGTAGCAATTTTTAAAACCAAGTTCGGCTACTCTAGTTCTTGACTTATAAACCACAACCAACACTACTTGACATATAAATACTGATAATCCAAAGAATGTATAAAAATCACATGAACCATAATAATTCGAGTGGTTCTAACAGAAACAAAAGTCACAAGATTTATGTACCATTCGAAAGTTTCAAAAAGAAAACAAGTATTACAAGATTGAGTTTTTTTTAAAAAAAACCTTACAAGAAAACTGATAACAGAAACAAAAGTCACAAGATTTATGTACCAAGCTAGCCACACCCTTCCTTCCTTCCTTGATCCACTCGACTAAGGTATTGTTTGAGGTAAGTTTGAAGTTCTTGGTGTGAAACCTTTCCTGGAACCGAGCTTCTTAAGGGACAATCCATTGGCAAACTCTTGACTCACTTTCGATTTACCAAAGATGAAGTTTTACCACTCGACTAAGTTCCACCACAAACAACCACAACCCACATCCCACCATCACCACAACCCACCACCACCAACCTTTGTAACCATCATCAGATCCACAATAACCACCACCCAAATCGATCTAACACAAAAACCCACCACCACAAATCGATCTAACAAAAAAACCCTTGAATTTATAGTTAAAAACCCAAATCGATTTGCGTTTGAAAGGTTAGATCGATTTGGGTTTTTGGTGTCAAGATCGATGGTTTTTAGTTAAAAAAAGGGTTTGAAAGGTTAGATCGATTTGGGTTTTTGTGTTAGATTTGCAGAAATGGAGATAGTCGTATTATATGGGGGATCGATTTGGGTTTTTAGTTAAAAAAAAGGGTTTGGTGGTGGTGATTGATTTGGAGAAATGAAGATAGAAGTATAGAATTGTGTTTGTGTTTGTGGATTCAGATTGAAGAAGAAAGAAATCAAATAATTGTGTTTGTGTTTGTGGACCCATTTGACATAAAAACCATTTTATTATATGATATAAGGTAGAAAGACTAATTTACCCTTGCTGCTTTATTAGTTAACAGACGGCGTTAGCCAAATTTTGAGTTAGGGACCAACAGCGTGCAATTGAAAATATTTAGGGACGAAAAAAGTAAGAAAAACAAAATAGGGAGTGAGAATGAAAGTGACCCCAAACCACAGGGACGAACTGTGTAATTTACTCAAAAAAGAATGAGCATTGAAATAATTTTAAGAGTAAATTGCATTTTTGGTCCCTGTGGTTTGGCCAAATTGCAGATTTGGTCCCCAACTTTTTGAAAGTGCACCAATGGTCCCCATTTTCAAGTTTTCGTTGCATTTTTGGTCCCTGGCCTCAGTCAAAAGACAGAAATACCCCTGTCCTTTTCTTTTAATATATTCCTTTTCAGTTTTTAACACAAATGGTCCTTGTGTTGCGCAAGGCTTTACAAATTTAGTCCTTTTTTTTCACAAATGGTCCTTCTTACACAAAATCGTCCTTGTGTTGCGCAAGACTTACACAAACGGTCCTTGAGTCCGTTTTTCTTCCGTTTTCGTCCGTTTTTCTAACGTTTTTTCCGTTTTGGTCCGTTTTTATCCGTTTTTGTCCGTTTTTCTTACGTTTTTGTCCGTTTTTCTTACGTTTTTTACGTTTTCGTCCGTTATTCTTACGTTTTTTTCCGTTTTCATACGTTTTTGTCCGTTTTTCTTACGTTTTTTCCGTTTTTGTCAGTTTTTATCCGTTTTTCTTACGTTTTTGTCCGTTTTTCTTACGTTTTTTACGTTTTCATCCGTTATTCTTACGTTTTTTCCGTTTTCATACGTTTTTGTCCGTTTTTCTTACGTTTTTTCCGTTTTTGTCAGTTTTTATCCGTTTTTCTTACGTTTTTGTCCGTTTTTCTTACGTTTTTTTACGTTTTCGTCCGTTATTCTTACGTTTTTTCAGTTTTCATACGTTTTTGTCAGTTTTTTCTTACGTTTTTTCCGTTTTTGTCCGTTTTTTATCCGTTTTTGTCCGTTTTTTCTTATGTTTTTTACGTTTTCGTCCGTTATTCTTACGTTTTTGTCAGTTTTTCTTACGTTTTTTCCGTTTTTTTCTTACGTTTTTTCCGTTTTTCTTACGTTTTTTACGTTTTCGTCCTTTATTCTTACGTTTTTTTCCGTTTTCATACGTTTTTGTCCGTTTTTCTTACGTTTTTTTTCCGTTTTCATATGTTTTTGTCCGTTTTTCTTACGTTTTTTCAGTTTTTGTCCGTTTTTATCCGTTTTTGTCCGTTTTTCTTACGTTTTTTACGTTTTCGTCCGTTATTCTTACGTTTTTTCCGTTTTTATCGTTTTTGTTCATTTTCCTTACGTTTTTTTACCTTTTTTTCCGTTTTCTTTTTTTTGTCCGAATTTTTTATTTAGTCCAAATTTTTGGTCCGATTTTTTTTTGACCAAATCTTTTAAAAAAAATAATTAAAATTGACAAAAACGAAAAAAAAACGTAAGAAAAACGGATAAAAACTGAAAAAACGGAAAAAAAAAAAAAAACGTAAGAAAAACAGACAAAAACATATGAAAACGGGCAAAACGTAAAAACCATAAGAAAAACGGACAAAAACTTAAGAAAAACGGACAAAAACATATGAAAATGGAAAAAAAAACCGTAAGAATAAAGGACGAAAACGTAAAAAACGTAAGAAAAAAAAAAAAAAAAAAAAAAAAAAAAAAGAAAAAACGTAAGAAAACGACAAAACGTAAAAAACAAAAAAAAAAAACGGAACGAAAAACGAAAAAAAAAATAAAAAAAAATAAGAAAAACGGACAAAAAAACGTAAGAAAATAAAAAACGGACAAAAAACGAAGAAAACGAAAGAAAAAACGTAAGAAAGACAAAAACGTATGAAAACTGAAAAAAAAACGTAAGAATAAACGGACGAAAACGTAAAAAAACGTAAGAAAAACGACAAAAACTAGAAAAGGAACAAAAAACGTAAGAAAAACGGACAAAAACGAATGAAAAACGGAAACAAAAACGTAAAAAAAAACGAAAAGAGAAAAAAAAAACGT
The DNA here is from genome assembly GCA_021014915.2 of Artemisia tridentata subsp. tridentata. Lineage (NCBI taxonomy): Eukaryota > Viridiplantae > Streptophyta > Magnoliopsida > Asterales > Asteraceae > Artemisia > Artemisia tridentata. Next base: position 179,036,363 of record CP139509.1, read on the forward strand.
AAGAAAAACTGACAAAAACGTAAGAATAACGGAAACTAAAAAACGTAAAAAAAGACAAAATAAGAAAAAACGGAACAAAAAAAAAACGGAAAAAACGTAAGAAAAACTGACAAAACGGAGAAAACTGAAAAAAAAAACGTAAGAATAACGGACAAAACATAAAAAACGTAAGAAAAACGGACAAAAAGTAAGAAAAACGGATAAAAACTGAAAAAAACGAAAAAACGTATTGTAAACTGGACAAAAAGGAATGTAATAAGGACAAATAAAAGTAAGAAAAAAAAGAAACATTAAAAACTACCAAAACAAAAATAAGGAAACGACAAACTTGAAGTAAAAACGAACTAAGGAATTTTATAATTCGCAACAAAGACATTTTATGTAAGAAGGACCATTTTGAAAAAAACAATTTGTAAACCTGAAACAGGACCAGTGTAAAACTAAAAGGAATATATTAAAAAAAAAAGTATTGTTTGATGAGGCAAAAAAATACGAAAACTTGAAAATGGGGACCATTGGTGCACTTTCAAAAAGTTGGGGACCAAATCTGCAATTTGGCCAAACCACAGGGACCAAAAATGAGCATTGAAATAATTTTAAATCTTGACATACAAGAACAACAACAACAACAATCATCACACCATTCATCATCCCTCACAACCACCACCATGTCGTCTGAAGAAAACCTAATTCCAAACCCTAATTCTGAAACCCTAAAACAACAAGATGTTACACTCTCAGATGAAAGAATTAAAACCCTGAAACCCTTATCACCACCAGTCAACCAAACTTACCGCCGTAACAACCCTTACAGCAAGCGTGGTAAAAAGTTCACAAATCGAAAAGGTAAAAAAAAGATCGAAACTTTATTGCATAATATTAAGCCTAAGCTTTTTTTACCCAAGAAAAACCTTAATCTTGATAAATTTGACCAAGTTTTGAAAAAGCTCGAATTGTTTGAGTTTACCCGTATCGAATATGACCCGATTATTAGGATTGAGTTGTTAGTAGATTTGGTATCGAATTATGAACCCAAAAAGAAATGTAGTTATGTGGAAGGGTATAGGATTAATGTCACTAAGAATGATTTAGCTAGAGCCTTGAAATTGCCTGTTAAGAAACCGGAAAGGGGTAGTGCGAATACTAAGGATGAGGTGGATTTGGATAGTGAGGTTTATTCGGATGAGGAGATTGGTTTTATCGAGGATTTTGTGTTTAATTGGATGTTGGTTAGTGACGAGGAGATGGTTATGCCTAGTGAGATTGTGGAGTGGGCGAGATGTATTAGAGATGGGCATCCGGAGAAAATGGATGCAGCTAAGTTGCTTTGGTATAAAGTTGAGAAAGAGCTGACTCAAGGGGAGAAGTTGGTCGAGTGTTATTATGCGTCACATTTGCAGTGTTTGATTAAGTCGCAACGTCCTGCTCTTTTTTTCGAAGATTATGTTGGTGTTGGTGTTAGTATGGAAGTTGTGAAAATTGAAGATGATAACGATGAAAAGGAGGAGGTTGAAGAAAAGAAAAAGGAAGAAGTGAAGGAAGAGAAACACGAGCCTGAAGAGAAAGAAGTGAAGGACGAGAAACATGAGCCTGAAGAGAAAGAAGTGAAGGACGAGAAACACGAGTCTGAAGAGAAAGAAGTGAAGGACGAGAAACACGAGTCTGAAGAGAAAGAAGTGAAGGATGAGAAACACGAGTTTCAAGAGAAAGAAGTGAAGGACGAGAAACACGAGTCTGATGAGAAAGAAGTGAAGGACGAGAAACACGAGTTTGAAGAGAAAGTAGTGAAGGACAAGAAACACGAGTCTGAGGAGAAAGAAGTGAAGGACGAGAAACACGAGTCTGAAGAGAAAGAAGTGAAGGACGAGAAACACGAGTTTCAAGAGAAAGAAGTGAAGGACGAGAAACACGAGTTTGAAGAGAAAGTAGTGAAGGACAAGAAACACGAGTCTGAGGAGAAAGAAGTGAAGGACGAGAAACACGAGTCTGAAGAGAAAGAAGTGAAGGACGAGAAACACGAGTTTCAAGAGAAAGAAGTGAAGGACGAGAAACACGAGTTTGAAGAGAAAGTAGTGAAGGACAAGAAACACGAGTCTGAGGAGAAAGAAGTGAAGGACGAGAAAGACGAGTCTGATGAGAAAGAAGTGAAAGACGAGAAAGAAGAAAAAGACGAAGGAGTTTTGGTAGTTAAAGAAAACGATATTCAGTTGACTTTAGGGCCGGATGCTGAGGAAATAGTACAAGAAGATGTGCGTAAAGATGATGAGGTTATGGTGGATGCTGAAGAATTTAAGGATGCTGACGTGACAGATGTGGTGGCAGAGGACGAGGCGGAGGAGCAAGGGAATTGGGCATTGGATGGGAAGAATATGTTGAGTGATAGTGGTGTCTTGCAACGTTGTCAAAATAGCGCGTTGAATCCTTATATGGAAACAAATGCTGAAGAAGTTGAAGATGATCAGATTGAGCAAGTGGATGATGACGATGAAGAAGAAGAAGAAGAAGAGGAGGAGGAAGCCGGTGGTGAAAGGATGGATGACGGGTTTGGTATGCAAGCGAATGATAATTCAATGGATAGAGATGGCTTAACGGGTAATTTTCTTCAAGGAGTCGAAACATCGCATATTCCTTATAATAATCACGGGATGTCTTCGATGGATCTGTTTGGATCAAGAGACGGTTCGTTTATGGATCATGGTGGTCCGTCCTTTTTCAATAATGGTGGTAAGAGACTAATGGAGCCTGAAGATGACATGCACCATCTTGACGGAAACAATAAACGATTAAGGACTAATGATATGTTGGATCCAAATCAAAATGATTTCGGTTATTGCATGGAGCAAATGCGTCAATGGATGGAAAAAGCGAAGATGCTTCACGAGTCAAAAGAGCAAAACTATGCGAACTCACAGTATAATCAGCAATTGGCAATCAATCAACTTCAGGAACGCCAAAACATGTTGGAAATGATCATAAAATCAAAAGATCAAGAGTTGGAGACGAAGCGCGCTGAGGTTTTTCGTCTTGAACGTGAGCTGTTTTTAATGTCAGATCTTGTATCAGGGTTTAGAGGTGCATTAAAAAGTACCCGGGCTAAATTTGCTGACTACAGAAAACGTTATCACGTCCAAGAAAAACCACTCTACCAAGATGCGGGTCCAGGTGGCTTGGTTTTGAGTACACGGGAAATTGAGGCACGAAAGCTGAAGCAAGAAGAGGATATGATGAACATTCGTGTGATGGCGAATAGGCTTGAACAAGAATTTGTTAATCAATTTCAAATGCATGATGAGAATATTACGGTATTGGCTGATAAGGTGTCGGCTGCTGGAAATGAATTTGAAAAGCTCAAGGAAATGGCTGCACAATTGAAAGAGGCTAGAAAGCATCAGAAGCCGTCTGATAAAATTGATGTATCTGCTGAGATTGAAGAGGATCAGAAGTCGTTGGATGGAAACGAATTATCTGCTGAGATTGAGGCGAATCAGAAGTCGTTGGACGGAAACGAATTATCTGCTGAGATTGAAGCGAATCAGAAGTCGTTGGATGGAAACGAATTATCTGCTGAGATTGAAGCGGATCAGAAGTCAGTGGATGGAAAAGAGTTAGCTGCTGATATGGATGCTGATATGGAAGAGAAGCAGGAGTCGATGGTTGATAATGAAGTAGGTGCTGAGCCTCAAGAGATTCAGAAGGATGAACAAAATGTAGTCATGGAGATTGATGCTAAACTGGAAGGTGGTCCTACCGATGCTGATGAAGCAAAGGTTTGAACAAACACTTTATAATCCTATCGGAATAGTTAATTAATTTGTGTCACTATGGAAAGTTGTTTGGCATGATTTATAACTGTTGGTTTGTTTTGCTTGGTTAGAGGTGGGAATGGGTTTGGTGGAAGCATATTCGTAATAGGGTTCAAAATGGGTCCGGCTGTGTTTATCCAAAGCACTTTCTTGTCCAAAAAGCTTTAGCACTTTCTCGCTGTCTTATTTTTTCCACCATATGATTACTAGTATTTAACATGCATTCAAATATCTTATGCCTCACGAAATTTGCAACAGATACTCAATGCTTCTTCATAATCCAGAGAACTCTTTTATAAATGAAATGATAGCTGTGGACTTAAATTACTTGCCACCTATTTATTTGTCTTGATGAAAATGGGCAAAATCACAAATAAGTAATTATCAGAAGATCAGAAGACCCCCCCCATATTTTTTATTTTATTTTATCGTATAGGAGTAGCTAACTTAAATGTATCAGTATGAAATTATGGACTGTGAATACTTAGAGGTGGCCAAATGGGCAGGGCAGTAACATGTGAAAGTGGGTACAGGTGAGAATGTAAGTCTTTTGGCTGAGTTCACTTGAAACACCTTATGTCCACAAATTTTAAGTTATCTGTGACATTTAGTTTGTGAAATATGATTTAGAATATAATATTGTTTCAACAATAATTTTATGTTAATTTTATATTTGAGTGATTTATGACCCGTTTGACCAATAATCTATTTAGTTAGTTTCTATCTTAAGTTTTCTCATTTGACCCATTGTAGATAAGCACAACCTGAATCGGCTCATACATAGCTAAAGTGGCTGAAGCTGTCACCTCAACATGTCGTTTTGTTTTGTTTTGTATAGTTTGGCTCCCTATTTAATCACACCATGAAGTGAACTAGTGAAGCAATATTTGAAACATATAAGATTTTTGGAACATTATAGGGACTTAGAGTTAGATCTAATAGAACAGGGAAAATAGGAGATTACCAAATGCATTAAATGCTAGAATCCTAATTGCTCTATTGTTGATTTGGTTCTACCACAAATCATGTGACTTGTCTGTATATATCATCTGTTCCTGAAAATTGCTACCCTGTCTTGGTATCATAGTCAATAATACCTTTTAAAGTCACTTTATGGATCTTGTGGGCTCAAATCATATATACCACCAATTTTTGTGTAATGATGAAATGTGCAATTAGGTAATTTCCCCAAATGGGACAGGTTCATAGGACACTCCAAAAATGTAAAGAGTTATCATTGTTTGTTAGAACTTAGAAGTAAACATGATTCACTAACATAGTAGTTTTTTGAAGATAACAATTTTACCCGTGTTCCTTCCACAGTGTTCTTCTTAATTGGAGAAAACTAGTTCCCTTTCTTATCCATCATACCAGAGAATGAGTGATTAAAGAGATACACAGCCTTGTATTTTGTCAAAAAAAGTCTTTGTATTGGTTATAGAACTTCGAAATAAGACTTTTTATCAACATTTAAGTCATGCCACTTTGCCTCTTTTACGCAACATCACATTCTTGCTTTTGTATGCTTCTGTAGTCTACTTTATTGTTCATCATAGGACTTGGTTTAGTACTTGCCTGTCACTTAAATGCGCTATTATTCACATTTGTAATTTTAATAAAATAAAATCTGAACCAAGGTTCATGTTTATATAAAACCATGACCAGTTTATAAGTTATATAAATGGCAGTTAAACTTTTATAGAAGTTTATGCTTTCATAGTTTGATTGTCCAACATGATATAAACACAATTCCATCTACATTACTGAACAGCTTTATTTATCGCAGTCATAACTAGTCGTTAAATTGGGCATTTTCAATTTTGCCTCTGTTAACTACCGTCATATCTGTGTTTGATTGTATCAATGAAACTGTGAAACTAAGCTATCTATAAAAGTGATTGTCAAAATACGAAAATATTGAAACTTTTAGCCTTCTCAAGTCCACATATTAACATAGATAGATTTAATATATTCCCTCCGTCCCATATTAAGTGTCCATATTCAAAATGCACAAAGTTTTAGAAAATTCCACTAACTACACTCTCCACCAATCAAATATCATTTTTACTCAATAAAGTCTCATTTCATTGGTTAGAATACAATATGGACACTTAATTTGGGACATCCCAAGATTCCATTGTGGACACTTAATATGGGACGGAGGGAGTATTTTAATGAGCTGCTTATGCCATGCGTAATCAACACGCCCCAAATGGTTTTTTTAGTACCAATCACGCCCCTATGTAGTGAATTCACGCCCATTTGGGCGCTAAACAAAAAAAAAAAACAAAGAAACGGGTGATTTTATATACAAACGGTCATATTTTTCTCGATAGAACAAATGGGCAAGGCGTGAGTAGAGTCGCGCCTTTTGTTTTTTTTTGCATTTTAGCGCCCCATAGCGCCCCTATGTAATGGGGAGGGGCGCTAAAAGGGCGTGAAAAGGGCAAAAAGTGGGTTTTTCACGCCCCATTACACAGAGCTGCTTATGCTTATGCTTTTGGTAAAGCATACGCTTTACTTCTCTTAGGCTCAACTTTCTTTTCTATATGTGCAGTTTCTGAAGTTATTAGTGTGCTTATTTAGACTATTTGATGAAATGAATAACACATTTTCCTCGTTTTGACTATAACGCTTCATCTGTTGCAGGAGAAGGAAGGTAACGAGGACTGAATTGGGGATGGATGCCGATGATATTTTGTGCAGGGGCCGAATCATTGTGTAGGGTAGTGTAGGGACATATCTGAATAGTTGGTCGTCTGGTAAACTAGTTATATTATGTTTAGGGTTTTATCAATCTTTTGTTCTACAATGTGTTTGTGTTGGATGATAGCCCATATATTAGATCGAATCAGCCATGGTTAATAAGTATCCATTGCAAACAAAACTCTGCGTCCTCTTTTGCATGGCATTTGGTGTCAAATGGAGGCTTAATACCATGACATGATGCTTTAAAATGTTACTCTCTAGTGTAGCAGTGTCGTGTTTTCACGTGCTCCAGTATCCATTCCCCAACTGAGTCTGATTGCGATTCATTATATGTTGGTTTTCTACTTTTCTTGTCAGTTTATTGGGGATAGCTGTTTTTTGGGGGGTGATGGTGTAACGGATGGACCATTGGTAATGGGTCATTTTGGGTTTACCTGTTTCTGGCACTTTTTTAGCTCCTTTCTCACCTAAACCGAAAACCAGAAGATCAATTATAGATGGAACAATGATCTCATTGTAACTCTTGGCTATTTTGCTTGACAGAATTCCTACACACGATTCAATTTAGACTGACATGGTGTGGATCTTCATTAAGCAATGTCTCGTTTGTGATGGGGCAATTGAAACCTCACAACACTTATTTGTTGATTGCCGCATTGACGCTCAATTGAATACGGTTATAGTTTGGTGGGGTCTTGTTGATTATCCGAAAAACCTCTCTAATCTCATTGTTTGATGACTCGGTTAACATCAATAACTACTACAAGTGCTGCTTTGATGCGGTGATTCAAACAACGATTTTGATATTTGAGGCCACTCTTGTTTGTTTCGATTTGAAGTTTTCAAGAAAAGACGCTTAGATGGAAGAGATGAATATCCTATCTCATGTTGAATATTACATTTGGATTGAGCGGATTTCAAATCCATTAAACTATTGTAGTACGCACTCTTTGTAATTTGTTGCTTCAACTAGCTTCTTGTTAGTTCTTTTTATAAAAAATTGTCGTCAAAAAAAATATATATATAAAAAAAAAAAAAAAAAATATATATATATATATATATATATATATATATATATATATATATATATATATATATATATATATATATATATATATATATATCCAATATATCTATGAACCCGAAACCCAAAACTTTGGATCTTATCATAAAACCTGGCTTTGTCATCGCCGCCTGTCCACCACCGTATGGAGGCAAGATAAGGAGGATCGAAGGTTTTTCAGTCGATTAGGGTTATTTTTGGCTCGCGTATGGTTCGTGTTCCACCCCAGCCGCACCACCACTTCATCTCATCTTCGTCTCTTTACTTTTAAACCACGGTATGACAAAAATCTAGATCTAATTTATTACGACTTTGCTTAAAAATTGAATACAAAACTGTTGATATTAATTTCGTGGATAAAAACTATATTTAAAAACGTTTTGAGAAAAGGATTCGTGTGGTAAAATAGTCAAAAGTGTTTGTTTGACCGATTGGTTCACGGGTCGTGGGTTTGGACTGGTTATTAATTCGGATTTGGTCTCAGGTTAATTGAAATCGTATATTTACTATCTTGGTTTCGATCTTGAATTGGTTTGGTTGTGAGTTTTTGGCCTCGGGTCTATTTAGATTTGCTTATTGTTGCTTGTTTATAATTTATTTAGCTTATTTTGTTGAGCTTATTTGGTCCTCGGTATGCCAAGGGGAATACAAGGGTGCGGTAGTCAAATAGATCTGTGTTATTGACCGTTGTCGATTATGAGATGCAAGGAATGAGGGGATCTAGTGTGTACTTGATTGTTGCTTCTGTAAGCTACTTATAGGAGCTTATAGCATCGTTTGGATGAAAAAGCCTTATGAGTTTTTTTAAACACATCCTAACTCGTTAAGTGTTGGTTTGGAAATTTGGTATTGATATTATGTAAGGATACTTATAAATGAGAGATGTAAGCTTCGACATAAAAAGGGATCTAGCTTTAGCGTCTTAGGACTTAGGATATTATTTGATAACATCTATGTTTGTTTGGCAAAGACTAAGTTTGTATTGATAACATCTATGTTCGATACAATTTCTAGGATGCAAGATGTCATTTTGAAAGTTGCACAACGTGTGATCAAACTTGGAACTTAAGCTTGCAAATATGAACTAACATGAACATACTTGCTTCTGATAAATAACCGTTGAACTTGAATTTTAAAACAGTTGACTTGTCTAGATTAAACTTGGATTTCATGTTTGAACATACTCGTTTTTCAGTGAATATACTTGTTTTTTACATTGAACATGGCTGTTTTTCATGTGTATATAATACATGTCTAGATTAAACGTGGAATTCGTGTTTGAACATACTTGTTTTTTCGGTAAACATACTTGTTTGAACATACTTGTTTTTCAGTACACATTTTTGGTTTTCGTAGAACATACATGTTATTCATTGAACATACTTGTTTTTACATTGAACATGGTTGTTTTGTTATAAATTGTGCCTATGCGTTTTAGATTGTGCATATGTGTTATCTTTTTAGATTGTGCATATGTGTTATCTTATTTGTTGTGATTAATTTTTGTTTCCTATTTTTGTAGTTTAATTGTTTTTGTGTATGCTTTTTTCAGATTGATGAAGATGATCATCATTGAAGACCTAGAAGTTGATGAACACATATGTAAATGAAGATAATTTGCGATTTTTGAAGAGATGTGATTATTGTATATGTGGTTTTTGTACTTGTAATTAAATGAAATGTAACATATAATTATATCAATCTTGTTTGTTCTTATATAAAGGTCTATGATCCTTGATTTGTGTTTTAAACTTTCAAAGAAAATAATGGCTAGACAAAAGTATTTGTAGCTTAATAAAAAAGTGTAAAAAGTTAAATACTAAAAACATGTAAATTGACATTATTTATAAAACATACATGCACCTAGTCTTTTTTCAAATAATGCATGCTGAAAATTAAAAAAAAAAAAAAAAAAAAAAAAAAAAAAAAAGTTCCTAAAATTATGGGATTTTAAAAAACGAATTTAATAAAAAAAATCACAAATAAATAGAAATTGTCTTTTACTATTATACCCTTTTGATTAAATAAAAATCTTTAATATTTAAAAAAATATGATTGGTCTAGGGAAGTTCTCGCAATTCCCGCACTTAAAAAGGTTCTGAAAATAAAGCCCCCCTATATATATATATATATATATATATATATATATATATATATAATATATATATATATATATATATATATATATATATATATATAACGCTCCCTATATATATATATATATATGCTCATTATCTCTAGTTTCCTTATGATTTTTAAACAATTGACATAGATGTATTTTTCAAAATAAAATGTAATTTACCAGATGTTTCTTAACATTTGACTTTAAGGTACACGTTATAGACATTTTGTTGACGTGTTTGTGTGGGTATACATTATGAGATCATGCATGTTAGTTTGTGACCATTAAATAATTAGGCATCACAAACTTAGGTAATAGTAGCATCCCAACCCCTAATGAAAGTAGGAGTAGAAAGCGTGTTTGGATATAAGTATGTCAACGATCCATTTAGTCATTACTAGGGTCCGTTTGGTATGGGGTCCGTTTGGTATAGCTTTGAAAGAAAAGTAAGAGCAATAAAATATTGTACTGTTAAAAAGATTTTGTTGTATGAATTTTAATTGGAATTGAGATGAATTTTATACGTTATTTTATTATAATATAATGAAAAACAAAAATGTGATCAACAAAAGATGTTGTGGTTTTCAGATGAAAATAGGTGAAACCTATTAGCCCGTATTATGTTGTAGTGTTGTGACGGGTCCATGCCCAAGTCTAGAATATTCTGTATAGTTTTATTTATGTGTACGATGTAATTGGTGATAATCAATCAAATCATTCAATCATATCTCGTATCAGAGGGTAACGATCCTCTAAAACCCTAAATCAGCCGCCACTCTAATTTTTTACCTCCATCAATATATTAACACGTACTGTGCTACGTCCCATCTACAAGCATTACTTTAATTAGGCTGGACACAGTCGTTGACCCAAGCGACCTGGGTCACCAGCTGTCACGTCAGCTTTCTCTCTCCAGCGACCACAAAGTCGATGACCGTTTTCCGTTTTTTTTTTTTTTTTTTTTTTTTTTTTTTTTTTTTTTTTTTAATTCAAACATTTTACTCCTTAACTTGCATTAAAACTAATAACAAGATAAATTCAAAGAATCGGAGACTTATTTTCTCGAACCAACTTCTTAGTATAACAATGACGGAAGACATAATAATGGAAGAAAGAGAAGAGCTAATGGTATCACAAAAACACCAGAAAACTTAAAATTCGTTAAAAATAAAAACATTACATAAATTAAAGATTAACAAACTACGATACGGTAATGAAACTACAAATTAATGGAAGGAATCATTTGAGACCCAACCGTCTTCACTCGAAGAGGAATCATTTGAGAACCAACCCATTTCCCAGTTCTTCCTCCGTTCTTCTTCATCCCTGGCTTGCTGCTCCAAACGAGCAGCTTCCTCTTCTAGTTCACGTATTTTCATTTCTCGTCGGACTTCCTCATCTTGCTCCAGAAGTCTGAGTTCATCTTCAGTTAGACCAAATGGATTTGGTTCTTGTTCGACAACCGGTGGAGTGTTCACCGGTTCATTTTCTGGTTGGAAAACCGGAAAGATATCTTCCGGTGGAGTATTGACTGCTTCATGTGGTGTACTTGGAAATTGTTGGGAAAAATCTTGGCGAGGAGGACTGGAGAATTGTTGGGAGAAATCTTTTTTGAAAGACATTTGCAGTTTTGAATTGTTTGTGTGTGTGTGTTTGAATGTGTTTGTGTGTGTGTTTGAATTGAGGTTGGTATTTATAGTTGAAAATGTTTCTTTTTTTTTTTTTTTTTTTTTTTTTTTTTTTTTAATATGTTTGTGTGTATGTGTTTATAAATCGGTCGACTAGAAGACCATATTCCCATTTCGAACCAAGCGACCGATACTTCACATACGAAGCGACCGATGTTTTCTTCGAACGTATAGACCGACCGACCGATAAAATCCGTCGAGTGTGTTCAACCTTATAGTCAACTGCATATTTTCGTATGCGAAAATTAATGTGTTACCCTTTTACATGAGGCTCTGTCTTGCAGAGCCCAAGATTTTTCCACTTTACATATTTACCCTAGCATCTCGCGTATCCTTTTACCCGTGGGTACCCGAGATTACGTGGCACAATTTTATTGGTCAAAGAAAAAAATAAATAAATAATAAAACATCTCGCGTATGTATTTTCCCGGGCATACCCGAGATTCAAAAAAAAAAAAAAAAAAAAAAAGGATCTCGCGTACATATGTAGCAAGTGTACCCGAGATGCTAAAATTTTAAATTTACAACTTTTTAATAATTACGAAAACCACCCTTTAACTTTTTAATAATTACAACTTTTTATATAACAAACTTTATTCGTCAAATATTTAGTAAATATCTATCGAATTCTTTAATGAAAAAAATATCGTTGCGAAGAGCTTTAAATTACGAACAAAACAGCCCAATATTAACATGCTTTTGACGTACGTACGATTTTATAAAAAATGTTGAAGTTTGTTTTATATATATATATATATATATATATATATATATATATATATATATAATATATATATATATATATATATATATATATATATATAAACTTTCAAAACATACTCTTAAAACAAAGGGGCCAAAGACGTACAAAATTCTATAAAATAGGAATATCGTTTAGAAATAAAAACGTAAACATTCATAAATAAAAAATGGTATCAACTTTTTATTTGAATGTTTACGTTTTTATTTATGAATGTTACTTTTTTATTTATAAATGTTTACGTTTTTATTTCTAAACGATATTCCTATTTTATAGAATTTTGTACGTCTTTGGCCACTGTGGTTTAAGAGTGTGTTTTGAAAGTTTATATATATATATATATATATATATATATATATATATATATATATATTATATATATATATATATATATATAGGGAGACTTTCTTGCGAGAACCATCTTATCTGCGAGAACTGACAGAACCACAAAAAATATACATGCACGCCTTTTAAAATAAAATAAAAATACATGCAAATCATCAATAATCGTAAGTATCCACCTATGTTCTTCAATATCATCATGAACTCATCATCTTTTTTCACAAAAACCTTACACACAGCTGCAATATTGTCGTTGCACACCTTATAAGAACATACATGCACACCTTCAAAGAAAAATTTTGTATTTCCAATTTCTTATCAAATTCTTTAGAACAACCATGTTTTTTTTAAAACATATATTGTTATAGCATACAATCTATCCTAACCAATACAACAAACACTAGGAGAGATCAAAGATCACCACTTTATCACACAACCTATATTAAAGATCAAACGTTACTCAAAACAAGGACAAGATGAGAAGAGTGTGGATCATATACATTAACATGATGTTTATTAGCTTCAAGAAAAAGGAAACAAACAACAAACATTAAGCACACACACTTCCCTTCTTTGCTATCTTCCTTTTGCTGTGTTTTTGTCACACACACTTACACACTTAACACCCACCATCCAAATGAGGATAAGGTGGGTTTATATTTGTTTGAGTTGGATGGGCTTTGACTTGGGTGGGCTTATACATGGATCAACATTTTACTAACAACCTTAAGTCCAAGCCCATTAAATAAACTAACTTATTCAACGACACATTTAAAACAAAAATAATAAAGACGATGACCATCACTTTTTATAAATCCTAACAATCTCCCCCTAAAGGATGGTCATTCAAATGATGCTCGGAGTGAGTTGGTCTTTCGTGTTCATTGTCTTGTGCCTTTGTGTGTCGTTGCATAGTAGTCTTTGTTCTTGTTCCTTCATGCTATGTGATCTTCAAATAATCGTCTTTTGGTCGTTCTTGCCTTGATCTACTTCTTCTGTCCAGACGCGTCGTCGTTGTAGATGATGATGATAACTGGACTTTCGTCGGTACCTGCATACGACAGTTAGCAATAAATCGTCCAGCGCTTATAGGTTCAGATTTCGAGATCGTTATCAGCATAGTGTGATAACTTTCTCTAATCTTTGCCAAGGCCGTTGAGAGCATCTGAAGTATACCGAAGTATCACTTCAAGACTGTAGACCGTTTGAAGCATGTAACCATCATGACATAAGGCAAGATCTGAAGATCTCATCAAGACTCATACAACTTGTATCCTTTTTGGTGAACACAAGTGTATTGCATAGGAAGTGTTCCTAAGAGATCTTTGATGAATCTCATGTCTCTAGACTCGATAATGTGCGTTTTGATTTTAGTTGTCGGAGGCATGGAGCAGAGTGCCACCTTTTCAATATCAACACATCTCGGAGTGAGAGGTCGATAGATTATGCAGTGTTCTCCGTGAGAAATGAAACAAATATCTTTTAAGAGATATCTGAGTGGCAAGGAGGGGTTTGTGCAACGCGTCACTGGGTCCATGACGTCTTGTCTTCAATATCAGTATCACCTTAGTGAGTACCGATAGCAGATGTATTGACCCAGTTTCTGTCCTAAGTTTTCATGGAGGGCTATTTCTTTTCACCCTTTCATTAAACTTTTCTTTTTAATTCTTCAACCTCTTCTTTCTCATTTCTCATTTACTCCTTTTTCCAATCTTACCTAAGGACTTCTGATTCTAATCTATTGGAATTGTCCATGGGTAGATCCCTCCGGCTCTGGCGGATCATTAGACATATCCTAACCATAATCACCTTATTACTCCATGATTATCCTAGATTATTGATCACATGCCATAAAACCTTGTGAAAATCTCTCAACGTGTTTATGAGAAAACACATTTTGTTAACACATTGAGAGTTTTGCATTTTTGAAACACTCCCCCTTCACATGTGCTCGTGTATTTTTGAAATAAATTGCACATGTTGGGTAGAGTTCGCACATTTTTAAATGATCGATTTTCAATGAACATGACCTTCGCGAGACACGCTTACATCACTAGTTGGACTAGCTTGAAATTATTACCCGTCCCGGTCATATTCAAAGATCATCTCTCGAATTGGTACATTCTACTCAGACAAGTCCTTTGTGAGACACGCTTACATCACTGGTAAACCAACTTGAAATTATTACCCGTCCCGGACAAGTCTTTTCGATAACGGACATTTAGTTTCGTCAATTCGAGGGTTGTTCTGAGTCTTTTTGAAGAGCTCGTTTGAGATTCAAACCACAAAAACTTTTTGATCACATTTTAATCACGTCTTCTCCCCCTTATACCAAATTGCCACTTAATCTCCCCCTCAAAAATAGCATGAAGTGATATTTTTGAAAACAGTTGATTAAAATGAAACGTTTTGGAGAGACGGACTGATTTTAGCATGAAATCAGAACATTTTCTTTTTGAACTCCCCCTTAAACAGAGCATATACTTAAACGGTTGAGTTTAAAAGCATTTAAGGGTCTTAGAGGGAGTTATTGTGAGCACAAAATTTATAGAAAGACTTTGAAAAATCTTTTTGAAACAATTTTGGTTAAGTGCTCACGTTTTTTGCTTTTTTCCATTAACATTGCGAGTCCTGATCGGAAATAATCAGAAGTCTTCAACGTAGCATTTGTTTGAAATCATTTTGAGTTGGCATACCCGTGCTACAATAAAAGATTTCACGTTTAAGAACGGGTTTCGTACTGAGATATTCGAAAGCCTTCTGATTAGAAATTTGAGAAACGACATGTTTTAGAAAAACATAAAAAAGAACTCTCGCTCAAGCATCTGTATATGCCCGTATCATTGTTGAATGACATTTCCAGATACGTACAGAATATCGATTATACGAGAGACATGTCGTGAGAAGAATATTTTTGGTTTTTGAGTTTTATGATTTTATGTCTTTTTGAAATTTTCTATTTTGAAATTTTTGTTTTTGAAAAAGTATATATTTACAAAAATATTTACATGCGAAGCTTGTTGATATAAATCAAGAAGATTCGAGAAGACTTTCTAACTCTTCTGGAGTTATGCTTCGCATTCCAATTCGACGAACTATGTTTTCAAACCGCTCTTTTGGGAGGGTTTTAGTAAATAGATCGGCGAGTTGATATTCAGTCTTCACGAAGAATAATTCAACAGTACCCTCTTCAACGTGCTCTTTTATGAAGTGATAGCGGACTCTAATATGCTTGGTCTTGGAGTGTTGCACCGGATTGCACGAGATGGCTATGGCACTTTTCGAGTCGCAATACAGAGGTATGCGGTCGAAAGAGAAACCATAATCTGTGAGTTGTGTCCTCATCCATAGAACTTGGGCACAACACGCAGATAGAGACACATACTCGGCTTCTGCTGTTGATAAAGCAGTGCAGTCTTGTTTCCTTGATGACCAGCCTACTAGCTTTTCTCCCAAAAATTGTGCTCCGCCTGATGTACTCTTTGCTGTAACTTGGCAACCGGCATGGTCTGCATCTGAAAATGATATTAGTGTAAACTTCGAATCCTTCGGATACCAAAGTCCCATGTTAATGGTTCTTCGTAGGTACCAAAAGATTCGTTTAACCTCTTGGAGGTGAAGTTCGGTAGGCCTTGCCTGAAACCGTGCGAGTAAACAAACAGCAAAATGTATATCTGGTCGACTAGCAGTTAGGTACATGAGAGACCCAATCATGCTCCGATATTTCTTCGGATCCATGGGTTTCCCATATAGGTCAGCGCCTATTTTTGGTGAGGTGACCATTGGAGTTCCAACAGAGTCACAATTATCCATTCCATGTTTTTTCAAAATCTCAATTGTGTATTTAGCTTGATTAAGAAAAATTCCACGTGGGGATTGATGAATTTGTAAGCCTAAAAAGAATTTTAATTCACCTATCATGGACATTTCGAATTTGCTTTTCATGAGATTTTCAAAATGTTTTGAATGTTTCGGATTAGTGGACCCAAATATGATGTCGTCCACGTAAATCTGAACAATCAAAATATCATTTTTGTATTTTCTTGTAAACAAGGTCGGATCAATTGTTCCTTTGGTGAAATTATTTGATAGTAGGAAAGATGATAACTCGTCATACCACGCCCGTGGGGCTTGTTTCAAACCATAGATTGCTTTCTTTAGCTTGTAGACGTATTCCGGATGATCTTTGTCAACGAATCCGTCTGTCTGACTCACGTACACTTCTTCTTTCAGAGTACCATTCAAGAAAGCCGTCTTGATGTCCATCTGATAAACCGTGATGTTCTTGTGAGCCGCATAAGCTAAGAAAATCCTGACTGCTTCAAGCCTTGCAACTGGCGCGAATGATTCTTCAAAATCAATCCCCTCTTCCTGTCTATATCCCTTTGCCACCAAACGAGCTTTGTTGCGAATTACAGTCATTTCTTCATCCTTTTTGTTTTTCCATAACCACTTAAGATCAATGACGAGTTTGTCAATTGGTCTTGGGACTAAATCCCAGGTGTCATGTAACTGATATTGAAGAAGTTCTTCCTGCATCGCTTCAATCCAGGCATTATCTGCCATTGCTTCCCGAATGTTCTTAGGTTCTATGAGACTGACTGAGCAGACATAGATGCACATGTCGCAATCGGTGTTTAGTTGTTTTCTCGTCTGAATTGGTCTTGAGGGTTCACCAATAACCTGTTCTATTGGATGGTCTTTTGTCCACTGTAAGGTTGAAGGGTACCTTGGACTGAACGAATGCGTGTTAGACGGTTCATGTAATCTGGAAGATGATTCAGCAGATTCCATTCCAAACGGGTTTTCGAATGGTTCTTCGTCTAACACCGCATTATTTTGTTCTTGCTCATCAATTCTTGGTAGAACAATTTCAATTACTGGAGTTACTGGAGTAAATGTAGAAGATGTTGATGTTGAGGGAGTTGGTGCGCCAGATTCGAATGTTGTGGATGCATCTGGATTTAGTGGTGGTGGTGGTGGTTGTTGATTTTGAGTGGGTGCAGTGGAATGTTGGTTAGATGCATTTTTCGAAGCGCCACCATAGTATTCATCAAACATAAACTCGAAGAAATTATCCAGTTCCTGATTTGTGGGTTGTTCGTTATGAATTGATTGAGCTCCTTGAGGTGCGAGTCCCGAACTGATATGTCCGAAAGTCATCGGGTTAAGCGCGGGTTCTAGAGCGAGTCTCTCAGAAGCCATCTGTGAAATTTCATCAAATTTCACATTCATCGTCTCCATGATCTTTTTCGTTCTCCTGTTATACACCCTGAATGCCCTCGAGTTTTCCGAATAACCAATGAAGATTCCAATATCGCCCTTAGCTTTCAACTTTCCCAGATCTTCTCTGTCATTTGTTGGATAACACAAAGCACCAAATACATGTAGGTAAGAGATATCGGGTTTTCGGTTGTTGACAAGTTCATATGGGGTTTTATTGAATCTTGGATGGATTAGGGATCGGTTTTGAGTAAAACAAGCAGTGGAGACAGCATCAGCCCATAAGAATAACGGTGCACTGGAATAAATCAGCATTGTGCGAGCAGCTTCCACAAGAGTTCTGTTTCTTCTTTCAACTACCCCATTCTGCTGTGGAGTTCTAACAGCTGATGTCTGGTGTGTGATACCAGTTTCTTCAAAGAATGTTCTTAACTCCTGATTCGTGAATTCCGTGCCATTGTCTGTTCTTACTATCCTAACTGGAGCTTGAAGTAGAACTTGAATACGCTTCAGAAAGGTGATGATGGTGCCTGGTGCTTCGTCTTTTGACCTCAAAAACTTTACCCATGTATATCTTGAATAGTCATCAACAATTACAAGAATATACTTCTTCCCATTTATGCTTTGAACTCTCATTGGGCCACTGATGAAGCGAAAAGTGTACCGCTTTTAGGGGGTCATTTAAGCCCTAAATCGTATTTATTTGATCAAATATTGCCCTAAATCGTTCCTTTTGTCATTTTAGGTACTTTGGAGAAGAAATCTGGAAAAGGAAGCATTTTGGACGTTTTTGGAGCATAAAAGTGAAGAAAACGACAAAGTCTCAAAATTATGCTGGAAAGTACATGTGACGGCGTCAAGCTCTATTGTGACGCCGTCAGCCCTTGATAAGCCAGAGAATTTTTGGACGATTAAAGGGGGACGGTGATGCGCGTGATGTGTCGTTGCGGTTTAGCAGTTTTAATGCCTACTCAAGTTTTAAATTTATATTTAGCCGACTTATCAATAACACACACACTTAACGAGCAGTGTACCCGGTCAGTATGAATATAATGGTAAGTAGAGTGTCGATCACTAAGAGTGGAACGTATTATCTCGTTATTCTAATCATTATTTTAATATATTAAGTTAGCTATACAACCTAATCTAACGCAAGGGGGTTCAGCCTGAGAGACTGGCACGATTTGGTTGCAATTAAATAATAAACTAAACCAATAGGCACGAATCAGCAAGTAGCACACACATACACAGATAAATACTTGAGACAATAAGAGGGCTGTCCTTATGATAAGTAGTTTGTCACTTGTTTTATTGCTAGTGTTATATGAAGTGTATAGTTCAATGCAACGCACCGAGATTAAGTCCTTTCTCGTTGGTTCTAATCTTATCGGCGAGTAAACCCTTAATGATTACTTATGACTATCCCGTTTATCTTTCTCCTACTTTTCTACAGACCATAGAATACATAGGCATCTAATAAACAGGCGAGGGCAGAGGCATGGCGACCCGATCAACGCTCAGCTAGACACAGAGGTTATCAATGCACTAATAAAAGTCACCAATGACATCAACATATAAACTTTAATTAATGAGAAAGCAGTTTTAAGGGAGTGCAACATTTCCGTTGTCACGTTACACAAGCCACCAATCTTGATGAATTAAAGTTTACTAACACAATAAAACAAAACTACTTAATGAATTAAACATATGCAGCACCTTCTTACAGCTCTTGTATCTTTGATTTGGGTGTGTCTTGTGCTGCTTCCTTGACTGAATTCGTCCTAGGTTTCTCCTGTTCGGTCTTCGGTTATAATATATTGCGTACGAAATTCGTCTGGTCTTGGGGTATTTATAGTTTCTGTCTGAGGGTGAGATGCGGCGCATCTTGTAAGTAGATGCGGCGCATGTACTTAACTTCGCGTGGGGTCCAAGATTATAATATTAAGGAATATTCGTACACCGCCAGAAGATGCGGCGTATCTTTATCTTTGGATGCGGCGCATGTCCTCTTGAATCTTGGATCGTATCTGGTGAGATCTTGATAGCGATGCGGCGCATGTCATGAGTGAGATGCGGCGCATCTGGAGCAGATTTGACTTGATCTTGTCCCTTTCAGTAGACTCTTCACTTTATGCACGTTTTGCTCCATAATTAGTCCAAAATCGCTAAGTTTCACCAAATGCTTGTTTTCAACTGAGAATTACAAAAGTAAACGATTAAGTATCAATCCTCATATATAATATAGTAAAACAAGTCAAATTAATAGGATAAATGATAGTAATAAAATGTACTTATTTGAGTTCATCAAATATCCCCCCACTTGAACTTTACTTGTCCCCAAGTAAACCTTAGAATTAATCTTATGAAAATGTATCCTAAATGATATTAGGATTTATTTTTATATTTAAGCATGTATTCGTTTTTGTCATAATCACACAACTAAACACTTAACGAATTAGAAGTAGGATAAAAATATTTCGATAAAAGCAAATCTAATCGTTTAACTGTCCAGTCGCGACGAATATTCTATCATAAGCTTGGCAAGTATACACATCTTCCCCACTAAAGCCAAGGAATAACAAGTCTAAAGCGGTAAAAAGGGTTTTTAGGCTTAAGGGTTAATTATTCTTATTCACTATCGATCTCAAATTCCAGAAAAGGCGACAAAATCACAAATACATGATCGAATCCACGAACACGATACTTGCAATTGCTCAAATCCTTAACTCGAACAGGCTAAAGATAGGTCCAAACTTCACCAATAATAATATATCAAAAAGGGCGACAAAATCATAAATACATAGCCGAATCCACGACTACGATACTTAAGATTGCTCAAATCCCTAATCTCAATAAATCAAAGGTTTGGTTGGATAAAGAATAATACAGGGCATGGATAATATTTGGGATATAAATTGGTGTAAAACAAAAAATAAACAAAACAAATAAATTAAAATCCTAAGTGTGGTTAATCACTATCCCAACCATCCCATGAATAAGACTCATATCATTGAATAACTCACGCTTTAACACTTGAAACACACACTTTAGGTAGACACGAATTATACTCAACAAGATCTTAATCAAAGAATAAACCTTAGTTGACGTTCCCATAACTGCCAACTCTCATTCAATCCATAAATATAATACAACAACTAGTGGTGATATCGACCACTTACATAACTTTACATCGTTGGTTTAAAAACAAACATCCAACTCTTTTCTTTTTCTTTTTCTTTTCTCTTTTTTTTTTTTTTTTTTTTTTTTTTTTTTTTTTTTTTTTTTTTGACTTGAAATATAAACATAGATGTGTAAAATTTCACCACATCACCAAAACAATAATTCTGGATAATTTTTCCATACTTTTCATGACTTCAGAAATAACGGTAATAGTGAAAGTAGTAAACACACGAAAAATAAACTCAAAGATATACAATATTTACTTTCACTCCAATTGCATTGTGCAATTTCCCGACCTAACCATAGATAATGAATTACGCACGCGAACACAGGTAATGTAAGGAAACACACTTTGCCTATAGCAATTAACCAACCACGGATTCTAATCTACATGGTAGGCTAAGGTGTAAGGTGTAACGAAACATTTTAAACATAGGTGTAAGAAACGAAAGGAATGGCTCTGAGTGTTTTTCTAGGGGTATCTTACTCTAAAAATGAGAGTAACAAAAGGGTTTATACGGGGGTTAACTAACCAGTGTAGTTAGCTAATAACACAAAACATATAAAGCTATTTGGGTGTAATCCTAGAAATTTACCAATTTAGACAAGTCATTCCAATTATATAAAATAATACTTATTATGGTGGTCTCGAATAGTATACAAGCCAAGTTCTAAAGTTTACAAGTCACCGGCACACTCATAGATTTGTGAATTTTAGAAAAATCACAATTTTTTGAAAATAACGTCATGTGTGCAGCTATGCAACTTAGACTTTAAACAAAAACATGCTAAAAATTTTAAATTTTGATATATTAAGCACATTTTAAGCATATTTTGAAAAGTTTAGGACAAGTAAGTGTTAAGTGTTCTAATTCTCCAATCCCCCCACTTAAGTTAAACAACGTCCTCGTTGTTCGTATAAAAGGTTAAAAACTGGAAAATAAAAGAATTAGAACAGAAAAACTCCCCTGAGATTTGCTCGGTATGATCCTCCATTAGTATTAGAGCAAAAATCAATCTCTTGTGGATTAGAACGTTTAAGCTTCATATTAGATGTATCCACAAGAAATGCAGGAAACTAAAATACCACCAAAGCTTCAAAACACACCTAAGATAAGAAAGGTTCAACTTGCATAATACATTAGTAGTTAGGAAAAAAAAAAATAAAACATAAAAATTAAAAATGAAAACCATCAGGTCAGTCGATGCGCCGTATCTTATGGAAGAAGATACGCCGTATCGAGCCTGGAATAAATACGGATCAGAATAAAAGATGCGCCGCATCCTTAACCAGGGATGCGCCGCATTGAAAATAAACTGATAAAAAGTTTCTAATTCGAAAAGTAAAAATGCAGAAAAATAAAATAAAATAAGATATGACCATTGCAGGAGATGCGTCGCATCTCAGGATTGAGATGCGCCGTATCCTCGACGGCCTGACTGAAAAATAAAACGAAATAAAGGATAGGATGCGTCGCATCTGTTTACCAGATGCGGCGCATGTGGTTACCAAACAGACTGATAACAGTCTGCTGTAAAATGACTCGTTCCACGGTTTGATCTCTCACGTCCTCTCGTACCCTCATGCTGAACTTAATGCCAGTCTTCATCAAATATAACAAGAAACATAAACTGAAACATTAAATATATACACGAGAATAGTGATCAGTACAATCCAAAAAATAATAATAATATGTGGAACAATGTCTGTAAAATCAAGAGAGTAAGATCATGGGTGAGTGAGGTCGTCTGGATGGGTCCCGGAAGTGCTGGCTCCATCTGAACGTGTCACTCCCGCAACATGAGTACCATCTGAACGGGTGTGGGTAATACCCTGCTGCTCCAATAGTCTGCTCACACTCATAACCAACCACTCTGAGTCCCTCCTCAGGGCTCTCAACTCTCCCTCGACTGCGTCAAGTCTCTGACCCATGGTGCGTACAGGGACTGGTGGGGGTACTGGTGCCTGCGGCTCCTCCTGATGGGCTGGAGCAGCAGCCGGAGGTCCCTGAGGGCCTCCCTGCTCCGCCTCTGGTCCTGCAGCTCTGGCGGGCCCTAATGCTACCCAAACGTACTCTCCCATAGCCTGCTGGCATATCCCAAGCCTAACCAAGTAATCCCTGTCAATAACCGGGAGATGGGTCAGTACAACCTCCAGTCCCGCTGGGATCTCTGCTCCAATGACTCCAAAATGGCGGGCCAGCCGAGAAACAAAATGCCCGCCAGTCATCTGGCTCCTCCGATCTCTCCCTGCAGCTGATCGGTGGAGGTAGTGTGCCAAAAAATGGGGGATGTTCACCGACAACCCCTCATCCATGCTCCTAAGGAGGAAGAGGTCCAGAGTGGTCACCTTCTCAGGTGACTGACCCCTCCCAGCAATGGTAAGTGCAATCAGCCTGTGGCACAGCCTCCTCATCGGCTCCCTGATCAAAGTGTATGAGGGGGTGGAAGTAGTGATATCACCCCCCGAAGAAATCCTATCCCAGTAATCACTGAACAATCCTCTGTCAGGGACCGCCCGCAAACTATCATCCCAATATCGGGTAAACCCATCTGACTCAAGCTCCTCAGCTGTATGCAAACCCATGGCCAGGATAAACTGTCTCATCGACATCTGCCTCGACACCCCACCCAGTCTGAACACCAGGGTGTCGGCAATATCTAAACCCGTATCCGTCTCTCTGTAGTAAAATGTACTAAAGAACTCCAGCATGAGCTCCTTGATAATAGGCTCATCGATCCTGAACAGTCTCTCCCAAGCACTAGATCTAAACACCTCCTCCTCATCATCTCCAGTGACCACCATCTCCATCCTATGCTGTAAACTCTCAGCAGCATGTCCATGCCCAACCAAGCCTACGTCAGCAAAATCTAAAACCTGTACCCTGAATATCCTCCTGAAGTAAATCGACTCAAGTCTCCGTAAATAATCCTCCAAAGTGCCAGGGGTTAGACCCATATCCTCGAATCGTAACCACTGGTGTCTCTGTGCTGCTTCTGGTAGTGCCATCTGAAACAAATTTTTAAAGTTAGTAAACAATCTGCTAGATAGGTAGATACGGCGCATCTGATTTAATCAATGCGGCGTATCTGCACAAAGTATAAGGGATGCGGAGCAAGAGATGAGATACGGCGTATGTAGATGCGTCGTATCTAGATTAATCAATACGGCGTATCTAGAATTTTATTAATTTGGAAATAGGTCGTTACGCCGCATCAATCAACCTAGATGCGCCGCATCTAAAAGCATATCAGTATAAATAAAGGGGATCAGGCAGACTATTCAAGAATCCGTATCCGTGACGTAAACTAACACTAAATATCACACTATCATATAATCCTTACATCAGTTCTAATAGCTCAATATACCACTGCTAATCCATTTCCCACCAAATATTCAAAATCGAATTATAAACCCCATATTTTCGTTCAAATCAAATTAGGCCAGAAATTCGATTATTTACGCAAGTTAAACACGGGGGAAATCGTCTAATACAAACTCTAATCACATCTCAATATCATTTAAGCACAAATCAATTTAATCACATAAACCCTAATTTTCATATTAAACAAGATTAAATTGAAATTGAGTAATTACCTTAATTTGATGATTAGGAGAAAGATTATAGATCGGATTAAAGGTGGGTTTAAGAAAAGTGATCGGAATCGGAGTATAATATCAGTGTGTGAAAGTTCTTAACTGTGTGTGTTTATGCGGTAAGAATTTTAGATCCGGCGCATTCCCGTCGTATTTATAGGGCAAAACGATGCGCCGTATTGGAAATTGGGATGCGCCGTATCTATTTAATTTCGTTGACTAGTCAATGGGCCCTAGATGGTCAGAGATACGGCGCTTTGGATATTTAGATCCGCCGTATCGCTATGTTAGTGAACGAAATTCAAATTAGGAACGTACCTTGGCCTCCGCAAACACGATTCTTTATACACCAAATTGGGGTAAAACGGTTACACCATACGATATAAATGAATTCAAAATAAGAGCAATAGGTATAAACGTTTTATTAACAATTGTAATCTTATAGTTTAGAGGATAATAATTTATTCCGAGGTTAGGAACAAATATCGTTTTTAAGCTACAAAATTAAGATTACAATTTGAATGAGACGTATAATATGGACGATAAGATTGAGATTATAATGTGGAGAACTTCCCTTTGGGCTGGTTGAATAATCGAAGAGGTTACGTTGATCACTTCGGCTAGCTTCTCTTGGGTTGGTTCAGAATGTAATCTTTCATGGTGATGCTTGAATCATCCTTTATCCTGAAAATAAACAACTTGCACACGAGAGTAGCGGACCGATCAAAGTAAATATCAAAAATCAACTATATTTATCAAATTATATTCGTCGAATTAACAAAAGTTAATGCGCCGTATTTTCGTAACGTTTCAAAATATAAGATTTTTGATTCAGAGGATGCGCCGTATCGATAAAAATCGATGCGCCGTATCTGTTTAATAATTCGCAAACTGTTTTTAATAAAAATATTAGATACGCCGTATCTGCTAAAGCAGATGCGTCGTATCGCGTTAACGTTTAGAATTTTTTTTTATTTATTAAAAACAGATACGCCTTATCTTGGGGAAAAGATGCGTCGTATCGAATTAATTAAACGTGTTGTATTTTATAAAAAAATTGAACGCAATACGCCGTATCTGAAAAATCAGATGCGCCGTATCGTTCGATTTAGCTCAGTACAACGATAGCAGAAAACAAAAAATACGAAAAATAAAAAAAACAAATAAAAAAACACACGAAAATAAAAACAAACAAAAGCAAACAAATAACACACAAAAACAGAAAATATGCAAAATAGTACAATGAATGCAAATTAAACTAATACACAACAAAATTAGCGGTTAGATAAAAATTAAAAACCTAATTAAAATACTAATCAAATTAACAGATAATAACAATTCACTCCCCGGCAGCGGCGCCAAAAAACTTGATGCGCGTGATGTGTCGTTGCGGTTTAGCAGTTTTAATGCCTACTCAAGTTTTAAATTTATATTTAGCCGACTTATCAATAACACACACACTTAACGAGCAGTGTACCCGGTCAGTATGAATATAATGGTAAGTAGAGTGTCGATCACTAAGAGTGGAACGTATTATCTCGTTATTCTAATCAGTATTTTAATATATTAAGTTAGCTATACAACCTAATCTAACGCAAGGGGGTTCAGCCTGAGAGACTGGCACGATTTGGATGCAATTAAATAATAAACTAAACCAATAGGCACGAATCAGCAAGTAGCACACACGTACACAGATAAATACTTGAGACAATAAGAGGGCTGTCCTTATGATAAGTAGTTTGTCACTTGTTTTATTGCTAGTGTTATATGAAGTGTATAGTTCGATGCAACGCACCGAGATTAAGTCCTTTCTCGTTGGTTCTAATCTTATCGGCGAGTAAACCCTTAATGATTACTTATGACTATCCCGTTTATCTTTCTCCTACTTTTCTACAGACCATAGAATACATAGGCATCTAATAAACAGGCGAGGGCAGAGGCATGGCGACCCGATCAACGCTCAGCTAGACACAGAGGTTATCAATGCACTAATAAAAGTCACCAATGACATCAACATATAAACTTTAATTAATGAGAAAGCAGTTTTAAGGGAGTGCAACATTTCCGTTGTCACGTTACACAAGCCACCAATCTTGATGAATTAAAGTTTACTAACACAATAAAACAAAACTACTTAATGAATTAAACATATGCAGCACCTTCTTACAGCTCTTGTATCTTTGATTTGGGTGTGTCTTGTGCTGCTTCCTTGACTGAATTCGTCCTAGGTTTCTCCTGTTCGGTCTTCGGTTATAATATATTGCGTACGAAATTCGTCTGGTCTTGGGGTATTTATAGTTTCTGTCTGAGGGTGAGATGCGGCGCATCTTGTAAGTAGATGCGGCGCATGTACTTAACTTCGCGTGGGGTCCAAGATTATAATATTAAGGAATATTCGTACACCGCCAGAAGATGCGGCGTATCTTTATCTTTGGATGCGGCGCATGTCCTCTTGAATCTTGGATCGTATCTGGTGAGATCTTGATAGCGATGCGGCGCATGTCATGAGTGAGATGCGGCGCATCTGGAGCAGATTTGACTTGATCTTGTCCCTTTCAGTAGACTCTTCACTTTATGCACGTTTTGCTCCATAATTAGTCCAAAATCGCTAAGTTTCACCAAATGCTTGTTTTCAACTGAGAATTACAAAAGTAAACGATTAAGTATCAATCCTCATATATAATATAGTAAAACAAGTCAAATTAATAGGATAAATGATAGTAATAAAATGTACTTATTTGAGTTCATCAGACGGCGTCAAGAAGGTCGTCAAGCTTTGATAAGCCAGGGATGATTTTGGAGGATTAAAGAGGGACGGCGTCAGGAAGACCATCCGGGAACCCTAGCCACGGCGAGGTGACGGCGTCAAGATCTATAACGTGACGCCGTCAGATACTAAGTTCTATATATAGTTTTGCAATTTTTTGTCATTAGTGTGCAACTTTGTGAGGAGAAACCCTAAGACGAATTTCTGTCATTTTTAAGGGTTTTCATACCCTTGGATCTCCCATGTTTAATTGAAGATAAGTAATCACTTAATCAATCAATATGTCTATGTGTTGTTTGATTATATCTTGTTCTTGTCTTTTGATTAACATGCTAGGCTAGATTTATCTTGTGTTTGCTTAGATCTAATAAAACCTAACTATTGATTATTAGTTGTTAGTGTGTTATTAATTGTATTGGATGATTGTTTATCGATGTTAGGCTTAAGAAAACTAGCTAACCTCCTATACGGTAATTTGCTTGAACGTCTTAAGAAACATGAACCAATGCGTACTAGGTTTATATGGTTGTATTTAATGCATGAGCGAATTCTAGTGATCCCATGTTAGGAGCTTCTTAGCCGGCTCGACATAGGAGTGAAGTAGGAGCTTGTAGAGTTGGGGAAGTACGTACGCCACCCCACGATTGGTATTAAGGAATACACCCGTCATCCACGCAATTAATACACACTAATCAACCGGTAAAAGATAGTTAGGGAGTAAGGAAATCTAAGTAAACACATTTCTCTCCATATAAGTTTCACAACCTTTTCATTTTCAGTTATTTTATTTTATTTGCATTTGTAGTTATTTGGGTTAGTTGACTAGCAACTAATTCCGCCCACTCCTTCAAACCCGAGATTTTACTTGCTTTCATAAAAATATAAAAATACAAAAAGAATCTTCCCTCACCCTTAGACCTATTAGAGTAGTTTTTCAATCCTAACGACACTATTCCCCTAGAGAACGATCAATCCCCCGGTACTTGCCACTTCACTATACTACATCGGTCAGGTACACTGCCTGGTGGGGATTGCAAGCCTCTTGAGATCCCTCGAGAGGTAAAACCTGTTGTAAGCTCGCAAAACCACGCATCAAGTTTTTGGTGCCGCTGCCGGGGAATAGTTATTGTTTAGGTTGAATTTTTATTTTATTAGGTCTACTCACTAGATTCCTTTCTAGTGAGATTTTTATTTTATTTTTCTAGATTTTCTTTAGTCTATCTTTTTTCTTCGTTTCTTTGTTCGTAACCAATACCATCCGACATCATGGAAGGTGGTAATATCCTTGATCCCAACAACCCACCACCACAACAACACCCACCTCCTAGAGCCCGTACCTTAGGAGACTACTCTCGTCCTAGCCACCATGGCTATCGAAACACCATTGAGCTCACTCAAGGAGCCAATGTCACTCCCTTGCGATCCGACACCATCCGGTTGGTGCAAAACGGATGCGCATTTCATGGACTTCGTTCCGAAGATCCTAATCAACATCTCAAGGACTTTCTCAAAATCGTTGATTCCATAGACCTTGATGTTGCCACTCGAGAGACGACCCGACTGCGTCTCTTTCAATTCTCTCTGCGGGACCAAGCTAGTCAATGGTTAGAGCGTCTACCCGCAGGATCCATCACCTCTTGGGATGATCTCACCACTCGTTTCCTTGCTCAGTTTTTCCCACCAGGAAGAAACTACCAAGCTAAGGAATGATATCTTGATGTTCCAACAACGTCAAGGCGAAACCCTCTACGAGGCATGGACTCGATTCAAGGACTTACTCCCAAAAAGTCCCTTACCATGGCATAGAACTTTGGCTCCAAGTCCAAATCTTCTATGACCATATCAATCTCTCCACGAGGCAAACCATTGACCAATCGGCCGGTGGTAAGCTACGTGATCTAAGTGCGGAACAATCATGGGCTCTCCTAGAAGATCTTGCTCTTTATGACAACGAAAGTTGGAGTGATCCCCGTGATTTGAATAAAACGGTCAAGGCAATATCTTTGCCTTCGAACAATTCAAGCACTTCCGACCGTAGGATCATAGAACTTGAAGACCAAGTCAAGTTTCTTATGAAATCCTACGAGGCTCCTAAACCTTCAAGCCAAGTGAACAAAATCACTTCTTCATGTGAATTATGTAGTGGTCCCCACGACACTCGTGATTGCGTGGAACTCCCCGAACAAGCTTTTGCGGATTACGCATCCTCGCGTAGCGACGGAGCGGGAGACAAGTGGTACACTTTCAAACCCGATCCAAACCCCTACGGTGATTCATACAACCCCTCGTGGAAAAATCACCCAAACCTTAGGTGGAAACAAAACCAAAACGCACAACAAACCAATTCTTCCAACCCACCTAATCGTTTTCAATCAAGCGGTTCCAACTCGAACCGTACTTTCAACAACAATCCTTCCAGCAATGGTAGTACCAATAACTTTGAAGGATTGATGTCCCAATTTATGGCATCTCAAGAAGCTCGTTTGGCCAAGTTTGAAGCCGAATTCAATCAACAACAAACGGAGATGACCAATAAAATTGACAACTTATTGAAAGCCCTCAATAACCAAGTGCTATCACCTCCACATAAGGACGCTAGGAACACAAATAGCGGACCCCAAGTAAAAGACCCCTCTTCATCCAAACACGTCCACTTCGTCAACATTGTCACTATCAAACCAATTGATAGGAATGAGGATAATAGTGAACCTGAGGATGAGGTTAAGAAAGTCGAGGTTGATAAAGAAGTTAGGAAAAGTGAGATTGAAGAAGTAGATGATGATGAGGACTACTTCGATAGGCTACCCACTAAGGAAGAGCGCGCATATCATACAGACTTATTCGATGACCCCGAGACACCATACTTCCTAGGTAGACCAATTATAAAAATAGGCGATCCTTCTAATCTCAACATACCATGCAACATCGGACATTTGCATGTGTGGAAAGCTTACATCGACCTTAGATCGCCCATAAACATCATGACTAGAGCCCACTACAACTTAATAATGAAAAATCAACTTGGGTATAGGATGTTCCCTGATAAGGGTTGGATGAGTAACTTCACGGGAAGAGTTAAGGGATTACCGGTTTATGTAGGAAACTTCACCTATGTCACCGACTTTGTAATTGTAGAAGATATCCGCCCAATAGTCGATGCATCCTTAACTCAAGTAGTTTTTGGAAAACCATTTGTTGAGGTCTCTAGAATGACTTATGAACCTTCCTTAGGGATAGTTAGATTTAAGGATGAGACCGATGAGGTAAACTACCAAATACCATATAAGATAGAGCAATTCCAACACTTGTCAAATGTTGAGAAGGAGCTTAAGCAAGCGGTCTACTATAGGAATGATGAGGATAGAAATAAAGGAGTAGACTATGTTATGGAAAGGATATCCGGTTTCTACAAGGATTGTTTGAAATTAGGACCGGAATATAAAACCGGAAATGAGAATGGCCTAGGAACCGTGACCAATGATGGAGTCACGTAATGTACGGGGACTTTGAGTCTAGCTACAAGACTCGTTAATAAAGAAAAGCGCTTCTTGGGAGGCAACCCAAGCTTTATTTGCTTTGTGTGTTTATTTATTTGTTTGTTTGATTTTATTTGCTTCCGTATGTGTGTTTAATTTTTATTATTATTGATTCATGTTCAAAACTAAATTGTGAAAATGCTTTATCTTGTTTTTAACTTCGTCTTAACTACATATAAAGGTATTTTGCAAAAGATAAGTGTAAGGGAAATCCAAATCGGTTTGTTAGAACAAATGAACATGAATCACAACAATATTAAATTAACATACATATTAGTATAGTTTGAGTCAAATGCTTGTATCGAGTCATAATGATGTTTTGCAGGATTTCCAGGAAATAAGGTATCGGTTTTTCCAGAAATTTTCCGGAAACTTAACATGAGAATTCTGTCAGATCATTTCTGACGGCGTCAGGATTTACAACCTGACGGCGTCAGGTTTTAATTTTCTAAAATTTTTGAAAGTTTTGTTTTCATAAAAAGTTTTTATTAAATCTCTAACTTATAAACTCTAGGAATCTGCAAAATTATCATTCCACAAGCATTATATCCTTATATAGAATTTGTCCCGCCGATGTTATGCAGGTTTTCGTGTTTGTTTTCTCAGGTTTAACAGGTTATTTTGGACAAAGATATGTATGTGGAATCAAGCTTATGGCGATGCTTTAGTCTTGAAGCCTCTACATTCTCTTGGAAGAAGATCTAACCATGTTACCTCTTTATCCACCAAACGAATCAGGGGAGTATTTGATTTCATTCTTTTACCTTATTTACTTTTACATCTTGTTATTTGAACATTGGGGACAATGTTCATCTTAAGTGTAAGGGGTGGGGTAAAGTACGATACTTTAGAGAATGCTATTACGCTTGATTTTTGTTTGTTTGATGGTAGATGTGTAATAAAACTGAGATAAATACCTGTTAGGGCAATTTTAGTGCGAAATTTAAAATTTTTTACAACATATAGGAGTGAAACTTTGGTCTTAATGAGCGTCTCACGGATAGGAGTTATATGACTAGCACAAAACCGTACCACTAAAAAATTTTCCACCCCCAAATATGTGAGGTTCGCCCCTAGAATTGGTAGGAAAAGCATTTATGCTATGATGTGTGTACCGGTAGCACTTAGATTCTAGAACTTGCGTTTTGACCATTCCGAGGCCACAAGTGAGACTACATTCGTGTAGTTAGATTTACTACATGATAAGAGGCATTAGGATTAACCCATTGTTTTACACCTGTGTTTTTGTTATAATTACGTTGGCTACATTGGTCAAGTAATTCTCCCACACCCTTTGCGTTGTACTCATTTTTAGTACACGATACCCCTAGTACACCCCTCAGAGCCTATCTTTTCGTTTCGACCTTTAAGCATTTTACTTAAAGGAAGAATTTGTTACACCCCACTTAAATGTACACCCAAATCGCCTTAGCCTACCTTGTATGCACTCATTTTTAGTGCATTATTGTGACAACATTTGTTTAAACCCTTAGTTAATTATCTAATTGATTACATGGTTGCTAAGTCGTGTCATATCCTTGTACATATTGTTTTGGGACGATTGGGACTCATGGGTAAAGTACTAGTGTAATGGAGTAATGGGGAAGAACAACATTATTACCCCCATATGTGCTAAATATTTTAAAAGTACTCCAAGTGTTTCGATTATCTTAATTCGAGTCATTAGAATAGTAATTGTAAAGTTATGTAAAAGTTCAAGTGTAAGGGGAATGCAACGCCCCTATGATGTATTATTTTGGATGGTAGAGCAAGAGTGTATGAAAAAAAAAAAAAAAAATCAAGAAAAATACAAAAAAATATGAGAAAAAGAAAAGTAGAAAAAACATACGGACTACCATCCCGTTTCATTTTATGTTTATTTTATGTTTTTGTTATTTTTTTTTTAGCTTAAGTCGAGTCTAGTCTTGGCTTAGCAACGCCATATTGTACATGTAATTAATCAAGATCTTTAACTCGCCACCAGTAAAATATCCCTTATCCAACAAATCCGTGTTTATCATATCCCTACACCTAACGTTATAACCCGTTTAAAAGCCATCTTTGATAGTTTATCTTAGGTGCTTACGCCTAGTGGAGGAGGTTTTTGATCCTTTCCCAAGCCTATGGTAATCTATTTGCTATGACAGGTAGTGAGAGATATTATCCATTTTCATTTATGAGATTTATTTTGATGACACCTGAGAGATGTGAGTATCTAAACACTACTTGTGAGGTGCTAGTTTGTAATCTCCGTGCTTATTATGATTAAAGTGGAACGACTATTTGTTGTAATTACTTTTACATTAGCATTAAATGACCCCTAACTTGTATTTTGATTAGAATAAAAGCGCATTTGCTTGAGGACAAGCAAATCTCAAGTGTAAGGGTATTTGATGAAGCGAAAAGTGTACCGCTTTTAGGGGGTCATTTAAGCCCTAAATCGTATTTATTTGATCAAATATTGCCCTAAATCGTTCCTTTTGTCATTTTAGGTACTTTGGAGAAGAAATCTGGAAAAGGAAGCATTTTGGACGTTTTTGGAGCATAAAAGTGAAGAAAATGACAAAGTCTCAAAATTATGCTGGAAAGTACATGTGACGGCGTCAAGCTCTATTGTGACGCCGTCAGCCCTTGATAAGCCAGAGAATTTTTGGACGATTAAAGGGGGACGGCGTCAAGAAGGTCGTCAAGCTTTGATAAGCCAGGGATGATTTTGGAGGATTAAAGAGGGACGGCGTCAGGAAGACCATCCGGGAACCCTAGCCACGGCGAGGTGACGGCGTCAAGATCTATAACGTGACGCCGTCAGCCCCTAAACTCTATATATAGTTTTGCAATTTTTTGTCATTAGTGTGCAACTTTGTGAGGAGAAACCCTAAGACGAATTTCTGCCATTTTTAAGGGTTTTCATACCCTTGGATCTCCCATGTTTAATTGAAGATAAGTAATCACTTAATCAATCAATATGTCTATGTGTTGTTTGATTATATTTTGTTCTTGTCTTTTGATTAACATGCTAGGCTAGATTTATCTTGTGTTTGCTTAGATCTAATGAAACCTAACTATTGATTATTAGTTGTTAGTGTGTTATTAATTGTATTGGATGATTGTTTATCGATGTTAGGCTTAAGAAAACTGGCTAACCTCCTATACGGTAATTTGCTTGAACGTCTTAAGAAACATGAACCAATGCGTACTAGGTTTATATGGTTGTATTTAATGCATGAGCGAATTCTAGTGATCCCATGTTAGGAGCTTCTTAGCCGGCTCGACATAGGAGTGAAGTAGGAGCTTGTAGAGTTGGGGAAGTACGTACGCCACCCCACGATTGGTATTAAGGAATACACCCGTCATCCACGCAATTAATACACACTAATCAACCGGTAAAAGATAGTTAGGGAGTAAGGAAATCTAAGTAAACACATTTCTCTCCATATAAGTTTCACAACCTTTTCATTTTCAGTTATTTTATTTTATTTGCATTTGTAGTTATTTGGGTTAGTTGACTAGCAACTAATTCCGCCCACTCCTTCAAACCCGAGATTTTACTTGCTTTCATAAAAATATAAAAATACAAAAAGAATCTTCCCTCACCCTTAGACCTATTAGAGTAGTTTTTCAATCCTAACGACACTATTCCCCTAGAGAACGATCAATCCCCTGGTACTTGCCACTTCACTATACTACATCGGTCAGGTACACTGCCTGGTGGGGATTGCAAGCCTCTTGAGATCCCTCGAGAGGTAAAACCTGTTGTAAGCTCGCAAAACCACGCATCAAGTTTTTGGTGCCGCTGCCGGGGAATAGTTATTGTTTAGGTTGAATTTTTATTTTATTAGGTCTACTCACTAGATTCCTTTCTAGTGAGATTTTTATTTTATTTTTCTAGATTTTCTTTAGTCTATCTTTTTTCTTCGTTTCTTTGTTCGTAACCAATACCATCCGACATCATGGAAGGTGGTAATATCCTTGATCCCAACAACCCACCACCACAACAACACCCACCTCCTAGAGCCCGTACCTTAGGAGACTACTCTCGTCCTAGCCACCATGGCTATCGAAACACCATTGAGCTCACTCAAGGAGCCAATGTCACTCCCTTGCGATCCGACACCATCCGGTTGGTGCAAAGCGGATGCGCATTTTATGGACTTCGTTCCGAAGATCCTAATCAACATCTCAAGGACTTTCTCAAAATCGTTGATTCCATAGACCTTGATGTTGCCACTCGAGAGACGACCCGACTGCGTCTCTTTCAATTCTCTCTGCGGGACCAAGCTAGTCAATGGTTAGAGCGTCTACCCGCAGGATCCATCACCTCTTGGGATGATCTCACCACTCGTTTCCTTGCTCAGTTTTTCCCACCAGGAAGAACTACCAAGCTAAGGAATGATATCTTGATGTTCCAACAACGTCAAGGCGAAACCCTCTACGAGGCATGGACTCGATTCAAGGACTTACTCCAAAAAGTCCCTCACCATGGCATAGAACTTTGGCTCCAAGTCCAAATCTTCTATGACCATATCAATCTCTCCACGAGGCAAACCATTGACCAATCGGCCGGTGGTAAGCTACGTGATCTAAGTGCGGAACAATCATGGGCTCTCCTAGAAGATCTTGCTCTTTATGACAACGAAAGTTGGAGTGATCCCCGTGATTTGAATAAAACGGTCAAGGCAATATCTTTGCCTTCGAACAATTCAAGCACTTCCGACCGTAGGATCATAGAACTTGAAGACCAAGTCAAGTTTCTTATGAAATCCTACGAGGCTCCTAAACCTTCAAGCCAAGTGAACAAAATCACTTCTTCATGTGAATTATGTAGTGGTCCCCACGACACTCGTGATTGCGTGGAACTCCCCGAACAAGCTTTTGCGGATTACGCATCCTCGCGTAGCGACGGAGCGGGAGACAAGTGGTACACTTTCAAACCCGATCCAAACCCCTACGGTGATTCATACAACCCCTCGTGGAAAAATCACCCAAACCTTAGGTGGAAACAAAACCAAAACGCACAACAAACCAATTCTTCCAACCCACCTAATCGTTTTCAATCAAGCGGTTCCAACTCGAACCGTACTTTCAACAACAATCCTTCCAGCAATGGTAGTACCAATAACTTTGAAGGATTGATGTCCCAATTTATGGCATCTCAAGAAGCTCGTTTGGCCAAGTTTGAAGCCGAATTCAATCAACAACAAACGGAGATGACCAATAAAATTGACAACTTATTGAAAGCCCTCAATAACCAAGTGCTATCACCTCCACATAAGGACGCTAGGAACACAAATAGCGGACCCCAAGTAAAAGACCCCTCTTCATCCAAACACGTCCACTTCGTCAACATTGTCACTATCAAACCAATTGATAGGAATGAGGATAATAGTGAACCTGAGGATGAGGTTAAGAAAGTCGAGGTTGATAAAGAAGTTAGGAAAAGTGAGATTGAAGAAGTAGATGATGATGAGGACTACTTCGATAGGCTACCCACTAAGGAAGAGCGCGCATATCATACAGACTTATTCGATGACCCCGAGACACCATACATCCTAGGTAGACCAATTATAAAAATAGGCGATCCTTCTAATCTCAACATACCATGCAACATCGGACATTTGCATGTGTGGAAAGCTTACATCGACCTTAGATCGCCCATAAACATCATGACTAGAGCCCACTACAACTTAATAATGAAAAATCAACTTGGGTATAGGATGTTCCCTGATAAGGGTTGGATGAGTAACTTCACGGGAAGAGTTAAGGGATTACCGGTTTATGTAGGAAACTTCACCTATGTCACCGACTTTGTAATTGTAGAAGATATCCGCCCAATAGTCGATGCATCCTTAACTCAAGTAGTTTTTGGAAAACCATTTGTTGAGGTCTCTAGAATGACTTATGAACCTTCCTTAGGGATAGTTAGATTTAAGGATGAGACCGATGAGGTAAACTACCAAATACCATATAAGATAGAGCAATTCCAACACTTGTCAAATGTTGAGAAGGAGCTTAAGCAAGCGGTCTACTATAGGAATGATGAGGATAGAAATAAAGGAGTAGACTATGTTATGGAAAGGATATCCGGTTTCTACAAGGATTGTTTGAAATTAGGACCGGAATATAAAATCGGAAATGAGAATGGCCTAGGAACCGTGACCAATGATGGAGTCACGTAATGTACGGGGACTTTGAGTCTAGCTACAAGACTCGTTAATAAAGAAAAGCGCTTCTTGGGAGGCAACCCAAGCTTTATTTGCTTTGTGTGTTTATTTATTTGTTTGTTTGATTTTATTTGCTTCCGTATGTGTGTTTAATTTTTATTATTATTGATTCATGTTCAAAACTAAATTGTGAAAATGCTTTATCTTGTTTTTAACTTCGTCTTAACTACATATAAAGGTATTTTGCAAAAGATAAGTGTAAGGGAAATCCAAATCGGTTTGTTAGAACAAATGAACATGAATCACAACAATATTAAATTAACATACATATTAGTATAGTTTGAGTCAAATGCTTGTATCGAGTCATAATGATGTTTTGCAGGATTTCCAGGAAGTAAGGTATCGGTTTTTCCAGAAATTTTCCGGAAACTTAACATGAGAATTCTGTCAGATCATTTCTGACGGCGTCAGGATTTACAACCTGACGGCGTCAGGTTTTAATTTTCTGAAATTTTTGAAAGTTTTGTTTTCATAAAAAGTTTTTATTAAATCTCTAACTTATAAACTCTAGGAATCTGCAAAATTATCATTCCACAAGCATTATATCCTTATATAGAATTTGTCCCGCCGATGTTATGCAGGTTTTCGTGTTTGTTTTCTCAGGTTTAACAGGTTATTTTGGACAAGGATATGTATGTGGAATGAAGCTTATGGCGATGCTTTAGTCTTGAAGCCCTACATTCTCTTGGAAGAAGATCTAACCATGTTACCTCTTTATCCACCAAACGAATCAGGGGAGTATTTGATTTCATTCTTTTACCTTATTTACTTTTACATCTTGTTATTTGAACATTGGGGACAATGTTCATCTTAAGTGTAAGGGGGGGGGGGGGGTAAAGTACAATACTTTAGAGAATGCTATTACGCTTGATTTTTGTTTGTTTGATGGTAGATGTGTAATAAAACTGAGATAAATACCTGTTAGGGCAATTTTAGTGCCAAATTTAAAATTTTTTACAACATATAGGAGTGAAACTTTGGTCTTAATGAGCGTCTCACGGATAGGAGTTATATGACTAGCACAAAACCGTACCACTAAAAAATTTTCCACCCCCAAATATGTGAGGTTCGCCCCTAGAATTGGTAGGAAAAGCATTTATGCTATGATGTGTGTACCGGTAGCACTTAGATTCTAGAACTTGCGTTAGGACCATTCCGAGGCCACAAGTGAGACTACATTCGTGTAGTTAGATTTACTACATGATAAGAGGCATTAGGATTAACCCATTGTTTTACACCTGTGTTTTTGTTATAATTACGTTGGCTACATTGGTCAAGTAATTCTCCCACACCCTTTGCGTTGTACTCATTTTTAGTACACGATACCCCTAGTACACCCCTTAGAGCCTATCTTTTCGTTTCGACCTTTAAGCATTTTACTTAAAGGAAGAATTTGTTACACCCCACTTAAATGTACACCCAAATCGCCTTAGCCTACCTTGTATGCACTCATTTTTAGTGCATTATTGTGACAACATTTGTTTAAACCCTTAGTTAATTATCTAATTGATTACATGGTTGCTAAGTCGTGTCATATCCTTGTACATATTGTTTTGGGACGATTGGGACTCATGGGTAAAGTACTAGTGTAATGGAGTAATGGGGAAGAACAACATTATTACCCCCATATGTGCTAAATATTTTAAAAGTACTCCAAGTGTTTCGATTATCTTAATTCGAGTCATTAGAATAGTAATTGTAAAGTTATGTAAAAGTTCAAGTGTAAGGGGAATGCAACGCCCCTATGATGTATTATTTTGGATGGTAGAGCAAGAGTGTATGAAAAAAAAAAAAAAATCAAGAAAAATACAAAAAAATATGAGAAAAAGAAAAGTAGAAAAAACATACGGACTACCATCCCGTTTCATTTTATGTTTATTTTATGTTTTTGTTATTTTGTTTTTAGCTTAAGTCGAGTCTAGTCTTGGCTTAGCAACGCCATATTGTACATGTAATTAATCAAGATCTTTAACTCGCCACCAGTAAAATATCCCTTATCCAACAAATCCGTGTTTATCATATCCCTACACCTAACGTTATAACCCGTTTTAAAAGCCCTCTTTGATAGTTTATCTTAGGTGCTTACGCCTAGTGGAGGAGGTTTTTGATCCTTTCCCAAGCCTATGGTAATCTATTTGCTATGACAGGTAGTGAGAGATATTATCCATTTTCATTTATGAGATTTATTTTGATGACACCTGAGAGATGTGAGTATCTAAACAGTACTTGTGAGGTGCTAGTTTGTAATCTCCGTGCTTATTATGATTAAAGTGGAACGACTGTTTGTTGTAATTACTTTTACATTAGCATTAAATGACCCCTAACTTGTATTTTGATTAGAATAAAAGCGCATTTGCTTGAGGACAAGCAAATCTCAAGTGTAAGGGTATTTGATGAAGCGAAAAGTGTACCGCTTTTAGGGGGTCATTTAAGCCCTAAATCGTATTTATTTGATCAAATATTGCCCTAAATCGTTCCTTTTGTCATTTTAGGTACTTTGGAGAAGAAATCTGGAAAAGGAAGCATTTTGGACGTTTTTGGAGCATAAAAGTGAAGAAAACGACAAAGTCTCAAAATTATGCTAGAAAGTACATGTGACGGCGTCAAGCTCTATTGTGACGCCGTCAGCCCTTGATAAGCCAGAGAAATTTTGGACGATTAAAGGGGGACGGCGTCAAGAAGGTCGTCAAGCTTTGATAAGCCAGGGATGATTTTGGAGGATTAAAGAGGGACGGCGTCAGGAAGACCATCCGGGAACCCTAGCCACGGCGAGGTGACGGCGTCAAGATCTATAACGTGACGCCGTCAGCCACTAAACTCTATATATAGTTTTGCAATTTTTTGTCATTAGTGTGCAACTTTGTGAGGAGAAACCCTAAGACGAATTTCTGCCATTTTTAAGGGTTTTCATACCCTTGGATCTCCCATGTTTAATTGAAGATAAGTAATCACTTAATCAATCAATATGTCTATGTGTTGTTTGATTATATTTTGTTCTTGTCTTTTGATTAACATGCTAGGCTAGATTTATCTTGTGTTTGCTTAGATCTAATAAAACCTAACTATTGATTATTAGTTGTTAGTGTGTTATTAATTGTATTGGATGATTTTTTATCGATGTTAGGCTTAAGAAAACTGGCTAACCTCCTATACGGTAATTTGCTTGAACGTCTTAAGAAACATGAACCAATGCGTACTAGGTTTATATGGTTGTATTTAATGCATGAGCGAATTCTAGTGATCCCATGTTAGGAGCTTTTTAGCCGGCTCGACATAGGAGTGAAGTAGGAGCTTGTAGAGTTGGGGAAGTACGTACGCCACCCCACGATTGGTATTAAGGAATACACCCGTCATCCACGCAATTAATACACACTAATCAACCGGTAAAAGATAGTTAGGGAGTAAGGAAATCTAAGTAAACACATTTCTCTCCATATAAGTTTCACAACCTTTTCATTTTCAGTTATTTTATTTTATTTGCATTTGTAGTTATTTGGGTTAGTTGACTAGCAACTAATTCCGCCCACTCCTTCAAACCCGAGATTTTACTTGCTTTCATAAAAATATAAAAATACAAAAAGAATCTTCCCTCACCCTTAGACCTATTAGAGTAGTTTTTCAATCCTAACGACACTATTCCCCTAGAGAACGATCAATCCCCCAGTACTTGCCACTTCACTATACTACATCGGTCAGGTACACTGCCTGGTGGGGATTGCAAGCCTCTTGAGATCCCTCGAGAGGTAAAACCTGTTGTAAGGTCGCAAAACCACGCATCAGCCACATAAGTCCATATGCAACAAATGCAACCTATCAACCGAACTAAGTACGGGTTTAGGTTTGAATGTTGCTCTTTTGCTCTTGCCTTGCTCACAAGATGGACATAGGTGTTCTTTGGTGTATTTAAACTTTGGAAGACCGAAGACGATGTTGTCTTTGGCAAGTTTGTTGATCGTGTCAAAGTTAAGATGGGACAAACGTCTATGCCACAACCAGGATTTTGTTTCGCCTGCCCTGGTCATGAGACAAATAGGTGATGAAGAGGCCATTTGGTTTATGTCAATTGCATAGAGATTGGTGCCACGATTCCCAATTAAGAGATCATTTCCAACCAAATTTCTAACAAAGCAAGTGTTTCTCCTAAATGCAACCTCTAAATCTGCATCACAAAACTGCCCGACTGAGAACAGATTGTGTCCCAACCCTTCGAGATAGTAAACCCGAGTGATTAAGTAGTTTCCAAACCGAAGATCTCCATAACCCAGAATAGCTGCAACATGATCATTCCCAAAACGTACAGTCCCCATGAACTGCCACACAAAATTGATCAGCAGCTTCAGATTCCCGGTCATGTGCTTGGAGCAACCCGAGTCGACGATCTAAAGACAAATTTCAATGACCTGCAAAGAACAGATGATTTTGTATATGGAAACCGTTTAACATTTGGTTCCAAGGGGTTAGAAGTAACAGGTGTATTACACTTAGAACTGGTTTCCTTAGATGCATTGAGAACTATTTCTAATGTGCCATTCTTAAGTGCAAACTTTCTACCCGTTGATTTCCATTCACAAAACTTAATGTGATCCTTAGGCAATAGGCTTCTAGTGGTTTTCCTAGCTTTTGCAATAAGTCTTCGAATATATCTAGACTTAGCCCTAGTTACTGAAGGAACATTTTTCTGTTCAGGCATATCATTCACATTCACAATATCAGAAACAATATCATCACAAGCATTTACAGACAAAGTTTTCTTTTGCATTAAACAAACAGATTCATTACATGCATTCAAGACACTGGTCTTTTCATTACATCCAGATGATATTTGTTTCCTATTTGAAAGCTTTAAATTCCTAGGGTGTTCTTCTACTTTCTTGCATGCACTCTCAGATACAGGCGAGACACTAGTTTTCTTGGTATTGCTCCTAGTCTTTCGTCTGCTCCTAGAGTTGCTTTCTAATCCTGTAGAAGGTAAGGCACACTCATTAGAATTTATGGGGTTGTCCTTAGATGTTGTTGTAGCATTCCTAGACTCATTTGGATTATCTTTCTTACTTTTGTCTATCGCCCTATATGTTTTAGATGTAGAGGCAGACGCAGTAGTGGGACTAATCCTATAAAGGCCAGGCGCTATTACATTTGATGTTTCGACAACAGCTTTCTCTTTTCCTTTTTCTTTAGGCAAGGGGTTAATGGTGCTATACCCGTAGTTTCCTCACCCTGCCCTTTTTGACTTGCAAGTTGAGACTTCAAAAAATCAATTTGATCTTGCATGTATTTATAAGAGCGCTCATACGACAATTTGTCATACTTGCATTCTTCCTTTTTCGTATCAAGTTGTTTAAAATATGTGACATTTTGTTTTTCAATCTTGGCAAGTGCCTTTTCATATTTTATAACAATTTCGGAAGTCTCAGCTCGAAGTCTTTCATCATCCTCAACAGAATATGTTTGGTAAATAATAGACATAATATCAGTCGATAGAGCTTTGAAGGAGAGAGAGTCATTTTGTTTTTCCAAAACTTTTATATGTTCCAAGTATTCATTAGCTTCCTTCACTAAGGATTTATGGTCCTTAACGAATTCTGCTGATTCTTTCAAAAGATTATGTTTCACATTTTGAGCAACCGCATAGATTCCATCAATATGTGGATTAATGTCATTCTCAAACACCTTTTTTAGTTCAGTTTGAAAACTTGAAAACCAGTCCAGCTGTTGACTGTTTGTTTTGGATGCCACAATACTTTGAAGTGTTTCAATTCTCTGTTTAAGATCAACCAAATATAGTCTAGTTGCACTTGTATCATAAGTGTTTTTAGATGCCATTTGTTCGATGTTAGGCAGATGTTTTGAAACAACTTTTTGTTTTGCGACAACCACCGGTTTTTTGAAAAACAGTGGTGACTCTTTTTGAACTAGATGAACCCCAGAAAGTTTGTTAAGTTCATTATAGTCAATGGGTTTTATTTCTTTGTTCATTTGTCGCATTTTGTTTCTACTCTCTTCGGAAAGCTCAATCGTTTCACACGAATCATAACCCGCGGGAGGGTCATGGATATCATTTATCAGATTACCATTATAAACCACATTCTGTTCTTTCTGAGCTTTCTTGAGATAATAAGGATTTTCATAACCGATAGCCACTTTCTTCATTGTATGTAAAACTGGGTTTGGATCGTTAATTAACAAATGAATTGTTTGTGTAGAATGACCCATTTTTACAAGCAAATCTTCCAACTTTGCAATGGTTTCCTTTTTGTCAGTATTCTCTTTAAGAAGATCCTTTTCACGTTTTGAAAACCTTTCATTCAACTCATTCTTTTCTTTTTCAAGATTGGAATAAGTTGACTTTTGTTTAGAAAGCTGGTTAGTTAATTCAGAAATTTCCTTGTTTAAAGATCTGACTTACATGTTCAAATTAACATCGAGAGTGTCAAATTTGATTTGCAAATGTTTTCCTCTTAACTCAGAATCTCTTAAACTAACTTCAAGTTCTGACTGTCGTTTGTTATTAAAATCAAAAGCTCTTGCATTTTCCTTATAACTCTCAAGCTCAGTGGTCAAGTTTGCATTTGTGGCCTTAACATCGCGATTGACCTTTTTGACCTTTTCTATTTCAATACTACAATTTTGCAATAATGATTCAAATAAAGCACGTGTTTCCTCAGCATTCTCAGTATGCTGTGACTCGAAGTCTCCATTATAATCCATGTCTGGAGTTACCAAATTAGTATTGCTACAACTTGGTTCGTCCATATATGTATCGTAAATGAGATTAGGAGTCGCAGGATGCTGTTCATTTTGAGGTGACATATCAAACATTTCATTATTGTGACATATAGCATATGGTTGTACCTCAGAAACCGCATTGGTGTCAAAAGCAGGAGGTGCTTCCGAATCTGTGTCATACTTAGCCTCCAGGAGATTTGCCATGAATATGCAGTTTGCATCGATGTCCTCTAGATCTTCTGCATCATCCATAAGAGCCATGAAGTCATTCTCTTTCGCACTCAACTGTAACCCAGCCGTTTCCTTCTGTGCCAACAATAATGCTTTCTGCAAATAAGCTGGATCCCTTTTTTTTGGCTTGTCAGGACAATTCCTAGCCATGTGACCAACACCCTGATAGTTGAAGCACTTCAACAAATTACCCTGATTCATATTCCCAGCTCCCTGAGCACCAACATTCCCAAACTGATTCCCAGCATTCTGACCCCTTTGATTACCAACATCTGTACCCATCTGATTCCCTGCATACTGACCCATCTAATTTCCAACATACTGCCCTGCATTCTGATTACCCATCTGATATCGAGGAGCATATCCCTGCTGATTCCCATATCCCCCAACCATCTGTCCTTGCTGTCCCATGTTGAAACTTGGCTGTGCAATTTGCTTGTTGCGAGTGTTCAATGAGATTCGTTGATTGTTGTTGGTGGGTGTGGAGTAGCGTCATTGGAATGCTTTTGTTAGGTAAGCAAACGCTTGAGTCAAAGAAGCAGTTGACTCATCCTGATCATCTTGATTTGGGTGTTGCGGGTATTGTTGTTGTGGGATTACATGTTGTTGTTGTTGTGGGTAGAACGGTGTTTGTGAATTGTATTGTTGTTGCATGAAGTGTTGGGATGAAGATGAAGATGGTTGTGTATTTACTGTAGCAGGTGTAGGAGT
The DNA here is from genome assembly GCA_021014915.2 of Artemisia tridentata subsp. tridentata. Lineage (NCBI taxonomy): Eukaryota > Viridiplantae > Streptophyta > Magnoliopsida > Asterales > Asteraceae > Artemisia > Artemisia tridentata. Next base: position 179,081,043 of record CP139509.1, read on the forward strand.
TTGGACTATGAGTGCAAGCGGATCATGTTGTTTTGCTAACTTTTCTTTTCTGACTTCATTTGCCTCTGCTTGGTTTTGCTTTAGGAAGTCATAGAGCTGATCATAGTTCACCTCGTGAAGGTTCTTTGTTTGGTTGACAATAGTGACATATCGTCCCCATTCCTCTGGTAGGTTGTTGATGAACTTGATGTTTTGAACAATTTGAGTTGGAGTCAACTTGTTTCTGATCAATTCATTCATGAGAGTGCAAAACCTTGTATAATAAGATTCAATTGGTTCAGCTGCAGTTGATGTGAACTTCTCCCATTCAGTTAGAAGCTTGTTTTCGATGTCTTGCTTACCAATTTCTGTACCATGACAAAGGCGTCTAACTCGTTCCCACATATCATAGGCAGTCTCACAACTGTCTACAACACAAAATATTTCTTGTGGTAAACCGAGTTGGATTAAGTGCATTGCCAAGTCATCTGCTTCAATTTGCTTCCAATATGCCAATGTGTATTCCTCTTCCGTTTGTGTCCGGAAGGTTGCTTGAATGGGTGGTGTTGCATCTGGATTTCCCGCTGTAACTTGAATCTGACGAGGCTTGAATGGACCGTTCTCGATGGAGTTAATCAAGGTCTACCTTGACCATTAGGCTTGGTTTTCATGTATCGAAGCATACGACTCGTCCATGGAAGATAACTACCTTTTTCTAGCATTGGAGGACGGTTTTCAGCACCGGCGGCATGGATGTCTTGTTGAGTAGTCATTGTTGTTGTTGTATGGTTAAGATGGTATTGGATCGGTTAAAGAACTATGATAAGGTTGGTTACGGTTCACAAATTTGATAAACTTGAGCAAACTTCAGAAACTTGATCTAACTTGAGAGACCAGGTTGCTCAAACACAAAGTTACTTGATGAAATGAAGTTCCTCGACCAAAGTTGCTCGATCACAAAATAAAGTTCCTCGACTAACTAAAGTTCCTCGGTCAAAGTTACTCGACTAAAGTAATTTCTCGATCAAATGGAGTTACTCGATCAAATGAGTTACTAGATCAAATGAGTTACTCGATCAAATTCTAACTTGATCAAATCTAACTCGATCAAATTCTAACTTGATCAAATTCTAACTTGATCAAATCTAACTTGATCAAATCTAACTCGATCAAATTCTAACTCGATCAAATCTAACTTGATCAAATCTAACTCGATCAATTCTAACTCGATCAAATTCTAACTCGATCAAATTCTAACTCGATCAAATTCTAACTTGATCAAATTCTAACTTGATCAAATCTAACTCGATCAAATTCTAACTCGATCAAATTCTAACTCGATCAATCTAACTTGATCAATCTAACTCGATCAATCTAAGTCGATCAATCTAACTCGATCAATCTAACTCGATCAATCTAACTCGATCAAATGACGTAGTTACTCGACAATGAGATTTCAGTTACTCGATCAAAGATTCTGATGAACAGTAACGTGCCCTAGATCTTTAATTTTTAGATTTTGCTCTTGATACCACTTGTTATAGCATACAATCTATCCTAACCAACACAACAAACACTATGAGAGATCAAAGATCACCACTTTATCACACAACCTATATTAAAGATCAAATGTTACTCAAAACAAGGACAAGATGAGAAGAGTGTGGATCATATACATTAACATGATGTTTATTAGCTTCAAGAAAAAGGAAACAAACAACAAACATTAAGCACACACACTTCCCTTCTTTGCTATCTTCCTTTTGCTGTGTTTTTGTCACACACACTTAACACCCACCATCCAAATGAGGATAACGTATTTTTCATAAATTTTTTTCGGAAAAAATATCAACTTTTAGAAAAACTTCATTCACAACTTTTTCATGCACCAACATACCTGATCTTGTAGAATTTTTTTGGAATTTTTTGAGAAAATTTTTGAAAAAAAAAAAATCTTTTTACGTAATGTACGGATATTTGTCTTTTTATTTGATTTTATCCTATATATATATATATATATATATATATATATATATATATATATATATATATATATATATATATATATAACTTCAACCTGTTTTATAAAATCGTACGTTGATGCGTGCGATGTGTCGTTGCGGTTTAGCAGTATTAATGCCTACTCAAGTTTTAAATTTATATTTAGCCGACTTATCAATAACACACACACTTAACGAGCAGTGTACCCGGTCAGTATGAATATAATGGTAAGTAGAGTGTCGATCACTAAGAGTGAAACGTATTATCTCGTTATTCTAATCAGTATTTTAATATATTAAGTTAGCTATACAACCTAATCTAACGAAAGGGGGTTCAGCCTGAGAGACTGGCACGATTTGGTTGCAATTAAATAATAAACTAAACCAATAGGCACGAATCAGCGAATAGCACACACGTACACAGATAAATACTTGAGACAATAAGAAGATCTGTCCTTACGATTAAGTAGATTGTCACTTGTTTTATTGATAGTTTTATATGAAGTGTATGTAGTTAATCCTTTCTCGTTGGTCCTATTCTTATCGGCGAGTAAACCCTTAATGATTACTTATGTCTAAAAGTTATTCCTTAAGTGATCAATTTAGTAACAACCGTGGGAGCCACACTATTTTCCGCAGTCAAATGTGCAGGCCACTAATAAACACAGAGGTTATCAATGCACTAATAAGTAGTAACCAAAGACATCAACATATAAACTTTAATTGATGGGAAAGCAATTTTAAGGGAGTGCAACCTTTCCGTTGTCACATTACACAAGCCATCAATCCTGATGAATTAAAGTTTACTAACACAATAAAACATAACTACTTAATGAATTAAACACATGCAGCACCTTCTTACAGCTCTTGTATCTTCGTTCGGGTGTGTCTTGTGCTGCCTATTCGTCTGAATTCGTCCTAGGTTTCTGGTCTTCGTACCTCGTATATAATATTATGCTCTCCGAAATTCGTCTGGTCTTGGGGTATTTATAGTTTCCGTCTGAGGGTAAGATGCGGCGCATCTAGTAAGTAGATGCGGCGCATTGACTTAACTTCGCGTGGGGTCCAAGATTAATATATTCAGGAATATTCGTACACCGCCAGAAGATGCGGCGTATCTTCATTCTTGGATGCGGCGCATGTCCTCTTGTATCTTGGATCGTATCTGGTGAAATCTTGATAGTGATGCGCCGTATGTAATAAGTGAGATGCGGCGCATCTGGAGCAGATTTGTCTTGATCTTGTACATTTCAGTAGACTCTTAACTTCTTGCTTGTTTTGCTCCATAATTAGTCCAAAATCGCTAAGTTTCACCAAATGCTTGTTTTTACCTGAGAATTACAAAAGTAAACGATTAAGTATCAATCCTCATACATAATATAATAAAACAAGTCAAATTAATAGAATAAATGATAGTAATAAAATGTACTTATTTGAGTTCATCAAATATCCCCCCACTTGAACTTTACTTGTCCCCAAGTAAACCTTAGAATTAATCTTATGAAAATGTATCCTAAAAGATATTAGGATTTATTTTTATATTTAAGCATGTATTCATTTTTGTCATAATCACACAACTAAACACTTAACGAATTAGAAGTAAAATAAAATATTCTGATAAAAGCAAATCTAATCGTTTAACTGTCCAGTCGTGACGAATATTCTATCATAAGCTTGGCAAGTATACACATCTCCCCCACTAAAGCCAAGGAATAACAAGTCTAAAGCGGTAAAAAGGGTTTTTAGGCTTAAGGGTTAATTATTCTCCTTAATCTCTATCGATCTCAAATTCCAGAAAAGGCGACAAAATCACAAATACATGATCGAATCCACGAACACGACACTTGCAATTGCTCAAATCCTTAACTCGAATAGGCTAAAGATAGGTCCAAACTTTACCAATAATATTATATCAAAAAGGGCGACAAAATCATAAATACATAGCCGAATCCACGACTACGATACTTAAGATTGCTCAAATCCCTAATCTCAATAAATCAAAGGTTTGGTTGGATAAAGAATAATAAAGGGTATGGATAATATTTGGGATATAAACTGGTGTAAAATGAAAAATAAACAAAACAAATAAATTAAAATCCTAAGTGTGGTTAATCACTATCCCAACCATCCCATGAATAAGACTCATATCATAGAATAACTCACGCTTTAACACTTGAAACACACGCTTTAGGTAGACACGAATTATACTCAACAAGATCTTAATCAAAGAATAAACCTTAGTTGGCGTTCCCATAACTGCCAACTCCCATTCAATCCATAAATATAATATACAACAAATAGTGGTGATATCGACCACTTAATACAAAACTTTACATAAGTTGGTTAAATCAAACATCCAACTTTTCCTTTTTTCTTTTTCTTTTCTATTTTTACGATTTTTTTTTTTTTTTTTTTTTTTTTTTAAGACATCAACATAGATGTGTAAAATTTCACCACATCACTATAATGATAATTCTGGATAATTTTTCCATACTTTTCATAACTTCAGAAATAACGGTAATAGTGAAAGTAGTAAACACACGAAAAATAAACTCAAAGAAATACAATATTTACTTTCACTCCAATTGCATTGTGCAATTTCCCGACCTAACAATAGATAATGAATTACGCACGCGAACACAGGTAATGTAAGGAAACACACTTTGCCTAAAGCAATTAACCAACCACGGATTTTAATCTACAGGGTAGGCTAAGGTGTAAGGGTGTAACGAAACATTTTAACAAAGGTGTAAGAAACGAAAGGAATGGCTCTGAGTGTTTTTCTAGGGGTATCTTACTCTAAAAGTGAGAGTAACAAAAGGGTTTATACGGGGGTTAACTAACCAGTGTAGTTAGTTAATAACACAAAACATATAAAGGCTTTTTGGGTGTAATCCTAGAAATTTACCAATTTAGACAAGTCATTCCAATTATATAAAATAATACTTATTATGGTGGTCTCGAATAGTATACAAGCCAAATTCTAAAGTTTACAAGTCACCGGCACACTCATAGATTTGTGAATTTTGAAAAATCACAATTTTTGAAAATAACGTCATGTGTGCAGCAATGCAACTTAGACTTTAAACAAAAACATGCTAAAAATTTTAAATTTTGATATATTAAGCACATTTTAAGCATAATTTGAAAATTTTAGGACAAGTAAGTGTTAAGTGTTCTAATTCTCCAATCCCCCACTTAAGTTAAACAACGCCCTCGTTGTTTGTATAAAAGGTTAAAAACTGAAAAATAAAAGAATTAGAACAGAAAAACTCCCCTGAGATTTGCTCGGTATGATCCTCCATTTGTATAAGAGCAAAAATCATCTTTCTTGTGGATTAGAACGTTTAAGCTTCATAATCGATGTATCCACAGGAAATGCAGGAATCTATAGTACCACCAAGGCTTTAAACCACACCTAAGTTAAGAAAGGTTCAAACTTGCATAATACATTAGTAGTTAGGAAAAATAAAACATAAAAATTAAAATTGAAAATCATCAGGTCAGTCGATGCGCCGTATCTTATGGAAGAAGATACGCCGTATCGAGCCTGGAATAATTACGGATCAGAATAGAAGATGCGCCGCATCCTTAACCAGGGATGCACCGCATTGAAATAAACTGATAAAAAGTTTTAAAGTCGAAAATAAAAAATGCAGAAAAATAAAGTAAGATATGACCAGTGCAGGAGATGCGTCGCATCTTGGAATTGAGATGCGCCGTATCCTCTGCGGCCTGACTGACTCGACACAAAACAGAAAATAAAATAAAATAAAAGATAAGCATGGGTTGCCTCCCACGAAGCGCTTGTTTTTGTTCGAGTCACGAGCCTGACTCCACCCTTATTTACTGTGTAATAGGGTGTTGTTCCCCCCACTTGGGATCAAGTGCGGGTGATAGTAGCAATAAACACGAAAAAAGTGTAAATTTGCTATTAAAGATGGAAGAAATACATAAAGATCATACCTTGGCAATATATGTACATCTTTCCTATCCTTACCCGGTTTGGTTGATAAATTGGATGACTTGACCATTCCATCTGAAAGAGTAGTGTGTTGAGGAAAAATGAGTCTCCTTTCTTCTTGGTTAGTCTCTTTGGTAGTAAGGCGTCCCTTGACTTCCTCAGAAGATGAGAAAGGGTCTTTGGCAAGTAAAAGTTCGAGTTCCTCTACAACCTTCATAGGGTCTAAATCATCATCTTCATCAATCATAGCAATGTTTAAGAGCTCATCACCAAATTCTTCCTCGAGCTCCACCAAAAACGGGTTGATCACAGGTGCTTCATGTACTTTAATAGGGAGTGTAATACACTCCACCTCGTTATCCTTTTGTTTTACAACCTGTTTAGGAAAACTAGCAAGATTATTAGTAACGGGATTAATAATATTAAATAAATTTGTACCACTTTGCGTTGTAAGTGACTCCAATTCGTCTTGTGAATCTCCATCTTCAACTAGTGGTCTTGCAATTTCAGCATCGTCCCGAATTTCATCCTTAAATAAGTAATCCCAGATTTCTTCAAAATCCCTCGTTGGGTCAAAATCTGGTTGAGGTATGTCATCATAAACTATGGCGTCAAATGGTTCGAAATCGAAATTAGAATACTTTTCATCTTCATCCGTTGGATTGTCCAATGGTGGTAATACGATTGCAGAATATTCTTCAACGTAAGGTTCCGTATACACATCATCTTGTGCAATCTCCGGAGAAAAAGTACTATCAAGAACAATTGCCGAAATTGGTTTCACGGTATATGAATCTTCTTCATCATCATTTGACATACACCAAGTGTGTTGAAATGGCAATTTGTTTCTTTCTTTCCTTGACTTTTCTTGTCCTAAAATCAAGTATTCTTCCATAGTGATTTCTTTCGTCTCAATGACTTGTGCACCATATCTTGCTCTTTTCCAATCATTCACCTGATTATTGCTCAAGGCTTTTTCCTTTTCAAACCTAATATATTCTTCCATAGTAATATCCGGATCGTCCATCTCCCTGAAATAAAACTTACTCGTGCAAAAGAAGAGTGAAACAATCAAAGTAAAATAAAAGCTGCTGATATCTGCTGTTGATGCGCCGTATCCTATAAATGGGATACGCCGTATCTTAATACGTTAAAAATAAATCAGACTTTTATTCAGAAAAGCAATACGCCGCGCTCGATAAATCAAATGCGCCGTATGTTTAAATAATCAAAAATCAGTTATACTTATAAAAAAAAATTTAATGCGCCGTATCAGCAAAAACTAATACGCCGTTACTTCGTTACGTTTCAAAATATAAGATTTTTGATTATCACTAAAGATGCGCCGTATCGACAAAATCGATGCGTCGCTTCTCGTTATTTAATGAATTCGAAAACTGTTTTTAATAATTAATGCGCCGTATCTGTAAAAACAGATGCGGCGTATCTCGTTATCGCTTAGAAAAAATTTCTTATTAAAAACAGATACGCCGTATCTTGGGGAAAAGATGCGTCGTATCGAATTAATTAAACGCGTTGTTGATGAGGCGAAAAGTGTACCGCTTTTAAGGGGTCATTTAAGCCCGAAATCGTATTTATTTGATCAAATATTGCCCTAAATCGTTCCTTTTGTCATTTTAGGTACTTTTGAGGAGAAATCTGGAAAAGGAGGCATTTTGGACGTTTTTGGAGCATTAAAGTGAAGAATACGACAAAGTCTCAAAATCGGCTGAAATTTACCTTTGACGGCGTCAGAATAATCTCTTGACGGCGTCATGCCTTGGCAAGAAAAGTGGGATGTGAAATTTACTCATGACGGGCCAGTGAGTTAGCATGAGAATTCTGACGGCGTCACGCTTTAACTAAATTAAGGGCGTCACGGCTTAAATCATAAGGGGACGGCGTCACGTTCAGGGTTAGACGGCGTCAAGCCTTGATAGGCCAGAATGGATATTTGAAGAGCTAAAGAGGGACGGCGTCAAGAAGGTCACCCGGGAACCCTAAAAGCGGCGAGGGTGACGGCGTCACAATGCATAAGGTGACGCCGTCAGATCCAAAAATCTATATATAGTTTTCTAATCTTTTGTCATTAGGGGAGAGCTTAGTGTGTGGAATTTTGGGATAAAACCCTAAGACGATTTTAGCTACTTTTTCAGGGCTTTTTGCCTTGAGATCTTCCATGTTTCATTGAAAGATAAGTTATCAATTAATCATTCAATATGTCTATGTGTTGTTTGATTCTATCTTATGCTTGTCTTTTGTTTAACATGTTAGGCTAATTTTATCTTGTGTTTGCTTAGATCTAATGAAACCTAGCTATTGATTATTGGTTGTTAGTGTGTTGTTAGTTGTATTGGATGATTGTTTATCTATGTTAGGCTTAAGAAAACTGGCTAACTTCCTATTCGGTAACTTGCTTGAACGTCTTAAGAAACATGAACCAAACGCGTACTAAAGGTTTTTATGGTTGTATTTAATGCACAAGCGAATTCTAGTGATCCCATGTTAGGAGCTTCCTAGCCGGCTCGACATAGGAGTGAAGTAGGAGCTTGTAGAGTTTGGGGAAGTAAGTACGCCACCCCACGAATGGTATTAAGGAATACACCCGTCATCCACGCAACTAATACACACTAATTAACCGGTAAAAGATAGTTAGGGAGTAAGGAAATCTAAGTAAACACATTTCTCTACACATAAGTTTCTCACCACTTTTCATTTTTGTTATTTTATTTTATTTGCATTCGTAGTCATTTGGGTTAGTTGACTAGCAACTAATTCCGCCCACTCCTTCAAACCCGAGATTTTACTTGCTTTCATAAAAAACTATAAAAACATAAAAAGAATCTTCCTCAACCCTTAGACCTAATTAGAGTAGCCTTTCATACCTAACGAACACTATTCCCTGTGGAGAACGATCAATCCCCCGTACTTACCACTACACTATACTACATCGGTCAGGTACACTGCCTGGTGGGGTTGTAAGCCTCTTGAGATCCCTCGAGAGGTAAAACCTGTTGTAAGGTTACAAAACCACGCACATCAAGTTTTTGGCGCCGCTGCCGGGGAATAGTTATTGTTTAGGTTGAATTTTTATTTCTATTAGGTCTACTCACTAGATTCCTTTCTAGTGAGATTTTTATTTTATTTTTCTAGGTTTTCTTTAGTCTATCTATTTTCTTCGTGTCTTTGTTCGTAACCATACCGTCCGACATCATGGAAGATGGTAATATCCTTAACCCACACAACCCACCACCACAACAACCACCACCACCTCCTAGAGCCCGTACTTTAGGAGAGTATTCCCGTCCTAGCCACCATGGCTATCGAAACACCATTGAGCTCACTCAAGGAGCCAATATCACACCCTTGCGATCCGACACCATCCGGTTGGTGCAAAGCGGATGCGCATTCCATGGACTTCGTTCTGAAGATCCTAATCAACATCTCAAGGACTTTCTTAAAATCGTTGATTCTATAGACCTTGATGTTGCCACTCGAGAGACGACCCGATTGCGTCTCTTCCAATTCTCTCTGCGGGACCAAGCTAGTCAGTGGCTAGAACGTCAACCCGCAGGATCCATCACCTCTTGGGATGATCTCACCACTCGTTTCCTTGCTCAGTTTTTCCCACCGGGAAGAACTACCAAGCTAAGGAAGGATATCTTGATGTTTGAACAACGTCGAGGCGAAACCCTCTACGGGGCATGGATTCGATTCAAGGACTTACTTCAAAAAGTCCCTCACCATGGCATAAATCTATGGCTTCAAATCCAAATCTTCTATGACCATGTTGATTACCACACCAAACGTGCCATCGATCGAGCCGCCGGGGGCAGATTGCGCGACAAAAGCGCCGAGAAATCATGGGAGATCATTGATGAGCTTGCATCCGACGATGATGAATTGTGGCAAGTCTCCCACGACGTGCGCTCGGCAGTCAAGACATATTCATCACCCGATACAGCCAATCAAATCACTGAGGAAAGCTTTAGTGAACTTGAGAAAAGGGTTGCATATCTTATGGAAAAGCAAAAGAGACCCTTAAGTCCACAAAAAGCAACAATTAACTCAGTCTCAAGCGTTAGGCAAATACCATTGTCCGAATCACCCCGTAGGGAAATTACTAAACCCTTCCATAAGCACGCTCCACCCAACTCACCACCTCAGGAACTTAGTCCAACATTCGAAGCTCGAATGAGAGAGTACATGTCAAAACACTCCGAACGGTTGGCAAAATTTGAGGAAGCCGTCTACAAACAAAAGGAGGAAATGGAAGAGAAGATGGCGGAGATGATGAATCTTTTGAAAGAATACACAAACACAAAAGCCCCTGAAAAAGTGTTGGTGAGGAATGACGTTAATGTTCCTAACACTAAATTTGTCAAGGCCACCTCCGTCGTCCAAGAGGGCGGAAATGATGGAAGAGGGAAATCCATAACTATGGAAGTTAGCAAAATTGACCTCATCCCACTTAATAATGGAAACACCAATGCTTACAAATGCGATTCCGACAAGGGAGAGGAGGCGCCCTCTGAGGAGCGCCAATTGGTTGCACCGCCGGTGTCACAACAAGTGAAGCATTACTTGAAGCACGAAATAAACAAGGAGACCATAAACGATTGGGTGAGAAACTATCGACGTATTCATCTACCCAACAAGAAGTCCGAGAAGGTGGAACCGGATGATAAATCTGACACATTACCCGGTGGGCAATTGTATGAATGCCTCATAGGACAAAAGTTAGTGGAAAAGAAGAAATTCTACGGGGTCTTTGAAATACCATGCAGCATTGGAAAACACAAGTATCTGGATGCGATAGCTGACCAAGGTTCCGACGTAAATTTGATGCCCTTATCCGTTTATGTTCAGTTAACCGATGAGTTGCCATCCATCACCCATACTAAACTCTCCTTTGCAAAGCATTCTTATGAGTATCCGCTAGGAATTGCAGAAGATGTGTTGGTCAACGTTGCCGGATTCCTGTATCCGGTCGACTTCATGATCATTGAGAGAAATGATATGAATATGCCAATAATCCTTGGGGCACCCTTTCTCGCTACCACTAGAGCACAAATCAATTACGAAAATAGCACCATCCAAATGAAGAAAGGGAAGAAAACAATAAACTTCCCAACGATCCCACGACATATACGAGATATTGCTCTGCAGAAGAAGATGGAGGCTAACACTAATGTAGTCCGTGGTAATGTTCGAGAGAAAATTCTTGCATGGGAGGCAAAGATTAAGAGTTATATGGAAAATGAGATTAGAGAATGTAAGGGTAGAAATAACAATTATATTGAGGCTGATGAGCAAATCAATGACCCCGTTGAATTTGCAAAAGGAGACTCAGTGCTCCTAAGGCATTCAGAAACAGAAGCACCTACTAATGAACTAAGTCCCTGGTGGTACGGACCATTCACAATTAAAGGTTTACAACAAGATGGGATAGTAAGCTTGACCAGCAAAGGAGGAGGTGAAGTGACCGCAAATGTCGAGCGATTGAGACACCACCACCATGATAACAAGGATCATATCTATCAGGGATACGTCATTATGAATGATGGAATCACGTAATGTACGTGACTTTGAGTCTAGCTACAAGACTCGTTAATAAAGAAAAGCGCTTCTTGGGAGGCAACCCAAGCTTTATTTGTTTTATTTGCTTTGTGTGTTTATTTATTTGTTTGTTTGATTTTATTTTCCGTATGTGTGTTTAATTTTTATTCTTATTGATTCATGTTCAAAACTAATTTGTGAAAATGCTTTATGTTGTTTTTAACTTCGTCTTAACTACATATAAAGGTATTTTGCAAAAGATAAGTGTAAGGGAAATCTAAGTCGGTTTATTAGAACACATATGAACATGAATCGTAATAATAATAAATTAACATACATATTCGTATTTGTTTGAGTCAAATGCTTGTATCGAGTCATAGTGATGTTTTGCAGGATTTCCAGGAAGTAAGGTAAAGGTTTTTCCAGAAATTTTCCGGAAACTTAAAATGAAATTTTTTGTCAGGTCATTTCTGACGGCGTCAGGGGTTATAACCTGACGGCGTCAGATTTAATTTCCAGAAATTTTTGAAAGTTTTGTTTTCATAAAAAGTTTTTATTAAATCTCCAACTTATAATCTCCAGGAATCTGCAAAATTATCATTCCACAAGCATTATATCCTTATATATAGATTTTATCCCGCCGATGTTATGCAGGTTTTCGTGTTTGTTTTCTCAGGTTTAACAGGTTATTTTGGACAAGGAAATGTTTTTGGATCAAGCTTATGGCGATGCATTAGTCATGGAGCCTCAACATTCTCTTTGGAGGAAGATTTAACCGTGTGATTTCACTATCCAACGAGCGAATCAGGGGAGTATTTGATTTCATTCTTTTACTTTATGCTTTTACATCTTGTTATTTGAACATTGGGGACAATGTTCATCTTAAGTGTAAGGGGAGGGTAAAAGTACGATTTTAGAGAATACAATTACGCTTGATTTTTGTTTGTTTAATAATAGATGTGTAATAAAACTGAGAGAAATACTTGTTAAGGTAATTTTAGTGCCAAATTAAAATTTTTTTTTTACAACATATAGGAGTGAAACTTTGATCTTAATGAGCGTCTCATGGATAGGAATTATATGACTAGCACAAAAAACCGTACCACTAAAAAATTTTCCACCCCCAAATATGTGAGGTTCGCCCCTAGAATTGGTAGGAAAAGCATTTATGCTATGATGTGTGTACCGGTAGCACTTAGATTCTAGAACTTGCGTTAGGACCATTCCGAGGCCACAAGTGAGACTACATTCGTGTAGTTAGATTTACTACATGATAAGAGGCATTAGGATTAACCCATTGTTTTACACCTGTGTTTTTGTTATAATTACATTGGCTACATTGGTCAAGTAATTCTCCCACACCCTTTGCGTTGTACTCATTTTTAGTACACGATACCCCTAGTACACCCCTCAGAGCCTATCTTTTCGTTTCGACCTTTAAGCATCTTACTTAAAGGAAGAATTTGTTACACCCCACTAAATGTACACCCAAATCGCCTTAGCCTACCTTGTATGCACTCATCTTTAGTGCATTATTGTTACAACATTTGTTTAAACCCAAGTTAATTATCTAGTTGATTACATGGTTGCTAAGTCGAGTCATATCCTTGTACATATTGTTTTGGGACGATTGGGACTCATGGGTAAAGTACTAGTATAATGGAGTAATGGGGAAGAACATCATTTATTACCCCCATATGTGCTAAATGTTTTAAAAGTACTCCAAGTGTTTCAATTATCTTAATTCGAGTCATTAGATTAGTATTTGTAAAGTTATGTAAAAATTCAAGTGTAAGGGGAATGCAATGCCCCTATGATGTATTATTTTGGATGGTAGGGTAAGAGTGTATGCAAAAAAAAAAAAAAAAAAAAAAAAAAAAAAAAAAAAAAAAAATCGAAAAAATCAAGAAAAACACAAAAAAAAAAATGAGAAAATGAAAAATAGAAAAAACATACGGACTACCATCCCGTTTCATTTTATGTTTGTTTTATACTTTTGTTATTTTGTTATTTCGTTTCTAGCTTAAGATCGAGTCTAGTCTTGGCTTAGCAACATTGTATAGTACATGTAATTGACCAAGATTTTTAACTCGCCACCAGTAAAATATCCTGTATCCAACAAAACCGTGTTTTCCTTTTCCCTACACCTAACGTTATAACCCATTTAAAAGCCCTCTTTGATAGTTTATCTTAGGTGCTTACGCCTAGTGGAGGAGGTTTTCGATCCTTTCTCAAGCCTATGGTAATCTATTTGCTATGACAGGTAGTGAGAGATATTTTCCGTTTTCATTTATGAGATTTATTTTGATGACACTTGAGAGATGTGAGTATCTAAACACTACTTGTGAGGTGCTAGTATGTAATCTCCGTGCTTATTATGATTGAAGTGGAACGAATATTTGTTGTAATTACTTTTATGTTTGCATTAAATGACCCCTAACTTGTATTTTGATTAGAATAAAAGCGCATTTGCTTGAGGACAAGCAAATCTCAAGTGTAAGGGTATTTGATGAGGCGAAAAGTGTACCGCTTTTAAGGGGTCATTTAAGCCCGAAATCGTATTTATTTGATCAAATATTGTCCTAAATCGTTCCTTTTGTCATTTTAGGTACTTTTGAGGAGAAATCTGGAAAAGGAGGCATTTTGGACGTTTTTGGAGCATTAAAGTGAAGAATACGACAAAGTCTCAAAATCGGCTGAAATTTACCTTTGACGGCGTCAGAATAATCTCTTGACGGCGTCATGCCTTGGCAAGAAAAGTGGGATGTGAAATTTACTCATGACGGGCCAGTGAGTTAGCATGAGAATTCTGGCGGCGTCACGCTTTAACTAAATCAAGGGCGTCACGGCTTAAATCATAAGGGGACGGCGTCACGTTCAGGGTTAGACGGCGTCAAGCCTTGATAGGCCAGAATGGATATTTGAAGAGCTAAAGAGGGACGGCGTCAAGAAGGTCACCCGGGAACCCTAAAAGCGGCGAGGTGACGGCGTCACAATGCATAAGGTGACGCCGTCAGATCCAAAAATCTATATATAGTTTTCTAATCTTTTGTCATTAGGGGAGAGCTTAGTGTGTGGAATTTTGGGATAAAACCCTAAGACGATTTTAGCTACTTTTTCAGGGCTTTTTGCCTTGAGATCTTCCATGTTTCATTGAAAGATAAGTTATCAATTAATCATTCAATATGTCTATGTGTTGTTTGATTCTATCTTATGCTTGTCTTTTGTTTAACATGTTAGGCTAATTTTATCTTGTGTTTGCTTAGATCTAATGAAACCTAGCTATTGATTATTGGTTGTTAGTGTGTTGTTAGTTGTATTGGATGATTGTTTATCTATGTTAGGCTTAAGAAAACTGGCTAACTTCCTATTCGGTAACTTGCTTGAACGTCTTAAGAAACATGAACCAAACGCGTACTAAAGGTTTTTATGGTTGTATTTAATGCACAAGCGAATTCTAGTGATCCCATGTTAGGAGCTTCCTAGCCGGCTCGACATAGGAGTGAAGTAGGAGCTTGTAGAGTTTGGGGAAGTAAGTACGCCACCCCACGAATGGTATTAAGGAATACACCCGTCATCCACGCAACTAATACACACTAATTAACCGGTAAAAGATAGTTAGGGAGTAAGGAAATCTAAGTAAACACATTTCTCTACACATAAGTTTCTCACTACTTTTCATTTTTGTTATTTTATTTTATTTGCATTCGTAGTCATTTGGGTTAGTTGACTAGCAACTAATTCCGCCCACTCCTTCAAACCCGAGATTTTACTTGCTTTCATAAAAAACTATAAAAACATAAAAAGAATCTTCCTCAACCCTTAGACCTAATTAGAGTAGCCTTTCATACCTAACGAACACTATTCCCTGTGGAGAACGATCAATCCCCCGTACTTACCACTACACTATACTACATCGGTCAGGTACACTGCCTGGTGGGGTTGTAAGCCTCTTGAGATCCCTCGAGAGGTAAAACCTGTTGTAAGGTTACAAAACCACGCACATCAGTTGTAGTTTATAAAAATTAAACGCAATACGCCGTATCTGAGAAAATAGATGCGCCGTATCGTTTGAATAAGCTCAGTACAACGATAGCAGAATACAGAAAATACGAAAAAAAAACAAATAAAAACAAACCAAAATAAACACAAATAAAAGCAAACAAATAACACACAAAACAGAAAATATGCAAAATAATACAATGAATGCAAATTAACCTAATATACAACACATAATTAGCGGTTAGAAAAAAAATAATTAAAAACCTAATTAAAATACTAATCAAATTAACAGATAATAACAATTCACTCCCCGGCAGCGGCGCCAAAAACTTGATGCGTGCGATGTGTCGTTGCGGTTTAGCAGTATTAATGCCTACTCAAGTTTTAAATTTATATTTAGCCGACTTATCAATAACACACACACTTAACGAGCAGTGTACCCGGTCAGTATGAATATAATGGTAAGTAGAGTGTCGATCACTAAGAGTGGAACGTATTATCTCGTTATTCTAATCAGTATTTTAATATATTAAGTTAGCTATACAACCTAATCTAACGCAAGGGGGTTCAGCCTGAGAGACTGACACGATTTGGTTGCAATTAAATAATAAACTAAACCAATAGGCACGAATCAGCGAATAGCACACACGTACACAGATAAATACTTGAGACAATAAGAAGATCTGTCCTTATGATTAAGTAGATTGTCACTTGTTTTATTGATAGTTTTATATGAAGTGTATGTAGTTAATCCTTTCTCGTTGGTCCTATTCTTATCGGCGAGTAAACCCTTAATGATTACTTATTTCTAAAAGTTATTCCTAAGTGATCAATTTAGTAACAACCGTGGGAGCCACATTATTTTCCGCAGTCAAATGCGCAGGCCACTAATAAACACAGAGGTTATCAATGCACTAATAAGTAGTAACCAAAGACATCAACATATAAACTTTAATTGATGGGAAAACAGTTTTAAGGGAGTGCAACCTTTCCGTTGTCACATTACACAAGCCATCAATCCTGATGAATTAAAGTTTACTAACACAATAAAACATAACTACTTAATGAATTAAACACATGCAGCACCTTCTTACAGCTCTTGTATCTTCGTTCGGGTGTATCTTGTGCTGCCTATTCGTCTGAATTCGTCCTAGGTTTCTGGTCTTCGTACCTCGTATATAATATTATGCTCTCCGAAATTCGTCTGGTCTTGGGGTATTTATAGTTTCCGTCTGAGGGTAAGATGCGGCGCATCTAGTAAGTAGATGCGGCGCATTGACTTAACTTCGCGTGGGGTCCAAGATTAATATATTCAGGAATATTCGTACACCGCCAGAAGATGCGGCGTATCTTCATTCTTGGATGCGGCGCATGTCCTCTTGTATCTTGGATCGTATCTGGTGAAATCTTGATAGTGATGCGCCGTATGTAATAAGTGAGATGCGGCGCATCTGGAGCAGATTTGTCTTGATCTTGTACATTTCAGTAGACTCTTAACTTCTTGCTTGTTTTGCTCCATAATTAGTCCAAAATCGCTAAGTTTCACCAAATGCTTGTTTTTACCTGAGAATTACAAAAGTAAACGATTAAGTATCAATCCTCATACATAATATAATAAAACAAGTCAAATTAATAGGATAAATGATAGTAATAAAATGTACTTATTTGAGTTCATCATACGTACGTCAAAAGCATGTTAATATTGGGCTTGTTTTGTTCGTAATTTAGAGCTCTTCGCAACGATATTTTTTTCATTAAAGAATTCGATAGATATTTACTAAATATTTGACGAATAAAGTTTGTTATATAAAAAAGTTGTAATTATTAAAAAGTTAAAGGGTGGTTTTTGTAATTATTAAAAAGTTGTAAAGTTAAAATTTTAGCATCTCGGGTACACTTGCTACATATGTACGCGAGATCCTTTTTTTTTTTTTTTTTTTTTGAATCTCGGGTATTCCCGGGTAAAAGGATACACGAGATGCTTGGGTAAATATGTAAAATGGGAAAATCTTGGGCTCTGCAAGACAGAGCCTCGTAGAAAAGAGTAACACATTAATTTTCGCTTTTCTTATTCTGTTTACTCATCATTCGATCATCATGACACCGCCTCTTCCATCGATCTTTATTTTTTTTGGGTAAACCTACTATAAGCACGGGGTCTACCCCCGTGTCTGCAAACCCTCCCTACTAGGTAGGGTACTGTTCATGTACTATGTACTGTTCATGTACTTTTTTTTTTTTTTTTTTTTTTTTTTGTCTGTCTGTTGTTTTTTTTTTTGTATCCCTAATGTATTTTTGTCCCATGTATTTTTTTTGTCCAAGTGATGCAGTATCACATAATGTATTTTTGTCCCATTTTTTTTTTTCCAAGTGCATAAGCACATATGCAGTATTGCACAGCACACAAGCAGATTTTTTTGTCCAAGTGCATAAGCACATATGCAGTATCACATAAGCACATAGGCTCAGATTTAACACAATCATCATCGCCGATTTTTTTGTCCAAGTGCATAAGCACATATGCAGTATTGCACACAAGCAGTATTGTACACAAGTATTTAGCACACAAGCAGATATCAGGCTCAGATTAACATAATCATCATCACCACAACCTCATAGATCTGGTAAATTAAACAAGAAAACCTTCAATTAATCACATAATCACCCATCACAGACCTCAAAAAACCCAAACCCTAATTTTTATAATTTAGGCATTTCTTAAAAAATTAATAGATCTGGTAAATTAAACAAGAAAACATTCAATTAATCACATAATCACCCACCACAGACCCCAAAAAACCCAAACCCTAATTTTTATAATTTAGGCGTTTTTTAAAAAATTAATAGATCTGATAAATTAAACAAGAAAACATTCAATAAATCACATAATCACCCACCACAGACCCCAAAAAACCCAAACCCTAATTTTTATAATTTAGGCGTTTTTTAAAAAATTAATAGATCTGATAAATTAAACAAGAAAACATTCAATAAATCACATAAAAGTCACGTAGCTAACAAGTATTCATTTGATATCACAAGCCTCCCACACACTTACAAACTCTCTCACAAATCACAAATAACATCACATAATATTATTGAATTTAGATCTAAAAACGTTTTTAGATCCAAAAATAGAGAGAGAAAAGAGAGCAACAGAGGAGAGAGAGAGGAGAGAGAGAGAGAGAGAGAGTTGTGAGTGTGTGGTGTGTGTGTGTGAGAGGATATCAAATGAATACGCGTGTGTGGTGTGTGTGAGAGGATACCAAATGAATACGCGTGTGTGGTGGGTGTGAGACAGCTGTTTAGCTGATATCAAATGAATACGCGTTTTTTATTTTTTTTTTTTTTTAAAAATTTGTATTAGTTGGTAAAATTTGTATTAGTTTTTATAAAATTTGTATTGGTAAATTATTAGTTAAAAATGTAAAAATGTAAAAGTTGTAAAAAAAAGGTTGTAATAAAAGTTGTAAAAAAAAGGTTGTAATAAAAGTTGTAAAAAAAAATAGTTATAAAAGTATTAGTTAAAAAAAGTATGTTATAAAAAATGTTATGTATTTTCAGGTTTTCGGTTCTCACGAGCAAGTAACTGAGTGGGTGCAAAATATAGCTCGTGCGCTCGGTTTCGTAATTGTTAAAAGTAGAACCAAATCAGAAGATGGTCATATGAACGAAATCAATTACATGTGTACAAAGGGTGGGACGTATGAACCTCAAGGTAGTGGAAGACGGAAAACCAAAACATGTAAAACCAATTATCCATTCAGATTAGTTGCGAAATATCATCGAACCAAAACATGTAAAACCAATTGTCCATTCCAGCGAACCTGGTGATGATGGTGATGATGATGATGACGATACTTCGTTTAACGATGGTATGTTGTTGTTTTTAAATAATATGTATAAATGAAATGAGTAATCTTCATATGTCATAGATGTTGTTGTTTTTAAATAATATGTATAACGTTGTCGTTTAATTTAATAATAACAGTTGTTGTTGCAATTATTTAATGTGGTAATATTTAACGTGCTATTATACAAACAAAATAATTATACAAAACATTATTAAACACAAACATACAAAATATTATATATATATATATATATATATATAAAAAAAAAAGGCGCTAAAAGACAAAATAGAGTAAGAGTAAAAATATATATATATATATATATATATATATATATATATATATATATATATATATATATATATATATATATATATATATATATATAAAAGTACACCTACTCTTTTAGAGAGGGTGAAACTAACCAAATAGGCTCCGTATTTATAACCCATCCCTATTTTTTATATAAACCTAGCAATTCGTGTAAGGTTTTATTTTTTGCTACTCTTTGGCATTTGGCTGTTGATGAAGGGTAATATTGATTACTAGTTTGGTAGATGATGATGATGATTGATAAAAAAAAAAAAAAAAAAAAAAAAAAAAAAAAAAAAAAAAAAAAAAAAAAACAGAAAATAAAAAATAATAAAAAAATAAATAATGGTGGATCTTTATGTTTTTATAGGGAAAAACTTTCGTTTTATCATCTTTTCTTTTGATGATAGTGCATGAGTCTTAGTTGTAATTTCCTTTGTTTTAGTTGTAGGGGATACTTTGGGTTATCCCGTTTGTTTTAGTTGTACGGAATACTTTGGGTTATCCTGTTTGGTCAGGATACTTTGGTTTATCCTGTTTGGTAAGGGATACTTTGGTTTATCCCATTTGGTCAGGATACTTTGGTTTATCCTGTTTGGTACGGATACTTTGGATCATACGGTTTGTTGCGTGTTTATGTCTTCTGCTACTTGAAGATGTGCTTTCGCTTACTGTCGAATGTCTTCTTCAACAATTATTTATTAGATTCACTTTATTGTTTATTAGTTTTTAATCTCCAGTCCGAGCTTTCGCGATTTCGCCGCTCGAACTGCGGGGGAGTGTTAGCCCGTATTTTGTTGTAGTGTTGTGACGGGCTTAAGCCCGAGTCTAAAATATTCTGTATAATGCTATTTATGTATACGATGTAATTAGTGATAATCAATCAAATCATTCAATCACATCTCTTACAAAACCAACCTATTGGATGAGGAATGAGTTTTTGGACTGATAAAATTGAGAGTCAAATCCATTACTTGTTGCTCACACCCTCCAAGCAAAAGCTCCTTAGTATCTATTGTACTTTTTTCCATCTCATTTTTGTTGTTTATTTACAATGGGTGTGTTTGACAAAAATAGATGTTGCTGGTGCTGGTGCTAGTGTTGTTGCTGAAAAAGATTAAAATTGTAGTTTTTGTTTTTGCAGTGGTGCTAGTGTTGTTGCTGAAAAAGATTAAAATTGTAGTTTTTTTGTGAAAAATAATCTCTATAATCTTTTAAAAGCTGGTTTTGAGAACTTATTTTTTGAAAACTTATTTTTCTAAAATAATTCATAATCTTAGTTTGCCAAACAAAGATTATTTTTTGACCAAAGCTTATTTTTCAAAAAAATAATCTCAAACCTTCATAATCTCCCGCGCCAAACATGACCAATATATGTAATTAGCGCACTTGTTGGTTAATAAAATGTCTCTAATACTTTCACATTATGAGTAACTTGCAATATTAGTATGAGTATTAATTATAAGAGACCAAGGTAGGGCTTGTGTTATAACTTATAAGTGAGTTATTTATCCTCCTGATATGTGTCTAAATACACATATATTTTTACCTTGTTTAAACCCACAAAAACGACCAAAAGCACACAAATGACCATATAAATGTTATAAATATCATTAAAATGTGTTTTTATGTGATTCAGATACAATAAGATTGAAAACAAGTGAAAAACATGCAAAGTTCACAAAATTGTCATTTTCAGTCCCCGAAGTTTCACAAATTGGCAGAATTAGTCCCTGAAGGTTTAAAATGAAAAAAAAGTCAACTTTAGTCCTTGGGATATCAAACATGTTCACTTTTAGTCCCTGGATGAAAGTTTTCTAAAAATGGCAACTTTTACCCCTCAAGTTTCAAAATTAGCAAATTTAGTCCTCGATATTTAAAAAAGTGTAATTTATCAAATAATACCCTTGTACTATTCACATGTTACAATTTAGCCCCTTTTGATAACTTAATGGAAATTACACTTTCAACCCTTCAAGAATTCAGAAATTACAAAATTGGTCCTTGGGCTTAAAATAAACCTAAACTAAACCTACCCAATCCAACAAATAAAATAAAACCCATCCCAGCCCATAACCAATCCAGCCCAACTCCCTACCCTTTTATTAATAAAACCCAATACCTAATACCAGGTTTGACTTCGGTCAAACCTTTCTCCCTCACACACCCCGCCAAAACCACCTGCAAAACCATACCACCTCTCCACCGCCTTATCCCTGACACACCCACCCCCTCCTCCTATCCCACTCCCTAACAATCCAAAAACATTAAATGCTTCACCCCCTCCCACAAGTTATCAGAACCATGTGCAATCTTTCCACTTCCCCATTTTGGCGCCAAAATGCCAATGGACGAATGAGATCATTTCAAGCTTAACCAAAGGGTGGGATTTGGTCAGAGACACGTGAGGAAGCTTTTTGGATTGCTATAAAAGGCAGAGAAGATCAAGAGAGAAGATTGTCACTAGTTTAGGACCATCAGTAGTGTAGAAAGTAGTTAAGTGCTTATTTCAGTTTCAAGTTAAGGTTTTGTTGTTAATTCATGTTTGTTTCAAGCCACTTGTTCTTATTTCCTTCTGTATTGTACTCAATTTCAATTATAATGAAAATTCAAGTTTTCATGTTTCTTGGTGATTCGTATTTAGTCATATAGTTGTTAGAATCAATCACAAACACTCCACACCCTTGCTATAAGCTTATACAAGCTTAACATAGCTTGCTGTAAGTTTATATTAGTTATAATCAGTTTTATTTCAAGAAAAACAAAAAAGTCAACTAAAGTCAACATTTCAAGCAAATAAGCAATTGGAAGGGTTAAGCTGAGGTAATTAAGCTGGAATGGGGTCTAAACTTGGTAAGTGACAAACCAAGCTCAGTTCTGATCTAGTTCTATCCTGTTTCTTAACCATTCAGTTGTAAGCTTATTTTTAAGTTTTGCATTATTTTTCTACTTCACTGTGCATAGCTTAATTTTAGCTTATTATTACAATTTCTTACTTATTAGTAGTTTATAAGTACATTTCATCAGTTGTATCAGTTTTTAAATAGTCTTTTCTTCATTTTGCTTAAAAAACTATAAAAAGCCAAAAATAGCTAAAAATAGCATAGCTTATATTATTGCTTACTTCTGTTTTGAAAGTTACTTATTAGAGTTAAAATAAGTGAGTTAATAAGTTAACAACCAAAAATCTTAGTTAAATCTAGCTGTTGCTTTTTAAAATCACCACAGAACCTTTGAAAGGGGTGTTTGGTTTAAGCAGTCAAATAGGTCAAACCATATTGTACTGTACATTTACCATTTCCCCAACTTCAATCCAGCTTATTTTGATTGATATAAGCTGTTTACAAGTCCTGATAGGCCATTTAGACAGATTTAGTAGATTTGCATAACCTGTGGGAGTTTAACGCTACAAAAAGTCCAAATAAGCCA
Organism: Artemisia tridentata subsp. tridentata; assembly: GCA_021014915.2. Taxonomy (NCBI): domain Eukaryota; kingdom Viridiplantae; phylum Streptophyta; class Magnoliopsida; order Asterales; family Asteraceae; genus Artemisia; species Artemisia tridentata. The sequence goes on from CP139509.1 coordinate 179,104,139, forward strand.
ATATAAGCCACAAGCTTATTTAGACCTTTACCTTGGCATTTTCTAAGTCCTTTAAGTTCATAATAGAGTAATCAATAGAGAAGTTTAAGTCTCCTTTTGATTTGAGCAGTCTGCACACAATACACCATAACAGACCACCATTTTCAGTTTTTGTGGTTTTTTCTGATTTTGGGTGATTTTTCATTTACTCATCATAAGCCCTCATAAGCTGTCCTTTTTCAAAAATAAGCTCACCCAGCTCATCTATAAGGTAGTATTTTTAGTTTATTTTTAATATTTTTTTTTTAAGATCTAAATAAGCCAGCAAAAAAAGGCATTTTTGCCCTGTGCAGGCCTGCATCAGCAGACCTTGATAAGCCATTAGCTTATTGAGAGCTTTACAGCTCTTAACTTTAGCTTTTCTTGATTCCTTTAGCTTATTTATAAGTAACTCAGACCCTTTTAGCTTTTCCCTTTAGCTTATAGCTTAATTTCCAGCCCTTAGCCTATTTAGAAAATCCTAGTTCATTTTATAGTTTTAAAGTGGACTGTTATAATAAGCTGCTTGTTTCAAGCTTATTTAGTTAGTTATAAAAATAATTCCTTTTTTAAAGTTGGTTAATTTCAGCTTATTAATAAGTTAGAAAAAGAAAAAGTCCAAAAAAATAAGTTTGAGCAAAAAGGGTGTGTGTGGATTCGAACCTGGGTTCCCTGGGTGACAAGTTCACTGCATAACCAGCTGGGCTAGCTCACTTCTCAGTTATACTTTGCATCAGTTTTTATTTATTCCTTTTTCATTTTAACCCTTTAGCTTATATAAGCTGTTCAGCTTATAGCAGCTTATCAGAATAAGCTGACACCACCTTTTTATTTTTCTTAGCCTTTTAATAACTTAAAATAATTTAGGAAAAAGTTTCATAATTTTCTGAATAGTTTTAATATTTTTAATCTTTTAATTAGTTTAAATTAGTAATTAAATCATAATAAATAGAATAATAATCAGAAAAATATAATTTTAATTTTCAAAATTTTCTTTTATTAATTAGATTCTAGGAAAAATATAATCATCTTTGTAGACCTTAGGAAAAATAAAATATAAAATAAGTGATAGTTTCTATTTAATAGATTTTATCTTTTTAAATTTTTAATTAAGCACTTTTCATTTTTATAATTTTCTTAGCTTCTTTTCACCTCATAATATTTATAGAAAAAGTTTTAGATTTTTCTTTGTTCATTTAGTATTTATTATAAATTAAAATAGTTTAAAAAGTAATTAAATAATAAATAATTTATAATAATTAAAAATATAAATTTAATTTCTAAAATTTTCTTTTCTTAAATAGAACCTTGAAAAATAATTTTACACTTGTAGGATTAGTTTTCTAATATTTCAGTTTTTATCCCATTTTAGATTTCCCATTACGCGTTTTTAGTTTAATTAATTCGCGTTTAATTTTCTTTTGTATATTTGTTTTTCTTATATCAATTAGAATTAATTAAAAAGCAAAATCCAAAATATTTAATAATCAGTCACTCTAATCCAAAACTTAAACAATTTGCCCATTCCAGCCTCGTTGGGAAACGATCCGGGTAATCACTTACCTGGTTTCACACTACACACAAACGTGAGTTTTTGCAAGTATCCTTTTTCACAAAGGGGTGATTTGTATTTATTCACGTGTATCCGTCATTGCATAATATTTATATGTACGTTTTAGCACGGATCAAATTTTGGCGCCGCTGCCGGGGAGGTTGTGTTGCGACAATATTGTGTAAAGTTTAAGCGATTAGTGATTTGAGACCCTTCCTTGTGAAGTTCCTATTTCCCATAAACCATATAAAATACAAAAAATATTTTCCTTTTCTTTTATATATATAATATCATATAAAAAATAAAAACCCAAAAACAATTTCTGTTTTATTGTTGAAATAAAAGATAAAAGCAAAAATCAAAATAATATTCCTCAACTTGGGTATTATCATAATAAGTTCCCAAACCAATGATTAAAACTTGCCTTTGTGTCGCTTGCGAATTCGGCTCACCTTTGATTGATAAACAAACTATAACGGAGGTTTAAGGATAGTTTGACATTAAATTGTCGAACTGAAAGAAGCGGGTTTTTAAGGAGCATTAATTGCCCACCTTTGCTTCTCCGCCACTCTGTGCGTTTTTCAGTCAGAGAGCTACCGTACGCTGGTTGATTTAAGGTTTTAAGTTCCTTGTGTTTTGCTTCGATCTTGATTTAATTGAATTAGTTTTTTCCAAAAATCCAGAAAAATAAAAAAATTGAAAAACCAAAAACCCAAAAATATTTTTCCTCATCCTCTTAAACAGTTTGATTCTATCTTCTTAAACCCTCCTTAATATTTAATTCTCATGTCGTCACCCGGCTATCGCTGCTTTCGTTGTAGAGGTCCGGTGGGTGATAATCTTCGTTGTTCCAAGTGTTCGTGTGAGCAGTGTGGAAATGATGCACCAGAAGGATCTTGTTATTGGTGTGAAGTAGCCCTCGAAAGAGAGCTTAATTCCATCGATAATACTCAAAGTTCTTCCGACTACCCTTCACAGCCCGAGATACATGCTATTAATGGCAAACCGTCAAGAATCGATCCTAACCTTTCACGATTTTCGGTTAAAAGTTTGTCAAGCAAACGTACTGAGCTTAAAGCGGTGACTAAAAGGAACAACTTGCCTAATCTTCACGTTTATCAAGAACAAGAACCAGAGACCATAACGGAAGTGGTGGAAATTCCTAGCTCTCAGAGCACACCACTTGTCCAACCTCCGGATTCTTTTTCCGAACACCCTCCACAACCCCAGCCATCTTCACGCACTCAGCTTAATTGTTGTATATGTGAAAATCCGTTGGGGGATGATTCACAGTGTAAACGATGTTTTTGCACTTATCAATCCGCCACACTTGATTATCCAGATTTTCACAACGATTTCAGTACCCCTTCTCAGGATTCATTTTGGCAAGAGCCGTCTAATCAAAACTTCAATGATATATCATTTCAAAATATGCCAAATGATCCTTGTGAGCATTGTGGAGGTCCACACCCAAGTTTTGATTGTCAAGCAGGAATTACGTCTGTCTATGAACAAGATCCATGTAATCAAAACTTCGGGTACGACCAATACCCGTATGATTCACCGAATCAGTCACAACAAATGTATTGTTGTGAGTACTGTGGTGGTCCACATTATGAATCCGATTGTCAAACGAGGACCCCGCTTGTCTATGAGCATGTCCCTTGTAACAATTACGACTATTCTTGTCATGACCAACCTCCACAGTATCAAATGATTCAACCTCAACCATCTCCTTTTGAAAAATCTTTTGAAAGTGTATTCCAAAAACTCCAAAATATGATGGATACACTTAATGATTTGGCTGTTAAAAATGCCCAAGTAGATCCTCATCAGAAAACCATTGGAGAGCTTCTAGCTGAAGAAGAACAAACAGCTAGAATGAGTTCCAAATATCGTCAAACTTTCATTTGCGATGACGATGATGAAGATTCTATGTGGGGAGTTTGCGAGAATTCATCAGCTGCAATTACACCTGTCCAGAAAAGGCAGGAAGACAAGACTATTGCAGAATTGCTAGCCGACGAGCAAATGAAAGCCATTTATGCTAGCAATATTGATGAGGAGGACGACGAGGAGAGTATTATTCCTTTGAGTGGCATCATTTCTCAACTCCCTCAGTCTATTGTAATCCCATCATTCTTTCCAACTTTGGACCCCAAGGACTCTCTTATTATGGGGGATGAGCATATTAGCACTATTCCTGAAAAGGAATCAGACGAATTCATAAAGTCTAGTGCTGAGAACCTGGTCCCAATCCCAAGTAAGTCCGAGGGTATTTCTGATAATATGTGTGATTTGCCTCCTCTTGACATTTCACATGATCATGTTGAGATGTTTTCCAATTCTGACGATGATTGTACTTCAAGTAATGATGATTCTTTATTTTGTGAGGACATCGATTATGTTGAGGAATTACCTTCTGAGCTTGTCAGCTTAGAAGAAGAGAATGATGAAGAAATAATCAAAGACGAAACTCTTCGTGAAACATTATTAAATGTTAATCTTCTCATTTCTAAAATCGAGGCTTTCAATGAAAAATCCATTTCATCTCCTATCCCCATAAAGGATAGTGACCTGTTTTCCGATGACTTTATACCGGAATTTGAAACCTTTCATTTTGATCATATGGGAGAGAAGACTAGTGGCAGATCCACTTCTCATTCTCATATTTCTCTCCCCGAATATGAATCATTTGCCTTCGAGGAGTTCTTCGATGAACTCACTCATATCATATATCCGCCGGAGTATGATAACTTCTACTTTGATCTTGACAAAGATTATCTTTATGGCCCGGAGGGAAATATTCTCAACACTGAGAATTTGCTTGATATCAAAATCCCGTCCCTCCCGCCCAGAATACGTCTTGATCAGCCGAGCTTAAATGATGAGATTCATGATGTGGAAATCATGAATTCTCCTTCTAATGATGATGAGTTAGTCATGATTTTTATCATGACTTTCTTTCTTTTCTTCACCTACACGGTGACTTCTCCTGTTCTTCACTCCTTAGGGAATGAAGACACTATCTTTGACCCCGGCATTTTCATTTATCATTTGTGAGCCGGGTCTGTGTATATCTCATCGGAGTGGAACTTTCAAGTACTTCAGTGTTTATCCAAACATCTTGAACGAAAGTCCGATGGAGATTTTTTGTTCCACACGCTTCCCCAAGAACCAATGAATGCGGGGTCGAGTCAAGCTAAGTGACTCGGTGAACAAAAATATTAGCACACCATATGGGTTTTCACCCATATTTCTGTATTCTTTCTCTTTTCTAACACCTAAGTGTGGGGGAGATGCCCCACATGTTGTATATAAGTTTTCATGTTTAAAAAAAAAAAAAAAAAAAAGAAAAAAAAAGAAAAAAAAGAGAGGCTATTAGTATTTCCTTTTCACGTTCTAAGTGTTGGTTTAACAACCGGTACTTTGAATATTGAGGGCAATATTCAGTTCTAAGTGTGGGGGGGAATTCTAGCGAATTTGATCATATGTACCATCTAGTACCCCCATTTTGGCAAAAATTTTAAAATTTTTTCTCACTTAGAACGCAATAAATGGTTTTCAGTCCGCCATGTAACACCCCGTGCCCGCTAGACCAAAAACTTAAAACTTTTACGTGCGGAAACGCTTGACTTTACCTTTACTTTTGACCATTTACAAAAATCCTTGAACATAACCAAGATGACCAACTCTGGATCCACACTTAGGTCCATATCTTGGAACCTAAAGGGGGATCCTAAACTGAAACTATGGATCCACACTTAGGTCCTTACATTGGAACCTAAAGGGGGATCCTAAACTGAAACTATGGATCCACACTTAGGTCCTTACATTGGAACCTAAAGGGGGATCCTAAACTTAAACTATGGATCCACACTTAGGTCCTTACATTGGAACCTAAAGGGGGATCCTGGAAGATCCACACCAAGGACCATCACCTTGAACCTAAAAGTGGATCCTAGGCTCAAAGCTTGATCCACATCAAGGAACACCATTTTGAACCTAAAAGTAGATCCTGGGAGGATCTACACTAAGGTTCATCACTTTGGGACCTAAAAGTAGATCCCAAACTGACGGGTTATGCATAAACCCATTTTGACCCATTTTCACAACAAACCACATATACCACTTCATTTCTACACCAAACTTGACCAACTTCATTACATTATCATACCAAACATATCCCCACGGTACTTGACCCGTTTACAACTCGAAATGGGTACGTTTACACATTAACCAAACGCCCCTTTAACTTTACACTTAAACACTTAAAACATACTTTGACATACCAAATGACTACCAAATCGTCATACAACTCTTGACATACAAAATGCCACTTGACTACACTTTATAAAACATGACTAGACCAACGGGGGTACAAACTTACACATGAGCTCGGTATCTACCTAAGCTCTACATTCTTACCAAATCTACCCATCTTGCATATCCATGCCTTAACCCTTATATCCGAATCCTTAACTCGCATATCCAAGCAATCCTACAAAATGGTTAGACAACTAAACCGTAAGCGATAACGCTTAGTAAGTAAAACGACTATAACATAACATATACTTCAATCCACATGATGCATCATATATATGAACACTTACATCGAGGCTCACTACTCAATATCAACTAGCACATAACATCAACATGACCATAGCATCATCACATCACATAAGCCATAACCATAACTTCACATAAACATATTCCAAGCTCATCCTTTCAACATAAACATACATAACACATAATGATAGAAATCCATATACATATGCTATCATCATTTTACTTACCTCAAACCAAGCTACAACATAACAAGAACATCATTATCATCATAAGCTTCCATCATCATCATCATCATCCTTCATAATAAACCACAACCTAACATCATAACAATAAAATACATAACAAGGGTTATCAAAACCCATCTAAACATAATCATCTTCCTAAACATATCATCATATGATCATATCTTGATCATATGATGAAAACCCACTTAAATCACTAACTTAAGAGGGATTACTTACTTGATAATCAAAGCTAAGAAAGACCATAACCATGGACCTTCATCTTCTTCATCTACTCTCATTGTCTAGATTTCCTTCTCTTTTCCTTCTCTCTAAAAAGACCGGACCTCCAACCATCTCAATAATGGTGGAGAATTCTAGACTTAACTAGATATAGATAGTTAGTTGGCACTTTGGGATAATGGCAAGAATAGCCCTTCAAGTCCCATTCTTCTTACTTTAGTCATAACTAACTTATAATAACACTTTAACATATTTACCAAAATGGCAACCTAGGCCCCCTTTAGTTACACATCACATTTTACATAACCACTTTAGTCATATTTTGACTATCGGGTTTGACCACAACGCAACAATGTTGACTGGCCAATCACGTAAAGCCATAATCTATTTTCATCTAGGGTGGGGTCCCAACACCCGGGAAACGGGTCTAACAATTCTACCCCCCTTATATAGATTTCGTCCCCGAAATCTCCCGTCTAAATCTATCCAAAACTAATTTCACGACATATACATGCTCTTATACTCATGCTTTCAAAGCCAAATCATTGCAACGATCTAAATGATCATGCAAATTCTACGCTTACTATACAAAATCATAATTCATAACCTATCAAAACACGCTTCTCATCACAAACTTTTCTAAAATTTCCAATAATGACGACTTGTCATATGGAAAATCTTACTACTTCGACTCTATATGAGTCAAACTTTATTACTATAAACACAACATACGCCCATGCACTAACCATCACTTAACATCATATACCGGCCAATCTCACATAACACATAATACCAAATACGCATCTATACTAAAAACCAGCAACTTATCTCAAAATACACAAAGTACCACACCAACGGCACCTTTCAAAATCTATCACACGCATCACTTAAGCAAACTTTCTTATCAAATTCTGGAAATGCTCACAAATTGACTTATTGACTTAATGCACAATTCATTTTAGACGTCTATTTTAAGGTTTAAACACATTACCTTAATGCCACTATAAGTTTTATTCGTATTTATCTTTTCCTATGACGTCTAACGGGTTTTAGTTTTCACTATCTCTTATTACTATCCGTACTCATGTCATATCGGTCACACATAAGCCCACTCTTTTGTAACTCTTCATTCACATAAAAGGGCGTCCCGATCTATGTAAATCAAGAATTACAAATTCATGGTTCGGTGATTTACAATTTCTTCATTCAAATGAAAAGGCGTCCCCATCCATTTAAATCAAGAAACCATAAACCATCCTACTTATACGCTTCCGACCTAACACTCGTACATACTATACTTTCCATATTTACTAGCCTTGGATCCAATCTCGCTAACTTTCATCCATGCCGTAAGGCAACTAACATCATGCCATAAAAGGCAACTTAACCTCGTGTCATAAAGACACATCATCATCGTGTCATAAAGACACCTTACTATCGTGTCATAAAGACACATCAACATCGTGTCATAAAGACACCTTACTATCGTGTCATAAAGACACATCAACATCGTGTCATAAAGACACCTTACTATCGTGTCGTAAAGACACATCATCATCGTGTCATAAAGACACCTTACTATCGTGTCATAAAGACACATCAACATCGTGTCATAAAGACACCTTACTATCGTGTCATAAAGACACATCATCATCGTGTCATAAAGACACCTTACTATCGTGTCATAAAGACACATCATCATCGTGTCATAAAGACACCTTACTATCGTGTCATAAAGACACATCAACATCGTGTCATAAAGACACCTTACTATCGTGTCATAAAGACACATCATCATCGTGTCATAAAGACACCTTACTATCGTGTCATAAAGACACATCAACATCGTGTCATAAAGACACCTTACTATTATCCCGAAGGATACTAAAATTAGAGCATTGGATCCAAGCTATGTTTACTTTAACATCTTTACTCATTTTATCTTTCATTCGTCAATCCCAAGTTGACTCACATACTCGCTAAGTGCCATCTTTATTTTAGACAATTTCTATGTAATACTTATTCGTTTCAAATTACATATCTTCTACGTGTTCTTACAACACACTTTTACTAATACCCGTCAACACCTTGTTGACCATATTTTCAATTCATACTATCATTTCATTTAGTCTATCCAACTCACACACATAAACCTTACATAGGCTTATTCCTTAATACTTTTATTAATCTCTACTTACATATTCCAAAATATTGACATGATCACAATCGTGTTTTACAACTCTTTCTAGTTCACTTCAAGTCTCTAATGATTTCTAGCTCAATGCCGCAATCTATATTTTATTCGTCACTTTGACTCATCATATTATACCATATATCACTAGTACTTTTTCAATTTATCGTGTTTTATATGTAACATATTCTCATCACTTCTTAACTTTACACTTTAACTTTCTCATTTAGTTTAGCATATAAGAAATCATGTTTCTCAAAACATCTAGCTATAAACATACTTCTCTATTCACTTCTTCCTCATTTTTATCTTGTTAAGCATTTATGCTTTTTCAATTTATTAGCATGCTTCTTAACTCTCTTTACATATCAATGTTTTCTTTTTAGCTTTACCGACCCCAACTAGATCAACACATAATACGCATTCTAATGCATCTATCTCACTCATATACTAACTACACAAACGTGCTCTCAAGCACATCAAATAAAACTTAAACATACAATAAACTTACCATAGACTTATCATCATATAAACAACAACACTTAACATCATATAATGCAATCATATCATAACGCTTAACACTTGTCCGACAAGCGTTAAAACATTCATAACATAAAATCAAATCACATAGTCTATGGCATCATATATCACATTGCATAACCAAGCAATGTCTAAGCATCATCATCTAACTAGCCGCAAGCAATAGCCGAACTCATAACTAAGGCATCATATCTTAGTTCACTTACTAATCCATCTCTAATACCGCTTAGCATAGCTACTCACATTCATAACTCTAATTATATCATACCTTCACCTATCACAATACAATCCTCGACACCAACCAAGGTGCACGGCTATCTAATCACATAAACATTCCAAGTCCTCTATGGACTTACTTCACACAATCACAATACCAACACCCGGCACCAACCAAGGTACTCGGCCGACTAATCATCTAAGCATCTCAAGTCCCCAAGGACTTGAATCTCATACACAATAACACTATAACCCACATACATCACCTATCCTCAACAAGCTCAACTAGCATAAATCATAATCCGCCTAACACTTAGCAACTAATTTCCGCGCAACTAATACTTTGAGTTCAAGCTTCTACGAGTGGTTTAAGACTAGGCACCCTATAGTGGAAACCTAATTCACTTAAACCGAAGCTCTGATACCAAGTTGTAACACCCCGTGCCCGCTAGACCAAAAACTTAAAACTTTTACGTGCGGAAACGCTTGACTTTACCTTTACTTTTGACCATTTACAAAAATCCTTGAACATAACCAAGATGACCAACTCTGGATCCACACTTAGGTCCATATCTTGGAACCTAAAGGGGGATCCTAAACTGAAACTATGGATCCACACTTAGGTCCTTACATTGGAACCTAAAGGGGGATCCTAAACTGAAACTATGGATCCACACTTAGGTCCTTACATTGGAACCTAAAGGGGGATCCTAAACTTAAACTATGGATCCACACTTAGGTCCTTACATTGGAACCTAAAGGGGGATCCTAAACTTAAACTATGGATCCACACTTAGGTCCTTACATTGGAACCTAAAGGGGGATCCTGGAAGATCCACACCAAGGACCATCACCTTGAACCTAAAAGTGGATCCTAGGCTCAAAGCTTGATCCACATCAAGGAACACCATTTTGAACCTAAAAGTAGATCCTGGGAGGATCTACACTAAGGTTCATCACTTTGGGACCTAAAAGTAGATCCCAAACTGACGGGTTATGCATAAACCCATTTTGACCCATTTTCACAACAAACCACATATACCACTTCATTTCTACACCAAACTTGACCAACTTCATTACATTATCATACCAAACATATCCCCACGGTACTTGACCCGTTTACAACTCGAAATGGGTACGTTTACACATTAACCAAACGCCCCTTTAACTTTACACTTAAACACTTAAAACATACTTTGACATACCAAATGACTACCAAATCGTCATACAACTCTTGACATACAAAATGCCACTTGACTACACTTTATAAAACATGACTAGACCAACGGGGGTACAAACTTACACATGAGCTCGGTATCTACCTAAGCTCTACATTCTTACCAAATCTACCCATCTTGCATATCCATGCCTTAACCCTTATATCCGAATCCTTAACTCGCATATCCAAGCAATCCTACAAAATGGTTAGACAACTAAACCGTAAGCGATAACGCTTAGTAAGTAAAACGACTATAACATAACATATACTTCAATCCACATGATGCATCATATATATGAACACTTACATCGAGGCTCACTACTCAATATCAACTAGCACATAACATCAACATGACCATAGCATCATCACATCACATAAGCCATAACCATAACTTCACATAAACATATTCCAAGCTCATCCTTTCAACATAAACATACATAACACATAATGATAGAAATCCATATACATATGCTATCATCATTTTACTTACCTCAAACCAAGCTACAACATAACAAGAACATCATTATCATCATAAGCTTCCATCATCATCATCATCATCCTTCATAATAAACCACAACCTAACATCATAACAATAAAATACATAACAAGGGTTATCAAAACCCATCTAAACATAATCATCTTCCTAAACATATCATCATATGATCATATCTTGATCATATGATGAAAACCCACTTAAATCACTAACTTAAGAGGGATTACTTACTTGATAATCAAAGCTAAGAAAGACCATAACCATGGACCTTCATCTTCTTCATCTACTCTCATTGTCTAGATTTCCTTCTCTTTTCCTTCTCTCTAAAAAGACCGGACCTCCAACCATCTCAATAATGGTGGAGAATTCTAGACTTAACTAGATATAGATAGTTAGTTGGCACTTTGGGATAATGGCAAGAATAGCCCTTCAAGTCCCATTCTTCTTACTTTAGTCATAACTAACTTATAATAACACTTTAACATATTTACCAAAATGGCAACCTAGGCCCCCTTTAGTTACACATCACATTTTACATAACCACTTTAGTCATATTTTGACTATCGGGTTTGACCACAACGCAACAATGTTGACTGGCCAATCACGTAAAGCCATAATCTATTTTCATCTAGGGTGGGGTCCCAACACCCGGGAAACGGGTCTAACAACCGGTACTTTGAATATTGAGGGCAATATTCAGTTCTAAGTGTGGGGGGGAATTCTAGCGAATTTGATCATATGTACCATCTAGTACCCCCATTTTGGCAAAAATTTTAAAATTTTTTCTCACTTAGAACGCAATAAATGGTTTTCAGTCCGCCATGTCTAACCCACATAAGGATTGGCTAATCCGAGAGCAAACGGCTCTTGGTAAAGATAACTCAAATCCGTTTATGGCTTACAATTTGCCTAAAATTGTATGGTATTCGACTCACCATATCTTTTATAAGTGAAGAGTTGGCTAGCCCGCAAGGTTATGGCTTGTGGTAAAGGCATTGGAAAACCATGATTGGTAATCAGCTCGCCAAAGATAATAACTGTATTTTATCTAAGAGTTGGCTAGTCCAGAAGCAAACGGCTTTTGGTAAAGACAAATCAAATCCGTTGACAGCTTATGGTTTGCTCAAAATCATTTGGTTATCATTGTACCAAAGTATCACATACTAAAACATTGGCTACTCCAGAAGTAATGGCTTTTGGTAAAGAGATAAAATCCATTAAATTTTCATAAAAGATTGCTAGGGACTAGCAATATTTTAGTGTGGGGGATTTGATATGTGTCTAAATACACATATATTTTTACCTTGTTTAAACCCACAAAAATGACCAAAAGCACACAAATGACCATATAAATGTTATAAATATCATTAAAATGTGTTTTTATGTGATTCAGATACAAAAAGATTGAAAACAAGTGAAAAACATGCAAAGTTCACAAAATTGTCATTTTCAGTCCCTGAAGTTTCACAAATTGGCAGAATTAGTCCCTGAAGGTTTAAAATGAAAGAAAAGTCAACTTTAGTCCTTGGGATATCAAACATGTTCACTTTTAGTCCCTGGATGAAACTTTTCTAAAAATGGCAACTTTTACCCCTCAAGTTTCAAAATTGGCAAATTTAGTCCTCGGGTATTTAAAAAGTGTAATTTATCAAATAATACCCTTGTACTATTCACATGTTACAATTTAGCCCCTTTTGATAACTTAATGGAAATTACACTTTCAACCCTTCAAGAATTCAGAAATTACAAAATTGGTCCTTGGGCTTAAAATAAACCTAAACTAAACCTACCCAATCCAACAAATAAAATAAAACCCATCCCAGCCCATAACCAATCCAGCCCAACTCCCTACCCTTTTATTAATAAAACCCAATACCTAATACCAGGTTTGACTTCGGTCAAACCTTTCTCCCTCACACACCCCGCCAAAACCACCTGCAAAACCATACCACCTCTCCACCGCCTTATCCCTAACACACCCACCCCCTCCTCCTATCCCACTCCCTAACAATCCAAAAACATTAAATGCTTCACCCCCTCCTACAAGTTATCAGAACCATGTGCAATCTTTCCACTTCCCCATTTTGGCGCCAAAATGCCAATGGACGAATGAGATCATTTCAAGCTTAACCAAAGGGTGGGATTTGGTCAGAGACACGTGAGGAAGCTTTTTGGATTGCTATAAAAGGCAGAGAAGATCAAGAGAGAAGATTGTCACTAGTTTAGGACCATCAGTAGTGTAGAAAGTAGTTAAGTGCTTATTTCAGTTTCAAGTTAAGGTTTAGTTGTTAATTCATGTTTGTTTCAAGCCACTTGTTCTTATTTCCTTCTGTATTGTACTCAATTTCAATTATAATGAAAATTCAAGTTTTCATGTTTCTTGGTGATTCGTATTTAGTCATATAGTTGTTAGAATCAATCACAAACACTCCACACCCTTGCTATAAGCTTATACAAGCTTAACATAGCTTGCTGTAAGTTTATATTAGTTATAATCAGTTTTATTTCAAGAAAAACAAAAAAGTCAACTAAAGTCAACATTTCAAGCAAATAAGTAATTGGAAGGGTTAAGCTGAGGTAATTAAGCTGGAATGGGGTCTAAACTTGGTAAGTGACAAACCAAGCTCAGTTCTGATCTAGTTCTATCCTGTTTCTTAACCATTCAGTTGTAAGCTTATTTTTAAGTTTTGCATTATTTTTCTACTTCACTGTGCATAGCTTAATTTTAGCTTATTATTACAATTTCTTACTTATTAGTAGTTTATAAGTACATTTCATCAGTTGTATCAGTTTTTAAATAGTCTTTTCTTCATTTTGCTTAAAAAACTATAAAAAGCCAAAAATAGCTAAAAATAGCATAGCTTATATTATTGCTTATTTCTGTTTTGAAAGTTACTTATTAGAGTTAAAATAAGTGAGTTAATAAGTTAACAACCAAAAATCTTAGTTAAATCTAGCTGTTGCTTTTTAAAATCACCACAGAACCTTTGAAAGGGGTGTTTGGTTTAAGCAGTCAAATAGGTCAAACCATATTGTACTGTACATTTACCATTTCCCCAACTTCAATCCAGCTTATTTTGACTGATATAAGCTGTTTACAAGTCCTGATAGGCCATTTAGACAGATTTAGTAGATTTGCATAACCTGTGGGAGTTTAAGGCTACAAAAAGTCCAAATAAGCCAATATAAGCCACAAGCTTATTTAGCCCTTTACCTTGGCATTTTCTAAGTCCTTTAAGTTCATAATAGAGTAATCAATAGAGAAGTTTAAGTCTCTTTTGATTTGAGCAGTCTGCACACAATACACCATAACAGACCACCATTTTCAGTTTTTGTGGTTTTTTCTGATTTTGGGTGATTTTTCATTTACTCATCATAAGCCCTCATAAGCTGTCCTTTTGCAAAAATAAGCTCACCCAGCTCATCTATAAGGTAGTATTTTTAGTTTATTTTTAATATTTTTTTTAAGCTCTAAATAAGCCAGCAAAAAAAGGCATTTTTGCCCTGTGCAGGCCTGCATCAGCAGACCTTGATAAGCCATTAGCTTATTGAGAGCTTTACAGCTCTTAACTTTAGCTTTTCTTGATTCCTTTAGCTTATTTATAAGTAACTCAGACCCTTTTAGCTTTTCCCTTTAGCTTATAGCTTAATTTCCAGCCCTTAGCCTATTTAGAAAATCCTAGTTCATTTTATAGTTTTAAAGTGGACTGTTATAATAAGCTGATTGTTTCAAGCTTATTTAGCTAGTTATAAAAATAATTCCTTTTTTAAAGTTGCTTAATATTAGCTTATTAATAAGTTAGAAAAAGAAAAAGTCCAAAAAAATAAGTTTGAGCAAAAAGGGTGTGTGTGGATTCGAACCTGGGTTCCCTGGGTGACAAGTTCACTGCATAACCAGCTGGGCTAGCTCACTTCTCAGTTATACTTTGCATCAGTTTTTATTTATACCTTTTTCATTTTAACCCTTTAGCTTATATAAGCTGTTCAGCTTATAGCAGCTTATCAGAATAAGCTGACACCACCTTTTTATTTTTCTTAGCCTTTTAATAACTTAAAATAATTTAGGAAAAAGTTTCATAATTTTCTGAATAGTTTTAATATTTTTAATCTTTTAATTAGTTTAAATTAGTAATTAAATCATAATAAATAGAATAATAATCAGAAAAATATAATTTTAATTTTCAAAATTTTCTTTTATTAAGTAGATTCTAGGAAAAATATAATCATCTCTGTAGACCTTAGGAAAAATAAAATATAAAATAAGTGATAGTTTCTATTTAATAGATTTTATCTTTTTAAATTTTTAATTAAGCACTTTTCATTTTTATAATTTTCTTAGCTTCTTTTCATCTCATAATATTTATAGAAAAAGTTTTAGATTTTTCTTTGTTCATTTAGTATTTATTATAAATTAAAATAGTTTAAAAAGTAATTAAATAATAAATAATTTATAATAATTAAAAATATAAATTTAACTTCTAAAATTTTCTTTTCTTAAATAGAACCTAGAAAAATAATTTTACACTTGTAGGATTAGTTTTCTAATATTTCAGTTTTTATCCCATTTTAGATTTCCAGTTACGCGTTTTTAGTTTAATTAATTCGCGTTTAATTTTCTTTTATATATATATTTTTCTTATATCAATTAGAATTAATTAAAAAGCAAAATCCAAAATATCTAATCATCAGTCACTCTAATCCAAAACTTAAACAATTTGCCCATTCCAGCCTCGTTGGGAAACGATCCGGGTAATCACTTACCTGGTTTCACACTACACACAAACGTGAGTTTTTGCAAGTATCCTTTTTCACAAAGGGGTGATTTGTATTTATTCACGTGTATCCGTCATTGCATAATATTTATATATACGTTTTAGCACGAATCACCTCCACATCAGCTTTTACCTTATAACAAAAAAAATTATTTTTAATAATATTTTTATAACACAACTTAAAAACCCACTCACTCTATTATAAAAAAAAAATAAAAAATAAAAAAATAAAAATACACATAACTACCGTTATCCTCATAACCGAATGCGCCTATAACTTATCTATAATGCCACTAACGGTGCATTTAGTCACGTTATAGACCCCCAATTTATATTATAACTTACCTATAACACATTACAGCGCACAATTCAAAGGGTAAAATAAATAAATGAAAAACAAACAGTCAATTGTTACTATCCTATTTCAAGTTTTTTCATTCTCTTGAAATTATACGACCAATTTCGTTAGCTTCTAACATTACCACAATAACTATAAACATCTAATCAATACTTAACCATAAAGTCAGACAAAGATTATCCGAAATTTGTTGGGCACTTATTTCCTGAAGGGAACTGATATTTCCACGGAGGCTTTTTGATAGATACACGGAAGTTTGGTGTAAGTTTACATTTATGCCCCTCTCACTAGCCATACCTATTTCTTTCATCATCTCCCACAACAATCCCTGAGCCATGTTTCACTATTCCAACGTCTTTTTCTCCGCTAATTGCATCAGAAGATACATTTAATTACTTTTATATTCATTTTCTACAAAATTTATCTAGAAACAATGAAACATTCGTATTTGCGATGGGATTTCATAATCTAATCAAAGTTTAAGTCAATAAGAATCAGCCAATATCAATGATTGTGTAGGTGTTGATGACTAACCATAATAAATTTCACGCTTGAAAATGATTGTAGAAGCCACTAATCCGGCCAGTTTTCACTCCAATATATACGTGAATTGTTATTCACTAATTTGCACATGTATTGATAGCGCGTTAACTTTGATGGTAACCATAATGAAAAATATCGTCGATCAATTGTAGTTCTATGAATGTTCATAAACGAATTCTTCAAAAAAGCATGTGCCCTAATATAGCCGGTTTGCCCGGTTCTGGATAACATAGGTATTGGCTATTGATCTTCATTCTGTTTTGTTTCCAGTTGTGATGGAGTACAGTTCGGGCCGAAAATGCATTTCAAAGAAATGAACTTTGCAAAAAAGAAAGCATCTACTAAATCAACACTGGTAAAAAGGTCTTATGTGTTATTCGATTACATTGTCTATGGTGATGCATGAAAAAATTGGGTTAACTAACTTGTGGGGGCATAAATGTAAACTTACACCCAATTGATGTGGATGCATCAAAATCTTCCGTACGTGGAAATATCACTGCCCTTTCCTTAATGACTTCTGTTAGTTCTGTATATGTTCAAATCTTTGACTACTTTCTTATAACACGCAAATTAATTTGCCAAGTCTTTCCTAATAATAGACAAATGTTGTATTTATCGACGATTAGTGCATCCATTTTAAGTTGAAGTATCAATTATCTTCCGAAGGCCAGTCACAAAGTCTTCACAACATATAAGATGATGATGTTAATTAAGTCCTCATTCCTACAAGTTAATTAAGGGCTTAATAAAAGTATAAAACATATAAGATGATCCATAAAACATGGTTAAGGTCAATGGTTCACATGGGCATACCAGCCGCCCCTATGTATTTTAACAAATCAAAGCAACACAAAAGTCATGGTTGCAACTTGCAAGGTAATCTCACTTTACTAAAATATAGTATAATATATTAACAAAACTTGACTTATAAGTTTTAACGTGCAATATTAACACAAAGATTTAACAAAATTATACAAATGTGAACCAAAAAATAGTGTTACATACAATAAATGTTGTAATTGTATCACTTTATTGTCTTTCAAGATCTTCATTTCCATCATGTGTGCACGAATTGACTTGTCGCGAAGATCGGTCCATACTAAGCATCCTTCGAAAAGAACTTAACCTTGAGTTTGTTCCATTCACTTTTGGAGACGGTTGTACCATCTCAATTGATGTTCCTTCTGTAGCCACTACTACAGAAATTGTACGTTCTAGAGGTGGAGCAGAAGGTAGGCCCGCCCCGGCCCCTAATCTAGTACTAGATTCACGAGGTAAGGGCGGGATAGTAGTACCTAGCTCCACCTCATGACGACAAATTGGACAACTCGATTGTGAGCCTAGCCATTTGTCAATGCACTCTGCATGAAAATTGTGCTTGCAGTTTGGCAAAGCCCTGATCATCTGACCATCCTCAAATACACTTAAACAAACCGCACATTCAGGGTTAACCCCTGAATGCTCGGAACCATGTTCAATGTTCTTATACATAAGTATCGGAAGAGAATCAATAACCATGGGTTCAAGACCCCTTTTGGGTGGCTCTTCAGAGTGAATACGTGCTATGATCCCTATACCCTGAAGAGCCACTCTACGACGTGCCTGGCGACGTAGTATATACCTTGCATATACATGCAACATGGTCACAACCACCACGACTACAGATAAAGTAATAATTGCTATGAGCAAGATCCTACTATTAACATCGCCAGAGTTTCGACCAGAAAAATTAGACCACGAAGCATCATCATCATGTCGATCTCCCATGGTAGCTTGCACCACTGAAAAGAAAAAGGGTTTCTAAGCTGGAGCCAGGTTGGTTTTGAAGGCTTAAAATAAATATGAAAGAAGGGTATATAAATGGTGTAATGCGTATTGGTTAATAGTGTGTGAATTTGACTAATTATGGTGATTTGCGTGGCCAGTTGGTTATGTTTTTCAAACACAAACTGCAAGGAACCTTGTTTCAAACGAGTTGACTTTGAAACTTTTTTCCCTCATTTTCTTCATATTTAGTTGTTATATTTGTTAGAGTTTCTTTGATTTTGTATAGATTTGGTTGGTGGAAAATAAAGTTATGAGATATTATTTCTATAAATATATAAAGTAAATGATTTGTAATTTTGTATAGCCAAACTTGATGAAAGGTGTTAGTACATTTATTTTTATAGGAATTGATGTTCACATTTTTAATTTTTATTGACACACATCACTATATATATTAGATAGTTGTACTTTTAATATAACATGTTTTAACTACTTGTGCATTAGAATGTCCCAATAAAAATATAAGCTGTGCAAATCACTTTCCCTCTCTTATCCAAGTGACTCAAAATCAAACACGTATGGTTCTTGTGATGTTGACCGAATCTTAGAGAGAGAAGGAGAGAGAGATGGGAGTTCTAGAGAGAGAAAGTGAAGGAAAATTATGTTGAATGATTAGAAGCTCCAACCCTTCCCATGGGTGGGAAGGGCTATTTATACAAGTTACTTAACGCTCCACGTGGGGTATGGAGCGGGCTACAGTGGGTAAAGACTCGACCCGACTTCATGGTGAAACAATATCTAAACTATAACTATAAAGCCTACGAGCTATCTAATGCCAAAAGATACTCGGGGTGACCGAGTCTTTCATGTGAATATTTATATTCCTAACAATCTCCCCCTAAGGGAGGTCACCCCGGAAAATACACTTTGAATTCTAGCATTCTATTACATGACTGTAAATTCCTAGCTTGTAGTCTTTTGATTCTTCAAGTTCAGCGCACTTTGTACTTCAAGCAATGATCGTGTGATTAATGTTCCTTTGGCATATGTGATCTTTGAGCATTCTTTGAGATCATCAGCCACCGTAAATCTCCAAGTTCATCCTTTGTAGTATCGCCTTCATGTGATGTAGTGACCATTGGACCGACATGCTCACACTTTTCTGGATCAGGATACTTTGCATCAGAGTTGCGGAAGCATTGTTGTAAGTCTCTCAACTTCCATGATCCTTTGATAATGAATTGGTCGTGTGAGCATGGGGTGTGGATTGACATGTCTCTGTTGGAATTATGTACCACCATTACCATCTTTATATAAATCTGAAATAAAACAGTTAGCAATAAAGTTGGAGAATGAATATGGCTTTGTCATTCGCTCGGTGTGGTTGGATTAACCTTCGGTTCCGTGAGGACCGACCTGTGATCAGGTAGAATCCCCTTTAAAGAAAATTCTCCTTGACAGGACTTTCCAGCTTGTTGTAAAGAATCATCCAACGAATTAACATCAGAATCATCATACTAAGCATGTTCTCATACCGGAATGTCTCAAAGCAGACAACACGGTAGAGTGAATCAGTGAATTAAATACCCACTGATTGATGAGAAATTGATTAGAAAAAATCACTCGCGTGTCACTGGATAAACATTTTATGCAACACAACGAGGGTTTTATAAATTGAATCACATTTCTGTCATAAACACTTTTGTTTGAAAATTTACACAATCAATGTGCTCGAAACTCAGTTGGTGAGCACATTGAAAGGTTTTCCAAAAACATCCGTCAATCCATTTCCTGGAACAAGTTTGATTCAAATGTGAATCGCCCCATCGTTTCTTTCCAATTGTCACTAGTTTGATCCATGAAGGATCTCACATGTCACCTACCAAGAGCTTGTTTGATGTTGGCTCTAGAAGGATTTCCATCTTCATTGTGAATACTTTACGTATCACTCGGATGTTCTGGCAATACCACAAGGATAATGCGTAGGACTCTTAATGTATATATATTTCTTGTTTTTCACGGTTTATGAAATAACAAGCACATTTTAAGTGTGTCCTAATGAGATTTATGGATGATCTCTTGGCTCTAGACTCAATAGTGCGTTTTGATTTAGTGATCGGAGGCTGGAGAGGACTGCCACCTTTTCAATATCGTCTAACTCGGAGTGAAAGAGACGATAGAAATGTATTGATCTCCGTGACAAATGAAACAAGAGTCCTTTGAGGGACCTTGAGTAGCTAGGGAGGGTTGTGCAGCGTATCACTGGGTCCATGATACTTGTCTTCAATGTCAACAATCAACTAAGTGATTCTGACAGCATATGTATTGACCCGGTTTCTGCCTAAAGTGTAAGGAGGGCTTCTTTCTTTTCACCCTTTATCTTTACATTTCTTTTTTATTCTTCAACCCCTTCAGCGCTTACCGAGACTTCATCACTAGTACCTTGTTGGGTTTGTTCCAATACCAGTTCCATCTCAGTCGGCACTCTTCCCTTATTCTCACTTTTCTCCTTTTTTCATCGTTCCTAAGGACTTCTATTCTAACTAGAGGATTGTCCCTGGGAAGATCCCTCCGGTTCTGGCTGGATCATGGGAACTGATACCTAATGTTGGGAATTAAACCAACAGTTAGTACTGCCATGTATAACTTAGTACTGCTGAAGATTCGTTCAAGATTACACTAACAGTATTAAGTCAGTTGGTACTGCTAGTAGAAGAAGTTAGTACTGGTTATAAGATAAAGACAGAAGGTGAAAGACGCGTAATGATATATATAGAATAGATTGCATGTATATCTTATTAAGTTAGATTGATACGTATAATAGTTTTACTTATATAGGACTCCTTGTTCTATAAAAGGAGATCCTAATTAGGGTTTCATATATCTCTCATATATCTTTAAACCCAAAGTACGAATTAATTGTAAGAGCTTCAAGGTTGTCGAACCCTGGTGATATTGTAGATCATCCGTATTAATATATTGAAGCTAATCTTTGTGTTAAACAGTGTGTTCTTGTTTTCCATTGTTACATTCATACAATCACACACATCACCAAACACAAAATCTTCTAAGTGCTTTGTAGTAAATTCCGCGTGCTACTTAGCATTATACTCAAAGTATCTTCAACACAAGTCGTGTGTTTAGATCCGGTCAAGTGGTATCAGAGACAGGTTTCTGATACTTTGAATTAGAAGATCCAAAAGTATTTACTCACTTGCTACCTAGAAGATGGACATGGAGACACCACAAACCTCAATCCTTGCTAAACTCCCCATGCTAAAACAGAACGAATACGATCTATGGCGGCTCAGAATTGAGCAATATTTCATGGTGCAAGACTATGCACTATGGGATATCATAATCAATGGTGATTCCTTCAAACCTACTACTTCTGAGGAAACACGTGCTGATGGTTCCAAGACCACAAAGCTTAACACTGAGCCTGTTACTAATGATGAAAGAATTAAGAAGAAGAATGATCAAAAGGCTAGGAATCTGTTACTCATGGCAATACCTAATGACCAAGTGTTAAACTTTAGCCAATATGAGACTGCTAAGACACTCTTTGAAGCAGTTGTGGAGAGATTTGGTGGTAATGAAGCCACCAAGAAGGCGCAAAGAACCTTGCTTAAGCAGAGTTATGAGAACTTCAGTGCCTCAAGTTCTGAAACACTTGATCATATCTTCAATAGACTTCAAAGGATTGTCAGCCAGCTTACTGTTCTAAAAATTGTGATTCCACAAGAAGATCTCAATATGAAGTTTCTCAATAGTCTACCTGCTGAGTGGAACACCTATGTGGTTGTCTGGAGCAATAAGCCAGAACTGGAAAAGATGTCACTGAATGAATTATACAACAATCTCAAGATTGGTGAAAAAAAGGTGAAGAAAGGAGGAAGCACTAGTTCTAGTTCTGGAAACACATCATTCTTATCATCTTCCAACAATAACAGTCCTGATGATGTTGAAGCAGTTGGTACTGCTAGCCCTAAAGTTAGCACTGCTAGTGTAAAAACTTGTAATGCTGGCTTAACTGATGAGACCATATATGCATTTGTGTCAGAACAATCTGGTGGGTCTCAAATCTTCAATGAAGACCTTCTTCAGATTGCTGAAGATGATCTGGAAGCCATGGATTTAAAGTGGCAGTTGGCATTGATAAGTATCAAGGCTAAGAAGTATTATCAAAGGACTGGGAACAAGATTACCTTCAATGGAAGAGATGTTGCTGGGTATGATAAGTCCAAGGTGGAGTGCTATAATTGTCACAAGATGGGGCACTTTGCCAGGGAATATAGGAGCCCAAGACAAAAAAATAACAAGGGTCAAGGATTCAAGAGTCAGCAAGGAACAAGGAGAACAGTGAATGTGGAAGATACTTCTTCCAAAGCAATGGTTGCTGTGGATGGAGCAGGTTTTGATTGGAGCTTTATGGAAGAGGAGGAGGATTCAGCCAACATTGCATTAATGGCTTTCTCAGACTCAGAGGTACATATTGTTCAAAAATGTTCAAATTCTTGTTCTGCTTTAAAAGATTATGAAACTCTTAAGAAACAGTAAGATGATCTTAGAGTAGAATTTAATCAAGTAAATTTTAGTCTGTCTAATCATAAAAGAGGACTAGCTGTTTTGGAAGAACAACTTGATTTTTATAGAAAGAATGAATCAAATTTTCATGATGATATAGCTGTTTTAAAGAGGGATTTGCAACTGAGAGATGATAAAATGAGTGGGCTTGTATATGAACTAGAGACACTTAAGAAAGAAAAAGAAAATATAAAGTTAAGTGTTGACACTCTTGAGTATACATCCAAAGGGGTTCAAAAAATTATAGAGAGTCAAATAGTTCATAAATCTACATCTGGTTTAGGTTACAAGTCTGTTGCTCCCCCAAATAGAGGAATGTTTGTCCCTCCAGGAATTGATTTAGCTCATACAGGTTTAGAAGAGTTTAAGGACATTGAGTTTCCTGGGTATGGTGCTAAAACAAGTGAGAATCCTGTTAAATTTGTTAAGGCTGAGGATTCTTATGTTAGTGCAAGTGATAAATCACTTTCTGAGGATAAGGTGTCCTCTGGTAGGAACTCAGATGCACCAACCATAGAGGATTGGACATCTGATGATGAGGATGATCAGGTTAAGGCTAAACTTGATGTTGTTAAGGTAGAAGTTAAACATGCTCCTAAGGTGGTTAAAACTGAAAACATAAAACCAGTTAGGAAAAATGTTAAGTATGCTGAGATGTATAGGTCTACACATAGATCTTCAGTTCCTAGGGGTAACCAGAGGAACTGGAATGGTTTAAAATCTCAACAATTAGGTGATGAGTTTGTCATGCAAAACAAAGTATGTTTTGTATGTGGAAAGTTTGACCATTTGGCTGCTTATTGTAATTCAAACCCATGGAAAAAGAGGGTTTTTGGGAATTCAAGGGTGAATAGGAACAAAAATGCTAGGGTAACTCAAAACAGTCCAACTAGATTGACTAACCCTAATGAAAATCATAAGATGACACCCAGAGCAGTTATGTTGAGGTCTGGCATTAAAGCAGTTTCAACTGCTAGACCAAACAAATGGTTTAATAACAAACAAACTGTTACTAGTGCAAAACCACTTTCAAAACATGCACAAACAGTTAAAAGGCCCTTTTATAAGAAAACATCTTTGAGTAATCAAAAATGGGTGCCTAAAGTTAAACCAGCAGTTCCAACTGCTAGGCCAGCAATTCCTACTGCTAGGCATATGAGTGTTAAGGGTCAATGGGGCAATGCTGTGAAGGCCTCAGCACGTTGGGTCAGGAAACCTACCAAACCCAATGGTGCATCAATGACTTTCAACAAATATTCTTATATTGATGCACAAGGCAGATCCAAGTCAGTGATGGCTTGGGTCCCCAAAAGGAACTAACCCCCTTATTTTGTGTGCAGGAACATCCAACAAATGATGGAGAAGATAGAGGATACTCAGACAGTGGATGTTCTAGGCACATGACTGGTAACATGTCATAACTTTTAGACTTTGTGGCTTTAGATGGTGGACCTGTTATCTTTGGAGGTGGAGTTGGTGGCAAGATTACTGGTAAAGGTGTAATTAAAACTGGTAATCTAGACTTTTAAGAATGTGTATTTTGTACCAGAGCTAAAGTACAACCTTTTTAGTGTATCACATATTTGTGACAAACAGAACAAGGTATTATTCACTAATACTGACTGTCTTATTCTTTCTCCTGATTTCAAGCTACCTGATGAAAGTCAAGTATTACTTAAAATCCCCAGAAAGGGTAACACATACAGTGTTGAAATGAATAAACTTGTTCCCAAAGAAGGTCTTACTTGCCTTGTTGCAAAAGCCACATTGGAGGAGTCAATGTTGTGGCACAGAAGGCTTGGTCATGTTAATTTTAAAACCATTAACAAAATTGCTAAAAATAGTTTGGTAAGAGGTTTACCTAACAAAACTTTTCAAAATGACCAAACCTGTGTTTCTTGCCTTAAGGGTAAGCAACACAGAGCTTCTTGTAAGCCAAAGATGCATAACTCTAACAATCAAGCTTTATACTTACTTCATATGGACTTGTTTGGTCCAACTTCTGTGAATAGCTTGAATCATAAAAGATATTGTTTAGTTATCACTGATGATTATTCTAGGTTTACTTGGGTTTTCTTTTTAAGAACTAAGGATGAGACTAGTGAAATCCTTAAATCCTTTATAGTTAAGGTAGAAAACCTAGCTGATAAGAAAGTAAAAATAATCAGATGTGATAATGGAACAGAATTTAAGAATAGGGTTATGGATGAGTTTTGCAGAGAAAAAGGTATTAAAAGGGAATTCAGTGTAGCTAGAACCCCACAACAAAATGGAGTAGCTGAAAAGAAAAATAGGACCTTAATAGAGGCTGCTAGGACAATGTTAGCAGATTCTAAGTTACCTATTTCATTTTGGGCTGAAGCAGTTAGTACTGCTTGTTATGTTTAGATTAGGGTTCTAGTAGTGCAACCTTTCAATAAGACTCCTTATGAGCTTTTTAGGGGTAGAACCCCTACCTTAGGCTTCATGAGACCTTTTGGTTGTCATGTCACTATTCTTAATACCAAAGACCAACTAGGAAAATTTGATGGGAAATCTGAAGAGGGTTTCTTTGTTGGTTACTCTTTGAACAACAAAGCTTTTAGGGTGTACAATAAGAGCACCAAACATGTTGAAGAGAATCTGCACATTGAATTTCAGGAAAATATACAAAATGTTGCAGGTGTTGGTCCAGATTGGTTGTTTGATCTTGATATGCTTTCAGATTCTATGAATTATGTGCCTGTTACAGGTACAAATACTAACCATGATGCAGGTTCAGAAGAAGATGATGAAGAGTATATTTTGATGCCAATCTTGGAAGATAGTCCATTGAATGATTCTTCCTCAAAGGATGCTAATGGAGAGAAGAATGATGGTGCCAACAATGGACAAGATGGAAAAGAAACAGAAATTACTGAGAGCAGTACAAATGGAGTTAGTACTACTGAGCCAACAGAAGGTACTGATGGTTCAAATCTTCATACTGATGAACCAGCAGTTGATACTATTAGTCTTTCTGATGAAGAAGTGGAGCTGCACAACATGCCAATGAATTATGATGTTCCTCCTACACCTCAAACAACAATTCACAAGAATCATCCACTTACCAATGTTATTGGAGATGTTCAGTCTGGAGTGAAAACCAGAAGACAAACACAAGAACCAGATCATCATGGATTTCTCAGTGTTGTTTATAAAGAGAAACACCATGAAGATGAGCATGAATGTATGTTTGTCTGTTTCCTATCCCAAATAGAACCCAAAAATGTGCTCAAGGCTTTAGAAGAATCAAGTTGGGTTGAAGCAATGCAAGAAGAACTGCTTCAGTTCAAAATGCAAAAGGTTTGGGTTCTGGTTGATCTACCAAAGGGAATGAGAGTGATTGGTACTAAGTGGGTATTCAAGAACAAGAAGGATGAGAGAGGTATAATGATAAAGAACAAAGCAAGGCTTGTGGCTCAGGGTTATACTCAGGAAGAAGGGATTGATTATGAGGAGGTTTTTGCTCCTGTTGCCAGGATTGAAGCAATAAGGTTATTTCTTGCCTATGCTTCCTTTATGGGGTTCATGGTCTATCAAATGGATGTGAAAAGTGCCTTTCTGTATGGTACTATTGATGAGGAGGTCTATGTTTCTCAACCTCCAGGATTTATTGACCCTGACCATCCTGACAAAGTTTACAAGGTGGTTAAAGCCCTCTATGGCTTGCATCAAGCTCCAAGAGCTTGGTATGGAACTCTTGCAACTTATCTTTTGAAGAATGGGTTCCATAGGGGAAAGATTGATCAAACTCTGTTTATCAAGAAGAACAAGGGTGATATACTACTGGTTCAAGTTTATGTAGATGATATCATCTTTGGTTCTACAAAGAAAGAAATGTGTAAAGAGTTTGAAAAGCTAATGAAATATCAGTTTCAGATGAGCTCTATGGGTGAGCTTACTTTCTTTCTAGGACTTCAAGTACAGCAGAAGTCAGATGGAATATTTATCTCTCAGGATAAATATGTTGGTGAAATTTTGAGAAAATTCCAATTCACAGATGTTAAAGCTGCAAGTACACCTATTGATAAGGAGACACATTTACTATTGAAAGATCAAAGTGGTGAAGCTGTGGATGTGCACATGTATAGATATATGATTGGGTCTTTGATGTATCTCACATCATCCAGACCTGATATTATGTTTGCAGTTTGTGCTTGTGCAAGATTCCAAGTCAATCCTAAAATGTCTCATCTGACAGCAGTGAAGAGAATCTTTAGATACCTCAAAGGTCAACCTAATTTAGGTCTGTGGTATCCTAAAGAGTCTGCACTTGATCTGGTGGCTTACTCAGATTCTGATTATGCTGGAGCTAGTATGGATAGAAAATCTACAACTGGTGGTTGTCAGTTTCTGGGATGCAGATTAATTTCATGGCAGTGCAAAAAGCAAACTATGGTGGCCACTTCTACTACAGAAGCTGAATATGTGGCTGCTGCAAGTAGTTGTGCTCAATTTCTTTGGCTTCAGAATCAATTGCTTGATTATGGGTATAATTTCTTGAATACAATAATTTTCATAGACAATAGCAGTACAATGTGCATAGTTAAAAATCCAGTTCAACATTCAAAAACTAAACATATTGAGATTAGACATCATTTTATAAGAGATTGTAAGGAAAAGAAGTTGGTTCAGGTTGTCAAAATTCATACTGATGACAATTTTACTGACTTACTAACTAAAGGTTTTGATGTGACAAGGTTTCAGTACTTGGTAACAGGTATTGGAATGCTTGATCCTTGAAAAATTCGATGTCTAAGTGTTTTTGTAATAATAAGGATTTTGTACAGCTAGGTGTGTCTGATGAAACTGCTGGGTATAGTTTGTACTGCTTGGTAATTTTTAGTACTGCTTATGGAAATTTGTTAGTCACTTGTGATAACTGTTAGAAAGGAAATATTTTGCAATGTATTTTCTTTGGTTTTGGACTAACATTTACAGGTTAAGAAAGCATTTTGAATTGGATTGTGCTTTGGAAAGAATGGTGATTTGGAATGTCAAGTGTGCGAATTTGTCACACAACAAATGGTAATTGGTTCACCATGTCTAACCCACATAAGAACCAACTAGTCCAGATCAAACGGTTTCTGGTAAAGACTAATCAAATCCGTTTATGGTTGACAGTTTACCAAAAACTGGATGGTCATCAACTCACCATAACTTAAAGTAAAGAGTTGACTAGTCCAAAGCAAACGGCTATTGGTAAAGACATATCAGATCCGTTGATAGCTGATAGTTTGCTAAAAACTATAAGTGGGCAAAAATGTTTTCAAGTCCACATTAAGTTTATCCTGATCTCTGAAAATTTTTGCTAAACAGTTTGTACTGCTAGTTCCAACTAGTTTGTACTGTTCATTCAAACTTGGTTTAAACTTGAGTTTATACTCTATGATTCACCTCTCTTAGAAGGTTACACATCTGGAAGTGATGAGAGTAGGTTTGAAACTATACAACTAAATTGATGGAAACTTGTACAAATTGTCATATTGGAAGCTGAGCTCAAATGTCATATGTTCAAATTTATGTGATGGTGAAGATTCTTCCAAACAGGGGAGGAATTAACGTTTATTTCAGTTGCTGTTAAAGATAATTATGTAACTCAGGGGAGGATATCAGTTCAAAATCAGAGATAAGTATGAAGTTTATATTGGAGTGCTTACTGTTATGGTTTCTTCAAAAGCTTATATGTGAAGAAAATTCTAAAGTGATTCAAGATTGAAGACAAGTGTTTGAAAGAATCCACCCCATCATATACAGAGTTTAATTCAAGAAGAAACTTCATGATTTGCACAGAAATCATAAGTTTAGGGGAGGATTATTGGGAATTAAACCAACAGTTAGTACTGCCAGGTATAACTTAGTACTGCTGAAGATTCGTTCAAGATTACACTAACAGTATTAAGTCATTTAGTACTGCTAGTAGAAGAAGTTAGTACTGGTTATAAGATAAAGACAGAAGGTGAAAGACGCGTAAAGATATATATAGAATAGATTGCATGTATATCTTATTAAGTTAGATTGATACGTATAATAGTTTTACTTGTATAGGACTCCTTGTTCTATAAAAGGAGATCCTAATTAGGGTTTCATATATCTCTCATATATCTTTAAACCCTAAGTACGAATTAATTGTAAGAGCTTCAAGGTTGTCGAACCCTGGTGATATTGTAGATCATCCGTATTAATATATTGAAGCTAATCTTTGTGTTAAACAGTGTGTTCTTGTTTTCCATTGTTACATTCATACAATCACACACATCACCAAACACAAAATCTTCTAAGTGCTTTGTAGTAAATTCCGCGTGCTACTTAGCATTATACTCAAAGTATCTTCAACACAAGTCGTGTGTTTAGATCCGGTCACCTAACCTTACTATCCTTATAACTCCAGTACATTAAATAAAATGGTCGGTCTTTGGTATTCCTCCACAATTGCCATCATAAATCATTCGCTCCCCCTCAATATGTGCATCGATATACGAAAGAGTTTAGCACATATGAGAGAGCCTACACTTGAGTCCAAAAGATCACATTTTATCAGTTTTCATATTTAAATCACATTCTCTCCCCCGATCAAAAATTTCAAACCTTTTGAGATTTGGGATCTCAATTGATTTAAATAAGTTAGAAAATTTGGGAGACAATGTGGTCTGATTCAATGTATTCTGATAATGGAACATTATTATGCTCCCCCTCAATGTATGAGGGAGAATGTTAGTGTCAGGTATGATAGATTTGTAAGATTTTGAATTTAAGACAATCATACACTGACACATAACAACAAATGTTTATTCACTACTTATGATGTACAAGATAACTGTTACGTCACAACTGACATTGACCTTTTCGCTTCTCTGAGGGAGTCAGTGGTCAACATCAATTATCCATCCACCAACAAAACTTCCCAAATATTGTTGATCCCCACTCGGCGAGACCAGAATTAGTAATGCCTTGTTGAAGTGAAGGTGGTGGAGGTGGTGAAAGTGTTGTTGTTGTTGTTGTTGTTGCCGATGTTGTTGTTGTGGTGAATTCAGAGCCAGTCAATGGAGTTTGAACATCTGATCAAGTGGTTAGAGCGGGAGCAGGCACATTCACATCAGCCATGGAATCTGCATAGGAATATCCACAAAGATAGACATACATACATATTAACTCTACATTAACCGCTACCACACAGCGGTTTGCCTACTCATAACATCATATTCATGTCATGATCAAACCACAATCAGGAAATTTATCAAACCGCTATTTAGCATGAAGGGCAATCAGCAATCATGAACATTCATCGCAAGCCTCTATCAGACATAAACAGCAATCACGAACATGGCAATTCACACATATTTCAACTATCAATACAGGATCTTAGGAACAAGATTCTAACCCGGTAACTACATACCTAAGCATATCCTGAGAACACGAGCACATAATCAACAACAATTGAACAATTATCGGCTAACAATATACGAAACACATTCAATCAGATTATACACGGAGTGTGGATCATATGATAACATCAAGCACAATGGGTTGTTTTGGGTTTTAATGTATTTAAGCGATTAAACGAAGGATTCCAAAGTGACACAAATGAACCTTATAGTTACATAAAGCTAGAAAACTATAAGCAAATTGCACATAATGCCCTAAACTTTCTAACAACTAACACATTAGGCCATTTGAGATAAAACTTAATAATTTACTCTTCAACTAATACCCCATTAAATACAAAACCTTTTCTAACAGTTATGAGATAACCAAGAAACCCGTTTGATGATATAAAATTTGAAATCACTCTCCCCCTCAATCGATGACCCATTGTCATTGATTGAGTGACAAATTTTATGAAGAATCTAAGTCTGATTGATTTTCAAACAACACGTTACCACCATGTGTTACACAAATAATTTTCAGAAGAATCATAGAATGAAAATTATTTAGATACAAAGAAGTCTTCTCTTCTTATACGAGAAATAATGCACTGAAGCGTACATCAAGTCGAGGGTGCAAGGATGTAAAGTAATCCATGCCCGGGAGAAATTAATCACCCGTTGACCGGAACAGCTGTCTTTTTGGCGACGTGCTTTCCTCATTTTGAAAAACCGAGTTGCATATCTGAAGTAATAGCAAGCCATATAGGCATGTTTTGAAAAACTTTTTGAACTTCTATTCGTACTTCATTTAAAGACCCGTGTCATTATTGAATGACATTTCGAGGACCGTAAAGGTTATCGATACCAGAAGACATGCCTTGAAAAAACTATTTTTGGTATTTTCTATTTTTCTGATTTTTATGGTTTTTTTATTTATATGGTTTTTATTGGTTTTATAATTAATTTTCTATTTACCTTTTGGTTTAAGATATGTACAAAATATATTATTCAATTTAAGAAGATGTTGACATGAATACCGAAATAAGGATATCGTTCTGTACGTTGTAGAAGTCTGTAGTCAACATCTCTTAAACTTTCACCACCAAAGCTTTCGAGGCTCCTGAATAATCGTCTGAACTTGAGCCTTCTCAATGTGAAGCTTTGATAGCTTCCCCCCAAACCGACAATCTTCTTTTTGAGCAGTTTCAAAGCTCGCTTTCAAGCTTACATCAGTTATTGCTGCTCCTTTTAAGAATAATCATCGTGATTATCCGTTCAGGGGATCATCATGCTAGATCAGCAACGTATCATCTCACGCTTGAGTAATTCTTCTTATATTTCTTCCCGCTGAAGGCTGAAGTAATGCATACCAAAAGTATCAAGAGACCACTTCCCCCAAGTAGTTGAAGTGATGCAATCAGTCTCATTGTATGAAGCTCAAAAACCCGAAGTACACACTCAATCCCATTAATGAAGTCGAAAACGTAACATCAAAATCAATTAAGACTCGGAAATGCACTTTTCTCCCTTCAGGAAATTGCAGATGAGAATTGTTACACTAAAGTCAACTAAGTCCCAAGTGTAAGCAATTTATCCCGTATGTAGTCGAAATGAAAACACCAAGACAGTACCGTAAAAATCAAGTAAGTCCCGGATGAACACATTTCCTTCTGTAGGATACCGACTCAAGTAAGTCCCGGATGAACACATTTCCTTCTGTAGGATACTGACTAACTAGAGGAATCATCATACAATTGTGTACCTCTTTAATCATCAGAAACTGTTTCTTACATCTCTTCCCCCACGTAGTTGGAATAATACACCAAAAGCCAAGAGTTAAAACACTGATTTTCTCTGCGGTTATGACATTTGTCTTCCCGGAATAACTTCAATTAAGAAGAAGTATAAAGTTCATCATGTGTACTCGTTATGCGTTCAGATGTATGTCTCCTTCCCCCTTGCTGGTTTTGATACCTCAGAATCAGCAACGCATTTTACGCACATATACTTTAAATCTTGTGAGAAGAATAGACTTGGCTCAAATGTATCCTGTGAGAATCAACTTCCCCCCAAACTTACAACCGTCTTCAGCAGATCCGAAACCTTGATGTAGTTAACCATGTCTTCTAACTTTTGAAGATTTAAGTACGCAGCGGAATTCGTAGATAACACCGTAAACCACACCAAGCAAATCTGACACGTCACTTAATCACAGTTATACTCAATGCAGTAACTCCGTTCGGGGGTAACATGCAAGAGATCAACAACAATTCTTCTCACATATGTAGAATACTTCACAAACCATACTAAGTAAAGTAGTATAAACTACTTCCCCCTGGAAGATGACCTTATAACATCAAAGTACACATTGCTCCCCCATGATGGTTTCGAACTCTCAGAAGCATCATTGACTTATACGAACATATATACAAGAAGTTCTTGTCTTAAGCAAACATCTTGAAAAATCATGAATGACATTGAAGGATCTTGAAAGATTTTGCTTAGATTGTGAAGTATCATTGACGTTCTGTAGCTTTGAATATCCCATGAGAACTGCTGATCACATCTCAACCTTTAAACTCTTTGGCTGACTAACCAACCTCGTATTCTGTCAGTTATTGCTGTGACCACTTGGTGAATTAAACCCGATATACCAAACTTGAAAATGAAGTAGAATTCCCCAAATTTGTTACTTAAGCTTGCACTGTTGTTGATTAAAGAACGATGCAGAAGAAAACCCCTAAGTACCCTTATACACTCAACTAAGAGCCAAAGCAAGTACAACACCTCTTGAGACTATCCACATCTGCATCTGCGTGTGACACTGAGCACTACAATGTAACTCCTTGAAGTGATAGCTATAACCCGTGAGAACTACAATGTAAGTCCTTACATCGGGTATAACTAGATAATCCAAGTCCCAATCATAAATTTTATAAGTTCAAGCAAGTCATCAATCGATAGATGAAGTCTCGATGATGAAATAAGTAGAAGCCTTCGTGAAACCCACTTTAATCTCAAATAAGGGATGCCAAATAAACTCCGTGATCACTTGACATTCCATGTCCAAACTCTTAGCCATTTTGACGTTTTAGCCGACATTTTCCTTTATGTTCTTGTGGTTGATTTACAGAGTGCACATTGGAAGGAACAACAATCCGTGAATAAGGAGATTCTTCTGAACCTGGTTCTGAGAAAGGAATACCAAAGAACGGATCATTATTCAAGCGTGCAACTTCAATATCATGAGAGTCATTATCAACACCTTGAGGAATAAGTGAAGATTGGGTTTCTTGAGTAGTCTGAGTTGTACTTCTAGATGGTGCATCTTGATCAATGGAAATTGAAGAAGGTGAACTAGTTGAGTCAGCAGGAACCGGAGCAGGAGCTTCAGGAACTAGATGATCAACATTCGTTGGAGGTTGGAAGTATTCATCAAACATAAATCCCAGTTATCCTTAGTAAGTGGAACATTAGGTGTTGGAGGAGAGTCGTATGACCATTTCTCAAAAATCAATCAACGTGTAGTTTATTCACACTTGTCCCCCTCAAAAATTGCATATGACTGCCAACTACCATTTTTGATTGAACGAGTGAATAAGAATACAATCAATGGTAAGTAGATCCACTTGATGACTGACATTTAGTTTATTCACACTTCTCCCCCTCAAAAATTGCATATGAGGTTGCCATTTTTGATAGAACAAGTGAATAAGAATATACTCCAATGTACATTGATCCACTTGATGAGTGAATGAGCATGGGAAGAGCATGAAGCTTGTTGATGAGAATGGTCATAAGCAAGAATATTTCTCTTTTTCTAAAGATAAAACGCACTTAAGCATACACCTTTCTTTTCTTTGAGGAACGGGGCCAGAAGTGTTGTCTGTAGACGCCATTATGTTGACATTGAGGCCCGAGGCTTAAACTGCAGTGTTCAAACGTCATATTTCGCAGAAGAACGAGGCTTGAACTGATGTGTTCAAACGTCATTATTGTTGAAGAACGAGGTTTGAACTGATGTGTTCAAACGTCATTGTTCATGTTCATCAATTTTGAGTTTCTTGAACCCCTAATTTATGAGATATCAGTCTTTTCGGCAACCAAACTCTGAGTCTTTCCTTAATAGGAGTGAACGATGTACCTGCACTTAAGTGAGGACTACCTGCACTAACATTAAGAGTTTGTTCGCAATTATATGGGTTAGTGATATCAGCATCTAAACCATTTGGGGTTACACTGTTGATGCGTGTCGCGTGTCGTTGCGGTTTAGCAGTATTAATGCCTACTCAAGTTTTAAAATTATATTTAGCCGACTTATCAATAACACACACACTTAACGAGCAGTGTACCCGGTCAGTATGAATATAATGGTAAGTAGAGTGTCGATCACTAAGAGTGGAACGTATTATCTAGTTATTCTAATCAGTATTTTAATATCTTAAGTTAGCTGTACAACCTAATCTAACGAAAGGGGGTTCAGCCTGAGAGACTGGCACGGTTTGGTTATGATTAAATAGAAAACTAAACTAATGAGCACGAATCAGCGATTAGCACACATGTACACAGATAGATACTTGAGACAATAAGAAGACCTGTCCTGATAATTAAGTAGCTTGTCACTTGTTTTATTGCTAGTTTTATATGAAGTGTATGTAATTAACCCTTTCTCGTTGGCTCTAATCTTATCGGCGAGTAAACCCTTAATGATCACTTATGTCTATCCCACTATCCTAGAATATTGAGCATTTGTGATGCCCACGTTTCGTATACGCTAGAATAGACAGGCGAGGAAGGGGCATGGCGACCCAAACAATGCTCAGCTAGACACAGAGGTTATCAATGCACTAATAAAAGTCACCAAAGACATCAACATATAAACTTTAATTAATGGGAAAGCAATTTTAAGGGGTGGACATGATATTCCGTAGTCACATGACATCAGCCCATCAATCCTGATGAATTAAAGTGTACTAATACAATAAAACAAAACTACTTAATGAATTGAATACATGCAGGACCTTCTTACAGCTCTTGTATCTTCGTTTAGGGTGTGTCTTGTGCTGCTAACATGTCTGAATTCGGCTTTTGGGTTTCTGTCTCTCTCTTCTGAGTTTAGCTAGGTGTCTCCAAATTCGTCTGGCCTTGGGGTATTTATAGTTTCTGTCTGAGGGTTAGATGCGGCGCATAGGATAAGTAGATGCGGCGCATTGACTTAACTTCGCGTGGGGTCCAAGATTAATATATTCAGGAATATTCGTACACCGCTTTAAGATGCGGCGTAACTCCATTTCTCTATGCGGCGCATGTCCTTTGCTATCTTGGATTGTAACTTGTGAAATCTTGATAGTGATACGCCGTATGTAAGAAGTATGTTGCGGCGTATCTGGAGCAGAATGATCTTGATCTTGTACATTTCAGTAGACTCTTAACATCTTGCTTGTTTTGCTCCATAATTAGTCCAAAATCGCCAAGTTTCACATAATACTTGTTTTTACCTGAGAATTACAAAAGTAAACATTAACGTATCAATTCTCATATATAATATAATAAAACAAGTCAAATAAATAGGATAAATGATGATAATAAAATATACTTATTTGAGTTCATCAACTGTCAACCGTGGTTGTGCAATCAGTGAACATCTTCCTAGTAGGTATCCATCTAAGACCAGCAATCTTAAAAATTCTACCCGTCGGTATCCACCTAAGACAAGATCTAGGAGTGTTTGGTTTCTCATGCACAGTGGAAGACATGTTGAGAGAAAACCTTTGTCCTATAGCAATCTGCCTACCAGGTTTCTGAGTATAACTCTTTGGTCCTACGGGCTTGTTGTTGTTTCTAGTCTTAGGGGATTGAACCTTAGCATGAGCATTCACTTTCTTCAGGAATTTTGTTACACAATCATCATGATTTGCATTAAAAACACATTTCTGACAAGTCGAGCAAATAAAGTGTTTGGATTCAGAAAAAGATCTAGGATTCTTAGAGTGATCTGCTACGGGAATTGCTTTAATCGACACGCAACTACTCTTAGAAACAGGCAAATTCCTAGTCTTTTCATGTGTGTTTTTCTTAGCATCCGCTAGGTTTTGATTCTAAACAATGTCTTTATGTCTAACATGTTCTTTTGGTGTCACAAATGACACATGATTTGAACTAATCCCAGAAGAACTAGAAGCACTCATATGATGAGGTTTTGCAAAAGCATATTCCTTTTCATTAGGTCTAGACTGTGAAGTGACTGGTTTTGACAAAACTTGTTTCGTATCAACTTGGGAGGCAAACCGTGGTTTTGAAAATTTTGGTCGTTCAGATTTAAACGCAGTCGGTTGTCTAACAACTGATTGGTTTCTAAATGGTTGTGAAACTGGTTTTCCCAAGATTGATGGTTTTGCAAACTTAGTATTCACACTATTTCCTGTTAATTTTCTTAACTCGTTTTTTAATGCTGCAATTGTAAAACCCTTTTCCTGAAGTTGAGCTTTGAATTCATCATTTTTGGCAATCAAAGAAGTTGTTTGATCTATATTCTTAGTTCTCGTTTCTTTGATTGAAGCATGCAGGTCTTTGTAATGCTTTTTCAAAGTCTCATTTTCCTTAAGTAATTTAGCCACTTTAAGTTCCAATTCGATGTTTCTTGTTTTAATTGCATCGATATCATGTTTAGCCTTAACTACATTACTTTTCTCATGCATATCTAGAATCCATTCTTTCAAATTGTTAATCGTCGAGTTTTTGGCTTGTAGCTGAGCTTTCAAAGTGTTTATTTCAAAAAATTCACGAAATTCAGGAAATTCTGGATTTTTACATGGTTTGTTAGTTTGAAGACTTTCTTCCTTATGTTATATTGCTATTTCAAGTGAAATGCAATGTTTTTCAAGTTGTAAGAATCTGTTTGAAAGTTCATTATAAACCTCTTTTTCAACCATATCATTCGTTTTGAGAAATTACTTTCCCAAAACAGATAAATTAAAATCCTAAGTGTGGTAAATTACTTTCCCAACCATCCCATGAATTAGACTCATATCATTGAATAACTCACGCTTTAACACTTGAAACACACGCTTTAGGTAGACACGAATTATACTCAACAAGATCTCAATCAAAGAATAACCTTAGTTGGCGTTCCCATAACGGCCAACTCCCATTCAATCCATAAATATAATATACAACAACTAGTGGTGATATCGACCACTTAATACAAAACTTTACATAAGTTGGTTAAAACAAACTTCCAACTTTTTCTTTTTCTTCTTCTTTTCTATTTTTTCGATTTTTTTTTTTTTTTTTTTTTTTTTTTTTTTTTTTTTTTTTTTACATCAACATATATGTGTAAAATTTCACAACTTTTCTATCACTATTTTTCCGGATAATTTTTTCATACTCTTCATACTTTCAGAAATAACTGTAATAGCGAAAGTAGTAAACACACGAAAAATAAACTCAAAGTTATACAATATTTACTTTCATACCAATTGCATTGTACAATTTCCTGACTCAACCAAAAATAATGAATTACGCACGTGAACACAGGTAATGTAAGGAAACACACTTTGCCTAAAGCAATTAACCACAGATTTTAATCTACAGGGTAGGCTAAGGTGTAAGGGTGTAACGAAACATTATAACAAAGGTGTAAGAAACGAAAGGAATGGCTCTGAGTGTTTTTCTAGGGGTATCTAACTCTAAAAGTGAGAGTAACAACAGGTTTATACTGGGGTTAACTAACCAATGTAGTTAGTTAATATCACATAACATATAAAGGCTATTTGGGTGTAATCCTAGAAATTTACCAATTTAGACAAGTCATTCCAATTATATAGATAATACTTATTATGGTGGTCTCGAATAGTATACAAGCCAAGTTCTAAAGTTTACAAGTCACCGGCACACTCATAGATTTGTGAATTTTGAAAAGTTCACAATTTTTGAAAATAATGTTATGTGTGCAGCTATGTAATTTAGACTTTAAACAAAAACATGCTAAAAATTTTAAATTTTGATATATTAAGCGCATTTTAAGCATATTTTGAAAAAGTTTAGGACACGTAAGTTAAACAACGTCCTCGTTGTTTGTGTCAAAGGTTAAAAACTGGAAAATAAAAGAATTAGAACAGAAAAACTCCCCTGAGATTTGCTCGGTATGATCCTCCATTTATTCGTATAAGAGCAAAAATCAACTTTCTTGTGGATGAGAACGTTTAAGCTTCATAGATGATGTATCCACAAGAATGCAGGAATCTATAATACCATTCAGACTTTAACACACCTGAGTTAAGAAGGTTCAAACTTGCATAATACATTAGTAGTTAGTAAAAATAAAACTAAAAAATTAAAATGAAAATCATCAGGTCAGTCGATACGCCGTATCTTATGGAAGAAGATACGCCGTATCGAGCCTGGAATAAATACGAAATAAAATAAAATAAAGGATAGGATGCGTCGCATCTGTTTTACTAGATGCGGCGCATGTATTTACCAAACAGATTGTTAACAGTCTGTTGTAATCTGGGCTTTTTCCACGGTATACCTCTCGGGTTCTCTCGTTCACTCATGCTGAACTTAATGCCAGTCTTCATCAAACACAATAAGAAACACAAACTGAAACATCAAATAAATACATGATAATAAAATTCAGTACAATCCCAAGAAGAATAAAATGTATGTGGAACAATGTCAATAAGATCAAACATATGAGATCAAGGGTCTGTGGGGTCGTCTCCTGCAGGTGAGCGGGTCTCGGAGGTGCTGGCATCGTCGGTCCTGGGTCGGACTCTGCGAGTGGGGAGCCGGGAGTATGTGGCCATCCCTCTAACGAAAGTACCATCAGGGCGAGTATGGCTCGTGCCCTGACCCTCCAAAATCTGGCTCACACTCCCGACCAGCCAACCTAAATCCCTCCTGACTATAGTGAGGTCGGCTCTCATCCCGTCGACTACGCCTCTCAAGGCTCTAACCTCCCCCTCAACTAGCTCAACTCTCTGCCCCACTGTACGTGCAACTGGTGGCTGGGGTGTTGGTGCCTCCTCCTCCTGGGCTGGAGCAGCAGCCGGAGCTCCCTGGGGACCTCCCTGCTCAGCCTCTACCTCTGCTGGTCTCGCGGGGCCCAATGCCACCCAGTAACATCCCCCCATAACCATCTCACATATCCCCAACCTGACCAAATAATCCTGCCCAATAACCGGTAGACTGGTCACCTCAACCTCTAACCCGGCAGGAATCTCATCACCGATCACACCAAAATGACGGGCCAGTCTAGATACAAAATGCCCCCCAGTCATCTGGCTCCTCCTATCTCTCCCCAAAGCTCCCCTATGGAGAAAATGCGCCAAAAAGTGAGGGATGTTCACTGCTAATCCCTCATCCATGCTCTTCAGAAGGAAGAGGTCAAGAGTGGTCACCTTCTTAGGTGACTGACCTCTCCCAGCAATGGTCAGTGCTATCATCCTATGGCATAATCTCCTCATAGGCTCCCTAATCAATGTGTAGGATGGGGTGAAAGCAGTAGAATCACCTCCGGAGGATATCCTCTCCTAAAAATCTCCCAGCAAAATCCTGTCTGGCACTGCCCTCAAACTCTCAGCCCAGTACCTGGCAAACCCAGCAGATCCAAGCTCCTCCTCAGTGTGTAGCCCCATGGCTAAAATAAACTGCCTCATCGACATCTATCTATGCACACCACCCAACCTGAAAATAAGAGTATCAGCTGTATCAATCTCCAAATACGTCTCCCTGTAATGAACTGTGCTAAAGAACTCCAGCATGAGCTCCCTAATCAGAGGCTCGTCAATCCCGAACAACCTCTCCCATGCATTGTGACCTAAACACAACCTTATCATCATCATCCCTCACAACCATCTCCAGCCTATCATGAAGACCACCAACTGCATTCCCTCCGTCAATCAACCCAACATCCGCAAAATCCAAAACCGAGACTCTAAAGATTTTCTTAAAGAAAATCGATCTAAGTCTCTGCACATAATCGGCCTCAGTATCTGTTGTCAGTCCCATGGTCTCGAAACGGAGCCACGTATGTCTGTGTCCAACGGCTGGTAATTCCATCTGAAATAAATTTAAAGGTTAGAAAATAGTTCTGTAATAAGGTTGATACGGCGCATCTGATAAATCAGTGCGGCGTATCTAGGCTGTATCAAAGAGATGCGTAGCATGCAATAGAATACGGCGTATGGGGGATGCGTCGTATCTATGTTAAGTAATACGACGTATATGGAAGTATTTAAATTGGAAACAAGTTGTTACGCCGCATCAAGTAACTTAGATGCGCCGCATCTAGCAATATACCAGTATAAAATAAAGGGGGTCAGGCACGTTTTCCAAGAATCCGGGCCCGTGACGTAAACTCCCACTTAACATCACAGTTCCTTTTTACCCATATATTAAATCTAACAGTTCCTATAACCACAATATTTCATTTTCCCTCCAAAGCTCAAAAACAAATTTCACGAACCCTAGTTTTCGTTTAAATCAATTCGGTACCAAATTCAATGATTAGTCCAAAAATTAACATGGGGGAAATTATCTAGACCTAGTTCTAATCAAATCCCCTAAACTTCTAAGCCCTAATCGAACTATATCATAAACCCTAATTTTTAGATTTAAACAAAATCAAATAGAATAATTACCTTATATTGCGATTAGGATTCGGTCTAGAGTTCGGATTAGAAGTTTGATTCGAGAAAAGAACTCAAATTAGAGGGTTTAATTTTGTCAAGAAGTGTGAGTTTTTACTGTGTGAATATTGGGGTAAAAAATTGAAATCCGGCGCATCTCTTTCATATTTATAGGGTAAATACGATGCGCCGTATCGCATAATTGTATGCGCCGTATCTTATCTAAATTCGTTGACTGGTCAATAAATGTTAATTAGTCAGAGATACGGCGCTTAGAAAACTAAGATCCGCCGTATTGTTGCAACAGTGAACTAAATTTAAATAAGGAACGTACCTTGGCCTCCGCAACACATTTCCTTATACATCGAATCGGGGTAAAACGGTATACCATATGATATATATAAAGTCGGGATAAGAGCAATAGGCATAAACGTTTTATTAATGATTATAATCTTCTTGTTTAGTGGATAATGATTTACTCCAAGGTTAGGAGCAAATATCGTTTTAAGCTTACAAAATTGAGATTATATTCGGGAGAGGTTTCGTAGAGAACTCTCTATAAG
Organism: Artemisia tridentata subsp. tridentata; assembly: GCA_021014915.2. Lineage (NCBI taxonomy): Eukaryota > Viridiplantae > Streptophyta > Magnoliopsida > Asterales > Asteraceae > Artemisia > Artemisia tridentata. The sequence goes on from CP139509.1 coordinate 179,146,016, forward strand.
GCTAGGTAAATTATTGTAGAGGATACCTGAAATTCTATTTCAAGAATTTTAAGATACTCAATGTTACCAGTACAAAATTCTCCTCCACTCTTGTCATCTTATTACAGCCGTTCAATCATCTAAGGTTTGATTACTCTAGCTAGCGTCTCTTGGTTAGGTTCAGAATGTAATCTTCCATATTGATGCTTAAGCCATCATTTATCCTGAAAGTAAACCAGCTTGTGCACGAGAGTAGTGGAACGATCAAAGTGAATATCAAAAATCAACTATATTTATCAAATTAAATTCGTCGTATTAACAAAAGTTAATGCGCCGTATTTTCGTTACGTTGCAAAATACAAGATTTTTGATTCAGAAGATGCGCCGTATCGATAAAAATCGATGCGTCGTATCTGTTTAATAATTCGAAAACTGTTTTTAATTTAAATAGACAATACGCCGTATCTGTTAAAACAGATGCGTCGTATGGCGTTAGGGTTTAGAAAAATTTCTTATTAAAAACAGAATACGCCGTATCTTGGGGAAAGATGTGTCGTACTCGAATTTATTAAACGCGTTGTATTTTATAAAAATTAAACGCAATACGCCGTATCTGTGAAAACATATGCGCCGTATCGTTTGTATCAGCTCAGTACAACGATAGCAGAATGCAGAAAAATACAGAAAAGAAAATCAAAAAATAAAAACAAACAAAAAGAAACAAAAATTAAAGAAAACAAAAACACATAAAAACAGAAAATATGCAAATAATACAATGAATGCAATTTATCTAATATATAACAGAGTTAGTGGTTAGAATCTAAAAATTAAAAAGAAAAGAAAAACCTAATTAAAATACTAATCAAATTAACAGATAATAACAATTCACTCCCCGGCAGCGGCGCCAAAAACTTGATGCGTGTCGCGTGTCGTTGCGGTTTAGCAGTATTAATGCTTACTCAAGTTTTAAATTTATATTTAGCCGACTTATCAATAACACACACACTTAACGAGCAGTGTACCCGGTCAGTATGAATATAATGGTAAGTAGAGTGTCGATCACTAAGAGTGGAACGTATTATCTAGTTATTCTAATCAGTATTTTAATATCTTAAGTTAGCTGTACAACCTAATCTAACGCAAGGGGGTTCAGCCTGAGAGACTGGCACGGTTTGGTTATGATTAAATAGAAAACTAAACTAATGAGCACGAATCAGCGATTAGCACACACGTACACAGATAGATACTTGAGACAATAAGAAGACCTGTCCTGATAATTAAGTAGCTTGTCACTTGTTTTATTGCTAGTTTTATATGAAGTGTATGTAATTAACCCTTTCTCGTTGGCTCTAATCTTATCGGCGAGTAAACCCTTAATGATCACTTATGTCTATCCCACTATCCTAGAATATTGAGCATTTGTGATGCCCACGTTTCGTATACGCTAGAATAGACAGGCGAGGAAGGGGCATGGCGACCCAAGCAATGCTCATCTAGACACAGAGGTTATCAATGCACTAATAAAAGTCACCAAAGACATCAACATATAAACTTTAATTAATGGGAAAGCAATTTTAAGGGGTGGACATGATATTCCGTAGTCACATGACATCAGCCCATCAATCCTGATGAATTAAAGTGTACTAATACAATAAAACAAAACTACTTAATGAATTGAATACATGCAGGACCTTCTTACAGCTCTTGTATCTTCGTTTAGGGTGTGTCTTGTGCTGCTAACATGTCTGAATTCGGCTTTTGGGTTTCTGTCTCTCTCTTCTGAGTTTTAGCTAGGTGTCTCCAAATTCGTCTGGCCTTGGGGTATTTATAGTTTCTGTCTGAGGGTTAGATGCGGCGCATAGGATAAGTAGATGCGGCGCATTGACTTAACTTCGCGTGGGGTCCAAGATTAATATATTCAGGAATATTCGTACACCGCTTTAAGATGCGGCGTAACTCCATTTCTCTATGCGGCGCATGTCCTTTGCTATCTTGGATTGTAACTTGTGAAATCTTGATAGTGATACGCCGTATGTAAGAAGTATGTTGCGGCGTATCTAGAGCAGAATGATCTTGATCTTGTACATTTCAGTAGACTCTTAACATCTTGCTTGTTTTGCTCCATAATTAGTCCAAAATTGCCAAGTTTCACATAATACTTGTTTTTACCTGAGAATTACAAAAGTAAACATTAACGTATCAATTCTCATATATAATATAATAAAACAAGTCAAATAAATAGGATAAATGATGATAATAAAATATACTTATTTGAGTTCATCAACTGTCAACCGTGGTTGTGCAATCAGTGAACATCTTCCTAGTAGGTATCCATCTAAGACCAGCAATCTTAAAAATTCTACCCGTCGGTATCCACCTAAGACAAGATCTAGGAGTGTTTGGTTTCTCATGCACAGTGGAAGACATGTTGAGAGAAAACCTTTGTCCTATAGCAATCTGCCTACCAGGTTTCTGAGTATAACTCTTTGGTCCTACGGGCTTGTTGTTGTTTCTAGTCTTAGGGGATTGAACCTTAGCATGAGCATTCACTTTCTTCAGGAATTTTGTTACACAATCATCATGATTTGCATTAAAAACACATTTCTGACAAGTCGAGCAAATAAAGTGTTTGGATTCAGAAAAAGATCTAGGATTCTTAGAGTGATCTGCTACGGGAATTGCTTTAATCGACACGCAACTACTCTTAGAAACAGGCAAATTCCTAGTCTTTTCATGTGTGTTTTTCTTAGCATCCGCTAGGTTTTGATTCTAAACAATGTCTTTATGTCTAAAATGTTCTTTTGGTGTCACAAATGACACATGATTTGAACTAATCCTAGAAGAACTAGAAGCACTCATATGATGAGGTTTTGCAAAAGCATATTCCTTTTCATTAGGTCTAGACTGTGAAGTGACTGGTTTTGATAAAACTTGTTTCGTATCAACTTGGGAGGCAAACCGTGGTTTTGAAAATTTTGGTCGTTCAGATTTAAACGCAGTCGGTTGTCTAACAACTGATTGGTTTCTAAATGGTTGTGAAACTGGTTTTCCCAAGATTGATGGTTTTGCAAACTTAGTATTCACACTATTTCCTGTTAATTTTCTTAACTCGTTTTTTAATGCTGCAATTGTAAAACCCTTTTCCTGAAGTTGAGCTTTGAATTCATCATTTTTGGCAATCAAAGAAGTTGTTTGATCTATATTCTTAGTTCTCGTTTCTTTGATTGAAGCATGCAGGTCTTTGTAATGCTTTTTCAAAGTCTCATTTTCCATAAGTAATTTAGCCACTTTAAGTTCCAATTCGATGTTTCTTGTTTTAATTGCATCGATATCATGTTTAGCCTTAACTACATTACTTTTCTCATGCATATCTAGAATCCATTCTTTCAAATTGTTAATCGTCGAGTTTTTGGCTTGTAGCTGAGCTTTCAAAGTGTTTATTTCAAAAAATTCACGAAATTCAGGAAATTCTGGATTTTTACATGGTTTGTTAGTTTGAAGACTTTCTTCCTTATGTTGTATTGCTATTTCAAGTGAAATGCAATGTTTTTAAAGTTGTAAGAATCTGTTTGAAAGTTCATTATAAACCTCTTTTTCAACCATATCATTCGTTTTGAGAAGCTCAGCCTTAAGCAAAGGACTTTTAACATGATCATGTTCAGCATCCTGGTCAATTTCTCCCCCCTTATGACTCATATTTGTTGAATCAGGAGTAGTATTGCTATCAGCCTTTTCCTACAGATATGTGTCATAAATAGGTTCAAATTGATCAGTATGTTGTTGTTCACTAGCAAGGACATTATGTTGAACAGTTAAATGTACCTCAGCAAATGGCACTTGGTCATTTGCTGGTCTGATATCTGCATCCACACCATGTGTGATATAATTCTCTGAACTGCTTCTTGTTTCATGCTTATCTGACTTTGTCCCACTGCATTCTGTGACAACTGAACTAGCATCCAATGCTTTACTCGAATCAACCTTAATCTCTCTTCTTTGCATAAGGTTTTCATTCATCTTGATGTCATACTTTCGTTTGTGTTGTTCTCTTTCATCAATGCACATCTTAACATTACCCATGTATTGGAGTAATGTTTCTCTGAACAAGTCAACTTCGATTCCAGTGTAATCAGCAAAGCACTTTTCTGTCATTTGACTGTCATAGTCCCAAGTGTATTGCGAATTGATGAACAATTGAAGTTGTTTGTTGATCACCCAAAAAGCAGCCATGGAACCAGATTCATGAAATTATTCTCTGTCAAGTTGTTGTTCTAGTTGATCCAAGTTCAGGAACATAGTGCCTATGAAAGTCGAAACATCTTGACCAAAGAGTGATGCAAATGCTCGTTCGAATCCTCCCATGGATCCAGGTCTTTCTGATAGAATCTTGAGATGTGAATGAAGTAGTCGAAAGTATTTCATGCAACTTTCCTTTGCATTATTTTGCATTTGTTGTAACTGATGCCACTCTCTCTCTTGTGAACTCGATTACAAAGGTGTACCCATTAGATTATCCATTTTCTGTTCACGTTCAGTAAGTTCCAATTCTGCACGTTGTTCATGTATGGCCACTTGATCTTTATAGATATTATGTTTAGTGGTCAATGAGTCATCAGGGATAGCGGCAGTGTTCTCATGTGTAGCATATTCATAAACATATAACACCCACAAGATTGTGATTTGGCCGAAACTTTAGAGAGAGAATGAGAGGAGTTGGGAACTAGAGAGAAAATGAATATGTATTAGATTGAAATGAGAGGAGTTCCAACCCTTCCCATGTGAGGGAAGGGGTATTTATACTACATGCTCAAACGCCCCGTGTGGGCTGTGGAGTGAGCTGACAGTGGATAAAGACCCGACCCACTCCACGATTACTATAATAACTAAACTATTACTAATAATCCTACGAGCTACTCAATGCTAATGAGTACTCGGGGTGACCGAGTCTTCATATGAATATTTATATTCCTAACAATCTCCCCCTAAGGGAGGTCACCCCGGAAATTACACTTTGAATTCTAGCATTCTATTATATGAATTTGACTTCCTAGCTCGTAGTCTTTGATTCTTCAAAGTCATTAATCTTTGTACATTCAGCAGTGAACTTTTGATGACTGATCTTTTGTCTTGGATGATCTTTGAGGTTTCTTTGAGGTCATCATCCAACATACGTCTTCAAGTCATCCTTTTGCAGTATCGTCTCCATGTGATATTGATCTTTGGACCGACATGCTCACACTTTTCTGGATCATGATTTTCAGCATCAGAGTTGCGAAAGCAGTGTTGAAGTCCTTTCATTTGTCATGATTTCTTGGATTATGATGATGAAGTGTGAGCATGGGGTGATGAATCGGCATCTTTTCAGCAATCATCTGCAACCGCCAGGGATTCCTGCATACGACAGTTAGCAATAAAATGTCCGGTACTTACAGGTTCGGACTTCGAGATTGTTAACAGCATAGTGTGAAAACTTTCTCTAATCCTTACCAAGGCCGTTCCTAAATCGGATACCCCCGAGAGGGCTTACAAGATCTACCGAAGTACATCAACAATTAGGTGAGTCGCTGGAGTTCACTCCACGACTGTAGACCGTTTGAAACGGCCGAGACCACTAAGGGTAATCCACAAGGAATTACCGAAGTGACCTGCTTTCAGGGCTGTTTGATGTTGACCCTGGCAGGAATTTCCATTCAATCACTGGGAATTACATTTGTAAATTCCCTCATAAATGTTCTGGCAGATTGCTAAGATCTGCGTAGGACTCTTAAGTTTACAACTGGTGTCCTTAATGTTGAACAACCAGTGTAGAGGTAACATGTGTTCCTATGAGATCTTATGATGCATCTCGTGGCTCTAGACTTGATAAGTGCAATTTTGGTAGTCGGAGACTGGAGCGGTGTCTCCTGTTTTAATATCAACATAACTCGTAATGAGCAGTCGATAGATTATGCAGGGTTCCCCGTGAGAATGAAACAAGTTCTTTTAAGAGAACTTGAGTGGCTAGAAGGTTTAGTGCAGTGCGTCACTGGGTCCATGACGTCTTGTTTTCAATAACGGCGTCACCTTAGTAACAACCAGTAGCATATGAATTGAACCCGATTTCTGCCCTAAGGTTGAATAATTGGAGGGCTATTTCTTTTCACCCTTTCTCATTACATTTCTTTTTAATTCTTCAACCCCTTCTTTCTCCTTTCTCATATTACTCCTTTTTTCATAATCATACCTAAGGACATTCTAATACTAACTATTCGGTATTGTCCTTGGGTAGATCCCTCCAGCTCTGGCGGATCATAGGACGGTTTTTCCTAACCTTAGCCACCTTATAACTTCATGACTATCCTATGTTGCCGTTAACCAAATCTTTGAAAAATCTCTCAAAGTGTTTATGATTATGAAACACATTTTGCTAACACTTTGAGAGTTTTATATTTTTCAAATGCTCCCCCTTAACATGTGCTCGGATGATTTTATTATAAATTTGCACATGATGGGTGGAGTTCGCACTTTTTGAATTGATCCACTTTCAGTGAACATGACCGATTCGAGACACGCTTACATCACTAGTTGGACTAGCTTGAAATTATTACCCGACCTGGTCAAATCCACAGAAAGTTTCTTGAAACGGTACACTCTACTCAGACAAGTCCTCTTCGAGACACGCTTACATCACTGGTTAGACCAGCTTGAAATTATTACCCGGCCAGGACATGGCCTTTCGATTAATGACAGTTTTTTGTTTCGTCAATTCATAGGTGAAGACTGAGTCGCGCTCACATGAGATGCCACCAAAGATACAACATTCTTTTTGTCACCACAAACCATTCTCTCCCCTCTTAATATGTGCTTTGATATACAAAAGAGTTTAGCACATATGGGAGACCTTATATTTAAGTCCAAAACATCACATTTTTATCAGATTGCATATTTAAATCACATTCTCTCCCCCGATTAATAATTTCAAACCTTTTGAGATTTTGTGATCCCAATTGATTTAAATAAGTTTAGAAAATATGGGAGAAAATGTGGTCAGGTTTAATATGTGCTGATAATGAAACATAACGATGCTCTCCCTCAATCTATGAGGGAGAATGTTAGTGTCAGATATGATTGGTTTGGAAGATTTGAATTTAACAAAAATCATACACTGACACTTAACAACCACATTTTATTCACTACTTATTATGTACAAAGTGACATGTTTTGATGATAAGAAATTTGGAAATCATCACTCTCCCCCTCAATCGATGACCCGTCTTCAATTGAAATAGTTGTAGTCATTGATTGAGTGATAGATTTTTTTTTTTTTTTTTGAAAAGTTTTTTTTTTTTTTTTTTTTTTTTTTTTTTTTTTGAAAAGTTCAATTCTGATTGATATTCAAAAATCATGGTACCACCAAGTTTAGCACAAATACTTTCCTGAAGAATCATAGATGGAAAAGTATCTGTGATGTAAAGAAGACTTCTCTTCTTATACGAAAAATAATGCACTGAAGCGTGCACTAAATCGGAGAAACACGGATATAAAGTAATCCATGCTCGGGTGAACTTCACCCAGTGGGAGGAACAACCGTCCTTTTGGCGACATGCTTTCCCCATAATAAAGAACGGGTTACAGTCTGAAGAAACTGCAAGCCAAATGACATGTTTTAACAATTTAATTTAACTTCTGCTCGAGCTTCATTTAAAGACCCATGTCATTATTGAATGACATTTCTAGGTCCATAAATGTTATCGATAAACAGAAGACATGCCTAGAGGAACTATTTTTGGTATTTTTTTGTGTTTTTCTGATTTTTATGGTTTTTTATATGTTTTATATTTTTCTATTTTCTTTTTGGTTTAAAATATATACAAGGATATATGAGGCAAATCCTTTACTCCTCATGTTCTTCTTGAAGACTTTTGAGAATTTCTGGAGTCAAACTCTTCATGCCAAGTCGCGGGAGAATAAATTGAAACCGTTCTCTCGGGAGTGCCTTAGTGAAGATATCAGCCAACTGAAACTCAGTCCTCACGAAGTAAAGTTCAACAATCCCTTTCACAACTTGTTCCCTTATAAAGTGTTGCCGGATATCGATTTGCTTTGATTGGGAGTGTTGGACATTGTTGCATCAAAGAGCGATAGCACTTTTGTTATCACAATATAGAGGAATCTTGTTGTATGCATAGCCATAGTCCGATAGTTGGGATCTCATCCATAGGATTTGAGCACAGCACGCGGACATGGCAATGTATTCAGCCTCTTTGGAAGATATAGACGTACTCATTTGCCTCTTAGATGACCAGCTTACTAACTTTTCCCCCAAAAACTGAGCACCTCCCGACGTACTTCGACGAGTATCTTGACACCCCGCATGGTCTGCATCTGCATAAGCCGTGAGTTCCATGGAGTTGTCCTTAGGATACCATAGACCCATGTGAATAGTTCTTTGAAGATATCTGAAGACCCGTTTTACCGCTTCCAGATGCTTTTTGGTAGGCTTGGACTGGTACCGAGCACACATGCATACTGCGAACAAGAGATCTGGCCTACTAGCGGTGAGACACATTAGGGATCCAATCATGCTTCGAAACTTAGTTTGATCAACCGGGATCCCATAGAGGTCTTCATCCAACTTCCATCTCTCAACCATAGGAGTGTCAACAGGATCACTTGAATCAAATCCAAATTTCTTCAATATTTCATTTGCATACTTGGATTGATTAATGAAGATGCCTCCGGGACTTTGAGAGATTTGCAAGCCTAAGAAGAACGAAATTTGTCCCATCATTGACATTTGGAACTTAGAACTCATCTCTTTAGAAAACCGATCACATTCCCTAGGATCAGAGGAGGCAAAGATAATGTCATCTACGTAGATCTGAACGTGAAGTAGAAGTTTGTCCATTTTCCTAGTGAATAGTGTAGGATCAACAAAACCTCTGGGGAATCTGTTTGCCAGAAGAAACTGAGACAAAGTATTATACCACGCCCTAGGTGCCTGCTTTAAGCCATAGAGGGCCTTCTTCAAGCGATAGACGTGAGTGGGACGGTCAGGGTCCACAAATCCTTCAGGTTGACTCACATAGACTTCTTCTTTGAAATCACCATTTAAGAATGATGTCTTAACATCCATTTGGTAGACTATCATATTCTTACTGGCAGCATTGGCGAGAAAGATTCTGATGGCTTCAATTCGAGCAACTGGAGCAAATGATTCTTTGAAGTCTATGCCCTCTTCTTGTCGATACCCCTTTGCAACAAGCCGTGCCTTATTTTTCAGAACATCACCATGCTCACCGAGTTTCACTTTGAAGATCCACTTTAGAGCAATAATCATTGCACAATCTGGAGGAGGCACTAATTCCCATACTTCAAGTCGATCAAATTCATGAATTTCATCTTGCATTGCATTAAACCAACAGTCTTTGGACATGGCATCTTTGAAGTCTTTTGGTTCGACTTTGGATAGTACGGAATTGAAGAGACACCACAGTGCATCGGTGGCAAGTTGCTTTTGTGTGGATACCGGACGAGAAGGATTTACTATGATGTTGTCAATAGGATGATCGTTGGTCCATTTTCTGAGATGATCATGTGGTTGAGGGTAGTGAACTGATGTTGCCGTGTTATGATCCCCTGAAGAAGATGTCTCAGTAGAAGATTCAGGAGCAAATATATTCTCAAATGGAGCTTCATCAGCAGGAGCAAAAGGATTAACTTCAAAAGAATTATCTACTGCAGAGCCTTGTTGTACCAAAGGAGATTGAATGTTTGATGATGATGGTGAGTGACTTGCAGATGGTGCATCTTGACCGATTGAGACAGATACAGTTGGAGCCTCTGAATTTTGTGGAATTGGAGCATCATCAACTGGAGGTACCGGTGAAGCTTCAGTTGTAGTATCAACCGTTGGTGGCTCAAAGTATTCATCAAACATCGGATCAAACAATTTCTTCAATTCTTCACTGGTAGGGGGTACATAAGGAGCTGCAGGAGTGGAATTCTGTACAAGACCTGAACTAATTGGTCCAGGTGTCAATAGGTTAGGTGCGGGTCCAGAACTTGTTTGTCCAGGAGCCGTTTGCTCAGTCAGCTCATCGAATGTCACGTGAATAGTTTCCATGATTTGTCGGGTTCGTTTGTTGTAGATTTTGTATCCCTTGTGATCTGGTGCATACCCAACGAAGAAACCTACGTCTGCTTTAGCTTTTAGCTTTTCCAGATCTTGACTGTCATTTGTCAGATAGCACAACGCACCGAACACACGAAGAAAGGAAAGATCTGGTTTCTTGCCATGTATCAGCTCATAAGGAGTTTTGTTGTGAAGAGTATGTATCAAGGATCGGTTTTTGGTGTAACAAGCAGTAGCAATTGCCTCTGCCTAAAGAAACATCGGAGCCTTAGAATATATCGGCATGGTTCTTGCAGCTTCCACTAGAGTACGATTTCGTCTTTCAACAACGTCGTTCTGCTGAGGAGTGCGTGGAACACTTTTCTGGTGAGTTATGCCAATACTTTCATAAAATTGACTGAGTTGTTGGTTAACAAACTCAGTTCCATTGTCTGTACAGATGATTCTGACAGTTTTGTTGAGTCTCACTTGTAACTGCTTGATAAGTTTGATGATAACCTCTGGAGTTTCGTCCTTGGTTCTCAAAAACTTCATCCATGTAAATCGAGAGTAGTCATCGACCACCACAAGAACATATTTCTTCCCATTGATACTCTGCACTCTCATTGGTCCGCATAGATCCATGTGAAGGGTGTGAAGAACTTCCATGATGGTGTTGACAGTTTTGGGTTTGTGAGTATGCTTCTTACTTTTGCCCAGTTGACAGGCAGAACAAAGATGATCTTTTTCAAACTTTAATCTGGGCATGCCTCGTACAAGATCCTTGCGAGTAAGTTCATTTATGGTGCCGAAGTTTAAATGATTTAAACGACGGTGCCAAAGCCAAGATTTGGTCTTTGAGGCCTTTGAAAGCAAGCAAATAGGAGAGGACCTCATCATTTCTTCAATAGAGATGGTGTGTAGATTGGTGCCACGACTGCCTTTAAGAAGATCAATACCATCCAACTCTCTGACAAAACATGTGTGTTTTCTGAATGCAACTTCTAGATCGGAATCACAAAATTGACCAACAGAAAACAGATTGTGCCCTAGTCCTTCCACATAGTATACCCGAGAAATTACACTGTCTCCAAACACATAATCTCCATAACCTATAATTGCCCCAAAATGGTCGTTCCCGAATCTAACTGTCCCGATAAATTTATTCACAAAATTCTTTAGCCGTGAGCGATCCCCGGTCATATGTTTTGAGCAGCCTGAGTCCAAATACCAAAGGAAGATTTGTACGACCTGCATTTGAAAACAGACAACGATGGATAACTGAAAAAGGTGGATCCCCACGTGCAACTGGGGTCCGTTTGGTTAGCACAAACAAACTCTGGAATAACAGGATTAATAGATGCCATGTTATTAATAGTGGAAACATCACTAGTAGCAGCAATTGACCTAGTTACAGAGCAGTGCGTCACTAAAGGTAAAATTCGACCAGTTGGCTTCCATTCCTTAACAGTTACTACTTTATGATTAGTCATTCTAGTTAAGGGGCACTGATCTCCTAAAGTGAATTTCCTTCCAGTGGGTCTCCATTGATAACCGACATTAGCAAACACTTTTCCTGTTGCTTTCCAAATTTGCTTACTCAGTTCAGTTTTCCTAACATTCTTAACTGGGGATCGTTTAGGAGACATCAAAAATGACACAACACAATCATCATGATTACCAGAAATTAAACATTCGTTACATGTTTTACAGACAGCATTAGAATTCGAATTAATTACAGTACGCTTAAAGCTAATACTAGAATCAACACGATTCATTCCATTCAAGGCAAACTTATTGTTCCTAGGGTGGACTTCTACTTTCTTCTCATGAGCACTCTTAGCCGGCGCAGTCCTATCTTTCTTTGCATTGCGACTAGGCTTTGACCTGCTTGCTTTGTTGTCACAGTTTACTCATGTAGAAGCAATGATGGGAACATTAGTTTGTTTCACTCCCATTTGTTTTTCCGGTTTTGATGTGCTGGGTTCAGATGTTCTCAGTGGTACATCAAAGGTTATATGCTTGTTCTTAGTCATTGAGGATGATGCAATAAATCTATCTCGCTTATTATCAATCTTAGGACCTGTGCCAATGACGTATTCTAAAAATTCCTGAGACCGTTTAGTAAGGAAGCAGGCATCTACAACTGCACTATCAAGTGGTCTATCTATCATATCCTCTTCTACGATCTCACGAAGGGTATCAAGGCTATCCTTAAGGTGAGTGAGATATACTTGATGGGCAGACCTATTGTTCCTAAGGGGAAGCGGAATAGGCACAACATCAATTGCATACTTACTACAAGCAGAAACCTTTGGAACAACATTATCACTAGTGATAATTGGCATTTTCCCTTTCACTTGAGTCTTTAGATTCTCAATCTCATTTAGCAAAGAAGTTATCTTTTCATTGTGATTGTTACGTGTGACTTTAATTGAATCATATAACTCTTTGTAATGTTGTTTGACTTTTGAATTTTCAGCCTGAAAACACTCATTTTCATATTGTAACCTTTTGATGGTGTCTTGATATTGAAAATTCTGAGAATCTAAAGACAATGGTGTTAGTGTGAGCTTGAATTTTTTCATCTCGTTTGCTTAATTCAAAATATGCATCAAATTCAGGAGCATCCAAAGATGTCTTGGCATTTGAGATTTTAATTCTTTCTTCTAAATGTTGATATTTTAATTGCAAATTAAGATTATCAACCTCTAGTTTTGAAAAATGCCTGACCATGTTATCATGATCATCGTTTTGGATTTTCTCATGCAATTTTAAATTCTCCCCCTCAAGCTCAACAACACGATTCTGGGAAACATTCAATGCAATAGACAACTCATGAAATTGACAAGCAGTTAATGCAGAATCAGTAACAGTATAAAATACATCCTGTGCAATGCATCTAGCAATCAAATTCTCATTGGTGATGAGAATATTCTTTCTTTCAATCTCACTGCATTTAAGATCAATAGCATTTTGTTTCTCTATGTTTTTCATATCTTTTAAACACTCCTTTCATCTCTTTTAATTCAGTTTCAAGGGTTTTTTGCATGCCCTCAAAATGTTCTTTGAGAAGTTTAAAAAATGGAATAACCTCAGTTAAGTAACACCTTTTTGTTAATTCAAAACCCCTTTCCCCTTCAGTAATTCCTGTTGGCGTAATTCTCTTCTTACATGTTTTATCAAAATCAGCAAATAGTTGACAAAGAACATATATGCTAATTAGAGTTTTACATTCTGTTGGAAGAGTTAAAGGAACTAAGTGCCTGGGTGTATTGGGTGGGTACACCATTGCAGCCGCTATTTTCTTAAGGGATGGAGTTTTGGCCTTAAGTTCTTTGGCCTTTCTCTTTTCTACGTCCAAAGACCAAAATATTTGTTCAGGCGTCAACTTAGTTTGAGGTGCAAAAACAGTCAATCGGTTCTCTTCATAGTAATCATGTGGTTTGATTATGACTCGATTGGCTATACATTTGGGATCCTTCATTTTCTCAGCCATTCTTTCTCTACTTATTACTTCTATCTCATTGCTCTCTTCAAATGATGACACATCGGGAGGGGCATGACCAGGCTTAAGCATTACATTTGCATCATACAGTGCAGGTTGGGCAATTTTAGCACTCCTAAGGAAAACTGACTTAGGTTCACCTACATCCTTTTCACTATGTTTATCACACAACTTTTTGTGCTTCTGAATCATTTGAGCAGTTTGTCTGGTTTGGTCTTGTGTGTACAACTTGTTTTCAATCTTATTCTTTAACGTTTTAAGTCTGGAAAAATCATTTAAGAGTTTTGTTTCTTTTTCTTTGAAATCTTGTTTTAGTGTATTTACACTTTCTTGAATCTCCTATTTTTGTTTAACAGTCTGATCCAGTTGTTTTTGTAAAGAATATAACTCTTTTTTCAATGTTTCTTCCCTTAAATTACGTTCAGTTATGAATGTACGCATTTGACTATCCATTTTCTGCTCACGTTCAGTTAGCTCAAATTTTGCACGTTGTTTATATATGGCCACCTGGTCTTTATAGATGTTAAGTCTAGTGGTCAAGGTGTCATTGGGGATAAACACGGTGTTCTCATGCAACTCACAAGCATTATCTACAACACAAGCATTATCTACAACAGACGATGCACTACTTGGTACAACAGACACGTCGTTGTGATTCACATATTGTTCATATGAAATAACATTACTATTTCCCATATCAACAGTATCTGATTCAACAACATATGTCTGTTGTACTTTGTTAGGAATCTTCTGTTCATCTACCATGTTATATGTGTCATAAAGCTTTAGTACCTCAGATATGATAGATGCATTGGAAGGACCAGCTTGTTGGGGTGATGAGACTGCAGAAGACAGATTAGCCATGAAGATGGTTTGAGCAGTAGGTTCATCATCAACGTCTGAGTCAAAAGCATCACAGTCATCAGCTTGGAAGATGTTGGGATCATTCAGTGCCAAGTCCTGAACTGGTTTGGTTGATCATCCACATCAGCATCAAATGTATTCCCCCCATCACCAGCAAGAAACAATAACTCTTCTTCATCCAAAGTTGCTCCATTCTCTTGAGCTTGCATCAACAGCATCTTATCTTTGAACTAGTCAGAGTTCTGTGGACGCTTTGGTTGATTGCAGTTCCTTGCTATGTGTCCAAGTCCACCACAGTTGTAACACTTGGGTTGCTTTCCCTGTCCCTTATTAGCATTCCCAACTCTGTTCTGTATCATACCCCGACCCATGTTCCTTTGATTCACATTCTGCCTTCCCTGAACATTCTGAACCACAACCCTTCCATCCTCCACAGTTGCTTGATTACGTGGGTTTGATGAAGTTCTAAGTTGGTTTTTGGTTTGAGGGAGCGTTGCTCTGAACTGTTGGACAAGTAAGGAAACTTGGTTGGAGAGATTATCAATCATCTTGTCAGTATGGGAGTATCCAGAATCCAGTTGGGAGTTCACAGCAGATGGTGGGTGCAATGATGATTGGGCAAATGATGTCTGATTCTGTGATGAAAAGGGCTGGTGATAACTTTGATCAAGTGAGGATTGATTGAACGGCTGAACATTTGCGACAAATGCAAGTGGGTCATTCGATGTTGTTGGATTAAGTTTTTCCCTCAATTGACGATCATAAACAGCATGCTTTTCATGTTGTTGTAAGTAAGCATACAGCTGTTCATAGTTGGTCTCTCTCAATCCTTTGTTGAGCTTCACTGCTGTAACAAATCTATCCCACTCAGGTGATATGTTGTTCACAAACTTAGAATTGAGTTGGATATTAGGCATGGTCATCCTGATGATTCTCATATCATTCACAAGCTTGTGAAATCTCACATAATAGTCCGTGATATTTTCTCCAGGATTCATCTTGAAGTGTTCAAACTCATCATACAACTGAGATTCACGATCTTCTTTGGTCAGCTCAGATCCAGCCAGAAGCATTTTGACATTGTCCCAAACAGCTTTGGCTTCAGTGTTGAAGTTTATAAGCTTGTAAACGTCTTTGGGAAGTCCTTGAATCACAATGTTAGAAGCTCTAATGTCTGCATCATAACGCTTCTTTTCCTCCTCATTAAGATCGTTGTAAGTACGTGACCTGTCAATTCCAAGAGTGACAGTTCCATCCTCACCGGTAGTGACAGCATCTCTAGTGGTGCCCGTTTGAAATGGTCCTTCATCAATGGATTTAAGAATGTTAAATCCATTCTCTTTTCCCAAGCAGTAAAGTCGTATTCTTTGTGCCCATGATTCATAGTCTGTCCTATCAAGCATAAGAGGACGGGTATCGGACCCGGCAGCTTGAATGTCATCAGAAGCAGTGCTTGCCATGATGTAAACTTGCACGGGATTTTACAATTCTGTGATTTAAACCGAGATATAGATTCTTTCGCGGGATTTTACAAAAATCAAGAATAAACCGTGATTGATCAACACAAAACTCAATGAAGAAATTTGATCAAAATGTAGTCAAGTTATGAGTCAAACCGCTGAAACCACAAAACGCAGAAACCACAAACCGCAGAATACCACAAACCGCAGAAGACTCAAACCGCAGAATACCACAAACCGCAGACGACTCAAACCGCAATACCACAAACCGCAGAAGACCAAATCGCAAAGACCCAAAACGCAGAAACTACAAACCGCAAAAGTCCAAACCGCAAAGACCCAAAACGCAGAAGCTACAAACCGCAGAAGGTCAAACCTCAGTCGCAACAGGACAAAACGCAACAGACAAAACTCTCGCTAGCACTACATTTTATCTTCTTTTCCCTTTTTAGTTAACAACCAAAACGCAACCTGATGCTCACCAAAACGCAACCAAGGATTTCCAAAACTTCACCAAAGCGCAGCCAAGAATACTACACCGAGAAGCAAACCCCAAGTATGAAACAACCTTGAATCTTCCAAGAAAAACACTAAATCCACCTTAGATTACCAAGAAATGATGCAAGAGAGTTTTGTAAACACAAAAGTACAATATTTTGGCAAATCTAACCACAATCAAGTCACAACTTGTGTGTTTCTTGTGTTTGTATTCGAACCAAAGAGAAAACAAGAGAACACAAGAAAAACTAAGCCACTAATCCGTGAACATGCAATCACTCGAACCTAACCATGGCTCTTGATACCAATTGTAGCATATTCATAAACATATAACACCCACAAGATTGTGATTTGGCCGAAACTTTAGAGAGAGAAAGAGAGGAGTTGGGAGCTAGAGAGAAAATGTATATGTATTAGATTAAAATGAGAGGAGTTCCAACCCTTCCCATGTGAGGGAAGAGGTATTTATACTACATGCTTAAACGCCCCGTGTGGGTTGTGGAGTGAGCTGTGTTACACCCCGTGCCCGATTAGACCAAAAATTAAAACTTTTTACGCGGAAATGCTTGACATTTACGGATATTCTGTTACTCTTTTGACCATTTATAAAAATCCATGAATATTCAGAATTTGAGACTATTTTTAAATGAAACTAGACTCATTTACCTTCAAAACTCCGGGTGGCACGACCCGTGATGACTTACGGATCAAAAGATACGATTTTTCAAAGTTTACCAAAAATTTTACCGAGCCGCCCATCCGATCGGATGGCCCTCCATCCGATCGGATGGAGACTGCTGGTCTCCCGAAATCACGTTTAGGTCCGTAACTTGTAAACCCGACCTCGATATTTCACCAAACTTTCCAGATTTACTTAGTATGCTATTGGGCTCATTTTCATACAAAAACATTTACCGTTTGACTCCCCGAAATAGTACTTTACAATTTGGACGGGTTATGCATTTAACCCATTTTCACCATAAATCACTTATACCAATTTATTTTCCCACCAAACTTAAACTTTATCATTACTTTAACATACTAAATATGTTCCATATACACTTGACCCGTTTACAACCCAAAATGGGTAAAAACACACCTAATCCAAACGCCCCCTTAAACATTGACCATAAACCATTTAACACACTTGGACACACCGTTGACCACCCAAACTTTATGACGACCTTGACACACACTATACAATTCATAAGAAAGACTCTCGGGGGTACAACCTTGATTCGAGCTCGGTATTCTACCTAGCTCCTAATGCTTATTATCTTTCAATCCGCTTCTAAATCCTTAAGCTATAATCCAAGTACTTTCTTTCCGTCGCGCATAAACCTACAAGAACATTGGAACACTAAAACGTAAGCTTTCGCTTAGTAAGTAACTAGATTAATATATGATCAATACTTCCATTCACATTTATATGCATCAAGAACACCTTTAATCATTAGGCTCATACCAAACCAATCTCATTACCATTATCATAACAACATCATAACTATATCACATTAACATAATAACATTATACACATGACAAACATAAACTTACCGTAGGCCTCTCAACCTCATGTCCTATCTCTTGATCCTAGCTCATTAACATACCTCCTATTAACCCACTTCCTAAACCAAGGCTTAATCCTATCACTCATTCATTAACACATAACATGGGAACATTCATATCAAGCATATAGAAATCAAAGTTACTTACCTTAGCTTCCAAAGCTAAGCTACAATCATGATATCACCATCGTCATCATCATCACCATCATTTTCCTAGTTCATAACCATTATTCATAAACACTTAATAACACATAACCAAAACTATAACAACTAACACACCCTTTAACATACTTGGTCATCATATGATCATACTTTGATCATATGATGAACACCCTTTTATTTACTAACTAAACCCATACAAACTTACCTCATAATCACTATAACCCATTAATTATCTTGAAACCACCATTTACCCATTTCCCCTAAATTGGGTACATAAACCCTAACCCTTGAATTAATCAATTAACACTAATTAAAGGTTACTTGCTTGCCATAATCATGCTAATGAGTAGCCATCTTCAACCCATCTTCATAGCCCATCAACCTTCATCATTTTCCCTCTCTTTTCCTCCTCCAAGAACCGGACCTCAACTCCCTCTAAAATAATGATAGCAATGTCCAGAATCTTCTAGTTTATACTAGTTAGATTGCATCTTTGGCTAAATGACATAACTAGTCCCTTAAGTCCCCTTTTTCCCTACTTGGCCACAACTAACTTATAACACTTTTTGATCTATTGCAACTTTAGCCCCTTAGGTCCATTTCCTTTCTACTTGTGCCACATAACACTTTCCATAACCCTTTTAACCCATTCATTTACTATTAGTTGACTATCGGGTTTGACTGTAACGTAACATTCATTGACTGGCCAATCACGTAAAGTCCTTAGCAAATTTCCATCTAGGGTGGGGCCTATTCATAACCGGGATACGGGTCTAACAATTCTACCCCCTTATTTAGATTTCGTCCCCGAAATCTATCATCTTTACTAACCAAAACCTAGTCACATTTTATTTCTCATTCCTAGCACCTTAATTCTTAGTTTATTTAGTTGCAACGATCTAAGTGATCTTGCAACTCTAAGCATACTATAACACATCATATGTCCTTAATCCACATTACTTCTCGTTTACTTCTATAACCATACAACTCTTACTTAGCTTATTACACAATACGAGACATCCTCACTATAACTATTTACCATTCTAATCCGTTCCATTACCGTTACATCACATTCTCACTTGCTTTATCCTATATTCTCACCCTTTAACTACAAGTTACTTGAGAAAATCGTATTATTTGACCTTACATAAATACACTTGGCTAATAGTTTCACATTATATCAACACCACTTAAGTATTTCTTTTACGTCTCTACAATTACCTTATTTCTTCTACTTCTTTCTTCATGTCATTTTCGTTTACCTTCTAAGGCTTATAGAAATATTACATGAATTAGCTTTATAACATCATACTTTAACATTTGCCGTCACATTACACGTGAAATTTATCATCAATTATTTCCATTACTCATATTTTATAACACGTCACAATTACGTATTATGACATTTTTAAGCATCATTACAATTCTTTAGTTCCTTCAACTTATACTTAACACTCAAAACATAGGCTTCTATTAAGTCTCACTAAAAGACGTACTCTAATTTTAACCCTCCTATCTTAGTCCTTATAATTTCTAACTAATTCTAGACCTCCACTTTCTACTTCTCTAACCCTACTCGTGTCATGTCGGCAACACATAAGCCCACTCATTCATGCTTCCTCATTTACATGGAAAGGCGTCCCAATCGATGTAAATCAAGAAACATAAACTCATGGTTATATATATTTCCAACACCACACAAGTACTCCTATTTCCATATTTAACTTACATTCTCTCATCCTTTTATATATATATATATATATATATATATATATATATATATATATATATATATATATATATATATATATATATATATATATATATATATATATATATATATATATATATATATATATATATATATATATATATATATATATATATATATTTCACGTTTCCTTTTTAGACTTGGATCCATATCTTTAACACATTCATTATGGGGATATTTTTATTGCCAAGGATGTAGGCAACCCCATTTCCGATGAAGGCAACACGTTTTATCCCGAAGGATTCCTTAACATTCATTGATTTGGTCATCCCAAAGGATACCACGATAGTTTTATTGCCAAGGATGTAGGCAACCCCATTGCCGATGAAGGCAACACGTTTTATCCCGAAGGATTCCTTAACATTCATTGCCTTGGTCATCCCAAAGGATACCACCTTTTACATTCATCCCGAAGGATATCATCTTTAACGTTCATCCCGAAGGATTATTAACATTCATCACTTTATCACTTTCACATTTTAACATCGGATCCAAGCCATTAACATTTTATCATACACACATTATCTCATCTATTTTATTTAGTGAAGGCAAGCTCATAGAGCATATGAACCTGCTTATTATAGTTACACATTTCTATGTGTTTATCGTTTTACATTCTTAATCCGCATTTTCCATTTTCACATCCTTACTTTACCCTTTAACCTATCCGACTCTTTCCACTTTTAAACCTTGCGTAGGTTATTTTTTTTTATTCATTCATTAGCATCATTTATTCTTCTTGCACATTTTAAGTCACCTTCACATCCTTATCATGTTTTAGTTTTCACAACGCATCATTGCGTTCTTACTCGCACACTTAATTTACCACAACTCACATTCTCATTCCTTAACTCATTTCTTTAATCATTTATGTATTTAAGCAATATCACTCTATCTCGCCTTTTACATATATACCTTTCATAGATCATTAACTATAACACCTTCATTAGCGTTACCTTTTCTTCACACACATCCTATTTACATAAGCTCGTTACGTTTACCGCACAATGTCTCATTATATTCTTGCTTACACACTTAACTCGTCTCATTCACTCGTTAGTGTTTAAACCATCCTATTTATCTCATCATTATCTTATCAATACACCTTACTTAAATCCTATTAATTTTACATCATATTAGACAATCAAGGGACTCATTTGATCTTGCTTCCATCATAACCTACCATAACATCGTTGTCATTATCCTACATTTATGTACCTACTCAATCCTCATACATACTCATCTCATTCCATTTACATTCTTAACTTATCGCATTTAACCTTTAGCATCCAAACTTTTTCGTTTAATTTCCATCCTTTATATACCAACACGTTTTATCTCAACCTCAAGTTCACACTTAAACCTCAAGTACTTTACCTTATCGTCGTCCCGTCTCTATACCATTTTAACTTTAGTCTCTAATCACTAATATGATGAGACCATATGTTGGTCACATTTCATGCCATCATTCCCTAATCTCATTCTTTAATCTTCAAGTCAATATACACTTAATCATTAATTTGTTAGTTTCGTCTTGTCTTTCCACACTATACGTTAGTACACTCAATATCATTACGATCCACACTTAAAGCGTCATTACTTAATCTCATTCGTTTTCTTCCTGTCACAAACCCTTAACATTTAGCGTGTTAATCCCATTTTATCATTACACATTATATTTTAGCACACTTTTCGTTACTACGATCCATCATTTAAGCGTTAATATCTTAAGTTACTCACTAACCCATCTCTAATACCGCTTACTATTCCTTTTTACATCTTACCATTATTATCCTTCATTCGTCAAACCATTCACTACGTGTCACCACCAATACATCACGTCTAATTTACCAATTTCATGTTCGTTATTTACTCATTATTCATGTATTTCTCAAACTACATTGTTTTCCGTTTTTCCTTCTCTTTGCCTAACGCATTATCAATTACTCCCCTATCATCTTTCATTACTTTTGACAAAGTCTATGTAATACTTGCTGATTCTATACTTTTATATACATTTATCGCATTTCACTTGAGTGGTCACATTACATTTATCGTTATATTGTCAACCCCAAGTTGACCTCTTATCTTATCTTACGTCTACAAGTTATTTTAATGTTTACTTACTTTAATCCCTTTGACTCGTCTGCTTTGAATTCCTTTGCATCACACTTCTTTTATACATCACGTTATAATAAGTATTCTTAAATTACCTTGCTTATGACAAAATTAGCACTTAATACATAATCTTCAAGCACATTATACATACTTAATCTCATATATACACAAGGTCTACTCTCAACATCCTTTCCACGAAAGATAAACATTACTAATCACTTACGTTTCATTAGTCTATAGTTAATTATAATTTAAAACCATTAAACATGCCTAAGTCATACCATTTGTCTATTATCATTGAGGTAATTTCTACTTCATTTTACCAATCTATACGTTAGCTGTTTTATATATCATTTATTACTCACACCTTTCTCAAATATCTTACAATCACACATTTTAACAATACGCTTACCTAAGCATCTAAATCCTCGCCATACACACATACTTATCTATCCTTAACGTTCTCATAAAGACAAGTCTTACTCAATCCCTTAACCCTTACTAGGTCATCATTCTTTCGAACTCCATACATACAAATCATTCGTCACACCACTATTATTGCAATCTAAGTAAATTTGCTCTTTTACGTATTATACTATAACACATTCCTTTCCTTTACCATTAATCACAATATTACCTTACCAATAACACTTCTAGTAACTTCACCTACAACTCATACCCTTTAAGGCATCGATTCACATAATTAAAACTTTAGTCTATCCGACACGAGAACTATCATTCACTTACTTAACACTTAGCATAATACATTTCAACATAGAATTTCTTCACATATACATTGACACCATAAAACACATACCACACTTATCGGCTTAAATACATATACCACGTCTTGCATTCCATCACATAGTTAAGGCAATCTCTAATTCGCGTCTAATTCATTACTTCTATATTTCACTACATCCACATCACAACATTCACATTACATCTTAGCTATAATCTAATCTCATCATTACCATAAGCACTTCTACGTTATACCACAAGGGCACCTTCTAGTAGCATTGCTTCAACTTACATACAACGCGTCTATGAGTGGTTTAAGTCTAGGCAACCTATAGTGAAAACCTAATTCACTTAAACCGAAGCTCTGATACCAAGTTGTTACACCCCCGTGCCCGATTAGACCAAAAATTAAAACTTTTTACGCGGAAACGCTTGACATTTACGGACATCCTGTTACTCTTTTGACCATTTATAAAAATCCATGAACATTCAGACTTTGAGACTATTTTTAAATGAAACTAGACTCAATTATCTTCAAAACTCCGGGTGGCACGACCCGTGACGACTTACGGATAAAAAGATACGATTTTTCAAAGTTTACCAAAATTTTTACCGAGCCGCCCATCCGATCGGATGGAGACTGCTGGTCTCCTGAAATCACGTTTAGGTCCGTAACTTGTAAACCCGACCTCGATATTTCACCAAACTTTCCAGATTTACTTAGTATGCTATTGGGCTCATTTTCATACAAAAACATTTACCGTTTGACTCCCCGAAATAGTACTTTACAATTTGGACGGGTTATGCATTTAACCCATTTTCACCATAAATCACTTATACCAATTTATTTTCCCACCAAACTTAAACTTTATCATTACTTTAACATACTAAATATGTTCCATATACACTTGACCCGTTTACAACCCAAAATGGGTAAAAACACACCTAATCCAAACGCCCCCTTAAACATTGACCATAAACCATTTAACACACTTGGACACACCGTTGACCACCCAAACTTTATGACGACCTTGACACACACTATACAATTCATAAGAAAGACTCTCGGGGGTACAACCTTGATTCGAGCTCGGTATTCTACCTAGCTCCTAATGCTTATTATCTTCCAATCCGCTTCTAAATCCTTAAGCTATAATCCAAGTACTTTCTTTCCGTCACGCATAAACCTACAAGAACATTGGAACACTAAAACGTAAGCTTTCGCTTAGTAAGTAACTAGATTAATATATGATCAATACTTCCATTCACATTTATATGCATCAAGAACACCTTTAATCATTAGGCTCATACCAAACCAATCTCATTACCATTATCATAACAACATCATAACTATATCACATTAACATAATAACATTATACACATGACAAGCATAAACTTACCTTAGGCCTCTCAACCTCATGTCCTATCTCTTGATCCTAGCTCATTAACATACCTCCTATTAACCCACTTCCTAATCCAAGGCTTAATCCTATCACTCATTCATTAACACATAACATGGGAACATTCATATCAAGCATATATAACACAACTAACACACCCTTTAACATACTTGGTCATCATATGATCATACTTTGATCATATGATGAACACCCTTTTATTTACTAACTAAACCCATACAAACTTACCTCATAATCACTATAACCCATTAATTATCTTGAAACCACCATTTACCCATTTCCCCTAAATTGGGTACATAAACCCTAACCCTTGAATAAATCAATTAACACTAATTAAAGGTTACTTACTTGCCATAATCATGCTAATGAGTAGCCATCTTCAACCCATCTTCATAGCCCATCAACCTTCATCATTTTCCCTCTCTTTTCCTCCTCCAAGAACCGGACCTCAACTCCCTCTAAAATAATGATAGCAATATCCAGAATCTTCTAGTTTATACTAGTTAGACTGCATCTTTGGTTAAATGACATAACTAGTCCCTTAAGTCCCCTTTTTCCCTACTTGGCCATAACTAACTTATAACACTTTTTGATCTATTGCAACTTTAGCCCCTTAGGTCAATTTCCTTTCTACTTGTGCCACATAACACTTTCCATAACCCTTTAAACCCATTCATTTACTATTAGTTGACTATCGGGTTTGACTGTAACGTAACATTCATTTACTGGCCAATCACGTAAAGTCCTTAGCAAATTTCCACCTAGGGTGGGGCCTATTCATAACCGGGATACGGGTCTAACAAGCTGACAGTGGGTAAAGACCCGACCCACTCCACGATTACTATAATAACTAAACTATTACTAATAATCCTACGAGCTACTTAGTGCTATTGAGTACTCGGGGTGACCGAGTCTTCATATGAATATTTATATTTCTAACATCATCATCACATCACCATCATTTAGAACAAAAGATGCACTACTAGGTACAACAGATGCTTCGTTGTGTTTCACATATTGTTCATATGGGATAACATTGTTATTTCCCATATTAGCAGTATCTGACTCAACAACGTTTGTCGGTTGTACTTTTTCGAGAATCTTATGTTCATCGATCATGTCGTACAATTTGAGTACCTAAGCTATGACTGAATCCGAAGTTTTTGACATGATATTAACGAGCACGGGATTTTACAATTCTATGATTGAAACCGTGAAATAGAATCTTTCGCGGGATTTTACAAAATCAAGAAGAAACCGTGAAATGACGCTTGATATGTGTTATGATAACTATTGGATCGGTACAATGATTAGAGATTGTGTGTTAAACGTGATGATCATTTGATGGACTAGGTGATATGTTGTTTAGTTGAGATTTGGTTCCAGTTAAGTGCCTTAGTTGTAGTGAAATTTAAGTCTAAAAACTTCACACCTCGATAACTTCTTTCTGGAGCGATTTCAGGCTTCGAAAGTTGGGTTGAATGAATAATTTTATTCAACTATCCTTTTTCTCGGTCTCATGATCGTTTTGACAGGTAATTCGCTGAAAACGGAGTTACGGTTCAAAAGTTATGGCCGTTTGAAGTTTTGACATAAAAAGTCAAACCGCAGGATCTTTAGTCAAACCGCAACAGGTCAAACCGCAACAAGTCAAAACACAGGAGGCAAATCGCAACACCCCAAATCGCAGACTCCAAAACGCAATTATTCAAATCGCAAGTCCTTAAATCGCAACAATCTTCAAACCGCAAGACTTGAGCAAATCGCAGACGCTTCAAATCGCAAAGACTCAAATCGCAGAGACTCAAATCGCAGAGACTTATAACGCAGGCTTAAATCGCACGCTCAAATCGCAACTCACTACCAGACAAAAATGTCCTTTTCTTGCAATTTTGTCTTCTTTCCCTTTTCTAGCAAACTACTAAATCGCAGCAGAAAAATACACCAAATCGCAACACAATCATACCCAACAAAACACAAATCGCAACCTAGAAATTTTACCGAGAGTCAAATCGCAACCTAGAAAAAACCTTCAAACATTCGAATAAGCCCCAAAATATCCAACAAGCTTATGAACTAAGCTAACCAATCACCAAAATAGCTATTACAACAATCCTAAACACGAAAGTACAAGCTTTTAACTAATCAAACCACAAACAAAGTCGAACCAATGTATTATATTTTTCTTTTCAAGAGACTAGTCGAACCAAAAGTAACCTCACAAAAACCAATCTAAAATCCGAGCATCCACATCCTAAGTGATCTAACCATGGCTCTTGATACCAATTGTAGGAAACTCAAAGATCAAACACGTATGGTTCTTGTGATGTTGGCCGAATCTTAGAGAGAGAAGGAGAGAGAGATGGGAGTTCTAGAGAGAGAAAGTGAAGGAAAATTATATTGAATGATTAGAAGCTCCAACCCTTCCCATGGGTGGGAAGGGCTATTTATACAAGTTACTTAACGCCCCACGTAGGCTATGGAGTTGGCTACAGTGGGTAAATACCCGACCCGACTCCATGGTGAAACAATATCTAAACTATAACTATAAAGACTACGAGCTATCTAATGCCAAAAGATACTCGGGGTGACTGAGTCTTTCATGTGAATATTTATATTCCTAACAAGTTCTATTTCAAAAGCATAAAATGAAGTCGATAACCCACGAACTTCTGCGATACCTTGGCGACTCTCCGCGATAGTTGTGATATGATAATATTTGTCATTTTTCCCATCCACTTGCTATGGTGTCTGAGTAAACTATCACAACAGTCATGTCAATCTTGTCACACATGCGATATACTGCGATGCTGATGATGAACATTCAATATTTAGATGTGGAACATCGATATGAAAAGAGTAGCTATAATATGAAAGTAACACATTTTTGTCACATGATTTTGCATTCTCTTTCCCTATACATAGTGTGGTTTACTACTCATCCTCATACATTCCTTTTAACAACTATATGTTTCAATGTCTCGGCATTATAAACCTTTTCCCTTACCAATTCTATGTATCCAATGCAGATCGTCAGATCTCAAATGTTACTAATATGTTGTCTGCATGTAATAAATTCCTAGGTACAAGGTCAAACTATCCAACCGATTTTAAACACAAGTCTTCATCACTTAATGTCGAACAATGCAGACTTCATCTTATTGCTCCACAAGCCTTGATCACTTCATGTTGTGTGCACTGGAGTCATCATTTCATGATAAGGCAATATTTGGGTTTGTTCAGAGAGAGGCATGGTCTGGGGTAACTTTTGTTCCGAAAACTCTCCCCATTGCTTGTCAGAAAGCACTATTGAGACCGTGTCAGCACTTAAAGTCCATGTGTAAAAGGGAGTCTTCTTACGTGAGACGATACTGTCCCAATGCTCCTCTCTTAGTGAGATAATTTGGCACTAGAACCCCTGCCATGCAATTTGCCACGACAAGCTGCACTGAAAGAACTAATAGTTTATCTTTGTAATAGTTCTTCCTCTAGTTCATCTTTGTAATAGTTCTTCTATTTTACGTTGTCTAGTTCATCTTTCTAATAGTTCTTTGATTATTAAAGATACGAATAACTTTTTAATAACAATGGTGTTGTATTTAATTCCACAAGCTCTGATTCAGTTGTACATACAAACTTAACTTTTCAAAAATTAATAATCATATTGTAGTTAAAATTACAAGCTATCGAACACAAATCGCCCTTATCTATCTTGGGAACCTAAAAGAAAGTATTAGGAGAAATTATGGTGATCGGTCTATGACGTAGACGCTAGAGACAATTTAATCAAAATTGTCAGTATCAATATGTATCGTAACGCATTGCTATACAGAAAAAGACAACGCTATAATGGCATTTTGACAATATCAGGGAAACATCTCTAAAGCTAATAACACAAAAGATATTACTCACATCACATCACTTATTTTAACCCATTGCGATATGCATCGATGTTGTTTGCGGTCTCTTATAAAATGAAAAAATAACATCATGCAAAATACATCCCAATACATATGAAGACCCGGGTTTACCAAAAAAAAATGCAAAAACCACATCATGCCATTTCGTTCTATCGAGTATTTGTACTATTGTAGGTCTTGACCACTATACGCCAAGCAAGGGTTGTGTCGCTAAAGCGAAGAGGACGAGTTTGACCATTTGAAGTGTCAAACTTGTGTTAAGTCTAACGACATGAGGAGATTAAGACATCATCTTCATTGAATCCATCGTCAATTTCGGTGACACAGGTGCTGGTAGTTGAGTTGTTATTTTAAAGGAATTTTTAGAATGTAATAATAAAGAATTTAAACTATGTTCATACGGTGTCATCGTCGAATGTAAATACTATGTATTGATGAAGTGTTACTTGTGTTAGGCTAAACATGTGCATTGTAATAATCGTAAAAATACCATATCAAATACAATGTGTAATTAAATCCCAAGAATCATAACTCAATTAAAGTACAATACATTAAAACATCTAGAGCAAAAGTTACATCGTTTGAAACGTAAAAGATACAGAAGAGACTGTGGTATGATAGCGAATGATATGTGTCTAAATACACATATATTTACCTTGTTTAAACCCACATAAACAGTCAAAAACACTTTGAAAAGTCTCAAAAAGACAGAAAAATATTTAGACTGTGTTTTATTCATAAATTGTCAAATCTAGTCCCTAGTTATTCAAAACATGGAAATTTTTCATAAAAGGCCCTCAGGGATTTTCAAGTTGTCAAAATTAGCCTTATAAATTTCAGTTTTGCAAAATGGCAACTTTAGTCCCTGAGATTTCAGAGATTGACAGAAATTACCCCTGGACGTTTTTAATTGGAAAATTATTATTTTTGGTCCTTTGGTAAATTAAACTTGTCATAATTGGTCCCTTGATAAACTTTGGAAAATTACAGTTTTGGTCCCTCTAGTTTGGTGGAATTGCAAAAGTGGTCTTTGTGTTAATAAGCAACAAACCAAATCCGGACCCTTATTATTAAAACCCAAATAAACCCTTAAATCCCAACCCAATATATAAACAAACCTAACACCCCTTTTGTAAGCCCAAACCCAACCCAACCTTAAATAATAAAACGGGGTCAAACCCACAGTCAAATACCACCCTTCCCCTTATCCCTTCCACCTCACCCCGCCAAAACCATCATCACCTCCACCTCACTGGTTTCACCACCACCTCACCACCCTTTTCAGCTCACCTACTCTATATCACCAACTCATCCCCCCTCCTCATCATATACCCACTTTGCATTAAATGCATTTCCCACCAAAATTCCCTCCAAACCTTATCACTACCCCTGTTCTTGCTTTACAACTCACCCCAGCCCATAACCTAATATCTAAAGTGTCCCTTACACCTTCACATAACTCCACAAAGCATTAATTGCCTCAAACCTGCTTCTATCCACCTGTTTAGAATTTGGCGCCAAAATGCCATGTGTTCAATTTTGAGGAATTAGTGGAATCCAAGTGTTGAAATGAAGTGGGATATTATCAGAGGTCGACAAGGAAGCATTGGGAATGATATTTAAAAGAAAAAGAAACACAGAAGTTCAAGTTGTCACTGTTTTTTTAGACCTTTCTTAGTGTAGAATTTAATTTATGTTTGTTCAAGTTTCAATCTTAGTTTAATTTGTAATCTCAGATCTTTAGTAATCAATTCAAGACACCTTTTAGTTATTTGTTCTCATTTTACTCAGTTGTATACCTAATTCCTAGTTTAATAAAAATTCCAAGTTTCCTTTAATTCGAATCAGTTACATTGCTGTTATAAATATTCCACAAGTCCTCCTCACCCTATATACAAGCTTATAGAAGCTCATTATAGCTCCTGTGAGCTTGTGATAGCTTAATCAGTTTTATTTCCATGTAAGTCAAAAAGTCAACTTTGGTCATTTAGCTTATTAGAGCTTATTTTAATTTGTACTTAGCTTTTCTCAGTTTCAATAAGTCATTTAGTCAATAATAAGTCAATAGTTTAAGTTTATTCAGTGTTTCATAGTTTAAAACTCCAAATCAGAAATATAAGGGGGTGTTTGGCTGAGATAGTCAAATGGGTTAAAAAGGGTTGGTACTGTGCATTTGCACTTTTATCAATTTGGATTGAGCTTAATTTGACCTGTTTCAGCTATTTTTAGGATATGTTTGTTGTTTTGAAGTTGATTGCAGGGGTGGAAATAGGACAGTGCTGGCATTGCAGCTACACTGTCCAAATAAGCTCAAATAAGCCAAGCTTATTCTGGACCTCATTTTGCCACTCCTCAGGTTGGTTTTAATCAGTATTCAAGTTGCTCTTAATCTCCATAAGCCTGGTTTAGAGAATCACCCATATCAGTCAAATACTTAGCATAGCAGTATTAAAAAGTGGTTTTTCATAGTTTCATAGATTTTCAAGATTTTCTAGCTTTCTCAATTTAAGTTGTCATAAGATGAAATTCTGGATTATAAGTATTCCTTAGCTCACCTAGTTGTAGTATTTTTCATTTGATTTTTAGATTAGCCTTTCACAGCTTTTTCTGGCCTTGAAAAAGGCATTTCTGCCCTGTTCACTGCTGCACATCAGCAGACCCACCAACTGTCCCAACTTCATGGTCTCACCAAGGGTTCAATAATAAGCCATAAGCCCATCTTATTGGCTTATTTTGTAGTTGACTTGGTCACCTTGGAAGGTCAAGTTTCATTTTGGTCCTCCTTTTACCTCTGTGGACCCCACAGAGGTCCAAAGATCCCTGTTTAAGGTCTGTTTGGTTTGCAGTTGGACTTGGAATTGCTTATTTTGCAATTTCAGCTTATTCCATAAGCTTTTCTCTTTTCTTTGGCTTCCTTTAAGCCCATCTAATTTGTTCTTATCTTATTTTCTTGTTTGTGTCTAATTTATAGCTTTTTAGAAGCTTGTTGGAGTTTGAAAAACCAAGTTAAGCTTGTAAAAGCTTAACTGTGGTGAGATTAAGCTCCCACTGAGCTTATTTCTTAGTTCTAAAAATACTTTCTTTTTAAAAGTTGTTAGTTATTAAGTGTTTAGTGTGTTTGTAAAAAGAAAATAAAAAAATAAAATAGTTTTGTGTTTTGTGCTTGCCAGGATTCGAACCTGGGACCTATTGGTCAAAGCTGGTCAGAAACCAGACCAAGCACACGCACCATCTCCCCTAGTGTGTTATTAGTGTTTTAGTTTTCTTTATTTATTTATATAGTATTCTAGTCAGATTTGCTTATCTAAGCTTATCTGCTTATTGTACTGCTTATTAATAAGTATTTTTCCACTTTTATATTTTTCCTAGTCTTATATTACTACTTAGTATTTATTATAAAAGTTTTCTAATTTTCACTGTTCATTTGATATTTATTTTAATTTTAATTAGTTTAATTAGTTTTTAATTAAAAATAAATAATATAAAAGTAAGAAAAAATATTTTTCTTTTTCCTGTAATTTTCTTAAGTCATTAGGAGTGTAAAAAAAATATAATTAGATTATTAGACCTTAGAAACAAACGAAATAGAAAAATAGTGATAGCTTCTATTTAATAGAATTTATCTTTTTAAATTTTAATTAAGTAATTTTTAATTTTATAATTTTATTAGCTTCTATTTACCTTATAGTATTTATATAAAAAATTTCAGATTTTTCTTTGATCTTTTAGTATTTATTAGAATTTTAATTAGTTTAAATAATTATTAAATAGTTTTTAATTAATAATAATTAATTAATAAGTCAAATAAATAATTTTCTTTTTCTAATAATTTTCTTTTATTATTAGGGTTGTAAAAATTTAATTTTCATATTCATAGGCTTTTTATTTCTTAAAACTCACTTTTTATTTCGTACGTTTACGTTTGTTTAAATTTAAACGTACGTCTTTTAGTTTTAAACGTTTCTAAGTATTTTGCTTTCACGTTCTTATTTTTATAGCTTGTTTAAGCTATTTCCTTTATATTTCCTTAGTTTAATCAATCACAACCCTTTTCCGTTCAATTATCACCCGATCACAGATTCGTTTTATTACAGATTTCACACCTCGTTGGGACATAACGACCCGGGAATATTCTGTACTCCTTGGTTAGTTGTCTTCAATTGGTTTGACTTTATTTGACCACATCCGTGGTTGATTTAAGTTGACTGTTTTAGAGCCGATCAAATTTTGGCGCCGTTGCCGGGGAGGTGTGCTGCGTTGAACGAATTTGAAGCATTAGTGATTATTGAATATACACCCATTGTATATTTACCATCTTTGTCCATATTTTCATATAAAAACCAAAATTATCGTGATGTTAATTCGTTTGACTAAGCGATTGCCAAAAACATTTTTTATTCAAGTTTTCAACGAACACAAAAAACCAAAAATATTCATCTTTACCCTCTCACCCTTTTTGATTCTTTATCCCTTTACCCTCTATCCATTTTGATTCTAAACTTCTTATACCTTTCTTCTATGGCGTCTCTCGGGTACAAATGTTTTGATTGTAAAAGCCCGTTGATTGATAGCCATCGTTGTTCTAAGTGTGCGTGTGAGCGGTGTGGAAAGCATGCACCAAAGGATCGTGGATCTTGTTATTGGTGTGAATTATCCACTAAAGAGTCTCTCAAGGATTCTCAAAGTCCTTCCTACTACCCTCCACAGCCCGAGATACGTGCTATTAATGACAAACCATCGAGAATCGATCCTAACCTTTCAGGATTTACGGTTAAAAGTTTGTCAAGCAAACGTACAGAACTTAGAACAGTGACTAAAAAGAACGACTTGCCTGATCTTCACGTTTATCAAAAACCAGAGACCATAACGGAAGTGGTGGAAATTCCTAGCTCTCAGAGCACTCCACTTGTCCCACCTCCGGATTTTATTCCTTGTATCGGTTGTGGTGAGTCGCTTTTTGGTTTACCATGTCGTTGGTGTACATGTGAACAATGTGGTAATGATATTCGAGACGGAAGTTGTTTGTTTTGTGGTTCGAGGAAGTCATTTTCTTATGATCCTGATCCGAACTCATTCAACGACCCTTCAAATTTCTCCAATTACCCATCACATTCATACGAGCAAGTATCATATTGTCCAAATCTCAATGATGCATCGTATCAAAATACACCGAACTTTTCTTGTGAGTACTGTGGAGGTCCACATTTTAGCTCTGATTGTCAAACAGGGAATCCATTTTCTTGTAACAATTACGACGATCCATATCACGACCAACCTCCACAGTGCCAAATAACTCAAACTCCTCAGCAAACCCAGCAAGACACTTATCTAGAGCTTCTAGAGTTAGTGAAAAGAGCTGAGGAGTTTAATAAAAAAACATTTCAGAATGCTCCCAGTTTTTCTTGTGTATATTGTGGGGGTCCTCATGGTGATTATCAATGTCAACCTTCCGGTTTTGACAACTCCCCACTCCCACAATGTCCCGTCATTAAAAACTCACATGAGAAATCCATGGAAGAATTGTTAACTGAAGAGCAGGTTGCTAAATTAGATTCCCAGATTGCCAGTGAAAATTCTATTAGGGAATTAATTAAAATACAAAAAGCAGCCAGATCTAGCTCTCAATTTCGTTTCATTCCTGATGACAGTGATGATGAAGATATCTTGGATGATGATTCATCAAGTTCATCAGTTGAAACTCAGTCTGTTGTTATCACACCTGAAGTTCCCACTAACTCTCTAATCATGGGGGATGAGCTTCTTGACACAATTCCTGCAAAGGAATCAGACGTATTCATAAAGTCTAGTGTTGAGAACCTTGTCCCAATCCCAAGTGAGTCACAGGGAATTCTTGATCATGTGTGTGATATCCCTTCCCCTCTTGAGTGTTCAAAAGATCATTTTGAGACTTTCTCCGATTCTAACGATGAATATACATCTTATGGAGAAGTTGAGTATGTTGAGGCATCACTGCCCCGTTCTGATGTTGACCCTCTTCTTGAGGAGTTTACTGATGAACTTACTCACATTGATCCACTTCCATCAGGAAGTGATGATGATCTCTTTGATTTCGAATCCAATCTGGAAGAAATCGAAAGTCTCTTAAATAATAATCTATCACTCAATTCTTATCCCAACCCCGAGCTTAGTGATTTACATACTGATGAAAATTCTTTATCTTGTGGAAACATCAGTCATGTGGAGGAACTACCTTCTGAGCTCGTCAGTCCAAAAGAGAATATTGATCATCTTGTTCCCGAAGCATTCAAAACGTCTTTCACCAATCCTCTGTTTGAATTCGAATCTGAATTCACTTTAATTTCTGATAATCCACTCTTTAATATTCAGAACGAGGTAGGTGATGATTCCATAATAGAGCAAGGGTTCACAGATTTACATCACGTGAATGATTCTCTTTACGAGGAGTTCTCCTTTGAACTCACTCATATCATATCTCCACCAGAGTATGATAACTTCCACTTTGATCTAGACATAAAAAATCTTTGTGTTCCAGAGGGAGATGTTCTCAAAACTGAGAATTTAATTAATATCAAAATTCCATCTCTCCCTCCCAGAATATGTCTTGATCAAATGAGCTTAAATGATGAGATTCATGATACTGAAAGCATGAATTCTCCTTCTGATAATGATGAGTTAGTCATGATTTTTATCATGACTTTCTTTCTTTTCTTCACCTACAAGGTGACTTCTCCTGTTCTTCACTCCTTCGGGAATGAAGACACTATCTTTGACCCCGGCATTTTCATTTTTCATTTGTAAGCCGGGTCTGTCTGTGTATATCTCATCGGTGTGGAACTTTCAAGTACTTCAGTGTTTATCCAAACATCTTGAATGAAAGTCCGATGGAGATTGTTTGTTCCACATGCTTCCCCAAGAACAAATGAATGCGGGGTCGAGTCAAGCTAGTGACTCGGTGAACAAAAACCTTAGCCGACAACATGGGTTTTCACCCATGTCTCTGACTTCTTTCTCTTTTCTAACACCCTAGTGTGGGGTGTTGCCCCCACTGTTGTATATATGTTCAAAATTTTATATATGTTCAAAATAATAATAAATAAATTTTGTTGTGTTCCCACGCTTGGCCATTAGTATTCCTTTGCAATGTTCTAAGTGTCGGCATAATAGCCGGTACTTTGAATATTGAGGGCAATATTCAATTCTAAGTGTGGGGGGGAATTCTGGCGAATTTGATCACATTTGTGCCCTATTCCTAGTTTCCCCGTTTTGGCCAAAAATTTTAAATTTTTTTCATTTGGTGGTAGTTCTTTGCACTAACACAACAAATGGTTATCAGTCCACCATGTCTAACCCACATAAGGACTGGCTAATCCTGAGCAAACGGCTGCAGGTAAAGATATATCAAATCCGTTTATGGCTTGCAATTTGCCCAAAATTGTATGGTATTCGACTCACCATATCTTCATAAGTGAAGAGTTGGCTAGCCCGCAAGGTTATGGCTTGTGGTAAAGGCAGTGGAAAAACCATAATTGGTAATCAGCTCACCAAAGATAATATTGATAATTTATCTAAGAGTTGGCTAGTCCAGAAGCAAACGGCTTCTGGTAAAGACAAATCAAAACCGTTGACAGCTGATGATTTGCTCAAAATCATTTGGTTATCATTGTACCAAAGTTCTTACTTGAACTGAAACAATTGGCTACTCCAGAAGTGATGGCTTTTGGTAAAGAGACTTAAAATCCATTAAATTTTCAAAAATATTGCTAGGGACTAGCAATAGTTTAGTGTGGGGGATTTGATATGTGTCTAAATACACATATATTTACCTTGTTTAAACCCACATAAACAGTCAAAAACACTTTGAAAAGTCTCAAAAAGACAGAAAAATATTTAGACTGTGTTTTATTCATAAATTGTCAAATCTAGTCCCTAGTTATTCAAAACATGGAAATTTTTCATAAAAGGCCCTCAGGGATTTTCAAGTTGTCAAAATTAGCCTTATAAATTTCAGTTTTGCAAAATGGCAACTTTAGTCCCTGAGATTTCAGAGATTGACAGAAATTACCCCTGGACGTTTTTAATTGGAAAATTATTATTTTTGGTCCTTTGGTAAATTAAACTTGTCATAATTGGTCCCTTGATAAACTTTGGAAAATTACAGTTTTGGTCCCTCTAGTTTGGTGGAATTGCAAAAGTGGTCTTTGTGTTAATAAGCAACAAACCAAATCCGGACCCTTATTATTAAAACCCAAATAAACCCTTAAATCCCAACCCAATATATAAACAAACCCAACACCCCTTTTGTAAGCCCAAACCCGACCCAACCTTAAATAATAAAACGGGGTCAAACCCACAGTCAAATACCACCCTTCCCCTTATCCCTTCCACCTCACCCCGCCAAAACCATCATCACCTCCACCTCACTGGTTTCACCACCACCTCACCACCCTTTCCAGCTCACCTACTCTATATCACCAACTCATCCCCCCTCCTCATCATATACCCACTTTGCATTAAATGCATTTCCCACCAAAATTCCCTCCAAACCTTATCACTACCCCTGTTCTTGCTTTACAACTCACCCCAGCCCATAACCTAATATCTAAAGTGTCCCTTACACCTTCACATAACTCCACAAAGCATTAATTGCCTCAAACCTGCTTCTATCCACCTGTTTAGAATTTGGCGCCAAAATGCCATGTGTTCAATTTTGAGGAATTAGTGGAATCCAAGTGTTGAAATGAAGTGGGATATTATCATAGGTCGACAAGGAAGCATTGGGAATGATATTTAAAAGAAAAAGAAACACAGAAGTTCAAGTTGTCACTGTTTTTTTAGACCTTTCTTAGTGTAGAATTTAATTTATGTTTGTTCAAGTTTCAATCTTAGTTTAATTTGTAATCTCAGATCTTTAGTAATCAATTCAAGACACCTTTTAGTTATTTGTTCTCATTTTACTCAGTTGTATACCTAATTCCTAGTTTAATAAAAATTCCAAGTTTCCTTTAATTCGAATCAGTTACATTGCTGTTATAAATATTCCACAAGTCTTCCTCACCCTTTATACAAGCTTATAGAAGCTCATTATAGCTCCTGTGAGCTTGTGATAGCTTAATCAGTTTTATTTCCATGTAAGTCAAAAAGTCAACTTTGGTCATTTAGCTTATTAGAGCTTATTTTAATTTGTACTTAGCTTTTCTCAGTTTCAATAAGTCATTTAGTCAATAATAAGTCAATAGTTTTAAGTTTATTCAGTGTTTCATAGTTTAAAACTCCAAATCAGAAATATAAGGGGGTGTTTGGCTGAGATAGTCAAATGGGTTAAAAAGGGTTGGTACTGTGCATTTGCACTTTTATCAATTTGGATTGAGCTTAATTTGACCTGTTTCAGCTATTTTTAGGATCTGTTTGTTGTTTTGAAGTTGATTGCAGGGGTGGAAATAGGACAGTGCTGGCATTGCAGCTACACTGTCCAAATAAGCTCAAATAAGCCAAGCTTATTCTGGACCTCATTTTGCCACTCCTCAGGTTGGTTTTAATCAGTATTCAAGTTGCTCTTAATCTCCATAAGCCTGGTTTAGAGAATCACCCATATCAGTCAAATACTTAGCATAGCAGTATTAAAAAGTGGTTTTTCATAGTTTCATAGATTTTCAAGATTTTCTAGCTTTCTCAATTTAAGTTGTCATAAGATGAAATTCTGGATTATAAGTATTCCCTAGCTCACCTAGTTGTAGTATTTTTCATTTGATTTTTAGATTAGCCTTTCACAGCTTTTTCTGGCCTTGAAAAAGGCATTTCTGCCCTGTTCACTGCTGCACATCAGCAGACCCACCAACTGTCCCAACTTCATGGTCTCACCAAGGGTTCAATAATAAGCCATAAGCCCATCTTATTGGCTTATTTTGTAGTTGACTTGGTCACCTTGGAAGGTCAAGTTTCATTTTGGTCCTCCTTTTACCTCTGTGGACCCCACAGAGGTCCAAAGATCCCTGTTTAAGGTCTGTTTGGTTTGCAGTTGGACTTGGAATTGCTTATTTTGCAATTTCAGCTTATTCCATAAGCTTTTCTCTTTTCTTTGGCTTCCTTTAAGCCCTTCTAATTTGTTCTTATCTTATTTTCTTGTTTGTGTCTAATTTATAGCTTTTTAGAAGCTTGTTGGAGTTTGAAAAACCAAGTTAAGCTTGTAAAAGCTTAACTGTGGTGAGATTAAGCTCCCACTGAGCTTATTTCTTAGTTCTAAAAATACTTTCTTTTTAAAAGTTGTTAGTTATTAAGTGTTTAGTGTGTTTGTAAAAAGAAAATAAAAAAATAAAATAGTTTTGTGTTTTGTGCTTGCCAGGATTCGAACCTGGGACCTATTGGTCAAAGCTGGTCAGAAACCAGACCAAGCACACGCACCATCTCCCCTAGTGTGTTATTAGTGTTTTAGTTTTCTTTATTTATTTATATAGTATTCTAGTCAGATTTGCTTATCTAAGCTTATCTGCTTATTGTACTGCTTATTAATAAGTATTTTTCCACTTTTATATTTTTCCTAGTCTTATATTACTACTTAGTATTTATTATAAAAGTTTTCTAATTTTCACTGTTCATTTGATATTTATTTTAATTTTAATTAGTTTAATTAGTTTTTAATTAAAAATAAATAATATAAAAGTAAGAAAAAATATTTTTCTTTTTCCTGTAATTTTCTTAAGTCATTAGGAGTGTAAAAAAAATATAATTAGATTATTAGACCTTAGAAACAAACGAAATAGAAAAATAGTGATAGCTTCTATTTAATAGAATTTATCTTTTTAAATTTTAATTAAGTAATTTTTAATTTTATAATTTTATTAGCTTCTATTTACCTTAGAGTATTTATATAAAAAATTTCAGATTTTTCTTTGATCTTTTAGTATTTATTAGAATTTTAATTAGTTTAAATAATTATTAAATAGTTTTTAATTAATAATAATTAATTAATAAGTCAAATAAATAATTTTCTTTTTCTAATAATTTTCTTTTATTATTAGGGTTGTAAAAATTTAATTTTCATATTCATAGGCTTTTTATTTCTTAAAACTCACTTTTTATTTCGTACGTTTACGTTTGTTTAAATTTAAACGTACGTCTTTTAGTTTTAAACGTTTCTAAGTATTTTGCTTTCACGTTCTTATTTTTATAGCTTGTTTAAGCTATTTCCTTTATATTTCCTTAGTTTAATCAATCACAACCCTTTTCCGTTCAATTATCACCCGATCACAGATTCGTTTTATTTCAGTTTACACACCTCGCTGGGACTTAACGACCCGGGGATATTCTGTACTCCTTGGTTAGTTGTCTTCAATTGGTTTGACTTTATTTGACCACATCCGTGGTTGATTTAGGTTGACTGTTTTAGAGGCAATGACAGCGAACAAGAATTCTTTAGACAGATTAACAATACGCTAAAGGATGGCTATTGTTCGAAAGCAAGATCACCATATGCCATTGATGGTTATGAGGTTATGGCAAAAGTGGTAGCTCTAGTTGACCATTATGTGGCTTTTATCACCAAAGCTTCATGGCGTGAAGTGATAAGAGCTTCAAGTGAGGTGGTTGAGTGACCGATCGACTTGGCGTGAAGTGATGAGGGTCTTGACATGTGAGGTTAATGGAGATGCAATCTAGGAGCTTTGGATAGGTATTTATAGGAACCAAACTATTGCACATATCATATATACGATGCAATGTCCTACAACTCATTTTTTCATAACTCCATTTGCATGTATATATTGTTATCCACCTCATAATAATTAATTTTGAAAAAATGATTCAAAGAGAGGCTATGCTTGACGACAACCCCTTTTGAAGGTATATCACCATGATTCCCCTAGGACTCATTGATATGTAAAAAATACACAAAGAAAAAGATAGAGGAGAAAACCCTTAATTTAGGAGTTAGACAAAGCAGCGATGCAATAGGTTAATGACATGAGGTGATCAAGGCTTTTCTTATTGCACTTTGGATCGGAAAAATTATGGAACGCTTTTGAGGGGAATGAAATAAGACATGGTTCATGTAGAGGTATATGGAACTCTTTAGCGTATATAAGTAAAAAGAAACACATAAAAGATTTATCAGGTAAGTAAAGCATCTAACATATTTGTATCGTCGAATATCGCAAATATATGGCGGCTGTAATTTATCTGACAGAGTGTTACATCAATGAATTTGTAAATATTCGCATGTATCGATTTCTATCATTTGTTATATTGTTTGAATCGTATTTATCGATTTCTATCGTTAGTTTGGAATTGTAGTTTCCAATATGTGAGCAGATGGAGAAAGCGTAGTCTTAGTATTTTTGGTGATTTTGGTGCATTAAAATTAAAAGATTGCACTTTTAAAACACTTGAGTGAGAGAGTGTATAATGAAGCACTTTTCATCAAATTTTTCTTTATATATGAAATAACATGAAAGTTTAGTCTGGTAATATTATGTGATAGATATGGCCCGAACCCGGTTATAGGATCAGGGTCCATTACGGTTTTCTATGCATAGAAATATATAAATATTCAATCAATATTATAGTATCAAGAGTGGGTATGATCCCGAGACCTAGTCGTCCACAATGAGCCATTGATTCTATGCTACCCTGTCAAACCCCAGCCGCCAAAAAAATAATATACGTTTTGCTTTTATTTTTGTTTCATTACTTTTGCTTTTGCTACATGATGAAGATTAATCTCTACTTGCTGTTGAATGTCTTCATTAAAAAATATCTTATTTACTTTTGCTACTGATTTTATTTGCTTTTGCTGCTGCTTGAAAATTTGCTTTCGCTTGCTGTCAGATTTCTTCATCAACAAATTATGTTTTTATTGCGATATTGTATCCTTTTTAGTTTACAACACCAGTCCGAGCATTCATAACGGACTGCGTGGCTGTATTAGGTGATAGATATAGTCCAAGCCCGATTATGGACTTAAGACCCATTTGGGTTTTCTATACATTGTAATCTTTAAATATTCAATCAATAAACATGATATCCTACGGGGATTTGCAATGTTCAATATGTATTATATCCATCTTTTGAGCTTTCATCAACATAAAAGTCTATATACGTATTATAAATAGATTACATAAATATAATTTCTGCCAAGGGTATTATCTTTTGAACAAAATGCATGAAACTATAGCTAACTTACTACTTTTTGCTTTGTCGTGTAGTAATTTTTATTTTTTCTAGTTGTCTATCCTGTGTATTTTGTAACCATTTTACCATTTCATTTATCAACACTCCTATTAACGGGAAAGGGTAAAATGGTCACAAGATACTACATTATACGAAATTTAAAATTATAATGTATATTGATGAGAAATAATTTCGTACGCTTTTTAGGGGTCATTTAGCCTCTAAACTCTTGTATTTCTGATCAAATATTGCCCTAAATTGCTTCTATTTGAGTTTTAGGTACTTAGGAGAGCAAACGTTGAAAATGTACAAGTTTTGGGGTCTATTGGACGAAAAACGAAAAATTTAGCAACGCGACCGACATCTCTGACGTGGTCGCCAAATGTGCCCAGATGGTGCAATTTCAAGATTATTTGTGACGGCTCAGTGTTTGAAGATGGCCTCCAATGACGGCGTCAAAGGCACTCTGACGGCGTTACAGCCAAAGGGTGACGACGTCATATATGGCGGTGGACAAATGATACCCTAAGTGGACGGCGAGCTGAAGGTGTCACAAGCATAACCCGACGACGTCACATCCAGAAATCTATATATACAAACGCATATTTGTCATTATTGTGTGTGGAACTTTGTGTGCAACTTGTATTCCGAACCCTATGTACATTTCTCAGTTTATTTAGGCTTCTTTGGCCATTGAAGACTTCATGTATTTTTGAGATATGTACTATTCATCAATCAATCGATCATGTTTATCCTTAATTTCTTGGTTTCGTTTAATTCTTGTTTCTCCATTGCCATGTTAGGCTGAATCATTTAGTGTTTACTTAGGAATGCATGAAACCTAGTTGTTAATCACTTATCTATTGTCTCTTGTTGATGGTGTGTGTGTTAGGAGTTGGAAAACTGGCTATATACTGTATTTTAGCTTGAACGTCCACTGAAATACGTCTAATTAGTGCTTATGTGTTAGGTTATTAACTATGATAGGTATTTATTGCGGGAATTAGTTATTCGGTGGGTTATTGACATTCAGATAGGCATCGCTCATTTAGGCTATTTCATAGACGTGGGACTAACCAACCCGCAATAGGTAATAAGGAATACTTCACATTGCATTAAAAAAGGGTAGGGACAATTCAATT
This sequence comes from Artemisia tridentata subsp. tridentata, assembly GCA_021014915.2. Taxonomy (NCBI): domain Eukaryota; kingdom Viridiplantae; phylum Streptophyta; class Magnoliopsida; order Asterales; family Asteraceae; genus Artemisia; species Artemisia tridentata. The sequence continues at coordinate 179,188,400 of CP139509.1, forward strand.
GATAACGTGAGAAAATAATAGGAAGTAATGCAAGTCTAGGTAAATACGCTTTTAATCATATAAGAAGTTCCCACCAAATTTACTTTTCTTGATATTTACTTTTATCGCATTTTTAGGTTAATATTAGTTAAAATACAAAACTCCCTCAAAACCCGAATTTTTACTTTCTTTTATAAAATATATAAAATACCAAAAAGACTCTTCCTTTCAACCTTTAGATTTATCCTAAAATACATTTCGATCGTACCTCACTATTCTCTTAGAGAACGATCAATCCTCCGTACTTGCTTATACTACACTACAATGGTTAGGTACATTGCCTAGGAGGATTGTAAAACTTCAGTGTTGCAATCCGCCGCATCATGTAACACCCCCAATTTCGGGATACGCAGTGGAATTCAAGCTGGGTGTTACTCGATGGCACAATAGTTATAATAATAGAAAACGATCTCTAATTGAGTCGTTTTGAAAAATTTATCATTCGAATATCAGGGTTTATAAAATGAGGTCCCAGTAGTTTTACAGTTTGTTAAATAGTTTCGAATGATAATTAGATTTTAGCCTTCGAAAAAGTATCCGTACCCTTTCGTGCCATCCTCGTTCATTATGAATAAAAAACGTATAAAAGTGGGACTATGAACTCACCTTGGTGATACAGTAGTCTGATTGGAAAGTAAATCAAGTAGTGTGAATAAACTGCTCCGACACGCAACCTAGGTGAATATGTCAAGTTTCAGTATTTGTATATAAGGCTTCAAATATTAATACGTGATTTTAATATTTGTATCGCAATTGTTTTGCCGGTGGTTAAATGTTGAACGAGATAATATAAATGATAAGATTTAGAATTTTGAAGTCTCTTCAAAAGTTAGTGGGTAATAAAATTTATCATATTTCATTGTTAGGGTTCGATCGATCGTTAACGAAGTAGAAATATCCCGTATATTAGTTTTTATCAAAACCGAGCCGAAAAGTATAATTTCCCGTAATTATATAAAATATTACACTTTATATCCTTATAGTTTCAAGTATTGACAGTTTATACCCCTGATCTTTCATAAAATGATAACTTTTACCTTCAATTTTGGTGAAATGACAGTTTCTACCCTACAGTTTTAATTATGACACTTTATACCCTTCGGTTAAATATATTTTGTACCGGAGGTCCTTTATGTAATTTATTAAATCATATTTACACTTTATACCCTTAAAGCATTAAATTAGTTTTTAAATTAATCCCTTATTATATATATAGGTTTAGAGTTTGGCAAAACAGGCCCTCAAGCTTTTATTCAATTTATTAATAGTCCTAGAGTTTTGTCACTTATTACCCTCCAAGCATTTATAACGTTACACTCGTAGTCCTTGTTTTGTTTTTGTTGCGTTTAAAATTTAGGAAAGGGCGTGGCTTGTCTTGGCTTATTAGTATAAGTTATTTTAAGTTGTAAATAAGCTATTGATAGCTTATTAGCTTTTGAAAACAGCTTATGGACCTTAAAGCCCAATAAGGGTGCGTTGGGTTTTCTAGCTCGCGACAAGGAAAAACAAGGGGAAAATAAATGAGACCTTAGGGGTTTTTCGATAACGCTTTAGTGACTTTATAAACTTTGCTAGGGGCTTATATAGGTGGCTTAATTTCTCAACTTGTAGCTTTTAGCTTATTGGTTTAATAATTGACCAAAGTGGGGCGTTGGGTTTGTTTAGCGACAAGAAACAAAAGAAAAGAAAAACTAAGCCAAACTTTATTAAGACTTATGGCTTATTTTTAGGGCTTGTTACCATGTTTCCTAGCTTATCTAAAGGACTTGAGGAGTAGCTTATAGCTTATAGTTTTGAAAATAACAAAAATAATTAAATAGGGGTGTTTGTTAGCTCTCGGTAAAAAAAGAAAAGAAAGGAGAGGTGGTTTTTGATCTTGTTTTCCATTTTATACTTGTTTGTTATCATGTTTAAGTGTTATATAAAAGTATGGAAAGGAGTGAAAGGCTTGGGAACTTACAAAATACTCTAGAACTCGATTAGGGATAAAATGACCAATTAGCTTCTATCTTTGGAACAAGGCTTCACCAAGGCTTCAATTTCTTTCCTTCTCCTTCTCTTAGGCTTAGAACTCAGATTATAAGTGTGTGTGTGTGAGTGATTTAGGTTAGAACAAGGGATGAGGAGAATGGGCAGGGTTGGATCGATTTATATAGGCAAGAAGTTTAGAGACATGGTGAGGTGTTCATTGATGAATTTCACCACTTGTTATGGATTGTCAAGAAGTTTAGAGACATGGTGAGGTGTTCATTGATGTTGCAAGACTCCATGTATGGTTGTAGGGTGATTTCGATATGTGTAATAAAAATAACCACAAGTTTGGCTCACAATTTTTGACCATGGTGGTGAAGGTAAAAGGAACATGGTGACGTGGTTTAATTTGGGCCTTGATAGTGTTTAGTTGGTTAGGAACTAAGTTAGGGCTAGGTTGGTTTGTTTTTGGTTCGAAATGAACTAGATTGAACAAGGGTGTCGTTTAAGCTTAAGGTACTTGTACCTTGGGCTAGTTGATGTTGTACATGAGGTTTAGAAGTGTAGTAAACTTAGTTTGAGTCTTTATTTAGGTTTTGTTAAGTTTAGGTAAGTTTAGTTAGGTTTAGAATCAATAAAAGTATAGTTTTTAATTTTATGCATTACGCACTTGTACCACAAGCTTTAAGGAGTTGTACTTTAGGTTTGTAAAGTATAAGAAAATCTAATTTAAAGTTGGTGCATTACGGACTTGCATTGTGTGTTTTATAGTAAGTACACTAAGGTTTATAATAGGTTTTATATTAATAATTAGTGTCCATGCATTAAGGACTTGTACATGAGCTTGAAAGACTTGTACATTTATATTTTATAGAAATCATGTATATATTAATTAGGGTTTGTGATTTTATTACATAAAATCATAGAATTGTAAATTTAGGGCTTGTATCGGGAAATAAGGTAAAGTTTAGGTTTTCGTGCTTTAAGGGCTTGTACATTAGCTTTAGAGTTTTGTTCTTTAGGGTTTGCACTTTAGGGGTCCTCAATGCACTTTAGGGGTCCTCAGTGCACTACAGGGCTTATAGTGCACTTTAGGGGTTTTGTGAGAATTTTAATAGATAGCAAACGTTTAGTTTAAACGTTTAATAGTCGTGTGTTAATGAAATAACGTAAATTGGCAAATAAAATGTTGTAAGTTTTGGTACTTGACATATAAGAAATGGTTATGTGAAATAAACATAGAGCAAGTTGGTGTCGGTCTGCGTGTGAGCACGTTTATTGAGAATGTGAGTTACGTCACATTAGTGTTTATTGGGAATGTGATAACATTTAGTCTTTAAAGAAAAAAAATATACGTAGAAAATGGATAAGTATTCTTTATTTAGAATGTGTATTAGTTTATTACAAGTGGAAATTTACCGGTGGTTACAGTCTCACCCTCTTAAATGGAATCTCGTCCTGAGATTTAGTCTGTGTTGATTGATGTGTTGTGTAAAAGGTGTAGATATCTATGGAATGTTGGCAACAGGAATGTTTACAAACAGTTCATCTTGTTACAAAGCTTTGCTTTTGAATGAAGATTGTTTCAGGAAATTTAAAAAGATGACTGTTTACTTCATAACATGATCCTTCCTGAATTAGACATAGGTGATCAAGCTATGTATAATTGAGGACAAATGATGTAATGCTCGGCTTAGTCAAAGTAGTATTATGTTTTTCAAAAGTTTTAGATGGTATTAAACGGGTTGTTTTTGTAAAATGGCAACCTAAATTATTTTTTCAAGGTAACAAGAAAAATAGGTTCGTATAATGGTAGTAATTAGTTGGTTGAATAGCTTGAAATTATTTATCAATTTCTGGGGTGGTAATAGGATAGCTTGAAATAAAATTTTAGGAATGGATTCTAGGATTCGTGGGAGAACCTTATAGAATGGTAATAGTCTATTATTCGGTCAGGAATGAAATTAACTAGATCTCTAATAGGATAGCGGTATATTGTTATGAAATGGTTATGAATAAGGTGAGTGGAATAGAAAATGTAATAGATGAAGGTTGTGATCATTGTGGAAATAGCAAAAGATAGAGATTTTATTAGATAGGAAGGTACTTTTTACAACTAGGTTACGCCACCGCACCTAAGGTAAAGTACAAAAGAAAATACAACCCTAGAGGGCTTGAACTATGGTTTATTATTGTAGCAGAAACTTCTTCTTCTGTTTAAACATTGTTGTTGTCCTTTGACGTTGTTGAGGTTCTAACGAGCTTCTATGCTCTTCCACTGGCATTGTCGTTCTAGTTGGTATTCTGACTCGGGCACCGATTCTTGTAGTGTCATTTCCCACCACATCCGTGGCATACCACAGCTACTGGCTGCGGATTAACGCATGTGGCTTTGCAGTCTCCTGTTTTGTGGCCTGTTTCCTGGAATTTTCCGCACTTAGAAATGCAAGGCCCAATGTGATGCATTTTGCATTGGTTGCACAAAGGTTGCTTTCCACGATAACCACTTCCTTCAGCAGGTGTGGCAATGTAGTCTCTGACAGCTTCCTGCCTGCGATTATGTTGGTTGTGGTGGTTGTTGTGGTGATGAGTGGTTCGTTTATCATTAAACTTTCGTTTGTGATCATTATCCCCTTGCGTAGAACCACATTTGATTTCTCGGTCCATTAACCTCTTAGCGATAGTGATGGCTTCTTCCAGCGTCTGTGGTTTAGACGAGGTGACGTTCCCCTCGATGCTTCGAGGCAGTCCTTCAATATACTTCTCCAACAATCTCTCCAGATCTTGTACCATGGTTGGGCAGAGTACAGCAAGTTCCTGGAATCTTCTGTTATAAGTCTTGAGGTCGGTTCTTTTCACTACCAAGTGATGAAACTCATCTTCTAACTTTTTGACTTCGGTACGGGGACAAAACTCTTTCAACATCTTCTGTTTGAGGTCAGCCTAGGTGAGTTGATAAGCAACTTCAATAACCATAGTTTAGGCAGAAGAGTTCCACCAAGACAGGGCATCCTCCAAGAGAGTCCCTGTAGCAAAAGTGACCTTGCAGTCATCAGTACAACCGCTTCTCATGAAAATTGTTTTTGTACGTTCAAACCAACGAGCCAATTCGGTTACTCCTTCTGTTCCTTTGAAAAAGGCTGGTTTACAGTTCATGAAGTCTTTGTAGGTGCATTTGCGAGCTGTAGTTGTCTCGCTTTCTCTGGTAGGTCTGCTGGTGCTTCTAGAACGGGCCATTGTTGTTGCTTGTGTCTCGAGTGCTGTAGCAACACTGTCTGCAACTAGTTTTCGGATAGCAGCTTGAGACATGGCTGTTTCTGGAGTTGCAGTTGATTTCCTTGTACGAGACATATTTCTATTAATGCCACAAGAAATAAAACACATGTTCAGAATTCGCATAATGACCATGTTATGTTAGAATAATATCCGTAACAAGGTGGATGCGTACAAATCATAATAACAGTGCCATAATTACAACAAACGGAGTCTATGAGAATCATGAGATCACAACATGCCCGAATACAATCATACATGTATATAAATGATCAACTCTGGCCCAAATAAACCGATATCATAACACATCAAGATATAACAGAATCACAACCACATGTAGTCATAAATAACTTGCTAGTTTGTTATACAACAAAATAGATGCAAACGTCATATTTACGCCACACACTCCGTGGCTGAGATATAGTACAAAAGCTGGTAGATAAAAATCTAGTCTAATGACTGCCAGATGCTCTTCCGAGATGACTCTCAGGCTCTATAATCTTGCTGAGAAGGATCTGTATATACTCCTGGTATCGAACCTGGATATCTCCCACTACTGTCTCTAGTGTGGTAATCATAGTTTGAGCTATCATCAGTTCTTCATTCCGTTTCATCATCTCCTGTATTAACTTCAGTTCATTATCATATATTAAAGGTATCTCTTATCTCAGTTGTCCGTGACGTTCCTCCTAATCGTTTATCTTCTCTTGTATCCCGGTGTCTAAGATGTCTAACTTCTGCTGCATGGTTGTTTGGCTAGTAACTAGGTCCTCAGTGGTATACTCCATGTGCTCTAGGGGTAGCTTATCGAGGTGACCCAAAGCAGTATCGACCTGTTCCTCATGGCGATCCATACGTGTCCTGAGGGTAGAAATGGTAGGTTGTCGGTCCATCGCTGCCTGTGAACTTTCTCCTATCTTGAATACTCGTGGTGGAGGAGTGAAATCGGGAGAGGGTGACCGTGGTAAGGAGTGGTATCGGACAATAGCGGCCCTTGCTCTCTCTCCGAGCTCAAATGGTTGGGACGGGGGAGTGAAATCTGTAGATGATGGGGGAGGTGGTGGTGAATGAATTTATTTGAGTAGTTATTTAAGTGTGAAAGGTGGTATGGGGGTTGTAGCAAGTAAAGCAGATACGCGTAGAAGTTCTAAAACAGTTTACACTGGGCTAGAATCATAGACTTTTAATAATGAAAGTTTCGGAAGAGAACTTGATGAATGTAGAGAAAGTTGCTGAACTCCAGCTTTTGTAGATGATGAATCAGTTTGTTCCTTAGCAATCCATATCTTGTATTTTTAGCAGGAAAATCGATAGATTGTGACAGATTTTAGGTAAAATATTATTACGTAAGGTCGTGAAAAGTTTAGAGATCATTGAATCCAGTCACAATGTCTTGGGAAGGTTTCATAGTCCACATAAGTGTAGGAGTAGGTGCATGATTTGGGAAAATGTGGTTGTGCCATAATGCCCTAGAATAGGCATACGTAGATGTGTCATGACCATTGTTTATATAAAATGATCGAAAGTATGTCGAGTGTGTATATATCAATACACTAATATGTTTGTGTAGCATAAACTACCTAGAAGTCACATAATCATCTGGAGAATGGAAGGCACAGAGAGCGTAAGGCTATAAAATGCTTTGTTTGTAAAAGTGGTTATAGTTCAGGACTCAATCAGACCCGTTTCTCTATAACTATAGCTCTGATACCAATCTGTAACACCCCCAATTTCAGGATACACAGCGGAATTCAAGTTGGGTGTTACTCGATGGCACAACAGTTATAATAATAGAAAATGATCTCTAATTGAGTCGTTTTGAAAGATTTATCATTCGAATACCAGAGTTTATAAAATGAGGTCCCAGTAGTTTTACAGTTTGTTAAATAGTTTCGAATGATAATTAGATTTTAGCCTTCGAAAAAGTATCCGTGCCCTTTCGTGCCATCCTCGTTCATTATGGACCTGAGATAAAACATGCTAAAAAGTCAACACAAAGGTTGAGTGAATCCATAGTGTTTGTATAATAATTAGTTGAACACAAGTTTCAAGTTGGATAATTGTATATAAATACAATTATAGTAAAACAGTAATATTGAAGTACAGTATATTGCTCCAAGTCTCATGAACTCAAACATTAACGTGTGTGATATCATAAAATGATATAAATTACTAACATCATAAAGATGATGTAAGTAACAATGCCCTCGGGTAGGAGCTTGCCAACTTCCTAGTAATTCTCAAATAATGTGCATTTGGTTACCTATCCGGCTAACACAAATGGGGCGTCAACTGCCAATAGATCTATTCACAATATTCGCGTTTACTCGCAAGTGATTAATGGTTCATGATATGAGGGTCTTTTTAGGGGCAACAGTGTGTCTTAGGCAATATCAATCAGGATTTGCATACAGAAAAATACTTGTGTTCAGGTTTGTAGCATGTATCTCCCCACGAGTTTGAAATACGTATAAAAGTGGGACTATGAAATCACCTTGCTGATACAGTAGTCTGATTGGAAAGTAAATCAAGTAGTGTGAATAAACTGCTCTGACACGCAACCTAGGTGAATATGTCAAGTTTCAGTATTTGTATGTAAGGCTTCAAATATTAATACGTGATTTTAATATTTGTATCGCAATTGTTTTGTCGGTGGTTAAATGTTGAGCGAGATAATATAAATGACAAGATTTAGAATTTTGAAGTCTCTTCAAAAGTTAGTGGGTAATAAAATTTATCATATTTCATTGTTAGGGTTTGATCGATCGTTAACGAAGTAGAAATATCCCGTATATTAGTTTTTATCAAAACCGAGCCGAAAAGTATAATTTCTCGTAATTATAAAAAATATTACACTTTATATCCTTATAGTTTCAAGTATTGACAGTTTATACCCCTGATCTTTCATAAAATGACAACTTTTATCTTCAATTTTGGTGAAATGACAGTTTCTACCCTACAGTTTTAATTATGACACTTTATACCCTTCGCTTAAATATATTTTGTACCGGAGGTCCTTTATGTAATTTATTAAATCATATTTACACTTTATACCCTTAAAGCATTAAATTAGTTTTTAAATTAATCCCTTATTATATATATAGGTTTAGAGTTAGGCAAAACAGGCCCTCAAGCTTTTATTCAACTTATTTATAGTCCTAGAGTTTTGTCACTTATTACCCTCCAAGCATTTATAACGTTACACTCGTAGTCCTTGTTTTGTTTTTGTTGCGTTTAAAATTTAGGAAAGGGCGTGGCTTGTTTTGGCTTATTAGTATAAGTTATTTTAAGTTGTAAATAAGCTATTGATAGCTTATTAGCTTTTGAAAACAGCTTATGGACCTTAAAGCCCAATAAGGGTGCGTTGGGTTTTCTAGCTCGCGACAAGGAAAAACAAGGGGAAAATAAACAAGGCCTTAGGGGTTTTCGACAACGCTTTAGTGACTTTATAAACTTTGCTAGGGGCTTATTTAGGTGGCTTAATTTCCCAGCTTGTAGCTTTTAGCTTATTGGTTTAATAATTGACCAAAGTGGGGCGTTGGGTTTGTTTAGCGACAAGAAACAAAAGAAAAGAAAAACTAAGCCAAAATTTATAAAGACTTATGGCTTATTTTTAGGGCTTGTTACCATGTTTCCTAGCTTATCTAAAGGACTTGAGGAGTAGCTTATAGCTTATAGTTTTGATAATAACAAAAATAATTAAATAGGGGTGTTTGTTAGCTCTCGGTAAAAAAAGAAAAGAAATGAGAGGTGGTTTTTGATCTTTTTTTCCATTTAATACGTGTTTGTTATCATGTTTAAGTGTTATATAAAAGTATGGAAAGGAGTGAAAGGCTTGGGAACAAGGCTTCAAGTTCTTTCCTTCTCCTTCTCTTATGCTTAGAACTCAGATTATAAGTGTGTGTGTGTGTGAGTGATTTGGGTTAGAACAAGGGATGAGGAGAATGGGGAGGGTTGGATCGATTTATATAGGCAAGAAGTTTAGAGACATGGTGAGGTGTTCATTGATGAATTTCGCCACTTGTTATGGATTGTCAAGAAGTTTAGAAACATGGTGAGGTGTTCATTGATGTTGCAAGACTCCATGTATGGTTGTAGGGTGATTCGATATGTGTAATAAAAATAACCACAAGTTTGGCTCATAATTTTTGACCATGGTGTTGAAGGTAAAAGGAACATGGTGATGTGGTTTAATTTGGGCCTTGATAGTGTTTAGTTGGTTAGGAACTAAGTTAGGGCTAGGTTGGTTTGTTTTTGGTTCGAAATGAACTAGATTGAACAAGGGTGTCGTTTAAGCTTAAGGTACTTGTACCTTGGGCTAGTTGATATTGTACATGAGGTTTAGAAGTGTAGTAAACTTAGTTTGAGTCTTTAGTTAGGTTTTGTTAAGTTTAGGTAAGTTTAGTTAGGTTTAGAATCAATAAAAGTATAGTTTTTAATTTTATGCATTACGCACTTGTACCACAAGCTTTAGGGAGTTGTACTTTAGGTTTGTAAAGTATAAGAAAATATAATTTAAAGTTGGTGCATTGCGGGCTTGCATTGTGTGTTTTATAGTAAGTACACTAAGGTTTATAATAGGTTTTATATTAATAATTAGTGTCCATGCATTAAGGACTTGTACATGGGCTTGAAAGACTTGTACATTTATATTTTATGGAAATCATGTATATATTAATTAGGGTTTGTGATTTTATTACATAAAATCATAGAATTGTAAATTTAGGGCTTGTATCGGAAAATAAGGTAAAGTTTAGGTTTTCGTGCTTTAAGGGCTTGTACATTAGCTTTAGGGTTTTGTTCTTTAGGGTTTGCACTTTAGGGGTCCTCAGTGCACTTTAGGGGTCCTCAGTGCACTACAGTGGTTATAGTGCACTTTAGGAGTTTTGTGAGAATTTTAATAGATAGCAAACGTTTAGTTTAAACGTCTAATAGTCGTGTGTTAATGAAATAACGTAAAGTGGAAAATAAAATGTTATAAGGTTTGGTACTTGACATATAAGAAATGGTTACGTGAAATAAACATAGAGCAAGTTGGTGTCGGTCTGCGTGTGAGCACGTTTATTGGGAATGTGAGTTACGTCACATTAGTGTGTAGTGGTGATTAGATAAACTGATAATGTTTAGTCTTTAAAGAAAAAAAATATGCGTAGAAAATGGATAAGTATTCTTTATTTAGAATGTGTATTAGTTTAGTATAAGTGGAAATTTACCAGTGGTTACACATCATATATAATATGAAAAGATAAAAATGACTACACAACAAAGTAAAAAGTGACAAATTAGTTGCGCTTTGCCTTTATCTTTTTAGTTTCATGATTGATAATTGTTCTTTCTCAAATAACGTGGTTCGACGAGTAATTTTGACTCGTGAATCATCTTTGAATTTGATGCGACTTTTTTTTGTAAAAAACTTTATTTACATGTAGTTAAAAACAAAACCATAACATGTTTCTCAAAACCTTTTTTCCTCCGGTCTTATAATAATGTTTGCCCTGAGAGAATATGTACATGCACCCGAAGGTTAGACACAAAGTAGTAGGCAACTCACATACCACTAGACCAAAGGCCTTGGGTAACTGCTTGGGTAGATATCTTAAAGCTAAGTGTAATAGGGGGAATTAGACACGTCCTCCCTCCACAGACGTGTTCTTAACTAAAATACGCACCCCTACAGACGCATTTTTGGTGAAAAAAAAGGAGAAGGCGATCGTTTGATCGACCAACTTGTGGTGTTGGTTGTGTGTGTGATGTTGGTTTTTGTGGGATATATTCACGAGTAATTTTGACTCGTGGATCATCTTGAATATGATGCGACTTTTTTGTAAAAAACTTTATTCAGAAGCTTTGGGTAGATATCTTAAGGCTAAGTGTAATAGGGGGAATTAGACACGTCCCCCCCCCCCCCCCCGGACGTGTTCTTAACTAAAATACACACCCCTACAAATACGTCTTTGGTGAGAAAAAAAAGGAGAAGGAGGTCGTTTGATCGACCGACTTGTGGTGTTGGCTGTATATGTGATGTTGGTTTTTGTAGGATATATTTGTGTATAAATGGAGTATGCTTGGATGATGAAGTTGGTAGGTCTTGTTACATCTTGTTTGTGTTGATGTGAAAAAGGTGATATGGCATTGAGTTTGTGGTGATTATATTGGTCATCACTGCACCTAGCCTAATTTCGGCCATGGTTCAAATACTTTCTAAGAAATTGTTTATGGTGCAAACTTTTGGGCAAGGATTCGTTAAACTTCTAGAAAATAAATACCTATTGTGTAAATAGACGTATCTTAATCAAATGCATTAGTAAAGTGATGCTTTGTAATGTTTTAGCTTCGGCTTTTGTTTAATATATTTTGATGTTCAAAAAAAATTAAAAATAAAAAATCCAATTCATTAGTAAAAATTTGTTTTAGCTTCGGTTTTTGTTTAATATATAAAGTGAAGCTTTGGGTTCGAGTCTCGCAAGAGACAAAAAAAATACAGGTTTTCCTCATAGTGCGAAGCCGTGAGTTCAGGGGTTTCGCTTCGCGAGTCTTTCCTAGTGGTTTAGGTCTAGTGGCCTGCCCGTTTGGATGGTTTAACTCGGGGGGTCTGATTTCAAGTGTGGTGCGGTTCAAAAAAAAATAATAATAAATAAAAAAAAAAAAATCTTTAGGGTTGCGTCCTTGCGTATGCAATGGTACACACATAGCATAGCACACAAAATGTCTTTTTTTTTTTGAAATTTATGGGCCTACTACTGTTACGTTGGTCATTGGTGTGTTTTATCCGGCGTTGAAAATGATGCAATTTCTAGATTTGTCACTATGACTATGTATTGTAATTCTATTTTTCTATTGTTTAACAACCTTGATGATGTTATATTTACTTTATAAGATTTGAATCTATCAACGCATATACGTAAACGAAATACAATCATTCATAAGGTTGATGTATTTATGAGTCCACGTGGCTCTTCAATCGTTCTATGTCATTTCATTTTAACATTGGAATTTACTATGTATTTCAAGGGAATAGATCCACTAAAAAAAATAAAAATAAGAATAATGAGAAATGTTTTCAGCTATACATTTTAAATGAAGAATAATTTCATGTGCGGCCATGGTTATTTCTCATTCTTCTCATTTTACTTTTATTTCTTATTTGATCCTTACTTTATAGTTGAATATCATAACTAAGCATAAGTTTAGACACAACAATTATCTTTTTGTTAATTAATTTTAATATGTATACAAAGACAAGTCAATAAATAAATTCGCCCTATCTATTATTATGCAATAAATTCGCCCTATCTATTATTATGCATTGAATTTCAATTTTACAAAAAAACTTATGGTTACGGATGTACGTCACAATAATTTAGTCATTGTTTAAATTTGCACGTTATGGGAAGTAATTGATCATATTCATTATTCATTATTTCATTTAATTGAATTAAAGCTCATAGTTATGGAATATGGATGTACGACACAATGACATAGACACACAAATTGAAATAGGGAGGTGATACGTACACAATTAAAAGTGGTGTGAACACCACTAAATTACACTGATGATGCACACAGTACAACATCCAGATGCAGGATTAGTGGTGGGCACACCACTTTTAGTGGTGTACATATCCCGTTGAAATATCCAAGTGAAATTTGGAAACCAAAATTTTCTACATCAACGCAACCAAATTCATACGTTAATGACTCGTTCAAGTCTTTAACGAGTGACAATAACATTATACAAATATGTACGTAATCTATATATTTGTCTTTTGCATAAACCGTGTAGGCCACATCTTACGTCTTTCAGGTCATGATTGGTTTCACTCGGTTTCTTATATTTTCTACCCGGTAATTACCCTTAACTCCTTAAGTAGTTATTCTTTTTTGACTAATGCACATTTGTAAAGATCTTTGCGGTTTACTGAATTATCCACAAGGACAAGTCGTATTATGTTATGTCCTTTATCGAACGATCGTCAAGTACAAGACAAGATTGATAGACGAGATGTTGGCACAGCCAAAATCTAAGTAGAGTGATTAAAAAATGTGCTGCCCAAATTTCAAATGATGTTTGTTCAGATGTCTTCATCAAAACTTTAAAAAAGTATATTAGTTTATGTTTCTAAGTTTAAATATTTTATTGCTCGTAAACAAATATTAAAGTTAAAGATTGATATAATAACACGTGGTCTTTCATGCCTTTCGGCTGGCTTGAAATGTGCATTGTTAGATTTATGCCATATATTGCGAACAATTACGATCAGCGGTTTGAGACCAGGTTATCAGCTGTATCTGCCGAACTGGCTAAGGTAAGACACAATTAATGTTGAATAACTAGTTTGTTTGTATAGTTAGCTCAGTTGCCAAGCATGCACCAAGTTTAGTACATAACTTTAAATCTTGTCATATGTCTCAAATTCATTGTTAGATATAAACCCATGGATTAGCTATACCATTCACTTGTTCTTCCTAGGCAAAGCCTTTGTGTGTGTTTGTAGGATTCTCACATTAGTTGTTTGCCCCCACATTCCCTATAGATTAACTCACAAGATTGTAGTTTTGTGTTTGATATTATCTGTGATTAAACTGAGCATCCATCACGAAACCAAAAATCCTGGAAACCCCAAACCGAATCCCGAACCGAAATTACTCGGTTCGGTTCGGGACGAGTCGGTTTCGGTCGGTTTTCGCGGTTTTGGTTGTGTTTTCTCGGTTTTCGGCCCGAACCGATCCATCCCGAAACCGAAATCCTGGAAAACCCAAACCGAGTACCGAACCAAGTATGTTCGGTTCGGTTTCGGGACAGTCGGTATCGGTTTTACTCGATTTTCGGGATTCGGTCGGTTTTGCTCAGCCCTAGATTAAACACATCTAAATTTTGCTTAGCCTAACTGGCCCAAAATTAGTACACCGGCCCAATTTAATCCAGCTTTCTATGGTTCAGCAAGTTCATTATACCATGCTTATTGGGCCCAAACAAATAACTGTATTGCGTTTTCGGGTATCAAGCGTTTTATAGAAAAAGTCAAAAAGGAAAAGGAAGAGAAATGTAAAGTTCCTCATAAACTATCAAGCGTTTTATATTATAAAGCATGATAAACCATGAACTTTAACGGAGCAAAGCCCACACTAATCTCTTAAGTCTTAACTAATACTTTTGGGGAGTGATTTAAATCTTCATTTATATTCACAATACAAACGGATAAAACATAGTGTGAATTTTGTACAACTAATTGAAGCACAAAAAAAAAAAAAAAAAAATTAAATAAATAAATAAATAAAAATGTATCAATAACTAATAGGAGTTGCAAATCACTTCCCAATACTTTTAGGTGTAATTGTGTAAATGATGATTTAGCAAACGCTGACATGTCAATTGCGAAGAGTAAGGGGACAAGGAGTGATCATTTTGAAACTTCCGACTCTCTCAAATTTAGCCAATAAAATTATGCTAACTCAGCTCAACCCTCCAGCCCTCCTAACCAATTTCACTCGCGCCCATGATTTTCCAGCCTTCCCAAATTTTTTATTTTTCCCCCTAAACTATTAAACTACACAATTTATAACTAAAACATTTTATAACTAATCACAAAATGCATATCTCAAACATTAATTAGAAGAAACTTTATACTTTATAAAAGTTGTGTAAAAAAAAGTTTTAGGAATAAAAAATGAGGCTCAGATCTGTTTAGACGATGGGAACATGTGTATAAATCAGCCATGGCTGCAAATATTCAAAAGGTTGCAATATTTTACCATCCTCTGAATTTATTTGCCCCGCCAAGATGCAAGATCATCTCTAAATCATGTTCCAATTTCACAACTTGGATCAATAAGAAAAATATCATCACAGCCTCTAATTAATAAGAAAAATATTATCACAGCCAAGATCCGGCCAAACATAATCACAGCCAATATCCGGCCAAAAAACCATCACAGCCAAGATCCGGCCAAAAAACCATCACAGCCAAGATCCGGCCAAACAATCACAGCCAAGATCCGGCCAAACTTTTTTTTTCTTTGAATGCCCAACGTTCCAAATTGACAAGTTTCAAAATAATTAAAAGTTACAAACCACCCCCATATAACGTTCACAATAGCGGCTTCACCAACGGGTAATATACCCGCTCACCAAACCGTTTAAGCCAACCCGCTATAGGCGGAATGGAGTTACCGGCGGTATGAGGAGGCCGCTGGGCAACCCGCCAGCCCACTCCGAGCACCCTAACACAAGATGAAAATAGCTAGTCATCTCTTACTTCAACTTTTGACCAGAAAAAAAGGAGTAAATCGAGTTACCTAATGATTCGAACAAAGAAAAAAAAAAATCAGTAATCAAGTTAAAACAATTTTAACGAACTTTCTGAAGTACTCCCTCCGTCTCAAAATTATGGTCCACATTTCCTTTTTAGGATGTCTCAAAATAATTGTCCACTTTCCTTTTTAAGTAAAAACTAGAAAATATATTTGGGAAATATTCTCTTTGAGTGGTTGAGATTTATAGTGGTCTTATTTTTATTAAACTATGTGATTTCTCTCTCATGACAATAATTTTGAGACGGAGAAAATAATAGTAGTACATTCACTCTGTTGGGATTAAATTAAGGGAGAATTGCATATATATTGCTTCAAAGATGAATAATTACATATATATATTTTTGGTACAAGTTTTTGATGCACATAATATAATGGTTTTTATGCATGCAAAGAATATATATGCAAATTTTCATCTTTCAAAGAGATATATAAATTAAAAGATTGTGAGATGTCATTTGCCCAAAATGTAATTTTGGTTTTAATTTTTTCTTTGTAGCTTTTAGACAAACTTATAACCTTGTCCATTCTATAGATGCTGTATTAACTTTAATCAAATTCCTAAATTAAACGCTAAAGTTGATCTACAAAAAGTTGAGACATGTCGACCCATTTAGCTTATTACACGTGGATTGTCCTACCAGTAACTACCCAAAAAGGTGCGACCGAAGGATGTGACTCCTTAATATGAGTCGATCGATGGGTTGTTTATTTTGTGCATAGACGTTTTTGTTTAAAATTAGTAATCTTAGTAGTAGAAAATTGATCACATTGTGACATTAATGTGTTCATTTTTGTAGATTTTCTCTAGAAAAAATATGCTACAAAGAAAACATAGGTTTGTTTGCAATATTTGTGGTTCATATAAATTCTGTTGCCAACAAAGCCAAACCACACCCACACATAATCAGACGAGCAAAAAGACAATAATATTCTAAAAACAAGGCATGTAATAAAACACATACACTTTGAAAATGCATCACCATTTAGTTTACAAAAATGTCTGCATTAATAAATACTAGGGGGGTTTGCATTCATCCAAAATATTCATATCCATTTTTAGTTCCTTGTCACAAAACCAAACAAATTGTTGTTTCTGCTTTGTCAGAAAAAGGAAGTGATGGAAATGATGATAATGACCGAAGTAACACTTCAGGTATGTTTATTTGATTATTTAGTAAATTGGGTTCTTGTTTGATTATCATATTTGATATGTTTTTAATTTGTTTTTGCTGATATGATGATGGTGTAATACAATATAAGTTAGTTTATGAGAAACAGAAGATTATATGAATTTGGAGTTTAGGAAAGTTATAGGTTTTTGTTACATAGGAGTTGTAGAGGCAGAATTAGGCTCCATTGCAATACGAGTTTAGCCCGTAATTCTAACTTAGATTTTCCCACTTGGAGCTCGGGCCCAGGCTCCGGCTCGGCTGTTAGATCATATTGGGACTGAGATTGTCTTGCAATAATCATCTGTGTGAATTCTCATGTGATCCACTTTTAAGATTGTGTTTAGGTTTAGGATTGCTTATTAAAACTGCTTAGAAATAAGCAGGTAATAATATGCTTATTTGAAATGTAACTTAAGCAAATAAACGGTTCGTTTTTTTTTTTTTTTTTTTTGCCAAACACTTGATACTGCTCATAAGCACTTAGATTAGTAATCCAAACACCCTGTTCAAGCAAAAGTAATACATGATTGACTTGTTCTCGTGTGTTGTTGTCAATGTTTGTATTGAACTATGTAGGATGGATGTATACGGTTAGTCTTCAAGAAGCCACCCCTGGTGTGATAATGAATAAGAGGAAGAAGATAGCTATAGGAATTAAGTATTAGTTACCCTTATTTTTATCGTCTTTTTTCTTTCTGTATTTATAAAGCACATATGTGTCTACGTGTTCTAATCATCTTAATGGGAATCTTCAGAGCTGAGAGGCTTTCGCCTTACTGATGGGTTGGGTCAGTACTGACCCCATACTGTCAGTAATGACAAGATTAAAGCCTCAGCTTATTGTAAAGATAGATAGGAATTTACTAATCTTCAAGGTACAAATCAATCTGAAAACAAGACTATCTTTTTTATAAGAGTTGTAGTTTTCATGTACAAAGCAATGCACACAGCCACACAGAAAGTTTATTCGAGGAATCAGGGTCTTGGTTTTTAATCTCTGTGACCAAAAGTAAGAGTACAATGGATTTGATCTTTGAAGTTGTATTAATCACACTCCACACGTGCCGTGATAGTGTGATACGAATAGAATTAGCTTAAGATGTGATGCGTGATTGATTTCTTGTTGTCCTGTTCGAACAAAGCTTCTTTTTTTTTGGTAAACAAAGCATGAACTCACAATCTGTGACCGGGGAAAATGGAGTATCTCAGTTGTATGGTCTTCAGAATCGACTGCGAGACCTTTGTACAACTCAGTTATGGTGTTAGGATATGCTAGGGCGATGAGGTATTAGTTTGTTTGTCAAGTTTCCAAAAAAGAATGGACCTCCCGCGATAAACCGTGGAAAATATTCTGTTTTGGGATCTGCCCATCTGCCATGAAAATATAGTATCACGTGTTTTCCCAAAATGTTTCTTACAGTTTACACATTGTCAATGTTAACTGTTACTCATCAATAAGGTGCTGTTGTTTTGCCATCAAGAAAGGGTTAGTCCAGATATCTAGTTAATACTTAATAGTCAATTAATATTCTTAAACCACACGTTTGAGTCAAATGATACAATTTTTCATAAGGTAAAGGAAGTAGTCCATTTGACTTCAAAAGTTGATTATACCTCTTTCTTTGAAATCTTAAACAGCACGGATTGATCTTATGTAGTACTCACGCAACAACGCTTACAGCAGCTCGTAGCTATTATATGCGACGTGCCGGACTTCGGTTTGCCGGGGCTATGGTGGAAAGATAATCAATTCTTCCGAACCCATCCACGAATAGCTAGAAAACCCTTTTTCTTTATTTACGATAGTTTATGTGCTTCGGTGTGTTTCCACTTGGCTGAAGGTTTACAAGAGCATTGTGACAGGTCGAAAACATTGTTGACAGTAATGTGTCAAAGTACCTGAACCACTAACTATGAGATCCATATTCACTGATTAGATAAGGCCTCACTTGAGATTAGTATCATACAATACACAGCAACATGGAGCAACAGAAAGAACATGGTCTACTATTGAGTACTATATTGCTGATGCCAATGAAAGTCTGTAAACTGTGGTGAAATTCAGGCATCAATAGTAGGCAGCCTTGTGTGACTCATAGAAGCTTGCACCCCCTTCACTGATATATTGTATTTTGGCAAAATTTTAACAGGATAGAATTTATTAACAACCACTTACGATATACTTTGGTTGCTCCATCTATCTCATAAAGGTGGCGAGAACCAACCTATTAAATGGCTTAATATAAGTGCTTTGGTAGTTTGGTGTTGTTAACATGATTAGGTAGTGATAAAATAGATAACAGTGTGGACCGTAATCAGTAACATCACTAAATGGAAGTGATATACTATGGAAGAAAGGTAACTTTACTTTTAAAGTTTTCCCAAGAAGGACGCGTTGATGATTTTCATCGGGCATCACAGAGTTGATATTTTGATTCTTTTAAGTCAGACGGAAGTATGTCCCATTCAACTAGCTGGATGCATTTTTATCTATTATTAGATGAGTTTTTATTTTTGGGTTCTAGACTCTAATTTACTATACACATATGCATAAGTACAAGGTCTTACGAGATGACTACAGATATACAAATTGTCCTTTCATATAACCTATAATGATCTGACTTTATATATCATAACACGAATGTCGCTCTGACCTGGTTTCCTACTTTTTGTTAAGCAGCAGCATCACCTTCTACTCGCACTCAGCTCGATCTCTTGGAACAGCTGACCACCACATCTCCTAGTGGTACGTGAATAACTATTCGGTCAAAATTATATCAAGTTAGAATTTTGATTTATCATATCGCGTCATTTATTTGCTGAATTAACTCAATTTTGGTTTGTAGTTAGTAAAGAATTTGAGATGTATAGATGTAATGTAGACTATATGCTATTGGTTTACAAAATTTGACAAGCGGTCACCCAAAAAAAACGTTTTAAAGACATTCCACACTATTCTGGCTTTAAGATACGCATTCTGGAAGCGTGTCGCAGAATTTTGTGTAATGACAGTTTATATGTTCTTTCTAATTTGCAAACCATGGTTTTGAGTTGTTCAGTTCATATGTTAGAAATAACCGACCAACTTATATTCGTAGTTTTTAGAGGTGAAAAATGGGCGGGTTGGTTAGTTGGGTAACTGTCAATACGGGTGCGGGTTAAAATGGGTAATTTTATCCTGTCTGGGTTGACCTGCTACACTCTTTTCCCAAAACTTTACTCTTTTTCTAAAAAAAAAAGTGTGTTAAGTATGATTATTCCAATAGTAATGTATCTCTTGAACCTGTTTAACCCGTTCTGCTCATCTGATCACTTTTCCTTTTTAGCTAACATTTTATGCTAGTTGTTTGACCCATTATAGATAGAGCATAACGTTAGTCAGCATATCCAATAAGTAAATGGGTGATAAATTGCCACCTCTAGTACATTTCTATATGTGATCTTCTTATGCATGTATAGAGCAATGATGGATTCATGTGGCTACCAGGTTATGGAAGTGATGGAAACTATAGAGAACTTACGATCCGCGAAAAGCTAGTGGAGTTGGTAGGTGACCGTGATGATGACTTCAGCATGCGATTGGGGAAAAAAATGAGAGTTCCAAAGCTTTTAACTGTTGCCCAAAAGAGAAATATAAAAAGGCAGTCTTACCTAAATGAAGTATCACAACGAAATGATACAAATTTCTTTGCCACCATTGGAGCATTTGTGCTTTTACCTCCTATAATTATATTAGGCATTGCTATCGCAACAGGTTATGTACAACTTTTTCCTTGATAATATACGTGAAACCATGTATAGGGAGTCCTAAGTCATTGTTCTAGGTGGTGTTTACATGAACTAGTATTGCAAAATTTGAAGCAATAATGCTTTGAGAAGTTGTATCTTATACTTTAAATGACGTTGAACTTGCCAACGGATTCGTCTATGCATCATATGTTTTTGTTTGCCTCGATGATTTTAGATGTTCCGCTAACTGCGATTTGGTAAACATCAAAGGTCTGGGTTATATATAATGGCTATAATCAAGCATCTTATCACTAGAAGTCTAGAATAATCCAAAATGCAACATTATGAGAATAAGTTGCAAGCTGATATCACCCATCTAAAATCCTCACTTGGTATCAATAAGGTTATTACGACAGGTTCATAGTCATTATGTACAATAAAACTCGTCCAAACCCGTTATTATTGGTTTTAAAAGATAAAGACTCTTTCTAGTAGAAACGATTTGTACAATGTCGAAATTGATGTATACTATGAATCTTTTATATAATAAAACAAAACTCCTAGTGGGGACTTTTCCATTTCAAAGAAATCAACTCATTCCTTATTAAGTAATAATTGAATTATTATTATTACTATATTATTTTAAAGATATTTAATTAAAAAAACTAAATATTTCTTGATTTAGCAAAAAAAATAATTAGAATTCGTTTGTTTTAGTAAATTGGGTAAAAAAGTATATGTGTCAAAAGTGTAAAATATTAAAACTTAAAACGGGCAGAGTAATTTACAAAACATTAAGGGGTTAAAATTAAAATTTACAAGACAAAACCATCAAACAATCGAAAAAGCCCTAAACACAAGAAAAAACCTCAATATCAAGCTTTAGTTTTTGATTTAGGGTTTTTCCGATTATATTCCGATTTGTACAAGGTCTTCCATGGGTCAAAACCAGATCGATATCATACAGGTGACTACATTGAATTTTAAAATTTATTAATTTTCCAAATTTATAACCCTTTGAACTTCTGATTAATTGTGGTTTGGTTTTGCTTTTACTGAACAAGTCAAGTATATATGTTATGATTTTTTTTTTGTTAAATTCATGTTGTGTGTTCTATCAGATTTCTTATTCTTGGGATAATTTGTTTGATTATGAATTGATTGATTTTGTTTTGAAAAGTTTCTTTAGCACATCAGCTGATATGCCCTTCCAACATTCATTCGACTACACAACCCAAAATACACTGAACAATCGATTGAAAACAACAGTTAATCGAATAATTCGATAAGATTTTAGGTTCAATGAATTTCAATTTCAATGTCTACTTCTATAGCAGCCGCCAGCCGTCAATCTTCTTAGACTCCTCACTCCTTTATAGGTTCTGTTTACTGAATGTTATTGCATATGCTTTATTAGGTTCGTATTTGAGTGTCATATGGCTGATCGGATGTGCTTTATTAGTTTCGTCACCAACTATTTTATGAATTGCTTCAATGAAGCTTTTTGTATAATATTGTAAATTTTGTGCTTATTACATGTTTGATAATAAAGGTGTGTAACGGTTTGTGTTTTCAGTGATTATTGCTTTCAAAGATGAAACAATGGTCTTAAAGAAATTGTCGTATTCGGAACCAATACTTAAAGATTTTATACCATTTAAAAAGAGTTGCTATGTTAATGAGGTTGTGCTTGATCAGAGTGATTATGCTATGGGTCATCGATGTGATCATGTAACAAGTTGAAATTATTCTATGATAGTGTGATACATTGACCTACAGTATTGAAAAAACGGATCAAATATATAGATGAAAAGCCTCAGGTTTGTTGTGGTGTTTTACAAATATAGTTATGGAAAAACGGATCAAATATATTGATTTGGATGTTTTTTTATTATGTGTTTTCTTTACAGGTTGTTGTGATACCCAGATAGCGATTTTGGCAGTTTCTTCACCACAACAAGTAACTTTTTTTTGCATAAATTATGAATGTTTTTAAGAATGGAATACTAAATTTTGAGTAGTCGCAAAATCCATGTTTAAGTTTAGTTAGTTTGTGTTTGATAACAGGTGTTTTGATGAAGTGCTCCATGAGTTTTTTTGATGAAACACCTCACTTAAAAGATATTAAAGGTACAATTTGTTTTATTCTAAGGTAACATGCCGACATGCCGTTAATAAATTTTATATGCCGTTGAATTGTAGCGATGGTATCTACTTATAAGGGCTGTTGTCGATTAGTAATTAGAATGAATGAATACTTTTAAGGGCTGTTTGGGATTGCTTATTGATATTGCTTTCAAGGATTGTTTATTAGATTATATTTGAGATTGCTTATTGAAAACACTAATAGTGGCAGAATGGGATTGCTTATGAGAGTAAGTACTTTTAAGGGTTGTTTGGATTGCACAATGAAAATCTTTAAAGAGGCTTATTGGAATTGACTATTAAGTTGCTTATACGGGCTGTTTGGGATTCTCTTTAGAATAACTACATTTACGAAGGTTGAACCCCCCCCCCCCACCCTTATCACAATCGTGCTTAATATAAATGTGTGATGAAGCCATTTTATGTAGTACTAAAATGTTGGTGTGGTTGATGATGCCATTTTTATGTAAAAATTGTTATTAATCTTTGAAATTAATTATGTTTTTATTTAACCCTTTGTTTTTAAATGCGTTTTCTTTCCATATGTATGTTTATCAGACTTAAGAAATTAAGAGTTTTTTTTTTCCATGTGACATGTACTAAGATAGGACGTTATGAAATTTAACACTGTTTTCCATTTTCTTATATCATTTACTTTCTGTTTTCAATGTTATGTCATTGTAAAGACGATATTGGACTAGATACTATTGAGTAGGTAAGAATGCTCATTACACATGTAATATGTTAAGAATCCAAAAAAATGATTAAGCTGCAAAAGTCTGCATGATCACGAAAAACTTTTAAACAAATATAGAATTAAAATGATCACGGTATAAGCACTAAGAAAGATGAATGTAGCTTTATGTTTAATGCTTGATTATTTGATAGCCTCATTCACATACTTGCACTGGAAATTTGCAGGTTTTGTAGGTATATCTTTTAATTCTTAAGCACAAGTTAGAGACTTTTTGTTGCTTTTTGTCTAACATCTGACTTATATTGGTAAGTTTGTACTCGAAAATCTAATTTTGTCTAACATCTGTTTAATACATATATTGGTAACTTACAGCAAGACGGTGACATTGCTTATTGGGAAATACATTTTGAGTCCATCTCAAAAGACGTAAAGAAATTGTAATATGTACGCCACATCGAAGGCCTGTAAGCAAAAATTCATGAATCTACAATAATCAGAATTCCAACTTGTTCATCCTTTATTTCATTTTTTGGTTTACACTTCACAATGACAAAAAGTGGTCCAATATAAGAAGTGGTTTTCTAATATACTTTGAATTGGGCAGGCATGAGATTTTGATGGGGATTCATTAAGGAGCATGCTACCCAAAGATGAGACATTGTTAGGGTAAGTGATTTGTATAGCTATTAATACTTCTATAGTTCTGTATTTAAATTCCTCTACTAACAAAAAGTTAGTTAATCCCTAACAAAAACTCTTACATTGATGCTGATATACTATTCTACACTGATTGTTCTTCTGTGCAGACATATTGTTTAAAAGACATTACGTTGGATGAGTCTAAATGAAAATAATTAACAGTCTAATTGACCTATGCATGTGTTATTTTGCATTACCCTTTCTGGTTTATGTTGTTTGTTAGAGTCAATATCCATTGTGCACATTATTGTACTAAATATATATACTTTCTAATTGACAAACATTGGGCAGGTTCTAATTGGCAAAAATTAGATTGGACTACCTGCTGGGCTTGGACGTTACACCATTCAGAGATGCGGTCTCTACCACGTAGTGTCATATTTCATTCATAAGGTATGGAAGACTGATTTAGTAAGGGTAAGTTACTTATAAATTTAATAAATATCCCCTAGACTTTATATTCGTTTTAAAAAAACAGCATTTATTATTATTGTCGTTGTTGTTTGTAAACATTGATATCATTATTAGATTAAATTAATGTATATCGGGGTCATAAATATCAAAATGAAAGCATGGCTTACCGTAGCCATGCTTATGCAAATGTAAGCATGCACCTCGATGTAGCACTCATTACTACAAATGATTAGGAAAATATTTTTTAGTTCGCGTATATAGGTATAGGTTTTAATGTTAACTCACCTCATTCCAACTTGCTAAAAACCCATTTCTCTGCAGAAACATAACTAGGTTGACACCGTGTAATTGCTAAGTTTGTTTTTTCTCAGTTCTATTCTTATTTTTGGAGGCATAGAACTTTAATGACTTATACTTGCAAAATGCAAGATGCCAATATGGAGGGGGAGACATGTGTTTGGTGACTTGCATAAACATTTAGATGAAGAAGCTAATAGCTAAAGAATATATTCGGTATGGTTATTGTTTTTTTATCACTCTCAACTAAAACGTAATCGTTTCGAAATGAGTTCTAGATCGAGGTGTGTTATTGAAATCTATGGTTGATAACTTTGGGTAACATACTTTTAGTTGTGACTTAAATATGACGCCAACTACTCTAAAGGGAATGGTGTGTTTGGGATTGCTTATTAGGGGCCATAAGGGGTGTTTGGGTAAGCTTATTGAAGCAACTTATTAGCTTATGTGTAATATCTCGTAAATTTTCCCTGTCATTTGTAAACGATTAACAAATAGTAATCCATAATCACAGTTTAATTAACCGTTTTTACGGGCTAAATTTTTGCTTTTATTCAACCATGTTAATCTAAATGTCGTAACACGTTCTCGCATTCTTTGTGTTACAATCATTTGTACGTACCATGATAGTCTCAAATCTCAAACAAAACAAAGTTATCAAAACTCATTCTAAACAAGTTGCATTATGTGTTATATAATATCACTTGAGTTCACAAATATGTTTATCAATCCCTTGCGTTACCTTGAACCCAACTCGATCTTAAGAACTTCTATATGATCACTTCCTAATATTTTTGGTCACGATTGAAAGTTGATTTGGACCCAACAATCAAATACACTTCACGTATATATTTTGTATCATACAAAACTAATTCCATTGTTTCTCTAACTTCTTGCCATTGGAAATAGAATCAACATTTGGATATTTTAGTACTCTGTCACTTAGTTACTCACTCACTCACTCGATTGTTCAATCCCACACACAACCGAATGTCATGCAATAATACATAGGTAACACTTATCACCCTACTTCATTCGAATAACTCTCAACTCACTCCAAAAGATCCACAAACCACAAATAACACGTTTTTAGTATTGTTTGACTTTCATATACTCACAAAGAGGCCAAGACAACTAAACATGATTCCTTTTTGTTTCTTTCTTCTCGGCTCAACACCACAAGGATGAATGTGTTAAAACTCCTTCCATCATTTTGGTAACTTGTATACTCAAACAATATCAACCAAGATTTAAAAGGAATTGACCTTCTAATGTCACCAAACGAGTAGCAACAAGCAACCATAATCTTGTTTTTGTCATTTTCTCTTTGGTTTACTAACAAGGACGATGCCCTTAATTCCCATCATTCTATCATGTACAAGAACCATGTTATACTTCTTACAAGTTTTATGACACACACCTTGGACCACACACTCTTGTCCAAAGTCTTACACACTCCTTATTTCTCTCTTGGGTCTCGACAGAAGCAAAGGACAAGAGCCAAAAACCATGTGCTTTTTCTTACACCCTCTATGACTCAAACTTGATTACTAACACACTCCACTTTAGAACACTACAAAAACCAAACCGACCCCTAATAGATATTTTGTGATGAATCAGGTTCTAGACAAACAAGAGAAGACAAACCACCATAATTTCATTTCATTTTCTTCTCTTTGATCAAACTAACACAAGAACTCGTTTTGTCTTCTTGTTGTTGGTTGTGAGCGCCGGCCACCTTCCCCCTGAATCACCATCATTAAGCTTACTTATACACTTAAGGTACTTACACACTCAACTTACACATGCTCTTTCACTCATTAATATTCGGTGTACAAAACTCCAAAAACCCAAACCGACCTTGTATATTTATACCTGTGTTTCCCTTTCATTCTATAAACACAAAGAAAGAGAAGAGATAACTCTCCTCCCTCCTCTCTTTGGAGATCAACAGCAACCCCACAACGCCTCAACACCACCTCCACTGCCGACCACCGTGGCACACCGCCACCACCAAACCACTCTACATCACCCCCTCTACCACCTACACCACTCCACGCGCTCAAGCAACACCCCACTGCCACCCTCGTTAACACCACGCACCACCAAGAACTTTCCTCATCACCTCTCGTCATCCACAACGTGTAGATCGAAGAAGAAAGGTAAGGAACGCGAACACCACGCGCGAGTTGACTCGTATACGAGTCAACTCAGTTTCAATCTTGATATTTTCGGGTAAATAACAAACGGGTTTAATGATTTTTGCTAAATAAAAATGATTAGATAACAAAATGGTATCGTTAGTGGGTTTGTGTGTCGAGTTGAAGCTCACGGTATAGATGATGTTATTGTTATTGTTGTTCTTGATTTGTTGATTATTTATTTTGGTTTGTGTTTGGATGGATTTATTTGGTATTGTTTGTATTAGCCGTGAACTAAGATTGAGTTTGGACTTGGGTTTTGATTTTGGTAAAATTATTGGTGTTGTCGAGAAGTTGAGGACCACATAGGGTCCGTTTGGTTCGGATTTGATGACGGAGAAGACTAGGCCGAGAACTCTTTAGGTCTCAGCAAGGATTGTTGATGTTGGTTGTCGTCGTTGTTGTGTTGTGAACAAGGAATAGGAAGTCGAGAACTCTTAGAGTCTCGGCAAACGTTATTTTGATGATTGTTGGTTCTGGTTGTTGCCGAGATAGAATAGGGTACAATTGGTTGGATTTGTTGACGAGGAGGAGATGTCGAGACCACTAGGGTCTCGGCAAATGATTGTTGTTGTGATTGTTTATTGTTGTTGTTTATTTGTTGTTGTTGTTGTTTGGCTACCATGGGAACGCGAGACGAGACCACTAGGGTCTCGGCATCGTGGTGGTCAATTGTTGTTGTCGTTGAGTTTAGACCAAAGGACTTGGTCCATTTGGTTGTAGTTGGAACCAAGGAGATTAGGCCGAGATCACTAGAATCTCGGCATTATAGTCGTTGATATGGTTGAGTTTCGGTGTTGAATTTGGATTTGGGTTATTATCACGGTTAAGGTTGCCGAGCCGTAGGATTAGAGCCGGTAACCGACTTGGACATGATTTCTTAATTGAATATTTGCATTGATTGTGCAATGTCGGTGTCATCGAGACTTTCTAGTCTCGGCTTGACCCGACAACGTCGTTACTTGGATTATTTTTATACCTTGGAGATTATCACTTTTAGAATTTTGGTTAAACGGAAACTTAAACTTTGGACTATTAAACAACACAACCGACTTAGCAAATTTGGAAGTTATCATTATATTTAACTTGATATTAACTCGAGGACATATAAACTGGTAAGCTAAAACTACTCGATTATTTAACTAGTTGGGACGACATAAAACTGGTAAACTAAAACCATTCGGTAATTTATTAACCGGAATAACTTTGGTTAAATTGGACTAGAACTTAACCATTAACTCATTTTAGCACTTATATGCTACCTGATTCTTACATGTTTATTTTCCTCTCATACTTGTGTAGTATGTATACTTTGGTGTGAGTTTCCGAGTCTTGACTTTCAAACCACTACACGTATAACGATACCAAACACTATGAAACGGATATAACGAGAATATTTTGGAAACAAGATTTGAAACAATACTTGGGAATGGGAATAGTTAACTATTGGAAACCATTACGTTTTGGAATATACGTTAAGATGAGTTTCATATTCGTTAGGTCGTGCCGAATTCCATATCATCGTGCTCTGACTCTTGACATCACTTATGTTACTCTATTCCGCCACACTCTTTGGCACCGTTGCGTTACTTACATCACTACATTCCAAGGTGAGTTCATAGCCCCTACTTTTAAACGTTTTGAACTACTTTTGGGGGAGATACATGCTCAAACTATATTCATTTACTTATACAAGTACTTTAGAAACTTTCACGGATTATCGTGAGTTTCATAGCCCCTATTTTTAAACGTTTTGAACTACTTTTGGGGGAGATACATGCTTAAACTACTTGCTTTTACTTTAACAAGCACTTTTACATACTACTGTGAGTTATCGCCCCACTTTTACTCGTTATAATTGTTTTATACATGCTTTGGGGGTGATACATGCTTTATACTTTTACAAGTACTCTTATCTATATACATGATACTGTGAGTTCCATAGACCACTCTTTTACCTATTTTGAATTACTTATGGTGGAAATACATGCTTGTATTTCATATAAACTTTACTAGTTTACTTTTAACATTATACTCAGTTGATAAACCACTCTACTTGTTATTGAAACGTAACACTTACTTTTACTTACAAGGACACTATAAACTTTTGAACTTATGAATCCACTTTTATACGCTTTTATATCTCATGGAGAGGTACCTATTATAAACATGATCACAAGTGATTTTCAACTGTATGCTATACCTGATTCACTATTGCCTAAGTTTACCTTTATTGCCATGTTCGAAGTCCCTCATATCATGAACCTTAATCACTTGCGAGTGAACGTAAATAATTGTGAATAGATCTATTTGGGACTGACAATCCCCGTTTGGGTCTGCTAGGATGAGCCACCCAAGCGCACTTTATTTAAACAAACTTATAGGTTATTGGCAAATACCTATCCCGAGGGCCTATATACTTTACATCATTTGATGCCTGTTAAACGTTGAGTGTCATGAGGCTTAGAGCAATAGAACGATACTGTAGTCATGATACAGTATTGCCATTATTTTATTTGAACATGTGTTCACTATATAGCAGAAAATCACTACTTGGCAAACAATAACTATTTTGTGTTGACCCATTAGGGCAACCAAAACAACTCTGGGTGTATAACTACTTAACCCACTATTTACTATATAACAAACCAACTATGGGTGTATAACAACTTAACCCACCATTTACTTTATAACAAACCAACTAGGGGTGTAAAATATCGTAACCCACCGCTTATTTTATTAATAATTGTATTTATTACAATTATTACCTAAACTTGGAACTATTGAAAATCAACTGATTTTATGCAAACTCTATGGATTCACTCACACTATGATTTTTGACAATCAACTGGTTTAACTATAAATACTATGGTATTACTCACTCTTTGACTTCGATAATCAACTGTTTATTTACAACTGTTATGGACTCACAAACTATTTGATTTTGTAAATCAACAGTTTTTACTTACAAACTCTATGAACTCACCAACCTTTGTGTTGACGATTTTAGCATGTATTTATCTCAGGTCCATAATGAGCAGGGATGGCACGGAGGAGCACGAATACTTATGAAGGCTATAAATCTTACTATCATTCGAAAACCTATTTAATAAACTTTGAAACCACTGGGACCTCATTTTGTAAACTCTGATATTCGAATGATAAATCTTTTAAAACGACTAAATTGGTGATCGTTTTCTACTATTCAACTGTTGTGCCATGAAATAACACCCAATTTAAACTCCGCTGCATATCACGAAATTGGGGGTGTTACATTATGCGTTATTATAAGATACTCTATAATAACTTAAATGTCCGACCACCTTATGGATTAACAGTGCCTAATAACATCGTAAAATCTACTTCACGTCACTATGCCTCGCATAACCAATGGCCAAGACCAAGAGCAAGGAAACATTTATCACCCCTTTTGGGATTTGTTGCCATTTCTGCAGGTCCATTTATACAATTTCACGTTCATTTGTTGCCATTTCTGCAGGTCCATTTATACAATTTCACGTTCTTTTTTATGTCTCTTTTCTTTTGCTACTTTTTCTTCTGATGTTGTCAATTTAGATGCAAGTGATCATGATAAATTCATTCATGATCACTGGTTTTACTAAGAGATTGTTTGTGATTGCTTATTAAAGTGCTCATTTTCTTATCTTCATAGCAAATAGTCAGTTTTGACAGATAATTTCAAGTAAGTAATCATTTAAAACTAAGCAGCTCAAATTTAAACTAGATAAAAAGCTCTAAATAAGCTAGCTCAAACACCCCCAAATAATGTCAATTTGAGTGCCGAATGAACATTGCCCTGCACGTATGGATAAACTTTGGTTGCCTTATTATTTTTGTGCCCATTCTAACCTCTGGTAGCAACTAAATTTTGTGTTTTGTGATTTTTGGTATAATAATCCACACATATCTAACAACTTTAAGATAACGAGTTTGTTGGTCTTGCAGGTAAGAAATGGAATTTCTATCTACAGTTTTGAACCATCTCACTTCTTTGAAGTTCAATCATTAAATCCTCTAAGTACTTCTTTTATAGTGAATCAGTCACTTAAATCCTCTATGAGTTTGTTGGTCTTGCAAGTCAGCTTCTTAGCTTTTGAAACTTACAATACAAATGAAACATACACTTAATATGTTGGATTGTGCATCGTTTTTACATAAATTCATTACTTTAGAATATATTAGTGTTGCATTATTACATCAGTTTTGGTGGGATTTGCTGGAGTGGTCGGATGGGTAACCGGTCAAAATGGGCGCGGGTTGAAATGGATAACTTTTTGTACTTTGTACGAGTAAGGTTCACGTGATAAATATCGCTTTGTCCAAAAGGTAATATTGTTTATAATCACTTGGTGTCTCAAATATGACAATGACACTTATATCATACCTTATCACAACATTAATGACGATTAGTAAAAACCTTTATTAAAGGACAAAACATTATTAAAAGAAACCTATTTAATTTTTAATAGATAAAAATTTTTTTATTAAAAATTTTAGAAAAAAACCCGTGCGTGCACGGGTATTATAACTAGTATAAAATATAAAGTTTCACAATTAGAAAAAAAATACGGAATATAAAATATAAAGTTTTACAAGTCAAAAGGAATAAAAAAAGAAAAAGATGCAAAACAAAAAATGATAAAAACTTGTCTTGTCCTATCAATAAAATAGGTAAAATATGATATTAATGGTAAAGGTGTACGAATACTACCACCAAAGAAAATTTGAATTAGTTTGAAAAATGTGAAACATTTGCATTTAATAATGGTGTATAAATCATATAACCCCTTTTTATATATGACCACTAATTATGGGAGCATTTGGTGAATCATAGGCGCCGAATTAAAATTTGGGCTGAAATACAAAGCTTTTATAAAATGTTTTGGTTTCCCATAAAATCCACTTGTCAACTCCCTCCATCAAAAATCTTTATTATTTCCCTCCTTGTCAAATGTCAAAAACCAAATAAATAATTTCAACATCAAAATGAAACTCAAAAATCAAAAGCATCCCTCCAAATCCAAAAAAGCTAATCCATTATTTATATCCTCCACACTCCAATTCAGTATCACCCATTTTCTAATTCTGTAACAATCTGCTAAAAGATGGAGGGCATGATCTCTTTATTATGCCAAAACCGCGATATTAACAATAAAGAGAACATCCCTCCATTTCTATCCATCAACAAAACCAACGACTATAAGCTCAGCGCAAAGATGACGTTGAAAAAGAATAACAAGCACAAGAAGCCTCTTAAAGACATCACTAATCTCGTCGTTGAATCTCTGAATCAGTCTTCAGAGAGTTTGCCATCACATTTGTTTCCGCAGTTGCAGTCACATTCAGTTTGCAGGCGCGTTTCTGTTAACAAGGGGCGCGTTGAATCGTTGAGATTTAATTTTAGATAGGAAATGCAACGTTATCATTTATTACATAGAACTAGAGTTATGTACAATTTACAAGGTGTGTTGAGATGTTAATGGATTTGCAATTGCAATTCTTTAACTTATTGATGGATGAAGGATACAAATAATCATACTTCTTGTATATGTGTTGTTTTTAATTAAGTAAAGTTAAACACTGCCTGTTAAACAATTATGCATATGTTGAGTTGATACAAACATGACCTCAAGTCGTGATCGGTATTTTGAAGTGTTCTTTGTGAAATACATTTAGCTCAATCAAATACTCCGTAGCAATTTTTGGCAATTTACCAATCAAATTTATACTCTAGATGATTTGACAAACAAGAGGTTTTTGCTTTTTACATACAAATGACTACTAGAAAAGCTTTTTCGCATTGCAGTGCATAAATTTATTGTATTATTAAAGGACAAGTGGTTTTTGGTTAAAACTATGAAGTAAAGGTTAGTGGAAAATATTATTGATATGAAATGATGAAATAGTCAAATAAGTCTCATTATATACAAATTTGGGCACATTCCAAGAAATTAAATTTCCGAGCTTTAGCTTAATGTTTCCCGCTTCTTTAAAATAGAACAATAGCATCTCCAATAGGACTTGAATATATAACAACAATCCATGTTTGCATACCTAGACGGAAACTATTTATTTTTCAAGTCAGACCCATGTAACTAGTTACACCAATAAGAAATGCACAGGACAATTCTGGACATTGCAAGCATTGAAATGATGTGAAGTTGCTTATCCCGCTTTTCAATTGATTCAAGTTTAGTAATAAGAAATTTTCACATTTCTACGTGCATAAACTTGTTGAGCGTATTAAGTTTTACTATAAATATTACTTATCGACAACGTTTATTTTTTACTATTATTTTGAAAGAGTTCAAATATTTTATACAATCATTACTACCAATGGAAATTTAGGGAATCTACAATGTAAGTTAGAGGTTTAATTCTTTTTTTTTTTTCTATCAAAAAAGTCGTCATTCAAAAGTTTTTTGACATTTGAGCAAATATTTTTTTATTAAAAACTTGAATTTCAAGTCTTTAAGCAATGATTTTTTTCATTAAATAATCGTTAAAACCTTTTTACCGTTTTTTATTATGTAAAAAGGAATGAAAAGATAGTATGTCAAAAAGAAAAGTTATTAATAATTCATTCCTATTAAAGATTCTAAAGATGCTCTCATTATGTTTTTGACAATCAATGTATAATATTCCATTTTGAGAAGTGACAAAAATATAACAATTGGATTAATAATTATTAAAGCAATTGAATAATTTTAGATGAATACAAAACAATCCTTGGCGCCCGAATCAAATAATTTGACCAAAACTACAAAAACAATCTTCAAGGTTATTACGACAGGTTCATCGTCATTATGTACAATAAAACTCGTCCAAACCCGTTATTATTGGTTTTAAAAGATAAAGACTGTTTCTAGTAGAAACGATTTGTACAATGTCGAAATTGATGTATACTGTGAATATAAAATATAAAGTTTCACAAGTAGAAAAAAAATACGAAACATAAAATATAAAGTTTTACAAGTCAAAAGTAATAAAAAAAATACAAAACAAAAAATGATAAAAACTTGTTTTGTCCTATCAATAAAATAGGTAAAATATGATATTAATGGTAAAGGTGTACGAATAGTACCACCAAAGAAAATTTGAATTTTTTTTTTTTTTTTTTTTTTTTTTTTTTTGAACGGCCAAACAACTTTTATTAATAAGTTAGCAAGGAGCTAGCAAAAGAGCCCGGGACAAAGTCCGAAACATACAGAACCCGACAAAAGAAAATTTGAATTAGTTTGAAAAATGTGAAACATTATGTTTTTGAAATCAATGTATAATATTCCATTTTGAGAAGTGACAAAAATATAACAATTGGATTAATAATTATTAAAGCAATTGAATAATTTTAGATGAATACAAAACAATCCTTGGCGCCCGAATCAAATAATTTGACCAAAACTACAAAAACAAACTTCATGCTTATATTTCCCTCCTTTAATGGCCAAAAACCAAAAATTTCAAACATAAAAAATCATCCCTCCAAACCAAAAACCATCCTGATCACATGTATATCCCCTTATATTTGCCACGCTTAAGTTTAGTGTACATCTATTCTTGATTTCTTTTTTCACATTGTAGGTATCATAAAGATGGATGGAAATCATGGAATGATCTCTTTACGCCAAAACAACGATAACAGTAATAACGAGAACATCCCTCCGTGTTTATCCGTCAACAAAGCTAGTGATAATAAGCTCGGTGTAAAGATGTCGTTGAAGAAGAAGTATAAGCATAGGAAGCCTCTAAAGGACATTACTAATCTCTTTATCGAAACTTTGAACCAGTCGTCTCAGAGTTTGCCATCACGTTTATTTCCGCCTTTGCAATCAGGTTCACTTTGTAGGTATACGACTGCTGGCCAGATTTCTATTGAGATGGGACGTGCCAAATCGTTGAGATTTGATTTTAGGTAGCATATTTATAAATGAAATTGTTAGATAGTGAGTTATATATGTACAATTTTATTTAGATGTTACTGGATTTGTAGTTGCGATTATATATATTCCTTAACTAGTTTATCATGTAAGAGACAATTAAACAAAATTTCATACTCTTCAACAATTATATGTAAGTTGAGTTGACCATACATGCTCTCAAGTTTTTCTGAACAATTACTCAAAAATGTAACTTTCAAAAAATAGTTGCTTATTCGGTTTCATTTGCAACTACAGTAATTGTAGAAATGCCAAATGACACAAAAAGACACTTAATTTATGGTTTATTTCCAATCAAGGTATTCAACTTTTTATCTTGCACATAAAGGTGGCAAACTCTTTTTTAACGGATTTAGGTTTTTTTCTAACTTTCGTTAATTCACTTCATTAGTAAATTACATGTTTGGTCCTTGAGTTTGTATAATCATTTCATGCACCATCCACCACCACTCACTACCACCTGCCACCACCACCACCACCTGCCGCCACCACCACCTTTACCATCATCGTCCACCACCACCGCCGCCACCCACCTCCACCACCACCGTCCGCCACCACCACCAACCGTTGCCATCACCACCATCCACCACCGTCCACCACCACCATCAGCCGCCACCACCACCTACCTCCACCACCAACACCAACCGCTGCCACCACTACCATCCACCACCACCACCAAACGCCACCACCATCACCCGCCACCACCATCATCGTCTACCAGACTACCACCACCAGCCGGTGGTGGTGGTGGTGGGCAGCAGTTGGTGGTGGTGGCGAATGGTGGTGGTGGTGGCGGTGACTGGTGGTGGTGGAAACGGTTGGTGGTGGTGGCGGACGGTGGTGGTGGAGGTGGGTGGTGGCGGCGGTGGTGGACGATGGTGGTGGTGGCGGCAGGTGGTGGTGGTGGCAGGTGGTAGTGGGTGGATGGTGCATGAAATGACTATACAAACTCAAGGACCAAACATGTAATTTACTAACGAAGTGAGTTAACGAAGGACCAAACATGTAATTTACTAACGAAGTGAGTTAACGGACGTTATAAAAAAACCTAAATCCGCTAAAAAAAAGTTGGCCGCCTTTATGTGCAAAAAAAAAAGTTGAGTAACTTGATTGGAAACAGACCCTAAGTTGAGTGCCATTTTCCCTTCTAGAAAATCATCTTTTTTTTTTTCTTTTTTTTTTTCTTTTTTTTTTTATTTTTTTCCGATAAGATCAACTAGTTTGAAAGTAAGTTGACCAATATTATCTAAGTATACGTTTGCAATGTTATGTATTGATAATTTACTAGAAATGAACATACTCTAATTTACAGATTTCGACAATGAATGCATGTTGCTTATCCTTTATTTTTTACTCTATCTTACTTTCACGTCGGAGCTTGGTCTCGAGATAAAACCTAAGACGAGCCTAACACGTGTATGTACTGCTGTCCCTTATAAGTTCAAGTAAAACCCTTGTTTTGGGTATCATTTAAAACACATATCAACTAACCAAACAATGTTCAATCATCCAATTTTCATTCCCCATTCCCGAAAGCCTCAATCCAAACACACCCTTAGTCAAGGCTTGTCCAAGGTGAAAGGTTAATTTGGATCATTATTTTTTAATG
The DNA here is from genome assembly GCA_021014915.2 of Artemisia tridentata subsp. tridentata. Classification (NCBI taxonomy): domain Eukaryota; kingdom Viridiplantae; phylum Streptophyta; class Magnoliopsida; order Asterales; family Asteraceae; genus Artemisia; species Artemisia tridentata. The sequence goes on from CP139509.1 coordinate 179,224,918, forward strand.
GTTAGTCTTCTGCTCATACTTTATTGAAATTTCTGAATACTACTGACTGGATTGAAACATATTAATACAAACTTAAATTCTGAATATAGATGGCATCATCAACCAGTTAATGCCAATTCTTGCAATAACTGTAGTGATTTCACTTAAGAAATGGGTTTAAATGATTGATGATGTTGTATATGTACATTCTAAAGTTTGTGAAGCAAAACATAGTGTCAACGATTTCCTAAGAACACTGGTTGATACCAATTCTTAGTATATGCACCAAAACCAATTTGAAACACCAAAGGCATCTAGTCAAATCCAAATTGTTCTGCATGATTCAGTTTGTCCAAATAGTGATCAACTGTAGCACCCCCTAATCTTACCCTAAAAGATAATATCGATGAAGATTTAAGTTAATATAGCATGCGCAGGTTCGAAGGCGAATGTTATTTAATGAATTTAAACTATACCATCAAATAACAATTTTATCTAAATTTGAATCACAAAGGAAAACAAATGTTGTAGAAGTACTAAAAAAGAATCACTGCCACTTTTTTTTAATCAAGATTCTCTCAAGTTGTTTTTAGCATGACCTATCATGTGATTCATGTTGATCAACAAAAAAATAAGTAATATAGATAAAAGTTTTCTTTCAATTAAAAATCATGAGCCTACATGTATTTTTCCACTTACAAAAAATCTCAATATGATACCTTGGAAGGATCTCTTTTTTTTTTTTTTTTTTTTTTAACTTCTTTAAAACTTTTTCCTGTGAAAGGTAAAATTCATGTGACCTTTTATACTCCACTTTCATTACTGTATTTTACAGTCTATACCACAAATCACCAACAACAGTGTGCAAGCATAATCTTTTTTGTAAGGCATAAAGTAAAAGTAAATAAGAACTCCACATCATCAGTTACCATCTTCATTTAGAAAACAACATTTGATATAAATTCTTTTGGTGGTGGTTTTAAGAGATGGCGGTGGTGATTGACAGATCCAGTGGTGGGATGGTGGCGCCGGTGACGTGGTACCAGATCTCGCAGTGGTTGTAAACGACGTTCCGGTGAAGACTTGGTATTACATTATCAACGTAACGTAGATGTAAAAACAAACCCATAAAAAATAAAAACGGAAATGTACATATACTTTGTTGACTTCAACTTTTCCTTGTCAAGACTTGTAAGGTGTGACCAATTATATCCAGGATAAGAATCAATACATTTTGTGGATACAAATTTTCCATTGACCCAAAGCCACAATGACTTCCATGTCTTCTATGACACCAAAATGGACTAATTTGTTGATAATTTGAACCCATCTTTACACTTTGTATTTTACTACTATTAAAAATGGCGAATCACCGGTCTTTGTTGATCTTTCTCGTTTTAAGTATATATTTTGTTGCAAACATACATACTTGTTTGTGTGCTCCAAATATCTCGGCAGTTTGCTCTAAGCAAGAGCGATTAGCTCTATTCAAGTTCAAACACAGTGTCAACGATGCCGCTGATATGTTGTCATCATGGGTTGGTGATGACTGTTGCCGGTGGGAAAGAGTTCATTGCGACAAAGTAACTGGGAAAGTTGAAGGCCTTCATCTCAGAGGAAGTGAATACAGAATGGGTTTTCCAGAATGGTTAGTTGGTAACGAGGTGAGCTCTTCTTTACGACACTTGAGGAATCTAAAGTTCTTGGACTTGAGTGCCAATGATTTTCGAGGAAGCCGGATCCCTGAATTCATTGGATCCTTGAAACAGCTAAGTTACCTCAATCTCTCCAGTGCCAATTTTTCTGGTGTTATTCCTCCTCACATTGGAAATCTTTCAAATTTAAAAGTTCTTGATCTCGCATCAAGCCCATACAATTTCAGAGGCAGTTACAACAAGCTGATGTCAGATGATATGTCATGGATGTCTGGCCTTTCATTACTCAAGTATCTTGACTTGAGTAATGCAGATCTTAGTAAGGCTCAAAACCGTGACATGGTGTTTTACATGATGCCGTCCTTAGTAAAGTTAAGTTTGTCAGGATGTAGTCTTACAAATGCTGATCTTGGTACTCTTAGTAATTCGAGTACAACACTTGCCAACATTAAGCATCTAGATCTTGGCTACAATCATTTCAAAGGTCAATTCCCAGTCTTTTTTCAGAACATGACATCCCTAGAATTCCTGGACCTTTCAGACTTCAATTTTAGTCTTTCACGGAATTCTACAAACTTTCTAAGCACGATCCATTATTTTCCAAAGATGCGTTTGTCAAGTTGTGGGCTCCAAAACACGCATCTATCTCCCAATCATCTTAATTTCACCGCAATTTCTATCATCCGACACCTGGATCTTAGCTTCAACCTAATTGAAGGCAGATTTCCATCTGCTTTAACAAACATGAGTTCTCTATTATCCCTTGACCTTTCATCAAACAAGTTGAATTCATCGGTTCCTATCATGCCTAACCTTTTAAGGCTTGATCTCTCAAGTAACAACTTTGAGCATATTGAGGATGTTGGAATCTGGAGACAGTGTCACTTGAAAGAACTGACTGTATCGGATAATCAATTTAGTATTGAATTGAACTCACCGAAAAATGTATCAGAATGCTCCCAATACGCTTTCGAGAGGCTGCACTTAGATCGGAGCTTAAAAGGTGCATTTCCTGCAGACTCCTTGGGAAAAATGGCCAATTTAAGAGGCTTAAGTTTATCGGGCAACAAATTAACAGGTCCAATTCCTGAATCTCTGGGAAGATTAAGATTATTGGAAGAGTTGGATCTTTCTGGTAACCAGCTAACAGGTCCCATTCCGAAATTCATTGGGAAACTTACTAAACTCAGATATCTTGATATTTCTGAAAATCAGTTAACTGGTCACGTCCCAACATCTCTAGGAAGACTTGTTTCATTGCAACTGTTATCAGTGTCTTCAAACTCGTTAAATGGGACTATTCCAGTTTCAATTGGGCAACTCACCAAACTCAGAGATCTTGATATTTCTAAAAATTCTTTAGAAGGAGTAATTACTGAAGCCCACTTTGCTAACCTTTCGATGTTGAAGTACTTAACTACTGCTTCTAACAGTAAGCTGACATTCATTGTTTCGCGTGAGTGGAAACCTCCATTCCAATTGATAAGAGCTGATCTCCATTCCAGCAAGATTATAAATGGATTTCCACAGTGGCTCCGAACACAAAAGAAACTTAAAGTTTTTAGGTTGTCTAATGCTAGCATTACAGGACCTCTGCCGACATGGTTGCGGAAGATGCCTGTCATTGATTACTTAGATCTCTCTAACAATAAACTCAGCGGACCTTTAACAAACCTTCCTACTGAACGAACTGTTCGTGTAGATGGTTATTCTACAGCACTATTTCTACAAGATAATCTTTTCAATGAGTCGATTCCTAATTCATTGTGTAGATGGACTGATTTGGAAATTCTTGATCTTTCCAGAAATAGGTTAACTGGGAGAATTCCTGAATGTCTTGGGAATATACGGAACTTGCTTACCATGCAATTTAGCTCAAATCAGTTATCCGGTGTCATTCCAAGTTCTATATTACCACAATCATCAATGTTAAGTTGGCTACTCTTGAACGACAATCATTTCACTGGTGAGCTTCCTCAAGAACTGGGAAATTTACGAGAATTGCGTCTCTTAGATTTGGGTGATAATGGGTTTTCTGGGAACATACCTGAATGGATTGGAGAAAACATAACAAAATTGGCAGTTTTCAGGTTACACAAAAATAACTTCACTGGAAGTATTCCTCGATCTTTGTGCAATAATTCATATCTTCATATCTTAGATGTGGCACACAACAACTTAATGGGTCCCATCCCTCATTGTCTAGGAAAGTTGAATGGTATGAAGACCGGTAGCTTTTTTGTAAATGGTTCTGCAGATTCATTGTCTGAAGAAAATCTGAATCAGGTGATGAAAGGTGTCTCTCTTGAATATACAACAACATACGGATACGTCATAAACATGGATCTTTCAAGCAATAACCTTGTCGGAGAAATACCTGTCGAGCTTATGTCACTTTCTGCATTGCTGGGTCTCAATTTGTCTAATAATCTTCTCAATGGTGGCATTCCAGACAGCATTGGAAACATGAAGGCGTTAACTTCTCTTGATTTCTCAGGAAACAAGTTGAACGGCCCGATCCCTCCAAGCATTGGAGCTTTGAATTTTTTGAGCTATTTGAATTTGTCACACAACAACTTGTCCGGACAAATTCCAACAGGAAATCAATTGCAGACCCTTACGGATCCATCAATATATGTTGGGAACAGAGACCTTTGTGGTGCTCCATTACCAAAGAATTGCTCCAACAATGAGGACCAAACAACAATGCACAAAAACAGCAAAGCAGCTACTCATAAATCAAACAAGGTATGGTTCTATATGGACATAATGTGCGGTTTTGCAGCAGGGTTTTGGGGTGTTATTGGAGTTTTGTTGTTCAAGAAACATTGGAGACATAAGCTTTTCATGTTTGCTGAGGAAACCGTGGACAAGATGAAGAGATGAAGAGAGGAAGAGAATCCGCATAGGTCATCTGGAATGCAAGTAATACTCGGTCATATATACTATTACGTGTTATTGTGCCTTTTAATTATGTTGTCCTTATTAATATTGTGTTCATGATTCTCTTTATAATTTGTAAGGCATTTGTCACATGGGTGACATGTTCAAATGCATAGTTTAATAAATCATCAAATTTGTATAACAATTGCTATTTATGTTTATATTCCGTTATATGTGTGCATTGAAACGGTGCTAAATATGTTTCGATCAGTTGTATATGGCTGCGTTTCTCACTACTGCTGCTACTGCAAGTCCATCGGATGGCACATGTGCCTTTGTTGATGTAACTGGTGTTTGTGACTGCATTCAGCTATTTGCTATGTGCAAACTAAACACTATTTAATTTTATTTTGAGTTAAATTCCATATTTTGATTGTAGAACTCATATTTTGTAAATGTTTTCTAAAAGGCCACTTATTTAAAATCAAAATTGGATCCAAATGGAAGCTGACTGTTGTTATTTACAAATGATTTATATGCCAAGACGAAAGCACATTGTTAAACTTCTGTAAATTTCGTATGCATCATGGTTAAAAGCAATGGTTCTACGAAAATTAGTATATAAGATAGAAATGAAAATATTTTTCATAAACCCTCTCTGATAATGAGGTAGTCTTAATACAGATAGGAAATATTAACAACCCAAAATCTAACAGTAACAAGTATCGTTACATCATTAGCTGTTCTAAAATTTCTGCAGAAAAGTGGCTCGTGGAGGCGATACTTGAGATTTTTCGAGGACGTTCAAGATGGGAAGGGAAGCCATCTTGCGGGACTCACTCTAACAGTTCAAAATGATCAGTCGCGCGTGTTAGGAAAAAAAATTACTTATTCTTTTAGCGATGATCACACATGTCTCTAACGAGATTTGAATTATAGTTTATGAATATTTTTGTCAACCTTTGCCCAAACTGTTTTCACCTCAAGAAATCGAAAAAAAAAAAAAAAAAAAAAAAAAAAAAAAAACACTCAGAAGTTATTGGTGGTGAGTGGTGAAAATATGTGGACACTGATAATTTATTTTGTGCCTCAACGAGTACCATGTGTGCAAAATCAGATATTGACAAAAAAATCGCTAGTTACAACTTAAAAGTAACAAGGTTTGGTTTAAATTACGTGATGGAGGATCAAACTTTTCTCTAATTGTGAAATGTTTGAGATTTAATCAAATTACATACAATATGTTCTAATAGTGTCATAGAAAGAAAATACATTTTCAAAATGGTACATCATAATAGCTAACATATGAACACACGCTCACTTTCGACTACAGTCTTTGCTAAATTTGTGTGTTTAACGATGTTTGAGACTCTCGTCCTCTTCTTCCTTTCTGTAATCAGGCTTAGCATGTCATTTAATATATTATAGTTTTTCATATTTCCGGAATCATGAATTGTGACCGGTTGCCAGCAGTGATATGGTGTTTCTTACGTCAAGCAGGTTTTGTAATGAGGATTATAATGTTTGGGGCCTGCAATGGCACTATCCGGCCCGGCCTCAGCCTATTCTATTCCTACTCCCTAAAGTCATTATCCATAATTGTATCCGACCCCTAAATAATCACCCTATGAAAACCAATTTTACTATATCCCAAACACTAGAAATACAGCCCACAATAATCATATAACCACTCTCAAAACACAGTGCCAAACACCACATTAGTAGGACTAACTTAGTGCAGATATCCAAGCTTGTGAATGACCATGTACCGAAGAACCAGCCGATCCATCAAGACCCTAAATCTTCGTTATGGATGTCATGTTACACGAATAGATGGTTTTCATAATGCAAAACATTTAACACTTCAACACAAAAGAACAACAAACGGTTGTCGCAGTGTCGAGCAATATTCTAGGCTCTTGCACAGATTAGGGACTAAGGTGGTGTTTGTTTACTAAGAGGGTCTGAATCTGAACCGCACGTCTGAATCTGATGCGTAAATGTCTGAATGTGAACGCATCTGAACGGAAAAAAAAAACTCATGTTTGAACGGGAAAAAAAAAAAAAAATTTGGTTATTTTGTGTCAACAAGAGGCATTCAGACGCGTTAAGACACCCCTCCCAAGTCTTGACCATTAAGATCTAACTGCATCTGAACGCGTCTGAACGAAGAAAAAAAAAACCAAACCGTCTGAACGCCAAAATGTCTGACCGATTCAGACATTTGGCTTGTTCAGAGGCTGTTAAGAGGAAAAAAAAAAAAAAAAAACAAACGCAGCCTAAGACTACGTTATCAAAATATAAGCAACATAAATGGAGCTTAGAAATCAACTTACAGTCTTTAGGATATCTTTAGTTTAAACAACCAGCTTCACAAACTTACTACTATAACATAGCAGAAAATACTTAAATGACATATCATTAGGTTTTAAACAAATTAAAACCTCATTTCACACTAATGATTAAATACATTTATAGGTTGCATGGTGACTTATAACACCAACACACCCACATACTTTTTTAGAGAGCTGAAAATTACACTAAGTAGACTGATAACATTCATGAGCTAAAACAATAAGAAAAAAAGAGGTCAAACAAGATCAAGTTGGCCACTTTCAATTAGTGGTTTAATCGACTTGTAACGCAGCGCATATATGTCCCCTGCATACATATCCAGTGGGTTTTCTTCTCCACTGTCATCAAAGATGGTTTGTGTCAGACAATAATTTAGTACTCTTTCTTATAATATCAATAACAAACATAAGATAACTTGCCTGTCATCGACTGGAAGAGCTCCTAAGAACTTCCTGGTTCTGCATATGACGAATGAATCTAGTTTTGGTTCGGCAACTGAAATTAAATAGAGGAAATGAATCCAAACTTATCAGCCACGTAAGAAAGTGTGAGATTATATGCATATGAGGCAATTTCATTTACTTATAAATTGGTCAATTTGGGTTTTGCTTTTCCTCAAAAGGGTCAAATAAATAATTAGCTAAAAGGGCATGGGCAATGATTTCAAAGTTGCACAAAGTCTATGTATAATGCATATTACAGTACCTCCTAACAATTACCCGGTTTAAAGTGGACCCTTTTGACCCGTTATCCAACCCACCCATGTTGCCGCCTCGGAATCTTAATAAATGCAGGGGAGGGGAATCAAGGAACCCCATAGCTGATATCTTTTATATTCCATTATCTCTTTGTTTGTTAGTAGCATTTTTACGCGATGAGCTTACATACATACATATAGACTATACACCGATATGAGCATGTAAATACACCCCGACACCCCCACACAGATACATATAATCAGTTCAGACTTCAGATATGAGAAAATTACCCATGTCATCCTCTTCGCTTATTACAGATTGCTTCGAATGGGAGTTGTAACGCTCCGGCAACTTAGACAAAACAGATTGTTCAAAATGCTGTTTCATGTCTTCAATAGACCTGAAACACGAGATTTTGAACATTTAACTTTAAGAAATGTCCATCATGCAGTGGTAGGTTAAAAGTCCGAATAAAAAATGACCCATTACCGCCTAGCAAACTTCTGTTCTTGTTTAGACAGCCGAGCCCAAAGATCAGCAGTTTTTTGGATGTGAAACATGAACTTCTCAATCTGTAATGTAAATTGAATCAGCATGTATGCATGATTTAGATGAATATCCAATGTCTTTCATATAATCAGTTAAATTCCAAAACGCAGCCAAGTCAGTTGCAGCAAAACTAAACATAATATAGTAAAATAAACTCGTCTCTTTACCCTTTAAGAGACTTTTACTCTCATTTCACAAAAGTATATCATTTTATCTATTATTTATTTAAATAATCAGACTTTCGCCAAGCACGGAAAAAATTCGTTATTAGTATAATACTACTTCAAACAGCAGAACCATATTGTTTTGTTGCAAATGACTACTAGAATTTAATTATCATATGGGAAAAGTGAATGTATGGCTGTTAGGCATGGAAGCATAGGTGTTGAACCAAGAATACTACCTCATTTTGATAATAAATCTCAAAAACTCAACAATCTTTTCTTCCCAGGATTATCTACCCTCCCATCTTCTGGTTTCTAAATAGATCGACTATCTGTTTTAGTTTCGGTTCTGATTCATTATTTACAAATCAAGGGCTGGATTTTTTTCCCCTTAAATCTTAAAGTCTTATTCCTTGTTAAATCGTATCCCATCTGAAAATGACAGCTTACTGATATAATCCCAAATCAAACTTTGCCTCATTCTTGTCTTACTAGGTGATTTTATATCAATTATATCATGTTAATCACTTACTGCAGGGGAATTATTTGGTTATGTAACAGTGTTCGGCTCATCACAATATTTAGTGAACCTCATAATAATAGATGGAGGTCAGATATCAAATTTGAGCTCTATGTCGAGTTTTGGAATCTAATTGGATCTTAATGACAACAATTGAATTTAAGGGCTAAATGGGTTTTGCAGCAAACTATATTGTTATGGTCATTCAGCGAACTATGGGGTCATAGTTTTATGATTTTTGGATGCTGATATATAGTGTGGTGTTATGACTAAAGGTTAACAAGTTTATTATGGCACGATCAATATGTAGGCATAAACTCTTAACAATTTTGTAATTTTAACTAAAAGTAAAAAAAATGCGCAGATTACCAGATGTGATTTATCTTATGTCTTGACATTAAAGACTGTCATAGATTGGGTATTAAACTTACAATGGCGATACAACATGACCAATTTTGAACACCGTTCTTAGATAGAAATTTAGGAGAAATTTTGAGAGGACATGGATAATCAAAGTCTGGTAATCGGATCAAAGAACTGAAGAGTCTCTTGATAAGTGATTACTTGATATGCTTCATCTTTTGAAAAAGAGACGTGTGTTATATTTTTATCAAAACACTGTCGTTTAGATGGTTCTACACCCAATTTTATATACATAATCACTTTCACCGATGCACATCCAAACACCCTAAAAAAGGTAGAGAAACGCTACCTTCTGAAATGATTGATAAACTAGTTTATAATACCTTCTGAAGACGAGTCCTTAGATATGATCTCAACAGAAACGTAGTCCTGTCTATATCCATCTGATAGAGAGAAACCGTAAGTGGATCTTCACCATTTTGCATCAACTCTTCCACAGTTTCTTCCTGGCCATCACATACAAAAAAATATTACAGCAACTAACGAAGATTTGATTGGTTTAAGCTGCCAACACTAGTCACTATAACACATGATTATCAAATTTTCTGTAAGCAAATGAGCATTGAGAATTCCATGGCTCCCTTGTAACTGGACTTAAAGGGTGTTTAGAAATGTTTGTTTTTCCTACTTATTTTTAAGCAGATAAGCAGTTTGGACTTTGGATAAAACAAACTGTTCTTACTTATCTGCTTAAAATAGGGTAAAACTAAGCAGATAAGATCTACATCTGAATTGCACATCTTTAAGATGCTAATTGCATTTTTCAATACATAAACAAACCCAAACATTATTTCCTGAATTCCAATAAGCTGAGGCCAAACTTGCTTTCACGTGGGCTGTTTCGCCGTCGCTTGGGGTATTAAGCTGCTTATCAACCACAGAATAACACAAATCCCAACCATCGTTTTAGGGGGTGTTTGTCTAAGATTATTTGATGGGCTTATGAGCTTATTAAAATTTTGATAAGCTCATACTCTGATTTTTTATTTTTTTTATTTTTTGGGCTTATGAGCTTATCCATTTGTGCTTATATACGAGCTTATGCCTATACTCATGGGTATGATTACCGGTTTTAAAATCCAAACCTTCTAACCAAACACACCCTAAATAAGACAAAATTTTGGGATGAGGTTCATTTCGAGGAAATCGGGATATTTGACATAAATTTACACTACGCGCCATTCCACCCCTAATTATACAACAACCAGCAATACTAATACTAAAAAATCTTAAGAAATAAGAGGTAAACATAAAATCCTAAAATTGTAAGTAAGTAAGTACCATCAATTGAATCTGTTCTCGAGATCTCTGAACCAAAGACCCCTCAAACTGAAGTATTTCAGGGGCAGCTTTTTCATTGCGCCATGATCTTTTCAGTAAATCAGCATCTGTTGTTGAGATTAAAGTCTCGTAGTCATCCGAAAACACACCCGAACCCGAATCCATTAGATCTCAATAACCCAGAGATGTGTGATGTTGGTGATGAACAAGTTAATGGGTGTTGTTAGTGAAGAAGAATAGGGTTTTGGCGCCAAAATAAAAAAGGTTTTCTTCTTTTGGCACCAAAGATAGGATTTTGCAATTTGTGGCGGTGTTTGGTTTGAGGTGTGAATTTGTTTGGTAAAGAGGTGTAGATTTGTGCGAAACTAAAAAAAAAATGGCTAATCAGTTAATATTTTATAAGATTTGGGTATTTGGTGCCTTTCTTTTTTTGAAATGGGCATTTATCGCTTATTTAAGAATTAAATGGGCATAAATGAGCACATATTTTCTCTCAATTAGAGAATATTACAATTATTTTTAAAGAAAAACTTATAGGTATAATATATTTAATTTTTTAAATATAAATGAGGTGTTACGTTTGAGGAATTTATTTCGTCGTTTTGGGTCTTTTCTAAAACGATTTGTATAACATGTGCCCGTTTGACCCGTAGCCCGTTTGAACCGTAGCCCGTGCCCGCCCGGCCCGCCCGTTTTGCCACCTCTAGTTTGAGGTGTGAATTTGTTTGGTTAACAGGTTTTGGTATTTGAAAATGAATGTCTAACCTTGTTCATAAACCCAACAAAGATAACGGGTTTATTAACATACGCGTAGTTATCTTTTTCTTATAAACCAAACACCCCTTCAAAACAAAATACAAGTGATATTTATCAAATACAATATATATAGAGTTGCAGTTTGCAAACTAAGTGGGTGTTTGGTTCATTTTAGGTAAAGAGAAAAGCAATAGTAATTAGAATACTAAGGGTCCGTTTGGTTTGTAGATAGGTTTAGGATTTTGATTCGGATTTAGATAATTTGGATTTAGATTTGAAGTAGAAAAGAGAAAATATATCATAAAATACATAAATTATTGTTTTATAAAATATATATACAAATTTGATACTAAGGGCCCGTTTGGTTTGAGGGGGTAGGGTTAGTATTTGGGAGTGATGCCAAAAATTATTGTTTGGGATGAGTATCAAATATATGTCCATGTATTAAGGGTGCGTTTGGTTAGTAGAAGGGTTTGGAATTGGATTTGAATTTAGGAAATGTTTGATAGAAAATAAAGAGAGAGAAAATATATAATTATATAAATGTATATTTTAATTTAAATGGATATTATATATAAAAATATTATTTAATTATAATAGCAAAGAGAAAAAAATGATTTAAATTAAAAATACCTCAAATTTGTGATTAAAAAGGGTTGCAGTGTGGCCATGTCAGTGAATCCATGCACTTTTATTGCAAACCCCACCTATATGTAGTAGAATGAAATTTGGTATTCATTTGCAGGTATTATATTTAAAAGTTTGAACCAAACTACTTTTTTAATCAATCATATCATTCCATCACCTCAAAAACCCCATAACAAACAGCCGTTAAACCCATCCCACTTACCTACTTTTTGTTATATTACCAATTTATGTGGCTTATCTTTTACCTTTACCATCCATATTTTATTTTATTTTATTTTAACAATAATAATATTTTTAATTTTATAAATTATACTCATTTATAATAGATATATAATATATTATTTTATCATATTTTTCTCTCTCCTCATTTAATATAAACCTATACTAAGGGTGCGTTTGGTTTGTTAACGGGATTGGAATCGGATTTGGATTTTGTATTGGTTTAAAAGAAAAGTAGGAGAGAGAAATGTAAGATTGATTAAAAATGTTGTTTGTTTTAAAAGAAAAACAATGGTTGAAATTAGATGTAAAAACAAAAATTAAAAAGAAAGAAATATTGAAAATCAAAGAAAATTTAAAAGAGTTTAAAATCTATGGTTGAGAAAAGAGGAGTGTGGTGGGGTCAGGCAAAATGTCAGAATATCCTCTCAAATCCTTGCATGCTAGTGAGGAATGGAATTATAGGTGTTCTTTGATTGTTTGATTGTGACATCTTGTACCAAATATATTCTACGTGCTTTCATTTCATTCTTTGATTCAAAAACCCCATACCAAACTGCTCCTAAATTCAAACCCAAATCCAAATTCCAAATCCTAATCCAAATCTTTAGGGGCCGTTTGGTTGGTGGGTTTTGGATTTGGATTTGGATTTGGGATTGATGGTAAAACTCTTTGTTTGGTTGAAATGGATGGGATTTCAAAGCGGGAGTCAACCCCATGTTGAAGGGGAAACTCAAATCCGGTGAAAGAGCCTTACTTTTCTGACAAATCTATATATATAATAAAAGAAGCTTTTTTTTGAAAATTGTCACGTCATTAAAGCCACCTTGGCAAATAAAGCCAGCTCAATAATGCCAGCTCAATAAAGTCAGCTCATCAATTATATTCAACCATTGAATATTGCGTTTGACTTAAACTTTATAACCCAAATTCTGACTTCAAGTTTTATAGACAAATTGGCCCTTTCCCAAAACCCGCTTTCAATGGCAACCGAAAATCAAGGAAGATCAAGAAATTAGATATTGTTTTTTCAAGAGACGAGCCCAAAAAAACTAACTAAAATCAAGGAATATTAAGAAATTGGATATTTTATGCATAAAAAGGATATTGTTTTTTCAATTCAAAATATTAACTATCTTTATCTTTTGTATGATTTGTGTGAAGATTATAATTCAGTCGGAGTTTTCAGGCTTAGACTGATATGAAGTTTTTGTTTTTGTTTTTGTCGACGCTTAATACAGTGGGTAAATTGAGTTCAATCCTTCAACAATCCGGTAATTGTTTCAATTGGTTTTTATATTGTCATCTATTTGTTGATTGAATTGCTTTTATCTTTGACTTATGGTGAAATTCTGAACTATCTTAGTAACTAATTAAAGATGAGTTTTATACATACCAAGTGTTTGATAAAATGTCTATGAAGCTAAATTCTTAATGAATTGATATTGGGATTGTATTCACAAGAATATGAAGTTTGTTGTTGGGGTGTTATGATTTCTCTTTATAGCAGCTCTAAGCCAATAATTTCTTCTATTTTTGTGATTCCCTCTATGATCAAAGTATATGTGTGTTTTGCAAGTTCTTAATATTGAATTATCAGTTTGCGGTTTGCTTTGTAAAGGTTAGTTAATTTTTTGAATACAATAAAATTGGGATATGTTTTGTGAAGATGATGAAATCTAATCCGGAAATGTCATTAATCGTTTTTAGTTACTAAAACATAGTTGATGCTTTTTGGTTTTCTCACAGGATGTAGTTATCTGGAAATGATGGATATCAATGGATATCAATGGGAAGCCTGCTCCAAGATTTAAAGTATGTTGTTTGTATTTAAATACATTTTTTTATCTACATTTATATTGTAAAAACGTCTCATGATTTACTTTCTACAGTTTTAATGAAGTGAAGACTATGCGAGGTAGATAAACTATTATGTTAGTGACGATGATAATGCATCCAAAGAAAGTATCGTCATCATTGTTCAATATGGTCGGTATAAGATTTCGAGAGGTAATACTTATTCTGAAATCTAAGAGTGTCTACATTAGGCATTTTGCACAAATTTTTTTGAAAATACTCTAATTAAGGAAATTTTGTTATAATGTCAAACTGATATTCGGAATAGCTAATCTTATGGTGAAAGCACCAACTTTTTTAGCCCGTTTGAAATTTTCTAGCCTAACCCATTCCCCATCATTTTGCACAGACTCACCATAAACCAATACTCAATACAATTAACCTTAACCCACCCCTTCTCTCTGAATTGCTTATTATTTTTTAATAATTATGATTTATTGAATTGAATTGAAACTGAGATTTCTTGATTTGTTTTATGAATTAGTTATGTTCATGTTATTGTTTTTGTTGGGTAAAAATGAAGCACGTGATGATTCCTCTGTACAAAGAGATGACATGGGCATTTGATAACATGATTCCTCTAAAAAACGAGGTAATTGTTACAATCAACATCCTCATGCACATCTTATTTTCGCTTTCAAGAAGAATTTTGGTGTTTGCAAACAACGTGTTTGATGACATAATTTCACAGTTGGTTACTACAATATCTTAAAAAAATTTGTGACATAATGCTTACTTTGCTTGATCAAATGGTTTAAATATAAGTTGTAATCTGACACAGTAAAGCTAAATGTAAAGACTGACAAATATTGGTACGAGGTAAATCTTTATCTCAACTCTGTTTGTGGTTGTCTGGAAAATTTTATGAAACTAATTATAGGGACTGTTTGGAATTGCTTTTTAAAATAACTATTTTTAGAGGTTGTTTGGGAATGCTTATTAAAATGCTTATAGGGATATTGCTTATTAGAATAACTACACTAATAGCGGCTAGGTGGTGTTTTTTTATCCAATACAATGTTTTGAAAAACCAGTTTATGCAATAACATATATTGCTTAAGACGAGTATTAAGGAACAAACTAAACAAGTATTAACAAGCAATAGCAAGCAT
Source organism: Artemisia tridentata subsp. tridentata (assembly GCA_021014915.2). Classification (NCBI taxonomy): domain Eukaryota; kingdom Viridiplantae; phylum Streptophyta; class Magnoliopsida; order Asterales; family Asteraceae; genus Artemisia; species Artemisia tridentata. Next base: position 179,240,017 of record CP139509.1, read on the forward strand.
ACCACTGTTATGTACAGTTTGCACCAAGCGAACTTCTCAGGTAAGTGTAAAAAACTCCTTTTGATATGTGCATATATGATCTTTAATAGTAGTTTATCATGGAACATAATTCTTGTTACATTCTGCAGACCATGCTTGAGTCTTTAGGACAAGAATTGTTATTATTTTTCCATTACGTTACATGGTTCAACAATTTTCACAAGCATCTTCTCACAAGGTAAGGTTTCTGATTTCTTGGATGAAGGATGTTAGGATTTGTTTACTTTCCCCTATTTTCGACCGTAAACTTATGTACGACATGTTCTTTAAAAACCACACTCATTATCAATCAACCTACAAGGCTAAGATGTGTTATTAGAATATATTATCACCATTACTACTTAACGTCAAATTTGATCAATCATTTGTTATAGGAACTATGAAGCTAAAGCTGGCATACTCTAGTCCAAAACTATTTTCCCTGGATCTGAAATGTAAGGTACATATAACTCATTCTCTCCTTATTTTCTTTAAATCGTTTGACATTTATTTATTCTTAAAAATATTATAGTATTTCATTATTATGAAGTTGAAGAAAGGAAAAGAATATCATACACGTTTATTGACTAAGAATTAAAGGGATAAGTAAGTAACCACCATTATTGGTATACAGCTTTTTAATATCTATAAGAGTTAGATGTCTTGGAGGGGAGGCGGTTCATTAATCACTTAAGTTTGGTGATATGTAAAGGTTTAAACAATTTGTTTTGGTTACATATATGTGCTGGATATAAGAGATCTTGTGATCATTTTTAAAGATTGTATCAATTAAAGGCTGATAAGGGGGTAATGGTGGCTAACAGGGGTTCGGGGGTGAACGGGGTATGGGAATGGAAGTGAGGGTGGATGAGAGATCCAAGGGATAGGGCATCAGGGGTGGGAATGGAACGGGGTATAGTTTTAAATGATACTTGACCTGCATATGGGATCAATGCTTTGAAACCTTTTTACTTTTAATTCACCTCTAATGCATTCATTATTAACTTGATACACAGTGTTGCAAAAAAAGGTCTACAAGGCCGATTAATCGCCGTCTAGGCGCTATAGGGCCAACAACCCCTTCCGATGAGAGATTTTGTGATCATTTTTCAAGAGAGGGCAATTCTTGCTCCCACCCACGAAGTTGTTGAAGTTATAAACGAGCATTTGCTATCTCAAATTCCAAGTGACGAGGTTGTTTACTATAGTTCAGATAGTATATGCGAATCCGAAAGTCTAGACAATGATTACACCGAATCATTGTACTCTCCTGAACTGTTGAATGGTCTAAAGTTGTCTAGAATACCTAACCACAAATTAGCTCTCAAAGTTGGTGCACCGGTCATGCTTCTTCGAAACATTGATCAAACTGTTGGGTTATGCAATGGGACAAGACTAAGGATTCTAAAACTTGGTGAACACTTTATCGAGGCACAAATCTTAACGGGAACAAATGTTGGCCACACTACTATCATCCCACGGTTGAAACTTAGTCCTTCAGACAAGAGGCTTTCGTTGAAGATTAATCGACGCCAATTTCCATTAGCTGTATGTTTCGCCATGACCATCAACAAAAGTCAAGGCCAGTCTTTATCAAAAGTTGGAATTTTTTTTGCCTAAGCCAGTCTTCACACATGGTCAGCGAGAGTAAAAAGTAGGAAATGATTGAAGGTTTTGATATACGACAAGGATGGTAAAGTTTCAAACAATACTTTGAATGTTGTTTACCATGAAATGCTGCAAAATATTTGATCCGCCATTAGTTAAAATGCTTTATTCTTCTTTGTTATTTTTACCTATCTTATATGTACTTAAGTTTAACATTATCCAGTTTTTGAGATTCTTGGTTTATTCTTCTTTGTTATTTTTAACAAATTCAATGTTCTTTTTACTTTTCATTTTTATTAATGAAATGAACAATATTGTTTGAGAGTTAATATTAGTTAGTTTTTTGGGCTTTTTACCATTTAAGGTTATATTTTCTAACTGTTATAAGCTGCCCGTGATTTATCACGGGTTTATAGGCTATACACTATATAACTATCTTTCTCTCTCTCTCTCTCTCTCTCTCTCTCTCTCTCTCTCTCTCTCTCTCTCTCTTCCTTTTCTTTCAATCAATAGTAACCACCTAAATATGGCTGACAAATGTACTTTTGTCTCTTTCTCTCTTTTTTTTCAATCGATTGTATCCACATAAATATGTAGCCCATTCATTATTTTAATACAATAAATATAAATCCCAACCTTATTTTATATCTTAACATACAAAACAAACAACTTTTAACAAATTCAAATCCAAATCCAAATCCAAATCATAGACCCAACTACAAACCACCGGGCCTTAATCCTAATCCTAAACCCACCTACAAACCAAACGGGCCATAAAAAAAGTAGTATGGCCCACTTATATACAATAAAAAGTACAAAATGATATTATAAACAAATAATTTACACATTTTTCGGAGCCTACACATAATTTTTATCAAAAACCCATCAATTTTGTATCTTTAGTGAAACACCTCATTTGAGAGATTCAATCCCAATCTTGGGTCCCACATTTACATACCAAACAACATATTTCATCTACAATCCCAAATATAAATCCAAAACCCATAAACCAAACGGACCCTAAAGAATATAATGGATATTCCTATTATTATTGATAGTACTTCTGTACCACCCGAAAACACACTCGAACCCGAATCAATTAGATCTCAATAACCCATAGATGTGTGATGTTGGTGATGAACAAGTTAATGGATGTTGTTGGTGAAGAAGAATAGGATTTTGGCGCCAAGATAAAAAAAGGTTTTCTTTTTTTGGCAGATTTTGCAATTTATTCGGTGTTTGGTTAACAGGTTTGCTGGTTAGGTATTTGAAAATGAACGAGGTGTGAAAGCCCGCGCTTCGCGGCGGGACTTTTGAATACAAAATTATTGATTTTCGTTGCGAGCGGCCGCCAACCGCAAGGGCCTAACTCTGTAACGGATCGATAACCCTAAGAACTATTTTTCTAAATTTATTTTAATTTTGTTACGGAAATTGTCCTTAGGTTAGTGTTTCATTGCAAAGTTAGTCATGAAGGACTTACTTTGCAACGGACTTGTTACATGAAGGACCAATCACGTAAATTCTGTGTTGATCTTTTTTTAAAATATTAAAGATAACGGTTGTTAGTTAACGACCATTAGTAGATAACGATCGTTAACTAATGCTCGTTAGTTACTATTCATTAGACCCATTCTTGACACCCATTGGGTGTGGCAGTAGGAAAAAATAGATTGCCCCCTAGCAATCCTGCTAAATGTATATATGTAGTGATAGTAATATCTAACCTTTTTTATCAAGCCAACAAAGATAATGGGTTTATTAACATATGCGTAGTCATTTTTTTATAAACCAAACACCCCCTCAAAACAAAATACATTAAATGACAAGTGATATTTATCAAATATAATATATAAAAAACGAGTGTGGTAACCCGTGTGATGAAGCGAAAAGTGTACCGCTTTTAGGGGGTCATTTAAGCCCTAAATCGTATTTATTTGATCAAATATTGCCCTAAATCGTTCCTTTTGTCATTTTAGGTACTTTGGAGAAGAAATCTGGAAAAGGAAGCATTTTGGACGTTTTTAGAGCATAAAAGTGAAGAAAACGACAAAGTCTCAAAATCGGCTGGAAAAGTACCTTTGACGGCGTCAAGTATTGCTCTTGACGGCGTCATGGCTTGGCAAAAGAGGTGGATATGAAAAATACACATGATAAGCCAGAGAATTTTACAATGAATTTCTGACGGCGTCACCCTTTAAGGTGATCAAGGCCATCACGGTTTAAGTTAAAGCGAGACGGCGTCAAGCTCATTTCTGACGGCGTCACCCCTTGATAAGCCAGAGCGGATTTTGGAGGTCTAAAGAGGGACGGCGTCAAGAAGGCCATCCGGGAACCCTAGACACGGCGAGGTGACGGCGTCAAGATCTACAACGTGACGCCGTCAGCCCCTAAACTCTATATATAGTTTTGCAATTTTATGTCATTAGTGTGCAACTTTGTGAGGAGAAACCCTAAGACGAATTTCTGCCATTTTTAAGGGTTTTCATACCCTTGGATCTCCCATGTTTAATTGAAGATAAGTAATTGTTTAATCAATCAATATGTCTATGTGTTGTTTGATTACATCTTGTTCTTGTCTTTTGATTAACATGCTAGGCTAGATTTATCTTGTGTTTGCTTAGATCTAATGAAACCTAGCTATTGATTATTAGTTGCTAGTGTGTTATTAATTGTATTGGATGATTGTTCATCGATGTTAGGCTTAAGAAAACTGGCTAACCTCCTATTCGGTAACTTGCTTGAACGTCTTAAGAAACATGAACCAATGCGTACTAGGTTTTTATGGTTGTATTTAATGCATGAGCGAATTCTAGTGATCCCATGTTAGGAGCTTCCTAGCCGGCTCGACATAGGAGTGAAGTAGGAGCTTGTAGAGTTGGGGAAGTACGTACGCCACCCCACGATTGATATTAAGGAATACACCCGTCATCCACGCAATTAATACACACTAATCAACCGGTAAAAGATAGTTAGGGAGTAAGGAAATCTAAGTAAACACATTTCTCTCCACATAAGTTTCACAACTCTTTTCATTTTCAGTTATTTTATTTTATTTGCATTTGTAGTTATTTGGGTTAGTTGACTAGCAACTAATTCCGCCCACTCCTTCAAACCCGAGATTTTACTTGCTTTCATAAAAAAATATAAAAATACAAAAAAGAATCTTCCCTCACCCTTAGACCTACTAAAGTAGTTTTTCATACCTAACGAACACTATTCCCTGTGGAGAACGATCAATCCCCCGTACTTACCACTACACTATACTACATCGGTCAGGTACACTGCCTGGTGGGGTTGTAAGCCTCTTGAGATCCCCCGAGAGGTAAAACCTGTTGTAAGGTTGCAAAACCACGCATCACCGTGCGTTGCCACGAGATTGTCTTGTCGATAGTGTTGTTGTTGTTACATGTAAAGGTGTCTTAAACTTTGGTCCATTTTCACATAACCAACACATCTTTAAGATAACAAAGTATATTATTGAATTGTTTAAAAGAATAAACAAAAATAAAGTATATTATTGAATTGAAATGGATCGAAATGCAGTTGGCTGAGTAGGTTCAAACAACATGTATCATATATAATCCATGCAACAAACAACATGTATCTAGTTGACTTTTTAAAAGAAGGTAATCCCAACACCCCCTAAGATATCAGCTTTACATTTTCTACTCGTGCAATTTTACATAATCCAAACACCCCCTATGCTAATTCGCGAAAGAATCATAATCTGGAAGTCATAAACCATTAGGTAACTCACTTTTATTTGGAGGGTCTGGATTCACTGTCTTCTTGAGTGCCAAATTGGTGTGCCTGAGATATGATCAGAAAAAACAGAATATTAATTACTGGAGTCTCTTGTTATTATGTCTACGGTAAACAACATAAACGGAAAATACAAAGCAGTATTTTTTTTCATAAAACACAAGTGCTGAGTAAATGATATTTTTGGTCGAGTTGGATGGCCGGTTTGGTTGAGTATTCTAAGATCGTTTGATGATGTAGTCCATGACCTAATATACCACACACATAACTTATATGAGATCGGTAAGCCTAATTTTGCATGACAGCAACCACATGGTATCTGCAGCAGCGTAAACCAAACACAACTTTGTGCTACTGTAGCATAATTCGGACATACTTTATTTATGCAGTTGCCTAATCCAAACACTCCTCACTTGTGTAATGACTTGATCCAAACACATATTAATTATGTTGTACCTAATATATACCTTATGGAATACTTCGGCTTCATAAATATGCTGAACAACACTTCAACTTTATTGTCTAGTAGTAGTTGTTTCAAGAAAAAATATATTCTGTTAAGCAACATTGGTTTCAATAAAATGTTGTACAACAGAAAATGATCTAAATTTCATTCAGAAAAATAAAGTTTAGATGATTTTCTAAGCTAATTCTTGATTTACCTATTTGACCCGTGTTAAATAAACCATGACCCGTATTATACAAAATGCATCCTGAATTGATCCGTTTACACAATAGACCTACGTCATCCAGATTTATGTTGCATTATGAGTTAGTTTAATGCAGAAGTGCAGAACAGTTACCTTGCGGCCCCTATTGTTGGTTCCTAGCATGTTCAGTTTCCGCACCACGGGTCAGCTAATAACCGAATGTTGCCAACTGCATTTGCTGAGATCACGAACACTTCTTTTGAGCCTTCATCAACATATTATGACAATGCACATCATTCTTATAATAAGTATCAATTATCAACTTATCATGAGAAATTGAAAATGCACATCATTCTTATAATAAGTATCAATTATAAACTTATCATGAGAAATTGAAAATGCACATCATTCTTAAATGGGTCATTAGCATTTTAGGCTCATTTGTAGACTAATTGTTTGTTACCTCTGCAGCCTATATAGATGTATTGACTATAGTCAATAAATACTCATCACGTACCTCTCTAATAGACCAATCTGGTCTCTACTTTGAGATGAAGTTTGAGATTACTTATTAAGAGTACGTGTCATTGAAATTTTATGATCATAGGTGTAGCATATGTTCTAAGCCGCGAAATAAGATAAGCCAAACCGCCCCTTCTATAAACCATTAACTAACGGCAGAGGAAAGCAATAAGACGGTCTCAACAGATAATGAATAGATATTTGAAAAAAAAAAGTTCCCAAACAAAAGCGATCTTATGCAAATTATATAGGGGCTGTAAAAAAATAGGTAATGCCAAACGCCCCCTTATTACTTGATACATAACCGGAAAAGTAGTCAAATTAAGTGTTGCCAAACAGCCCTTTTTACCTGTAGCTATTTGGGAGGCTATAAGCAAAAAAAAAGACTTTCACTGACCGTATAGCGGTTTGACCCATTTTAGCCCCTTATCAACCTGTGACGATAAATCAGTACCAGATTATTTTATTAGTTTTAAGTGGCGTCAAGAAAGTATTCAAATAAAAACCTCTATTTACTAACTACAACAAAACAAACTTACAGTGAATGCAGAAATAGTGAAGGAGGCATGTTGGTCTGCCTTTCTCGGGTTCGTTTTCTTCTTCACAGTAACGACATTGTCCTAGAAATTCAGAACTGAATAGAACATTAGAACTAATAAAGCATATCAAATTCAAAACAGAAAAAAGTTATTTCTCAGCAAGTGCTGACATTTTCTGTGTAATTTAGAATGCGAACACTGCACGTTTTTGGTTTCTCAGCAACACGACAGAAAATGGCGTTGTATTAAACAGCCTACAGTAAATAGACTAATAAGGCTCAGGTTTAAGAATACATTAGAGATGCGATAACAAACACCCGCTATGGCTGCGACACTATATTATATAAACACTCATTAGGCGATTGAAACGACGCCGTTTTAATTGTGGGCTGTTTTTTTAAATGTAAATATAAATGCAATACCATATATTGCACCCTCTATGGCCGCGCGTTTAATTGCATAGCAAGTCAACTATAGGTCGCAGCAACTATGGGCCTATAGGCCGAAGCACTCCTGTCACTTGCGATAACAAACAACCGCTATGGCCGCATCAACTATAGGCCTTTTGGTGTAAAACGCAACTTCTGCCTTTTATATTGGCTTATTATAGAACCCATTAGCTTATTCAGTTCAGCCTATGTTTGTGGCTTATTTTCTGGCTTATGAGCTTATTTTGTAGGTTTAAGCATACTAATCCAAAAAAACATACCTTAGTATCACCATCAGCGGAATTAAACCGACAGCTGAACATGGAATCTAGATAATCATCCACACCGGAAGCTCCATAGTTTGCTTCGGTAATTGCTTCTGCATAACATAAAAAATTCATTAATCTTTGAAGCTCCAAACATGAACATGAATTAGATGAAACCACTGCAACTACCTTTTTTTTTTTTTTTTTTCCTCTTTGAGTGAGCTATAGATGATGATTTAATAGGCTTGTTAATATGAGTGAGCTATAGATGATGGTTTCATGAATTAGATGAAACAATGGTAATCAACCATACCTTGGTCTAAACATCTCACATTGCGAGTAATGTCCCTTGACCGCGCATCAATACCTTGCTGCTTATTTACCGGATCCTCTTCATTTTCCAGCAGCAACTATAAGCAAAACAAACCAAAACTCTCATTGCAATTTTTACTTAAGACATTTCCTCGAACATTTGGTGTGCAAGCAAACAACACCCAAGTTTTTTATAAAAAAAAGTAATTTTTTTTTTGTTAACCCTCAATCTCACTGGCACTCTTCCTTATCAACAGTAAAGTAACCAAAAAAAATTAGCCCACTAATTGTAAATCAAGAGAAAGCTGGAAAAGAGGAAGTGTATACCATGGATCATAGGCAAGAACACCACCAATACACTACCACTGCAATTGAGACCCCAAATCCATGAATCGGTACCTGCTACAAAGAACCCATATCGCTACTAAAATCTGAAAACAAAAAACCCAATTCAATAGTTCGGTACCTGCTACAAATAATAATAATAATAGGATTAGCTTTGCAATAGCTAGAGGAGTGGGAGCCCAGTTAGTATCTCGGCTCCCCTCTAATTTCTTGTAAATCCTATTTTCTTCTAATGAAGTTATGTTTTTATATATATAAATAATAATAATAATAATAATAATAATAATAATAATAATAATAATAATAATAAATAATAATAATAATAATAATAATAATAATAATAATAATAATAATAAAAATAATAATAATAATAATAATAATAATAATAATAATAATAATAATAATAATAATAATAATAATAATAATAATAATAATAATAATAATAATAATAATAATAATAATAAACGCGTCAAGTATGAGGCTAAGTGCGCAGGTATGGGATATGGGTTCCTCCCCTTCTCTTTCTCTTCTTTTGGGGAACTTGAAAAAGACGCTGTGACTTTGTTGAAGCGTATTCGAAAGTTCTCGATGACTCAAGACATTGGAGCACGTGCTGCTGCTCATATTTTTAGTAGGATTAGCTTTTCTATAGCTAGAGGAGTGGGAGCCCAATTAGTATCTCGGCTCCCTACTAACTTCTTGTAAATCCTATTTGTTTATAATAATAATAATAATAATAATAATAATAATAATAATAATAATAATAATAATAATAATAATAATAATAATAATAATAATAATATCGCTAATGCCAACGCCAAGAAGAATATATCACTAATGCCATTCGCACTTAGGGTACGTCTGGTGGTGGTTTGCAGCTTGTTAGAGAGATTTTAGCTGAACCCTCCCCTGCATGGTCTAACATTGATGAGGGTAACTTGGACTTGGGTGAACGTAATATCAAGCAATGTAAGAGGAAGATTTGTGATGGTCATTATACTGCGGCTGTCCGAGTTCTTTCTTCTTCAGGTGTTGTTCCTTATAATGATACCACTCTTGAGGACTTAAAAGCTAAGCATCCCTTAAAGTCTGCTCCTTCTCGGCCAGATATACCTATTGATCATCATAACCTTATTGCATCTCCTGCTGTGGTTCTTGACATGATTAAGAGTTTCCCCCGTGGCACCTCTTGTGGTCGAGATGGTTTGCGCGCCCAACACCTTTTGGATTGTTTTAGTGGGGCTGCTGTGGCTATTTCCGATGAGTTAATCGATTCTATCACCCGCGTGGTAAATCTTTTTCTTGATGGCAAATGCCCTAGGGCATTGGGTGAGTATATTGCTAGTGCTCCACTCACACCGCTGATCAAGCCCAGAGGTGGTATTCGTCCCATTGATGTGGGTACTGTCTGGAGGTGTTTAGTCTCCAAGGTTGGTGCTTCTATGATCGGCCATTCCTTGGACGGTTATTTAAATGATCTTCAGTTTGGTGTTGGGGTACCTGGAGGAGGGGAGGCTATTCTTCACGCTGTGAATAGGTTTATTGAAGACCGTGGTGGTGAGGAGGGCCTTTCGATGTTATTGGTGGATTTCCAAAATGCCTTCAATTTGGTAGACCGTGAGGTCATGTTACAGGAGGTTCGCCTGCGTTGTCCCGCCATTTTACGTTGGGTGGAATTTTGTTACTCCAACCCAGCTCGATTATATTACGGAGAACATACGTTATGGTCGCACCAAGGTGTTCAACAAGGTGATCCACTTGGACCTCTTCTCTTTGCTCTAGTGTTACATCCTTTGGTATGCAAGATTAGAGACTCCTTTAGTCTTTCCCTTCAAGCTTGGTATCTTGACGATGGCACTATTATTGGAGATACTTTGGTTGTGGGGAAGGTTTTAGAGCTTATTATGATGGATGGACCACAGCGCGGCCTGCATCTTAATGTTGATAAAACTGAGGTTTTTTGGCCTAAGGAAGACCCCAGAAGCAGGCTTGTAGGTGTCTTCCCGCCTAATATTGCCCGACCGTTACATGATGTTAAATTATTGGGTGGGCCTGCTAGTGTGGACCTTGAGTTTAGTAGTGAGCTCGTCATGAAAAGGGTTGCTAAAACTATTGAGCTCATGGAGGCTGTTGCTGAGCTTAAGGACCCCCAATGTGAGCTGCTGCTCCTTCGTGCTTGTGCCGGCATTTCTAAGCTATACTTTTCTATGCGCACATGTTCGCCTCGGGTCTTTGAGCGTGCACACATTTCATTTGATGCGGCACTTCGTTCTTCTCTGGAGCGTATTGTCACTGCTTCTGGACCTGGTTTTGGTGATTGGCAATGGAGGCTTGCCACCCTGCCATTTGTATTTGGGGGGCTTGGCGTATACTCTGCAGGTGATACCTTGAACTATGCATTTCTTGCATCTAGACTCCAATCTGCCACCCTACAGACTAAACTCCTCCGACATTCTGGTATTGTAACCCCTGGACCTTCCTTCGAAGAGACCTTGTGTGCTTTTAATGCGAAAATGGAGATCGACCTTCTGAGTAACCCGGATGAGATCGCTGCCCCAAAACTCATGAAGAAATTGGCAGACATATATTTCAAACGTGTTACCAAAATGTCTGAATCCACCTTTTGCCTATCTGCTCGACAAATGGCACTCTGGAGATCGCAAAGGGAGGATTACACTTCAGATTGGCTTAGGGTAGTCCCGATCTCTAGGTTGGGACAGACTATGAACGCCAGAACTTACCGATGTATGTTATGCTATAGGCTGGGTGTTCCCATATTTTCCATTCAGAGGCCGTGCTCAGCTTGTTCCAAGGTTTCTACGGGGGATATTTATGGGGACCATGCTGTATCGTGCACTGGCATTATTGGTATTAAACATCGACACAATGTGGTGCGTGATACTCTGGTTGACATCTGTTCTCGATCTGGGGTCTCGGCTCGTAAAGAGGTTGACATTGGGCTTTGTGGCGCAAGGGAGCAAGCCTTACATCCAGCTGATATATTGCTTTATTATTGGGACGAAGGGAAGGACGTATGTGTTGATTTGACGGGGTCATCTCCCTTGACGCAAACGAGTATGATTGACTTTGTGCCAGGTCGTGTGGTGACTGATGCCGCACAACGTAAACGCGTCAAGTATGGGGCTAAGTGTGCGGAGATTGGATATGGGTTCCTTCCTTTCTCTTTCTCCTCTCTCGGGGAACTTGAGATGGATGCGGTGATCTTACTAAAGCGGATCCGGTGGTTCTCTGTAACTCAAGACATTGGGGCGCGTGCTGCTGCTCATATCTTCAGTAGGATTAGCTTTGCAATTGCTAGAGGTGTGGGGGCCCAGATAGTTTCGAGGCTCCCCACTAATTTCTTGTAAATCCTATGGGTTTTCTAATAAAAGTGATTTTTTATAATAAAAATAATAATAATAATAATAATAATAATAATAATAATAATAATAATAATAATAATAATAATAATAATAATAATAATAATAATAATAATAATAATAATAATAATAATAATAATAATAATAATAATAATAATAATAATAATAATAATAATAATAAATAAATAAATAAATAAATCATAATTAAAACCTAGTTAGTTTATCAACTCTTTCTTTGGAGCTTCAATACTCGTTTGCTTTGTATCCTCCCATTATCATGTTCGATCAAACGGGTAGTGATTTTGTGGGTTGGTTTTGGATATGGGTTTGATGAATGGAAATTTCTAGAGAGAGAGCGACAAAGATAGAGAGGTGGGAGTATGTGTGTGTTTTGTGAGGAGGAAGGGTCTAGAATGGGGTGGGAAATATCTTATTCGGGGAAATAACAGAACGGGAATCGGGAAATAACGGATGAACAATGACAGTGCTTCAACGGGGCTCTAACCAATAGGAGGGCGTTTTTGGCAAAACGGAAAAACTGGGTTTTAGACATGTTTATAATATATATAGAGGTGAATTAAGATTAAGTGTAATGGGTGGGATATCACCATGCGCCAACCCCGTTACACCATTTTCACTACCATGCGCGATGGTGGGTTTTTATATACTGATTTGGTAGTGCATACCAACTACCTAGGTGGTGCACACTTTTCTTTTTGGTTTGTGTTGTATATTGTGAGATATGTTTGTATATAGTGAGTTATTTTTATGTTTTTTCTTTGATGGTGTGTTGAATGGTGATATGATGATGACGTGAAAGTGGTGGGTTTAGTGACCATTACATTAGTCTAAAGTTAAAGTATTTCTTCTAAATTTGACATGAAAGATGACAAAAATGTTAATGTTGAATGTGCAAAAAGGGCTCTCATTATTGTTGTATATGTTTGGTTAGTAGGTTTGGTATTTGAAAATAAAATCCAAACCTTATTTTAAAAGATAATGAGTTTATAAACTTATTTTGGTTACCATACGTATAGTTATCTTTTTTAAACCAAACAGTCAAACACCATACTGCTTTCTTTTTTCAGGAGGTTGTCTTGACCACCTAAGAGTTATTTGCACCTAACATGATTTGAACTTAAGACGCCTCACAATCTTAGTGATCAAAATGATAATATTCTTTTTGCTTGGCCACCTCAATGGTTAAATAAGTTAACTTCTAATGTGTTTAACAAGTGTCACGTGGCAACTCATTTTGCCACTCATTTATATAAAAAGGTTAAATGGACTATGTTTAGTTTACGCATAAAAGTGAAAGTTGACACGGTTGACATATTTATTTGAATTTGTTTTGTTCGGGTTGGATTGTTATGACATGCCAATCGAATTCACACACAAAAATTGCTACTACTGAGATAAAGCATAAAATACCAAATTGATTGTCCTTATCTTTCACTTTCTACAAAAAAAAAAAATAAATAAAAAATAAAATGCATTAGGGACCATATCTAAACTATATGTACACCAAATACCCATGTTTCGACATATTTTCAAAACAAGGCAAACCTCGATCACACGAAAGGGTCATGTGACCACAATCCAACTAACCATGTGTTGACACATGCCACATGGCACTAGTTGCTTTCGCATCCTTATTTGGGGCAATAAATGCCTATTCAAAAGTTGCCTATGCGGTGGGTTTGAATCCCTTTGGAGTGAAATAGCTTTGTTCTATAACACAAAAGTTTGTGCGAAGGTAGCACCCAATAAATGTAAATCAGCAATGTGTTTTGCCCAAATTGTAGTTTTCTGTTTCTTTTCATTCTTTCTTCCAAATTGTAGGGGGGAGGCTTTATTTATTTATTTATTTATTTATTTATTTTTTGTAATTAGGAACATTAGAATGTCTAACCAAAAATGAGGAGACAAACCTCATTTATATAGGCTAGGAATTAAACATGTTTTCTTAATTACGAAACCTTTTTATTTCAAATAAATAAAAACTTTTTCCTCCCTTTTTCTTACTCCATATGATCGACCACTTTAAGGGTCCAAATAAACATTTTGGGCCCAAGTGGTTAGTCCATGAACGACCCAAGTAATTTTGCCTAGCTAGTTACGAGCCCGATCGTTAATCATTGTTTTAAGATAATCTCACAAGCTAGTAACTCTATTGAACTATAATTTGTAGTATTGTATCTACAACATACATATATATAGAAATTCTATTCGTGCTAGATTATGACCTCATACGCCAATGACGATAACTAACTGTATTTAGTTTTGTTGCGCCGTGCATACAAAATCCAACAAGCTGATGCCACTACCAGGAGGTAGAAAACTTGTTGGAAATAAATGGGTGTTTAAAATTAAGAGAAACGGTGAAGATCAAGTAGAGCGTTATCGTGCAAGATTGGTGGTTAAAGGATATGCTAAGAAAGAAGGAATCGACTTCGACGAAATATTTCCCCCTGTGGTTCAAATGACAATAGTTTGAGTGGTTCTGACAATGTGTCCTACATATGATTTACATCTAGAGCAACCAGATGTGAAAACTGCATTTCTTCATGTAAACCTTGATGAATAAATTTACATGCTCCAACCACAAGGTTTTAAACAAAAAGGAAAAGAGAACTTGGTTTGCAAGTTAATGAAATCTCTGTGCGGTTTAAAGCAGGCGCGAGGTGTTGGTACAAGAGATTTGATTATTTCATTAGGAGCCTTGAATATAGCAGTCTACATGAAGACCCTTGTGCATATTTAAATAGGTTCGAAAATAATGATTTTATCATTTTGCTGTTATATGTTGATGTAGCAACTCGTAATTTTCAGGTCTATATTTACCTATAAACTCAAAATTATTTATTTTGGAAGTTTACATAATTACTTTTACGCATAACTATTAAGTTAAGTCACGAAAACCAAAAAACGATATTTAATGCACAACGGCTTCGGACTAAATTTAGTCTACAAATATTTGACATATTACCATCATTACGAGCATATTTTACCATTCATATATGCATGCAATTTTAAAACTTTTGCGTTTTTACGTAAACTTGTATTTTTGCATTTTACATGCATGCAAAATACATCGTATACCTTTAATAATTAAACTAACACAATACTACACTTAATAAACTAAAAAATAAAATAAAATAAAAATAATAATAATAAAATTAAGAACTATGTTTTCCCCCTCTTGTTTTTCGGCAAAAGCACAAGCACAACAACGTGGGAATCATCAAAAACACTTTACAATATTAAACATTAAACACATCACCCTAATCTTGTGACTTTATCATTTTAAAATGTCTTGAACCATGCTCTCTCTTTTTCACCACCATGTAGCCGCCCCTTAGTTCATTTTTTTATTTGTATGTCTTTGACTAGTCAATGTTATTCATCATACAAACAACTCATCTTTTGGTTAACAAGCAAAAGCAAGGAACATGTAACACCCCCAAATCAGATCGCAGCGGAAATAACATCTGGGGTGCTACTTAATTGGATCATAACACAAGTAATAGAGAACGAATTTACCAAATCCGTTTTAAAAGCTTCATTAATTAAAACATAAGTTTTACATAATTGAAAGTGCGGAAAACAAGGCCCATAATAGTTTTATTAGTTGTCCCATAGTACAAAAACCCTGGTCATGAGTGTTATGTGTACACTCCAAAAGTGTGCTTATGCCCCTGCCACGCACTGCCTTGCATCATCATATGTCATCAACTAAACACCTGAGAAAAACATGCTAAAAGTCAGCTGAAAGCTGGTGAGTTCATAGGTTTACATAAATCAGTAAAGTTGGACTAGTAAGTTCAAGAGTTAACATTTCAAAGCGCGAAATATTATACGAAAGTGCTATTACGCTGCTCTAAGTTTCATGCTACCGAAGCTATGACAGTGTGCATGCGATGCGTGCATGTAATAATAAAGCCCGGCAAGTGTTCTATAACTAGTCACTTGTAATTCGACATGGTATACATCCGTTTGTCCTATCCGGACTGTTGTATCTCAACACGGATGGAGGTGTCACCCTCAATAGATCTATTTATATCACTCGTGCTTCCAGCAGGAATTAACGGTACATGAATCGGGGCAATGAATACGGTACTTAGGCCAGCAGGTAATAGTTTTGTCAAACAAAAACATTGTTTAAGTAGTCCATAAAAGTAAGCATGTTTCTCACCCCAAGTAGTTTAAAATGAGTAATAAAGTAATGGTGGGGCTATGACTCACCATGAGTGTAATTAACAAAGGTAAATATGTGAAATCAAGTAAGTTATGGGAACGGCTCCAACACACGACCTGAATTAATAATGAAGTATGAGATTTTGACAGTTTTGGCTTGATACGAATAATGATCGTGAAACTGAGTAATGGATAACGATTTGGTTTGTGATGTGTGTGTTTGATATGCTTAAAATGCTTAAAGTTCAAAAATAATATTATACATAATATTATCTTGTTTTTATGTTATTGAATCCATGAATTATCATTTCCTCGAATGTCGTTGAATAATACGTTAAGCAAATCGTTAAAAGTTTGTTATATAAATATAAACGTAACGACAGTAATATATTGAAACGAATGACAAAATGCACAAGTTTAAATGGAATGAGTAAAACATGAAATAGAAATGAATATAGATAAATGTTACTGTTCAGCCCTTGATTTTATATAGAATTTACACTTTCTACCCTAACGGTGTTAGTTTTGCACCGTTAGTCCCTAGTTAGTATCAATTACATTTTTAGTCCAATAAAGGTCAATTATTACATTTTAAGCCTTAGGTTTATTATTTTAACAATTTCCAGCCTCAAGTTATAAATTTTACAGTTTGCAACATAGTTATACGAAAGTGACAAATTTAACCCGAATAGTAGAAATGTTTGCAAATTTAGTCCAAAAATCACAAAATTAGTGGGAAATGATTTCCGAGAGTTTTAACAACTTCATAAAGCTTATTTGAGTCTTAGCAAACTGCTTATTATTGAAAAGAGCTTATTTTCCGCTTAATGGGATTTTAACGAATTAAACAAAAGCCCATTAAGAAATTTAGATCCGATGGGTCGTGAAACAAATTGGGCTTATATTTGGGCTTATTAAGTGGACTTAAAAACATGTTCAAACTGCTTATACCACAGCTTATTCGCTATTGCTTATTGGGCTTATTATTGGGTTTAAAGCCCATCCGATAAAACAAATGATTTAAATTCTGGTTCGATTAACAATCGGTATAGGATTATAAAGGGACTTTCACAAGCTTATCACAAGAGCTTATTCATACAACTTATTAGGTGAGATAGTAGAGAATTAGTTTGAGTAAATAAAATGACATGTCGTGTGTATGAATTGGTTTTAACGAGGCTATTTCTAAGTCGAGTATCACATGGTACAAAATATAAAATGACATGTATATGTGATATGTTATATACGATATAATGAATGATCAAAATGAAGTTCGATAAACAATAAAACGATTATATAAGTGTCGAATAAATGTAATACTCATTTTCTTAGCCATCCATGAAGGAGGTCATTGATTAGGTACGTAAAATAAATAAATAGAAAGCGTATAAATGAATAAAAGTAAATATACGTTCGAGTAAAATGAAATATGATGCATGAGATATATTAAAACGTTAGAATGAAATGAAACGAGTTGGAAATGACTTACAACACTTAAAACGTTGTGTGAAACACGTGGATATGAACTAGGACATAAGATTTATGTACTTCACTCGTTATATTGATCAGAAATGGCTCGAATGAAAGGTTTTCGACATGAGAAAGAACTCGAATGGTTATAGAATTCACTTCTATTCTTGTGAGGTCTCGGTAAGAAGGAGAATTGAGTTTGAAGAGTGTTTAAGTGTAAATGGGGTATGTATGTGTATTATACGAGTATATATACATGCATATGATATGTTTATAGTTTAATAATGGTCAAGTTGTGGGATTTTATTCCCTTGGCAGAGATTCTTAATAGATAAGATAGGTTATAGTCAAGTATGAAGGTATTAGGAGGAGGGTTTAATGCTTGGTTCGGTTATGGTCTAGTTTGCATATATATGTATGTGTCGTACGGCATGTTAAAGTGTCCAAAACAATTTGTAACGTGACCAAAAGCTAGAAAATGGTGATAAATCTTCTTAGGACTCTTATTTGATTACAGAATATCAAATTTGCTAGGTGAGAATGAGTTTGATCGAATTGGATTAAAATGGTTAAATATTGAATGAACTTGTAAGTGTGGTCGAGTGAGGTTCACTTTGCGTCTCGTTCTATGATCAAATGATCGAATTAGGAAATGAGATTTGTCGAACTTGATTATTTGTAGTATGGAGATTCGAGATGTATAAAAATTTTCACATGTTATGTGTCGAAATTAAAAGATATCGAGGTAAAGCTTAGCATGTTCAGTCGAGTGGTATATAGGATTTTTATGAATTTGGTTTGGGCTTTTGAATAGTACCAGGCCAAAGTTGCGCCAAGAATAGTAATAAGGGTCCGTTTGGTTTATTATTCGTATAAGGGATTTTCGTGGTCCGTGTGTGAGCTCGTTCCAATGCATTGTAATCACGTATCAATGTGTTTAAGTTATCGTAGTGTGATAACGTAATTAAATGAGGTAACCTCTCATTAACAGGTGTCAGAAAATAAATAATGCGCATTTTCTGATAAATAATCATAAATATTAAAATGGAAAATTACCATTTGTTACAGTCTCCCAACCTTATTTGAAACTCGTGTAATGAGGTGAAGATACAAAAAGATGGGGATATTTGGCCTTGAATTCATCTTCACGTTCCCACGTGAATTCAGGGCCTCTTCGGGAATCCCAGCGAACCTTGACAATTGGTATTCAACTATGTTTCAATCTCTTGACCTCTTGGTCTACGATTTCAACAGGTTTTTCGATAAAGTGTAGTCAATTGTCAATTTCGATTTCTTCCAGAGGAATAGTAAGAGTTTCCTCGAACAAGTATTTCTTTAGATTGCATACATGAAAGACATCATGTACGTTGTTTAGTTCTTGTGGTAGCTGGAGTCGGTACGCTACCGGTCCGATTCTTTCTAGAATTTCGAAAGGTCCAATGTAACGAGGATTTAGTTTTCCATGTTTGCCAAAATGTATCACGCCTTTCCATGGCGAAACCTTCAACATGACTATGTCCCCTACTTGGAACCCAAGAGGTTTACGTCTCTTGTCAGCATAGCTCTTTTGTCTGTCTTGTGCAGCTTGCATCTGGTTACGAATCTGCACAATCTTTTTGGTTGTCTCGTGAATGAGTTCGGGACCTGTGAGTTGACTGTCTCCCACTTCTGTCCAACAAATGGGTGATCGGCACTTTCGTCCATAGAGTGCCTCGAATGGTACAGCTTTTATACTTGTATGATAGCTGCTGTACAAGAATTCGACTAGGGGCAAATGTCCGTCCCATTTCTTGCCGAAGTCTATAACATAGGCTCGGAGCATATCCTCCAAGGTTTGAATGGTTCTTTCGCTTTGGCCGTCTGTTTGGGGATGGTAAGTTGTACTCATGTCAAGTTTAGTTCCCAAAGCTTTCTGGAGTGACTGCCAAAAGTTTAAAGTGAAACGACTGTCGTGATCGGAGATGATCGAAATTGGTACTCCATGTCTGGAGACTACTTCTTTCAGATATAAATGAGCGAGTTGATCCATGCTGTCAGTTTCTTTGATGGGAAGAAAGTGTGCAGATTTGGTGAGTCTATCAACAATCACCCAAATCGTGTCGTATCCACTGGATGTTCTTGGTAGTTTGGTTATGAAGTCCATAGTGATTCGTTCCCATTTCCATACAGGGAGTTCAGGTTGCACTAGTAATCCGGACGGTCTATGATGTTCTGCCTTAACTTTAGAACAAGTTAAGCATTTACTTACATATAGTGCAATATCCGCCTTCATGTTAGGCCACCAATATAGTTTCTTGTGATCATGGTACATCTTGTCGGCTCCGGGATGAATAGAGTACTTGGACTTATGCGACTCGTGCATAATTAACTCTCGTATCCCACCATAGAGTGGTACCCAGCTTCTATCGTTGAAGAACAATACTCCGTCTGATCTCTTTACAAAGCCATTTGCATTCTCTGGCATACCATAGAGTTTTTCATTTGGTCTATTTTCTTCCTTGAGTGCCTCAATTTGAGCAGTGAGGATTTTTGATGGGAGTGGTGAACTGATCGTCATTCCTAGTGATTTGACTCTCAAGGGTTTGAGTCGTTCTTTCCAGCTAAGAGCATCTGCCACAACGTTGGCTTTTCCCGGGTGATAACGAATTTCACAGTTGTAATCACTGAGTAATTCTAGCCACCTACGTTGTCTCATGTTCAACTCTTTTTGGTCTAGGATATGTTGCAGGCTTTTGTGGTCCGTAAACACTGTACACTTGGTGCCGTATAGGTAATGTCTCCATATCCTAAGAGCGAACACAACTGCTCCCAGTTCTAAATCATGGGTTGTGTAATTCTTTTCATGTGTCTTGAGTTGTCGTGATGCATAAGCAATCACTTTCTGTCTCTGCATCAAAACAACACCTAAACCTTTGTGCGAAGCGTCGCAGTATACAACAAAGTCATCGCTTCCTTCAGGTAAGGCCAATATGGGTGCACTACATAATTTTTCTTTGAGTGTCTGGAATGCCTCTTCTTCGTCTTTTCCCCAGACGTACTTTACGTTTTTCTGAGTTAGTGTGGTTAATGGTTTGGCTATCTTGGAGAATCCCTCGATGAATCTCCTGTAATAACCAGCAAGTCCTAAGAATTGGCGTATTTTAGTTGGTGTTGTTGGTGTTGCCCAATCCTTAATTGACTCAATCTTTGCAGGGTCCATGTGAATACCCTGGCTGTCAATAACGTGACCGAGAAATTGTACAGTGGAAATCCATAAGTCACATTTTGAGAATTTTGCATACAATTCTTATTTCTTGAGCAATTCCAGAATCATCTTGAGATGTTTTTCATGTTCTTCTTTGTTCTTGGAGTAGATCAGGATATTGTCTATGAATACAATCACAAACTTATCCAGATATGGTTTATACACCCTGTTCATAAGGTCCATGAATACTGCTGGTGCGTTTGTCAAACCAAATGGCATAACCTGGAACTCGTAGTGTCCATAACAGGTCTTAAATGCTGTTTTCGGGATGTCTTCTTCTCGAACTCGAAGTTGATGGTATCCAGATCGAAGGTCGATCTTTGAATATACGCTGGAACCTTGTAGTTGATCGAATAGGTCATCGATCCTAGGAAGTGGGTATCGGTTCTTTACTGTTAGCTTGTTCAGCTCTCTATAGTCGATGCACATTGATAACGCTCAAATTGTACATGTTTTTAGGAGCGTTATCGTTGATTTTATGCATATATATTGATCACTTTTATGAACTTATGGTGCTTAATGAAGTATAATTCCTATTTTAGGTTCATGGAAGCTCACGACCAACAAAACCAAGAAAAAGACGAAGAAACGATCAATAAACGAAGATTTATGCATATACGAAGAATTCCCGAAAAAAAAGAGTCTCTTGGAGTATATTTGAGAAGATCAAGTCATAAAGTTGTCACTCCAAAGACTCAAAAATAAAGCACAAGAAGGAAAATGAGAAAAGAAATAAAGAAAAGAAGCTAAAACGAAGAAATAATGGAAGACTCGTTGTTCCCGACACACCTCCACCATTTTGGCCATAATTTGAGCATACGAACTCAGATTTAGATGATTCAAGCGGCCATGGAACCGGGAGAGAAGGATCTACAACTTTCGTGTTTATTATTTCTGGCGAAAATGCTTCATCCGATCGGTATTGGCCCGCAACCGATTCGGATGGAGTTAACTTTTTCATCCATCCGATCGGTATGGTCCCGTATCCGATCAGATAGACCAATCTGACCTTCCCAAGTTATTTTTAATGCATTATTAAATGTCATTAAGCCCCAAGCTCGATCACTTACCTCCATTTAATCCATTTCCTGGTATTTTATGACACTTAGTTCCCAAGTTTCATACTTAGAGGCTAAGGGTTGATTTCTACTATATATATGAGCACTTAGGCTTGGTTTTCATTGTGAAATTCTACCCTCCACCCTTAAGGATGAATTTTCACCAACTTATCTCTCCCAAAAGACCACCAACCTCTGCCATTTTCAGAAGAAGGCTCAAACACATGGAAGAAGGTGTTGGGTATTATTTTCCGGCTTGGTAGAAAGCGTATAGTTGATTGGAGGCTTGAAGGTTGCTATAAATCCTTTACCTTTGCCTATTGTAATTCATACTTTGGGTAAACCTTGTTACTTTTATATTTCATGATGTTTATGATTACCATGATTGTTGAATCTTTGTGTTTGATTGAAATAACCATGGAATAGTTTTGTATACTTGTTTGGATATTATGATAACTTGTGATAAAGGGATGTTTGGATATTTGTAGTGTTTGTTTAGAATATGATGATAACATCATATTTGGTTAAATTGGAACTTGTCTTGTTTATTGTCATGATTAATCATTGTTGAGTCTAAATGTCGAAAGGGTTCTCAATAGTGGTTGATTTCAATTCATTAGTCGACGAATGTTTTGGTCTTGTACTTTGTGACGATTGTATGAGAAACATAATAAACATAACAAGTGAAAGTTTAATTTAGATTAAGGGTCGAAAGGCATCTTTTGAATATGTGTTCTAATCATTTTTCAAGTAAATGGAACTTCACGAATTAATAACATCAAAGTCTAAAGTTCGAAAGGATTCTTTCTTGTTATAGGCATAATGCTCATGACATGACCATTTGATTGAGGCTTATACATATTTGATTTATAAAACACTAAATTATTATTGGTTCTAAAGGTCGTAAGGATTACTTTTGATAATATGTTTTCCAAACTAACCATCCTAATATCCATGTGATCATTTGTCCAAACATGTATGTTCTTTGTGTGATTGTTCTTATATTGCTTTTCTTGTTGGTTTGATCCGTGACAATCATAACCATCAACTTGTTACTTGCTTAAACAAACAAACGACACTTGAGTGCAACCAAGTCTCTTGGGACGACCTTGACTTACCAACCCCAATACTACATATGACTAGGGTATACTTGCCCGAATGTGTTCCTAGTTAATCGGTAATTCTTGTTTATAAATTTAAAGCTTCGATGGAGCGCATCAAGTTTTTGGCGCCGTTGCCGGGGATTTGGTTTTTGTTCTTAGGTGTTTGTTTGTTTGTTCGTTTCCTTGATATATTGATCGATTGCTTGTTTGCTAATTTGTTCGAATGCTATATTGCTCTTGCTCATAAATGATTGTTTCTTTGTTCTTGTTTGATTGCTTGCTTGCTTGTTTTCTCATGATGATTGCTTAATTGCCTCTCTTGCTCTTTGTCTAAAAAAAAATCTCATTTCTCATAATTGCTTAAATGATCTTGGCTTAAAAATCAAATTTTTTGATGTTGGGATTTCGTTTCATGTTTTCTAAAAATACGCATTTAAAAGTTTGCTAAATGTGCTCGAAAGTGTTTGCGAAAAAACCACCCAAACCACTCCAACCGATTGGTCACCACCCGTAACCGATTCGGTTAGAGGCTTTTGAACCAATTTTTTTTTAGTTTGTGTTTTTCTTGTTTTGTGAGTTTTATGTTTTATATGTTATGTGATCTCTTGCATGTCTCTGTGTTATTTGTTCGTGTTCTTCTTGTTCGGATTAGTTTCATATTAATTTTGAATAAGACTATCTTGTTTTAGATTGTTTTGTTTTGATTTGTGTTACGTGATTAATTATGTTTGCTTGCGTCTATGTGCTTGTCATTTTTTGTGATCGTGCTTTTATTTGCTTATTTTTGTTTTAAGTGTCGTATTATGTTCTTGATGTTCTTCTAGTACATATGTGTTTATGTGTTTTATTTACTTGTGTCTATTTTCGTATTCGTTACCTTATGTCTTTTTGTTTTATTTTGTCAATAAAAGTTTATAACTGAAACTTATTAAAAATAAAAAAAAAAAATTTGGTCACCAGAGTGCCAACCGAATCGGATGGAATCCATGCCGATCGGTTGGAGCTCTCGGTAAAAATTGGCCCAAGGGAAACCAACCCAACCGATCGGTTAGATCCTCTGACCGATCGGTAAAAAAAAAATGTTATTTTCATTTTTCGTATTTTGTTCTTGTGTGTTTGTGTTTAGATCGAATAAGTTTAAATGTCTTTTGGTTTTTGCAAGAGCATCATTTCTTTTATTCTACTTAAATTTGTTTTTTTTTTCATTTTAAATTTTGTTAATTTAGTACGTTGTGAATAAATAAGTACTTGTTTTAAAAATAAAAATGTTTTGAACTTTGTGGGTATGTTCACTGGAAACCCTCACGAGACTTCACTCGTCCGCTCGGGCCACCGAGGGGTTTAAAAGGCTTGTTGCATACGCTAAATGCAACCGTGATGCCTACGAAAGTGAGTTTTAGAATTTTACGCGTTTTTTGTAGTTTAGTTTATTTTTGCAGATTTAATAAGCTCTTGGAGATTGGATTATTGGTGATATTATACTTGGTGTGGAGATGTTTTGTTGAATGAGAAATTGATTGATCTCATATGGAGTTCGATCGCGATTTCTTGGCCCGGGAAGTTTCGTTTCTCTTGGACTATTTATTTATTTATTTTCCCAATTTTACATGCTTTGAAGTTAATTTTCATTACATTTTGGACAATGCTTAACTTAAGTGTGGGGGGAAGTAAATAGAAAAAACGAAACTACTTTTCAAATTTATAATTTTTGGGGCCAATTTAAAATTTTGTATACTTGTTTGCCCTTGTGATCTAATTGTTTTCACGCTTTTAGGATAATATATTAGAATAACTGGATCAATCCACTGGTGAAATCTGTAATTTTGAAAAAATTGAGATGTGTCCCGATTAATATTGCAATCCATTCTGGGATCGATAACATTTGCTAGCACATATTATAGCCCTTTTCCACTAATATGTGAGGATTTGAGCCTGTTTCTTATATAGCATACATCTTTATGCTTGGATCTTTTGCTATGAGTGTGCCGGTGATTTTATTCATTCTAGAACTTGTACTTGTATATCATTACCAGACTGCAGTAAGATCACATTCGTGTGATATAAGTGTATTCGTGTGATAAAGAGGCATCCTTAGGAATAACACCAAATGGCCATCCGTTTACAAAATAATTTTTGCTAACCACATCGGTTAGTTAACCTCGTATTTGGAGCCCGTTTGGTTAGCGTTTATCTTTAGTGCTAGATACCCTTAGTTCACCCTCCGAACCAATCCTTTTCATTTGTGTTACATCCAGAAAAATACAAAAATATTTTACACTTTAAACCTTAGCATAACCCTTAGTCGAAGTCTAAATGGTGGTTGCTAGTTGCTTGGAATGTTGGATTATTTTTTATGATTGATAGTTAGCCACACTTTGCCAGTTGTGTGTCCCATTCCGGCAAAGACGAAGGATGCATACTTCTTATTTGTATTTTTGTGGTGTATGCTTATACGAAGTGTGGGGGGAGATTTGTATGTATGAAGAAGAAAAAAAAGTATTAAAAAAAAGAAAAAAGAAGAAGATAAGTCATCGTAACTATAAGGTGACGATTATAGCCAATGTGCTATATATGAAGATGAAGAAAGAAAGTTATGTGATATGTTGTTAGCCAATGAGCTAAATATGAGGAATATTATTATGGCGAATCGATGTATCGATATGGGAAAGTTCAAAGAAGAGGAAGTTGTTAACTATAATCATTTACGGGTTTGCGGTTTGTTCGGTAACTAGCAACAATGTGTAAGATATTGCAAAAATCCATTGTAATAAATCTCGTTGATTAATAATAATATGGTGTTACCGTTTAATAAAACCCATTTCTACGGGAAAATTTAAAATTTTCTCTTATTGTTATCTTTACCACATTACATTTTCGCGACATATATTAAATAGCGACACGTACTAAACACACAAATATATCACGACACCCCATTCTCACTAAGTTCAAACGTCCCAAATAATAACAAGTAACAATAAAATGCCTACACTAAACATATTTAATTTTTCCTAATTACATTTAATTAATTCCTAATTACTTCACTAATTATACCTAAGCTACAAACCAACCGGATCCCCCATGTTACCTCAGCCCATCAACACCCCTACAGCCCATCACCACCACTCAGAGCCCACACACTCCCTTGTTTATTTCATGTTATACCCGATTCACACAATCACACCACCTCCAAAAACAACTCGTATACTCTAAAATATTAAACGCAACCTAAGAATATTTTTGCACCATGTTGATCACTAACCACTAAGCGCTACTCGTGCCAAATCCCAGACCCATATTTCAAGTATTCCAATGGTATTCGAAGCCACTTTACTTGTCCCATTTCTACCCATATGCGTAGACAAAAATCCTAAAACTTAACCAATTTAAACCCCGATTTTTCCTACAATCTCCTAATGATATTTTTGACATAATGTGACGTTTAGAATAAAGATTATACAGCAGGAGCAAGTTGAGGCTCGTTAGCTTCCCTTTTGAACTCGAATAAAAGCCAAACGTGTGTATATACATTTCAACAACTAAGGATAAGATTTCCTACTCCCTCATATCTTTCCTAAAATATATTGATGAACTCAAATAAGTACATTTTATTATCATCATTTATCCTATTTATTTGACTTGTTTTATTATATTATATATGAGAATCGATACATTAATGTTTACTTTAGTAATTCTCAGGTAAAAACAAGCATTATGTGAAACTTGGCGATTTTGGACTAATTATGGAGCAAAACAAGCGAGATGTCAAAAGTCTACTGAAATCCAGAAGATGCGCCGTATCTCACTCAACAGATACGACGCAATATCATACTTAGATGAATTCGAAGACCATTGCCTGACTTTGAAGAATGCGCCGCATGCAATTCTGTCATGCGCCGCATATGAAACTTTGGTCAAAGAAGAAGATCAAGCTCGTTCTACTCCAGATACGCCGCAATATACTTCTAACATACGGCGTATCACTATCAAGATTTCACCAGTTACAATCCAAAAGATCAAGTTACGCCGCATCTGAAGACGGTGTACGAATATTCCAGAATATATTAATCTTGGACCCCACGCGAAGTTAAGTCAATGCGCCGCATCTATCAACTCAATGCGCCGCATCGATCCCTCAGACAGAAACTATAAATACCCCAAGGTCAGACGAATTTAAGAGACCTTTGATATAACCCTAGAGCCGAATTCAGACGACCAAGCAGCACAAGACACACCTCAAACAAAGATACAAGAGCTGTAAGAAGGTCCTGCATGTATTCAATTCATTAAGTAGTTTTGTTTTATTGTTTTAGTACGCTTTAATTCATCAGGATTGATGGGCTTGTGTCATGTGACTACGGAAGATCATGCACTCCCCTTAATATTGCTTTCCCATTAATTAAAGTTTATATGTTGATGTCTTTGGTGACTTTTATTAGTGCATTGATAACATATGTGTCTAGCTGAGTCTTGCTTGGGTCGCCATGCCCCTTCCTCGCCTATTTATTCTAGCGTCTCTAGAAAAGTAGGATAGACATAAGTAATCTTTAAGGGTTTACTCGCCGATAAGATTAGAGCCAACGAGAAAGGTTTAATTATATACACTTCATATAAAACTAGCAATAAAACAAGTGACAAGCTATTTAATTATCAGGACAGGTCTTCTTATTGTCTCGAGTATCTATCTGTGTACGTGTGTGCTAATTGCTGATTCGTGCTCATTAGTTTAGTTTTCTATTTAATTATAACCAAACTGTGCCAGTCTCTCAGGCTGAACCCCCTTGCGTTAGATTAGGTTGTATAACTAACTTAGGATATTAAAATACTGATTAGAATAACTAGATAATACGTTCCACTCTTAGTGATCGACATTCTGCTTACCATTATATTCATACTGACCGGGTACACTGCTCATTAAGTGTGTGTGTTATTGATAAGTCGGCTAAATATAAATTTAAAACTTGAGTAGGCATTAATACTGCTAAAACGCAACGACACATCACGCGCATCACTTATCCTGTCAGAAATACATCTCTAAGGACTATTCGATCACTGCCATGGTACAGTAGAAGCCTATGATTGGAGTTGAAGTCAAATAGTCAAGAAACGTGGGAAATTCTTTCTATAAGAATACCCATCCTACCCCACTCTACCTTGCTCACACTTCACTCACTTTCATCTCACTAGAAACCTTAAACACTCAGAAGTTCCTATCTCTCTTTGGGAAGCAATTGGAAAAAAGAAAACCATACGTAAAAACGTATTTCGAGCTCTATCCAGTAAACTGTTTTGCTTCTTGTATTCCATTCGACTTCCACAGATTCATCACCACCTTTAGAGGTGTAGTAAGTTGCTTTAAACCCTCTCCATTCCATTTGCTCGTAGGTTTAATCTCCATGCATTATTTAGTCATCTCACTCGATTATATATAGTGTTACACATTTAGTTACGTAAGTCATTTTATGTAACCCACAAGGATGCGACATGCCTCCACTGTGGAAGGCTTAGAAGTCACCCCTCACATCATTCTCACGTTTAAAATTCGAGTTACATGCATGATTCGAACATACATACTCAGCTCACACATAAAAACTCAAACTGGAAAACACTTAGAAAAACTAAGTGTTTTGAATATGTAAAACAGTCCAAGCGGCCTAGAAAACAACCCCATAACTCACGAGTTAGCTTAATGAACATGCGTTTTCTTTACGTGACCTGTTAGACAACATGGCTAACTATACTTTTCGTATAAACATCATGTAAAAATAATCATGTTACGACCCTTAAAAACTGCCAAAGCTAGACGCACAAAATTACTTTGAAACTGCCACAAATATTGCGACATGGGCTTTACAGCCCATTAAGCAGTTTTAAGCTGTTATGATAAGCTGACTTTTTGGAGCTTTTCAATATGAAAATGAGATGTTAAAAATGAGCTTTTAGACATACCCAACTCACCTCAAACCATACGAATTAACATTGGTTAATGGGCTAAGTATATGGCTCGTTAAGGGCCCAAAATGTAATAAATAAGCTACTGACCATATAAACTATCAAAATAAGCTTTATTAATCTTATATAAGCTTCAGAAAAACACGCAACCTTTTTCCTACATTCTTTTGCACTTTTGGACTAAAAACGTAACGCGAACTCACTTAGAGGGACTAAAACTGTCAAACCATGAAACGCAAGGACTGAGACTGTGAAAACAGGATGTTTAGAGTATAAATGGACATATTATTGAATGCCAAGCCTCATTTGTATTCTTGGACAAATATTGGACTATTTATGGACTATGGACTTAACGAAGGACTAACGGTGTGACGCAATCGCAGTTAGGGTGAAAGTATAAAATCTGGAAAAGAACAAGGACCAACTGTTTTTACTTGACATTCTTATTTTATTTTTCC
The DNA here is from genome assembly GCA_021014915.2 of Artemisia tridentata subsp. tridentata. Taxonomy (NCBI): domain Eukaryota; kingdom Viridiplantae; phylum Streptophyta; class Magnoliopsida; order Asterales; family Asteraceae; genus Artemisia; species Artemisia tridentata. The sequence continues at coordinate 179,269,329 of CP139509.1, forward strand.
TTTTTCACCCCATCACTTCATATGCATTCTCATACTTTTAGTTACGTAGTATTTAACGTTTGTTATTTATTATAAGTATCAACATTTTGAGTTAACATTGCATAGCATTTCAACTCTTTTGAAGAAATAACATTATTTTTGAATTATAAGCACTTTAGGCATAACACTTTCCCACTCAACGATCAGATCGTTATTCATCATTCACTACTCATTTCACATCCACCACAAGTATTTGGTTAGATTCTCAGACATTTGTATTTATCAGGTTTTGTATTGAAGTCAATACCATAATCACCCCTGAGTTTACTTTCACCATCACCAGTAACGCTTAAGGTGAGTCGTGGCCCCTACTCTTTTAATAATTGTTTTTAATAACTCTTTTGGGGGAGATACATGCTTCAACTGTTTTAAGTTTACTTTTATACTTTGAAAACTCTCATGATTTACTCAAAATCATCAACTATGCTTTACATGTTTTGAATCACCCTTTGGAAGGGATATATGCTCGTTATACTTGCAAATTGCTTGCTTAGCTGAAACACTGTGTTTGAAAAATAACATTTTCAAACTACTTGTTGTAACATGATACTGAGACTCATTATATGCATTCATATAGCAATTGAATGTACAGTTAACTTTACTATGATATTTCTACATTTCACTGGAAATAATTGCCAAGAATAAAGTACGCATATTCTATGAACCCCTGAAACCTATATTGCCTAAGTTTACTATATTGCCATAAAGTCCCTCGATCATGAGCCATTAATCACTGCGGTGAGCGCAAATATAGTGAACAGCTTCGAAACCTGTTGGAGGCTGACGACCAATCCCACTAAATACTTTGACGGAATGTCTATTGGTTAGTCGTATTTAGTCGCGATGCACTATATTTTAGAAAAATAGGAAGTTGGCAAAATCACCTATTACATGAGGGCCAAACCCATCAGTAACCTGATGTGGACACCGCCGTTTTACGGTACTTTGTTAACGTTTTGCGTGTCATGAGGCTTAGGGCAATATAATTATATGAATGTTTCATATATATTTGGATACAGCTGTATTTAGTAAACCACCACTCCACACTGATAGACTTCAGACTTTATACTATTGTTTTCACTATGTGTTTGGGTTATGTATCCTGTACTTGGAACTTAACTGTTATCATATGTGACTTAGTTGTGTCTTCTAATAAAGACAGCTCAATGCTTGGTATATCGTTACTTTTAAAAGTTGACCCATCATTTCATTTCGAGCATATGACAATGTAGCTCATTTTCATTTAAAACTTGAAACTTATGATCATCTGAGTTCATAAATGATTTACTTGTAGATTTTTACCCAACCCAACTTGTTATTTACTTCATGAAGTACTAGTATTTATTTCAACTATCACTGTACACCTCTTGAATTTATTGAAAGGAAGTTATTTTCTAATAAACTCCACGAACTCACCAACCATTGTGTTGACATTTAAGCATGTTTATCTCAGGTAATTAACGAAGCAGGACAAGACACGGAGCGGGCATCATATACTCTGATAAATACAATGGTGTAAAATCAAATATGTCATTCCTCCCAAATTATCATATCTTTTTAACGGGATTTTCAAATCAAATAATTCACCTTTATAACAAAAGTATGATTTTGAATGACATATAACTTGTGGGAAACTAGAAGGGGGGTTGAATAGTTTACCGGTTTAAAAACTTCTTTTAAAAATCTTGTTTTAAAAGTTGGTTATTGGAAACTTTGATTCAAACTCTATGTGTAATCAATCAACACCAATATGAACTACACACTAAGCTAAGTAATAATAAGAAATAAAAGAAAAGAGTAGAGTTGGAAAGATCAAACCGAGACAGAGGATTTATAGTGGTTCGGCTACGAAGCTCTTCTTCGCCCTACTCCACTCCCCGAGTACCACACTCGAGAGTTTCAAGCACTATGTCAACAACCTCCCTTAAGGCGGAGAAAACCGTACACGTCGCTTATCCTATTACCGACACTAAGCTAGATGTCGAGTGCTAATCTTAGCTAGCACCAATCTACCAAGGTCCACGTGACCAAACACACAAGCCCAATGGCTTCAAGAGATCACCAAGATCTCAACACGATCACAATGATCAACACTCACTTCACTCTACTCGACTAACACTAACCTAATGACCCTTGATCTTCTTGATCAATCACACAAGCCCAATGGCTTCAAGAGATGTTCACTATCTCTATAGATCACACTTGATCTTCACTCTCACTCACAAAAAGGAAATAAACTTGATGTATGCTAAGACACAACAAGGTTGTAACAAGTGTTACAAAAACCTATCAACTATAACTCTAGTATCTTCTTGATTACTTGAGTTCTTCTCTTGCTAATGAAGAGGGATGACAACACCTTGTATCAACTTGGATACCTGTGTTCTTCTCTTGCTAGTGAAGAGGTATGAAGAGGATCACTTGAAGGATGATTGGATCACTCTTGAAACAAAGAAAAACTAATCTAAATGACCCTAAGAAGTGAAAGGTGTGAGAGGATTTTACTAAGGGATTTTTATGTGTGTGAAGGGTGCCTAAAACTGTGAAAGAGGTTGGTATTTATAGGCAAAGAAAATCTGAACGTTACAATTCAAAATGGTACGGACGGCTCTACTAAATGACCCACGGCTCCGTTAAATTTAACGGTACCGTGGAGCCGTGGTAGACTAGGACGCTCCAAATTTTGTCTTTTCTGGTGAAAACTTATTTGGGGAAGGTTGGAGCTGATTTTGGGGGGGGGGGGGAAATAGCTGTTGTGATTTTCAAACTTATTTTTCCATTAAAACATTTCTTAATATTTCAAAAATAATTTGTCATGTGTATTTTTGAAAAAATGTTTTGTCCCATTTAAAATGTGAATTTTCAAAACATGAATTCACTTCTTTGATCACTAGTTCGAGTTGTAACTTTGTTCAAGAGTGATTTGCGTAGAAACGGGATCTTTCGATTAAAAACTTGTTAACGTTAATTTTAACGTAACGTGAGTTCACATTTTGTCATCCTCAAAACGTGAAGTAATCGAAAGATATAAATAACGTTTTTAGAACATTATTTGCATCAACAATCTCCCCCTTTTTGATGATGACAAAATATAAACTCATTTTAGGTTAAAATTAGTTTTAACAAGTTTTTAATGAGTTTACTCCCATTTCTCCCCCTTTTTGTCAAATCAAAAAGGTGGTTAAGGCTCCCCCTTGATGTGTACTCCCCCTCATTTGGAGAACACAAAGGAATCGAGCAATGGATCGTGCTACAAAACAAAGTTAGACGACAAATATACAATATCTAACAAGTAGCACATTTGTGACAAATAACCAATCCCTTAAAAAGAAAAACCTCCACATAGAAGCATTCATTCATAAAACAAATAAGTGTCATAGTAATGTATGACTACATAGAAAGCATTAAGAAAGATAACAAGAAGCCTAAATTCCTAATGACTAGAGACAAGCTTCATTTCCAAGAGGGGTCCTAAGAGTTTATTGTGGAGGACTAAACAAGCAAGTGTTTAGTTGTTTTGGTTAGGATGTGGTGGAGATTGGGGCCCCATTTGAGGTGGTGGAGGTGTCAAGAGATGTTCTATAAAGTAGAACATGAAATGAATCTCGTCTCTTAAGAAGTAGATGAGATTATGGTTATGGAGACAACATAGGCAATTAGCACTATGTAACTCAAAGGGATGTGGTTGGTTGGGTTGTGCCATGATAGGAGATGGTGATTGTGGTAGGGTTGTTGGAGGTGAGATTGGCATGGCATTGTCCAATGGGGTGAAGGGAGATGGTGTGTATTCCATTGATGATGTAGTGTAATAGGATGATGAAGATGTTGTGTAGGTAGATGATGTTTTAGATGGTGCATAAGGTGGTGATGGTGAGTATGGAGTGGCTTGGGAAGGTGGTGTCATAGCTTCATCATCTCTTGTGAGATCCACAAAGAGTGGTTTTGAGGGTGGTTTTACGGTTATCCTAGGTTTCTTGGAGATTTGAGAGGTTGAACCATGTGTAGAGGACATGGTGTTTGTGTGATGGGAGGTTGAAGGTGAAGTGCAAGATAAGCTTGCAAGGGTGAGGCCTTAAATAGGCAAATTGGGTGAAATTTGAATTAAAGTTGATCCTATGGTGTAGGAGGGGAATCCTAGGGTGAATGTGAGGGTGCAAGGTTTGCAGGTTTGAGGTTAGGGTGATAGGGAGGTAGGAGCATTAGGAAAAATCCGTTATACAGGGTCACGGCTCCGTTAAATACCCCACGGTACCGTTAAATTTAACGGTGCCGTCCCTATTTAGTGGTGCCGTGACACTGTTGGCACGAAAATTTCTTTGCAGGCTAGTTTTGGGCAGCTAGGGGGATATTTTCTAGGGGAACTAATTCCTGGAAATGAGAGTGCCTCAACTCACCAGGTACTTATTTTCCTAATATATCCATACAATGCTACATCTAGCACATAAAGATGATCATGCATTATACTTAAAGAATCATAAGCATGCAAGCATAAAGAACAAGATAAGATATCATCCAAATGTCAAATAGAACATTTATGTAAGCATGCTAGATAATTTGAGCATTAATTCCTAATATTATCTATTAGTAATAAACCCTAGTGAGAGATATAAATCTCTTCCTAACTACTTATGACTTGAGCATTCCCCCTTCTTGTCACACTCTCGTCTTGAGTATTTGTCTCATTCTCATGAATAGGATCATCAAAGGGTGCATAGTGGGTGGTGAATTCGGAAGTGAGGATGGTTGAGACATATGACTCGGTTATGGGTTTCATGACAGGTGTGAACAGGGAGTATTGAGGACCATGAAGGTAAGGGTGAAAGGTTATGAAGTGATGATAGAGACGGGTTAGGAACATCCCATAAGGTATCAATTTATTCTTGTTACCATTGAGATGTACAATTCGCTTAGCGAAGAAGTAAGCAAGATTGTAAGGTTGTTGGGTTAAGAGACAGTAAATCATATGAGCACAACACGCCAGGAGTTGCTCACGATTTCCTGTGAGACTTAGAACATTTTCTCGCAGGATGACTGCCCAAGAAAGTAGTTCATGACGCACTTCTTCCAAACGAATTTTCGTTGGATGTGGGTGAGGGTGAGTACGGATGATTTTGGTTAGTTCTGTTGGAGAGGGTATGTACGAACAGTATGGACTATTCTCCTCACGATAGTGAAAGAGAGACTCAAGACACCAATCTTCAGTATAGGCACATTGCCCATGATTGGGTATACTAAGGATTTGAGCAAATTGCTCAAGAGTTAGAACGTATTTGAAGTTTTTGACCCAAAACCAAAGTGACAAGGATTGATCCTCGTTACGTACGAGTTCAACTTGTCGGAAGAACTCCAACACAAAGCGAGGACAAATGTACTCGTTAATGTGGAGTAGACAATCGAATCCTATAGCTCTAAAGGAAGTGTTGATGTCCCGGTGGTAAACTAGGGATGGATCAACGACACGGCCTTCATGAAACCGACGGGTTTCAAGATTGACATAGGCACGAATGTGGTTACCGGGTGTAGTGGGTTCACGTGAGATTTCGGGTGTATAGGTATCGGTTAGGAGATGATCAAAATCATATTCATGAGACATTTTTGTGTCCTATAAGAAAATTAAAAAAAATTTAGAATAAAAACCAGTTGCATACAACACGTGCCTAGTGTGTGCCTATATGCAGACTATGTGGAGGTGCGGTAATCTCGACTCAAAAGAAAAATAATGAGATTACCCAAACACTCCTGATTTCACTTTAGCTCAAAAAAATATGTCGAAGAGTACATATTGATTATGTAATTCGAATAATATTTGTGAGATCATGAATGCATGAGAAAGTGTTTTTAGTTTGCATCAACAATGCATGAAAAAGAATAATTTCATGATCCTAATTTTGTGAGATTTTAAAATTGATGGAATTGGGGTGTTTTAGTGTTGATGACTTCTAATTTTGAAACATTCCTAGAAAAAGGTGAAAATCCCCAATTCAATTTTCATCAATGAACAAACCCTAGACTCAAAATTAGAAATAAATTAGAATGAGAAAACTTACAAATTATGTTGAAAAGGGTAAAATGATTGAGGATCTTGAAATCAATGTCTTGAATATGATCTTGAAGAGGTGTAATTGAGTTTTGGGTTGTGAGGTTAGGTTATGACAGCAATTGCTGAGGTTGTGAGGGTTTTGAATGAGTAATGTGGGAAAAGGGGACTGAAATACGAAATGTTCCAGATGCACGGTTCCACGGTACCGTTAAATTTAACGGTGTCGTGCCACATTTAGTGGAGCCGTGATCTGCTGGGACTGTTTTCTGTCCCATTTTGATTTTTGACGAATAAGTCTCGCTGTTTTAGTGAGATCTTATGACACAAGGAAAGAATTTGTACCTAACAAATTCTTATGACTAGGGGTTCCTAAACTTGACTAGACGAGATACACGGGATGACTTCAAGAGTCATGAGATTTATGGAATATGTTCCATCATTCCTAGACCTAGACGGAGGTAGTTAAAGGATTCTCGTTTGAGAGGTTTGGTTAGTATGTCAGCGATGTTGTCTTGAGAAGGAACTTTCTCAATGGAAATGTTTCCTTTCTGAACATTATCGCGAAGGAAGTGGTGGCGAATTTCAATGTGTTTAGTACGGGAGTGTTGGACAGGGTTTTTGCTCAAGTCAATAGCACCTTTATTGTCGCACATAATGGGAACATCATCTAAGTATATGCTATAGTCGTTAAGGGCTTGTTTCATCCATAGTGCTTGCTGACATGCCTTTCCGGCGCTTACGTACTCGGCTTCGGTAGTGGAGATGGCAAGAGCCGTTTGTTTCTTGGAGAACCAAGAAGTTAGACAACAACCCATGAAGGTACAAACGCCACTCGTGCTTTTTCGATCCACGTAATCTCCCGCATGATCAGAGTCGGCATAGACAACAGTTTCTATACCGGTCCCCTTGGGATAAAATAATCCCAAGTGTATAGTGCCTTTAATGTATCGGAAGATACGCTTAACCGCTTCAAGGTGAGAGGTTTTGGGATCCTCTTGGAAGCGAGCACAAAGGCAGACACTAAACATGATGTCGGGCCTACTTGCCGTGAGGTATAGTAAACTACCTATCATACCTCTATACTTAGTGTTATCCACGGACTCGCCTTCTTCATCTTTCGTGAGTTTTATTTTCGTGGACATGGGAGTTTTCATGGGCTTAAACTCTTCTAAACTAAACTTCTTAAGCATTTCCTTACTATACTTAGATTGATTAAAGAAGATACCATCTTCCATTTGCTTAATTTGTAGACCAAGGAAGAAATTTAATTCGCCCATCATGCTCATCTCAAACTCGTCATGCATGATTTTAGAAAAATCATTGCACAGTTCTGGACAAGTTGAGCCAAATATAATGTCATCAACATATATTTGAACAATGATGAGATGTGAATCTCGTTTCTTTGTGAAAAGCGTGTTATCTACCACTCCCATGGTATATTCATGTTCAATCAAGAATGCTTTCAGTCTATCATACCAAGCTTTGGGAGCTTGCTTAAGACCATAGAGTGCTTTCTTGAGTTTATAAACATGATTCGGATATTCGAAATCAACGAATCCCGGAGGTTGAGCAACATATACCTCCTCGTTGATATAACCATTAAGGAATGCACTTTTCACGTCCATTTGGTACAATTTAAAGTCTAAGGCACACGCATAGGCAAGGAATATTCTAATAGATTCTAATCTAGCTACAGGTGCATAGGTTTCATCATAATCTATTCCTTCTTGTTGGTTATAGCCTTGTGCTACCAACCTTGCCTTATTCCTAGTCACGACGCCATTTTCGTCGAGTTTATTCCTAAACACCCACTTAGTTCCTATGATGGTTTGATTCCTAGGAGGAGGTACCAACTCCCAAACTTGGTTGGCGGTGAATTGATTAAGTTCTTCTTGCATGGCAAGTGTCCAACTTTCAACCTTAATCGCTTCACCAACATTCTTAGGTTCTACAGTAGATATAAAACAAAAGAAATTACTTTTGTTTTGAGCTTGTGACCTAAGGGTTCTTTGGTTTAGGTTTCCTATGACATTTTCAATAGGATGGTTCTTGGATTCCTTAACATTGACAATTTCGTCAACTTCAACTATTTCATCCTCAATGTCATCATCTAAGGTTTTCTTGCCATTAACCTCAATGGCTTGTTCCTCATCTAAGTCATCATCCACCAAGGGTGATGTCTTAGTTGGAGGAGGGCTTTCATCGAATGTCACGTTGAGTGACTCTTCGACTTTCATTGTTTCCTTATTTAGGACAATGTAAGCTTTACTATTTTGGGAGTATCCTAGGAAGACACCTTCGTAAGACTTTGGGTCAAACTTGGTGAGGTAATCTTTAGTGTTTAGTATGAAGCACTTGCTTCCAAACACTCTAAAGTAATCAAGAGTAGGTTTTCTACCTTTCATGATTTCATATGGGGTTTTTCCTAAGATAGGCCTAATTAAAATCCTATTAAGTATGTAAGTTGAGGTGTCCACCGCATTACACCAAAACTTTTGCGGAATTGATTGTTCATTCAACATCGTTCTACTCATTTCTTGTAGAGTACAATTTTTCCGCTCTACTACCCCATTTGATTGTGGAGTGCGTGGAGCTGAGAAATTGTGAGTAATACCATTAGCATCACAATATACTCCAAATTGCACTTCATTATCAAATTCCCGACCATGATCCGTCCTAATGGAAACTATTGTACATCCTAGTTGATTTTGGACTTTTTACTAAAAACCTCGAATTCCTCAAAGGCTTGAGTCTTATTCTTAAGAAATCTAGTCCAAGTGTACCTAGAGTAGTCATCAACTATTACTAAGGTGTAGTAGTTTCCTCCGTAGCTTCGTACGGCGGATGGACCGAATAAGTCCATATGAAGGAGTTCTAGGCATCTAGAGGTTGAGACTATATTCTTAGCTTTGTGACTAGAATGAGCTTGTTTTCCAACTTTACAAGCGTCACAAAAGTGTTGATCAAACTTAATCTTAGGTAGATCTCTAACTAGTTCCTTAGATGCCAATGATTGTATCAAACGCATATTGGCATGACCTAATCTCCTATGCCATAGAGTGGAGTTATCATCTATGGTTGCTAAGCATACCCTATCCTGAGGCTTATTTCCTATTTTCATAACAAATAGGCCATTTCTCCATAACTCCTTTGCCTATGGTTTTACCATCCTTAATGATCTCACACCCTCTTCAGAGAATATAACTCTACACTTATTATCTACCATTTGACTAATGCTAAGCAAATTAAATCCTAAGTTATCTATATGCTCAACATTTCTAATAGTGAGGGAGTTATGAGTGATCGTACCTTTGCCAATAATGTTGCCCTTAAGTTTGCTACCGAAAGTGACATTACCTCCGTTGTATGCCTTGTATGATGAGAATAGACTTCGGTTGCCCGTCATGTGGTTGGTGCATCCACTATCCTTGACCCATTCGTCAGGCTCCAAGTCTATTCCCAAGCATATCTCATTTGAAGCATGAGCCATTAGACACGTTTAGTCCTTGGGCTTCTTTTCTTCATCATCATCGCTATCACTCCAGGCGCCTCCTATGAGAGCTCGTTGGTTGTTGACTATCGGTGGCTTGGGACACTCTCCTATGAGATGATTAGGATCTCCGCATCTAAAGCATTTCCTATCACTTGTCCCTTTCTTTTCAACATGGTTCTTTTGTGATTTCTTCTTCTCATCACGAGGTTGCCTAACGAACCTACCTCTTCTCCTAAAGAACTTTTTAAAATCCCTAACCGCTAGTGCATATTCCTCATCTTCACTATCGGAACTCGAACATTCCTCATCACTAGACTCCTTCTTGGCTTTCAATGCTAGAGATCTAACTCTCTCGCCTTTGCCTTTGACTATGTCGGATTCTTTCTTAATTATCATCTCGTGAACTTTCAAGTTTCCTATAAGTTCATCGAGTGACAATGCCGCCAAGTCCTTTGACTCTTCTATGGCGGTAACCTTTGCTCTCCATTTAGGATGTAGAGCTCTAAGAAACTTCCTAACATAGTTCTTACTAGAATAACCTTCATCAAGAGCTTTAAGACTAGTGATAATAGTATTAAATCTAGCAAAAGCATTATCTATTGACTCATCCTCCGAAATGAAGAATTGTTCATATTGTTGAACAAGAAGATCTATCTTGTTCTCTTTGACTTGGTTATTGCCTTGGTGAGTGACTAACAAAGTTCTCCAAATGTCTTTTGCCGTATTACACATAAAAATTCTTTCAAATTCCTTTTTAGGCAAAGCATTATAAATCATCATTTTAGCCTCATTATTTTTGGCTAATTTCCTTTTTAAGTTCATCACTTTGTTTATCATAAGAAACTATTTCATCCTTTTTAGTTTCCGGATTCTTTTGAATAGGTTGAAAGTCACCCTCGGTAATAACATGCCAAAGATCAATGTCTTTTGATTTCACATACGTTTCGAATCTTGTTTTCCAATAAATAAAACAATCGGTTTCAAAAAGTGGTGGTCTTTGCATAGATTGCCCTTCTAGATATTTGTCGGAATCCATTGATCGGTTCAAGCTTTAAAATACAATATACTTTAAAAACTTGACTGACGTGGCTCCTGATACCAATTGTGGGAAACTAGAAGGGGGGGTTGAATAGTTTACCGGTTTAAAAACTTCTTTTAAAAATCTTGTTTTAAAAGTTGGTTATTGGAAACTTTGATTCGAACTCTATGTGTAATCAATCAACACCAATATGAACTACACACTAAGCTAAGTAATAATAACAAATAAAAGTAAATAGTAGAGTTGGAAAGATCAAACCGAGACAGAGGATTTATAGTGGTTCGGCTACGAAGCTCTTCTTCGCCCTACTCCACTCCCCGAGTACCACACTCGAGAGTTTCAAGCACTATGTCAACAACCTCCCTTAAGGCGGAGAAAACCGTACACGTCGCTTATCCTATTACCGACACTAAGCTAGATGTCAAGTGCTAATCTTAGCTAGCACCAATCTACCAAGGTCCACGTGACCAAACACACAAGCCCAATGGCTTCAAGAGATCACCAAGATCTCAACACGATCACAATGATCAACACTCACTTCACTCTACTCGACTAACACTAACCTAATGACCCTTGATCTTCTTGATCAATCACACAAGCCCAATGGCTTCAAGAGATGTTCACTATCTCTATAGATCACACTTGATCTTCACTCTCACTCACAAAAAGGAAATAAACTTGATGTATGCTAAGACACAACAAGGTTGTAACAAGTGTTACAAAAACCTATCAACTATAACTCTAGTATCTTCTTGATTACTTGAGTTCTTCTCTTGCTAATGAAGAGGGATGGCAACACCTTGTATCAACTTGGATACCTGTGTTCTTCTCTTGCTAGTGAAGAGGTATGAAGAGGATCACTTGAAGGATGATTGGATCACTCTTGAAACAAAGAAAAACTAATCTAAATGACCCTAAGAAGTGAAAGGTGTGAGAGGATTTTACTAAGGGATTTTTCTGTGTGTGAAGGGTGCCTAAAACTGTGAAAGAGGTGGGTATTTATAGGCAAAGAAAATCTGAACGTTACAATTCAAAATGGTACGGACGGCTCCACTAAATGACCCACGACTCCGTTAAATTTAACGGTACCGTGGAGCCGTGGTAGACTAGGACGCTCCAAATTTTGTCTTTTCTGGTGAAAACTTATTTGGGGAAGGTTGGAGCTGATTTTGGGGGGAAAAATAGCTGTTGTGATTTTCAAACTTATTTTTCCATTAAAACATTTCTTAATATTTCAAAAATAATTTGTCATGTGTATTTTTGAAAAAATGTTTTGTCTCATTTAAAATGTGAATTTTCAAAACATGAATTCACTTCTTTGATCACTAGTTCAAGTTGTAACTTTGTTCAAGAGTGATTTGCGTAGAAACGGGATCTTCCGATTAAAAACTTGTTAACGTTAATTTTAACGTAATGTGAGTTCACATTTTGTCATCCTCAAAACGTGAAGTAATCGAAAGATATAAATAACGTTTTTAGAACATTATTTGCATCAACATAACTTTTAAAACGCCTCTTCCAGTCCGTTTTTCTGAAATTTTAACTTCGATCCTCACCGTAACACCCTAATTACATTTCCGCTGCCACAAAACAAATTAGGGGGTGTTACAGATTGGTATCAGAGCCACAGGTTATAGAGAACCAAATGTTTTCAAACATTGAACTATAACTACACTTTCAAAATAAATGATTTTACACCATATCATCTTATGTCCTCCGTGTCTGCAGACTGCCGTGCTCAATACATTACCTATTAAGATTATTTTGCACTAATCTTTACATGCTTGATGTTTACTCTTCACACGTTACACACTGTATTATTTCACACTTACTGTCACACCTTAACCTACGAAATACTTATAATTACTACTTTCGGCTACTACAGTTCCATGTCTTCCAAACCAGTCGATATTACCAAACTTACCCTCCGTACTACTCGTACATCACCTATTTATCATATCACTCTGGATGCTGAAGATCCTTATGTATTAATGTCACAACCCCAGCCTAATACGGAACTTACTCAATAACCACTCCCATCATCACCTACTCACTCGCCTCCACGTCAGAAACTTAGGAGAACTGTTGAATCTTATTCAGATGAAGAGTTGATTGGTTGTCCGGCAACATTAGAGGTTTGACAGAATTCACACCAAGAAACGATTTGGAAAGATGTTGAGCCAAATTCTCCATCACCTGACGCTTCAAATTTCTCAATACCATACATCCCATACGATGTATCTTTACCTAATTCCTCTGACTATAACTTAAACCCTCGTGATTCAAAATGGAATCTTCTTTATCAACAAGACTGCACAACTAGAACTTGAGGCAGAAGTTAGACGTCTACGTCAGAGACGTAACTGATCTTAAGTTCAGATGTATCGTTGTTGTACCCACTACACCACATAGTTTTGGTTAGTGTTGACGTATTTTCCAATAATCCTGAAACTCTCAGAACTCGTAACCAACTCTTAAATAACAACACCTTTTGTTATATCTCTCTGTTGTGAATAAATTCTTTCTATCATGATGTTATGCGTGCGTGTAATGATTTCTCATATCCTCATGCAAAATCTCACCATATGGTACTCTCTTTCGTAGACCAATAGCTCCACGCAAATCAAATCTTACATGAAACGCTACGAATATCACTTCACCCTCCCCCCGAACCTAGTCAACCGACCAACTTGTAGAACAGCAAGTGGCAGAAACTATGGCCGCTGTTGTCAACATAGGACCAAGCACTTATACTAGAGACAGAGACTATTCCTCCCACCATCATGACGCAACTGGATCGTCATGAGGAACGAATCAATACACTCCTGAACGTCGTGGACAGAGATACCTAAACTTACCTCATGGAGCATTAATAAAGACCTTGTATCGTTGATTTTGTAAAAGCAATCGATCAAGTTATTAATATTATGATGTTTACAGTGATTATACCCAAACCTACCATAATATTACCTACGATTGTTATGATACCTCAAACATACCATAACTAGACTATAAACCATAGGAATTCCCTAAGACATAATTTTCGGAAGAAAACTTGATGAATGAAGAGAAAGTTGCTGAGCTTCAGCTTTTGTAAATGAATCGTTTGTTCCTTAGCAATCCCATACCAAGAGTTGATCATTCATCTACGATATTACCCAGACACATCGTAATGTTATGATCCTCAGTTGGTTTTGATTTCGTATTATGACCACTTTGTTAGCACTAATACGCAAATACCACATTATTTGAATTATTCTAACATCAAGTGAATACTAAATCAGTGTTTCTTGTGACATTTATAGAAGATGACCAACACGAACAATACAAATACCCCACCAGCGCCCACCATAACTATGACTCCTGAAACTATCCGGAAGCTCGTAAACAACCGAGTAGCAGCGATATGGCGAGAGAAGAAAGGAAGACGATTGTGTCTTGTAAGCATAACCATGAAAGTTTCATGGATTGTAGACCAGCTCATCTTAAAGTTCCAGAAGAAATGACTAGACCTGCCCTCACTCTTACCCAAGGATTTCCCAACCAAGGAATTAAGCAAAGTAATACACCCGAGAGGAATGATCATAAGCGAAAGCTAGATGATCGTAGGACCTCCATCCATGACAGCAACAACCACCAACAGGAACGCCGTTAGAAAACCGCCAGAGGTTATGTGGCTGTGCCCACCGAAGGGAAGGGTTATGCCGGGACACTACCCTAGTGTAACCAATGCAGGATGCATCACACTGGGCCTTGTCCTCCCCGATGCGGAAAATGCCTAAAATTGGGCCATAAAACTAAAGATTGTAGAACCAAGGATGCAAATTTACAGCCATTAGAAGTAGTGTGCTACGGTTGTGGCGAGAAGGGACACTACAGGAACCGATGCCCAAAACGGAATACCGCTTAGGAAAACAAGACCAGTGAAAGAAAATGGAAACTCTTTAAAACCTCAGCAATGTCTAAGAATGACACCTATGTTTAAGCAGAAGAATAAATTCCTGTTGTAATAAATGAACCCTAGTTTAAGACTTTCTAAGTTGTATTTCCTTTTCGTAATTACCTTAGGTACGATGGATGTAACCTAAGTGTAACAACTATCTTTCTACCGTATGAGAACTCTACCTTGTAATATTTCCATAATGACTATAATCTATGTCTATTTCAATTTCTATTCCATCCTCCCTATTCATAGTCGATATGTAACAATACCCTGATATCACTTTAAAATTTGATTGAACACCATTTCTGACCAAACAATAGATTATTACCACCTTGTAAGAATTCTCACATGAACCCTAAGTTTATACCGAGGACATCCTATATTCACCCTAGAAATTCCTGACTCATCACCATAGTATGAACATAAATTTTCTACTGTCTTTTGAAAAAGCAATTATGTTGTCATTTTACATAAACAACATGTTGAAAAAGCATAAATATCACGGTGACTGAGCCAAGCATTACATTATTTGGTCCTCAAATTATACATAGCCTGATCAACTATGTCTAATTTAGGAAGAATCATGTCATGAATGGAACAGTTATCTTTCAGATTTCCTAATAACAATTTCCATTCAAAAGAAAAATCTTGAGACAAAATAAATTGCCCATAAACGTCACTTTTGACCAACCACCAATAAATACCTACACATATTACCCATCATTCTTATGATAAGAAACTGACAAAAGTACAAGTATTAGAACCTTATGAGTCACAAAGATTTATGGAAAGCACAAATAGCGAAAATTTTATTAGAATACACGGAAATTAGTACATAACGATAAAATTAGCAACGATAATGCTAAAGTTACAACTATTTATTTCAACCCTCCTACTATCTATTTTCCCCCGCCTTATCCATGATAAGGGCTACGATCACCAGCGGGACGACAAACGCTAAAATCACGACCAAATATTGGTAGTCTTCGTCCGGAGCGTACATCGAGTAAATAACCACAAGAATGACAAACACAATCGCTAGCATGGTAATGAGGTGCGGCATTTTTGAGATGTGGAATGAGAGATATGTGTTTGGTGGAAGATTGGAAATTAAGTGGAGTAATTATAGGCTAAAATATAGCCGTTAGAATCGAAAACTAGCCGTTACATGCACTATTCACAACCGTTGGTATGCACTGATCACTAGCCGTTAAATTCCCACAGTTCCTGACCGTTATTTTCATTATTCACAGTCTTTAGGTTCATTAATTGACCAAACATTCGAATTTATCTCACCTAGCACGAATAAATCTAGCGGAGTTATATATCCTAAATTTTCGGACAGAAACTCTCGACAACCTTTCTTTCCACAAATCCTTCACTTTAGGAATCACAGACTGAACTTCGGGACGAAGTTCAAAATTGAGGGGTGGATACTGTAAGATACTGCAAAAATCCATTGTAATAAATCTCGTTGATTAATAATAATCTGGTGTTACCGTTTAATAAAACCCATTTTTACGGGAAAATTTAAAATTTTCTCTTATTGTTATCTTTACCACAATACGTTTTTGCGACATATATTAAATAGCAACACGTACTAGACACACAAATATATCACGACACCCCATTCTCACTAAGTTCAAACATCCCAAATAATAACAAGTAACAATAAAATGCCTACACTAAACATATTTAATTTTTCCTAATTACATTTAATTAATTCCTAATTACTTCACTAATTATACCTAAGCTACAAACCAACCGGATCCCCCATGTTACCTCAGCCCATCAACACCCCTACAGCCCATCACCACCACTCAGAGCCCACACACTCCCTTGTTTATTTCATGTTATACCCGATTCACACCACCTCCAAAAACAACTCGTATACTCTAAAATATTAAACGCAACCTAAGAATATTTTTGCACCATGTTGATCACTAACCACTAAGCACTACTTGTGCCAAATCCCAGACCCATATGTCGAGTATTCCAATGGTATTCGAAGCCACTTTGCTTGTCCCATTTCTACCCATACGCGTAGACAAAAACCCCAAAACTTAACCAATTTAAACCCCGATTTTTCCCACAATCTCCTAATGATATTTTTGACATAATGTGACGTTTAGAATAAAGATTATACAGCAGGAGCAAGTTGAGGCTCGTTAGCTTTCCTTTTGAACTCGAATAAAAGCCAAACGTGTGTATATACATTTCAACAACTAAGGATAAGATTTCCTACTCCCTCATATCTTTCCTAAAATCTTATCCTGTCAGAAATACATCTTTAAGGACCACTCAATCTCTGCCATGGTACAGTAGAAGCCTATGATTAGAGTTGAAGTCAAATAGTCAAGAAATGTGGGAAATTCTTTCTATAAGAATACCCATCCAATCCCACTCTACCTTGCTCACACTTCACTCACTTTCATCTCACTAGAAACCTTAAACACTCAGAAGTTCCTATCTCTCTTTGGGAAGCAATCGGATAAAAGAAAACCATACGTAAAAACGTATTTCGAGTTCTATCCAGTAAATTGTTTTGGTTCTTGTATTCCATTCGACTTCCACAGATTCTTCACCACCTTTAGAGGTGTAGTAAGTTGCTTTAAACCCTCTCCATTCCATTTGCACGTAGGTTTAATCTCCATGCATTATTTAGTCATCTCACTCGATCATATATAGTGTTACACATTTAGTTACGTAAGTCATTTTATGTAACCCACAAGGATGCGACATGCCTCCACTGTGGAAGGCTTAGAAGTCACCCCTCACATCATTCTCACGTTTAAAAGTCGAGTTACATGCATGATTCGAACATACATACTCAGCTCACACATAAAAACTCAAACTGGAAAACACTTAGAAAAACTAAGTGTTTTGAATATGTAAAACAGTCCAAGCCGCCTAGAAAACAACCCCATAACTCACGAGTTAGCTTAATGAACATGCATTTTCTTTACGTGACCTGTTAGACAACATGGCTAACTATACTTTTCGTATAAACATCATGTAAAAATAATCATGTTACGACCCTTAAAAACTGCCAAAGCTAGACACACAAAATTACTTTGAAACTGCCACAAATATTGCGACATGGGCTTTACAGCCCATTAAGCAGTTTTAAGCTGTTATGATATGCCTACTTTTTGGAGCTTTTCAATATGAGAATGAGATGTTAAAAATGAGCTTTTAGACATACCCAACTCACCTCAAACCATACGAATTAACATTGGTTAATGGGCTAAGTATATGGCTCGTTAAGGGCCCAAAATGTAATAAATAAGCTACTGACCATATAAACTATCAAAATAAGCTTTATTAATCTTAGATAAGCTTCAGAAAAACACGCAACCTTTTTCCTACATTTTTTTGCACTTTTGGACTAAAAACGTAACGCGAACTCACTTAGAGGGACTAAAACTGTCAAACCATGAAACGCAAGGACTGAGACTGTGAAAACAGAATGTTTAGAGTATAAATGGACATATTATTGAATGCCAAGCCTCATTTGTATTCTTGGACAAATATTGGACTATTTATGGACTATGGACTTAACGAAGGACTAACGGTGTGACGCAATCGCAGTTAGGGTGAAAGTATAAAATCTGGAAATGAACAAGGACCAACTGTTTTTACTTGACATTCTTATTTTATTTTTCCTTTTTCACCCCATCACTTCATATGCATTCTCATACTTTTAGTTACGTATTATTTAACGTTTGTTATTTATTATAAGTATCAACATTTTGAGTTAACATTGCATAGCATTTCAACTCTTTTGAAGAAATAACATTATTTTTGAATTATAAGCACTTTAGGCATAACACTTTCCCACTCAACGATCAGATCGTTATTCATCATTCACTACTCATTTCACATCCACCACAAGTATTTGGTTAGATTCTCAGACATTTGTATTTATCAGGTTTTGTATTGAAGTCAATACCATAATCACCCCTGAGTTTACTTTCACCATCACCAGTAACGCTTAAGGTGAGTCGTGGCCCCTACTCTTTTAATACTTGTTTTTAATAACTCTTTTGGGGGAGATACATGCTTCAACTGTTTTAAGTTTACTTTTATACTTTGAAAACTCTCATGATTTACTCAAAATCATCAACTATGCTTTGCATGTTTTGAATCACCCTTTGGAAGGGATATATGCTCGTTATACTTGTAAATTGCTTGCTTAGCTGAAACACTGTGTTTGAGAAATAACATTTTCAAACTACTTTTTGTAACATGATACTGAGACTCATTATATGCATTCATATAGCAATTGAATGTACAGTTAACTTTACTATGATATTTCTACATTTCACTGGAAATAATTGCCAAGAATAAAGTACGCATATTCTATGAACCCCTGAAACCTATATTGCCTAAGTTTACTATATTGCCATAAAGTCCCTCGATCATGAGCCATTAATCACTGTGGTGAGCGCAAATATAGTGAACAGCTTCGAAACCTGTTGGAGGCTGACGACCAATCCCACTAAATACTTTGACGGAATGCCTATTGGTTAGTCGTATTTAGTCGCGATGCACTATATTTGAGAAAAATAGGAAGTTGGCAAAATCACCTATTACATGAGGGCCAAACCCATCAGTAACCTGATGTGGACCGCCGTTTTACGGTACTTTGTTAACGTTTTACGTGTCATGAGGCTTAGGGCAATATAATTATATGAATGTTTCATATATATTTGGATACAATTGTATTTAGTAAACCACCACTCCACACTGATAGACTTCAGACTTTATACTATTGTTTTCACTATGTGTTTGGGTTATGTATCCTGTACTTGGAACTTAACTGTTATCATATGTGACTTAGTTGTGTCTTCTAATAAAGACAGCTCAATGCTTGGTATATCGTTACTTTTAAAAGTTGACCCATCATTTCATTTCGAGCATATGACAATGTAGCTCATTTTCATTTAAAACTTGAAACTTATGATCATCTGAGTTCATAAATGATTTACTTGTAGATTTTTACCCAACGCAACTTGTTATTTACTTCATGAAGTACTAGTATTTATTTCAACTATCACTGTACACCTCTTGAATTCATTGAAAGGAAGTTATTTTCTATTAAACTTCATGAACTCACCAACCATTGTGTTGACATTTTAAGCATGTTTATCTTAGGTAATTAACGAAGCAGGACAAGACACGGAGCGGGCATCATATACTCTGATAAATATAATGGTGTAAAATTAAATATGTCATTCCTCCCAAATTATCACATCTTTTTAACGGGATTTTCAAATCAGATAATTCACCTTTATAACAAAAGTATGATTTTGAATGACATATAACTTTCAAAACGCCTCTTCCAGGCCGTTTTTCTGAAATTTTAACTTCGATCCTCACCGTAACACCCTAATTACATTTCCACTGCCACAAAACAAA
The DNA here is from genome assembly GCA_021014915.2 of Artemisia tridentata subsp. tridentata. NCBI lineage: Eukaryota > Viridiplantae > Streptophyta > Magnoliopsida > Asterales > Asteraceae > Artemisia > Artemisia tridentata. The sequence continues at coordinate 179,289,304 of CP139509.1, forward strand.
TTAGGGGGTGTTACAACAATGGGACTTAGACTTGACTTTATTTTTCTTTTAAAACCAATTTCATAAATACTCCCATTCCTTATCCCTACCCTTACCAAATTACTTTATTCGTTGTTAGCTTTCGAGCATCCGGATATAGTGATGGCTTTGTGAAAATATGTAGTGCATTAATATTTTAGTGACCATCCGGTTTTTGAGTGATCGAATGACGCGCCAGCGATCTAGTGTGTATTTTGGTGACCATCCGTTATGTGAATAGCGCGCCAGCAATCCAAGATATGCCCTAGTGACCATCCGTTGTTCGAGTAAATCAAGAATTCGCGCTAGCGATCTAATATGTTCTTGTATGAGATATTTAAACATAAGCCTGGTACAACCTCGAAGCCTGTACATTACAACCCGAATAAAAGACCTCTTTAGATGTCATACATCTCGGTTTTTCACCATAACGCTTAAAAATGATGAATCGTATCTTGTACTTGTACTTGGTAGATTTGCATCATAATTTTTATAATCATTTTTCATGCACCATGTGGGATCTATTTTTCTTAATATTTGCTTGAGGGCAAGCAAACCCTTAAGTGTGGGGGAGTTTGCGCTCATTTTCTCTTTTATTAAAAAAAAAACAAAATATATATATATATATATATATATATATATATATATATATATATATATATATATTTCGATATTTCAAAAAAAAAATTCAAAATTTTTAAAATTTTCTTTTCGTTTTGTCATTTAGGTATGAATTTCGATTTTTCTTTTTCTAGATTTGCTTGAGGGCAAGCAAAGTGTGGGGGAATTTGATAACGCTCAAATTGTACATGTTTTTTGGAGCGTTATCGTGGATTTTATGCATATATATTGATCAATTTTATGAACTTATGGTACTTAAAGAAGTATAATTTATATTTTAGGTTCATGGAAGTTCACGACAAAGAAAACCAAGAAAAAGACGAAGAAACGATCAATAAACGAAGATTTATGCATATACGAAGAATTCCCGACAAAAGCGAGTCTCTTGGAGTATATTCGAGAAGATAAAGTCATGAAGTAGTCACTCCAAAGACTCAAAAATAAAGCACAAGAGGGAAAGCAAGAAAAGAAATGAAGAAAAGAAGCTAAAACGAAGAAATAATGGAAGACTCGTTGTTCCCGACACACCTCCACTATTTTGGCCATAATTTGAGCATACGAACTCGGATTTAGATGATTCAAGCGGCCACAGAACCGGGAGAGAAGGATCTACAACTTTCTTGTTTATCATTTCTGGCGAAAATACTCCATCCGATCAGTATTGGCCCACAACCGATTCCGATGGAGCTAACTTTTTCATCCATCCGATCGGTATGGTCCCGTATCCAATCGGATGGACCAATCTGACCTTCCCAAGTTATTTTCAATGCATTATTAAGTGTCATTAAGCCCAAGCCCGATCACTTACCTTCATTTACTCCATTTCCTGGTATTTTATAACAATTATTGCCCAAGTTTCATACTTAGAGGCTAAGGGTTAATTTCTACTATATATATGAGTGCTTAGGCTTGGTTTTCATTGTGAAATTCTACCCTCCACCCGTAATGACGAATTTTCACCAACTTATCTCTCCCAAAAGACCACCAACCTCTGCCATTTTCAGAAGAAGTCTCAAACACATGGAAGAAGGTGTTTGGTATTATTTTCCGGCTTGGTAGAAAGCGTATAGTTGATTGGAGGCTTAAAGGTTGCTATAAATCCTTTACCTTTGCCTATTATAATTCATACTTTGGGTAAACCTTGTTACTTTTATATTTCATGATGTTTATGATTACCATGATTGTTGAATCTTTGTGTTTGATTGAAATAACCATGGAATAGTTTTGTGTACTTGTTTGGATATTATGATAACTTGTGATAAATGGATGTTTGGAATTTGTAGTGTTTGTTTGGAATATGATGATAACATCATATTTGGTTAAATTGGAACTTGTCTTGTTTATTGTCTTGATTAATCATTGTTGAGTCTAAATGTCGAAAGGGTTCTCAATAGTGGTTGATTTCAATTCATTAGTCGTCGAATGTTTTGGTCTTGTACTTTGTGACGATTGTATGAGAAACTTAATAAACATAATAAGTGAAAGTTTAATTTAGATTAAGGGTCGAAAGGCATCTTTTGAATATGTGTTCTAATCATTTTTCAAGTAAATGGAACTTCACGAATTAATAACATCAAAGTCTAAAGTTCGAAAGGATTCTTTCTTGTTATAGGCATAAGGCTCATGACATGAGCATTTGATTGAGGCTTATACATATTGGATTTATAAAACACTAAATTATTATTGGTTCTAAAGGTCGTAAGGATTACTTTTGATAATATGTTTTCCAAACTAACCATCCTAATATCCATGTGATCATTTGTCCAAACATGTATGTTCTTTGTGTGAAAGTTCTTATATTGCTTTTCTTGTTGGTTTGATCCGTGACAATCATAACCATCAACTTGTTACTTGCTTAAACAAACAAACGACACTTGAGTGCAACCAAGTCTCTTGGGACGACCTTGACTTACCAACCCGTATACTACATATGAATAGGGTATACTTGCCCGAATGTGTTCCTAGTTAATCGGTAATTCTTGTTTATAAATTTAAAGTTTCGATGGAGCGCATCACACATACGGAATGTTCCGTCTTTCTTCTTTACGAATAGAACAGGAGCTCCCCATAGTGAGGAACTAGGTCAGATGAAACCTTTCTCTGAGAGTTCTTGTTGTTGTTTTGACAATTCTTGCATTTCTGAAGGAGCTAATCGGTACGGTGCTCGCGCTACGGGTGCAGCACCTGGTACCAAGTCAATTTGAAACTCTAGTTGTCTGACTGGTGGAAGTCCAGGCAAGTCTTCGGGAAAGACTTCAGGAAAGTCACGTACGATCGTCATGTCTTCCAGACGGTTTTCTTTAGGTTCCTTATTTATCTTCTCAACTTGTGCTACAAAGAGGAGACATCCATCCTCAATGTACTTCTGAGCTTTGGTGCATGATATGATGTTCAATCGAGATGTATTTCTACAGTCACTCCTATCTCTTAATACTTCTAATACTTCATTACCGTATGGTATACGAACAATCTTCTCGTCGCAGATGATCACCGCATGGTGTTTAGATAACCAGTCCATTCCAATAATAACGTCGAAACTTCCAAGTCCTACGGGCATAAGATCTATGTTGAACGGATGATTAACAGGTTTAGAGTACAACCTCGATTATAGTGTCTACTCTTTCCACGTTACCATTAGCTAGTTCTACGTCATAAACAATGCCTAAAGCTGTAGGGATGATATCTAGAAACTGACTAAATGTGTTTGATATGAAACTCTTATCTGCCCCGGTATCAAATAAAATATGTTAGGAATATGAATATTCAGCTGAAGACTCGGTCACCCCGAGTACTTAGTAGCACATCATAGCTCGTAGGATAATTAGTAATATTATTAGTAGTTTAGTTATTATTAATATTGTGGAGTGGGTCGGGTCTTTACCCACTGTCAGCTCGCTCCACAGCCCACTAGGGGCACCCTATGTATGAACTATATAAAGCCCTCTCCACCAAAGGAGAGGGTTGGACCTCATTTGCTTATCAAGCTAATATACACTTGTTTCTCTCACTAGGTTCCACTTCTCTCTCTACCTTCTTCTTCTTCTACCATTTGATCCATCATCTTGTCCCAAATCGTGTGTTTGTTTGTGAGTGAATATCCTACAATTGGTATCAAGAGCCAAGGTTAGGTTCACATAAGGGTATATTCACGGATTTGTGGAGTTTTGGGGCGATTTTGGTTCGAATACAAAGTTTCTTGAAAATCTCTCTTGTGCTTTGTTTAGTTGATAAAAGGTGTTAGATCTTGTACTTTCTAGCTTAGGGACAACATAGGAGTAGTGTTTGGTGTGTGGAATCAGAGTTTAAGGCTTTGGATGGTAGTTTTTGGCAGATTCGAGGGTGAATAGTTAAGTGTTCTTCGTAGCGTTTTGTCCTTCTGTGATTGTTTCTTGGTAGCGTTTTGACCAAGATAGTGACAGCTCTGTCGTCTAGTGACTAGCGTTTTGTGGGTAGCGATTTGTGTCCGTCAGAGTAGCGACTTGTCTCCGTCAGAGTAGCGACTTGTGTCTGTCAAGATAGCGACTTGTCCAGTTTCCAAAAGTTAGCGTTTTGTGTCTAGCGACTTGTCCAGTTTCCGAAAGTTGCGTTTTGTGTGTGGCGACTTGTATCAATCAAGGTTGCGATTTGTCTGATTACTCTTAGTTTACGGTTTGTGTCTTGGTGATTTTAGAAATTCCCGCGAAAGATTCGATTTCTCGGTTAAATCACAAGATCAGTAAAATCCCGTATTCATAATGACTACTAATTCAGATTCCTTCATATCGGAGGTACTTAAACTGTACGATGCTAATGAGGATCATGGGAATTCTAATTACACACCTCAAACAGAAGCAAGTGATTCTGATTCGGCTGGAACAAATGAGTCATGCTCGCAGTCACACATGGAAGAATGTTTTCAGGCTATGCAGTTAGCCAATGAAAAGGAAAGTCAAGTTGCATGCTTCCGTTCACTTCAGTCACATATCAAGGCTCCGTTTAAAAAATCTGAATACGTGATGGGGTTCACACGGGCTTTCGCGACACTCTTTGGTCAGGAAGTGCATGATTTCACAGTCAAAATGACACTATATCTGGATCAACTAGAACAGCAACTGGACAAGGAAGAATTTTCTGAAGTGAAATCCAGAGCCGCTCTCAATGTGATCAACAATCAACTCCAAGTGTTCATTGACTCACAATACACTATGGACTATGATTATGATAGTCAAATGACAAAAGAGTGTTTTGCTAAATACACTGGGACAGAGATTGCATTGTACAGAACAACACTGCTACTACTGATAAGGGATGTTAATGGGTTCATTGAGGAAAAAGCTAACCAAGTTGAGAATGATACAAGATCAGTCATGTCCAATGATGGTGTCAACACAGGAGTTAGTGAAAATGATCATCAACAAGCACCGTCTGCTGTGGTACATCAATATGATTTTCACTTAGTCCTCACTAATGAACTTCAACACACCGATCAATGTAAACCTACTTATGACACATACGTGTTGGAAAAGACTGATAGCGATATCATTCCTGATTCAACACATATGAGTAAAAGAAAGGGAGACAGTGGTCAGGATGCTGAACATGAGCCTGTGTCAAACTCTTTGCTTATGGCTGAGTCTTTCAAATCACAGGATATGATTGAAAAGAAGGTTTACGATGAACTTTTAAAAAGATTTTTACAACTGGAAAAACATTGTATTGACCTCGAAATTTCAATGCAACAAATAAAAGAAAGTTTTCAAACTAACCTTCCAACAAAGAATCAGGAATTACCTGAATTTCGTGAATTTTTTATGGTAAACGATTTGAAAGATCAGCTAGTGGCCAAGAACTTGACAATTAACAACTTAAAAACCAGACTGATTGAATTGCATGATATGTTCAAAGATGTTAAAACCACACATGATACTAAAGCAGTTGAGTTACAGGCTGAAAATGAAACATTAAAATTGCAATGTAAACAACTGTATGATTCCATCAAGGCCACCAAATCCAAGGGTATAGACCCAACAAAATCCTTGATAGCTAAGAATGTTTACCTCCAAGCACAAATTCAAAGGAAAAGCTTCACTATAGCTGCCCTTAAGAATGACTTAAAGAAATCGGCCAAAAATAGTGTGAACACTAAGTTTGACAAACCATCAGTCTTGGGAACACCTGTCTCTTATCCAAGGTGTGCTCCCCAAGTTGATGAGACTCAGAGTTTGCCAAAACCAGTCACTTCACAACATAGACATGAGGGACAGTTAGCTAAGTGTCACTTTCAGGATAAGTCTCACAAAACACAAGCAAAGGAAGTAAATGATCATGTCATAGTGCACTCCACTACCACCAAGCACCACAATAGGCCTGTAGAACTGTTGAAGCACTCTAAGAAGCCTGGTGGATCTAGTGCTGAAAGACAAGAAAATCCCTCTTGTAAGAACGCTAAGGTGCTTAAGAAACATAATCCTTCTAGAGTGTGCCTAAGATGGTTGCCTACTGGTAGAATCTTTAAGAAAATTGGTCTTAAGTGGGTACCTACTGACACAGAAAATGCTTCCAAGAATGACTGCAAGAAACTACAGAGGCAGGACACCATTGTCACTAACCAATACTTATGCGAACAAAATCCTTATGTTAGTGCAGGGAAACAATTTATGAGTGCAGGTACCTTCACAGAATACCTCAAGAAGAAACTCAAAGTGTGGCGACCAAAGGGGATGATATCTCCCATAGTGGAGGTTCAGAAAACCCATCTGTGATGTACGGACACAATGATTTTTGAACAGATCAGTTCAAAACTCGTATGGAAAGAATGTCATGTATCCTTTGTATATATATATTTTTTTCTTTTCTTTGTTCCTTTATAAGCATATGTTTTATCTATTTGTAGTTAATGTGTTTGAGTAGGGTGAGGCATGTCTTCTGGATATCGATAACATTTACGACCCTAGAAATGTCATTCAACAATGACACGGGGTTTTAAATGAAGCTCGAACAGAAGTTGATCCTAATAAGTAAATCATGTCTCTAAGGCTTGCTATTACTTTAGATAGCAACCCACGTCTCCATTTGAGGACAGCTTGTCGCCTAAAAGACAGCTATCCTTCGAGGTGAAGTTCACCTGAACTTGGATTACTTCATATCCATGCTCATTCAAACTGGTGTACGCTTCAGTCCATCAGTTCATCTGAAAGAGGAGAAATCTTCTCTGTACCCTTGGTGCTACTATGTTGCCTTAAAAACACTCATAGTTGGACTCACCAAGTGATAAATTGCTTCACAATCAATGTCTCTATTTCTATACAGAAATAAAGTCATTGATTGAGGGGGAGAGCAATAGCAATTTATGGCATCTGTCAAGGCTTTCATTAGGATTTTAGGGATTCATTGTGACTTATCTGAAAAATTTGGAAGTCTATGAGTAGTATTGATTCCCAACATGTTATGCTAGGAAAGTCAGGGACTCAAATTGACATATTTTGAAAGAAGTTCTATAGCTAATAAGGACAGGGACCAAATGTGTCATTCATTGAAAGTGGTGAGTTAGGTGCGAATATAAAATCTTGAATAACAAGCGTTTTGTCCTAATCCCTCTCTCTCTCCTCAATCAAAACGTCACCACCACTCTCTCTCTAAGCGCTAACTGTGGATCGTCCCATAATAAAACCATTGAGCCTCATCCTAGGTAATTAACAAGCGGCACTATGATTAGAATGTTATTTTTGCTTCATAACTAGATTCTAACCTATATCATTTCACTATCTAGGTTGTTCGTACGATCCCTCAATCGGTTCTAGGTAAGTGTGATGTTTTTGGTTTCTTTTTATTGGTGGGTTTTGTATCAAAATGTGTTATGATGCTTGATGCGTGCGTTCATGGCTTCATTTTTCATTCTATGACTGTGATTGTTGATTTTATCGAATGAAGTTTGACTTTAAAAGTCAAAGTCATTAACGAGTCTAGGTCTTGATCGTTTGGTGGTAAACTTGTGAGTTACTGGTGTTGAGCGATTGATTTTCATTAGTTTTTTTGGGAATTAGATCTGTTAGGTTGCTAGTGATGGTAATTATTGATGCGTTTGTCCCTCGATAATGCGCCTGGTTAAGAGTGTGTCTGGTTTTAGATGCCTAGGGTTGCCTGCTGTAAGCGTTTGTCTCATACATAGAGTAGTTACTTCATGTGATGAGTGATTGTGTGACCTTTCGAGTGCACATTCATAGTGGCGTTTTGTCTGTTCATAATTGCTTTTTGTCTGTTCCAAGTAGCGTTTTGTCTCTGTGCCCTTGGCTATGCTCTTCTAAGTTGCATTTTTCACGTCCCATGCTTGAGTGTTATCGTTTGTTCCTCCTGTGTGTACTGTTGTGGTTAGGACATCTAGTGATGTGCAAAGTATAAGTACATGGAGTGATCTGATAGGGTAGAGTTTTGATTGTTAGTAGTATAGCTAATGATTGACTGTTTTGATCTTGCCTAGGTATTGTGTTTTGAAAGTGGATTGTAAGTTGGATGAAGTGGTTGCACTACTTTGACATGTTCTCTCTAAATGATCGAGGTTGCATTTTGTCTATCTGATCATTGTAGCATTTTGTCTGTCTGCTCATTGTAGTGTTTTGTCTATCTGATCATTGTAGCGTTTTATCTATCTGCTCAATGTGGCGTTTTGTCTATCTGATCATTGTAGCGTTTTGTCTATCTGATCATTGTAGCGTTTTGTCTGACTGCTCATTGTAGCGTTTTGTCTATCTGATCATTGTTGCATTTTGTCTATCTGCACATTGTAGCGTTGTGTCTATCTGATCGTTATAGCGTTTTGTCTATCTGCTCATTGTAGCGTTTTGTCTATCTGATCATTGTTACGTTTGTCTGTCTGCTCATTGTTGTGATGTGTATACATTTGCGTCTTGTGTTAGTGCATACTTGCATTTTGAATCTAATGCCATATGATGTGTTTCATGTATGTTGCAATGTGTGATATGGTCAATTAACTGCGACTTGATTGATTGAGTTCATTATGATACTCATATCCATGCTCATATCGTATGTATGCTCAGCTTTGCTATGTGCTTCATGTTTATAGATGTCGAGCCCCTTCTCAATCAGTAGCCATCTATGATATCATATAATGTGTACTAACCTCGAGCATTGGCTCCTGTCTAACTCAGCATATGTATGTTGGTTCTTTTGTGAATATGTGTGTGCAGACTTAATGGCAAACACTGAGATCAATGTTTCCTCTGAACAAGCCCAGGTGGTCCCAACTCCAGTTCGTACCGACGAACAAATTCTCCCATTTGACAACTGGGTACCTATTGGAAAGAGCAACTGTTATGTAGATATGGGAAAGCCTCAACCTAATCCCATTTACAAGATAGCAGTTGATATACTGAAGGAAACCACATTCTTCAGAGCATTCACAGCCTGTGCAACCATACCGTCTATATACATTCAGCAGTTCTGGAATACAATTAATCTCAACAATGATACTGGGAACTACCGTTGTCAATTAGATGAACAATGGTATGAGCTAACCAAAGACACCCTCAGAGAGGCTCTTCAAATCTCACCTGTCATCAAGGATAAACCCTTTACTCAACCACCTTCATCCGAGGCTCTTATCAACTTCGTAAATGACCTTGGCTATCCTACAACTGTCAACAGGGTGTCATCAGTAGTCACCAATGATATGTATCAACCAAGGAGAGCAATTACCACTATCATCAACTTATGTCTTACTAGGAAGACTTCAGGTTTCGAAAAGATTAGGGCTCCTGTGCTTCAAATACTGTGGGGGGTTGTAAAACGTGCGAACATTGATTACGCTGAGAGGATTTGGGAAGAGTTTACCCACTCCATTCACACCTTCCTGGAAGACAAAGTGAAACTGGAAGCAACTCAGACCAGCAAGAAGCCAGTCAGAAAGTTGATAATTCCAAGCATCCGATTCACTAAAATGATTATTCACCATCTTTACTCTCTTCACAAATTTCATCCAAGATCTGACTCTCCTCTCCATTTGCCTTCCAATGAACAAGTTCTGGGAAATCTCAAGTGGACTACTAAAGGAACCAAACAAGAAGTCTTTGGAATGCTTATTCCTGAGTCTCTTCTATCTAATGATATTCGACAAGCTTCCTATTATGAGGATTATCTGAGTAAAGTTGAGACATATCAAAAGGCTCTTTCGGATAAGTTAAGTGGTGAAGCTGAATCCCCAGAACCAGAAACCCTCAAACAAAGCCAATCAAAATCAAAATCAAAGAAAAGGAAGGATGCACCCACTGAAGTTGAGGCTCCTAAGAAAGCTAAGAAACTCAAAAGGAAGGCTTCAACCAAGAAGCTGGGATCAAAGAGAACCAAGACAAAAGGTCAAGTTGGTGATGAAGATGTGGTGGTACCTGAACTAGCTCTAAGAGATGAAGAAGATCCTGATTTACAACAAGCCTTGGAGCTCAGTGCTAAAGAACATGCTGAATCAACAAGGCATGCTACAAAAGGTGTAGTCCTTAGAGAACCTAATGCTGGAAGTAGTGAACCATTACCTGCAGTTGAGGGCAAGGGAAAAGGGATAGCTACAGCAGTACAAGCTGCTCAAACTCTTCTTACCATTTCATCTCCTGCAACCAAGACAACAACAAAGTTCATACTTAGAAAACGTGGATCGGAATCATCCAAAGCACTTGACTTAACTGAGGGTGCACAGGAGGAATCACCAAGTTTAGAAGTTGAACTAGATTCCAGTGATACTGAAACCGATGAGAAGTTGTCCATAGATAAGAATGCGGATATAGAGGTCTCACATACTCAAATAGGGGATCCACAGCTCCAAGAAGATATCCCACAGATTCAAGTTGATAAAGAAGCTGAGCCTGATAACACGGTTAAGGAACCTCAAGTCCAGGAAACAAAAACTACTTCAGACCCTCCACAGGAATTGCAACATGATGAATTTGTGGCTTCAGCATACCCCGATGTGCATGAGAATCTGAAAATGAAAGATGATGAGCAAACTCACCTAAATGAACCAACGGGGTCTACTAGCACCCTGTCCTCTCTCAAAAGCCTGGAACCAGACTTTAACTATGGTGATCAATTTCTCATGGATAAAGCAAATGACAACGCCACAGAGACTGGAAAAATACAGGATGATAAAGAAGTTGAGTCAATGGTGTCAGTGCATATTGAACAAGACATGTCGGGTATGAGACATATGACGGCTCCAGTCCCTACACCAGCATCAGTCATAGTTATTTCCTCACCTGAAGCACCACCTGCACCCCCAGTAACCCCAGTACCACCAGTACCACCACCTGACTTAGCATCAAAGCTAGCAACAACCTCAAAGCTCCTTGCTGACATGACTCAAAAGATGACAGATTATGAACGTAGGCTGCTAAAGTTGGAAAAGATTGATATTGAACAAAAAGCAATGATTGTTTTTGATACTTACGCAAAAGAGGCGGTCAAATGGGAAATGGAAGCACCGATGCAAGCTCGATTCAGAGATCTTCCCACTGTCGATATGAAGGTTATTCTTCACAACAGAATGTTTGAAATTGGTCAGCATAAAGGACATGAAGATCATCAGAAGCTAAACGAAGCCTTGGAAAAATCAATAGACCAGGATGATCGTGATTTCTTCATAACTGAACTTAATGAATGGTATGTGCTTAAACACATACCTTTTCTTGACCAAAACCGGACCCAAATAGACCAAAAACCCGACCAAAATGCCAAATATATTGTGTTTTTGTATTTTGTTTATGCAGGGACGGATATCGCGAAAAACCGACAAAAAGACACAAGAAAACGAGCACGGGATACGGAAAAGGCTCAGAACCGGTACCGGGAAAGAAATTATGTCAAAAAGTCAACCGTGGTCCTCCAAGTATAAGAGATTGTCAAATTCAGCCCTTGGATCATCTTTAAAAATATGGCAGCAAAGGTCCCTTAAAAATCCAGAATTCACATAATTAGTCCCTATGAGTAAAATCCTTAAATTCTAAAAACACCTTAAACCCGGATCTAAACAAAACCCACTCTTATATCTTTAATCCAACCCAACTCACCTAATATCCTAAACCCAGCCCACACTGAATATGATCCCAGCCCACACTGAATATGATCCCAGCCCACTAATCCTATACCCGAGCCCAACCCCACAACCCGAACCACCCAATTTATTAAAACCAGTCAACTCTTATAAGTCTCGGTCAAATAAATATACAATAAATTACCCCGCCCCCTTTCTTATATTTTCCCAGAAAATCAATGTACCCATGAACCCTAGTTTTTTTACCCGTACGAATTTACCCAATTAAGGGTATAATTGACCAATCATTGGTCTTCTAGAAGATATCTGAGGTGTCAGGATGGGCAGAAGCGCATGAATGGCTACGTGGCAGGCCATGATTGGTCCGAACACCTCATCGATTTTAATCCAAGGGTTGTGAACGATTTGATGACAAGGAGATGAAATGGAGGGCTACGATTAGAAGATGATGGCTATATATTCAAGACCTTACTCACGGATTCAAGGGTTAGCTAGTTAGACAGTAGGTTAGATTTCTAGGTTAGTGTAGGATTAATGTAATAGAAGTTATGTTTAGCTTATTTTAAGTTTCAGCTTATTGATAATTCACTTCTTAGATCTCAGTTTGTACTCAAATCAGGTTTTCATTTAAAGTCAATGTAAGTCAACAATTTGTTCCTTAGCTTATTTGTTTTTTTTCAATGCTTCATTTCCAGTTTTATGCTTATTCAGTCTTTTTATAATTTAAGATTAATCTGTCCTTTTACTGTTAAGCTTAATTTGGCTTCTACATTGCTCATAAGTCCATATCAGTTAGTTATCAGATGTGTTTGGTTCAAGTGATTGCTGGTATGTACTATAAATGTACCAAGTTATTAAGTTTGCTTGATCTGATTTGAAGATTAGTTGAGTTGTTTTATTAATTGTCAAGACTGATCTGAGGTAACTAGGGATTGTGCATTAGCAAGTTAGAAATTAGAAGCTGAAATTGTCTCAATAAGCCCTTGCATTAGCTGAGCCATTTGGGACCATCATTTGGAAATTTCTGAGTCAATTAGGATAGTCTAAGATAGAATATCAAAGTTGGTTTGCTTTGGTCAAAGTTTTAATAAGTTTTGCGCCGAAAATTTTGAACTGCTGTCACAGTAAGTTTGAGTAGGTTTCTGAGTTTAAGCTGCTGAACTAAGGCCAAATTGGAGTTCGATTGGTGTTTGAAATTTAGGACTTTTAGTGTTTTTCTATTGTATCCTGGGTAATCTTGCTTTTGCCCCCTTATAGTTCCAAAAAATTAGCTTATTAGATGCTTATTAAGTAGCTAGAAAGTAAGGTGTCAGGGCTGCAATTTATGTTTAATGTCTGCTGCAGCTTTTGTGCTTTTCTGCTTATTGGCTTTTCTATAACTGCTTATTTTAGTGTCATTTTGCTCATTTGCTGCTACTTTATGATTCCTGAACATTTGGTGTTATTTTGAGCTTATTTGCTTTAAAAGTTCTTTTTGGCTTATTGAGAATAAGATCTTTCTGCTTATTTTAGCTTATCTGGTAGTAGTTGATATTTTTCTTAAAAAGTAAATTAGTTTTTAGATTTTACAAAAAAATCCCAGATTTATTTGAGTTGTTTCGCTATTTTATATGCATTTTCTTAGTTTAAGTTAGTTTTAAATGATATTAAAAGAAAAGAAAATAAAATAAAGTCAGTATTGTCATTTTTGGTCCCTAGAGTTTCTGTTTAAGTTTAATTCATGCCTAGTTAGTGTTTAATATTGATTCAGTTTGTTTATTGGCAAATTTAGTCCCTGTCTTTGTATAAAAATGTTTTTAGTTTTAAATAAGTTTTAGAAATAACAGTTTCAGTCCTTGTCTTTAGTTTTAAAACTTTTAGGTTCAAGTAAAGTTTCTGAAATTACATTTTTAGTCCCTAAACTTTTAAACTTTTTGTTCTCTTTAATTTTCTTTTATAAAATTAATTTTATTAAATTACATTTTCAGTCCCTTAGGTTTTTATTTTTTTTATATCTTCACTATTAGTTTTAATAGTCTCGGGATTAGCCCGGGATTTGCGTTATTTTATTTCTTTTTGTGTGCTTTTATTTGATAAACGTAGAATGCTTTTAATTTTTCATATTTTAGTTTAATCAAACACCAAAATAATCACTTTCACGTTCACTTATTCACTTCACATTTTCACGACACCGAATCGACTTAAACGCCGTCAAACCTTCGTTGGGAGAACGACCCGGGGGAATTGTATTCGTTACAATTTCTTTGGAAAAAAATAATAATAAACAAATATAATACAACATCAATAAAATGGCGCCGCTGCCGGGGAAGGCTTGAAACGTTGTCGTTGATTCGTATCGTATTTTGTGTTTTGAAGATCCTTCTTCGGAAGTTTCTCGTTTTTGAAAATAAAAATTCAAAAATAAAATAATTAAAAAAAAAAAAAAAAAAAAAAAAAAAAAAAAACACTTTTCATAAAGTGTTTTCATAAATATTAAACACTTTTCCTAAAGTGTTTGCAAAATACCAAAAAAAAAAAAAATATATATATATATATATATATAATAAAAAATATAATAAACATCCTCGGTCTTCCGTTGAAGGAGGGCGGTTGTAAACCAAATAAGTTCAAACGCAAAAAGAGATTGTGAAATTACTCGGTTTCGGATTACTTTAATTCTACAACCGACACCCTCGTTGTGCGTAGATTTGAAGGAAACGTTTTCGGGTGACGAATCGATCACAATAATAACAAAACAAAAGAAAAATACAAAAATATTTTGATTTTAAAGTTTTCTTTTATATAAAAACCCAAAAATATTTTCTTTTTCAAAATTTGTTTTCACTTTTATTTTACTTTATTTTTATCTTAAATCGTTTTCACGTCATAAAAAATCCAAAAATAATCTTCTTATCCTCTCATCCATTTGATTCTTCTTCTTTAACCCTCTAAACCGTATAATTCTATCTCTTTCTCCTTCTCATGTTTAATTCTTATTATAATTCTTCATCATTTTTTACCACAACCGTCGAAGATGACGGAACAAAAAGCATGGAAGAATTGTTATTCGAGGAGCAGAGGCGGGTTGTAATAGCTTTATATTGTAAACATGACATTAATTACTCTTCGAGTAATAATCCCACTCCGTCTTCTGAATCTATCCTCCCCGACTCTTCCAATCCTTCCCTCACACCGGTTGAGGGAAGTGACCCCGTTTTGGAAGAGGTCGATACTTCTCTTGCTAATAATAATTCCGATTCAACGATGGTTGATGACTCTACTTTTGATTCGGAGGGAGATATTCGTTTTCTTGAAGAGTTATTGAATGAAGAACCATTATCTTCTCTCCCTCCGATGAGCAGTGAAGTTTTTGATGAGACCGATGATGATACGCTTCCAGATGAGGATGTTCCAAACGAAAATATCATTATTTATTCGAACCCTCTTTTTGAAACCGCTGATACGGATGAGATGCCGTTTGATCACGCTGCGGATGATGACGTTGAAAGTTATGCCGATTCTCACAATGAGTATACTCCGAGTATTGAAGACTCTTGTGGAGATATCGATGATGTTGAGGAATCACGTTCCGATTATGAGTTCATTAGCTTAGAGGAGATAAAGGATTTCGACCTAGATGATGATGAGATCCAAGATGATTTACTTCGTGACAAATTGTCCAAAATCCATCTTCTTATTTCAAAGATCGAAGCTTTTAATAATCCGACTCCGTCTACTGATGCTGTGATCACCTCTTCATTTCCTATCCCCGATATGGATAGTGATTTCTTGCCCGAGCTTGAAATTTTTCGATTTGAAGAGAAGAGTAGTGGCAGTCCCACTATTCATGCTGATATTTCTCTTCCGGATTATGAGCGTTTTGATTTTAAAATCGACTCTGAACTTAATTTGAATAATCTTTCCGATAATCCGTCACGTGACTCTCTTTTAGAGGATGTCGATCGATTTCTTGCTTCGGATGACTCGATACCACCGGGTATTGAGAATGGCGAGAATGGTTTTCAAAGAAACGTACTTATTGAAGAAATTAATGATGATGATTTACTTTCTGAGGCTGATTCATTTATCTTTGATTTACCGTCTTCTCGTCCACCCGCGAAACCACCGGATGTAGATCTTGGATCCGGTGTGAATGAAGTAATTGATGGAGTGGTGGACGAGATTTCTGAACATAATGTTCCGGTGCTTGATATTTTCCCCACCCTACCCACCCGTGATTCAGAATTTGACTTTGTTTTCGTCATCCGTGTGTTTCACCCATTCTTCACTTATCTCATCCTTTCTCCATCTTTCCACTCCTCCGGGAGTGAGGATACCGTCTTCGACCCCGGCATCTCCGTTCTTCGTGCCGGGTGTCCGTTCCAGTTGCTCCCCCAAGATTAAGTAAATTCGGGGCGAGTCTAAGCTATACGACTCGATAAATAAACAAGCGCTTCGTGGGCGGCACCCCATGCTTATCTATCTATCTTCTTTTCTATTTTCTAATGTGACGTGAGGAGGGCGACCTCTTCTATTTCTCTTGTGCCTCGTTGTTTTTCTGTGATGTGTCCAGGAATGCTGATGATGAAGACTCTCGTGCTCGTAGTTTTCTTCTCGCTACTCGAGTTTCATCATTCGCTGCTTATCGATATCCTAAATCTTATCGTTTTACATTTATCTTTTGGCATAATTAATAAACGGCCTTAGATTTTTGTAGGGATACCCGTACCTTTAAGACATTGAGGACAATGTCTCGTTCTAGTCTGGGGGGTGATCTTTCGATTCGATTTTTGCCTTGCATTTTTGCCGTTTACTTATGCAACTCCGTTTTTCCTCCAAAAATTGAAAAAATCACAAAAAAAAAATGAGAAAAAAAAATGAGAAAAATTTTAAAAATTTTGTGCAAAAATATAATAAGTTTTGACATTTTTGTTGACTTTCCGCTGGGTAGAGTAGGAATAAAATTTTGACTTGACCGGGCGTGTTGAGCCCTAGCTTGTTCCCTTAACCAATGATAATCATATAAGCTTGTGCTAGTCTTGTACACAAGGAGCTGCTCTTTTTGCGTGTTCCCGTACTTGACTTTATACATGCATGGCTTTAAAGCTTTCGCTAGTCTTTTACATAAGGAGCTAGAAAACGCGAATTCTTTTCAAGAATTTGCAAGTTTCTGTAACTGACTTTATATATGCGTGGCTGATTATCGGCTAAGTTCGCGAATTTCATTATTTGAGATTTTTAAATGAGCGAAGAGCGAGAAATGATAGAATTTATTTAGAAGTTAGATGCCAAACGTGGAGTAGTTGGTTCTCTTTAGAGCTCGTCGTAGGTACTTGTGGCCTTTTGCTCCCGTAAAATTGTTTCACCCCATATATTGTATAAATAATTAAAGATATTTAGGTTTAGAACGAAATTTAGTTCTCCATCTTCTTAAAAGAATTTTTGCTCTAAAAATTGGGTACACATCAAGGTCCCGTATTGAGTGAATAAGTTGTAAAGTGCTCTTAGATTTCGGATTGAGATCGGACCTTGGATCCTTACTTCTAAAGGCGGTAAGGTCTTGGATTTAAACCGTGAAGGTTCGTTTTCTAAGGGTTACTATTGTATGTTTGATGATTTGGAAACACCCGGTAATCCCGTGGTATTAAGTTATTGAGTGAAGAAAAGTTGAGTTTAAAAAAAAAAAAAAAAAAAAAGGATGTTGAGATGTATGGATTTTGTGCTTATTGTGTTAGACAAGTTGATGGCACGTGAGGTGCATGTGAATGACCCTAGATTGGGCACATGAGGTGCACGTGATGTTTCTCCACAACTTATGTCTACATGTTTGTATGAGTTCTTTAGTCTTGGACGTATGTAATAACCTTGATTTGGACCTCATTTTTAAGGCAAACTTTCTTGCAAGAAGATGGAAAACTACTTAGCATTTTAAACTTGGTATCTTTATCGGACTAATAATTATGAAAACGAGAAGATTATGAAGAAATTCATTTCTCTCACAAAAATAAAATAAGTAGAAACAAAAAAAATAAGAAAATGGGAGCGAGAGGTTCTTACACAAGTAACTTCTATGAGTAGTGTTGGCATCTAATTTCTAAGTAGGTTGTGATCTCGTTTATAAGCTTAGTTTGGGAGCATGTGAAAAATCAAGGACGATGAATTTTATCCTTATGGTCACTCCTCTATGAGTTGTGTTTCTACTCTATGACCCTAAAAATTATCGTTAGATAATGATTGTCAACAAAGCCGTCACTTGAATAATAAGAAAAATACAAAAATAGAATAAAAGGAAAAATGGGGAGTTTTTAAAACTTAATATTTCTTGATCTCTTTTGAAAATTTTGCTACTTCTCAAAGTTAGTAAAAAGAGATTGGAAATTTTCGGTTTCAAAAACGTGTTTTTATAACATTGCATGAGGACATTGCAATAGCTTAGTCTGGGGGAATTTGGTATGTGCTTAAACACATACCTTTTCTTGACCAAAACCGGACCCAAATAGACCAAAAACCCGACCAAAATGCCAAATATATTGTGTTTTTGTGTTTTGTTTATGCAGGGACGGATATCGCGAAAAACCGACAAAAAGACACAAGAAAACGAGCACGGGATACGGAAAAGGCTCAGAACCGGTACCGGGAAAGAAATTATGTCAAAAAGTCAACCGTGGTCCTCTAAGTATAAGAGATTGTCAAATTCAGCCCTTGGATCATCTTTAAAAATATGGCAGCAAAGGTCCCTTAAAAATCCAGAATTCACATAATTAGTCCCTATGAGTAAAATCCTTAAATTCTAAAAACACCTTAAACCCGGATCTAAACAAAACCCACTCTTATATCTTTAATCCAACCCAACTCACCTAATATCCTAAACCCAGCCCACACTGAATATGATCCCAGCCCACACTGAATATGATCCCAGCCCACTAATCCTATACCCGAGCCCAACCCCACAACCCGAACCACCCAATTTATTAAAACCAGTCAACTCTTATAAGTCTCGGTCAAATAAATATACAATAAATTACCCCGCCCCCTTTCTTATATTTTCCCAGAAAATCACTGTACCCATGAACCCTAGTTTTTTTACCCGTACGAATTTACCCAATTAAGGGTATAATTGACCAATCATTGGTCTTCTAGAAGATATCTGAGGTGTCAGGATGGGCAGAAGCGCATGAATGGCTACGTGGCAGGCCATGATTGGTCCGAACACCTCATCGATTTTAATCCAAGGGTTGTGAACGATTTGATGACAAGGAGATGAAATGGAGGGCTACGATTAGAAGATGATGGCTATATATTCAAGACCTTACTCATGGATTCAAGGGTTAGCTAGTTAGATAGTAGGTTAGATTTCTAGGTTAGTGTAGGATTAATGTAATAGAAGTTATGTTTAGCTTATTTTAAGTTTCAGCTTATTGATAATTCACTTCTTAGATCTCAGTTTGTACTTAAATCAGGTTTTCATTTAAAGTCAATGTAAGTCAACAATTTGTTCCTTAGCTTATTTGTTTTTTTTCAATGCTTCATTTCCAGTTTTATGCTTATTCAGTCTTTTTATAATTTAAGATTAATCTGTCCTTTTACTGTTAAGCTTAATTTGGCTTCTACATTGCTCATAAGTCCATATCAGTTAGTTATCAGATGTGTTTGGTTCAAGTGATTGCTGGTATGTACTGTAAATGTACCAAGTTATTAAGTTTGCTTGATCTGATTTGAAGATTAGTTGAGTTGTTTTATTAATTGTCAAGACTAATCTGAGGTAACTAGGGATTGTGCATCAGCAAGTTAGAAATTAGAAGCTGAAATTGTCTCAATAAGCCCTTGCATTAGCTGAGCCATTTGGGACCATCATTTGGAAATTTCTGAGTCAATTAGGATAGTCTAAGATAGAATATCAAAGTTGGTTTGCTTTGGTCAAAGTTTTAATAAGTTTTGCGCTGAAAATTTTGAACTGCTGTCACAGTAAGTTTGAGTAGGTTTCTGAGTTTAAGCTGCTGAACTAAGGCCAAATTGGAGTTCGATTGGTGTTTGAAATTTAGGACTTTTAGTGTTTTTCTATTGTATCCTGGGTAATCTTGCTTTTGCCCCCTTATAGTTCCAAAAAATTAGCTTATTAGATGCTTATTAAGTAGCTAGAAAGTAAGGTGTCAGGGCTGCAATTTATGTTTAATGTCTGCTGCAGCTTTTGTGCTTTTCTGCTTATTGGCTTTTCTATAACTGCTTATTTTAGTGTCATTTTGCTCATTTGCTGCTACTTTATGATTCCTGAACATTTGGTGTTATTTTGAGCTTATTTGCTTTAAAAGTGCTTTTTGGCTTATTGAGAATAAGCTCTTTCTGCTTATTTTAGCTTATCTGGTAGTAGTTGATATTTTTCTTAAAAAGTAGATTAGTTTTTAGATTTTACAAAAAAATCCCAGATTTATTTGAGTTGTTTCGCTATTTTATATGCATTTTCTTAGTTTAAGTTAGTTTTAAATGATATTAAAAGAAAAGAAAATAAAATAAAGTCAGTATTGTCATTTTTGGTCCCTAGAGTTTCTGTTTAAGTTTAATTCATGCCTAGTTAGTGTTTAATATTGATTCAGTTTGTTTATTGGCAAATTTAGTCCCTGTCTTTGTATAAAAATGTTTTTAGTTTTAAATAAGTTTTAGAAATAACAGTTTCAGTCCTTGTCTTTAGTTTTAAAACTTTTAGGTTCAAGTAAAGTTTCTGAAATTACATTTTTAGTCCCTAAACTTTTAAACTTTTTGTTCTCTTTAATTTTCTTTTATAAAATTAATTTTATTAAATTACATTTTCAGTCCCTTAGGTTTTTATTTTTTTTATATCTTCACTATTAGTTTTAATAGTCTCGGGATTAGCCCGGGATTTGCGTTATTTTATTTCTTTTTGTGTGCTTTTATTTGATAAACGTAGAATGCTTTTAATTTTTCATATTTTAGTTTAATCAAACACCAAAATAATCACTTTCACGTTCACTTATTCACTTCACATTTTCACGACACCGAATCGACTTAAACGCCGTCAAACCTTCGTTGGGAGAACGACCCGGGGAAATTGTATTCGTTACAATTTCTTTGGACTCAAAAATAAAAATATAAACAAATATATACTACATCAATGAACGACAGAAGAGGAAGAAAAAGAGACATGAAAAACCCTGTACACCACCTGGATCTCCACCACATTCTCCTCCACCTCCTCCACCAGATGATGATTTGGGGGCAGCAGGGTTTTCGGGAGCTTCAGGTTCTACCCAAGCTCAACCTCATCATCCCCCCTCAGCATCATCTGTTGGAAAAGATCAAACTCAACCATCGTCTGGTCCTAGCACATCTAAGAGTGTATCAGCTACTGGATTTCCTGCTTGGGCAACTGTTGATACTCGATTCAAGCCTTCATTTCCACCAGTTCCAGAGGAATTCCTCATGCATGAGGAATCGGTTGCAGATGATCTAAATTCTCACACTGATGAGGAAGAAGACACAGCAAATGTCCATATTCCAAAAGTTAATCCTAATCAAGCATGGTGGAGGGAATTCTTAAGAAAAGACACACCGGATGACTCAGGCTCTACAAGAAATCCCCCCACCAGAGAAGACATGGAAACTTGGTGGAAACCCGTACCTGAGGAAGAACGAGCACCAACTTCTGAACCAGATTGGTCTGTTCCACCTTCAGACACAAGTGTTCCTGAAAACAATTGGGCAGCTGCTATTTCATCTCAACACGAATCTCCTCCTGAGAACTCACTACTGGCGAAAACTACTGATATGGGGTCCTTTATTACTTGGTTCTGTAAGAAGAAAGGCATCTCAAATCTCACCCCTCAGGATCTGGAAGGTCCAGCTTATGAAATTGTCAAAGTATTTCACCCTGATGTGCATCATCTTCAATACCAGATGGAAGAATGTCACAGACTTTTAACTGATCAAGTAGATGACCGGATACTTTCATACAACGTCAACAGACCTCTTCCTTTTGATGGTCCACCAGGTCAAGTTACGCTTCAAGCTGACCTCTTCTTCAACAACGATCTGGATTATCTCAGGTTTGGGGATAAAGGTGGCAGACAAGCTTTATCTATTACCAAGATGAAGGCGGCTCACTACTCTGATGTTGAGCTAGAACAAATAGTGCCTGATCAGATATGGTCAAATGAAGAACACCAGTTCGATATAGCTGCATCGTATGGTATCACACATTGGTGGTTCCACAAGAAACGGTTTTATATTGAAAGGCACGCTGCTGAGGGTAGTCGTTGGGGTGTACGCTCTCACTTGAGAATCTTGAGTGTCATTAAAGTTGAAACTCAACATATGTACGGGTATGAATACCTCAAAAGAATTGTGCTTCGTCGTGCTGATCAGAATGAGTACGTCATTGTCGAAAGCGACTTCAAAATCCTACTTCCAGGTGATTTCGAGGATCTCTTCCAGCTGAATCTACAAGGGCACTTGGATCATCTCCCTCCCCGTGATAAGAAGATTCTATCGGCTGCGGTAAACCTATGGATCAGGGGTCTTGTCATCAGGCAAAGGGTAGGTGACTTTCAACTTGGGATTGAGAGCTACCAGACCAAACTCAATCTCACAAAACCGAACTGGGGAGGAAAGGGTCTAGAATTCATACACGACTTCAAAGTGATCGAATCTCCAAGAGCCGTCAAAATAACTAACAAACAAGGGGCCCCAATGATGGTGCGACTCAGTGAGATTCATAAGTTTAGTGATGGAACCCTCAGAATGATCGATGAAGCACTGGACGTTAGGGTGAAAGTAGTCAAGATCAATCCACAAAACCCAGGATTCAACACTCGCTTCTGGACTGATATGGATGTGAGGAGATGTGAAGAGTTCATGAGAGCCATTGAACGAAGGCTGAAAACACGGACGATCTTCCGCAACTTGGAGAACTTTGTTGGTGGCAGAATTCATGAAGGAGATTACCGACTGCTGCAGAGAACGGAATGATTGCGTCTTCCCTGTCTTGTGTGGTCTTATTTTGGCGTCGTGTAATCATATAATGTAATTAAACCTGCACTGATCTAGTAGCAATATATATACATATAGGTGTAATGTGTGTTGTCTGATCTGATGTACGTTTCAGTGCGTCATTTCGTGTATAAGAAGAGAAGTCTTCTTTACATTAGACTCTTTATCTTCTTTGATTCTTCAAGAGAGTCTTGATGTTACACAAGGTGGTAAATTGAATTAAATTTTCACAAATACTCGTCGCTCAATTGAATGACTACAGCTCTTTAAATAGAAAACGGGTCATTAATTGAGGGGGAGAATATTTGTTCAAATTTCTGACACCTTGCCAAATTTGTGCAACATCAGCAGTGACACTCTCTCGTGGTTTAAGGGGGAGCATAGTATGCTTCGAATTCAGAATACATTTAAACCTGACCACATTTTCTCCCAAATTTTCTAAACATATTTAAATCAATTGGGATCACAAATCTCAAGTGGTTTGAAATTTTTGATCGGGGGAGAGAATGTGATTTAAATATGAAATTCTGATAAAAAGTGTGATCTTTTGAAACTCAAGTGTAGGCTCTCCCATATGTGCCAAACCTTTTTCGTATACCGATGCACATATTGAGGGGGAGCAAATGATTTGTGATGGCAATTGTGAAAGAATACCAAAGACCGACCATTTTACTTTATGTATTGGAGTTATAAGGATGGTAAGGTTAGGTATTAGTTCCCATGATCCAGCCAGAACCGGAGGGATCTACCCAGGGACAATCCACTAGTTAGTGTAGAAGTCCTTAGGTATGATTATAAAAAGGAGAAAAAGTGAATAAGGGATGAGTGCCGACTGAGATGGAGCTAGTACTGGAACAAACCCAACAAGGTGCTAGTTATGAAGTCTCGGTAAGCACTGAAGGGGTTGAAGAATGAAAAAGAAATGTAAAGATAAAGGGTGAAAAGAAAGAAGCCCTCCTTACATCTTAGGCAGAAACCGGGTCAATACATATGCTGTCAGAATCACTTAGTTGATTGCTGGCATTGAAGACAAAGTATCATGGACCCAGTGATACGCTGCACAACCCTCCCTAGCCACTCAAGGTCCCTCAAAGGACTCTTGTTTCACTTGTCACGGAGATCAATAAATTGCTATCATCTTTCTCACTCCAAGTTAGATGATATTGAAAAGGTGGCAGTCCTCTCCAGCCTCCGATTACTAAATAAAATGCACTATTGAGTCTAGAGCCCAGAGATCATCAATAAATCTCATTAGGACACATTTCCAATATGCTTGTTGTTTCATACACTGTGAAAAGCAAGAAAATATATATGAAGAGTCCTACGCATTATCCTTGTGGTATTGCCAGAACATCCGAGTGATACGTAAAGTATTCACAATGAAGATGGAAATCCTTCTAGAGCCAACATCAAACAAGCTCTTGGTGGGTGACATGTGAGATCCTTCATGGATCAAGCTTGTGACAACTGGAAAGAAACGATGGGGCGATTCAATTTTGAATCAAACCTGTTCCAGGATATGGATTGACGGACGCTTTTGGAAAACCTTTCAATGTGCTCACCAACTGAATTTCGAGCACATTGATTGTGAAAATATTCAAACAAAAGTGGTTTTGACAGAAATGTGATTCAATTTATAAAACTCTTGTCGTGTTGCACAAAATGTTTATCCAGTGACACGCAAGTGATTTTTCTAATCAATTTCTCGTCAATCAGTGGGTGTTTAATTCACTGATTCACTCTACCGTGTTGTCTGCTTTGAGACGTTCCGGTATGAGAACATGCTTAGTATGATGATTCTGACATTAATTTGTTGGAAGACTCATTACTACTAGCTGGAAATTCCTGTCAAGGAGAATCTTCTTTAAAGGGGATTCTACCTGATCACAGGTCGGTCTTCACAGAACCGAAGGTTAAATCCAACCGCCACATTCAGATTCATATAAAGATGGCGATGGTGGTTCCCGATTCCAGCAGAGACGTGTCAATCCACTCTCCATGCTCACTCTTCCAATTCATTATCAAAGACATCATGATAGTTGAAAGACCTACAATACCGCTTCTGCAACTCTGATGAAATCTATCATGATCCAGAAAAAGTGTGAGCATGCGAGTCCAACAGTCACAACAATTCACATGGAGGTTTTACTACAATGGATGAGCTCAGAGATTGATGGTGGCCGATGATCTCAAAGAAGGCTCCAAGATCACAACTTCTCATGATGACGAAGCCACAAGATGACTTGAAGACATATGTTGGATGATAACTTCAAAGAATACTCAAAGATCATCCAAAACAAAGAACGGTCATCGCAAGTTCACTGCTGAAGGCACAAAGTTTTTTTTTTTAAGTTTAAGAATCAAGGTCTACGAGCTGTGAAGTAAAGATTCAAGAATAGAGTGCTAGAATTCAGAACATCACTTCCGGGGTGACCTCCCTTAGGGGGAGATTGTTAGGAATATGAATATTCAGCTGAAGACTCGGTCACCCCGAGTACTTAGTAGCACATCATAGCTCGTAGGATAATTAGTAATATTATTAGTAGTTTAGTTATTATTAATATTGTGGAGTGGGTCGGGTCTTTACCCACTGTCAGCTCGCTTCACAGCCCACTAGGGGCACCCTATGTAAGAACTATATAAAGCCCTCTCCACCAATGGAGAGGGTTGGACCTCATTTGCTTATCAAGCTAATATACACTTGTTTCTCTCACTAGGTTCCACTTCTCTCTCTACCTTCTTCTTCTTCTACCATTCGATCCATCATCTTGTCCCAAATCGTGTGTTTGTTTGTGAGTGAATATCCTACAAAATAGATGCATGGCGGTTGTTTAGAAGAAACGTACCCGTAACAACGTTCGGGTCCTCTGGTGCTTCTCTTCCTCCAACCACATACACTCTTCCTCGGGCGTTTCCTGCATAACCCGGGTTTCCTCCAGCAGCTTGATTTCCATTGTTACCTTGGTTTCTCGGTTTCCTGCACTCACTCTTGAAGTCTCCCTTTTCCCCACATCCAAAGCAGGTAAGGGAAGATTTGTCTCTGACGGTAGGAGCTCTTTGATTAGTCACTGGTGCCCTTTGAGCAGTAGCAAGAACTGGTGCTCTGCAATTCCTGGTCATATGACCGATCTTTTGACAATTTCCACATTTTACGGAGCATGGCCCGTTGTGATGAAGTTTGCAACGGTTACATAGAGGAGCTTTTCCAGCATAGACCTTTTGGTCACTGGTCCAACAGAGTAAACCTTAGCGACTTCCTGTCGTTTGTTTGGTTTATGGTTGGCTCTTGAGTTGTCCTCCCATTTTCTTTTGTTATCTCCTCCTTTTTCTGCCATATCTTGGATCACCTGATCCATTAAGTTGTAAGAGATGGAGATTGTGTTATGTAAGTCACTAGGATTAGCAGCCAATATATTCCCTCTGATGTTCATGGGTAATCCTCGGATGTAACGTTCTATCATTCGTGATTCAGTAGCAACCAATTCGGGATATAGTAATGCTAACTCTTGGAAACGTTGTGTGTACACCACAATGTTGGTGCCTTGAACCTTCAAGTTCCAAAATTCTGCTTCCATCTTCTTGACCTCAGTGCGAGGGCAATATTTCTGGAGCATTAAAGCTCTGAATAGCTCCCACATCATAGCGTAAGCAATATCCATTCCTAATGACTTCATGTAAGAGTTCCACCAAGTTAAATCACTGCCTGTCAAAGTATACGAGGCATACTTAACTTTGGCTTCTTCTTCGCAATTGCAGATGTGAAACATAGTTTCCAACTTTTCTAGCCATCTTGCCAAGCTGACAGCTCCCTCAGTTCCTCCAAAACTTCCTGGATCACAAGCACGAAATTCTTTGTATGTGCAGCCCGACTGACATTAGTAGGTCTCGCGGCTCTGTCACCTGTGTTTGTGCTTGATCCCACGTTGGCAGCAGCGGCCATGGCTTCCGCCACCTGCTGTGCCACAAGTTGTGCCAAAGTTGGCTGATTGACTACGTTTGGAGGGGGAGTGGCATTAGTTGCGTTGCGAGTATGGTTTGATTTGCGTGGATCCATTTGTCTACAAAAGAAAGTAACAAATGATGAGATTTTCCATAAGAGTATGAGAAGTCATCACATGAGTGAGTAGCATTACAATAGAGCATGAAAGAAAGAATTAAATCACAATAGAGAGATATGACAAAATGAGCTTTTTATAGATTAAAAGTCGGCTACAAGGTCTGAAAATTACAAGCTTATTGGAAAATACATTAGACACTAACCGAAGACTACTCGGTTTAGTGGGTACATAAACGATACATATGAATCTAAGATTAGTTACGTCCTCGACGTAAACGCTTAACTTCTGCCTCAAGCTCCAGTTGTGCAGCTTCCATGTCTGCGAAGCGTCTCTGGAACTCCTGGCACATCCTCATCTGAGTAGCTAACATGGCTTCTAAGACGGAAATCTTCTGATCCTAGTTCCTTGCCGTGTCTCTGGCTAACCATAGGTCCTTTCAACTCCTTCTATCCTACCATGTACCTGAGTATGGTCTCTACTCAAACAGCGGACTCTGGAATCCAAGTTTCTAAGCTCATAGTTATAAGTATCCTGCATCTCATCAACTTTCATTCCTAAGTCAAATACATCTCGTCTCTCTGCATCGGCTCTCCTAAACAAAGTGTCAATGTTTCGATCATACCATTCAAAACGTGTTGGTTGTAACCTTTCCAGCTGATCAGTGTGGACGTCTAGTGTGTTGGCTTGTTGATGAAGAAGGGTCCATTTCGAATCATGAGTACTTATAGTATAGTCAGAGGGATTAAGTGAAGATACGTCATCTGGGATGTTTGGCATTGGGGAGTCTGGAACGTCAGACGGTGAAGAGTTTGGCTCAACATCCTTCCAAATTGTCTCTTGGTGCGTTCCCCTCGAACTCTGCTTAATCTCGAATGTAGCCGGACAACCATTCATCTCTTCATCTGAATACGACTCAGTAGCTCTCCTAAGTTTCTGATGTGGAGGTGAGTGAGTAGGTGATGATGTGTTTAGAGTAAGTTCCGTATTAGGTTGCGGTTGTGACACTTGTACATAGGGATCTTCAGCATCTGGAGTGATCTGAAGGGTAGGTGATATGCGAGTAGCACAGAGAATAGTTTCAGTGGCATCAAATGATTTGGAAGACATGGTCTGTGACAAAGATAGTATACGTGTATAAGTATATAGAAGATACCTATAATCATTAGTGTAAGGCTAGAAAGTAATAGCCATAATATAAGTACATATGTATATGTATACAGTTAACACAAAAGTATGTGTCCTCAAAGTAGCACGTAAGTATATGCTAGGCATTAACACGAAGTATGTGTCATCAAAGGCATTAACACGAAGTATGTGTTATCAAAGGCATTAACACGAAGTATGTGTCATCAAAGGCATTAACACGAAGTATGTGTTATCAAAGGCATTAACACGAAGTATGTGTTATCAAAGTAGCACGTAGTATATGCTAAACTTGCTGAAACAAATAAGTAGAGTAGCAAGTAAAGTGGCAAGTAAGGCAGGCTGGCACGTGGCGGTCATAGGTTGAGTTTTTGTAAAAAGCGGTTATAGTCTAGGTTTTATGTGTACCTAGTTCTCTATAACCTTAGCTCTGATGCCAATCTGTAACACCCCCAAATCAGATCGCAGCGGAAATAACATCTGGGGTGCTACTTAATTGGATCATAACACAAGTAATAGAGAACGAATTTACCAAATCCGTTTTTAAAAAGCTTCATTAATTAAAACATAAGTTTTACATTATTGAAAGTGCGGAAAACAATGCCTATAATAGTTTTATTAGTTGTCCCATAGTACAAAAACTCTGGTCATAAGTGTTATGTGTATACTCCAAAAGTGTGCCTATGCCCCTGCCATGCATCATCATATATCATCAACTAAACACCTGAGAAAAACATGCTAAAAGTCAGCTAAAAGCTGGTAAGTTCATAGGTTTACATAAATCAGTAAAGTTGGACTAGTAAGTTCAAGAGTTAACATTTCAAAGCGCGAAATGTTATACGAAAGTGCTATTACGCTGCTCTAAGTTTCATGCTACCGAAGCTATTATAGTGTGCATGCGATGCGTGCATGTAATAATAAAGCCCGACAAGTGTTCTATAACTAGTCACTTGTAATTCGACATGGTATACATCCGTTTGTCCTATCCGGACTGTTGTATCTCAACACGGATGGAGGTGTCACCCTCAATAGATCTATTTATATCACTCGTGCTTCCAGCAGGAATTAACGGTACATGAATCGGGGCAATGAATACGGTACTTAGGCCAGCATGTAATAGTTTTGTCAAACAAAAGCATTGTTTAAGTAGTCCATAAAAGTAAGCATGTTTCTCACCCCAAGTAGTTTAAAATGAGTAATAAAGTAATAGTGGGGCTATGACTCACCTTGAGTGTAACTGGCAAAGGTAAATATGTGAAATCAAGTAAGTTATGGGAACAGCTCCAACACACGACCTGAATTAATAATGAAGTATGAGATTTTGACAGTTTTGGCTTGATACGAATAATGATCGTGAAACTGAGTAACGGATAACGATTTGGTTTGTGATGTGTGTGTTTGATATGCTTAAAATGTTTAAAGTTCAAAAATAATATTATACATAATATTATCTTGTTTTTATATTTTTTAATCCATGAATTATCGTTTCCTCGAATGTCGTTGAATAATACGTTAAGCAAATCGTTAAAAGTTTGTTATATAAATATAAACGTAACGACAGTAATATATTGAAACGAATGACAAAATGCACATGTTTAAATGGAATGAGTAAAACATGAAATAGAAATGAATATAGATAAATGTTACTGTTCAGCCCTTGATTTTATACAGAATTTACACTTTCTACCCTAACGGTGTTAGTTTTGCACCGTTAGTCCCCAGTTAGTATCAATTACATTTTTAGTCCAATAAAGGTCAATTATTACATTTTAAGCCTTAGGTTTATTGTTTTAACAATTTCCAGCCTCAAGTTATAAATTTTACAGTTTGCAACATAGTTATACGAAAGTGACAAATTTAACCCGAATAGTAGAAATGTTTGCAAATTTAGTCCAAAAATCACAAAATTAGTAGGAAATGATTTCCGAGAGTTTTAACAACTTCATAAAGCTTATTTGAGTCTTAGCAAACTGCTTATTATTGAAAAGAGCTTATTTTCCGCTTAATGGGATTTTAACGAATTAAACAAAAGCCCATTAAGAAATTTAGATCCGATGGGTCGTGAAACAAATTGGGCTTATATTTGGGCTTATTAAGTGGACTTAAAAACATGTTCAAACTGCTTATACCACAGCTTATTCGCTATTGCTTATTGGGCTTATTATTGGGTTTAAAGCCCATCCGATAAAACAAATGATTTAAATTCTGGTTCGATTAACAATCGGTATAGGATTATAAAGGGACTTTCACAAGCTTATCACAAGAGCTTATTCATACAGCTTATTAGGTGAGATAGTAGAGAATCAGTTCGAGTAAATAAAATG
The DNA here is from genome assembly GCA_021014915.2 of Artemisia tridentata subsp. tridentata. Classification (NCBI taxonomy): domain Eukaryota; kingdom Viridiplantae; phylum Streptophyta; class Magnoliopsida; order Asterales; family Asteraceae; genus Artemisia; species Artemisia tridentata. Next base: position 179,319,480 of record CP139509.1, read on the forward strand.
ACATGTCGTGTGTATGAATTGGTTTTAACGAGGCTATTTCTAAGTCGAGTATCACATGGTACAAAATATAAAATGACATGTATATGTGATATGTTATATACGATATAATGAATGATCAAAATGAAGTTCGATAAACAATAAAACGATTATATAAGTGTCGAATAAATGTAATACTCATTTTCTTAGCCATCCATGAAGGAGGTCATTGATTAGGTACGTAAAATAAATAAATAGAAAGCGTATAAATGAATAAAAGTAAATATACGTTCGAGTAAAATGAAATATGATGCATGAGATATATTAAAACGTTAGAATGAAATGAAACGAGTTGGAAATGACTTACAACACTTAAAACGTTGTGTGAAACACGTGAATATGAACTAGGACTTGAGATTTATGTACTTCACTCGTTATATTGATCAGAAATGGCTCGAATGAAAGGTTTTCGACATGATAAAGAACTCGAATGGTTATAGAATTCACTTCTGTTCTTGTGAGGTCTCGGTAAGAAGGAGAATTGAGTTTGAAGAGTGTTTAAGTGTGAATGGGGTATGTATGTGTATTGTACGAGTATATATACATGCATATGATATGTTTATAGTTTAATAATGGTCAAGTTGTGGGATTTTATTCCCTTGGCAGAGATTCTTAAGAGATAAGATTGGTTATAGTCGAGTATGAAGGTATTAGGAGGAGGGTTTAATACTTGGTTCGGTTATGGTCTAGTTTGCATATATATATATATATTATATATATATATATATATATATATATATATATATATATGTATGTGTCGTACGGCATGTTAAAGTGTCCAAAACAATTTGTAACGTGACCAAAAGCTAGAAAATGGTGATAAATCTTCTTAGGACTCTTATTCGATTACAGAATATCAAATTTGCTAGGTGAGAATGAGTTTGATCGAATTGGATTAAAATGGTTAAATATTGAATGAACTTGTAAGTGTGGTCGAGTGAGGTTCACTTGGCGTCTCGTTCTATGATCAAATGATCGAATTAGGAAATGAGATTTGTCGAACTTGATTATTTGTATTATGGAGATTCGAGATGTATAAAAAGTTTCACATGTTATGTGTCGAAATTAAAAGATATCGAGGTAAAGCTTAGCATGTTCAGTCGAGTGGTATATGGGATGTTTATGAGTTTGGTTTGGGCTTTTGAATAGTACCAGGCCAAAGTTGGGCCAAGAATAGTAATAAGGGTCCGTTTGGTTTATTATTCGTATAAGGGATTTTCGTGGTCCGTGTGTGAGCTCGTTCCAATGCATTGTAATCACATATCAATGTGTTTAAGTTATCGTAGTGTGATAACATAATTAAATGAGGTAACCTCTCATTAACAGGTGTCAGAAAATAAATAATGCGCATTTTCTGATAAATAATCATAATTATTAAAATGGAAAATTACCATTTGTTACAGAACATATGTGTTTTCCCCTCCTAACCCATGACATGGAGCACACAATCACCCCATGCTTACATTTTTTTTATTAAACCTAGCTCTAGTGAACTATTAAACTAATAAAAGCCATACTTGATTTTGCTATATAAGAGAAACACTTGTCTACATTTTCATTTCATCACAAAACAAAAACACGCACATTTTCTTTTGGTACTCCTTGGGTCACGGCAGAATAAGCAAGAATTGGTGGGCACAAAACTTTGGTGATTAAATATTTGGAAGCATATTTCGTTAAGTCTTGGAAAGCTAGGGATTGCAAGTTAGATTTTTGGGTTGAGTTTGTGAGTTTTACTTGATCATTTCTTCACCATCATTTGTAAGCATCTTAATAATCTTTTCCATACTTATATTTACTTGTATATGCATTCCATATTCATTATATCACTCGTACATACTTGTAGTGTTGATAAAATTGGTAAAAAGTTAGGTTACAACAACAAGTTTGTGTCCCAATTTTTACAGCAGCTTATTCGACCTTGAAACCTTATATTGAATTTACTATGGACCTTGTCAATTTTTTTGAACCTACATATATGTTTTAAGTTGATTTCTGGAATTTTTCATAATTTTTGGAGTTTATTTGGTATTTATAATAAATCACACGAAAAAGTTACTCAATACCGACACAAAACTGAGTAAACAGTTTGCTTTGGTAAAAATCACTATCTTAAGGGCATTTTAGTAAATTGAGCTAGTTGAGACATTTGTAGAGCACTCTTAGACCTTTCCGTAGACTACAAAATCGAGTCATAATGATAAATTTCGAAGGAGCTACGGCCCCGAGAGCTAGGGGTGTCCATGGTACTGGAACCGTCCCGAACCGGAACTGAAAGAACCGAGAACCGAAAATAAGAAAAAAGTGGAACCAAGAACCGTCCCAATTTTTTCGGTTCGGTTCCGGTACGGGAATTTTCAGTAATTCCCATGAGTACCAAAGTGTTAAAAAAGATATGTTTGGATGGATGTGAAATTATGGTACTCCGTTCGTAGAACTTCGAAAGAAGTTGACAGCCTTAATAGTATTCTACAGCTTGACTTACAAACAAACAAAAAAACATATATCCGGTAATAACCCATTAATCTCATACATGCCACTAATGTATATGAACTAACTTATGCAAAACTCAGTAAGAGAGTTTAATCTATATACAAAAGAAAAAGAAAAAAATAATTGTAACTCTTCGATTTGAGCCATCTCATATGCATCACTATCAACTAATGATTTTAATTTATCAATAATTCATTATCCACGAAAATAATTGCAAACTCACTGAAAATATTATATACTCCGTATTAATCATGGTGACTAGCTTATAATAACTTACATGGTGACAATATACCGTGCAGTGACGCCATAATCGTTAATTGTTTCTCAACTTTTATCATTAAATTTAATGAACAATAAATACCAATAGTTAATTAAAACTTCTTGTTACTGAGCAACACAAATTGTTCATAATATTAGTTAGAAAAAACTTACTTTCATGTTGATGAATGATGTATGAATCTTTGAGTGAAACCAATGGATTAAAGGTTAAGGTTTATGGGGTTTTAGGTTTAAGTAGGGTTTTTTCTATTTTCTTAAAAGGCCACAATGTCCCAAACAAACCCTATAAAATTACATAATTTCATAAAAGTCGGTTCTTTCGGGAAAGTACCGGAACCGGACAGTTCCGACCCGAACAGTCCCGAGAACCGAAATTTTGTAATTTTAGGAACCAAGAACCGTACCATGGTTCTAATATATGGTCCCGTTCCCAGTCGGTACCGGTACGGTTCCTCGGTTTTTTTTACACCCCTACCGAGAGCATAGGTATAGCATTATGAGTTTTTAACAGCAATGATACCTTGGTACGTTTTTGCCTCTATAAAATAATTGGTGAAGAACTGAGCCTAGTGGCTGCCATTTTTGGAAAGTAGACTTGAAAATGATGAACCTTGGCCCTTTGAAAAAATAATCTTCTTTAGAAAACAAGTGAGCAATAACCCGATTAATTGAAAGTTTTCTGAAAAATAAGTCACACCTGTTCCACTTTTGTTTTAATGAAAAGTACCGACACCTAAAACTTATTTTCTCGAACTAGAACTTTGAAATAATGAAAATAGAAACGTTCACCTTTGTTTAGAGAGTTTAACGAGGAAAACGAACTTAAACGGATTAGATACGCTCTTTATAAGATGGGTTTAAAATAACTAAGATAACTAAGTGGTATGTGTTAAATCACATACCTTTTCTTTACCAAAAACGGACTCAATAGACCAAAAATTGATCATAAATGCCAAATATATGATTGTTTTTGTGTTTTTACATGTGCAGGTAACAGATATGATGAGAATGACAAAAAGAAAGACAAAACAGACAAAACTGAGCATGAGAATGGAAAGAGTGAGAAAAGCCGAGGCCGGGGATGTGATTCTACATTTTTTTATCAACCATAAACCCAAATTTTAAAAACCAAATCCTTAATGATAAGTCATTTTTACCAAAAGTCCAAAATCATTTTCAACTCTAGTCCCTAAAATTTTGCAAAGTTAGTCCAAATTTAACTTTGTTAAAATCCTATTAACAAACTATAAACCCAATCCTTATAAAACAAATAATCCTTAACCCTTCCAACCCAGGTCAAACCCAATTATAACCCGGGTCAAACAAATAAAAAAAAAAAGGCGGGTAATTGTATTGTTCATCTCATTCTCCAAAGTTACCCCGACCTCCATTAATAACCCCGACTCACAAGTACAATTAATCCTTTCTAGAAAATCTGACCTGTCAGAAGAAGTGACGCATTTCAGTCCACGCTGGCAAATCCAAGGTATCCTATTGGCTAAGATTCGTGGATGAAATCTAATGGTGCTAAATGGACGGATTGGAATCAAGGTCTGTGATTTGAAGGTCGAGAAGCTTCACAAACCCTAGATGCATCCTCAGCCATCTATAAATACCGGCCTCTTCTCCAAGCACAAGGAGTTTTTTGGAGTCTTTATTTTAGAGTCGTGTAATAGCTTATTTAATGCTTATTTTCTTTAAATTCTGTCTTAATTTCAAGCATTGTAATAGTTTTTAAGTATTAATAAAATTCAGTTTATTTCATTACATTGTCTCTTTTACTTTATCGTTTAAAATATTTTCATTTGGTTGAATTAAGCTCTAATAAGCTCTCAATAAGCTCTCTACTTAACTACTGTTTAGAACTCAAACAAGCTTTTTCATAGCTTGTTTTGAGCTTCTGTTACTCAAGCTTAAATTGTACTCAATTTTGTTTAAGCAATTTAACCTTAAAGGTGAAATAAGCATTTTGGATGATAAGCCAGATTTGGACGGGCTTATTGGACTTTACCAGCTTGTTTTAAACAAGCTGGAGCTTGTAGATCAGCTCTTGGAGCATTTTTAGTCCTTGTTTGAGCAAAGGACCAAGTGAATGATACTTTTACATTTTTAGCTTATTGAACTGCTTATTATTCATTTCTGCTTATTATATGCTTATCTGTGTTTATTTGTGTTTTATATGCTTATTAGTAGTAGATCTATCTGTTTTATTGCTTATTTCATAGTTTAATAGCTATTTGTTCTTATAAGTGTTTGAGTTGTCAAAATAGCCAATAAGCTTTGCTTATTGGCTAAGTGCTTGTTTCCTATAAATTTTTGCTCAAAAACCTTTTAATACACTTAATATTAATCTGTTTTCAATAAAACATGAGATTTATGGCTTAAATCAGTTCTAAACTCAGTTTTAAGAAGCTAAAGGAGTGTTTGGATTTGGATTTTAGAAAGGGTTTTAATCTGAGTTCATGAGTTTTGGCCATAAGGCCTAATTGATTTAGCTTTAAAACAATCCTAGTAATAGTATTAAAAGTTGTTTAGAGTAGATTTAGCAAGTTTCATAGGTCTTAGCTTAATTTTATAAATTTTATAGTTTTTAACTCATTTTAATAGCTTATTTTGATAAGTTCATGAAAAGTCCTTTTTAGTTGTTAGTTTTGAGTCAAAATCAGTGTCATAAGTTTGTTTACATGTTTTAATTAAGTGTAAAATTGATTTGAATCCTAGTTTTCATTTTTCAAGTCTGTGTCAAAAGTTTCAAAAAGCCAAAAACAAGTCTGAGTAGTATGTTTATCAGCTTATTTTTTAAGCTTATTTTTGATCAAAAGTGTATGAAAATTGTTTTATAAGTTCTTTGGATAGTGTTTAATGTTGTTTTATAGTTTTCAGCTTAATTCATAGCTTATTGAAGCTTATATCTAGTGCTAAAAGTGGTATATCAGGTCTGTTTCAAGTAGTTCAGTTTTCAACATTGTCTTATCTAGCTGTCTTAGCAGCTGATTTTTAAGCATTTAACAAGCTCTAATATGTCTAAAATTTGGCTGATAAGCTCTTTGGTTGCTTAGCTTGATCTGTTTTGAGTTTTCATGGATTTGCTTATGGATTCAGTGGCTTATTTGGTAGCTTAAATATCCCACCTCAGGCTGTTTGGCTAACTGCTTTTGGTTTTTAGCTTATTTAGTTTTTGGACTTTTTGGCTTATTAGGATTGCTTAATTTAGTTTAGAACTGCTTATTAGGTTAGATTTTAGGCCTTAGAAGCTTATTAGAATTACACACAAGCTTATAGAAGCTTGTGTGTATAACTCAGTTAGATTCCTTTAGCTTTTAAGTTCTTTATTTAACTGCTTGCTTATTTTGCCTTTTCCAGCTTATTTCTCAAGTTATAAAAATTTTGTTTTCACAAAAGTTGTTCATTTTTAGCTTATTAATAAGTTTCATAAATAAAATATATATATATATAAAAAAAAAAAAAAAAAAAAAAAAAAAAAAAATTGCAAAAACAAAAACTGGGAAGTTGGGAAGCCCAGGGTGAGCCAAGGCTCGTACCCCAGACCTCTACCAACCTCAACCAGTTTAACACACCACACCTATACCAACTGCGCCCTTGGGTCTTTTTCGACTAAGGCTGCATTCTTAATTCTCTTAACTAGCTTTTCCCATTTTAGCTTAATTTCCCCTTTTGTTTATTCACAGCTTATCCAAATAAGCTGTCGATTCATTTTTATTTTTCCTAAGTTCCTTATAGCTTAAAGTAGTTTTCCAGTATTTTTCATAATTTTTCATATTGAGTTAGTATTTTTAATATTATTTTTAGTTCAAAAGTGTTTTTAATTCACTAAAAATAAAATAAAAAGCAAAAAAATATAAATCTTTTTTCTAAAATTATTTTTAATCATTTAGGACTTTTAGAAACCAAATTTACACATCTAGCGTTAATTTTTGATTTTTTGATTTTCTTAAGCCTGGTTAATTCCCGATTAATAGCCCGTTTCTAGTTTAATTCACGTTTTTGCTTATTTGTGCATTATTTTCTTATTTTATCTGCTTATTAGTTGCTTTTCAGTAAATGTTTTCCGATTTTAGACATAATCCTAAAATATCTCAATTATTCAAATCATCCGATCACGAACGAAATTCGAAGTTCCATTCACACTTCATCGGAACTTAACGACCCGGGAAAATACAATACTTCCGGAAAATATTTGGTTTGAACTTCTTTGACCTCTCGGTATATTCACTCTTGGTTAGAGAGAGAATTTACCTTTTGGTCGGGTTTTTCTTGCTATAATATATATATATATATATATATATATATATATATATATATATATATATATATATATATATATATATATATATATATTATATATATATATATATATATATATATATATATATATATATATACTAGACTTCAAAGCCCGCCCAATGGGCGGGCATGACTTGTAATTTTAGACTGGATGGTTGTAATGAATTTTAAATCATGCCTTAATTTCGTTACATTCAACATAATAAAATATGACTACTTTTATACAAAAGCAATAGAACGCGCGTTAGATTGTTTTTTATTGTCAATATTTTCCTCTTTCATATTCGCACACAATAGTCATTTACATGTTAACACATTAAATAACATTGCTTATACATTTTGATGTGAGAAAGTTATTTTATTTCATCATTTTCAAGAGAATAATTATTATTATTAAATTTAATAGACAAAAATATTTTTTTAAAAAATGCGTGTCTGGATAAAGAAAACGTGAGTCTACATTATTGATCTTATATTGTGAGTTACCAATTGCATTCATGTATTGTATTATGCAAGTATATTTTGATGTAAATAATATGATGGATTTTTATTTTTATTTTTATTAGTATTATTTTATGACATGAAATTCTGATTGTAAATTATTAAAAGAAAAATCTTTGTAGAACATGCAAGTTGTGTAGGATACTCATTAATAGGCTATTCATATAGGCTCGCTATCTTATCAGTTATAATTACTCATAACTGCTATTCACACAAAGTATCATCACATTATCGAAAACACCAACATCTCACTGCTCAAATTATTTTTGCCCAGATCAACAAAAGGTGAATTACATATTCTTGATCTAATAGTTTTGTTTGTGTTTTGCTAACCTTTGTTACCTGATTTTCGTATTGAAAGGATGAAATCTTGAATATTTTGATTGACTAATTGTATTATATTTATCTGTATATTTAAGCTAATATTTTGCAATCGCATGTTTTGTTTTTTGTGTTTAATTGTATGTTATAATTAACTTAAGTAATTATTTTATGTGTAATTTTAGGGATGAAATCTCATTTATTAGAGCACCTTGAACACTGGCAGTACGATGTTCCGTTACATCAGTAAGAATGGCAGTACAATGTTCTGTCCCATCAGAGTTTAAATGAATCTGATTTTTAACCTTCAACACTGGCAGTATCATGTCCTATTACATCATTGACACTGACAGTACCATTTGCATCAGGTATCTTTCTAGTTACTTACACCAACCACCAAATTCAACGTATACACACCAAAACTCACATATGTCGGCAACATTTGCTCCTTTCTTGTTCACATGAATATGAAGCACTTTATCTTATTTCATGCGAGCAAATATGCTTGAGGAAAGAGATATTTTACAAAATGCTTCATGTTCATGTGAAGAAGAACCGAGTGGATCAGAAGCAAGGAAATGTAAAGGAATCGAGACAAAGTACGAAGGCAACTGAATTATGTCTTGAGTTACTGTGGACGAAGGTAAATTTTATTTGTTTTGAAACATCTTAATTGTTGGTAATTGGGGGGTTTTAGTTAGATCATGGCTTAAAAATGCCACTGTGTTGTTTAATGTTTCTTAAATGTAGTAGTAGGTTTAACAACCATTCCTCATGCTTATTATGGAAAATTTTGTTCTGGAAAATGAATGCGTCATTTTTTGAAACAGGTTATGTACTGTTATATTTTGTGTTGATATTATTATGATACTTGAGTGGAACTATACATGTCTAACTCATAAGCTGTAAGTAAAAACACAAATTTAATGTGATTCAAAGGTTGAAATACCTTTTAAATTCGAAACAATGCTTCTTTATACACAACATTTGTCGTTGATTTTGTGTATTTCCCATCCTCGTCACAACAAAGGACTTTCAAACCTTTCTTGTTCTTCACTCGAGACACTGCTACATAAAGCTGGCCGTGCGAGAAAACAGGACGCTGGAGAAATAGTCCTACATGTGTCAACGTTTGGCCTTGGCTTTTATTAATTGTCATTGCGAAGCACGGTGATACCGGGAATTGTCTTCGATTAAATTTAAAAGGCATTTTGGTATCCGAAGGACTTAAAACCATACGTGGTATAGCGCAAACAGTACCAACACTTCCGCCCGATATTATTTTAGCCTCAATTATATTAGTACCAAGCCTTCGAACTTGGAGCCTGGTTCCATTGCACAATCCAGCTATTTGATCAATGTTTCGCATGCACATAACAGGTGTACCTATTTTCAGTGTCAATGAATGACGTGGAAGTCCAGATATTTTAATGCTGTTGAGAAAGTCACATGTGTATAAGTCCTGATTGAAAGTGGAGTCTTCATCAACAATACCAATTGAATCAGAACTTAGATATGTTTTTTGATCTCCTTCAAGTAGCGTAAGCATCCTGTCATTGATCATATCCACAAGTTCATGTGTAGGCGCCAGTATGGCCCTTTCCTGGAAAAAGGTTGGGTTATAGAGGTTTTTGACCACATGCGGGTAAGTCTCTTCTATTATTGCACCAACATGATCTTCAGAGTCAGGAATCAACATATCGTTCGTGAATTCAACATTTGCCTCTCCATCGTTTTTACCTCCGATCGTTCCATTGCCAATTGATAATATCCAGTCCGCAAAGTCTTGTATTTCTTTACGTTCGGATTGATTTGTACCTGCTCCAAGTCTCATGTTGATAGTCAAGCGTAACACTGTACAATGGTCCCATAGATATGAAGAATTTATTGCCGAGTGTACAACATTGTGTCGTGAACCACCTGTGATGACCGGAAGAATTTGTCGAAAGTCACCCCCAAACAAAACTACTTTTCCTCCGAATATTTGATCCATTGGGGTTGAATGATGTGTCCTACATATGTCTCTCAGTGTCCTATCGAACGCTTCGTAGCAATGTCTATGTGTCATTGGAGCTTCATCCCATATGATTAGTTTGCACTCCCTTATCAATTCGGCCAGTTCACTATCTGCTGGGATATGGCACATAGAATCATCGACCACATTGATGGGAATTGCAAATCGAGAATGTGCAGTTCTCCCTCCTTCTAATAAAAGTGCGGCTATACCACTTGACGCGACATTTAATACTATATAGCCTTGTGATCTGATTGCAGCGGATAATGTTTTGTAAAGATAAGTTTTACCCGTGCCTCCATATCCATATACAAAGAACATACCACCCGTTTGGCCATTAACAGCATCCATTAAAGTATTATATATATTTTTTTGCTCGACGGTCAACGTACCAAAGAGTTTATCGTGTTGTTCTTGTAATTCTTCTGGGTTGTATCTTAACTCTTCTGCTATCAGTCTGTTGTAATTCGCCATAGAAAACATTTCGTTTGGCAAAGGCATGTTTGGGATACTCCTTAAACTTTTATTGTTACAAAGAAGCATGTGCTCAATATATGTAAGGCATATATTCTTTCTTTGTTCGTCCGAAAGTTCCAAATCTGCAAAAATAAATTTTATTTTTTTTAGTTTCATTTTATGAAACATATATATATCAAATGCATGTTTAATATCTTAGACGTATTTTATAGGTTATCATTGTGGCTATTTAGTTTACTGTTTTGACTATCATCTTTAACGATTTTTTCATTTTCTGAGACATGGCTTATCAGTTTTTGATGAAGGTTGATTACTGTTATCGGAAAAATCAGGTGTGTAATAATTTGTGGTTATTGTGTACATAGTAGAATGCTTAATTTAATTTTGTGCTTTGTTTCTCCAATATTTGTTAATACATAAGTCTAATTGTATTATGGTTATGTTGTAGACACTCCCTGAATGGTTTCATGAATGTCAAAAATGTTATGGACGACAAAGCTATGTTCTATATGGGGAAAATGAAACAAAGATTCCAGTGTTTCATGTTTGCTGATGCTGCTTTTGGTATGTTTTTCTGGGTACATAAACTTTTAATTTGGTTATGGCGACCATATGTTATGATAAGTATTTGTTGCGTAATGTGGACACGGTAGTGGTAGTTTCCTTTGATTATGGATATAATCTGTAGACTTATAGACAGAGTTTGTGGTCTAATATAATGTCCTGCTTATTAGTAGTTATGTTGAATTACATTGTTTTTAGATAACAAATAGTGAGCGTATTTTTTATAAATCATGGAGATATGTTGTTTTCAATTTAATATTTTACATTAAAAGTATCATACCTGGATCATTCCTTTTTATTCGTTCTGCATGTAACACGTCAGTAGCCATTACTTCCCATGTTTTTTCATAAACAAACTCTGGTCGAGACATGCAATCTGTCAGGATTAGTATGACATAAAACTTACGCAGGTAGTTTCCGGACCCCCATAGACTGGCTTCTAACAACCCATCAATATATTCTTTGTCATCTTCCAATAGACCCCGCGCTTGGCAAGCCTCCTTGTAGGTATTGTACGTAACATTTTCGAATTTTCTAAAGTCAACCCAATCTTGTGCGCCTGGGACTTTGTTAATCAAGACTCGTAAATAAAACAGCTCCCCGGTTGACGGCGACACGTGATGTACGCGTCCAATGCATGTGCCTTTCTGTCTTTTTACCCAAATTTTCTCTTCTTGTTTCCATACATAGTGTTGTGGAAACTCGTGGTAAAGTAGGCTTCTCGCTTCTTGATCCGTCCTATTTGTTTTCATCCATTGGACAAATTTCGTATCATTTACGGATGCTTTATCCAAAGTACAGTCAATGCTTTCTGAAGCATCAAATATAACCGACTGTTCGCCTTCCAAATGAAACGGCAAGCGTTCAACGGGAGGAAATCTGTAGTGGATGTCAAATTTGTAAATCCTCCATGCCGCCTCGCACGCTGAAAGATAGCGACAATCGTAATAGTCCTTGACTTCATCTACATCTTGGTCTTCTACGGCCGCCGTGGCCCTATCTGGACCCTTGTTTATATACTTGAAAAGATATTTTATGGACGTCGCCTGATTGCACCACTCCACATTAATATGTGATTGGTAGCGTCTCAACAACGCTGGATTGTAAGGTACCACGTATCCGTTGTGTAATTCTGACCCGCTCTTTGTTACTGTACATCCATCGTTCCTCCTTTTATAAAGTGCGTATCCATTGTCATCTATGACTGTCGAATCGTTAAATTCCTTAGGGAATCTCTTTGTGCACTTATTTTTTACGGTACAGGGGCAAGTTGGCCGTTGGGGGCCACATGGCCCATGCATCATATGATCAGTAACAATTTCATACAGTTCCGGGTCTTCATTTTTATCCGGTATCTCCGCTGAAATAAATTGATCAATTTGGCTTGTTGTCTTGATTTTATCTTTTTCTTCCAAGAAAAGCAATATATGAGCATGTGGTAGACCTCTTTTCTGGAATTCAACGGTATAAACAGCTGCATCAAGATGATAATGTTAAGTAATGTATATAATCAATGATAATTGACGCAGTTACTCTACATTTTTATAATAGAAATATGATAATACCTGCTTTTAAATGTCCAAAAAAATGGCGGTCTTTAAAATCTCTCATTAGCCTGTCCAACTTTTGTTTAAATACCCTGACTATTGCATCAGGCCTATCCTCAGACTTCAACCCCTTATCTGCGACAAACCGTGCAATTTCTGGCCAATTTGGATTGCATGTGAATGTGATAAACAGGTCAGGATATCCGTAAACCTTGCATATTGTCATTGCATCTAAATAGTTTTGCATCATATATCTTGGGCTCCCAGTAAATGACGATGGTAATATAACCTTTTTCCCACGTAATGTCACCCCAGAATCTTCTTGCTCTGCCAATTTTGCAAGTTTAGAATATGTTTCACTCCTCAGATCCTTCTGTTGATTTTTAACAAACGACATCCTTTCAGATTCTATCATAGTGTAAGCGTCAACAATAAATTGTTGGCATAACCTCCTTGCATTGAGTATCATCGAGAAAACTCCTGCCCTTTCTTGTAGCCGATATGCAAAATACTCCCTCATTGTTACGCGAGTTTTTTTGTTTGTTGGTGTGTAATCAGTAATGCCTACATGATATATGTCTGTCCAGTAACCATCTTCTGCATATGGGAACAACAATGGGTACTGTAATGCCAGGTATGACGGGTGCAACTCACTAATTCTTCTAAGCCCTCCTTCTTGTAAGTGCAAAATAATGTCTCTTTTGTGTGTTGTAGCGTCAAAGTCCCCAACTATGAGTCCTCCAATTTCATCAGCTGTGGGTAGGTTATAATTTCTACCATCTCGTTCTCGTGTACCGATAAGGCGTAATTTGAATTTGTTTTCGTCACTTTTCCTGACTAATCGTTCCCCAGCCATTCTGAACTGACCAACTAATGGATTGATTGTATCCAGCATGTCCCGTAAATCTACAGTCAGCTGGTGGTCTATGTTATAGTTGGTTGATTTCGATGTGCTGTCGATGGTACTGTATGAAATGAATATAGTTATATTAGTATGTTGTTGTTTATGCAAGTAATATATAAACGACATGTACAAAATGAAAAAATAATCAACGTTATCATACCTGACACAATTAATTCTATTCTGTATTTCATTTTTTGAATCGTAAATATATAATTGTGCAAAAACAGGAGGTTTGTTGCCCTCTGGTAACAGACTCCCCATTCTATGATAATTTTCACCTTGTATCCTGTAACAATATGCTCCATATCCTTGATTAACAGATGTGTCCTGTCTTGCACCCATGGATGTGAATGAAAACATCGAATTATATCGTCTGATATTATCAACAAAATCCTTGCTTTTTGGATGTTCACCATCCATAAGCTGTCTCAACAATTCAGGTGGATTCTTAACTTCATTTCCTAATTTCACTTTTCCTTTTGCACAACATATAGAGTAAGTATCTTCGTTTGAAGACGTTGATCCTACCATAGCCTCAGCATGCCACAGTAATGCATCGCACGATTGACATGTGTAAATAGGATCTCCATGGTCAAAATAATCTGTAAATGTATAATGAATTAAATTAATTATTATTTTAAAAAAAATGAAAAAATAAATAAAATAAAACTTATATATTTTTTTGGTACTGAATGGTGTTTTTTTATACGGATTTGTCTAATGGCTTTACCATTAGATATGCCTTTAAATTGGTTTTTATGTGCTTCTTGATTGTTTGCAGAAGATGTGGTATTTAAACCCTCCCGTCTTGGTATTTTTTGCACGGGTGCTTTCATTTTATCATGTAGTCTCTGTGATTTGCGTTTTGCAATGTGTACACCAGGTTGAATAGTTCCAAGATAGGTAGGCTCTTTAGGCATGGCTGTAAAAAAAACGAATAAACAAAAATACGAAGCGGAAATAACTGTTAATTATTTGCTGGAGGAATTGTAACATTATTACGTGTTTTGGTAAAATCTTTGAATGGACGTCCCCTCGGTCTTTTTGTGGTTTCTGTGGCTGTTGTTGTTTTGGGTTGTGAAATCGTGCGAGTTGGCCGTATGCTTATATCGGTAGGAGCTGTTGTAAAATGAAGTTGTATTAACATGATCAAATAGTTTTCATTGCAAGCAAATATAGTGTGTAAATATCATGTTGGATAGTTTCAGTTAATTAAATGACCTGCTTCGTTTGGGTATATCGGTGGTCGGCCTATGCATTCAGATGTTTTTTTTTTTATTTGAGAAGGCATGCGAGTTGGCCGTAGACTGAGATCATTAGTATCTGTGTCAAATTGCATCATGAATGTTAGTTGAAACTACAAAACATGATATTTAGATGCTGAATTATAGTACAATGATAATTATTTGATAACGTTAATGCAAATTCAATTTACAGCAGATCCTCATGATATCAACATACGGCCAACTCACACGCTTTCACAGCCCAAAACAACATCAGGCACATAAACCACAAACTGAACCAAAACATATAACATAGTTATTATTCCATCAACAAATAATTAACAAATATTTTGTATCGTTGTCTTTTTATTTTTCACATCTGGTACGCATGTTACTGGCATATGCGTTAAGATGTTGTTGACATTGTTTGAAAAAGGCGCGCATGTTGACCGTGTGCTGAAACTATTGGTACCTGTCGTAAATTGAAGTTGAGTTAACACAATAAAATATTTGTCATCGAACATATACAGAGTATATAAATATAATGATGTGTAGTTGTAACTAACTGAATTACCCATTGCCATTGGATATATTGGTGGTCGTCCTCTGCTTACATTTGTTTGTTGCGCCTTTCGTTTTGGTTTTCCTGTTGGTCGAATTGCTAAATCATTTGATATAGTTGCCATGATGCCAATAAATCAATTATACTGTAAACTCGTTTGAACTGTTCACAGTATCAAATGGTTGTGGAAAGATATTGAAAATATTTAACTTGAAAAAAAATATATAATCTATAATCAATATCTTTTAAATTTAAACAAAGTTTGATATGCCATATATATCTATTACTATAAAGTAGCAATTTTATCAATGTGTTTTCAGTATAAACTTATCTTTGGAAATTATTTAAGCATATCATATATGTAGGGTATAAGATAATTGACAAAGTTTAAATATATTTAGATACTTCTACTATTTAAATACAATAATATATAATGAAAGATGCCGATCAACTGGCATAATGTTTCCAATGGCACAATTCCAAATTTTAGATGATCTGATGAAAATTTCTGGCTCGTCCAAACTGCATGATTGTATGCGCGTGTGGTTTGTGCAGCAGTCACATGAAGACTCGTTCTGTGCAAAATTGATACACGCTTGTTGTGAGCATCTCAGGAGAGTTATGGCGAAGAACCGCGTGATGATAGCTGACATGGAAGCATTAGGGCACCGTGGAGTCGCATTAGACTCACTCGATGCTTTGAAAAAAACTCAAGAGAGGCATCGGGCATTGCTTGAACTGCTAGTTGATTTGTGTGCTCAAGCCAAAGCCGGTGTCCGCGAGGAAGAGGGTAATGCCATGAAGATGAACGATTTTAACTAAGTTGTTTTAGTAGTTTTTTCCCTATACAATGTTTGATTTCGATATCTGCTTTATGTATTAAGTCAGTCAATTGGCTTGATCTATTTATTTTGTCGATTTGTTACAAAACTTCCAAACAATATCTGTTGATTTTCAATGGACATACAATTATTTTGTCGTACGCTTGCATACATCATCAATTTGAATTAAAGTGGCGTTCGTGGCACCAACGCACACTGCCGGAATATCATCGTCTATCATTTCAACAACATCTTCCATCCCGGTTAATATTATTTTTAAACATCACCAATGTTAATACTGCTGGTTACGTTAGTACTGTTGTATTTGAGATAATATAGTGTTAAATTGGTGCTTCCTATAAACCTGTTTATGTATTATAGATTAAAAAACTAAATCATAATTTTCCTATTTAATAATTATGCTCGCACATCTGCACAAACAGTTAGTACTGTTGGATAGACGTCCCTTTAAAGTTTCCGCAGCTCATAATAATAAAGTTTAGTACTGCTATCAATATAATTGTACTGTTAGATAGACGCTGGTACTGGGCCGAATTAGTGACATATCCGTTGAGGACTTATGTTGATTGTGTACATGTTATTGGGTACTCTTATTATTTGGATTATTTATTTGTTTCATTAATACTGCTGGCTCAAAAAAGTTAATACGTTTTAACTCATAAGAACCAAAAAATGTATTTTTAAAAGAATCAAACAACAATATACCAACATTAAACATAAAAGATGTATTTTTAAAACAATAAAGGCTGACAAATACGATCGAACACGAAAAAAAAACTACAAACAGTTATAGTTGTCCATCTGTTTTTTAACATTCTTTATCGTCTCTTGATACTCCAATATCTTCTTCTTTTGTTGATCAATAGCCTCTTTACACTCCAACACTGTTTGTTCATCGCGTGCGATTCCTGCCTCCATCTCTGCTATATGTCGTCTAAGTTGGGAAATATATCGTATTGGTAGGAAATATCTCACAACCGCTGCGTCTGTTTTTGGATCTGATGAAATCTCCTTTGTTGGGGAAACGCTTCTCGGACGTTTGTTTGGCGGATTTGATGAAGAAAAAAACAAACGACCCATTGGAAACTATTATTGTTAACCTAAAGTAAAAAAGAATTGTAATTGTTTGATTGCTTTCGAATTCGATCCAGCATTTATAGGTGCGGAAAGGGTGTATAAGCTATGATGAGTATATTTTAAATTTAACCAATATCCTGTATACCATGTTTATCAATTACCATATATTTAGCATGCATATTATCCTATTTAAATATAAGATTGTATATTTAAAAGGCGTAAAGGTTGTATAAGCTATGAGAAGTATATTTTAAATTTAACCAATATCCTATATACCATGTTTATCAATTACCGTATATTACCATGCATATTATCCTATTTAAATATAAGATTATATCCCGTCATGATTTACGCATATTATGTATTTAGAGTAAAAAATTATTTGCATCTAATAAAAATTAAAAACGATGTATGAAACTGCTGAAGAAATTCGATTAACTAAAAAACATTCAAATCGTTAAACATCGGCTGTGAACAACGATTACTAATAAGATGATAAAATTTCAATCTTCATCACTAAAGAAGTTTAAATCCACAAAATAGTCATCAGTTAGTTCATGACCCATCCCACGTAATTCGTTGATCATAGTTTCCGCCTTTAGGACCTTTGATTGAACCGCATTGAGAACTTGTAAAGACTCTTGAGGATCTCCAACGTTCAATTTAAGCCAATCAAGGAAAATAGACTCAGGTAGCTCATCTAATAAAAAAAAAACAAAAAAACAAAAAATGGACTAATAAGCTTAACATGAAAACATAAATCTATTTAGAATATATTATAAGCATTATATACAATACCTTTATTACTTTGAGAAGATCCACCTTCTTCAAAAACCGACGTAAGAAACCTCAATGCATCGTCCACCTTGGTATTTGGACCTTTACTGCGCCGATCATGTACCCCATCGTCAATGCTTGGTTCTGTCACATGTTTTTTTCCACGAACCGTTTGCTCTTCGCACTTTGAATCAGTGCGAGGCGCATGTGATTTTTTATCTTGAGATATTTTAGGGTTTGATGAATCCATCGGAAGAGTTATTTTACATATAGATCATCATTGTATAATTTCAATTATATAGCTCATCATTAATTCGGAATAGTCATTACTGGGCTCGTTTTGTTGGGCCAGGGTTTTTCATATATTTATTAAAGAGACGCATGGAAACCATAATGATACATGGTAAAATAAACCAAATTAATACATGATGTATTAAAAACTATATAACAACAAAATACCTCATGAACTTTCAACTAAATACCTCATGTACTTTCAACCACGTTTACCGTCTGTGGAGGTTTACCTATCATAGAAACATAAACATGGATAGTAAAAATACTAAGATTAATGCACAACGCATGAAAACACATTCACGGTATGTGGACGTTTACATATTATACAAACATAAACATAGACATTAAAAATATTACTGCTATACTATACTATATGGTTAGTACTGCTATACTATATTGGTACTGCTAGACATACTTGATACCGCTTATGTGTATTTATTTTACACATGTTGGCACTGCCACAATCTATTAGTACTGCTCGATATACTTGATACTGTTTATGCGTGTTTCTACAACAAAACATTACATGGCTTCAACAACAATATCATTAACAATACAACAACAATACGAATAGATTATTTGTTAATAAATGATGGTCTATGTAAACATTACATTAGTTATACAACAACTACATAAAAATTAAAACAACCCAATGGTTAAATTATATGTAACAAAACATACATTCTGAAAGCAAGTGTTTCGTCTGAATAGCAATGTTTCTGTGCATTAGATTGCTTCAACAACAACATCAATAAGAATATAACAACTTACAAATAGATGTTTGTTATATTTACGACTGTAACATACTTGATACCGCTTATGTGTATTTATTTTACACGTGTTGGCACTGCCACAATCTATTAGTACTGCTCGATATACTTGATACTGTTTATGCATGTTTATGCAACAAAACATTACATGGCTTCAACAACAATATCATTAACAATGCAACAACCATACGAATAGATTATTTGTTAATAAATGATGGTCTATGTAAACATTAGATTAATTATACAAAAACTACATAAAAATTACGACTGTACATGCAACCATTAAATTAATTATACAACAACAACACTAAAATTACATCAACACATTGATTAAAGTATATATAAAAAACACACCTTCTGAAATCGTTGTGCAAATGCTTTTGGCTTGAGAAGAAACGTTATATTTTCATCCACATATAGTGTAAAAGTAGCTATATGATCTTAAATATAGGAATAAAATATTTATACAAAATACATTGTAAACTTATCTTTAAAATCATATCTTCTACAAATTAAACATATTTTGAAAAATATAACGGGATACATGTTTAGAAAATACATATATCTTTCCAAATATTCCGCATGGTCATCAAAAAAGAAGATTATAGTTATTTTTTTTTGGTAGCTATAACACAAAAAATAATTTGGTCTAATGGTAACATTGATATATATTTAAGACATGTAAACAACCCAAGTTCGAATCTTTAGAGACTTTTTTAAAATTTCGGAATTAAAAGTCAACATACGAATTTTATTCGGTCAAATCTTGCTTAGGTGGACTGCTTAGGTGGAATAAGAGCATGATTACTCATCAATCAAGCGCTTATTCATCAATCATGCATTTGATGACGTCATACGCATCCTGTTATATATATATATATATATATATATATATATATATATATATTATATATATATATATATATATATATATATATATATATATATATATACTTGTGCTCGAACCAAGTTTTTGGCGCCGCTGCCGGGGAAGTTGTGAAACGAATATCGAGTTACGTTTGAAGGTTAGTGATTTGAAGATCCTTCCCCGTGAAGTTATCGTTTTATCTTGAAAATATTTTCTTGTATTATTATAAAAACCAAAAAAATTAAAAAATCACAAATACTTCTCCTAAAGTATTCAAAATACCAACAAAAAAAAAAAAAAAAAAAAAAAAAAAACCATCAAAAGAAATCGTGAAGTCAATTGTTACGTCGGCTCACCTTTAGATTATAACCTATAAGAGGGGTTTAAGGAGGATTGACATTAAATTTTCGAACCGAAAGAAACGGGTTTTTAATTAGCATTTATTGCGGACCTTTGTTTCTCCGCCTCTTTGCGAGTAATTCTAGAGAGCTACCGAGCACCGGTTGATGAATCGATTACCAAATATATTTGTTTTTCAAAATTTTCTAAATATAAAAACCCAAAAATATTTTCTTTTTCAAAATTTATTTTTCTTTTAAATTTTGTGTTTTTAGTGCATGCGCACTCGTTCTCAATCGAATCCCACAATACCGACTCAACAATATCGTAGACATAATCGTAGACAGAGAAACATACCCGAGATACGTACTCTTGTTGATGCTCCCATTATCGAAATGGCGGATACACGTACTATGTCTGAGTTGCTCCAAGCACCCACCAAGGGTTACGGAGATGCTATTGTTTTACCACCGATTCTTTCCGATAATTTTGAGCTAAAAACCGGTCTAATTTAACTTGTAACGTCACATCTATTTCATGGTTTCGAGAGTGATGATCCTTTCGCTCACATCCGATGGTTTAATAAGTTGACTTCGACTATGAAATATAAGGATGTTCCTCATGACGCAATTAAGTTGATGTTATTCCCATTTTCTCTCGAGGGGGCAGCCCGGATTTAGGTCAAAAAAGAACCCCCTCGTTCGATTACTTATTGGGAAGATCTCGTTTCTAAATTCGTGAATCATTTCTTTCCTCCTTTTAAGACGACAAATCTTAAAAATGATATTACGAATTTTCAACAACGTTTTGATGAAAATTTTGGTGAGGCATGGGAACGATTCAAAGATCTCCTTCGTAAATGCCCACATCACGGTTTTTCGGAATTGCACCAAATCGATACGTTCTATAATGCTTTGACTCAAACCGATCAAGATTCGCTTAATGCAGCCGCCGGTGGCAGTATCTTGAATCGAACTCCAAGAGATATTATGATTATTATCGAGAACAAATCAAAAGTTCCCACTTCACGAAACAAACGGGTTGTTTCCAAAGTGAGCGCCAATACTTCTAGCACGGATGCTAAGCTCGACAAACTCACGGATGTTATCCCAGCTTTGATTCTCTCTAATCAAAAGAACCTTTCTACCCCACAAACTCCTCCACCCGCTCAAGTCAAAGCGATGGAAGAAACTTGTGTCATTTGTGGTGGTCCCCATCCTTACTATGATTGTCAAGCCACCGATGGCAACGTTTTCAATGCTACCGCAGCAGCAGCGAATTACAATCAAAATCAATTCTTTCTCCCTCAAGGATAAATTAATTGTCGTGCTAGTAACCAAATGGGACCACCTGGTTTTCCTTCCATTCAAAACAATCAAAACCGTTTTCAAAATAACCATGGTTATCATGCTAATCAAGGTTACAACCAAAACAATGGAACGAATTTCAATCAAGGAAACCAAAATTACCAAGTTCCAATTCGTCATCCATCTCCTCCTCAAGTTAGACCTTCTAATGATTTCTCGAACTACATAAAGACGAATAATGTTAGCATGCG
This sequence comes from Artemisia tridentata subsp. tridentata, assembly GCA_021014915.2. NCBI lineage: Eukaryota > Viridiplantae > Streptophyta > Magnoliopsida > Asterales > Asteraceae > Artemisia > Artemisia tridentata. The sequence continues at coordinate 179,341,231 of CP139509.1, forward strand.
AGCTATGCAAAATCAAATCAACAATATGAAGGTCGAGCTTAGGAAAGAAATCGATACTACGTTGACTAGACAAACGAATGAGCTTAAGAACATGATGAGTAGTTTTATGCAAATGAATCAACCCTCGACTTCAGGATCTCTCCCGGGCAATACCGTTCCCAACCCAAAAGGTGAGTTGAAAGCTATCACTACTCGAAGTGGTAGGGCGTATGATGGACCCTCGATTCCTACTCCTTCTCCGGTGAGGGAAGTGGAACGTGAAACCGAGGTGACAAAGGACACGGTACCACCTACTAATAAGGGAAGTATCGAAAACGTCCAACCTCCGGTCGTCCAAACTTCAATTCCAGAATCCGGTGTTCCGAAGACCAATCCTAAGCCTTCTATACCTTACCCGTCAAGACTTAATGATCAAAAGCTCCGCAAAAAAGCTAACCATCAAATGGAAAAGTTCTTCCAAATCTTTCAAGATTTACACTTCGATATTAGCTTCGCGGATGCTCTTCTTCTCATGCCTAAATTTGCTTTGACTTTTAAAAGCTTATTGAGTAATAAAGAAAAATTGGTTGAAGTAGCTAATACGCCGTTAAATGAGATTGTTCGGCGGTTCTCCTCAAAAAGTTACCCAAAAAACTTGGAGACCCCGGCAAGTTTCTCATTCCGTGCGATTTTCCGGGAATGGTTGAATGCTTAGCCTTGGCCGATCTTGGTGCAAGCATCAATCTTATGCCACTTTCCGTATGGAAAAAGCTTTCCCTTCCTGAACTTACCCCTACTCGTATGACTCTCGAGTTTGCGGACCGATCAATTACTCGTCCTATCGGTGTCGCCGAAGATGTCTTCGTGAAAGTAGGAAAGTTCCATTTTCCGGTCGACTTTGTAGTCGTTGATTTTGATACCGATCCTCGAGTTCCCCTCATTCTAGGAAGATCCTTCTTAAGGACGGGACGTGCTTTAATTGATGTTTATGGTGAAGAACTAACCCTTCGTGTTGATAATGAAGCCGTAACTTTTAATCTCGATCGAACTTCGAGATACTCCTCTAATTACGATAAATTATCGGTTAACCGGATCGATGTCATAGATATTGAGGAGTATGCTCAAAAAGTTCCTGGATTTTCGGATAATTCTCCGAGTGGCAGTACCACTCCGTCTTCCGAACCTATCATTGCCGACTCTTCCCCTTCTCTCACTTCGTTTGAGGGAAGTGACTTCATTTTGGAAGAGATCAAGGCTTGTCTTAAGAATGATTCAATTTCACCGGAAATTGATCTGGAGGGAGATACTCTTTTACTCGAGAAAATGTTAAACGATGATCCGTCACCTTCACTCCCTCCGAAGGAAATTGATATTGAAGGAATTAAGGAAATTAAGACGTCTAATTCTCCGGAGCTCGAGCTCAAGGATTTATCTTCTCATTCTGATGATTCTTTACCGAATTATGAAATTTTTTTCTTTGATATCGAAGAGAAGAGTAGTGGCAGTACCACTTCTCATTCCAATTATTCTCTTCCAGATTATGAAGCATTTTGTTTTGATATCGATCGTACTGAAGAGAAGAGTAGTGGCAGTACCACTTCTCATTCTCATCTTTCTCTTATTGATTATGAATCATTTCTCTTTGAACAACCTCCTCCTGCCGATAGGAGTGATCTATATCATGAGGAGTTCGCCGATGAACTCGCTCACATCAAATCTCCACCGGAGTATGATCATTTTTACTTTGATCTTAAGGACGATTATTCTAACTCGGAAGGAGACGTAATTTATCTTGAGAGTTTGCTTAAAAATGACACTATCCCTAATCTCCCTCCTGAGGTGTTTTTAGACCATTACTTAAAGAGCTTTAATGATGGTTTACAAATTATGGAAAATGTGAGGTTTACTTTTGAGGATCGCCATTATCTTTCTCTCACATTTGTTATCAAAATCTTTCTTCCTTTTCTTACCTATAATGTGAATTCTCCTCTTCTTCACTCCTTCGGGAGTGAGGATACCATTTTTGACCCCGGCATCTCCGCTTATAGTTTCTATTTCTTAGAGCCGGTGGCATCTCATCGGAGTGGAACTTTCATGTGCTTCAATGATTATCCAAACATTTTGAATGGAAGTCCGATGGAGATTTTCTCTTCCACTAGTTTCTTCCCCATGAACAATTAAATTCAGGGCGAGTCAAGCTAAACGACTCGATAATAAACAAGCGCTTCTCGGTAGGTAACCCGTGTTTCTATCATCTTTCTATTTTCTAATAAGTGTAACGTGAGGAGGCCCTCCTCTTCCATTTCCCGTGTTTCGTGTTTGTTTGTTTTATGTCCAGGATTTGCCCGAATTATGAAGACTCTCGTGCTCGTGGTTTTGTCTTTCATCCACTCGAGTTTCATCCTTTAGTGCTTATTGGGAAATCCGATATCCTAAATCTTATCGATTAATGTTTATCTATGAGTATAATTAATAAACGGCTTTAGATTTGCATAAGAGGACCCTTATCTCAAAACATTGAGGACAATGTCTCGTTTTAGTCTTGGGGGGGGGGTAATCTTTCGATTTGATTTTACCTTGCATTTTGCCTTATACTCTCGCAACCCCGTTTTTCTCCAAAATTCCAAAAAAAAAAAAAAAAAAAAAAGAAAAAAAAAAAAGAGAAAATTTAAAAAATTTTGCAAAAATATAATAAGTGTTTTGACACATTGTTGACTTTCCGTTGGTGAGAGTAGGAATAAAATTTTGACTTGATCGAGCGTGTTGAGCTCTAGCTTGTCCTCTTAACCTTTATAATTGAAAGTTATACTAGTCTCTTATATAAGAAGCTATAAAACGCGAATTCTAGCAAGAATTTGCAAGTTTCCATAATTGACTTTAAATATGCGCAACTTGATTTTATTAGACTAAGCATTCGCGGATCTTATTATTTAGGATTTTAAATTTGCGAAGAACGAAAAATGATAGAGTTAAATATAAGTTAGATGCTAAGCGTGGAGTAGTTGGATCTCTTTAGAACTCGTAGAGGTTAATTGTGACTTTTTGCTCCCATCAGCTAAATAAACCCAAAATATATAAAAAATTTAAAATAATTAAAGGTGCATGGTTTTGGCGATAATTAGTTTTTACTCATTCTTTAGAGAATTCTTGCTTATGAAAGTTGGGTACACATCAAGGTACTGCCAGCGTTATGGGGAAATAATACAACTGATTCCTGATAGTACGTGCTATTGTTTCGGATGTTGAAAGACCGTAGGACTCAGGATTTGGCACAATATGTAATAATAAACCAAATAATAATAATCCAAAGCCGATAAAAGTTTTATGTTTCCTGACGGTTCACTCCCGTTGACTCAGACTTCAAAAAGCCAGAGGAAAAATTTCCAAGGTCAAAATAAGACTCCTGATTCCTGACGGTTAGCTGCCGTTGTTTTGGTTGTTTAAAAGGCCGAGGACTAATATGTGCTTAATAATGTTAATAATGCCAAATTTCGAATCCGGGGATATCCTAATAAAGCTTCTGTCTCTGGACTCGTAGATGAGCTGTTTCGGTCGAAATAAAAAGGATATCCCTTAAATCGTGTTAAATTAGGACCTTGATGTGGACCTCATTTTTATGGGCAACGGTTCTCGTGGGAAGGATTTTTAAACTAGTTAGCGTCTAAACTTGGTGCCTTTATCGGACTAAAAATCTATCGAAATAAAAAGAAAAAATTCATTTTTTATAAAATCCTTAGAGGAAATAGGAATAAGGGAGCAAGAAGTAGCTGAGCATACACAATTAGCATCCATGGGTAGTGTTGGCATCTAACTTGTATTTAACAATGATTTCGTTTTTAAGCTTGGTTTGGGGACTCGTGAAAAATCAAGGACGATGAATTTTATCCATATGGACGATTTTTCATGAAAAGTGCTTCTTACTCCGTGAACCTAAAAGTTATTTGTTAAATAATGAAAGTCAACATCCGTCATAAAAAGAAAAATACAAAAAGATATCACATATAATAAAAATGGTCAAACGGGGCGTTTTTAGAACTATTGATTTCTTAATCTCTTTTGAGGAACATTTTGCTACTTTTCAAAATTTTTAGTAAAAAGAGGTTTGAAATTTTTGGTTTTAAAAGCGTGATGTGATGACATTGCGTGAGGACACGGCAATACCTTAGTCTGGAGGATTTTGGTATGTGTTAAATCACATACATTTTCTTTATCAAAAATGGACTCAATAGACCAAAAACTGATCATAAATGCCAAATATATGCTTGTTTTTGTCTTTTTACATGTGCAGGTAACGGATATGATGAAAATGACAAAAAGAAAGACAAAACGGACAAAACAGATCACGAGAATGGAAAGAGTGAGAAAAGCCAAGGTCGGGGATGCGATTCTACATTTTTTTATCAACCATAACCCAAAATTTCAAAACCAAATCCTTAATGATAAGTCATTTTTACGAAAAGTCCAAAATCATTTTCACCTCTAGTCCCTAAACTTTTGCAAAGTTAGTCATAATTTAACTTTGTTAAAATCCTATTAATAAACTATAAACCCAATCCTTATAAAACAAATAATCCTTAACCCTTCCAAACCAGGTCAAACCCAATTATAACCCGGGTCAAACAAATAAAAAAAATAGAGGCGGGTAATTGTACGGATTGGAATCAAGGGCTGTGATTTGAAGGTCGAGAAGCTTCACAAACCCTAGATGCATCCTCAGCCATCTATAAATAGCGGCCACTTCTCCAAGCACAAGGAGTTTTTTGGAGTCTTTATTTTAGAGTCGTGTAATAGCTTATTTAGTGCTTATTTTTTTAAAATTCTGTCTTATTTTCAAGCATTGTAATAGTTTTTAAGTATTAATAAAATTCAGTTTATTTCATTGCATTGTCTCTTTTACTTTATCGTTTAAAATGTTTTCATTTGGTTGAATTAGGCTCTAATAAGCTCTCAATAAGCTCTCTACTTAACTACTATTTAGAACTCAAACAAGCTTTTCCATAGCTTGTTTTGAGTTTCTGTTACTCAAGCTTGAATTGTACTCAATTTTGTTTAAGCAATTTGACCTTAAAGGTGAAATAAGCATTTTGGATGATAAGCCAGATTTGGATGGGCTTATTGGACTTTATCAGCTTGTTTTAAACAAGCTGGAGCTTGTAGATTAGCTCTTGGAGCATTTTTAGTCCTTGTTTGAGCAAAGGACCAAGTGAGTGATACTTTTACATTTTCAGCTTATTGAACCGCTTATTATTCATTTCTGCTTATTATATGCTTATCTGTGTTTATTTGTGTTTTATATGCTTATTAGTAGTAGATCTATCTGTTTTATTGCTTATTTTATAGTTTAATAGCTATTTGTTCTTATAAGTGTTTGAGTTGTCAAAATAGCCAATAAGCTTTTGCTTATTGGCTAAGTGCTTATTTCCTATAAAATTTTTCTCAAAAACCTTTTAATACACTTAATATTAATCTGTTTTCAATAAAACATGAGATTTATGGCTTAAATCAGTTCTAAACTCAGTTTTAAGAAGTTAAAGGAGTGTTTGGATTTGGATTTTAGAAAGGGTTTTAATTTGAGTTCATGAGTTTTGGGCATAAGGCCTAATTGATTTAGCAAGTTTCATAGGTCTTAGCTTAATTTTACAAATTTTATAGTTTTTAACTCATTCTAATAGCTTATTTTGATAAGTCCATGAAAAGTCCTTTTTAGTTGTTAGTTTTGAGTCAAAATCAGTGTCGTAAGTTTGTTTACATGTTTTGATTAAGTGTCAAATTGATTTGAATCCTAGTTTTCATTTTTCAAGTCTGTGTCAAAAGTTTCAAAAAGCCAAAAACAAGTCTGAGTAGTCTGTTTATCAGCTTATTTTTTAAGCTTATTTTTAATAAAAAGTGTATGAAAATTGTTTTATAAGTTCTTTGGTTAGTGTTTAATGTTGTTTTATAGTTTTCAGCTTAATTCATAGCTTATTGAAGCTTATATCTAGTGCTAAAAGTGGTATATCAGGTCTGTTTCAAGTAGTTCAGTTTTCAACATTGTCTTATCTAGTTGTCTTAGCAGCTGATTTTTAAGCATTTAACAAGCTCTAATATGTCTGGAATTTGGCTGATAAGCTCGTTGGTTGCTTAGCTTGACCTGTTTTGAGTTTTCATGGATTTGCTTATTGATTCGGTGGCTTATTTGGTAGCTTAAATATCCCACCTCAGGCTGTTTGGCTAACTGCTTTTGGTTTTTAGCTTATTTAGTTTCTGAGCTTTTTGGCTTATTAGGATTGCTTAATTTAGTTTAGAACTGCTTATTAGGTTAGATTTTAGGTCTTAGAAGCTTATTAGAATTACACACAAGCTTATAGAAGCTTGTGTGTACAACTCAGTTAGATTCCTTTAGCTTTTAAGTTCTTTGTTTAATTGCTTGCTTATTTTGCCTTTTCCAGCTTATTTCTCAAGTTATAAAAATTTTGTTTTCACAAAAGTTGTTCATTTTTAGCTTATTAATAAGTTTCATAAAAAAATTTTGCAAAAACAAAAACTGGGAAGTTGGGAAGCCCAGGGTGAGCCAAGGCTCGAACCCCAGACCTCTACTAACCTCAACCAGTTTAACACACCACACTTATACCAACTGCGCCCTTGGGTCTTTTTCAACTAAGGCTGCATTCTTAATTCTCTTAACTAGCTTTTCCCATTTTAGCTTAATTTCCCCTTTTGTTTATTCACAGCGTATCCAAATAAGCTGTCGATTCATTTTTATTTTTCCTAAGTTCCTTATAGCTTAAAGTAGTTTTCCAGAATTTTTCATATTAAGTTAGTATTTTTAATATTATTTTTAGTTCACAAGTGTTTTTAATTCATTAAAAATAAAATAAAAAGCAAAAAAATATAAATCTTTTTTCTAAAATTATTTTTAATCATTTAGGACTTTTAGAAACCAAATTTACACATCTAGGGTTAATTTTTGATTTTTAGGTTTTCTTAAGCCCGGTTAATTCCTGATTAAGAGCCCGTTTCTAGTTTAATTCACTTTTTTGCTTATTTGTGCTTTACTTTCTTATTTTATATGCTTATTAGTTGCTTTTCAGTAAATGTTTTCCGATTTTAGACATAATCCTAAAATATCTCAATTATTCAAATCATCCGATCACGAACGAAATTCGAAGTTCCATTCATACTTCATCGAAACTTAACGACCCGGGAAAATACAATACTTCCGGAAAATATTTGGTTTGAACTTCTTTGACCTCTCGGTATATTCACTCTTGGTTAGAGAGAGAATTTACCTTTTGGTCGGGTTTTTCTTGCTATAATATATATATACTTGTGCTCGAACCACTAAGATAACTTAAACGCGTTTGAATATATTACTTAAACGACCCACTTATGTACTTTGTTAAAACCTCACTACAAGTATATAAGAGTGATAGAACTTGGTAAAACTCATACGCATATAGTACATATTGCATATTCCCTAAAACGACTTATATTTCTAGGTCGCGTTTAGGATTTCCGTGCTATTACTCTACGTAATACTTTCCCCGATTACTTGATTACTTGATGTGAGTTTCATAGCCCCTTTTTTACATGTTTGTACTATTTTGAAATACTCGGGGTGAGAATACTATGCTTACTTTTACATACGGACACAAGTGCATAAGACCTTACATATTGCCTAAGTTACCACATTAGCCATTAAGTCTCCACATATCATGAACCGTTAATTACTCATATGCGCGAATGTTGTGAATAGATCTATTGGGTTAACACCCCCGTTCGGGTTAGTCCCTCCAACTGGGTAAATGAACGCATATCATTTGGATTATACTAAGTGTCTGGCAAACACTTACATGGGGTATACTGTTACTTGTGCTTAATTGTATACATATTACGTTGAGCTTCGGGGTTATGAGGTTAGGGCAATTGTATTACTTTTTCTATGACATTGTATTTGTTATAATGGTCATATACTGAAATCTTGTGGTCCGCACTTGAATTTACATTTACTTAAACCTATAAATTCACCAACATTATTGTTGACATATTAGCATGTATTTCTGAGGTCATTGACTTAACTAGCATGGATTCCATTGCTGCAACATTCATTGAGTCTTACCTTGTGGCATCATATCATGAAGATTTTATTGTGTTGTCGTACATTCGATGTGAACATTTTATCTTTTTCATTTGGGACATGTAACTTTAAAACTTGATTGTTGAACTTAACTTAAATGTACTTTTCAAAACGGCTCATGTAGAGGTCGTTCTTTATTTACCTTGTACTTTGTTCAATGAACGTCACGCTCCGGTTATCTTTCCGCTGCGACATTTTGGGGGTGTGACAGGTTGGTATCAGAGCCAAGGTTATAGAGAACTAGGTTGCATCATTAGGACCTAGACTATAACCGTTGCATCATGACATTCCATCATAACATTCCACACGCATAATTATTACACATGTCTTTACTTGTTTTCATATAAGTTATTTATATATATATCGACTTGTTACAACACTATGTCCACCTCCACCTTCCCCATTGTGATCCCATCAGACTCAGAGATCGAGGACGCCGCCTTGACTACCGCTGTACCAGTACCACCACAATCCCCGGATTATGTCCCAGCACCTGATGTTGAGACGGAGCCTTTTGAGGAGGCCTCTCAGGAGGCTGACTCAAGGGAGGATGAGCAATTACCGGCTCAGGCTGCCTTAGCACCACCTTCACCCGACTACATGTCGGGGACACCAGATTACACCCCATTTCCAGAGGATAAGACCGAGCCTTTCGAGTCTTAGGAGCTCGCACCCACTCCACCATCACCTGTCCCCACACCCTCTGTCTAGCCAGGACAAACCTCTTCATACCGACATACCAAAATCTGTGTCATAACGCAGAAATGGTGCGATCCTAGAGACCACTGCCTCCCGGTATCCTGGCAGACATTACCGCTTTTGCCGCTGCTCCATCACTCCCACCATTCCCGACACCATCATTACCATCATCACCGTCATTAGCCACATCATTACCATCACCATCACCATCACCATCACCATCACCAGTGCCATCACCTCATATCCCGTAGAGGCCCGATTCCTGAGGATACCTTGCCACCTCGGAAGAGGGTATGGTTTTTCTCACCACCATCTGCTGATGCTACGGCCGAGGCCGCGGATGAGACTGATTTACCTCATAAATTTGAGGTAAGAGAGAGCTCTCGTGCTGCTGCCGCTAGACATCCCACTATACCCACACTTGTGGCACGTATGACACGCCATTAGGATCGGCTGGACAGGGTCTTAGGTCATCTGGATAAGATCCCATCTCTAGACATGACAACAACTTGAGGCTATTGAGTATGATGTTGAGAAAGTGTGAGAAGGTAACCTACTCGCGCGATAGGAGGTCTACAAACTGCTTTGAGTGTGACTCGTGATCGAGTTGTGGAGATTCACGACCGACTAGAGGTACCGTATGCATCATCAGTGGAAAGTTTAATGTTCGCGATAATTTGTACAAGACCAGACATTGCACATGCAGTGGGAGCAGTAAGTCGGTACATGGCACAACCTGGTAGAGAACATTGAGAAGCTGTGAAGAGGATCCTTAGATACATTAAAGGGACCTCAATTGTTGCATTATGTTTTGGGGAATCAGATTTTACTGTCAAAGTATTTGTTGATTCTGTTACGAATGTAATCGTGATGGAAGCAAATCAACCACTGGGTGTGTGTTTACACTTTCCAGCATAATAGTAAGTTGTGGTCGTGTCAACAACATAAGCAAAATACATCGTAGCTGTTCAAGCTAGCAAAGAAGCAGCATGGTTGAAAATGTTGTTGGAAGAGCTCGGCATAAACAAGATAAAATTACTCTATTTGGTGACAGTCATAGCGCCCATTATCTTGCAAGAAATCCATCATTTCATTCAAAGACGAATCATATACGAGTTCAGTATCGCTTCATTCTTGAGAAAATGGAAGAATGAACCGTGGATATGCAGATGATAACCTGACAAATTATGTGACAAAAGCAATCAATTGTGGCAAGTTTATATGGTGTCGATCCTCATGCGACATAGCAGAAATGTAAGCAATGAAAATGACAAGGTTGGATGACGTATGAAGATTAATTGAGTTTCAATCGAACCTTCAAGTGGGAGATTGTTAGACATGAGAGTGACATTGTCTTTTGAAAGTATGGAAGGTTGTTAGCTTTTGAATGTATGAAGAAATGTTGGCTTTTGATTTCTTTTGGCTCTCAATGTCACTTTTTTTTTTTTTGAAATTTACTCAATGTCACATATTAAAAGAAATTTCATCATCCCATCTCATTTAAAAACATAGCAATGTACGGGTCATTAGAGAGTAGTGTAATATCTCCTAATTATGAAAGATAAAATTTGTTTATCCTTGTAATTTGAGAGAATGTGTAACTTCTAATTTTTACTTTGTGAAACGTATCTTTCATTGCTCGTGGTTTTTACCCTATTGGGTTTTTTCATGTTAAATCCGCGCGTCATTTTTTTTAATAGTATTTCATATTTTAGTTGTAGGTTGGCTTCAATCCGATATCACTTTTGAATTTTTACAACATATAAGCTCAGTATTTGATACGCAAGTTCGACTCAACAGTTTACTCGAGTAACTTAAACTCGACTCGACTGATACCAAGTTCTTCAGTACTTTACAATACCAAATTCAAGCAACTCATGAGTTGCCAGATGTTTACTAAATTAAGTGGTTTGGCCAATGTCTATATTAGCCGCTTGTTTAGCCTATTCAAGGAGAGAGCTAAGCTTGGGTGGGTCTCCCAGATAAGAGGAAGTAAGGTTTTGAACCCACATTCCTTTCCGATTAAGTGAAAAGTATATGCCCTATACTACACAATATATAGAGTGTCACTCTACACAATATAATATAGAGTTAGGCTATGCACAGTCGTTGACCCAAGCGACCTGGGTCACCGGCTGCCACGTCAGCTTTCTCTCTCCAGCAACTAGAAACGACCAAAGTGCCACAGTCGAATAAGTTTTTTTTTTTACACACAAAAGCATACAAATAAGGTTTGAAAGTCGGTCGGTTGAAGGACCAATGTTGCCTTGCCCCAAGAAGTGACCGATCTCCCACATTGGAACCAACCGATCTCAATATCGGTCGGATATTGAAAAAAAGGGCGATCGACCTATTAATTCAGATGGGTTGTGCATAGCTTTATAGACCTATACCAAACATTTTTTAGTTCCATGGTAACCTAAAATAAGGGTCGAATCTCCAAGTACAAGCACTAAACAATGCTGTCAACAACATTGCGTTCATCTTCTTTATCATCCCTCCCACTTCACTCCTTCAAACTCAAACTCAAACTCAAACTCAAAACACATTCATTTTCATCATCATCATCATCATCATCATCTTCACACCCACAACAACTCAAACACCCATTATGGTCTGGTCTACAAACATGGAGAACCACTTCCTTAAACCCCAATCGTTTCTGGGGCCCATCTGGTCCTCAACAACCCACAAAGGTTCAAGATTATGATGATGAGGACATTAAAACCCAAGTGGGGTCAGTTAATTCTTTAGCTGAAGTGGGTTCTTTGGTGTTGTCTACTAATGACCCTTTATTGAAATCTAGGCTCTCACATCTTGGTTTTCAGAGATGGGTTAATGAGAAGATGGATGTTGGTGTTTGTGTTCCGCCGAATAAGCCTGCGAGGCCTTGGAAACCTGAATTGGTTCGTTTTCGCCTTTTCGGTTTTTTGGTTTAAGAAATTGTGGAACTTTTTACTTGTTTGTAGAATGTTTGATTGTGGTTTTAAGATTCTTGGTTAGATAGTTTAGAAATTGGAAATGCGAATATTGGATATGAAAAGGTTTATTCCTAAACAATTGTGGAGTTTGAATTGGTTGGATATGAAAGTGTTTATGAAGTTTGATTATGTGTTAAAGATTCTTGCTAAGAGGTTATATCTTTATAAATTTAGGAACTTGAAATTTGTTAATAATGTTTGATTATGTTTTCAAGATTATTGTTAACAGGGTTTAGGATCGAAGTTTAAAGAAATTTGATATAAAAAGTTTACATCTTTATAAATTTAGGAACCTTTTACTTGTTTGATTTGGTTTGGTCTATAAAATTTTATAATATTTCTCAAGATCCCTTGTTAAAAGGGTTTAGGATTGAAAATTAGAAAATTTTGTTATAAAAAAGGTTGATTCTTTATAAATTTGGGAGCTTTCTACTTGTTTGATTTGTGGAGTTTGAAATTGGTTCGTTTTCAGTTTTGGTGAATAAAGTTGGATTGTTTTTTCAAGATTCTTGTTAAAAGGGTTTAGAGTTGCAAATCAGTATACTTGGTTGATTTGTGGGGTTGGAGTAATTATACCTTCTGTCATAATGGGACTTATTTTTACTCATTGCAGCCTTGTTGGCAAGAAACAAATGTGTATTTTTTACATATAGTATGTACCATAGTCTTGGATTTTAGGATTGTAGGTAAGCTACATTCTGTAGCATGTAAATTAGCTAGTGATTTTGAGTCCCTCCATGCCCAACCATCATTTGACGTGCTAGAGAAGGATGCTTATGTACAATGGTGCAAACATTTGGAAATGGTATGTTGGATACAATGTAGAAAACATCCAACAATGTCAAAAAAGTGGCAGTGAATTACATTCTGGTGTAACTAACGCTTTTATTTAGAGTTAATTCCACAAAATTTAACTTATTTTCACCTTTTTGGCTTTTCCCATTGTTTATAACTCTAGTTTTATCACTGTAGGCAAGCAGGCTTACATTAAGTGACAGTAAAGGAGAACGTATGTTTCAATTTGGTGCAATTATTTTCAGCAAAATGAAATTTGTTGCGTATAGTGGTAAAAAGTGAAGTAAACAGTTTTAATAAGCAATCGCAGCCCAAACAACCTCTGATATAATTCTGGTTTCTGATTATTCCATTTCAGATTACTGAGATTTGAATAATCAAACACCGATGTATGAAAAAGATTCTTGAGACACATGTAAAGGTTACCTAATCATCCTTACAAATTACTGAATTTGATTATATAAGACACAACATTCACTTTAAAAACGCACAGCTAAACATCCCTATAAGATATTATTGGGTGACAACTTTACAGGTTTAAAAGAAGCATAGCTTGATTTGTTTGAATATCCGAGTATGCTATAGATTGAGAACATGTGTGTTGATAGTGGTAGTTCATGTATACATGAACATTAACATTAAAGTATCACTTAAAAAAAAACCTTTCAAAAAAGTAAAGGTTGAGACTCTGCAATGCATTAACATTGGAATATAATTATAAAAACGGTTATATATAATTCAGTTGAGATCAGTTTAAGATTCACGTAGTTTCATAAACTTTAGGACTCCTTAAATTAAAGATACCTTCACATAAATAAACAATTTTACCTATAGGACTTAGGAGCATGCAATTTCTTGATTAGTAATCCTTCAAGGGGTCTGGCTTTATTTCTAATATAGTCTTTTATATGTAAAAATCCATTTTTTGTTCTTTTGATGTATTTTCAAGATTCTGTGATATTTAGGTGGATATATATTTTGTAACTTCAGGTATCTCCAAAGGAAATCCCTGCTCCAAAGGACTCAGGGTTGCCTCTTAATGCCTATATGCTACACAATCTTGCTCACGTGGAGTTAAACGCAATTGATTTGGCATGGGATACCGTTGTTCGGTTTTCACCATATCATGAGCTTCTTGGAGATATGTTTTTTGCTGATTTTGCTCGTGTGGCTGATGATGAGAGTCGGCATTTTGTTTGGTGTTCTCAGAGACTCGCTGAGCTTGGATTCAGGTTTACTTTATTAATACAACCAAGGTTGTAAATATCGCTCGGCGGTACCGTGGCGGCCGACCCCCGCCAAGCGCCATGGTGGAGACCATAAATAATAAAGGAATTTATTTAAAAATAAATAAATATTAGCAATATTAATGTTTTTATTATTTTTAGTTATATATCTTTTGTTATATAATTATAAATCTGCTGCTTCTCTCACATAACCTAGAAAAGCTTCATGATTTGTTCCCCAAATTAAAACAAAATCAAGAAAATCGAAGTTGACCGGCGTGAATATGAAAAAAAAACCTAGATCTGAAGTTGACCGGCCCGCCGCCATGGCCGATTTTGACTGATTTTGACCGCCACACTCCGATTTTGACCGCCATTGACCAAAACCGATAAGTTAGACCGATATGGGAAATATCGTGGTGGTGGACCACCGCCATGGCGCCGCCATATCGGCCGCCATGGGCGATTTTTACAACACTGAATACAACTTTATCATATCTGTTGGCGTGACTTAAAGTTTCATTTTCAAACTATGCTTTTAATCATGCTTAGTTATGGAGACATGCCTGCTCATAATCTACTATGGCGTGAGTGTGAGAAATCTTCAGATGATGTTGTTGCTCGGTTGGCTGTGATTCCACTTGTTCAGGTGATTTAATAACTTTGTGATCTAAGAACGCTACATTTTAGATAAGGTCTTTATGGGTATAGTAGCTTTACTTTTTGTTATTGTTTATTCTAGTCTTCATAGGGTGTTTGAAAGTTCATTTTCAAGGTATACTGGATTATTGCTACTTGTAGAGTTGTAGATTCAGAATCCAAAAAATATGAATGAGAGTATAAAACATGATTTAGAATGGGATTACTAAGATGATGGAATTAAGGTAAAAGGCAACGACTTGGTTTCAAGGCATACAGGTTGTATTTTTTTTATGAATCTATGTTTTCAAGTTCATTTTCAATTATACTGGACATATACCCTTATGTATGTGTGTGTTCAGTCATATATGGCACTCTTGAGCTCAACCCATGGTTTAAATAAAAGTTAAAATAGCAATGGAATCAGCAATAGTCGGTTCGGCCGGACCCTACAATCTGGTTGTAAATAGCAATGGAAATTGAAAAATGTTTAAGCTTACCATCTTATGTTACTAAGACCTTTTAGATTCTTTTTCGTAATTGAATGTTATGGTTAGTGCTATACTGCTATGAGGTAGGCATGCCCTTGATGGTGATGTCTCATGTTACTGGACCGGGACAAATGACCCAATTGCTATTATGGTATAAGATAGACTTTCTATTGTTTTCGGAATTTGCCAATAAGCACCATTAAGCAAAGTGAAAACAAAGGTAAATATGCTTAAGCCAATATATGGCATTTTCTTAATATGTCTTCTGCCATGACAGCTATAAATATATTTTTTGCTTTTACATTTGTGAACGTGTATCCCTACAGCTTGCCGGTTTCAGAACAATGACCAACGTTGTCCATCATCATCATAACTGTAGAATTGATACTATGAATTTGGGTCCATAAGATCACTTTGTTCAAGTGTGCTAAAAGAGCATGTTAAATATTTGCCAAATAGGCATACCTTTTAGGGAAAACAGATACAAAACCTACTGTACTATCACACTTTTCTCAGTTAGACTTGGACAAATGAACTCATTAGTCTCTCACAGTCAAACATAATCATATGTATTATATCATTTATGTCTTATTTAATCAAATTAGGCAACTCACTGGTCAATTTGTGACAACATGGTGAGGGAAGAACAATTCAGAGATGAAAATGTTACTATCTCAATCATCGTTAATGAATATGTTAGAAATTTTTTGTTAAAATTGGAGTAAATTATGTGGTGATGTAAATGATATGATCATGAATTATCTCTTTACTCAAGTGTGCTCTTGAGAATAGTGTTTAAGTAAAATTTTGCTTGTGTTGCAGACCAAGTTATAAATTAGATAAATTTTCGATGTTGGTGTTGTGCATGCTATGTGCACTGTCTTTTAAACAATAAAATAGTATGTACCCTGGCATTTGTCATGAGACCAGATCTTGGTTTTTTATTTGCCAAGTGTGGTAGTGTTTGATCACATGTTATCTGTATTAATATGTCAATAGGAAGCAAGAGGTCTTGATGCCGGACCTCGACTTGTGCAAAAGCTAATTGGATTTGGAGATTGTAGAACTTCGAATATTGTTGCTAAGATTGCTGAAGAAGAGGTTGCACATGTGGCGGTTGGTGTGTATTGGTTTGCTGCAGTATGTCAGAAAATGGGTCTTTCTCCTTGTCCTACATTTAGAGGTTGTCTTTACCTTTCTATCTTTTATTCTCTCCATGCAACGTTTGAATGATCGAATGTCTAAAATACCCCTTAAATAGGATACAGTAAAGAATAATTGTAGATCATTGTCAAAGTTATTGATTTCACTTACTGATTACTAAATAGCAAAAAAGTAAAGTAGGAACCTAAAAGGAAAGTTTTGTTAGACAAGTCAGGATAGAAAGTGTAGCATGTGTTGCAATGTATTCAGCAGCGTAAGCGATTGACATTTCTAAAATAATCTTGTGTTTTGTTTCATTGTCTTGTTTGCAGACTTGCTAAAAGAGTACAATGTGGAGGTGAAAGGGCCCTTCAATTACACTGCTCGGGAAGAAGCTGGACTACCGCGGGACTGGTAAGTGTTCAAGTTACGTGAAAAGTCATTTCTGCCCCTTGGCCGAGGCCTGAAAACTTCTGGTAGTATGTTAGTAACTTGAAAACTAAACATCGATATACACATAACACATATCTTAAGTTAAATTTTAGACTGATTACCAAATTATCTGAATTCTGAAATACCCTCAATAAAAAGATATAGATGATTGTTGGAAACCCAAATCATTACCTTTAACTTGTTTGTAACGATGATAGTATGGACAAGTAAGTAATGTTTAACTTGGAATCTTTCCAAGAAGGGGAATAATGCAGGTTCCATAGGACCGGTATAATTTGCTGCAAAAAGTAGACTGATTTCTTTGCTTACCTTCATGCTTTTTTTTTTTTTAACTAAAATACCGATGGAGGATAATCAACACATATAATGTAGGTATGATCCCCTAAAAGAAAGCAAGCAAGATAAGGAACGACTTTCTGAGGTATGGAGTTCATTATATACTTTACACTATTTATGATCAATTAATTACACGGGAAAGTACACCTTCCATATAAGGCTGTTAATGGCTCAGGTGTTCGATTTGACCTGGCCCATTTATATGATCCAATGAGTCCAAATTTGCATCTGGTCCTAGTCCAGATTTGATTTGACCTGACCCATTTATATGATCCAACAGGTCTAAATTTGGATCCGTCAACCCAATAAGAGACCCAATAGGTCGGCCCATTCATATGAATCATTGCATGGGTCGACCCATTTATTATTGATATTTTTTATATTTTAACACCACGACTGCCACCACCGTTGTCGATTTTTTGGATTTTTTTCAAAATTATTTGCAATTTTCCTTGCAACGATTCTAAAAAAAAGCTTTCGTTACACACTTTTGTTTGCGGTAATTTTTCAAAAATATACAATAAGTTAGCTTTCTCAGGTTCATCATGAGTTCATGACCTAATTAATTTAAAAAATATACTAAAAGTTAGCTTGCCGTTGTTGCTAGAATTGGATACTTGCTTGCATTGATTTCCCACAATTTTTACAAACAAGAGTCATTTTCTCTTACGAATCATTCAAATAATGGGTTGCCTTGTGTAATGTGTTCTTGCTTATTAGCAGCAGAATCGGTAGCAGCAGAATCCACATCAACTTTACATGTATTATTAGCAGCAGAATCGGTAGCAGCAGGACCCTGCCAGGGGCTGCCGCCCCATGGACCCCGCTTCTCTCGGGGCGCTGCCCCCGAACCCCCGCCAAGGGGGCTACGCCCCCTTGGAACCCCCGTTAGTCCCGTTAATATCCAAATAAGCATCGACTCTTATTTGCATATTAAACGCAATCTATTTTACACTAAAATACCAACGCTTGTGGAAACATTGAGGCATAAGTTTTGAAATTTGTCAGGTTCATGATAGGCTGGCTCGTATAATATCCATGGAGAAAGAAAACTCAAGTTTGAACAGAGGAGACTGATTGTTATGCCAATGTGAGAGTACACGCTAACTTGTACATCAATAATCTGTAAGTATCAATTGTACCAATAGAATGCATATGCTACTCGAATTAAACAAAGCAAAGTGATAAATGATTTTAAACTTCTCTTGGGACCTCTGTGGAATGATGGGTGTTTGGATTTGCGATTTGGGAATGAATACATGATTAAGGGACTTAAAGTTAAAGCATCCCGTTAATCTCTTCTCTTTCTGTCTTCAAGCTTCAAGCTTTTGCCTATCAGTTTTTGATATTTACATACTTAGGTTCAGAACTTCAGACAGTTATTTAATATCTTAGGGTAATTTAATCATTTCTTTTTACACATGTTTAGGTTTTTTTAGTCTCTTATTTCTATGTCACAAAGGGTCTGCTTTTCTTTTAGAACTTGGTTTTTTTTTTTTTTTTTTTTTATTTTATTTTTTTTATTATTTTTTTATTTTTTTAATCTATTAATTTCTTGACTAATGAGAATATACTAAAGACAAACATATCTTTTCTGCAAGATAATCCTGTTGGTTAATTATTCGATATCACAATCATTTTCAGAACTCACATCTAAACACCATGCAAATACTTTCAGTTGTCTTCCTAGAATTGACATCAACAATATATCTTTTTTACATGATCTCCGACATAAAAACACGAATACATATAACAAATCACTTTAACTTCATACGATCATTAATTGTATGTGCATTGATTCTATCGTATTAGAATGCTAAAACGTTAATCTTGTTTGTTTTGGTCATCCAACTTGCTTTCGTTGGTCTTGGCTCTATCTCTAACCTCATTTTCATCCTCAAGCTCATTTTGATTTTTGTCCTCGAGCTCAAATTTGTCTTCCTCCTCGAGCTCATACTCGTCTTCGTCTTTGAGCTCATGCTCACTTTCATCCTCGATCTCGTTGTGGTGGTGGTCTTGGTCTTTGCCCTTCTTCTTTTTAGGGTAACCCTTAAGTTCATACAACCTCCAAGCTCCATTGAACTTTTGAACCATCCCCTTGTTTGCCTGAGTCCACCACTGTTGGGGTATCATATACTCATCTTTTAACAAATCTGAACGCTTATTGACAAGTGCAATATCTCGTTCAACTTCTAACTTAAACTCAGCCTCAATACCATGTGAGCCAGCAAGTGCATGCAAGTATGCAGCTTCCATATTATGTCTTTTTGCATAGTTCTCGGTAGGTTTTAGGTACACAGATTTTCGATGATCTATATATAATTCGTGACCAATATGAATGTAACCTACAAATGGGGGTAAGAGCGGTATGGGGTCTATTACATTTACAACTCGTAAGATATGGAGATCCTCTTGCTTGCTATAGAGTTCGCGAAGACATATGTTGCCGAGAAAAGGATTTCCGTATGCAAAAACTGTTACGGGAATTGATTTTTTGGATTCACTGTCTGGCTTGTTGTAGCCATTGTGTGCTATGTCGCCACCGGTTAATGTAGCTAAAGCCCCACCTAAACTGTGGCCGATTACAGTTATACTCGTTTCTTCATCCTTGTATTTTTCTACCAACTGCTTGATCGTAGACAAAACCTGAAAGCTCTCTTTTTTGTTAGACAAGGATCATATTTCTTGTGAAAAAGGAAAAACAAACGAGGCACTCTGCAAAGATGTGCTATTTTGGATAATGAATGGACAGGTACCATACTCGATTCTTCATTTACATTTCTATAAGTCGTCCAAAGTCATTCAGTGTTGCGAATTAGAGGTGGTAATATGGGCGGTGAGAAGGGCTAGGCAATGAGTCAAAACTCAAAGCAAGTTCGGGCCAAAACAATTATTTCTGAAGTATGGACGAAAATGGACAGCTGGGTTGGGTTGAGCCGATATGCAAAGACTTCTTTTTTCTTTGTTTTTTAATATCTTTAAAGATGGTCAAGTGCTTAGAGGGTGTTTGGGATTGTGTCGAAAATCATATTGTTTGTTTGCAGACTGCTGTTTTTACAAAGGCAGGGTTATATATATTCATTTTACTTTGAAGTTAAAAGCCAGTGATCCATAGAAATAATGATAACCCAAACCTATTCATTTGTACATGTATCAGTCAAATTCCTACTGCATTGCAGATAGTTTGTTTGTTAGCGCGCATCATCCACAAGACGCTTGTAATATAACACTATTAATCAACAGGAAATTGGACTTACCTGATCTCTAGCGCTGGTTTTATTGAAACGAGAATTCGGCTTAATAGAAGTATATATTGAAAGATATCCCGAATGAGCTTGTGCACAAATTGATCCCTTAAATACATCAGACGCTGACACCAATGGGAAATCAAAGTTCTCGAGCCATTCAGATATTTGTATAGTCCCTCTCCAGGAAACTATAATATCCCTCCTTCCTAACAAAGTCTTTGCTTGGTCCGTTGACACTGCAATGTACCCCATCCAATTTGATTGCCCCAGCCAAGGTTTCTTTGCAAGAGATTTTAAAAGAAACGACTGAGTAGCATCAGGGGAAGTAGACGTTGCATAAACATACTTAACAACATCGTACTTTATAGGGTGGCCCTTATCTAAACCTACACCCGTAAACATTTGGTTTTGTGAGAATTTGCTTGCACCTGCGTATCTTGACTTGCGATCAACAACGAAAGTGTCATAGTTGGCTTGAACCCTTTCACCATATTGTATGAGGTAACGTCTAAGGT
The DNA here is from genome assembly GCA_021014915.2 of Artemisia tridentata subsp. tridentata. Lineage (NCBI taxonomy): Eukaryota > Viridiplantae > Streptophyta > Magnoliopsida > Asterales > Asteraceae > Artemisia > Artemisia tridentata. The sequence goes on from CP139509.1 coordinate 179,361,852, forward strand.
CGATGTCGAAAGGCTCTAAGAGTCCAGTCCAGTTGTCTAATCCACTCAATTTTTGCCATTTATCTGCAAAACTGTGTTCTGTCATCTCGTTCCAAATGTGAAGGTTCTTGAGACGAGCTTTGAATGAGCGTGCAATGGAAGAAAGAGGTTTGAATGAAACTTTTAAAGTTCAGAGGTGGTGGCAATGCATCACGCAACATGCGTGATGGGACAACTTTGATACAATATGAGATTGAGAGTTATAACACGCAACATAGAAACATGGTCTTATCTTCAAGTAATAGCACAACATGCACAAACAATGAATTCTTGTTACAGGCCAAAGGTTATGAGTGTGTTTGTTAAAAGTAGTTGTGAGCGTGGGCAGTAGTAGTGAACTGTGAGCAGTAGCCACAGCTCACAGCTCACTGCTCACCGCTCACTGCTTCTTAAAAAAACATTGAGAAAATGAGCATTCATAAAAATAGCAAAACTCACCGCTCCTTCGCTAAACGACTACTAAAAATTAAAATGCTCATTGCTCACCGCTTACCGCTCTAAAAAGCCCCACACCGCTCCGTGCCAAACATACCCTATAGGTATCTTTGGCCCCTTTCGAATTTTGAATGCCGGCTTACCTGCCAAAATTATGCTGTCATGATGTGTTTTTTTCTTGTAAGCTGAAGGGATTACATGTTTTAAGCTAACTTACCCAAAAAATAAAAAAAATAAAAAAATAAAAAAATATAAAAATAAAAAAAAAAATATTTTTTATTTACAAATTTACGGTTTTTAGTAATGGCACAACATACGCAAACACTGAATTCTGTACATACCTTCTTATTGTCATTTTTCAATGCAATGAGTGAGTGCGATTCAACTACAGATAGTCAGATACACTATATTTGTAACTTCCATATCCAGTCAGCAACATATAAGTTTTCATTACATCCAAATTTGTCTTGTGTTCTACTAACCTTAGCACAATAGCACAAATATATATTCATAGTAATACCCGTTTGTGGAGTGATCAACACATAATTTGGACTTTCTTGCAGATGAAAACAATGAGAACAAACTTAGTATTATAAGTTAACATTACCAATTCAAACTTTATATGCAACACTATTGCGATCTTCTAAACTCTAATTTGATATGGAGATGATGGGTCAATACATGTGGGTTGCAAGATGGTGCGGGTTATCCATGGTCATGATGATACCATGGAAACTGTTGGAATTGGCATGGTTGAAGCCAAAGAGGCTAGAAAAGTATCTAAGGCGACAAGGTCTCAATGGCACAACCTACAAACTACCCTTTGGAGACACAAAAGAGATCTTGCATACGACGAAGCAAGATCCCATGAATCTTTCTGATGATATCATGCCTAGAGTCATGCCCTTTGTTCATAGGGGGATTCAAGATTATGGTACTTTACATACACATACGCTCATATATGTATGCTTGTATTATCAAAAATTTTATGTCAGCATATCTTGATCCTTAATGGGGGATTTACTTGTTTTGTAGGTAAAATTTTCTTTTCATGGCTCGGACCAATGCCCACTGTGCACATCATTGATCCGGATGTAGTTAGAGAAGTATTATCTCGAATGAATGAATTTCAGAAGCCTAAGAAAAACAGTCACTATATTAAGATACTATCAACTGGCGTAATTGAATATGAAGGAGATAAATGGTCTAAACATAGAAAAATCCTCAATCCTACTTTCCATGCCGAAAAGTTAAAGGTTTGACTTGGCATAACCATTTTGACTTTTGAATTTAACTTGTTACTGATTTCTATTATTGTGATCATGATTTGTCTTTTAATCTCTTTGATGCAGTTGATGGCACCGGCTATGTGTTTGAGTTGTTGCGTGATGATTAAGAAATGGGAGATGTTGTTTTTGAATGAGAAATCAATCGAGTTGGATGTATTTCCACATCTTCAAACGTTAACTGGTGATGTAATTTCACGTACTGCATTTGGTAGCAGCTACGAGGAAGGAGTAAGGATTTTTGACCTTCAGAATGAACTTGGGTCGATATTGATGCATGCCATACAATCATTATACATCCCTGGATCAAGGTAGCTACATGATATCATGGAAATATGATATGTTTTGTCATACAAACATTTTGTTTCAAATGGATCAAGAGAAAATAACAGCTAAAAAGGTAAAGTGTTAAATGGGTCGTACGGGTCAAATGGGTTGAAAATCGCCCAAGCATTGATACCACTAGATTATTTCTGAAACAATATTGTTTTAGCAATAACAGGACATACATGAATACATTCATATGCATGTAATGTTCCATTTAACATGAACATTAGTACCAACTTTCTATAGAATTTCACAGTTACTTGCTAATATCATGTCTTCTTTATTACTCCAGATTTATTCCAAATGGAAGAAACAAAAGGATGGAGGAGATTGATCAAGAAGTGAAGGCTTTGATAAGATGTATGATTGATAATCGAATGACTGCAATGGAAGCAGGGGAAACCGGGCACGATGACTTATTAGGCATAATGTTGAAGTCTAACTATGATGAGATCCAAAAAACTGGAAACAAACAATCTGGAATGAGCATCGATGAAATCATTGAAGAGTGTAAACTTTTCTACTTTGCAGGCCATGAGACTGTTGCCAATCTACTCGTATGGACGATGATTTTATTGAGTCGTTATCCAGAATGGCAAGAGCTTGCAAGAGAAGAAGCTTATAAAGTCTTTGGAAATAATCAACCAGACATGGATGGGCTGAATCGCCTCAAAATTGTAAGTTCCCATCTGTTAATAAAAATGTCGTATTCTTTGTGATATTTTATTTCTAATATACTTTTTTGTGTGTTTGTTATAGCTAAATATGTTATTGCTCGAAGTCCTAAGGTTGTACCCAGGAGTTTCAGCATTATACAGAATGTCAACCAAGGAAACGAGGGTAGCAGGCATAAATCTTCCCGAAGGAACATTAATTATAATGCCGATACTAGCTTTACACCATGACCAAGATACATGGGGTGAAGATGCCTTGGAATTCAACCCACAACGGTTCTCCCATGGTGTTTCAAACGCGACTTCTAATGGACAAGTTTCCTATTTTCCATTCGGAGGGGGGCCTCGTATTTGTATAGGCCAAAACTTTGCTATGTTGGAAGCCAAAATAGCGTTGGTTATGATTTTGCAGCGCTTCTCTTTTGTGCTTTCCCCGTCTTATTCACATGCTCCACAGTCTATCATCACACTCCAACCTCAGTTTGGTGCTCACTTGATTTTGGGAAAGTTAAGACCGACTCAAGAAACTAACCATGCCCGCGAGTAAGTGAAAACAGTACATGTCCGACCCCCATCCAAGCAAAAAAGCCATTGCACTACAAAATTTGCCTTGAAAGATACTTTGGTTGTAATAGTTAAAACACAAACAGTTATCGGGGTATCTTAGATACTATGTTTTGCACCATGAAATTTTCGTTCCAGTATGAAGTCCTGATTCACATATATTTACATTCAGCAATGAGCATGAAACTATCACTATATGACTCGAAAGTAACAGAAACTTCAGCAGCGCAACCCTCGGTATGCTGTCAAATTTTAGCTGAATTGTCAAAATGTATCAGATGATGGTAGTCTGCAACAAAACATCCATTGCTAATGACACTTGTTTTTCTATTTTTTGTTTCCGATAGAAGTATACCAAAAAACAAAAAGAGCTTTCAAATATGAAAACCAACATTATACAAACCACTGTACTGCTTATTTATTTCAGCAAAAAGCCAATTTACACAGAAAATAAAAAGAACCTTAAAACACCAGCAATACAACCATGCCATACAACATTATTGACACAACTTAACTACCTAGTACTATCCAACATCTCCTTTGTCTTCACCTTAACAAAAGTCGCGGTTCTCCATTAACCACCTCGCCTTTGTTTTGCATCCTTTGTGTCCTTCTTTATCTCCACTGTCTCTCGGGTCACCCTTACTACACTAGCACCAGTACCTCCTTGATGCTCGAGACCACCTTCTACCACCTTACCACCACTCGCTTGATGCCCGGAAACACCTTTTAACATCACACCACCAGTCCCTTGCTGTCCATAACCACCTGATTCACCTCGAACCTATATGTTTTGAAATGGAAACATCATTACTAGCTGCACAACAAAAACATAGATTCATACATGGCAACTACAGTTTACCTTTGCTGAAGCAGAATTATCGGTTTTCATTCCCCTCTCTCTCTCTGCCATATTTCTTGCAGCATAATCTCTGGCACGCTCCTCCACAGTCTTGGTTCCAACACTAGACAAAGCATCCTTAGTCACCACAGCTGTATCCCCAGCTAATCCAGCAGCTCCCCTGGTCATATTACCCATTGTCTCTGCTGCACCCATTGCTTTATCACCAACATACTCTGCCGCGTTCCAATCTGCTTTTCCAGCTTCACGTGACACGTTTCCTACCGTCTCTGTCACACCCGTTGCTGTATCGCCAGCCAACTTGGCAGCGCTCCTCCCCACTTCTAGAGCTGTATCTTTCAACTCGCCTGCCGCCTTACCTGCATATTGAGCGGTAGTTTTCCCAGTTTCCAGTGTGAAGTCCTTTCCTGCAACGGCTGTTTCTCCTACATAACTTGCCCCCTTTTCACCCACATCCACTGCCGTATCTATCAACCCCGTTGTTTGTTCAGTAACTATATCTTTGGCTTGACCTGTTGTGTCTACTAGGCCCCCCGCTATATCGCTAGCAAGCATAACAGCATTCCACCCCGCAACCAGGCCTACATCTTTCAGCATACCCGCTGCCTTGCCAGCATACTCGGCTGTTGTTTTTCCTGTCTCCAGAGTAACGTCTTTTCCAGCAACAGCCGTTTCTCCAACATAACTTGCCCCTTTCCTGCCTGCACCAACGGTTGTATTGACTAAGCCTCTTGTTTTATCTGTAACTATGTCTTTCGCTTGACCTGATACATTTTCTACCGTCTCCGCCATACCGACTGCTGTATCGCCAGCAAACTTTGCCGCATTCCAACCCACATCTAGAGCTGCATCTTTCATCACACCCGCTGCTTTGCCAGCATATTCAGCGGTTTTTTTGCCGGCTTCCAATGTAATATCTTTGCCTCTAACAGCTGTTTCTCCTGCATAACTTGCTCCCTTTTCTTCAACATCTACAGCAGTATCTATTAAACCCGTTGTTTTTTCAGTGACTACATCTTTGGCTTGACTCGTTGTGTCTACTATACCTCCAGCTATGTCACTAGCAAACTTCGCCGCGTTCCACCCTGCCACTAAACCTACATCTCTTACCACACCAGCAGCGTTTCCAGCATATTCTGTGGTGGTTCTCCCCGTTTCCAACGCAACATCTTTTCCTGAAACGGCTGTTTCTCCAGCATAAGTTGCCCCCTTTTTGCCCGCACCAACCACCGTTCTTGCTAATCCTATTGTTGCACCAGTAACTACGTTTTTCGCTTGACCTGATACATTTTCTACCGTCTCTCCCATACCGACTGCTGTATCGCCAGCAAACTTTGCCGCATTCCACCCCACATCTAGAGCTGCATCTTTCATCACACCTGCAGCTTTGCCAGCATATTCGGTGGTTCTTTTCCTGACTTCCAATGTAATATCTTTGCCTCTAACAGCTGTTTCTCCTACGTACCTTGCTCCCTTTTCTTCAACATCTACCACTGTGTCTATTAATTCTGCTGTTTTTTCATTAACTACATCTTTGGCTTGACCAGCGGTGTCTACTACACCTGCTGCCTTATCACTAGAAAACTCGGCTGCGTTCCATCCCGCTACTAAACCTACATCTCTCATCACACCAGCAGCGTTTCCAGCATATTCTGCAGTGGTCCTCCCTGTTTCCAATGTGACATCTTTTCCTGCAACGGCTGTTTCTTCAAGGTAAGTCACCCCTTTTTTACCCGCACCAACCACCGTTTTTGCTAATCCTATTGTTGCATCTGTAGCTACATCTTTTGCTTGACTAGACACATTTTCCATCGTCTCAGCCATACCCACAGCAGTATCACCTGAAATCTTGGCTGTGTTCCACGCCACATCTAGAGCTGCGTCTTTCATCACACCCGCCGCTTTGCCAGCATACTCGGCTGTTGTTTTCCCTGTATCCAAAGCAATGTCTTTTCCTCTCACAGCAGTGTTCCCAACGTAACTTGCCCCTTTTTTCCCCGCACCGACGGTTGTATTTACTAATCCCCTGGTTGTATCCGAAACCATATTTTTGGCTTGACTAGCCACATTTCCTATCGTTTCTGCCATACCCTCAGCAGTATCACCAGCAATGTTGGTCGCGTTCCATCCCACGTCTAGAGCTGCATCTTTCATCACACCTGCCGCCTTGCCAGCATATTCAGCTGTAGTTTTCCCGGTTTCTAGTGTAACATCTTTGCCTCGAACAGCAGTTTCTCCGACATAATTCGCCCCTCTTTTGCCCATGTCCATCGCAGTGTCAAGCACTCCCATAGTTTTGTCCGCAACTACATCTTTAGCTTGTCCAGTTGTGTCTGCCACACCCGCTGCTGTGTTACTAGCCAGTTCAGCCGCGCTCCATCCTGCTACTAAACCTACATCTCTCATCACACCAGCCGTGTTTCCTGCATACTCCGCAGCCGTCTTTCCTGTTTCCATTGCAATGTCTCTTCCTGCAACAGCCGCGTCCTTCATGTAACTCGCGCCTTTTTTGCTTACGTCCACCGCCGTATCTACTAAACCCGGTGTTCTCTGTCCAACTGTTGCTGCATGGGTTACATCAAATAATTTCTTGTTAGTCTGTTAATTGTAGGTGGTATGCGAGGATAAAGCATGATGACTCGGTTACATCATATGTCTCAGTTACTGAAAATATTTTTTAGGACACGTACATAAACGCATTTCAAGACATTAAAGAAAGTAAGCATATATTTGAACATTTTCTAGTGCCATTTTAAGTTGTTTATTAGGACGCTATTTGCGTAGTACTAAGGAATAATATGGGACAACATAATTTGTTTCACAATATTAGCGTTTATTAGGATGCTCATAAGTGTCCCATAAATGGTGCACATTTTGTAAAACCTCTTTTCTATGGGACATTTTTATGTTTGAATTTCTTTCTATATATGGGACATTTATACGTTGGTCCTATAAATTAAAGTTTAGGGACTTATAAACTAATCTAATACTCTCCCCTTCCAAATTAATTTTCCACTTACAAAACTAGATATCCATCTACAAAATGCTTAAAGTGGGATCATCATTAACACCGATAATATTTCACATCAACTTAGATAGACAATTTGATCCGCTGTAACTGAAAGTACGTATCTATTTTGTAATATCCCTAACAATGTGATTTATACATTTATTCTAAGATGAGAGGAAAAAACATACTTGTAGGGCGACTCATATTAACTTAAGACCATCTCCGACCATGTCCACAGTAAATCATCAAATATATTTTTGAATAACAAAGAGCTTTCATGTTTAAAAAAGAATTCATCTTCAGTCATATGTCCTCCAAACTTCTACTTCAAACACATTTATATTAAATTCTAACTGAAAAACATCAACTAGTGGTCTAATGATATATCAAGATATAAAAAGGTAATAATAATATTTTTGAACTCCAAAACTTTCTTAAGAGATGAGTATTAGCAGAATATTATAGCCAAAACTTTCTTAAGTGACGTGGGCTAAGCCCCATAATAAATAATGAACAATGCCTGGGCTATAATATTATGCTAATAATGAGTTACGATGCTTCATTTTTCATATACGAAAAAAATAGTTGTTTTGTGTATTTTAGTTGGAGATGGCCTCAGGGTGTCGCAAACTAATCTGATACTTTGTGCTCCCAATTTTCCAAATAGAATATCAAGTTACCAAATGTACACAGGAAAACAAAACCATTAATTGTGCGCCAATATTGGTTGTAACTAAAAGTGGATACTTACTTTTAGAAAATTTAAAATAAAATAAGTAGTCTGACTCATATTTTATGTACCTTTCTGTGTTGTCGTTTGAGTTGCTCCAGGTTGGTTCTTCATCATATGCTCACTGATTTGTTGTGCGCCCCTTGCTCCAACTATATGTGTTGCACCTGAAGCACGTTGCTCGGTTACATTTGGGGTCGCACTATAAATGCTTTCTTTTACTCGACCCTTTTCATCCATTCGTTGACCCTTCTCACCAGTATACTCTTTCGCCATTTGGGACTGCTGTTCAGCGGCTCGAATACCTTCCATCGAGTTTTTCTGAGCAATTCCTCTATATTTCGATAGTGAAGGTCCTTTTTGTTCACTTTCTTTCTTTTGCAAGCTTTGTGCACCATGCACTCTACCCGATGCACCACCCTGGATGGTTTCAACAACACGATGCACAACCTCGGTCGTACCTGGTTGTTTTTCGGAGTCTTTAACAGTAAATGACTCAAAATGACTAATTACTTTTGGTTTCTCTCGCTCATTTTCCTTGGTGTCTCTCCTTAGTTGTTCTGAAGCCATGATTATTACGTACACCTTTGTCGTATGATGTATTTTTTTGTGTGTGCTTTATGGAAAATGTGATGTTTTCGTTTTTTTGAATATGATGTTTATGTGAATGTGAATATTGTTTATGGAATTTGTTGAGGATGTGACATGGCATTTAAAGAAGAAAGATGTCGGTTTTTAAGGTGATGATGAAATGACGTGGAGGGTAAATAAGAATGGATGTGTATGTGAGTCATAGCTCGAACGGTGTGGTTGGAATAATAAGGTGATAACGCGACAGACAATTCATTGATCGTAGTACTATTTTAGATCCTTTACTTAGATAGAATTTTATAACTTTGTCTGTTTCTTTTTGTGTATTGGATTTTAATGGTCGAATAAGACCATTTCTCTTCGGGACTAAGGTACATAGAGGTTAGAAAACGCATTAACTCGATTGATAGATCAGCTTATGTGTTAGCTAGCTATCATATTTTCATATTACATTCGTTTGCATGTACTTGGTAACATAAGCATGTACTGATGTACTCCATATTTAACAAGAGTTAGAAAACCAGTAAATTAGATACCAAGTTTGACACGTAAAATATGTTTTTAAATAAAAGTAAATATTATGAAAATGAATATGATCGATCATCACGATGCTAATTAAGTAGCTTTTAGCCTTTAGCCTTGCTAATTAAGTAGCTTTTAGCCTTTAGCCTTTTCGGTGGGATATCTCGAACAACACATAGATATCATTCTTAAAATGATTGATGCTGTATATGATGAATTGAAGCAACGTGGAGTCCAGGGAGTCAATGGTGGGATGAGTAAGCTTGTTACAGGAGGGTGCCAAATTTTAAATGATGGTACCGCTTTGAGCGTTAGGTGTGGTGGTTCAAGCCGTTTTGTCAGCTCACCGTTGTCTCATCATTTTATATTTCACATTTATAAATCAAAATACGAAAATAAAAATTACAATGCATTTCAAATTTTACATTTTACATTTTAACATTTTCTATTTTCCAAATAAACTAATTTTTCATTCATTCAAATTAAAATACAAATTACATACGAAAAATAATTAAACATACGAAAAATAAAAAAATACGAAAAAAATTGAAAAAGCTACGAAAATATAAAAATGCATCGAATTATCAATAAACTAATTTCCTAGTTGATATCTTTGCCAAAGATGCTCTATAAGATCTCGTTGAAGATTTTCGTGTGTACGTTTATCACGTAATTCTTTGGCTTTCCTCCATTGCACTTCGCATCTTTCGAACCAAGTATGTTATATATATGCCTACGGACTAATATACAACTCGTTGAATTCATTTATCGTAAACTTATGATTTTTCAAAATCATGTTATGCAATATGATGCATGTGTACATGATTCTTCGTAGTTTGTTGATAGTCCAAGCACGCGTCAGTTGTTATATAATTCTCTAACGTCCTTGGAGGATACTAAAAGCTCTTTCAACATCATTTCATGCACCTTCTTGGCGCCTTTTAAAGTGTCCATGTTTCTTGTCACGTGCACAATGTTCACCATTTGTAAATATTCATCAAATGCATTGGGTGTTATGTCGTATGGTTGAAGTTCATTCATCAAACTCAATAGACCCGTACAATCAAGTGTGACTTTAAAGAATTTCAAAATGCTCGGAAAGAGGATCATTTGTTTCAATACATTGGAGTATGTTAATACAAATATCGTCTAAAAAATGTTATTTATATTTTACGATATTTGCTATATTTTGTTAACGACAACTATAAACTTTATTTTAGCAAAACATAAATCTAGTTAAGTCTTTTATATATATTGTCATATATATATATATATATATATATATATATATATATATATATATATATATATATATATATATATATATATATATATATATATATATATATATATATATTGTCACAAGTCTTTCTTAAACACAAATTAAACATTACTTAACTTAGCTAGTATATACATTTTACAAGTTTACTTTCCTAAAGTTTTTAATCAAAATAAGAATGCATTTTTACATCATTCCATGGATTATCCTACTCTAATCTAAGATTGCATATCTCTTTAGGATCCTTGAAAGATACGGTGAATATTTTGTTTAGATTGTCACTCTAGAATCCTTGAAAGATATGGTGTATATTTTGGTTAGATTTGATAAAGATTTTTGGAGATTTTCTGACAGGTCACGCGGAACCAAATCAGTACAAGGACGAAACCAATAATTTGGTTCCGCCTGATCCGTGGCTTGCTGGCATCTCTTGCCTATAAATAGCAAGCCACACATTGTTGTTTAATCATCACTCACAAGCATAACAATAGCATACATTCTTTCATTCATCATTCCTTATATCTAACTCATTCATATTTCATTTTAGTGAGCTTCTTTTGTAGCAAGAAGATCATAACATCATTTAAAGGCTTACAAGCTTCAACAAAGCGTTGCAAGACTTGTTAGTCCATCATAGTGTGAATTATAGTTATTCATACATCATTGTTTGTACCAAACCATCATAAACCTCTGATAATGATCGGTTAGTATTTTAGTCCTCAAAATACATAGTGTGACGGGAGTGGTTGTACCCTTGTAAAAAAACTCGACATCTAGCTTTGTGTCGGAAATATTGTGTAAGAGATGTGTAAAGGTTTTCTTCGCCGGATAAAGGAACTTGTTGACTAGTGAAGAAAACTCTTGAGTTGGATACTCGGGGAGTGGAGTAGGGCAAGAAAAAAGAGTCATTGTAGACCGAACCATTATAAACACTCGTGTTGTGGTTTGATCATTTCTATCTTTCTTTCACTTTACATATTGTTAATTTGTTTGCATATATTAAGTCATCTCACACACAAAGATAACAAAGAAAAAGAAATTAAAAACGGTAAAACTATTAAACCCCCCTTCTAGTTTTCCACAATTGGAGTATTTCTAAAAATAGTTTTTTGCTCATAGACAAAATGCAAGAAATTTAAACTAAAACAAAAATAGACAAAATGCTTGATTTCCAAAAATGGTATCATGGAACGGGATTCACACAAAATGGGTGTCTCCAGGGAATTGTAGTCGTCATCCTCTTTTTATACTCCCAACTAAGCTTAAACTCAATGTGCAAATGTTTTTGTAAAATGCTAACACTACTTATACTAATAATCTATGTAAGCCGAAACTTAACTTTTCACTCCCACATTTATCAAGTTTAGGCGACTGTGCTTATATTCAAAATTTTGATAACAAAAATCGACGTTTTTATAAAACTTTGACTAATACTAGTTGAAAGATAGATTTAAAATTCACAACAAGCAAGCTTCAAAATTTATTGCATTTTGCAATATCATTCCATTTTATTTCCTTTTTATTTTTTCATTTTTTCATTTTTTTTTTGATACTTTAACTTTGTGCAATATAAACTAACGGAGTTTCACGGGAACCAAGACCTTAAACCTTCCTGGAATAAAGGATCCAAGGGCCGTTACAACGGAGAGTTCCAAGACCTTAACGCCTTTCAGAATTAAGGGTCCAAGGGCCGGTGTAAGAGGGTAGCCAAGACCTAAACGCCTTCCGGAAATAAGGATCCAAGGGCCGATCTTGAACCTTAGCTTTTTAGCACATTTATTTATTACTTAACTTTTTGCAACTATGACATATGCTTGTTCCGAAGTTTAAATAAATCTTTGAACTAGTATTTTTCAAAATCGTATGAAAAAATGATTTTGTGTGTTCAAATTTTTGAAAATAAGCACTAATTTATTCCGATTAAGAGCTTATGGGAGGAAAAACCATAGATTACTTATATAAGCTCTAAAGAGAACCAACTACTCTACGCTTAGCATTTTCATTTGCACAAATCGTAAAACCTTAGTCTAACTGTTAAGGAAGCAGCCAGATCAACACTCTGGCAGAGTCGGGATTCCCTTTGTTCTAACCTAATCAAGACTAAACATTTTTATTTTTTCTTTCTTTTTTTGGTGCAAAGCACATCTTTTTCATGCATTTTTTTTTATCTAAAAACGAAAAAATTTTAAATTTTTTGCCAAAACGGGGGTACTAGGGCACTAGAAGGTACTTATGTGACAAAATTCGCGAGAATTCCCCCCCACACTTAGAATTGAATATTGCCCTCAATATTCAAAGTACCGGCTATTATGCCGCCACTTAGAACGTAAAAAGGTAATACCACTAACCAAGTGTGGAAAAGAAATCTCCATTTTTTACAAAAAAGGTTGAAAAGATATCCCTAGATAAACGTTAGCAAAAGGATAGGATATTGGGCGGCTGGATTGAAAACAGGCGCGTCAATCATCACAATCCAAGGGAAACCTGCAAACAAGGGCAAACAACACACAAACAAAGCACAGTAGAGGAATCCCCCCACACTTAGTCGTTAGAAAGAAGAAAGAAGACAGAAACATGGGCGTTTACCCATGCAATGCTAATGTTTTTGTTAACCGAGTCACTAGCTTGACTCGACCCCGAATTCATTTGTTCTTGGGGAAGCATGTGGAAGAGAAAATCTCCATCGGACTTTCATTCAAAATGTTTGGATAAACATTGAAGTACTTGAAAGTTCCACTCCGATGAGATACATCCGGCTCGAAAGAATGATAAATGGAGATGCCGGGGTCAAAAATTTTGTCTTCACTCCCAAACGAGTGAAGAAGAAGAGAAGTCACATCATATGTGATGAAAGGGAAGAAGGTCATGATAACAATCATGATTAGGTCATCATCATCAAAAAGAGAGTTCATAATTTTCAAATTATGAGTCTCATCATTTAAGTTCTTTTGTTCAAGAAATGACTCGGGTGGGAGGGTCGGGATTAAATCATCAATAAGCAAATTCTCATGATTGAGAATGCCTCCCCCCGGGTCACACAAAACATCTTTGTCTAGATCAAAGTAGAAGTGATCATACTCCGGCGGAGATATGATGGGAGTAAGTTCATCGGAGAACTCCTCATGATCAAGATCAAAGGTAAACGAATCATAATCTGGAAGAGAGAAATCAGCATGAGAAGCGGTACTGCCACTACTCGTCTCTTCCGTGAAATCAAAACTAAATGATTCGTAAGCCGCGAGAGAATACTCGGGATGAGAAGTGGGACTGCCACTACTCTCCTCTTTGTCATCAAAAATAAAACTCTCATATGCGGGAAAAGCATCCTTGAGCTCGGGCTCTGGAAGGATATACGGAGGTGGGACATGTGCTGTACTTTGTGTGCTAGAAATTTGCACCTCGTCCATTATTGTCTCCGTATCTGACTCATCACTTTCACAATCCGATATATCCTCAGACTCACTTGGGATTGGGATAAGATTCTCAGCACTAGACTTTATGAATTCGTCCGATTCCTTTTCAGGAATAGTGCTAAGATGCTCATCCCCCATGATAAGAGAGTCCTTGGGTTTCATATATGGTAAGAGTGATGTGATTGCAATAGACTGAGGGAGTTGAGAAACGATATTGCTAACATGAATAGTACTCTCCTCGTCGTCTTCATCTTCGTCATCGAGCATGCACGCCTGATTAAACAAGAAACGATTGTGTGCTGCTCGTTCTATGGCGAGTAAATCCTCCATAGATTCACCATGACGATCATCTTGGGTATGCCTAACAGCCAATTTATTAAGTTCATTCCTCACATCTTCAAGTTTTTGGAATAAATCTTCGAAAGCTAAATCTTGAGGAGATGGCTGAGGCTGAGGTTGAATCATTTGATACTGTGGAGGTTGGTCATGATAGGAATAATTGTAATTGTTACAAGGACCATGCTCATAGACAAGCGAGTTCCTCGTTTGACAATCGGAATTATAGTGCGGACCTCCACAGAATTCACAACAGTAATACTGTTGTGGTGGTGTATAATATGAAGATGTGTCAAATCTGGACGATGTCTGATCGTTATAAGAGTTCTGCTCATAGACAAGCATGTCTCCCGTTCGACAATCAAATCCCGGATGAGGACAACCTCCACAAAATTCACACAAGTATGTTTCCATCTCATGGTGTAGGGGTTGGTTAAGGAAATTGGTTGTTTCATTGTAGGGATTTTGGTCATAGACAAACCCATTTCCCGAATTTACAATGCTACAACCGTGGCAATTTCCACCATTTGGAGGTCCCCCACACCATTCACAACCATAGTTGTAAGATGAAGACATAAAAAGAATTAAACGTGTAGAAGGTGAGAAAAAGAATTAAACGAATAGAGGGGATAAGAATGATATTTTTGGATTTTTAGAAACATTTTGAAAAACAACAAAAAAGGAAAATAAATTTTGAAATGAAAATCTTTTTGGCTTTTTAATAAGAAAATATTTACAAAACACGCAACGACAAACGAGATTTTAAAAATTCGCTTCAGCCCTCCCCGGCAGCGGCGCCAAATATTGATCGGTTGGAATCAACACATATTTATATTTCCAAGGAGTACAATGGAAGTTGTATTCCCGGGTCGTTATCCCCAACGAAGGCGTGAATGGAATTTGTGTTCTCGAATCGTGATTGCGTGTTTGAATGGTGAAATAAAAGGATTTTGGGTTTCTAAGCTAAGATATGTGAACATAAATTAAAAACGATTTAAAAGGTAAGGAAAACGATAATCTAAAGAACGCGTATCTAAAAACGTAAAGTAAAACTGAAAATGTACGTTTAAACCGGGAAAACCGAGCCTAAACGTCAAAATGATGAAATATTAACTCTACGGGAACAAATCTATTTTTCCTAAGTGCTAAATGATAAAAGAAAATTAAAAAAAAAAAGAATTATATTTTTCTGAAAATTATTTAATTTAATATGATTTAAAAACTAAATTAAAAAGAAAAATTAATTAAAAATACTAAATGGAAACTAAAAATTACGGAAAAATACAGGAAAGTGTTGACAGTTATTCTGATCCTAGGGAAAATAAAAGCTAGACCCCAGCTTAATTGAATAAGCTGAAATAAGCTTAAACAGGGAATTAAGCTATAGAACTGAAAAAGGGGTTAAAAGAATTCAAGTGGAGAGATAAACCAACACAAGACCCTAGGGCAGTTGGTTATCTGTGGTGTGTTGTGTGTCTGAGCAAGAGGTCCAGGGTTCGAATCCCTGGACTTCTTTTTGGAAAAACTATTTTTTTTTCTTTTACCAACTAATTAAAGACATGAAAATGAGCATAATTCAAAACTACAACTTAATCTAAAAGCCACAAATAAGCTGAGAAATAAGCTAAAGACAGACCAGTGGGCAAAAAAGGGAATAGGTTAAAGGCAGATAAGCAATAAGCCAAATGGCTTATTCCAAACTAACTAGAACCAATATAAGCTAAAGTACACTGAATAAGCTAACATGGACTAAGATTATCTAACCCTAACTGATAATTAAGCTCAGTAATAAGCTCAAGGATGAAACAGCAGTTTTAAAAAGGGAAACAAGCTAAAGGGCTACTTAATGGATAAGCTAACTCTAAAATAAGCAGGAAAAAGCTAAATTAAATTATACTTAACCTAAATGTGCCAAAAATCAGGAAGAGCTATGATCAAAAGCCAAAAAGCACTAACAAAGCTCAAAAAGCATTCCAATGGGCTGCTATGGTCTGCTGATACACAAGAGAGCAGGGCAAAAAGGGCACTTTTCAAGCTACTGAAAAGCCCTCAAAAGCTAATTCTAAAAAATAATAAAAATAGGCAATAAGTAGGTGAGCTAGCTAACTATAACTGAGCTGAATTTCAGATAATAAAAACCTAACATGACTAAATTAAAAATCAAGGAAAATTGCTGAAAATGACAAAATCCAAAAAAATGAGGACTGCTTTAACTAAAGTGGGTTGAACTTTACTGATATGGAACTGAGGCCTTAAGGGGATTTGATGCAAATTGAGAATAGACTATAAATGGTTTGAAAGATGCAAAATAGAACCTGGATTAAGCTTAAGCTTATTAACAGCTTATGTGGGCAGTCAAGCCTCCAACTTCTCACTAATTGATTCACATCTTCAAATGAACCTCAATTGCTTGTAACCTCTTAAATCTAGCTTATCTGGGTTCAAATAAGCTCAAGCCAACCAAACCCAATGGTCAATGAACAGTGGGTCCTGGTTTGACCCATTTTGACCTGCAATCCCAAACACACCTTCTACTAGGCTGTTTTGAAATTTTCAAGCTAAGCAGACCAATCTAATTCTAAGTTTCTTGAAAACAGTTGAATGTCTAACTAAATTGAAGCTTAAAAAGCAATAAACAACCTCAAATATGCACTGAAGTAAGCTGAACAAGCAATGTTGACTATTTTTGACTTACTTGACTATTTATTGACTTTAGCGACTAAAACTGAATTAAAGCAAATTAACTTAAACAAAAGCTTTAATAAGCTCTTATGAGCTTATTGAAGCTTAAATGGGAGCTTGTTATCAAACTTTTAACACCAAGGAATTAAATTCGATTACCAGTAAAATATGAAAACTCAAAATTTCATTAAACTAGAAACTTAGAACAATGCTGATACAAATTGGAACAAATAAGCATAAATAAACTTGAATTATAATTTAGAACTGAGATTTAAACTAACAATAAGCAATAAGCATTCTACACTACGAATGTGGTCTAAAAACAGTGACAAATTTCTTCTCTGTGTCTTCTTCTTCTTAAATAACACTCCCAAAAGCATTCTCTGACTCTTCTCTCCAAATCCCACCATTGGATTGGATTGGTTTCATCACAGTCGTCCATTTTGCATTTTGGCGGGAAATGGGTAAGTGGGTTTTATCTATTTCTGCACACGTGGGCAAGTTGGTATCATGTGAGGGGTAAGTGAGGAGGAGGGTGAAGTGTTTCAGGGAAAAGCATGGGATGGGAGTGGGTTTGTGTCAGGGGAGAGGGTAATGGTATCCTGGTTTTGGCGCGTTAGTGGTATAGGAGATGGTTTTGACTTTTTTTGTTTGACCGGGGTGTTTTAGTTAAACACAAGAATACGGGGTAATGAATGGGTTGGGCTTATGTTTTTGTTGTGGGCCGGGTTATGGGTTTTTTAGGGATTTTGATGTTTAATGGGTTAAGGGTTTAGTGGATTAGGATAAAAAGGTTTAATTTTGGTTTAGGTTTAATAGAGTTTGGTTTAAAGTTTAGGGACCATATATGTAAAATCTGAAAGTTGAGGGACCAAATTTGTCATATGTGCAAAAATAATTCCAAGGGCCACTCTTGACAACTTGGTATTCTTGAAGGTTGACACTGACATCTTGATCAATTTCTCGGTCCAAACTCGTAAATTCCATTCCGGCCTCGGCTTTTCACGCTTTTCCAATCTTGTGCTCGGTTTTGTCTGTTTTTGCCCTGTTTTCAATCCTTTTGTACCTGAAACACATAAAAACACAAACCAAGAATATTTGCAGTATAATATGGTCTATTTGGGTGTTTTTGGTTATTTTCTAGTCTAAATGGGTATAAAAATGATGAGTATTTACACACTCATCAATGGATCTCATGAACCGAGTGTGTAAACCATATCTGGACAAGTTTGTTATAGTCTTCATTGATGACATTTTGATCTACTCCAAGAGTGAAGAAGAGCACAAGCTGCATCTGACAATAATTCTTAAGTTAGTCAAGGAAGAGAAATTGTACGCGAAATTCTCTAAGTGTTAATTTTGGATTCGCATGGTACAATTCCTTGGGCATGTAATTGACAGTTAAGGGTTACACGTGGATCCCGCGAAGATCGAAGCTATTGAGAACTGGCCAACGCCCACTAATGCCACAGAAATTCGTCAATTTCTGGGATTGGCTGGATACTACAGGAGATTCATCGAGGGATTCTCCAAAATGGCTAAACCATTAACTACGTTGACTCAAAAGGATAAGAAGTAAGGATGGGGAAAGGACAAAGAAGAAGCATTCCAAACCCTGAAGCAGAAACTTTGTAGTGCACCGATTCTAGCATTACCAGATGGAGCTGAAGATTTCGTAGTCTATTGCGATGCATCACACCAAGGGTTCGGAGCAGTTTTGATGCAATGAGGGAAGGTCATGGCATATGCTTCCCGAAAACTTAAGACTCATGAAGAGAATTATACCACACACGATTTGGAGTTAGGAGCTGTGGTTTTTGCACTTAAGATTTGGAGGCACTATCTATATGGTATGAAGTGTATTGTCTTTACCGATCACAAGAGTCTCCAACATATTTTGGATCAGAAGGAGTTGAATATGAGACAACGACGATGGCTGGAGTTGTTAAGCCACTATGATTGTGAAATCCGATACCACCCGAGAAAAGCGAACGTCGTGGCTGATGCTTTGAGCCGTAAGGAACGGTTGAAGCCGCTGCGAGTTCGAGCTTTGGTTTTGACCATCAATTCAAACCTTCCCGCTCAGATTATTAACGCACAAGAAGAAAATGTGAAACAAGAAGACCTCAAGAGCGAGAACCTTTACGGTATGATACAAAAGAAGTTTGAGAAACGTTCAGATGGAATGTTATGTTTTGAAGGAAGAAGTTGGATACCACGTTTTGGAGGACTGCGAGACTTAATCATGCATGAGTCTCATAAGTCGAAGTACTCTGTACACCCAGGATCCGACAAGATGTATCACGATCTCAAGGAGTTATATTGGTGGCCGAATATGAAGGCTGACATTGCCGACTATGTCCGCAAGTGCCTTACGTGCTCTAAAGTTAAAGCCGAACATCAGAAACCGTCTGGTCTTCTACAACAACCTGAGATTCTTGAATGGAAATGGGAACGGATTACTATGGACTTCATCACAAAACTTCCAAAGACTTCAACTGGTTTCGACGCTATTTGGGTTATAGTCGATCGACTAACTAAATCTGCACACTTTCTACCCATCAAAGAGAACTACAGTATGGACAAGCTGACTAAACTTTACGTCAAGGAAGTAGTCTCGAGACATGGCGCGCCAATATCTATCATCTCTGATCGAGACAACAGATTCACTTCTAACTTTTGGCGATCACTTCAGGATGCCTTTGGCACGAAGCTCGACATGAGTACCGCATATCATCCACAGACCGATGGTCAAAGTGAAAGGACCATACAAACCTTAGAAGATATGCTTCGACCTTGTGTGATTGATTTTGGAAATGGATGGGATACCCATTTGCCTTTGATTGAGTTTTCATACAACAACTGCTATCACGTGAGCATTAAGGCTGCACCGTTTGAAGCACTATTTGGTCGAAAGTGCCAATCACCTATTTGTTAGGCTGAAGTAGAAGAAGCTCAGCTCATTGGACCGGACATCGTTCGTGAGACAACCGAGAAGATCGTACAAATTAAGAACCGACTATAAGCTGCAAGATACCGATAGAAGAGTTACGCGGATGTGAGGTGTAAACCACTAGAGTTTCAAGTCGGAGATAAGGTTATGTTGAAAGTCTCGCCATGAAAAGGTGTGATACGGTTTGGTAAACGAGAAAAGCTGAACCCGAGGTATATTGGACCGTTCAAGATTTTGAACAGGGTTGCTCCAGTAGCCTACAGACTTGAACTACCACCCGAGCTTAGTAGAGTACACCCTACGTTTCACGTGTCAAACCTGAAGAAGTGCTTATCTGATGAGTCATCCGTGATTCCACTCGACGAGATTCAGATTGATGGGCAATTGAACTTTATTGAGGAAGCTGTCGAAATTATGGACCGTGAAATCAAATAGTTGAAGCAGAGTCGTATTCCTATAGTGAAAGTCCATTGGAATTCCAAGAGAGGACCCGAGTTCACCTGGGAACGCAAAGACGAGTTCAAGCGCAAGTACCCTCACCTTTTCTCAACCACGACTGGTAACACTAACTGAAATCTGGGGCGGATTTCCAAATATGATGTAGATGTTGTAACACCCGGTAATTTTCCAAACCTATTTTCCTAGCCAAATATTTACTTTTGCATCCCCTTAGCATTTAAACTAAGTTCCGCTGCCATATTCCGAGTTGGGAGTGTTACATCAACAAAAAGGGGGAGATTGTTAATACAAATATCGTCTAAAAAATGTTATTTATATTTTACGATCTTTGCTATATTTTGTTAATGACTATTATAAACTTTATTTTAGCAAAACATAAATCTAGTTAAGTCTTTTATATATATTGTCACAAATCTTTCTTAAACACAAATTAAACATTACTTAACTTAGCTAGTATATACATTTTACAAGTTTACTTTCCTAAAGTTTTTAATCAAAATAAGAATGCATTTTTACATCATTCCATGGATCATCCTACTCTAATCTAAGATTGCATATCTCTTTAGGATCCTTGGAAGATATGGTGAATATTTTGTTTAGATTGTCATTCTAGAATCCTTGAAAGATATGGTGTATATTTTTGTTAGATTTGATAAAGATTTTTGAAGATTTTCTGACAGGTCACGTGGAACCAAATCAGTACAAGGACGAAACCAATAATTTGGTTCCGCCTGATCCGTGGCTTGCTGACATCTATTGCCTATAAATAGCAAGCCAAACATTGTTGTTTAATCATCACTCACAAGCATAACAATAACATACATTCTTTCATTCATCATTCCTTATATCTAACTCATTCATATTTCATTTTAGTGAGCTTCTTTTGTAGCAAGAAGATCATAACATCATTTAATGGCTTACAAGCTTCAACAAAGCGTTGCAAGACTTGTTAGTCCATCATAGTGTGAATTATAGTTATTCATACATCATTATTTGTACCAAACCATTATAAACCTCTGATAGTGATCGGTTAGTATTTTAGTCCTAAAAATACATAGTGTGGCGGGAGTGGTTGTACCCTTGTCAAAGAACTCGACATCTAGCTTTGTGTCGGAAATATTGTGTAAGCGACGTGTAAAGGTTTTCTCCGCCGGATTAAGGAGCTTGTTGACTAGTGAAGAATAATCTTGAGTTGGATACTAGGGGAGTCGAGTAGGGCAAGGAAAAAGAGTCCTTGTAGACCGAACCACTATAAACACTCGTGTTGTGGTTTGATCGTTTCTATCTTTCTTGCACTTTACATTTTGTTATTTTGTTTGCATATATTAAGTCATCTCACACACAAAGATAACAAAGAAAAAGAAATTAAAAATGGTAAAACCATTCAACCCCCCTTCTAGTTTTCCACAGAGTATTTGTAAAAATAGTTTTTTGCTCATACGATATCAACGCCTAAAATAGTACTCCGGATATTTTGGATTATCACCAAAATAGTCGTCCAAAAAACGTTCTTCAGCAACATCACGTTCACGGTATATCGGATTACGCGTACGTGAAGTTTGAGCTTGCAACGATTGGTGATAATGATAAGCTTGCGTAATAAAAAAATATCAGTTTCATCATTGCGACGTCGGAAAAGTTAACATTTTCTTCATCCAAATTCATTTTTGATAGAGAGAATGCGTTTTTTTGGTAGAGAGAATGTTGTGTGAAAACTAGTTAAATGGGGGTAGTATTTATAAAGGTGTGATTAAAAAAATTGAAATTTTCACTGTTACGTATATCTCAAGGACTAGGAAAAAAAATAAAAATAAAAACCGAAATGGCACGGTGCCAGTATTTCCTCATTTCAAATGGACCCGGGGGGGGGGGGGTGTTGCAGTGGCGCTGGAACGGCGGCGATGTTGTGGATGCCACGTGAAAAATAACGCCGGTGGGCGCTACTACACCGGACGCTCTTAGACTTCGGTACATCATTTTAATCGATTTTTCTTTTCTTTGAGTTGAAATACCCGGTAAATTTTATTGACTATAAACTTCACGTAACGATTTAGCTTATGTGAATCTCAAAACATGCTTTGAGACCATGTAACAAACCAACTAACAAGTGTATTACTTCTTGATTAATGAAAACATTTTTTAAGACCAAGCATGTGGTGACTGAAAATGGAGGTATTAAGGTTTAATTTCTAAATTTGGGCATGACCGGTCTCGTGTCTAGATGAAGTTGTTAGAAATTAGGTTTGATTTCGTGTAAGATGTGTTGAGAATATGACTGAGAGGTTGGTTGAAACGGCGATGACACTTAATCTGAGGGTAAAGAAATTGATTTTGGACAAAAGATTAGGATGAATTAGAGGTGAAGTTGTTAAACTTCTTATGTTAACTTGGTAGTTAGAAGATCCAAAAGTGATATAGTCGTAAAGAACAATGGTGTCAAATTTTACTCAAAACAATGAGCACACGATGAAGACACATTTCCAAGTAAGAATCAAGTTAAAATAAAAATGCAAATAATAAAAAATTACTAGTTTAGCCGATAACCAGTCATGAAAACTCAACTATATTAGTACAAATTGTCATGAAAAATCAATAAACATATCATATTAATACAACATGTCACAGTTTGTTAAGTATTATGTGTTTTTTTTTTTTCCTTAATATTAGCATAAAATATCAATTTTATTAGATATTGTGATATTGTTAGATATTGTGATATTTTTCAAAGTTCAGTGATGATATTGAACATTTTAAAAAGTACATTGCTATTAAGTAGATTTTGTTATGAGTAATTATTAGTGGATGTCCTTATTGATAACATATAGCACATAAGAAGCTCACGATCCAGTTAGCTATTAAGGTTTTACCCTAATATTTATCTTATATATACTCCTTGTAATCTCCTACTTTATGATCAATTAAAGAATACTTTCCATTCCCTCAATTCTTGTTCACAACACGTTATCAGCGCGCTCTACGTTTTTTTTCCTCGATTACCCGTGGTATGTTTTCGTCCTTTTTTTAATACTGTTCGTAATTTGCTACTGATCTATTAATAACCTACAGCCATATGATCTACTTATTACTCCGTATATTGTTATTAATTTGTCCACTAGCATATATATCACTAGCATATATTAATTTGTTACTGATCCATATCATATATTATTCTAAATTTAACGTCCACTTTAGACCACACAATCCAATATGATATACTTTGAATATACCCTGCTATATGTAGACTTATGTGTTATAGCGATTTTATATGTATGGTTTTTCCGTATTGATATGATTTGTTTTTTTATGTGATTTTCTATAATCTTAATAATACTAGATCCTGTTTCAAGCTGTAATACCCTAGGCAAATCCCACATTGGCTGTGACTTGGAGTGATGCTGGTACATATGTTAACATTCACCTTATATGACAACAACGCGTTTTGTGGTCTAACGGTTAATCGCCCATATGGTTAACCGTGCTGGTGTGAGAGTAGTACTGACTTGGGTGACGTGCCGGGAAGTTTTCACATGAAGGCCACAAAATCAAAGCCGTGAGCTTACAAAAAAAGCAGACAATATTGTGGTCTATAAGGCGGGGTGTTGCAGGTGGTATCAGAGCCACTACAAGTCGTTCGGGATGTGGGGCAAACCTCATCGAGGACGACGAGTCCCTAAGACAAAGTTGTTACCCAACTGAATCCTGAGATGGGATTCCCCTAGGGGGGGGGAGGGTGAATGTAACACCCTAGGCAAATCCCACATTTGCCGTGACTTGAAGTGATGCTGGTACATATGTTAACATTCGCCTTATATGACAACAACGCATTTTGTGGTCTAACGGTTAATCGCCCATACGGTTAACCGTGCTGGTGTGAGAGTAGTACTGGCTTGGGTGACGTGCCGGGAAGTCTTCACATGAGGGCCACAAAAGCAAAGCCGTGAGCCTATGGGAAAAGCGGACAATATTGTGGTCTATAAGGTGGGGTGTTACACAAGCATACTGTCTATTATATTCACGATTTAATGTGTTTCAATATATGCATGATTTAATGTGTCATGTATAATATGATAACGTTTGTTTTGTATTGTATTCATTTGATAAATTGTAAGATACTATTGCCTGTAATTGTAATATTCCACATGTTAACTGAATCTGTATAATATTTGCTTATATTTATTGTCGAATCCTCTTAATGTTGTGTCTTAAGGATATTCACGTCTTGAACACTTTGACATAAAAACTGTATATGAATGTCTTATTGTAATATATCATCCTATGATTGTCATAATATGTGTTTCTAATCATAGTTCATCGTTTAAGATTTATTGCTAGTTATAATTGACGGTAATTATAATTTGTATTTGTTTATCATTTTCTTCGATTCAAAATTAGAGAACCGTGTATGTTCCATTTACTAAAACATAAGTTGTATGATTAATTCTTTCTCGCATTTAATATGCCATACCTGGATTATTATTATCGATATATGATTTTTAAAATATTTTAGAGTTTCAATTATATATATGTTTGATGCAAATATTGGCTTTTGCGTAAAACAGCTATCGTCAATTTGAAAAACAATTAAATTTAACAATTGTTAAAACTATCATTGATGAGTATTTGTTTCTTATTAGTGTTTATATATTCCACGGTTAACATCTGTTTAACTTAGGAGATGACAATATATATATATATATATATATATATATATATATATATATATATATATATATATATATATATATATATATATATATATATATATGTTGATATAAATAATGCCTAAACACGTTATTAATATTTTTCGATATCTCGACGTTTTGATAATCACAAAATGTAAAATCATTAATCGGAAAATTATGACGTAAACAAGTATTTAGTTGTAAATATCTATTTCTACAACTCAAATCACTTAAGGTATGAATGAACTAATGCTTAATGCATTATATGATCAAAGGAACATTTTCTTAATAACTAGATTTTTTATAAAACATCAAAAACATTTTATATATTTTTGAAAAACATTTTTGGTATTAAATAAAAATGTTTAATCTTTTATAAAAATATGAATTCAAATTTTTAACCAAAATCAGTTAAAATGTTCCAGAAAAACCTTCCCCACAAAAGGACAAAATTGGCCAACGTTCAGTAGGGGCGGCCCCCTTAATTTTGCTAGGCGGCCCCCTTAATAATTAAGGGGACCGCCCCCGCTCCAGTAGGCCTCCAGCTGTCCAGTTTTTCTCCTATAAATACCAGCCTTCTCCTGGATTTTTACTCACCTTTTGCACCCCAAAACTTTCTGTTTTAAATCTTGTAAATACTTTCTAAAATCCTTTGATCATATAATCTTAAGCTTTGGTTTCCAAGTGATCCAAGCTTCCTTCATTCAAGTGCAAAAGAAGAATACTTCTATCAATTAAGATTAGAAGTATTACAACTTAGTATCATCTTGTTACTTAAGTTGTTAGTTTAACAAAGTTTGTAAATCATTCATTCATTTGTGTGTAAGGTGTGTATAGTAGATTAGTGTTGTATGTAAGTAGTGAAGAAGTTGTATAAGTAGTTGTGGTATAGAAGTTGTGAAGACATAGTGTAGAAGTTGTGAAGCCGCGGAGTAGAAGTCGTGAACCCGTTGTGTAGAAGTTGTGAAGCCATAGCCTTGAAGTCGTGAAGTCCTAGTGTTGAAGTTGTGAAGCCGTAGCTTTGAAGTCGTGAAGTCCTAGTGTTGAAGTCGTGAAGCAGTAGCATAGAGGTTGTGTAGAGGTCGTGTTGAAGCCTTGAAGTCCTAGTCGTGAAGTCCTAGTGTTGAAGTCGTGAAGCCGTAGCATAGAGGTTGTGTAGCGGTCGTGTTGAAGTCGTGAAGTCTTAGTCGTGAAGACATAGTGTTGAAGTCGTGAAGCCGTAGCATAGAGGTTGTGTAGCGGTCGTGTTGAAGTCGTGAAGAAGTCGTGAAGCAGTCGTGAAGCCGTTGTGAAGTAGTCGTGAATAAGTCGTGAAGAAGTTGTGTTGTGAAGTTGTGAGATTGGTTCTAGCTACGATTTGAACTCGACATTTAGCTTTGTGTCGTTAAGCCGGTGTAAGCCAAAGTCGTGTAAGGTTTTCTCCGCCATAAGGGAGCTTATTGAAGTTGTGAAGAAAACTCTCGAGCTCGGTGCTCGGGGAGTGGAGTAGGGCAAGGAAGGTGTCCTTGTAGCTGAACCACTATAAATCTCTCGTGTCTCGGTTAGATCTTTCCATACCTTATTTACTTCTTTACTTACATCGTCATTATATTCATACACATAGGATTATATAACTGCTAGTATTTATTAGAGATCGACTTCACATAAAGATCAATTTGAAAATCCATTCAAGAAACCAAAACATTTACAATCAATTTAAAAGAATACATATATAACTAATAATAAGATTTAAGTCTTAACAAACTTGAATCTAAGTTTTTAAAAGTAAACAAAGATTTTATAATAAATTAAAAAGACGTAAAACTATTCAACCCCCCCTTCTAGTTTTCCACAATATATATATATATATATATATATATATATATATATATATATATATATATATATATATATATATATATATATATATATATATTATGTATTATTAAAGAGCATAAAATTATCGATTCTTATCCGTTTGAACCATAACTACTTGCATATATTACTTCTTGTTATACTTCGACTTTGAAGACGAGGTTTATATTATTTTACTAATGTGACACCCAAATAAATTTAATTTGTTTGTCTTGTTTTTTTGGCTAATTGCATGTCTTACAGTTTATGACGTATAAGAATTTGATATAATCATCTTATGTGATGTACGCCTAGAGCCTAATAATGACTTATTTGCAAGATCCTCGAAATATACATGACTCATATACACTACAGGAACATGGATCAACATTGGTTTTTTTTTTTCAAAGTCAAGAGCTGTTTTTTTTCTTGTACTAGTTGCATAAGAGGTATAGATTATTTGACTATAAGTGTAACTGTTATATATGTGTGTGTAAGTGTGGATACTGGATGGCATATTTATACAATTTTTAGCATAGGTATTTTACATATACTATCACTAAATGTGAATTTTGGTGTGAGACTATAAACTATATTTACAATGCATGTCCCCTGCTAGTAGATGTTGATTGATATATCATTAAAAGTTATAAAACTAGCATTAATGCTAGAGTGCATTGCTAGTGTTTGCTCTTTATTTTCCCATCTTGGTTTGAGTTCAGTATAATCATTATTTAGTAAAATTAGAATCACATGCATGCGCTTGTTGTGCTATTACTAGTTGAGTCTCACTTGCATGTGATATAAATATACCACAATGTTTATGAGTTGGACAGTAGTATTAAACTTCCGCCCACCAGTTTGAGCCTTATGTTATTAGATATATAAGGTGCTTTGTATGTTAGTGTATTGTGATTTTAAGTACTTCTGTATCATTAGAGGCTATGATGTTGACACTACAGATGTAATGTAACTATGTATTATGTGTTTTCACTTATGTTTTCGAACTTGCCTTAATTTATTTGTTTAAGTTCTGCTAGTAATAAGCAAATCTATCCCTATTGGATGTGCATTGAAACGATATATATCATTTGCATCTACTCGGTGCTCATTGAGATTTGAATCATTTGAATTATTCTATGGACACTTTATAAGTATTTATGTTTCAGAGTTTTGATGCTAAAATTTGGATATATGAAAATAATCACGAAGGCATGATCCGCAACGTAAATGATGTATCTAGTTAAAACAAAGGTGAACTAGTTTATTTGAGATAACTTGTAGGTTGTAATGTCATAAGATTTTAAATTGATGAATAAACTCAGCTATATGGTTACTTAGTAATTCATTTGTGTGAAGATAAGGTTACTTCTGAGGATATTTTTGACAATGAATTGATGCTTATTGCTAAAAGAGAAATATTTCTAACCCGTCTAATTAAATAAGATGTCCTGATTTAATTATATCATTGAGTTTGTCATATATGCATGCTTTATTTATTGTGTGGTTTTATTTGCTTACGAGACCTTTTATTGAAAGGTTAGTGATATATATGTGTTTAGAAAATTATGCAACTTCACTGGTACGAAAGATGTGTTTCTTGTTTAATGATGCCATAGGCTAACAGAGTAATATATTACACTATGTAAAAGCTATGAACGAGATCATATATAGGTTCTCCCTATTATTCAACATTTAAATATGACTCAAGTTCACTTGAAGCACATGTGGTCATAAATCATGGTTTATGAGCCAAGATTATTTTATTGAGTGGCATGACTGGTTGGACCATCCCGGGTCAATGATGATGCGAAATGTATAGAAGAACCATATGTTTCTTCGAAGATAGATTTGTTTGTTCTCACTAGAATGCATCGTCAAAATGATCATCAAAGACTCAACTTAAGGTTAGCGTAATTAATGGTTCGTCTTATAAAATGCGAGCATGGTTTTCCAGATTGTATATTTGGAAATGGTGGTGAATACTCACATATGTTGGGCACTTATTGTAATAAGTGTTGAACTTTACGTATCCTATGTTCATACGCGAATTGTTTTTGTTGAAACGTTTATACAATGTCTTCAGTTGATTGCAATGCCAATAATTGTGAGAGCAAACTTTTAGTTTATCGGGCATGCTATAACATATGAATTCGCATCTTGCCAACAATCTATAATGAATCCTCCCCAATAAATGCTTTTTGGTCACGAACATATAAGAATTTTGTAAATGTGCGACATTTGTTTCTTATAAACCTACCACAACGCACAACAATGGGATGTTGAAATTGATAATTCATTCAGGGGGAGAATGAGCAGCGAGGGATATGGAATGCATTATGATATAAATGTTGATCCTCACACTAATTAAAATGAACTTAAAGTTCAAGGGACAATTTACATTCCAGATCTAGTAGTTGTCAGACAAGTTTTGTGACCTAAATAAAATGACTAGATCATGCATACGTTGCTAAGGCTCCAATTAAAATGTGTATCCTTACATTAAAACCAATGATTGATTGTAAGTCTATGGCACGTCTGCAACGTGATAGACTAATCGATTCCAAATAAAAGTCCTCGAATGAAGAGATAAAATGGAGCAATAAAATCAAGATGGTTGAATCGAGGTAATAAAGACCCCATAATATTCTCTTAAAGAGAAACTAGACATGAAAGTTATTGAAAACCCCGGGTACGTGAAAACTTTGAGATCTCAACAAATGATAGAATATAGTGTCTAGTAAAGTGTGGAATCGAAAAGAACTGAAACGACGTCGATAATACTGTATATAATAATGCACATGATAAATACAAGGTGGGGATCTTGGATATATGCAAGAAAGTTGTAAAATGAATGGCCAAATAATGTAAAGACGCAAGTGACTAATGAAATATGATGTCTGGCAATATGAGAATTAAGTATGCGTCTAACATAATATACAAGAGCTCATTTTATGTTGAGATTCCTTAAGGAATATAGAACGCATGGAGCACGTGTCATGATTTAAAATTCTCGAGAATAATAATTGATCAAATTGAACCAGAGTAAAGCAATTATTTCAATATTTTCGAGGTACAAAGGAAATAGGTTTATATTTTACTAACCCGGCAAAACAATTTTAGTTAGTTTTGTAGATGTAGGATATATGTTTAACTTACCATGATCGATCTAAAAATGGACATATTTTTACAAGTGGCGGCTATTTTTCCTGGCATTCGATAGAGCAAACAATCGCGGCGACTTCATCAAACCATACATAAATTTTGGAAAGGAGATACAAACTATTGCATGTAGATAATGTAGCATGCCTTGCTGTATTCAAGAAATGCTACATCAAAGGCGACAAGGCACTTCTCGTTTAAGTGATAATTTCATGGACCTATTTACTAAGATATCAAGTGATGTAGTCATGAGAGGGAGATAATACGCGCTGCACTCTTTTTGTCGTTAGTCATGGTTTTGTCTCACTGGGTTTTTGTGACAAGGTTTTCAACGAGGCAGCATTTCCTAAGCGTATTAACAATATGGACATCCTAGAGGGAGTGTTATGAATAATTATTAGTGGATATCCTTATTGATAACATATAGCCCATAAGAAGCCCATGACCCAGTTAGCTATTAGGGTTTTACCCTAATATTTATCTTATATATACTTCTTGTAATCTCCTACTTTATGATCAATTGAAGAATACTTTTCATTCCCTCATTTCTTGTTCACAACAGATTTAACCTATTATATAATTTATACTTTATATCCCAAAGATCATTTTCTTTGTTAAATCTTAAAACCCGAACAGCAACATAAGTTTGGGATGTTAGAAAAGCCGACCCGACATAGACCAATTTAGCCTGTTTGAATAGGTTTACTGGGCAATAATTTAATTCGGGTTATTCGAGGCAATAATTTAGGGTGCATTTGGTTTACCATCCGGAATCACAATCGGTATGGATTTGATAAAATGGTGGTATAGGATTGTGTCTATAAATGTCATTGGTGTTGTTTGGTAGTAAATTTGAGTATTGTAAATCACACATTAGTGGTCCCCAAAAATAGCTACAAAAGTACATTAGCATAATAGCATATATACGATTTATATTAAAAAAAAGGCAAGGCTCTTAAGTTGTCGAAAAGAAAAATGAAACATGACAAAAAAAAAAAAAAAAAAAAAAAAAAAATCACGTGAAGAAAGTAGGAAAGTTGGGTAGGGTGTAAAGTGACATGGGAATATGATGAAACCAACCTTCCATGCCTACTATGAATCTATGATTCTATTTCTTCATACCAAACATCTTCATTTGAGAGTCAATCCATTCCCTCATTCCAATTCATGCATACCAAACGCACCCTGAATTCAGATCATTCAGATCAACTCTAGTAACTCAAATACTAAATAAAATAAGATACCATGAAAATTTTTGGCTGAGTGGAGTTCGGACCGAATAAAGGTTTTTCATATATATTTTTTATGAATTTTATACACAACCATTTTAATCAATTTTGCTCTTATAGTCAGGTCGACCCGAACCAAAATTGGCCCGACCCGAACCCGAATGGACCCGAACCCTACTAACCGAGATTTTAATAGGGTCGGGGATATGGTTCTTTGGACCCAACCCGACCTGATTGGCGCCCCTAAAGAGTATACAAGTATTTCATGGAAGTGCGTACCGAGACAATAAATTGTAAAAATTGATTCATGACCTCTTATCGTGAACACACAAAAAAGCTAGATTTAAAGAAGACGTTGTTGCAGAATGCTATTTTTGAAACGATGAACCAGTTGCAACTAGAAAAGATCCATACACATATATTATAGCCGAAAAGAAGGATCCACTCACATGCATTATGTTGGAATTTAATAAACATGAAAAGTTCATATATTAAACACATAGTCATCACACACATGCGGAAGCGTATGATCTATTTTAACACATAAAGAATTAACCGAATAATAAAGTAAGCGTACCTTTGATTCTAGCTAAACAAGAATCAACTTCAATAATCCTTCAATCAAGATCAAGAACCCTAATTAGGGTTTATAATTGGATTAACGAATTACCCCTTACCATTTTGTAATTCAATCCAAGATATTAACTATAGTGAGTTAATACCACGTTCTTGTACACACGTACTAATACCAAATTAATGTAAATGCTAGTTTAATAAAACACAAAACGATTTTGTTTTGGAAAAACAAAAGTCGAACACCTCTTGAAGGTTTCGGCCGATTGGGACACAAGGGAAAGAGAAAAACACTTTTAGGGTTTAGTGTGTGTACAAAAGTTATAAAACAATGAACCCTTGTGTTTGTTTATATAGGATGACAAAACTTTGGGAACAAGTTAGGGTTTGGGTTTGGGAAACCCATTGCCGATCGGATCTTAACCCATAAAGGGGTTCTAGATCTTTCTTGTTCTCTATTTTCCATCTATAGTCCTTTCCTTTTATTATTTAACGATCGTTAGTCAATTACCGTTAATTACTTAACGCTCGTTAGTCGTTTTGTGTAATTAATAATTAAATATAACTTTTTATATTAAATTATTAAACATTAATTCTTCATACGTAAAGTGTGCAATCCCGTGAATTCGAGTTCGATTCTAGACATACACATATTAAATATTGTCCATAAACTAACAGCTCACACTTGGACATATCTTAATAGTGTAATGACATTGGTTAGCGTCTATCAACACGCCAATGCCCCCAGTACAACTCGATTAAGGTCTCCTGGAAAAACCTTTTGATAATTCATCATCATACTTATCATTTTGTTACTAATACTACGTTAATAAAGATATGGATCTTAGTCATTCTTTAATTAACTATTCTGTTTCTCGTTGTTTATGATTGAACAAGATTACCAAATCGTCTGAACGTATTTCAGATAGATCTTGGGCGTGGCCACGCAAACATTTTGTCAACCCTACGAGGGGCCCAGCAGTATTAAACTTCAAAACAATTTTTAAGGAACAAATTCTTTCTTGACTACAAGCAAAACTCATGAACTTTGCAACACTTCTGAAAACAATCATTATAGCTACCAGTAACGTATAGCGGTAAATTGCTTTATAGAAATGCACGGCATCCATGACAGTTATCTGGTATCTCAAGTCTGAGGATAACTATATTCATGATTTACTTGATGACAAGATCCATAAAGTAAAATCATGTAGTTGGGATAAGTCCTATATTCAATTCATTGAATATCATGTGAAATTGGCATGTCAACGCATCAACATACTTTCAAGTATATTCTACCAAAACTCAGATTTGTCTTAATTCAATGATATTCCCATATCATTGATCGACAACGGACTATTTAGAATAACGTAAGTTATTCACGGATTTAAACATGCAAATATAGGATACAATCTATTATTAATTAAAACAAACGTACCAAGTACTTTAATTCATTGTAAATAATAATTGCTTAACATCCCTTATCCAAATACTAAATAGATCAATGCATGATAATTCTAGTTAATGAATTATGCCTCAAGTCATGTCAATCATACTTGTTGACAAGACATAAATCAACTAATTTTGATCTATCGGAATTTTGAGAATACTTATTTCAAGAATTCAATTAGTGAAGTTCTTGTATGTGTGCATTCAACTATCTTGATATTGCCACATAATATTTCATAAAATGCGTGACATCCTCAACCATCAATTTATGACAATTAAACTATCAAACCTTTTATAGTTTAAAGTATTCTAATTCTTTAATGTATAATGCAACTATGCTCTTAGTTAAGCATAACTAGTACACATGGCCATTAACAAGGATGAAATCCTACCATGACTAGTATTGAGTGTCATCTCAATTTCATTAGCATTATTGTATGCAAACAATAATATGCTCTTTAAAATTCCGTAAACTTTAATATCCATTGTGTAATGTTTGATGCCTTCCAATCTTTCAAGATTTGTAGGCTATAACGATTACACAACAATTTGCCATATGGTTCATACTTAGAATTTAGGAGCAATTCCAGGCTGAGGATGTAATTCTATATCCAACCATATTCATTACACTTAGTTATCTAATAACTTTCAATTAGATATCAATGTTGTCAAATCATCTTTCATCCAAGCATGATACAACAAATAACATGATGTTCATGAAAAATCCTTGTGTCAAACTTAGATTTCATTCATGTTATATCTTTTCAAAGATATGTTTCCATTTAGACTTTCTAATAGTATATCATGTTCTATTAGAATAAATTATTTTACCGCTTATGTTTATAACAATAAACATATATTCCAAGGTTGTATGTTTATTTTCTAAATCTTCAAGTGAAGTTTCATTCCAAATTAAGACTTAACATTTAACGTATATGGAATGTTACTTCCTATATGTTATACAACATATATGAAATAAGAAAATAAACATAACACTCCCACTAGCTTTCAGGAATACTAAGGAATTATCTTATTTTAATTATAAATCAAAACTTGGATTTAATAATTAAACATAAGTATATCTGTGGAACGCTTTGTTGTTGTTCTTGAAGTTCAAACACTTGGGATATGAATCTTAGTAATGTGTTTGAGAGATATTTATGTATTGAATGTGTTTAGCATGCGGAATCTACTACAACACACTTTAAAAGAACACAAGGTGGTGAGTTTAAGTAAATGAGTGAATGCAATGAACAAATAACACAACTTAGGTTAATACAAAACGATTCAATATTATTGATGAAATAATACGGATGATCTAAGTATCACCGGGATTACAAAGTAATCTTGAATCTATGATTGTCAAAAGGATTTGTGATTCGAAGTAACTAAGTTACTTGAGAGATAGTTTTGTTTGTGGTTATTTTGGTTGTGAAAGATTTCATGCAATGAAGAAGTGACTAAGATATCCTTTTATAAGATAAGGATATCTTATTACATGTTGTCAAGTAGATGAATATAATACTATACTTTGACTATATTGGCGCCTACAATTAAATACAACTACCCATGTACACTCTGATATATTCTTCTGTCACCACAGAAGACTATTCTACTTCTACATAACGTATAACAATGTACAAAGACTAATAATTCAACTAAATATCTATTACAAAATATCTAATCGACTTGACATAAGCTTGGCAGGCTCTTCACTAGCTAGCAGTACCTTCTACCCAGAAGGTACTGGTAGAACATCTTCGTACATAACAAAATCAACTAGCAGGCTCTTCATCGACTTGGCAGGCTCTTTGACTTTGATCATTTTATTCCCAACAATCCTCCCCTAAACTTGTTATTTCCATTAAAATACACAAGTTTCTGATGAATAAAATACATACCTTGAGGATTTGAGAACTCTTCCAAAAACCCTTACTTTCTATCTTTCCTTTTTCTTTCACATTGTTCAAATATGCTCCTTAGCAAACTTTGAACAATTTCTGAGTTTTCATCATCTTTGTCACACCTTAACCTCTTGGAGATCATAGTTGAGAGCACTTCATAACTAAGTGGATACTCTTTCTCAGCCAACATAAAGAGTTCAATCCCACTTGATGTGTACAAATGATGAACACTGCAATGACTTAGGAATTCCCAGGTTGTAGATGGATCATAATATGGAAACTTCCAATAATCATCTTTGGGATCAGGATCAAACATCCTATTGAATTCAACCCATAATTCCTGTTCCTTAACATCATTGCTAGAATTTGTGGCTAGCCTAATCTGCACTAGATTCCACAATTCTTCCAAATCTGCTCTATCAGATGCTCTAACTAAATTTTCAAAATTCTTGAAGATAGCAGACTGTCCCCCAACCCTTGATACTTTCCATGACTTACCAAATCTATCATGGTGTATTTCCCAATCAATTATAGGGTGTCTAGACCTAATTGGATCAGCATGTATGATAGTAGGTAAAGTTATCAACATTTTACTTACTTGCTCTGTGTCCAATTTTGCTACTTCTTTCATCTGAGCATCTTCCTTCTTCTTTGAAGACCTTTCTTGTGTGTGTTCAGGAGGAGTGCAGTGGTTCTTTTTGTATGCTTCAATGTATAGATGCTGCAACTCTTCAAATGATTTTCTTTTGAGTTGATGATCCTTCCAATTTGCTGACCTTTTCAGATATAACTTGAAGAACTTCATCTGCTCTTTCTGATCATGTGGCAATTTAAACCCTTTCTCCTTATACTGCATGATCTGCTGAAATACATCATTTAAGGCTTCTTCTCTATACTTTTTGGTGATGAATTCTTCAAGCTTGGCTGTCTTTTCTTCTACACTGAGAGACTCATCATCCATATACACAGAGGCTTGACCTCTTACAATTGGATCAATAGAGATAATCCATTGTAGTTGTGCATCAAATATTTGTGCAGCTTGAGAATCAATAAGAGCTTGAGCAGCATCTTCAGCATCTTTCTGCTCTTTCATTACTTCAAGCATTCTTGAAGCTTCAAGTGCTTTTAGCTCTTCTTCATGAACCCTCTTGGCCTCTTCTTCTCCTAAAGCCATCTGAATTTGCTGAGTTCTTTTCAACTTCTTGGACTTTGGCTCATCTTCAATCAGAATACCTTTGCCCTTATCCTTTGGAGGTGAATCTTGTGATGGAGCAGAAGATTGCTCATCAGCAATTAAAACTCTCTTTCTCTTGTACACTCTCTCAGCAGACCCTTTATACCCCATAGCCAATAGCCTTTCTCTCCTAGCAGACTCTTCTTCTGGCCTAGCAGGCTCTTGCCCTGCTCCAACAGGCTCTTGCCCTGCTCCAACAGGCTCTTCATCATAAACTTGAGTTCCATCATGGAATTCAAATTGAGCCTGTTCCTCCTCTTCTTCCTCATCTTCAGACCTATCCTTCCTCCCCTTTTTGGAAGAGTGATCTATCCTATCAGCATCTGACTGTGAAGAACTAGATAAAACAACCTTTGCAGACTTTTTACCTTTTAACTTCTTCACTTCACCCTCCAATCTCTTAACCCTCTTGACCAATTTGATGTTGATCTGAGAAAACCTTTCATTTTGACTTTTAAGAGCATTCTCTAAGAACTTCACCTTGTCTTTCAACTCCTGCATTGTCTGAGGTGATTGGGTTTGTGATATATGATGTGGGGATGGTGGTGGTGTTGCTGATGGTACTGGAGATGGTGTTGGTGATTTTTGATGTGTTTGTGAAATGAAACCATGTGAAGAACTAGATGATGGTGTATCAGCAGATGGTGTGTGTTCTTCTGGATGTTGTGGTACCATTTCATCAAAAAGTGGAACTTCCTCCCCTCTAAAACCAATTCTCATATTTGAAAATACTTTGTGAGAAAGTTTTGGTGTTTCATAAACTGAGTCTGTGGGAAGCAACACATGTTGTAATTTTCCAATGATGCAACCAATAAATCTTGGATACATCAAAAACTTTGTTTTACTTTTCACATTGTTTATCAATCCTTCAAAAATATATTTAGAAAAGTTGTATTTTCTGTTTGTTGCTAAGCAAATGAGAGCAGAGGCCATGTTGCCACTAAATTGCTCCCAAGAGGTTTTCTTCTGGCTCAAACAGTGAAGGATTGTGTGAATCAAAAATCTCCATTGTGGAGTAAGATGCTTTTTCAGAAAAGTGAGTTTGTTGGACTCAGCATGATACCTCATTCTTGTTAAATTTTCAAAAATTTCAGTATCTGGTAACTGACTAATACCATCAGAATCATCCAAATGAAGATGCCTTCTTAAGGATGACTCAGTAAGAGTCAAATGTTTACCATCCACTTTGGCTTTTATTCTTTGTTCCCCATTTTCAGAAGTTTTAATTTTAGCAGATTGCCAAAATTGTAAAATTTGATTTTCATAAATAGTGGGATTGACTAGCAAAGCAAACCTGATGTAGGAGTTGTTTAAAAAGTCCACTACTTGATGAAATGAGGCATTATCCTCTGACTTTTCCAAAAATGCTAACTGATTGTGACGTTGGACAAAATCTAGAACAACTGTGGAAGCCATAATGAAAATTTTTAATATGTTGGTGGGATTTGTTGGTAGTACTGGTAGAAGATGAAAGGTGTATGTGAATTATGATAGTGACTGATGAAAGAAGATATGAGAGAATTACTTTTAACCGACAATAAGAAAGATTAAAATAAGTAAATGAAAAGGCGGTTAAAAAGATCTTTTATATGTAAAATATAATATAATATAATCATCAGTGAATTACATAACTACCCCAACGGCTAATTTTAACTACCAGGCCTAATGGCTAAAACTTTTTCTGACAGGCTCAACGGCTATTTAGCAGTACCTTTTTATACTAGCAGTACCAATTTTGAACTACCAGTACCTTTGAAAGTTTTATAAAAATCCCTTATAGTTTTTAGCAAACTACCAGCTATCAACGGATTTGAGTTGTCTTTACCAAAAGCCGTTTGCTTAAGGACTAGCTAACTATTTACAATTAAGTATGGTTAGTTAACAACCATATAGTTTTTGGTAAACTATCAACCATCAACGGATTTGAGTTGTCTTTACCAAAAGCCGTTTGCTTAAGGACTAGCTAACTATTTACAATTAAGTATGGTTAGTTAACAACCATATAGTTTTTGGTAAACTATCAACCATCAACGGATTTGATTTGTCTTTACCAAAAGCCGTTTGCTTAAGGACTAGCCAACTCTTAAGTTTGTGAAAACTTGGTGAGCTGAATACCAAAAGCCATGATGGCCCAAAGATGGTGCAATTTCCTTGGATGGAGGAAATTTAGAAAGGCAATGATGCTGTGTATCTTGGATGATTAGTTCAACAAGTGAAATCATCTAATGTCATGCCTTTGAGTTGAAACCTTTCTTAGTTTGATCTAGATAGAACTTTCTCCTTTGAGAAATGCTTCATCCCTTCTAGATATATGATCTAACTCTCTCTATTTCAACTCTGCATCATCTTGTATGCTCTTGTCTTTTCTTTCATAAATTGGTCTTTCTTCCATTTTGGGCTATTAATTCCTCCCCTGAGATTTTTATTTCTCCTGAAATGAATATAACTTTTGTTGCCCCTTTTGTTTGAAAGAACTCTTGTTTTGTTATCAACCTGAAATATGTTAGTTGCAAACCAAAAGAACAAAGTGTAGAACATTTGATCTATATAATTGTAAACATTCAAGCATTTATATGAACAAAACATAGCAATTTTGTATCAGCAGGACCAATTATGAACTAACAGGACCTTTTGACTAACTAGCAGTACCATGTTTAAAATCCAATACCAGTTAATTTTATGAACAAAAACACATGTTTTTCAAAGATTTATCATTCCAATACCTCCTACAAGATATTTGAATCTACCTAAATCAAAAGCTTTGGTGAGAAGGTCTGCATAATTCTTTTCAGAATCAATTTTAACTACTTGAATTAACCTCTTCTCATTGCAATCCCTTATGAAATGGTGTCTGATTTCAATATGTTTTGTTTTTGAGTGTTGAACTGGGTTTTTAATGATGCAAATAGTACTGCTATTGTCAATATAAATAATGGTGTTAAGAAAATTGTACCCATAGTCAAGCAGTTGATTTTGGATCCAAAGAACTTGCCCACAACAACTTGCACCAGCAACATATTCTGCTTCAGTTGTAGAATTGGCCACCATTGTTTGTTTCTTGCATTGCCAAGAGATTAGTCTGCAACCAAGAAATTGACATCCACCAGTTGTGGATTTTCTGTCTAGTGTTGCACCAGCATAGTCACTATCCGAATAAGCCATCAATTCAAAAGATGATTCCCTTGGATACCAAAGACCCAACCTAGGTTGACCTTTAAGATATCTAAAGATTCTTTTGACTGCTGTGAGATGAGAGATTTTGGGATGTATTTGAAACCTTGCACATACACATACTGAGAACATGATATCTGGTCTTGATGATGTAAGATACATCAAGGACCCAATCATAGATCTATAATTGTGCAAATCCATATCTTCTCCTTCAACATCCTTGAGTAGCCCTTTGTCTGGATCCATTGGTGTACTTGCAACCTTAGAATCAGCAAAATTAAATTTTCTTAAGATCTCTGCTACATATTTATCTTGGCTGATAAATATGCCTTCTTTGGATTGTTTCACTTGGAGACCTAAAAAGAAAGTAAGTTCCCCCATGGAACTCATTTCAAACTTACTGTGCATAAGTTTTTCAAATTCTACACACAAGTCTTGGTTTGTTGATCCAAAGATTATGTCATCAACATAAATCTGCACTAACAAGATGTCTTTCTTTGTCCTTTTGATGAACAAAGTTGGATCAATCCTGCCTCTTTGGAATCCACTTTCTAGTAGAAAACAAGCCAATGTTTCATACCATGCCCTTGGAGCTTGGTGTAGGCCATACAAAGCCTTGGTAACTTTGTAAACTTTATCTGGATACTCAGCATCAATGAAGCCTGGAGGTTGAGATACATATACTGGTTCTTCAATTTCACCATACAAAAATGCACTCTTAACATCCATTTGATAGACAGTGAAGCCTATGAATGAAGCATAGGCTAAGAAAAGCCTAATTGCTTCAAGTCTTGCAACTGGAGCAAACACTTCTTCATAATCTACCCCTTCCTCTTGAGTATATCCTTGTGCTACCAATCTAGCCTTGTTTCTGATCACTATACCCCTTTCATCTTTCTTGTTTCTGAACACCCATTTGGTTCCAATTGCCCTATGACCTCTTGGCAAATCAACCAATATCCAAACCTTCTGAATCTTGAATTGGAGAAGCTCTTCTTGCATAGCTTCCACCCAACTTGCATCATCTAAAGCTTTGTTTATATTTTTGGGTTCAGCCTGAGATAGAAAACATGAAAACAGGCATATATTGGAATTATCATTATTCTTTTCTTCATACATAGAGGAGATAAACCCTTCTTCATCTGTAGATAAGACTTGAGATAAACCAACTTGAGATCTTGTTCTAACACCAGAAGTCATGCTTCCAATCACATCATCAGTTGAGTGATCTTTGAGAATTCTAGTGTTTGGTGTTTTAGGAACTTCATATGTAGTTGGAAGATTGCTAATCCCAACTTCTTCTTGAAAAGAATCTTCTATTTGAATATTCAATGGCTCAGCAGTACCAATACTTGTACTAGCAGGACCATCTGAAGAACTGGCAGTACCATTGTCATAAGCACCACTTTCTTGATTCTTTTGATTCTGAGTTCCTTGATCTTCTTCATTGCCTTCAATTGTTGTGTCTGAAGGTCCTTCTTCACTTGAAGATAGATCCATACTTTTCCAAATTGGCATCCAGATGTAATCTTGATTTTTAGGAGAGTCAACATTGTCTTCAGAACCTGCATTTTCATTAGCATTTGTACCTGTAACAGGCACATAATTCATAGATTCTGAAAGCCTATCAACATCAAACATCCAATCTGGTCCAACTCCTTTCACATTTGCTAGTTTCTCTTGAAACTCTATGTGAAGATTTTCTTCTACTAGCCTAGTGCAAGTGTTAAACACTCTATAGGCCTTACTCTGCAAGGAATACCCTATCAAAAAGCCAACATCTGCTTTTCCATCAAATTTGCCTAAATGATCTTTGGTATTGAGAATAGTGACATGACAACCAAAAGGTCTCATAAAACTTAAAGATGGTTTTCTACCAAAGAAAAGTTCATAAGGTGTTTTTCTATGTGGTTTTGTCACAAGAACCCTGTTTTGTACATAACAAGCAGTACCAACTGCTTCAGCCCAAAATGAAATAGGCAACTTAGAGTCTACTAACATAGTTCTAGCAGCCTCTATAAGTGTTCTATTCTTTCTTTCTGCTACTCCATTTTGCTGAGGTGTTCTAGCTACACTAAACTCTCTTTTTATGCCTTTTTCCTTGCAAAAGTCATCCATAACTCTATTCTTGAACTCTGTCCCATTGTCACACCTGATGATTTTGACTTTCTTATCAGATTGGTTTTCTACCTCAGTGATATAGGTTTTAAGTATCTCACTAGTTTCATGTTTAGATCTTAAGAAGAAAACCCATGAAAATCTGCTATAGTCATCAGTAACAACCAGACAATATTTCTTTCCATTCAAGCTGCACACATTAGTAGGACCAAAGAGATCCATATGAAGCATATGTAAAGCCTGAGTAATAGAGTTTTGGGTCTTGGGCTTACAAGAAGCTCTATGTTGTTTGCCTTTTAGACAGTCAACACAAGTTTGGTCGTTTTGGAAAATCTTTTTGGGTAAACCTCTTACTAAATCATATTTTGCAATAGTGTTGATTGTTTTAAAGTTTACATGACCAAGCCTTCTATGCCAAAACATAGATTCATCCAATGAGGCTTTTGCTACCAAACAAGTTAAACCTTCCTTGGGATCAATGTTCTTTAAATTGACACTATACATATTGTTCCTTTTTGGAATTTTAAGAAGTATCTGACTCTCATCAGGCATCTTAAAATCAGAAGAAAGAACCATACATCCATTGTCAGTAAATAGAACATTGTTCTTTTTGTCACACATTTGTGAGACACTAAGAAGATTAAACTGAAGTTCTTTCACAAAATACACATTTTCAAAATCTAGTTTACTGGTTTTGATAGTACCTTTACCAGTGATCTTTCCTTTTATTCCACCCCCAAAGGTAACATATCCTCCATCAAATGTTTTGAAATCTGAGAGGAATGACATGTTGCCTGTCATGTGCCTTGAACACCCACTATCAACATATCCTTGATCTTCAAAATCAGTTGAATGTTCCTGCACAAAAAAAAAGCACATTAGTTTCCTTGGGGTACCCAAGCCATGACAGACTTGGGTTTGCCTCTTGCATCAATGAAGTCAAACCTTTTCAGGATTGTTGATGCACCTTTTGATTGGATTGGTTTCCAAATCCAACATGCTGAGGACTTAACAGCACTTTCCCTTCTAATCCATTGTGTGGTCTTTGGTCTATCAGTACCAATTTTGGCAATACCAATTTTGGCAGTACCATGTGGTCTAGCAGGACCTTTTGGTCTAGCAGGACCTTTGGTTTTTGGACTCCAAACTTTTGTTTTGACCACATTTATCTTTTGAATAGGATTCTTCTCAACTTTTGGTACACTTTTGA
Organism: Artemisia tridentata subsp. tridentata; assembly: GCA_021014915.2. Classification (NCBI taxonomy): domain Eukaryota; kingdom Viridiplantae; phylum Streptophyta; class Magnoliopsida; order Asterales; family Asteraceae; genus Artemisia; species Artemisia tridentata. Next base: position 179,404,579 of record CP139509.1, read on the forward strand.
AAGTGTTTCTTGTACCCTTTTCAGTTGGTTTTGTAATAACAGGCTTATGTTGTCTAACAGTATGTTTAACATTTTTGGTGTTAGACTTAACAAAACCTTTTCTGGGGTGAGTAACATTTGTTTTAGCTTTTGATTTACTCCCAGAAACCCATTTATTACAATAAGCATGAAGATGATTAAAGCTACCACAATAATAACAAGCCTTATTAAACATAACAAAGTCATCACCTAGTTGTTGTGACTTTAGGTTGTTCCAATTTCTTTGGCTTCCCCTAGGTTTGTTATTACAATTTTTACAACTTTCAACTGTTTTCAAAACAGTTTTGGCCTTAGCTTTAACTTCTACTTTCTTAGGACTGGTTGGTCCTACTTTGATTCCTTTGATAGGAATAGTCTGATCTTCATCATCATCAGATACCCAATCCTCAATAATTAGGACATCTGGTCTCTTATCAGTGAGCACCTTAGAGAGTGGAACATTCTTAGCACTCTCAGAAGGTCCACTTATCACTACAGGTTTATCCAATGGTTTGTTAACAAATTCATGTAAACCTGATACAGCAAGATTACTACCCTGAGGACATGGAATTCCTCTATAAGGAGGTGGACATTCATTGTATCCTATCCCTGATTTTATTTTCTTATTCAACTGATTCTCTACTATGCTCTTAGTACACTCAGAAGCATTTTCCAATTTAGTAACAGTCAGTTGAATATTGTCTCTAGCTAATGTCACTTTAGTGCACTCAGTCCTTAACATTTCTATTTCAGTATCTTTCAAATATATTTGTCTATTAAGAGCACCTTTAGCATCAGAAAATGTGAGTTCATTTTCTCTATAGTGAATGATTTGTTTTTCTAGCTTGGACATACCACACTGATGGTTAAATAAGGTTTGTTGGGTTTTTCTGTGTTCTAATACTTCTGTATCATAAGCTTTACTTATGATTTCTAATTCTTTAAGAGATTCACAATTATTAGGACATTTGATAATTTGTACCTCAGGGGTGGAGAATGCCATCAAAGCCAATTCATCAGAAGTTGACTCATCTTCACCCATGAAACTCCAATCAAAACCCATGCCATCAATAGCAACCATTGCTTTTGGCTCTGCAATTTCAACAACCTTACTCTTGCTTTCAAAGCTTCCTTTCTTCTCAAAGCTTCCTTTATTTCTGTTGTCAAACCCTCTACCCTTGTCATCCTGCTTCTTAGGTCTTCTACACTCTCTAGAGTAGTGACCTTTCATGTGGCAGTTGTAACACTCCACCTTTGACTTATCATAGCCAGCAGGCTCATTTCCATCTATCAGAATTTTCTTGCCAGTCCTCATCATCAACTTCTTGGCTCTAATGCTTAAAAGTGAAAGTTGCCACTTTATGTCCATTTCTTCAAGATCATCAGGATGAATCTCTTGAAGGTCTTCAAATGATAATACAGACCCATTGTGCTGAGATGTAAGAAAAGCACACCCAATTGTTTCATCTAATATGGATTTGGTACTACCAGAAGTACTAGCAGTACCAAAGGTTGTATTAGCAGTACCTTCTTCTCTGCTACCTTGTTCTTCATTATCAACCTTTGACATGCTTGGGGATGAAACAAAAGCCATATTTCCAGAACTTGACCCAGTAGTCTTCTTTACTTCATGCTCTACTATTTTGAAATTGTTGTAGAGATCATTGAGACTCATCTGGTCAATATCTGACTTGTTCTTCCATACAATGACATGCATAGACCATTCTGAAGGTAAACTTCTAAGAAATTTAGAGTTTAGGTCTTCTTGAGTTATCATCACTTCATGGATGGCTAACTGACTTGCAAGCTTCTGAAGTCTATTGAACATACTGTCCAAAGACTCATTGGTTGTGGCTGTGAAGTTCTCAAATTGTTGTTTGAGAAGGGTTTTCTGTGTTTTCTTGGTAGCATCATTACCACCAAACCTAGCCACAATTGCTTCAAAAAGGGTTTTGGCATCTTTGTATTTGTTGAAGATCAGAAGTTGATCATTTGGAATAGTCATCAGTAACATACTCCTTGCCTTTAGATCATTTCTCTTCTGAACTTTTTCATCTGCATTTGATGGTTGATCTTGTATTCTTGTTACAAGAGCATCATTTACTGTTGTAGTGGTGATTTGGGGTTTAAATGAATTGCCTTGTTCAATGATCTCCCAAAGTGCATAGTCCTGCACTTGAAAGTATTGTTCAACCCTTAGTCTCCACATTTCAAACTCGTTTTGCTTGAGTAATGGAAGTTTAGCTGCAACATTGGTTTGAATATGTTCAACATCCATTTTTCTTTTAAATTAGTAAATATCAAGCCTAGCTCTGATACCACTTGTGGAACGCTTTGTTGTTGTTCTTGAAGTTCAAACACTTGGGATATGAATCTTAGTAATGTGTTTGAGAGATATTTATGTATTGAATGTGTTTAGCATGCGGAATCTACTACAACACACTTTAAAAGAACACAAGGTGGTGAGTTTAAGTAAATGAGTGAATGCAATGAACAAATAACACAACTTAGGTTAATACAAAACGATTCAATATTATTGATGAAATAATACGGATGATCTAAGTATCACCGGGATTACAAAGTAATCTTGAATCTATGATTGTCAAAAGGATTTGTGATTCGAAGTAACTAAGTTACTTGAGAGATAGTTTTGTTTGTGGTTATTTTGGTTGTGAAAGATTTCATGCAATGAAGAAGTGACTAAGATATCCTTTTATAAGATAAGGATATCTTATTACATGTTGTCAAGTAGATGAATATAATACTATACTTTGACTATATTGGCGCCTACAATTAAATACAACTACCCATGTACACTCTGATATATTCTTCTGTCACCACAGAAGACTATTCTACTTCTACATAACGTATAACAATGTACAAAGACTAATAATTCAACTAAATATCTATTACAAAATATCTAATCGACTTGACATAAGCTTGGCAGGCTCTTCACTAGCTAGCAGTACCTTCTACCCAGAAGGTACTGGTAGAACATCTTCGTACATAACAAAATCAACTAGCAGGCTCTTCATCGACTTGGCAGGCTCTTTGACTTTGATCATTTTATTCCCAACAATATCTCCTAGATGCATGCATTAATCCATTCATGAATTATTGCACTTTGTATACTTCCAAAGATTATTTGAATTCAAATACTCCTTTTGATTACTTATCGTCCTCGCACAAGTAATTACTCAAGAAAGAGTTTTGATATTCCATTGTCAATTTCATCTTAATGAAACTAAGGATGACAATCATAATCTTTATACATTTAATGTGCCTAGAAAGAATATTCAGTCACAGTTAATTGCTTAAGTGTGATTAATAATCTTGTCATATACATTAAATATGTTTACAAAATTTGTCCATATGATTTCTACACAAAGATTTAAACCTCTAGGATTTTCATTCCCTTTGAAGAAACTCATCTTCATTCTATAGTCTAACTATAGAGTTTAAGATAAACTAAGTTTCCAAAAACTAATTATCTTTGTGGACTACATCTTAACATTCATAGTATGAGTAATTTGCCAAATTCAATATTTGCAATTCATCTTAATGACCAACAGGTTTACCATAATCCTGTAACTCATAATCCTCAACATATTATTCAAATATTTGAGATATCCTTGCGGATCTATGAATGAGAATTCCATCATCTTGAGATTTAACATTAACATGTTTAAACCCTCATCATGATATTTACTAGTGTATTTTTAAAAGATTATGTATCTTGTAATTTTATCTTTTCAAGATAAAAACTCTCACTTGCCTTTTGCAATTTATAGACTATCTATAAATACTTAGCAAGTAGAGCAACCCCAAATTGTTCTCTTTTGGGACATTACAAATACATATTGACAATTCCTTACATTAGTTTGTTAATATCCTACTTCATAAGTTGTTTAGGAACTTCAATTTTAAGACTTAATGTGATTCATCACATTCCATAATAAATGGTGTCTTATTAATCTTCTAGGTTGGAGTCTTATTGAGTATATACAATCCATACTCAATTTTCTAACCCTGATAACTTTTTGGAAGAAAAGAAGTTATAGTTATCTTTAATCAAACGATACCAATAGAGTTTGATTCTCCTAACTAAACACACCACTAACTTGAGGTATTTCATTAGAACTAATATTGTGAGACAATCAAACAATATGTAAGATAAACTCATACTCCTTCTGGCTTACCTATTTACCAACTAAGTCAACTTAATGGTGAAATAGATTTTCTAAGCCAATTGTATGCTTTATAACACAAGTACTTTTTAACTAAGTCACTTCATGTCCATGTCTCAACAAGAAGACATAAACTGTTATAATCCTACTATACGTTATAAATCATTGATCAACTCAATGACTTCTTGTATATGTCTTAATAAAGAAGACATAACAAGTTAACGTCTTACTTTATATTATAATAAGTCTTGTAACAATTTAAAAGACTTCATATTTATAGCTTTACAATAAAATATAAACATGTATAACTAAAGTAATCATGAACACCACAATTTGGTTTCAATAGTAATTTCAAGTTAATTTATTACTTCATTTATTTATGACATTCCAAGAATACATAAATATTCAAATTTGAAGTAGTATTAGATTACTTTATTTATTTATGTCATTTCAATAATACATAAATATTTAGTTTGAAGTAGTCTCATTATCATATTGACACTTGTGCTAATAGGTATCTAATTTAGAAACTGTAAATTCTCCATGTACGGTCTCACGTAATCATGGAAATTCACCTTGTCATTGCAATCTAGTCAAGGTCTCACTTAAGCTAAATTTCAACAACAAGTGTTTCTTGAATTAGATGTGTATTAGTCATATTTAGAACGTTAGTTTCTTACCTTGCGGTCAAGACAATTCTTTAAATCATATTCCTATGTGTTGTACCTTGCACACAATATAAGATTTCTCCCACTTGTGCATGGAACAACATCATGTATCAGATAAATAACACGTCACTCGTTTGTTTATGTGATCAATATGATTGTGTCAGAGATATTAGCATAATTAGTAGATATAGAACCACATTTGTCTAGTAAGGAAACACACATGACTATCCTTAAAAACACAAGTGTCTACAATTGGAAAGTAATTATCTCAAGACATTCTAGAGATAATCTGGGTTACTACCAAGATGACAAAGCTTGTAGCTCCCACTGAATTACAGATCATTACAATAATTCATTATTCAGTAATTACAACACAATGCTCCCACTGGATTTGACAACATTGTAAGTGTTTCATAACCAGTAAAAGCAAATAGTGTGCTATTAACTTTCCTACACCTTTGAGAAGACCCATTCGTAACAATTACTTAGGTGTTAAAAAGAGTGTATTCTACTATGTAGATGATGGACTATCCATCAATGCAATTAACTTGAAAATTGGGCATGCAATTTTTCCTTAATATGTCTACCATCCCCACAATGGTATGTAGCATCTTTAAATGGTCAAAGCACAACAACTAGATAAATTATACTAGTTTGCCTTTTACCAATTTTGCGGTAATTAGTCTAGCTTCTAATTTAATAACTCAGAAAATGTGCAATTTTCTTAACTATTAAAGTTTGCTATGAGTTATTTCTTAGAATTTAGACAATTCTAATTTTTCTATCATACCTTCCTCATTCATGAACAAGAATAGGATTAAGTCTCACTCTTCTCTCATAGAAAGGAGACTATGTTTATTCGATAAAAGAATATCCCACGTTTACGGTTTAATGTTGCATTAATACATTTAAAAGAATTTACAAAATTCAATTTTAGTATTTTCGATAATACAATCTTTTCAAGAAAATAAAATACCCAAGGAAATATTCATATAACCATTGAATTTTCTTGAAAACTATGATCCAAATTTTCATAATTTCACTACATCAGTTGATCTGCTAGTAATGAAAGTATAAAATATGGTAATCTGTCGAACAATAATTGGCAAACAATTTCCAATTCCTAGATCATTATGGGATTTACATTTGCCAAATTCAATTTGCAAAGTAAGCATGTTTCATCCCATCTCATGCCTTAAGTTTCTAGGTCTCACTAACAACTTAATTAAGTTGTCTAATTTAGAAACTGCAAATTCTCCATGTACGGTCTCACGTCATGGAAATTTACCTTGTCATTGTAATCTAGTCAAGGTCTCACTTAAGCTAAATTACAATTTCAAGTGTTTATTATAATTAGATGACATGAACTTAAATTTTAGAGTACTTATTTTGATGTGTGAATCAAAATATGTACGAAGAAGCATGCACACATCTTCGTATCATAAGTTTTCAAAACCTTTTTATTAACCAATTTTAAGCTAAGATTTAAATCAACAAAGTTTTAATTGAGGTATTGGGTTCACCAATCAAAGAATTACCTACAATTATCGCCCACTATATCCTACTACTGCATGAGTCAAAAGACCCAAGTTATTCGGATAATTACCACAAATTGTGACACTTGGAATTGAGGTCAATTCACCCTTAAGATGATTTTGGTACATAAATAGTCGTACTTGGTAGCTCCAATTTGACGCACAAAGGAGCGGAGAGACAAACGTCAGCACAAGTGCGAGTTAAAAACGCGTCTCTTTTGGTTTGACAATTTAATGTCAAATCCTCCTTAAACCCCTCTTATACTTTGTCAAAACTGGGTGAGTCGTTCACACTATTGGTACAAAACTCATCACTCAATTAAAAGTTTAAGACTTTAAGTCTTAAAAAACATGTTATAAATTATAACCTTGCTAGTCTCGTCTGGGAGCAAATTACCGTGCGAAGCGAACCACTATCGTCTCATATGACTTTGCAAGATTCATAATTTATTACAACAAGTTTCACCATTTATTTAGTCTATTTATTTTCTATTAAAAAATTACCCATTTTTGCTTACAACGTGTCATACAATTTAAACAAAAAATAAGTAATAATAAAAATAAACAACTAAATAACTCACATAATCTTAACAATTAATTTATGTAAACAAGTAGCCACATGCAAACTTGTTTGATAAAACCTATTAATAATCTTTCTATGTTTCATTATGCATATATTTAACTAAGACTATCACTTACAATGGTAAGTGAGTTACATGCATCAACATATCGATTGCGTTAGTCTTAGCAAATATATACCAAATTGCACATAATAGATTCATTAATTTAATTAATTGAGGTCTTCCCCAATTTTAGATCTATCATAATTACATGTGTAAATCAACTTAACAATTAATCAAACCTAATCAATGATAAACATGCATGTTTCATCATGGATTAATACAAGTCATAAGATACGCAACTTTAAACACATAAACATGTTACAATTTTAGGGTTTCAAAACTACAAAACTAATTTTTATATATTAGGGCATCGCCCCCCCCCCCCTTAAAAAAATTAGGGTTTTTCGATTTTTTAAACCCTAAAAAATCCACTAACATTAAAACCTAATCTAAGATTCATTTTTTTATGTGTTTCGGTAATTTATTACATGTTAAAACGGCTCGTGATGCCACTTTTGGAATTTAATAAACATGACAAGTTCATATATTAAACACATAATCATCGTACACATGCGGAAGCGTAGGATCTATTTTAACACATAAAGAATTAACCGAATAATAAAGTAAACGTACATTTGATTCTAGCTAAATAAGAATCAACTTCAATAATCCTTCAATCAAGATCAAGAACTCTAATTAGGGTTTATAATTGGATTAACGAATTACCCCTTACTGTTTTGTAATTCAATCCACGATATTAACTATAGTGAGTTAATACCACGTTCTTGTACACACGTACTAATACTAAATTAATGTAAATGCTAGTTTAATAAAACACAAAACGATTTTGTTTTGGAAAAACAAAAGTCGAACACCTCTTAAAGGTTTTGGCCGATTGGGACACAAGGGAAAGAGAAAAACACTTTTAGGGTTTAGTGTGTGTACAAAAGTTACAAAACAATGAACCCTTGTATTTGTTTATATAGGATGACAAAACTTTGGGAACAAGTTAGGGTTTGGGTTTGAGAAACCCATTGCCGATCGGATCTTAACCCACAAAAGGGTTCTAGATCTTTCTTGTTTTCTATTTTCCATCTATAGTCCTTTTCTTTTATTATTTAACGACCGTTAGTTAATTACCGTTAATTACTTAACGCTCGTCAGTCGTTTTGTGTAATTAATAATTAAATATAATTTTTTATATTAAATTTTTAAACATTAATTCTTTATACGTAAATTGTAAAATCCCGTGGTCTTAAGTTCGATTCTAAACGTACACATATTAAATATTGTCTATAAACTAACACATTACAACACCACCGCACACACAAAGAGGATTCAACCACTACACAATAAAAACCTAAACAACATCAACACCACTATGTCCCGTTACAACATTAATATCTCCTGTTCTTAGTTTCCATCACGTCGTTGCTGTTCTCCCTCGTACCCACCACCTTGTCCTGTCAACATATCCTTCGTGTTCTGCCCTATTTCCACCAATGTCTCGCCAATTAGCCGCATTACACCCACACCACCCCCTCCACCTTGATGCGCGAACCTGCCTTCTTCCGCCATACCACCACCATGTTGATACTCGAAACCGCCTTCTTGCATGATATCACCTTGATTGTATCCCTTGTCACCACCCCATTTATCATACCCTTTGTTGGTCACATTTTCTTCCTCACCAATTTCGCCTTCGTCCTATTAGATTCACAACTGAAAATAACATCAGAACTCGCACAAAAAAACAAATATAAGGCGAAAAGGTAACGTTACTATATATATACTTGGAAGTCGAGTGTTTGTTTACCTTGGAATTCTTGGCTTCTAATTCTCGTTGTTTTTCGGCTTTCTTTCTAGCAGCATAATCCTTAACACTCTCTTCTGTCGACACAACCATATCTTTTGTCATCTTCCCAACGTCCACCAAAACATCTTTAGTTTTGACAACCGTATCACCCGCATAACCCGCAACTCCTGCGGTCACATTCGCCACTGTCTCGGTCACACTAACAGCCTTATCACTCGCATACTCGGCTGCACTGCAACCCGTCATCACCGCTTTGTCTTTCACCACACCTGCCACCTTGCCAACAGCCCCGACAGTCGTTTTTCCCGTTTCGACTGCAATATCTTTTGCCGCAACAACTTTTTCGCCTACATAACTCGCGCTTTTTTTGGTCACGTCTACAGTTGTACCTGGTATACCCGTTGTTTTCTCAGCAACTACGTCTTTGGCTTGAACAGACTTCTCTAAAGTGTAATCTCTGGCTTTTGCGGCGTTTTCTGCTGCGGTTCGGGCAGCAGACGAAAGACTCTCTTTCGTATGCTGACCTTTCACCACAGCAAAATCAGACGCCCTAGCCGCATTTTCTTGTGCGGTTTGTGTTGTATATTCTTTCATTTTTTGGACGGATGATTTTTCCTCATTCTGGCCAACAGAACCGCGCATTTCTTTTGTTTTTCGGTATTTCTCCTCGGCGGCTAAAATCGCGTCCATTGAGTTCTGTTGCTCTGTTCCTCTATCTTTCGATATTTCTTCGAGTGAAGGTCCTTTGTATTCACCTTCTTTTTTCTGCATGCTTTCTGTAGTATCTTGCATCTTTTCTTTTTGTGCTTCACTTTGATCATGTATTCCACCATGCATGGTTCCTATAACATGTCGGACAACATGGGGTTGATCACCAGTGTCTCTAACGGTACGTGATTCAAAATAAGTCTTCATTTTGGGTACTTTATCTTTCTCGACATGAATCTGTTTCTCGTCAGTTTTGTTCTCTCTTCTTAGTTGCTCTGATGCCATGGTATTTTTATTTAGTGATGAATATATGATATGCGAAACGTAACGATGGATTTTTAATTTAAGGAAGATATATGTGGGTTTTCTAGAGATATATTGACACGTGGAGGGCTACGGATGAAATGAAGGGGGAGTCAGCGATTGATGGTGCATATGGTTGTACACGTAGATGTGGAAATTGGTGAGTTATCTTGGTTTCAAGACACAAATTTTTTCCTCAATATTCATCGTAGATAAAACTTCTCATAAATTATTTATCATCAAGATGTAATGGTCAAACCGTTCAAAAAAAAAAAAAAAATCACCTCCTATGCGTAAAGCGGTTATATATAAGAGTTTTTTTAACAATTTAAGAATAGACTAGGAATGAAATATTAGTGCAAGAATAAGAGCTTCAACCTATTCATTACACGCTTGTAGTTTCGACAAGCTATTAGTGCTTTAAGTTTTTACTATGCATTAAATCATTTGAATGGTTTTTTAAACAGTGAAAAACCACGTAGGCCACGATTCTTTTTGCAACAAGTGATTTTGGTATTTGACTTGATTATTGTTACGTTACTAATTCCACTAAATAATCCTATGCATTATCCTAACCCTTTTTGCTTTGTGAAGATATCGACTGTATGAATATTCTAGTGACCATCCGGTTCTTGATTCTTTTTGCAACAAGTGATTTTAGTATTTGACTTGATTATTGTTACGTTACTAATTCCACTAAATAATCTCATGCATTATCCTAACCCTTTTTGCTTTGTGAAGATATCGACTGTATGAATATTCTAGTGACCATCCGGTTCTTGAGTGATTGAATAATGCGCTAGCGATCTAAGGTATTTTGCTTTAGTGACCATCCGTTGTTTGAGTAAATCAAGAATTCGCGCTAGCGATCTATTATGTTTATACAGAAGTTATTGGAGCATAAGTTGATATTAACCCTCAGCCTAATGTTTCAACCCGAATAAAAGTCCTCTTTGATAAGTTTATTTATTTCTTACATGATTTGGATTAGTTTTGATACTTGTACAAGCTTATGTTATGAAATGAAATCATGACTGAGCAATTGAGTGAAATACACTTCCAACAAAAGAAATGAGTGTGAGTGAATTATATTATTACTTTCTTTTCGTGAGGAGCTCAGTTGTGTTATCTAGCTTGATCGAGTACTTCGTTTAAATTTCACGTATAAATAGTAAAAATCACTTTTTGATCTTTTGCTTTGGCAAAATGGAAGATTAGTGAAATTTTTGAGAATCATGATGGTTGGCTATTGGAAAACAATTTTTCAAAAGATTACTTTGCTTGAGGGCAAGCAAAACCAAAGTGAGGGGGATTTGATAACGCTCATTTTGTCTATGATAAAGTCGCGTTATTTGTATATTTTTGTATATTATTTAGTTATGTTTATGAGCATTTTGCGCTTAAAAGGTATTAAGATGTGTTCAAGTCTAGGTAAAAGGGAATATCGAAGAATGACGAATAAAAGCCAAAAGATCAAGAGAATATTCAAGAAAAGATTGTCGTCAAAGATATTGATTCATGTTATGATTATTTCCGATGTACAAGAGAAGGTTGTGAAGATTTTTAATGAAAGATGGAGTCATGATTTGGTGCTAAAAAGAGTATTAAAGGATGGAGTTTCATGCCAACCCAAGGTTGAAATTAATGTGCAAAACAGTTCCCAACCCAAGGTTGAAGCTGAGATTCAAACCCAAGGTTCAAAAGCCCATTCTGAGGTTGAGCAGTCATCCCAGCCGCGGGTTCAAATCTGAACCGCGGGTTGAGATGTGTCTGAGATGAAGAGTTGCATTAAATCAAGGTTTTAACTACCATAATGACTCAAGTCCGATCATCTCCTCTCTTTTATGATTATTGAAGGCTTGTGACAGTTTTTGTGAGAGATTTCAAGCATAAATATGACACAATATACAACAATTCATACACAACACACAAGACACTTACAATCAAGCCTTACACCATAAGGACTTGATCATATCTTATACAACCCGAAAGAGCTTAATAATCTCTGCCATTCTCAAGAAGATACCAAGTAGAAATGAAGAAAGTGTTGGTGATACTTGCTAGAAGAGGTGGAAGATTCCCTTGTTCGATTGGAGGCCTTAAGGAGTGCTATAACTCTTTATATTTCTTACTCATTGTAGTCTTGCTTTGGGTAACTTTCTTTTACTTAATTATTATGTTGAACAATTTGATGTTGAATGAAATGTTACGTTTGTTGATGAAACTTGTTATGGAGTAATTTGTGATACTTGTTTGGGAATTATGTAGACTTTCATGTGAATGTTGAATGATTAGTCGGTTAGAAAAAGTTATTATTCTCATAAGTTTGTTTAAATATAATTCGTGTTCTAAAACTTGTTGATTTAACATTGTTGGATTTAAAGTTTGAAAGGATTTCTAATATTGTTTAATCCCAAGAAGTTGGTGCACAAATGGATTGGTACTTGATAATTGACAACTATTAAGTATTCAAGTTTTTAAATGAATTCGAGAATATTTAATCACGGGATTGGGTCGAAAGGACTCGTATGAACTAATGTTACTAATCATCTTTTTCATACATTTGATAACACAAAGGGCTAGCGTAATGGGATGATGTATTGGCCGAAAGGACTCACCCATGAAACTAGTAAAAACATGGATTTTCTTGATATTACCCATTGACTAGAAAACTTTGTGAAAATTGGTATGTGCCTTCTACATATATGTTTCACCCAAACATATTCAACATTTTATCACGATTGGTTATTATTCCTAAACAAGTATTTATTCGTTTGATTGATTGAATTCGGAACCATTGTTTGTTTATTTGTTTATTAACGGTGCTTTAGAGTGTGACAATCTTTAGTACTATTTCTTGTGCTACATAAATTGCTAAGCTTAAACTACGTAGTCTCGTGGGACGATCCCTATTTACCACAAACTATATTACATACGGACAAGTATACTTGCTCGTATGCGTTTTCTTAATAATCGGTAAAAAGGTGTTTATAAATTTAAAATTTGAGTGAAATTTAGGATATAATATATATAACCGGTTCACACGCATCACCATCACTGACTCTAGCTCATGCATCCGATGCCAGTTAGTCCATTCAGCATCCCATGCCCTAGCCTGGTCTCTCTCTATATCACCCAATCTCTGACAAACTCCTGCAAGTTCCCTACTAACTTGCTCATCACGACGTCCAAGCCTCTCTAATTGGTCAGAGTGAACATCCAATAAGTTCCCATGTGCCCCAAGCTGGATCAAAAACCTAGTAGTATCATCTTCTTCCTCCTCCACTACCAGTGAGACAGCAGGTGGAGGGGAATCTGGTACTAACGGAGATGGTGGCACAAATGAGGGTGAAGATGGCTCGTATGTGGGACTGCCAACATGAAGTGGAGCACTATGAACACACTTAATATCCTTCCATATCACCCCATTAATCTCACAAGTATCTAGGGCCTCATCCCTAGCCCGTAATCCAGCAGCCCTCAGTCCCAATCCCAAAGGCATATCCATATCTCCCCCTGTTATCTGAGCAGCTCTAGAACTCTGCCCAATCTCAAATATACCCGGAACCTCCTCCATAACCGCTTTTCCATGTCGCGGTTCTGCTGGTATAACCTGCTCGGGTGTAGGCTCTGGTATCGGCTCCTCCTCAGGATCCTCCTCGGGATCCTCCTCCGGATCCTCGTCTGTGTAAGAGTCATCGGCTCTCCTGAGCCTCTGGTGTGGTGGAAACTGATCTGGGGATGATGTGGGTGAAAGAGATACTGGGGTAGTAGAGGTACCCATATAGACAGCCCGGGTTCTCCTCTGTGGTAAAGATGGTAAATCTGAGTACCACATTTGATATCCGAGGACTCTCATGCTGGTAGTATGGCGAACAGGATGGGTGGTAGTATCAGTAGCAGTGGTGATAAGCTGAATAGGAGTCTGGTCTGCAATGGGTGTAGGTAATTCTGGTGTGAGTATAGGCTCGGTGTGATCGGGATCTGGTGCATTATAAGCTTGCAACACCTGCATGTATGGATCGTTGGAGTTTGGCGAGATCGGAGGAATGTGGTGTGAAGACATGGTTTGTGACAAAAATGGTATAGGTATGTAAGTATATCAAAAATACTCGTAGTAAATAGCGTAAGTTAAGTATATATAAGTATACGTATAAGTAGTTGAGTAAAATCAACAAATAGTAGCATGTAGTTAAAGCAAGTAATCAGTAAATAAAGAACAAGCAAGGCAGGCAGGCAAGTGGTGGTCATAGTGACTTGTTTTTATAAAAAGTGGTTATAGTTTAGGATTTATATGTACCTAGTTCTCTATAACCTGGGCTCCGATGCCAATCTGTAACACCCCCAAAATCTGGTATAGCGGAAGCATTCGGGTCACGGGGTGCTACTAAATTGATAATCACAACACAAGGTAACAAAGAACGGAATACATACTCCGTTAAAATGCATTTCAACATAGTTAAATAAGTTTACAACAACTTCGAGTTTAGAAAAATAAGGCCCATTGTTAAGTTTTCCCAGACAAAAACAAGTCAATTTAATTGCCACAATACATCAGACCGGAATCCATGACCCTTGCCCTACCATTGCCTTGTAGAATAATTCAGCTTAAACACCTGAGAAAAACATGCTTAAAAGTCAGCAAAAATCTGGTGAGTTCATAGGTTTATTAGTAAGCAATAAATTCAGTAGTTGGACCATGAGTTTAGTATATGAAACATTGCAACCCATGCAATGTCATATAAAGATATAGTCTATTACGTTAGCACTAAGTTCATGCAACCGAAGCTTGACAGTTCAGTGCGCTACAGTGTAGCACATAAATAATAATCAAAGGCCCATAGCGAGTGTTTAACCCAATACACTCGTAGTCCGAATTGGTATACGTTCGTATTGACCTGTCTGGCCAACTGAACGGGGGACTCACCCCAATAGATCTATATATATCAATTGCGCTTCCCAATGGGAACTGACTGTTCATGAAGGTGGGCATAACAGTGGGTTCAGGGGCTTAGGCTAACTACGCAATAGTTTTGATAAAGTAAAATATTGTAGTGGTCCAGAAAATGTTTTGCATGTTTCTCACCCCATAGTTGTAAATCAAGTATAAGTAAAGTGGGGCTATAAACTCACCTTGTCAAGTAGTAGTCAGATAACACAATAGTTCAGACAGTGTTCAGCACCAACACGCGACCTAGATTAGTAAGGTTTATTTTAGTTCACGAATCGAGTTGAAGAATTTACGAAGTTCAGTTAAATCTGAAAGATTTAAAGAGATTATGTTATCGTTGCTGGTGTGGCAGCATTTAAGTTTAAAAGTCATTTTCTAAATCATTTGAAAGTATTGGCTCTTGGAAGTGCTTACGGGATACTAAGACGAATAATCTTCAGTTTGGCAATAACTGAAAGACTACGTATAGGACGATTTATGATCGTAAGACGTTGATGGTATGATGGAAAATGTTATAGTCAAGTGAGTATATATATTATGAAATGCGCGTAAGTATGAGTAAAATAAAGAAAATGGTGTGTGTGTGTGTGTGTATATATTTTATATATATATATATATATATATATATATATATATATATATATATATATATATATATATATATATATGTGTGTGTGTGTGTGTGTGTGTGTGTGTGTGTGTGTGTGTGTGTGTGTGTGTGTGTGTCTATTAGCATTGCTAAAAGAATAGTTTTGATAATAAATAATCCTTGTGTTAACAAAGGTTATAAGATTTACATTAAAACAATTATTTCGTAATCTATTATGAGTTTTGAATAAAACATCCCAAATTTTATATGTACTTGAGTTAATGAACGGGTTTAAAGTTCACACGACTAATTTTCCAATTAGCTTCTATAGTTGTTGAATATATAACGATTTTCTAGCCGTTTGAGTAGAGGAAAACAATTTAATTATTTATATAAAGTTTTATGTCTAGTTTTCTTATATATGTTGCGTTGTCTAAATGTACAAATATATGTAGCGAGAATTTTAGTAGTGTAATAATTTAAAATAGGTTGTGGAGTTAAAAATATGAAATTGTCATGTTTTATTAGTTAGACGATTTGTGACGACGGCTTTATATATGAAACGAGTGTATAACACGATCTCGTGTCGGGAGTGGGCTGTGGCCTAATTATTATCACTCGACTGGGCTGAAATAATATTAATAGATCTTATATTTTGATTGTGGGCTGTTATGGGAGAGAAAGAAAACTGTATATGTGGTGGTCTTACTTGGTGGGCTGCGGCCCAACCAAGAAGCCAACTAGCAAACAACCAAACAACCCAATGATTTGAGATGTTGGCCTGTTAACGCAAGACCAACACAAAAGGAATACTTGGCTAAAACTCGGCCTAAAAATGAGGACTAAAAGTCAGTATCATCAAGAAAGAAAGATGTTCCAGTACATCAAATGGGGTCTTAGAACCAATTTTAACCGCAGGCCATAAGCTGCTCTTAGACTTGTAATAAACATGACTCGGGAAGTTTTAAATGGTACGAGTGACATGGTCTCATGAGGGGGGGACTAGACTCTCTTTTTCGAATAGGAGTGTACTCATTTAGAAGTCCTTTGGGGACTCTTTTAAACCGATCAAATAAACACCCTGTGGGGTGGTTTTTACCAAAACACTTCACAAGTTTTGATCTCTAATGCGACTACAATACCCTTTTCAAGGCGAAAATGAACCAAGGACTACATTTTACGCTTATCTTTGGTGAGTCCGAGCACCCTCTCGGCTCACCTATTGGCCAAAACACACTCAACTTAATTTACTGCTTGTGACCAAATGACTTGCCACATTCACGACTCGTTCAAATTTACTAACTAGGACTAAGCCAAACCTCGAATTTATCACAAACAAGGTCGAATACCGGGGTAACTATGGCCCTCAACTCAATTCGAACAAAAACAAGATGCTAACGAAGTTTGAGTACAACTCAATACTTTGACAATAAGTCGACAAGCAAAAACAACTTAGCCTCATTATCTCAATCAAAACTTAACCAAAACAACATTTTGAGACAATAAGTTTACCCAAGGCTACATTCTAACTCTATACCATAATGATTTAGCTCGAAAAATTAATGCAATGAAAATGATAACGAATCAAGAACAAGTGAAACGAACCAATGCTTCCAAACCGAGCTATGATTTAGTCTTATCATTAGTTTTTCAAATAGATTTGAGTCACACCAACACAATAGCAAAACTAAGATTCAAGATTCCACAAAAATTATATTCGAAAGAACATGTTATAATTTAACAAAAATAACAACGAATCATATGTTTAAGATTTCAGTCGAATGAGACTAACAACAACATACTAAAAACATGATTAAACTTGAAATAGGAACAATCAATATTTTTAAGAATTCTTACAATCAATCGAATCGGCTGAGGATGATGAGAAAAAAAACCCGAGAAAGATTAAACCCAATCCAAGCAACCCACTTCCTCTTTTCACCAAGATGTTACCCTTGTTTTTGTGAATGATGATAATTCGGTGGTGAGGTGGGTGGCTGGGAATCGAATGGATCTTAAAGAAATCAAACAAGACTTGTTTACCCTCCCTTTCACTAACCATAGATGCTCCATGGCCATTTTGAGAAAAATATGTCGACATCCCTTTTGTCTTGGCTTGTTGACTTATGGAAAACGACAAGAAACAAGAGAAACAAGAGGAAGATGTTAAACTTTGTTCATAGCCTAAATCCCTAGAGTGGATTCAGATATGAAAGGATCTCGATGGAGATGGTGATGGTTGCTGTAATTGAGATGAGGGTGAAGGGAAGGGGATGAGAAACCCTCTCTCTCTCTTCCTTCTTTTCGTTTCTTTTTTTTATTATTATTAATAGTGGACGAATTTTGTAGTTTATTTAGGAAAAGATTTGCTTTTAGTGTGTACTGCGTGTACCTCGTGTCACATTGAATCCCGGTGTCTCCCGAGATTTCTGGGTTTGTTGTGAGTACGGAAAATATAGTTTAGGAGACATTTTAATTAAACTGACACAAAGTATATTTTTCTTTGACTCTGACATGAATTTATAAAGTAACCTTTTACTGGTGTGGTGTCGGTACGCGTGTGGTGTTGTTTTCCAGGAAAACGAGATAACCTCTCATTTTTGTTACGTTCGTGTCTGTAACTGTCTGAAAGTGAAAATTTTACCTTTTTGATAAAATTAAATAGTTTTTGGTGAGTTACTCTTCGTACAGCATGCGGGCTTGTTTCCCGAAAACGTTATGTAAACACATAAATGTTTAAATCTAAGAGTTAGTAAAATAATAAATTGACATTTATTACTAAAATATCAGTGGAAAATTACCATTTGTCACAAGTGTCAACACTAGTCTTACAAGAACTAGAGATAATATAAAGCAACAAGTAAGGCATGTCACATTAACACAAACTTAGACATATTAGTAATAACATGCCATGACACAAACACAACTAACATGATATAAGCAACAAACCACACAAATATAAATGCAATGCAAAGTATAAATGTAAAGCGGTAAATGCAAGAATAAACGTAAACAGATCAGTAAAGAAAGTGCAAACCGGACACGGAGATTTATAGTGGTTCGGTCACGAAGCTCCTCTTCGCCCTACTCCACTCCCGAGTACCCAACTCGAGAGTTACTCCAATAATCAACAAGCTCCCTTCTCGGCGGAGAAAACCATACAACATTGCTTACAATATTTTCCGACACTAAGCTAGATGTCGAGTTCTTCTTCGGGTACAACCAAACCCGTTATGTTTTATGACCCTACATAACAAACCTTGTGTTTTAAGGGCTAAACACATAAACCGCGTCGCTTACATTATTTTCCGACACTAAGCTAGATGTCGAGTACTAATCTAGCTAGTACCAATCTCACTTACGATCTACTAGATCCTCACAAATCACACAAGCTACAAGATCTACATGATCTACACTCGATCTACCCGATCTACTCACGATCTACCCGATCCTCACGATCTACACGATCAACCCTATCTTCACACGATCTACCCGATCTACTCACTATCAACACAAGCTACACAAGATCTCTCCAATCTCTACAAGATCACAATGATCCACACAAGATGACTAAACAAGACAGTGACAACTTGATGTATGTCTAGATACAACAAGTAAACAACAAGTAATGCAAGTGCACTACACAATGACTCTAACACCTTGTATCTTCTTGATACTTTGTGTTCTTCTCTTAGACTAATAGAGGAATGAAGGTGATCTTTGGTTGGATGAAAGAATCACTCTTAAACAAAAGAAAAACTCTCTAAATTATCAAAGAAAGTGATCTAACTAAGAAGGGATTAGACAAGAGAAAACTGACTGGAAAAATCAAGTTGGAAGTGTAAAATGGTCCACTATTTATAGGCAAAGAAAAAAACTAGCCGTTACATACGGATGCTACCACTAAACCACTAAATACCCGATGGTACCACTAAATTTAGTGGTACCGTGCCAGACAAGTGACGCTCCAGTTTTTGTTTTTAGTGGTGAAGGTTTATGTGGGGAAATTTAGAGCTGATTTGGGGGAGGGGGGGGGAATAGCTGTTGGGATTTTAAACTAATTTTTCAAAATAAAACATTTATTTTTAATTCAAAAATAATTTGTAAAATGTATTTTTGCAAAAATGTTTTGTCACATTAAAAATGTGAAGTTTAGAACAAAAAATATATTTCTTTGATCATCCGTCAAGTTTTAATTTGTTTGTTCATACCTTGAGTGATTTACGTCAGGATGGAAATCAACGACTCTGTTGAGGCATACTTGAGACGTCAAGAGATGTTGATGTAAGTATGCATTGATGATTTGGGTTTACAAGTAACTTGTGCATTTTACATTATGCATTGCAAGTTACATGTTTGTCATTATTAAAACCGAAGAAACCGTTTAGTTTAAATATCGTAATATTTGCACTAACAATCTCCCCCTTTTTGATGATGACAAATATGTAAACCGTGACACATAGTAAAATGTAAAAGTTACCTGTTTACACTTCCTTCTCCCCCTTTCGTTGAAGCAAAAAGGTAGTTGCCTCGATCTCTCCCTTGAATTCACTCCCTATCCCCCTTATTACAATACTTTCCTTTCTTCCCAAAAAGGCGAGCTTGCATCATCCCAGTGAAGTCTTCTATCACCACTATTAGAAAGACTCCGTGCTATGTATTCAAATACTCTCAAGCTCCCCCTAGCTCAATGCTTCCCTATGGTGATTGAATCCCCTTGTTTATTTACCTTAGTATCTAGCGGATCCATGGATCAAATTCTTACAAAGGCTTTTCCTACATCAAGGGTTAGCTTCGTGCAACATAATATATAAAAGAATAGGAGCAACATTATAGGGATAGAATACACATAGCGAAACATGCAAGGGTTAAACTATGTTAAAACGTAGCTACTAAAAAAATGAGTTTGATGAGCATATCAAAGTATGCAAGAAGTTGGACACGTGATGAAAGTGTGCCAAAAGGATAAAAACAAAGAAGAAAGCCCAAGAAAATTGAGCGACACAAAGATGTGAATGCGTAATGCAATTTAATGACACTAGAGAGTCACAACTTGACCCATAACATAAAGTGTAATTGTTCAATCAATCACACTAACAAGAACGAGATTCGTTCGTTGACTGACACATAAAATGACTTCTTCCAAGTTGTCATTGGGAAGGCAAGTTCTAACAAACCTTTTGAACAACATAATCATCTACCTAAGATGATTGGTGTTAATGATAGTTTGTTTATAAGACATACTCTAAATGATTACTATTATGACAAGTCATGCCATAAAGTAGACTCGATAGAAGTTATAAAAAAAATGAAAATGAGAACGATATGCACCTAGATGCGAATGGAAATGATTCCATAAGATGGGAAGTGTTGGATTTGACCTTTGAGAAAAGGTGGGAAAAGACGGTTTAGATTAATATATCATTTGCACTGACAATGAGATGCATGATATATTTCAAAGGAGAAAAAGAAAATGTGCATGTGATCCTAACAGGACTGTGGGCGAATATCTCTAACGAAGTTCTAGAATTCTAGTTTTGGATGATCCTAGTTGTGAGTTAGAGATGATTTGGTGTATGAAGGATTTCGTGTGATTGTGTAGTTATACTCATTGGGTATAATGATTGTAAGGGTTGAAGGTTCTGTAACCAAATATCATTGTCAAGAGTGAATTTTAGTTATAAGGTTTGATGTGAGGGTTGAAGGTGCTTGTATAGAACAAATAGCTAAGTGATCACAAAGAGTAGAGGTTAGTAAGCTAGAACCGATTGTGGTTTTGTGACTAGGGTTTTGCTAAGTAGTGGGTACTTAAGAAGTAAGTGTTTCAGTAAATAAATCTAGGGAATAAGAACTACATTTGTGTGTTCTTGAGAGTGTTTGGTGAAAGACTAGATGTGTATGAGTGTGTTTTCGCTCCCCCTTAATCGATGACCATCCGGACAAGATGTGTTGAAAAACAAATCAAAACTAAAGAGGAAAACAAACGTTGACGTAAACGATGAGCTTAGTAACGTTATGACAAGTGGTGGATAGCATACAATAAACTTCACCTTTGAAGTCACGTAGCTCTTCTCAATCATTGTGAATAATCATAGAACATTCATATGATGAGGCATGTGATTACGTAGAAATGTGCTAAGGGTTAAGAAGATATAATCTTCTAGGTTGTGGAGTTAGTGATAAGGTTCTAGTAGGGTTATCTTTGATAGAAGAAACTATGTTGATGGAGAAGGGTTATCTCAACTTATCCTAGCGTTTCTTCGCTTGAAGTGTGTGGAAGATGAGTGGGATGCGGAAGCATTGGTAGTGTAGAACGAAGGTTGAGAATTGTAGATAAGTTGAGAAGATGATGGATACGGAAGTAACCAAACATATGGTATGTTTAGTATCATGCGGAAGTGAAAAAGGAAAAAACTAAGGAATCAGAAGATAGGCAACGGTTCTGGTTCAAGACTACAGCAAGTGGATTTTGATGGTGTTTTTGAAACTGTGAGAAATGAAAACAAAATAAACTGTCTCAGCAGATGAAGATCCAACGGTACTGTTAAATTTAGCGGTACCGTCCCCTATTTAAGAGTATCGTGACCTGCTGAGGTCAATTTTGACCCATAATTTGATTTTCGACTGAGAAATTTCACATATGTTGTGATTTTTCTAGACCTTAGATTAAAGGAATTTATACCAAATAAATTCTTTTAGGAATGAATCCAACGGGATTCGATGAACGTTGATAGAGAATGAGAGATGATATTTAATTGCATTTCGCAAATTAAATATACTTTAAATATTTCGGATGAAATATTTAAGTTGTCATTGGAAGCTTGAGAGGATTTGACTCTAATCTAGAGATGTTTTAGACACACATAAATCATCGATTTGAGAGGATCTAATGAATAAATCTCACTGATTTATTGAGACGTTTAGACATGATGAAAGAATCTATACCTAATAAATTCTTTGAGGGATAAATCCAATGGGATTTGACACGAGATTATTGACAATCCGAGATGACGTTAATATTTCCAAGGAAAAACTTAATTAGTCATTAGAAGTGAGTCGAACAATGACTTCAACATTTCCAATGAAATATTTAAATAGTCATTAGACGGCACTTAGGGATTTGAACATACGTAAATTATGAAATTTGCAGAATGTGTTCCATCATTCCTAGACCTAAGCGTGAGTGGTTGAAAGGTTCGCATTTGATAGGTTTTGATGTTTCCTTTCTGGACGTTGTCGCAAAGAGGATGATGACGGATTTTGATGTGCTTACGCGGGTGTTGCACGGGGTTTTGAAAGGCATAAAGCAAGGCCTATGGTGCTGATTCGCAGCAGAGTTTAGGATCTATACGAGTAAAGTATTTTACTGACACAGCGGCGGTAAATGTGTGGGTGAGACTCGATTTGGAACATAGGGATGGCTTTACGTTAATTGAGGTTTGGTGTTCTTAGGATGATTGATGAGATTTTTGGGATGAACATCAATTGACGAAGAAAAAGAAGAGACACAAAAAAATCAATCATCGTATAGGCATATTGCCCAATATTCGGAAGAAAGAGAGTATCAACGGACTCTTAGCGAGATAGGATGATATGTTTGTTTTCTACCCTAAAACCAATGGATAAGTTCGATCCTCATTATCTATGAGGTGAGCTTGACGACAAAACACGATGACAAACCTATGGGGATAAGAGGAGCTAACGGAAATGAATATACTTGGTCTTAAGAAGTGTATATTCACACGAGGATGAAAGGAACTACTAATCACTTATTTAGTAACTCGTGAGTCCTTTGTCACCCGAAGGTTGATGTTAGCTTTTAGCTTTTGGATGAGCGTTTTAACATATGTTGTTAAAAGGCTTTGAATATGATGTTTCGGATATGACTTTTAACAATTGCGATCGCAAGTTAAACTTACTTGAATATTTCGGATGAAATATTTAAGTTTTCAAACCTACTCTGAGTTCTACTAGGTTTGTATCTAACCTCCCCATGACAAAGGGTGTATTACATGGAAGAATGATGACCAAGGAATTAGGAAATTTCGTGACTACTTTAACTTATAGGTTTTGACACTAGTGTATGACTATATGACGTCTAAGAGTTCATAGTGATAGGCATACCTAATTCATTATGTGTTAAAATGACATAGTGTGGGTGCAAAATTTACAAGCAAATCATGTAAAATGCACATAAGGAATAAATGCAAACATCATGCAAAACATGATAATCATTTAGCATTTAAGATCATGAAGACATTCAATCATATCTTACGAGAACATGTTATCATTTTGAAACACATATGTGGGATGCAAGTAATCTAGGTTCGCTAAGGAGGGTCCTAATTACTATTTGTTCAAAATGAAATCCTAACGGGAGATAAAGTTCACCGATGTAAACTATCTTTAGTCAAATATAGGAATGAAAAAATTTCAAGTTAGAGAATGAGTATGAGACTATCACTAGTGGTGCTTAATTCAGGCTAAACACGACCATTTTTACGGGTTATACCACGAACCCAACTTCTCTCCTGGAAGCAATTCAACCGTTAGGTCAAATTGAATTTCTAGTGCGATAGGTTCTCCAGTAGTCATTCTCATGTTAGAAAAATTCAAATTCCTATATTTGCCTATCGAAGTATAGCAAAGATGATATTAGCTTATTTCGCTAATACATGGCCTAATATGACTCAACTAACCATATTTTGAAATTCGGTTAAGAAGATGACATGTCTTACACAACTCCTAACAAAGGCAAGCAAAATGTTTTAATTTTGTGTTTGAGATTTAGAGGTTATTTGGTGGAGATGGTGCATTTTATGATCTCTTGGATAACATCTTTGTTTGTTGAGTTGTTACACGTTACTTTAACATGATTTGGTTTTCTAGAACCAAGATATGCTCTAATATGATATAATGTAGATTCTACTACATTGAGAGTGTTTCAAGAATGCTCCTTTGCATATCTTGAGAAAAAAATCTAGTAAAGGTTACTTACCTCAATAGATCTTGTGAGTATTATATGATGTATGATTGAAATGAGACATATTGTATCTTTCAACAAATACGCTTTTCTAAGAGGAAACTTATCACTCTTACGAATGCTTAGTAAAACAAGTATTTTAGTATATGATCAATTTTACTTGTTTATGCAATGACACATGTTGTATTGGGTTATTACTCAAATCTAATATCCTATATTTGTTTAACAAGATGCAATGTATTCTCTTGTAACATAACCATTCATGTTACAAAGAAAATAAGATGCATAAGATATAAGTTATCCTTTGTCAATCTTTTGATAAGAGAAATACATGTGATATTCTCGAAGATTGATGACGTACATAATAGTTAATAACATATTATGTGTGACACTTTTACTAGACATGTGATTTTGAGTGTTGAGTCGTTGATGAGCAAAGTTTACTTATGTTGTTTGTTTGCTCGTGTTTGGTTTTTCGGAAATGACACATTTACTAATTGTTGGGTCCTTCAGTACCCAAGAGTCGTTAAAACAAGATTTGAATACAAATTAAGCTAAGTGTAAATGAAACCGAAAACATTCTAAGTCACTGAGTGAACAGTCACTCAGTGAGTTACCTTCAAGATACTCAGGACGAGTCTAAGAAGAAAGATTCACCACACAGTGAGGCGGTACTCACTGAAGTGTTACTTGAGACGAAGAAGAAGGTAATGGATCAGTGAGCTTTAGACAAGAGCTCACTGAACCCAGTCTGCTCAATAACAACAACTGAAGACTGAAGACAAATGCCTGAAGAACTTAAAGCCTGAATAAAAGGCAGGAAAAGAGGGAAGGTTTTAAGAAGATAAGAATAAGTCTTATCGGGGTCAGACAAACCATCCCTCAAGTGGCCTAAAGTCTAAGAAGTGTAAGGTCAGACACTCGAAGACTTATTGGCGCAATCCTATTGGTTCTTGGAAATGACAACTATTGTTGTAGTTGTCAGACACGCTTCCTATTTGTTTATCTAGTTTTAATCTTTAGTGCTCATAACTTCAAGGTGTTCAACACTAGGAGACAGCATACTGAGGAAACATTTCATGTTACCTTTGATGAGAGCATTGATGCTATCAGTGTCTCTAACAACTCAGTGGAAGAGATAGGTATTGATGAATCATCAAGATATCCTCCTGATGAACATCATCCTGAAAATGGTCCTTCCACTCAGTACCAAGCAAATGCTGACATCTCCTATTACATTATTCCCCATAACCTTCCTTACCCAACCATCACTGAGTTTGTTGAAGCACAAAGTACTGATGAAATCATTTAGTCAGTACAAAATGCTCAGGAAACAAACAATCACAGTGATGAGTCAACCCACTCAGACACTCAAGATACTGAAGATCATCATGTGTCTGATCCTGATCCTACCCATCAGGCCTTAACAAGCTCTAATCAGTTTCCAAGACCTCAGGACAGTTGGACTAGGTCTCAGGATATAGAACTTGTCAATATAATTGGTGAGCCTACTGAAGGCATGCTCACAAGAAGCATGGCTGCTGAACTAAGAGCAGCCTCAGCCAATGAATGCCTATTTGTGGACTTTATTTCCACAATAGAACCCAAAAGTGTAAAGGAAGCACTTAATTACCTAAGTTGGGTTCAGGCCATGCATGATGAACTGGAACAATTTGACAGAAACAAGGTAATGACCTTGGTCAAGTGTCCTGAAGATGTTTCAGTCATTGGCATGAAATGGGTATTCAAAAACAAATCTGATGAAAATGGCATAGTCATTAAAAACAAAGCCAGACTTGTAGCCAAAGGCTATAATCAACAAGAAGGCATTGACTATGAAGAAACATTTGCACCAGTAGCAAGGATGGAAGCCATCAGGATCTTCCTTGCTTTTGCTACATACATGAACTTCAAGGTGTACCAAATGGATGTTAAAAGTGCATTCTTAAATGGTTCACTGAAAGAAGAAGTTTATGTTCAGCAACCTCCTGGATTTGAAAGCCATGAGTTTCCTGACTATGTCTGCAAGCTTAACAAAGCCCTTTATGGACTGAAACAAGCTCCCAGGGCATGGTATGAAACTCTTTCAGCCTTCCTGATCCAAAATAAATTTGTCAGAGGCAAGATAGACAACACACTGTTTATCTACAAGACAAATAATGATGTCATACTTGTACAAGTGTATGTTGATGACATCATCTTTGGCTCAACAAGTTTTAAACTTTGCAAACAGTTTGAAAAACTTATGGCAAAGAAATTTCAAATGAGCATGATAGGAGAACTGACCTACTTCCTTGGTCTGCAAATCAAGCAGACTGATAAAGGAACCTCTATCAGTCAAGAGAAGTATGTCAGAAGCCTACTGAAGAAGTATGAGCTCAGTGACTGTGCCTCAGTCAAGACTCCCATGGTACCCCCAAATAACCTTGGTCCTGATCTTACTGGAAAACCAGTGAATCAAACTCTTTTTAGAGGAATGATAGGATCACTGATGTATCTACTTGCATCAAGGCTTGATATCCAATTCTCAGTCTGTTTGTATGCCAGATATCAATCTGACCCAAGAGAATCTCATATCACTGTTGTGAAAAGGATATTCAGGTACCTGAAAGGTACTCCAAGCCTTGGATTATACTATCCAAAATGTTCAGGCCTTGATCTTAAAGGATACTCAGACTATAACTATGCTGGATGCAACATGGACAGAAAAAGCACCTCAGGCTCCTGCCAAATTCTTGGTGGAAAACTAGTATGTTGGAGTGCTAAGAAGCAACAGTCAGTTGCCATGCCCTCAGCTGAAGCTGAATATGTTGCAGCAGCAAGTTGTTGTGCAAATGTACTCTGGATGAAAAGTCAACTCAGTGACTATGGAATTCAGTACAAGATGGTTCCCATCTTTTGTGATAACACAAGTGCAATTGCCATCTCAAACAACCCTGTTCTTCATCAGAGAACAAAACACATTGATATTAGATATCATTTCATCAGGGACCATGTCATGAATGGTGACATAGAATTACACTTCATTCCTACTGAATATCAGCTAGCTGATATATTCACCAAACCATTGGATGAACCAACTTTCACAAGACTGAAAGCTGAACTAGGAATGTTGGATATTGAGAATCAGACCACTGATTGATTCCATCCAAATAAGTGTAAATTCTGAAAACCCAGGTCCCTGACTCAATGTGCTCTTCAGTGAAATGAATCACTGAACCTCAGGAACTAAACCCAAGTTCCTGAAATCTTGAACCTCAGGAATTAAACCCAAATTCCTGAACTCTAGAACCATCAGTGACTAAACCCAAGTCCTGACAAACAGGTTCACTGAATGAAAAGTCATTCAGGGCCCTCAAGAGACATTCAATACTAACTTAAATGCTCTAAGTATCTAGTTAGTAAATGTCCGAGGTTGGTAACTGAATTCTTATTTAATATAAGAATATTTGTTCTTTTGCCTTTCTGGCTTCCACCTCTGGGCCCCCACATTCCCACTTGGCATTAAATGCCTCTCCAATCACATTACAGATATGTGATGACTCAACTCTGCAAATTACACTTTTGCAGAACTGCTCAACTGTTCACCTCGACTGTTGCGCCAAACCAGGGAAAGTGGAGTGGTGGCATTAAATGCGGATCCCAAAACATTTTATTCAAAACGGTTTTCAAACATTCTTTTTGAATAAATAAAATCCGCTTAATACCCAAATTACCCTCCACTTCCCTTCCCTATAAATACCCCCATACAAAAAGACACAGACACGTTTTTTAGAAATCTTAAGCAAAATTTTGCCCTTTTCTTTAAAAAAAAAAACTAAATCTTATGTGTGTGTTCTTAGCCTTTAGAAACCCAGAATCATTTGTTAACCCAGACCTACCAACACAAATGACTTCTTCTAAAGCTATCAAATGCGCCCCTAATGTGGAATTCACATTGGAGGGTGTAGACCTCACCAAGAACAATGTGGTAGGAAACTTTGCCTATCCTCAAAAGTTCTATGCGTACAAGAATGTAGTGAAGTATCTTCAAAACTGCTTTCTTGCTACGACATTCACCAAGACCCCCTCAGTCATCTACCATGACTATTTGAGGGAATTCTGGTGTACTTCAGTGGCAACCAGCCTTGAGGACACCAAAGAATCCATCATCACATTCAAAGTGATGAATGGGAGAAGGACCATCTCCCTGGATTACAAAACCTTCATCAAGGCCACTGGTCTTGATTTCGCTGAGGCCTTTGAGCCCAACCCTACTGACCAAGAGGTTAAATCAGAATTGCTTTTTCTAGGACCTCATGACCCTAAGCGGCCTAAAATGGCCGCTGGAGCCTTATTGAAGAAGGCTCCAATAGTTAAAACCTGGTTCCACCCTATCTGGAGGATCCTGATGACCTTCATCATTCAGGTCCTTGGAGGGAATAAATCCTCCACGGAGCAGTTGAACTCATCACAACAATTGATGTTATTCAGTCTCCTGGAGGGTAGAAAAATAGATATCGGAGGAATAATCTTCCGTGACCTTGTTGCCAAGCTCTCAGGGAAATCTAGGCAAAGACTTATGTCTTATCCTAGGTTTATTTCCTGCGTGCTTCAGGACCTATTAGGCCCTGACTATGTTAGGTCTGACGTTGAAGGTACAAAACCTGACGTCCTACATAAGACCAATTATACGGGTGGCATTACTAAGGTACAACCCATTGCCCTGACCAACTACATGCTGGTGGTTAATCAGGGGGAGAACGCTGTTTCTCCAGTACCTTCACCTATAAAGAAGGTGAAGAAGACAAAGAAGGGTCAGTCCAGTAAGGTGGTTAGACCCAAACCACTCGCCACTGAGACTGATGCCTCAAACAACCCTAAACAAGGGTTAAATATGGCCGAGACCTCTGAGACACCCGTCACTGAGACCCTCTTGACCCAAAAACAAACGCCAACGGAGGGCACTAAGAAATCATCCTCAGTGTCCTCGGGCAAACCCCCTCTTCCTCAAGGCTCTACTGACATAAATAAGTCACTAGAGTTAGGAACCTCTACCCAATCACATCCCAATGAAGGCACTGACAAATCACAATCAGGGCCTGAGGGAGAAAAGGGTCCCGAATCCTCGGTTGAGCAGCACTACTCAACTAGGAAGGGGGCCCACACCCAATCACATCCCGTTAACGTCCCTGAGAAATCACACTCAGGGTCTCAGGGAGTCAAGGACCCTGAATCCTCAAAAGGGCAGAACAACCCTGATGGGAAGGGGGTTCATCAATCATCACAAACAGTGCCTCGTGATAGTTCTGAAAAACACCCATTAGGACTTGAAGGCGCTAAGGGGGACAAAGACTCAGAGGGATATAAACCACCCGCTGATACGGAACCCATAACCCCCTCAGGCGGATCCATTCTCTTGGGAACTGACCCCAAACACCAGGCTGAGAAATCAGTTATTATGGTTAGCCAGGCTGAGCAAACCCACTCAGTTTTTATGGCGGGGTCAGGACCTGGCCAAAACCAAGGCAAGTCTTTTTATGAAAAGGAGCCGGGTAACTTTTTGGAGATTGAGTCTATGGTGGATATTCAGGCTCTTCTTGATTCTGAAGATGATCTCAAGGAAGAGAGTGAGGAGGAAGTTTTTGAGGCAGGTGATGACATGGATACTGATGCCCAACCTACTGAACAATCGCATCAGTCTTCTCCTCATGGTGAAGAATCTAAATCTCAGGCTGATCATTCTTTAGATTCTGAATCATCCCGCCCTCCTGAACTCAAGAAGTATGACAACATTCTTCCTCTTACTGAAAGGAAATTGGTCAGGTTCCTACAAAAGGCCAACAATGCTCTCTTTACTGGGCTGACTGAAGAATTGTTTGATCAACACACTGAAGCTGCTGTTCATTATGTCGATCTGAAGGAATCAGTGGAATCCTATCATGATGATGTTAATGAGCACAAGTCATCTATCTCCTTCTCCCTGAAGAATCTTGATCATAATCTTAAGTTGTTCAACGAGTCTCTCACCAACATACACAAGAGCGTTGAAACTATTCAAGAGTCAGTGAAAGATGACCCTGAGCTTAACAGGAAAATTCTTCAGGCTTATGAGACCTACCAGCAACAATCTACTCAGTTGGCTGAGCTGGTAACCATGCTGAGATCCTCCAATCTTCAGGGACTCACCTCTATTGTGGACTCCATCAAGTCTTCCCTAGGTCTTATGGAGTCACACGTGGCATCTTGGGCTACATCTTCTTCTTCCTTGGCTTGGAACCTTGGGCCAAGGATGACAGCAATAGAGGCTTCTCAGGCTTCTCTTGAGGCTAAGGTCTCAACTCTTCAGAAGGACACCTCAGACATCAAGTCAATGATGACTGAGATTTATCAGGCTTTCAAAGGTCAGGATGCTCCCTCAACTTCAGTGAGCGCACCAACTCTTGCTCTCACCATGGCTCAAGCAACAGTTGAGGGGGAGAATGTCACTGAAGAACAACCTGAACAACCTCCTTCTCACACTGAGGGGGAGATTCCTGAGACAAACCCATCTTCATCCAGCCAAGACAAAGGCAAGGGCATTCTCACAGCCACTGAGCCTGAGTCTACAATCTCGGTGCCTGCTTCCTCTGAAAGAAGGCAAGACCCTGATGAGCCAGTCAGGGTCCCTTATGAGGTAAATGGAAAAATACAACTTCTCACAAATGAGGAAATTCAGGCTCATATGGAGAAAGAGGAGGCAATGAAGAAGGCAGCTGAAGAAGAAAGGGCGAGCAAGGCTGCTCTTATTCAGGTGGTACACGAAGAGGCCAAAAAGATTGGGTTGCCTCCAAAAGCTATTTCAGGAAGAAAAGGTGGGGAGACCTTCGTGAAAGCTTAGACTGCTGAGATGTTGGCTCTCAGGGAGAAAAGGGAAGAAAGGTTAAAGAGAGCTGAAGAGATTAGGCAGAACAGGCTTGAGAGATATCAGTGGGTCATGACAAGCAGGTTAAAGCCAGAACCCATTCTTGATGTCAAGATTCACCGAAACACCAAGCCTGCCATTATAACTGTCTACAGGAGTGCTGACAAAAGAACCTTTGAGGTTCATAACCCCTTCAGATTCGCAGACTTCGGGATAACTGAATTGGATGAATTGGGTCCAATGATAGCGAAAAAGTCAAATGTTGTGGTCCCTGGTCTGTTGAAGTCCCTGAGTCTAAGGTATGAAAGATTGGCAGCAACACCTCAAGAACTTGGTATTCCATCTCTTCTTCCTGCTTCAGCAGAACAACCTGCTCCCTCTCAGTCTTCCTCAAGAAAGAGAAAGAAGATTGAAGCTGAGCCTGAGATTAAGGTCCCTGGTCTGGATTGCAACAGAGCCCTCCCAGAAGGAGTTCCATTCAGGAACAACTTGGTCATCAAACAACCTGAAAGAGGTTTGTTCTTCACAGATGAGTTTGGAGACCCAGCCTTCCAAAGATGGAGTGATATTGACCAATCAGGAATCAAGGCAATGCTGGGTTTCCTCATGACGGCCTCACCAATCAAGACTCCTGAGAATGTGAGGTTCTGCCAAGACCTGAGAACAAAGATTCAAGAGCATCCTGACCAGCATAAGCTAGAGTCCAAGAAGCCAAAGCCTGAAGCCCTAGGTTATAAGATCGACTGAATGAATCTGCCAACACCACCACTATCCTCGTACTTTGTATAGTTTTGTTAGGACTTGTAATAATATTAATAAGATGATGTTTTTATTATTTCAGTGTCCTTATTTACTTTCTAGTACATTCAGTATGAGCAGAAGTCATTAGCTCACTCATAACTGATCAAAAACACTTAAGCATAATTTATA
Source organism: Artemisia tridentata subsp. tridentata (assembly GCA_021014915.2). NCBI lineage: Eukaryota > Viridiplantae > Streptophyta > Magnoliopsida > Asterales > Asteraceae > Artemisia > Artemisia tridentata. Next base: position 179,436,773 of record CP139509.1, read on the forward strand.
TCCAAATAGGGGGAGATTGTTGGGTCCTTCAGTACCCAAGAGTCGTTAAAACAAGATTTGAATACAAATTAAGCTAAGTGTAAATGAAACCGAAAACATTCTAAGTTACTGAGTGAACAGTCACTCAGTGAGTTACCTTCAAGATACTCAGGACGAGTCTAAGAAGAAAGATTCACCACACAGTGAGGCGGTACTCACTGAAGTGTTACTTGAGACGAAGAAGAAGGTAATGGATCAGTGAGCTTTTGACAAGAGCTCACTGAACCCAGTCTCCCCAATAACAACAACTGAAGATTGAAGACAAATGTCTGAAGAACTTAAAGCCTGAATAAAAGGCGGAAAAATAGGGAAGGTTTTAAGAAGATAAGAACAAGTCTTATCGGGGTCAGACAAACCATCCCTCAAGTGGCCAAAAGTCTAAGAAGTGTAAGGTCAGACACTCGAAGACTTATTGGCGCAATCCTATTGGTTCTTGGAAATGACAACTACTGTTGTAGTTGTCAGACACGCTTCCTATTTGTTTATCTAGTTTTAATCTTCAGTACTCTTAACATGTTTGCCTATAAATAGCAAACAAATAGGAGAAAAGTGAGTAAGGTATTCTTGTGCAATTAAAGCTTAGACTTTCACAAATACCCCTTTTTTTCTACAAAGAGTAACGTATCCCTGAGATAGCTCAGTGGGTCCAATTGTTACCACTTAAGCATAGCTTGAGTTTAGATAGGAGACACCATACCTTGTCTATTCAATCCCAAGTGTTTGTTCCGCAAAACACTTGGGTAATAGATTCTTTGATTTATTTCTAATAAAAATTTAAACATTGAAAATACTTGTGTGTTTTTATATTTACGTTTCATTAACTGTTAGAATTAATCAATACATTGTATTAGTCATAAACACAAATAGATTAACTTTCTAGTTAACTCTAAGCGTGTCAAGGGAACAACACTAATTGCATTACAAAATAAATTACTTGAATATTTCGGATGAAACATCCAAGTTGTCAATCCTACTTAGTTGTGTATTTTATGCATCTTTTTAAACATATTAGTTTAATGTTTCGAACACAACCATTGGACAAGAAGACTCAATATGACATCTTCAACACAAGTGTGAGTTATGATCTGATGCATATTATTTTCGTCTTGAGAGGACATCATTATTTTCATAATAACCGAGTGTGATTGAGTATGTAGATTCAAGATAATATATTTCGTTATATTTTGATGTTATCTTGAAGCTAGAAAAATAATGACTCCAATTTCATGTCAATACTCGAAAACTTGTCAATTAGATTCGATGATGATATCAATCATAATTTGAATAATGAATTGATATGTACTCGAAATCTTTCTTGACCCTCACGATCACTCCTTTTAAAAAGAAACTAAAAATTTAAGGAGTGTGTTCCATTTATTTTAATACTAGTTGTATGTGTGAGGTTAATAACATATTAACTTACTACTTCGAGATTATCATTTATTTTTATGTGTGAAAAACTATTTATTATTAAGTATAATATTCTCAGTTTTTGACATATCATGAGTATAAAAATAGTTATCTTAACTATTTTTATATAACATACGTAAAATACTAAACGTTTAAAACATTTTACTATGTGTTAGATCAATGCAAGTTCAATACATTTTCTTTTACTTAAATACTAATGTATTAATATGATCTTTTATCTTGTTTAGACAACCCATGGTCAAGCAAGACAAAAGAATGTAATGTTTTAGAGATCATGTTACGGATTTAATGAAAGTGTTAAATATTTTGAGGTGATATATTTTTTTGTTACACTTAAACCTTTGGAAAAATAATTGTGTAAGACAATATCTTTTGACACACATGATCAACCAACTTAGTTTCCATTCCTAAGAAGGTTACTAAAGCATTTTAAAACTTTCAAGATGTCGAAAACACATATTCAAGAAAAGTGGTCTATGCCTATATGCAATGCAAAACCAATTATGCAACTTAGTGCAAGAAGTCTAGTCTAAGTCCTATTGAAGCATAAACCGAAAAACTAATAATCAACACATAGCAACAAGGCATGTAAAACGCTTGTGATTATAGATATAATTAGTTCAACCAAAGTTAACTATAAGCGCTAAAAAATATTAACTAACAATACTAGGACACAAAGAAAGACAAATAACCATTTAGCATAACACACAAAAATACTTATCGTCATTTTGTGTATTAAGTATAACAATGTATACTTAGCTTGATTTTATTTGAAAATTAATTAGTTTCCACCCCATTTCAAAATTTGATCAAGTTCAACACTTTGAAAATATAAATACATCAACGTGCGATGTATAGGTGATGTCAAATATAAAACAACATATTAAATGAACAAACGCAGCGGATAACATCACCAACAACGGATCCATATTGCCATATGATCAATCATATAAATAAATAAAAACATTATACCTTTGTAGCGTGATTCGGGAGTCACTTGCAATCACCAATATCACCAATAGGAGATGAAGAAACCCAAGAGATCAATGATGTTGATCTCCTCTTAGGATGAAACACACTACACTTCCTCGATCACCAGTAGATGCTAGTCTTTTTGGTTGTAACTCTAAACTAGCAACACATACAATATGTATTGTCAAAGTGGGATAGAAAAGTCAAGAACCCCTAAGGAGGGGGGATGTGTACCGTATGGTTTAAAGGGGAGGGAGAGATATTCTCTCCTTGATTGTGGTAATGCATTTACTCTAATTGATTTGGTTTAATGATGATTAACCAATCAATATTTGATGTTGCACTTAGCACCCATGAAAGATCCAATCTTCCTTCCAAGCCCTCCTATAGGCCGGCCATATAGTGGGCCTTCAATGGGCTTGCCCATTGTTGGTCCAATCCAAAAACGCTAAGTCTAACTTAGTATTTAATGGCCCGTCATAGATCCCGAGTTACATAGCCGTTTATATATTGTAAATACGATAATTATAATCTATAAAATGGTGTCTCTGTGTATAAGTGTATGACCCCATAGGCTCACATATGCCTAGCCATATAATTATTTATTATGACACGAGCATACTCCAACAGCTCCCACTTGCGACGTTATAATAATCAAGTAATTATACAAGCAAAGGTTAGCGTCTAGCAACACGCCAATGCCCCTAGAAATATGTGAGAGTAGTTTCTTAAACGTCTCATTTTAAATGGTTTATATGTCGTCTATCCTTTTGTTACAGATACCATGTTGAACATTAGACATGGATCAAATGTCATTCTAATTGTTCAACTATTACGTTTCTCGATATAGATATTGAACAAGATTATCAAGTGGATCAAGATTCATCTTAATCTCATTTGGGTACGGCCATATAAACATCTGTCCAATTCATCGAGGGGCCCAATAGTATCTAACTCCATAACATGTGGAGGAACAAATCCTATTTTGACTGCACGTGTCATTCATGTGTTTCATATCACACCTGAAGATGGTTTTTATATCTACCTTATTCAGGACAGCGTTTAACCATATCAAGGAATGAAATTCCACACATGCAAGACCTACTTGCATCTCAAGTCTAAGGATAAGAGACATAACCACTTGCGAGATTCATTATTGACGACGATCCATGTAGTGAATACTCATAGGTTGGGTCAATCCAATGTTCATCACAATGAACAACATGTGAGTTTGGTAAATAATCACCATCACGCTCACATTTGCCTTAATTTGATGATACTCCTGTATCGTCAATCGACAATGGACAATTTAGAATAATTAAATCATTCACGGATTAAACATGCAAATATAGAATACAGTTGATATATAAATGAAAACGATCATACCCAGTACATCAATTCATTACAAATATAAACTGTTTAACATTCCAATTATTTAAATACTAAAAACAGATCTACATGAGACTACTAGCAGGTCGAAGTCCAATGTTCCTAGCATGTTCGACATGTTTGGTACAAGGCATTGGTTTCGTTAAAGGATCAGCTAAGTTGTCATCTGTGTGAACTTTGAGAAGACGAATATCACCACTTTTGATAACTTCTCGAATGTAGTGAACTTTTCGACGAAAGTGTTTGGCACCCTTTAGAACACCTGGTTCATTGGCTATGATAATGGCACCGGAATTATCACAATACATATCCATAGGTCGTTCATTGCTGGGGAAAATGCCAAGCCCAGAAATGAATTTTCGTATCCAAATCGCTTCCATTGCAGCTTCAAAAGCAGCTATGTATTCAGCTTCTGTAGAGGACATAGCAATAGTGCTTTGTTTTGCACTTTTCCAGTCAACAGCACCTCCATTCATGACGAAAACATATCCTATCTGGGATTTGGTGTCATCACGATCCGTTTCAAAGCTTGCATCAGTGTAACAAGTAACACTGAGCTCACGCTTGACATCACCACCATAAACAAGAAACATATCTTTAGTATTTCGCAGATACTTTAATATGTTCTTAACAGCAGTCCAGTGACATTCTCCTGGATTCTGTTGAAATCTACTCGTTAGGTTCTGAGAGAACGCTACATCAGGTCTAGTGCACATAACCGCATACATTATGGATCCCACAGCCGAAGCATAAGGGATTCCTTTCATCCTCTTCACCTCGGCAGGTGTAGAGGGTCCTTGAGCTTTACTCAATTCTGTATTTGGTTGCATTGGAAGACTTCCACGTTTGGAATCTTGCATCCTAAATCGCTTCAGGATTTTGTCAATGTATGCACTTTGACACAAGCCGATTAACCACTTTGATCTATCCCGATAGATCTTGACTCCAAGTATGTACGCAGCTTCTCCTAGGCCTTTCATGGCAAAGCAATTTCCAAGCCAGGATTTTACATCTTGTAGCATTGGAATGTTGTTTCCCATGAGTAATATGTCATCGACATATAAGACTAGGAACACGACAATACTTCCACTAGTTTTCATATATACACATGGCTCATCGAGATTTTGAGTAAAACCAATCTTCTTGATTTCCTCATCAAATCTCTTATTCCAGCTTCTGGATGCTTGCTTTAATCCATAAATGGATCTTTGAAGCTTGCATACCTTAGCGGGATGTTTAGGATTCACGAAGCCCTCGGGTTGCACCATATAAACGTCTTCGTTCAGGTAACCGTTCAAGAAGGCTGTCTTGACATCCATTTGCCAAATCTCATAGTCATAGTACGCTGCTATGGCTATGAGAATCCTAATTGCTTTAACGTCTACAACAGGCGAGAAGGTTTCTTCATAGTCAATCCCGTAGGTTTGAGTGTAACCTTTTGCTACTAGATGAGCTTTATAGGTGTGTACATTTCCATCCATGTCGGTCTTCTTCTTGAAGAGCCATTTACTCCCAACGGTTTTAGCATTAGGAGGTAGGTCTACTTCGACCCAGACATCATTGTCTTTCATGGATTGCATCTCCACATTCATAGCTTTGATCCATTTATCGTGTTCAGGACTCGATAATTCATCTCGATAGTTAGCGGGTTCACCATGATCCCCTAACTCATGTTCCTCATCATCGACATAGAAACCATATCGCTCAGGTGCTTGAGGTATCCTTACGGATCTACGAATGGGAGCAACATCTTAATGAGGTTCAACATTTTCATGTTCAATCTCATTTTGATGTTCACTAGTGTTACCAGAAGGTTGTGCATCTTCCTCTTGAATTTCATCAAAGTCTACTTTGCTCCCACTTGCTTCTTGTGAAATGAGACTGTTCTCAAGAAACTCGGCATACCGAGCAAGAAATATTTTGTTCTCGGGTGGGTAGTAGAAGTAGTAACCCATTGTTTCCTTTGGGTATCCTACAAAGATACATTTGATAGCTCTGGGCTCAAGTTTGTTAGGTGTGTCTCGTTTCACGAGAGCCTCACAACCCCAGACTTTCAAGTAAGACAAATTAGGGACCTTCCCATGCCATATTTCATATGGTGTCTTATCAACCTTCTTGGTTGGAACCATGTTGAGAATGCGTGCAGCAGACTCTAGAGCATAACCCCAAAAGGACATTGGCAATGTTGTTAGACTCATCATAGATCGAACCATGTCTAGCAAAGTTCGATTTCTCCTTTCAGATACACCATTATGTTGTGGTGTGTATGGAGGAGTGAATTGTGAGACGATCCCACACCTTTTTAGATCAGATCGAAGAGCCTTTATGGTCTTGCCGAGTTGATTTTCTACTTCATTTTGAAAGACTTTGAACGTTTCAAAGACTTCATGTTTATGTTTAATCAAGTAAACATAACCATATCTACTGAAATCATCAGTGAAAGTAATGAAGTAGTTAGCTCCTTCCCTAGACGTTGTTCTAAATGGGCCACATACGTCAGTATGTATGAGTCCAAGTAGATCTTTAGCTCTTTCTCCAACATGGGAGAAAGGCTTTCGTGCCATTTTACCAGATATACAAGAAATGCATTTATCAAACGACTCATGGTCGGTTGACTCTAAAAGCCCATCGCGTTGCAGCTTCGTAATGCGTTTCTTGTTTATGTGGCAAAGATGGCAATGCCATAGAAAAGTGGAATCCAAGTTACGTTTGGATTTCTTTTTGCTAACATTATATATAGAACTATCATTTGAAATAGAATCACGCATATCAATTTCAAAAATACCATCACGAGGAATAGCATTAAAATAAAAAACATTATCCTTAGAAACTGAAATGCCAAAATCCGTAAAAGTATGAATGTAACCATCATCCTTCAAACGTGAAAGTGAAACAACACCTCTAGTAATAGTAGGTGCAAAATGGCAATTATTCAAAACAATAACTAATCCATTAGGGAGGATGAGATCAAAGCTCCCTATCGCTTCGACAGCTGCACAGTTGCCATTACCAACGTACAGGTTCAAAGCTCCTTGTTTCAACTTCTTGCTTCCCCTAAGACCCTGCACATTATTACAAATGTGAGTACCACAACCTGTATCATATACCCAGGATTTGTTAGGAAAAGTATAGAGTTCTATAGTGAAGATACCTGATGTGCTAGCGGCGCTAGCTTTGTTCTTCTTTAACTCTTCTAGGTAGACCGGACAGTTCCGTCTCCAGTGCCCCTTTACTCCACAGTGGTGGCAAGGGGTGTCCTTAGCCGGGTGCTCCTTCTTGGCAGGTGGGGGACTTTTGGCTTGGGGGCTTAAGCACGCTTACCCTTGCCCTTACCATGTCCTTTGCCATGTGCCAGCGGCTTGTTCTTTTTCTGGATTCTGCCTTGCTTGATAGCTAGGACCATTGGAGCCTTCTTGGGCATGCCCTTTTCTGCAAGTTTAAGCATGTTGTGCAGTACGGGAATAGTCTTGCCCATGCTGTGCATGTTGTAGTTCATCAAAAATTGATCATAATCCTTCGACAGTGAGGCAAGAATCAAGCTCACTCCAAGGATCTGACGTATGGGGTATCCCAGACACTCCATTTGGTCCAGATAGCCTTTCATTTTCATGACATAGCTACTGACCGATTGGCCCTCCTCCTGCTTGCAAGCATGAAAAGCTTTGACAGTGTCAAACAGTTCTTTCTCAGCTTGTTGTTCGAACATGGTTTTCAGTTCTCTCAGCATGTCAAATGCTGCAAGGTCCTCTAAGTTCTTTTGGAGCTCAGGGGTCATGCTTGCAAGCATGAGACAAGCCACCTCTTGTTGCTCATTAAACCTACGAGTGTAGGCGTTACGAACAGTAGCGGAGGCATTAGCAGGAGGTGCTTCAGGTAAAGCTTCTTCCAGATGGTAAAACTTGTGTTCAGCCTTGAGGACGATCCTCAGGTTGCGATACCAGTCTAAAAAGTTGTTACCATTCAATTTCTCTTTTTCAAGAATTGATCTGATTGACGAGTTGTTCATGGTTTGATTAGGAGTTTTCATCTACAAAATAAACAAAGTTCAAATTTTAGTAAGTTTCAATAATTAATCCTTTTTAAAATTAACTACCCAAGTTTATCATATTAAAACAATTAATTTTACGAAAAGGCTAAGATCCTCATTGAGGTTCCACCATCACATCAGTTATGGGACTCATGGCACTAGTGAACGTCGACCAATTGCATTACAATAGGTAGGTAACGTCGACCAATTGCATTACAAGTGCAACTCTTAGAACTTTATGGGACTCATGGCACTAGTGAACAAGCAACTAGTGTCAAGCTGGCATGTTTAGTCCCATCTTTCCCTCGGGTCAAGGTCTAATAACTTAACTCGATTAAGTCATCCAATTTGAAAACGTGTGAGAATATATCTAGGTCCCACGCATAGAGAATAGTCACATTGGGTTACAATTCAACCTAGGTCCCACGCATAGGAAAAAGGTAATTGCAAGTGTTCTCAACAATTGGACGGCATGACTTAAATTTTGACGGGTAAAATATTTGATGTGGATCAAAAAGTGTACGAAAGAAGCATGCATTTATTCTTCGTAGCACAATTTAAAAAATTTTCTTAACTTAAGTCTAATCATTATTTTAATTTATGTATGTCAAGTTGTCCATTTTCAAGACTAATAAAAATCCTAAGTGGATTATAACTAAGTTTGGACAATACAATAAATATATAAACAAACTTAACAAGTTTAAGTGTTTATTTAGAAAACAATGATTTTAAGTTTCAAATCCAAATTTGAACTTAGTTAAACTAAATCATAAGACTTAGTTTAATTTGGTTTGTGTTTCGATTCAAGTTTTTAGAAAACATTTTGCGTTTTACATATAATCGTAGCATATATAAAAGCAACCAAACAAACACACAACCACAATATGCAAAGCCTCAACCGATGAAAATCCTATGCTTGGTCTCGTGAGCCGTCACGAGAACCAAGAGTCAACTAGGGACATGATACACAACCACACGGAGGGCTCCCACTTGCTCCAAGACGATCATGAGCAAGTAAAAGCCCATTATGCACATGGAAAATTGATTCTATCCGATCAGTTTTTCTGTCTTTGGAGGCCCAAAACGCCTAGAAGGAGACCTCCTCATGCTTCGACCCAGTTGAAAAAGTTGTAGGCCCATGTCTTGTGAACCTGCAAAAAAAAAATAGCCCAAAATACCTTACGGAGCTCCTGGAAATGGTGTTTTACAGCAGTGTGTCCAGCAGCCTTCTTTGGTCTAAAGTCCTTCATTCTTTTGCAATTCGATTACATGCTTTTGATTACATAATACATAAAGTAAAATACAACTAATCTACTTCCTATCTTTTGTAAAAATGCCCAAACAATGGCAAAACCAAAATGAATTACATTACATAAGTGCCGAAACAATGGCAAACCCCAAAAACAAGAAACCAATCAACAAATCACAACAACACAAGGCACAAGTGGTCTAGGTTTTCATCGGCTTTGCATATACACATAATAATACAATAATATTATGAACAAAACAAGGTGTTGGCTAACTCCATGGACAAACATGCATGTATTTGCCATGGATACAAAATTAATAACAAGAATTCAATAATTAGCCAACGAAACGAAGAAATTAATTAACTACAATTAAAAACCCCGTAAGGTACTCGTGTCAAATGGCCTTAGGTTTAAAACCCATTGATATTAGGACCTTCTAATTATCATATTACCACATAAAATTAAGCCATAGGGGCTGATTTGAAATCATTTCACAAATCGATCAAATTAACGCGTTTTTTGCCATTTTACGGGTACCCGACAAGTAAACAAACAAGCATATGCATAACAAATGGCTATGAGGTAAAAAATCACAGATCTTATGACCTCTAAAGGGTCGAATTTTTGGAAAAAAATAGAGCCTTAGGGGCTGTTTTAATTGGTGGTTTCAAAAATCATCAAAAAAAAAACCCATTTTATGCATACCGGATAATCATATGGCACATATGATGGCTCGTGATACCACTATAGGTGATGTCAAATATATAACAACATATTAAATGAACAAACGCAGCGGATAACATCACCAACAACGGATCCATATTGCCATATGATCAATCATATAAATAAATACAAACATTATACCTTTGTAGCGTGATCCGGGAGTCACTAGCAATCACCAATATCACCAATAGGAGATGAAGAAACCCAAGAGATCAATGATGTTGATCTCCTCTTAGGATGAAACACACTACACTTCCTCGATCACCAATAGATGCTAGTCTTTTTGGTTGTAACTCTAAACTAGCAACACATACAATATGTATTGTCAAAGTGGGATAGAAAAGTCAAGAACCCCTAAGTAGGGGGGATGTGTGCCGTATGGTTTAAGGGGGAGGGAGAGATATTCTCTCCTTGATTGTGGTAATGCATTTACTCTAATTGATTTGGTTTAATGGTGATTAACCAATCAATATTTGATGTTGCACTTAGCACCCATGAAAGATCCAATCTTCCTTCCAAGCCCTCCCATAGGCCGGCCATATAGTGGGCCTTCGGGAACTTGACATAATTAGTCCATTTTATTTATTTCGTGTATATACAGATAAAGGATGACCGACTTATGTTAACAAGTAAAATAGGGTATTTTGGTCAATCTCCACTACTTCGGGAACTTGACATAATTAGTCCATTTTTAAATTTATTATTTAACTCCGCTGAATTGAGATTTCTATATTTATTCCTCTAATTTAATTAGAATAACCAATAGGATTTTGTTGGGTTAATCGTTCGTTAAAGGGATCATGTGCATGCATGGCTGGACTTGCATGACTATATTATTTTTTAGTTAATAGGTTGAATTGGTAAAAGGCTTTGACCAAGTTTTATGTAATTGACTTGCACATTAAGATAGAGTGGGTCATATTGTACCGGTTCTTTAGGTAGAGTATGTTGCTACTTTCATGCTTACAGTTTCTTCAAGAAGGCTATATATGGAGCCATACTGATATGAATAAACTACAGCTTTTAAGTCCTTAAATCTTCTTTTCCTTGCTTATTTATGTTGTTATTGCAATATGATAATCTTCATTTGGCATCAGAGCTGAGTTTGATTAAATTGCGGGTTTGAGAGTTGGTTTCAAGAAAAGGTGTAGCCCTTCGCTTCCGTGACGCAGCAATGAAAAAGGGTTGGGATTGTTTTACGGAGACGGTAAGGTGTTTCGGGACAACCATTGTCGTGTGGGAGACGGGTTGTACCGTTCAAGACGACGGGGGTGATCGGTGATGAACATAGGTTGTCCGTAGCTATTAGTTGTGATCAATGGGAAGTATGGTACTCAAAGGAAAATCCGGCGATAGGTTGTAGGTCACCGGAAAATGGAGAGATTAACCGGTTCGCGGGATAAACAAACGGAAAGATTCGGGAAAAGCAGGTAGCTTTGATTTGGTTTGTTTAGCGGGTGAAAGAAAACAGTAGAAGCAGTTAGCTTTGTTTTCTTGATCGGTGGAATAATGCTCTCATGTCACAGAAGTGTTATGAGAAAACGGGTACCATGATGCGAGGTTTGTAAACCTTGCAGGAAGTTTTACAATCCTCTAGACAGTGTACCTAACCGTTGTAGTGTAGTATAGGTAAGTCCGCGGGATTGATCGTTCTCTAAGAGAATAGTCTCGCAATAGTTGTGGAAAGGTCGAAGTGTATGTCGAGATAGGTCTAGAGGTGAGGGATGATTCTTTTATGTTTTTATATTTTATGAAAGCAATTAAAATCTCGGGTTTTGAATGAGTGGGTGGAATTAGTTGCTAGTCAACTAACCCAAAAACTACAATTAAACTAAAATTAAACTAATTAAAGGAAAAAGTAAATTTGGTGACTTCTTATGATTGGGAAAAGCGTGTTCAATTAGATTTAATTACCCCCTAGTTATCTCCTACTGATTTGTCGAATTGTCACGTCCTTGTTTTAATTGAAGCGCTGTATTCCTTAATATTGGTCGTGGGGAGGTACCAAAGTCTCCAACTCTATGAATCTTAGTCTCCCCTAAAACCCGTAAAGTCTATTAAGTTTTTTAGGATCTACAAGCCGCAATTTATGCAATAAATACAACGAGAAAAACCAATAGTGCACTCTACGGTTGCGTTTTCTAAGACGTTCAAGCTAACACATATAAGAAACTAGCCAGTTTTCTTAGCCTAACGCGAGGCAATCAATTAAACAAGAGACGACAAATCAATTATCAACAACTAGGTTTCATTAGATCTAAGCAAACACTAATTAATTTAAGCTAGCATGTTAAAGCAAAGAAAAGATAAACACATAATCAAACAATACATAGACATATCGAATTATTGAAGGGATAACTTATTTTTATTGAAACATGAAGTTCAAGGGCTGTAAAAGCCTCACAATAGCTGCTAAAATCGTTCACAAAACCCTACTCCAAGATGTTACACGAATTATGAAAAACATACGAAAGTATATATAGATTTACAACTCTGACGGCGTCACCTTATAGGTTGTAACGCCGTCAGCTCACCGTGATTAGGGTTTCGTCTTGTTCAAGTCACCGTTATGACGGGGTCACCTTGTATCTTCTGACGCCGTCACGTTATGTCTGACGCCGTCCTTTAGTATATGTCTGGGCCGTCTCTTGTTAGCTTAATACGTGACTCTCATCTTCAAATAACACCTGACACCGTCAAGTTATAAAGTCTTTAGATTCATCTGAGGCGTTGCTTGTTAATCTTGAGAAAAAAATCCATCTTCAGCAACAAGTAACAGAGTCACGTTATAGCGTGTGACGCCATCAGATCTCCATATCTGATAGAATTTCGCGACTTCGTCATTTTCTTCACTTTTCGTCCAAATACGCCCTAAAAGTGCCGATTTCCAGATTTTTCGTCCCAAGTACCTAAAATGCAAAAAGAAACGATTTGAGGCAATATTTGATCATATTAATATGATTTTGGGCTTAAATGACCCTTTAAAAGTGTACCAAATAAATCTTTATCAAATATCCCTACACTTTGGTATTTGCTTGTCCTCAAGCAAATATGCTTTTATCATAATCAATTTACAAGTTAGGGGTCATTTAATACTAATATAAAAGTAATTACAACACACAATCGTTCCATGTTAGTCAAAATAAGCACGAAAATTATATACTAGCACCTCACATAAAGTGTTTGGATTCTCACATCTCTCAGGTGTATAAAGTTATATAACATATGGAAACGGGAAAATAAAACACTCTCTACCTCTCATAGCACATAGATTACCATAGGATTGAGAACGGATCAAACCTCCACCACTTTGGCGTAAGCACCTAGGATAAACTATCAAAGACGTCTTTTAAAGGGTTGTAACATTAGGTGTAAGGGTACGGAAAACACGGTTTTGTTGGATAAAGGGAAATTTACTGGTGGCAAGTCAATCATCTTAGTTAATTACATGTACAATAAGGAGTTGCTAAGCCAAGACTCGACTCGACTCGACTCGCTAACTACTAACTCTTTTTGTATTTTTCAAGACACTATTTTGACTTAAACAAAAAATAAAGAATGGGATGGTAGTCCGTATGTTTTTTCTCTTTTCTTTTTCTACTTTTTTTTCTTTATATATATATATATATATATATATATATATATATATATATATATATATATATATATATATTTTCCATACATTCTTGCCCTACCATCCAAAATAATACATCATTATAAAGGGATCTTGCAACCTCCCTACACTTGAACTTTTACATGAATAAAAACTAACTAATGACCTAAATCAAGAAAATCAAAACACGTGGATTACCTTAAACATTAACGCACATATTGGGGTAATAATCATTGACATTCTTCCCCATTACTCCATAATAACTAATACTTTACCCATGAGTCCCAATCATCCCAAAACTGTATTTACAAGATATGACTCGACTTAGCAACCATGTAACCAATTAGATAATTAACAGAGGTTTTAACATAAATGTTGTAACAATAATGCACTAAAGATGAGTGCATACAAGGTAGGCTAAGGCGATTTGGTTGTACATTTGGGGGTGGATTGTAAACAATGTTCTTCATTAATATTTCGGAATCCACCAAAATATCACGAGAACCACGAAAAGGATAGGCTCTGAGGGGTGTACTAGGGGTATCGTGTACTAAAGATGAGTACATCGCAAGGGTGTGGGAAAATTACTTGACCGATATAGCCAACGTAATTATAAAAACAGGTTTAAAACAAGGGTTATCCTAATGCCTCTTATCATTTAGTTAATCCTAACTACACGAATGTAGTCTCACTAGCGATCTCGGGATGCATCACAAACGCAAGTTCTAGAATCTATATACTACTGGTACACTCATAAACATTAAAGGTGAATGCTTTTTTTTTTTCTTTCTAAAGATCTAAAGGTGAACCTCACATTTTTTGGGTGGAAATTTTTGAATGGAAAGGTTTTTGTGCTAGCTATATAATTCCTATCCATGAGACGCTTATTAAGACTAAAGTTTCACTCCTACATGTTGTAAAAATTTTAAATTTGGTGCCAAAATTACCCTAACAAGTATTTCTTTTAGTTTATTACACATTTACTCAAAGACAAAACAAATATCAAGCGAAGTTATAGTTTCTAAGGTATCCCATTTTACCCTCCATACACTTAAATTGAACATTGTCCCCAATGCTCTTGAAAAGTATCAAAGTTATGATAAAGGGAAAAATAAAATAGATGAAAGAAACTAATACTCCCCTGATTTGATCGGCATGGGCGACGTGAAACATGGTTAAATCCTTCTCCAAGAAAATAACTTCAATAAAAGCTCATCATACTTCATCTTTATCTTCTTGTCCAATATAACCTGTAATTTACTAAGAAAACAAACACGAAACCTCGTATAAAATCGGCGGTAAATACTATATATATAAAAACTAAATCCTAGAAAGCAAATAAGATATAATGCTTGCAAAATAAATGTTTACAGATTCCTGGAAATTTAAAAATTCTGAAAATTTTCAAAAATTAAGTTCCAGCAGAAAAACAAAATTCTGGAAAACTGTGCTGCTACAGTGCCTGACGCCGTTAGGAATGACCTGACAGTATTTTTGCATTTTGTTTCTGGAAAATTTCTGAAAAAATCTGAGTATTAAAACCTGGAAATTCTGCAAAACATTTATTGTGACTCGATACAAGCATTTGACTCTAACAAACACTCAAATATATATGCTAATCATTCATTGTTAACTTTCATGTTCGAATTCGTTCTTTATAACAAATATGATCATCCCTACACTTATCTTTTTGTAAATTACCTTTATATACAATTAACACGAAGTTAAAAACAAAGTAAAGCTTTTGCAAAAATATTCGAAACATGGACGATAAACAATTATGATGGAGCATATATATGAAATCAAACAAAATAAAAACAAACAAACAATTAAAAAGCTTGGGTTGCCTCCCAAAAAGCGTTTTTCTTTATTAACGAGTCTTGTAGCTAGACTCAAAGTCAGGGCCTATTACGTGACTCCATTCTCTGTCACGTTCTCAATGTCATCTTCTCCCTTGGTTTTATATTACGGGCCTAATTGTAAACATTGTTTGTAAAAACAAAGTATCTTCTTCATCACATAGTCTACACCTCTCCTCTTATCTTCTTCATTCCTATAGTAAACCGATTGCTTATATTCCTTCTCTAAACTTGACAATCGTCTGAATTGTTCAATCTTATGCGGCATTTGGTAGGCAATCTCATCCATTTCATCTTTAAACCTAACTATCCCTAAGGATGGGTCATAAGTCATCTTAGAAGTTTCCACAAATGGCCTACCTAACACTATGTGAGTCAAACAATAATCAACCGCCAAACTAATATCCTCCACAATTACAAAATCCGTAATATATGTGAAATTTCTAACAAAAACATGCATTCCCTTAACTCGCCCCACAAAATTACTTGCCTTTCCCTTATCGGGGTCTCTCCTAGGTGCCAATTGCTTTTTCATAATACAATTGTAATGTATCCTAGTCATAATATTTATGGGGGACTTAAGGTCAATGTAAGCCTTCCACACATGTACATGCCCGATATTACATGGTATATGTGACAAATGGTAAACTCCATTTAGTATGACTAAATCACCAGATTAGGTGTTTATATGTTAACACGAATAACAGACCTGCATATTATGTCACCCGGAAATCTCACCGAAGAACAGTGAAATTATTACAACTCACAATTTACTCACTCTATTGTAGTGGAAACGGGAGGTTATCCCAGTTTCACTCAGACTGACACCATACGCAAACCAGAAATAAATCGAAAACTCAGAAATGTTAGTGAATAATTAAAAACCCAAAAACACAATCAAGAATTATAGAAACGACTCTTAAAATATAATCTCCCATATTTGTGACGGTTCCGGGAAGGACCGAATTTGACTCAGTTTAACGAGACGCGGGTATAAAAATACCACACTTTAACTAATTATTCACTAAATACTTAAATTAAAACATGCCCTCACCCACTCATACAAACTCCAAAACAAAACCTGCTAACCGTATCTCATTTTTTTGTCAGCCCCATCTCTTCCCTATAAACCTTCGTCCCATCTCCATCCTTCACTAAAAAAGATGCTATCCCTTTTGACCCAGAACCTTTGTCATCTTCACGAGTCTGGGTAACCACACAAGTCAACCTAGGTTAAACACCCTTGAGATAGAAATAGCATAAAAAGGGAAGGATTATTTCCCCCAAATCCGAAAGTCCCATGGAGCTACTCTCCAGAAATCACCATTTAAGCCGCGCCTCCAAGAGTTATCGAATCACAAAATCACCAAAAACACATTAAGGATCTGAGAAGTTCTCAAGAAAGGATAAGAGTGAAGGTGCTTGTGATTCGATTTGGAGGTTGGGGTAATCGGTTTGGAGCAGTGGGTTCTCGGATTTGAAGTTTATTCGAGTGTTCATCCCTCAAGAATCATTGTAAGGTTTGAAATTAGGTTCGGTTTTATTATCTATTTAGATCCATTTATGATGAAATTCCTAGGTCGAATGAATGAAAAAGTTGAGTATTGATTTTGTTGTTTTTGTCGAATTTATTTCCTAGAAACCATAATAGATTTTGAGGAAAAATTCAAGTAATATGATGTTTAGTTTGGGTCGAAGAAGAATGATGATTGATGAAGCGAAAAGTGTACCGCTTTTAAGGGGTCATTTAAGCCCTAAATCGTATTTATTTGATCAAATATTGCCCTAAATCGTTCCTTTTGTCATTTTAGGTACTTTTGAGGAGAAATCTGGAAAAGGAGGCATTTTGGACGTTTTTGGAGCATAAAAGTGAAGAAAACGACAAAGTCTCAAAAATCGGCTAAAAGTTACCTTTGACGGCGTCAGATTTTACTCTGGACGGCGTCATGGCTTGGCAAGAAAAGGTGGATGTGAAATTTACTCATGATAAGCCAGTGAAAATTGCATGTAAATTCTGACGGCGTCACGCTTTAACCTGATCAAGGGCGTCACGGCTTAATTCAAAGAGGGACGACGTCACGTTCAAGGTCTGACGGCGTCAAGCCTTGATAAGCCAGAACGGATTTTGGAGAGCTAAAGAGGGACGGCGTCAAGAAGGCCATCCGGGAACCCTAGAAGCGGCGAGGTGACGGCGTCATACTCCATAAGGTGACGCCGTCAGATGTAAAAATCTATATATAGTTTTGCAATTCTTTGTCATTAGGGAGAGCTTAGTGTGGAATTTTTGGGAGAAAACCCTAAGACGATTTTAGCATCTTTTTCAAGGCTTTTTGCCTTGAGATCTTCCATGTTACATTGAAAGATAAGTTATCAATTAATCATTCAATATGTCTATGTGTTGTTTGATTCTATCTTGTTCTTGTCTTTTGTTTAACATGTTAGGCTAGATTTATCTTGTGTTTGCTTAGATCTAATGAAACCTAGCTATTGATTATTGGTTATTAGTGTGTTATTAGTTGTATTGGATGATTGTTTATCTATGTTAGGCTTAAGAAAACTGGCTAACTTCCTATTCGGTAACTTGCTTGAACGTCTTAAGAAACATGAACCAAATGCGTACTAAAGGTTTTTATGGTTGTATTTAATGCACAAGCGAATTCTAGTGATCCCATGTTAGGAGCTTCCTAGCCGGCTCGACATAGGAGTGAAGTAGGAGCTTGTAGAGTTGGGGAAGTACGTACGCCACCCCACGATTGGTATTAAGGAATACACCCGTCATCCACGCAACTAATACACACTAATCAACCGGTAAAAGATAGTTAGGGAGTAAGGAAATCTAAGTGAACACATTTCTCTACACATTAGTTTTCACCAACATTTTACTTTCAGTTATTTTATTTTATTTGCATTTGTAGTTATTTGGGTTAGTTGACTAGCAACTAATTCCGCCCACTCTTTCAAACCTGAGATTTTACTTGCTTTCATAAAATTATAAAAAATACAAAAAGAATCTTCTTCAACCCTTAGACCTATTAGAGTAGTCTTTCATACCTAACGAACACTATTCCCTGTGGAGAACGATCAATCCCCCGTACTTACCACTACACTATACTACATCGGTCAGGTACACTGCCTGGTGGGGTTGTAAGCCTCTTGAGATCCCTCGAGAGGTAAAACCTGTTGTAAGGTTGCAAAACCACGCATCAAGTTTTTGGCGCCGCTGCCGGGGAATAGTTATTGTTTAGGTTGAATTTTTACTTTATAGGTCTACTCACTAGATTCCCTTCTAGTGAGATTTTTATTTCTTTTTCTAGGTTTTCTTTAGTCTATCTTGTTTCTTTGTACTTTTGTTTGTGATACCTTCCACTTACCTCATGAGTAACATTGGTCATTTGATCCCTGTTATTCGTGTTTTTCGCCGTGCAAACTTTCAACTACCCGTTCCCGCCCCCATCATAGAAAACAACAACCTTTCACCCGACCATCACTTTGGTAACAATTCTGAGATGGAGGAGTCTGACCATGAGAATGACTATGTTAGTCCGTTTTACTACTCAGACTCCGATGAGGATGCCGGTAATGGAGAAGTAGTTAACGAGGAATGGGGAAAAGAGGAAATTGATCCCTTTAAGTATGTTGACCCTAGGACTAAGATCGAAAAGGATAGCCTCTTTAACATGCAATTTCCGTGTAAGATTGGTTATCATGATTTTTATGCTTATCTTAACTCATCTTTACCTATGAACATTATCTCTCGCGCTAATTATAATAAAATCATGGTAGATGAGCTAGAATATCAAGGTGATAACATCGTTGCTAGGACTAAGCCACTACACGTATTCGTTCGAAGTTTTGTGTATTTGGTGGATTTTATGGTTATGGAGAGCTTAGGAGAATTCATTGATAACAAATTAACCCAAGTCATTTTTGGAGAACCCTTCAAAAGGTTGACCAACCTTGACGAAAAACTTGTGGACGGGTTAATTACATTCTCGGATGGGGATGAAGATTTTACTTACCAAATGCCCCGAGCACATCCTAGGTTTAAAAACTTCTCCATTGAATCTTGCAATAGACTTGTGCCTCTTGATTTGTTAAGTGAGAATGATAAGAGGAAGGGGCTCAAATATCCACATGAGAAAAATAAGAGATACTATCATGGATGTTTGGAGCTAAATGATGAATACAAGAAAGATGAGACAACAATTAGATGGCTCACACTCGGATACGTGAGCATAAGCGATACTAGGTAGAGTGACTTTGAGTCTAGCTACAAGACTCGTTAATAAAGAAAAGCGCTTCTTGGGAAGCAACCCAATCTTTATTTGCTTTGTGTGTTTATTTGTTTGTTTGTTTGTTTTTATTTGTTTTCGTATGTGTGTTTAATTTTTATTCTTATTGATTCATGTTCAAAAGTAATTTGTGAAAATGCTTTATTTTGTTTTTAACTTCGTCTTAACTACATATAAAGGTATTTTGCAAAAGTTAAGTGTAAGGGAAATCTAAATCGGTTTATTAGAACACAAATTAACATGAATCGTAATAATAATAAATTAACATACATATTCGTATTTGTTTGAGTCAAATGCTTGTATCGAGTCATAATGATGTTTTGTAGGATTTCCAGGAAGTAAGGTAAAGGTTTTTCCAGAAATTTTCCGGAAACTTAAAATGAAAATTTTTGTCAGGTCATTTCTGACGGCGTCAGGGTTTATAACTTGACGGCGTCAGATTTAATTTTCAGAAATTTTTGAAAGTTTTGTTTTTAAAAAGTTTTTATTAAAATCTCCAACTTATAATCTCCAGGAATCTGCAAAGTTATCATTCCACAAGCATTATATCCTTATATATAGATTTTATCCCGCCGATGTTATGCAGGTTTTCGTGTTTGTTTTCTCAGGTTTAACAGGTTATTTTGGACAAGGAAATGTTTTGAATCAAGCTTATGGCGATGCATTAGTCATGGAGCTTCAACATTACTTTGGACGAAGATTTAACCGTGTTACTTCATTATCCACCGAGCGAATCAGGGGAGTATTTGATTTCATTCTTTTACTTTATGCTTTTACGTCTTGTTATTTGAACATTGGGGACAATGTTCATCTTAAGTGTAAGGGGAGGGTAAAAGTACGATTTTAGAGAATGCTATTACGCTTGATTTTTGTTTGTTTGATGGTAGATGTGTAATAAAACTGAGAGAAATACTTGTTAAGGTAATTTTAGTGCCAAATTTAAAATTTTTTACAACATATAGGAGTGAAACTTTGATCTTAATGAGCGTCTCACGGATAGGAGTTATATGACTAGCACAAAAACCGTACCACTAAAAAATTTTCCACCCCCAAATATGTGAGGTTCGCCCCTAGAATTGGTAGGAAAAGCATTTATGCTATGATGTGTGTACCGGTAGCACTTAGATTCTAGAACTTGCGTTAGGACCATTCCGAGGCCACAAGTGAGACTACATTCGTGTAGTTAGATTTACTACATGATAAGAGGCATTAGGATTAACCCATTGTTTTACACCTGTGTTTTTGTTATAATTACTTTGGCTACATTGGTCAAGTAATTCTCCCACACCCTTTGCGTTGTACTCATTTTTAGTACACGATACCCCTAGTACACCCCTCAGAGCCTATCTTTTCGTTTCGACCTTTAAGCATTTTACTTAAAGGAAGAATTTGTTACACTCCACTAAAATGTACACCCAAATCGCCTTAGCCTACCTTGTATGCACTCATTTTTAGTGCATTATTGTGACAACATTTGTTTAAACCCAAGTTAATTATCTAGTTGATTACATGGTTGCTAAGTCGAGTCATATCCTTGTACATATTGTTTTGGGACGATTGGGACTCATGGGTAAAGTACTAGTGTAATGGAGTAATGGGGAAGAACATCATTTATTACCCCCATATGTGCTAAATATTTTAAAAGTACTCCAAGTTTTTCAATTATCTTAATTCGAGTCATTAGAATAGTTAATTGTAAAGTTATGTAAAAGTTCAAGTGTAAGGGGAATGCAACGCCCCTATGATGTATTATTTTGGATGGTAGGGCAAGAGTGTATGAAAAAAAAAAAAAAAAAAAAAAAAAAAAAAAAAATCGAAAAAATCAAGAAAAATACAAAAAAATGAGAAAAAGAAAAGTAGAGAAAACATACGGACTACCATCCCGTTTCATTTTATGTTTATTTTTATGTTTTTGTTATTTTGTTATTTTGTTTCTAGCTTAAGATTGAGTCGAGTCTTGGCTTAGCAACATTGTATAGTACATGTAATTGATCAAGATCTTTAACTCGCCACCAGTAAAATATCCTTTATCCAACAAAACCGT
Organism: Artemisia tridentata subsp. tridentata; assembly: GCA_021014915.2. Lineage (NCBI taxonomy): Eukaryota > Viridiplantae > Streptophyta > Magnoliopsida > Asterales > Asteraceae > Artemisia > Artemisia tridentata. The sequence goes on from CP139509.1 coordinate 179,458,412, forward strand.
GTTTTCCTTTTCCCTACACCTAACGTTATAACCCATTTAAAAGCCCTCTTTGATAGTTTATCTTAGGTGCTTACGCCTAGTGGAGGAGGTTTTCGATCCTTTCCCAAGCCTATGGTAATCTATTTGCTATGACAGGTAGTGAGAGATATTATCCGTTTTCATTTATGAGATTTATTTTGATGACACTTGAGAGATGTGAGTATCTAAACACTACTTGTGAGGTGCTAGTTTATAATCTCCGTGCTTATTATGATTGAAGTGGAACGATTATTTGTTGTAATTACTTTTATGTTTGCATTAAATGACCCCTAACCTGTATTTTGATTAGAATAAAAGCGCATTTGCTTGAGGACAAGCAAATCTCAAGTGTAAGGGTATTTGATGAAGCGAAAAGTGTACCGCTTTTAAGGGGTCATTTAAGCCCTAAATCGTATTTATTTGATCAAATATTGCCCTAAATCGTTCCTTTTGTCATTTTAGGTACTTTTGAGGAGAAATCTGGAAAAGGAGGCATTTTGGACGTTTTTGGAGCATAAAAGTGAATAAAACGACAAAGTCTCAAAAATCGGCTAAAAGTTACCTTTGACGGCGTCAGATTTTACTCTGGACGGCGTCATGGCTTGGCAAGAAAAGGTGGATGTGAAATTTACTCATGATAAGCCAGTGAAAATTGCATGTAAATTCTGACGGCGTCACGCTTTAACCTGATCAAGGGCGTCACGGCTTAATTCAAAGAGGGACGACGTCACGTTCAAGGTCTGACGGCGTCAAGCCTTGATAAGCCAGAACGGATTTTGGAGAGCTAAAGAGGGACGGCGTCAAGAAGGCCATCCGGGAACCCTAGAAGCGGCGAGGTGACGGCGTCACACTCCATAAGGTGACGCCGTCAGATGTAAAAATCTATATATAGTTTTGCAATTCTTTGTCATTAGGGAGAGCTTAGTGTGGAATTTTTGGGAGAAAACCCTAAGACGATTTTAGCATCTTTTTCAAGGCTTTTTGCCTTGAGATCTTCCATGTTACATTGAAAGATAAGTTATCAATTAATCATTCAATATGTCTATGTGTTGTTTGATTCTATCTTGTTCTTGTCTTTTGTTTAACATGTTAGGCTAGATTTATCTTGTGTTTGCTTAGATCTAATGAAACCTAGCTATTGATTATTGGTTATTAGTGTGTTATTAGTTGTATTGGATGATTGTTTATCTATGTTAGGCTTAAGAAAACTGGCTAACTTCCTATTCGGTAACTTGCTTGAACGTCTTAAGAAACATGAACCAAATGCGTACTAAAGGTTTTTATAGTTGTATTTAATGCACAAGCGAATTCTAGTGATCCCATGTTAGGAGCTTCCTAGCCGGCTCGACATAGGAGTGAAGTAGGAGCTTGTAGAGTTGGGGAAGTACGTACGCCACCCCACGATTGGTATTAAGGAATACACCCGTCATCCACGCAACTAATACACACTAATCAACCGGTAAAAGATAGTTAGGGAGTAAGGAAATCTAAGTGAACACATTTCTCTACACATTAGTTTTCACCAACATTTTACTTTCAGTTATTTTATTTTATTTGCATTTGTAGTTATTTGGGTTAGTTGACTAGCAACTAATTCCGCCCACTCTTTCAAACCTGAGATTTTACTTGCTTTCATAAAATTATAAAAAATACAAAAAGAATCTTCTTCAACCCTTAGACCTATTAGAGTAGTCTTTCATACCTAACGAACACTATTCCCTGTGGAGAACGATCAATCCCCCGTACTTACCACTACACTATACTACATCGGTCAGGTACACTGCCTGGTGGGGTTGTAAGCCTCTTGAGATCCCTCGAGAGGTAAAACCTGTTGTAAGGTTGCAAAACCACGCATCAATGATTTGTGAGAAATTGTTGTTGTTGTTATTGTTAGTGTGGCTAGAAAATTAGACTAATAAATTAAGTTACTAGTCATTGAGGTTCATGATTCGAACCTGGAAATGTTGCGACTAGTATAGTGAGGCCATGAAAGATGTAACCTCGCTAAGTTGATGTCCACCACTCACTGTGAAAAACCATAACCGAACCAATGACCACCAAAGATAGGTGCATAGGTAGTGGATGTTGCCAGGAAAGACCACCTCACATAGAGGAGGTTTGATTCAAGTTTATTAGAGGCTATTAGACACAACACATAAGGGCTATGCCCTTGGCTCAAGGCACATAGAGACTCACTCTAAACCAAGAACCCACCCAAAAAAGATAGCACCAATTCGCCCTCAACGTAACCCATATAGGATTGAGAATACTCGGATAGGGTGCTCACTTATGAAGGATGATATTACATGTCCTTGTTAAGTGAATATAGGAACGTTGAGTCATAAGAGACTAGGCTCTTTTGAAGTCATTTTTAACCTTGTTGAAGACATGTAAAGGGAGTTAAGAACCTAAACCCCTAACACCATTTGGCTCTCCAATCACAAAGTCGAATAGTACTCGAAATAATGCCCTCGAAATGAAACTGAGACTATGGTTGGTAACCGTTCTCAGCCATGAAGTAGAGTTCCAGGAATGTATCACCCAGTTGTTAACTTGGTGTGTTCCATGTTTTCTTTGTTGTTGATACCAGGCCGAAAATCCCTTTGTCTAAGCCCAACTAGAACCCAAAGATAGAGCCCATCAGATCGCCCTTTGATGCAGCCCATGGCGTGGGCCTGTGAACCCACCTTTAGGCCCACCAAAATAATTGTAAAACCCAACCCATTAACGACTTTATACCCCCTCCTAGGAATCAATGGGCCGTAGCCCAATAGGTGTTAAAGGCGCAAGAATTCGGTTAACAATTATTGTGAAAGTTGTCGCGAACAAATAAAATGAACATGAGCCGTTCACGAAAATAATTTGTATCAACTAACATATAAACAAGTAAAAACTCCTATAGCCGAAAGACAAAATGAAATTTCATTTAAACTAACATACAAGTACATGAAAGCTAGAATAGCCGAGATATAAAACTCGACAACCATAGTTTAGTGTTTAGAATATACTAGTGATTTGTAAACGTACTCGCTAATGGCATAAATGGTAAAATATGACGCTAGAAATATAAATACAAAACTCACGTGTAGATAATAGGTAAAACACAAGTGGAATATACGACGCTAGTTATGGATAATGACACACACTTACAATTGTTATTTTAAAACCAAGTCAACTAGTATATCAATTAGGGCCGATATAACCAACTTAACTTGAACAACATGGATAATATATATAAATAGTACTACACCAATATTATGCGGAAATAAATCATGATAATGACTAATGCCAATTTAGATAAATTATCCAAGTTATAAAAATTGATGATATATTCAATTTCTCATACAATTAGTAGGTAATAAACGACACATATGTTAGGTCTTACTTTTAAAAAATCAACATAAATGGACATAACGAATTAATTACAATATATAATATATATATATATATATATATATATATATATATATATATATATATATATATATATATATATATATATATATATATATCACAACTAGATTTAATTCATTCGTACTTTAGATTGGTTAATATTTCCCCATCTCTCATTACCGTACCTTTAGGACATTTGTAGAGTTACACCTTACCACACCTTAGGAAAGACCTTAGTAACTACATTTGCCGCCACACAAGTGACAACAACATAGATACATTAAAACGTTGAAAATAAATATGAAAGGACCTGAATTTAATACTTGAACTAAGACATGGTTATTTAATCTAGGTTGCGTGTTGGTGCCGTGCACTCCTAAATTTCACAGCATTCACTGTTCAGACCATTAAAGGTGAGTTCATGGCCCCTAATTTTACTTGTTTTATAACTGTTTTGGGGGAGAATACATGCTTGTTTAAACTAAATTGAATGACTGTTTATTTGGTATATGAAATCTAGAATTGATTGTTTTTACTTGAAATGTGACTGGCGTTATATGCAAGACTGTTTACTTGAATGCCCTATTTGGATACATGATATATACATAGACCAGGGGTACTGGTTAGATATGTATAAGAGTGGTTTACTTGAATGCTTTATGTGTATACATGACATGTTCATAGTCCAGGCGTACTGAGCAATACCGGGCGTACCGGTTACATTGACCGGGCGAAACGGTTACATTACCAGGCGTACTGGTCATGGCGAGCGTACTGATTAACCAAAATCTAAACTCTATGATATTCTGTGTAACATAATCTGTTTTAATCAAACCTATGAACTCACCAACCTAGTGTTGACCCTTTTTAGCATGTATTTTCAGGTTTAAGGCGATAATTTAGTGGCGAAGACTTTTGGCAGGGCATGGCATGGTCATAGAAGACTCTGATATAATTGGGACCACTTAAAATCTTTTATGGGCTTATATTTCCGCACTATTTTTGAAATGTTGTAAACGAATCATTTTTGAATAAGAAATCTAATTTAAACGGTTAAGTAAAACCGTTCTTTATACTTGTGTTGTGATACCAATTGAGTAGCACCCCAGTGACATGTATGCTTCCGCTAAACCAGATTTTGGGGGTGTTACAGTATAATTATGTTAGATGGGTCACCCGCTTGGATGATCGGTAGATTCATGTAATATGGTGGATTAAGATCATCTAACAAATACTTATGGTATGCAAGTTCATCTTTTGTGGGGAACCTATTAAAGTATTCATTACCTACTTCTCCTTCTTCCTTACTCTCATCATCCGTTGTCTCCTTCTTAGGATCACTACTACCTTCCATTACAATTTCTTGATCTTCCTCCTCACTAATCTTATTTGGTAGTAGTAAAGTAATGGTGTTAGCAAAGTGGACATGTTTTGATGATGATGGATCCTTGATTTCACTACCCCCACTTGTGTTCCTAGCTACTCTACTTGACGGGGCTATCACTTAGTTGTTGAGAGCCTTTAACAAGTTGTCAATTTTATTTGTCATCTCGCTTTGTTGTTGTTTGAAATCGGCTTCAAACTTGGACAAACGAGCTTCTTGAGATGACATAAAATTAGACACTAATCCTTCAAGATTATTGGAAGGATTATTGCTAAAGGTGAGGTTCGAGAACAAACCGTTTGGTTGAAAACGATTAGGTGGATTTGAATATTTTTTTTGAGAAGAATTTTGGTTTTGTTTCCACCTAAAGTTTGGGTGATTTTTCCAAGATGGGTTGTATGAATCACCAAGGGTGTTTTGTTCGGGTTTGAAAGTGAACCACTTATCTCCCGCTCCGTCGGTACGCGAGGATGCATAATCCGCAAAAGCTTGTTCGGGGAGTTCCATGCAATCACGAGTGTCATGGGGACCACTACATAATTCACACGAAGAAGTGATCTTGTTCACTTGACTTGAAGGTTTAGGAGCTTCGTAGGATTTCATGAGAAACTTGACTTGGTCTTCAAGTTCCATGATCCTACGGTCGAGAATGCTTGAGTTATTCGAAGGTAAGGATATTGGCTTGACCGTTTTGCTCAACTCGCGGGGGTCATTCCAACATTCGTTGTCATAGAGAGCAAGATCTTCTATGATTCCCCATGATTCTTCCGCATTCTTGTCACGTAGCTTGCCACCGGCCGCTTGGTCAATGGTTTGCCTTGTGGATTGATTGACATGATCATAGAAAATTTGGATTTGAGGCCAAAGATCAATGCCATGATGAGGGACTTTTTGGAGTAAATCCTTGAAACGAGTCCACGCTTCGTAAAGAGTTTCACCTTGACGTTGTTGGAACATCAAGATTTCATTCCTTAGCTTGGTAGTTCTCCCTGGTGGGAAAAATTGAGCGAGGAAACGAGAGGTAAGATCATCCCAAGATGAGATATATCCCGCGGGTAAACACTCAAGCCAATGACTAGCTTGGTCATGTAGAGAGAATTGGAAGAGACACAATCGCGTTGTCTCTTGAGTGGCATCATCAAGGTTTATGGAATCTACGATTTTAAGGAAATCCTTAAGATGTTGGTTTGGATCTTGGGAACGAAGTCCATGGAATGCACATCCGCTTTGCACCAACCGGATGGTGTCGGATCGCAAGGGAGACACATTGGCTCTTTGGGGGAGCTCAATGGTGTTTCGATAGCCTTGGTGGCTTGGTTTGGAGTACTCACCTAGAGTACGTGCACGAGGTTGTTCGGGTGGGTCTTGGTTATTTGGTGGGGTTTGGTGTTGGTTTTCGAAGATATTATCATCCACCATGATGGCGAATGATATGGATTACGAACAAAGGGAACGAAGAAAAGATAGACTAAAGAAAGCTAATAAAAAGAAAATAAAAATATCACTTGATAGGAATCTAGTGAGTAGACCTAAACGAGATAGAAATCGAACCTAAACTATTAACTATTCCCCGGCAGTGGCGCCAAAAACTTGATGCGGGGTTTGTAAACCTTGCAAGGAAGTTTTACAATCCTCGAGGTAGTGTACCTAACCGTTGTAGTGTAGTATAGGTAAGTCTGGTGGATTGATCGTTCTCTAGGGGAATAGTCTCGCAATTGTTGTGGAAAGGTCGAAGTGTATGTCGAGATAGGTCTAGAGGTAAGGGATGATTCTTTTTATGATTTTATATTTTATGAAAGCAATTAAAATCTAGGGTTTTGAAAGAGTGTGCGGAATTAGTTGCTAGTCAACTAACCCAAAAACTACAATTAAACTAAAATTAAACTAATCAAAGAGAAAAAGTAAATTTTCTGACTTCTTATGATAGGGAAAAGCGTGTTCACTTAGATTTAATTACTCCCTAGTTATCTCCTTACTGATTTGTCGAATTGTCACGTCCTTGTTTTAATTGAAGCGTTGTATCCTTAATATTGGTCGTGGGGAGGTGCCACAGTCCCCAACTCTATGAATCTTAGTCTCCCTTAAAACCCATAAAGTCTATTAAGTTTTCTAGAATCTACAAGCCGCAATTCAAGCAATAAATACAACAAGAAAAACCAATAGTGCACTCTACGGTTGCGTTTTCTAAGACATTCAAGCTAACACATATAAGAAACTAGCCAGTTTTCTTAGCCTAACACGAGGCAATCAATCAAACAAGAGACGAAAAATCAATTATCAACAACTAGGTTTCATTAGATCTAAGAAAACACTAATTAATTTAGCTAGCATGTTAAAGCAAAGAAAAGATAAACACATAATCAAACAATACATAGACATATCGAAAGATTGAAGGGATAACTTATCTTTATTGAAACATGAAGTTCAAGGGCTGTAAAAGCCTCACAATAGCTGCTAAAATCGTTCACAAAACCCTACTCCAAGATGTTACACGAATTATGAAAAACATACGAAAGTATATATAGATTTACAACTCTGACGGCGTCACCTTATAGGTTGTGACGCTGTCAGCTCGCCGTGATTAGGGTTTCATCTTGTTCAAGTCGCCGTTATGACGGGGTCACCTTGTATCTTCTGACGCCGTCACGTTACGTCTGACGCCGTCCTTTAGTATATGTCTGGGCCGTCTCTTGTTAGCTTAATACGTGACTCTCATCTTCAAATAACACCTGACGCCGTCAGGTTATAAAGTCTTCAGATTCATCTGAGGCGTCGCTTGTTAATCTTGAGCCAAAAATCCATCTTCAGCAACAAGTGACGGCGTCACGTTGTAGCGTGTGACGCTGTCAGATCTCCATATCTGACAGAATTTCGCGACTTCGTCGTTTTCTTCACTTTTTCGTCCAAATACGCCCTAAAAGTTCTGATTTCTAGATTTTCCGTCCCAAGTACATAAAATGCAAAAAGAAATAATTTGAGGCAATATTTGATCATATTAATACGATTTTGGGCTTAAATGACCCCTTAAAAAGGTACCAAATAAATCCTCATCATATCGTGTGGTGACAACGACAGTTGGGTGGTAGGGGGACTTTGGACGTGACCAAGGTAGAGGTCGTGAGTCTGGGAAAAGTCCGAAACAATGGAGAATCAACACGGTGTGAACATTATGGTGTTGGAAGCTCGAACCGAGATGGCTTTGGACGTGGCCGGGGAAGAGGTCGGGGGTCCGGGAAAAGGTCGAGATGGTAATGAACGTGTCTAACGGGATGCCATGTTACATGTGTTATGAAAAATCAAGAGGGGTTGAAAGAAGACTTTGGATGTGACCGAGGTGAAGGTCGGGTATCTGGGAAAGGTCTTGAACGCTGCTGTGATGAAGAATCTAACAAACGATTAAGGGGTGAATGTTGGGTTAATCGTTCGTTAAAGGGACCATATGCATGCATGGCTGGACTTGCATGACTATATTATTTTTTAGTTAATATGTTGAATTGGTAAGGCTTTGACTGAGTTTTATGTAATTGACTTGCACGTTTAGATAGAGTGGGTCATATTGTACCGGTTCTTTAGGTATAGTATGTTGCTACTTTCATGCTTACAGTTGCTTCAAGAAGGCTATATATAGAGCCATACTGATATGAATAAACTACAAATTTTTAGTCCTTAATATCTTCTTTTACTTGCATATTGAATTCACCATAGAAACTTATCTATCTTTGTGCTTATTTATGCTGTTATTGCAATTTGATAATATAAATCCACTAGTATTTTCTGTTAAAATCAAGATGTTACAAGTTGTATACAGTTTTTGGACGATTGGGACTCATGGTAGTATGGTTATTTATAGCAAAATAGGGGGAGAACGTCAATTTATTGCCCTTGCATACATTAATGTCTAAATGCTCCATGTGTATTGATCCTCTTAATTCGAGTCATTAGTATTATTAGTTTATGTTACATTCAAGTTATCAAGTTATCATGTGTTATGTATTATTTGTTAAAGCAGATCAAAACGATGGTAGGGTAAAATTGTATGAAAAAAAAGAGAAAAAAAATAGAATAAAACATATGGACTGCAATCCTGCTTATGTTTAAGCCAAGAAAGGATCAAGAAAAGCAAAGAAAGAGTTTGATGTATAGTTTGTATATGTTATTTATCGAGTCTTGGCTTAGCAACACCACATTTTTACATGTAATTACTTAGATAGTTAGCTTTCCACCGGTTAAAAATCCACGTTATCCTTAACCGTTTTTCCTTACTCTACACCTTACATTACAACCCGTTATAAGACCATCTGAGTTGTGCATATGTAATCTTAAGTAGTGGTGAATGAGACTATTTGCAAGCCCAAGGAAAATCATCTATTGAGGAATGACATTGAGTGAAACACATACCCCATTAAACACTTGGGAGATGAGTGATTATTCTTGTGAGGGCCTTATTCTAAGTTGCTTTATCTTCAAGTAGATTATCGTTCACTATTAGTTGCAAATGATATATATGATCTGTTTGCTTGTTACGTGCTTTGAAGATTCATATGCTTAAAATGATTTCTATCTAAATTGTTTTTAAAGTCTTCCTCGAGACGAGTAAGAGGTAAGTTGGGGAGGTTTGATCTGTACTTTTTGTATCAACATTTATCATGGTTTATTTAACTACAATCACACCTATATGACTTGGGAATTAGTACTTTAAAGTGGTTTTATGTGTTTAACAGGTTGAAGTAAATATATGCTCAAAACGGTTAAGAATTATATCAAAATAGCTCAAGGGAAACCTTAATGTCTATTGAATATGAACTTGGAAGCTTGAAGAATGAAAACATGAGAACATGATGTCAAATGGAGTAAAGAGTGCATGATGAATTAGAAAGAAGTCGAACAAAGGAATTAACGTTTGTGCAATGTATGTTGAAGTTGTTGTGGTAATTTGGCTATAACTTCTTTATACGAACTCCGATTTGGGTGATTAAAAAAATCGCTCAAATAGAAAAAGAAGATCTACAACTTGCATGTTTAGGCCAAGACATGGTTCTCTGGTTTGCCGGGCCAAAGATTTACATCAAAGAAGGGAACTTTTAACATCTACGTTTTACTTAGATGCTAAAAACTATTATCCTCTCTTTTTTCCACCAAAGTCACGACACAAAAGGATGTTAACATCTAGGTTCTACCTAGATGCTTATCAAAACAAAAACATCATCCAGTGATTTATCAACATCTATGTTTTACATAGATGCCAATCTCACTTCCTTTCCTTATATATATCATGACCCAAATCCTCTCAAGACACGTTCCATCATCTACAATAACGCTAGCCACCTTAAAACTCTTCCATCATCTCCATCAATCACCTAAACCCATTAAACCCTTATTAATCATCAACCATTAATTCTTCCAAGACCTTGAAGATGCCATCAATGACAACGATGATTTCAACAACATCCATAGAAGGCTAAACCTCTTATAATCTCTTCCGCAGAAAGATATTTGGTTTGATTTTGTTTATGAATTTTACTTTTTTTCGAACATTGATTCATATGGTTTAATGCATATCTTTGGTTTGATTTTAATGTTTGAATAAAATTATTTGATTGGATTGTTATAAGATATATTATTGCGAGTCAACGAGTCGGATCGAGTCGACGATTCGTGTGGTAAACAAAACTTGTGCCCAAAATTGTTCAATTCATGTCATTCAAACTATGTCTATGTGGTTTGGATGCAAACACTAGTAATAATTCGTAACTTAGCCATATTAATATATCCGGAGCCGAGAGGGATTGCTTTTCATCCCATTGTTTACAAATCTTATTCTTATTTGCTTATTTAATTTTTATCACTTATTTCTGTTCAAGTTAATTAGTAGTTTTATTTTTAAGTCTTAAACAAACCATCAGTCAATTATTTATTTCGTATGACTAAACAATAACCACATACTCCTTGTGGATTCGACACCCACTTACCCTATCTATTATAAGGCAATTAGGCTTATTTTTGACGGGTACTTTGACATTAGTCAGCGCTTCACATTCACAGCTTTGTACTAACTTATCTTGAGTTACAATTTAAAATCCATTTGCGGTAACAACGAAAGTACTATTGTCTTCTTTTAATGACTGTGTGTCTAAAAAACGATGAGAAACAAAGTTGTGTGTTTTTATTCAGGTTTACACCATTTTAATATGGGGTTCACCTCCGACACAAATCACATAACCAAGCAACGATCCTGCAACAGACCCATGTATAACACCAATGGAACATGAAATGTTAATTTCGAAGACGCGAAACCTAACGCGTCAAGTGGTATGTCCGCAAAAAAGACAATAAAACACCCGTGAACGTCACAAACACTCCAACGAGTTGAAATTCCATCACGCAAAGTGTCAAGTTTACCGGAAGATGTGAAACTCAATCAATCAATCCAGCGGCATAACCGTTTTAGTGACACTAATTCCGCCATTAATGGGATTAAATGAAAGCTAAAAATAGCTACATATGTACGTATATAAAAAAAAGTTTCAAACATCTAGTAACGACATCATCCCATTATTAAATGGATAACGAGCTATAAGTATATAAAGCACAAAGCTACACACATAGCAAAGTTGATGTGAACATCATCCGGCAAAAAACAAGGGACGGGAACTATAAACAAATGCACAAAGCTTGGTATAAAGCTAAGAAACAATGTACAAATAAGAACACCATCCCTTCAAAAGAGAATATAAACCTGTAAAAAGCTTACAAAAAAAGCCTAACATCGTCAACGACGTTCAAATCAATACATCGTCACACCAATAAAACCAACAAAAAAACCAATAAATTGCAAACACACAAATTATAATATATAACGGCAATAATGTTCAAATCAATATATTGTCCCATTGTTAAAGCCATAAAAAGGGCAAAAACTTGCAAATACACAACTTAATACATAAATATCAACAATGTCGAAATCAAGACACATTGTCTCATCATTAAAGCCATACAAAGGCAATAAAATATATACAAACAAATGATGATACCAAAACTAGCAAGTCCATGAGTGGGGTCTGTGATTTCGAATAAGAGAGCCTGGTTATTTGTATCAATCAAGAAAGGAAAACTACGTTAAAACTTATCCAGAGGTTTTTCCCTGGGATTAAGCTCTGACGATCAAGACAGATGATTATATCATAATTGTAAAAAGCATTTGATATATATAAAAGATAAGTTATGATATTTATTGTTGTGTGTTTCGTTCAACTTACCGACCCTTTTATAAAATAGTAACTAGCCATATTTTGAGATCGGATGAGTACCAAATATATTTCGCATTCGAATATATTCCTTATCCACTGAGATTCATTAAATGCCTTTCCCTTATCTGCTTATCTTTGCAGAGCCATCTGGCCTTAGTTGTCATAAAAGCCTTCTTCTTGAAGATGTTTAATTTAATCTGCTGAATTGGTTCTCTTTAGCAACATTTTTACTTGCAGCCTTTTGGCATTTCATGCGTACTTCATGGATACATACATCATCCTTTGTTTCACTTGCTTTTGCATGCACATGCATGCATGGTATATATATAGCTTAGTTATATATGTGTGTTGCATTACTTATATATAAAGTTATGCATTTAGGCATCATTATGGAATGCATATTGTATATATACTTACGTTCCAAGCATGCAGTCATATATTTGAACGTTATTACGGAGTGCGTATGGCACGTACGTTTACGTTTCGAGCATGCAAATACTTTGTAGCATGTTTATGTTTCCCAGCATGTAAATATGATGTTTAAGTAATCCTTGCATGGCCTTTAATTCTTTTACTATTAGTATTTTTATTTATTTGTTTACTATTATAATTATAATAAAAAAAAAAATTGTTTTTTTTTTTTTGTTTTTATTTTTTAGGCTCTTTTTTATTTTAATTAGCCATAGCAGGGGTATAGAGCATGTAGTTGTCATATGGATTGTGCGTTGTCTCACTTGTACCGAATCTACCGACTTCGTAGTTAAGATTTTGTATGATATGCATATTTGTACGTAACCATCTGTTTCATTTCCATCCCAAAGTAGTGTAGCTTCTCCCGTAGATAGTAACAACCCGTCCAGCGCACCTACCTGGGTGTTTAGCCCACTGCCTGAATATACGATGGGTCCTCTTTCTCATCCGTCGGTTAAGGCTTATGAGAAAAGGGTTCAAGTGCTAACTGACAAAGCTAGCGTCTTGCGTTATGAAATCAATTAATTGAAGAGTAAGCACGCTGGTGCGTGTTCTAGCTATAATCAAGTATCGGAGGAGCTAGATAAGTCAAGACAACAGGAGGCGAGCATAGGTAACACATTGCACCTCTTACAACAAGAAAAGGAACGATTAAAATATGAGTTATCTTGGGTCACGCACGAGGCTATTCCCCAAATGCTTATCAAGGTTCTCAGGAGTGAGGAGTTTGATCAGAAGATGCTAAAATTTCGAGATGTTGTGATCAAACAAGGGCGCGAGTTGGATAGGCGTGAAGCCCAAAACTTTTTTCCTGTCAATGGCCGGTGATGGAGGTCTTATTGATTTCGATCCTAGCATGATGGTATACATCGCTCATGCCGTTGTGGGACTAAAGAAGGAGAGTTGGGCATGTTTGGACTTGATAATCAAGGCGCCTGAGTTGTGTTACACATTGCTTCGCTATGTTCTTCGCCCCGGCTTGAGCGATCTATACCATCATGCTAGGATCAAGATCAATAAGACCTCCATCACCGGCCATTGACTTGGAAAAAGTTTTGGGCTTCACGCCTACCCAACTCGCGTCCTTGTTCGATCACTACATCTCGAACTTTTAGCATCTTCTGATCAAACTCCTCACTCCTGAGAACTTTGATAAGCATTTGGGGAATAGCCTCGCGCATGACCCAAGATAACTCATATTTCAATCATTCCTTTTCATATTGTAAGAGGTGCAACGTGTTACCCATGCTCGCCTCCTGTTGTCTTGACTTATCAAGCTCCTCCGATACTTGATTGTAGCTAGAACAAGCACGAGCGTACTTACTCCTCAACTCATTGATTTCATAAAGTAAGACGTTAGCTTCATCAGTTAACTCTTGAACCCTTTTCTCATAAGCCTCAACCGACGGAATAGAAAGAGGACCCATCATATAATCAGACATTGGGTTAAACACCTAGTTAGGTGCACTAGACGGGTTGTTACTATCCATGTGAGAAGCTAATACGCTACTTTGGGATGACATTACGTACAAATATATATATATCATACAAAGTCTTAACTAAGGGGGCGTTTGGTTCGCCGTAATCTAGCGTAATTGGATGTAATTGTAATTCAGATTACATTACGTAGGCTGTTTGGTTCACAGAATGGAGGGAATTGTAATTCAGATTACATTACGTAGGCTGTTTGGTTTGCGTTGTAATTGTAATTCAGTCATTACAATTACATCAAATGAGGGAATTCAGATTACATAGGATGTTGGATGGAAAGTTTTGAATTACGTTGTAATTCAAAATTTTATAATAATAATAATAATTCGAAAAAATTTATAAAAATTCAAAAAATTTATAAAAATTCAAACAAACTTATATAAATTCGAAAAATTTATAAAAATTCAAAAAATTTATAAAAATTCAAAAAAATTTATAAAAATTCAAAAAATTTATAAAAATTTAAAAAATTAAAAATTTTATAAAAAATTTATAAAATTCGAAAAATTTATAAAATTTTATAAAAAATTTATAAAATTCGAAAAATTTTATAAAAAATTTATAAAATTTAAAAATTTTATAAAAAATTTATAAAAATTTAAAAATTTAAAAATTCAAAAAATTTAAAAATTCAAAAAATTTAAAAATTTAAAAATTTTATAAAAAATTTATAAAATTCGAAAAATTTTATAAAAAATTTATAAAATTTAAAAATTTTATAAAAAATTTATAAAAATTTAAAAATTTAAAAATTCAAAAAATTTAAAAATTTAAAAATTTTACAAAAAATTTTATAAATTCAAATTTTTAAATTTTTATAAAATTTTATAAATTTTTCGAATTTTATAAATTTTTTATAAAATTTTTAAATTTTTAAATTTTTATAAATATTTGGAATTTTTTTAAATTTTTATAAATTTTTTGAATTTTTATAAATTTTTTCGAATTTATATAAATTTTTCAAATTTTTATAAATTTTTTCAAATTTTTCGAATTACAATTACGTTGAGACCCAACCAAACACAATGACAGAAAATATCAATTACAATTCATACACATTACAATTACAACACATTACAACTCTTTGAATTACAATTTATTCAAATTACAATTCCTTTGACAGATTACAATTCCTTTCAAAACATACTGCGAACCAAACGCACCCTAAGTCTTAACTACGAAGTAAGTAGATTCGGTACAAGTGTGACGACGGACAAGCTATCCCATATGACAAGTACATGCTATATACCCATACTCTAGCTAGTTAAAATAAAATAGGCCTAGAAAAATAATAATAAATAAAAGAGTAAACTCCAAAATACATCCCCGTGGTTTGCCAAATTTCGCACCATACATCCAAATCTTTTTTTTCTAACATTTACATCCACCGTTAGTAAAAGTTAAACACAATACATCCGCGAGGACGAACCACGGGGATGTATTTTGGAGTTTACTAACGGTGGATGTATATGTTAGAAAAAAGATTGTGTTTAACTTTTACTAACGGTGGATGTATATGTTAGAAAAAAAATATTTGGATGTATGGTGCGAAATTTGGCAAACCACGGGGATGTATTTTGGAGTTTACTCTAAATAAAAATAAGAGTTAATTACCAAATTAATACAAAAATCTATCCTTGATCCATTATATAGTCACTTTTAGGATCATTTTTCCATTTTGGTCATACTCAACTGATCAACTGTTCGACTCCACCCAATTGTTGACATGTGTCCTTTATAAGTACAAGAGTTAGGTGTAAATATTTTATTGTTTTATTGTAAATTACATAAATACCCTTATTCTTTATTAATTATATTTTTTCAATTTATGTTTTGGTACATGTACTTTGTGCTTATATACTTGTACCCACCTAACTCCACCATCTCTTTCATTATTTCACCACCACCATCTCCATGTATTCATCATCTTCATATGTTCACACCCAGATTCCGACCACCACCATCTCCAAATTCCGGCCACCACCTCCGGCTAGCCACTATTTCTTGCAACTTTTTCGTCAAACAAAACCCTTATTCTTGAAATCTACCTTAATAACAACCACCACCAAGATTCGAAAAGACAGATAAAAAAAAATAACATACATCAAACCCATATTTTGGTTCACAGAAATTAAAAATAATAATAATAATAATAAAAAAAACATATTTTTCGTGTGATTGAAAGTTCAAATGATTCGCTTATAAGCTTTGCACCATACGTGACCCCTCAATATCCATAATGATGCACGCTATTAGAGATCGCAACATCATAGCCAATTGGTTTAAGCCACCATAAACAAACCACGACTAGATCCGGCAAGATCCGACCATAAACGAATCATAAAACGGCTAGATCCGGCAAGATCGGGCCATAAAACGACCATAAAATGGCTACATCCGGCAAGAAACCACCATAAAACGAAACCACCATCGAGAGTGTGTAAAACCGGCAAAAGATACCGGTATTTTTAGAGAGAGAACCGGCGAGAGATAGAGAGAAACCGTGAAGAGAAAGAGATGGTGAATTTTGTGTAGGGGTCTCTACAACGTCAACATTTTTATATAGTATCTAAGTTTAGTTTTAATCATTTTAAATGTTTTCCTTATCAATTTGTGTTTCAATTTAGGTGACTAAATTAGGGTGGGAGGAGTGACTCGCGGGTTGAGGGTTTTGGGCTTGCGGGTTCACGGGCTCATGGTTGCCACAATTGCGGGCTGGGTTCACGGGTAACATTTGCGAGTTACCAAACCGTTGCGAGTTGGGACAATGTGAAGGAAAGAAACGGTCAAATGGACCGTTGAGGGGATAAAACAAAAAAAAAATTGGTGACCGTTGAGGAGCGTTCCAAGCAAAAAAAAAAAAAACAAATTCAGCCCTTTTGGCTATAAATAATCCGAACATAGCTCAAGTTTTTCACAATCAAAAAATTTAACAAACCACAAACCACATTCTCAAACATATGGATTAAAGAGGCAAGAAAATTGGCGCAACATCTTCGTCGAGGGGTCGGGGCACTCGATCTAATCCCGTTCGACCTATACAAACACAATCGGCTCCTCGACCCAAACAACCATTTGTAGCTCCTCGTCAACAACCACATTCGACGTCGCAACAAACTTATTATCGTCCCCAACCACCGAGTCCTCCACGACAAAACCTCGGCTACCCACCATTGAATCCAATCGATTACCACGTATACGAAATGGCTAACTTTAACCCGTTCGATACTTACCGAGAACAACCGGAGGGGAGCGATGACGAGTTTCTCGAGGTGCCCGAAACGCAAATGAATTTCGGTATGTTTTTTAACTTTCTTTATTATATATTTTCATACGTTTTATTATTTGTACGTTTTTTTTATTTATACGCTTTAATTTTTGTAGACGACGACGATAACGACGATGTTCAAGAAGTTCAAGAACAAGACGTTCCAAAAAAGAAATTTGCGAAAAGGGCCGAAAAAAAAGGTTGGACATCGGAGGAGGAGGAGGCTTTGGCGAAAGCTTGGGTTCACATCTCAACTTGTAGAACGGTCGGGATGGAACAAGGACGGGATTCTTTTTGGAAGCGAATTTTGGCGCATTTCGCCACAAATATTAAAGACACTACTCGAAGTCATCATTCGCTAACCACAAAGTGGAGGGAAATGAACGGGCTAATAAGTGTGTTCAACGGTTTATACCACCAATCGGTAAATTATATACGTTTTTTTTTTTTTTTTTTTTTTTTTTTTTAATTTTATATATATATGTATATATATATAGTGGGACTTTCATTTCAGAACCATCTTATCTGCGAGAACTGACAGAACCATCAAAAACATACATGCACGCCTTCAATTATTGTATTTTTGCACATATGTTCTAAAAACAACATATATGCTTTAAAAAAAAACATGGTTGTTCTAAAGAATTTGATAAGAAATTGGAAATATAAAATTTTTCTTTGAAGGTGTGCATGTATGTTTTTATAAGGCGTGCAACGACAATATTGCAGCCGTGTGTAAGTTTTTTGTGAAAAAAATGATGAGTTCATGATGATATTGAAGAACATAGGTGGATACTTACGATTATTGATGATTTGCGTGTATTTTTATTTTATTTTAAAAGACGTGCATGTATGTTTTTGGTGGTTCTGTCAGTTCTCGCAGATAAGATGGTTCTGAAATGAAAGTCCCCCTATATATATATATATATATATATATATATATATATATATATATATATATATATATATATATATATATATATATATATATATATATATATATATATATATATATACACCTGTGTAGTCAATCTCGCCGAAATACCATTGGTATACCACTGGTATTTCGGATCTCGGAGGTCCTACAAAATTTCGTTTCAAATTTCGTTTGTAATCTCGCTACCGAAATTATCGGCGAAATTGACCGAAAATATACCGAAATTTGACCCAAAATTTCGGTGGAAAAGGCGGTATTACCGCCATTTACCGGTTGTTATGTTTTTTTGGGCCAAATCAGTCAATAGTATTGATTTTGTACCTTGAATCCGTTTCCGGCGATGAATTCCGACGGCGGCAGCGGCGCGGCGCTGCAACTTCCGGCAGAAACCAAGGAGGGAGGAGAGGAAAGAGGGAAGAAAGGCTTGGAACTTTTTTTTTTGAAAAGATACGGCTGCAGTTTGTGGTTGTGTTTTAGGGTTTAAATTAGTTTAAAATTTTTAACATTTAGCCCCTCTATCTTTCACTATTTTACATTTGGTGTCTAAACCTTAAAATAAGTTTGTGTATTTAAACATTTGACCCCTCTATCTTTAATAGTTTACATTTAAGTCTTAAACTTATATATAAAAAATATAAAATTAATAGCTTTATAAAAAAAAATTACCGAAATACCACCGAAATACCAAAAATTTCGTATCTCGGTCCTTGACCGAAACACCGAAATTTTTGTCCTTAACTACATAGATATACACGGTTTAATTATATTATATATAAATATACATTATTTTGTAATTGTAGAGACGTCTTTGGGAGAGTGGTTGTGGCGAAATTGATATCCTCACGAATGTCTTGGAAAGTTGTAAGAAAAAATAAGGCAAACCTTTTAGTCATCTACGAGCTTGGGAAATTGTCAAAGGCGAAGCTAAATGGTTGGAACAAAAGTGTGTCCAAAATGAGGAAACCTCTCATTCCGATAAGCGAAGAAAGTCATCGGAATCGGGCCATTATGAGACGGCGGCTAGTAACGATTTTGATACCGTTTTGCCAAATCTCAATGAAGACGCAGCGCCACCCCTGGATAACCGTGCAAGAAAAGGAAAATCAAAGGTTGCTAGTGAAGCCTCGTCGAAGGTTAGTGTTGCCGAGTTTGTCCAAGATTGCACGTCGACAAAAAAAGGTTTGTTGGAGGATAACGCAAAGAGACAACAAGAACTCTTGGACGCACATCTTCAAGAGAAACAACAAAAGGCGAAATACTTTGCGGATAAGGCCTTATATCAAGATCACAAGTTCTACAACAAATCGCACCACCGCATCACCGATCCAGCAATGCTAAAGTGGACGCTTGATAAGAAGCGTGAGTTAGCGGCGAAATATAACTGGCCTTGGTTGTGGGGCGATTTGTAGTTTTTTATTTGTATGATTTGTAGTTTTTAATTTTTAGGATTTGTAGTTTCAAATTTTTATGAATTGTAGTTTTAAATTTTTAGGAATTGTATTTTTATTTTTAATCAAGTGTTTGTTTTTTTTTAATATATAATTGTTTAGTATTAGAAGGGTTAATGTTGCAAATTTATAATTTTGGAGGACAAATTATGAATATTTAAAAAAAAATTTGGGAGGGTTGAGAGTGATGGTTGCCAGTAAAAAAGGTTGGGTTGAGGGTTGGAGGGTTGAAATGAGGTGAAGGGATTTGATTGGTTAAAGTTTGAGAGGGTTGGAGGGTAAAAAATGATCACTCCTCCCTCCCACCCTTATAGTTACGGAGTTTTTGAATGTGGATAATTAGATCAACGAAGATGTTAGTACGGTTTGGATATAGTGGTGGTGGTGGTTGAGCAGTTGAGCGGTGGTTGAGCAGTTGAGTGGTGGTAATGGTAGTTGAGCAGTGATGGTGGTGGTGGTGTTGGACTGGTATAATTGTGAGATTGGTAGGTGAGGTAGTGGGAGTAATTAATTAAGAGAGATAACGAGGGTATATTTGTAATTCACAATAAAACAATATACTTGTAAGAGACAGGTGTCAACAATCGGGTGGAGTCGAGTGGTTGATCAGTTGAGTATGAGCAAAATGAGAAAAAAAATGCTAAAAGTGACCATTTAGTGGATCAAAGATAGATTTTTGTACTAATTTGGACATTTTTTCTAAAAATAATAAATAAATAAAAATAATAAAATATTATAATTATAAGAATAAATAAAAACATGCGGTTGGTGTGCAAAGCCGCACCACTGCCTAAATCGGTCGTAGCGAACAAAAACCATATTTGAAAGGTACGGTACGCATAAACAAGCAGTTCATGTAAAGAAAGCAGTTTCTGTTAAAAAAAAAAAGCTGGTAATTAAATAATACAACATATACGAGAGTTCGTTTATTATAAGTACGAGATATATATAGCTAGCTTTGGTTTACGCTATTTAAACGACTTCACGAAACTCGATTTAAATGATGATCACATGCCCATATCCTTCGCTTTTCCGTATTTCTCCTGAGCGGCTAAAATCGCGCTCATAGAGTTTTGTTGTGCAGTTCCTCTAAGCTTCGATATCTCTTCAAGTGAAGGCCCTTTGTATTCACCTTCTTTTACCTGCATGCTTTGTGTAGTATCTTGCATCTTTTCTTTACGTGTTTCACTTATTCCACCAGCTGCAACATGGTGACCTACGCCTTCATCACCTGAATCTTTATCCGCAAGTGACTCGAAATGATCTTTCATTTCGGGTACTTGATCTTTCTCGACATGAACCTCTCGCTCATCAGTCTTGTTCTCTCTCCTTAGCTGCTCTGATTCCATGATTCTAATGTTTTTCTCGGTGATGATGGTTTTTTAGATACGAAATGTGAAAGAATATGTAGAACTTAAAAGAAGAAAAATATATGTCGGTTTTCTTAGAAGATGTAGCCAAGTGGAAGGCTGAGATTGAAAAGATGAATGAGTCAGCAGTTGGAGGGTGATTAGTGATGTATATGGCTGTGCGCGTCGATAAAGGATATATGTGTATAATCTTTGTTCAAGACACAAACTATATCTACAAGATTTAATGAAAGAGTTCATGCTCTTTCGAAAAAGTGTTTCTATGTTTTGGTATCCTGTTGTCACGTCCAATGCACTTGAAACATGCGTAAACTTGGATATAGCTACAGAAAAATTTATACATACACGTTACTTAATCGTAACATAGCAAATAGATATAATATTATTGTGTTTTTTTTATTACACAATGAGATTTCATGTATATTTGTAATAGAACATGAGTTAAAGAATAATCTAAAATAATCATAAACCTAATAGACACTAGCCTTTGGTTTAGAACTTAACCTATTATCTAATACATTTCTGCAGTTTGAACGAGGGGTTTCCGGACGTACAAACCGGATATAATGTTGATTTCGCCCTCTTCTCTTCTTCTTTTCTTTTTCTCCTCTTCTTTGTTGTTCATTTGTACGGAGATGGACTTGGCGACATAATTGTATACTGCTTCACGGTTTCCTCTATTTTCTATGGCGTTTGTTAATTCTTTTACATCATAGCTTGTTTTGCCTTTAAGAGGGAGCGACAATTTGGTGGTCAACTTCTTTTCTTTTTATCCTCTTCTTTTTTGTTAACGACAATGATCTTCAACAACAAAAACAATTTAATGAAATAGAAAAATATGGTTCATTGAAGACAACTCAACATATTTTATGTTTTTTGACGGCTAGGGTTTAAGGTTTATGCATTGTATATGAGAAAGAAAATCCTTATCAAAAAAATAAAGCGAAAATAATTGGGAACCCTTCGGATCTCCGGCGTGTAGACAATAACCGGAGGATAGCAAATTTTGTAGGTAGATCTTACCTAAAGTTCGGATTAGTAAATAGAGATATTATTGATTGTGTTTTTGTATGATTAAATAGTGAGATTTAATGTCTAATTCTAATAAAACATGACTTAAAGAATAAATTAACATAACCTTAAATCTAATGCACATTAAGCATTTAAACTTTTTAGACTTCAGACTACCATCTAATATTAACTTGTTATAATATATGAACAAACAATGCAAGTTAAACCGATTCATGTGAACATGAGAAATTTACAAATAAATGCAAGTTACTTTTTTGGTTTTGTTGCTAATTCCATGTATGAGAAATTTTGCTTTTCGAAGTTATGTAGCGCTTTCAATTTATTACATGAACAAACGAAAATGAATATTTTCTATTAAACCATGGCTTTTAACATTTTTGTCAACTATTTACGAGATTTGAGTTAACCATCGCACAAAGATTTGGTAAAGCACTTGTTTTCTAAATTGGTTGGCGTGATCATATCATACTTATTTTTCACCTAGATAGAATATAGTGTGACTTAACAAAAATGATCCTCACTCACCATCAACCCAACATTTCATCATCGTCATTCCATCGCTTATACACTTGTAACCCTCACTCATCATTTAACTATACCTAAAATTTATGTACATATATAAAAACACACACCCCAATCACAAACACATACTTTCTTTTTTATTTTTGTTATGTAAACATGGTGTCCAGATGTTCGTCTTTTTTAGTTTATTTTTATTTTTTGGTTCTGACGCATGAACAAGAGATGATGTAGTGGGATGGTGCGTGAAACAAGGCTACTCACATGTTGATCACGTATAGCACTCCCGAACCAAACATACTGGGCCGGGCACGCTCGTAACAGCCCCGACCCTGGGATAACCCGGACCGCGGTAGACTCCGGTCTCGCCAAGCCGGGCCAGACAAGAACACATCATAGACTCCGGTCTCGCCAAGATGGACCGGACAAGAACACATCATAAACTCTGGTCTTTCCAAGCCGGGCCGGAACACATCATCGACTGCCGTCACGCCGCCATCCCAGATTTCTTGGGATTATGTCTCCCATGCGGCCTGACACCTACCTACTAGACTAAGCATAGCTTGGCTTGCTTAGTCCCGAGGCAACAATAGGTAACGAGCTGTGGGTAGTATAAATACCCCCACCTCATTTATGACTCTCGACAGACACACTCATATAGCATTAACTCTCACAATCCGTTCATATACTTTCTCTCTCTAAACAATACACTTACTCTCACACCGGAGGTTGACCGCGAAAACCTCCTTCCGCGGTGAGACTAACGGTGTCTTCTTTCTTAGCAGCTTTTACAGATAATTAGTCTGAAATTCGCCCCTTCAAGAGCTAGCTTAAACTAGGTCTTGCATCGAGCCCAGGTTTTGTACTAACAAGTTGGCGCCATCCGTGGGACCAGGTTACACAACTGTGTTTCCAAAGAACTTTACCATGAGTAATCAGGCGAATGGCTCTCCCCTTACCCAGGAACGTTCGGCAGTACGGAACACTCTAAGGAAAGAGAAGAGCCAGGGAGTAGAGGAACATTATTCGTACCCTCTCCCGGAAGAGGCGGTAGGGGAATTTTGCGACAAGCATTATGACCAACTTCTGCCCTTAATGGCCGAAAAAGTCCATGCGGAAAAGTTGAGGCAAGTAAAAACTCGCCTCGACTTCGATGATGAGACACAAGGAAACTCATGATCTCGGGAGCAGTCTCGAAACTCTGAGTCAAAATCCTTGGGGGAAAGAAAGGCTAAGAGGAAGCGGAAGACTAGCCCCAGTGTTAGGTCCGGACCTTCCGAGGATTCCTACTCCCGAAGTGTTTTTTTCCAGACTCAGCAGCAGAGAGACGGGATTCCCCAAAGACGACAGTGAAAGGACCAAATACCCCCGGTCGACCGTCTTCACTCGCCTAGGGGAGAGACGAGATGTTAAATCACGCCTGGGGGAGAGAAAACCGGATGTGTTTTCTCGGCTTAGATCCAAAAGTCGCGCTCGAAGAGAGCGGAGAGCTGAAGCCAGACGCAACAGGCGAGACAGGCAGAACTCGACAGAAAGGAGCCCGGGAAGACAAAGAAGGAGAACCCCCAGCTCGACCTATAGCCGTGCCCCTCGCTCCAGGGAGAGAGGCGCCGGAGACAGAGCTGTCTACTCTGACCCCGACTGGCGAAGGGAACTGACGCCGGTGGAAAGCGAAGACAGTGCTGGGGGATGATCTCTATCATCCGTACGATATTGAGGATACAGACCCATTCACACAACGGATCCGGAACTTTGAGTTCCCAAAGAGGACCCGGATGCCCTCAAATTTCAAAACCTATGACGGGACTGGGGACCCAGAGGACCACTTGAAGAACTTCTGTACTGCAGCTAAGGTAGAGCGGTGGGCCATGCCCACATGGTGTCACATGTTCAACTCCACTCTCATGGGTCATGCACGAATGTGGTTTGAAGAACTGCCGTCAGAAAGCATTGACAACTTTGAAGACCTTCGAAAGAGTTTCTTGTCCTACTTCCTCCAGCAGAAGAAGTATACTAAGGATCCAGTGGAACTCCACCACATCAAGCAAAGGGAAGGGGAGCCGACAGTAGCATTTGTTGACCGCTTCAAGGCTGAAAGCATGCACGTGAAGGGTGCTCCAGAGTGTATGAGAGTTTCGGGCTTCATGCACGGAATCAATAATCTAGAGCTGATCAGAAGGCTCAACGACAAAATCCCAAAGACTGTTGATGAAATGTGGAGGGTAATCGCAGCTTTTCTCCACGGTTAAACAGCCACAGCAAACTTGTCGAGAAAGAAGCAAGATCGCTCCTCATGGAAACCCCATGAAGGCGGATCCAGGATAGCCAACATTCAGATCTTTGAAAGAAAGACGAAGTTCCAAGGAAGCTCCAGAGCAGACCGGAGGTAGAGTGACCGGTTCACACCCCTCACAAAAACACCAAAAGAGATCTTGGCAATGAACTCCGTCAAATTCACAGCTCCACCCCCATGGCAAGCCCGGTGGAGTTAAGAAACAAAGACAAGTACTGTGATTTCCACAGAGAAAGGGGTCACCACACTGATGAGTGTTTCCAGTTAAAAAAGCATATTGAGGAGGCAGTCAGATCCGGCCAGTTGGCACACCTGGTGAAGGAGATCAAAAATAGGAGCCAGAAGGGCGGAGCTGCCAAAGGTGGTAAGAAAGAAACCACGCCCAAGGATAAGGCTCCGGCCATATTCATGGTGCAAACTTGTCAGCGAAGTGTAAAACAAAGGGTATCCCCTCGTGCAAAGCCAAATTTGGAGATATCTTTCCCTCCAATAAAGGAGGATGACTCGGATGACCATCCACTGGTGATAAAGGCTGAAGTGGGCGGACACCACGTGCACCGGATGTACGTGGATAACGGAAGCACCTCAGAGGTGCTCTATGAGCACTGCTTTAACCGCCTTAGCCTAGAGATCAGGAAGAAGACGATTCCTGTCACAGCACCACTCCTCGATTTCAGCGGTGAGATATCATGGCCCTTAGGGCAGATCCTGTTGGAAGTAACATTGGGTGATGAAGAGAACTCGGCTAGTGCGTGGATGAATTTCATGGTGGTCAGATCACCCTCCCAGTATAATGGTATAATAGGCAGGCCGGGGATACGGCAGCTAAAAATCATCCCTTCCACGGCTCATGGTATGTTGAAATTCCCCACCCAAGGCGGAGTAGTCACCTTGCATAGCGAAAAAGTCATTCCAGTAGAATGTCGAATGGTCACGGAGCCCCAACCGCAGCAGAATTCCAGTGAAATCCTGGCAAAGGAGGGTGTCAAAGTAGCAATACACCCGGAATTCCCAGACCATACTGTCACCGTAGGGGGAAACTGTTGGGTCTGAAATGCTGCTGATTGGAGAATTATAACTCTGCCGAATAGTTATATAACTCTGCTGATTAGCACAAGAACTCTGCTGATTAGCACAAGAACTCTGCTGTTTTGGTAACTCTGCTGTTTAGGTATAATAGGCATATTGTAACTCTGCTGCTAGCTCACGAGGACTCTGCTGCTAGAAGGATTACTTTATTGCTTGTTATTTATGTAAAGTATGTTAAGATAAGTATAGAAAAGATACGTATGAATATTTTACTTGTATAGGAAGTCTTGTAAACCGACTAGGACTCCTTATGCTATAAAAGGAGGTTCTAGGGTTAGAGTTAGATGTCGATTGATTAATTATCTTGCATACGTATTATTGTTTTCACTTCAAGGTTTCTTGTAACCCTATTGCTATTCAGAGCAATCGTATTAATATATTGAAGTGTTGTTTGATAATTGGTTTTGTGTTTTCTTCTTAAGATCAAATATTAGTTTCCGCATAATATTTGATATACAACTCAAGATCAGTTTCTATACCGATTACTTTAGATTTATCTAAGGTAGTTAATAAGATCGTGAAGCTCAACTGGGATCAACAGAAACTTAACTGATCAAGGAAAGAAGAATCTATGCGAGCTATTGAAAAGCAATCTGGACATCTTTGCTTGGCAACCATCAGATATGACTGGAGTGCCGCGGAGCATAGCAGAGCATAGACTAGATATCCTAGAAAGGTATGCCCCGGTAAGGCAGAAGAAACGGGAGCAAGCCCCGTTGAGAAACAAAGAAATCAACAATGACGTGACACAATTAGTGGAAGCCAACATAATGAGGGAAGTTCACTACCATGATTGGCTATCAAACCCAGTTCTGGTCAAGAAAAGCGATGGGAGCTGGAGGATGTGTGTAGATTTCAAAGACTTGAACAAAGCTTGTCCCAAGGATTAATATCCCCTTCCGGAGGTCGACTGGAAAATTGAATCTCTCTGCAGATACACCTTCAAGTATTTTTTGGATGCATATAAGGGATACCACCAAATCCAGATAGCCGCGGAAGACGAAGAGAAAACCGCATTCCACACAAACCAAGGAATTTTTTGCTACAAAAAAATGCCTTTTGGCCTAAAGAATGCTGGGGCCACATATCAGCGGCTGGTGGACAAAGCTTTCGAAAGACAAATTGGAAGAAACTTGGAGGTATATGAGGACGACTTGGTCATCAAGAGCCACTCAGTGACGGAGATGTTAGGGGACATAGAAGAAACTTTTGAGACCCTCCGAAAAATTAACATGAAGCTAAACCCGAAGAAGTGCACCTTCTGAGCAGAGGAAGGGATATTCCTAGGACATGTGGTCAGTAAGCAGGGAATTCAGGCTTGTCCGGAGAAATCTGAGGTCGTTGCCCAATTTCCTTTCCTACGAACCCTGAAAGAAGTGCAAGGCTTGAACGGGAAATTAGCGAGTCTCAACCGCTTCCTATCAAAGTCCGTGGAAAAATCCTTACCGTTCTTCAAGACGCTGAAGAAATGTATCAAATAGAGTGACTTCCACTGGACACCATAAGCGGAGCAGGCGTTCAAAGAAATGAAGAAGCATATTGCTAACCTTCCCACTCTTACGGCCCCCCGACCAAAAGAAGAACTAATAATGTATTTATCCGCGGCGAGGGAGGCTATCAGTGCAGTTCTGCTGGCAGAAAGAGGGCCACACCAGGAACCTATCTACTTCATCAGCCGTGCACTGCAAAGTCCGAAGATAAACTATAGTCCAATGGAAAAATTGGCGTTAGCATTGATTCACGCAGCTAGAAGGCTCAGAAGGTACTTTCAAGCACACCCGGTAGTCGTCATCACAGACCAACCGATCAAGCAAGTGCTTGCAAGAATAGAGAATACGGGTAGAATGGCCAAATGGGCTATCGAGCTAAGGGATCATGACATCAGCTTCAGACCGCGGACAGCCATAAGAGGACAGGTGTTGGCAGATTTCATTGCAGAGGTTCTGGAAGAAGAAGCCCCGGCAACAGAAACACCCCCAGAAGAGTTGCCATATGCCGAGCCATGGAATCTGTACACTGATGGATCTTCTTGCCAAGAAGGTTCTGGGGCAGTCTTAATTCTTACAAATCCTGAAGGTACGGAGTTCACCTATGCTCTGAGGTTTGAGTTTGACACGTCTAACAATGAGGCAGAATACGAAGCATTGCTGGCTGGTTTAAGGATAGCAGAGCAAATAGGGGTGAAGGACCTATCCGCGAATGTGGATTCTCAGCTGGTTGCAAACCAAATTAATGGTGTGTATGAAGCAAAGGAGGAAAGCATGACGATACAAGGCTTCCGCACGTTCTCGATAAGGCAGATTCCGCGAAGCCAAAACAAGCAGGCAGATGAGTTAAGTAAGATAGCCTCCACTAATTTTGCTCATCTGACGAAACAAGTCTTGGTTGAAGTTCTAAAAGAAAAGTCAATCGAGGAAAAAGAAGTCATGGCAGTGATAGAAGAAGAAGGGGACACCTGGATGACCCCACTCCTTGAATACTTGGGAAACGGAGTGCTACCCGCGGAACAGAAAAAGGCTAGGAAGTTGAAAATCAAGGCAAGGCAATACACCATCATTGACGGAGTCTTATTCCGCAAGTCCTTCCTAGAGTCGTGGTTACGGTGCGTGGGTCCAACACAAGCCAACTATGTGATAAGAGAAATCCATGAAGGATCATGCAGCATGCACTCCGGACCGCGGGCCATCGTGGCGAAAGAAATCAGATCCATATATTATTGGCCTATGATGAGGCGAAAAGTGTACCGCTTTTAAGGGGTCATTTAAGCCCGAAATCGTATTTATTTGATCAAATATTGCCCTAAATCGTTCCTTTTGTCATTTTAGGTACTTTTGAGGAGAAATCTGGAAAAGGAGGCATTTTGGACGTTTTTGGAGCATAAAAGTGAAGAAAACGGCAAAGTCTCAAAATTGTGCTGAAAGTCACCTTTGACGGCGTCAACATTAACTCCAGACGGCGTCATGCCTTGGCAAGAAAAGTTGGATGTGAAATTTACTCATGACGGGCCAGTGAGTTTGCATGAGAATTCTGACGGCGTCACGCTTTAACTAAATCAAGGGCGTCACGGCTTAAATCATAAGGGGACGGCGTCACGTTATAGGTCCGACGGCGTCAAGCCTTGATAAGCCAGAATGGATTTTTGAAGAGCTAAAGAGGGACGGCGTCAAGATGGTCATCCGGGAACCCTAAAAGCGGCGAGGTGACGGCGTCACAATGCATAAGGTGACGCCGTCAGATGTCAAAGTCTATATATAGTTTTCTAATTTTTTGTCATTAAGGGAGAGCTTAGTGTGTGGAATTTTGGGATAAAACCCTAAGACGATTTTAGCTACTTTTTCAGGGCTTCTTGCCTTGAGATCTTCCATGTTTCATTGAAAGATAAGTTATCAATTAATCATTCAATATGTCTATGTGTTGTTTGATTCTATCTTATGCTTGTCTTTTGTTTAACATGTTAGGCTAATTTTATCTTGTGTTTGCTTAGATCTAATGAAACCTAGCTATTGATTATTGGTTGTTAGTGTGTTATTAGTTGTATTGGATGATTGTTTATCTATGTTAGGCTTAAGAAAACTGGCTAACTTCCTATTCGGTAACTTGCTTGAACGTCTTAAGAAACATGAACCAAACGCGTACTAAAGGTTTTTATGGTTGTATTTAATGCACAAGCGAATTCTAGTGATCCCATGTTAGGAGCTTCCTAGCCGGCTCGACATAGGAGTGAAGTAGGAGCTTGTAGAGTTTGGGGAAGTAAGTACGCCACCCCACGAATGGTATTAAGGAATACACCCGTCATCCACGCGACTAATACACACTAATTAACCGGTAAAAGATAGTTAGGGAGTAAGGAAATCTAAGTAAACACATTTCTCTACACATAAGTTTCTCACCACTTTTCATTTTTGTTATTTTATTTTATTTGCATTTGTAGTAATTTGGGTTAGTTGACTAGCAACTAATTCCGCCCACTCCTTCAAAACCCGAGATTTTACTTGCTTTCATAAAATTATAAAAACATAAAAAGAATCTTCCTCAACCCTTAGACCTAATTAGAGTAGCCTTTCACACCTAACGAACACTATTCCCTGTGGAGAACGATCAATCCCCCGTACTTACCACTACACTATACTACATCGGTCAGGTACACTGCCTGGTGGGGTTGTAAGCCTCTTGAGATCCCTCGAGAGGTAAAACCTGTTGTAAGGTTGCAAAACCCACGCATCAAGTTTTTGGCGCCGCTGCCGGGGAATAGTTATTGTTTAGGTTGAATTTTTATTTCTATTAGGTCTACTCACTAGATTCCTTTCTAGTGAGATTTTTATTTTCTTTTTCTAGGTTTTCTTTAGTCTATCTATTTTCTTCGTGTCTTTGTTCGTAACCATTACCGTCCGACATCATGGAAGATGGTAATATCCTTAACCCACACAACCCACCACCACAACAACCACCACCACCTCCTAGAGCCCGTACTTTAGGAGAGTATTCCCGTCCTAGCCACCACGGCTATCGAAACACCATTGAGCTCACTCAAGGAGCCAATATCACACCCTTGCGATCCGACACCATCCGGTTGGTGCAAAGCGGATGCGCATTCCATGGACTTCGTTCTGAAGATCCTAATCAACATCTCAAGGACTTTCTTAAAATCGTTGATTCTATAGACCTTGATGTTGCCACTCGAGAGACGACCCGATTGCGTCTCTTCCAATTCTCTTTGCGGGACCAAGCTAGTCAGTGGCTAGAACGTCAACCCGCAGGATCCATTACCTCTTGGGATGATCTCACCACTCGTTTCCTTGCTCAGTTTTTCCCACCGGGAAGAACTACCAAGCTAAGGAATGATATCTTGATGTTCCAACAACGTCAAGGCGAAACTCTCTACGAGGCATGGACTCGATTCAAGGACTTACTCCAAAAAGTCCCTCACCATGGCATAGAACTTTGGCTCCAAGTCCAAATCTTCTATGACCATATCAATCTCTCCACGAGGCAAACCATTGACCAATCGGCCGGTGGCAAGCTACGTGATCTAAGTGCGGAACAATCATGGGCTCTCCTAGAGGATCTTGCTCTTTATGACAACGAAAGTTGGAGTGATCCCCGTGATTTGAATAAAACGGTCAAGGCAATATCTTTGCCTTTGAACAATTCAAGCACTTCCGACCGTAGGATCATAGAACTTGAAGACCAAGTCAAGTTTCTCATGAAATCCTACGAGGCTCCTAAACCTTCAAGCCAAGTGAACAAAATCACTTCTTCATGTAAATTATGTAGTGGTCCCCACGACACTCATGATTGCATGGAACTTCCCAAACAGGCTTTCAAAGAATTCGCATCCTCGCGAATCGATAAGGCGGGAGATAAGTGGCTCGCCACTAATTATGGGCCCAAAAATTTCGAAGATGGGTATGAGGCATGGAAGAATAAGCCAAATTTTAGTTGGAACCAAACTCGTAGCGTATCATTCAATGACTCTACCCCGCTCACCTGGTCTGAACATTATCCTCAGCGACACACGCATAAACAACAAAATCGCGAGGAATCACTGCAAAAATTCATTCTCTCTCAAGAAACACAGCTTTCAAACTTGAGAATCAATTCAGACACAGCAAGTTGATATGGAACAACAAGGTTGATAACCTGTAAAGGTTATCAATGATCGCCTTGCTGCAGGTCAAATTGTGAGTTGGCCACGAGTTAATGAGATCAAATCTGTTACGGTAACCCACCAAACACCCCTCCTGTAAAAATCAAGCACCCTAGTAAACTTTCAAATACATATCACAGAACGAAAAAAAAACAGGAGATACTCATACCCCTTCGAAACCTCTCCACTTCGTGAACACCATTACAACAATACCTGTTCCTAAACCAAATCTGGACCAACAAACAGCCAAGAATGTGGACAATGAATGGAGGGTTGAAGTTCCGAAAAGAAAACCCAGTGCGCCCGAACCTACTATCTAGATCACCAAAAACTCGAGTACAATAAAGGTGAGTGATGAGGAGGGCTCGGAAGAGAAATCCGAAATGCCTCATGGGCATTGCAGGACTGCGGACCGCCCCTGGTAGAGGAACTTGAGAGGGGCACAGCCAAGGTGCTCGCCTATGGGATTCGAGGAGAGAGAATAGAGGATGGCGCTCCTAGGGTCTTTAAGATTTCTTGCACCACTAGGAAAAAGTTTATAAAAGATGCCTACATAAACCCCAACTCTTCTATAAGCGCAATATCCCTTTCTCTATATAATGAAGCCTTCACTGAACAAGTCAAATATGAAGGGTCTAATATCATCGGGGTAATAAGGAGGGTACCAATTGTGATAGAAAAGTTCCTCTTTCATATCGAGTTAACTGTAATTAATAACATGAACCCTATCATCAGCCCACCCTTAACTGGCCTTGTTCTAGGCAAACCATTCATAAAAGCAACGGGAGTGATACTCGATGAGGATGATAGGAGTGCATTATTTACCGATGGTGTCAGGAAAGTGATTTTTCGGGATGGCTGTGAAGAAGTGTATGAGTATCAACCATCAGCGAGTAGCAACACATGGGGGTTACGCGGTAGAAGGCCTGGCCGAATTAAGCGATGTGATCCGAATAATCTCAAAATACCTTGCATGATTGGTCACAAGCATTTTTATAATGTTTACATCGACACATGTTTACCCAAAAATGTGATGTCCCTGTTTCATTATAACAACATTTGCAGATGGGGGATGATTCATAAAGGGAAGGACGACATTGGCATAGATGATGATGTACAGGTGTTTGTAGGAAACATGACATTCACTATGAGCTTCGCAATCGTCGATAATATCGAAAAGTACATCGATCCCAGGTTATCACAAGTTGTTTTTGGGGCACCTTTTTGCAAGGCCACAAGCTTGGTTGTGGACGAGCTCAATGGGATCATGACTTTCACCGATGAGATTAGGGAAATCTCATACCAAACGCCTCACAAGATGAGAGAATTCAAGGAGATTGATTATGATGGGCTCGATAGGTTAAGTTCCCAACTAGTGTTGTGTGATGATGATGTGAGAAGGGGATGTAAGGACACTTTTGACCTGTCAAGTGGATTCTTTAAGCATGATAAGGAGCTTAGTTCTAAATACCGAAATAATCCCTTTGATCTCGAGGACCCGAAATACCTTCACTATGAAAGTGATTCTGATAGAGAATCAAAGGAGAATGGCCTAGGAACCGTGACCGATGATGGAGTCACGTAATGTGCGTGACTTTGAGTCTAGCTACAAGACTCGTTAATAAAGAAAAGCGCTTCTTGGGAGGCAACCCAAGCTTTATTTGTTTTATTTGCTTTGTGTGTTTATTTATTTGTTTGTTTGTTTTTATTTATTTCCGTATGTGTGTTTAATTTTTATTCTTATTGATTCATGTTCAAGACTAAAATTGTGAAAATGCTTTATGTTGTTTTTAACTTCGTCTTAACTACATATAAAGGTATTTTGCAAAAGATAAGTGTAAGGGAAATCTAAATCGGTTTATTAGAACACAAATTAACATGAATCGTAATAATAATAAATTAACATACATATTCGTGTTTGTTTGAGTCAAATGCTTGTATCGAGTCATAATGATGTTTTGCAGGATTTCCAGGAAGTAAGTTAAAGGTTTTTCCAGAAATTTTCCGGAAACTTAAAACGAAAATTTTTGTCAGGTCATTTCTGACGGCGTCAGGGGTTATAACCTGACGGCGTCAGATTTAATTTCCAGAAATTTTTGAAAATTTTGTTTTCATAAAAAGTTTTTATTAAAATCTCCAACTTATAATCTCCAGGAATCTGCAAAGTTATCATTCCACAAGCATTATATCCTTATATATAGATTTTATCCCGCCGATGTTATGCAGGTTTTCGTGTTTGTTTTCTCAGGTTCAACAGGTTATTTTGGACAAGGAAATGTTTTGAATCAAGCTTATGGCGATGCATTAGTCATGGAGCTTCAACATTCTCTTTGGAGGAAGATTTAACCGTGTAAATTCATTATCCAACGAGCGAATCAGGGGAGTATTTGATTTCATTCTTTTACTTTATTCTTTTACATCTTGTTATTTGAACATTGGGGACAATGTTCATCTTAAGTGTAAGGGGAGGGTAAAAGTACGATTTTAGAGAATACAATTGCGCTTGATTTTTGTTTGTTTGATGGTAGATGTGTAATAAAACTGAGAGAAATACTTGTTAAGGTAATTTTAGTGCCAAATTTAAAATTTTTTACAACATATAGGAGTGAAACTTTGATCTTAATGAGCGTCTCACGGATAGGAGTTATATGACTAGCACAAAAACCGTACCACTAAAAAATTTTCCACCCCCAAATATGTGAGGTTCGCCCCTAGAATTGGTAGGAAAAGCATTTATGCTATGATGTGTGTACCGGTAGCACTTAGATTCTAGAACTTGCGTTAGGACCATTCCGAGGCCACAAGTGAGACTACATTCGTGTAGTTAGATTTACTACATGATAAGAGGCATTAGGATTAACCCATTGTTTTACACCTGTGTTTTTGTTATAATTACATTGGCTACATTGGTCAAGTAATTCTCCCACACCCTTTGCGTTGTACTCATTTTTAGTACACGATACCCCTAGTACACCCCTCAGAGCCTATCTTTTCGTTTCGACCTTTAAGCATTTTACTTGAAGGAAGAATTTGTTTACACCCCACTTAAATGTACACCCAAATCGCCTTAGCCTACCTTGTATGCACTCATTTTTAGTGCATTATTGTTACAACATTTGTTTAAACCCAAGTTAATTATCTAGTTGATTACATGGTTGCTAAGTCGAGTCATATCCTTGTACATATTGTTTTGGGACGATTGGGACTCATGGGTAAAGTACTAGTGTAATGGAGTAATGGGGAAGAACATCATTTATTACCCCCATATGTGCTAAATGTTTTAAAAGTACTCCAAGTTTTTCAATTATCTTAATTCGAGTCATTAGAATAGTTATTTGTAAAGTTATGTAAAAGTTCAAGTGTAAGGGGATGCAATGCCCCTATGATGTATTATTTTGGATGGTAGGGTAAAAGTGTATGCAAAAAAAAAAAAAAAAAAAAAAAAAAAAAAAAAGAAAAGTAGAAAAAAACATACGGACTACCATCCCGTTTCATTTTATGTTTATTTTTATGTTTTTGTTATTTTGTTATTTTGGTTTCTAGCTTAAGATCGAGTCTAGTCTTGGCTTAGCAACGTTGTATAGTACATGTAATTGATCAAGATCTTTAACTCGCCACCAGTAAAATATCCTTTATCCAACAAAACCGTGTTTTCCTTTTCCCTACACCTAACGTTATAACCCATTTAAAAGCCCTCTTTGATAGTTTATCTTAGGTGCTTACGCCTAGTGGAGGAGGTTTTCGATCCTTTCCCAAGCCTATGGTAATCTATTTGCTATGACAGGTAGTGAGAGATATTTTCCGTTTTCATTTATGAGATTTATTTTGATGACACTTGAGAGATGTGAGTATCTAAACACTACTTGTGAGGTGCTAGTTTGTAATCTCCGTGCTTATTATGATTAAAGTGGAACGAATAATTGTTGTAATTACTTTTATGTTTGCATTAAATGACCCCTAACTTGTATTTTGATTAGAATAAAAGCGCATTTGCTTGAGGACAAGCAAATCTCAAGTGTAAGGGTATTTGATGAGGCGAAAAGTGTACCGCTTTTAAGGGGTCATTTAAGCCCGAAATCGTATTTATTTGATCAAATATTGCCCTAAATCGTTCCTTTTGTCATTTTAGGTACTTTTGAGGAGAAATCTGGAAAAGGAGGCATTTTGGACGTTTTTGGAGCATAAAAGTGAAGAAAACGGCAAAGTCTCAAAATTGTGCTGAAAGTCACCTTTGACGGCGTCAACATTAACTCCAGACGGCGTCATGCCTTGGCAAGAAAAGTTGGATGTGAAATTTACTCATGACGGGCCAGTGAGTTTGCATGAGAATTCTGACGGCGTCACGCTTTAACTAAATCAAGGGCGTCACGGCTTAAATCATAAGGGGACGGCGTCACGTTATAGGTCCGACGGCGTCAAGCCTTGATAAGCCAGAATGGATTTTTGAAGAGCTAAAGAGGGACGGCGTCAAGATGGTCATCCGGGAACCCTAAAAGCGGCGAGGTGACGGCGTCACAATGCATAAGGTGACGCCGTCAGATGTCAAAGTCTATATATAGTTTTCTAATTTTTTGTCATTAAGGGAGAGCTTAGTGTGTGGAATTTTGGGATAAAACCCTAAGACGATTTTAGCTACTTTTTCAGGGCTTCTTGCCTTGAGATCTTCCATGTTTCATTGAAAGATAAGTTATCAATTAATCATTCAATATGTCTATGTGTTGTTTGATTCTATCTTATGCTTGTCTTTTGTTTAACATGTTAGGCTAATTTTATCTTGTGTTTGCTTAGATCTAATGAAACCTAGCTATTGATTATTGGTTGTTAGTGTGTTATTAGTTGTATTGGATGATTGTTTATCTATGTTAGGCTTAAGAAAACTGGCTAACTTCCTATTCGGTAACTTGCTTGAACGTCTTAAGAAACATGAACCAAACGCGTACTAAAGGTTTTTATGGTTGTATTTAATGCACAAGCGAATTCTAGTGATCCCATGTTAGGAGCTTCCTAGCCGGCTCGACATAGGAGTGAAGTAGGAGCTTGTAGAGTTTGGGGAAGTAAGTACGCCACCCCACGAATGGTATTAAGGAATACACCCGTCATCCACGCGACTAATACACACTAATTAACCGGTAAAAGATAGTTAGGGAGTAAGGAAATCTAAGTAAACACATTTCTCTACACATAAGTTTCTCACCACTTTTCATTTTTGTTATTTTATTTTATTTGCATTTGTAGTAATTTGGGTTAGTTGACTAGCAACTAATTCCGCCCACTCCTTCAAAACCCGAGATTTTACTTGCTTTCATAAAATTATAAAAACATAAAAAGAATCTTCCTCAACCCTTAGACCTAATTAGAGTAGCCTTTCACACCTAACGAACACTATTCCCTGTGGAGAACGATCAATCCCCCGTACTTACCACTACACTATACTACATCGGTCAGGTACACTGCCTGGTGGGGTTGTAAGCCTCTTGAGATCCCTCGAGAGGTAAAACCTGTTGTAAGGTTGCAAAACCCACGCATCAGCCTAGCATGCACAGAGACGCAAGGGAAGTGATACAAAAATGCCAAGATTGCCAAGTCCACCGGTCAATACCCAGAAATCCGAAGCATAAGTTGACCCCCATCACCTCCCCTAGCCATTCTATAAATGGGGCCTGGACATCTGCGGCCCATTCCTAGAGGCTCCGGGGAAGTTTAAGTATTTGATAGTGGGAATAGACTACTTTACAAAGTGGATTGAAGCCGAGCCCCTTGCAACCATCACCGGCAAGCAAGTGAAAAAATTTGTTTGGGACAATATTGTATGCAGGTACGGCCATCCGGGGGAAATTATGTCAGATAACGGCAAACAGTTCAGAGAGAACCGTTTCAAGGACTGGTGCAAAAAACTCAACATTAAACAGTGGTTCGCATCAGTAAAACATCTGCTGGCAAATGGACTGGTTGAAAGGGCAAATAGAAGCCTAAGAGAAGGAATAAAAGCAATGATCGAGCAGGGAAGCAGAGATTGGTTGGAAGAGGTGCCACACGTGCTGTGGGCACACCGGACCATGATCAAATCCAGCAACTGAGACACACCATTCTCCCTGACTTACGGGACGGAGGCTGTGATTTCCGTGGAAATAGGAATGCCATCCCTGAGATGCGCCCTCTTCGATCCGGTGGAAAACGATGAAGCTTTACTCCTGAACCTGGACCTTATAGAAGAAAAGAGAGAGGTCGCGGCCATCGAAGAAGCAAGAAGTAAGGCCAAAATGGAGAAGTACTACAATGCCAAGGCCCACGACATAAGTTTCAAGCAAGGAGATTTCGTTTACTGCAACAATGATGCCAGCCAGGTTAAGAACACCGGAAAACTGGGCCCTAAATGGGAAGGCCCATACGAAGTTGTGGAGGCGTTAGGAAAAAGGGCATACAAGCTCAGAAACCAAAATGGCCAAGACCTGCCCCGGACATGGAATATCCGGAACCTTAAGAAATGTTACGTGTAATTAAATGTAAGTGCTCCCATTTTTGTAGCTGACCGCGGTTAAAACCGGTAGCGGGAACTCATCCTAGCATATTTAGTCAGTTTTATGTACTCCTTTCCTATTAATGACAAGCGAAGCCCGATCAACTCCACAAATTTTCCAAATTTTACTTATCATTTTTTCTTTTATTATTTACTCTTGTCATATGCATGCATAACACGGAAATCAATTCCACAATCACAAAAATGCATAAGAGATACTGCAAGCCCGGCATGAGGACAATAAACCTCAGAATTAATTAAGGCATATAAGTGGTATTGCAAGCCCATTGACCAAACCAAGCTATCCCCGGAATTCTAAGTACGGATACACAGAGATAGTAAATCAAGTCCGGCCATCCAAGCCCTGGTAGAAAAAATAAAATAAACATACTGTTGTTCCCTTTACACTAGTTGAAGTAACTACAAAGTTAATCTAATTGTGTTTAATGGTTGAGATAATGTATTGATTAATTATAATAGATAAGTAAAACGTAAATATAAAACACAAGTTTTTCAACATTTAAATTCTTATTAGAAATTAATGAAGCGAAAAGTGTACCGCTTTTAGGGGGTCATTTAAGCCCTAAATCGTATTTATTTGATCAAATATTGCCCTAAATCGTTCCTTTTGTCATTTTAGGTACTTTGGAGAAGAAATCTGGAAAAGGAAGCATTTTGGACGTTTTTGGAGCATAAAAGTGAAGAAAACGACAAAGTCTCCAAAGCTGCTGGAAAAGTACACTTGACGGCGTCAAGTATTGCTCTTGACGGCGTCACGGCTTGGCAAAAAAGGTGGATATGAAAAATACACATGATAAGCCAGGGAGTTTTACAAAGAAAGTCTGACGGCGTCACCCTTTGAAGTGATCAAGGTCGTCACAGTTTAAGCTAAAGAGAGACGGCGTCAAGCTTTATTCTGACGGCGTCAAGCCTTGATAAGCCAGGGAGGATTTTGGAGGACTAAAGAGGGACGGCGTCAGGAAGACCATCCGGGAACCCTAGACACGGCGAGGTGACGGCGTCAAGATCTATAACGTGACACCGTCAGACACTAAGTTCTATATATAGTTTTGCAATTTTTTGTCATTAGTGTGCAACTTTGTGAGGAGAAACCCTAAGACGAATTTCTGCCATTTTTAAGGGTTTTATACCCTTGGATCTCCCATGTTTAATTGAAGATAAGTAATCATTTAATCAATCAATATGTCTATGTGTTGTTTGATTATATCTTGTTCTTGTCTTTTAATTAACATGCTAGGCTAGATTTATCTTGTGTTTGCTTAGATCTAATGAAACCTAACTATTGATTATCGGTTATTAGTGTGTTATTAATTGTATTGGATGATTGTTTATCGATGTTAGGCTTAAGAAAACTGGCTAACTTCCTATACGGTAACTTGCTTGAACGTCTTAAGAAACATGAACCAATGCGTACTAAGGTTTTTATGGTTGTATTTAATGCATGAGCGAATTCTAGTGATCCCATGTTAGGAGCTTCTTAGCCGGCTCGACATAGGAGTGAAGTAGGAGCTTGTAGAGTTGGGGAAGTACGTACGCCACCCCACGATTGGTATTAAGGAATACACCCGTCATCCACGCAATTAATACACACTAATCAACCGGTAAAAGATAGTTAGGGAGTAAGGAAATCTAAGTAAACACATTTCTCTCCACATAAGTTTCACAACCTTTTCATTTTCAGTTATTTTATTTTATTTGCATTTGTAGTTATTTGGGTTAGTTGACTAGCAACTAATTCCGCCCACTCCTTCAAACCCGAGATTTTACTTGCTTTCATAAAATATAAAAAATACAAAAAGAATCTTCCCTCACCCTTAGACCTATTAGAATAGTTTTTCAATCCTAACGACACTATTCCCCTAGAGAACGATCAATCCCCCGGTACTTGCCACTTCACTATACTACATCGGTCAGGTACACTGCCTGGTGGGGATTGCAAGCTTCTCGAGATCCCTCGAGAGGTAAAACCTGTTGTAAGGTCGCAAAACCACGCATCAGAAATTAATCAAAAGAATCTATTACCCAAGTGTTTGCGGAATAAACACTTGGGATCGAATAGACAAGGTATGGTTTTCTCCTCTCTAAACTCAAGTTATTCTTGAGTGGCAACAATAATAACCCACTGAGCTATCTCAGGGATGCGGTTACTCTTTGGAGGAGAAAAATGGTTTTGTGAAAGTCTAAGCTTTCAATGCACAAAACTTATCCCACTTTTCTCCATTTTTTCCTATTTATACACAAGTATAAAAGAGCACCTATGATTAAAAATACATAAAGAATAACCACTACTAGAAAAAGGGCTATCCTTGACTCTAAATGTGAGTCAAGAAGAGGTCTTATGACGCGCAAATGCGAGTCAAGGATGGACCAGTCATAAAGCTTCATGACTCGCATTTGTGCGTCATCCCTCTATGACGCGCACTTATGACCCACGTTTTATGACTCTCCTTTTTGCGTGTCATTACCCTTAAAATCATTTTGACTAACTTTTATGACACACTTTTCTGACATATGTTTTTGCGAGTCATTACCTTAAAATCATTTTTTTTTCTGTTTTTTAAAACCTGATTATATACATAATTACTGACAATAAACCTGATAATTGTACAAAATTAACGCATTTCATATATATCAAAACCATGCGTTACCAATTCATTACATAACAATTCATGTCAAAATATATACCGATAATTAGTTAAAGTTACTACAATGTACGATTTCTACCTAAAAATGAAATTCGACACATAAATTGCCCATTCTTCTCGAATATCGTCGAAATCCGCATCCGTGTACTCATTGCTATCACCACCAATCTAGTCAAATAAAACAACATTTTAGAAACAGTTAATTACTACTTAAACTACTTAAAACAGTTAACTACTTACATTGTCATTTTCGAGAGCCCGAACTCCATGTTTAACTATTTCCTTCATAAACTTCAACACGAAGTACCCACATTCGGTGCATCCGGGCTGACGTGGACACTACACAAGAAACACAAATTGTATATGATATGCAACTACAGTTGATTAACAAGAATGGTCTGCACAGGGTATATGGGCTTATTTGCAGATCAGTTATAAGCTGATTAATAAGGTGAAACTCAAATACCAGATTATGCACCAAAATACCCCTACCTAACCTACTTATATTCCAAAAATTAGGACCTAAAGCAGATACGATAAGCCAATTTTGATCCTAGATCAGCAGTGCAGATAACTAATTGCTGCAAAACAATCTGTGGTAGCAGATTAGGAATTTGGCGCAAAATTTGAGCAAGACCACTCCACAGCAGACCAACTCATAGGAACTCACTTAAGCACCATTGAACTAACTAGCAAAGCCAAAATGAACTCAAATTAAGCTCAGCTTATTGCTAAGCTTATTAGGGCAGATAAGAGCTCAAAACTAAAATATCTAATGCAGACTTTAAATAACCATCAAACTGCCCTATCTTCTGATGAGAACAACTAAAATACCTTCGAATCAGTTCAATCAAACTCAGAAACTTGGCACATGAACAGTGCTTTTCAGATTATACCCAAACTAACCTATAAGTTGTCTTAAACCAAACACCCTTCTGACTTATTTCCTGCATAAGTATATACAATTAACATGTTAGTAACTGTTTTTGTGATAAATAACTGTTTTTGGAAACTTAAACAAATACCTCAAACGAAGGCTTAGTTCTTTGTGATACGAAAAGTTTCCAGTCTTTTTTTTTCACGGACAGATACTTTTCAGGAGGAGTATATAATTGCTTCTTGGCCTCCTTAGACTTATCATCTTTTAGTGGCTTAATGAACTTCTTATAAAGATAATGTTTGAAGTTTTTCCACTTTGTCCCGATTGATTGGAGAACTTGCTTCTGACTCTTTTGGTCAAGTGCAAAATGTGTCTGAAACGTAAAAAATGAATCAAAACATAGTTAGAATAAAATACTAAAACTAAAACATAG
The DNA here is from genome assembly GCA_021014915.2 of Artemisia tridentata subsp. tridentata. NCBI lineage: Eukaryota > Viridiplantae > Streptophyta > Magnoliopsida > Asterales > Asteraceae > Artemisia > Artemisia tridentata. The sequence goes on from CP139509.1 coordinate 179,500,515, forward strand.
TTAGAATAAAATAATAAAATACTTACCTTAACATATTGCCAACAAGCTTCCTTTGTTTCGTTATCTACGTTCAACCAAGAATCATAGGTTATGAGAACCATAGATCTTGCCACCAATCCCTCAAAAGTAGACAGTTTTTTTGCTCCCGGTCCAGTTGGCACACCTCTTTTATTATAAGTAACAACTGTTTTTTTATTCGCCTTCGCTTTTATTGTCGGGCCTCTATGCGATTTGGAATCTAATTCGGCATCCAAATTTGACTTAGAACCAGAAACTGCATTTTCTTCGCGGTCCGAACCAGAATCAGAACCGTGAACCGCATCTTCTTCGCGGTCCGAATTAGAACCCGAGGCCATCTTTTATTACCAAAAAGCAACCTGTTTAAAATAAACAAAATAAACAGTTATTTTCATACCAAAAATTTTAAATAATAAATAATGCTTGACAGAATTTAACAAATATACAGTTACTAAAATAAACAGTTATTTCATACCAAAAACTAATGATCTAAAACGAATATGCCCTCGTCATCCGAGCGCGTACAGTTAAAATAATCGTCTAGGCCTTCTAAAGACAGGTTCATATCTTGTGTAACATCAAATTCAAACACATCATCAGTTTCATCATTATTATCTCCATACTTATGCATCCTATGTGGTGTGAAGCCAACAACAGACAGGTTCCTATCTTGTTGGTCCTGAACATAAAAAACTTGTCTTGCTTAACTAGGTAATATGAAGGGTTCAGACCGTTGACCAAGCCTATCAAAGTTAACCACTGTGAATCCTAAATCATCTTTTTTTACTCCACGACTATCTACCCACTCACACATGAAAACAGGAACCGTAAATGTATGATAATCAAGATCCCATATTTCCAATATACGACCGAAGTAGGTAACAGCGCCGTACACCGGATTGGAGTCTTTTGCACTAGCAATCTGCATAGTATTTGCAACTATAGATACTCCACTACCTTGAGTGGTTTTAGATTCATCACGCTCTTTTGTATGGAATTGATACTCATTTACGGCAAACCCGGTATATTTACTAACAGCAAAATCAGGGCCTTTTGCCAACCAACGAACACTATCACCGGTGTTTTCCCCGTTAGCCAAACGCTTTTCAACCTCTTTCTTAAACCAGTCAATAAACGTCCGACTATGTTGGCTCTGCAACCATGTATTATTTCGACGCGGGTTAAGATCCTTCAGTTCTAACATATGCTGCTTTATGTATGGTTCAACATCGGCGGTGTTTCCTAATACATAAAGATGAGCTTGATCAAGTAGCTTAGAATCCACAACACAGATGGTAGCCTGCGATAAAGGTTTACCAGTGCGGTTTCTTTCATCAGCACGATCATGAGGATTGCCAATTGATTTCATGTTTTCCAAGTAATCGGAACAGAATTCTAATGCTTCCTCTGCCACATAACATTCTGCCATGCAGCCCTCGGGTCGATAATGATTTCGTACATAACCTTTTAGTGTTTTCATGTACCTCTCAAACGGATACATCCACCTAAAGTGGACTGGGCCACATAACCTCACCTCTCTGACTAAATGCACCATCAAGTGAATCATGACATCGAAAAACGAAGGCGGAAAATACTTCTCTAGTAAACACAAAGTTACTACGATGTCACTTTGCAGCTTGCCTAGCTTACTAACATCAACTACTTTACTACACAGCTCGTTGAAGAAGTGACACAAGCTTATAATAGTCTTCCTAACTTTCACGTCTAACACCCCCTTTATTGCAAAAGGAAGAATCTGTTGCATTAGTACGTGACAGTCGTTGGACTTCAATCCATTCATCTTCGAATTATCATCAGACACTTTTATGTTAGACAGCGTGTCATAAAACATGCGTTTCTCCTCGCTATTTAATGTGTATATGGCAGGCGGCAGATAATGACCCTTCCCTTTTGGTTGACTTATTAACTCAGTCTTAATCCCTAACTCCTCGAGATCTTGTCGTGCCTTTAAACCGTCCTTCGTCTTGCCTTGCAAATTCAGTAACGTCCCATAAACACTCTCACATACATTCTTTTCTATATGCATAACATCTAACTGATGACGAACAAGCAAATGCTTCCAGTACTCTAGTTCAAAAAAGATTGATTTTTTACGCCAAACTTTCGATCTCGCATCAATAGTTTCTTTTTTCTTTTTTGGCCTTCTCTGCTGACGTGGCATTTTCTTCTTTGATTTATTCTTCTTCAACGCCCTCCAGATAACTTCCTTCTTTGCCTTTTTCTCTTTCCCCCATTTAGTCGTAAAACCTTCCAGATAGTCGTAAACTTCTTCACCCGATCTTGGTTTTTTCATCACACCGCTCTCTGGTTCATTATTGAAATCTTTTCTTCTTTTGCGAAAAGGATGTGTAAGTGAGAGGAATCTTCTATGCCCGAGGAAGCATACTTTTTTGGATTTTGGCAACCACTGCGAGTAGGTATCCTCTGAGCATACTGGACACGCGTTATAACCTTTGGTAACACACCCCGATAGGTCACCATACGCGGGAAAGTCATTTATAGTCCAAAGTAAGACTGCTTTTAGATTGAAGAACTGTTTCTTATAAGCATCATACGTCTTAACGCCAGGTTTCCACAACTCTTTCAGATCCTTTATTAGTGGTGCCAAGTAGACATCAATACTGTTACCAGGTTGCCTTGGACCTGATATCAGTAGAGTCAACATCATGAACTTTCTTGACATACACAAATAAGAAGGCAGATTGTATGTTGCTAGAGTAACCGGCCAACAACTATACTTTGCACTTAATGACTTATGAGGGTTTATACCATCCGCGGACAAGGTTGATCTCAGATTCCTATCTTCCTTTCCAAATTCTTTCCAGTACTTGTCGTCAACAAGCTTCCAAGATGGGGAATCACAAGGATGTCTTAGCTTGCCATCACTGACCCGACCTTGCGCGTGCCAAGTTAGGTCATGTGCGGTTTCTGGTGACAAGAACATTCTTCTAAATCTAGGAATGGGCGGGAAATACCAAACAACTTTTCTCGGCACCTTCTTGCTATTCTCCTTCCACCGAGTAGTGCCACAAGTTGGACATTGAGAAGCATCCTTGTGCTCATCCCAGAACAAGACACAATCATTCTCACAAGCATGATACTTAATGTATTCTATGCTTATTCCTTTTAGCAACTTCTTGGCCTCGTATATCGACTTAGGGATTGTATTATTTGAAGGCAAAACATCATTTAGCTCGCCCAATAAAGCATCAAAGCTTGTATCAGACCAGCCAAATTGACCCTTCAAATGTTGGAATTTCAGCAATCCATTTAGTGCATTATACTTAGACCCTTCATACAGTGGCTTGTCGCATTCTTCGAGAAGTGACTTCAATAAATTAGGTTCATTCTCTGCATATGTGAAGGCCTCATGTAGCATCTCCTTTGTGTAATCGAACTCGGGAGGTCTAGACTCATTAGGGCATTGAGCTTCATCCTTAGATGAATTTTCTCCGTGGAGGAACCAAACACTATAATTCTCATCGAAACCGTGTTTAAACAGGTGATAACGCACGTTGGAGATGGAAGTGTGACACAAATTGATACAATTTACACAAGGACACGGAATGGCGTCGTAATTTGGGTTATTGCATTGTGCAAACTCTAAAAAGGCATTCACACCTTCCTCGTATGCGATTGATAATCTATCGGACAAAATCCAAGATTTATCCATTACCTAAAAACTCTAAAACAGAAAACATCTCGTGTAAGTGTCGAGTCTGATACCAACCTTATTAAACTAAAACAGAAAAAGATAACTACCTAGTAAACTATACATGTTAAATAACTATACATGTTAAACAAGAACACCAGCTTACATGTTAAACAAGAACACCAGCTTACAAATCATTTACAGTTAAAGTTTACTCTATTAAACTATACATGTTACATTATTTACAGTTAACTTACATGAGGCCTATAAAATATTATTCACAAACACCAAAAAATATTATCTTACATCATAGTAACATTTTCACAAACACCTATAAAATGTTATCTTGCAACCAAAAAATAATGATACAAAAACTGATACAAAAACCTAGTTACATTTTCACAAACACCTGGTGTGCTACATTAAAAATCAATAAATTGATTTTATAACCTAAATAAAACTCTAAAACTACATTAAAACAGAAAACATAAAACTCTCAAACAAACAAATTAGGGCAAATTAGGGCATACCTTTCAAACTGATGTCGAGTGTTTTGAGAGGGGTTTGAGATGGGAAATTAGGGCAAATTACGGCAAATTACGGCATACCTTTCAAAATTAGGGCAAATTAGGGCAAACTGATGTCGAGTGTTTTGAGAGGGGTTTGAGATGGGAAATTAGGGCGGGAGTGTTTTGAGAGTTTTGAGAGGGGTTTGATAAGGTTTTGAGAGTTTGAGAGGGAAGTGTTGAGTTTTAGAGCGGGAAGTGTTTTGGCCAAAAAAAAACAATGGATTTTGATGAAGCAGATGGGAAAAAAAACATAGATGACCCCTATTTAGGACGAAGCAAAACGAGCGTAATCTAGCAGGCTAAATTTTAACTGATTATGACCCTATGTTATGATGCTTCTGAAAATGAGTCATCCCCAATAAAAAATTTACTCGTTATGACTCTTATTTTATGACTTTGCTATTTGCTCGTCATCTTGTAGCGTGCGTCATAAAATGCGAGTCAAGGATTGACCTTTTTCTAGTAGTGAACCTAGTGTATCTGACAAACTACAACAGTATTTGTCATTTCCAAGAACCAATGGGAATAAGCTAAAGGTCTTTCCGAGTGTCAGCACTGACACATCTTGACTTTAAGCTGTTTAGGGAAAGTTTGCTTTCGGCCCGATAAGACATCTTCTTATCTCTTCAAGCTTTTCCCTCCTAATCCCGCCTTTCTTTCAGACTTCAGATTCTTCAGTCTTCAGTCTTCAATCATTTATAGTTGTTGAGGAGACTGGGGGTTCAGTGAGTTCTTGTCATGACTCACTGAACCCATCATCTTCTTCTTTGGCTTAAGTCCTACGTACTCAGGGAGTTCCGCCTTCCTGAATGGTGAATCCTTCTTCTTAGATTCGCCTTAAGCATCCTGAAGATGACTCACTAAGTGACTGTTCACTCAGTGACTTGAGATGTGTTTACGGTTGATTAACACTTGGCTAATTTGTGTCCAAATCCTGTTTTTAGGACGCTTGGGTACTGATGGACCCAACACATACTATAAGCAACCAAGTGTAAACACAGCAAAATGGTTAAGTTATATTCATGATTAGTTACAATATCCATGGATGCCTACATCCGGATTACATCATCAAATATAACAATAAAAGCTTGATGCGTCCCAACAAGACAAAAACTTGATGTGCTTTCGCAACGGGTTTTAAATTTATAAACAATAAATACTGATTAACTAGGAACACATACGAGCAAGTATACTCGTTCGTGTGTAGTTAAGGATTGGTAAGTCAAGGTCATCCCAAGAGACTTGGTTGTACTCAAATGTTGTTTGATTGTTTAAGCAAGTAACAAGTTGATGGATATGATTGTCACGGATCAAACCACCAAGAAAAGCAATATGGAAATCATGATGTAAGCACACAAAGAACATACTTTTATGGGAAAATGATCACAAGAATATTAGGATGTTTAGTTTGGAAAACATATTATCATTGGTAATCCTTTCGACCTATAGAACCAATTATAACAGTCTAGTGCTTTATAAATCAAATATACATAAGCCTTAATCAATTGGTCATATCATAAGACTCACGCCTAAACCAACAACAAACAAAGAATCCTTTCGACCCATAGACTTTGATGTCATTAATTTGTGAAGTTCCATTTACTTGAAAGATGTTGAGAACACATATTCAAAAGACTCCTTTCGACCTATAATCTAATTTAAACTTTCACTTGTTATGTTTATTAATTCACTTGCACAATCGTCACAAAGTACAAGATCAAAACATTCGTCGACTAATGAATTGAAACTAATCACTATTGAGAATCCTTTCGGCCTCTAAACTCAACAATGATCAACCAAAACAATAAACAATGACAAGTTTCAATTTAACCAAATATGATGTCTTTCATCATAAACCAAACAAACACTAATTATGTCCAAACATCATTTTATCACAAGTTCTCATAATAACCAAACAAGCATAAAGAGATAATTATAAACAAACATATCATACGACACACAAAAGAATTCTCATGATCAACACAAACAAAAACATAAACATGATTGAAATTAATAGAAACAATACCAAACATTCGAGTCAAAGCATCAAGTGCTACAACTCCAACCATGTGATTCCAACCAAAAGAAACTACCAAAATACAAATCCTCCATCCCTAAACCTTCCTGGAAATCAGCCTCATGTTGTGAGTATATGACTTAGGGGTGTTTGGTAATAAGGATTGTTGGTGATGTATGTGGTGTTTAATTGGTGTGAACTATAATCAAGCCTTATGTTGTAAGGATGATCAAGTCATATGTCCTACAAATGTCGACCAAACCAACTCCCCAACACCTCTAGAAATGGGTGGGGAATGGTAGGAGAGAATCCTCCAAGTGTAGACAGAATTGGTATGAGATGGTATAGATTATATGATGATTTTTTATATCTTGAAAACACTTAACCAAGCACTCTTATTTATAGATGATTAATCCTTGGTCACCAAGCATGTTTCTTGGGCACAAAGTGTCATAAAGTGCAGGAAAAATGAGTTATGAGAAGTATATGATCGGACTTGGAAGTAATGACACTTAATTCCTCACTTAAATGCAACTTTGGAGGACAATAAGTGCATCAACCTGCGGTTGGGATCTCATCCTTGGCGGCTGGGAAGTTTCTGACCACCAAAATCACTCTCAACCTACGGTTTGGACTTCAACCCGTGGCCGGATGACTGCTCAACCTCAGGTTGAGGTATGAACCTGTGACTCAGCATCAACCTTAGGTTGGAAATTGGTTTGCATGTGTATTTCAACCTTGGGTTGGCAATAAACTCCATCTTTAACAATCATCTTTGGCACTTAATCTTGACTCCTTCTTCAATCGAATAAGTTCAAAATCTTTTACTTGAACTTGGAAATAATCATAGCATGAATCTTTATCTTGAACGGAAAACTTCTCTTCGTGCACATACACTTGATTAGTCGACTTTTCTTCTTCTTTTCGTTATTTCCTTCGACATAGTTGTACTTGAACCTGAATACATCTTTTGTACCTTTTAAGCGTAAAATGTTCACAAATACAACCAAATGACATGCACAAACATACGAATAACGCTACTAAAATATGTACAAAATGAGCGTTATCATATCCCCCACACTTAAACTTTGCTTGCCCTCAAGCAAATCTAAGGAAAGAAAAATTAAAATACATAACTAAATGGCAAAATGAAAAGAAAAAAATTTTAAAAATTTATGAAAAATTTTGAAAATATCGAAAAATATTTTTGGTTTTCTTTAAATAAGCGAAAAATGAGCTCACACTCCCCCACACTTAAGGGTTTGCTTGCCCTCAAGCAAATCTAGCAATTAAGAAAAATAGATCCCACATGGTGTATGAAAAATGATTAATAAAAATATGATGCAAATCTACCAAGTATAAGTACGAGATACGTTTCATATTTTTAAGCTTTAATGGTGAAAAACCGAGATGTTTGACAATACCCTATTGATTCTCTCGCTTGATAACATGGCTAAGCACCTCACGAAAAGGAATGAAAGTATAATTCACTCAACACTCATATATTTTTGGTAATGGAGTATATAAGAAAATCACACTCATATTGCTCAGTCATGATCCGTTTATTACCATAGGCTTGTAGAAGAAACAAAACTCCACCGACGTGGCGTAAGCACCAAGTGTAAACATCTAAAGAGGACTTTTATTCGGGTTGTAATGTTTAGGCTTCGGGTTAATAAGGGGTATGGATAAGGCATGGGAATATTTATGAAATTGGTTTTAAAATAAAAAATAAAGTTAAGTCAAAGTCCCATGTTGCTAGTCACGAACAAACCACAAACCCGTAAATGATTATAGTTACAATCTTCTCCTCTTCACATATCGATCACCAAATATATATGTATATCACGTCTTAGCACATTGGCTAATCGATATCTCAAACATACTTCATCTTCCTTCATCTTCATAATAATAATATAGCACATTGGCTATAATTGTCATCGTACATATTTTTTTCTTTTTTTCGATGACTTATTCATTTTTTTTCACATTTTTTTTCTTTGTACATCACATCACCCCACACTTCGTATAAGCATACACCACAAAAATACAAAACATAAAGGTGATCAATCTTCATCTTTGTCGGAATGGCACACACGAATGACAAAGTGTGGCTAACCAATAATCATAAAAAACTATCCAACATTCCAAGCAACTAGCAACCAACCGTTTAGACTTTGACAAGGGTAAGGCTAAGGTTTAAAGTGTAAAATCTTTTTGTATTTTCTGGATGTAACAAAACAAAAAGAATGGCTCAAAGGGTGAACTAAGGGTATCTAGCGCTACAAATGGGTCCATATGGGTGGTTAACTAACCGATGTGGCTAGCTAAAATCATTAGATGTAAATGGAAGACCATTTGGTTAAAATCCTAAGGTGCCTCTTTGTCACACGAATACACTTATATCACAAAAATGTGATCTCACTGCGGTCTAGTAATGATTTACAAGCACAAGTTCTAGAATAAATAAAATCACCGGCACACTCATAGCAAAAAGATCAAGCATAAAAGATGTATGCTATATAAGAATAGGCTCAAATCCTCACAATTTTTGGTGGAATGGGCTATAAATGCGCTAGCAAATGTTATCGATCCTAAAAATGGATTGCAATATCAATCGGGACACATCTCGAATTTTTCAAAATTACTGAATTTCACCAGTGGGATGATCTAGTTATTCTAATATATTAACCTATATGCGCGAAAACAACTAGATAATAAGGGCAAACAAGTATATAAATCTCTTTTCAAATTGGCCCAAAAATCTGAAAATTTAAAAGTTAGTTTCGTTTTCCACTATTTTACTTTCCCCCCACACTTAAGTTATGCATTATACTCAATGTGAAAAATTAACTTCAAAGCATGCAAAAGTAGGGAAAATTAAGATAAGAAAAGACCGAGAGAAACGAAACATCACGGGCCCAAGAAATCGCGACCGAACTCCATATGATAAGATGTTAAGCATGCGAGATCAATCGATTTCTCTTCCAACCAAACATGTCCAATCAAGAGTGTAAGATACAATCCAACCAATCCATTCTCCAAGAGCTTATTAAATCTGCAAAAAGAAACTAAACTACAAAAAAACATGTAAAATTCTAAAACTCACTTTCGTAGGCATCACGATTGCATTTAGCGTATGCAACAAGCCTTTTAAACCCCTCGGTGGCCCGAGTGGACGAGTGAAGTCTCGTGAGGGTTTCCAGTGAACATACCCACAAAGTTCAAAACATTATAAAAACAAGTACTTATTTATTTACGACGTACTAAAATTAACAAAAATTTAAAATGCAAAACACAAGTTTAAGTAGAAAGAAAGTGATGTTCAAACATTTTTAGGAATGATTCCAGAAAACATTTAAACTTATTTAGACTAATACGAAACACGTAGAACACGAAAAACGCAAAAAGGAATTTTTTTTTTTTTTTTTTTTTTTTTTTTTTTTTGTCTGCCAGGTCCCTCTAACCGCGGCGGTTGGTTATACCAGCCGGCGGTTGGGTTTTAGGTATTGGAACAGAAGTCCCCCAGCCACCCGGTTGGGTTTCCAGCCGGACGTTGCTGGGTGAAATTTTTCATTTTTTTTCCGATCAGCACTTGGCGGTTCAAGACTCGAACCGGCGGTCGGTTCGGGTGTGGTTTCACAGAAATTCCCAACCGGACACGGCTCGAAGGCCGAACCGGCGGTTCGTTTTGTTCCCGTTCACAGAAAAGAGCCAGCCGGCGCGGTTCAGACTTGAACCGGTGGTTGGGCCTTTGTGGTTCTCACAGAAACTCACGAACCGGCGGTATGCAGTGGGTTTTTTTCAATTTTTTATTTTTTATTTACAAACAAGTTTATATTTTTTAAATTTTAATGATTAAATGAAACAAATACATAAAAGGTAGAACACAAAATGAAACACAAGTAAACAAACACATAAACATATTTAAACACATATTAACAAGTAGAACTTTAAAAACATAAAATGACATTTAAAACAAAAATAAGCATAAGCACATAAGCATATAATCACAGAAAATTATCACGCACATAAACGCAAGAAAACACTATTAGTCACGAAACACAAAACAAAACAAATAAGAAAAACAAGACAAACACAATTGGTGCTTTTTTTTTCGCAAGCAATTTCGAGCACAAATTTAGTAAGCAAACATTTGAATGAGCATTTTAAGAACACATGAAACAAAATCCCAACACCAAAAACTTGATTTTGATGCCAAGATCATTAAGCAAAAGATGAGAAATGAGAGATTTTTAAAACAAAACGCAAGTGAAGCAATTAAGCAAATATCATGAGCAAACAAGCAAGCAAGAGCAATCAAACAAGAGCAAAGAAACAATCATTCATGAGCAAGAGCAATTCGAACAAATTAGCAAACAAGCAATCAATCAATATATCAAGCAAACGAACAAACGAACAATTCAACAAGAATTCAATTCAAACAAACAATCAAAGGAACACGCAAGAGAAACAAACAAAAGAATGCAAAACCAAATCCCCGGCAGCGGCGCCAAAAACTTGATGGTGACGATGCCGGAATTATCATGCAAGCAAAAAATATATCAATCAAGAAGACAATCAAACGAACAAACAAGTGCAAAACAAGTCCCCGGCAGCGGCGCCAAAAACTTGATGGTGACGGTGCCGGGTCATATGAATAAGACAAGCAATTCATCAATCAACAAACAAACGAACAAAGAGCACAACAAACAAGTCCCCGGCAACGGCGCCAAAAACTTTATACGTCCAATTTATAAACAAGAAATACCGATTAACTAGGAACACATACGAGCAAGTATACTCGTTCGTGTGTAGTTAAGGATTGGTAAGTCAAGGTCGTCCCAAGAGACTTGGTTGTACTCAAATGTTGTTTGATTATTTAAGCAAGTAACAAGTTGATGGATATGATTGTCACGGATCAAACCACCAAGAAAAGCAATACGGAAATCATGATGTAAGCACACAAAGAACATACTTGTATGGGCAAATGATCACAAGGATCTCAGGATGTTTAGTTTGGAAAACATATTATCATTGGTAATCCTTTCGACCTATAGAACCAATTATAATAGTCTTGTGTTTTATAAATCAAATATACATAAGCCTTAATCAATTGGTCATATCATATGACTCACGCCTAAACCAACAACAAACAAAGAATCCTTTCGACCCATAGACTTTGATGTCATTAATTTGTGAAGTTCCATTTACTTGAAAGATGATGAGAACACATATTCAAAAGACTCCTTTCGACCTATAATCTAATTTAAACTTTCACTTGTTATGTTTATTAATTCACTTGCACAATCGTCACAAAGTACAAGATCAAAACATTCGTCGACTAATGAATTGATACTAATCCCTATTGAGAATCCTTTCGGCCTCTAAACTCAACAATGATCAACCAAAACAATAAACAATGACAAGTTGCAATTTAACCAAATATGATGTCTTTCGTCATAAACCAAACAAACACTAATTATGTCCAAACATTCTTTTATCACAAGTTCTCATAATAACCAAACAAGCATAAAGAGATAATTATAAACAAACATATCACACGACACACAAAAGAATTCTCATGATCAACACAAGCAAAAACATAAACATGATTGAAATTAATAGAAACAATACCAAACATTCGAGTCAAAGCATCAAGTACTACAATTCCAACAATGTGATTCCAACCAAAAGAAACTGCCAAAATACAAATCCTCCATCCCTAAACCTTCGTGGAAATCGGCCTCATGTTGTGAGTATATGACTTAGGGGTGTTTGGTAATAAGGATTGTTGGTGATGTATGTGGTGTTTAATTGGTGTGAACTATAATCAAGCCTTATGTTGTAAGGATGATCAAGTCATATGTCCTGCAAATGTCGACCAAACCAACTCACCAACACCTCTAGAAATTGGTGGGGAGTGGTAGGAGAGAATCCTCCAAGTGTAGAGAGAATTGGTAGGAGATGGTATAGATTATATAATGATTTTTTATATCTTGAAAACACTTAACCAAGCACTCTTATTTATAGATGATTAATCCTTGGTCACCAAGCATGTTTCTTTGGCACAAAGTGTCATAAAGTGCAGGAAAAATGAGTTATGAGAAGTATATGATCGGACTTGGAAGTAATGGCACTTAATTCCTCACTTAAATGCAACTTTGGAGGACAATAAGTGCATCAACCTGCGGTTGGGATCTCAACCTTGGCGGCTGGGAAGTTTCTGACCACCAAAATCACTCTCAACCCACGGTTTGGACTTCAACCCGCGGCCGGATGACTGCTCAACCTCAGGTTGAGGTATGAACCTGTGACTCAGCATCAACCTTAGGTTGGAAATTGGTTTGCATGTGTATTTCAACCTTGGGTTGGCAATAAACTCCATCTTTAACAATCATCTTTGGCACTTAATCTTGACTCCTTCTTCAATTGAATAACTTCATAATCTTTTACTTGAACTTGGAAATAATCATAGCATGAATCTTTATCTTGAACGAAAAACTTCTCTTCGTGCACATACACTTGATTTGTCGACTTTTCTTTGTCTTTTCGTTATTTCCTTCGATAAAGTTGTACTTGAACCTGAATACATATTTTGTTCCTTTTAAGCGTAAAATGTTCACAAATATTACCAAGTAACATGCACAAACATACGAATAACGCTACTAAAATATGTTCAAAATGAGCATTATCAAAGCTTCACAAAGATGCGGCAAGGGAGATATAGTCAAAATATCACCCGAAGAACTGCCGAAGAAAGCAAACAGCTGAGACAAGCTTCAAGAAAAATCCTTAGGCTCAATCTTGCCAAGGACCGAGGTGTCAAACATGTCATCGTTTTGAACACTATCATCCATGGTAGGAGCAGTCACCAGCCCTGAAGGAGTAGTAATTGTCCGAGGCTCAGAAGCTGCAGGAGAAACACTGGAAGAAGGCCTGGAAGTGGCAGGAGCGGGAGTCGAGACGGCAAGACTTTTTTCGCTATAATCAAACTCTGTCCTATATTTCCTGTTCTTCATTTCCTTGTACGCGGCAATGGCCTAGGAACGAGCGGTAACAGACTTAAGCACAGACTCTGGAAGGATGCGCTCTTCCGCAACCGGAGGTCTAAATGTAAACTCTGAAGACCCCGGAGAACGCTCTTCCTCCAGCACCAATTGAGACATTAGAAACTCCAGCGGAGAATCCCTGCAGGCTTCGAGGGAATCCAACAGCGGAAAAGGCACATTCGCCAACCTTACTACCACGCCCTGATAGCGCTGTTGAGCCTCTGAGTTGTAAGCCGTGACATCCTCAAGTTTAACCCCTTTTAAACCATGTACAACCCCGACCTCTAACCCCTGACGCAGTCCCTCTGCAAGAGCCGTGGAAATGCATTCCCCAAGCCTGGTCTTCAGCTCCAAGCACTCTTTAAACTTCAAAAAGGCCTTACAAAAATCATGGCCGATGACCCACCTCTTACCCTCAATAGCCATCAAACACTAAGGGAAGAGCTCCGTATCAAACTCCTCATTCAAAGCGGCCAGCCACTTATCCAACTTCACTATATGCTCTTGAAAACTGGCACGGATGGCCTCTTCCCTCTCCTCAAACTGCTTAGCCAAATACTCCTCACCCCTAACCTGCTCCTTCAAGGTCCCACAGACTATCTCCAAACCCGGCACCTTCTGAGCTAAATCTGCATTCTTCGCAGCCAAATCCCCAGCCGAGGCCACCTCCCCAGATAGTATATCACATTTAGCCCGGAGTTCAGCCAACTCCTGGTCCTTGGCCTTCGCGACCGCTTCCAAGTCGGATACTCGACCGTGGAGCTCAGCCGCCTCAGACGACTCACCTTCTAGCTCACTAACCCGAGCTTTAAGACCAGCCACCAAATTTTCCCTTCTCTCCAGCTTCTTACCCAGCTTGTGATTCTGCTGGAGCTCGTACTCCAACCTCAGACGAACCTCCGAACTCATACAAACCTGCTGAGAGGTGAGCAGATTGTATTGGTCTAGCAAGTCTTTAGCCACCATGTTGCGGAGCACGGACAATACCCAGGCGTAGCAAGGTTATCCATGAAGCTACGACAAACCCAAGGGTCATCCATCTTGAACTTGTTGGTAGGCTGCCACTTCGGAACATAAGTAGATGAGGCCTCAGCAGTGTCAACAGAAACAGACTGGTAGAAATCCTCCGAACCAACGAACCTATCAACCTCGGCCTCAACATGCTCGGACGCACCTTTAGCATGATCCGGGTTTGAGGCCTCAACAAATGGACTAGGAGACTCTAGGTTGACGGACTCGGTAGGGTCCGGATAAGAAGTCTCGGAGGCCTTGCCCTCAAAATCTTGATGAGCAGGAGTGGCGGAATCAGAAGAGACAACAGTGGCATTCTTCATAATGTTAGCATCGGTGTGGGGACCAGAACGTTCCAACCCATCCCCTGACTCATCCTGGAGTTCAATCACAGGAGGATCTTCCGCGGAAGGACCACCTGGAAAATAACGACAATAAATACATCAGTACATGCAGCGTGCGTGGCAAAAAAAAAGCATACACAGCAAAAAAGAAGCAAGGCATACCTGACCCAGCCGCGGTCCCCTTGAGGGAAAGCGGAGCAATCCTCTTTCTTTTCTGAGGCTTCTCGGGGGCAGCAATGGTTACCCTCTTTTTCCCCGACTTCATGCTGGCCTTAGCAGCCTTCAGCTCATGCACTACAGTGTGCTCCGTCACTGTAATCACATTCTCCGTCTGCTCAACAACACGGGAGGCTGTCTCCGCCCTCAAGGTGGGCTCACCCTCCTTTAAAGTACGTTCCCCGGTCGCCACCTTGAAGGGATCCGGCTGACTGATGAAGGCGAACAAACCCATCTTTGCAAAAATCAAAGTACATGGTCAGATGCGAACGCACACACATAAAAAATAATAATAAGACATAGATCTAGCAACCCACCCGAATCATCCGGCCATAAAAAAGTCGGACGGCTGGTGTCATCATCCCAGGTCTGACTCAACCCTATAACATTCAAAAAAGCGTTCGGATACTTCTTGAAAGCGGCCCTCCGGGTATCAAGGAGCCGCAACAACTCTTGATCTACATCCGCGTCAGAAGGGGGAGGGTCGCGGTCTATCGACACTTTGTCGTACCACGGAATGGAAAAAGGGAAAATGGTTCATTTCACAAAGAAGAAGTGGTCCTTCCAATTCTTGACCGAATCATGAGCGGCAGTATAACAGACGGGGACCACTAAGGATTTAGGACCTTTCCTTTTTTCTAAGGTCATCCAGCCGTTGTTGATACCGGCGTAGTAAAATTTCCTAAACAGGGCAACAGTGGGAGTACCACCATGGACGCGACAGAGGATCTCAAAATGACTAATCCTACACGCCGCTAGAACTGACAACTGGGAAAGGTGGATTTGGAAATACTCCAAAACGCGTAGTAAGAACAGCGAAAGGGGGATTCTAAAATTACCCAACTCAAAAAACCTAGTATAAACACCTATCTTCCCCTCCGGTGCATCCCTAATAGTAACACGAACGCCGGGCAACTCAGGTAAAAAATGGCTGGGGATATTATATTTCCTACAAAACTCATCTAAAGCTTCCGGGGTAAGCTTAGAGGTCACGCTATCTATATGGTCTGGTGCCATTCTGAATGATCAAAAAATGGAATAAAGAAGAAACCTAACCTGAAAAATCTAGACCCGGAAGTAAAGGTAGCAGGAAGGATAAAGGCGGTAGGAGCTTTTTCTAGAGAGTGGTAAAAGTAATAATGTGTGTGACAAAAGTATAGCAGAGGGTTGGCTCTTGGTATTTATAGCCCCACACACACACGCGCCATCTATTCAATTGAAAGGCCACAAAATTGCCACGTCCCCGGATACCTATTGAACGGTCGAAGATCTATCCAGATGAACGGTCACGATGGTCGCAGAAAACGAACGGTCAGCCATCAAAATGTCACGTCAGTCAGTTAATAAGTGGGTAAAAATGCTTCGCGAGTACCAATGACAGGCTGTCACACGTGAAGCAAACAGCAAGTGGAAAATCTAGTCAGCAAGACGGGACACGCGGCATCGTCAACCGCGGAACTCAAGAAAAAAGACTAGTCAGCATCTACAGCCGCGGAACTCCAAAAAAGTCTAGAACACTTGTTCTCAAACCAAACAAGTATACTAGACTGGGGGGACTTGATCACGTATAGCACTCCCGGACCCAACATACTGGGC
The DNA here is from genome assembly GCA_021014915.2 of Artemisia tridentata subsp. tridentata. Classification (NCBI taxonomy): domain Eukaryota; kingdom Viridiplantae; phylum Streptophyta; class Magnoliopsida; order Asterales; family Asteraceae; genus Artemisia; species Artemisia tridentata. Next base: position 179,517,011 of record CP139509.1, read on the forward strand.
CGGGCACGCTCGTAATAGCCCCGACCCTGGGATAACCCGGACCGCGTTAGACTCCGGTCTCGCCAAGCCGGGCCGAACAAGAACACATCATAGACTCCGGTCTCGCTAAGCCGACCGGACAAGAACACATCATAGACTCCGGTCATGCTAAGCAAGGCCAGAACACATCATTGACCGCCGCCACGCCGCCATCCCCAGATTTTTTGGGATTATGTCTCCCACGTGACCTGACACCAACCTACTAGACTAGGAATAACCTGTCTTGCTTAGTCCCGAGGCAACAACAGGTAACGAGGTGTGGGTAGTGTAAATACCCCCACCTCATTTATGACTCTCAACAGACACACTCATATAGCATTAACTCTCACAATCCGTCCATATACTTTCTCTCTCTAAACAATACACTTACTCTCACACCGGAGGTTGACCGTGGAAACCCCCTTCCGCGGTGAGACTAACGGTCTCTTCGTTCTTAGCAGCTTTTAAAGATAATTAGTGCGAAATTCTCCCTCTGAAGAGCTAGCTTAAACTAGGTCTTGCATCGAGCCCAGGTTTTGTACTAACACACGTGAATGTTGAATGCAGTACATTCAATCTTAGATGGAACTGAATTTGAAATTTATCACATTTTAGTGATGATAATGACGAGGTATAGTCTCCTTCGGATAGTTAGGAGGAGATAATCACACTTAAACCATTAAGAGGAAGAGAGGATAGTGAAGTAATAATGTATGTTGGAACGGTACTCCGGAATAGCTGGAGTGACGAAGGTCACTCTATGTCCTGAGGCAATGACATACGAGCTAAGACTACTTCAGAACTTAGGTCGTACCTGCAGACAGATGTTGTACGATAAAGTACAAATGGAGCATAGTAGTCTACAACGCTCACCTGCAACATCGAGACTGTTGGAAACACAAAGGCCTTTTAGGCTTACGAAGAGAGGAATACTTATGAGAAAGTTTACAATGTTATTGAATTGCTTAAGCTTTGCATCATCCTTGCAAATGTTTACATCCATCACATATTTATACTAGTCCATAGAAGGTTCTAGAAATGAGATACTTCCATGGATCTTCTAACATAATCTAGATAATTCTTATTACATCATCATCCTTATCTAATTATCTAATTCTAGATAACTTCTACTAGATGTTTCTATCACACTTTTCTACAATATTCTACACACTTCTATGGATATTTTTTAGGATCATTCTTTGTCATTCTAGAATCTTCTTCATCATGGGCTTGGGCTTTCATTGATAGTCCAATCTTTATTGGACTAAATCAAGTTTACGATCCAATACCCCCCTTTAAACTTGATTTACCAACTCCAAGCATCACTCTTTGTCTTGAGAAATCTTTCTCGTTGAGCGGCTTGGTGAAGATATCTACAACTTGATCTTTGGACCTCGTATGTATCACTCGAACATCCTTTCTTGCAATGCACTCTCCAATAAAGTGATAACGAGTGTTGATATGCTTATTTCGATCATGGTAGACCGGATTTTTCGCTAAGTCGATTGCTAACTTGTTATCCACGTTGATCTCAGTCGCATCTTCTTGTTCCATGTGTAGCTCCTTTAGCATACTTCTAAGCCAAATTGCATGACATAGACATGATGTTGCAGCTACGTACTCCGCTTCACAACTGGACAAGGTAACAATAGGTTGCTTCTTTGAAGACCATGTAAAAGCATTGTTACCCAGGAAGAATAGGAATCCTGATGTACTTCTTCCATCATCTTTGTTTCCAGCCCAGTCACTGTCACTATATCCAACCAGCTTGAAGTCTTCACTTGCTAAATAAAACATACCATAGTATACGGTACCTTTGATATAACGGAGGATCCTCTTCGCAATCTCCAAATGTTTTGTCGTACGCTCTTTCATGAAACGACTGATCAATCCAACCGCAAAGAGAATGTCGGGTCTTGTACATGTCAAATAGCGCAAACTTCCAACGAGACTCTTGAATAGAGTTGAGTCTACCGCTTCTCCTCCGTCATGCTTAGAAGGCTTTGCCTTATGTTCTATGGGGGTGCCAACGGGATTACACTTATCCATGCCGAACCTTTTTAATATCTCCTTGGCATATCGTTCTTGACTTATGAAAATTCCTTCATCCGTTTGCTTCATCTCAATGCCAAGATAATAAGACATAAGTCCTATGTCTGTCATTTCGAACTCTCTCATCATTGACCTTTTGAGCTAATCAATCATACTCTGAGAGTTTTCTGTAAAGATCAAATCATCTACGTATAAGCAGACAAGCAATATAGTTCCATTTCCAAATTTCACGTAAAGTGCATATTCACTTAGGCATTTAGTAAAACCATTTTTTTGGAAATACTTGTCAATTCTAGTATTCCAAGCACGTGGTGCCTGCTTTAGACCATATAAGGCTTTCTTCAGCCTTAGCACTTTACCTTCATGCCATTTGGCAACATATCCCACCGGTTGATCCACATAAACTTCTTCTTCGAGAAGTTCATTTAGAAATGCAGACTTCACATCCATTTGGTGGATTTTCCACCTATATTGAGCAGCAATAGCAATAATCATTCTAATAGTTTCTAAGCGAGCAACAGGAGAAAATACCTCTTCGTAGTCGATCCCATGCTTCTGTTTGTAACCTTTTGCCACAAGTCTTGCCTTGTACTTCTCCACTTCGCCTTTGGCATTTTTCTTGGCATTGTATACCCACTTGACTCCAATAGCCTTTTGGCCTTTCGGAAGGGTCGTCAACTCCCACGTATCATTCTTTTCTATTGACTTTATCTCCTCGTCCATGGCTTGTCTCCATTTCTTGCTTTTCATAGCTTCTTCAAAAACTAATGGTTCACAGTCAGCATATAAACAAAGAAGGGGTATCTCATCAGTTACCTCGTATAGCTCCTCCAAACTTCTTGTCTTTGGTTCTCCTTCACTTGAACTTGAAGGTGAGTCTTGGGTTGGAGTTGGACTTTGAGGTTGTTGGACTTCTTCACTTGATTCACCTGTCTCTTCTTCGTCAGTCATAGGAAGAAAGTCATACCTTTCATTTTCATTAATGCTCCAATCCCATGCTTCTTCTTCATCAAACTCCACATCTCTACTCACTACCACCTTCCTTGTGATTGGATTATAGAGCTTATAACCTTTTGACTGCTTGTCGTAGCCAACAAACACATGCTTCTCACTTCTATCATCAAGCTTGGATCGCCTTTGGCTCGAAACATGGACATATGCTGTGCTTTCGAATATCCTTAGGTGAGAGACAGTAGGCTTCATCCCATTCCATGCTTCTTGTGGAGTCTTGTTGTCTAGACTCTTTGACGAACACCGGTTCAATAGATATACCGCACAATCAACCGCTTCAGCCCAAAACTCCTTTGGCATCTTCTTACATTTCAACATGCTTCGGACCATATTGAGAATGGTTCTATTCTTTCTCTCCACCACTCCATTTTGTTGTGGGGAGTAAGGAGCCGTTAGAAATCTCCGGATCCCATTATCCTCACAAAATTTGTTAAATTCTTTTGATAAAAATTCTCCACCTTTATCTGATCTCATGGATTTAATCTTTAAACCTCTTTCCTTTTCAACCATAGCTTTAAATGTCTTAAAAGCTTCCAAAGCTTGGGATTTTTCTTGAAAAGTCATCAATAAAGGGCATAAAGTAAAGATTCTTACCATGAGAGGGTGGAGTAATGGGACCACACAAATCCGTGTGAATTAGTTTTAGAGGCTCCTTAGCTCTTGATGTCGCTTCTTTCGGGAACGAACTTCTAGCATGCTTCCCAAGAAGACATCCTTCACACACTTGATTGGGATGATCAATTTGATCTGACCCTTTCACCATTCCCTTTGAGGATAATAACTTTAAGTCACCAAAGTTTAAGTGCCCGTACCTCATGTGCTAAAGCCACGAATGATCCTTTAAACAACTCTTTAAGCACTTAGCTTCAGCATGTTGAATGTTTAGAAGGAACATTAGGTTTTTTGCCATAGGCACTTTTGCAATGAGCTTTCCTTCGGGATTTCTTATTGTAACACTACGATCCTTGAAATGAATATCGTATTTTTTCTCTAAAAGTTGTCTCACACTTAAAATGTTAATTTTAAGATTGGGCACATTGTATACGTCCGAAATATATTGGTGACTTCCATCTTTAGCTCGGATAAGTATCTTACCTTTTCCTTTCACCGGTGCCTTTGATTCGTCTCCAAAGGTGACTTTACCTTTACTTTTCTTTATCTCCACGAACAGGTCTTCTTCACTTGTCATATGGTTACTCGCAGTGGAATCTATATGTCATGGCTCTATCCTCTCTTCTTGTTTGTCATGTCTTGCCATTACCATTAGCAAGGTAAGCTCATCTTTGTCTTCTACCTCCACAAGAATAGCTTTTTCTTCCACTTGTCTTGAGCTACTACACTCACTGGCATAATGACCATATTTGCGACAAGTATAACATTGTATTTGAGGCTTACCTCCTTTTTGAGATTGAAAGCCTCTCCCACGACCTCTTCGATATGGAGACCATTGATTTTCATCTTCTTTGTTGACATCTTCTTTTCCTATTCCTCGTCCTCGGCCTTGGAAACCACCACGACCTTGAAAAGTACCGCGTCCTCGTCCTTGCTCCTTTCCATGTAGAAAGCTCTTTTCTCTTTCTTTGAAAGAGACCTTTGAGTATAAAGCTTGCTCCAAGGGTTCTTTCCCCTTCTTTTCTTCAACTTCTTTTCATGGGCTTGTAAAGATCCCATGAGTTGATCAATGGTCATATAGTCTATGTCTTTTGACTCCTCCATGGCCACGACAATGTAATCAAAGCTTGATGGCAAAGAGCGAAGAATCTTTTCTATCACCCTTGTATCACTCAAGCTTTCACCATTTCTCTTTATTTCATTTGAAATGGTCAAGACACGAGTGAAATAATCCGAAATGGTTTCGGATTCCTCCATTTAGAGTTTCTCGAACTCTCCTCTAAGAGTTTGAAGACGTGCCTTTTTCACCTTATCAATTCCTTTAAAAGCATTTTGAAGGATCTCCCACGCTTCCTTTGAAGTAGCTGCATTTGCAACTTTCTCAAACATCGCATCATCAAGACATTGATAGATAAGTGTAAGAGCACTTTGATCCTTCTTTCTTGCCTTTTGCAACTCCACCCTTTGGGCGGCATTCAACGAACTTTCATCATCAACTTTCTCAACACCTTTTTCGACTATCTCCCACACATCATGTGAACAGAGTAATGCCTTCATTCGAATACACCAACTACCATAGTTGTCTTTGGTAAGATGAGGAAATTGGAACAAGTTCATTGCACTTGACATCTCGATCTTCTAGCTCTGATACCACTTTATTGGAAACACGAGTGCCTTTTAGGCTTACGAAGAGAGGAATACTTATGAGAAAGTTTACAATGTTATTGAATTGCTTAAGCTTTGCTTCATCCTTGCAAATATTTACATTCATCACATATTTATACTAGTCCATGGAAGGTTCTAGAAATAAGATACTTCCATGGATCTTCTAACATAATCTAGATAATTCTTATTACATCATCATCCTTATCTGATTATCTAATTCTAGATAACTCCTACTAGATATTTCGATCACACTTTGCTACAATATTCTACACACTTCTATGGATATTTTTTAGGATCATTCTTTGTCATTACAGAATCTTCTTCATCATGGGCTTGGGCTTTCATTGATAGTCCAATATTTATTGGACTAAATCAAGTTTACGATCCAACAGAGACAAGATAATACCCGAAGGCAGCAATTTACTCGCTGCGCCTAGATGACAAGCACATCTCCACGATGCTCGTGTCGTTGAGCCAAAGCCATGTAGTATAAATAGAGTCGTTCAGATGAACGACACACACTCTCTCATACGCCGATGTATATTATCTCTTCATCTCCCTATATTATCACATATTTCATACCAAGCATATACTTATTCTCACGCTGGAGGTTGGTCTTGGATTAATACCTCGGGGCTAGCTAACGATGTTCTTTCTTATTCAGCCTAAAGGATGAAGGAATTAATGCTAATCTCTGAGGTCGAATGGCTCAAGAAGTGGTTACAAAAAATTGCTTAAACATATAATTACAAGCTTTTCGTTACTATACCACCCTCAAGTGGTTAACATAAGCATATTCGATGAAAATGAACACTTGAAGAGCAAATTCGAGCAAACATGAACACACATCTCACTTGTAAAGGAAAACTTAGCAAACTTGAACCTATAGAGGTGTTGCAAGTGTTTGTTTCATTCATTTACTTGCTCAAACAGGTGAATACTATCTTTAGAAAAGAATAGTTACACTTACACGGGATTTGACTAATACCCAGAAAGGTAGGGTGTTCATCCGTTACGGTTATTGAGTTTTTCGGTTTGTTAGGTTCGGTTAGTTCAGTTAAAAAAATTTCTAGGTAAAACCGAGCCAAGCCGAATTCAAATGGGATTAAACCAAACCGTATTTGAATTCGGTTCGGATTTCGGGTTGACCAGAATAACCCGAATTATATAACGGTTGACCAGAATAACCCGAATTATACAACTTATATTTTTTCATTTAATTATATATATTTTTAGAGCAAAATATGTATATATATATATATATATATATATATATATATATATATATATATATAAAAAAAAAGATTTAAAAATTATATTAATACTAAGAAAGAATTTTAATGGTTTTTAATATAAAATATATATAAGAGTAAATTACACGGATGGTCCCTGTGGTTTGTCAAAAATTTCACCTCTCGTCCCTCAAACTTAAAAGTTGAATGTATCGTCCCTATCGCTGCCAAAGAATAACATGAATGGTCCCTTTTGGTCCCTTTGAGGGACCATTCATGTTATTCTTTGGTTTGTCGAAAATTTCACCTATCGTCCCTCAAAGGGACTATTCATGCTATTCTTTGGCAGCGATAAGGACGGTACATGCAACTTTTAAGTTTGAGGGACAATAGGTGATATTTTTGACAAACCACAAGGACCATCCGTGTAGTTTACACAATATATAAACTTATATATTTATGTGAATTCGGTTTTTGATTCGTCGGTTTTCATTTTGCCAAATACATATTCAACCATAACTGAATTTTTAATTCGGTTCGGTTCAGTTTGGCAAATTCTATTCGATTTTATTCGGTTTCCGTTTTCGGTTTCTTCGGGTCTTACCCATCTGTGAACCCCTACAAAAAGGTCTTGAACGTGGTTTGTTCCGTCGAGGTCCAAATAATCATTTTTAGTATTATTGGGATAGTCCGTGTAAGAGTAGAGTACGAGCTTACAACAATTACGTTTAGCCCCATTTGGATAACAAAGGACCCAGTTAGCCAAATCATGTAACTATCCTAATAACTCCTACAGATGCGTGACAAATCAAAGATATGGTATCCTAACAGACAAAGGACATGTCTTTCAAATGAATTACCTAGTTAGAACAAACACTCAAATTCCACATTCCAAACGCTCTAGAATTATTTCAGAAACCTCTCATTAAGAAATTTCAAATGTCAGACAACATCCCTTTTGATATCCAAATGGAAATCATCAAAAAGGTTCCTGATGTCAAGTCTTTTATTCAATTCAGGTTCATTTCGAAACCATGGAAGTCTTTCATCGACAGCTCCAAGTTTATTGCTGGTTACAGTGCTCGCGACACTCAATCACATCGTTTAAGTGGCAAGTTGGAATCTCTTGGTATTATCGGAAAAATCAGCATAACATAAGGTGGCAAGTTGGAATTTTTACATTGAGTTCCAAGACTTGGAAGATGATACCAACTAGCAATGTGCTTCGTGAATCAGTTAGACTTAAAACGTCTACTCGAGTTGCTATAGATAGGTTTATTTATTGGTTTGCTTATGATAGGCCTTATTTTATCTTGTCATTTGATTTGATTACCCATGAATTTAAAGAGATAAACCTTTCACGTAGTTTAGCAAACCAAGTGTCACTACATTTCTCCATTTCTAAACTAAGTGAGTCTCTTATAGTTTCTGCATACACTAATGGGGCAATGGACTAGTATATGAAGTATGGATGATGGGGGAGGAGGGTGGTGTTATGCAATCTTTTACAAAGCTATTCACCATCAACACACCTCGTCGATCAATAAAGATATTATTGGGAAAAAGTAACCATTGTGTTGGTTGGTTTTGGCAGTTGAGTTTCCAATAGTCATGTTGATTCATCAAAAGTCACAATGGTTCGGTTTTACATCTATAAAAGGGTGCATTTGGTTGTCTGATAAATATACAGAAAACTCACAAATTCGCTAAAAATGCAATGTGCAATCTGATGATGTTCATAGAGAAGTTTATGTACGCTGCATAAATTTCTAATCGTTGAGGTCGAATCCTGGGAAGAAATTAGTCTCGAATCCCAGCAGCATTTATAGTGGGGGCTAATATTCTTTAAGGATAGTGATTATCACGTCCTCAATTTTCGTTTATTTTATTAGTAGAAATTTGTCATATTCTAACAAAGGCTAAAGAAGATCCTGTCAAATATGGTATCTATGACCATCATCTATGCTATTCTACTATTCTAGTGGTCCATTACTCTAACAACAAGCATCCCCACCACTATACCACATGTTTAAACAATAATACTCTCGAGTCTAGCTAGTAAAGAGTTGTAACTCAATCAAGAACAATCTTTTTATAACTCTTATAGTGAAATATAAATACAATCAATTGTCAAATATTTTACAAAAGAATCATCAGTGTGCTCTCTTTATTTGACAAACAATTACGAACCCGGCCAAATGTATAAGAATGGAAGCTAATGAAGCCATCGAGACTATGACTAATAATTAGCAATAAATCTCCTATGTAAACAAATGAATCATACACGTCCCAAAGGCGCATGCCATGTTTGTATTATACAAACATGATAGGTTAGTTAAGGGACATCTTTGTGCATTTGTTCATACACAAAGCAATGTACTTTGTGATCAATCGTTTCTCTAACTTAACCGAGGGCTGAATTGAGAAGTATGTTCCATGTGTCTAGCAAGTCGGGAAGGCACCAGTGACTACAATCTAGACCAATGTGGTTGACACTATATGTTTGCGGGTGAGCATCCTTACGGTATTGTGAAAGTGTGGTGATGTCAAGCATGTAGACTGGTTTCTTGAGATGAGACATCACTTTATTAAGTATAACTAATGCCATCGGTGTGCCACCAGGATACAACAACCCATAAGAGGCATTGTGTAGATTCTTTGCTTGACGAACAAAGGTAACATACTTCTGCTAGTTAGGACCAAGACAACTGAGGAACTTTGTGTTTACTGCAATCCTGGGTAGAATAATGTGGTTCCTGTCCAAGTCGTTTATGATGTTGATGAACCGATGGTAATAAGACTCTAATGATTCTCCAGCTTCAATCATGAACATGGTGTGCTCTAGATAGAGTTTTGATTCCATATCTTCTTGGTTCAATCCAGTGCCTTCCATGAGAAGATGAACGTGTTCCCACATGTCCTTAGCAGTCTTCTGTGCATCAATACTTCTAAAGATAGGATTAGGAATTCCTTGAAGGATGTAGGACATTGCAAGTTCATTAGCTTCTTTATGAATTACTTGTTCTGCTGTAAGCTGAGCATCAGGAATAGGGGTCACAGTTGCTTCTCTTGGAGGAATGGCATTTGGATCTCCAGGAACCGTTGTTGTAGGCACTTGAAATGGTCCTTCAATGATTGCCTTTTTCATGTATTTTCCATGCGGTTTCTTGAGTTCAATTAACCGTAAAAATCGACTTGCCCATTGCACATAGTTACCCGGAGTGAGCATAGGAGGTGTGTCTAAGGATCCATCCTCGTGTCTTGATTGTTGACTACTTATTGCTTTACACATCTTATCAAACCAGTGAGGTTGTTTTGCTGGAAGTGGGTAGGACTGCATTGGTTTTTGTTGAGGGACTTGTTGTTGAGGGAAAAATTGATGTTGTTGCATAAAGAGTTGTTGTTGAGGATATTGTGGTTGTTGATGATATTGTTGTTGCTGATGATACTACTGTTGTTGATTGTAGAAATAGTTGTAGTTCGGTGGTTGAGACATTCTTGTAGATGTAACTTGTGTTCTTAAGGATCTTGTAGACAATTGAGAAGTGTGTTATGAGTTTTAAAGTTTGGTTTTGGTTAAGTTTGAATTTAGATGTTTTTCTTGTTCAATTCTGACAAAACACTGTTCACAATCAATTGCGATGAAACACTGTTCACGGTTGCCAATTGCGATGGTTTAACTGAATTCCGATAAAATTTTACAATTCCGATGGATTTATCTAATTTCGACAAAAGTGGCTGAATTCCGATGGACTAGTCAACTTCGATGGATCTGAGAATTGCGATGGACTTTTTGCAATTGCGACAGAAATTTACGATTCCAATAACTTATCTGAATTGCGATAGAACTTGGCAATTTCGATAACGTACCTGAATTGCAATTCCAATAGTTTTCTCACTACCTTATACAAGATAGGAGATTTGCCTCAAAGTCGAAGTATTTTCACAAGCTTATACAAGCAAGGAATCTACTGAGTACCAATTCCGATAAACCCTTAAGTCTGCAAATCCGATAAACCCTAATTAGCAATTCCAACAAACCCTCAAAACGAATTCCGACAAACCCTTTTTCACCAATTCCGATAGAATGACAGATTAAACAAAACACTTTCTACCACTCAAGAACGATGTTTAAACTGAATTTCTTTGGATCAAAACGTTTAAAAACACTTAAATAATAAGAAAGTTTCAAGCTTTAATGTTTTAAACGAAATTTGGTGAATTCCGATGAAATGCAACTTATGAATTCGAGTGAATATCTAATGAAATTCGAACAAGATCTAAACTTTTAGACTCTAAATCCAACTTATAATCACTATAATGATCTTAACACTTTACAAGTGTGAAGAAAGAGTGATAGAAATAAGATTATTGTCACGTATCAACCACAAAACCAAACGTGAACTAATAATAAGCTACGATCTACTCAAAAACACACAAAACAATTATCTTCTAGCGAATGATACCACTTGTTAGGTCCTAGATTTGATGTAACACAAGTATATAACACACGATATAACAAGTAATGATTGAGATAAAGAGAGAATAAGATGAAGAGAATGGTTGATTATATTTCATACGAATTAGAGACAAAGGTTCGGTACAAAGAGAAATAAACCAACAAGTAAAATGAGTACATAGCTTGGGTATTTATAGGCAAAGTGCTAGGGCAACACTTTGCCTAAATCTTTCTAGAAGCTTAACACAAAAACCCACGACCCATGGGCTTCTAATGGAGCCGTGAGGTTTAATACAAACCTAAAGCCCATAAATTGAGCAACCTTGTACAAGTAAATGATCAAGACTTGATTAATAATAAAATGTGTTCCCAACACACGCCAACCCAACTCGCGTCCTTGTTCGATCACAACATCTCAAACTTTTAGCATCTTCTGATCAAACTCCTCATTCCTGAGAACCTTGATAAGCATTTGGGAATAGCCTCGCGCATGACCCAAGATAACTCATATTTCAATCGTTCTTTATCTTATTGTAAGAGGTCAAACGTGTTACCCATGCTCGCCTCTTGTTATCTTGACTTATCGAGTTCCTCCGATACTTGATTAGAGCTAGAACACGCACGAGCGTACTTACTCTTCAAATCATTGATTTCATAACGTAAGACGTTTGTTTCGTCAGTTAACTCTTGAACTCTTTTCTCATTAGCCTCAACCGACGGAATAGAAAGAGGACCCATCGTATATTCAGGCAGTGGGTTAAACACCTAGTTAGGTACGCTTAAATTCAGGCAGTGGGTTAAACACCTAGTTAGGTGCGCTGGATGAGCTGTTACTATCTATGGGAGAAGCTAGTACACTACTTTGGGATGGAAATGAAATAGATTGTTACGTACAAATATATATATCATACAAAGTCTTAACTACGAAGTAAGTAGATTCGGTACAAGTGTGACGACGCACAAGCTATCCCATATGACAACGCACAGAATGTACATGCTATCAGCGACGGAACCAGAAAAATAGCTTGTGGGGGCCAGTTTTTTTTTTTTTTTTGGACAATAGCAACATAATACGGAAGAAAAACTTGGATCGAAATAATAAATCGGGTATTGTTACTTAGAGTTGAAGGATTTATCAGGTTTTACACTAAAATCTCAACTTTTTCGACGAGTAATGGGAGCATCGGCCCCATAGTTGTACCATGGATCCGTCCTTGCATGCTATATACCCCTACTGTTAGAAATTTGGTATCCTGGATAATCCTAGAAAGCGTGATAAACACTTTCGAATTGAATATTTCGATGGTTCACTCGAATTTTTCAATTTGGATACAATCTAGGAAGAACATGAAAATCAGAGAAATTATATGAGAAGTATCTCTTGAACCTGTGAGTAAATAGTGAATTGTATATATCAAAAAATGAGAATGGTCAAACATACTAGTGACTTTTGGTAGTTACAATTCAATCCGAACCGTTGCGTCATTTTCCAAATCAACGTGTCATTTAGTTGTGTTCACATTGTGAACTTTTATTCCACAAGTTTGATTGGTTTCACAAACCGCCACATCGTTTCATAAATACCATTTTAATTTGAAATAAATATTCCACCGTTTCAACAATTGTTACTTAACAATGTTTTAGATTTTCACAATATTCATATTGGGCCAAACTTGGACATATAAAATCCATGATCTTTATTTTAATAAAAGAAACTTAATAAACTATTAATGTACCCAATATAATTTGTTATACACGGTGTAACACTAGCCTAACGATATTAGTTTAAACGAGTCCACTCTTACTCCTAACTCGTTAGTAACTAATAACGTTCACTTATTGATCCTCATATAGGTAATTCCTTGATTGAAAATAAACAATATCATTATTGTTTTAATAATGAGGAAGATCCGAGGACCTTTAACGAGGCTATGGTATCAAGAGATGTGGCTTTCTGGAAGGAAGCAATCCAAGATGAAATGGATTCAATCACGCATAATCAAACATGGAAGTTGACTGATCTACCTCCGGGTTGCAAGCCTCTCAGCTGTAAATGGATCTTCAAAAGAAAAATAAAAGTGGATGGTAGCATAGATAAGTATAAAGCCAGATTGGTTATCCAAAGCTTTAGGCAAAAAGAAGGAATTGATTTCTTTGACACTTTGTAGAAACTAAGAACATGCTAAAGATAGTTTCTTGGATCGTTTTGAGCCTTAGGGTTCAACTATAACAATGAATAATCATGCAGCGGAATAAGAACAATCAATTGTTATTGACACAAAGTTTCTCTTCACAATCACCTCCAATTATATTTGATCAGAATATAACGTGTTACCTAACTGTAACAGGGATCTAAGACACCTCAGACCTTGAAGGATACGAACCAACTTTACAAACCCTAGGCGTTTACAAACCTACACGCCTAGGTTACACACACACACACACCTTTTGACTACATTATGGAAGACTTAATATCAAAACCCTAACCCTTGATCTCTTTATATAATAGAGATTTAGGTTTACAAAATACTACGAAGGACTAAAATATAAATTTTCTTTTGCAAGTAAGTCCTTCTTGTTTAATTCTTTCTTGTTTCATTCTTTATGTTTTGTATCATCAAATCCATAAACCCAACAATCTTCCCCTATTTGATGATGACAAAACAAACACATTCTTGTACGAACTTCCCTAGACGAAGTAGCAGAAGTTGAGATAATTAAATCTCACCATGAATGAAACAATCTTGTCTTCCCCTTAAACCATGCCATGCCACTCCAACATCTCTTCCCCTTTTTGTTATCAACAAATAGGGATCGTATGCAAATAACACTTCCCCTTTTAAATCATGCTCTGATACCACTTGTTGATCCCAGTTGAACTTCACGATCTTATTAATCACTTTAGATATAAACCTAAAGCAATCGGTATAGAAACTGATCTTGAATTGTATATCAAATATTATGCGGAATTTAATATTTGATCTTAAGAAGAATAAAACACAAACGAATTCTCAAACAACACTTCAATATATTAATACGATTGCTCGATAGCAATAGGGTTACAAGAAACCTTGAAGTGTAAAACAATAACGATACGTATCTAAAACCTAACCCTAGATCCTCCTTTTATAGACTAAGGAGTCCTAGTCGGTTACAAAACTTTCTATACACGAAAAATATCTTTTCGTATCTTTTCTATACATATCCTTAACATACTATACATATCCAATAAGTAGCAGCATAATCTTCCTAGCAGCAGAGTCTTCGTGGCTAGCAGCAGAGTTATACTAAGCTTATTATCCCAATCCAGCAGAGTTACCAAACAGCATATTTCACGAACAGCAGCATCTTTAGACCCAACAATCCTCCCCTAAACTTGATATTTTTCTCCAAAAATCATCAAGTTTCCTTTAAACCCAGCTAATCACCAGGAGGATGCTTCCAAACACTTTACTGTTTTGAGGTCTTTGATTCCAGCACTTTTCTATACCTCTCCACTAACTCAAAAGCTTGATGATCTGATAAAAATGGTCTTTGCAAACTCAGCATTCCAGGTTGTAGCATATTAGTCAGAAGAGCGGTATTCTTGAACACAGGATAATCTTTCTCTGTTAATGATGCGTGGGTTTTGCAACCTTACAACAGGTTTTACCTCTCGAGGGATCTCAAGAGGCTTACAACCCCACCAGGCAGTGTACCTGACCGATGTAGTATAGTGTAGTGGTAAGTACGGGGGATTGATCGTTCTCCACAGGGAATAGTGTTCGTTAGGTGTGAAAGACTACTCTAATTAGGTCTAAGGGTTGAGGAAGATTCTTTTTATGTTTTTATATTTTTATGAAAGCAAGTAAAATCTCAGTTTTGAAAGAGTGGGCGGAATTAGTTGCTAGTCAACTAACCCAAAATTACTACGGATGCAAATAAAATAAAATAACAAAAATGAAAATGTGGTGAGAAACTTATGTGTAGAGAAATGTGTTTACTTAGATTTCCTAACTCCCTAACTATCTTTTACCGGTTAATTAGTGTGTATTAGTCGCGTGGATGACGGGTGTATTCCTTAATACCATTCGTGGGGTGGCGTACTTACTTCCCCAACTCTACAAGCTCCTACTTCACTCCTATGTCGAGCCGGCTAGGAAGCTCCTAACATGGGATCACTAGAATTCGCTTGTGCATTAAATACAACCATAAAAACCTTTAGTACGCATTTGGTTCATGTTTCTTAAGACGTTCAAGCAAGTTACCGAATAGGAAGTTAGCCAGTTTTCTTAAGCCTAACATAGATAAACAATCATCCAATACAACTAACAACACACTAATAACCAATAATCAATAGCTAGGTTTCATTAGATCTAAGCAAACACAAGATAAATTTAGCCTAACATGTTAATCAAAAGACAAGAATAAGATAAAATCAAACAACATATAGACATATTGAATGATTAATTGATAACTTATCTTCAATGTAACATGGAAGATCTCAAGGTAAAGAGCCTTGAAAAAGAAGCTGAATTCGTCTTAGGGTTTTCTCCCAAAATTCCACACACTAAGCTCTCCCTTAATGACAAAAAATTAGAAAACTATATATAGATTTTTGGATCTGACGGCGTCACCTTATGGAGTGTGACGCCGTCACCTCGCCGCTTTTAGGGTTCCCGGATGACCTTCTCGACGCCGTCCCTCTTTAGCTCTTCAAAAATCCATTCTGGCTTATCAAGGCTTGACGCCGTCGAACCATGAACGTGACGCCGTCCCCTTTTAATTTAAGCCGTGACGCCCTTGATCAAGTTAAAGCATGACGCCGTCAGAATTCACATGGTATTTTCACTGGCTTATCATGAGTAAATTTCACGTCCACCTTTTCTTGCCAAGGCATGATGCCGTCTGGGGTTAAATGTGACGCCGTCAAAGGTAACTTTCAGCCGATTTTTGAGACTTTGCCGTTTTCTTCACTTTTATGCTCCAAAAACGTCCAAAATGCCTCCTTTTCCAGATTTCTCCTCAAAAGTACCTAAAATGACAAAAGGAACGATTTAGGGCAATATTTGATCAAATAAATACGATTTAAGGCTTAAATGACCCCTTAAAAGCGGTACACTTTTCGCTTCATCAGTTAACATGTATAAACACAAACCATTACTTCCAGTCAATGCATGTACTCCACATGATTGATATAGATACCATCTGATAACTTTGCTTGAACTTATCACATTCTTCCAATCAAGACTTCTTTCATCAGGTTCAAACATATTCTTCAAATAGTAATAGTTGAGTCTTTCATGCACCACCTCTGGTCTAGTATCACCATAATTCATCTTGTAAAGCTTCCAGAGTTGTAGAATATCATCCCTATCCATGTATTGCAACATTTGAGAAAAACTGATATATGCCACACTTGAACCATTTGATCTCTTAATTCCCCAGCATGCTTGACTACCATCTAGAACATCATGTGAGTAGGAAATGATTGGGTATTTTGTTGACAAAGGAACTACATTAAGTAACTCAGGTTCTTCTTGAGGTTTATGAACTGTGAAATCCATAATCCTTTTCATATCATCTGCAGTCACTTCTTTAAAATTATGCTCATCACTATCCTCTTTCTCTGAATCACTCATCAATACTGACTGAGTTCTTCTCTTCTTCCTAGCCACCTGCTTTACTCTCCTCCTATATCTTTTTATACCAACAGAGGATTCAGTCTTTACTTCAGCTTCAACAATAACCTCTTTCTCCTTTTCAGCATCAGACACTATGGGCTTTTTAACACTTGACTCAGGATTCATGTAAGCATTTGGTGCTACTTTTATTCTTTTAAGCTTAGCAACCTCATCATCATTCAGTGGATCAATTTTGCTTTATATCTCCTTCCTTGCTGCTTCATACTTCTTTTCAACATCTTCATATGACAAAAGCTTCAAATCTTTTAATTTCTAATTCTTCATATGTCTCAGATAATATTCTTGATGAGTTCTGAGTTCCCTTCTTGTAGGAGGTTTAAGCACTTTCTTTTTCTTCCTCTGATTGACCAACTTCTTCTTCTGTTTTGCTTTAAACTCTTCCAAGAAGTCAAACTCATTTATAGCAGCAAAATCATCTTTTAACTCTTCTTTCACCTTAACCCATTTGATAGTAGCCTCATTACTTGCTTGTTCATCTTCCCTGTTTTCAAGTAATGCTCTGGTTTTTGCCTCATTCTCAGCCAGCTGCCGTTGTCTTTCAAGCTCTTTTTGCTCATCTTCTTCTACCAATTTTCTTGCAGCATCTGAATCATACCTAGATTGATCCTCTTTTGACCAGAATTCAAAAGGAATATGCCATGGGAAAGAGTCATCTAATTTGCCTTTACCTTTACCAGTGTATGTTGGTTGTGTAGGTTTAGACACTGGTTCAGATTCTCTTATGGTAACTCCTTTGGCTTTTGGTCTTGTAGGTTGTGGTGCAGGTTTAGGTGAAATCTGTTTTGGTGTAGGTGTTTTGGTTCCAAGGTTTAGCAATACTTGGGCTAAGGGTAGTGTATCATCATATGGTTCAGCAGAATCCTTTTCTCCTGCACTCTTCTCTATATTTGCAGCAGATTCCTTTAACCCATCAGCAGAATGTTCCTTTTCTCTGTTTTCACCAACAGCAGCAACATTTTCATCTGTTTCCATTACAACCTCCCCTGAACTTATTATATCCTCCTGATCATTCCTCCCCTGTTTGGAAGCATCCTCCTCCAAACATGGTTTGGAACTCTTCCTCTTCTTGGACTTCAGAATGTGAGGAAATCTTGCTCTTTTCCATCGAACACTCTCCAAATGCTTAACCCTTAACTTCAGTCTGTGAATGATTGCATCTTGAGAGTGTTGAGTATTCTTCATAACCTGCAACTCTTCAGTAAGAGCAAGAACCTCTGATGACAATTTGGTACATTTATCCGTCAATTCATTAAGTTGTTTCAGAATAGTCTCACCACTTCGGTCTGTGTTACCTAACCCGAGAGGTGGATCATTGACATTGACATTTTGTACAAGTGGAGTAGCCATCAATTCAATATGTGGATGTTCAAGACTAGCCTCAACACTTCGACCTGTGTGACCTGGTCCGAGAGGTGTATCATAGGCATTGACATTTTGTACTGTATCATCCATCAATTCAGTGGTAGTTTCATGTCTGTCCTCATCACTTCGGGATGTGTTAACTTCCCTGAGAGGTGAATCTTGGGACAAAAACTCAGTCTCAACCCTAGGTTGAACATCTGAGCCCCCCATATTAGCCAGTTGGCTGGGGTTACCATCTTGTGCATCAAGTTCAAGAGAACCTTCAGCAGTAGATGTTGCCAAGGTTGGGGTCTTACTTATGTTTATACTGACCTGCTCAGTTACTAAACCAGAGACAGCAGTGTCAGCCCCTTCCTTCATGCCATCTCCATCACCTATGGCAGCCTCATCTTCTACCATACCAGCACTAGTATGAGGTAACATAGTGCCCTGTTCTTGTGAAGTCCTAGGTGAGTGGGTATTTTGGGGTTCATTTGAGAAAGATTCATTCAAACTTGAAGATGAGGATGTGTGATGGGAAGCTGTGGGAGTTTGATGAATTCAAATAAGTACATTTTATTACTATCATTTATCCTATTAATTCGACTTGTTTTACTATATTATGTATGAGGATTGATACTTAATCGTTTACTTTTGTAATTCTCAGGTAAAAACAAGCATTTGGTGAAACTTAGCGATTATGGACTAATAATGGAGCAAAACGTGCATAAAGTGGAAGTCTACTGACATGGACAAGATCAAGTCAATTCTGCTCCAGATGCGCCGCATCTTACTCTCGACATGCGCCGCATCTCTATCAAGATATCACCAGATACGATCCAAGATACAAGAGGACATGCGCCGCATCTAATCAAGAGTTACGCCGCATCTTCTGGCGGTGTACGAACATTCCTGAATATTATAATCTTGGACCCCACGCGAAGTTAAGTACATACGCCGCATCTACTTAAGTAGATGCGCCGCATCTTCCCTCAGACAGAAACTATAAATACCCCGTAGACCAGACGAATTAAAGAGTTCGAAACCCTAAAACCGAAGTTCGGACAGCAGAGCAAAAGGACGAATTCAGTCAAGGAGGCAGCACAAGACACACCCAAATCGAAGATACAAGAGCTGTAAGAAGGTGCTGCATGTATTTAATTCATTAAGTAGTTTTGTTTTATTGTGTTAGCAAACTTTAATTCATCAGGATTGGTGGCTTGTGTAATGTGACAACGAAAGATTGCACTCCCTTTAATACTTGCTTTCCCATCAATTAAAGTTTATATGTTGATGTCTTTGGTTACTACTTATTAGTGCATTGATAACCTCTGTGTTTATTAGTGGCTTGCGGGCATCCGACTGCGGGACAAGATGTGGCTCCCACGGTTGTTTCTAAATTGATCACTTAGGAATAACTTTTAGACATAAGTAATCATTAAGGGTTTACTCGCCGATGAGAATAGGACCAACGAGAAAGGATTAATTACATACACTTCATATAAAGCTATCAATAAAACAAGTGACAATCTACTTAATCATAAGGACAGCCCTCTTATTGTCTCGAGTATCTATCTGTGTACGTGTGTGCTACTTGCTGATTCGTGCCTAATTGTTTATTTTATTATTTAATTGCAAACAAAACTGTGCCAGTCTCTCAGGCTGAAACCCCCTTGCGTTAGGATATTAAAATACTGATTAGAATAACTAGATAATACGTTCCACTCTTAGTGATCGACACTCTACTTACCATTATCTTCATACTGACCGGGTACACTGCTCGTTAAGTGTGTGTGTTATTGATAAGTCGGCTAAATATAAATTTAAAACTTGAGTAGGCATTAAAACTGCTAAACCGCAACGACACATCACGCGCATCAAGTTTTTGGCAAAAACTTGATGCGCGTGATGTGTCGTTGCGGTTTAGCAGTTTTAATGCCTACTCAAGTTTTAAATTTATATTTAGCCGACTTATCAATAACACACACACTTAACGAGCAGTGTACCCGGTCAGTATGAAGATAATGGTAAGTAGAGTGTCGATCACTAAGAGTGGAACGTATTATCTAGTTATTCTAATCAGTATTTTAATATCCTAACGCAAGGGGGTTTCAGCCTGAGAGACTGGCACGGTTTGTTTGCAATTAAATAATAAAATAAACAAATAGGCACGAATCAGCAAGTAGCACACACGTACACAGATAGATACTCGAGACAATAAGAGGGCTGTCCTTATGATTAAGTAGATTGTCACTTGTTTTATTGATAGCTTTATATGAAGTGTATGTAATTAACCCTTTCTCGTTGGTCCTATTCTCATCGGCGAGTAAACCCTTAATGATTACTTATGTCTAAAAGTTATTCCTAAGTGATCAATTTAGAAACAACCGTGGGAGCCACATCTTGTCCCGCAGTCGGATGCCCGCAAGCCACTAATAAACACAGAGGTTATCAATGCACTAATAAGTAGTAACCAAAGACATCAACATATAAACTTTAATTGATGGGAAATCAAGTATTAAAGGGAGTGCAATCTTTCGTTGTCACATTACACAAGCCACCAATCCTGATGAATTAAAGTTTGCTAACACAATAAAACAAAACTACTTAATGAATTAAATACATGCAGCACCTTCTTACAGCTCTTGTATCTTTGATTTGGGTGTGTCTTGTGCTGCCTCCTTGACTGAATTCGTCCTTTTTGCTCTGCTGTCCGAACTTCGGTTTTAGGGTTTCGAACCCTTTAATTCGTCTGGTCTACGGGGTATTTATAGTTTCTGTCTGAGGGAAGATGCGGCGCATCTACTTAAGTAGATGCGGCGTATGTACTTAACTTCGCGTGGGGTCCAAGATTATAATATTCAGGAATATTCGTACACCGCCAGAAGATGCGGCGTAACCCTTGATTAGATGCGGCGCATGTCCTCTTGTATCTTGGATCGTATCTGGTGATATCTTGATATAGATGCGGCGCATGTCGAGAGTGAGATGCGGCGCATCTGGAGCAGAATTGACTTGATCTTGTCCATGTCAGTAGACTTCCACTTTATGCACGTTTTGCTCCATTATTAGTCCATAATCGCTAAGTTTCACCAAATGCTTGTTTTTACCTGAGAATTACAAAAGTAAACGATTAAGTATCAATCCTCATACATAATATAGTAAAACAAGTCAAATTAATAGGATAAATGATAGTAATAAAATGTACTTATTTGAGTTCATCAAATATCCCCCCACTTGAACTTTACTTGTCCCCAAGTAAACCTTAGAATTTCATTTATGAAAATGTATCCTAAAAGATGTTAGGATTTATTTTTATATTTAAGCATGTATTCGTTTATTTCATAATCACACAACTAAACACTTAACGAATTAGAAGTAAAATAAAATAAGTCGATAAAAGCAAATCTAATCGTTTAACTGTCCAGTCGCGACGAATATTCTATCATAAGCTTGGCAAGTATACACATCTCCACCACTAAAGCTAAGGAATAACAAGTCTAAAGCGGTAAAAAGGGTTTTTAGGCTAAAGGGTTAATTATTCTTAATCACTATCGATCTCAAATTCCAGAAAAGGCGACAAAATCACAAATACATGATCGAATCCACGAACACGATACTTGCAATTGCTCAAATCCTTAACTCGAATAGGCTAAAGATAGGTCCAAACTTCACCAATAATAATATATCAAAAAGGGCGACAAAATCATAAATACATAGCCGAATCCACGACTACGATACTTAAGATTGCTCAAATCCCTAATCTCAATAAATCAAAGGTTCGGTTGGATAAAGAACAATACAGGGTATGGATAACATTTGGGATATAAATTGGTGTAAAAATAAAAATAAACAAAACAAAACAAATAAATTAAAATCCTAAGTGTGGTTAATCACTATCCCAACCATCCCATGAATAAGACTCATATCATAGAATAACTCACGCTTTAACACTTGAAACACACGCTTTTGGTAGACACGAATTATACTCAACAAAATCTTAATCAAAGAATAAACCTTAATCGGCATTCCCATAACTGCCAATTCCCATTCAATCATAGATATAATACAACAAATAGTGGTGATATCGACCACTTTCATAACTCTACATCGTTGGCTTAAAATAAACATCCAACTCTTTTTTCTTTCTTTTTCTTTTCTCATTTTTTCGATTTTTTTTTTTTTTTTTTTTTTTTTTTTTTTTTTTGAAACATAAACATAGATGTGTAAAATTTCACCACATCACTACAACTTTCTTTCCGGATAATTTTTTTTTTTTTATACTTTTCATACTTTCAGAAATAACGGTAATAGTGAAAGTAGTAAACACACGGAAAATAAACTCAAAAATATACAATATTTACTTTCACTCCAATTTGCATTGTGCAATTTCCCGACCTAACCATAGATAATGAATTACGCACGCGAACACAGGTAATGTAAGGAAACACACTCTGCCTATAGCAATTAACCAACCACGGATTCTAATCTACAGGGTAGGCTAAGGTGTAAGGGTGTAACGAAACATTTTAAACATAGGTGTAAGAAACGAAAGGAATGGCTCTGAGGGTTTTTCTAGGGGTATCTTACTCTAAAAATGATAGTAACAAAAGGGTTTATACGGGGGTTAACTAACCAGTGTAGTTAGCTAATAACACATAACATATAAAGGCTATTTGGTGTAATCCTAGAATTTTACCAAGTTAGACAAGTCATTCCAATTATATAAATAATACTCATTATGGTGGTCTCGAATAGTATACAAGCCAAGTTCTAAAGTTTACAAGTCACCGGCACACTCATAGATTTGTGAATTTTGAAAAATCACAATTTTTGAAAATAACGTCTTGTGTGCAGTTATGCAACTTAGATCTTAAACAAAAACATGCTAAAAAAAATTTTTAAGTTTGATATATTAAGCACATTTTAAGCATAATTTTTGAAAAAGTTTAGGACAAGTAAGTGTTAAGTGTTCTAATTCTCCTATCCCCCCACTTAAGTTAAACAACGTCCTCGTTGTTTGTATAAAAGGTTAAAAACTGGAAAGAAAAGAATTAGAACGGAAAAACTCCCCTGAGATTTGCTCGGTATGATCCTCCATTAGTATAAGAGCAAAAATCATCTTCTTGTGGATTAGAACGTTAAAGCTTCATACTTGATGTATCCACAGGAAATCCAGGAAACTATAATACCACCAACACTTTAAAACACACCTAAGATAAGAAAGGTTCAACTTGCATAATACATTAGTAGTTAGGAAAAATAAAACTTAAAAATTAAAACTGAAAATCATCAGGTCAGTCGATGCGCCGTATCTTATTGAAGAAGATACGCCGTATCGAGCCTGGAATAAATACGGATCAGAATAAAGATGCGCCGCATCCTTAACCAGGGATGCGCCGCATTAAAATAAACTGATAAATAGTTTTAAAGTCGAAAAATAAAAATGCAGAAAAATAAAATAAGATATGACCATTGCAGAGGATGCGTCGCATCTCACGACTGAGATGCGCCGTATCTTCGTGCGGCCTGGACTGACTCGACACAGAAAACAGAATAATAAAAGATAAATCCGGGTTGTCTCCCGGTAAGCACTTGTCTTTATTCCAGAGTCTTCAAGTTAGACTCACGTTCAGCTCAGCAATAAGTCCTTGTCACGGTCCATCCTTCGTCCTTCATCCGAAAGATTTTCCCGTATATCTCTGCGACGTTTTCTTCCGTTCGACTTAGTCTAGCATAACTCTTCGTCTTCACCGCAGTTGTTGTTGCTTGAGTCCATGTATGCAAGAGAGAATTTCCCATCATCTTCTTCGATAGTAGTCCAGTTCAATCCTTCTGCTTCAATCTTAGGCCATAAGAGCGACAATTCTTCTCCAGTGTACCTCACAAATACATCATAAGAGAACACCTCCTCGTCAATGTTGGACAAACGCATGAATTCCTTAAAAGCAGCTTCAAGAGGAGTCTCCCAGGAGAATAAATCTGCATCGATCATGAGTACATTGAATGAATCTGAAAACAAGCATTCCTTAGCAAGATATCCGTTAACTGACATGTCTTCCATAGCAAAATCTGTCATCCAAGGTAAAATCATCAGTAGGATTTGTTCGCTAGAAGAGAAATTAATGAATATAGAAACGGATATAAGAATACAAATAGCTGATATCTGCAGACGATGCGCCGTATCCAAAAAGTTGGATACGCCGTATCTTATAATCGTTAAAATTTAATCAGACTTTATTCAGAAAATAGATACGCCGCTTTAGAATTTAAGAATGCGCCGTATCGAGTTAATTAATCAAAAATCAACTTATCCAATTAAAATTAAATGCGTCGTATTAACGAAAGTTAATGCGCCGTATTTTCGTTACGTTTAAAAATAAAAGATTTTTGATTCAGTAAGATGCGCCGTATCGACAGAGATCGATACGCCGTATCTGTTTAGTAACTCGCAAACTGTTTTTAATTAAAATAATAGATACGCCGTATCTTCAAAAGAAGATGCGTCGTATGGCGTTAATGTTTTAGAAAAATTTTTTATTAAAAACAGATACGCCGTATCTGCAAAAGCAGATGCGTCGTATTACTTTATCGCTTAGAAAAATTTTTCTTATTAAAAACAGATACGCCGTATCTTGGGGAAAAGATGCGTCGTATCGAATTAATTAAACGCGTTGTATATAAAAAAAATTGAACGCAATACGCCGTATCTGAGAGATCAGATGCGCCGTATCGTTTGATTTAGCACAGTACAACGATAGCAGAACACACAAAAAACGAAAAATAAAACAAAAATAAAACACACGAACAAAAACAAATAAAAGCAAAAATAAAAGAAAACAAATAGCACACAATACAACAATTATGCAAAATAGTACAATGATGCAATTAATCTAATAAAAAGAAAAATAACCTAATTAAAATACTAATCAAATTAACAGAGAATAACAATTCACTCCCCGGCAACGGCGCCAAAAACTTGATGCGCGTGATGTGTCGTTGCGGTTTAGCAGTTTTAATGCCTACTCAAGTTTTAAATTTATATTTAGCCGACTTATCAATAACACACACACTTAACGAGCAGTGTACCCGGTCAGTATGAAGATAATGGTAAGTAGAGTGTCGATCACTAAGAGTGGAACGTATTATCTAGTTATTCTAATCAGTATTTTAATATCCTAACGCAAGGGGGTTTCAGCCTGAGAGACTGGCACGGTTTGTTTGCAATTAAATAATAAAATAAACAAATAGGCACGAATCAGCAAGTAGCACACACGTACACAGATAGATACTCGAGACAATAAGAGGGCTGTCCTTATGATTAAGTAGATTGTCACTTGTTTTATTGATAGCTTTATATGAAGTGTATGTAATTAACCCTTTCTCGTTGGTCCTATTCTCATCGGCGAGTAAACCCTTAATGATTACTTATGTCTAAAAGTTATTCCTAAGTGATCAATTTAGAAACAACCGTGGGAGCCACATCTTGTCCCGCAGTCGGATGCCCGCAAGCCACTAATAAACACAGAGGTTATCAATGCACTAATAAGTAGTAACCAAAGACATCAACATATAAACTTTAATTGATGGGAAAGCAAGTATTAAAGGGAGTGCAATCTTTCGTTGTCACATTACACAAGCCACCAATCCTGATGAATTAAAGTTTGCTAACACAATAAAACAAAACTACTTAATGAATTAAATACATGCAGCACCTTCTTACAGCTCTTGTATCTTTGATTTGGGTGTGTCTTGTGTTGCCTCCTTGACTGAATTCGTCCTTTTTGCTCTGCTGTCCGAACTTCGGTTTTAGGGTTTCGAACCCTTTAATTCGTCTGGTCTACGGGGTATTTATAGTTTCTGTCTGAGGGAAGATGCGGCGCATCTACTTAAGTAGATGCGGCGTATGTACTTAACTTCGCGTGGGGTCCAAGATTATAATATTCAGGAATATTCGTACACCGCCAGAAGATGCGGCGTAACCCTTGATTAGATGCGGCGCATGTCCTCTTGTATCTTGGATCGTATCTGGTGATATCTTGATATAGATGCGGCGCATGTCGAGAGTGAGATGCGGCGCATCTGGAGCAGAATTGACTTGATCTTGTCCATGTCAGTAGACTTCCACTTTATGCACGTTTTGCTCCATTATTAGTCCATAATCGCTAAGTTTCACCAAATGCTTGTTTTTACCTGAGAATTACAAAAGTAAACGATTAAGTATCAATCCTCATACATAATATAGTAAAACAAGTCAAATTAATAGGATAAATGATAGTAATAAAATGTACTTATTTGAGTTCATCAAATATCCCCCCACTTGAACTTTACTTGTCCCCAAGTAAACCTTAGAATTTCATTTATGAAAATGTATCCTAAAAGATGTTAGGATTTATTTTTATATTTAAGCATGTATTCGTTTATTTCATAATCACACAACTAAACACTTAACGAATTAGAAGTAAAATAAAATAAGTCGATAAAAGCAAATCTAATCGTTTAACTGTCCAGTCGCGACGAATATTCTATCATAAGCTTGGCAAGTATACACATCTCCACCACTAAAGCTAAGGAATAACAAGTCTAAAGCGGTAAAAAGGGTTTTTAGGCTAAAGGGTTAATTATTCTTAATCACTATCGATCTCAAATTCCAGAAAAGGCGACAAAATCACAAATACATGATCGAATCCACGAACACGATACTTGCAATTGCTCAAATCCTTAACTCGAATAGGCTAAAGATAGGTCCAAACTTCACCAATAATAATATATCAAAAAGGGCGACAAAATCATAAATACATAGCCGAATCCACGACTACGATACTTAAGATTGCTCAAATCCCTAATCTCAATAAATCAAAGGTTCGGTTGGATAAAGAACAATACAGGGTATGGATAACATTTGGGATATAAATTGGTGTAAAAATAAAAATAAACAAAACAAAACAAATAAATTAAAATCCTAAGTGTGGTTAATCACTATCCCAACCATCCCATGAATAAGACTCATATCATAGAATAACTCACGCTTTAACACTTGAAACACACGCTTTTGGTAGACACGAATTATACTCAACAAAATCTTAATCAAAGAATAAACCTTAATCGGCATTCCCATAACTGCCAATTCCCATTCAATCATAGATATAATACAACAAATAGTGGTGATATCGACCACTTTCATAACTCTACATCGTTGGCTTAAAATAAACATCCAACTCTTTTTTCTTTCTTTTTCTTTTCTCATTTTTTCGATTTTTTTTTTTTTTTTTTTTTTTTTTTTTTTTTTGAAACATAAACATGGATGTGTAAAATTTCACCACATCACTACAACTTCCTTTCCGGATAATTTTTTTTTTTTTTATACTTTTCATACTTTCAGAAATAACGGTAATAGTGAAAGTAGTAAACACACGGAAAATAAACTCAAAAATATACAATATTTACTTTCACTCCAATTTGCATTGTGCAATTTCCCGACCTAACCATAGATAATGAATTACGCACGCGAACACAGGTAATGTAAGGAAACACACTCTGCCTATAGCAATTAACCAACCACGGATTCTAATCTACAGGGTAGGCTAAGGTGTAAGGGTGTAACGAAACATTTTAAACATAGGTGTAAGAAACGAAAGGAATGGCTCTGAGGGTTTTTCTAGGGGTATCTTACTCTAAAAATGATAGTAACAAAAGGGTTTATACGGGGGTTAACTAACCAGTGTAGTTAGCTAATAACACATAACATATAAAGGCTATTTGGTGTAATCCTAGAATTTTACCAAGTTAGACAAGTCATTCCAATTATATAAATAATACTCATTATGGTGGTCTCGAATAGTATACAAGCCAAGTTCTAAAGTTTACAAGTCACCGGCACACTCATAGATTTGTGAATTTTGAAAAATCACAATTTTTGAAAATAACGTCTTGTGTGCAGTTATGCAACTTAGATCTTAAACAAAAACATGCTAAAAAAAATTTTTAAGTTTGATATATTAAGCACATTTTAAGCATAATTTTTGAAAAAGTTTAGGACAAGTAAGTGTTAAGTGTTCTAATTCTCCTATCCCCCCACTTAAGTTAAACAACGTCCTCGTTGTTTGTATAAAAGGTTAAAAACTGGAAAGAAAAGAATTAGAACGGAAAAACTCCCCTGAGATTTGCTCGGTATGATCCTCCATTAGTATAAGAGCAAAAATCATCTTCTTGTGGATTAGAACGTTAAAGCTTCATACTTGATGTATCCACAGGAAATCCAGGAAACTATAATACCACCAACACTTTAAAACACACCTAAGATAAGAAAGGTTCAACTTGCATAACACATTAGTAGTTAGGAAAAATAAAACTTAAAAATTAAAACTGAAAATCATCAGGTCAGTCGATGCGCCGTATCTTATTGAAGAAGATACGCCGTATCGAGCCTGGAATAAATACGGATCAGAATAAAGATGCGCCGCATCCTTAACCAGGGATGCGCCGCATTAAAATAAACTGATAAATAGTTTTAAAGTCGAAAAATAAAAATGCAGAAAAATAAAATAAGATATGACCATTGCAGAGGATGCGTCGCATCTCAGGACTGAGATGCGCCGTATCTTCGTGCGGCCTGGACTGACTCGACACAGAAAACAGAATAATAAAAGATAAATCCGGGTTGTCTCCCGGTAAGCACTTGTCTTTATTCCAGAGTCTTCAAGTTAGACTCACGTTCAGCTCAGCAATAAGTCCTTGTCACGGTCCATCCTTCGTCCTTCATCCGAAAGATTTTCCCGTATATCTCTGCGACGTTTTCTTCCGTTCGACTTAGTCTAGCATAACTCTTCGTCTTCACCGCAGTTGTTGTTGCTTGAGTCCATGTATGCAAGAGAGAATTTCCCATCATCTTCTTCGATAGTAGTCCAGTTCAATCCTTCTGCTTCAATCTTAGGCCATAAGAGCGACAATTCTTCTCCAGTGTACCTCACAAATACATCATAAGAGAACACCTCCTCGTCAATGTTGGACAAACGCATGAATTCCTTAAAAGCAGCTTCAAGAGGAGTCTCCCAGGAGAATAAATCTGCATCGATCATGAGTACATTGAATGAATCTGAAAACAAGCATTCCTTAGCAAGATATCCGTTAACTGACATGTCTTCCATAGCAAAATCTGTCATCCAAGGTAAAATCATCAGTAGGATTTGTTCGCTAGAAGAGAAATTAATGAATATAGAAACGGATATAAGAATACAAATAGCTGATATCTGCAGACGATGCGCCGTATCCAAAAAGTTGGATACGCCGTATCTTATAATCGTTAAAATTTAATCAGACTTTATTCAGAAAATAGATACGCCGCTTTAGAATTTAAGAATGCGCCGTATCGAGTTAATTAATCAAAAATCAACTTATCCAATTAAAATTAAATGCGTCGTATTAACGAAAGTTAATGCGCCGTATTTTCGTTACGTTTAAAAATAAAAGATTTTTGATTCAGTAAGATGCGCCGTATCGACAGAGATCGATACGCCGTATCTGTTTAGTAACTCGCAAACTGTTTTTAATTAAAATAATAGATACGCCGTATCTTCAAAAGAAGATGCGTCGTATGGCGTTAATGTTTTAGAAAAATTTTTTATTAAAAACAGATACGCCGTATCTGCAAAAGCAGATGCGTCGTATTACTTTATCGCTTAGAAAAATTTTTCTTATTAAAAACAGATACGCCGTATCTTGGGGAAAAGATGCGTCGTATCGAATTAATTAAACGCGTTGTATATAAAAAAAATTGAACGCAATACGCCGTATCTGAGAGATCAGATGCGCCGTATCGTTTGATTTAGCACAGTACAACGATAGCAGAAACACAAAAAACGAAAAATAAAACAAAAATAAAACACACGAACAAAAACAAATAAAAGCAAAAATAAAAGAAAACAAATAGCACACAATACAACAATTATGCAAAATAGTACAATGATGCAATTAATCTAATAAAAAGAAAAATAACCTAATTAAAATACTAATCAAATTAACAGAGAATAACAATTCACTCCCCGGCAACGGCGCCAAAAACTTGATGCGCGTGATGTGTCGTTGCGGTTTAGCAGTTTTAATGCCTACTCAAGTTTTAAATTTATATTTAGCCGACTTATCAATAACACACACACTTAACGAGCAGTGTACCCGGTCAGTATGAAGATAATGGTAAGTAGAGTGTCGATCACTAAGAGTGGAACGTATTATCTAGTTATTCTAATCAGTATTTTAATATCCTAACGCAAGGGGGTTTCAGCCTGAGAGACTGGCACGGTTTGTTTGCAATTAAATAATAAAATAAACAAATAGGCACGAATCAGCAAGTAGCACACACGTACACAGATAGATACTCGAGACAATAAGAGGGCTGTCCTTATGATTAAGTAGATTGTCACTTGTTTTATTGATAGCTTTATATGAAGTGTATGTAATTAACCCTTTCTCGTTGGTCCTATTCTCATCGGCGAGTAAACCCTTAATGATTACTTATGTCTAAAAGTTATTCCTAAGTGATCAATTTAGAAACAACCGTGGGAGCCACATCTTGTCCCGCAGTCGGATGCCCGCAAGCCACTAATAAACACAGAGGTTATCAATGCACTAATAAGTAGTAACCAAAGACATCAACATATAAACTTTAATTGATGGGAAAGCAAGTATTAAAGGGAGTGCAATCTTTCGTTGTCACATTACACAAGCCACCAATCCTGATGAATTAAAGTTTGCTAACACAATAAAACAAAACTACTTAATGAATTAAATACATGCAGCACCTTCTTACAGCTCTTGTATCTTTGATTTGGGTGTGTCTTGTGTTGCCTCCTTGACTGAATTCGTCCTTTTTGCTCTGCTGTCCGAACTTCGGTTTTAGGGTTTCGAACCCTTTAATTCGTCTGGTCTACGGGGTATTTATAGTTTCTGTCTGAGGGAAGATGCGGCGCATCTACTTAAGTAGATGCGGCGTATGTACTTAACTTCGCGTGGGGTCCAAGATTATAATATTCAGGAATATTCGTACACCGCCAGAAGATGCGGCGTAACCCTTGATTAGATGCGGCGCATGTCCTCTTGTATCTTGGATCGTATCTGGTGATATCTTGATATAGATGCGGCGCATGTCGAGAGTGAGATGCGGCGCATCTGGAGCAGAATTGACTTGATCTTGTCCATGTCAGTAGACTTCCACTTTATGCACGTTTTGCTCCATTATTAGTCCATAATCGCTAAGTTTCACCAAATGCTTGTTTTTACCTGAGAATTACAAAAGTAAACGATTAAGTATCAATCCTCATACATAATATAGTAAAACAAGTCAAATTAATAGGATAAATGATAGTAATAAAATGTACTTATTTAAGTCAAATATAATACAGCTCCCCGGCAACGGCGCCAAAAACTTGATGCGCGTGATGTGTCGTTGCGGTTTAGCAGTTTTAATGCCTACTCAAGTTTTAAATTTATATTTAGCCGACTTATCAATAACACACACACTTAACGAGCAGTGTACCCGGTCAGTATGAATATAATGGTAAGTAGAGTGTCGATCACTAAGAGTGGAACGTATTATCTAGTTATTCTAATCAGTATTTTAATATCCTAACGCAAGGGGGTTTCAGCCTGAGAGACTGGCACAGTTTTGTTTGCAATTAAATAATAAAATAAACAAATAGGCACGAATCAGCAAGTAGCACACACGTACACAGATAGATACTCGAGACAATAAGAGGGCTGTCCTTATGATTAAGTAGATTGTCACTTGTTTTATTGATAGCTTTATATGAAGTGTATGTAATTAACCCTTTCTCGTTGGTCCTATTCTCATCGGCGAGTAAACCCTTAATGATTACTTATGTCTAAAAGTTATTCCTAAGTGATCAATTTAGAAACAACCGTGGGAGCCACATCTTGTCCCGCAGTCGGATGCCCGCAAGCCACTAATAAACACAGAGGTTATCAATGCACTAATAAGTAGTAACCAAAGACATCAACATATAAACTTTAATTGATGGGAAAGCAAGTATTAAAGGGAGTGCAATCTTTCGTTGTCACATTACACAAGCCACCAATCCTGATGAATTAAAGTTTGCTAACACAATAAAACAAAACTACTTAATGAATTAAATACATGCAGCACCTTCTTACAGCTCTTGTATCTTCGATTCGGGTGTGTCTTGTGCTGCCTCCTTGACTGAATTCGTCCTTTTGCTCTGCTGTCCGAACTTCGGTTTTAGGGTTTCGAACTCTTAATTCGTCTGGTCTACGGGGTATTTATAGTTTCTGTCTGAGGGAAGATGCGGCGCATCTACTTAAGTAGATGCGGCGTATGTACTTAACTTCGCGTGGGGTCCAAGATTATAATATTCAGGAATATTCGTACACCGCCAGAAGATGCGGCGTAACCCTTGATTAGATGCGGCGCATGTCCTCTTGTATCTTGGATCGTATCTGGTGATATCTTGATATAGATGCGGCGCATGTCGAGAGTGAGATGCGGCGCATCTGGAGCAGAATTGACTTGATCTTGTCCATGTCAGTAGACTTCCACTTTATGCACGTTTTGCTCCATTATTAGTCCATAATCGCTAAGTTTCACCAAATGCTTGTTTTTACCTGAGAATTACAAAAGTAAACGATTAAGTATCAATCCTCATACATAATATAGTAAAACAAGTCAAATTAATAGGATAAATGATAGTAATAAAATGTACTTATTTGAGTTCATCAAATATCCCCCCACTTGAACTTTACTTGTCCCCAAGTAAACCTTAGAATTTCATTTATGAAAATGTATCCTAAAAGATGTTAGGATTTATTTTTATATTTAAGCATGTATTCGTTTATTTCATAATCACACAACTAAACACTTAACGAATTAGAAGTAAAATAAAATAAGTCGATAAAAGCAAATCTAATCGTTTAACTGTCCAGTCGCGACGAATATTCTATCATAAGCTTGGCAAGTATACACATCTCCACCACTAAAGCTAAGGAATAACAAGTCTAAAGCGGTAAAAAGGGTTTTTTAGGCTAAAGGGTTAATTATTCTTAATCACTATCGATCTCAAATTCCAGAAAAGGCGACAAAATCACAAATACATGATCGAATCCACGAACACGATACTTGCAATTGCTCAAATCCTTAACTCGAATAGGCTAAAGATAGGTCCAAACTTCACCAATAATAATATATCAAAAAGGGCGACAAAATCATAAATACATAGCCGAATCCACGACTACGATACTTAAGATTGCTCAAATCCCTAATCTCAATAAATCAAAGGTTCGGTTGGATAAAGAACAATACAGGGTATGGATAACATTTGGGATATAAATTGGTGTAAAAATAAAAATAAACAAAACAAAACAAATAAATTAAAATCCTAAGTGTGGTTAATCACTATCCCAACCATCCCATGAATAAGACTCATATCATAGAATAACTCACGCTTTAACACTTGAAACGCACGCTTTAGGTAGACACGAATTATACTCAACAAAATCTTAATCAAAGAATAAACCTTAATCGGCATTCCCATAACTGCCAATTCCCATTCAATCCATATATATAATACAACAAATAGTGGTGATATCGACCACTTTCATAACTCTACATCGTTGGCTTAAAATAAACATCCAACTCTTTTTTTCTTTCTTTTTCTTTTCTCATTTTTTCGATTTTTTTTTTTTTTTTTTTTTTTTTTTTTTTTTTTTTTTTTTTTTTGAAACATAAACATAGATGTGTAAAATTTCACCACATCACTATAATGATAATTCTGGATAATTTTTCCATACTTTTCATAACTTCAGAAATAACGGTAATAGTGAAAGTAGTAAACACACGGAAAATAAACTCAAAAATATACAATATTTACTTTCACTCCAATTTGCATTGTGCAATTTCCCGACCTAACCATAGATAATGAATTACGCACGCGAACACAGGTAATGTAAGGAAACACACTCTGCCTATAGCAATTAACCAACCACGGATTCTAATCTACAGGGTAGGCTAAGGTGTAAGGGTGTAACGAAACATTTTAAACATAGGTGTAAGAAACGAAAGGAATGGCTCTGAGGGTTTTTTCTAGGGGTATCTTACTCTAAAAATGAGAGTAACAAAAGGGTTTATACGGGGGTTAACTAACCAGTGTAGTTAGTTAATAACACATAACATATAAAGGCTATTTGGTGTAATCCTAGAATTTTACCAAGTTAGACAAGTCATTCCAATTATATAAATAATACTCATTATGGTGGTCTCGAATAGTATACAAGCCAAGTTCTAAAGTTTACAAGTCACCGGCACACTCATAGATTTGTGAATTTTGAAAAATCACAATTTTTGAAAATAACGTCTTGTGTGCAGTTATGCAACTTAGATCTTAAACAAAAACATGCTAAAAAAATTTTTAAGTTTGATATATTAAGCACATTTTAAGCATAATTTTTGAAAAAGTAGGACAAGTAAGTGTTAAGTGTTCTAATTCTCCTATCCCCCCACTTAAGTTAAACAACGTCCTCGTTGTTTGTATAAAAGGTTAAAAACTGGAAAGAAAAGAATTAGAACGGAAAAACTCCCCTGAGATTTGCTCGGTATGATCCTCCATTAGTATAAGAGCAAAAATCATCTTCTTGTGGATTAGAACGTTAAAGCTTCATACTTGATGTATCCACAGGAAATCCAGGAAACTATAATACCACCAACACTTTAAAACACACCTAAGATAAGAAAGGTTCAACTTGCATAACACATTAGTAGTTAGGAAAAATAAAACTTAAAAATTAAAACTGAAAATCATCAGGTCAGTCGATGCGCCGTATCTTATTGAAGAAGATACGCCGTATCGAGCCTGGAATTAATACGGATCAGAATAAAGATGCGCCGCATCCTTAACCAGGGATGCGCCGCATTAAAATAAACTGATAAATAGTTTTAAAGTCAAAAAATAAAAATGCAGAAAAATAAAATAAGATATGACCATTGCAGAGGATGCGTCGCATCTCACGACTGAGATGCGCCGTATCTTCGTGCGGCCTGGACTGACTCGACACAGAAAACAGAATAATAAAAGATAAATCCGGGTTGTCTCCCGGTAAGCACTTGTCTTTATTCCAGAGTCTTCAAGTTAGACTCACGTTCAGCTCATTAGTATCGATCATTGAAGGAGTCGGAAACATCACGCTCCTTCATCGCCAATTTAGTAATATTGAACACTCCTTGCTCGTCCTTAATTTCCACGCCGTTCTTCTTCAATATCTGTATAAACAAAGTCCTGTCCCTTACGGGCAGAGATGACAAAATGATAGACGGGAAATTCTTATTATCATATAGGCACAGATAAGCAAGGTGGGGTGGTAGTTCAATAAACACATCATTGTTCAAATTCGTTTTCTCAACTACTCTCCTACGTTTATTAATTACTACACAATCATACCACTCATCATCAGAATCACTAACAATATTTCGTCTAAGTTCCGTAGGTACATTAAGGTCAATGAATTCCTCAAAGTCTTCATGATTAGGATTAGTTGAGTTGTTTTGAATCAATGTTTCTCTCATAAGTCTAGCTTCAAGATCGAGGTCCATACGCTCTCTTAATCCTAGCACATAAACACCTCTAATTATGCTTTTAACCGGATCTTGGCACTTATAGACTAGTTTATTATTCCCTACCCTTAATGAAATTTTTCTCTTAAACACATCAATCTTAGCATGGGCAGTAGACAAGAAAGGTCTTCCGAGGATTAAAGGAATCTTAACATCCTCGGGCATGTCTAGTATAATAAAGTCTACGGGAAAAATAAACTGCTCAATCTTAACTAGCACATTATTAGCAATCCCTTCAGGTCGTTTTACCGTTTTATCAGCCAATTCAATAAGTAATTTAGTTGGTGCTAATTTTCCTAGTCCTAGGGTAGCGAATGTCTTAAGAGGCATAACACTAACACTAGCTCCTAAGTCAGCCAACACATTATTGAAGGATATATTATTAATAGAACAAGGTAGAGTAAAACTTCCTGGGTCTTTTTCTTTATGAGGCAAGGCATTTGAATCGGTTGCAGGGCTCTCTTCTTTCATTGTTGCCTTGATCTCCTCTTCAATTTTTGTCTTCTCTTTTAGTAGTCTCCTTAAGCTGATTGAAGAGTTAAAGAAAAATTCGGGTCTTGCACCATCATTACCATTCATCGACCTTCTAGGTATATTAGGAGTGACTTCTTCAGTGGTGCTTATGGCCTTGACATGATCCCTTGGGTTGGTTTCAGTTGAGCTCGGTAAACTTCCATATCCCCTTTCTTGAAGAACTTTGCTCATTTGACCAATTTGTTGTTCCAATGCTTTGATCGAAGCTCCTTGATTTCTTGTAGTAGTGTCCGTTGAAGCTCGAATTTCCTTGATCATAGCAGTATTCTCTTCATGTCTTTTAGCAGCATCGGCCATAATTTGCTTTAAAGTATCGTCTAAAGTCTGCCTCCTCTCTTGATAAGCGGGATTGAAGTTGTTCTTTTGATAGAATCCCGGACTAGCTTCCCTAAATCTTGCTGAAGGTCGGAACGGTTGTCCAAATTGGGTGTAATAAGCTTCTTCAAATGTCTCACTTTCATTCTTGTTCGGGCAATCTTTCGTGTAGTGAGGTCCTTCGCACTTTTCACATCCAACTTGGGCAGCATACGCTCTTTCATCTCGCTTCTTCATCTCTCTACTAATTTTATCCAATTGAGCTTGAATAGCAGCAATCCCGTCAAAATTAGTGCTGCTCTTAGATCTAGTAGAGGTCCCATCGTGCCATTTCTGAGAATGATCAGCAGCTTCTTGGATCGCTTTCCTAGCATTAGTTGCACTCATCTGAGGTACAGCTCCCTTGCATCCAAAAAGTGAAACTTAGCGATTATGGACTAATAATGGAGCAAAACGTGCATAAAGTGGAAGTCTACTGACATGGACAAGATCAAGTCAATTCTGCTCCAGATGCGCCGCATCTTACTCTCGACATGCGCCGCATCTCTATCAAGATATCACCAGATACGATCCAAGATACAAGAGGACATGCGCCGCATCTAATCAAGAGTTACGCCGCATCTTCTGGCGGTGTACGAATATTCCTGAATATTATAATCTTGGACCCCACGCGAAGTTAAGTACATACGCCGCATCTACTTAAGTAGATGCGCCGCATCTTCCCTCAGACAGAAACTATAAATACCCCGTAGACCAGACGAATTAAAGAGTTCGAAACCCTAAAACCGAAGTTCGGACAGCAGAGCAAAAGGACGAATTCAGTCAAGGAGGCAGCACAAGACACACCCAAATCGAAGATACAAGAGCTGTAAGAAGGTGCTGCATGTATTTAATTCATTAAGTAGTTTTGTTTTATTGTGTTAGCAAACTTTAATTCATCAGGATTGGTGGCTTGTGTAATGTGACAACGAAAGATTGCACTCCCTTTAATACTTGCTTTCCCATCAATTAAAGTTTATATGTTGATGTCTTTGGTTACTACTTATTAGTGCATTGATAACCTCTGTGTTTATTAGTGGCTTGCGGGCATCCGACTGTGGGACAAGATGTGGCTCCCACGGTTGTTTCTAAATTGATCACTTAGGAATAACTTTTAGACATAAGTAATCATTAAGGGTTTACTCGCCGATGAGAATAGGACCAACGAGAAAGGATTAATTACATACACTTCATATAAAGCTATCAATAAAACAAGTGACAATCTACTTAATCATAAGGACAGCCCTCTTATTGTCTCGAGTATCTATCTGTGTACGTGTGTGCTACTTGCTGATTCGTGCCTATTTGTTTATTTTATTATTTAATTGCAAACAAACCGTGCCAGTCTCTCAGGCTGAAACCCCCTTGCGTTAGGATATTAAAATACTGATTAGAATAACTAGATAATACGTTCCACTCTTAGTGATCGACACTCTACTTACCATTATCTTCATACTGACCGGGTACACTGCTCGTTAAGTGTGTGTGTTATTGATAAGTCGGCTAAATATAAATTTAAAACTTGAGTAGGCATTAAAACTGCTAAACCGCAACGACACATCACGCGCATCAAGTTTTTGGCGCCGCTGCCGGGGAGTGAATTGTTATTATCTGTTAATTTGATTAGTATTTTAATTAGGTTTTTCTTTTTATTAGATTAATTGCATCATTGTACTATTTTGCATAATTGTTGTATTGTGTGCTATTTGTTTTCTTTTATTTTTGCTTTTATTTGTTTTTGTTCGTGTGTTTTATTTTTGTTTTATTTTTCGTTTTTTGTGTGTTCTGCTATCGTTGTACTGTGCTAAATCAAACGATACGGCGCATCTGATCTCTCAGATACGGCGTATTGCGTTCAATTTTTTTTTTTATATACAACGCGTTTAATTAATTCGATACGACGCATCTTTTCCCCAAGATACGGCGTATCTGTTTTTAATAAGAAAAATTTTTCTAAGCGATAAAGTAATACGACGCATCTGCTTTTGCAGATACGGCGTATCTGTTTTTAATAAAAAAATTTTTCTAAAACATTAACGCCATACGACGCATCTTCTTTTGAAGATACGGCGTATCTATTATTTTAATTAAAAACAGTTTGCGAATTATTAAACAGATACGGCGTATCGATCTCTGTCGATACGGCGCATCTTACTGAATCAAAAATCTTTTATTTTTAAACGTAACGAAAATACGGCGCATTAACTTTCGTTAATACGACGCATTTAATTTTAATTAGATAAATTGATTTTTGATTAATTAACTCGATACGGCGCATTCATAAATTCAAAGCGGCGTATCTATTTTCTGAATAAGTCTGATTTAATTTTAACGATTATAAGATACGGCGTATCCAACTTTTTGGATACGGCGCATCGTCTGCAGATATCAGCAACTATTATTCTTTTCTAATTTCCGAACGAAAAATATTCTGACTTACCCTTATACTTGGAAGCTTTTACTTTGAAATCTTCTTGTTCTTAATTTTCAGGATCAATGTTCGATATTTTCCCAAACTGGTTCGGAAGACCCCAAAGAAACCTTACTATGGAAGAGTTTGCATTACTAATCGCTCAAGCCAATGAACAAGAATATCATGAGGCAAGGAACTTTATCACCGAATTCAAAGGCAGTCATGAGCTATTACTAAAGGAACAAAATAATTTGATCAATGGTTTGGCAATTGAAGTGCACCAATTGTCAACAGTACTTAATAAGGTTCTTTTGGTAAGGCACGATCTGAAAGGAATTACAACTAGAGGCGGAAAGTCAACCTTTCAAATCGGAGAAACACCCGAGGATAACAGTATAAACAAAATTTCCCCTGAATCTTTACCACCTGAGCAAGAGCAACCAAATGAGACTGATCCAGAACCTGTAATTAGAAGAGAACCTTCTGTTGAACCTAAACGATCAACACCACCCTTCCCACATAGGGTAAAGAAAGAGAAAGAAGATGCCTATCAAAAGAAGTTCCTGGAGAATCTCAAGCAGCTGCAGCTAAGCATACCATTTATGGAAGCCCTAGTGCAAATGCCGAAATATGCTAAATATTTGAAAAGCTTGCTTACAAACAAGTCTAAACTCGAAGAGGCTTGCACCATAACAATGGGGAAAAGAAGCTCAGCAGCATTGCTCAACAAACTTCCATCTAAAGAAAAAGATCCAGGGAGTTTCACTATTCCTTGTCAAATTAAAAATTTGCATATTGAAAATGCCTTAGCCGACCTAGGAGCTAGTATAAGTCTTATGCCTTCTTCTATGTATGATAAATTAGGTCTTGGTGAACCAAAACCTACTAGGATGTGCTTAGAACTAGCTGATAGGTCCATACAATACCCATTAGGAATAGCGGAAAATATATTAATAAAAGTTGATAAATTTGAATTACCTATCGACTTCGTTATCCTTGATATGCCTGAAAATTCTAGAACTCCTATAATATTAGGAAGACCATTTTTAGCCACTGCTAGGGCGATGATTGATGTTTTTAATAAAAAAATAACTCTTACCATAGGAAAAGATGAGGTTGAGTTTAACATGGAACAATCTATGAGTAAAGATAATTCCGATGATGATGAATGCTATAACATCGATGTTTCTGATGACACGATTAATCAATTTACTCAGAGATTGTTAAAAAATAATTTGCTTGATTCTTTTCTGCTTAAAAATTTAGAAAACACAATTGCTATAGAAGATCAAGTTGATGAGAATACTATTGATTATAATTTTGCTGCTGATTCTGCTGTATGTAACGCAATGCGGCGCATCAAAAACCTCGATGCGGCGCATCTATCTGATGACAGCAGCGATGTAATTAAAGAACAGGTTTATTCCGCTAGTGCTACTGAAATTGATAATGTTAAACCTGTGCTTAAGGATCTTCCTTCTACTTTAGAATATGCTTATTTAAACGGAAATACTAATTCACCCGTTATTATTGCATCTGACTTAACGCCAAAAGAAAAAGAGTCTCTTTTGCAGGTATTATATAAACGAAGAGGAGCATTAGCATGGAGTATGTCTGATATTAAGGGAATTAGCCCGTCATTTTGTACACATAAAATCCTTATGGAAGATGAATTCAAACCAACTATCCAACCTCAAAGGCGTTTGAATCCAAAAGTCCAAGATGTGGTAAAAAACGAAATCGTAAAGTTACTTGACTCCGGACTTATTCTACCCAATTTCCGACAGCTCGTGGGTCAGTCCTATCCACGTTGTGCCGAAAAAAGGAGGAATGACGGTAGTACTCAATGACGACAATGAGCTAATCCCTTCAAGAACCGTTACCGGGTGGAGAGTTTGCATTGACTACCGCAAACTCAATGATGCTACGCGAAAAGATCACTTCCCTCTTCCATTTATTGATCAAATGTTAGAAAGACTATCAGGATATGATTATTATTGTTTTTTGGATGGTTTTTCAGGTTTCTTCCAAATACCCATTGCCCCCGAGGATCAAGAGAAGACGACTTTCACCTGCCCTTATGGAACC
The DNA here is from genome assembly GCA_021014915.2 of Artemisia tridentata subsp. tridentata. NCBI lineage: Eukaryota > Viridiplantae > Streptophyta > Magnoliopsida > Asterales > Asteraceae > Artemisia > Artemisia tridentata. Next base: position 179,558,106 of record CP139509.1, read on the forward strand.
TTCGCCTATAGGAGAATGCCGTTCGGATTATGCAACGCCCCTGCTACTTTCCAACGTTGTATGACGGCTATCTTCCATGATATGGTAGAAGACTTTATGGAAGTCTTCATGGACGACTTCTCGGTGTTCGGTAACTCATTTAGTGATTGTCTCTTTAAACTTGATAAAATGCTTGCTAGGTGTGAAGAAACTAACCTTGTTCTTAATTGGGAAAAATGTCACTTTATGGTTAGAGAGGGAATTGTGTTAGGACATAAAATTTCTGGGAAAGGTATAGAAGTAGATAAAGCTAAAATTGATGTAATTGCTAAACTACCTTACCCCACTAACGTAAAAGGCGTTAGAAGTTTTTTAGGGCACGCTGGATTTTATCGTAGATTCATAAAGGATTTTTCAAAAATATCTAGGCCTATGACCCAATTATTGCTAAAGGATGCAAAGTTTGATTTTTCTGATGATTGCAAAAAGGCATTTAATATACTTAAAGAAAAACTAACTTCTGCACCCATTATAATTTCGCCAGATTGGAATCTGCCTTTTGAATTAATGTGTGATGCTAGTGATTATGCTGTTGGAGCCGTACTTGGCCAAAAGATAGATAAGAAATTTAAGCCAATTTATTATGCTAGCAAAACATTGAATAATGCCCAAGAACACTACACCACCACGGAAAAAGAACTTTTAGCAGTAGTTTTTGCATTCGATAAATTTAGATCATATCTTATATTGTCAAAAACTATGGTTTACACTGACCATTCTGCTTTAAAGTATTTGTTCAATAAACAGGATGCCAAGCCAAGGCTTATTAGGTGGGTTTTATTGCTCCAAGGATTCGATATTGAAATTAAAGATAAAAAGGGTGCCGAAAATCTAGCTGCTGACCACTTATCTAGACTTGAAAACCCTAATATGGAGGTGCTTGACGAAAGGGAAATAGCTGATGACTTCCCTGATGAACACCTTATGATGGTAGGAATTAAGAGCAATAATAATGAACCTTGGTACGCCGATTTTATAAACTTTATTGTTGCAAATGAAATTCCAAAAGGGCTAACATCCGACGAGAAAAGGAGGTTTATAACTCGCTCTAGCGAGTATATTTGGGATGAACCTTATGCCTTTAAATTATGTCCTGACAATATTATACGAAGATGCGTAGATGGTGATGACATTCCTGCAATATTGGCACATTGCCATTCAGGACCAACAGGGGGACATCACGGTCCAGTTATCACAAGAAGAAAGATCCTTGACGCGGGATTTTATTGGCCCACTATGTTGGAGGATGCGAAAGATTATATAAAAGGATGTGACGCGTGTCAACGATCTGGAAATATTACATCAAGGAACGAAATGCCGCAAAACTATATCCATGTATGTGAAGTTTTCGACATATGGGGATTAGACTTCATGGGACCGTTTCCTGAATCTAAAGGTAATAAATATATTTTAGTTGCTGTTGATTACGTATCAAAATGGGTCGAAGCGCAAGCATCTCCAACAAACGACAGCAAGGTAGTACTTAAATTTTTGCAAAATTTGTTCTCTAGATTTGGAATTCCTAAAGCATTAATTAGTGATAGGGGAACGCACTTTTGTAATCACCATCTGGGAAAAGCCTTGCAAAAATATGGAGTATATCATAGGGTTTCCACCGCATACCATCCTCAATCAAATGGTCAAACTGAAGTAACCAATAGAGCTATAAAACGAATTCTTGAAAAAACGACTGGGTATAATCCTAAAGGGTGGTCTGACAAGTTAAATGATGCTTTATGGGCATTTCGTACAGCCTATAAGACACCAACGGGATGCACTCCATTTCGTCTTGTATACGGAAAAGCATGCCACCTACCGGTCGAAATTGAACAAAGTGCAAATTGGGCTTTGACAAATTGTAATATGGATATGGAAGCTGCAACGAAGGACCGTTTCATGGAACTTAATGAACTCTATGAACTAAGAGATGAGGCCTACAAAAATACTAAGATCTACAAAGAAATAACTAAAAGATGGCATGACTCGAGGTTACGTGGGGATAAAACGTTTGCTATTGGAGAGAAAGTGCTACTATTTAATTCCAGATTAAAGATGTATCCTGGTAAACTTAAATCAAGATGGACGGGACCATTCGTTGTCAAGAAAGTGTATCCATACGGAACTATTGAAATATGCGATAAAAATGGTTATATATTCAAAGTGAACGGGCAACGTGTGAAGAAATACTTTGACAATAGAATCGATGATAATGAGAATGAGGTGGTGGAGTTTGAACCCGACGTATTGGAATAATGAGCTGAACGTGAGTCTAACTTGAAGACTCTGGAATAAAGACAAGTGCTTACCGGGAGACAACCCGGATTTATCTTTTATTATTCTGTTTTCTGTGTCGAGTCAGTCCAGGCCGCACGAAGATACGGCGCATCTCAGTCGTGAGATGCGACGCATCCTCTGCAATGGTCATATCTTATTTTAATTTTTTCTGCATTTTTATTTTTCGACTTTAAAACTATTTATCAGTTTATTTTAATGCGGCGCATCCCTGGTTAAGGATGCGGCGCATCTTTATTCTGATCCGTATTAATTCCAGGCTCGATACGGCGTATCTTCTTCAATAAGATACGGCGCATCGACTGACCTGATGATTTTCAGTTTTAATTTTTAAGTTTTATTTTTCCTAACTACTAATGTATTATGCAAGTTGAACCTTTCTTATCTTAGGTGTGTTTTAAAGTGTTGGTGGTATTATAGTTTCCTGAATTTCCTGTGGATACATCAAGTATGAAGCTTTAACGTTCTAATCCACAAGAAGATGATTTTTGCTCTTATACTAATGGAGGATCATACCGAGCAAATCTCAGGGGAGTTTTTCCGTTCTAATTCTTTTCTTTCCAGTTTTTAACCTTTTATACAAACAACGAGGACGTTGTTTAACTTAAGTGGGGGGATAGGAGAATTAGAACACTTAACACTTACTTGTCCTAAACTTTTTCAAAAATTATGCTTAAAATGTGCTTAATATATCAAACTTAAAAAAAAATTTTAGCATGTTTTTGTTTAAGATCTAAGTTGCATAACTGCACACAAGACGTTATTTTCAAAAATTGTGATTTTTCAAAATTCACAAATCTATGAGTGTGCCGGTGACTTGTAAACTTTAGAACTTGGCTTGTATACTATTCGAGACCACCATAATGAGTATTATTTATATAATTGGAATGACTTGTCTAACTTGGTAAAATTCTAGGATTACACCAAATAGCCTTTATATGTTATGTGTTATTAGCTAACTACACTGGTTAGTTAACCCCCGTATAAACCCTTTTGTTACTCTCATTTTTAGAGTAAGATACCCCTAGAAAAACCCTCAGAGCCATTCCTTTCGTTTCTTACACCTATGTTTAAAATGTTTCGTTACACCCTTACACCTTAGCCTACCCTGTAGATTAGAATCCGTGGTTGGTTAATTGCTATAGGCAGAGTGTGTTTCCTTACATTACCTGTGTTCGCGTGCGTAATTCATTATCTTTGGTTAGGTCGGGAAATTGCACAATGCAAATTGGAGTGAAAGTAAATATTGTATATTTTTGAGTTTATTTTCCGTGTGTTTACTACTTTCACTATTACCGTTATTTCTGAAGTTATGAAAAGTATGGAAAAATTATCCAGAATTATCATTATAGTGATGTGGTGAAATTTTACACATCTATGTTTATGTTTCAAAAAAAAAAAAAAAAAAGTAAAAAAAAAAAAAAAAAAAAAAAAAAAAAAAAAAAAAAAAAAAAAAATCGAAAAAATGAGAAAAGAAAAAGAAAGAAAAAAGAGTTGGATGTTTATTTTAAGCCAACGATGTAGAGTTATGTAAGTGGTCGATATCACCACTATTTGTTGTATTATATATATGGATTGAATGGGAATTGGCAGTTATGGGAATGCCGATTAAGGTTTATTCTTTGATTAAGATTTTGTTGAGTATAATTCGTGTCTACCAAAAGCGTGTGTTTCAAGTGTTAAAGCGTGAGTTATTCTATGATATGAGTCTTATTCATGGGATGGTTGGGATAGTGATTAACCACACTTAGGATTTTAATCTATTTGTTTTGTTTTGTTTATTTTTATTTTTACACCAATTTATATCCCAAATGTTATCCATACCCTGTATTGTTCTTTATCCAACCGAACCTTTGATTTATTGAGATTAGGGATTTGAGCAATCTTAAGTATCGTAGTCGTGGATTCGGCTATGTATTTATGATTTTGTCGCCCTTTTTGATATATTATTATTGGTGAAGTTTGGACCTATCTTTAGCCTATTCGAGTTAAGGATTTGAGCAATTGCAAGTATCGTGTTCGTGGATTCGATCATGTATTTGTGATTTTGTCGCCTTTTCTGGAATTTGAGATCGATAGTGTAAAAAAGAATAATTAACCCTTAAGCCTAAAAAACCCTTTTTACCGCTTTAGACTTGTTATTCCTTAGCTTTAGTGGTGGAGATGTGTATACTTGCCAAGCTTATGATAGAATATTCGTCGCGACTGGACAGTTAAACGATTAGATTTGCTTTTATCGACATATTTTATTTTACTTCTAATTCGTTAAGTGTTTAGTTGTGTGATTATGAAATAAACGAATACATGCTTAAATATAAAAATAAATCCTAACATCTTTTAGGATACATTTTCATAAATGAAATTCTAAGGTTTACTTGGGGACAAGTAAAGTTCAAGTGGGGGGATATTTGATGAATTCAAATAAGTACATTTTATTACTATCATTTATCCTATTAATTCGACTTGTTTTACTATATTATGTATGAGGATTGATACTTAATCGTTTACTTTTGTAATTCTCAGGTAAAAACAAGCATTTGGTGAAACTTAGCGATTATGGACTAATAATGGAGCAAAACGTGCATAAAGTGGAAGTCTACTGACATGGACAAGATCAAGTCAATTCTGCTCCAGATGCGCCGCATCTTACTCTCGACATGCGCCGCATCTCTATCAAGATATCACCAGATACGATCCAAGATACAAGAGGACATGCGCCGCATCTAATCAAGAGTTACGCCGCATCTTCTGGCGGTGTACGAATATTCCTGAATATTATAATCTTGGACCCCACGCGAAGTTAAGTACATACGCCGCATCTACTTAAGTAGATGCGCCGCATCTTCCCTCAGACAGAAACTATAAATACCCCGTAGACCAGACGAATTAAAGAGTTCGAAACCCTAAAACCGAAGTTCGGACAGCAGAGCAAAAGGACGAATTCAGTCAAGGAGGCAGCACAAGACACACCCAAATCGAAGATACAAGAGCTGTAAGAAGGTGCTGCATGTATTTAATTCATTAAGTAGTTTTGTTTTATTGTGTTAGCAAACTTTAATTCATCAGGATTGGTGGCTTGTGTAATGTGACAACGAAAGATTGCACTCCCTTTAATACTTGCTTTCCCATCAATTAAAGTTTATATGTTGATGTCTTTGGTTACTACTTATTAGTGCATTGATAACCTCTGTGTTTATTAGTGGCTTGCGGGCATCCGACTGCGGGACAAGATGTGGCTCCCACGGTTGTTTCTAAATTGATAACTTAGGAATAACTTTTAGACATAAGTAATCATTAAGGGTTTACTCGCCGATGAGAATAGGACCAACGAGAAAGGGTTAATTACATACACTTCATATAAAGCTATCAATAAAACAAGTGACAATCTACTTAATCATAAGGACAACCCTCTTATTGTCTCGAGTATCTATCTGTGTACGTGTGTGCTACTTGCTGATTCATGCCTATTTGTTTATTTTATTATTTAATTGCAAACAAACCGTGCCAGTCTCTCAGGCTGAAACCCCCTTGCGTTAGGATATTAAAATACTGATTAGAATAACTAGATAATACGTTCCACTCTTAGTGATCGACACTCTACTTACCATTATCTTCATACTGACCGGGTACACTGCTCGTTAAGTGTGTGTGTTATTGATAAGTCGGCTAAATATAAATTTAAAACTTGAGTAGGCATTAAAACTGCTAAACCGCAACGACACATCACGCGCATCAGGATGTGTGATGGGAAGCTGTGGGAGTTCCAGCTTCTTCATCCTCATTAACAGCAGCCACAATGTCCAAGATGTATTGAGATAGGGGAGTGATGGTACCAGAAAAACCTTTCCCATTTTTCTTCAGAAAAGCAAACATTTTGATTGCCATTTTGCTACTTGGCTCAATATTTGTATGTTCCAAAGGTTCTTTTAGTTGATGGTTTATGATGAGTTGTAAAAACCTTGGATACAAATAAAACTGCTTTTTGACATACTTCTTCATACCTTCAAAAATCATGGATGAAAAATCAAACGGTTGTCCTGTGGCCAAACAAACCAAGGCTGTAGCTTGAAAAGCACTAAATTCATTCCATCCACCTACTTTAGGAAACAAACAATGTTGAAGAGTATGCAAAAGAAACTTCCAATGTGGGCAAAGAAGACCTTTATAAAATGTTCCACTAGCCTCAGGCCTCTCATACCCAATTTTCTCTAGCTCAGTCAAAATAACATCTGTGGTAAGATTAGGGGGTGTTGGAACACCTGATAGACGAAGACTTCTCTTAATAGATGTTTCACTAACAACAATACTCTCTCCATCCACACTACCAATCAACCTTTCCTCCCCGTCTAGAGTATCAAGCTTAACAGTTGACCAAAACTGGTGCATATGAGATTTAAATATGGGAGGATCAACTGTTAAAGCATACCTTAAGCGAGATGCACTGAGAAAATCCATGACTTCATGAAAACCTTCAGCAGCCGAAACCTTGCTAAGAAAAGCAATCTGATTGTGCTCATCAGGAAACTTTCTTCTAGCCATTATGATTTGGGGGTTTTGGATTTAATGAGATGAATTAGTATTCTTAGGTGAGAATTGAAAGTAATTTTGAGCAGTGAAAATGTAATGAGATCGAATTGGTGTTTGAGACCGTTTTGATCTAATTAGGGTTTTAGACGCGCCAAAATTTTCAATTTGACCCCTTTACTTTCAAACTCAGCAGTAGAGTTATGAAAAGTTTGACTAAAAGTCAACTTTCCCAAAATCTTCCAAATTTAATCCCTCAATCAGATTAAATGCGATACCAACTCCTCATTTAAGTCTATAAATCCCTCAATCTCTTAGCAAATCCCCAATTTTACAACCCTAACACAAAAATCAAATAACCATGAGTGCATCAAAAACACCGATCATCGAAATTTCCTCTGATTCCTCTTCCGATACTTCACTAGGATGGGAAAATTATTTTCCCCCAATTGCATCTTCTGCACAACGCAAAGGCAAAGCTATTGTTGAAGAAGAAGTGTCTGACCCACTTCCATCTACTCCATCTTCCTTTGAAGACTCCAGCTGTGATGAAGAAACAGCATCATGGCCAAAATCATTGACTTATTATCAAGGTACTTGGGAAATAGATCCTCCTCATCATCCCTTGACTGTCGAGCTCACAAGACAAATGGAGAAAGCTGTTGCCGCCTTTGGAAAGAGTGTCGATCCGCCTCATCCAAGGTCACGTACGGTGGAGCAGGAACTCCCTGTTCCAAAGAAGAAGCCGGAGAAGAAACAAGTTCCATCCTCAAGTCAACAGCAAAGTCCATCTCCAAGACCAGTGATACTGGCACTTCCCTGCAAGCAGGTGTCTGAACACATGGGTAGCAGAGGACCCCGCAGCAAAGTCATGCCTGACTTTGTTGGGAAGGGAAAGGGAAAGCTTGATTAGGATCTTTTGTTTGTATTTGAATCTTGTGTCTTGGTCTCTTTTGAACTATGGATGTAATGAAGCTTTATTTTGTACTCCACTTTGTGATTAATGAACTTGAACTTTCCTTGCTTTACTTGATTGTGTACGCATGTATATCTGCAAAAGGTTAGTAAAAAAAAACCACAAACACAAGCAAGAATATCCCACAATAGCAGCAGAGTAGCATAGCAGCAGACAACATAACAGCAAACAATTTAAGAAACAGCAAATTTTGACTAAACACCAGACTTTGACTTAACAACAGCACAAATCCTGACACAATTTTACAAAAACATACAGAGATAAGATGTTTAAAGATTAAAGATTTATCATGCCAATACTAGCAACTAAAAATTGAAATCTACTTATATCAAAACTTTTTGTAAGTAGATCAACAACATTATTGTCAGTATGTATTTTAACCACTTGAATTAACTTTTTCTCATAACAATCTCTAATAAAATGATGTCTTATCTCTATGTGTTTTGTTTTAGAATGAAAAACAGGATTCTTGATAATACACATTGTGCTGTTGTTGTCAATATAAATTTTGGTGTTCATGAAATTGTACCCATAATCCAGCAGTTGATTCTGAATCCAGAGCACTTGTCCACAGCAGCTAGAAGCAGCTACATATTCTGCTTCAGTGGTTGAGTTAGCCACCACAGTCTGTTTCTTGCATTGCCATGAGATTAGCCTATGACCAAGGTATTGACAACCTCCAGTGGTTGACTTTCTATCCAAACTAGCTCCAGCATAGTCACTGTCTGAGTATGCTATCAAGTCAAAGGGTGAATTATTAGGATACCAAAGGCCCAATTTAGGTTGACCCTTTATGTACCTAAAAATTCTTTTGACCACTTCCAAGTGTGAAACTTTTAGGGACACTTGAAATCTGGCACAAGCACACACATAAAACATAATATCTGGCCTTGAAGCAGTCAGATACATCAATGAACCAATCATTGATCTATAAAGATGTACATCAACCTCTTCCCCATCTTCATCCTTGAGCAAAGGTTTGTTTTTATCCATTGGTGTCTTAGCTGCCTTCACATCATTGAAACCAAATTTCTTTAACATATCAGCCACATACTTTTCTTGGCTAATAAAAATCCCATCTGATTTTTGCTTGACTTGAAGCCCCAAAAAGAAAGTGAGTTCCCCCATAGAACTCATCTCAAACCTGTTGTGCATAAGCTTTTCAAATCCTTCACATAACACCTTATTTGTAGACCCAAAAATGATATCATCTACATAAACCTGAACAAGTAGGATATCCTTTTTGTCTTTCTTAATGAACAATGTTTTGTCAATGGTTCCTCTGCAAAAACCATTGTTCAACAAATACTTGGATAAGGTGTCATACCAAGCTCTAGGAGCTTAATGTAGTCCATACAGTGCTTTCTTCACCTTGTAAACCCTATCAGGATACTTAGGATCTTCAAAACCAGGTGGTTGCATCACATATACCTCTTCAGGAATCTTTCTATACAAGAAAGCACTTTTCACATCCATTTGATACACAGGAAAATTCTTGTATGAGGCATATGCCAAGAATAGTCTGATAGCTTCAATTCTTGCAACTGGGGAAAATACCTCATCATAATCTATTCCTTCTTCCTGAGTGTATCCCTGAGCCACCAATCTAGCCTTGTTTCTTATAACAATGCCTCTTTCATCTCTTTTACATCTGAACACCCATTTTGTACCAATTTCCCTTTTCCCATTGGGCAAATCAACTAATGTCCAGACTTCTTGAAGCTTGAACTGCAGCAACTCCTCTTGCATAGCTTCAACCCAACTTTCATCTTTCATAGCCTTGTGAATGGTTTTGGGTTCTTCTTGAGATAAGAAACAGGAAAACATACAATTTTGTAAATCCTTGTGGCTATTCCTCTTTTTAAGAGTTTGAGCAAACAATCCCTGATCAAGCAAATCACTCAAACCTTTTGATTTACTTCTGGTCTGTACAGCAGAGTGAACATCACAAATAATTTGCTCCTTTGGATGATTTTTGTGGATTCTGGTTGTTGGAGTGGGACTAACAGGTATATCAGTCTCCAAATTGGATAAATCAGCTTCAGCACCAAAGACATCAACAACTTCATCATCAGTGTCCACATACACTTCTTCTAATTCAGGCATCTCATTAGAAGAATCATCATAAGAATCGCCACCTTTATCAGCAGTAGAGTCCTTGGGCACAGTAGCAGAGTTACCAAGCTTAACAGCAGAGTGTTTTGGCCTATCAGCAGAGTGTTTTGGCCTAACAGCAGAGTGTTTTGGCCTGGCAGCAGAGTTGAGAGAACTGCTGCTATGTTTATTCCCTTGGATTCCATCAATTTGTGACTCTTCATCTCTTTCCTTATCATCATTCTTGTCATCATGAGAAGATTCATCGTCACCTTCTGCATTAACCTTAGGTACTTCCTTATGAACAGCATCATCATCTGAACTCTTTCCCTCTTTATCTGTTGGAGTGAAGAACTGATCAAACTTCCACTTTTCAATCAAAACCAACTTGTTAATAGCCTTGTAGTTCAAATGGCCAAGCCTTCTATGCCAAAGTTTGGATTCATCAATAGTGGCTTTGCCAAACAGACAAGTTAAATATCTTTTGGGAATAATGTTCTTTATGTCCACACTGTATATGTTGTCATTTCTAGGGACTTTAAGAAGTACTAATTTATCATCAGGTATCTTATAGTCGGGAGATAAGACAAGACACTCAGTGTCTGTAAAAAGAACAAAATTCTTTCTGTCACACATTTGTGAGACACTAAAAAGATTGAACTTTAGTCCATTCACCAAATACACTTTCTCAAAATCCAATTTTCCAGTTCTGATGAAGCCTTTTCCAACAATTTTACCTCCTTTAGGATCATTCCCAAAGGCAACATATCCACCATCCAAAGCTTCAAAATTTTCCAAATTGCTTTGGTCTCCAGTCATATGTGAAGAGCATCCACTATCAAAAATGCATTTATCCTTTAGCTCCTTTTGTAGATTGCCCTGCACAAAAAGTAAGAGAATTAGTTTCTCTTTGGGACCCAAGCCATTACTGACTTGGATCTGCCTTGTGCATCAAAGTAGTCAAATTTCTTCAACTGCATTGGTGCACTGCTGTGTCTAAGAACATGATCCAAAACTTTAACTTTAGGTTTCCAGACCCAGCAAGCTGAGGCCTTAACAGCATAAAAATGGTTGCCCACAACAGTATCAGTAACAACTTTTGGCAAAACAGCAGAGTCTGCCTTAGCAGCAGTATCAACAATGTCCTTCTTTATGGGCCCTTTTGGTGCAATAGGTGAGATAACTCTAGAAGCACCATCTCTCATCAAAACTTCCTTGGGAACCATATTTCTTATGTTTCTTTTGGGATGAGGGTGAGTCTTTCTAGCAAAATTTCTATGGTTCACCCTTGTGTATTTGTTCCAAACTGGTTTTTGATAGTAGTAGCACTCATCTTGCAGATGTTCAAAACTACCACAACTATAACATGCCTTTTTAAGTAATTGAAAATCAGTACCTAATCTTTGTGAAACTAGGTTGTTCCAATTTCTCTGGTTTCCTCTAGGCAAGTCATTGGTTTTCTTAGGATATTCTCTAGGTGTGTTTTCATACTCAGCCATCTTCCTAGAGATACCTTTACCTAACTTAGGCTTAACAAACTCTACCTTTTTAGCCTTAGGTACTTTAGATTCAATAACAGCAGGAATTTCTTCCTTTTTGTTCTTAGGGGTTGAATCAGATTCCACAACTTCATCATCACTGTCAGACTCCCAATCTTCAATAAGAGGTGCATCAGACCACTTTTTCTCAACCTTAGGTGACTCTATTTTAGTTTCACTAGTTTCACCTATAGGTTTGGCCTCAGACTCAGGTATGAAAGACAATGTTCTAGTAGGAGGGGCATTGGCACTAAGTTTCTTAGGTGGAGCAACAGCATTATATCCTAGACCACTTCCTGAGTCTGCAAAGTGTCTTCCTATTGGTTTACTGAGAATGTCAGTGGCAAATTGTTTTTTTTCCACCCTAACAATATGTTTTTCAGTCTCACTTATAGCTGAATCTTTAGCCTGTTCAGCCTCTTCTACTTTCTCCATAAGAACCTTAATCTCACAATCTTTCTTAATAAGCTCAATTTCTAGACTAGTGATCTTATCAAGATATTCAATTTCAGTCTTTTTATAAAATTCGAGCTTCTCTTCTAAATTCTTTAAACCATATTCATAACTAAGATTGTCTAACTTAAGTTTTTCATTCTCCATTTTAAGGTTTCCATTGCTAGACTTAAGTATTTCTATTGTATCAGAACATGATTTAAAAGAACAAGATGATTCATTGGATACCTCAGAGTCTGATCCAGAGGAAGAGTAGGCCATGAGAGCAAAGTGTTGTTCTTTAGGTTCTTCATCAGCTACCAATGCAAAATTTGGACCATCTTCAGCATGATCACTCCAGTCATACTCTCCTAACCCATCACAAGACACCATAGCAGTAGTAGGATTTGGCTCTTCATCAGTAGACTTCTTGACATTCTCATTGTTTCTTTTTGGTGCTCTGCACTCTCTTGCAAAGTGTCCCTTCTTATGACAGTTAAAACATTCAGCCTTTGATTTGTCAAATCCCACATTCTTGTTTCTTCTGAACTTCATTTATTTACCAGTTCTTTTAAGAAACCTTCTTGCCCTCATAGTTAGCATTGCAAACTGCCATTGCATATCAATCTCTTCAACATCATCAAGATCAAGTTCATCCAGATCTTGAGGCATAACTGAAGTACTTGTAGTAAGTTCAGCCAAATAAGCACAAATAGCAGCATCACTGATGGTGTTGGTATTTGTAGAGTCAGCAGCAGAGACATGTGAACCAGCAGCAGGAACAAAAGTACCAGCAACAGAGTGCTGTTCTTGATGACTACCAGAATTCTTGTTGCTTGAGGACACAAAATCAAGATTGTTTGAGGTAGAAGATGAACTTGACAATCCCTTGACTTCAGATTCATATACTTTCAAGTTGTTATACAGATCATCCAATGTCATCTTCTCAAAATCTTCCTTGTGCCTCCAAATCACTGTGTGAGTGTTCCATTCAGAAGATAGACTTCTCAGAAATTTTAGATTGATATCTTCTTGAGATACATCAATCTTCAATAGAGCCATCTGACTGGTCAGCTTATGAAGTCTATCATAAGTTCCCTCAATATTCTCAGAACTCAAAGCAGTAAAAGTTTCAAACTGGTGCTTCAGTAGGTTCTTTCTTGATTTCTTGGTAGCTTCATTCCCACCAAATCGAAGTTCAATAGCTTCCCATAAATCCTTAGCAGACTTAATATGATTAAAACGTAGTTGATAATCATTAGGTATTCCCATCATGAGAATACTATGAGCCTTGACCTCCAATCTTCTCTGTGCTTTCTCCTCACTTGTCTTGTGAGTTAAGACTGATCCAGTAGCAGTCTTGGCTGGCTGACTCTCGCCGTGTAGAACAACTTCCCAAAGTGAGTAATCAACCATTCTCATGTATTGTTGAATTCTCATCTTCCAGATCTCATATTCTCCAGTCTTGAGCATGGGGACTCTTGATGCAGTAACCATGTGTGTAGAATCGGATTCCATTGCTTACTTTGATGATTAGCAGATCTTGTATTCAGTAATTCTTCTTGGTACCAGTTTCTAGATCACAAGCTCTGATACCACTTGTAGAAACTAAGAACGTGCTAAAGATAGTTTCTTGGATCGTTTTGAGCCTTAGGGTTCAACAATAACAATGAATAATCATGCAGCGGAATAAGAACAAATCAATTGTTATTGACACAAAGTTTCTCTCCACAATCACCTCCAATTATATTTGATCAGAATATAACGTGTTACCTAACTGTAACAGGGATCTAAGACACCTCAGACCTTGAAGGATACGAACCAACTTTACAAACCCTAGGCGTTTACAAACCTACACGCCTAGGTTACACACACACACACCTTTTGACTACATTATGGAAGACTTAATATCAAAACCCTAACCCTTGATCTCTTTATATAATAGAGATTTAGGTTTACAAAATACTACGAAGGACTAAAATATAAATTTTCTTTTGCAAGTAAGTCCTTCTTGTTTAATTCTTTCTTTTTTCATTCTTTATGTTTTGTATCATCAAATCCATAAACCCAACACACTTATGCTCCTGTTGCGAGAATCTCCACTATTAGATTGTTAATAGCATTGGCTGCTATACATAATCTTGTGATTCATCAAATGGATGTTAAAACGGCGTTCCTAAATGGTGAATTAGATGAAGAGATCTATATGAAATAACCTGAGGGTTTTGTTATGCCTGGTAATGAACACAAGGTATGTAAGGTGATCAAATCGTTGTATGGGCTGAAACAAGCACCAAAGCAATGGCATCAAAAGTTTGATGATGTGGTGTTGTCTAATGGTTATATACTTAATCAGGCACACAAGTGTGTATATAGCAAATTTGATGAATCTAGAAAAGGAGTCATAATTTGTCTATATATTGATGACATGCTGATATTTGGGACTTGTCTAGATCTAGTTAATAAAACCAAGAAATTCTTGTCATCAAGTTTTGATATGAAAGATATGGGGGAGGCTGAAGTGATCATTGGTATAAGGATTAAGAGAGAGAACAATGGTTTTTCAATTTCTCAATCTCATTACATTGAGAAATTTTTAAAAAAGTTTAACTTTGAGAATTGTTCTCCTACAAACACACCTATGGACCCCAATCTTAAACTATTTCCAAATAAAGGTGTTGTTTTTGCTCAACTTGAATACTCAAGAGCTATAGGTTCACTCATGTACGCAATGATTAGCACAAGGCCGGATATAGCCTTTGCTATTGGAAAGCTTAGTAGATTTACTAGCAATCCAAGTTCACATCATTGGCAAGCTCTGAATAGATTATTCAAATATTTGAAAGGAACCAAGGACTATGGTTTGAATTATTGTGGATATCCTTCGGTTTTATAAGGTTACACTGATGCTAGTTGGATTAATAATATGGAAGATCACTCTTCTACAAGTGGATGGGTATTTCTACTTGGTGGTGGTGCGATATCTGGGGCATCAAAGAATCAAACTTGCATTACGTTCTCTACGATGGAATCTGAGTTTGTAGCTTTGGCTGCGGCTGGTAATGAAGCTGAGTGGTTGAGGAATTTGATACATGAAATTCTGTTGTGGCCAAAGCCGATATCACCTTTATCCATTAGATGTGATAGTGCTCCCACATTGCACAAAGCTTATAGTCATACGTATAATGGGAAGTCAAGACACTTAGGTGTTAGACACAGCATGATACGTGAGCTTATTGTTAATGGTGTGATCTCAGTTGTGTTTGTAGGAACACAAGATAATTTAGCCGATCATTTAACCAAAGCGTTATGTAAAGATCTTGTGCACAAGGCGGCTGTGGGGATGGGATTAAAGTCCATCTAAATGTATCATATATTGAGATACCCAATTCCCACCTAATAGGCTTTAGGTGTAGAATTCAATGTGGAAAGCTTAATATATAGAGACTGGAACACATAAGAAGCATCCCAAGGTACATGTTCAGACTGCAAGATAAGGAAGGTTGAAGTTTATCTTCTTAATAGTTCTTTTGAAAAATTGCATATGCAGGTGCAAGAATAAAGGAATTACCTATATGAGCATGAAGTTTAGCTGCTTCAAAAAGCTGGGGACTTTGGCTTTGATATGCTTATGAAGGATTAGGACACAAGCTAGTGAAATAAGTGTCAAGTTGAAATATTTGAGAATTTAAACTTTTGTGTATATTATCTTCAAAGTATTCATTGAAATAGCAAAGGTTCAATCCGTTAGAGACACCTTTGAGATTCGAATATTTGAAATGTGTAGTATACCAACATGAAAATTCAATCCCTAGGATATTTTTATTTATGCATAAGTTTGACATGAGAAGAAGTTGAGATAAGTTAATCAATTGATATTAATAAAATGGGGGAGGAATGTTAGTAATTTTATTATTATCAATGAATTTTATAATATTAGATTAACTTGGATCAAGTGAAGGTTATTAGTTACTAACGAGTTATGAGTAGGAGTGGACTCGTTTAAACTAATATCGTTAGGCTAGTGTTACACCGTGTATAACAAATTATATTGGGTACATTAATAGTTTATTAAGTTTCTTTTATTAAAATAAAGATCAAGTTTGGCCCAATATAAATATTGTGAAAATCTAAAACATTGTTAAGTAACAATTGTTGAATTGTTGAAACGGTGAAATATTTATTTCAAATTAAAATGGTATTTATGAAACGACGTGGCGCTTTTGAAACAAATCAAAATTGTGGAATAAAAGTTCACAATGTGAACACAACTAAATGACACGTTGATTTGAAAAATGACACAACAGTTCGGATTGATTTGTAACTAGCAAAAGTCACTAGCATGTTTGACTATTCTCATTTTTTGAGATATACAATTCACTATTTACTCATATAATTTCTCTTTTCATGTTCTTCCTAGATTGTATCCAAATTGAAAAATTCGAGTGAACCATCGAAATATTCAATTCCAAAGTGTTTATCGCGCTTTCTAGAATTATCCGGGATACCAAATTTCTAACACCTACTCTAGCTAGTTAAAATAAAATAGGCCTAAAAACAAAACAAGAAAAACAAAAAAAGGTAAAAATAAAATATTATAATTATAAGAATAAACAAAAACATGCGTGTGGTGTGCAAAGGCGTACCACTGCCTAGGGTCGTAGCGAACGAGGTATGCATAAACAAGTAGTTCATGTAAAAAAGCAGCTGGTAAAATAATACAACCTACAAGAGAGTTCGTTTATAAAAACTAAAAGAGATTCGATATATATAGCTAGCTTTAGTTTACGGTATTTAAAGGACTTCACGAAACTCGATTTTAAATGGTGATCATATGCCCATATCCTTCGCTTTTCGGTATTTCTCCTGAGCGGCTAAAATCGCGTTCATAGAGTTTTGTTGTGCAGTTCCTCTAAGCTTCGATATCTCTTCAAGTGAAGGCCCTTTGTATTCACCTTCATTTTTCCGCATGCTCTATGTAGTATCATGCATCTTTTCTTTACGTGTTTCACTTATTCCACCAGCTGCAACATGGTGACTGTTGACGTATGTGTCCGAACGGACTATCTTGACCGGCCGTCCGGACGACGCATAGCTGTCCGGACCTACCGGAGGATACATGGCTCTTCCGGCCAACATCACTGTAAGTAAATAGGACAAGTGGCAGTTGCCTGTTGACAGATGGCAGCTGCAGACACCGCCGCCACCGCCCCAGGATTTACGGGATTATGTCGGGGACATGTTCCCTGAAAATCTGGCGCCGCCATTCCAGGTATCGAGGCTGAGCACTATAAATACTCAGCTCATTTACTACTCTCAACTAACATACAACCTGCATTTACTTCTCATCATATTTTATAGCCCTTCCGGAATACCGAATACTTACTCTCACACCGGAGGTGGGTCCTGGGATAACACCCGGGGCGAGCCTAACGTGTGCTGTTGTGTGCAGATATCCGAAAGACCCCAAATAACCGAAGAGATCAACGTCCAAGCCTCCCGGAAGAACCCCAGCTGAGTTCAACCGGGAGGCCATCTTATTTGTCTGAAGTAGTTGCAAGAAATTGCTTCAACAAATTCATGGCTCTTCCGGCCAACATCACTGTAAGTAAATAGGACAAGTGGCATTTGCCTGTTGACAGATGGCAGCTGCAGACACCGCCGCCACCGCCCCAGGATTTACGGGATTATGTCGGGGACATGTTCCCTGAAAATCTGGCGCCGCCATTCCAGGTATCGAGGCTGAGCACTATAAATACTCAGCTCATTTACTACTCTCAACTAACATACAACCTACATTTACTTCTCATCATATTTTATAGCCCTTCCGGAATACCGAATACTTACTCTCACACCGGAGGTGGGTCCTGGGATAACACCCGGGGTGAGCCTAACGTGTGCTGTTGTGTGCAGATATCCGAAAGACCCCGAATAACCGAAGAGATCAACGTCCAAGCCTCCCGAAAGAACCCCAGCTGAGTTCAACCGGAAGGCCATCTTATTTGTCTGAAGTAGTTGCAAGAAATTGCTTCAACAAATTGGCGCCATCCGTGGGACCTTCCGCTCGATCTACCTGAAGTTCGGAATGACAGGTCCCGCACCAACGTTTGAAACGTTCGAGACGACGAGTACTACACCCCTCTTCACCCCTGTCCGAAATACGGGTGGGGCCGGAGGATCCGGAGGAAACCAAGATCCCCCAGATGCCCAAGCCCTAATCGCAGGCCATCTTTCGGCCTTGAAAGAACTATTCAAACAACCAGGCAATCGCAACCTGGTGAGCCCCGGAATGCTGAGGCTCGACGATGAGTACGAAAATTCGGAGGAAGAAGATGTCGGAGGGTCACCCTTCGGAAAAGGAAAAAAGGCGGATGATGATTCGAGCTACGGAAAAGGAAAAAAGGCGGATGACGATTTGAGCAAACCATTCAAGGAAATGATCAAGTGCCCGTTCACGAAAAGGATCATGGAGTTTTCATCCCCCAAACACAAAATACCGACGAATCTGAAACCGTACCAAGGAACCACCGATCCGGATGACCACATCAATCGTTTCACTGGAGCAGGAAATCATGAAGAGTGGCCCATGCCGGTGTGGTGTCGAATGTTCCAACAAACCCTGGACGGGAAAGCCAGAGGATGGTTTGATAAACTCCCGGCGGGAAGCATTGATAGCTGGGACGAGCTTCAGAAGAGGTTTTTGAACAGATTCAGTATGTTAAGGATAAGCACCAAGGACCTAACAGAGATCAATAAAATTCACCGAAAGGCGAACGAAAGCCTTCCGAACTTTAAGGAAAGATGGATTTGCGAGGCCAACAACTTCCCGGACGCCCCGGAAATTATGCAAATCGGATCATTTTTGAATGGCCATCACTGCCCAGAGTTGGCCAAGAAATTCTCGGATAAGATTCCTAAGACCGTTGATGAGATGTTGGAAAGGATCGATGATTTTGTTCGGTCCGAGGAGGCCTTCCGGACGACAGAATTGCCAAAAGGAGAGAGAATGGAGTCTTGGCCTAACCCGTACCAAAACAAGGGCGAATACCAATCAAAACCCCCTGCTGGAGATTACCGCCGAAACAGCCCTAAGGTCGGATTTAAAGGACGAAGAAACGATTACTATGCACCTTATATCGCCCCAAGGTACGGGAACGCTGGGGAGATCGACCCTCGCCGAACTGATGTCCGCCGAAATGATACGAGGCCAATCGACTTGGACACCCTTACCAAGACACCGAAGGAGATATTGGCAACAGAGCACCAGCTGAGATTACCACAGCCTCCTCCAACGAAGGGAAAACCACAGAAGGATTGTGAGGACAGGTATTGCAACTATCACGGGGAGAAAGGACATTTCACTGACGACTGCTGGTAGCTCAGGGAGGAGTTAAGAACTGCGTTGAGTACAGGGAAGCTGGACCATCTGGTGAAAGACCTCAGGAAAGGAAGGAAAACTAACCAAGGGGGTAGCAACCAAGGGAGTAAAGGGAAAATAATCAACATGATCCGAGGCTTTCGGACCTCTCGAAAAGCGGAAGAAACGGAGATAGAAGAATGGATGAACGTGCCGATAAGTTTTTCGGCCATTTTCCAGGAGAAAATGTCAGACGAACCACTGATAATCGAAATTGAAGCGGGAGGGAGGAAAATACGTGAGGTCTACGTCGACCCTGGTGCCTCGATGGAAATAATGTACGAGCACCAATTCGAGTGCCTGGATCCAGCGGTCAGGACACGATTGAAGGAGGTTAGCACAATCTTGATGGGATTCGCGGGAAAACTCGTTAGACCACGAGGGGTGATAGACTTGGAAGTCTATTTCGGAAACCAGGATTTGTCCCGAAAAATCAACTTGGAATTTGCCGTAATCGATTCGCATTCCCCCTACAATGCCATACTGGGGCGCATCGGTTTAAAGAAGTTACAGGCAGTACCTTCAACTGTCCATTCGATGATCAAATTTCCCACACCGGGCGGCATAGCAACATTGGCCACTCGGACAAAAGTACGAAGGCATCCCGGTACAAGGGAGGAGCCTGTTGCAAGGCAACGAGAAATCGGGGAAAGAGCTCATTCACCGGGGGAAAAGTGAGGAGACATGCCGCACGAACAAAAGAATGAACCCATCGTCGGAAGAAAGGACGGGAGGAAGTCGAACCAGGGTGGTGACCGAGAAGTCCCTGACGGACTCACCAAGGTATGAGTAACGACTCAGGTAATTGTCAGTACGAAATAACCACTGGAATACCTTTACTATTTTATTCTATTCTACGATTATGTGCAAACTAACGGAAGGAACGCAAATACTCTCGTAACTTAAGACAGGTAATGTCGCATGTCAAGGAAGCAAAGCCTATAGGAACACCGTCCGCCAGAGGCATGAGCCTCTCAAAAGGCCGGAAGTTTACCGTATGAGAACACACGAGTCGAGAAGAGAGGGGCAGAAAAGCGCCGAGAGCAGGACGGGCGACTGATATAAAAAAAATGTTCACATAAATAGAGTTCTTTGTACCTTTTGTAACGCCCGAAAGGGTTTGATGTTAACTATTCTAATGAAATACAGTTATGCAGTTCCCCACCGTTGAAGGGGGGCAGTTTTCCCACAATACCTCCTTGAAATGCTTGTGATTTCTCAAAAAGACCCTGTATTGACTATTCTTAATACTAGTGACATTCTGGACATAATTAGAAAGTGCCCCCCCCGAGAGGTTCACGCCCTCCGGGGAGTGTGTGGTCAATGTCCAAAGATGGTTGATACCCGAAAAGGGGTTGCCATAATCCTGGCGGAAAGGCTGAACCACCTGTAATATCTCGAACATAATTAGAGAGTGGTCCCTCCGAGAGGTTCGTGCCCTCCGGAGATTAGTGATCAATGTTCATTGTTTTCTGGACATAATTAGAAAGTGGCCCCCCCGAGAGGTTCACGCCCTCCGGGGAGTGTGTGGTCAATGTCCAAAGATGGTTGATACCCGGAAAGGGGTTCCCATAATCCTGGCGGAAAGGCTGAACCACCTGTAATATCTCGAACATAATTAGAGAGTGGTCCCTCCGAGAGGTTCGTGCCCTCCGGAGATTAGTGATCAATGTTCATTGTTTTCTGGACATAATTAGAAAGTGGCCCCCCCCCCCCCCGAGAGGTTCGCTCCCTCCGGGGAGTGTGTGGTCAATGTCCAAAGATGGTTGATACCCGGAAAGGGGTTGCCATGATCCCTGTGGAAAAGCTGAATCGTTAGTCATACTCTGAACATAAGTGAAGAGTGATCCCTCCGAGAGGCTGGCCCCCTCCGGAGATTTTTGTGGTCAATGTTCAAGGAGGTACCATACAACCGCTCAAAAATGCATAGACTTGTACTTCCGGAGCTATGCAAATAGTAAAGGTAATAACAAACAAGTGCTGTACGTTCGTAATCATAAGAGTGTTGCTCCAACTTAAATATATATTTCCGAAACTACGCAAGTAGCAAAGGTGATAACAGGCAAATGATACAATTCATAACTCGGGCAAAGGCCGAACGACAACAATTGCCCGGCATGTGTCGGGGGTCGAAAGGAGATCAAAGAAAATAAAGGGATAACCCGTAAGGGGTCCAAAATCAGACGAGCAAACCAAAGCAACACCACATTTGAAGATCCAAGTCGTCCCATTCCACATGCAGTACCATGCATAATACAAAAAAAAATGATGATAAAAAAAAGGGGGGGGAAGTAGGACAAGGCAACCATTGATAATCGCAAGTTCACAAAATCCGACAGGTTCGTTCGAATTTCCGAAAGAACACCCCATCATGTCAACCGAAATATAAAATCCTACTTCCAAGATAGCACTAAAACCAACAAACCAAAAAAGAGAAGCACTACGGAAACAAGCAAATGATAACACGAAACATGAAGCATGGCACATATGAAATATGGAACAGTCATGAATATATACAAACGAATAGGCCATACGAATTATTTGTCATAAATTATTACAGTCATCCGGATATAAAAATATTGTTCTTGGCTCGAAGGCCTTACAACACCAAATTGAACCAAATTGTGTAAGAGTTCAGGGAGCCGACTCATCCCTTCCAACAGTTGAACCCTCGACATTAGCAACCCCGGCTTTGGGAGCCCCGGAAGATGACCCCCCGGCGGCATCGGCAGTTAGGCTCTTAGGAGAAGAAGCTGGTTCAGGATCGGGGAAGATTTGCAGGATTTCATCAAGAGACTTAAGGTAGGAGCTGCTGACCTTCTTGATGTACGGATACTCTGCGGTGAACAACCCATCATACAATGGGTCGAGCTTCTTAGCCGCATCTGCATCCAGGTCTTCCGTCTTGGCCAGGACAGCGGCCACCTCCTCCGGCGTGCGCCCCACAATCACGCCCTCCATGAAGCCGGATTGTGAGGACAAGCTGAAAGGTCCTGCCAAATGCTCCTTATATTCATAACTACCCAATAACCGACGAACGACCTCCGGGAGGACCTCCTTAACAACCCTGAACCTATCCCCTTCAGTGCGGCCCACCCGGGCAATAAGATCCTTCTTTTGCTCTCGGAGGGCCAGATTGTCCTTCACCTCCTCACCCAGGTTAACCTTAGCTTTTTCCAAATCAGCTTCCAAGGCGCTGATTCGTTCCGCCGCGGCCAACCTTTCGTCCTCCACCAACTTCTCCAAATCCTTCACCTGTCCCATCAGCTCCGACTCTCTCACCATACAAGTAGAATGCTCAACCTTCAGCTGTTTAAGCTCACCCCCGTTCTTTCTGAGGTTTCCGCAATGTTGGTGAACACGGTGCAACTCACTGTGGTCATGAAGAAGGCCCTCAAACCGAAGCAGCTAGTTCGACTGGGCAGCGGCCCCCATACCCAAAAGTCTCCAGGCCCTTTGAGCGGCCTCAGCATCCCCCAAACCTTCCAAAAACAACTCTTCTTTCGAAGTCGGTAGGTTCAGCATCAAGTCCCGACAGACTTCCCAGCTGTCCAGACGATCATCCTTGCGCACTTTCCACATCGGCACATGCAAAGGCGCCGAGTCATCTTCATCGGTCACTTTGTCTTTCCCGCGACCAGGAGCAGCAGCGGAGGAACCTCCTGCATTTTCCATAAGGAAGAATAATAAAGTTAAGTAACAACTATTGTCGGAAAAAAGACAAGGGACAGGGATCAACACTTCCTGAATAAAAAAAAGAGAGAAGAACTTACCAGCACCGGTGGTCTCCGACGCGGAGCCTCCGCCGATACCTCCTGGGATATCCGGCTGTTTTCTTCCGGCCGAAGCATTGGGCCCCTCCGGCTGTTTTCTTCCGGCCGAAGCATTGGGCCCCTCCGGCTGTTTTCTTCTGGCCGAAGCATTGGGCCCCTCCGGCTGTTTTCTTTCGGCCGAAGCATTGGGTCCCTCCGGCTGTTTTTTTGCGCCCGAAGCACTGACACTTTCTTTTGGACCCGCCATACCGGCCCCCTCATTTGGCTTACTTCGTTTAATCTCTCGAAACATACCACCACCTGACGAGTCAGGATGAAGACGGAATCTAGTCCCCTGTGTTTGAGACTGAGGTGTGGGCCGGACAACATTCTGGTCCTGTTTTCTTTTCCTGGCCTCCATAACCTTTGGGTCAGACACTTCGACCCTTGTCGTTTCGACCGTATCCTCCGGGATGACGGCTTGGGAGGCGTCGAAAGCGGCCGTATGCGTCTCGTAGGATTGATCCTTCTGGACCGCGGGCACATCCTTTCTAACCTTGGGCTTCCTTAAGTATTGAGACATTGTGATAGCTGCAAAAATAGAAACATAGAACGGTTAAGATTTTGCGCATACATGCTAGCCAAAGTACAGCTAAAATAACGAAACCGCCCCCAGTAAAATACTCCAAGTACAAACCAATGGCATCATCCGGCAATTAATCCATCGCCGTACCCTTCGGGAGCAGACGTGGATATAGGTACGGCAAAATTCTATGGCCCGTGTAATCCTACGTACAGCCCTTTCGTCTAGCCAAAAGGCGGACCCCTCTGACAAACTTTGAGAGGAAGCCCTTGACTCTTGGAGGATCCTAGCGAGTGGAAACAGGCAGAACCGACATGGTCTGGCCGAGGGGAAGAGGAGTGCGGCCAAACAACAGTAAAAACAACATGCATGAACCGAACTGCGTGAACCAAAACGTACCTTTATAGACGAAGTACCAGTGTGGAAATCGAACGGGCAGAATCACTCGAGCTGACTTGGAATGATCGTTCGAACAACAATACCGGAAGGCGTCTCAGTTGAAAATGTGGAATTGCGGTAGTCAAAAACACACACCAGTAACGCTATTTATAGGGAGAGCGCAGAATGCGGAATGTCACATTTAGCAAGATGCTGACGTGGCAACACTTCAACGCGCGTGTTGGGCACGCGCACGCGTGTCAACACTCATCAATTAAGATCTGTATTAAATAACCATAAAATAATAAGGAATTTTAAATAAAGGACAACTCCCGGTCGAACCAGTACGTACATATTCCAACCTAACGGCATATCCTTCGGGAGGGTCTAACAAAATCCACAATTTGTTTGAAATATCATACTATCGGCACACCCTGACCCTCCGGGCAAAAGCAGCAATCGATCTCCAAAAGGAACAGCAACGGTGTTCGGCAAATCGGAACCCTCGGACAATAAGGTCAAGCGGACGCGAGCAAAAGACCATTACTAATCTGAACTGAAAGAAGTATACGTTGCAAACCAGTAGAGGATCGGGAAAGGTACAATGATAGCTTCTGCGCATCAAAGCCATGTCATATCAAAGACAACTCTTAAAGTATTAAACCATCGGCCGAATCGAAAGGCAAGTACAGCATTAATCCGAATGATCTAGGCCAAAAGGTCATAAGATACCCTTCGAAGTATTACGCTAATATTTTGCCGACAATACGATCCCGGCATTACATGTGTGTGTCGGAAGGCACTTGACAAGAGGTATAAAAATAGTCTTTAAGTATTACATCATCGGTCTTCAACCGATAATGCAATACTGGGGGGACATGTTGACGTATGTGTCCGAACGGACTATCTTGACCGGCCGTCCGGACGACGCATAGCCGTCCGGACCTACCGGAGGATACATGGCTCTTCCGGCCAACATCACTGTAAGTAAATAGGACAAGTGGCATTTGCCTGTTGACAGATGACAGCTGCAGACACCGCCGCCACCGCCCCAGGATTTACGGGATTATGTCGGGGACATGTTCCTTGAAAATCTGGCGCCGCCATTCCAGGTATCGAGGCTGAGCACTATAAATACTCAGCTCATTTACTACTCTCAACTAACATACAACCTGCATTTACTTCTCATCATATTTTATAGCCCTTCCGGAATACCGAATACTTACTCTCACACCGGAGGTGGGTCCTGGGATAACACCCGGGGCGAGCCTAACGTGTGCTGTTGTGTGCATATATCCGAAAGACCCCGAATAACCGAAGAGATCAACGTCCAAGCCTTCCGGAAGAACCCCAGCTGAGTTCAACCGGAAGGCCATCTTATTTGTCTGAAGTAGTTGCAAGAAATTGCTTCAACAGTGACCTACGCCTTGATCACCTGAATCTTTATCCGCAAGTGACTCGAAATGATCTTTCATTTCGGGTACTTGATCTTTCTCGACATGAACCTCTCGCTCATCAGTCTTGTTCTCTCTCCTTAGCTGCTCTGATTCCATGATTCTAGTGTTTTTCCCGATGAAGAAATATTTTTAGATACGAAATGTGAAAGAATATGTAGAACTTAAAGAAGAAAAATGTATGTCGGTTTTCTTAGAAGATGTAGCCAAGTGGAAGGCTGAGATTGAAAAGATGAATGAGTCAGCAGTTGGAGGGTGATTAGTGATGTATATGGTTGTGCACGTCGATAAAGGATATATGTGTATAATCTTTGTTGAAGACACAAACTATATCTACAAGATTTAATGAAAGAGTTCATGCTCTTTCGAAAAAGTGTTTCTATGTTTTGGTATCCTGTTGTCACGTCCAAATGTCCAATGCACTTGAAACATGCGTAAACTTGGATATAGCTACAGAAAAATTTATACATACACGTTACTTAATCGTAACATAGCAAGTAGATATAATATTATTGTGTTTTTTTATTACACAATGAGATTTCATGTATATTTGTAATAGAACATGAGTTAAAGAATAATCTAAAATAATCATAAACCTAATAGACCCTAGCCTTTAGGCTTGGGTCTTAACCTATCATCTAATACATTCCTGCAGTTTGAACGAGAGGTTTCCGGACGTACAAACCGGATATAATGTTGATTTCGCCCTCTTCTTCTCTTCTTCTTTTCTTTTTCTCCTCTTCTTTGTTGTTCATTTGTACGGAGATGGACTTGGCGACATAATTGTATACTGCTTCACGGTTTCCGCTATTTTCTATGGCGTTTGTTAATTCTTTTACATCATAGATTGTTTTGCCTTTAAGTGGGAGCGACAATTTGGTGGTCAACTTTTTTTGTTACCGACAATGATCTTCAATAAACGAAAACAATTTAATGAAATAGAAAAATATGGTTCATTGAAGACAACTCAACATATTTTATGTGTTTTGACGGCTAAGGTTTAGGGTTTATGCATTGTATACGAGAAACAAAATCCTTATCAAAAAAATAAAGCGAAAATAATTAGGAACCCTCCGGATCACCGGCGTGTAGACGATAACCGGAGGATAGCAAATTTTGTAGGTAGATCTTACCTAAAGTTCAGATTAGTAAATAGAGATATTATTGATTGTGTTTTTGTATGATTAAATAATGAGATTTAATGTCTAATTCTAATAAAACATGACTTAAAGAATAAACTAACATAACCTCAAATCTAATGCACATTAATCATTTAAACTTTTTAGACTTCAGACTACCATCTAATATTAACTTGTTATAATATATGAACTGTTTAAGTATTTTTCTGCGAGTCGGATAATGCTCCAAAATGTCCTCCGGCCTTGAGATCGTCAAGTCCTTCGGACAGCTGCTAAGAAAGTAGACGCGTTAGTCTCGCCCGGGTGTGACCCCAGGACCCGACTCCAGCGTGAGAGTAAGTACCGAAAGGTGGGATAATAAGTATACTAGTGAGATAAGTACTGTGTGTAAGAGTAGGTTACCATTACTGTGGAGATTGCTCCTTTATATAGGAGACCTGTTTTTGTCCCCATCGGATGAGTCCAAACGTGATGGTGACACTTTTGAGCGGCAACTGGGACTTTGCCCTGTTTGGGTCTTACTTCTGACCTGCCATGGTTCCTGCACTTCTGTCACATACTACTAATACTAAGGTTGACTTTCTGATCTGGAGCTAGCCGTTGGACCGAACGGCCATGTGATCCGTCTGGCATTGGGCTTCGTCCGGATCACATCGTTCGGACGTATGTGACCGGAGTTTGTCCTGACTTAGTTAAACGCTTAGCCGAACGACCCGCTAGGTCCGTCCGGTTTGGGCCCTTCGGCCGTATACGCCGGAAATGTGTATTCTCAGTCTTGATCTATTTCTGGAGTTATTTGTTGTCCGAACGACCGTGGTCGTTCGGTTAGGGCCAGTCGGCCATATACGCCGACATGTCCCCCCCAGTATCATAGTATCGTAAAGCGATAGTGTGATACTTTGAATCTTTTGTCTTTCGGTCTGCCGACATGGTAAGTCCGATGGTTCCTGTTTATCGCTATTCATGCATAAAACGCCAAAAGTCTTTATTGCTTTCGTTTATTTGGACGCCGTCGTTTTTACCGTGCCTTCGCGATCGTGACACGTGGGGATATGTCTCATCGCGTGTCTCAGAAGTTGACACGTCCGTATCTGACAAAATGCGACGTTTCGTAACCCCACCCTTTCGCCTATAAATAGTCTCATTTCCTTTATTTTTACCACTGTGAAATTCTGAATCTTCTGACACGTTTCCCTTTCGTCTATTCAATCCGAACGGTTTTTGCGAGTTATTCCCCTACGTCACTCTTTCGTCTATAAAGGTACGTTTCCCGCTATTCTTATCTTATTATCATTTGTTGTTCAGCTATATTCTACATCCTTCGGTTAAACGATGTCCCGCCGGTCCGTTTCCTCCCGGGAAGATGACTTTCCGGAAGCTGAGAACTTCGTTCCGAAGTTTGATATGCGAAAGTATACTAGCAAAATGGATGAGACAGATATGACTATGTTGTTAATGGAATATCATATTCCGGAGGATCTTAATCCGAGACTCCCACCAGCTGACATGACGATAGATCAATTACCTCCCGATGTCATAGGACTGTATCTAGAGGATTTCGCCGAAGGTGGCATTACTGTGCCCTTCTCATCATTTTTGTTGGACGTTATCAGGCATTGGCAAGTCCATATTTCCCAGATGGTTCCGCTGGGCTTACATCGGGCCACTTTATTTGAAGTATACTGTAGGAGCTTGCACATTGTCCCAACGACTCTTCTTTTCCGAGCGTTTTATAAGTTGAGTAAACAGGGCGAGTGGTTCTCGTTCGAGAAGAGGGGAGGGAAGGAGAAAAGAGTTTGTTTTAATGAGATTTTAACCGGATTAAAAGGATGGAAGAAAAAGTTCTTTTTGATAGACCGAAGAGCTATTCCCTTTGCCATGCCGTGGCGACATCACCATTCAGATATTTCGGATCCTTTTCCTGCGGAAGAGTTTTCCGTTGCTGATGCTAATAGACTTGCCGAACAGGTGATTGACCTTATCCAGATTCCCCGAGGGTTTCATTATGCACTTGGGCTGACATCCCACTGGGAGCATTCCGGATTTCGGGCGGCGCTTAAAGACGCCGAAGGAAAGGGTATAGCCTGCCCTTTACCTTCTTTTTTTTTGTGTGTTATTTATCGTGTATATTCATCCGAGTGATATATGTGTTCTTGACTTATTTACTTGTAGATTTAACAATGGCGGAATATCTACGTAAGCCTGAGCGCCGAAAGGGGGCTGTTATGGGTAAGGGGGATCCTCTTCGTGAAGGCGAAACTTTGCCATTGCATGTGACAGCGCCCGCTCCGTCCAATGCGGATATCCCGGACAAAACCGTTGCGATGCTAGCTGTCGAAGTACCAAGTGAGAAAGTCTTGGAAGCAAAGAGGAGAAAAGAGGCTGTCGTGCGTTCAAGCCAAAAGACGAAAGGAGAGGGTGCTGGGGGGAGTAAAGGGCCCCCGGTTTCGGGAAAACGTTCGGCTGGCGAAGGTGTCACCCCTCGGCCGTCAAAGAAAAGCAAAACCCATATTGATACTCCTATCATAGAGTTGGATTCCTCCGGACCTATCTCGGCGCCCGCTCCCCTTCGTTTTTTCCCTCCAGGCGGTTCCGCCGGCCAACCGGAAGGAGAAGAAGGGGCGAGTAGCCAATTCGTCTCTGGTGAAGATGGTATGTCGTGTGTTCTTTTCCTCTTTTTCCTTCTTTTTTTATGTATATATTTTTTATGTGTGTGTTCCGACCATTATATATTTTTTTTTTTTTTTTTTTTTTTTTTTTTTTTTAGCAGGCAGTCCCGTAGTTTCGCATGGGCGGGGAAAGAAGAAATTGCATATGGAGGGTTTTGATGAGATGGGTGAGGATGAGTTTACTCCGGGGGATATTTTCGTGCCCCAGTGGACCGTTGTAATACCTGAATTTCTAAAATTCACAAAAAGACCAAAATGCCCTTAGAATTTAAAAAGTATGAATAATTAAATTAAGAACTCCAAATAAGCTATGTAAAATTCAGAAAATTATCATATATGATCAGAATAATTTTAAGAACTTTATAAGTTATATTTTTGTATTTTTGAAAAATATAAATTGGGTTACATAATTATTTATATTCCGAAAAGTATTTATTTGAATAAGAAAATGTATATATTAAGAATAAGCCCAATAAAATTAAGAAAAGTGTATAATAATTTTTGTAATGTCCAACCCATTATTTAAGCCCATGGAAAAATTAGAAATCAGATTTATATACATAACATACGGTTTTATTTTTTTTGTTATCCCTAAAAACGATTTTACAACAAGCCGACAACTCCAAAACCCTAAATACTCTCCTCCAACTTGTCGACCTTCTGCTGCTGCTCTTTCCTTCCTGCTGCTCGATCCAACACAGCAGAAAAAAAGGGGTTCTCTTGTGGTCTTTAATTGGTGTTCTAGGCGTGTGATTGTTTCTGGTTCAAGTGTGTTTCGATCATGGGTTACATGGGGCTATCGAAGGGAGTATATATAAGGTGTTCGGCTGGACTTTTGGTGGTCCAATCTTGTTGTTCTTTTGTTCTTCTTATTCACGCTACAAAGGGTAAACCATATCATCCTTGTTCAATTCCACTCTTCTTGCTTGATTCTTGTTAGTTTCTTTGTTGTTAATGTCGACCTATCATCACATAAAATCATATAAGAACACTACATAAAATCATACATGTTTACATGAGATAATGAGTTTGAAACCTATTAGGGATCGACCAAGGTCATGGTATGTTGTTTTGATGATTGTATGAACATGTTAAGACCACATTAGAATCGACCTAGGGCTGTTCTAAATCGTTCATAATCACCTTGTATCAAAATATGAGTCACGGGATTAAAAACCTAAAACGGGTCACATAAAATCATAAAAACTGGGTGCTGATAGAATTTTGTGTCGAATTGAACTGAGGTTATCTTGATGTTGAAAATGGGTATTTGGGTGTTTCTGGAGTCTAAAATTAATTTCAAGGAAATATCTTTCTGGGAAAATTAGCCTTGTAATTTTTAGAGGTCGGGAAGGCAACTTTTTGATTTTTAGAAATTCGTGTGTCAAACCTGAATTCGGATGTCTGGAAATCAGTCCGTTTTGACGATTTTTCATTTTCAAACCATGAGGAGTTAGGTCATGAAATTCTCCAGTATGTGACTTCAATATGTTTAGTAGTGTCATGAATTTTTGTAGATTTTTCCTGGAGGTATTGGTGGGTAAATGAAGTGGTTACTTTCTGAGTGTTACAGCAGTGGTATTTTTCATGTGGGGTTAAACTAATTAATAAATTCTGGGAAAATTAGTGTGGGTTTTCAAGACATTGAGGTAGCTCTGGGAATTTTTGTGGATTTTATCTCTGAGTTCTAATATGGTTCATAAATTCGATCAAGTGTGGTCTGTTTAGGGTTAAAAGCTGATAAGAAGTTAATTAGGGCTAAATATGGATTAATTGTGTAACTTAAGGGTGGAACTTATCATTATTCGAACTAAAAGGGTTTAACTTGTTAAAACATGTAACTTTATGATATTTATATTTCATACCCTAATCTTACGATAGTTTCACTATAATCCCTAAACTATTTATAATTACTTAATAAACCCTAACTATAAGAATGCGATTAGTAACAAGTATTTAAAATCCGTTATGAAATTAAATGAGCTAATAAGTATATTATGAATCATCATATATGTAGATTCGTTGAAGAGGTGTGACAGTGTGTCCTTGAGTTCATCCATTTGTTTGCTTCCATTCACTCGCTAAGGTACAGATATTCTGCCCTTCTTGTAAGGAGCCTTCGTTCTCTTGATCTCTTGTTTTGATTCGTTTAGGATTTCCCCAAGCCATTGCTATGTTCCCTTGTATTGTGAACCCTTGTTTTGAATCTTTTGCTTTGAACCTTTGCCTTGACCTTTTGTCTTGAACCTTGCCTTGAACCCTGCTATAAACCTTGATATGAACCTTGCCATACACCTTGCCTTGAACCTTGATATACTTGAGATTTTAACGGGATGAGAAAACCTTTTTAATTATTTATGAAAATGTTTTAAGAAAATCATTTTTACAACTATCTTATTGAAGACCATTTTAAAAGATTATTTTATGGAAACTATTTTAAAAGGATTGTTTTCAAATGAACTTTTAGATTGAACCTTTACTATGAACATTTGCTACGATCTCTTGTCTTGACCATTTGAATTGAACCTTGATACATTGAATCGAACCCATTGATATGTAAACACGAACTTGAAACTTGAACTTGACTTGTACACTTGATACTTGACCTTGACCTTGACCCACAGTTTGAGACTACGAGCCATACTAGGCATGAGGGTTTCATGTCCTTGTCATTGTTACACCAATGACTTGACTTTTGGGTAGGAAAGTGATTACCTATCCCGTCCCTGCCATGACTTGATAATTGACTTGTACACGTAGATGAAGACATTGTGGCAGCCTACAGGGGCGCATGGATGCATCCTAGATTTGTACTTGACTTGACTTGATTACTTGAATTGTTTAGTGACATGATGGGTGTGTGCGATACACGTCATTCACTCTTGGGAGCTCATGACTCCAACCCTTGGAGGTATCCCCTCATATTATACTTGGCATACCGAGGTCACCCCTCCGTATACATGTATACTTGTTTACTTGACTTGATTTGATATGTTCTGGGTTCGTAGTGGATTTCTGTTTCTGTTACCCTATGACTTGATATTTGACTCGACTTGAATTGAACTTGGGCTGGTGGTGGGTTACGGTTTACTTTACACCTACCTATTGTAAACATTTCTTGATAACCTTTTCATTTTCCTTCCTACTTTTGTTACACCTTGTATTATTCCATTTACTTCACTATTCCTTTACTACTGCTTTGTATCGTTATATCTGTTCACTGAGCTTTCGTAGCTCAGCCGCATTTCTTTTCCTGCGGCAGGTTTTAGTTTGGAAGCTGGGTATGAGTGGAGAGTATCATTGGATTTAGAAGACCCTACTAGCTATGGAAGATTATTAGAAGAATTTATTTTTAGACTTAGAAATTATTGTATTGTAACCTTGTAGTTTCAGATTTTCCTTTGTAACCCTTGAAATTCTATTGTATTATTCATGTCAATGCTTATGTTTGTTATGATATGTAACCATTGTTGTGACATCTTTACCCTTGTCGGGTTGGGGTGTTACAACCGTTACGGCGGATGCCCGTCTGACAGGTTCCTCCGTCTGCCGAGATCTGATGGCTCATCTATCAACTCCCCGAGAGGAGGAGTACTTGGCGAGCTTATGTGATGAAGATGCTTGTAACCGCGCTTGGATGCTGCTTGGAAAGAGTTCCATTGCACAATCTGACATCCTCATTCGGTTTGAAACTTTACTCGATTAGTTCAATACGCTCACAGCGGTTCATCAGAAGTGTGTCGGACAGGATCCGGCGGAGTTAGAGAAGTTGAAGGCTGAGAATGCGGACTGTCAGGTTGCCATCCAGAGTTTAACTGGGCGAGTTTCTGAGCTGGTAAGAGAGAAAGAGGGGCAAGGAGAAGTGCTTAAATCTTTGGAAGCTGAGTTAAATAGAACCAGGCAGTTGTTGGCCGACGAACGGAAAGATAACCAGGAATTAAGAAAAGAGAGAGAGGATTTGGCGGTCCGGGTAGGTACCACTGATATGGAACGCATCCGAGTGGTTAAAGAATTTCTTTCGGAAATGGTCCGCCGTCTTCTTGGTAGTCATGAGTATAAACAATCCTTGGCTGTTCCATTCAACCTTTCGTCTGACGCTGGGTTCATAGGTGGGATCTCTGTTGACCGCACTCCGGAACAAGCCGCCGAAATTCTAGCTGACTTTGAGAATCTGGACTTGGATACTGAGACAAAATATAAGGCTTTGTTCGACCAGCTCTTTGTCACTGAGTATCCGTATATTCGAAAGGTTAGCGGTGCTTTCTACAGGCCGATGGCAGAGATCCTGGAGCTCTATCCGGATCCTGCTCCTACCGCATCAACCGAAACCTTAACTGCCGATGAGTCCGCCGGTAAGAACGTTACCTCCGAAAATGAAAATGTTGGTGTTGATGGTGGGGGTGGTGTGGCCGAAGAGACTATGATGGTTCAGGGTCGTTTGGTTACCGTAGCTGAGGCGAATGTTGCTGAAAATGCTGAAGGAAATGTTGAAGAAAATGTCGAAGGAAATGCAGATTCCTAAGTTAGTTTGCTGTGGGTCCGGACTGCCTCCATTTTTACTATGGATCAAGGCTGTTCCGGATGCCTTTTGAAGCTTTTATTCAAGCCTTTTTACCGTTTGGAGATACTATCTGCCGATGTGCCTCATGTGGCTACTTTTATTTTGTTGTGTATTGAATCATTATAGATTTGGGTAGGTCCTATCGGAACGTTGGTAATTGTAACTCGCCTTGTTCGGGAGGCTACACCTCCGGCCCTTTTGTTAACGACGATCTGTTTACATTTGCTATGTTTTGTCTTGTTATTTATGCATGCCTCTTTATTTTTTATGCGTATATATTCTGCAAAATGTGCTGTATGATCCTCGTCACTTGCCGTATTGCCTACCGAATGCGTTCGATTCCCTTGTTTTTAAGCTTCCATGTCACCGTTAAGGACGAATTTACTTCAGCGCGTTCCCTCTTTGTTGCAAGGATTGACGATTGCCGATCTGGGTGAATATGTCTCGGCATATTCTCTTTTATTTTAAGGACTAACTTTTGTTGTTAGAGGCGGATACGCCTCGGAATGCGCCTTTTAATTTTGAGGGTTATATATTGCCGTTAGGGGAGAATACGCCTCGGCACACACACTTTTTTTTTTTTCCTTTTTTGCCGTTAGGGGCGAATACGCCTCAGTATGTTCTCTTGCGTTTTCGTTTTTGCCGTTAGGGGCGGATACGCCTCGGCATGCCTTTTTATTTTGAGGACTTTATATCGCCGTTAGGGGCGGATATACCTCGGATTTTTCCATTTTATTTTAAGGATCGATCACGGCCGTTAAGGGCGGATACGCCTCGGCTTCCCTCTTTTTTTTATTTCAAGGATCAATTATGGCCGTTAAGGGCGGATACGCCTCGGCTTTTTTTATTTCGAAGATCAATTATGACCGTTAAGGGCGGATACGCCTCGGTTTTTTTTTATTTCAAGGATCAATTATGGCCGTTAAGGGCGGATACGCCTCGGCTTGGTTTTTTATTTCAAGAATCAATTATGGCCGTTAAGGGCGGATACGCCTCGGCTTGGTTTTTTATTTCAAGGATCAATTATGGCCGTTAAGGGCGGATACGCCTCGGCTTGGTTTTGGCTGCGTGGGCCGGATAAGGGTAGCTAATCCTCACCGGAGCCACGCGACTGCCTCGCCTTTGCTTGCAACAAAAATGTGGGAAAATTTTCTCCTCTACAAGTCGAAGGAGAATATATAATATTTCATAATGAGTTTGTTCATAGTGGCTCATGGCCTTACATTAAAGAAAACATTTCCTTAGACTAATTTCGTGCCGCTTCCTGGGGCACCGCCTTCCCCCTTCCAGCTTTTGTCTTGTTCGGGCCGTATCGGGGTGCTTCGGTTGTTCGATATGGATCTTCCCCGTTCGGACTTAGCTTGCTTTGGCTTTTTTTTGCTTTCTTCATTCTTTTGATACGTGAACTTTCCTGGCCTGGATGATATTAACTTGGTCACATGGTTGTAGCACTTCTTCATCTGTGTTCTGAACCGGATCTTCCTCATTGTCGCTTTTTCCTCTCTTCCATGCGGTTGGCCCATGTTTGGGTGCATCCCATTTTTGGCCAGCTCCTCTTTTCGGCGAATACTGTCTTTGCCAGTTTTCTCTCGGAATACTGTCTTTGCCGAGGTGATCATCTGTTGAGCTTTCAAAGTGGCTATTCCTTTGGAAGTTGGGAATTTTAACATAGCGTGTACGGTTGAGGGGATGGCCCCTAACGTCTTCAATCCAATTCTTCCGAGGATGATGTTGTACGGGGAAGGAGCACGCACGACGGTGAACTTCATGACCACTTTCCTGTGTAATCCGCCTTCCCCGACTGACACGTCCAGCTCTACCTCTCCTAATGATTTGGCCGCTTGTCCATTGAATCCGATAAGGTCCTCTTGCTTTTGCACTAACTTGGCTTTTATTTCGGGACCTAGGTTATCGAAGCAATGTTCGAACATAACTTCCACAGCCGCCCCTTCATCTATGAGTACCCTCTTTACCGGATATCCTTCTATCACCGCTGTTATGATGAGCGGCTCGTCTGACCTCTTTCCCACGGGTATGGAGGGAAAGGTGATTGGGGTCCTCATCCATTTTTCTTCATGTTCCCTTGACTCGCATTCTCGCTGACTCGGTTTGATGCCGATCATGTTGATTACCTTGTCTTTGGCCGGCGCTTCTCTTTTCGGTGCGCCTCTTCCCCTTTGCCTCACGTCTTTTATCAGGTGGTCCAACTTTCCAGATTCCAGAGCTAACTCCAATTGCCTCTTCAGTTGGTAGCAATCATTTGTGAAATGTCCTTTTTCCCCGTGGTAGTCGCAATACCTATCTTGATTTTCTTTCTTGGGCGGGTCTCGCATTGGCTTAGGGGGAGGCAATCGTAGCTGGTGTTCTGTGGCTAAGATCTCTTTCGGCGGCTTTGTGAGTGACTCCAGCGTCAACCGAGGGGCATTTCGACCCTGATAATCTTTTCGTGCCGGTAGGTACGGCGCTGGTCGGTCACGGTGTTTACCCTGATCATAGCGATCTCTGTTCGGATAGCCGTATCGTCCTTCATTCCTGCTTTCATTTCCATACCTTCGGTGTGTTCTATCGTCTCTTCTAGAAGATCCGATGGGTGCTCTTCTGTACCGATCTCGACTCTCTCCTTGAGGAAATTCAGTGTTGACGAATGCTTCTTCTGCTCGCACATAATCATCCACCCGGATCATCATTTCGTCAACCATACGAGGAACCTTGTCGGAAAACCGTTTGGCTAGCTCTGGGGCACTTGCAACCATTCATGAATGAAGAAATTCTCATGATTTCAGGGGCTCCTTGTATGAATCCAGTTTCGATGGTCCATCTTTCCTTAAAGGCGGGCAATGTTTCATTAGCCTTCTTTACGATCTTTGTTATCTCGGTAGGGTCTTTAGTGCACGCTTTGTGTAGGGAGAAGCGCGCTTCAAACTGAGTCTGGAGGTCCGCCCACTCGTCCACACTATTCGGAGGAAGGCGATCGAACCATCCTCAGGCAATCCCGTCCAATGTTTGTTGAAACATTCTACACCACACGGGCATGTGCCATTCTCCTTGCTCCGCCGCTCCGGTGAACCTGTTAAGATGATCTTGGGGATCTTTCGATCCGTCATACAGTTTGATATGAGCAGGCATCCTATGTTTCGGTGCGGAAAACTCAATTAACCGCCGAGTGAAGGGTGACTTTCGGACTTCCTTGAAGGGTTTCCCCAAGTCTGAATCTTGTATCTTGTCTCCTATAACAATCCCCTGCTTCTCCTTAGTTGCTCCGGTTTTATCCGGGCTATCTTTTTCAAGAAAATCTAGATGCACCAGTTGGACGGTGCTTGTTCGGTTGTGTTCCTTGATCATGGACTTGAGGGTCGAAACATATTCTTCTATCTGTTCTTTGGTGACTGAAGGAGACTCGGTGTCTTTGCTTCCGGCATGGTTGGCGGGTGAAGTTCCAAGATTTTCTCCTCCCGAACCTTCCGGACGTT
Organism: Artemisia tridentata subsp. tridentata; assembly: GCA_021014915.2. Taxonomy (NCBI): domain Eukaryota; kingdom Viridiplantae; phylum Streptophyta; class Magnoliopsida; order Asterales; family Asteraceae; genus Artemisia; species Artemisia tridentata. The sequence continues at coordinate 179,595,424 of CP139509.1, forward strand.
CAGAACCTGACATTCTATAGCTTCGGTAGATTGAATGCCGGTCCCATGGATGGCGCCAATGTTTAAGTATTTTTCTGCGAGTCGGATAATGCTCCAAAATGTCCTCTGGCCTTGAGATCGTCAAGTCCTTCGGACAGCTGCTAAGAAAGTAGACGCGTTAGTCTCGCCCCGGGTGTGACCCCAGGACCCGACTCCGGCATGAGAGTAAGTACCGAAAGGTGGGATAATAAGTATACTAGTGAGATAAGTACTGTGTGTAAGAGTAGGTTACCATTACTGTGGAGATTGCTCCTTTATATAGGAGACCTGTTTTTGTCCCCATCGGATGAGTCCAAACGTGATGGTGACACTTTGAGCGGCAACTGGGACTTTGCCCTGTTTGGGTCTTACTTCTGACCTGCCATGGTTCCTGCACTTCTGTCACATACTACTAATACTAAGGTTGACTTTCTGATCTGGAGCTAGCCATTGGACCGAACGGCCATGTGATCCGTCCGGCATTGGGCTTCGTCCGGATCACATCGTTCGGATGTATGTGACTGGAGTTTGTCCTGACTTAGTTAAACGCTTGGCCGAACGACCCGCTAGGTCCGTCCGGTTTGGGCCCTTCGGCCGTATACACCGGAAATGTGTATTCTCAGTCTTGATCTATTTCTGGAGTTATTTGTTGTCCGAACGACCATGGTCGTTCGGTTAGGGCCAGTCGGCCATATACGCCGACATGAACAAACAATGCAAGTTAACCGATTCATGTGAACATGAGAAATTTACACATAAATGCAAGTTACTTTTTTGGTTTTGTTGCTAATTCCATGTATGAGAAATTTTGCTTTTCGAAGATGTGTAGCGCTTTCAATTTATTACATGAACAAACGAAAATGAATATTTTCTTTTAAACCATGGCTTTTAACATTTTTGCCAACTATTTACGAGATTTGAGTTAACCATCGCACAAAGATTTGGTAAAGCACTTGTTTTCTAAAATGGTTGGCGTGATCATATCATACTTATTTTTCACCTAGGTAGAATATAGTGTGACTTAACAAAAATGATCCTCACTCACCACCAACCTAACATTTCATCATCGTCATTCCATCGCTTATACACTTGTAACCCTCACTCATCATTTAACTATACCTAATATTTATGTACATATATAAAAACACACACCCCACTCACAAACACATACTTTCTTTTTCATTTTTGTTATGTAACCATGGTGTCCAGATGTTCATCTTTTTTATTTTTTTATTTTATTTTTTTAGTTTTTGGTTCTGACGCATGAACAAGAGATGATGTAGTGGGGTGGTGCGTGAAACAAGGCTACTCACACGTGAATGTTGAATGCAGTACACTCAATCTTAGCTGGAACTGAATTAGAAATTTTTCACATTTTAGTGATGATAATGACGAGGTATAGTCTCCTTCGGATAGTTAGGAGGAGATAATCACACTTAAACCATTAAGAGGAAGAGAGGATTGTGAAGTAATAACGTATGTTGGAACGGTACTCCGGAGTAGCTTGAGTGACGAAGGTCACTCCATGTCCTGAGGCAATGACATACGAGCTAAGACTACTTCGGAACTTAGGTCGTACCAGCAGACAGTTGTTGTACGATAAAGTACAAATGGAGCATAGTGGTCTACAACGCTCACCTGCAACATCGAGACAAGATAATACCCGAAGGCAGCGCCTGACTTCAACAGCGAGTAACTCGCTGCGCCTAGACGACAAGCACATCTCCACGATGCTCGTGTCATTGAGCCAAAGCCATGTAGTCTAAATAGAGTCGTTCAGATGAACGACACGCACTCTCACATACTCCGATGTATATTATCTCTTCATCTCCCTATATTATCGCATATTTCATACCAAGCATATACTTATTGTCACGCTGGAGATTGGTCTCGGATTAATACCTCGGGGCTAGCTAACGGTGTTCTTTCTTATTCAGCCCAAAGGATGAAGGAATTAACGCTAATCTCCGAGGTCGAAGGGCTCAAGAAGTGGTTACAAAAAATTGCTTAAACATGTAATTACAAGCTTTTCGTTACTATACCACCCTCGAGTGGTTAACACAAGCATATTCGATGAAAATGAACACTTGAAGAGCAAATTCGAGCAAACATGAACATACATGTCACTTGTAAAGCAAAACTTAGCAAACATGAACCTATAGAGGTGTTGCAAGTGTTTGTTTCATTCATTTACTTGCTCAAACAGGTGAATACTATCTTTAGAAAAGAATAGTTACACTTACATGGGATTTGACTAACACCCAGAAAGGTAGGGTGTTCATCCGTTACGGTTATCGAGTTTTTCGGTTTATTAGGTTCCGTTAGTTCGGTTAAAAAAAATTTCTAGGTAAAACCGAGCTGAGCCAAATTCAAATGGGATTAAACCAAACCGAATTTGAATTCGGTTCGGATTTCGGGTTGACCAGAATAACCCGAATTATATAACTTATATTTTTTCATTTAATTATATATATTTTTAGCGCAAAAAAAAAAAAAAAAAAAAAAAAAAAAAAAAAAAAAAAGTTAAAAAATTATATTAATACTAATAGTTTTTTTATATAAAATATATATAAACTTATATATTTATGTGAATTCGGTTTTTGGTTCGTCGGTTTTCATTTTGCCAAAACATAACTGAATTTTTAATTCGGTTCGGTTCAGTTTGGCAAATTCGATTCGATTTTATTCGGTTCAATTCGGTTTCCGTTTTCGGTTTATGCGGATCTTACCCATCTATGAACCCCTACAAAAATGTCTTGAACGTGGTTTGTTCCGTCGAGGTCCAAATAATCATTTTCAGTATTATTGGGCTAGTCCGTGTAAGAGTAGAGTACGAGCTTACAACAATTACGTTTAGCCCCATTTGGATAACAAAGGACCCAGTTAGCCAAATCATGTAACTATCCTAATAACTCCTACAGATGCGTGACAAATCAAAGATATGGTATCCTAACAGACAAAGGACATGTCTTTCAAATGAATTACCTAGTTAGACCAAACACTCAAATTCCACATTCCAAACGCTCCAGAATTATTTCAGAAACCCCTCATTAAGAAATTTCAAATGTCAGACAACATCCCTTTTGATATCCAAATGGAAATCATCAAAAAGGTTCCTGATGTCAAGTCTTTGATTCAATTCAGGTCTGTTTCGAAACCATGGAAGTCTTTCATCGACAGTGATGGAATTATAATATCATGACATTCATATTTAATAAACCACACATCAAAGTCATACAACGGAAGCAATTAGGATACATACAACATATAATTAATTAACTAAAACTTAAAGTGAACATACCTTATGATTCTAGCCCGAACAAGAATCAACTTGAGTAATATGAATTATTAAGAACCCTAATTGGGTTAATAGGATTATTGGAATTGCCCCTTACCAAGTTTTGTAATTCAATCCAAGATTCTTACAATGATGTGTAAGAATCACGTTCTTGTACACACGCACTAAACCGAACTAATAATATGCAAGTTATTAATCACAAATTAAAACCAAAACTAATTTTTTGCTTTAACAAAAATCGGTGCACTCTTTTGGAGTGAAGATCCGATCGACTAGAATTAACAAGGAAGAGAGAAAACTTTTAGGTTTAGCTTTGTGTACAAGAGGCAACCAAAAACTAGAACCTTGGGTTTGTTTATATAGTGTAGTAGCTTAGAGCCCAAGTTGGAGTAGGATTAGGAATCCTAAACCCCAAACCGATCGGCCACCCTAATGGGAGGTGATTCCGGATCCTTCTTGGCTACTAATTTACACTATAGTCATTTCCTTATTTTATTTAACGACTGTTAGTCACTACCGTTAAATACTAACGTCCGTTATTTCTTTTGTGATAATTAATAATCAAATATAACATTTTATATCTAATTATTAATAATTAGTTCTCATACGTAATGTGTGCAATCCCGTGATCTCGAGTTCGATCCTAACACACGACTACTATTTTATGTCTATAAACTAACAGCTCCCACTTAGACATAAATCATAATAGTTGTGATCACATCGGTTAGCGTCTTGCAACACGCCGATACCTCTAGTACAACTCGAGTAGGTCTCCTGGAAAAACCTTTAATGATTCATCATTATTATTATCCTTTTGTTACTAATACTACAATGAATAAAGATATGGATATTATCTTAATTCAAAATTCTGTTTCTCGTTGTTTATGATTGAGCAAGATTACCAAATCTTCTGAACATATTCAGGGGAGATCTTGGGCACGGCCATGCACACATCTTGTCAACCCTACGAGGGGCCCAGCAGTATTAAACTCCAAAATTGAATTTGGAGGAACAAATTCTATCTTGACTACAAGCATAACCTATGAACTTTGCAACAATTCCGAAAACAATCCTTATGACTACCAGTTATGTATAGCGTTAAATTGTTCCACAGAATGCACTACATTCACAACAGTTATCTGGTATCTCAAGTCTGAGGATAACTATTCATGATTTACTTAGAAATATCCATAAGTAATATCATGTAGTTGGGATAAGTCCTATATCCAATTCATTGAATATCATGTGAATTTGGTATGACAACGCATCAATATACTTTCAAGTACATTATACCAAAACTCAGATTTGTCTTATCATAATGATATTCCCATATCATTAACTGACAACGGACATTTAGAATAACTAAATTATTCATAGATTAAAACATGCAAAAAAATAGGACAACAATATTAAATAATGAATATAAACATAACCAATACTTTATTTCATTAATAAATAATAAATGTTTTACATTCCTTTATCCAAATACTAAACACAGTCATGCATGAAACTACTAGCTAATTTAAGTCCAATTCCATTTGACAATTCAGTAAGCTTTTCTTTCACCAAAGCCTTAGTGAATGGATCAGCTAAGTTATCATCTGTGTGAACCTTCAAGAGATTTATTTCACCTTCGCGGACTCGTTCCCGAACATAGTGATACTTTCGTAGAAAATGTCTGGTGCCCTTCATGACTCCAGGCTCATTGGCAAATATGATTGCAGCAGAATTGTCGAAATACATATTAATAGGCGATTCAATTGAAGGCATAACACCAAGCCCTGAAATGAATTTCCTAATCCAGACTGCCTCCATTGCAGCTTCCGAAGCAGCTATGTATTCGGCCTCTGTCGCAGACATAGCAACTGTACTCTGCTTCTTGCTCTTCCAGTCTACTGCTCCTCCATTTATAACAAAGGCATAGCCCTGATGAAGCGAAAAGTGTACCGCTTTTAGGGGGTCATTTAAGCCCTAAATCGTATTTATTTGATCAAATATTGCCCTAAATCGTTCCTTTTGTCATTTTAGGTACTTTGGAGAAGAAATCTGGAAAAGGAAGCATTTTGGACGTTTTTGGAGCATAAAAGTGAAAAAAAAACGACAAAGTCTCAAAATCGGCTGAAAAAGTACCTTTGACGGCGTCAGGGATTGTTCTAGACGGCGTCATGGCTTGGCAAAAGAGGTGGATATGAAAAATACACGAGACGCGCCAGAGAGTTTTGCAATGGAAAGTCTGACGGTGTCACCCTTTAAGGTGATCAAGGCCATCACGATTTAAGTTAAAAAGAGACGGCGTCAAGCCTTATTCTGACGGCGTCAAGAATTGATAAGCCAGGGAGGATTTTGGAGGACTAAAGAGGGACGGCGTCAGGAAGACCATCCGGGAACCCTAGACACGGCGAGGTGACGGCGTCAAGATCTACAACGTGACGCCGTCAGCCACTAAGTTCTATATATAGTTTTGCAATTTTTTGTCATTAGTGTGCAACTTTGTGAGGAGAAACCCTAAGACGAATTTCTGCCATTTTTAAGGGTTTTCATACCCTTGGATCTCCCATGTTTAATTGAAGATAAGTATTCATTTAATCAATCAATATGTCTATGTGTTGTTTGATTATATCTTGTTCTTGTCTTTTGATTAACATGCTAGGCTAGATTTATCTTGTGTTTGCTTAGATCTAATGAAACCTAACTATTGATTATCGGTTATTAGTGTGTTATTAATTGTATTGGATGATTGTTTATCGATGTTAGGCTTAAGAAAACTGGCTAACTTCCTATACGGTAACTTGCTTGAACGTCTTAAGAAACATGAACCAATGCGTACTAAGGTTTTTATGGTTGTATTTAATGCATGAGCGAATTCTAGTGATCCCATGTTAGGAGCTTCTTAGCCGGCTCGACATAGGAGTGAAGTAGGAGCTTGTAGAGTTGGGGAAGTACGTACGCCACCCCACGATTGGTATTAAGGAATACACCCATCATCCACGTAATTAATACACACTAATCAACCGGTAAAAGATAGTTAGGGAGTAAGGAAATCTAAGTAAACACATTTCTCTCCACATAAGTTTCACAACCTTTTCATTTTCAGTTATTTTATTTTATTTGCATTTGTAGTCATTTGGGTTAGTTGACTAGCAACTAATTCCGCCCACTCATTCAAACCCGAGATTTTACTTGCTTTCATAAAAATATAAAAAAATACAAAAAGAATCTTCCCTCACCTTTAGACCTATTAGAGTAGTTTTTCAATCCTAACGACACTATTCCCCTAGAGAACGATCAATCCCCCGGTACTTGCCACTTCACTATACTACATCGGTCAGGTACACTGCCTGGTGGGGATTGCAAGCCTCTTGAGATCCCTCGAGAGGTAAAACCTGTTGTAAGGTCGCAAAACCACGCATCAAGTTTTTGGCGCCGCTGCCGGGGAATAGTTATTGTTTAGGTTGAAATTTTTATTTTATTAGGTCTACTCACTAGATTCCTTTCTAGTGGGATTTTCATTTTATTTTTCTAGGATTTCTTTAGTCTATCTTTTTCTTTGTGCCCTTTGTTTGTAAAACCATTTTCATTTGTCACTATGATGGATGAAATTCCATTTAGATCATTGACAATAGAGGAACAATTATATTTCACCAATAGATTTGTTTCCTATCATTCCTATGAATTTTTGTGTGATCTTTGTGATTTCCAAAAGGAGTTAGGGGTAAGGTTAGATGGGTTTAATGAATTCTATGCATGTGAGATTTCTATTAGACAAGTGATATGTGTCTAAATACACATATATTTACCTTGTTCAAACCCACATAAACAGCCAAAAATGCTTTGAAAAGTCAAATAATACAGAAAATATCATAAAAAGTGTTTTTATATGACTCAGGAACAAAAAGATTGAAAACAAGTGAAAAACGAACAAAGTTTGCATAATTGTCATTTTCAGTCCCTGAAGTTTCACAAATTGACAGAACTAGTCCCTGGTTATTCAAAACATGTTAAATATCATCAAAGGTCCTTGGGGATTCATAAGTTGTCAAGATTAGTCCTTTAAGGTTCAAGTTTGCAAAATTACAACTTTGGTCACCCAAGTTTGAAAAATGTCAATATTAGTCCCCGGGTGTTTTAAAATGGAAAATTATGTTTTATGCCCTTGTACTATTCACATTTGGCAAGAAATACCCTTGTGATAACTTTGGAAATATTACACTATCAACCCCTTAAAAATCCAAAATTACAAAAATGATCCTTGTTTAACTAACCAAAATCCGGATCCAACACTATACCCTTTTAATAAACCCAACCCAATAATAATATTACCCAAACCCTTTTTATCCTAACCCAATCCCACAACCCATCACCAAGCCCAATCCCTTTAAAATATAACCCGGCCCACACCCTAAAATAATATCCCAGGGTCAAACATTGGTTTGACCCGTCTCCTTCCCTTAAACCGCCAAAACCACCTCACCTCTGCAACCTTATCCCCCCACCTCACCATCCACAGCTGTCTCACCCACTATCCCACCACCTCACCACAACCTTCCAACACCCCATTAAACCCTTTAAACCCTCGTACGCAAGCTCCACGTGTCCCAAGATACTTTTGGCGCCAAAAGGTGTTTTGAACGTTAGGATTCAATTGACCAATCCAATGGCTCAGATGTGTTGGGAAAGTCACACAAGACTGCAAGGACTTCAAATTATCATTATAAAGCAAGAGAGAAGTAGTAGAATAGATTTGTCAATGTTTTTAGACCAATTCGTAGTGTACTCTTTAATTTTCATGTTGAAACCTTTTAATTTCAGTTTTAAATTAATGTTGTATCATGTTTTCAAGGTTAATGAAAGTTAATGTTCATGTTTCTCAGTTCAGTTTCAAAGTTTAAATTTATAATTAGCATTTTCAAGTTAAATTGACAATTTGCTTGATCATTGTTAATTGTTGTTGTTCCATTGTTCTTTAAGCTAATTTCAGTTTCATTTAAGCTTTGTGAAGCTTTGTTATCAATTTAGTGGACCTTTAATTAAGTTACTTAAAAAAACAGAAAAATCATAAAAAAAATAGAAATAATTAAAAATCAGTTTTGAAGAAGATGAAGGCTTGGAGCAGGGTTGCTAATGGATTGCCCTGGGTTAGTAGCCTTTTAGGAGGATGTTAGGTTGGTATTCACTCCATGGTTCCTTGATTCTCAGTCCACTCTCACTTGTAAGCTCATAATTCCATTTTTAGTTTTTTACTATAATCATGCTTGTTTATGCTTAATCTTGTTTTCCTGTGTTCATTTGATGTATTCTAGCTTATTTAATGTTTAATTTACCTAGCTTGTTTAATAGTATACATGGTTGCTCATTTTTCACTTTTGACTATCAAAATAGCTTGTTCTTGATTCTCATGTTTCTGTTGTAATAGTTGGTAATTTTATGCTTAAATCAGTCTTCTATGTCATAATATGTTCTTAGTAATCAAGCTTTTGGTCTTATTCAGTGTTTTTTTTTTGAAAACCTCAAAACCAATTTGATAAAAGGGTGTTTGGATCAGTGGGTTTGACCACTGTTGCATCTGTTTCAGTTGTTCTGTTTTGTTCAAACATGTTTCAGTAGTCATAGTTAGTTCATCAAAGTCATAAAATTTAGTACTTGTTTAGCAAAAAGTCAAAATCTCAATTGCATTCCATTGACAGTCAACTGTTGGACTTTTAAGTGCCCAAATCCTCACCACAGCCTTGGATCTTGTTAGGATTGCTTAATTTAGGTTCACATTAGCTTATAACATCATAATTAGTCTGTAGGATCCATTAGAACTTCAAAAAAGTCAAACAATAGGTTTTCTGCAAAAGTAAAAATCCAGGTTAAATCTCAGTTCTGACTGCTGATCTAGGGCAAAATTGGACATCAATTGGGTGTTTTGTGATAGGGCTTTTCATGTTTTTATATAGCCAGTAGTATAGGCAAACTTTTGCCCCCATAATCTTCATCTTCTCTACTTATTTATAAGCTCAAAAGCTGTCTGCAAGTTGGGCTATTTCCTGAAATTTCTGCATAAGTTGTCCAATTGCATAGGTGCTTAAATTGTTAAATCTCTTGTGCTTATTTGTATTTTTAAGTTTTTTTGTGCATATAATAGTATATTAAACTTGTCCTGATCATTTGGCCAATTTTCCTGCTTATTTGCTTATTTTTGGGCTTATTAGTTAACTGCTTATCTGCCCAAAAGTGCTTATCAGGCTTAAATACCTTCTGCTTTTATTTTTCTTATCTTTCTAATATTATTTTAGATTTACTCAGAATTTTTCATAATTTTCCTAAGTTATTTAATATTTTTAATCTTTTTAATTAGTTTCTATTAATAATTAAATCATAATAAATAGAAAAATAATCAGAAAAATATAATTTTAATTTTCATAATTTTATTTTGTCATTTTTAATCTAGGAAAAATATAATCTTATTTTTAGACCTTAAGAAAATCAAAAATAGAATTAAAGTGATAGCTTCTATTTAATAGAATTTATCTTTTTAAATTTTAATTAAGTAATTTTCATTTTTATAATTTTCTTAGCTTTTTCTCATCTTATAATATTTTTAGAAAAATTTTTAGAATTTTCTTTGTTTATTTAGTATTTTTTATAATTTAAATAGTTTAATAAGTAATTAAATAATAAATAATTAATAATAAATAGATAAAAAGTGTAAAAAATATATAATTTAAGTTTTTAAATAAGTTTTAAGTAATTTTACATTTTTAGGTTTTAAATTTCATAAATTTTATAAATTTCAGTTTTTGTCCCGTTTTAGATTTTCTGTTACGCATTGTAAGTTTATTTTTATTCGCGTTTTATTTTATTGTGCATATCTGTTTTAATTTGTTATTTAGAATTGTTAAAAAAAGCAAAATCAAAAATATCATATCATCAATCACTCTAATCCTAGCTTTTCACAGTTTTCCATTCACACCTCGTTGGGAAACGATCCGGGTGATCACTTGCCTGGTTTCACACTACACACGAGTATTCGTTCTGAGACTGCATATATTTATATATAAGTGTCTTTCAGCACGGATCAAATTTTGGCGCCGCTGCCGGGGAGGTGTGCTGCGACAGTTGTGTAAGTTTTAGCGATTAGTTATTCGAGATCCTTCTATTAGAAGTTCCTATTTCCCAAAAACCATATAAAATACAAAAATATTTTTCTTTTCTTTTCTATATATATTATTATTATTATTATCATATAAAAAATAAAAACACCAAAAATAATTTCCGTTTTCTTTGTTAATAATAAATAAACAATAAAAAATTACCATCGAAAATCAAGACAGAGTACTACCTAACTGGGGTACGACCATAATAAGTTCCCAAACCAAAGATTAAAACTTGCCTTTGTGTCGCTTGCGAATTCGGCTCACCTTTGATTGATAAACAAACTATAACGGAGGTTTAAGGATAGTTTGACATTAAATTGTCGAACTGAAAGAAGCGGGTTTTTAAGGAGCATTAATTGCCCACCTTTGCTTCTCCGCCACTCTGTGCATTTTTCAGTTAGAGAGCTACCGTACGCTGGTTGATTTAAGGTTTAAGTTCCTTGTGTTGTGCTTTGATCTTGTTTTAATTAAAAAACCAAAAACCCAAAAATATTCATCTTTACCCTCTTACCCTTTTTGATTCTTTATCCCTTTACCCTCTATCCGTTTGATTCTATCTTCTTAAACCCTCCTTAATATTTAATTCTCATGTCGTCGCGAGACTATCACTGTTGTAATTGTAAAGGTCCGCTGGATGATAATAATCGTTGTTCCAAGTGTAAGTGTGAGAAGTGTGGAGAGTATGCACCAGAAGGATTTTGTCATTGGTGTGAAGTAGCCCGTGAAAGACAGCTTAATTCCATCATTAATTCCATCAAAAGTTTTCCCGAACACCCTCCACAACCTCAGCCATCTTCACCCACTCAGCTTAATTGTTGTATGTGTGAAAATCCGTTGGGGGATGATTCACAGTGTAAACAATGTTTTTGCACTTATCAGCCATTCACACTTGATTATCCAGATTTTCACAACGATTTCAGTACCCCTTCTCAGGATTCATTTTGGCAAGAGCCGTGTTATCAAAACTTCGATGATACATCATTTCAAAATATGCCAAATGATCCTTGTGAATATTGTGGAGGTCCTCACCTATGTTTTGATTGTCAAGCAGGAAATATGTCTGTCTATGAACAAGATTCATGTAATCAAAACTTCGGGTATGACCAATATCCATATGATTCACCGAATCAGTCACAGAAAATGTATTGTTGTGAGTACTGTGGTGGTCCACATTATGAATCTGATTGTCAAACAAGGTCCCCGCTTGTCTATGAGCAGGTCCCTTGTAACAATTACGACTATTCTTGTCATGACCAGCCTCCACAGTATCAAATGATTCAACCTCAGCCATCTCCTCTTGAAGAATCTATTGATAATGTTATCCAAAAACTCAAAAATATGATGGATACACTTAATGATTTGGCTGTTAAAAATACCCAAGAAGATCATCATCAGAAAACCATTGGAGAGCTTCTAGCTGAAGAAGAACAAACAGCTAGAATGAGTTCCAATTATCGTCGAACTTTCATTTACGATGACGATGATGATGATTCTATGTGCGAAGGTTGTGAGAATTCATCAGCTGCAATTACACCTGTCCAGAAAAGGCAGGAAGACAAGACTATTGCAGAATTGCTAGCCGATGAGCAAATGAAAGCCATTTATGCTAGCAATATTGATGAGGAGGAAGACGAGGAGAGTATTGTTCCTTTGGGTGGCATCATTTCTCAACTCCCTCAGTCTATTACAATCCCATCGTTCTTTCCAGCTTTGGAACCCAAGGACTCTCTTATTATGGGGGATGAGCATATTAGCACTATTCCTGAAAAGGAATTAGACGAATTTATAAAGTCTAGTGCTGAAAACCTTATCCCAATCCCAAGTGAGCCCGAGGGTATTTCTGATAATGTGTGTGATTTGCCTCCTCTTGACATTTCACATGATCATATTGAGATGTTTTCCAAATCTGACGATGATTGTACTTCAAGTGATGATGATTCTTTATTTTGTGAGAACATCGATTATGTTGAGGAATTGCCTTCTGAGCTTGTTAGCTTAGAAGAAGAGAATGATGAAGAAAAAATCAAAGACGAAACTCTTCGTGAAACATTATCAAATGTTAATCTTCTCATTTCTAAAATCGAGGCTTTCAAAGAAAAATCCATTTCATCTCCTATCCCCATAAAGGATAGTGACCTGTTTTCCGATGACTCTATACCGGAATTTGAAACCTTTCATTTTGATCATATGGGAGAGAAGACTAGTGGCATTGCCACTTCTCATTCTCATATTCCTCTCCCCGAATATGAATCATTTGCCTCCGAGGAGTTCTCCGATGAGCTCACTCATATCATATCTCCGCTGGAGTATGATAACTTTTACTTTGATCTTGACAAAGAAAATCTTTGTTTTCCGGAGGGAGATGTTCTCAAAACTGAGAATTTGATTGATATCACAATCCCATCCCTCCAACCCTTGAATTGTCTTGATCAACTGAGCTTAAATGATGAGAATCATGATACTGAAATCATGAATTCTCTTTCTAATGATGATGAGTTAGTCATAATTTTTATCATGACTTTCTTTCTTTTCTTCACCTACACGGTGACTTCTCCTGTTCTTCACTCATTCGGGAGTGAGGACAAAGTTTTTGACCCCGGCATTTTCATTTATCATTTATGAGCCGGATCTGTATATATCTCATCGGAGTGGAACTTTCAAGTACTTCAGTGTTTATCCAAACATCTTGAATGAAAGTCCGATGGAGATGGTTTCTTCCACTTACTTCCCCATGAACCAATGAATTCGGGGTCGAGTCAAGCTAGTGACTCGGTGATCAAAAACATTAGCCCACCATATAGGTTCTCACCCGTATTTCTGACTTCTTTCTCTTTTCTAACACCCTAAGTGTGGGGGAGATGCCCCACATGTTGTAAATATTTCTAAAAAAAAAAAAAAAAAAAAAAAATGTGTGTGTGTATATAAAATAATGGCTATTAGTATTTCCCTTTCACGTTCTAAGTGTTGGTTTAACAGCCGGTTCTTTGAATATTGAGGGCAATATTCAGTTCTAAGTGTGGGGGGAATTCTGGCGAATTTGATCAATTATGTACCCTTTTATGCCCCTTTTCCCCGTTTTGACCAAAATTTTAAAATTTTTTCTCACTTAGAACGCAATAAATGGTTATCAGTCCGCCATGTCTAACCCACATAAGGATTGGCTAATCCGAGAGCAAACGGCTCTTGGTAAAGATATATCAAATCCGTTTATGGCTTGCAATTTGCCAAAAATTGTATGGTATTCGACTCACCATATCTTTATAAGTGAAGAGTTGGCTAGCCCGCAAGGTTATGGCTTGTGGTAAAGGCAGTGAAAAACCATGATTGGTAATCAGCTCACCAAAGATAATAGTGATAATTTATCTAAGAGTTGGCTAGTCCAGAAGCAAACGGCTTCTGGTAAAGACAAATCAAAACCGTTGACAGCTGATGGTTTGCTCAAAATCATTTGGTTATCATTGTACCAAAGTTCTTACTTGAACTGAAACAATTGGCTACTCCAGAAGTAATGGCTTTTGGTAAAGAGTTGAAATCCATTAAATTTTCATAAAAGATTGCTAGGGACTAGCAATAGTTTAGTGTGGGGGATTTGATATGTGTCTAAATACACATATATTTACCTTGTTCAAACCCACATAAACAGCCAAAAATGCTTTGAAAAGTCAAATAATACAGAAAATATCGTAAAAAGTGTTTTTATATGACTCAGGAACAAAAAGATTGAAAACAAGTGAAAAACGAACAAAGTTTGCATAATTGTCATTTTCAGTCCCTGAAGTTTCACAAATTGGCAGAGCTAGTCCCCGGTTATTCAAAACATGTTAAATATCATCAAAGGTCCTTGGGGATTCATAAGTTGTCAAGATTAGTCCTTTAAGGTTCAAGTTTGCAAAATTACAACTTTGGTCCCCCAAGTTTGAAAAATGTCAATATTAGTCCCCGGGTGTTTTAAAATGGAAAATTATGTTTTATGCCCTTGTACTATTCACATTTGGCAAGAAATACCCTTGTGATAACTTTGGAAATATTACACTATCAACCCCTTAAAAATCCAAAATTACAAAAATGGTCCTTGTTTAACTAACCAAAATCCGGATCCAACACTATACCCTTTTAATAAACCCAACCCAATAATAATATTACCCAAACCCTTTTTATCCTAACCCAATCCCACAACCCATCACCAAGCCCAATCCCTTTAAAATATAACCCGGCCCACACCCTAAAATAATATCCCAGGGTCAAACATTGGTTTGACCCGTCTCCTTCCCTTAAACCGCCAAAACCACCTCACCTCTGCAACCTTATCCCCCCACCTCACCATCCACAGCTGTCTCACCCACTATCCCACCACCTCACCACAACCTTCCAACACCCCATTAAACCCTTTAAACCCTCGTACGCAAGCTCCACGTGTCCCAAGATACTTTTGGCGCCAAAAGGTGTTTTGAACGGTTAGGATTCAATTGACCAATCCAATGGCTCAGATGTGTTGGGAAAGTCACACAAGACTGCAAGGACTTCAAATTATCATTATAAAGCAAGAGAGAAGCAGTAGAATAGATTTGTCAATGTTTTTAGACCAATTCGTAGTGTACTCTTTAATTTTCATGTTGAAACCTTTTAATTTCAGTTTTAAATTAATGTTGTATCATGTTTTCAAGGTTAATGAAAGTTAATGTTCATGTTTCTCAGTTCAGTTTCAAAGTTTAAATTTATAATTAGCATTTTCAAGTTAAATTGACAATTTGCTTGATCATTGTTAATTGTTGTTGTTCCATTGTTCTTTAAGCTAATTTCAGTTTCATTTAAGCTTTGTGAAGCTTTGTTATCAATTTAGTGGACCTTTAATTAAGTTACTTAAAAAACAGAAAAATCATAAAAAAAATAGAAATAATTAAAAATCAGTTTTGAAGAAGATGAAGGCTTGGAGCAGGGTTGCTAATGGATTGCCCTGGGTTAGTAGCCTTTTGGGAGGCTGTTAGGTTGGTATTCAGTCCATGGTTCCTTGATTCTCAGTCCACTCTCACTTGTAAGCTCATAATTCCATTTTTAGTTTTTTACTATAATCATGCTTGTTTATGCTTAATCTTGTCTTCCTGTGTTCATTTGATGTATTCTAGCTTATTTAATGTTTAATTTACCTAGCTTGTTTAATAGTATACATGGTTGCTCATTTTTCACTTTTGACTGTCATAATAGCTTGTTCTTGATTCTCATGTTTCTGTTGTAATAGTTGGTAATTTTATGCTTAAATCAGTCTTCTATGTCATAATATGTTCTTAGTAATCAAGCTTTTGGTCTTATTCAGTGTTTTGTTTTGAAAACCTCAAAACCAATTTGATAAAAGGGTGTTTGGATCAGTGGGTTTGACCACTGTTGCATCTGTTTCAGTTGTTCTGTTTTGTTCAAACATGTTTCAGTAGTCATAGTTAGTTCATCAAGTCATAAAATTTAGTACTTGTTTAGCAAAAAGTCAAAATCTCAATTGCATTCCATTGACAGTCAACTGTTGGACTTTTAAGTGCCCAAATCCTACCACCACAGCCTTGGATCTTGTTAGGATTGCTTAATTTAGGTTCACATTAGATTATAACATCATAATTAGTCTGTAGGATCCATTAGAACTTCACAAAAGTCAAACAATAGGTTTTCTGCAAAAGTAAAAATCCAGGTTAAATCTCAGTTTTGACTGCTGATCTAGGTCAAAATTGGACATCAATTGGGTGTTTTGTGATAGGGCTTTTCATGTTTTTATATAGCCAGTAGTATAGGCAAACTTTTGCCCCCATAATCTTCATCTTCTCTGCTTATTTATAAGCTCAAAAGCTGTCTGCAAGTTGGGCTATTTCCTGAAATTTCTGCATAAGTTGTCCAATTGCATAGGTGCTTAAATTGTTAAATCTCTTGTGCTTATTTGTATTTTTAAGTTGTTTTGTGCATATAATAGTATATTAAACTTGTCCTGATCATTTGGTCAATTTTCCTGCTTATTTGCTTATTTTTGGGCTTATTAGTTAACTGCTTATCTGCCCAAAAGTGCTTATCAGGCTTAAATACCTTCTGCTTTTATTTTTCTTATCTTTCTAATATTATTTTAGATTTACTCAGAATTTTTCATAATTTTCCTAAGTCATTTAATATTTTTAATCTTTTTAATTAGTTTCTATTAATAATTAAATCATAATAAATAGAAAAATAATCAGAAAAATATAATTTTAATTTTCATAATTTTCTTTTGTCATTTGTAATCTAGGAAAAATATAATCTTATTTTTAGACCTTAAGAAAATCAAAAATAGAATTAAAGTGATAGCTTCTATTTAATAGAATTTATTTTTTTAAATTTTAATTAAGTAATTTTCATTTTTATAATTTTCTTAGCTTTTTCTCATCTTATAATATTTTTAGAAAAAGTTTTAGAATTTTCTTTGTTTATTTAGTATTTTTTATAATTTAAATAGTTTAATAAGTAATTAAATAATAAATAATTAATAATAAATAGATAAAAAGTGTAAAAAATTATAATTTAAAGTTTTTAAATAAGTTTTAAGTCATTTTACATTTTTAGGTTTTAAATTTCATAAATTTTATAAATTTCAGTTTTTGTCCCGTTTTAGATTTTCTGTTACGCATTGTAAGTTTATTTTTATTCGCGTTTTATTTTATTGTGCATATCTGTTTTAATTTGTTATTTAGAATTGTTAAATAAAGCAAAATCAAAAATATCATATCATCAATCACTCTAATCCTAGCTTTTCACAGTTTTCCATTCACACCTCGTTGGGAAACGATCCGGGTGATCACTTGCCTGGTTTCACACTACACACGAGTATTCATTCTGAGACTGCATATATTTATATATAAGTGTGTTTCAGAGCGGATCAACAAGCATTATCTGGATCAATTCCTTTTAGTCAGGCCCTTTGGATGAATTTTGAGGAAAGCTTCCTAACCATGACCCATAAGTGGAACGAATTGGTGGATTCGTATGAGCAAAGAGACCTAGTTTCTAAGAACATGGACTTAGAATCAAACCAAGATTCTAAGATGGTTAGTTGCATGAGTGGGATAGATTTCACCAAAACATACGACACACATGAGGGTAGAGTTGAGCCACCTAGCTGCATGTCATGGTTAGGCCCTACCATAATACAAGATGAACACATTGGTGATCTTAATGTGATGGAGGATATAGTAGAGAACCCAAGCCCACCAAGTACCTCACAAGTCCTACCATCATTAGAGGCATACACACCGCCCGCGACTTACCCGGAAGAAGTAGAAGGGACTATAGGAACCCCAATTGAAGTAGAACCTTTGGAAGAAACAAAACTAGAAGAAATAGGTTTGAATACTTGTAGTCATAACCTTTCTTTTAGTTCTATGGAAGTTCCTAGTTTTGATGAACCGGAGCCTAAACCAAAACCGTTACCTAATCTTCCATCCTTAGATGTGAACTTAGGAATTGAATTAGGTCCCGATCCACCCATCAAACCATGTAGTCCGGGTAATGTTAAGATTAAGGTAGTAGACTCTAGGCCTTGTAGAGAGGAAGCTAACATAGGAGTGAACCATGACCTTACATACTTACATCACCCATTTATGATTGATCACAAGAAACATTATGGGTTTAAACCGGGTTTATTAGGTCAAAGTGGATTCTTAACTTGGAGTCTCTCGAAGTTGATAGAAGATGATCCCTTTCTAGGAGAAAATCTTAATCCGCCCACTAACCCAATTGAATTAGGTAAGGTTATGATGATAGGATCCCGCACCTTTGAGCATATAATTCACCCATCACTCTTTCCTCACGTGGCATATTTCCACCCTAAAAGTGTGTATCGCTACTTTCACCCACACTTAATCCTAAGTGTAGGGAAAACCTCCCCTATTTCCGTTAAATAAGAGTAGAGTCAGGCTCGTGACTCGAACAAAAACAAGCGCTTCTTGGGAGGCAACCCAAGCTTTATTTGCTTTGTGTATTTATTTATTTGTTTGTTTGATTTTATTTGCTTCCGTATGTGTGTTTAATTTTTATTATTACTGATTCATGTTCGAAAACTAAATTGTGAAAATGCTTTATCTTGTTTTTAACTTCGTCTTAACTACATATAAAGGTATTTTGCAAAAGTTAAGTGTAAGGGAAATCCAAATCGGTTTATTAGAACACAAATGAACATGAATCATAATAATATTAAATTAACATACATATTCGTATTTGTTTGAGTCAAATGCTTGTATCGAGTCATAATGGTATTTTGCAGGATTTCCAGGAAGTAAGGTATAGGTTTTTCCAGAAATTTTCCGGAAACTTAACATGAGAATTCTGTCAGATCATTTCTGACGGCGTCAGGATTTACAACCTGACGGCGTCAAGTTTTAATTTTCTGAAATTTTTGAAAGTTTTGTTTTCATAAAAAGTTTTTATTAAATCTATAACTTATAAACTCCAGGAATCTGCAAAATTGTCATTCCACAAGCATTATATCCTTATATAGAATTTATCCCGCCGATGTTATGCAGGTTTTCGTGTTTGTTTTCTCAGGTTTAACAGGTTATTTTGGACAAGGAGATGTATGTGGAATCAAGCTTTTGGCGATGCATTAGTCTTGGAGCTTCTACATTACCTTGGAAGAAGATCTAACCATGTTGCCTCTTTATCCACCGAGCGAATCAGGGGAGTATTTGATTTCATTCTTTTACCTTATTTACTTTTACATCTTGTTATTTGAACATTGGGGACAATGTTCATCTTAAGTGTAAGGGGGGATAAAAGTATGATACTTTAGAGAATACAATTACGCTTGATTTTTGTTTGTTTGATGGTAGATGTGTAATAAAACTGAGATAAATACCTGTTAGGGCAATTTTAGTGCCAAATTTAAAAATTTTTACAACATTTAGGAGTGAAACTTTGATCTTAATGAGCGTTTCACGGATAGGAGTTATATGACTAGCACAAAACCGTACCACTAAAAAATTTTCCACCCTCAAATATGTGAGGTTCGCCCCTAGAATTTGTAGGAAAAGCATTTATACTATGATGTGTGTACCGGTAGCACTTAGATTCTAGAACTTGCGTTAGGACCATTCCGAGGCCACAAGTGAGACTACATTCGTGTAGTTAGATTTACTACATGATAAGAGGCATTATGATTAACCCATTGTTTTACACCTGTGTTTTTGTTATAATTACGTTGGCTACATTGGTCAAGTAATTCTCCCACACCCTTTGCGTTGTACTCATTTTTAGTACACGATACCCCTAGTACACCCCTCAGAGCCTATCTTTTCGTTTCGACCTTTAAGCATTTTACTTAAAGGAAGAATTTGTTACACCCCACTTAAATGTACACCCAAATCGCCTTAGCCTACCTTGTATGCACTCATCTTTAGTGCATTATTGTGACAACATTTGTTTAAAACCCAAGTTAATTATCTAATTGATTACATGGTTGTTAAGTCGAGTCATATCTTTGTACATATTGTTTTGGGACGATTGGGACTCATGGGTAAAGTACTAGTGTAATGGAGTAATGGGGAAGAACAACATTATTACCCCCATATGTGCTAAATATTTTAAAAGTACTCCAAGTGTTTCGATTATCTTAATTCGAGTCATTAGAATAATTATTTGTAAAGTTATGTAAAAGTTCAAGTGCAAGGGGAATGCAACGCCCCTATGATGTATTATTTTGGATGGTAGGGCAAAAGTGTATGCAAAAAAAAAAAAAAAAAAAAAAAAAAAAAAAAAAATCAAGAAAAATACAAAAAAATGTGAAAAAAAAAAGTAGAAAAAACATACGGACTACCATCCCGTTTCATTTTATGTTTATTTTATGTTTTTGTTATTTTGTTTTTAGCTTAAGTCAAGTCTAGTCTTGGCTTAGCAACGCCATATTGTACATGTAATTAATCAAGATCTTTAACTCGCCACCAGTAAAATATCCCTTATCCAACAAAACCGTGTTTATCATATCCCTACACCTCATGTTATAACCCGTTTAAAAAGCCCTCTTTGATAGTTTATCTTAGGTGCTTACGCCTAGTGGAGGAGGTTTTTGATCCTTTCCCAAGCCTATGGTAATCTATTTGCTATGACAGGTAGTGAGAGATATTATCCGTTTTCATTTATGAGATATACTTTTATGACACCTGAGAGATGTGAGTATCTAAACACTACTTGTGAGGTGCTAGTTTGTAATCTCCGTGCTTATTATGATTAAAGTGGAATGACTATTTGTTGTAATTACTTTTATATTAGCATTAAATGACCCCTAACTTGTATTTTGATTAGAATAAAAGCGCATTTGCTTGAGGACAAGCAAATCTCAAGTGTAAGGGTATTTGATGAAGCGAAAAGTGTACCGCTTTTAGGGGGTCATTTAAGCCCTAAATCGTATTTATTTGATCAAATATTGCCCTAAATCGTTCCTTTTGTCATTTTAGGTACTTTGGAGAAGAAATCTGGAAAAGGAAGCATTTTGGACGTTTTTGGAGCATAAAAGTGAAGAAAACGACAAAGTCTCAAAATCGGCTGAAAAAGTACCTTTGACGGCGTCAGGGATTGTTCTAGACGGCGTCATGGCTTGGCAAAAGAGGTGGATATGAAAAATACACGAGACGCGCCAGAGAGTTTTGCAATGGAAAGTCTGACGGCGTCACCCTTTAAGGTGATCAAGGCCATCACGGTTTAAGCTAAAGAGAGACGGCGTCAAGCCTTATTCTGACGGCGTCAAGACTTGATAAGCCAGGGATGATTTTGGAGGACTAAAGAGGGACGGCGTCAGGAAGACCATCCGGGAACCCTAGACACGGCGAGGTGACGGCGTCAAGATCTACAATGTGACGCCGTCAGCCACTAAGTTCTATATATAGTTTTGCAATTTTTTGTCATTAGTGTGCAACTTTGTGAGGAGAAACCCTAAGACGAATTTCTGCCATTTTTAAGGGTTTTCATACCCTTGGATCTCCCATGTTTAATTGAAGATAAGTATTCATTTAATCAATCAATATGTCTATGTGTTGTTTGATTATATCTTGTTCTTGTCTTTTGATTAACATGCTAGGCTAGATTTATCTTGTGTTTGCTTAGATCTAATGAAACCTAACTATTGATTATCGGTTATTAGTGTGTTATTAATTGTATTGGATGATTGTTTATCGATGTTAGGCTTAAGAAAACTGGCTAACTTTGTAACACCCCAACCCGACAAGGGCAAAGATGTCACAAATACATGGTTTCATATCAGATACAAGCATTCAAGAAAATAAAATAGCGGAAGCCTTAACATTAAAATTCAAAGGAAAATAAGTCAACACGACTTATATCAAGTGCAAGACAGAAATAACGAAGTACAAAACAGAATCCAAAATGCCCAAACAATGGCATAGCATAGAATAATATCCAAATGGTCACACTAGAATGACAAGGTCTAAACTTCACACAAGTTGCTCTCATCCCAAGCTAAAACCCAGCTCCTAGCTTAAATGTACCTGCCGCAGGAAAAGAAATGCGGCTGAGCTACGAGAGCTCAGTGAACAGATATAACGGAAACAAAGCAGTAGTAACGGGAAAATAAAGTAAAAGAAATAATACCAGGAGTAACAAGAGTCAGGAAGGAATACAAAAGAGTTATGCAGACATACCAGGAATCAAGAATGGTTAAAATGGTAGGTGCAAATGAAACCAGAACCCACCACCTGCCCAAGTCGAAATTAAGTCAAGTCCAGTGTCAAGTCATAGAGTAACATAACCAGTAATCCACCACAAACCCAAGTCAAATCAAGTCAAGTCCAATGTTAGGTCAAGTATCAGGTCAAGTAACAGGTCATAAGGTTACAAGGTTTCAGGTAAACAGAAATCCTCTACGAGCCCATACATATCACATCAAATCAAATCATATATCAGGGTGTATGGAGGGGTGACCTCAGCATACCAGGAAACAGGGTGAGGGGATACCTCCAGGGGTTGGAGACGCGTTCTCCCAGGGTTGTGAAAGACGTGGATTGCACCCATCATCAGTCACCACATATCAGATATCAGAAACAGGACATGTCTAGGATGCATCCATTCGCCCCCCCAAAACAAATCATATTGGCCATAATAACAGGAGTGTGCACATATCAAAATCAGGATGGGGACGGTGTAACCAAATCACTAGGGCTACACACTAGTCATGCCAGTGGTGCATCACAGACACGGCCATGTTACCTTCATGGCTAGGGAACAAATTTTGGCTCGTAGTCTCAAACTGTGGGTCAAGGTCAAGTATCAAGTCTCGGGTGTCAAGTCTCAGGTATTAAATGTCAGGTATCATATCAGGGTTCATATCAGGATTCAAGACAGGAGATAAATGCAGGGGTTCATTATCAGGAGGTCCATATCAGAAGGTTCAATACTAGAAGGTTCATAATAGTTTATTATAAGAAATCCTTTTTACATGGTTTTAATAAAATGGTCGTTAGAACAGTTTCATAATAAAAGTCCTTTAAAGAAATGTTCAAAATCTCTTCATGTATAACTAAAAAGTAATTGTAAAATCTTATGAACCTTCAAGTACCCAAGGTCTTAATTATTCAGGTTATCAGGGGTGAACAAGTCATGTCAAGTATCGAAAGAAACACAGCAGGGTTCAAGTCAAAGGTTCAAGGCAAGAGTTCAAGTAAAGGTTCAAGTCAAAGGGTTCATATCAAGTGTATCCAGGTTCAAGTTCAGGTTTATGACAAGGTTCAAGACAAAGGTTAAAGTAAAGGTCCAAATCTATGGTTCACAATACAAGGGGAAACATAACAATGAATCAGGAATCAGGAATGAGACGAAGGCTCTTTACAAGAAGAGCAGAATATCTGTACCTTATTCAAATAGCAAGCACAAACACAAGAGTAGCTGACAGGGATCAAGATCACTCTCTCCTCGAACCTAAAGGAGTAGAAGACAGAAATACGAAAGGGGTTCAGTTATCTTCCCATTATAAGTAACTTCTATTTTTAGTAACTTTCTATTTTTAGCAGGTTTCCATAATTAGTAAGTTACCACATTTAGCAAGATTCAAGTGATATAATTCAAGTCAAGTCTTTAATTAGCTTATTATGGAAGTAACATTCATTTTAACAAGTTACACAAGTTCAGGGTTAATTATGACAAGTTTTTCATAGTTTAGGGTTATAAACGTAAATTTACCAAAGTTAAAGGTCCACATTAAAATTATCATCATTTTACCATTCAAACACTTATACTTTCCAGAATTACACATTTAGCCTTCAAGTTTCATAATTTACGATTTACACCCTTTTAATTAATTAATTACAAATTAAACCTTATACTTATATAATTTACAAATTAACCTTCACAAGATTCATATTACACATCAAGTCCTTTTATTCCTTCAAATTACAGAAAATAACCCTCAATATTATTATGTTACAAACAGCCCTTAAACTTTCGGTAAATTACATATTTAGTCCTTGTACTTTATTACATTACAAATCGATTTAAATAATTAACCATAATTACATATTAAGTCCATAAATACTCAAAATTACACATTTTACCCTTCATACTATTATTTACTTCAAGACCCATCCATTTTCCAGAAATTACACATTTAGTCCCTCACTTTATATTTATTTTCAAATCGCTATTAATATTACCAATTAAATCCTTTTCTTGCCTAATTTACATATAAGACCCTCATGTTATAATTTTTATATCTTCCCCCTAATCTATAAAACATTACAAAAATATCCCACAAGTTTTAAAAATTACAAAACACCCCCTTAACAATTAATTATTCAATCGGTAACCATAAAATCATATCAAAACTCGATTCTAAAATCCCCAATCATTATACCATCATTTTATCATCATTTTTCATCATTTAATTCCAGATTTCAAGTATATAAACCCTAGGTCGATTTGGTTATTAGGGTTTTCACAATTTTTCTTTTCTTTTCCTTTTATACGGTTTTAAGATAAATTCGACAAGTATGATTTTAGGCCCCAAAAATTCGAACCACCATTTTTGTGATGTTATATGATGATTATAGAAGCCACGAAAATTAATAACCTGGTCCATAAAAATCGCATACATGATTTATAGATTTAATTCGATTTTAGGGTTTCAAACACATAATTTTCCATACGATTAATATATAGTGCATGGCTTGTTTTTATCATTTTTCCCACGTTTTATATGATTAGAAGAGTGTTATAAAAATACCAAAAAAATTATAGATCAAAGGATTCACACGCTATGATTTCTTGTTGCTCGGTTAGGGTTTTTCGACCCAATTAATTCACCATGACCAAACGATCAACTCCAGGACCTTGTGGCTATTTTTCCCACCTCCTTTGCACCACCAAGAACTCCAAAAAAATACCTCCTTGCCTCAAAAAATTCGGATGTGGTGTGTGGGATTTTTAAAAGTGGCGGCTAGTATAGAATTAGGGTTAAAATGGAAGAATTAACTTGGGAATTAATATAAATTAGGTTGGACCGGTCTTTGGGGAGGGTATGGGCTAGGATACCGAGATTTCTAGTTAGGGAAATTTATTGGGCTTTAATTACCATCTTAATTGTGTTTTTAATTACATTTAATGTCTTAATATAAATCATAAAATTCAAATTGGCGCACAAAGGGTATTTTAGTAATTTTGTAGCTTGCAAAAATATTAAATGGGTTTGTCAAAATTATTTGGGATCATAACTTGTTCATTACCCGAAGTTTGGAATCGATTCGGTACTTTATAAGCTTTTAATTAAATTTTTAAAGTTTCAGGGGCAATTTGGTAATTTTTGCATGTTTTAGATTTTCGGGTTTTACAAACTTCCTATACGGTAACTTGCTTGAACGTCTTAAGAAACATGAACCAATGCGTACTAAGATTTTTATGGTTGTATTTAATGCATGAGCGAATTCTAGTGATCCCATGTTAGGAGCTTCTTAGCCGGCTCGACATAGGAGTGAAGTAGGAGCTTGTAGAGTTGGGGAAGTACGTACGCCACCCCACGATTGGTATTAAGGAATACACCCGTCATCCACGCAATTAATACACACTAATCAACCGGTAAAAGATAGTTAGGGAGTAAGGAAATCTAAGTAAACACATTTCTCTCCACATAAGTTTCACAACCTTTTCATTTTCAGTTATTTTATTTTATTTGCATTTGTAGTCATTTGGGTTAGTTGACTAGCAACTAATTCCGCCCACTCATTCAAACCTGAGATTTTACTTACTTTCATAAAAATATAAAAAAATACAAAAAGAATCTTCCCTCACCTTTAGACCTATTAGAGTAGTTTTTCAATCCTAACGACACTATTCCCCTAGAGAACGATCAATCCCCCGGTACTTGCCACTTCACTATACTACATCGGTCAGGTACACTACCTGGTGGGGATTGCAAGCCTCTTGAGATCCCTCGAGAGGTAAAACCTGTTGTAAGGTCGCAAAACCACGCATCAAGCCCATCTGAGACTTTGCTTCATCTTTGTCACATTGCCAGGACGCATCACAGAAACCTGTAACATCAAGTTCTGTAGCTGGATTTCCACCATACACAAGAAACATATCTTTCGTATTCCTAAGATACTTCAGAATATGTTTAACAGCAATCCAATGTTTATCACCGGGATTCTGTTGAAATTGACTGGTGACATTTTGAGAAAACGCCACATCTGGCCTTGTGCATCTCACCGCATACATAATAGATCCTACAGCCGAAGCAAAAGGAACCTTACTCATGCGTGCCACCTCAGCAGGTGTTGAAGCACAATCCTCACTACTTAAGCCATGTTTGACTTCCATTGGCAAATATCCCTTCTTGGAATCTTGCATATTGAATCTCTTCAATATCTTGTCAATGTAAGCACTTTGACTTAGTCCGATTAACCGCCTTGATCTATCTCTATAGATCTTAATTCCCAGAATATATGCAGCTTCCCCTAAATCCTTCATAGAAAAGCACTTTCTAAGATATGCCTTAACCTTTTGCAAACTTGGAATGTCTTTTCCCAGGATCAATATGTCATCAACATATAGAATAAGGAAAATTGCATTACTCCCACTAGCTTTGTGATATACACATGGCTCATCATGATTCTGAGTAAATCCATACCTTTTGATTTCCTCATCAAATCTTTTATTCCATTGTCGTGATGCTTGCTTCAATCCATAAATGGATCTTTGAAGTTTGCATACACGATTTGGAAATTTTGGATTCACAAACCCTTCTGGCTGCGCCATATAGATGTCTTCATCTAGGCGACCATTCAGGAAGGCTGTTTTGACATCCATTTGCCAAATCTCATAGTCATAGTATGCTGCTATGGCTATGAGAATCCTAATAGCCCTAATGTCAGCTACAGGAGAAAAGGTCTCCTCATAGTCAACCCCAAACGTTTGAGTAAAGCCTTTAGCTACCAAACGGGCTTTATAGGTGTGTACATTTCCATCCATGTCAGTTTTCTTCTTGAAGAGCCACTTACTCCCAACTACCTTGGCATTAGGAGGAAGGTCTACTTCAATCCAGACATCATTATCTTTCATGGATTGCATTTCCCCATTCATAGCAACCACCCATTTTTCCTTTTCAGAACTCTCAATGGCAGCTCTATAATTAGTAGGTTAATTAAGATCCCCTAATATAGTTTCCTCAACTTCCATGTTAAGACATAGACGTTCAGGCGCTTTCACATGTCTTGAAGACTTGCGAATGGGAACACTTTCAACTTCAGGTAGAGGACCCAGACTTTTAGGTTCCACAGGAAGTGAGCTAGTATTTTCAGAAGGTAATGTATCTATATGATCATCTTCCAGATCATATACTCTCCCACTAAATTCTTGAGATATAAGTTCCTTTTCTAAAAAGTCTCCATATCTTGCAACAATTACCTTGTTTTTAGGAGGATAGTAAAAGTAGTAACCCATCGTTTCCTTTGGGTATCCTACAAGGACACATTTCACAGATCTCTGTTGGAGTTTATCTGCTGAGTCACGTCTAATATACGCCTCGCAACCCCAGACCTTTAAATAAGACAAATTCGGAACCTTTCCACTCCATATCTCATATGGTGTCTTATCTACCTTCTTAGTGGGAACCATATTCAAAATACGAACCGCAGATTCTAAGGCATAATCCCAAAAGGATAATGGAAGAGTTGTAAGATTAAACATTGATCGTACCATATCTAGCAATGTACGATTCCTTCTCTCAGATACACCATTTTGTTGTGGTGTATATGGAGATGTGAGATTCTGGACAATTCCATTCTCAGCTAGGTAATCTTTAAACTCTTGGCTTAAATATTCACCACCCCTATCGGATCGAAGAGCTTTAATCTTCTTTCCTAGTTGCAATTCTACTTCTGCTTTAAAAACCTTAAATGTTTCAAACACCTCATGTTTATGTTTAAGTAAATAAACATAACCATAACGGCTGAAATCATCTGTGAAGGTTAAGAAGTAGCTAGCACCTTTTCTTGACACATATCTAATTGGTCCACACATATCAGTATGTATTAAACCAAGTAGATCTGAAGCCCTTTCCATATTGCTATGAAAAGGTTTCTTCGTCATCTTCCCAGAAATACAAGACTCACACTTGTCATATGATTCATCATTGACATTTTTCAAAAGCACATCATGTTGCAGCTTTTTCATGCAAGTCTTGCCTATATGGGCAAGTCTACAGTGCCAAAGGTAAGAAGAATTCAAGTCAGACTTAATTCTCTTACTAATGCTATACATTAA
The DNA here is from genome assembly GCA_021014915.2 of Artemisia tridentata subsp. tridentata. Lineage (NCBI taxonomy): Eukaryota > Viridiplantae > Streptophyta > Magnoliopsida > Asterales > Asteraceae > Artemisia > Artemisia tridentata. Next base: position 179,623,636 of record CP139509.1, read on the forward strand.
ATTATTATTGGACATATCATTCATATCAATTTCAAACACACCATTAACAGCAATTGCATTAAAATAAAAAACATTATTTAAAGAAACTGAAATTCCATTGCTACTAATAACGTGATTAAAACCAAGATCCAACAAAACAGAAAAGGAAACTACACCCCTAACAATAGAAGGTGCATAATGACAATTGTTTAATAACAGTACTAAGCCCAGAGGCAAAACTAAATTAAACGTTCCTATGGCTTCAACAGCTGCAGGTGCTCCATTTCCCACATGCAGATATTGCTCCCCATAGGCTAGCTTCCTTTCCACTCTAAACCCCTGCAGCGTATTACAAATGTGAATACCGCATCCAGTATCATATACCTAGGAATTAATTTTATGATTTAGAGTAAATAATTCAATCATGAGTAAAATACCTGAAGTGCTAGCGCCCGAGTGCCCAGTCTTCTTATTCTTACTCTCCCGCAACTCTTGGATGTAAAGAGGGCAGTTTCTCTTCCAGTGACCCACTACATGACAGTAGTGGCAAGCCTGGTCCTTCTTGGAGTTATCCTTCTGCTTAGAAGGGTTTTTCTTGGGTGGAGGTGAAAGTTGATAAGCCATAACTTGCTTACCCTTATCAGCCTTAGCCTTACCCTTGCCCTTCTTGCCCGTACTTGGCTTGTTAATCCTACCCCTTTGAATAGCTAGTACCAGGAACGTAGGAGCAGTCCTTGGTGGTAAACCCTTTTCGTAATCAATAAGCAATGCGTGCAAATCAGAAACTGTCTTCCCCACGCAATGCATATTGAAGTTACGAACAAAACCACTAAATTCCTTTGAAAGGGATCTATTGATTAAGTTAATGGCTATATCTTGTTCATAGATTTTGCCTAATGCTTGTAACTGATCCATGTAACCTTTCATTTTCAGTACATAAGCACCCACGGGTTCACCTTCTGCCTGTTTACATCCATGCAGAGATTCCATTAAATCATAGATCTCAACATTATATGGTTTTTCAAACAACTTTCTGAGTTCGTTTAGCATGTCCATGGGAAAGTAATTCTCAAACTGCTTTGTGAAAGCAGGTGTCATCCCTCCCAACATCAAACAAGCCACATCATTGTGTGCTTTATACTCAGTTTTCCATGCTGCTTTTTGTTGGTCCCTTTACACGATTAGAGTTAACTAGAAAGTTAATCTATTTGTGTTTATGACTAATACAATGTTTAAGATTAATTCTAACAGTTATAAAACGTGAATATAAAAACAACAATATTTTTCAACGTTTAAATTCTTATTAGAAATAATTCCAAGAATCTATACCCAAGTGTTTTGCGGAACAAACACTTGGGATTGAATAGACAAGGGTATGGGGTGTCTCCTATCGAAACTCAAGTTTTGCTTGAGTGGTAACAATATACCCACTAAGCTATCTCAGTGAGTTGTATACTCTTTGTAGGAGAGAAGTTCCTTTGCAAAAGTTCAAGACTTTAAATATACAAAGCACACTTTAACTTCTCTCACATCTGATCTATTTATACACAAGTAATCTAAGTATAAGTGATTAAATATAATACAAGTTGTTGAGGTTGCGTGTCTGACAATTACAAATAGTAATTGTCATTTCCAAGAACCAATAGGAAAGGGCTAATAAGACTTTGGGAGTTGTTGGCTGACACTCCATGACTTTTAGCCGCAATAGGGAGTTGGATCTGACAAGAGAAGAGTGTTGGGCTGACACTATTATCTTCTCAGATCTTTTCCCTATTGTTCCCGCCTTTTCTTCAGGCGTTGGTTCCTCAGTCATTCAATCACTTTGTTGGTTTGAGGAGACTGGGGTTCAGTGAGTTCTTGTCCAATACTCACTGACCATCATCTTCTTCTTTGGCTTAAGTCCTACTCAGGGAGTACCGCCTTCCTGAGAAGTGAATCCTTCTTCTTGAATTCGCCTTAAGCATCTTGAAGATGACTCACTGAGAGACTGTTCTCTCAGTGACTTGAATTGTTCTCGTTTTAAGTTTAACACTTAGTTAATTTGTGTCCAAATCATGTTTTACGTATTCTTGGGTTTTTCATGACCCAACAATCTCCCCCTATTTGGATATAAATTATTCCTAAGTGTTTTGATCAGTATGAGTGAGCTAAAGTCTTCTGCTCATACTGAATGTACTAGAAAATAAATAAGGATATTGATATAACAAAACATTCATCAATTTATTCATATCATTACAAGTCCTATAATTCTAAGTACAAAATACTCAAGGTTCCTCAACAAGACCCATGAGTTCAAGTTTCGCCTTCTTCGACATCAACACCTCTTTATCAGGTCGATCCTTCATCAATTGATCCATCAACCTTACAAACTCCTCATTTTCAGGTCTCCTGATATTAAGCGCCATCAGTTTGTAAGCAAGGAGTGTTGTCGTTTCTACTTTGTCTGTAACACCCCGACCCGATAAGGGTAAAGATATCACAAATATATGGTTTCATATCATAACAACATAGTATCCATAAACCAAAATAGCGAAAGTCAAATACATAATCCAACAATAAGTCAACATGACTTATATCCAAAATGAAAGGAAATAAAAGAAGTACATAAGTTCAATGCCCAAACAATGGCAACATAAATTCTAAAGAAATCAAATGGTAGATAAGCTATAAAGAACGAGCTCCACTCAAGTGCACTCAACCCCAAAGCCATGCCCAACTCCTAGCTTAATTACCTGCCGCGGGAAAAGAAAACGCGGCTGAGCTACTAGAGCTCAGTGAACAGATATAACGTAACAAGCAGTAGCATAATGAATAATACATGAGTAAATGAGAATGGAAGCATAAGTACATGGTAAGAATACATGATTTCATAATGGAAAGGACAAAGGTGTATGGTAAAGGAAGGTCAGTAATCCACTACGAGCCCATATCATGAAATCATAATCATAATCATAATCATAGCCATAAACATGTAGAGGGGAGACCTCTTAGTATCCTGTAATATGAGGGGTGTCCTCATCATGGGTTGGAGTAGCTAGCTCCCGGAGTGTGAAAGACGTGTATCACACACACCATCACTCACCATGAATATCATAACATAACATAACATAACATGTACATGAACAAATCTAGGATGCATCCATACGCCCCAGGTGGCCATAATCTGCCTCTACGTAAACATAACATGCAGGGACGGGACAGGTCATCACTCTCCTGCCCTAGAGTCATGCCATCGGTGCATCGACTGACATGGACATGAAACCCTCATGCCTAGTGAGTGGCTCGTAGTATCAAACTGAGGGTAAAGGTCAAGTATCATGAATCATGTTTTAAGTTTACTTGCATAGGTCAATATCATGTTTCATAAGTTCATAATCATGGTTCATAAGCAAAGGGGTCATAAGCACAGGTTCATGAATGAAAGGTTCATAATCATAAAAGGTTCAATATCATGGTGGTTCAATAATCGGAGGCACAATAAGAGAATGAAGGCCTCTTATCAAAGAAGCAGAATATCTGTACCTTATTGCTTGACAAGGATCACACTGAAAAGATGATAAAGAGCACAGGACTACTCCCTCTTCACACCTAGAGGAGTAAAGACATGATTACTAAAGATCCCATTTCCATATTAAGTAACTTTCTATTTTTAGCAGGTTTCCATTTTTAGAAAGTTTCCTTATTTAGTAAGTTTCTATATTTAGTAATATTTCCATAATTATAAATTAGGTCAAGTTAAGGTTATTTTACCCAAGTTACATTTTATACCCCTGAGGTTTCATAATTTACACCTTTAGCCCCTTAACTTTATGAAGTTACATTTTAGTCCTTAAAGTATCCGTATTAACATGTTAAGCCCCTTAGTTTTACCAATTTACATATTGTACTCTTAATTTAAATGTTGTACGATTCAAAACCCTTAGAATATAAGTTTTACAATTCAAGTCCCTCAAGTTACAAAGTTTACACATTTAGTCCTTACTTTATATAAATCAACCTTTAATTTATAACAATTTCATAATAGTCCCTTAAATTATCAAAATGACACATGGCACTTTAAATATGATTAAATACATGAATGACCCATAAGTTTCCCAAAATTACAAGTTTAGTCCCTCTAGTTTATTTAATTATAAATCGATTTATAAACTTTAATATATATTCCAAAATAAACCCTTAAACATTTATTTTACATAAAAGGTCCTTCTCATAATATTTATACGACATAGCACAATATTTATAAAGTTCCAATAGTGACCCACAAGATTTTAAAATGACAATATCGACCCTTATAGTTTTAAAGTAAAATCGTATACTCTTCATTTTAATTTGAAACAAGCCCTAGCCAATCCCAATAATTAAGTCATGATTACATATCAATTATTACACTAAAATAAACCCTAATCCATGTTCCAAACCCTAGATCGATCATCCCCTTTAATACTTTTCTAATTATTCTTAAATCCGGTTTTAAACTAAATTCGAAAATAATTCGTATAGGCCATGATAAATCGAAATTGTATTTTTCCCATGTTAACATATTCATAAGGTGTCGAATAAAATTAAACACAAGTCTCAATTCGATCGTACATGATTATTTTAGATTTAGGTTCGATTTATAGTATTAATTCTCAAACGATAGGAAGATCATGCATGAATCGAATAGCACAATTTATATGGTATTCTTAAGGATCAAAGAATATGGGAAAATTGACAAACCGTGATTCGAACGTATAGAATAGGCCAAATGGATTATAGCACTCGATGTGGTCCAAAAATCACCACGACTCCACGAGCTTCCTCCCGACCTTGTAAACAATTTTCATGGACCATACACGACATGAGGAACATAAGAAAAATGATGGACGAATTTATTTGTGTACGTAAGAATTGATTCGAATAATACCTTGTTATTCTTGTCGCGATAAAGAAAATTCACCAAGGATGATACGAACGAAGAACACCTCCACAATAATTTTTCTAGGGCTCTTTAGATGTTGCTTGATCACAGCAAAATGTGTTTAGAATTTTTGGATGTCGAATTGAGGCTACACGAATTGTTTGTGTGTGTGTGTGTGTGTTTCGGCAAATTAGGGTTTGTAGAGGAATTAGTGTGTGATTGATTTAAGCAAGTAATAGCCAGTCAAAAGGGAGGTTACATGGCCATAATTTCGGGATTATTGATTAGGAGCATTATTGCTTTGATTATCCCTTTAATTGCCCTTAATTTTCCTTTAATTACTATAATTAAATCATAGATTTTGAATTTAAATTATTTTAGGCGCCCAAGGGCATTTTGGTAATTTTCATGGCTTGAATAAATGTTAAATGAAGTTGTTAAAATTATTTGGGATCATAACTTGTTCATTGTGAGAAGTTTGAAATTTATTTGGTGCTTTACATATGTTTTATTTAGATTTTAAATTCTCAGGGGCAATTTGGTCATTTTACATGTTATAGAATTTTAGGTATTACATTGTCGATGTCAGAGACACTTTGAAAGGCTTCCTGACCAAATTCATCCACAAAGAAGATACCATACTCAGGTTCCTTGATGACCAGGTTGGGACGGAATTTGACTCCCTGAGGAGGAATTCTATTGTAGTGAAGTGCAGCTATATATTGTTCAGGCTCCATAGCTACCGCTTTCCTTTTCTTCCCAACCTTCTGAGTAAACTCAGGGATAGTTAGTCCCTGAGAAGCAAGTGCCTCATCATGGTTAATGCCCAGACTCTTTGCCACTCTTGCAAGTTCCTCATACTTAGCACTCAGTGACTTGATGATGATTGGGGCATTCTTGCTTGCGGTTTTCTTCCTTAGGATAGGCATCATCATATCCCATTCTCTTAACCCATAGTCTGAGAATTTGACAGTTGGAAGATGTTCAGACTTTCTTGGACCTCTATGGATTGTTAAGCTCAGAGGTCTGGTGGGGTGAATGGTGATGTCAGTTATTTTGCCTTCACCTTTGGTTTTGGTCATGTGCCATACATACCTCTCATAAATCCTCTGCCTCTTTTCTTCCTTAAGTTTGGCTTGTTTGTTGTGTTCCTTAAGGATTTCAGCCTGAAGCTTGAGAAACTCATCCCCTTTGATGTCCTTTTTCTCAGACTCCTTGATCACTTCTTTGGCAACCTTAGAAATTTCAGACCTGTTGAGTTCCAGCTCTTTCTCTCTTTCCTTCCTGAGCTCTTCTTGGTGTAAAATTTTAGCAAGTTGATCAGGAGTCCCATAGACCCTTCTCCTATCCTCTAAATCAACATAGAATGGTTCATCAAGATCTGCACGTCTTTCAGATGAAGCCTTGACTAAGCGTGCTTCAGGAGGAGGGTTTGTTTCAGTCACCATGATTTTCTTCCCTTTGTCAATGGGAGGAGGTTGACTGGTGGATGTCTCAGGGATGGTTACCAAAGCCGAATTAGGGTCAGGGATTGGAGGATCATCTTTCATCTCCCCCTCAGCAGATGGCGGAGCTTCAGTGGAGACACCTGCTGACTGAGGAGGTGGAGGAGTATGAGAGGCCTGAAGAATGGATAAGATGTTGGAGACCATAGACTTTGTTTCAGAAGTCTCATTCTTCACGGCACTTAATTCAGTAGCCATTTCCTTCTGGTGGGTGGTGAGTTCAGTTACTTGGGTGGTGTAGTGGTTGACCAGCTCATTATGTGTTGTTGAGAGCTGCTCAAAGCCTGAGGAGATTCTGATTAGGTGCTCCTTGGATGCATTAACAGCCTGATAAATGAACTTTTGCAGTGTCCTTAAACCTTGAAGATCTACCCCCTGAAGGAGCTTTAGAAGCTCAGTAATGCTGGTGGAGGTGTTAGCCTGAGAGGCCAAGTATGCATCCAATCTGGTGACAAAAGTGGGATCATCTGTAAGATGTTCTTGTACTGATTCTATAGCCTTGAGGATGTTGGACAGTTCCTGATGCTGTCCAGTGGCTATGTCATCTACAGATTTGTTCAGGTCGCCAAGTTGTTTATCAGTGAGGGTGGCGGCCTGAAGAATCTTTGCCTGAGATTCTTCCACTGAAGCCCTGAAGTCAGCATAGGAGGATGCCACTTCAGTGTGCTTATCCCATAGCTCATCCGCAAGAGAGTTGTAAAGACCTTCGTTGGCTTTGCGAAGGACTTTTGCCATTTGTCTTTCAGAAGCCGGATGAGTATTGTCATACCTTTGCAACCACTTAGGAGTGGTTAAAGCACCCGATGATGATGATGAGGTTGATTGAGAACTGGGTGGTTGATCCTCAGGATGAGGAGAGGAATGTTGTTTCTCAGAGGGCTGAGGAGGGCTTACTTGTGTTTCCATTTCCTCCTCAGCATCAGGGATCTCATCATCACCAAAATCAATCTCCTCCTCTGACTCATCAGCCAACAAATTTTCATAGTCAGCCAGAGAAGGAGCCTTCAGTAAATCCGGCTCCCCCTCAGAAGAGGGCTCACCTTCGTTGTGGCCAGGTCCTGATTCTTTTGTCATAATAACTGGTGGGGTTTGACCAGCCTGACTAGTCATAATAACTGGGGGGGTTTGCCCAGCCTGACTTTTAGGATCAGTTCCTGAGAGAACAAAAATGCCTGAGGTGGGTTTGGGTTCCGTATCGACGGGTGGTTTATATCCCTCCGAGTATTTGTCCCCCTGAGCGCCTTCATCCACTGATGGGTGTTTTCCAGTGGAATCATGAGGCACTCCTTGTGAAGATGTATGGACCCCCTTCCCATCAGGATTGGTCTGTCCTTTTGGGGATTTAGGGTCCTGAACTCCCTGAGACCCTGAGTGTGATTGCTCAGGGACGTTAGCAGGATGTGAGTGGGTATGGGTCCCCTTCTCAGTGGAGTAGTGCTGCTCCACCGAGGATATAGAACCCTGAACTCCCTCAGGCTCTGATTGTGATTTATCAGTGCCTTCATTAGGATGTGAGTGGGTGGATGCTCTTGACCCTTCTGACTTGTTTTTGTCAGTAGGGACATTAGGAAAGGGTTTGCCCGAGGATACTGAGGATGATTCCTCAGCACCCTCCAGTGGCGTTTGTTTTGTGGCCAATGTGGTCTCTTGTATGGGAGTCTGAGAGGTCAAGGTCACAACAACTTTCTTGGTGCCTGAGGCAACAGTCTCAGTGACGAGTGGTTTAGATCTAACCACCTTACTGGATTGTCCCCCTTTCCCTTTCTTCTTCTTCACCTTCTTGGTTGGTGAAGGAACTGGTGAGCATACATTTTCACCCTGAATCACCATTAACATGTAGGTGGTCAGGGCGACCGGTTGTACCTCAGTAATGTCACTACTAAATTTGGTCTTATGCAAGACGTCAGGTTTTGTACCTTCATCGTCAGACCTTAAGTAGTCAGAACCAAGAAGATCCTGAAGCACACAGGAAATGAACCTAGGATAAGACATGTGTCTTTGCCTATGTTTCCCTGAGAGCTTTGACACAAGGTCTCGGAAGATTATTCCTCCGATATCTATTTTTCTACCCTCCAAGAGACTGAACATCATCAATTGTTGTGATGAGTTCAACTGCTCAGTGGAGGATTTGTTTCCTCCGAGTACCTGAATGACGAATGTCATCATCAGTCTCCAGACAGGGTGAAACCATGTCTTCACTATTGGAGCCTTTGCCAGCAAGGCTTCTGGGGACTCGGTAGGACGCCTAACATCATGAGGCCCTAGGAAAAGCATTTCAGCTTTTATTTCCTGATCAGTAGGGTTTGCCTCAAAGTTCTCAACAAAGTTAAGACCAGTGGCTAAGATGAAGGTCTTGTAGTTGAAGGAGAGAGTCCTAGTCCCATTCATCACAGTGAAAGTGATGATCGACTCTTTGGTGTCCTTAGGGCAAGTAGCCGTTGCGGTACACCAAAACTCCCTGAGATAGTCATTATAAATGACTTCTGGGGTGGTTGTAAAGGTTGTGGCAAGGAAGCAGTTTTGTAAATACTTAACTACATCCTTGTAACCCCCATATTGCTGGGGATAGTGGAAATTTCCAACCACATTGTTTTTGGTCAGGTCCACACCCTCCATTGTGAAGCTCACATTGGGGGCGGTGGTTATAGCATTAGAGGAAGCCATTTTATGATCTGGTTAAGGTCGAAAAAAAATGGTCGGATGATTCTAAATGCTAAGAACACACACACAATTTGTTTTGAGAGAAAAAAGGGCAGAGTTTGCTTATAATTTTCAAAAAACGTGTGTGTGTTTCTTTTGGTTGGGGTATTTATAGGAAAGTGGGGATGGGGGTGTTTTGGTCATTTGAGTGATCTTATTTAATCAAAATATAATTATTGGAAGTTATTTTGAATAAAATGTTTGAGATCCGCATTAAATGCCACCACTCCACTTTTCCTCTTTTTTCTCAATTGGCAGAGTGAACAGTTGAGCAGTTTCTGCAAAAGGAGAAGTTGCAGAGTTTCCATCATCACACAGTGTTTTGTGTGAGAGAGGGCATTGAATGCCAAGTTGAGAAGTGGGGGCCCATTGGGTGTATGCCAGAAAGGCTAAAAGAACAAATATTCTTGAATTAAATATGAGTTCAGTTACCAACCTCGGACATTTACTAACTAGATACTTAGAGCATTTAAGTCAGTATTTAATGTCTCTTTTCAGGGCCCTGAATGACTTATCATTCAGTGAAGGTATTTCAGGGACTTGGGATTAGTCACTGATGATTCAGGAATATGGAATGATTCCTGAGAGACAAGGATTCAGGAACTTGGGTTTAGTTCCTGAACCCTCAAGATTTCAGGAACTTGGGTTTAGTTCCTGAGGTTGAGGATTCAGTGAGATGATTTTCACTGACATGCACATAGAGTCAGGGACCTGAGGTTTTAAGAATTTACACATCAGTTGGAGAGATTTCAATCAGTGGACTGATTTTCTATATCCAACATTCCTAATTCAGCTTTCAACCTTGTAAAAGTTGGTTCATCCAAAGGTTTGGTGAAGATATCAGCTAACTGATATTCAGTAGGGATGAAGTGTAATTCAATGTCACCATTCATGACATGGTCCCTGATGAAGTGATATCTGATATCAATGTGTTTTGTTCTCTGATGAAGAACAGGGTTGTTTGAGATTGCAATTGCACTTGTGTTATCACAAAAGATGGGTACCATCTTGTACTGAATTCCATAGTCACTGAGTTGACTTTTCATCCAGAGTACATTTGCACAACAACTAGCTGCTGCAACATATTCAGCCTCAGCTGAGGACAAGGCAACTGATTGTTGCTTCTTGGCACTCCAACAGACTAATTTCCCACCGAGTATTTGGCAAGAGCCTGAGGTGCTTTTTCTGTCCATGTTGCATCCAGCATAGTCAGAGTCTGAGTATCCTTTGAGATCAAGTCCTGAGCACTTTGGATACTATAATCCAAGGTTAGGAGTGCCCTTCAGGTACCTGAATATCCTTTTCACAGCAGTGATGTGAGATTCTCTTGGGTCAGATTGATATCTGGCACATAGAAATACTGAGAATTGAATATCAGGCCTTGATGCAAGTAGATACATCAGTGATCCTATCATTCCTCTAAAGAGAGTTTGATTTACTGGTTTACCAGTTAGATCAGGACCAAGGTTGTTTGGGGGAACCATGGGAGTTTTGACTGAGGCACAGTCACTGAGATCATACTTCTTCAGTAGATTCTTTACATACTTCTCTTGACTGATAGTGGTTCCTTTATCAGTCTGCTTGATCTGAAGACCAAGAAAGTATGTCAGTTCTCCCATCATGCTCATTTCAAACTTCTTTGCCATTAGTTTTTCAAATTGTTTGCAAAGTTTGAAACTTGTTGAGCCAAAGATGATGTCATCAACATACACTTGTACTAGTATGACATCATTATTTGTCTCATAGATAAACAATGTGTTGTCTATCTTGTCTCTGACAAATTTGTTTTGGATTAAGAAGGCTGAGAGAGTCTCATACCATGCCCTGGGAGCTTGCTTAAGTCCATAAAGGGCTTTGTTAAGCTTACAGACATGATCAGGAGACTCATGGCTTTCAAATCCAGGAGGTTGCTCAACATAAACTTCTTCTTTCAGTGAACCATTTAAGAATGCACTTTTAACATCCATTTGGTACACCTTGAAGTTCATGTATGTAGCAAAAGCAAGGAAGATCCTGATGGCTTCCATCCTTGCTACTGGTGCAAATGTTTCCTCATAGTCAATGCCTTCTTGTTGATTATAGCCTTTGGCTACAAGTCTGGCTTTGTTTTTAATGACTATGCCATTTTCATCAGTTTTGTTTTTGAATACCCATTTCATGCCAATGACTGAGACATTCTCAGGACATTTGATCAAGGTCATTACCTTGTTTCTGTCAAATTGTTCCAGTTCATCATGCATGGCCTGAACCCAACTTGGATGTTTAAGTGCTTCTTTAACACTTTTGGGTTCAATTGTGGAAATGAAGTCCACAAATAGGCATTCATTGGATGAGGCTGCTCTTAGACTAGCAGCCATGCTCCTGGTGAGCATGCCTTCAGTAGGCTCTCCAATAATATTGACAAGTTCAACGTCCTGAGACCTAGTCCAACTTTCTTGAGGTCCTGGATACTGATTTAAACTTGTGGAGGCCTGATTGGGTAGAGGGGTTGGTTCTGGGGTAGACACATGATCATTGATTGGATCTTGAGTGTCTATCAGATCACTGAGATTGTTTGGATCTTGAGTATTTTGAACAGGCTGATTGATAATATCAGTGTGTGTATGTGCCTCAACAAACTCAGTGATGGTTGGGTTAGGTAGGTTGTGAGGGATTATGTAATAGGAGAGATTAGCATCATCTTGATACTGAGTAGAAGGATTGTTATCAGACAGATATTCATCAGGAGGATATCTTGAAGAATTATCAATTCCTATCTCTTCTACTGAGGCAGTTGAGAACCTGATTGCATCAGTGCTTTCATCAAAGGTAACATGAAATGTTTCTTCAGTCTGCTGTCTCCTTGTGTTGAACACTTTGAAGGCTTTTGAGACAAGTGAGTATCCCAGGAAGTATCCATCATCAGCTTTTGCATCAAATTTTCCTAGGTGATCCTTGTGATTATGAATAAACACAGGACACCCAAAGACATGAAAGTAGCTGATGTCAGGGATCCTTCCTTTGAATAACTCATATGGGGTTTTCTTATGTCTCTTGACAATTATGGATCTGTTTTGTGTATAACAGGCAGTTTTGACTGCATCAGTCCAAAAATGGTTGGAAAGGACTGATCCACATAGCATTGTTCTTGCAGCTTCAATGAGTGTTCTGTTTTTTCTTTCAACAACACCATTTTGTTCAGGTGTGTAAGGAGAGGAAAAGTTTTGGGAAATACCTTTCACATCACAGAAACATTCAAGTTCATTATTTTTGAACTCAGTCCCATTGTCAGTTCTAATTTGTTTGACCTTAATGTCATTTTGATTTTCAATATTCCTGACAAAGGACATGATTGTTTCAGCTGCCTGACTATTTTTGATCAGGAAGAATACCCAGGTGTATCTAGAGTATTCATCCACTATGACCAGAGTATACTTCTCATGGTTAATAGACCTTGGACTGACAGGTCCAAATAGATCCATATGGAGAAGATGTAGGCAGTTCCTGATGGAAAAGTTGGTTTTGGTTTTAAAGGATGCTCTGTGATGTTTACCTTTTTCACAAGCTGAGCATGGTTTATCCTTAGAAAACACAAGAGATGGTAAGCCAAGGACTTTGTTTTGTTTTACAAGATTGTTAATGTTCTTAAAGTTCAGGTGGGTGAGTCTCTTATGCCAAATCCAGTTGAGTGTATCAGTGGCTTTAGCAAAGAGACAAGTTCCATCCTGAGTTAGACTGGACATGTCTAATACATAAACATCTTGTCTTCTTGGTGCAATGAGGACAATTTCCTTATTTGCATTGAAGATGGTTCCTTGCTTATCATCAAACTGAACTATGTATTTTGCATCACATAGTTGACTGACACTGATCAGATTATACTTAAGACCATTTACATATGCTATCCTAGTAAAGACAATACCATTGCAGTTTACTGAACCATAACCTTCAGTGAGACATGATGAATTATCAGCAAATATCACTTTGGGTCCTGGTTCTTCCACATATTTATGCAGACACTCCTTAACACCAGTCATGCTCCTTGAACATCCACTGTCTAGATGCCAAATAGGATCCCTGGCATGCTTCTGCATAAATAGTAAACCGGGTCAGTTCCTTCTAGGACTCCATTTCATGGAGGGTTTGGTATTGTAGGTCTTTATGAAAGTATTAATTGATTCATGGTCAGAGGTTGAGTGGACTGAGCTACCACATGTTTTGCATTTAGTTGAAGGGGTAGCCTCAGTAGTCTGAGAGGATTGTTTCATTCCTCTTTTTGACTGAATGAACTTCTCTTTTCCTGAGGATTTCTGAGTGGAACTTCCACTAGATTCACAGTGTTTGTCATAATGACAATCCTCAGGGTGATGGTCATTGAATCCACACAGAGGGCAGGGTGGAAAAGGCTTGGCCTTTTGCTTCTGTTTCTGCTTAGAATCAGAAGGGTAGTTCAGGCATTGAGCCTTAAGTCCTGAAAAGTTTGACATGACTGAGCATTGTTTATGATCAGAGGTCCTGTGATCTTCCTTTTTGCAAATCATGCAATAAAGGACTCTATAACAATCATCAGTGAGATGATTTGTATAGTTGCATAGTTCACATCTTTTCAAGGGTTTTGTGGGTTTGGGTTTGGTCTTTGAGGAAGCTTGTTTTTGTTCCTTCTTGGATTGAGAAGGTTTCTCAGAAGATGCAATCTTCTCTCCCAGCTTCCTGACCATTTCAGCCAACTGATCAAATTTTGAGTCAGGGCTTTGGGTGGTTACATCAGAAGGGACTGAAGTTGATGAGTCATCAGTATTAACTGAGACATCAAGGTTTGCTCTCTTCAGGATGGTTGTTCCCCTTCCTGATCTCTCCTTTGGAGAGTGTGGTGAGAAGACCATAGGTGGGAGGCCTAAGTTAGGTGCAGCACCCTGAAGGGTATTTAGTGGAGGAAGTGGAGGGTATGATTCTGATTCAGACTCATTCAAGGACTCAGTGAGTGGTTCAGTGAGTTCAAGCTTACTGAGTTTTCAGTGAGTCCAAGCATATTTTTCAAAGCCTGACTTTCAGGAAGCAAGATCTTACCAGTCTCAAAGTTTGGTAACTTACTGACTGGGTTGTCCCTGACAATCCAGTCATTTGACTTGGGAAGCAATTCTTGCTCAAAAGATATGCCAGCTGGAACAAAGTTTATTTCATTTTGACACACAATTGGATCAACCATAAGAGGGTCAATACCAATGGTTTTCTGAGAGATTAATCCCACAGTGTCAAAAACCTTAGGGTTCTTCTTGGTCCAGCTTTGAATGATAGCCTTTTCTTTGTTAAGTTCAGTTTGAAGGACTTGGTTTTGTTTCAAAATCTCAGTGTTCTGAATTTGTAGAGTTATTGTTTCTAGTTTGGCTTGCTTAAGTACAAGCAGTTCATCTCTACATTTGTTTAATTCAGACACAATATTGTTATATTTTGAGAACAGGTTAAGCCTTTGTTCCTCAACAAACTTTAAATCAACACAAATATAATTCATGTAAGACTGCCAATCAGAATCATCATCCATAGAAAGTAAAGTATTTACCTTCTTCATGGTAATGTTGACCCACTCTCCATTTCTAGAATGGCTTTTTCCCACAGCCACCTGATCCTTTTCAGAAAGTGCCATCAGTGCACTAACTCTTATTTCCTCATCTGAGGAAACCTCTTCATCATCCCAATCATATGCTTCAACTACTAAAACCTTGTTCTTTGTCTGAATAGGTTTAGAGGTTTGAGCAGCCTGAGGCAATATGGGGTTAGTTTCAAGAAGTGCAAGTTTAGCTTTGATATTCCTATATTTTGTTTCAAAATCCTTTTGACCCTTGTTTTGAAATTGTTGGGTGGACTGAAACGTTTTAGGTTGAAACTTGCTAGTTCCTGAGAATTTGTAAGAGGGTTCTGAGATAGTTTTAGAATAACAGTCCCTAGCAAAATGACCTTTTTTACCACATTTAAAGCATTCAGTGGTCTCATTTGCTTTTGGTTTTGTAAAGTTGGACTGATTTCTTTTGATGAAACGTCTTGAACTAGCAAGGAGTGCCCTTTCTTGGAATTCCAAGTTCAGGTCGTTCAGGTACTCCTCACCAGTCCTTTCATCAATTTCTTCTTCAGAATCCTCTTGAATATCCTGCACAACACCATTAGAATAGAAAGCAGTTGATATGGGTGTGGAGGTTAAGGCCTTTTTGGACTCTTTTGAGTCAGGGTATCTCCTTGAGATCAAGTTGTCCTCATAGACAAACTTCCCATAAATTTCAGGGAGCTCAAGGTTCTGAATGTGGTTAGCATTCCTCAGGCCTTGTGAGAAGTTGAGCCACTTCTCAGGGAGACTGTTGACAAAGCCAACATTTGTCTCATGTTTGGACAATACAACACCATCATTTGATAATTCATTTATCAAAGTCTTGTATCTGGTGTAGGTCTGTGAGAGACTTTCAGAGTCTTTTGCCCTGAAAGTATTATACTCAAGTTTAAGGTCCATGACCCTATTTTCCTTGGTATCTGAGGGACCCTCAAAGCTGTTTACCAAGTCATCCCAAGTTTGCTTGGCTGTTAGACAGTTGATGACTGATTCCATTATATCGTCAGGAAGACATGATATAAGGATGCTTTTCAGGCGTTGGTCTTGATTGACCACCCTCCTCTCATCAATGGTCCATTGGGCCTCAGGCTTATTTAGCCCTGCAGCTGTCTTAGGGACAAATGGGCCATCCCTGATACAGGTGATGTAGTAGGGTTCCATACCGGTAAGATAGCAAATCATACGCTTCTTCCATTTGCTAAATTTCCTAGCTTCAAGTCTAGGTGCAATAGCGGAGTAGCTGCCACCCTTTTTGTCGACTAGCTGGGGTACATTGATATCAGTCATAGTAGGATCTTGGTTTTAAAAACCTAGAGCACTCTTGGTTAGTTTAAAAGGATTTTATAAACCAGAGGCTCTGATACCACTTGTTGGTCCCTTTACACGATTAGAGTTAACTAGAAAGTTAATCTATTTGTGTTTATGACTAATACAATGTTTAAGATTAATTCTAACAGTTATAAAACGTGAATATAAAAACAACAATATTTTTCAACGTTTAAATTCTTATTAGAAATAATTCCAAGAATCTATACCCAAGTGTTTTACGGAACAAACACTTGGGATTGAATAGACAAGGGTATGGGGTGTCTCCTATCGAAACTCAAGTTTTGCTTGAGTGGTAACAATATACCCACTGAGCTATCTCAGTGAGTTGTATACTCTTTGTAGGAGAGAAGTTCCTTTGCAAAAGTTCAAGACTTTAAATATACAAAGCACACTTTAACTTCTCTCACATATGATCTATTTATACACAAGTAATCTAAGTATAAGTGATTAAATATAATACAAGTTGTTGAGGTTGCGTGTCTGACAATTACAAATAGTAATTGTCATTTCCAAGAACCAATAGGAAAGGGCTAATAAGACTTTGGGAGTTGTTGGCTGACACTCCATGACTTTTAGCCGCAATAGGGAAGGTTGGATCTGACAAGAGAAGAGTGTTGGGCTGACACTATTATCTTCTCAGATCTTTTCCCTATTGTTCTCGCCTTTTCTTCAGGCGTTGGTTCCTCAGTCATTCAATCACTTTGTTGGTTTGAGGAGACTGGGGTTCAGTGAGTTCTTGTCCAATACTCACTGAACCATCATCTTCTTCTTTGGCTTAAGTCCTACTCAGGGAGTACCGCCTTCCTGAGAAGTGAATCCTTCTTCTTGAATTCGCCTTAAGCATCTTGAAGATGACTCACTGAGAGACTGTTCTCTCAGTGACTTGAATTGTTCTCGGTTTAAGTTTAACACTTAGTTAATTTGTGTCCAAATCATGTTTTACGTATTCTTGGGTTTTTCATGACCCAACACTTTTACTTCATCAGAAGCATCTGCAGCTGGTTCAGCAGAACAAGGCTTGTACAGATAGTCAAGTTGGTCAAGCACTCGCAGGACAATCCTCAGAGAACGAAACCAATCATTGAAGTTCTGTGTGCCAGTCAATTTTTCCCGTTCAAAGAAAGCTTTGAACGCGGAACTCATATTGGTGTTATTGGTTTGAGCCATTTCTACAGATAAAGAAAGTTCAAATTAGTATTTTCGATAATACAAAATTTCAAGAAAATAAAATACCCAAGGAAATATTCATATAACCAAAGTACTTTCTTGAAAACTAGGATCCAAATTATCATAGTTTCATTACATCAGTTGATCTGCTAGTAATGAAAGTATATAACAAGGTAATCTGTCGTACAATAATTGGCAAACAATTTTCCAATTCCTAGATCAATGGGATTTATATTGGCAAACAATTTCCAACATAAGCATGTTTTATCCCCATCTTATGCCATGAGTTCAAGCTCTCACTTAACTCAATTTAAGTCGTCTAAATAAAAAACAGCAAATTGCCATAATCCCATCACATCAGTTGATCTGCTAGCAATGAGATTATGCAATTTACCTTTCCATTGAAATTTAGTCCAAGCTCTCACATGACCAAATAACAACTTCAAGTGTTCTTTAACTAGATGGCATTGACTTAATTTTAAAGGGTAATACATTTTGATGTGTCAATCAAAATATGTACGAAGAAGCATGCATACATCTTCGTAACACAAAGTTTTCCAAAACCTTTTTATCAATTTTTAAGCTAAGATTTCCATCAATAAAGTTTTAATAGAGGTATTGGGTTCACCAATTAAATAATTACTTACAATTATCGCCCACTATATCCTACTGCTGCATGAGTCAAAAGACTCAAGTTATTCGGATAATTACCACAAAATTGACGCGTGGAATTCAGGTCAATTCACCCTTAAGATGATTTTGCACATAATAATAGTGTTACTTGGTAAGTCTAATTTGACGCACAAGCAAGCGGAGAGACATAATGGAGTCTCTTTAAGGCCACAATTTAATGCGAAACCAACCTTATACCTACCTTGTAGTTTGTCAAACTAGGTCCGCCGTTCAACTATTGGTGCAAAAAGTCATCAATCAATTAAAAGTTTATGACTTTAATCTTTAAAAATTATGTAATAAAGTATAATCTTGCTAGTCTCGCCTGGGAGCAAATTACCGTGCGAAGCGAACCACTATCGGCACATAAGACTTTGTAAGATTCATAATTTATTACTTATGTTTCACCATTATTTAGTCCGTTTTACTTTTATTTAAAAAATACCCTTTGCTTAAACATGTCTTTACAATTAAACAAACAAGTAATTTTAACATAAAAAAAAACAACTAAATAATAACACATAACTTAACAATTAATTATGAAAAACATGTAGCCACATGCAAATTAATTCAATAGCCTATTAATAATCAATCTAGGTTTTAAAATGTGTATATTTAATAAAGACTCCCATTGGTTTTCGAGCTCATTGTACCCAATGGACCACATACACCAAATAAGTTTGGTTGCGTAAGTCCTAATCAAATAAACACCACGTTGCACATAATTGATTACTTAATTAATTGGAGTCTTCCCCAATTCGACATCTATTAATTAACTTATATGTGAAAACAAATAATAACAATCATAAATCCATGCCAAACATGCACGTTTGCATGGATTCTACCTAACAATTAGCATATTGCACAGGATCACTTTACTACACATAATCATGTATAAACCTAGGGTTTCTAATCAAATTAATTAACCAAAACACAAACCCTAAATTAAAAAATAATAAATCTATTTTAAAAAAAATTAGGGTTTGAGATGGAAAAATAAAACCCTAATCGATTTTAAACATGTATAATCCAAACAAGATTTGATTTTTATGTGGTTTCGGTAATTAATTACATGTTATAACGGCTCTTGATGCCACTGTTGGAATTATAATATCATGACATTCATATATAATAAACCACACATCAAAGTCATACAACGGAAGCAATTAGGATACATACAACATATAATTAATTAACTAAAACTTAAAGTGAACATACCTTATGATTCTAGCCCGAACAAGAATCAACTTGAGCAATATGGATTATGAAGAACCCTAATTGGGTTAATAGGATTATTGGAATTGCCCCTTACCAAGTTTTGCAATTCAATCCAAGATTCTTACAATGATGTGTAAGAATCACGTTCTTGTACACACGCACTAAACCGAACTAATAATATGCAAGTTATTAATCACAAATTAAAACCAAAACTAATTTTTTGCTTTAACAAAAATCGGTGCACTCTTTTGGAGTGAAGATCCGATCGACTAGAATTAACAACGAAGAGAGAAAACTTTTAGGTTTAGCTTTGTGTACAAGAGGCAACCAAAAACTAGAACCTTGGGTTTGTTTATATAGTGTAGTAGCTTAGAGCCCAAGTTGGAGTAGGATTAGGAATCCTAAACCCCAAACCGATCGGCCACCTTAATGGGAGGTGATTCCGGATCCTTCTTGGCTACTAATTTACACTATAGTCCTTTCCTTATTTTATTTAACGACCGTTAGTCACTACCGTTAAATACTAACGTCCGTTATTTCTTTTGTGATAATTAATAATCAAATATAACATTTTATATCTAATTATTAATAATTAGTTCTCATACGTAATGTGTGCAATCCCGTGATCTCGAGTTCGATCCTAACACACGACTACTATTTTATGTCTATAAACTAACAGACAGCTCTAAGTTTATTGCTGGTTACGGCGCTCGCGACACTCAGCCGCATCGTTTAAGTGGCAAGTTGGAATCTCTTGGTATTATCGGAAAAATCAGCATAACATAAGGTGGCAAGTTGGAATTTTTACATTGAGTTCCAAGACTTGGAAGATGATACCAACTAGCAATGTGCTTCGTGAATCAGTTAGACTTAAAACGTCAACTCGAGTTGCTATAGATAGGTTTATTTATTGGTTTGCTTATGATAGGCCTTATTTTATCTTGTCATTTGATTTGATTACCCATGAATTTAAAGCGATAAACCTTCCACATAGTTTAGCAAACCAAGTGTCGTCACTACATTTCTCCATTTAATTTCTAAACTAAGTGAGTCTCTTGTAGTGTCTGCATACACTAATGGGGGCAATGGACTAGTATATGAAGTATGGATGATGGGGGAGGAGGGTGGTGTTAAGCAATCTTTTACAAAGCTATTCACCATTAACACACCTCGTCGATCAATAAAGATATTATTGGGATTCAGGAAGAGTGGTGAACCTATAATGGAAGCTGTAACGGAGGACATATGGTTTGCTGTATTGTTTGTGATAGTTCATGCTCTCATTAGTTACAAAATGGGATACATAAATAGTTACAATTCATAGTTATCTAAGGTAAGCTATCAATTACCCACTAATCAAGGATAATTACAACTAATATGATTGAGCTTATCCTAATACATGTTTATCCATTATACATGGTTTAATACTCCCCCGCAGTTGGAGCGGGAGGAGGCCGGACGCTCAAATTGGATCTAAAATCTTCAAATAAGGCTGAAGGAAGTCCCTTGGTGAAGATGTCTGCGTACTGATAACGGGAGGGTACATGGAGAACACGAACCTGACCAGCAGTAACCAAGTCACGGACAAAGTGTATATCAATCTCAATATGTTTAGTCCGTTGATGTTGCACAGGGTTGGCAGACAGATAGATGGCACTAACATTATCACAGTAGACCAGAGTGGCAGTAGAAAGAGGAGAATGCAGCTCACGAAGAAGGTTACGAAGCCATGCAGTCTCAGCTACAACATTAGCAACACCCCGGTACTCAGCTTCGGTACTGGAACGGGAGATGGTGTGTTGTCGCTTGGAAGACCAAGAAAGTAGATTATCGCCCAGAAAAACACAGTATCCCGAAGTAGATCGGCGTGTAGATGGGCAACCGGCCCAATCTGCATCTGTATATCCAACAAGGGAAGTGGTAGAAGATGAATATAAGTGAAGACCAAAATCCAAAGTCCCCCGAACGTATCGTAAGATACGTTTAAGGGCAGCTAAATGAGGCTCGCGGGGATCGTGCATGTAAAGACAAATCTGCTGCACTGCATAAGATAGATCTGGTCGTGTAAATGTGAGATACTGAAGACCACCTGCAAGGCTGCGATATAAGGTAGAATCCTGAACTGGAACACCGTCGGGACCCAATTTGGAGTCTGTATCAACCGGTGTTCTAGAAGGGTTACAGTTGGCCATGTGAGCATGCTCAAGAAGCTGAAGAGCATACTTCTTCTGAGATAGAAACAATCCTGTAGAATGACGAGTAGCAGAGATACCAAGAAAATAATTAAGTGCCCCGAGATCAGTCATGTCAAACTCACTGTGTAAGGATGCAATGATCTGCTGAAGAAGAGCTGTAGAAGAAGCTGTAAGGATAATATCATCCACATAGATAAGCAAATAAGCAACCTAAGAACCCTGTCGAAGAATAAATAATGAAGAATCACATCGACTGTGGTAAAACCCAACTCGTGTGGCATAACCTGCAAACCTCTGAAACCAAGCACGAGGTGCTTGCTTTAGTCCATATAAAGATCTCTGCAGAAGACAAACATGATGAGGGTACCGAGAATCCACAAATCCTGGCGGCTGATGCATATAGACAATCTCAGATAAGTCACCGTTAAGAAATGCATTCTTAACGTCAAGCTGATGAATAGGCCACTTGCGGGACACTGCAAGACTGAGAACAGTACGGATGGTAGCCGGTTTAACAACCGGACTAAAAGTCTCGTCACAGTCAATACCAAGTTGCTGACTACTACCATTAGCAACCAAACGAGCCTTATAGCAGCTCAAAGTCCCGTCAGCATGAAATTTATGTTTGAATAACCACATAGAGCGAATCATATTAACACCAGAGGGCCTGGGTACAAGAACCCAAGTACCATTTTTAACTAACGCATTATACTCATCATACATAGCATTACACCATTGAGGGTCTTTTAAAGCAACGAACGGGGATTTAGGTATAGGAGAAATGGAAGACGTGTGTAAAGATAAACGATCAATAGGTTTGACAATGCCTGATTGAGACCGAGTGACCATGCGGTGAGTTCGGGTGGGTTCGTTAGTGGGCTGTGGGGATTGGCGCCGAGGTTGTTGGTTCATTATTGGGTTGTGTTTGGGAAGTGTTGGGTTGTTGCGGTAGTGGGCTTCGGGTTGTTACCGATTGTGGAGGGGTTTGTTCTTGGTTTTGAGCCTGGTTAAAGTTGGTATCAGGGTGGTTATGGTGTGGTGAATTGGGTTGATTGTGGTTGTGGGATTCGTTAGATGGATGATTTAGAGGAGGGGTGACGGGATTAGTAAGAATTTGGTGGAGGAGAGGGGAAGGTGTGGGTTCTAAAAACGTATATGATGGTGGAGATGTGGGTGTCATGGAGCGGTAGGGAAATTGTGTTTCATCGAAGGTGACATGTCTAGAGAGAATAATTTTGTTGGTTTCAAGGTCTAGGCAACGATAACCACGATGATATGCGGGAAAGCCCAAGAAAATACATGGGGTTGCTCGTGGCGCAAGTTTGTGAGGTGAGTGAAGGTGAGGATAACAAAGGCACCCAAATATGCGTAAACGGGAGTAGTCGGGTTCTTTTTGGAAAAGTTTTGTGTAGGGGATTTCATTGTTTATGGCGCTTGAGGGTAGAAGGTTGAGGAGATATGTGGCCATGTGGAGGGCCTCGACCCAAAAGGTAGGTGGTAGATGTGCTTGAAAAAGAAGGGTACGGATGACGTTATTTATTGTGCGGATCATTCTTTCCGCCTTGCCATTTTGTTGAGAGGTTTTTGGGCAAGAAAATCTAGGTTGAATACCATTATTAGCAAAAAGTGTGTGGAGTCAGTTATTATCGAACTCACCACCATGATCACATTGGAAACTTTTTATTTCACATTTAAATTGATTTTTAACATAAGTGCGAAAATGCAAAAACTTATCAAACATGTCAGATTTGTTACGAAGGGGATAAATCCACAAGTAATGAGAGAAATGATCGAGAAAAAGAACATAATATTTAAAACCACCAGAACTAACAATAGGAGAGGTCCACAGATCAGAATGAATAATATCGAAACAATGTTCAACAACAGAATCCGAACTGTAGAAAGGAAGCTTCACATGTTTGCCGAGTTGGCAGGCATGACAAACATGTGTGGATTTTTTGTCTTTATTACATGAAATATATTTACGAGAAACCAAAGACCGTAGTACATCGTCACCGGGATGACCGAGACGTTGATGCCACGTGGAGGGACTTGTAGAGAGAAAAGCAGTAGGGATAATTGACGGTTTGGTAACTGGATAGAGATCGCCCGAACTGTCACATCGAAGAAGGATGTGGCGAGTCAAGAAATCTTTCACAGAAAAACCATAAGCGTCAAATTCAATAGTGCAATTATTATCCCTAGTAAATTGACGAACAGATATGAGGTTTTTGATGATATTAGGTGTGACAAGTACATTATGAAGGTGAAGAGGGCGATGAAGAGTGGGAATAATGCTATGGCCGGTGTTAGTGACGGGAATAGAATTACCGTCACCAGCGTGAACAGATGGGTATAAACGTTTATTAAAAAGAGTACTTAAATTACTTGCATTAGAATTTAAATGAGAAGAGGCACCTGTATCCATGTTCCATGTCGGGTCTTGCAAAGTCATAGTACTAAAAACACTAGGAAGCGATGTAGCTTGTGACGGGTAAAGTGCGGGAGCAGGTCCAAGAATACCACTGGAATTATGTACCTGTGGAAAACTATTTGTAACCTGTTGGGCCTGAACCGGATATTGGGCCTGGTACATGTACGAAGGGGTGTGGGCTGTTTGCACAGCATATGTTGTTTGGGCCGGTTGGGTGGAGGGTTGACCCAGTAGATTAGAAGGCATGGGCTGGTTATTTGGGAATGGTGTACGGGCCTGGTGGTAATTGGCTGGTGCGTGATATTTTGTTGGTTGGATGGTATTGATATTACTGATCAAATGACCAGACACATTAGCACCTATATTCTTATTAGAAGCCAACCTTGATCGGTTACGGTGGTCGTGTATGAACTTACATCGATCACCAAATTTACATGTGCCCTTATTAAAGTGATTGCATAGTGGTGGTAGGCTTTGAGATTCATTAACGGAAGTATTAGGGGTACCTTTATGATGAACGGCCATAGTCAGATTTGTTCCGGCGTTCCTTTGGTGAAGCACCACAAATTGTTTAGTAAATCAACGCTTGCACACCACAATAATAAATTAGTACACTAGCAAAGTAAAGGACCACCGAAGTAAACTAAATAAATAACACAACAAAGAATGAATTAACAAATAATATTAATCCACTCCATGCATGATTCGTTTATAATTTAGAGGTAGGGACGAATTGATGAAGTCTGTTAGGGATAAATTTTATCACCAAAAAGGTTTAGGGAGAGGTGGTAGAGAATGGAGAAAGAGAAGGGGAGAGGCGATTTAGTTTAGAGAGAAAGTAGGAGAGGATCGTATTTGGCTGATACCATATTGTTTGTGATAGTTCATGCTCTCATTAGTTACAAAATGGGATACATAAATAGTTACAATTCATAGTTATCTAAGGTAAGCTATCAATTACCCACTAATCAAGGATAATTACAACTAATATGATTGAGCTTATCCTAATACATGTTTATCCATTATACATGGTTTAATATGCTGCACTCAAAGTTTATGAACCATGCTCAAAACACTTCAATAATCTTGGGATTTATGGACGAAAGGGTTCATTCTTCATTTGCCCTTACACAGAAGCATTACTTCTTATTGATCACTCGGATGGTTGTATTATCTCCAATGATTATTGAGGATGAAAAATGATGGCTATTGTGTAAGATGTGGAGCTAGGAATGACCGACTTTTGGAAGCTTACAAAGAAGTAGTGGAGCTAGGATTTATGAAATTCTACGGAAGCTAATGTAAGTTCTACCAGTGCATGGTGTTAACTATCAGATTGATGTAATTGCTAGTGCAAGTGCTTGATAATCATTTGGGCTCATCTTTACTCCTTTAAGTGCTACTTTTGGTGCAAAGGTAAACTTATATTAATCATCTTTACTCCTTTAAGTGCTACTGTTGGGCTGTTGGCTCATATAACCCATTGTAGTCGTTGGGAATGCACTCCCTTAACTACTATCATTTGTTCCTTGAGAAGTCAAACGTAAACTAAATTGTCTAAGTATGTACTTATGCGCTGAATAATTTTCCTCTACTTCGGTATAACCGTGGTCACTAATCTCATTGACTTTAGAGAAGTCAAACATAATTAAAATGGTTAAATAAGTAGTTATCTAAACACGTGACCGAATAGGGTCTTTCCGGCCATAAAACATGGATGCTTAAATATGTTATACGGAGTAACACTTTACTTGGATGGTATTATTTGGCTAAGTTGTTGTGTATACCAAAGTAAAAGGAATTGTAGATATATATATATATAGTGGCTTAAGTTGGAATGGTACCGCTTGTTAATTCAATAAGTGAATTTACATGATCACTCATCAGTTCAATTCTCTTCATAAGTTTTTGGTGATGCACTTTAAAGAAATCTTTATTTTTGCAGCAATCTTTTGACTCTTGGCTTTTTGAGACTTGACTGTGATATCTTTTTTCTCAGTTTTCTTTTTGTTTTGTTCACTTTGGTATTTGGGTAATGGGTATAACAATGTATTGGGACTTAACAGAACTGTAAGTGAGGCTCTTTGATAATTACAAAGCATAGAGCCATCTTCTTTAGGTAAGGGGTCCAGACCAAAGGCAGCTATGAGTACAACCACTGCACTAACATGTATGATCATGATGCAATATGAATTATGGAAAAACGAAAAAGAAAAAGAACTTTTCATCAAATAGTCTGCTCAAGTAGATAATAAGGCTAAAGAAGATCCTGTCAAATATGGTATCTATGACCATCATCTATGCTATTCTACTATTCTAGTGGTCCATTACTCTAACAACAAGCATCCCCACCACTATACCACATGTTTAAACAATAATACTCTCGAGTCTAGTTAGTAAAGAATTGTAACTCAATCAAGAACAATCTTTTTATAACTCTTATAGTGAAATATAAATACAATCAATTGTCAAATATTTTACAAAAGAATCATCAGTGTGCTCTCTTTATTTGACAAACAATTACGAACCGGCCAAATGTATAAGAATGGAAGCTAATGAAGCCATCGAGACTATGACTAATAATTAGCAATAAATCACACACCCTAACTCGAGGAATCCTATGTAAACAAACGAATCATACACGTCCCAAAGGCGCATGCCATGTTTGTATTATACAAACATGATAGGCTAGTTAAGGAACATCTTTGTATATTTGTTCATACACAAAGCAATGTACTTTGTGATCAATCGTTTCTCTAACTTAACCGAGAGCTGAATTGAGAAGTATGTTCCATGTGTCTGGCAAGCCGGGAAGGCACCAGTGACTACAATCTAGACCAATGTGGTTGCCACTATATGTTTGCGGGTGAGCATCCTTACGGTATTGTGAAAGTGTGGTGATGTCAAGCATGTAGACTGGTTTCTTGAGACGAGACATCACTTTATTAAGTATAACTGATGCCATCGGTGTGCCACCAGGATACCTTAAACCGAAGAATGGTTGAGTTTCGCTCTTGCATGATTTTAATGGTTGGTTCCAGTCCTTTCCCCTATGTGATTAACAATGTGATGTGAGTATAATCCCATGAAATTATGATAATGCTAATATTATCTTGCATATTGCTATTTCATTATAGAGAAACATTATTATTTGAAATTTCTAAAAATTGAGAATCGAAGGAGTATGTAGGGAACATACTCATAATGTACCGGGGAAACGCCTTGGAAAAAAACTTTGGTTTTCGATGGGTCAACAAATCGATTGACCCATCTCGACCAGGTTGTCATCGCTTTGTAATATGCAACATATCTATTCATGTCTTTGTACAGTTTTCCCCCTTCTCGCATGTAATCCCACCTGCATTCCAATTTCACGTCAGCACGACCCAAAATACATATGTTAGGACATTACTTTTATCAATGTCCATAGTGTAAAATCATAGAACTAAAAACTCTTACGGTTGGTCACGTCCGGTATGAGTCCACCAATGCCACGAGTTAAAAATCAACACATCCATTCCCTTCCAATAATTTCCCTGACGGATCGAGTCTAGCTTTAGCACCCGACGTCCACGTTCATTCACAATGTCGACTAGGGTGGTTGTACGATACACCGACAATTTTAATCCATAATCCTGTCGATAGATAACAAAGAAACATTAAACATTAACTCATAAAGTTTCAAATAATTTGATCATTTTCGTTTAACTTGTGCTAATTTCGACTTTTTGTGTTTCCACTTTTACATAATCATACATTTGAATCAACTAAATTAGTTTTTTCGTTCTATAAAAAGTTACGCAAGATGTAACAAAACTTGAAAACAAGAAGCAAAATCGAATGTTAGTTAGTTAAAAACGTAACACGTGAAAGTTAGAGAGTAAAATAGTAAATGCCAAATAATGTCGTATTAATAAATGCAGCACATCTATCACATCTCCTCTCGTGAGACTATCCCACTCCCACATGCGAGTCACGTGATACTATTTGATCTATGTTCTCTTGGGACAGCCTTTTCTTCATTTTTCTAATTAATTTTTTCTTGGTTTTTAAATAAAACAAAGAGTAAAACATGATTTGGATACCTAAGATATAGGATATTGTATTTTAAGTATTTGCATTATTAATTTTTGTTATTTTGAAAATGATAACATGGTTAGCGATCGAGTGAGAAAAAAAAATTAAAATGAGAAAAATGAAAAATAATTATAAACACACCTTTGAGATGCTTTCACCTGAATCGAATGCATCTCTAATTATTAAGATGCATCATAATTAGTTTCGAAAGTGATTTTAAAGAGAAAATGATGAAAAATAGTACTAGCAATACATTTGACGCGAAAGTGACGAAAAATACATAAGATTCGCTTAACTTGATGATATATGAATCTAGTTTTGAGCTAGTAAATATATTATGATGCATCTAAAAGAATAAGGATGCACCTAATTCAAGTTGATACATTTCTAACATATGGTTATAGTGAATTCTCGTCCACTCATTTTAAGATTTCTTTCATATAACTAAATACAGAGAAAGTATTTGAGCACACCTCAAGATTTAGAATTTGTGTATCTTAAGGGGTTTATGATCATAAGTATTTGAACAACTATATTTCAAAATTGAAACAAATTGAAGAAGTAAAACCAATCGTACTTCAATAATTTATATATGTTTGCTACTTCTTTGTCTATATTTGGTTGTCACCAACATTTAGATAGTTCTTTAACTTTTACCAACTTACTTACACAATTTTGTTTATATTATGATTGTATTTTTAATAGTTTATGTTTATGGACAAAATATAAAAATGTAAAAGAAAGGTACGAAGATGATTGGAAAATTAAGCAACAAATCAAGGAGTGTGTAATGATTGGTTGAGGACTTGAGGAACAACCTTCATGATGTATCTCTGATCAAAATTAAATAATACAACATGCTTAATTGGTGGTACGTTTGTTAGGTATATATGAAGACAGCTCAAAATACCTTTTACAATATTTACTCTTTTCTGTCTCTAGAAAATATATACTATATATATATATATATATATATATATATATATATATATATATATATATGTATATATATATATATAGTAATTCTTTTATGTTGAATTCTTTAAAATTGCCTTTTTTTTTATGAATTGGTAAGTTCAATAACGGACTAAAATGTATTGTATTCATCTTATATATTTTCTTTAAAAAAACATTTGCCAAACCATTTATAGGTTGTCTTGAAAGAAAAGATGTAGAAACAAAAGGTTAGTTATGATGATTTTGATTGTGTTATAAGTTTGGCAGAAAAGCTGTTAAATGAGACAAATGTCAACCAAAGTTTGTTAAATTTCACAAAAACAAATCCATACAAACTAATATGATACATTTATTAGCTTGTCTATAATAATACCAGAATTAAGTTAGGCTTGCTTTAATTGATCGCTTAAAATCTAGAAAGAACATCAACATTGAATTCTAAAACACTTTAATGGTAACTAGTTGGTAGATATTTTGAATATTTAAGTTGGTGTGTTAAGCATCTAAAGCTTAGCCAACCGGCAAAATTGAAATTGTACCAAGTCCTTTTATGAGTTGGAAACTAAAGTCTAACAATAGTTATTTACAAAATTTCTTTTTATATTTCTTACTTTTTTTTTAGTGTTTTGACTTTATACAATAGAATATTTTTAAAGCCGCCAGTGCAAATTTTGCATACACACGAATTCGACAAAACCGCATGATTAATTTTACGTCTAAACTTATTCGCTAGAAATCCGTTGATTACATCAAAATGACTCAGTTGTTCATAAAATAATAATTTTTTATCAGCAGTTTTAGGCACAATATAAAACATAATTTATGACTCAATCATTTTTTTTATATGACTCGTCCAGATATTTGCGAAAGTTACTTAGGGGCTGTTTCTTTGACACTTAATCATCCCTTAGCTAACATGTGTGGACCCACAAACATATTATTTAATTTTTTTTTTTAAATGGGCCCACTAAATCATCCCTTAGCTAAAGGCAAAAAAATTCATCTCCTCCCCAATAAGAGGGAGAATCAGACGTGGACCCCATGTATGACCCCACAACCTTTAGCTAAGGGAATTTAGTAAACAGGCCCTTACTTTGTTTTCTTTTAAAATTTAAACCAGTAGGAAAGTACTATAATAGCTAAACAAATCACAAGCAGTGATAAGAGCACCCGGTGTCGGGTTGCTCGTGGCTCTTCATGTCACGTTGGTATGCTCCTCATGGTTAACCATGGTACCGCCTAAGCTCCTCATGTCTCCTCATCTTCCTCCTCCTCATGCAGACGAGGAGGTAAGTTTTGTACTCTTTTTTTTTTTTAATTATTTATTTATAATGGTTTGTGTGTGTGAATAAGTGTGTATGTGAGGCCCGAATGAATAATTTGTGGTATGTTATGGGAAGGGGGTTGTAAGTTGTGGTTTGTTGTGATAACGTGGCACCCCGTAGGGCCTGAACGAGAATTTTTTGCTCCTCATGATACCTGGTGCTCTAATGTAAGATCCAGAAACCAGAAAAAGACATTCGCTTTTCAAACTAACGTAGACAAAGGGACACAAAAGGCGTGCACCAAATTCCACCATCATTATTTAAAATAAATATTTTTAAAAAATATATATATACAGTCATTTCCTACACTTAATTTTTCACTTTAAATGCTTCAGTTAGAATGAAATAAAACAAGTAAATTTGGATTCAGCCGCCAATAATATTTGATATACGAGATATTTTTTTAACCAAAACATATTTTTCTAATGGTATCATTTATAAATTATTCAAAAACTTTTGCAACCAAGCAACCTTAAAAAACCATGTTCTTTCAATATTGACGCCTCAAAACATTTAATATTATTAATTTGAAAGTGAATTGAAGGAATAATAAAGCTTTAGCAAAGAAAAAGAAGGGAGGTTGTTGGAATGACAATAATTGTCCATAAGTGTGAAAAAAAAAATACTCTACTAAAATCTGAAAACAAATAGTAATAATAGAATGAAAAAAAAAAAAAAAAAAAAGTAAAAGAATGGGAAAACTAACCTGAAATGTAAGATCAGTAAGAATACTTCCACCAGTTTTGACAAGCGTATACTTAGCATTAGGCACCCATGAATGAATCATGCAACTCAGTGAGATCCACATATTGTAACTCAATGAATCTCCCACAAACATAATCTTCTTGCCTCTATATTTTCGCAAAAACCGCGCCCCATTAAATCTGCACCAACCAGTTATCTCAAAAACTGCAGGTGGCCCACCTCTATCATAAATGTTTCAGATGTGACTAAAATGGGTGCATTTAGCTAAAATGCACCCAGAAACAAAAACATTATAAAAAAGTAAAAAAAAAAAAAAAAAAACTTACCTGGGAAGGTTACAGCCAATAGGCTGCCACCGGTACTTAAGATACGACCTATCAGGTCTTCCATATTTAGTACAATCGAATTGAGGATCCATAAAAGGACAAGTAGCAGGATTGTAAAGAGGGTAAGATTGATCATAGACCCATTTGCCTTTGAAAGGATTGCAAGAAGTTGCCTTTGAAGAATTTAGAAAAGAAGAGGTGGCATTTATTTTGTAAAAGAAGAAAGACAGAAACAATGACAAGTATAATAATGATGAGGTAAGCAGAGATCCCATTTCTTGGTTTTTGATCCAATGTTGTGGTGTTGTAAGGACTAGTACTAGTTTGTCTCTGTATTTATAGTTGGGGAAGGAAGAGAGGAGAAGCAAAGTGTGGAAAGGGTATTAATTGTCTCATTTTTATATTTGTATAATGGGTTTATAACTAAATAAAGTAGCACAAATATTTGTATCACATCTAAGTAAATGATATTAAGGTTGTCACTTTGAATTCTTATAATGAATAATGGGTCGAAATGACAGAAATGAGTACATATCAAAATAGTCAGCTCGGTCATATGTTTAGTTTTGCCAATTCTGTAAATAACTAATTCATATTTAATTATTTTTTAAGATAATACTCAAAACATGTTATTGCTTAAATATTGGTGAGATGATGTGACAATTAGGTTCAAATTTGATGAATTTTGCTAGTCCGCCATGTTCACTTCTGAAGAACTTTTTGTTTGTTTCAGTTACCAATTAGTGTGTGCTAAATGGAGTGGGGCTACCCAACTAAGGGGCGACTCGCGCCACGTGGCGCCTAGTCAGCATGTTGGGTAGCCTCAAAAAAAAGGGGGAGTGGGGCTACTTAGGAGGGTGAGGCGACTCATGACACGTGGCAGACAATAAGTGGAGTAATATAAACCTTGTACACGTGTCAGACAATAATTGGGTAACATTAAACCAAGCCGGCGACCCATATGGATCGCCTAAAGGGGAAGTAGCCTTATGAGGATGGTGTAGCAGGTGTTCCAAAGGCTACTCAAGGGGTAATCGCCTATCATATCGCCTCATACCCTTTAGTTACCACTTAGTGTGTTTTAAATGGATGGTACTAAATAACCTTTAATATTTTCAATTTCAAATGTTTAGTATGAAATATAACCAAACAAACGAAGTGGCTTACTTGACTAATCTTTAGCATTTGTTTTCTTAATTGTTTTTATGATAAGTTTCAATTAAGAAATAGTGTGTTTTAGATTGAAATAAAACTAAATAACCCTTCAATTTTTTTCAGTTTCAAATGTTCACTGTTAAATATAACCACAAGAAAAAAAGTGTCTTACCTGACTACTCTTTAGCATATCGTTTTCTTAATTATTTTTATAATAATAAGTATATTACATCTATCATTCTTTAAATTGTTTTTGTTAGATATACATAGATTAAACACCACATTTTTTTAAGGAGGATGATAAGACACTTTATTCAATTTGTCAGAAATAAGTGCACATGGTATGTAACCTAGGCAGTCCTTTTTTTTTCTTTTTTTTCTTTTTTTCTACTATATTTTTGTGATACTTCCCGGTATGTAAGTGGAATTTTAGTTTTAGAAAGAACAAAAAAAGTAATCGTAAAGATATCCAAATCAATATCTTTGGAAAATATATTTAACAAATCTTTAGAAAACTTCATATGTAAGCTTTATGAGCGTCTTGTTATCTATACTACATATAAAATTAAAATTGTCAATGTGTAATGTTGAAATATTAAAAAATAGTCAAGTTTTTAGCGCATTTAAAAATTATTTAAATTAAATCATGCATTTGAAAAATATTGAAGTAGTTTGAATTATTTTTTGTTTGCTCCATCCTTGTTTGTTACAATTTAATGTATAGAATACAAAACAAACTATGTGGCCTTTTTTTTCTAAGCTTTCTACTCTTTGACTATGTCTAATAAAATCTGATTTGACACTATCCTACAACTTTCACGTTATTTCATATATTCTAAGAATGTAGATAATCTAATGATTAATTTAATAAATAATCAAGATTTATTATAGAAGAAAACTAACATTTATGAATATCTGATAAAAGAATCGGGTTCACTTATTAGCGAGAAAGAAAAATGTACGCTATTTACTTTACAACTAGAAAAACCAAAAAGTGAAAAGTTGAAACTAAAAAATGAAATGTTGAAAATATAAGTTTCAAAAGCAAACTATTAATACACACCGAAGGGTTGACCCGGGACGCTTCAAACCCGGCGGGTTGACCCGGTTTAATTTGACCCGTTTTTTCGACTCAACCCGTTGGATGACCCGGTTTAAATTGACCCGTTTTTCGACCAAAACGGTTCAACCGGATGAATCACCCGGGTCGAACCGGGTTTCAAAACATTATGTTTAATCCTCAAATCCTCAAACTTTTATTATTTTTCGTTTATAACCCATAAAAAAAAATTATCACTAAAACTATATGCTGCTATAAAATCTCGTTGCTATGCACGGGTACACGTCTATTATAAATAATGGAGAATTGCATATATATACTTTCAAAAGTTCAAAATTGCATATATATATATATATATATATATATATATATATATATATATATATATATATATCCAAATTGAACTACTAATTGCATATTTCATTTTTAAACCTTCATAATTGCATATATTTTCTTTCTAAACCTTCATAATTGCATGTATATCCTTTTTAAACCGTTAATATGTCATATATATCAAAATAATTATTTAATATAATTTTAAACTCTAAATTGTGGTAATTATACTTTTAAAAATAGCAACAATAACATTTGGTTCAAAAGTACGATATCCCGAGGTTCAAAATGAATTAATAGAACAAAAACAACATATCGACAATATTTTACCTCACAAAAAATCACCTTATCTCATATATAATACGAATACATGAAACAAACTCATCATAGTATATAAGTATAATATATAAAGTATGTTTTCAATAAAAGAGTACATTACTGCCAAAAAGTTTTTAAATAAAGGAAAAATAATTTAAAGAAAGTTTCTTTTTTCTTAATTATAAATGTCATGTATTTTAGAGTTGTAAATTATATTAAATAGTTATTTAGATATATGACATACTAGATATAATGCCCGCGCACGCGCGGGGTTTTTTTTAATCATTTAAATAAATTATTATTTTTAATTTTGGGTTTTAATTATTATAACAGGACCTTCAAAACCATTGTACTTTGATTGAGGTATTGAATTATGGTTATTTACGAATGTAGTGGGTTTTAATATTAATTAGATTTGGAAGAGATGTTCTTGCGTCAATGATTGTGCGTGAATGAATGATAAGAGATCAAGTTTGATTGATGGAGGAGGAATTTGGGAATGTTGGGACTTCAAATATTTAGTGAGAATGATATTGAATTTTAAGTTTCAGCCCAAATCTTTGAAAAACTTGCTCTACCGTTTTCAAGTTTTAATTTTTTATATTTTGACACATATATTTTTGTAAGTTTTTATTGAATGATTACAAATCACATTCTTTTTTTTGTAGAATATGGATAAATTTAGAAGTATTTAGGCTTTTCTTATTTAATATTTAATAAAATAATAATAATAATAATTTGATTATTACTTAATAAGGTATGATTTGATTTTTTTGAAATGTAAAAGTCCCCACTAGGGGTTTTGTTTTATTATATAAAAGATTTAAGATTTAAAAATGATATATAGTTATAAGTTTAAATTTGATATATTTGCATTTTCTGAGCTTTTTGGATAATATATATGCAATTATGAGTTTAATTTTGATATATACGTAATTTTAAGCCTTTGAAAAGAGATCTATGCAATTCCCTCTATAAAGAAATTACTATGTCAATTTTTCTATAAGGATTAATAAATAGACGGTGACATTAACCATTATCAATATATTAAAAGATGGGAAACTTTACTACAGTACTGCTACAGTACTACTACAGTAATTTATTATTATTTTTTTTTTTTAGTTTCAAAAGTTCATAAAAAATACCCCTGAAGTCGACAACTCTTTTCAAAATTAGTCCTTTTCCAAAAAATATGTTTCAAAATTGGCAAAAAATACCCCTGAAGTTGGCAACTCTTTGCAAAAGTAGTCCTTTTACAAAAAATCTGTTTGAAAATTGGCAAAAAATACCCCTGAAGTACGCGGGTCTTTGCAAAAAGAGTCCTTTTTCAAAAAATCCGTTTCGCATCACCTTTTGAATTACGGACACTGCATTTGTTACCAACAACGGCGAAAACAACATTAAAAAAAAAAAAAAAAAAAAAAACCCCGCAAAGCGCTCCGCTGCAACGCGCGGGGTTCCCAGCTCGTTTTATTAAAATTGAGTTATTTACGTAACATATGTTACATCAAATGCACATAGAAAACAATTAGTCAATTAGTGGTTTCTTATAAAAGGTGCAAGTACTAGTGGAAACTGCATGCAACTGAGGTCGTCAAACCGTCATTTTCATGTTTACATACCACTAAATTTTATCATCTTTTTCTTTTTCTTTTTTTTTTTTATTGAATTAATTTCTGAATTTACATAGGGGTGGAAGGCAAACGGGCAACAAGCTACGCCGCTACCCCTTTTTGAATTGCAAAAAAAAAGGCTTAGATAACTAGCTGGATTTCATTTGGTCAATAAGCTATATATATTAAATCGTAATGCTTGTACAAGAGAAGTTTATTTCACATGTTTATAAGGTAAAACATATTTTTTAACAGCAATTCAAAACATAACTAGCTGGACTTCGGATAAATGCTGCTTGGGTTTGATTTCATTTTGTGCTAACTCTATTTGATTAGACTTCATTTCGTCCTGCATATAAGTAAGCTTGTAGACAATATATTAGTAATTTGCTCACCTTGGCTTGATGCTTCCAGCTTACTACAACTTTTCTTACCTAGGTGGCTTAAAAAGTATATGGTACCTAATATTAAGATCCTTTATTCATGTTTTAGATATAAAGAAAGACTCCTCATAGGATTAGGATCGACTTTTATGAGTTTTCTTAACCTCCAAGTAATTAAGTTCAAGCAATAACAAAAACACAAATATCATTCCTTCATAAGAAGCAATGCTTTTAAAAATAAGGGCATTTTTTAATCATTTAAAAACTAAGCATTTGTAGTTTAAAATGAATGTCTTTTTCATATGTATTGCATTCTTCCTCGTACCACTTGCACATCAAGACATGCTATACGATAAGGGTTTTGGAATAGTTAGTGGTCAGAAAAAATTGCCTAGGAATATAGATTGCATCCGCCTAGAGTATGGGATAGCTAGTCTTCAGAAAAGTCACATATAGCTGATCACGAAGTACACGAGCTAATGAAGAACACATACATGATCTAGCGTTTTGGGGAATTAGGAGGGAATGATCGTTTAATTGTGGCATTGCGTTGATTCAAGGAGTCACCGAAGATTAGTCGAGTGTGTGATAATAAGGTAGAAAGATGTTACTGTATGGTTATACTATATTTTAGCAAAGTACATAAAGAGTGTACGTAGCTAACAAAATTTGTGAAGTGGCTAGCCATTTTGATATCAACACAATTTGTTTCATGTTAAAAGTTATTTGTAATATGACTATTTTCATAAATATCACATATGCAAATTATAATTCGCATTATGACATTTTATAAGCCTCCAATAATTTAATAAGTGTTGGTCCTATTTGTATGATATTATACAAACATTCAAGCACATATAATTCTCGATATAGGTATCATACTGTATACACTACAACAAAATATAGGACGGGCGAGGAAGGTTTCGGCGGGGACGCCCTTGTCCACTGAAAGTCGCTAAACGACAAAAACTGTCACTAGTACACAAACTACATTTTAGAACGGTTATGTTACATTTTTTGAAGCGGTTTTGAACCGTTCTATATTAAAGCGTACTAAATAATGGGGTTGTTTTTTACGACGGTTTTCAACCGTTTTAAATAGTTGCATTTTTTACAACTTTCATATAGAACCGTTCTAAAAGGTTGTCAATAATTAAAATATATATATATATATATATATATTTGATGAAGTTTGATTGTGTATTTTTATAAGGCATTTTTATAGGTGTTATTGTTGTTGCCATCCGAGAGCGGTTGGTGTATGCGACGTTTTTCATCATGTGTTGATCTTCTAGTGGTACAAATTTATGCGGTCAAAATGACAACATTGGAGGACATTTTGAGTAGATTTATTACCTCAAATGTAAATTGTGTATGAGTGTATCAACAGTATCCTACATTAAAGAAGAGTCAAAAGAAGACTAAAACAAATATAACTAAAAAAATAAATTTAAAGCACATGAAACACAATAAAGAAACCCACAAATATATATATATATATATATATATATATATATATATATATATATATATATATATATATATATATATATATATATATATATATATATATCTTCAAAAGTACCTTATACATGAATGATGAACACATGTAAAATCATGAGTGTATATATTTAGGGAATGAAATATGTGCTGTTCCAGATCTGAAGAAAAAAAACATATGAAAGGCATTAGATAGTTATGTAAAAACATGAGTGTATTTAGGCAATGAAAGATGTGTTCTTCAAGATCTGCAAAACATAAAACATATTAAAAGCATTAGATTGTTGTTTAAGTATGAAGAAAGAGAAAAATACGTTATCTAAATTTAACAAAGTGAAAGAAAAAAGTATGAAGTTAATAGATAAAAGGGAAGGAAGGATGAAAAACACAAAGGAGGGAAAATTCCCGCATCTTTGATGTGAAATTTTTTTTTAAAAAGGGAAATTTTTTAGGACGGTTTATTATGCACTGTTCTAAATAATGTGAAGACAGTAAGAACCGTTCTAAATAACTTATTATTTACAGCGATTTGTTATATAACCGTTCTAAATAATGCTTTTATTTCATTTAAAGCGGTTGAATGTGTGAACCGTTTTAAATTGGTCGTTGTAATAAATGTTATGTGTAGTAGTGTGTGCTGAGTTGACACAAAGTCTCGCTGACTGTTTACTAAATTTTCAACGCATCTTTTCGGCGGGTACATGTTCCCGCCGAAAGTGTTTCCCATATTTGACAAAGTTTGACCAAACTAAGAACGCTTAATTGTTCCCGCGTTTTTTTCCCGCTCTCACTTTCGGCGGGGACATGTCCCCGCCGAAAGTATTTAACATTTTCCCTCACAACGCTAGCTTTATCCCGCCAATATTTTACACCTTTTCGCGCAGGTTCTAGCAAAGCGGGAAGTAGCAGCAAAAAAAATGAATGGGCGATGTTTGTTAATACTTTCGTGCAAGTTCTAGCAAAGCAAGAAGTATCATGTGTTGTTTCGTTTGAGTTGTTTCGTTTGCTTGTCGAGTTGTTTTGTTTGATCTATTTCGTTTGCTTGTCAAGTTGTTTCGTTTGAGTCTGTATGAAATGTATGTGGTTGAGAACTCTTACGTGTTTTAAATAAAATGTTTGCCTTCGTGATTGTTAATTGTGATATTGTTCCTTCAAATAAGCTCATAAACCCAAACACCCTTTTGGGCTGCAGTTAACCAAACAGCATAAACCAAACGGCCCTTGTGGGCTGCTGTTAACCAAACAGCATAAACCAAACGGCCCTGTTTGGACAGCATAAACCAAACGGCCCTTGTATGTGGGCTGCTGTTAACCAAATAGCATAAACCAAACGGCCCTGTTTGGACAACAACAACAACAAAAACAACAACATTACATATAAAGATTGTCCATGTCACCTAACAGCTCATGGAGTATTGCAGCCGACTGACATGCGTGGTTCGGGTCGTCGGGATTCGTTATCATTTCAAGTCTTGCCTCCAGCATCCATACTCTTGTCTCTAGCACCTGCTTTTGTGCCTCCAGCATATTTATCCTAAGATCTTTTTCATTACAGTTTGAGCACCCTGTTGGTGCAGATCCAGAACCATGAGATGTTGAAGCAGAAGAAGTTAGTCGTAACTGCTCATCAAAGTCACTCTTCCACATAAAATAGCTACATCCATGATCTTTTTCTCTTGGCTGTCACATAAATAATGTAATTATATGATTGTTTGTATATTTACATAAATAAGAAATGTATAATTGTTCATCTTCGAAAGAGGACATGCATAATATTCCAATCAGGTGGTGATGGGGGATGAATGAGGTGATGTTGTTGCTGTTGTGAGAGAGAGGGAGAGAATATAAGGTGGTGATGGGGGATACGGTTTATCATTTATTGGATATTAAAGAGGATAAGATTTTGGATTTTATGTAGAGGATAAGATTTTCTGGATATTAAAGAGGATAAGGTTTATCATTTATTGGCGGGGAAAGAATTTACGAAAACAATATATTTCATTTTTTGGCGGGGATATGTCCCCGCAAAAAGAGGTTAATACAACAGTACATGTTAAACATATCGTGTACAACCGTATCATATCGACTCATTCGTTTAAC
Source organism: Artemisia tridentata subsp. tridentata (assembly GCA_021014915.2). Classification (NCBI taxonomy): domain Eukaryota; kingdom Viridiplantae; phylum Streptophyta; class Magnoliopsida; order Asterales; family Asteraceae; genus Artemisia; species Artemisia tridentata. The sequence goes on from CP139509.1 coordinate 179,663,162, forward strand.
ATCTCGTGTACAACCGTATCATCTCGGCTCATTCGTTTAACATCTTATGTACAACCATATAATCTCGGCTCATTCGTTTAACATCTTGTGTACAACCGTATCATCTCGGCTCATTCGTTTAACACCTTGTGTACAACCGTATAATCTCGGCTCATTCGTTTAACATCTTGTGTACAACCGTATCATATCGACTCATTCGTTTAATATCTCGTGTACAACCGTATCATCTCGGCTCATTTGTTTAACATCTTGTGTACAACCGTATCATATCGACTCATTCGTTTAACATCTCGTGTACAACCGTATCATCTCGCCTCATTCGTTTAACATCTTATGTACAACCATATAATCTCGCCTCATTCGTTTAACATCTTGTGTACAACCGTATCATATCGACTCATTCGTTTAACATCTCGTGTACAACCGTATCATCTCGGCTCATTCGTTTAACATCTTGTGTACAACCGTATCACATCGACTCATTCGTTTAACATCTTATGTACAACCATATAATCTCGGCTCATTCGTTTAACATCTCGTGTACAACCGTATAATCTCGGCTCATTCGTTTAACATCTTGTGTACAACCGTATCATATCGACTCATTCGTTTAACATCTCGTGTATTAAACCTTATCATCTCGGCTCATTCGTTTAACATCTTGTGTACAACCGTATAATCTCAGCTCATTCGTTTAAACATCTTGTGTACAACTGTAACATATCGACTCATTCGTTTAACATCTTGTGTACAACCATATCATATCGACTCATTCGTTTAACATCTCGTGTACAACCGTATCATCTCGGCTCATTCGTTAAACATCTCATGTACAACCGTATCATCTCGGCTCATTCGTTAAACATCTCATGTACAACCGTATCATCTCGGCTCATTCGTTAAACATCTCATGTAAAACCATTTCATCTCGGCTCATTCGTTAAACATCTCGTCTACAACCGTATCATCTCGGATCATTCGTTAAACATCTCTTGTATAACCATATCATCTCGGCTCATTCGTTAAACATCTCGTGTAAAACCATATCATCTCGGTTCATTCGTTAAACATCTCGTGTACAACCATAACATCTCGGCTCATTCGTTAAACATCTCGTGTATAACCATATCATCTCGGCTCATTCGTTAAACATCTCGTGTACAACTATAACATCTCGGCTCATTCGTTAAACATCTTGTGTACAAACATATCATCTCGGCTCATTCGTTAAACATCTCGTGTATAACCATATCATCTCGGCTCATTCGTTAAACATCTCGTATACAACCATAACATCTCGGCTCATTCGTTAAACATCTCATGTACAACCATAACATCTCGGCTCATTCGTTAAACATCTCCTGTATAACCATATCATCTCGGCTCATTTGTTAAACATCTCGTGTATAACCATATCATCTCGGCTCATTCGTTAAACATCTCGTATACAACCTTATTATCTCGGCTCATTCGTTAAACATCTCATTATTTAAAAAAAATTTAAAAGTTTTAAATTAATTAAAGATAATTTACAAAATATTTAAAAATAATTTTAAATAATTTAAATTAAGTATAAATGATTTAATTTTATTAGGTAAAAGTGATGTAAATAATTTTAAAAAGTTTTAAATTAATAAAATATGATTTAGAAAAATTTTAGTTAAATTTAAAAGAATTAATATTCATTTTAAAAGTTTTAAATTAATTAAGGATAATTTACAAAATATTTAAAAAGAGTTTTTTTTTTTTTTTTTTTTTTTTTAATTAAAATACTTTCAGCGGGGACATGTCCCCGCCGAAAGATTTCACAAAAAAATTAATCTTCCCTCGTTGCATTTACTTTATCCCGCCAAAGGATTTGGCGAAAAATCACTACTTTTAGCGGGGACTTGTCCCCGCCAAAAAGCCTGATTAAAATAAAAATTTACATTCGGCGGGGACATGTCCCCGTCGAAAGTAATAGCTAAAACCACCCCCCCCCCCCCCTATTATCAGATCTAACACTTAGCGGGAAAAAAAAAAAATCATCATCTCTAAGCTTCTGCTTCTGCTTATCTCCGCTACCACCACAACAGCACCATCTCCACCTCCACCACAACACCACCATATCCACCACCACCACTACAACACCATCATCTCCACCACAACACCACACTCGCACCACTGTGCACGTTTAATTCTCCCCTCTCATCGTTTAATTCTTTCCTCAAAACCTCTCATCGATTAATTCTTTCTATTTCTCATCTCATTTCTTCCTTTATCCATCTCGTTTACAAAACCCAGGTATTAATTTTTGTTAATTTCTTGATTTTTCTTTTTTTTTATATGTTAATTTTTTTATATGTGTTAATTTTTGATATATGTGTATTATGTTTTTTGTTATTTTTTTAAATTTTTTTGTTAATTTTTTAGGGTACAGTTGCTGCTGAGAACCGAAGAGGAGACTCGAAGCCGAGAACCAAAGCCGATACCACAGGTTTTCTTTAACTTTTTTTATATTTTTTTGTGTTTATGTGTTACCGGGGACATGTCGCCGCCAAAAGTTTATAGTGATGAATTTGTGTTTGGATTAGTTTATCAGTTAGTTTATAGGCATATATGCATTAGATAGGAAAGTAGACAATAGCAGCAACCGCGGATGATTGTGTGCTAAGTAGACAATAGCATCATGGGAGTGATATGGCTGAGTTCAAACAGTAGTACCCAATACGAATCATCATGGGAGTGATATGGCTGAGTTCCTTCATGATATTTGTCCGAATAACGAACAAAATGAGCCAACTGAAGGAAATATTGGCGAGACAAGCAACGAGCCAACTCAAGCAACGACACTTCCTTAACGTAACGAGTTTGAAGAGTTACTCGCCACTGCCAACGAGCCACTATACCCGGGCTGTAATTGCATGTCTTCATTGGACTTTATGGCAAAGTTTACGAACATCAAGGTCAAAGGAAAAATGAGTGACACCACATTTAACGAAACCATAAAATTTCTCAAAGAATGTTTCCCACCCGCTCTAGGATACAAAATCCCATCATCATACTATGAAATAAAGAAAACATATAAAACGATCGGGTTAGGATACGAATCCATACATGCTTGTATAAATGATTGTTTTTTATATCGGGGGGAGGGTAACGAAGATTTGCATAATTGTCCCATCTGTGATGCCAGTAGATGGAAAGACAAGAACACACTGGGGAAGAAAGTTCCTAACAAGGTGTTGCGTTATTTTCCTATCATTCCTAGACTACAACGTTTGTACAAGTCTAAACACACTGCAAAACATATGACTTGGCATGCTTCTGGGCAGTCTACAGAGGACGGTAAAATGCAACACCCGGTTGATGGTCAATTATGGAAGAAATTTGACATGAAGTATTCAAAAGAATTTTCCTATGAAAAAAGAAACGTCCGATTAGGGTTGGATGCTGATGGTTTCAATCCGTACGGCAACCTTAGTCAGTCTTACAGCATGTGGCCGGTCATATTAATAACATACAATACGCCTCCCTGGATATGTATGAGAGAGACTTCTCTTATGTTGACGTTGTTAATTCCGGGCCCTAAATCACCCGGGAAGGACATAGATATTTACTTGAGGCCTTTGATTGAAGACCTAAAGATTCTATGGAAAGATGGAGTCATGACTAGGGATGTTGTCACTGGCACTGAATTCTGTATGAGAGCAGCGCTTTTATGGACTATCAATGACTTTCCCGCTCGAAGTAGTATGTCTGGGTGGAGTGGGCAAGGTTACTTGGCATGTCCGACATGTAATATAGACACTCCATCTGTTCGCGTGTTAGGCAAAACCGCTTATGTTGGTCACAGAAGATTCTTAAAAATTGTAACACCCCCTAATTTGGTTTGTGGCAGCGGAAAAGTAATTAGGGTGTTACGGTGATGATCGAGGTTTAAATTTCAGAAAACAGCCCGGAAGGGGCGTTTTGAAAGTTATATGTCATTCAAAATAATATTCTTGATACAAAAGGGAAATATTTGATTTGAAAATCCATAAAAAGATGTGATAATTTGAGAGGAATGACATATTTGATTTTACACCATTTAAGTTATCAGAGTAAAGGATGCCCGCTCCGTGTCTTGTCCTGCTCCGTTAATTACCTGAGATAAACATGCTTAAAACGTCAACACAATGGTTGGTGAGTTCGTGGAGTTTATAGAAAATAACTTTCTTCGAAAGGTGTATAGTGATTGTCGAAATAAATAATAGTTCTTCATTAAATAACAAGTCGTGTTGAATAAAATTCACAAGTGATTCATGTATGATCTCGAGCGATCATAAGTTTCAAGTTATGATGAAAATGATCTAAGTTGTTATACGCTCGACATGATAGGATGGATTAACTTTTGAAAGTAACAATACACTAAGCCTTTTTAGTTGTCTCTAATAGAATTCTCAATTAAGTCGCATAAGATAACAGTTAAAATTCAAGTACGGGATTCATAATCATAACACGTAGTGAAATAATAGTCTAAAGTCTGAAATCTATCAGTGAAAAGTGGTGGTCTTCTAATACAGCTGTATCCTAGGATATATATATATGAAACATTCATATATAAAGTTATATTGCCTTAAGCCTCATGACACGCAAAACGTTAACAGAGTACCGTAAAACGGAGTGTTCACCAAATTAATGACGAAAGTTTATGCCCTCGTGTAATAGGTGATTTGCCACTTCCTATTTTTCTCAAATATAGTGCATCGCGACTAATACGACTAGCGATTAAGCATTTCGTCCTAGTATTAGTGGGATAGGTTGTCAGTCCTCCAACAGGTTTCGAAGCTGTTACTATATTCGCGCTCACCGCAGTGATTAATGGCTCATGATAAAGGGACTTTTTGGCAATAAAGTGTGCTTAGGCAATATAGGTCTCAAGGTTCATAAAATATACGTATTCTGATCTTGGCAATTATTTCCAGTGAAATTATAGAAATATCATAATAAGTAACAGTTCATTCATTTGTTATATGAATTCATACAGTGAGTTTCAGTATCATGTTACGTCAAGTAGTTCAGAGATGTTATGTTTCAAGTTCCGTGTTTAAACTAAACAGCTAATTTGCACATATAATGAGCATATATTCTTTTCAAGTATGATTCAAATAAGTAAAGCATAGTTGATAATTTCGAGTAAGTCATGAGAGTTTTCAAGTAATATAAAACAGTTAAAGCATGTATCTCCCCCAAAAGAGTTATTAAAACAAGTGTTAAAAGTAGGGGCCATGACTCACCTGGAGCGTATCTGACAAGACGAAATTATCAGACCAAGTAAACGATCACGAAAACTTCTTCAATACGAGACCTGAGTATAAGCGAAGTCTAAAAATCTAACTTATTACTAATAACGAATGTGGAAAGGATAAATCGTCTAACGATTTGATCGGTGATGTGAGTGTGTGATATGCTTAATATGCCTCAAGTTAAAAATATAATATATCTATAATATTATCTCGGTTCTTATCTCAAACGGCTCAAAATATTATTTTCTCGAAATATGCTGAAATAATATGCAAGTGAAGTCGCTAATATTTCTAATAACGAAACCTTAAATAATGCATAACTTAAAATGAAACATGCATATGAAATGAAGGGTGCAAAATGAAAAATAAATAAGAATGTCAAGTGAAATTAAATAAGTCTTTGTCCTTTTCAGATTTTACACTTTTTAGTCTAACTGCAATTGCGTTACGTCGTTAGTCCTTGGTTAAGTCCAAAGTCCATAATAGTCCAAATCTTGTACATATGTCCATATAAGGCTCGGAGTTCAATGGTATGTCAATTTAAGTCCTTTATAAACTGTTTTCACAGCTTCAGTCCATAGGTTTCACGGTTTGGCAGTTTTGGTCCTTCCGGTTAGATCGCGTTACATTTTTAGTCCTTTTTGCATAAAAATGACGGGAAAATATTTTGAAAATTTCTATAACTTTATTATGTTCATTTTAACTTATTCTAAGTGCTTATTCTTAAAAAGAGCTTATTTTCATATCAATGGGCCAATTAACGAATTTAACTTAAGCCCATTTAATATTTTAGAGGCGAGGGCATGTAAAATTGTTTTGGGCCTGTCATTGGATTATTTTTGTGATTCTGAAAATATATTTCCTGGGCCCACTGGACCGGTTTCACGCACAATCTTATTGGGCTCGATTTCTAGCCCAACCGATCTTTAATTTATTTGTGAAAACTTATGGAGTTTAGATCTAGTGTTACCGGTATACTTTGAAAGATTTTGACTGTCTAAATGAGTTTATGAGGACAAACTTAAAATACGTAATAAGTAGCTTGTTAGGTGGTTGTTCGATTCATGTGAAAACATCTAAATGTTATGTTTAAAATTTCGACAATATAATTATATCTTGTAGCCGTGTCGCATAGTTTATCTTGGAAAAATACTAGTATATATTTTCTAAGGGGGTAGGCAGTTGTGGTTGTATATGTAGTCGATATGCTTTTAAAGGTCGAAGTATGCTTATTATTACGAGTTGTTAACTAATAGGTGAAGCTTGTTGTGTTGTTTAATAAGTGGTGTAATGAAGTGACGTGGTTGTCTAGCTATTTCGTGTGTTATTAGCTCGTTTACTAGGCGACTTGAGTTGTCCATACCCAACTCTTAGAATGTTTCTTAGTGTGTTCCAGTTTATATGTTGCGTGTGATATCAAACGTTTACATGTTGGTCTAGTGCATGCAATGCAAGTTAGAATATGAAATTAACGCGAGGTGATGATTAATACTTCCATAATGTGAATTCAATAATACGCCTGGTTTAACATATGTTATTGAGTTGTTCAAATATAATCGATATTTTACATTCTAGTAAGGACTAAATGCATGAAATGTTCGATATATACGAGCTAGTGAGAATCAAAATGATGCATGCATGGTGTACTTTATTAGTTATGAAAGTGTATTGAGAGAAAAGTGGTGCGTGTGAACACAGTATGGTTATAGCAGTTATATATATACGTTTGATAATAAATGAAATATGCAAGTGACTTGTGTATGTGCTATGTGGGATGTGAGAAGTGATACTAAGAGAGGTTTAGAACACTTACTACACCTCTAGAAAGGTGGTGAAGAGTCGTGAAAATGGCGAACGAGACACCAAGAGGGCAACCCACTTCGTTGCTCAACTTTTATGCGAGTATATTTGTAACCCACATGAGCTTTGGTCTTCCAAACTTCTTGGGTGTTCTAAATGGTGTGAAAAAGGGTTGAATATGTGTAGGAGAGGCGAGGGTGAGAGGTAGTAAATAGGCAGTGGGGTTCGACTGGAATCACAGGGCGAGTATGTAGTTTATTGGTTGGGTTCGAACATCATTTTAAGGTGTCTATTTACTTGGTTGTTCTTCTGGGTTTTGTGAGGTGTACTGTGAGAATATAAAATGGATGAAGGGTGAGTGATGCGAGTTGCTATAGGAGGAAGTAATATATAGAGGTAGAGTTTTACATGTTGTGCCTATATTACCCTCAACTAAATGATTGGCTTCCCCTGTAGATAAGGGACACCTAAGTGTTTCTACCGACATAATAAGACGCTTGATGGATGTGAAACGTGGGTAATTTCCTATCTTTTGTTTTGGTATTGTGCATGTACATGGTTTGGGAATTATTGTACTTCAAAATTTGGAGCTAGCAAGTTTAATCCACTTATTGCTGTCTTAGTCACTTTCTAAACATCCTCATATGTTGGAAAGAGCATTAGGGAAATGTAGGGAAAATCGAATTTTAAAGCAGTCGAGCTTCAGAGATTTTTATTTATACGTATGAGTAGTTTTTGGGACAACCACATGGACTTTCAAAGTTATAAGTATCCTTGTTGTCTAAATGTGGGACTTGGCATGCATGAAATCTCGTGGGTTGGGAGTAAGATGGTGCAAAAATTCGTGGGGATCGCGTTTAGTATTTGGAAGATTTCGAGTTGTTTTTTAGGGTGTTGAGGTGTTGGTTTCTACATGAAGTTATCACATGCAACTGATTTTGAGCGTGTGGGCTTGGAACGTGTGGCATGAAATGGTGATGGTGGGCTGTTGATGGTGAATTGGTAATGGGCTGGATTGGACTTATAAGACAGTCCGATTAGTTTTATATTAGTGAAAGAAGTTAATGTAATTTATTTGTACTTAGTGTGTTATAATTAGATAAGTTGTGATAATGTGACTTATATATTAGTCATAATTAGTGAGAAGGGATATTTGTGGAATATGGCATTAGTGTAACTGGGGTTTTGTGAAACACTGAGCCTTGCGGTATGTGTGGTCGTTTAATATATAGGTTGTTAAGGCTTAATGTGGTAATGTTAATAATAAAAGAAAAGTTCAAATTTCCCTGCAAAAATAGGTTTTGGTAAATAGTAACTCGAGGTTATCATAAATTAGCAAGGATTATCAATATGGATTTTCGTGGGATCTTACAGTATCTACCCCTCAATTTTGAACTTCGTCCCGAAGTTCAGTTCGTGATAGGTGTTGAGAAAGTGTGGGGTTCTGAGGTGAGAGTTTATGGAAGATGTTGTCGAGAGACTCCCTATTTGAACATCAAAGGAGCGAGATTCTTACTAGATTTATTTGTACCAAATGAATTAAATTCGAATGTTTGGGTCAATAATTGAATTCATAGACTACGAATAATGAAAATAACGGTCGAGAGTAGGAAGTGTTTAGTGTTCTAATGGTCGAAACTAGTGGATTTTTAATGGTAGTGGTTTAAAATTTAATGATAGTGAATAGTAAAATAACGGGTACTTTCTCTTCCTACATTCCCTTTTTAACTTTCCCCTTTTTCCTCCACTTTATTCTCTTTTCACCTTTTCACCTTTTCAATTATTCTTCCCACTCAACTCCATCTCTTTCGGTCGACTTCTCCCCCGAAAATATGCCACCGATCGCCATTATGTTTGCCTTCGTATACATTGCTCTTGTTGCCATGTATCTGACCTTCTTTCCTGATGAAAATGCCGACTATTTTATCGTATCTCTGGTGTTCATAGTTCCCCTCACAATCTTAGCGATTTACGTGGATAAGTTTTTGAAGTGAGGATCTCAAGCTAGGGTGGTTAGAATGTAGCTTTGTTGTGTGTCGATGTAATGTGGAATAAATTCTCGTTAAGTTGTTGTGTTTAGCGGTTCGCTTTTGTGTGTCTTCAGAATAATCAGGGTACTTCATCCTATGGTGGTTCTTGCTATTGTTGGGTTGGTGGTGTTTTTGTTTCTATGGCGGGCCAACCTATTGAAGTTTGTATGCTTTATATTGTGTTTATTGTACTGTTAGCACTTTCGATGTTAATCATCTCGTTATGTATTAACCTCCATGGTTTCCAATAAAATTTATGTTGTTCGTGTTTTCCGTAGATTGTTGTGAATTTTTAAAGTTTCTAATTTTTTTTTTTTTTTTTTTTTTTTTTTTTTAATTTCCTCGTCTTCGTATAATAGTGAAATGAGTGATGAGTGTAGATCTGACTGGGGTTGGTTAAAAAAAAATAAAGTTTATGAACAAATTATTTTGTCTCAAGATTCTGTTTTTGGAATGAAAATTGTTATTAAAACTTCGGAAGGATGACTGTTCCATTTATAACATGATTCTTCCTAAATTATACATAGGTAGCTAGGCTATGTATAATTGAAGATCAAATGATGTACTCTTGGTCCAGCATTTATGTTTCTTCAAAGAATTTTATATGGTTCAGTTATACTGATTCCGTCACAGAGTCGGACACTCTCTGATAAGAAAATATATAAAGTTTTTGTTCATTTTTCTAGGATAAGTTAAAATTTTCTAAGATATCCTTTGGACATTCTGGGTATAAACTTAGGTTTTAAGTGAGATTTCATTGCAATATGGTAACAACTTAGTGTTTGATCATGATAAAATTAATTAAATCCTTGAGGTACTATTAGTGTATTTGTTACATAACGATTATGAGTAGAGAGGTGTAATGGAAATGGAAATAGACGTAGATTTTTATTATCATGGAAATATTACAATGTAGATTTTTCACACGGTAGAAGGATAATTGTTACCCTTAGGTTACATCCATCGTACCTAAGGTAAATACAAACGGAAATACAACTTAGATAGTCCTAAACTAGAGTTTATTTATTTTACAGCAGGAATCCATTCATCTGCTTAACCTAGAGGTCATTCTTTGGTACTACTGGGATCTCTTAACGAGTCTTCATTTTCCTGCATCCATCTTGGCCTTCCAGTTGGCATTGTAATTTGGGCAATGACTCTTGTAATGCCCTATTCCACCACATCCGTGGCATTTTATGGATGAGTGCTGCTCATTTCTTTCCATAACTTTGCAATCACTCGTCTTGTGGCCTGTTTTCCTGCACCTCCCGCATATTGCAGGGCAATATCCGGTGTGATGCATCTTACATTTTAGGCACAGAGGTTTATTTCCACGGTAGTTGTCTCGGTTGGTAGGGGTGGTGACGTAGTTTCCTTCCATTTCCGGGTCGAGCCTTTGCTGGCGAAGATAGTCAATGCGGTCTTGTAGATGATTGCGGATGCAAACATCATTGTGAAACTCACATTCGTTGATGATAAAGGGTCTTTTCTCCTCATGTCCTTGTTTTTGGTTATTTTTCTTAAGTGCAATATCTTGCCTAATTCTTTGGGTACATGTGCGGATAGGTTTAGCTATTTTCCTTGAATTCTTTAGGCCAGTTGACCTACATCCCATGAAACGTTCATGGTTATGCTTGCAAGGTATAACCTTCTGTCTTTCTTTTCTCGTCATGTCATTGTCGTTTGGACGGACTGTTGAGGTTATCTCCATTACTACTGCAACGATTTTGTTTACCAATTCCTCGATGGTTTTAGGGGTCATGATTGTTGTGGGCACCACACTGTTCATGTTGTCCATTCCCTATGAACATTACACGAAACGTTGATTTAGTATTCACTTTATCGTTAGAATAATTCAAATAGTAAGATATTTGTATATTAGTGCTAACAATGTGGTCTCAATACGAAATCAAATCAACTGAGGATCATAGAAATACGATGTGTCTAGGTAGCATCGTAAAATAATAATCAACTCTTGATATGAGATTGTTAAGGAACAATTGAATTTATCTACAATAGTGGAAGTTCAACAACTTTCTCTTCAGAATATTTGTTCTTGGAATTCTATGTTTTATTGTTTAGTCGTGATATATTGAATGTATAATCACAGATAATGTCATAATAAGTTGGAATGCAATCATCAAAATTGACATAACTCTAATAACTTGTTCGATTGATTTTTGCAAAACAACCAGTACAAGGTCTTTTATTAATGTCTCATTGATTCATGTGGAGTTATTTGTTCACCTAGGAGAGTAACAAAGGGTGAGGTTTTTGCATGGCTCTTTGCACTTACAGCATCATAATGAGGTTTGGTGAGAGGAATTTGTTTACAATAGAAAAGTATAACGGAAGGATAGCTATTATACATTAAAAGTCGATTACAATCTCTGAGAGTTACAGAATTATTGGAATTACATGAACTACTAACCAAAACTATTTGGTGTATTTAGTACATCAACGATACTTAAGATTAGTTACGTCTCTGACGTAGACGTCTAACTTCTGCCTCAAGATCCAGCTGTGCGGCTTCCATGGCCGAGAAACGTTCTTGGCATGCATTCATCTGATTAGCTAACATGTTTTCCAAGGCTGCAATCTTTTGGCTTTGGGTTCTTGCTGTGTCTCTAGCTAACCATAATGTTCTTTCGATGTCTTCAATTCTAATGTGGGTTTGAGTATGGCCTCTACCTAAACAGCGGGTTCTGGCATCCAAGTTTCTAAGTTCTTGTTCATAGTTGTCCTTCATATTACCAATATTCACTCCTAAACCAAACACTTCTCGTCTCTCAGCATCGGTCCTCTTGAACAGGGTATCAATGTTACGGTCAAACCATTCAAATCGTAATGGATGTAACTCTTTTAGCTGTTCAGAGTGAGCGTTTAGTATGCTGGTGTGTTGGTGAAGGCGAATCCATATGGAGTCTCGGGTGTCTACATTGTAGTCAGGAGATTTGGGTGAGGATACATTGTTTGGGACATCTGGCATGGAGAAGTCTGAGGTATTGGGAAAGGGAGAATTTAGGTTGATATTTTCCCAGGTCATTTCTTGACGTGAACTTTGTCCAATTTCAAACGTTGGTTGACCACCAATCGGATCTGAATAGGATTCAGTTGCTCTCCTAAGTTTCTGACGTGGAGGTGAGTGAGTAGGTGATGACGAAGATGAGTTCTGAGTAAGTTCTAGGTCAGGTCGAGGTTGTGACATTTGCACGTAAGGATCTTCAGTATTTGGTGTAATATGATAGCTAGGTGATACGTGGGTAGTGGGAGAGGTAGTCTTAGCGATGTCAACTGGTAGGGCAGACATGTTACTGTAGCAATCGAAAATAATAATTATGAGTATTTATACGTTTAAGATGTAACGTCGAGTGTGAAATGATACGGTGTGTAATGTGTGAAGAATAAACATTAAGCATGTAAAGATTAGTACAAAACAATCTTAATAGGTAATGTATTGAGCACGGCAGTCTGCAGACACGGAAGGCATAAGATGATAAGGTGTAAAATTATTTATTTTGAAAGTGTGGTTATAGTTCAATGTTTTAAAACGTTTGATTCTCTATAACCATAGGCTCTGATACCAAACTGTAACACCCCCTAATTTGGTTTGTGGCAGCGGAAAAGTAATTAGGGTGTTACGGTGAGGATCGAGGTTTAAATTTCAGAAAACAGCCCGGAAGGGGCGTTTTGAAAGTTATATGTCATTCAAAATAATATTCTTGATACAAAAGGGAAATATTTGATTTGAAAATCCATAAAAAGATGTGATAATTTGAGAGGAATGACATATTTGATTTTACACCATTTAAGTTATCAGAGTAAAGGATGCCCGCTCCGTGTCTTGTCCTGCTCCGTTAATTACCTGAGATAAACATGCTTAAAACGTCAACACAATGGTTGGTGAGTTCGTGGAGTTTATAGAAAATAACTTTCTTCGAAAGGTGTATAGTGATTGTCGAAATAAATAATAGTTCTTCATTAAATAACAAGTCGTGTTGAATAAAATTCACAAGTGATTCATGTATGATCTCGAGCGATCATAAGTTTCAAGTTATGATGAAAATGATCTAAGTTGTTATACGCTCGACATGATAGGATGGATTAACTTTTGAAAGTAACAATACACTAAGCCTTTTTAGTTGTCTCTAATAGAATTCTCAATTAAGTCGCATAAGATAACAGTTAAAATTCAAGTACGGGATTCATAATCATAACACGTAGTGAAATAATAGTCTAAAGTCTGAAATCTATCAGTGAAAAGTGGTGGTCTTCTAATACAGCTGTATCCTAGGATATATATATATGAAACATTCATATATAAAGTTATATTGCCTTAAGCCTCATGACACGCAAAACGTTAACAGAGTACCGTAAAACGGAGTGTTCACCAAATTAATGACGAAAGTTTATGCCCTCGTGTAATAGGTGATTTGCCACTTCCTATTTTTCTCAAATATAGTGCATCGCGACTAATACGACTAGCGATTAAGCATTCCGTCCTAGTATTAGTGGGATAGGTTGTCAGTCCTCCAACAGGTTTCAAAGCTGTTACTATATTCGCGCTCACCGCAGTGATTAATGGCTCATGATAAAGGGACTTTTTGGCAATAAAGTGTGCTTAGGCAATATAGGTCTCAAGGTTCATAAAATATACGTATTCTGATCTTGGCAATTATTTCCAGTGAAATTATAGAAATATCATAATAAGTAACAGTTCATTCATTTGTTATATGAATTCATACAGTGAGTTTCAGTATCATGTTACGTCAAGTAGTTCAGAGATGTTATGTTTCAAGTTCCGTGTTTAAACTAAACAGCTAATTTGCACATATAATGAGCATATATTCTTTTCAAGTATGATTCAAATAAGTAAAGCATAGTTGATAATTTCGAGTAAGTCATGAGAGTTTTCAAGTAATATAAAACAGTTAAAGCATGTATCTCCCCCAAAAGAGTTATTAAAACAAGTGTTAAAAGTAGGGGCCACGACTCACCTGGAGCGTATCTGACAAGACGAAATTATCAGACCAAGTAAACGATCACGAAAACTTCTTCAATACGAGACCTGAGTATAAGCGAAGTCTAAGAATCTAACTTATTACTAATAACGAATGTGGAAAGGATAAATCGTCTAACGATTTGATCGGTGATGTGAGTGTGTGATATGCTTAATATGCCTCAAGTTAAAAATATAATATATCTATAATATTATCTCGGTTCTTATCTCAAACGGCTCAAAATATTATTGTCTCGAAATATGCTGAAATAATATGCAAGTGAAGTCGCTAATATTTCTAATAACGAAACCTTAAATAATGCATAACTTAAAATGAAACATGCATATGAAATGAAGGGTGCAAAATGAAAAATAAATAAGAATGTCAAGTGAAATTAAATAAGTCTTTGTCCTTTTCAGATTTTACACTTTTTAGTCTAACTGCAATTGCGTTACGTCGTTAGTCCTTGGTTAAGTCCAAAGTCCATAATAGTCCAAATCTTGTACATATGTCCATATAAGGCTCGGAGTTCAATGGTATGTCAATTTAAGTCCTTTATAAACTGTTTTCACAGCTTCAGTCCATAGGTTTCACGGTTTGGCAGTTTTGGTCCTTCCGGTTAGATCGCGTTACATTTTTAGTCCTTTTTGCATAAAAATGACGGGAAAATATTTTGAAAATTTCTATAACTTTATTATGTTCATTTTAACTTATTCTAAGTGCTTATTCTTAAAAAGAGCTTATTTTCATATCAATGGGCCAATTAACGAATTTAACTTAAGCCCATTTAATATTTTAGAGGCGAGGGCATGTAAAATTGTTTTGGGCCTGTCATTGGATTATTTTTGTGATTCTGAAAATATATTTCCTGGGCCCACTGGACCGGTTTCACGCACAATCTTATTGGGCTCGATTTCTAGCCCAACCGATCTTTAATTTATTTGTGAAAACTTATGGAGTTTAGATCTAGTGTTACCGGTATACTTTGAAAGATTTTGACTGTCTAAATGAGTTTATGAGGACAAACTTAAAATACGTAATAAGTAGCTTGTTAGGTGGTTGTTCGATTCATGTGAAAACATCTAAATGTTATGTTTAAAATTTCGACAATATAATTATATCTTGTAGCCGTGTCGCATAGTTTATCTTGGAAAAATACTAGTATATATTTTCTAAGGGGGTAGGCAGTTGTGGTTGTATATGTAGTCGATATGCTTTTAAAGGTCGAAGTATGCTTATTATTACGAGTTGTTAACTAATAGGTGAAGCTTGTTGTGTTGTTTAATAAGTGGTGTAATGAAGTGACGTGGTTGTCTAGCTATTTCGTGTGTTATTAGCTCGTTTACTAGGCGACTTGAGTTGTCCATACCCAACTCTTAGAATGTTTCTTAGTGTGTTCCAGTTTATATGTTGCGTGTGATATCAAACGTTTACATGTTGGTCTAGTGCATGCAATGCAAGTTAGAATATGAAATTAACGCGAGGTGATGATTAATACTTCCATAATGTGAATTCAATAATACGCCTGGTTTAACATATGTTATTGAGTTGTTCAAATATAATCGATATTTTACATTCTAGTAAGGACTTGATGCATGAAATGTTCGATATATACGAGCTAGTGAGAATCAAAATGATGCATGCATGGTGTACTTTATTAGTTATGAAAGTGTATTGAGAGAAAAGTGGTGCGTGTGAACACAGTATGGTTATAGCAGTTATATATATACGTTTGATAATAAATGAAATATGCAAGTGACTTGTGTATGTGCTATGTGGGATGTGAGAAGTGATACTAAGAGAGGTTTAGAACACTTACTACACCTCTAGAAAGGTGGTGAAGAGTCGTGAAAATGGCGAACGAGACACCAAGAGGGCAACCCACTTCGTTGCTCAACTTTTATGCGAGTATATTTGTAACCCACATGAGCTTTGGTCTTCCAAACTTCTTGGGTGTTCTAAATGGTGTGAAAAAGGGTTGAATATGTGTAGGAGAGGCGAGGGTGAGAGGTAGTAAATAGGCAGTGGGGTTCGACTGGAATCACAGGGCGAGTATGTAGTTTATTGGTTGGGTTCGAACATCATTTTAAGGTGTCTATTTACTTGGTTGTTCTTCTGGGTTTTGTGAGGTGTACTGTGAGAATATAAAATGGATGAAGGGTGAGTGATGCGAGTTGCTATAGGAGGAAGTAATATATAGAGGTAGAGTTTTACATGTTGTGCCTATATTACCCTCAACTAAATGATTGGCTTCCCCTGTAGATAAGGGACACCTAAGTGTTTCTACCGACATAATAAGACGCTTGATGGATGTGAAACGTGGGTAATTTCCTATCTTTTGTTTTGGTATTGTGCATGTACATGGTTTGGGAATTATTGTACTTCAAAATTTGGAGCTAGCAAGTTTAATCCACTTATTGCTGTCTTAGTCACTTTCTAAACATCCTCATATGTTGGAAAGAGCATTAGGGAAATGTAGGGAAAATCGAATTTTAAAGCAGTCGAGCTTCAGAGATTTTTATTTATACGTATGAGTAGTTTTTGGGACAACCACATGGACTTTCAAAGTTATAAGTATCCTTGTTGTCTAAATGTGGGACTTGGCATGCATGAAATCTCGTGGGTTGGGAGTAAGATGGTGCAAAAATTCGTGGGGATCGCGTTTAGTATTTGGAAGATTTCGAGTTGTTTTTGAGGGTGTTGAGTTGTTGGTTTCTACATGAAGTTATCACATGCAACTGATTTTGAGCGTGTGGGCTTGGAACGTGTGGCATGAAATGGTGATGGTGGGCTGTTGATGGTGAATTGGTAATGGGCTGGATTGGACTTATAAGACAGTCCGATTACTTTATATTAGTGAAAGAAGTTAATGTAATTTATTTGTACTTAGTGTGTTATAATTAGATAAGTTGTGATAATGTGACTTATATATTAGTCATAATTAGTGAGAAGGGATATTTGTGGAATATGGCATTAGTGTAACTGGGGTTTTGTGAAACACTGAGCCTTGCGGTATGTGTGGTCGTTTAATATATAGGTTGTTAAGGCGTAATGTGGTAATGTTAATAATAAAAGAAAAGTTCAAATTTCCCTGCAAAAATAGGTTTTGGTAAATAGTAACTCGAGGTTATCATAAATTAGCAAGGATTATCAATACGGATTTTCGTGGGATCTTACAAAAACGACCAATAAATGGCGGAAAAATAGACGGGCATTCTATACTGAGGTCGATGATAGACAACCTCCTAAAAAATTTACCAGTGAAGTCATCTTGACTCAATTTAGGAGATTGCCTAAACGTATCCCGGGGAAACATCCAAGTTTTGGGGGTGCGAAGAAAAAACGTGATCCTGATCGCGAATTGAATTGGACCAAAGTATCCATTTTCTACGAGCTAAAGTATTGGTCTTTTCTTACACTAAAACACAATTTAGATGTCATGCATATCGAAAAAAATGTGTGTGAGAGTGTGTTGGGTACTTTGTTAATGAATGGCAAATCAAAAGACACCAACAAGGCAAGACAAGACTTAGAAAATTTGCAAATTCGTGAAGAGTTGTGGCTCGTCAACAAAGGAAATGGGAAGTGCTCTAAGCCTCATCCCACGTACTCTTTCACAGCTGAAGAATGAAAACAATTTTTTCAATTCATCAAAGGTACGCGTTTTATTTCAAAATTTATTTGTTCCAATTCAATTCGCGTATTCATTTCGACGACTTACTCTAATATCATGATTTTTTTGTCAATTCATCAAAGGTGTTAAACTACCTGATGGGTTCGGATCTAACTTCAACCATAAAGTGACTGAAAATGATAGCAACATAACAGGCTTGAAGGCTCATGACTGTCACATAATGATGCAGCGGTTGCTTCCTGCTGGACTTCAAAATTACTTGAAGGACCAAACCACCGCGACACCAATAATCGAGCTTTGTTCATTCTTCAAAGAAATATGCGCTCGAACTTTGATGGTGGATGACATGTTGAAAGCTAAAGAACAATTCATCAATATTTTGTGCAGTTTCGAGCAAATACATCCTCCTGCTTTTTTTTGACATAATGATTCACTTGGTTATTCATCTACCCTAAGAGGCTATTGAAGGCGGGCCTGTTTACATGAGGTGGATGTATCCATTTAAAAGATACATGAAAAAGCTCAAGAATTATGTTAGAAATAAAGCTAAGCCTGAAGGTTCAATAGCGGAGGGTTATATTGCTGATGAAGCATTAACTTTCTGTTCGCATTATTTTTGGGGTGTTGAGACGAGATTTAATAGTCCTGACCGGAATGAGGACGGTCCAAGCCCAACAAGTCAATTTCAGGTGTTTCAATCAATCTGTAAACTGAATGGTAGACAATCATTGATCCGGGTTCAACCAGACACAATGCAGAAAGTAGTATGGTATGTACTACACAACAATCATGAAATCGACCCGTTCGTGAACGAGTACGAGAGGTACGCGTTTTATTTCAAAATGTGTTTTACGTAAGTTATTATTCGACGACTTATTCTAATATCATGAACATTTACAGGGCATTTCCTGGCAATGACATACAAGAAGGATTTCCTCACTGGTTTGGGAGCAAGGTAGACTTATTGTATGTATTACCCTGTAAAAATAACGACTATTACTCATCTATATCTATTCTTAACTTTTTCATAGATTTGTGAATTAAAAGTAAAGAATGACCCAAGTTGTACTAAGGAGTTATTCGCTTTGGCTTGTGGACCAGCATGGACTGCAGTCTCAGTCGACTCTTGCGTAGTCAACGGTGTGAAGTTTATCGTACACGACCGTGATTTACGTCGTTCAACTCAAAACAGCGGAATTTCAACTCCTAATCCTAGCGGAGGAATGTATTATGGCCAGCTTGAAGAAATTCTAGAGTTTTTGTATATTCCGTTCAAGGTTGTGCTGTTCAAAGTCAAATGGTTCGACACTAATAACGAGGGTTGCATAAAACGTTGTACCTATAGAAATAACATTACACAAATTATGACAGTTCGTGTATCGTTTCAAAATGAACCATACATTCTTGCAACACAAGCAACACAAGTCTTTTACCTTGATTTCCCGGGTAAACGTGGTAGTTGGAAGGCCGTCCAAGATTCTTATCATCGAAAGATTTGGAACCCGGATATCATCGTGGTAGAAGACAATCAAGATGTTGTACATGACAACAACTCATCACATGTCACACTCTCTGCTGAGTTGGATAAGTTGGATTATAGCACCATAAATAATGATGTCCAGCCAGCGAAAGTTGAGGCACCACCAGCACCAATTATCACTGATGTCGACGACGACGATGATATTGATTATGATGACCACGTTCCTCATGATTTAACATCTGATGATGAAGACCGCGTCGATGGTGAAGATGAAGCTGACACTAATAACGATGATTTTTATCTTAGTGATGTAGGAGATTGATTTCAAATTATAATTTGTTAAACGACACTTATTTGAATGAAATTGTTATCGAGTTGTTAAATGTGTTTATTTATTTATTTATTTATTTAATTATTTATTATTATCTTTTTTTGTATATATTGTTATTTATTTGAATGTGTGTATATATATGCGTATATACGTTTACAGATGGCGGATGTCGTAGCTACGAGCCATGGTGGTGATGGAGGTCACGAGCCACCCCACCGTCCCGGGAGGAGGCTAGGCACCAACTGCGAGCGTAAGAATTTCTCGATTATTTTAATTAAACTAAGAAATTGATACGGAGCCCGTCCCGGGAAGAGGCGGAAAGGTGGTTCGCGGTACCACCAAAAACGAAGCCTTACACGCGATGAGGAATGAAACTTGGCGCCCGATCTCGATCAGATTCACTAAGAATGTCTAAGGCATGTGGCAGCATGTTGGCACTCATGCTTCGTGGTTCTCGAACTATGTCGGGACATTGATACGGGAAACGATTCCATTGTATCACGATTCGTAGGATGATGTTCCAGAGACCTCGAAGGCACACGTGGATAACCAGCTCCACGTAAGTTTTTTTTTATCTTTTATTTTTTTAATTATTGTGTTTATTTATTTTAAATGTGTTTATTTATTTAAATTTGTCTCTTTATTTAAATTTGTATATTTATTTTAATTATATTTTATTGCAACATTTTTTTGATCTCGGCCCCACCTTGCCGGTCCACATGGAGACGAGATTGTCATTAGTATCGAAGCTTACCTAAAAAAGCGATACGATGACAACAAGTACAAGCACAAAAAGAAACATTTTACACAGCAAGGTGGGATCGAGAAAGTGGACGAGATCAAGGCAAAGCGTCCCGAGAACATGACGGCTGAAGAATGGGAGAAGCAGGTAAATTTCTGGATCGACACGTACTTTGTTGTTGTTGTTTGTTTATTATTATTATTATTATTATTATTATTATTATTATTATTATTATTATATTAATAATAATAATAATAATAATAATAATAATAATAATAATAATAATAATAATAATAATAATAATAATTCATTTATATAATAGTTTTTATTATTTATAATAAGCAGATTGGGCACTGGACCGACCCGAAGAAGTTGAGGAAACAGGAGAAAAATGAAGACTGCTACCCTTCACGGATCGCATTCCTTAGCTGTCATAACTGATAACTTCGTAAGACACTTTTTAATCATTTTATTTATATATATAGTGTTGGGTGAGTATTGATTGATTTTATTTATAAACAGTTGAGCTCTCCCACCGACTCTGAGGATACTAGAGACTTTATCGACATGTACAGACACACCCATACCAGAGACGACGACTGGGAGTCTGAGTTGTCCGAAGCCAGATACGTAAGTATAATTTATTTCCAAAAACTCACCAACATTAATGCAATATAATAAATCACGACTTATATATTACTTTTCTTGTTTTTTTGCAACTAAACAGAATGAGATGATACGGCTGCGGACAGAGAGCACCTCTGATGGGAGGCGTATGTCTGACGTGGATATTTTGCGCCAGATGATCGGCGGCAAGCAGCGGGGTCATGTTCCTGGCATAGGTCCAGTCTTACCAGGCCGTGGTTACAAGACGACTTGCAGCTCCTCACGAGCTCGCGAGGAAGCCTCCTCGTCCTCACTGCACGAGACCGTGAAGCTGCAAGGGAACACGCTGCAGATGTTGCTGGATTGGGCGAGGAAACAGCCGGGCTTTACTGAGGAGCTAGCGAGGGGATTGCCGGGGACATCAGGGTCCCAAAATGCGTCGGCGGGTGAGTCTAAACCTACAGGGGAGGGTAGTCGGGGTACTGGGGATAATGGGGAGAATGGGGATTAGTGTATGGCTTCTGTGGGTCGGATGGGTCACTTTATATTTGCTTTGGGTTATTGGACAAAGTTGTGTAGATTTAGATGGATTATTATGTGTTTATGTGTTAGGATTCCCACTAAATTGTTCCTCGCTAACTTATGTATAGTTTTGTAGAATATCATGTGGATCACGGTTTTTGAACCGTTTTTGGCGAATTTGGATTCATATGATTATGTTTAGCGAATTTGGGTTTGTTTAGCGAATTTGGATAGTTATTGTAAAAACAGGTTCTATGTTTAACGAAGTTGGCGAATTTGGATTAATATTATTTTTAGCGAATTTGGGTTTAATTTGTTGTTGTTGTATATGTTTAGCGAATTTTTGTTGGCGAAAGTAGTTGTTTTGGCGAAGTTGTTGTTGCTATTGGCAAGTGAAAACAGCAGGTTCTGCATTGCTGCATTGGGTAGATTTTTTTCGGAAAAATTTCGAAAAAAATCTGAAAATTACCCATTTTGCAGCAATATGCTGCATCATGGGTCAGAGACCTTTGGCGGGGACATGTCCCCGCCAAAAGTTGAATCAGATTGGCATGTTTAACCTTATTGAGAATTTAAAACAACAGTAAAAGATACTTTCTGCGGGGACATGTCCCCGCTAAAACAGTTAATTAAATAATATAATCACTTGATTAATTAACTTTTTAATTAGTTTTCCCAATTTTTAGCGATGAGTATTCGGCGGTGACTTTTCGGCGATAACATATCCCCGTCGAAAGGGTATTGGCGGGGACATGTCCCCGCCGAAAGGGGAAAAAAGTCCCTTCCGAAAGCAGTCAATGTTGTAGTGATAAAACAAAATGGAAGTACCGCGTGATGAAATCCAACGACAATGATATGCAACAAGTTTTTAAACGGTGATTCATTAAATTAACAAGGAGCTAAAGAATATGCAACGATACTAAATGTAACGCTAGCTTGTCTCAATTTTATGTATATGTTAAAAGAGTATTTAATTAGCTGTTAACTAGTAATACAAAGCATACTAATTTCGGATATCAAATGGACCCTTTATTTTCTAGTTTGAATATCAATTACATATTGTTTAGTTACAATTTATAATAAATTGGAATTTGGAAAATACAAGACACCAAATCTCTTTTTGGATATGTTTTTTTCTTCCAATTGTTTGGGACCATAAAATGGGATGCAGTATCACAAAATCATATTAAATTAAATGAAATAGCTAGCATTTGAAGAAATGGTGAATAGTGGTGAAATACCATTGAGTGGACGCAAGGTGTTCATGTGGAATCATAATTTCATATTATGAAATGAAAAAAAAGATACGGGCAGAAGTCATGCCGTAGAATACGCTCCTCATGTGAACTTATACCAGTAATGCATACATAATTCATAATAAAGGTAAGGGTTTTGTTAAACACAACTCTATGGGTTGTTTATAAGGATTCTATAAATACATAATTAACATTTAATGAACATTAGAAATTCCATAGTTAACATCACTTACCTTTTTTATAATGATTAAAAGTATATAATTATGGAATATATAAGTTCATTAATTGTCATTTTTATAAATTTGTAATACTGGTTGTGTTTAACAAAACCCTAAAGGTAATAGTAATACTGGATTAAGCTAAATGTTAATCCAATAATATGCTAGCAAATAGTCTAATTATTCAACATTTCCATTATAACAAATTCGCAAGAAATAAGCACTCCATATATATAAATATATGATCATGGTATAACTAGAAACAATATTAGGTTATTTAAATCACTTAAATTTACTTGTGTTATACTTCTTTTCCTTGGACAGTTGCACAAAAAGAATATATCTTACTGCTTAGACAAATATGCCTACATTAGTTTTGAACTTTTTAGTCATTGGAACAAATATGATTGAAACATCAGATTTGATGTTTACTTATATAAATTTTACTTCTAATGGTTTTATCAATATTTACATACGTCAAACAACGTTTTCTTTTCTAAAGTAGAAATAATGTGTTGAATCGATAACTTTTAGAAATTGGTAAAAATTACACGTACTTTAATATAATATTTTTTTTTTAACAGGTATTTTAATATAAATGTGTTACAAGGATTTTCATATGTTTAAAATTGTTTTTTTTTTTTCTTTTTGAAAAGCCAAATATGTATTAGAAAACTCAAGAAGAACCACACCTAAATACAAAAAGAAAGCCTATAAATCACAGACTTGAGGAGCCCAAACCATCGACGCTTAAATAAAATCGAACTAAGAATGTTAAAGCAAAAGATTAGCTAATCAACGAGCCAAAAGGCAGAAAAAGACCCGAAACACGAGCATAAATTTAGATCAAGAATGCAGGCCCATTCCACCAATCGACCCAACTATACTCGAAATTGTTGCACCTATGTGAAACCCAAAAGAAGGATGTAAGTTGAATCTCGAACACCAAATTGGCAGCCGACATCTGTTTAGCCTGAAAAAACTTTATTATTTCGAGCTTTCCATATGAGATAAAGTGAAGTCCAGATCACAGCTTGCCAATACAAACGTAATTTAGTCGACCCAATCCCCGTCAAATTTAAGACATCATCTACAGAAGAACCAGCAAAGGAACCTATATTTCACCAAGCACAAATACTTGACCAAACCAAGGAAACAAACTTACATCGAACCATACTGTGATCTATTGTCTCGATAGCTTCCTCATAATGAGGACATAAAGTAGAATGGAGATCCACACCAGTATGATCAAGAAGAGTCCTAACCGGAATCCGACCACACTTAAGCCTCCACATAAAAACGTTTACCTTCCGAGGAACAATCTTGCACCACTTCGTTTCTTCTACTAAATATGTTTAAAACTGTGCCTAAAAATGAATAAAACATGTCACAAGTTCAAAGACAAATAAGAAGAGAAAGAAATGTTTAATCTATATATCACCTATTATATTGAGCGAATAAGACACATAGAATAGAGTTTCCAAAGATTTTGCTAAATATACATTTACTGTAAATTATCGGTATGTTTGGCACGTAGGGGCGTGGAGTTTTTTGGAGTGGTGAGCAATGAGCATTTTGATTTTTAGTAGTCGTTTGGTAAAGAAGCGGTGAACTTTGCTATTTTTTATAAATGCTCATTTTTTCATTGTTTTTTTAAGAAGCTGTAAGCAGTGGGCGATGAACTGTAGCTACTACTCACAGCTCACTGCTAATTTTAACAAACATGTAAACCTGAAATTAATATGGATAATTCTAAAGTAACAATGTTATTCCGGATATAAAGATGTAGTTATTACTTAATTACAACCGTAACATGTTCGAACAAATCATTCACATTCTTGCTCAGATCGATAATGCGTAATTTTATAATAGATTTTTGTTTTGAGCAAGAATTTTATAATAGATTGAACAAACAACATGCGACGAATATTGTTTTTTTATTTTTCCTTAACGAAGTTCGAATATTGTTTTATGTATTTTTTTATTTTTTATTTTTCTCTTTTTTTCCTTAATAAAGTTTTGAAAATACGTTATCCATCAACGATCAAGGGGGGAGCTTAGTGAGGACCGGGAAGGGTCCCGGCCCCCTAGGCCTAAGACAGTTAGTGTCAGTGGCGAAGCTAGAACATTTTCAGTGGGGGGTCGGGATTTAAATTTTTTTTTTCTAACGCTATTTTTCGGGTAATATGTTCGGGTCGGTGATTCGATTCGGGTCGGGTCAAAAATTAAATACTATTATTATAAAAAAAAAAGTTTCAATCACTAAAAAACTAAACATTTGTCCAAGACAACTAAACATTAAAAAGGAGACAAACGGTTGGTACCTAGTTCAATTCATTGAAGAAATTAGAGTTCAGCCTTTTGACCTTTAAGATCCTTGAATTCTTCAATTATGGACTCCGCATCAAACTTGTCAGCAATTTCTTTTTCTATGTAAATCACCATACTGTTTGCTAGATTCTGATCTGACATCTTATTACGTAGGCGATTCTTGAATATCTTCATTGCCGAAAATCCCTTCTCTGTTGTTGCAGTCGAAACCGGAAGTGTCAAGAGTAGCCGACACACTCTTTCAACCAAATCGTACATGCTAGACAACACTAGACAAGTATATTAGTAGACAACAAACCAATCTCAAATTCTCAATTCTAAAGTTAATAAATCAACCCCAATTTCTAATTTCTACTAAATCCCTAAATAAAAGACAAGTAGATTTAAAGACAACAAACCTAATATGTGCGGAGGCTGGTCGGCGGTGGCGGAGGCTGGTCGCCGGTCGGCGGTGGTCGGAGGTGGCCGGCGGGACTGCAGGAGTGAGGAGCCAGGAAGGTCGGGAGGGTTTGGAATTGGGATTTGGTTTGTTAATTGTTATTGTTCGGTTGTTCCAATGTTCCGATTTCTATTTTTTTTCTTTTAATGGGCTTACCTAAAAATTATGTAATGGATTTTAGTTTGGGTAGGTGGGCTTATGTAAAATGTAATGGATCAATTTTATTGTTTAATATATAAAAAAAAAAAAAAAAAAATCACAATTAAAATAGGGGGTCGAAACCGAATATACCAAAATTTTTCTACACGAAAACTAAATACCCCCTCCATCGCAAAAAAAAATTTCGGGGTCGGGCGCCCCCCACCACCTCCCCCCCCCCCCCCCCTAAATAGCTGCGCCCCTGGCTAGTGTATTTTTTCGCGATTTCATGTGTTAATTTTTTTTTTATTTATTTTTTTTATTTTTATTTTTATTTTTTATCTCGGCCGTCCCATCTAATGTTTTTTGAAAAAAATATGGTTCGGCCCTCCCACAAATTTTTTTCTATCTCCGCCACTGTCCACAATCAATTTTTAAATCTCAAGATGATAGTTACAATCACATGAACCGAACCGGGTGAAAAAAAAATATATTAAACCATATAAGACCAGGTGCATGAGTTGTGATCAAATAAAAATATGGGTAATTAAGATAAGAAAAAGAGTAAATTGCCAAAATCGTCCTTGTGGTTTGGCCAAATTGCACGTTTGGTCCCTGTGGTTCCTTAAATGCAAAAATGATCCGGATTTTGCACTGTTTCATTCACTTTTGGTCCCCCATGTTAACCGACGTTAAATGAGTTCCGTTAGCACTTACACGTTAGCCTTTAAGGCTAACAATCGTTGCAGCGCCCGTCCTTTACACTAACGGCCAAACCACAAGGACTATTTTTGCAATTTACTATTTTTTTTGCGAATTTTTTTTTTTCGATTTTTTTTTCTTCCGAAAAAAGATTTTATATAAAACATTTTTATATAAAAAATATATACGAAAAAAAATTTTATATACGAAAAAAAAATTTTACATAAAAAAAAGTTTATAAAAAAGTTAATATATACGAAAAAACTTTTTTATATAAAAAAAAGTTTATATATACGAAAAAAGTTTTTATATACGAAAAAAGTTTTTTATATAAAAAAAAAAAAGTTTATTAAAAAGTTTTTATATACGAAAAAAGTTTTTTATATAAAGAAAAGTTTTTTCGATTTTTTTTTGAAAATTTTTTTTCGTCATGTGAATTTTTTTTTTCGAAATTACTTTTTGGAAACTTTCTTTTCGTCATGTGAATTTTTTTTATATAAAACATTTTTTATATTAAGTTTGTTTTTTTTCGAAATTTTTTGTTTTTGAAAAAAAACATTTTTTTGGCACCAAAAGTTTTTTTGGAACATATAAAAAACATATACGTTTTTATATGTTCTAAAAAAACGTTTTTATACGTATAAAAACGTATAAAAGGTTTTTCGTATATAAAAACATATAAAAAGTATATAAAAATGTTTTTCAAATATAAAACTTTTTTTTATATAAAAATGTTTTTATATAAAAATGTTTTTATATAAAAATGTTTTTTTATATAAAAACGTTTTTCGTATATATTTTTTATATAAAAACGTTTTTCGTATATATTTTTTATATAAAAAAGTTTTTATATAAAAATGTTTTTTATATAAAAAAGTTTTTATATAAAAATAAAAAAGTTTTTATATA
Source organism: Artemisia tridentata subsp. tridentata (assembly GCA_021014915.2). NCBI lineage: Eukaryota > Viridiplantae > Streptophyta > Magnoliopsida > Asterales > Asteraceae > Artemisia > Artemisia tridentata. Next base: position 179,690,567 of record CP139509.1, read on the forward strand.
AAAATGTTTTTTATATAAAAACTTTTTTCGTATATATAAACTTTTTTATAAACTTTTTTTATATAAAAAACTTTTTTAGTATATAAAAACTTTTTTCCTATATATTATTTATATAAAAAAGTTTTATATAAAAAAAAAATTTCGTATATATTTTTTATATAAAAAAGTTTTATATAAAAACTTTGTTCGGACGAAAAAAAAATTCGAAGAAAATAGTAAATTGCAAAAATGGTCCTTGTAGTTTGGCCGTTAGTGTAAAGGACGGGCGCTACAACGATTGTTAGCCTTAAGGGCTAACGTGTAAGTGCTAACGGAACTCACTTAACGCCGGTTAACATGGGGGACCAAAAGTGAATGAACCAGTGCCAAATCCGGACCATTTTTGCACTTAATGAATCACATGAACCAAACGTGCAATTTGGCTAAACCACAAGGATGATTTTTGCAATTTACTCTAAGAAAAATAAAAAACAACGACACATTTTAGTAGGGCTGAGCAAACGGAATGTTCCGACCGTACCAAGACCGACCGGACCGAAGGACTAGCGGTCCGGTTTCGGTCTCAGTCCGGTCTAAAATCAACCATTTTGCCTTCTTTGACCTGACCGACCGAAGGACCGGACCGAACACATTCGGTCTAGGTCTCGATCTTGGTCGGTCCGGTCCGGTCTTCGACCGATGATCAGCCCTATATTTTAGCATTTACAGAAATAGTTGCATCTTCTTTCAAATTTTTATTTCTCATTTAAAATGTGTGGCTACATTTACTTTTCACTATTCTCATTTCAATTATTATTCTCACTATATCCTTTCCCACTGAAGCATTCAAATAAAAATCAAGGTTTTAAGGAAATTAAAATTATGGATCAAAATTTTATTGATGTCTTGTGACACCGAATGACCCCTAGTTCCATCATTATACAATAATATAATCTTACAAATACGAGGTTCTGATCATGTAAAATCACTTCTAATTGGATTTTATTATGCAATCAAAAAGCTTGAATAATTTTATTTCATCAAAAGTTGAATTTTTTCAAGGAACAAGAATTAAAATGACAGCAAATAAAACATTGGATATGACTATAAGATTTGTAACAACACAAAATCTTACGTTAAGAATCATCATATTTTGAAGTATATCATTAATGATCAACTCCATCGAATTCTACTCACTTGCCCAATATCATTTTCGGCTTCGTGATTGGATGAGAAGTGTAAGATCGTGCTAAAATGGACTAGTTTTTTCATGACTTGTTGTAAATCATGCCACATAATAATCATACGATCACTTCGTAGAGATCGACGACGAGTCTATCGACCGATTATACAATCCTTTGACTGATAAAATGTTCAAATCAATCTCATATCGATGTGACCAGTTTTTAAGGTCAATGTCGTAAGATTATATGATCCTATAGTCATAATAGATATAATAACCTTGCTATCCTGGTTGGGGATTGTTTGGGTGATACCTTATTCGTATGAGGATTTAAGTAGTCGAGCCATTTCGACTCACCCTTGATTTACTTCTTCGTTTCCTCTAAAGAACAAATTTCATCTTAAAATCAAGTTTTCATAATTACATATCTCTTCTCTACTACACATAAAGAGAAAACGTTTTTCCTTAAATTTAAAAAACTTAAGAATAAGTAATGTTTATTCTCAAAATACCCTTTTTTAATCTAAATTTCAATCTTTTATTTACTTTCTAACATAACAATTCAGATATTGTTGCATTAAAACCGTTTCTTAACCATGTATCATATGCATAACAAGTTTTTGAATTTTTTTGCCTTAAAAACGTTTTTTTTCAAATAGTACCCACTGAAAATTCCAAAAATATGCATCACAACTTTTGACGACTTTTTTTAATTTAGTTTCTAAAAGAAAGAGATTTTTTTTTATATTTAATCTCAACATTAATAATCAAGGCTGTCAAGATTGATATTATACTATTGATCACTTTTGTCTTTGCAAGATCAGAATCGTAAGATCAGATTGAGATATAAAGATGCTACTTAAATGTTCAAATGTCTTATATGTCTATTAATTCGTATTCAAAGCTGATTGTATATCAAATTCATGAAGAAAGAAAAGTTCTCGAAGTAATACGTAATAATGTGAAAATGCAACGCGTAATGGTTTAAACTACAAAAATATATAATCGGTGATTTACTGCACTAAATATTTTAATCTAAATATTTATATATTTTACTCTTATAAAACATTTATAATTATCCATGCCTATTTTATTGTTTTACTTTACCAAAATTCATTCATTTATACTTTATGAAGTAAGATTGAATTGGATCAAGATCTTACGATCCTATTTTAAGATCGAGATCTTACTTAAGATTATATGCCTTTTAAGATCCGATGAGAGATTGACTCAGTTTTGCTTAGCGGGATCGTAAAATTGAAAGATATTAAGAGCTATATCGAGATCTTAACACATATGTTAATATATTTAAAAATGCATCCACAAACTTTATTATATAAGTCACCATATTAAAGGCATTCTTTTTTAATTATTGTGTTAATTCATAGTTGGTAAAAATGAATGATCAAAAAAAATATTAATGTTATTGTAGAACAAGTTTTAAACCAAAACGAGGTCAGTTTTATGTTGCGTTGTCTAGAAGGATATCACGTAGAACTATAAAGGTATTAGTTAAGGTTGCCCAAGAGTTCAATCAAAAGGGAGTCTACACCTCAAATGTTGTGTACCAAGAAGTTTTACATGACGAATAATGTGCATTGTTAGTCATTTCAAAAATTGATTTAATGTTTTATTTTCAGTTTCACTAAATGTTTTTTATACGTCTTTTATACATTTTGAGAATTGTTCTTTGACTTGAATTGTCACATGTTACAAACATTTTCAATTACATTTTGATTATTTTACATTTGTGTGTATGTACGTTACACGAAACACTTAGCCACAATATCGCAACTATAACCGTTTATCATTATAAAATCATGTTGATATGCATATGTACTCCCCTAGTATATTTACATGTAAAATGAAGGCTAATGTTGTATAGTTGAATTCTTTAAGATTAGTTTAGGGGGTTATGTGGGGGAGATTATTTCTTAACTTTTAGTCTATAGACAAACACGTACAAACTTGTCTCCTTAAATGGCAGGCCCCTTTGCTGTTCATGAATAATCGTGTTTTTTTTTTTTTTTTTTTTTTTTTTTTTTTTCCTACATTAAAATGAAGCATAGTTCTATTCTCTTAATATTACATGTTATTCTACTTGTTTTTATAAAACAACTTATCATCTCACAAAATATACATTACAAATCTGACTCACATTACGTGGTACCGCTAGACCCCATTAGGTACGTATTGTATTGCTTCATCTTGTATCACCTTCTTAATTACAATAAAGTTACAATAATATTCAGTTTCTAAATCCATTTAAAACTATAAATTGCTGACTCAAAGTTTTGATTGATAATCAATGAGGGTGTTAGTCGGAGCTCCATCGACTGCACCACTTGCCGTTCTAAAAAAAAAAAAAAAAAACATCCCCGCTTTTAAATTCAAGGACCATCTAATAAGTTTTTTAAAGTGCAGTCTAGATAGATTATTGCATGCGAGAATCTGGTATTTGTTGGAATTTAAATAACATACATCAAAGAGCATAGCGGAAGCTAGGGGTGAGCATGGGGCGGGGTAGGGCGGTTTTATGGTGAAACCAAAAACCGAACCGTATATTTCGGTTTTTGAAAACTAAAAACCATTTGGTGTTGGTTTTTTGGTTTCGGTTTTCGGTTGCTTTTTATTCGGTTTTTTCTTACCTCAAAACAAGCAAGTTTTGATCTTATATAAAGTTTACGATTCCTAGTTTTCAATCAAAAATATTTAAACAAATATCAATAATAGCATAATATCCAGCAATCCAAAGCTTCGAAAAAACATACGAAACAACCAAACATGAATCTAAAATATAAAATGCATTTCTTTGCGGCTTTGCACTATTCGCTCGCAAAAACATTCAAAGAAAACTATTGCTCGAAAATAAAGATATACTCCCTCCGTCTCAATTTAATTGTCCATATTTCCTTTTATGGATGTCTCAAATTAATTGTCCACTTTCCTTATTTAGTAAAAACTAGAGAATCTAGTGGAGGAATATTCCATTTTAGTGGTTAAAAATTAAAGTGGCCCCACTTTTATTAAACTTAGCAATTTCTCTCTCATGACAATTAAATTGAGACGGAGGGAGTAATATATATAAATATAACAAATTTGAAAGTATAGATAATAAACAACACTTTCGCTTTTTTTTAATAGATAAAGTTGTATACTCAAATCTTTAAAATTAAATAGCAAATCTCTTATATAGATAAAAGTATATAAAAATATATTTAAAGGTGGGGCGGGGCGGTTTTCTCGGTTCAGTTTTTCTTATGAAACCAAAAACCGCCCCAAACATTCGGTTTTTATAAAATTCAAAACCACCACCATCGGTTTGTCAAATGAGGCGGTTTTTTCGGATTGAATTTTTTTGTTTTTTTTTGTTTCGATTCGGTTTTTCGGTTTTTGTGCTCACCCCTAACGGAAGCAAGGATCATATATTTAACATGTATAAAGAATACCGAATAATAAAAGTTAACGTACCTTGATCCTAGCAAAACAATGATCTAAACTTCTCTTTTCTTCTTCTTGATCAAAGAAAGGATTAACGTGAAACCCCTTACCTTTTTGTTTCACAATCCAAGATGTGTTTACTAAAGTAAGTAAACTACCACGTCTTGTACACACGTACTATAACCAATCAAAGATTGATGCTAGTGAATGAACACAAATTAAACCAAACACTTTGTTTAATTGAAAAGAAAGGATCGACACTCTAAGAGGGATGTACGATCGGTTCTAGGCAAAGAAAGAAGAGAAACAAACTTTTAGGGTTATAGTTAGTGCACAAGGTAAAAAAACTAAAGACCCAAAGGTTGGTATTTATAGTGGAATTGTTTCTTGGAGCACAAGAAGTCGATTAGGGTTATATAAACCCTTAAAAATCCGGCCACCCAATAACAATGGGTTCTAGATCCTTCTTGAGCCTCAAATTTCACTAATAGTCCTTCCTTTATTTACTTAACGGTCGTTAGTCAATTCCGTTAATTACTTAACGTCCGTTAGTTATCATTTCGTGTCCAAATAATTAAAATATATAACTATTATATATATTAATTATTTCTTTGATCATTCATACGTAAAGTGTGCAATCCCATGATCTCGTGTTCGATTCTAGTCATATACGTTTTAATATTTTTCCATAACTCTAATAGCTCCCACTTAGAAATCTATTAAAAGTATAATTGACATTGGTTAGCGTCTAGCAACACGCCAATGCCCCTAGTACAACTCGGGTGGTGGTCTCCTGGAAAAAACCACTTGATGATTAATCATCATACTTATCCTTTTGTTTCTAATACTACATTAATAAAGATATGGATCTAAGTCATTCTTTATTAATAATTATGTTTCTCGTTGTTTTCGATTGAGCAAGATTACCAAATCTTCTGAACATATTCAGGGGAGATCTTGGGCGTGCGCTGATGAAGCGAAAAGTGTACCGCTTTTAGGGGGTCATTTAAACCCTAAATCGTATTTATTTGATCAAATATTGCCCTAAATCGTTCCTTTTGTCATTTTAGGTACTTTGGAGGAGAAATCTAGAAAAGGAAGCATTTTGGATGCTTTTGGAGCATAAAAGTGAAGAAAACGACAAAGTCTCCAAAGATGCTGGAAAAGTACACGTGACGGCGTCAAGGATTGCTCCTGACGGCGTCACGGCTTGGCAAAAGAGGTGGATATGACAAATACACATGACGCGCCAGAAAGTTTTACAAAGGAAGTCTGACGGCGTCACCCTTTAAGGTGATCAAGGCCGTCACGGCTTAAGTTAAAGAGAGACGGCGTCAAGCACAATTGTGACGGCGTCAACCCTTGACGCGCCAGAGTGGATTTTTGAGGATTAAAGAGGGACGGCGTCAGGAAGACCATCCGGGAACCCTAGCCGCGGCGAGGTGACGGCGTCACCTCCTACAACGTGACGCCGTCAGCCCCTAAATTCTATATATAGTTTTGCAATTTTTAGTCATTGTGTGCAACTTTGTGAGGAGAAACCCCAAGACGAATTTTCTGCCATTTTTAAGGGTTTTATACCCTTGGATCTCCCATGTTTAATTGAAGATAAGTAATCAATTAATCATTCAATATGTTTATGTGTTGTTTGATTATATCTTGTTCTTGTCTTTTAATTAACATGCTAGGCTAGATTTATCTTGTGTTTGCTTAGATCTAATGAAACCTAACTATTGATTATTGGTTGTTGGTGTGTTATTAATTGTATTGGATGATTGTTTATCGATGTTAGGCTTAAGAAAACTGGCTAACCTCCTATACGGTAACTTGCTTGAACGTCTTAAGAAACATGAACCAATGCATACTAAGGTTTTTATGGTTGTATTTAATGCATGAGCGAATTCTAGTGATCCCATGTTAGGAGCTTCTTAGCCGGCTCGACATAGGAGTGAAGTAGGAGCTTGTAGAGTTGGGGAAGTACGTACGCCACCCCATGATTGGTATTAAGGACTACACCCGTCATCCACGCAATTAATACACACTAATCAACCGGTAAAAGATAGTTAGGGAGTAAGGAAATCTAATTAAACACATTTCTCCCCATATAAGTTCCACCACCTTTTTATTTTCAGTTATTTTATTTTATTTGCAATTGTAGTTATTTGGGTTAGTTGACTAGCAACTAATTCCGCCCACTCCTTCAAACCCGAGATTTTACTTGCTTTTATAAAAAAAATATAAAAATACAAAAATAATCTTCCCTCACCCTTAGACCTATTAGAGTAGTTTTTCAATCCTAACGACACTATTCCCCTAGAGAACGATCAATCCCCCGGTACTTGCCACTACACTATACTACATCGGTCAGGTACACTGCCTGGTGGGGATTGCTAGCCTCTTGAGATCCCTCGAGAGGTAAAACCTGTTGTAAGGTCGCAAAACCACGCATCAAGTTTTTGGCGCCGCTGCCGGGGAGTAGTTATTGCTTAGGTTGAAATTTTATTTTTATTAGGTCTACTCACAAGATTCCTATCAAGTGAGATTTTTTCTTTTTATTTTGTAGCTTTCTCGTAGTCTATCTTTTCTTTGTGATTTTGTTTGTAATTTGCTTCAAATGGACTTTTCACTTAGACTTCTAAGATTGCAAGATTGTTGAGTGGCTAGAGCACAAGAAGTTGCAAATATCTCATTTAGAGACACCTATGAATCATATGAGCCTTCACCTAGGATAGACTCTTATGAACAACCTCCATGTTTAAGATCTCGTTTTAGTGAGGCCAATAGGAAATGCGACCTAGTTTGCCAAGGAATTATGGAGAGAGCCGTTGCAACAAACCATAAGTTAGATGAAGCACTAGGTTTGCTGTTATCACTACCTAAGAAAACAATTGAGGAGGATTTAGCCGAGCATGATCACATTGATCAAAAAGACCTAGGTTTTATGACCAATGACTTTGAATCTCAAGGAACACATGATGAATCCTTTAGGCAAATTGAACATAAGATTATTGAGGAAGATCCTTATGATTCGGACATTGAAGTTGAGATGCCTAGAGAAGCACGTGAGATACTTAGGAGAATGCTTAGGATAGATTCTACCAAAACATTTAATGAGGATATAGGTGATCTTGACACGTGGAATGATGAGGTAAACACCATAAGCCCACAAAATACTCAACCATCATTTGAGGCACACACACCGCCCGTGACTTACCCGAAAGATGTAGAAGAAACTTTAGGAATTCCGATGGAGGTAGAACCCTTGGAACAAGCACCATTAGAGGATATAGGTTTGAATACTTGTAATAATAACCTTACCCTTAGTTCTAGGGAATTTCCTAGTGTTGATGAGCCGGAACCTCAATCTTTACACACCTTTCCATCCTTAGATATATTTCTAGGAGACAAAAGAGGAACCGACCCACCCATAAACCAATATTATCCGGGTAGTTTTAGGATGAAGGAAGCCATTCACTCACCCCCTTCACCTCACGTGGCATATTTCCACCCTAAGGGTGTGTATCGCTACTTTCACCCACACTTAATCCTAAGTGTAGGGAAAACCTCCCCTATTTCCGTTAAATAAGGGTAGAGTCAGGCTCGTGACTCGAACAAAAACAAGCGCTTCTTGGGAGGCAACCCAAGCTTTATTTGTTTGTTTGTTTGTTTGTTTGATTTTATTTGCTTCCGTATGTATGTTTAATTTTTATTATTATTGATTCATGTTCAAAACTAAATTGTGAAAATGCTTTATCTTGTTTTTAACTTCGTCTTAACTACATATAAAGGTATTTTGCAAAAGATAAGTGTAAGGGAAATCCAAATCGGTTTATTAGAACAAATGAACATGAATCATAACAATATTAAATTAACATACATATTAGTAATTGTTTGAGTCAAATGCTTGTATCGAGTCATAATGATGTTTTGCAGGAATTCCAGGAAGTAAGGTATAGGTTTTTTCAGAAATTTTCCGGAAACTTAACATGAGAATTCTGTCAGATCATTTCTGACGGTGTCAGGACTTACAACCTGACGGCGTCAGGTTTTAATTTTCTGAAATTTTTGAAAGTTTTGTTTTTCTACCGGAATCATAAAAAGTTTTTATTAAATCTCTAACTTATAAACTCCAGGAATCTGCAAAATAATCATTCCACAAGCATTATATCCTTATATAGATTTATCCCGCCGATGTTATGCAGGTTTTCGTGTTTGTTTTCTCAGGTTTAACAGGTTATTTTGGACAAGGAAATGTATGTGTAATCTAGCTTTTGGCGATGCATTAGTCTTGAAGCGTCTACTTTCTCTTGGAAGAAGATCTAACCATGTTACCTCTGTATCCACCAAACGAATCAGGGGAGTATTTGATTTCATTCTTTTACCTTATTTACTTTTACATCTTGTTATTTGAACATTGGGGACAATGTTCATCTTAAGTGTAAGGGGGGGGGGGGTAAAGTACGATACTTTAGAGAATGCAATTACGCTTGATTTTTGTTTGTTTAATAGTAGATGTGTAATAAAACTGAGAGAAATACCTGTTAAGGCAATTTTAGAGCCAAATTTAAAATTTTTTACAACATATAGGAGTGAAACTTTGATCTTAATGAGCGTCTCATGGATATGAGTTATATGACTAGAACAAAAAACCGTACCACTAAAAAAAATTTTCACCCCCAAATATGTGAGGTTCGCCCCTAGAATTGGTAGGAAAAGCATTTATGCTATGATGTGTGTACCGGTAGCACTTAGATTCTAGAACTTGCGTTAGGACCATTCCGAGGCCACAAGTGAGACTACATTCGTGTAGTTAGATTTACTACATGATAAGAGGCATTAGGATTAACCCATTGTTTTACACCTGTGTTTTTGTTATAATTACATTGGCTACATTGGTCAAGTAATTCTCCCACACCCTTTGCGTTGTACTCATTTTTAGTACACGATACCCCTAGTACACCCCTCAGAGCCTATCTTTTCGTTTCGACCTTTAAGCATTTTACTTAAAGGAAGAATTTGTTTACACCCCACTTAAATGTACACCCAAATCGCCTTAGCCTACCTTGTATGCACTCATTTTTAGTGCATTATTGTGACAACATTTGTTTAAACCCCAAGTTAATTATCTAATTGATTACATGGTTGCTAAGTCGAGTCATATCCTTGTACATATTGTTTTGGGACGATTGGGACTCATGGGTAAAGTACTAGTGTAATGGAGTAATGGGGAAGAACAACATTATTACCCCCATATGTGCTAAATATTTTAAAAGTACTCCAAGTGTGTCGATTATCTTAATTCGAGTCATTAGAATAGTTATTTATAAAGTTATGTAAAAGTTCAAGTGTAAGGGGAATGTGACGCCCCTACGATGTATTATTTTGGATGGTAGGGCAAGAGTGTATGGAGAAAAAAAAATCGAAAAAAAAAAAGAAAAATACAAAAAAATGAGAAAAAGAAAAGTAGAAGAAAACATACGGACTACCATCCCGTTTCATTTTATGTTTATTTAATATTTTTGTTATTTTGTTTTTAGCTTAAGTCGAGTCTAGTCTTGGCTTAGCAACGCCATATTGTACATGTAATTAATCAAGATCTTTAACTCGCCACCAGTAAAATATCCCTTATCCAACAAAACCGTGTTTATCATATCCCTACACCTAACGTTATAACCCGTTTAAAAGCCCTCTTTGATAGTTTATCTTAGGTGCTTACGCCTAGTTGAGGAGGTTTTTTATCCTTTTCCAAACCTATGGTAATCTATTTGCTATGACAGGTAGTGAGAGATATTATCCATTTTCATTTATGAGATATACTTTTATGACACCTGAGAGATGTGAGTATCTAAACACTACTTGTGAGGTGCTAGTTTGTAATCTCCGTGCTTATTATGATTAAAGTGGAACGACTATTTGTTGTAATTACTTTTTGTTAATACAAATATCGTACTAAAAACGTTATTTATATTTTACGATCTTTGCTTAATGTTTTGTTCATGACAAACACAAAGTATATTCCTTAAGCAAATTATAAATACTAGTTAAAGTCTTTTTCAAAACACATCTTTTATTTAACATGATCACTAACATTATATTACATATACATGTGTATTTCCTTTAATGGAAACTTTAATTTAAAAGTTACAAAGTGACATCATGGTATACATCACAAATACAATCTTGGTAAGATTGTGTGATATCTTGATTAGATACTCAAGTTATATAGTTGACATTGGAAGATATTGATTTGACAACACAAGGATATGGAAAGATCTCTTATGCAACATTAGCTGTCATACCGCGGATCCAAGTCTATACAAAGACGGATCCCTTCTGAGGGATCCGCCGGATCCGTAGGAGCCTTTCTTTGTTTGCCTATAAATAGCAGGCTTGGCATTTGATCCAATCATCCACTTAGAAAAGAAAAACACATACATTCACTTTAGTTACTAACCACAATAGTTATATATATATCATTGATGTTTCTTTTGTAGCAAAGAAGATCAAATTAACAAGCTTCAAACAAGCAGACTGTTGTGAAGTTGTAGTATAGGTTCTGTGTAAACACTTTAAGTGTTTCTTGTCATTTGTATCAGTTAGATCAATAAGTGTGGTTAGTGCTTTAGTCCTCAAAGCACAAAGAGAGTAGGGAGTGGTTGTACCCGTGTAAATAACTCGACATCTAGCTTAGTGTCGGTAAAGTAATTAGGCGACGTCAGGTTGGTTCTACCTTGTGAAAGAACCCGGTGTTTAGCTTAGTACCGGAAAAGGAAGTAAGCGACGTGTAAAGGTTTTCTCCACCTTGAAGGGAGTTTGTTTCTTAGTGAAAGATATCTCTCGAGTAAGCAACTCGAGGAAGTGGAGTAGGGCAAGGATAAGGATCTCTTGCAAACCGAACCACTATAAACACTTGTGTTATGTGGTTTGATCTTTCATCTCTTTATCTTTAGTTTATATTGTGTGATAACTTAATTTGTGATTGTTTCCCTAGAACTAACAAATTAAACAAAAGAAACGGTAAAAACTATTCAACCCCCCTTCTAGTTTTCCACAATTGGTATCAGAGCTACGTTACTCAAGATTTTTAAAATAAACTGTATTTTAAAACTTGAAACGATCAAATCGATTTTGAAAACTTTAAAGAAGGGAAATCCTTGCAAAGATCACCAGACCTCAAAAACAGTTTTTATAGTTCGGAAAAACCATTTTTAAAATGTCAAAAGACTCAGATCTAGCTAGACACAATATTTCACCTAAAGCTCCTGATGAATCCATTTCTAGTAAGTATTTTGACAGGAAAGATCTTGACCCAAAATGGAAAGTTAAAGCAACAAATATTGAAGATTCTAAGGATCATTCAAGGATGACATTGGACGAGCTCATAGGATACCTCAAAGCTCATCTAGCAATAATGGAAAAAGATTCGGAGATATCTAAAGGCAAAAAGGAGTTGATAGCTTCTTGCACTTTAGCCAGATCTAGTTTCAACAGTGAAGATATGCTTAAAGACAACAAAGTGGATAGTACGGCTAACAAAACAGAAAAGGTATCCTCTGATTCTTCATATATATTTAATGACTACGACACATTAGATATAAAACACAATAGATTAAGTAAGCTCATTATAAACGTCATAAGTAAAAACAAGATCTTAAAAACTAAAGAGGAATACTTGATGAATAAAATACATAAGTTAAAAGAAAAAGTTAAAAGCTTGGAAGAAAATATGGAAACTGAATGTTGTGCATCATGTCATGAAATAAAACTTGAATTAGAGTCACATAAACTCACACTAAGCAAATACATAAAACGAAATCTCAAGTTTCAAAGATTCAATAAACACATAAACTGTGCAGATGACACTATGAGAATTCTTAAATCATCTCATGGTAGCTTCAAGCCTGATTTTATGGAAAATGGTCATTTAAGTGATTTTGAAAGTCAGACGATAAATGAAAATCAAATCACACCAACTGAGTTGGTAACCCGCGGATCCCACGGATCCAAAACTTTGGATCCGCGTTGTATAAACAAGGGATCCGTGAGTACAGTAGAAACATTGAAAAATCAAGATTCAAGAAAAACTAATTCAAAAACGATCAAAGACAGAGATATAGTTAAAACAACAGTAAAATCATGTTCATACATAGGAAATGAGCTTAGTAGACAAATACCATTTGACTATCTCGGAGATATTAGTGAACCATGGTAATATGTTGTTTAACCCAAAAAGGACCCATAAGATACTGGGGACCAAACACTCAAGTTTTCTTTAGGTATGCTTAAAAGGGTTTGGTCTTTATGATCTTACTCCCAAGATACATTGATGTATACTAAGGTATCTTCTCTAATCACTAAAGTGCTCATCCCGATCAATAGTACTTTTGGTATTAATCATCAAAAAGGTATGAACTCTCATAACCCTACTCATATTGATTATTCTCATAGATAATTCATGATTTCATAACTATTTCTTTGTGGTATGAATAATTATTACTACATATGTAATAATAGAGATTCTATATGTATAAGATAGGATGATTACTAAGAAAAGGTTTTTAACCTTTGCTAAAACCGGATATAACACCTCAAGACAAATGTTGTCTCATGTTTATATCTTAACACTTAGGTAATACCCATACATGGATAAGTTCTTAGAACTTGCAAGAACTATAACCAAGACAAGATTTAACCAACACATTTGTGATTATCACATCCATGAATGTTACTAAGTAAGTTCTAACTTAATAATTCATACTTGGAAGAAAATTAATTCTAGGATAATCTTACCATATTATAAAGATTTATCTCTCCATAACTCATAATGATAATACATAGATCTAAACAATATTGTTGTAATAATCCCATCCTTTAGAAAACATTAAGATTTAAATAATTTAGTTTTTCTCTAGAATCTAAGTAAGATTGATAACTCTAGAAATAAGAGCATTAATCAAAGCTATCTAATTAAAATTTTAACATATAGGAAAAACATATTCTCCTATTTTCGTACGTACTAGCTTTAGTTAAATGTCTTAAAGTTATGGAAACACAAACAAACTTAGTAGAACCTCATCTCCTTATCAAGATATGCTATGACCAAAAATCATGCATGATAAGTGCCAAACAACTAGGAATAAAAAATGCTTTCACTCATTTGCATTAAGGATCAAAATAGTTAACTCATTGGATAAACCTTAAAAGTAGTAATACATTAGTAGAACACCAAACCTTGGGTATAACTATCATTCTTAGATCATAAATAATGAAATCATAACAAATTAGGTAGATCTCTAAACATATTGTGTACCAATGTGAGACATTGTACAACAAGTCACTAAGAAACTAACGTTCCTTGATACTTAAGTGGTTAAGGAGAAGTGTGGAGAAAATACCCGTAGTTTGTGTCTTTAGTCTCTATTACCAATCTTCTCCTGTTTCGTCAACCTTGCAATCATTCATTACTTAGCTCAACTGGTTTATCATTATTTCCAAATTAAACACAATATGTTGAAAAAGTCTCTCAAAAAGACTACAGTGGTTAATCCTCTTACAAACATCTCAAGAAAGAAATCTTCGTTCCTTACAAAACATACTAACATTTAGAAGTAATTAAAACATTCGTTCAAATCTTAATTTAACCAAAAACAAAAATATCACAACCGTGTTCTGATCCTGCGGATCCAACTGACAACAAGGGCGGAACCCTTTTGAAGGATCCGCCGAATCCGTGAATTGTCAAATTCGACTATGAATTACCAAACACTCCTTACTGCACTACACACTTAATTAAACCCTCAATTTCAACTCATAATCGACTCTCATCATCCCTAACTCAAAAATTAGATCTTTCATCTCATATCAATTCGTGCTTGATCACTCACTGTAAGTTCACTAATTCATTTCAATTCAAAATTAGGGTTCATACTATTTCAATAATACATTTCAGATTACTACTCTTAATTAGACACTACAGATAATTCTTTTGTCAAAAAATTAATAGGAATTCCATTTTGTTAAACTCTTTAACAAAAGAAACCTTCTCTAAACAATTAGAATAAATTTTCTTTCAAAAACCCCAAAAGAAGTCTTTTCATAATTAGATAAAATGAAACATTGCTAATACAAAATCAAAGAAAACGTCAAACAGAAATGTTTGGGGTATAAAGTGTTTTGTCACAAAACATATTTTTCAAACATCATAGATAAAAAATAACCACATCTCTATATTTGTCCACATTTCATGTATTTTAGATTAGTGTAACTAAAACCATAAAAATTGTTTATGACTAGGAAAATCATGCCTCCTGCCACTAATTACGATCACAAGAAAACAAAGAAGTACCTACCCAAACATCATCAAACAAAAGGACTCACAGAAGCGCAAGTCCAACTTTTCAAAGCTTTAGAAAGTCGGTATGTTCATGAGGGTAGAACCATAGACTCTTCATTTTTAGAAGAAACAAACATTCGTGAACAAATGGCCACCATTCAATTTGATTCACTTCTCGACATAGATGAACCTATCATTCCTCGATTCATTCTCGAATTTTATGCCTCAGTAAAACTTATTTCTGATGACAATGGATCATTTAGCATCAACTTCAATGTAAACCAAAATTCCTACAATTTTCCTTTAGATCATTTTGGGGAAGTGTTACACATCACAAGTGAAGGAACATGCTTCTATTCTGACAAATGGTCCTTAACCATTCTAAATTCACATCTAGGAAGGGAACATCCTTACGACACTCCCCTAACTCCTAAAGAAATTATCCGAGATCATCTTTTTAACACTAGAACCAATCCAATTAAGAAACTTCGGGGCAAAGATGTCAATCGAGACCCATTTGCCATGGAACTCAATGAACTCAAACCTGAGTTCAAAAGACTCGAAGAAATTCTAAGATCTAATGTCATTAGTACTATTGGTAACAAAGATCACGTGAATGCTGGACTATGCTATATGCTCTATTGTATTTCAACTCATCAAAAATTCAATCTTGCTTACTATATCGCCAAAAGGATGGTTGATATACGTGTCCTAGGGAAAACCACATTACCATATGGAATGTACTCACTCGTTTGTTCAAAGCTTCCATTCCTATCCTTCCAAATTCTGTTGGTTTTGTCCCAGATTACCACGAAATCAAACACACCTTTGTTCCTCTTAGTGACCATAGAGTGAAAGTAGGAAAAGGGAAACGAGCTTGTCTCTCATCTTCATCTTCATCATCTTCATCAGCTAGTGACGAAGATGGATTACCTAACTCAAAACTTCCGCTATTAGATTACTTGAGTCAACTTCCATCTCTCAATAATGAATCTGCAGAAAGCCGACAAACAAAGGGAGTTCTAAAGTGTGCAGGACGATGGATGATGAAACTCCGAAAGGATCAAAAGAAAATACTCAAATATTAAAAGAAAAGCGAGAATAAATGAACGTTTGGAACAGTTGTTCTTTAGATCCTATATGATCATATTTCTATGTTTGTTAAGACATGTCTTTAGTACTTTATGCTTATGTGTTCTTTCTCAACTTTAACTGATGATAATGCTCATGGTTATAAATTTTCCAAACTTATGCCACTGTTTAGCGTAAAACATCGCTCATGATGAAGTTTAATGATAAAGTCTATTTTTATACTTGATTGTGTTTTATTTTGTGTATGAGAACTAACTGATCATTGCAGATTGATAACACTCGGGGTTATCAATTTACCATGTCTAAACCTATGTTTGGTTTAACTCCTACTAAGATAAGTTTCTAAGAACAAATTAACCTATGATCAATTGTGCGTTAATATTATCACACTTAGTTGTTTTGCTATACATATTAGATGTTAAGTAAGGTCTAAATGAATTTTCAGGTTTTCGTCGAATAACGCATAATATAACAAGTCTTCTATTTAGTTTTAGAAAATTAGGGTACGGATCCGACGGATCCTTAAAATTGGATCCGCCAAGGCTTATCGTTGGTTCCGCCATCCTCCAACCTGCGGATTTGGCGGACCCCTCACTTTGGTTCCGCACTTGATAGTACTTGGATCCGCAGCTTTCTCAGTAAGTCTAAAACTTTTTCGACTCATCTCGATTCTTAAATCTTAGTGTTTAGTATCATTTGGGATTCATTCACTGATCATAATTCATCTTAGAATCATATAGGAATTCTTAGAAACTTAGGAACAAAATTTCCTACCACAATTGAAATTTTTGAAATTTAGGTATGAGTTACTAAACCAATACAAAGAAGGAACCCTTTTTAGGGATCCGTGAAATCCGTGGAAATATCAAATCATCAGATTTTCCACTATTTCCTTGTATTAACTGCAAATTCACAACACATTACTCAATCCAAGCTCAATGGATTGTCCTCCTTGATAAGACCTGCACAAATCTCTGTTTCAAATTATTAGAAACAATTATGAAATTCAAAGAATATTTTCTTGCAAAATTTGATTTATCTGTTCTATCCCATCACACACAGATTGAACTTACTCCTATTAATCAAACAAATTTAACCCTTTTGAGTTATTTCTCTGCACACTCTTAGGTCAACTCCATTTCTATGGTTTGACTTTGTCAATAGGACAAACAACTTTATCTTGTTTCAAGTCATAGAAATTCACACTCATTTAATCCAAACATCAATTTTCATACAATTAGGAAGTATAAATTAGAATGTTAGAGATGATCATAGCACACTAATCCTCCACAAAACTCACATATCATCTCCAGAAAGTTCACATGTCTAGACCATACAGACGAACGGCTAGAATTAGTGTCAGACCTTATTGGTATGCAAACCCACTTCGTAATGTAACCTTTCCCGTTAGATCCTCAAACACCACAACAACTTCTATTACGACTCCCATAGTCAGCATATACTCTTCTTCAAATTCACCCGCTACAAACTCATCCAATACAACAACATCACCTCCTACCATTACTCCTGTAACAACCACACCACCACTCGCTCCTGCTCCACCACAAACTAAGAAGTCTGCATTATCACCATCCTCACCAAAACTTAAACCTATGGAACTCTTTAGGACACCACCAACATCTCCACAACCACATCTTGAAGAATTAGAAGATCTTCCACTTACATCAACCACTTCTCCACAAATAAGTCTTGAAAACTTAGAACCCATGATAGTCCATTCTCTCCATCAGAATATTCATGAACCTCAATACCATATCACATCAATTATCAACACTACAATTGCCACACCAATTGTCACTTCACCAAGTGTTTCCACAACAATTGACTCCTCACCACAATCACCACCACCTAAAGAAAGAATCTCATCCCCATCTTCAAGCTTAATAATAGACCCATCACACGACATAATTACCACTCTTCAACACTTGGATGAATCAATGTGGATCAATAAAACAAACACTCAAGATGACAACAATGTTGCCTCGAACCTCTACGACATTAGTAATTTAGAAACTAAATGGCTTGTCTCTATCATGTCATCATCAAAACAAGCAAAATAGAAGTTTGTAGTATCATCGCAATAATTACTTTTAAGATTTTATCGTCTCCAGGAATCTTCATGTGTAATCGTATGTTTGAGACTTTCGTCACAAACAAATTTTCAATGTATAACTGTGCTCTAAAATATGATATCTTGTTATGACACAAAAAGTGATTTAGGCATACAAGACGAACACCCTTTAAGATTAGTCAATACTGTCATCATAGCACCTTGTTAGCTCAACATTATAGTTCTGCACCAAAACCTCATGAAAACACAATCATGTGTTTAACAAACCTCTTTAAAAGAGATGTTTTAAGTCTCCTTAAACTTTGATTAGGAGTAATAAAACTAAATCAATAATTGTTAGTAAATAAACCTTAGCTTGAACCTTTATTAGATCAAAACGAGAAAAATTGACCAAATCAATTTCTATCACACGGAACCCAAAGAAAATAATGACGGAACCAAAATTTTGGATCCGCCCAATCCGCGGGTACCTGATCAGCTTTTAACCATTCAGAAACCAAACAACCTTCTCGTAACCAACGAATCTAGAATTTTCATCTTAATCTCACAACTTAGAACATCTTCAGTGTCTAAAACACCATCATAGGATCTCATCCTTTTCATTCTTGATACATATCAAGCACGTCATTGTCAGTGCAAACAGAACCCTCATTCTCAACACGTTATTCCAACCAACACTCTCATCATATGATGTCATCCGCATATAGGTATCTAGTATTTCTAATTATTGCATATGAAATTTCTATTCCTAAGTGATCACTGTCTTCACTCTATTTTATTTCCATTCTAGCACTTATTATGGCACGATTCATCATCTTTGGTAGATGATAATATCATAACCTTAACCATCTTCAATACCTTTATAGCATTTGCTATACATTAGAGTTTCTGAATTCATTGTATTCTTTAAAACCACCACCTTCCATCATCTTTTTCACTAATCATCAACCTAATGGATTAGCGAAAAACCTACTTGCATCAACCTTTAGTTATAAATTAAGTTATCACTAGTAAACTAACACCAACACTAGCGTCACTAACTTAACTTCACTTCATATCCTCATCATAGGCATTTGTTTTAGGACTTTTTATTTCTTTCTAGGATGCCTTTTTATTATACTTGTAACATCATTTCATAATTGTGACTTTTGTCACAAAATTTTCAATATCTATGAATGTGATGTTTTATGCTTATAAGTGATCAACATATTGCATATTATCATTCTCAGTGTGAACTAACATTCTTATATAGCATATATTATACCTTGATTATGATTGACTTAGGTACAAATAATGATCAGACACTTATTTTGACTTTTATAAGTCAAAACATATTGAAAGACTTGTTTGGGAGAATAATTCACAAGCATTCTCATTCATTACTAACACTTCATTTACAGCATATCATACCCTTCAAAGTATACGTTGGTACTCAAGAAATGAGGAGTATACATCGAGAGGGAGCATTTCATTAATTTTTCATATTCTAACCATTTGTCTTGTAGGTTTATGCATTATTTACTTGTTACTCCATTTAAGGGGAGTACAAAACAAGGGGGAGCTATTAAAGTTCTCAAAATCGCATTCCGCTACGCACTTCTTCTTTTTGTTTCGACAAAAAGGGGGAGAAAGGAAAAAGGATTAAGTTTGCATAATTAGTTCATACTAAGTTATTTCATAATAGTAATCAAAATTTGAATAACTCAAAACTTAATCTATATTTTTAAAAGGACTTAAACTATATTTACTTGTTTGCTTAAAAATATAATTTATGTTTTGTCATCAACAAAAAGGGGGAGATTGTTAATACAAATATCGTACTAAAAACGTTATTTATATTTTACGATCTTTGCTTAATGTTTTGTTCATGACAAACACAAAGTATATTTCTTAAGCAAATTATAAATACTAGTTAAAGTCTTTTTCAAAACACATCTTTTATTTAACATGATCACTAACATTATATTACATATACATGTGTATTTCCTTTAATGGAAACTTTAATTTAAAAGTTACAAAGTGACATCATGGTATACATCACAAATACAATCTTGGTAAGATTGTGTGATATCTTGATTAGATACTCAAGTTATATAGTTGACATTGGAAGATATTGATTTGACAACACAAGGATATGGAAAGATCTCTTATGCAACATTAGCTGTCATACCGCGGATCCAAGTCTATACAAAGACGGATCCCTTCTGAGGGATCCGCCGGATCCGTAGGAGCCTTTCTTTGTTTGCCTATAAATAGCAGGCTTGGCATTTGATCTAATCATCCACTTAGAAAAGAAAAACACATACATTCACTTTAGTTACTAACCACAGTAGTTATATATATATCATTGATGTTTCTTTTGTAGCAAAGAAGATCAAATTAACAAGCTTCAAACAAGCAGACTGTTGTGAAGTTGTAGTATAGGTTCTGTGTAAACACTTTAAGTGTTTCTTGTCATTTGTATCAGTTAGATCAGTAAGTGTGGTTAGTGCTTTAGTCCTCAAAGCACAAAGAGAGTAGGGAGTGGTTGTACCCGTGTAAAGAACTCGACATCTAGCTTAGTGTCGGTAAAGTAATTAGGCGACGTCAGGTTGGTTCTACCTTGTGAAAGAACCCGGTGTTTAGCTTAGTACCGGAAAAGGAAGTAAGCGACGTGTAAAGGTTTTCTCCACCTTGAAGGGAGTTTGTTTCTTAGTGAAAGATATCTCTCGAGTAAGCAACTCGAGGAAGTGGAGTAGGGCAAGGATAAGGATCTCTTGCAAACCGAACCACTATAAACACTTGTGTTATGTGGTTTGATCTTTCATCTCTTTATCTTTAGTTTATATTGTGTGATAACTTAATTTGTGATTGTTTCCCTAGAACTAACAAATTAAACAAAAGAAACGGTAAAAACTATTCAACCCCCCTTCTAGTTTTCCACACTTTTATATTAGCGTTAAATGACCCCTAACTTGTATTTTGATTAGAATAAAAGCGCATTTGCTTGAGGACAAGCAAATCTCAAGTGTAAGGGTATTTGATGAAGCGAAAAGTGTACCGCTTTTAGGGGGTCATTTAAACCCTAAATCGTATTTATTTGATCAAATATTGCCCTAAATCGTTCCTTTTGTCATTTTAGGTACTTTGGAGAAGAAATCTGGAAAAGAAAGCATTTTGGACGTTTTTGGAGCATAAAAGTGAAGAAAACGGCAAAGTCTCCAAATCTGCTGGAAAAGTACACGTGACGGCGTCAAGGATTGCTCCTGACGGCGTCACGGCTTGGCAAAATAGGTGGATATGACAAATACACATGACGCGCCAGAAAGTTTTACAAAAGAAGTCTGACGGCGTCACCCTTTAAGGTGATCAAGGCCGTCACGGCTTAAGTTAAAGAGAGACGGCGTCAAACACAATTGTGACGGCGTCAACCCTTGACGCGCCAGAGTGGATTTTTGAGGATTAAAGAGGGACGGCGTCAGGAAGACCATCCGGGAACCCTAGCCGCGGCGAGGTGACGGCGTCACCTCCTACAACGTGACGCCGTCAGCCCCTAAATTCTATATATAGTTTTGCAATTTTTAGTCATTGTGTGCAACTTTGTGAGGAGAAACCCTAAGACGAATTTTCTGCCATTTTTAAGGGTTTTATACCCTTGGATCTCCCATGTTTAATTGAAGATAAGTAATCAATTAATCATTCAATATGTTTATTTGTTGTTTGAATATATCTTGTTCTTGTCTTTTAATTAACATGCTAGGCTAGATTTATCTTGTGTTTGCTTAGATCTAATGAAATCTAACTATTGATTATTGGTTTGTTGGTGTGTTATTAATTGTATTGGATGATTGTTTATCGATGTTAAGCTTAAGAAAACTGGCTAACCTCCTATACGGTAACTTGCTTGAACGTCTTAAGAAACATGAACCAATGCGTACTAAGGTTTTTATGGTTGTATTTAATGCATGAGCGAATTCTAGTGATCCCATGTTAGGAGCTTCTTAGCCGGCTCGACATAGGAGTGAAGTAGGAGCTTGTAGAGTTGGGGAAGTACGTACGCCACCCCATGATTGGTATTAAGGAATACACCCGTCATCCACGCAATTAATACACACTAATCAACCGGTAAAAGATAGTTAGGGAGTAAGGAAATCTAAGTAAACACATTTCTCCCCATATAAGTTCCACCACCTTTTTATTTTCAGTTATTTTATTTTATTTGCAATTGTAGTTATTTGGGTTAGTTGACTAGCAACTAATTCCGCCCACTCCTTCAAACCCGAGATTTTACTTGCTTTTATAAAAAATATATAAAAATACAAAAATAATCTTCCCTCACCCTTAGACCTATTAGAGTAGTTTTTCAATCCTAACGACACTATTCCCCTAGAGAACGATCAATCCCCCGGTACTTGCCACTACACTATACTACATCGGTCAGGTACACTGCCTGGTGGGGATTGCAAGCCTCTTGAGATCCCTCGAGAGGTAAAACCTGTTGTAAGGTCGCAAAACCACGCATCATGCGCACGCAAACATCTTGTCAACCCTACGAAGGGCCCAACAGTATTAAACTTCAAACAATTTATAGGAACAAATTCTATCTTGACTGCGAGCATAACTCACGCACTTTGCAACACTCCCGAAAATAATCCTTATAGCAACCAATTACGTATAGCTTTAAATTGAATCACATAAATGCACTACATGCATGACAGTTATCTGGCATCTCAAGTCTGAGGATAACTATATTCACATAATTTTCTTGATGACAAGATCCATAAAGTAAACTCATGATGTTGGGATAAGTCCTATATTCGAACCATTTGAATATCATGTGAAATTGGCATGTCAACACATCAATATACTTTCAAGTATATTCTACCAATACTCAGATTTGTCTTAATTTAATGATATTCCCATATCATTAAGTGACAACGGACAATTTAGAATAACATAAGTTATTCACGGATTTAAACATGCAAATATATGATATAATTTATTATTAATGAAAACAAATGTACCAAGTACTTTAATTCATTTTAAATAATAATTACTTAACATCCCTTATCCAAATACTAAAATAGATCAATGCATGATAATTCTTATTAATGAATTATGTCTCAAGTCATGTCAAACATACTTGTTGACAAGGCATAAATCAACTAATCTTGATCTATCGGAATTTTGAGAATACTTATTTCAAGAATTCAATTAATGAGATTCTTGTATGTGTGCATTCAACTATCTTGATATTGCCACATAATATTTCGTAAAATGCGTGACATCCTCAACCACGAATTTATGACAATTAAACTATCAAACCTTTTATAATTTAAAGTATTCTAATTCTTTAATGTATAATGCAACTATGCTTACAGTTAAGCATAACTAGTACACATGGCCCTTAACTAGGATGAACTCCCACCATGACTAGTATTGAGTGTCATCTCAATTTTACTAGCATCATTGTATGCAAACAAAAATATGCTCTTTAAAATCCCGTAAACTTTTATATCCATTGTGTAATGTTTGATACCTTCAAATCTTTCAAGATTTTTCGGCTATATCAATTACGCAACAATTGCCATATGGTTCATACTTAGAATTTATGAGCAATTCCAGGATGAGGATGTTAATTCTATATCCAACCATATCCATTACACTTGGTTATCTAATAACTTTCAATTAGATATTAATGTTGTCAAATCATCTTTCATTCAAGCATGATACAACAAACAACATGATGTACATGAAAAATCCTTGTGTTAAACTTAGATTTTATTCATGTGTTATCTTTTCAAAGATATGTTTCTATTCAGAATTTCTAATAGTATAGCATGTTCTATTAGAATCAATTATTTTTACCTCTTATGTTTATAATAATAAACATATATTCCAAGGTTGTATGTTTATTTCCTAAATTTCCAAGTGAAGTTTCATTCCAATCTAAGACTTAACATTTAATGTTAATGAAATGTTACTTCTTATATGTTATACAACATATATGAAATAAGAAAATAAATTTAGCACTCCCACTAGCTTTTAGGAATATTAAGAGATTGTCTTATTTTAATTATAAATCAAAACTTGGATTTAATAATTAAACATAACTATACCTCCTAGATGCATGCATTAATCCATTCATGAATTATTGCTCTTTGTATACTTCCAAAGATTATTTGAATTCAAATACTCCTTTCAATTACTTATCGTCCTCGCACAAGTAATTACTCAAGAAAGAGTTTTGATATTCCATTGTTAATTTCATATAAATGAAACCAAGAATGACAATCATAATCTTTATACATTTAATGTGCCTAGAAAGAATATCAATCACAGTTAATTGCTTAAGTGTGATTGATAATTTTTTCACACATTAAATATGTATACAAAATTTGTCCATTATGATTTCTACTCAAAAATTTAAATCTCTAGGATTTTCATTTTCTTTGTAGAAACTCATCTTCATTCTATAGTGTAACTATATAGTTCAAGATTAACTAAGTTTCCAAAACTAGTTATCTTTCTGGACTGCATCTAAACATTCATAGTATGAGTAATTTGCCAAATTCAATATTTGCAATTCATCAACAGGTTTACCATAATCCTGTAACTCATAATCCTCAACATATTATACAAATATTTGAGATATCCTTGCGGATCTATGAATGAGAATTCCATCATTTTGAGATTTAACATGTTAATCCTCATCATGACATTTACTAGTGTATTATTAGAAGATCATGTATCTTGTAATTTTATCTTTTCAAGATAAAACTCCCACTTGCATTTTGCAATTTATAGACTATCTATGAATACTTTAGCAAGTAGAGCAACACAAAATTGTTCTCTTTTTGGGACTTTACAAATACATATTGACAGTTCCTTACGTTAAGTTTGTTAAAACCTACTCAAAAGCAGTTTAACAAAGTCAGAACTTCAATTTTAAGACTTAATGTGATTCATCACATTCCATAATAAATGGTATCTTATTAATCTTCTATGTTGGAGTCTAATTGAGTATATACAATGCATACTCAATTTTCTAACCTTGATAACTTTTGGAAGAATAGAAGATATAGTTATCTTTAATCAAACAATATAACAAGAGTTTGATTTTCCTAACTGAACGTACCATAAGCATTATGTATTTCATTAGGATTAATATTGTAAGACAATCTTACAATATGCAAGATAAATATAATTCATTTGGCTTATCTATTCACCAACTAAGTCAGCTTAATGGTAAAATAGAATTTTCAAGCCAATTGCATGCTATATAACATAAGTACTTTTTGACCAAGTCACTTCATGTCCATGTCTTAACAAGAAGACATAAACTGTTATAATCCCAGTATATGTTATAAATCATTGATCAACTCAATGACTTCTTGTATATGTCTTAACTAAAAAACATAACAAGTTAACGTCTTACTTTATTATAAGTCTTTTAACAATTAAAAGACTTCATATTTATAACTTTACAATAAATTATAAACATGCATAACTAAAGTAATCATGAACACCACAATTTGGTTTCAATAGTAATTTTAAGTTAATTTATCACTTCATATATTTATGACATTCCAAGAATACATAAATATTCAAATTTGAAGTAGTATTAGATTACTTCATTTATTTCATTTCAATAATACATAAATATTTAGTTTGAAGTAGTCTTATTATCATATTGACACTTGTTCTAATAATTACCTAATTTAGAAACTTGCAAATTAACATAGTTTCATTACATCAGTTGATCTGCTAGTAATGAAAGTATGTAATTGATGAGTGTGTAAATACTCATCATTTTTATCTTATCTGAGCTGCCAAAACATTCAAAAACATTCAAAAATGCATCAAAATACTGAAAATATCCCAGGGATTGTGTTTTATGTGTTTTAAATGCAAAATGTTTAAAAACAGTTGAAAAACGAACAAAGTCTGCAAAATTGGCAGTTTCAGTCCCTCAAGTTTCAAAAAATTGTCAAAACTAGTCCCTACGCATTTGTTTTGTCAGAAAAATCACCAAAGGTCCTTTTTAAATTATAAATTATCATATTTAATCCTTTGGTGAAAAGTTTGAATAAATTACATCTTTGGTCCCTCTAGTTTGAAATCTGTCAAAAACAGTCCCTGGGAATTTTAAAAATTGGAAAAGTACAATTTTGGTTCTTGGATTTTTGAAACATGGCAGGTTTTACCCTTGGAAGGAGATTGGAAAGTTGGCAAATCGGTCCCTAAATTTTCAGAAGTTACACATTTGGTCCTTGGGCTTATTCACTTAAACAAACCAAGCTAACCCTTTTATTATCCTTAAACCCATCCCATTTAATAACCCAAGCCCAACCCCGTTATTTAGCTAACCCAGGTCAAACCATCGGTCAAACAATCCCTTCCCTTCCAAATTAAATAAAAATCATCCACCCACTCCCACTCATCTCTGCAAACTCAGTTTCCCCCCCCCCCCTCACCTCCAACTCACCAACATTGTCCTTATTACTCAATCCTCCCACCAAACTCCAAAATGCATTTAATGCATCTTCTCGGTTTTCAAGTTATCAGGAAGCAGGTTGAAGAGTTTTTGGCGCCAAAATCAAAAGAACGGCCTAGATCAAATTCTACTCATCCAAAGGCCAATTTTCTTGCTGGGAAAAGACAAAGGAGTCCTCTAAACCCTAAAATTTTCACTATAAGAAGAAAGAGAAGCAGCAGAGCAAAGTGTGTAGAATTTAGCTTATTTTTCATTATGTCGAAATTATTGTAGCTTGTATTTTCCAGTAAACTCTTAGTTTGTTACTTGTTTTTGTGAAGTTAATATAAGTTTTTAGTTCTTAATTTCAAAGTATTACACCATTCTCTGTTTCAATCTATAATTCAAGTTTTTAGCAAAATATGGTATAAGCTTATTTTACTGTCACAACTTTTCATAAGCCTACTTAACCATTCTAATACATCAGAAAAACTTAAAATAAGAAATTAAATCAAGATAACAAGACAGGGAACCTATGCATTCGACTGAGGAGGCTTATGGAAGTACCAAGTAATGGAATTGGTAGGTGGACTTTACCTAGCTTATCTTTGATAAGCTAGGAGCTTGTTGCAGTTTAAAGACATCCTAGTTTAACTAGTGATAAGGTTTCATAGTCTTGGTTCTAATTTTTCTATTTTTAAGTGAATTATTGCATAATATGCCATAGTTAGTGATTGTGCTCAATTATTGTTTGTTTGTGCTTATTTTAGCTTATTATAGCTTATTAGATAGCTTTCAGTTCATGTTGCATGATTGTGATAAGGTTTCATCTTATTGTCATTTTACACTACCTTAAATGGCATTAGGGGTAATCATGGGCCAAAGTTGTTAATTGTTGTGTTCCTATGCTCAAATAAGCTTAGACCATCATTGTAAACCCTTGTGCACCAGTGTATTAGCTTAAATAAGCTAAACCCTTTAAAAACTCAAAACTGTCAACTTTAAGGGGGTGTTTGGAATTACTGATTGTCTGTACTCAGAGGGTGTTTGAATGGTTATTTTTGGTTCATGCATATCACTTCAGGTCTAAATAAAGTACTTTAGTCATAAAAACAATAGGTCCTTTTGTAAAAAAAAGTCAAAAGCTTGGTCTAATTGCTCTCATTTGTTCACTGTTAGGATATTAAGTAGCATAATCATTAAAATAGTTGCATAAGTAGTTTGAGTAGCCTAAATTAGTTGCATATTAGCTTATTATAACACATTAAGTAATCAGGGATCATTAGAAATCCATATTAGTCAACTTAGTGTAGAATCTGAAAAAGTCAAAAGTTAAGTTCTTGGTTTTCCAGGTTTTTGCAGATTTTCATGAATTTCTAGTGCCTTCGTTTTAAGCTTAAATTGCTTGGTCTTTTGGATTCGAATAGTTCACCAGCTCGTGTACTGAGTAAATTTTTCCTAGGATTTTAGGAGAGCTTTTTGATAGCTTGTCGAGGGCTTGAAATTGGCCTTTTTTGCCCTGCACATCGAGTATAGCAGCAGAAACCTTTGAGTTTTAGCTCATTTCGAGCTTATTTTAGAGCTTATCTCGAACTAGAAAAAGCTAATATTAATTGCATAATCTTGTTTAGTATGTTGTTAATCAGTTCTTCCAAAGAAAGATAAAAATAAAAATAGTTTCGAGGAGTTGGAATTGCCTAGGTTCGAACCTGGGCTGTTTTTAGCATAAAAACGTTTTTAATTTTCCCCTTTTACAAATCAGTCCTCTAGTTTCAGTTAAGTTCAAATCAGTCCCTGTCTTTGTTTTGTAATCGTTTTTAGCTTTAAGTAATTTTCAGAAAAGTACAATTTGGCCCCTGTCTTTGTTTTAGCATATTTAAAGTTTTAATTTTTCACTTTTGGCCCTAAACTTTTGTAGAATTTTATTTTCTGTTATAAATTTAGTTTTTAAAATAGATTTGTACTCGTAGGACTAGTATTTCATATATCTCATTAGTGTACGCATTTTAATTAGTTTTCGACTCGCGTTTTTTTTATTTTAGATTAAACGAAATAGACATTTAGTGATAGCTTCTATTTAATAGAATTTATCTTTTTAAATTTTAATTAAGTAAATTTCAATTTTATAATTTTCTTAGCTTCTATTTACTTAGTAATATTTTTAGTCCTCTTTAGATTTTTCGTTGCTCGTTTTTAAGTTAATCAATTCGCGTTTGACTTTATTGTGCATATCTGTTTTAACTTGTTATTTAGAATTGTTAAACAAAGCAAAATCAAAATCAATCTGAATCATCAATCACTCTAATCCAAAGCTTTCCACAATGGCCCATTCACATCTCGTTGGGACACGACCCGGGTGATCACTTGCCCGGTATCACACACATCACATCCACGGGCTTTGCAAGTTTGACTTTTTCTAAAGTTTGATTTGTCATTTCCCAAAGTATCACGTGTGCACGATACTATATTTATTTATATATACTCACACACGGATCAAAATTTGGCGCCGCTGCCGGGGAGGTGTGCTGCGACTTTTGTGTTAAGTTCAAGCGATTAGTGATTCGAGATCCTTCTTTCGAGAAGTTCCTATTTCTCAAAAACAATATAAAAAAAAAAAAAAAAAAAAACCAAAATATTTTTTCTTTTCTTTTGTATATATATAAAAAAAATATATATATAATAATAAAAATAAAAAAACCCAAAAACATTTTCTGTTTTCTCTGTTAATAATAAATAACAATAAATAAAAAATTACCGTCGAAAACCAAGGCAGAGTACTACCTAACTGGGGGTACGACCATAATAAGTTCCCAAACCAAAGATTAAAACTTGCCTTTGTATCCTTGTGAGTGGTGTACCTTTTTCAAAGAAGCCATTCATCTTGTGATTATTGGTTTAAGTTCACTTGTGTTTTCTCTCGATCTTGTTTTAATTGGATTTGTTTTCACTTTTCAAAAATAAAAATAAAAAGAATCTTCCATCCTTTTTCATAATTCTCTCGACTCTGAGGCTTCTTAGAGTTGTGTTCTAGTGCATGCGCACGCGTTCTTCTAGGTCTGCGAGCCCATTACGTGAGCTTGACAACATTCCTCGAAGACGAGGTCGTAGGCGTAGACGTTCTTCTTCAATAGCCGAACCCGACGTTCGTGCTATTCCTGATCTCATGGCGGCTGAGCCGACTATGAATGAGCTTCTCCAAGCACCCACCGAGGGTTACGGAGATGCTATCGTTGTTCCGGCCATCGTGGCCGAGAATTTTGAACTCAAGACTGGGTTAATAAATCTTCTAACCCAGCGGCAATTCTATGGTTTTGATAGGGAAGATCCTCAAGATCACATTCGATGGTTCAATAAAATCACATCCACCATCAAATGCAAAAATGTCCCGGAAGATTCAATCAAACTTCTTCTTTTCCCGTTTTCCATCGATGGGACAGCCCGAATTTGGCTCGATAAACAACCCCCTCGATCGATTCTAACATGGGAAGATTTGGTTAAGAAGTTCGTGAATGAATTTTTTCCTCCTTCCAAAACCACGAGTCTTAAAAACGAAATCATGAAATTTTCACAAAAATTCGATGAATCATTTAGTGAAGCATGGGATCGTTATAAAGAAATGCTTCGCAAATGTCCGCATCATGGTTTCTCTGAGTTGATGCAACTCGACACTTTCTACAATGGTGTGAGCTCAGCTGATCAAGACTCTCTCAATTCCTCCGCGGGAGGTAATTTCTTGAACCGAACCACAAAGGATGCTTTAGCGATCATCGAGAATAAGTCTAAGGTCCGCATTCCACGAAGCAAGCCGGTTGTTTCCCAAGTGAATGCTGGTCCTTCTACCTCATCGCCTATGAGTCAATCTAGCTCCGATGCTAAATTTGACAAAATCATGGAAGCTATTCACGGTTTGGTGCTCACCCAAAAGAAAGCCTCTTCTTCTCCGCAAACTTCTCAACCTGCCGAAGTCAAAAAGGTAGAAGTTTGTGTCACTTGTGGTGGTCCACATGCATATTATAATTGTACTGCCACCGATGGTACATTTGAAATTAATGCAATAGCCGGTAGTTCCAACCAAGGAGGTAACCAATACCGTCCTCAAGTGGAACCAAACTACCGTCCTCAAAATGGACCACCCGGATTTCCTCAACCCAACAATCCAAATAGGTTTAATCCTAATCAGCAAAGAGGGCAAAACACGCAAAATCAAGTTCATGCCCCGATCAATCAATCTTAATACCCACCCCCAAGGGGTAATCAAGGGTATTCAGCTCCTCATTACCAAGAACCGCCTTCAAGTGAACTCAATAACTATATCAAGGTTAATGATTCCAAACTAAAGGCAATGCAAAATCAAATCTTCACTTTGAGGAATGATTTACAATCTACAATAACCAAGCAAGGTAATGAGCTGAAAAGTGAGCTTATGGCTACAAACAACAAAATGGAACAATCTCAAAGCAACATCGAGAATATGCTTTCTAGTCTCATAAGCCATCTCACTCCACCTTCTACCTCGGGAGGTCTCCCTGGTAATACTGTGGTCAACCCAAAGGGTGAACTTAAAGCTATCACCACACGCAGTGGCAAAGCTTATGATGGACCCGAGATTTCTACTACCGCTTCTTCTCTTCCTAAGGTAGTGGAACGTGAACCTGAGGCGACAAAGGACAAGGTGCACATTACTAGCCCACAAAGTACCGCACACGTCCATCCTCAGGATGTCCCAAAAACCAAACTCAAACCTGGAGTTGTCTTTGAATCTGCTGAAACTCCCGTTGAGATCCCTAAATCCAAACCTTCAATTCCTTATCCATCACGACTCAATGAGCAAAAGCTCCGTGAAAAGGCTACTCACCAATTGGAAAAGTTCTATCAAATCTTTCAAGATTTGCACTTTGACATAAGCCTTGCGGATGCTATCATCATGATGCCCAAATTTGCATCAATGATCAAGAACTTGTTGAGCAATAAGGAAAAATTGTACGAAATGGCAAGAACTCCTTTAAACGAGAATTGCTCTGCAGCAATTTTAAAGAAGCTTCCCGAGAAGCTTGGAGATCCTGGAAAATTTCTCATCCCGTGTGTTTTTCCAGGAATGGTTGAATGCTTCGCTTTGGCCGATCTTGGCGCTAGCATTAACCTGATGCCTAATTCTGTATGGAAGAAACTGTCTCTTCCTGAACTTACTCCTACCTGCATGACTCTTGAGCTTGCAGATCGTTCTATCACTCGTCCACTCGGCATTGCCGAAGATGTCTTCGTGAAAGTAGGAAAGTTCCATTTTCCGGCTGACTTCGTTGTTGTTGAATTCGATGCTGATCCAAGGGTTCCTCTCATTCTTGGAAGGGGATTCCTAAGGACGGGCCGTGCTCTAATTGATGTTTTCGAAGAGGAAATAACTCTTCGTGTTGGTAATGAAGCAGTCACTTTTAACCTCGATCAAACTTCGAGGTACTCCTCAAATTATGACTCTGAATCGGTTAACCGAATAGATGTCATTGATGTTGCTTCAGAGGAGTACTCTCAAGAAGTTCTTGGTTATGTTCATAATTCTTCGAGTGGTGATCCCACTCCATCTTCTGAACCTATAATCGCCAATTCTTCTCCTTCTCTCACTCCGTTTGAGGGAAGTGACTTCATCTTAGAGGAAATAGAAGCCTTTCTCAAAAGTGATTCGGTTCCCGATGGAATTGATAACCAAGAGATTGATGTAGAGGGGGATATCCTTCTCATTGAGAAAATGTTAAATGAAGATCCCTCTGTTCCTCCTGTTCTTCCACAAAAACTTCATAAAGAGGAAATCAAATCGGTTGAGAAAACCGATGAATTTCCTGAGGTCGAGCTTAAGGACTTACCGCCTCATCTTGAGTACGCATTTTTGGAGGGTGATGATAAATTACCCGTCATAATTGCTAAGGATTTGAGTGAGGATGAAAAGACTGCTCTCATAAAAGTTTTGAAATCACACAAGCAAGCAATTGCTTGGAAGCTCTCCGACATCAAGGGTATTAACCCTGAATTTTGTACTCACAAGATTTTAATGGAGGATGATTTCAAACCGGCAGTACAACATCAAAGAAGGGTGAATCCAAAAATTCATGAGGTTATCAAACAAGAGGTTCTCAAACTTCTTGATGCCGGATTGATTTACCCTATCTCAGATAGTCCTTGGGTTAGTCCCATTCATTGCGTTCCTAAAAAGGGTGGTATTACTGTTATCACAAATGAAGAAAATGAGTTGATTCCAACTCGATTGGTTACGGGGTGGCGTGTCTGCATTGACTATCGCAAGTTAAATGATGCCACCCGTAAAGACCATTTTCCTCTACCCTTCATGGACCAGATGCTCGAGAGATTAGCGGGAAATGAGTACTATTGTTTCCTAGATGGTTTCTCGGGATACTTTCAGATCCCCATTGATCCACAGGATCAAGAAAAGACTACCTTTACGTGCCCCTATGGAACTTTTGCATATAAACGTATGCCTTTCGGCCTATGTAATGCTCCGGGCACGTTCCAAAGGTGCATGATGGCCATATTCACCGACATGATCGGTAAAACAATGGAGGTCTTTATGGATGACTTCTCGGTCATTGGGGATTCGTTCCAAGCATGTCTCTCCAATTTAGAAAACATGTTGAAAAGGTGTAAAGACACCAATCTTTGTCTAAATTGGGAGAAGAGTCACTTTATGGTTAAAGAGGGCATTGTCCTCGGCCATAAGATTTCCAAAAGTGGGATTGAGGTTGACAGAGCTAAGGTTGATGTCATTGCTAAATTACCTCATCCCACTACCGTCAAAGGTATTCGGAGTTTTTTGGGTCATGCCGGATTCTATCGTAGATTCATACAAGATTTTTCTAAAATCGCCCGGCCTATGACTCATCTCCTTGAAAAGGATGCTCCTTTTATCTTCTCTCCTGAGTGCGTTGAAGCTTTTCAAACTCTGAAGAAAAAGCTTACTGAAGCACCCATTTTAGTTGCCCCCGACTGGGACTTGCCATTTGAGCTCATGTGCGATGCAAGTGATTTTGCTATCGGTGCAGTCCTGGGGCAACGTAAAGCCAAACATTTTCAGCCTATCCACTACGCAAGTAAAACTATGACTGAAGCTCAAACTCACTACACCACTACAGAAAAAGAATTGTTGGCTGTGGTGTATGCCTTTGAGAAGTTTCGGCCATACTTGATCTTGACAAAATGCGTAGTGTATACGGATCACTCGGCTCTCAAATATCTCTTTGCAAAACAAGATGCAAAGCCGAGATTGCTCCGTTGGGTTCTCCTCCTACAAGAATTTGATATCACCATACGTGATAAAAAAGGAGCTGAGAACCTAGCTGCTGATCATCTGTCCCGATTGGAAAACCCTCATCAAGATGTGCTCGAGAAAAAGGAAATCAATGAAACATTTCCTCTCGAAACACTCAACGCGGTTACCTTTCGTGGAAATTCTACTACCCCATGGTTTGCCGACTTTGCAAACTACCATGCGGGTAACTTTGTTGTGAAAGGGATGTCGTCCCAACAGAAGAATAAGTTCTTCAAGGATGTCAAACATTATTTCTGGGACGACCCCTACTTGTTTAAAATCTGTGCGGATCAAGTCATCCGGCGATGTGTTTATGGTCAGGAAGCTATTGATATTCTCAAAGCTTGCCATTCTGGACCTACTGGGGGACATCATAATCCCAACTTCACCGCCAAAAAGGTGTTTGATTCCGGTTTCTATTGGCCCACAATTTACAAGGATGCCCAGGAAATAGTCAAAGCTTGTGACGATTGTCAACGTCACGGAAATATTTCACAAAGAAACGAAATGCCACAAAATGTCATTCAAGTTTGTGAAATCTTTGACATATGGGGCATTGACTTTATGGGGCCATTTCCATCATCTCGAGGAAACAAATACATTCTCGTGGCCGTTGACTATTTGTCAAAATGGGTTGAAGCAAAAGCTTTACCCACAAATGATGCCCGAGTTGTTGTGAAATTTTTGAAGTCTCTTTTTGCTCGTTTTGGAACTCCACGTGCTATTATCAGTGATCGTGGTACGCATTTCTGCAATGACAAGTTTGATAAAGTCATGCAAAAGTATGGTGTTACACACCGTCTTTCTACCGCGTATCACCCCCAAACAAGTGGGCAAGTGGAAGTTACCAATCGAGGAATTAAAAGAATCTTAGAAAGGACCGTAGGAGAAAATCGTGCCTCTTGGTCGGATAAGCTAGATGACGCACTCTGGGCCTTTCGTACAGCTTACAAAACACCCATCGGGTGCACTCCATACAAGCTTGTGTACGGAAAGGCGTGTCATCTCCCGATTGAGCTTGAGCACAAAGCCTACTGGGCCCTCAAGCATGCAAACTTTGACCTTAAGACTGCGGGTGATCACCGAAAAGTTCAAATAAATGAATTAAATGAACTTCGTGATCAAGCCTATGAAAACTCTTTGATCTACAAGGAAAAAACAAAGAAGCTTCATGACTCAAAAATTAAGAACCGCGTTTTTAACGTTGGTGATCGAGTCCTTCTTTTCAATTCAAGATTGAAGATTTTCTCGGGTAAACTAAAATCCCGTTGGTCTGGTCCATTCACTATCACAAAAGTTTATCCATATGGTACCGTTGAGTTATCTCAAGCTGACGGACCTAACTTTAAAGTGAATGGCCATCGGTTGAAACATTACTTTGGAGAGGACATACCACCCATGGTTGTCCCAGATCTTCAAACTTTCCCCAAGAACCAATGAATGCGGGGATCGAGTCAAGCTAGTGACTCGGTGATCAAAAACATTAGCAAAACATGGGTTCTCACCCGTGTCTCTGTTTCTTTCTCTTTTCTACTACCTAGTGTGGGGGAGATGGTCTCTTCCACTTACTTCCCCATAGACTTTTAAATTGATTTTTCTCCCGGGCTGTTCAGGAACCCTTTGTTACGGTTGGCCGTTCACAAGCGGTCAGCTTGAGTGACAAACCTGACTGTTCGGGAGAAATCAACTCAATTCGGGGTCGAGTCAAGCTAGTGACTCGGTGATCAAAAACTCAAGCACCATATGGGTTTTCACCCATATTTCTGACTTCTTTCTATTTTCTACCACCCTAGTGTGGGGGAGATGCCCCATGCTGTTGTATATATGTGTATTCTCAAAAAAAAAAAAAAAAAAAAAAAAAAAAAAAAAAAAAAAAAAAAAAAAAAAAAAAAAAAAATTGTATATATGACCACAAAAATAAAATAATGGCCGTAGTATTTCCCTTTTACGTTCTCAGTTTCGGCATAATAGCCGGTACTTTGAATATTGAGGGCAATATTCATTTCTAAGTGTGGGGGGGATTCTCACGAATTTCATCACGTATATAAAACCATTTAATTCCCCCATTTTTGGCAAAAAAATTTTTTTTTGGTGGAAGTGCTTTGCACTTACACAACAAATGGTAATCAGTCCACCATGTCTAACCCACAAAAGGATTGGCTAATCCCGGAGCAAACGGCTCTGGGTAAAGATATCTCAAATCCGTTGACGGCTTGCAATTTGCCCAAAATTGTATGGTATTCGACTCACCATATCTTTAAAAGCTGAAGAGTTGGCTAGCCCGCAAGATTATGGCTTGTGGTAAAGGCAAGTGGAAAAACCATGATTGGTAATCAGCTCACCAAGATGTTGACTATGTCCATCAAGAGTTGGCTAGTCCAGAAGCAAACGGCTTCTGGTAAAGACTAATCAAAACCGTTGGCAGCTGGTGGTTTGCTCAAAATCACATGGTTATCGGTGTACCATGGTTCTTACTTGAACTGAAACATTTGGCTACTCCAGAAATGATGGATATCTGGTAAAGAGAAAAATCCATTAAAACTTCATAAAAGATTGCTAGGGACTAGCAATAGTTTAGTGTGGGGGATTGATGAGTGTGTAAATACTCATCATTTTTATCTTATCTGAGCTGCCAAAACATTCAAAAACATTCAAAAATGCATCAAAATACTGAAAATATCCCAGGGATTGTGTTTTATGTGTTTTAAATGCAAAATGTTTAAAAACAGTTGAAAAATGAACAAAGTCTGCAAAATTGGCAGTTTCAGTCCCTCAAGTTTCAAAAAATTGTCAAAACTAGTCCCTACGCATTTGTTTTGTCAGAAAAATCACCAAAGGTCCTTTTTAAATTATAAATTATCATATTTAATCCTTTGGTGAAAAGTTTGAATAAATTACATCTTTGGTCCCTCAAGTTTGAAATCTGTCAAAAACAGTCCCTGGGAATTTTAAAAATTGGAAAAGTACAATTTTGGTTCTTGGATTTTGGAAACATGGCAGGTTTTACCCTTGGAAGGAGTTTGGAAAGTTGGCAAATCGGTCCCTAAATTTTCAGAAGTTACACATTTGGTCCTTGGGCTTATTCACTTAAACAAACCAAGCTAACCCTTTTATTATCCTTAAACCCATCCCATTTAATAACCCAAGCCCAACCCCGTTATTTAGCTAACCCAGGTCAAACCATCGGTCAAACAATCCCTTCCCTTCCAAATTAAATAAAAATCATCCAACCACTCCCACTCATCTCTGCAAACGCAGTTTCCCCCCCCCCTCACCTCCAACTCACCAACATTGTCCTTATTACTCAATCCTCCCACCAAACTCCAAAATGCATTTAATGCATCTTCTCGGTTTTCAAGTTATCAGGAAGCAGGTTGAAGAGTTTTTGGCGCCAAAATCAAAAGAACGGCTTAGATCAAATTCTACTCATCCAAAGGCCAATTTTCTTGCTGGGAAAAGACAAAGGAGTCCTCTAAACCCTAAAATTTTCACTATAAGAAGAAAGAGAAGCAGCAGAGCAAAGTGTGTAGAATTTAGCTTATTTTTCATTATGTCGAAATTATTGTAGCTTGTATTTTCCAGTAAACTCTTAGTTTGTTACTTGTTTTTGTGAAGTTAATATAAGTTTTTAGTTCTTAATTTCATAGTATTACACCATTCTCTGTTTCAATCTATAATTCAAGTTTTTAGCAAAATATGGTATAAGCTTATTTTACTGTCACAACTTTTCATAAGCCTACTTAACCATTCTAATACATCAGAAAAACTTAAAATAAGAAATTAAATCAAGATAACAAGACAGGGAACCTATGCATTCGACTGAGGAGGCTTATGGAAGTACCAAGTAATGGAATTGGTAGGTGGACTTTACCTAGCTTATCTTTGATAAGCTAGGAGCTTGTTGCAGTTTAAAGACATCCTAGTTTAACTAGTGATAAGGTTTCATAGTCTTGGTTCTAATTTTTCTATTTTTAAGTGAATTATTGCATAATATGCCATAGTTAGTGATTGTGCTCAATTATTGTTTGTTTGTGCTTATTTTAGCTTATTATAGCTTATTAGATAGCTTTCAGTTCATGTTGCATGATTGTGATAAGGTTTCATCTTATTGTCATTTTACACTACCTTAAATGGCATTAGGGGTAATCATGGGCCAAAGTTGTTAATTGTTGTGTTCCTATGCTCAAATAAGCTTAGACCATCATTGTAAACCCTTGTGCACCAGTGTATTAGCTTAAATAAGCTAAACCCTTTAAAAACTCAAAACTGTCAACTTTAAGGGGGTGTTTGGAATTACTGATTGTCTGTACTCAGAGGGTGTTTGAATGGTTATTTTTGGTTCATGCATATCACTTCAGGTCTAAATAAAGTACTTTAGTCATAAAAACAATAGGTCCTTTTGTAAAAAAAAGTCAAAAGCTTGGTCTAATTGCTCTCATTTGTTCACTGTTAGGATATTAAGTAGCATAATCATTAAAATAGTTGCATAAGTAGTTTGAGTAGCCTAAATTAGTTGCATATTAGCTTATTATAACACATTAAGTAATCAGGGATCATTAGAAATCCATATTAGTCAACTTAGTGTAGAATCTGAAAAAGTCAAAAGTTAAGTTCTTGGTTTTCCAGGTTTTTGCAGATTTTCATGAATTTCTAGTGCCTTCGTTTTAAGCTTAAATTGCTTGGTCTTTTGGATTCGAATAGTTCACCAGCTCGTGTACTGAGTAAATTTTTCCTAGGATTTTAGGAGAGCTTTTTGATAGCTTGTCGAGGGCTTGAAATTGGCCTTTTTTGCCCTGCACATCGAGTATAGCAGCAGAAACCTTTGAGTTTTAGCTCATTTCGAGCTTATTTTAGAGCTTATCTCGAACTAGAAAAAGCTAATATTAATTGCATAATCTTGTTTAGTATGTTGTTAATCAGTTCTTCCAAAGAAAGATAAAAATAAAAATAGTTTCGAGGAGTTGGAATTGCCTAGGTTCGAACCTGGGCTGTTTTTAGCATAAAAACGTTTTTAATTTTCCCCTTTTACAAATCAGTCCTCTAGTTTCAGTTAAGTTCAAATCAGTCCCTGTCTTTGTTTTGTAATCGTTTTTAGCTTTAAGTAATTTTCAGAAAAGTACAATTTGGCCCCTGTCTTTGTTTTAGCATATTTAAAGTTTTAATTTTTCACTTTTGGCCCTAAACTTTTGTAGAATTTTATTTTCTGTTATAAATTTAGTTTTTAAAATAGATTTGTACTCGTAGGACTAGTATTTCATATATCTCATTAGTGTACGCATTTTAATTAGTTTTCGACTCGCGTTTTTTTTATTTTAGATTAAACGAAATAGACATTTAGTGATAGCTTCTATTTAATAGAATTTATCTTTTTAAATTTTAATTAAGTAAATTTCAATTTTATAATTTTCTTAGCTTCTATTTACTTAGTAATATTTTTAGTCCTCTTTAGATTTTTCGTTGCTCGTTTTTAAGTTAATCAATTCGCGTTTGACTTTATTGTGCATATCTGTTTTAACTTGTTATTTAGAATTGTTAAACAAAGCAAAATCAAAATCAATCTGAATCATCAATCACTCTAATCCAAAGCTTTCCACAATGGCCCATTCACATCTCGTTGGGACACGACCCGGGTGATCACTTGCCCGGTATCACACACATCACATCCACGGGCTTTGCAAGTTTGACCTTTTCTAAAAGTTTGATTTGTCATTTCCCAAAGTATCACGTGTGCACGATACTATATTTATTTATATATACTCACACACGGATCAGTAATTTACCCTGTCAATAATATATATGTCAAGGTCTCACTTACGCTAGATATTAACTCCAAGTGTTCTATTAATTAGATGTGAATAAAACACATTAGAACATGTGACAAATGGTAGATTTGCCCTAATATTGAATTTATAACTGTCCATTTAGTATGACTAAATCACCAGGTTAGACACTTAAATGATTATCACGGGAAACAGACCTGCACATTGTGACACTCGAAAATCTCACCAAAGAACAGTGAAATTATCACGTTTTATGATTTACTCATTATATTGTAGTAGGAAAGGGAGGTTATCCCAGTCTTCTACAGACTGACACCACACGTAAACCAGAGATAAACCCGAGATTCAGGAATTCTGGTGAATACTTAAAAGACTCAAAAGTACATTCAAGTATTACATAACGACTTTAAGAATATAATATCTCATATTTGTGACGGTTCCGGGAAGGACCTAAATTTGACACAGTTTAACGAGACACGGGTATAAAAATACCACACCTTAACTACTTATTCACTAAATACATAAATTAAAACAAACCTCACCCACTCACAAAAACTTCAAAACCTGTAACCCTAGGAATACTATTAAGTTTGTCCACCCCACCTCTTCCCCATAAGCTTATTGATCCATCCCCATCCTTCACCAAAAATTGATACAGTCTCCCTGACCTAGAGAAACCGACCATATTCACGGACCTAGAAATACTCCTAAGTCAAACCTAGGATGAACCCATTGAAGTAGAAATAGCACACAAATGGGAGGTTATCTCCCCCATATCCGAAAGCCCTCATGGAGTCACTCTCCGAAATCACCCATTTAATCCGAACCTCCAAGAGAAAATCGAATCACATCTTAACAAAAACTAACCAAGTCTTTGAGAATCACTCAAGAAAGGATAAGGGTTGTGGTAGTTGTGATTCGATTTGGAGTGTCTGGGTTGCTCGGATTTTGGAATATCATTCGAGTTCTTCATCCCCCACGAATCATTGTAAGGAATTTATTTTATTCGGATTCATTTTATTGTGGTAGTGTTCTTAAATCGAATAATGGTGAGGTTAGGTGTGGTTCATGCTTAGTTCGAATATAGAACTTCCAGAAATTGATGATTGAAATTTTTTAGGAAAACATTGTTAAGTGTTGGTTGTTACCTTAATGTGGCATAGGAAATTAAGTGGACTAGAACTTGAATTGTAGATTGTTAATTTTGTTGGTCGTATGACTGTAGGGTAATTCGAAATGACCCAGGAACCACGGATTCAAAGGTGTGGATTTAGGTTTGATAATAGTAGATAGTAGGAATTCGGGTAGAAGAACCGATTAGGAGGGTGTATTTCTTGCTAAAGTTGGAATTAGAAAACCAAATAGACACCATGAATATCCTTGACCATATGACAACCACCCCAAGACGAGGCATTTTAGTGGTAAACGTGGTCTAGA
The DNA here is from genome assembly GCA_021014915.2 of Artemisia tridentata subsp. tridentata. Taxonomy (NCBI): domain Eukaryota; kingdom Viridiplantae; phylum Streptophyta; class Magnoliopsida; order Asterales; family Asteraceae; genus Artemisia; species Artemisia tridentata. The sequence continues at coordinate 179,731,671 of CP139509.1, forward strand.
AAACCACCCTCATAGGGGAAGTGTTGACTGAAGACTTTGCCAAGATAGGCTCACTCAGGCAGCCACCATGGAGGTGAGCTAGCCGTGGGTTAAGACCAAATATAAGTGAAGGAAAAATCCTTCTAAACTCTCCCCAGGAACACCCCGCTTAGGAACCTATAATGAGAAACAAAGACTAAGGGATATACCCAAGGTCCAAGCCTTGAAAGCACCCATTTTAACCCAAGGATGAAATCCCAAAACAAGGTAAACACTTATCCCATTCGGATCTATGAAAAGAAGTCAAGTGAGACTTCCAAGAGACAACACCTTACTAGTGTTTCTCGATTAAGTAACCTAATGGAAATACACATGACATTAGATTCATTCCAAAACCTTATAAGAAATTCATCCTTTGATCAAAACAAGGATGGTTTCGGCAAATAAAAGTCCCCTTAGGAATAGCTCTTATAGAAGCATAGGGGTTAGACTAAAGCAAAAATCACACACGACATCGAGACTCCTAGATATGGAGTTGAGTAGTGCTCGACCCCAAAGTGAGTCGAGTCTCGCGAATTCTAAATCCTGGATATCGAAATGATGGCTTGGGAATTTCCTAGTAGACACATCAACTTTACTGGAAACATGGTTGTGAGCGAGTAATGTTGTATCTTCTTTGCTAAGCCAGACCTAAACCGAGCCATTAGAAGCCCAACCCAATAGCACCTTTAGATCTAGTCCAAACGTATAGGGAAATGAAATTGTGACCAAGCTAGCCCACCAGGCCCATATGGCTATGGTGGCAACTTCTCTCAGTCCGGCCCAACAAATATTGTTAGACCCGTTTCCCGTATTCAACTAGACCCCACTCTAGATGGGTTGAATAAGGCTAAATGTGATTGGTTCGTCAATAAATGTTACGTTATAGTCAAAACTGACAGTCAACTAATAGTCAATGAACGGGTTAAAAAGTTATGGAAAGTATTATGTGACATAATTAAAAAGGAAATGGACCAAAGGGGCTTAAGTTGTCATAAACCAAATGTATTATTATATATAGTGTGGCCAAAGTAAAAGAAAAGAGACGAGAGGGACCAATCTTGCCTAATGGCCAAACTTGTGACTAGCTAACCTTATCTAGGAATTTCTAGAGATTTTCCACCAATTATTTAGGTGTGTTTGTGAAGGCCGGTTCAAGAGAGAAAAAGGAGGGAGAGAGCTAAGTTTGGTGATTAACTTATGAAGACTTCAAGTGTTTCAATCAAAGGTTAAGATTATAAGCAACAATAACCCACAAGTAAGTATTTCTATCTTGTTATTAATAAGGTTAAGATTTATGATTGAAGTGGGTTTTCATCATATGATCAAAGTATGATCATATGATGATATAGAATGGAAGATGGGAAGGTTTAGATGGGTCTTATAACCCTTGATCATGATGTGTTGTGATTTATAAGTCTTGATGTTATGGTTATGGTTAGGAAGTAAGAATGATGATAATGATGATGATGATAAAGGATGAAGATGATAACGATGATGACTAGTGAGGATGATGATGATGGTGGTGAAATCATGAATGGTAGATTAGCTTGGATATGAGGTAAGTAACTATGATTACTATATGTTAATATTAATGTTCTCATGTTATGTGTTAATGAATGAATTATAAGATTATGCCTTGGATTAGTGAGTTGGATTAGTAAGAGGGATGTTATGTGTTTGATGTTATTATGTTTATGTGTTATAGTTATGATATTGTCAAGATAATGGTCATGAGATTGGAAGACCATGAGTTGAATGATTAAAGATGTTCTTGATGCATATATGTGTGAATGGAAGTATTAACCATGTATTAATCTAGTTACTTACTAAGCGAAATCTTACGTTTTAGTATTCCAATGTTCTTGTAGGTTGATGCGCGACGGAAGGAAGTACTTCGATTATAGCTTAAGGATTTAGAAGCGGATTGGAAGATAATAAGCATTAGGAGCTAGGTAGAATACCGAGCTCGAATCAAGGTTGTACCCCCGAGAGTCTTTCTTATGATTTGTATAGTGTGTGTCAAGGTCGTCATAAAGTTTGGGTGGTCAACGGTGCGTCCAAGTGTGTTAAATGGTTTACGGTCAATGTTTAAGGGGGCGTTTGGATTAAGTGTGTTTTTACCCATTTTGGGTTGTAAACGGGTCAAGTGTATATAGAACATATTTGGTATGTTAAAGTAATGATAATGTTTAAGTTTGGTGGAAAGATGAATTGGTATAAGTGGTTTATGGTGAAAATGGGTTAAATGCATAACCCGTCAAATTTGTAAAGTACTATTTCGGGGAGTCAAACGGTAAATGTTTTTGTATGAAAATGAGTCCAATAGCATACTAAGTAAATCTGGAAAGTTTGGTAAAATATCGAGATCGGGTTTTCAAGTTACGGACCTAACCGTGATTTCGGGAGATCAGCAGTCTCCATCCGATCGGATGGGCGGCTCTGTAACACTTTTAGGCAAACTTCGAAAAATCATATCTTTTGATCCCTAAGTCGTTAGAGGTTGTGCCATCCGGCGTTTTGAAGGTAATTGAGTCTAGTTTCAATTAAAAATTGTCTCAAGTCCTGAAAGTTTATAGATTTTCATAAATGGTCAAAATAGTAACATGATATCCGTAAATGTCAAGCGTTTCCGAGTAAAAAGTTTTAATTTTTGGTCTAATCGGGCACGGGGTGTAACAACTTGGTATCAAAGCTTCGGTTTAAGTGAATTAGGTTTCCACTATAGGTTGCCTAGACTTAAACCACTCATAGACGCGTTGTATGTAAGTTGAAGCAATGCTACTAGTAGGTGCCTTTGTGGTATAACATAGAAGTGCTTATGGTAATGATGAGATTAGATTATAGCTAAGATGTAATGTGAATGTTGTGATGTGGATGTAGTGAAATATAGAAGTAATGAATTAGACGCGAATTAGAGATTGCCTTAACTATGTGATGGAATGCAATACGTAGTATATGTATTTAAGTTGATAAGTGTGGTATGTATTTTACGGTGTCAATGTATATGTGAAAAAATTCTATGTTGGAATGTATTGTGCTAAGTGTTAAGTAAGTGAATGATAGTTCTCGTGTCGAAAAGACTAAAGTTTTAATTATGTGAATCGAGGCCTTAAAGGGTATGAGTTGTAGGCGAAGTTACTAGAAGTGTTACTGGTAAGGTAATATTGTGATTAATAGTAAAGGCAAGGAATGTGTTATAGTATAATACGTAAAAGAGCAAATTTACTTAGATTGCAATAATAGTGGTGTGAAGAATGATTTGTATGTATGGTGTTTGAAAGAATGATGACCTAGTAAGGGTTAAGGGATTGAGTAAGACTTGTCTTTATGAGAACGTTATGGATAGATAAGTATGTGTGTATGGCGAGGATTTAGATGCTTAGGTAAGCGTATTGTTAAAATGTGTGATTGTAAGATATTTTAGAAAGGTATAAGTAATAACTGATATATAAAACAGCTAAGGCATAGATTGGTAAAATGAAGTATAAATTACCTCAATGATAATAGACAAATGGTATGACTTAGGCATGTTTAATGGTTTTAAATTATGACTAACTATAGACTAATGAAACGTAAGTTATTAGTAATGTTTATCTTTCATGGAAAGAATGTTGAGAGTAGACCTTGTGTATAAACTTAGTGCTAGCGCGATTAATATGAATAGATCTATTGGGGTGACTCCCCCGTCCGGTTGGCCAGATTGGTCAATGCGGGCGTATATTAAGTCGGATTACGAGTGAATTAGGTTAAGCACTCGCTAAGGGCCCCATTGTGATTGTTAATGTGCTAGGTTATAGCACACTGAACGGTCGAGCTTCGGTTGCATGAACTTAGTGCTAGCGTAAATAAAATATTAATGTGGCATTTCAATGCTCACAACTAAACTATTGGTCCAAATTTGTTATAACTTAAACATATGAACTCACCAGCTTTTTGCTGACTTTTAGCATGTTTTCTCAGGTATCTGGATATATGCAAGTGTGGCAAGGTTTGCCAAGGCGGCGGGCTTATACTATTGACCAAGTGTTTTAACAGATATTTTAGACTTGTTTTTGAGGGACCATTAAACTTGTAAACAAACTTGAAACATGAAGTTTGTTATAATTGGGTTAATCAAATTTAATATATTTTAATAAAGTGTGTAATTGGTTCTTCGTTACCCTGTGTTATGATTTCCATTTTAGTAGCACCCCATGACTCTAATGCTTCCGCAAAGTAGATTTTGGGGGTGTTACAGAACATTATTCTCTTACCTTGCAGTCAAGAGAGTCCTTTAAATCATATTCCTTTGTGTTGTTCCTTGCACAAAATAAAGATTTCTCCCACTTGTGCATGGAACAACATCATGTATCAGATAAACAACACGTCAATCGTTTGTTTACGTGAACAATATGATTGTGTCATAGATATTAGTAGATATAGAACCACCTTGTCTAGTAAAGAAACGTACATGACTATCCTTAAAACCACAAGTGTCTATAATTAGAAAGTAATTATCTCAAGACATTTTAGAGATAATCTGGGTTACTACCAAGATATCAAAGCTTGTAGCTCCCACTGAATTATAGATCATTACATTAATATATATAATTCAGTAATTACAACACAATGCTCCCACTGGATTTGACAACATTATAAGTATTTCATAACCAGGAAAAGCAAATAGTGTGCTTTTTACTTTCCTACACCTTTGAAAAATCTCATACGTAACAATTACTTAGGTACTAAAGAATGTATTCTACTTTGTAAATAATGGACTATCCATCAATGCAATTAACTTGAAAAAATTGGGCATGCAATTTCTTCCTTAATTTGACTACCATCCCCACAATGGTATGTAGCATCCTTAAGTGGTCAAAGCACAACAACTAGATAAATCATTCTAGTTTGCCTTTTATCAATTTCGCGGTAATTAGTCTAGCTTCTAATTAAATAACTCATAAGATGTGCAATTTTTTTAACTGTTAAAATTTGCTATGAATTATTTCTTAGAATTTAGACAATTCTAATTTTTCTATCTTACCTTTCTCATTCATAAAAAAGAATAGAATTAAGTCTCACTCTTCTCAAAGAAAGTAGACTAGGTTTATTCTTTTTGTAAAGTTAACTCTAGCAAAAAACCTCTACGGGTGTAGATCAATTTACCACTAAAATAATGCCCCACGTTTACGGTTTTAACGTTGCATTAATACATTAAAAGAATTTAAAAAATTCAATTTTAGTATTTTCGATAATACAATTTTTCAAGAAAAGAAAATTACCCAGGAAATATAATATAACCATTTAATTTTCTTGAAAACTATGATCCAACTTTCCATAGTTCCACTACATCAGTTGATCTGCTAGCAGTGGAAGTACAAAAGATGGTAACTTGTCGTACAATAATCGGCAAAACAATTTCCGACTCCTAGATCTTTATGGGAATTACATTTGCCAAAACAATTTTGCAATGTAAGCATGTTTCTTCCCATCTCATGCTTTAAGTCTCAAGGTCTCACTTATAACTTAATTAAGTCGTCTAATTTAGAAACTTGCAAATTAACATAGTTTTAGTACATCAGTTGATCTGCTAGTAATGAAAGTATGTAATTTACCTTGTCATTAATATCTATGTTAAGGTCTCACTTACGCTAGATATTAACTTCAAGTGTCTCTTATAATTAGATAGTATGTACATAAATTTTTAGGGTATTTATTTTGATGTGACAATCAAAATATGTATGAAGAAGTATGCACACATCTTCGTATCATAAGTTTTCAAAACAATTTTAATTTACCAGTTAAGGCTAAGAGTTAAATCAATAAAGTTTTAATTGAGGTATTGGGTTCACCAATCAAAGAATTACCTACAATTATCGCCCACTATATCCTACTTCTGCATGAGTCAAAAGACTCAAGTTATTCGGATAATTACCACAATAGTGACGTGTGGAATTGAGGTCAATTCACCCTTAAGATGATTTTGCACATATAATAGTGTTACTTGGTAAGTCCAATTTGACGCTCAAACAAGCGGAGAGACAGAATGGAGTCTCTTTAAGGCCACAACTTAATGCGAAACCAACCTTATAGTTTGTCGAACTTGGGTCCGCCGTTCAACTATTGGTGCAAAAACTCATCAATCAAATTAAAAGTTTATGATTCTAAATCTTATAAAATTTATGTTGTAAATTATAAAATTGCTAGTCTCACCTGGGAGCAAACTATCGTGCGAAGCGAATCACTGTCGGCACATAAGACTTGGCAATAAATAATTTACCACATCAGGGTTTCATAGTTATTAGGTCCATTTATTTTTTATACCAAAAATTACCCTCTTTTTGCTTACAATTCAACGATAATTTAAACAAAAAGGTCAGGTAATTTAACAAAAAATAAATAAACACATAATAATGCATATAATCTTAACCATTAAATCATATAGCCACATGCAAACCTTTTGATAAATCCTATTAATAATCTCTATGTGATTAATTATGTATATAATTACTAAGCCTCCCATTGGTTTTCGAGCGCATTGTACCCAATGGACCACAGACACCAACAAATTGGTCGCGTAAGCCTTAATAATTATTTACCACGTTTCACATAAATGATTCATTAATTAATAAATTAGGTATTCCCTAATTATAGATTTATCTAAAACATGTAGCACATAAAACAAACCCTAATCCATGGATACCTTGCATGAAGCATCATTGATTAATTCCAGGAACGTAGCCCTTATTCATATAAACACATATGTTCCTAATTTAGGGTTACAAAACTAACTTTTTATTAAAAGAGGGTCGACCCCCCCCCCCCTAAATTATGATTCGATTTTTGTATGATAAAAAACCTAGAAAAATCGACTAACATGTTATAATCCAAATCAAGATTTGATTTTTATTATGCGTTTCGGTAATTACAATTACATGTTAAACGGCTCGTGATGCCACTGTTGGAATTTAAATAACATACATCAAAGAGCATAGCGGAAGCAAGGATCATATATTTAACATGTATAAAGAATACCGAATAATAAAAATTAACGTACCTTGATCCTAGCAAAACAAGGATCTAAACTTCTCTTTTCTTCTTCTTGATCAAACAAAGGATTAACGTGAAACCCCTTACCTTTTGGTTTTACAATCCAAGATGTGTTTACTAAAGTAAGTAAACTACCACGTCTTGTACACACGTACTATAACCGATCAAAGATTGATGCTAGTGAATGAACACGAATTAAACCAAACACTTTGTTTAATTGAAAAGCAAGGATCGACACTCTAAGTGGGATGTACGATCGGTTCTAGGCAAAGAAAGAAGAGAAACAAACTTTTAGGGTTATAGTTAGTGCACAAGGTAAAAAAACTAAAGACCCAAAGGTTTGTATTTATAGTGGAATTGTTTCTTGGAGCACAAGAAGTCAATTAGGGTTATAGAAACCCTTAAAAATCCGGCCACCCAATAACAATGGGTTCTAGATCCTTCTTGAGCCTCAAATTTCACTAATAGTCCTTCCTTTATTTACTTAACGGTCGTTAGTCAATTTCGTTAATTACTTAACGTCCGTTAGTTATCATTTCGTGTCCAAATAATTAAAATATATAACTATTATATATATTAATTATTTCTTTGATCATTCATACGTAAAGTGTGCAATCCCATGATCTCGTGTTCGATTCTAGTCATATACGTTTTAATATTTTTCCATAACTCTAACAGTATTGTGATTTGTGAAGTAAGAAAGTCAATCAAGTTTCTGTCTTTAACAACGGAAAATGTTTAGTGAGGACGAAATGAACAAATGTATATGTTTTGAAACGTAATGAAACAGTTTTTTTTTACCTTATAATTCCTTTTTAATATGGCTATCAATAACTAGACCAAATAGCAAATACTAATGATGTCAAATACTAAGGCCATGTTTTTTTAAGCATATTTTTTGCTGGTCTTTGGGCTTATGTGATTTCATCTTATGTTTCACACTTTTACAAGCTTATTTTGAAACTTATGAGCTTATATAAACTTATTAAGCTTATTATATCATAATAAGTTGGGCTAATTGCACCGAAATGTATATAACTTGCAATTTTTTGTAGTTCTGTGTAGCCTACTATTTTTTTTGCAGATCCATGTAGTTAACTTCTGAATTCAATCAGTTCCGTGTATCGAGTGACCTATAAACTTGCTACTGCTTAGGTGGCACCGATTTTTTCCAAGTGGCATAAATTATTATTTTTCCTAATGATTAAAAACAAACACCCCTGCACCTTCTTCTTCCCTCAAGCACCAACACCACCACAATACTGCTGCCGCTGCATCTTCCCCCTTCACTTCTCTACCAAATTCCATTTCCGAGACGAAGTAGCTCAACAAGTGTTAGAAACGAGTCTATATCTATCTGAATGTGCCCAAATGAGTGATGATGATGACAATTATTCATATTTACAATCAGATCAAGAGGATCTTTCTGAATAATTGAAAACGAATCTCAAGGTTTAGGGTTAGGATTTTGTTATTTAAGTTTTCGTTAAGGAATTGATGCATATCATGTGTGATTTATGTTTATATTTGTGTCTATATCTATGATTTATGTTTATATTTGTAGTTGTGATTTAAAATGTTTTGATTTTTTAATTTGATTATAGTTTTGGGTGTTGGTTTCGGGTTTTGGCTTATTCCGGCCACTTGGAGAGTGTGGTGGAGATGGTGGCAGGTGGTCCGTGGTGGTGGCTGAAAATGGTGAAGACAAAGATGGAAGAGAAGAGGGTGTTTGGAAGTGAGATTTATGAATGTGATGTGTATTAGTTTAGTGACATGACATAAAAGAATATTTTTAATAAAATGGACAAATGACCTGTTACTTATTTAGAAGGTCACCTTATACATAGAACAAACTGAAATCAAAAGTTAAATACATGGATCTACACAAAAAAATAGTATGCTGCACAGAACTATAAAAAGTGACAAGTTAGATACATTTCCGTGCAATTAGCCCTAATAAGTTTATATGAGCTTATAAATTTTAAAGTAAGCCGAAAATATAAGCTTAAAAATATAAGCGAAAATAATAAGCTTAAGTAAAGATTCACTAAATACATTCAGCTCATAACCTAAAGGATGTAAACGTTTATCTCATAAAAGTTTAAGCCAAATGTATCTATAGAACTTTGTATTCAAAGATGGCGTGAGCTAGCTTTTCTTTTTAAAGTTTTTGAGTTGACCTCAAAGGTTGAACATAATTGATAAGGGAAATGGGTCCATCATTTTGTTTTTATATTTCAGCCGCCACAAGTTTATCATTTGAAAGACGATAAGTACGTCATGCATGAATTATTATTGTTTTTCAGCAATAATTGATACGCTTGCTTGATATCGAGGAATGTAAAAGTAGAAATCGTAAGAAGAAACTTTCCATACAAGTTTAATCCGACAAGAAGCTAAGTGAGTTTGATGTCAATCAACTAAGTATAAACTACTTGTTCTGGCTATCCTAAGATCGTGTTTGAGTAAGCATACTCAAGTCTAAGATATAGCCTTGCAGGCAAGACTAAATTGGTTAAGAGATAATGGGTACATTTAAGGAGATTTAACTTATGTTTATTAGTTATCATAAGGTGGGTTTACTCGGAAGTTAACACTCATGTTTTTCACAAAAGAAGAAAAATGAAAATCACATTTAATTAAGTTGGTTTTCTACATATATTTGATGTTTTCTCTAGCATTTATATATACTTCTACATCATTTGACTAATTATCTTCTTATATAAGAAAAATCTAATTTGTGTATTTCACTCATTATTAATATTCATATTACTATCGGTTTTTTCACTTGTCATGATCCTGCAAGTAAAATGATAAACAAAATTCAAGTATGAATAAATATAATTTCTCTTACTCTAAATCATTTGTTACAAAATATATTTTTGTTGTTTTCACTCCCCCCCCCCCCCCCCCCCCCCCCACACACACACACACACACACAAATATACATTCCTTTTGAAAACGTGGAAAAGCAAAATCATCTTAGCGGCTTTTTAATTTTGGCCTTTTTTCTAGAGATAACATAATCCCTTCCATACTCCTACAACAATATAATTAACATTCTAGTATTGTTGAGATAAGATAACTCCTTCCAAATTTCTACAAAAAATTAAGATTGAAAACTAGTAAATGGTTCCTCCAACTAAAATGCTTTCTTAGGGTTGTGTAAAACTAAAAGATATGAAAAAGAGGAGGGTTTTATTTGGTTTGAGTCTGTGCGGCGGTAGGCTCAAATCCTGTGAATTAGTAGGCAAAAAGGTCAAAAACCATGGTTACCGATAAAAAATAAAAAAATTATGAACGTTTTAGATATTAGACGTAAATTACCTTATTTCACGTGTTGCTCTTTCATTAATGACAAACAATCACTTTGTTGGTAAGCATATCACAAGTACTACTAGGATAAACGACTTTTTATTAATTTTGTGATAAATTGCTTTCTTCGTCTTTACAACATTAATATTTCACCAAACCCCCTTGTTTGTCTACTTTACAACATTAATATTTCAAACTAAAACGTTTAAGTTAGATAATCACATATCATAAAATTGAAATAACTGTGACTCTTACAACCAAAAAACACATATCGAGCCATCAATTTCTTATTACATATATTTAGATGATAATTAACTCCAAATCAATAAAATAGTTTTTAAAATTTTCTACCAAATAATTTTCTAGCACAACGTATAAGAAAACCAAAATGTTCACCATATAAATATGGAATTTATTTTGTATAATATGCCCAAGTAAAACCGGCCAAATGTAGGCACCGTTTGAGACTTTGATATCCTTATTCAAAGTCGTTAATGCTTAAGTTAGTCTTTTGAGTTAGATGGTTGTGTTACAAGGCATATTTTTGGTATTTGTTTGGTGAATGCCAAAACTTGTTTGACCATCTTGCTTGCTAATGTCACTCTCTTATGCATTACATCAGACTTCAATTTAAGTCAAGTGCAAAGAAAAAAAAACAAAAAAAAAAAAACAAGTCGGGTTTTATTGGTATAACAAAGTGTCAATAAGGTTTATATTTATTTTTCTGAAAAAAATGGTTGTAGCTATGCATTCCTGAGAAAAAAGAAGATAAACATAAATAAATTAATAGCGCATGTGTTAAGTTTCGACTGATCAAAAAAAATGAACAAGCAAATAATATTACGCATGATCATGATCATCCTATGTATAATCCAAATAACGCAATGTAATGATCGAGATTGAAACTTAAAGAGTTTAGTTTTTAGAAAAAGATATAAAATCAAGATTAAATTACTTTGGTCAAACTTTTTAAAAAATTGGTGGAAAATTTTGATAGAGAAAAAAAATTGAAAATACGGATGAACTTGGGAGCTCATTTTTTTATATTTCAGACTTAATTGTAATAAACATTATATTTTGATTGGTTAACATAATTTACAATAAAACCATAAACTTTTAACAAGAGGCTAATATTAAATCTAATTTTATGGACTTAAATGTAAGTTACTTAAATCTCATTTTTTTATAATTTATATATTTAACAAAACTCCCATTTATTTTAAGGGAAAATGATGCCTGCAGTTGGGGGGCAGGCAACTGCCTGCTTCTCTTTGTAAAAAAGGGTGGGGACAGGGGGAAAATGTGTATCAGTCGCTTACCGGAGGGGCTAAATTGTACATTTTTCAAACTTTTTACAAATGGGAGGCAGGCAATTTGCCTACCTCCGGAAGCAGGTATGTTATCCCCTTATTTTAAACCTTTTAAACAACAACTATTACTATCACCATTATTATTATTATTATTGTTAAATTAATAGGTGGTGTTAATAGTAAAAACACCATCAATGCACGCCAACATTTTATTGAGTATATGAATGGGATTAAAGCTTACATATATATACATTTATACTAAACTATTCAAAAAATAAGATTATTAAACAAAACTGATCATATTTTCAAACCCGAGCAAATATAGTTGGAATATTATTATTACTTATAGTCGTTGCCCGAACCTAATCCGCTTTTAATAACCCGTGCATACACCGGTTAAAAACTAGAATACGGATAGCGATAAATAATTTAGTTGTAATACCAAAAATATGCAGATGCACGGGATTATAATTATCAAAATGAAAGCACGACTTATAAATTAATATAAATCAAATTTATTTAGATTATTAGTTTTACTTCTAGTCTGAACTGCATGCGTGTAATATGACAGATACAAAATATTAAACAATGTCAAATTCTTATATCCCATATATTATATTAAAATTTTATAATAAATATGATTTATGTGTAAATTTTTTAGATGCATGAGACTTATAACTAGTAGGTTTAGTAAAAGGGGTATAACTGCCTCTCAAGGTATAAGATTTAGGCATTCATGCTTTATGTTATACTCCCTCCGTCTTAAAATTATAGTATTCGTTTGACTTTTTCGGTCTTTATTTTTCAACTTTGACCTTAAGTATTTTTGTTTATATTACATAATAGTTGATGCAAAATATATGAATGGATTGAGTTTTAAATATATTTTTCATTTGTATAAGTTTTATCAAGTATTGTATAACACAAACAAAAATATTTAAAGTCAAAGTTGATAAAGAAATACCAAAAAGTTAAACGTGGACAATAATTTTAAGACGGAAGGAGTAGTGTTTAAAATATTTTTTTTACTAATTTAGTCACTCAAGTCGGCTTTGGAGAGGTTTTATCTCAAATGATTGTTAGTTAATTCTTTTAGCATGTTAATTAACTTATCATAACAACGACATGTAAAACCAAATATTATATGATAGACAAATAAATTATTCATTATTTTTAATTTAACAAGAGTATAGTTGTGCAATGGAGCCCCACAATTAGGGCTATATAGCAATAAGAAAAAGAATTTGACTAAGGCACGTAAAATCATCAAGATATGATCATAGATTAAGACATCACTATTGATCATTTTCATAATTCATAATATTTGTGATTTTGAGATGATTGCGGTAAAGAACTACATATATCTTCCCTTCTAATCAACTTGACTATCATACATATGCGTAAAGTATATACATGTATCATAAGTTAGTTACAACTAAATAAATTCATTAAGTGATTTCAAATCGGACGTGATGTCAACTCCAGTGTTCAAATAAGTGTTTTACTACTGGTATTGATAGGTAGTAACGGTGTTCAAAAGTTATTTTTCAATATATTGTACTCAGCTCGCACGTAATTTCATGAACATATTTGAGTTAAAACATATTTCCTATTAGTGCAACTTGATCATTAGTTATAACAACTATAGGTCAGTCGTTGGAGACATGCACCTCTAGTGTGGACATCGCTCGGCATGCATGACCATATATATCGACGGTACCAACGAAGCATAGTTCACGATGATTAAATACATAAACTGGCCAAGAAAAAGTTTACTCAACAATCCAAAAGTCAAGTAGATAAATTTGCATACTATTAGTTTTAGGTATATATTCTTTATCAACACATAAAATAAATGAAAACCTATAAATAAAATATCAAAAAAGAAGTTGAAGGATAATAAAGTTCTTAGCTTTTGTTTGTCGTAAAGATCAATCCATTGAATGATTGAAATGAACCTTTCTATTATATTTGTAGTTGGTTTGATTTTAAACATCTTAATCATCTTTTCAACTAAACTCAGGCCACCATTGGTCGAATGATGACAATACTGACTTTGGAATTTATTCATCTTAAAGCAATAGAAGGATAAGCTTTTGTTTAAGAACAGATCAACTTGTAACTTTTCATATTTAAAGTGGAAGAGATTAACAGTATTTATAATTATCGAAAGAGAAAACACATTTTGAAGTTTCTTGTAAATTTAAAGTTATAAAATGGTCAATCAAGTCTTTCATATATGGACCCTTTTAATTAGCGGTGTCAATACCGGACATGACACATTAACAGGCTTGTGGTCTAGTGGGTGACATTTATTCAGTTAAATGAGCCCGTGTGAAAATAATACCGGTATAGGTGACCGTACCGGGAAGTCTTCACATATGGGCCACAATGCTCTGTTGGTATTAGGCAATGAAGAGGAAGAGCCTGTAAGTCAATGTTGCGCAGGTTCCAAATCCGAGCCGCCCCTGGCTTCCAGCGAGATTTCATTGCCTGGTACCAACGTTGCGCAGGTTCCAAATCCGAGCCGCCCCTGGCTTCCAGCGAGAAAAACTCGTGTGGAGGCGGTACGGTTTTCGGGAGGAAGCCGTTAATAGTCCCCAATACACCAGTGTGGACCCGGTTCAGACAACATAGTCTGGGTATGTGGTGGATGAGGTCCTGCCAATGTGACAGGTGCGACTCCGACCCAAAAAATTAAAAGTCGCCTTCCAAAAAAAATACCTAACATGACACGAAACACTACTGTTGTTTGTGAAAATGTATATATATAAAGTTTACTTTCGGAAAAAAATGTATATAGGACGAAGGTAGTATTTGACAAACTGATGATGAGTAATAACGTATAGTCCTCGTCTAGGAAACACAGCTGGCAACATGGTATCCGGAAACTAGGATATCTCGTTAGACATTTGATAAGGTATACGACAACTAGTTTTTAGATTATTTGCAGTTTTGCGTCGTGTACACATACAAATCAAATACTTTTTTTGAGGGATGGAGCCATGTAGGGCGGCTTGGGATGGGCGATGGCCAACCCTGGTTCTTTTATTATTACTAAAAGTATGTTTATTTTGTCATGTATTTTCTTCGCTAAGTTATCTTGGTTCACCTAAATTACAAAGAAAGACCCATCCAAATTGATATAAGGAAGTATTATATTGGTTATTTATCGTGTTACTGATGATAATCTACGTTAAGAAATTGTTTATCATCACCATGTTGGTTATTTGGGCATTTGGTCTTCGCTAAGTAAAATAATTACTCGTCTTGTCTTTGTTTGACGTTTCTTCAATGTTTTTAAATGGGTCATTTTTCCTTGATCGTAAGTTTTCATAATTTAGATATTAGATAGCGTTTTAGACGATTTTAATGATGCAAAAGGGTACTGTTGTGTGCGGGTGAAACGAATATCTTTTATCGTTAAAATGTCATAATTTACATGTTCTTTTTATAAATTATTTTTTATTTTGTTTGGCCAACCCGACTCGAAATATGTTACATATTCAACCGTAGTTTGGAAGCCTAACAGCTAATAGTAATACAATTAATTTTTGACTTTTGGCGCAAAAAGAATATATTATCGTTGAAAAACATCTAATTAAGATGGCTTTTTGATTGGCTATTGTTAGTGATGTCTTTTTATTTGTAACATCATTTATGTCCACTTGGGCCCTCTGGTTGGGTTCTTGTTTGTTCTTAGCTCTTTTGGTTTTAATATGTACGAGAATGGCGATGATCGCCGAGTTGCGGGCGTGCCTGTTTTTTTGCCGAGCCGATTTTGTATAAATAAAGTAGAATATTTAGGCGTTGTAAGACATAAAAACGACCATATATTTGCTGTCTAAAATTCCATATTTCTGTAGAAATTTATGTTGTACAAAACAGGACACAGAAACTGTAAAAAACATAATACAAAAAAATCCATATTTCTGCTATCCAAACAGACATGCTTTTTCCATATTTCTGCTATCAAACTGGCTCGAATTCTGCTTTAAAAATAGCAGGTAGAAGGTGTAAAAACAGCATTAAAAAGCTGTAAAAAAAACTATGAATGGCATATTTGGAAATTGATAAACCTTGTCTTCTTTTTCCACCTTGCTTGTTACATCTCTTTGTATTTGAGAACTTTTACAGTCATTTTTTGCCTGGTCTAAAGCCATGGGTATCAATCCTACAAAACACAATATCCCAATATCATCGTTGATATCTAATCGTAAAGTGGTATATATGCTGCATCCATGTAGTAAATAAGCTATCATGTATTAAAACTAAATAATATAATGACAAAAAAATGGCTAGCTTGATTCGTTACCTACACCTTTGCATATCTTACACTTAACCGAGGCCGTTTCATTTACATTTTCCGGGATTCATTTACATCTTCACCTGATAATAGAAATGCAAATTGATATCTCTGTTTCACC
Source organism: Artemisia tridentata subsp. tridentata (assembly GCA_021014915.2). Taxonomy (NCBI): domain Eukaryota; kingdom Viridiplantae; phylum Streptophyta; class Magnoliopsida; order Asterales; family Asteraceae; genus Artemisia; species Artemisia tridentata. The sequence goes on from CP139509.1 coordinate 179,747,773, forward strand.
CAGACAAACCAAACAGATGAATAATGGAAATGCAAATTGACCCGTTTTTGTCCATTTGGGCAAAAGTGACCCTGTCTAATATAAATTACATAAATGCATAACACAGAGAATAGTAAAAGTAGTTTTAATGTATAAAGAAAGGGAGAGATATATACAGAAATAAAGTAGAGTACCGTGCACTTTTTTCTATTCAAATATCAATTAATAGGATGTCTGATGAAATGTGCCTCGTGAAATTGGGCACAAAATTAAAGGAAACAATTAGCTTTGATTCAAATTTCTTTACCAGTCTATATGTAACGAAGTGTAGGTACCTCAGAGAAGAAAAAATCATGATTACAGGCCTGAAAAGTACATTCCATGAGTTACTGAAGTGAGGAAAATCATGTAACTGGCTCGAAATAACAAAGCAGTCCATGCCTATCATGAATATTCAGAATCCCAGAGAATACCGACTCATCCAAGAGCTTAAGATCCTGCGACAATATTTAATTTGTTCAAACTCAATCCTGTTAACAAAATGCTCATGGTTCAGACTTGAAATATTTAAAAAAGCTAAAAGGAGTAGATCAAAATTGATCTTCAAATATGAAATTTAAAAAAATATATTTTTATGGAGCAACTGATGGTGAAAATCATGGTGCACGTGGAGGCAATTCATATTCAAATATCAAACAGGAAACTTACTGCTTTTGTAAGATCCAACGAATGAAACGCGCGCAAGAAGGCACGTTCTTTTGATGGAAGATTATCATGATTCCAAAATGTTATGTTTTGGAACTTTGCATTCACCTGTCAAGAATAAGTAATTTCTGCATCAGTATCACATACATTTCTCCTCGGCTTCGTGTTGCTTTTTAGCGATAATGATCATTGTATATGGCTTTTCATACTTTTGGCTATTGTTATTGAATTTGGTTCTCTTAATTTGTACCATTCCATATAGGTATAACTATTAGAAAAGCGACAATTCCAGGTCGCAAGATAACAACAGATGGTAAATAGTTGTATGTATATAGGTATTAATCAGTGTACCTTGTGTACTATGCCTATGCCAGTTTGCTTTAGGAGAATAGTTGCTAACATTATGGCTCTTCTTGTTTAAAAAAATGGCTTGTTTATGAAAATAAAGTAGGGCTGAATGTTCCAGCAATTAAAAACTTATGAAATCTTGTTATCAAAATAAATTAGGGTTGAATGTTCCAACAGATGTTAATATTTCAGCAGATATATGAGTGATTACTGAAACAACCCAATTCTGTTAAACCTCTTTTTGCGGGGAACATATGCATGTTGGGCACTGGTTGCAATCCAAGAGTTGCATTCAACATCTCATGACATAGGTGGGTGCACAAAAACCATAGAAAACAACCAATGGCGAACGCATCGTACCTAAAGGCAAAGCGTGATGTGTCAGCATGTTGTTGCAGGCCATGTGAGTAGAAGTTCCAGAATTCGTATCTGCAATCACAACGCTAATGATAAACAAAGGCAGCAACACGGTCGCTCAAGCTTCATACTAATATTTCACAACGTTTGGGGTTAAACCCAAATATCTGAAATGTCTTACCTTCTGGCTGTCGTGTCCGCAACTCTAGTGGCTCTTGTTCTATACGTCCAAGAATGCAGTTGCTAGTATCGGGGACCCTTTTGTCTGTAACATCTTTTTTTTATTCTGCAATTCACAATCTTAGGAATTAAAATCAAATTGGGATCCATTGATTTTGATTATTACATAGTTAAAACCCCAACCAATCAAATGTGTATGATTATTACATAGGTAAAACAACATCCCATATGTGAAAGAAATATGTTTTATTAATAAAAATATAATCTATCATGTCATTAGTTTAACGAAAATATTGATGATTAACAATACCTTGACATCGCCACCGCTAGTACAAACGGCAAGATTAGTTTCTTGTTGTGACCAACTAACCGAACTTACGATTGTGTAACCTGCGTTTTTCATGAAACTTCAAGTTAGGCTAAGAATTGACATGAAACATATGTTGTTACATTCTTAGAATATTTAGGCGTTACATGGATATAAGAATTCATTTTTGTAGGACTAACCTTTGAAACCATCAGGTTGTTCCTGGAGACCAACAGGTCCTTTTTTTGTTAGACGTCGGTTGTAGTGTTGACGCGTACGCATACCGACCCATCCAGCAGCTGGCCGTTACCTTCAACAGCAGCCAACAAAAGGAAATTAATGCACCCTGTACGCTACGAATGCACGAAGTTCAAGTCAATCAACAACATCTAACGAATACAAAATAATAAAAAACGCTAATAAAGCAAAATGAGAAAGTAACCTTTGGTTGACGACTTTCATATCAGGTAAAATAACACTGATGAGAACCCTCGCGACTGACAATGGTATCAGTACATACGCGTAATAGTAACAAATAAGGCTCAGATAAATGCATAAGCGCAATAGCCGTAAAATTATCATCATCGCCTATAGAAATAGAAAAGTCGGCTCACATTTATTCGTACCCTGGTACACGCGGGAAGGTTGCTGATGCGAGTGTTTCTCGCACTCTGCCATCCATTGACATAGTGCAACGACATATCGTATTCAAACAATCATCACAGCAAACTAAAGGTGCCGACAATGGTATGAGTACATACGCGTAATGGTAACAAATAAGACTCAGGTAAATGCATAAACGCAAGAGCTCAGATTAATTCGTGCGCTGGTACACGCGTGAAGGTTGCTGAGGCGAGTGTTTCTCGCACTCTGCCATCCGTCCACATAGTGCATCAACACATCATATTCGAACAATCATCACAGCCAAGTAAAACACAACATACTCATACCACATTTGCAAATGCCTTAATTACAATATATATTAAACCACAACACAAACGAAGGCGATATTTTTAAAGGAAGCTCATATATGTTGTATTCAGATCATCATGGGCTAATAAGGCATGGCTGCAATCACACTTGCAAATGCCACCTTTTCAAGTAGCAATTACCATCCGGATTGCCTAGCCAAGATACATATCAGCCGCTAAACATCTTTTTTCAGACATCTACATTTCATCATCACGGCCTCTGTTATTTCTACCAGTAAATCAAGGATACGAAACAGTCCCAAGTAGAATTAGCTACTAACGATAAGTGATGCTGTCAATGCAATGCAAACTGTAAGCAATTTACTGAGCCATTGCAACCTTATTAAATGAGCGACACCATATAGTCTCAAACAATTCCCGCCAACATGCATTTTAGGTGGATGTCTGTTATCACAAAAACAATAGGCATCTATAACCAACATTTTTTGAATATCAAATTAAATATTCAACATAAGTATATCAAACAAACACTGTAACTTAATATTAAGCCAATTGCTTATTGTGAAAAAAATATTTTACCTTCAATATTAACATTCACCAACTTCATAGGCTTGTTTTCTGTATCATTAGCCATCCAAGTACCCGAAGGATATTCTCGCTACTGATAGCACAACCACAGGCGGACTGCATTTGCACGATATACTTTTTATAGATTTGAGACTGAGCTTATAATCTTTTCAGTACCAGGCACAACTTCTTCAGTGTCTCTACAAACAATAAATGTGTGCATTTCTTGATGACTTCGAGTTCATTATAAAGATGAACATTAACAGTGTGACTACTTACAGGATAAAACGGATCAAATGGGTTGTGAGTAGCTTAAAGTGTATTATGAATGCAGAAGCCTGAACCAAATCAGTATGGGTTGATCAAATTAACTGAAGTATGAAATAAGATTTAAGCGCACACATTATAGATTCATAAGCATGAAAATATACTTATTAAACCATGCTATTTGGACATTATAGAAGAAGAAGAAGAAGACAGACAGACAATATACCTGCGTGGGCTATACCTTTGAATAAAACGATCCGCATAGCTCAGGAACCTTATACCAACCTGTCGCTACATAATCCTGCCAAATAAACAAATCCAAACACAATCTTTAGAAACACTTACAAAATAAATAACTATTATTGTTTCTAAACAACTTTTTTCTGACAGTTTGCCAACAACCAATTTCTGCATACGGGGTGTTCTGTTTTAGCTTATTTCTGCAGCATATGGGCTTATTATCTTTGTACGGCCTATTAGCTTATCAATCCTATAACTTGGTTAAGCTATAAAGTTTGGTTAACATGATTACTTTATTGAGTATTAAGTAAAATAAAAAAACAAATATCTAAAAGGGGAACGGGTCAACCAAGCTGAATTTTCAATAAGCAATTCCTTAACATTCTGTTTATAAACATTTTCATTATGTAACATAAACAACGCCCAAAAAATAGACTTACCACAAATTGGTAGGCACCGACACATTAACCCATGAAACACAACATCCTTTGGTTCGCCCCTTGTTCTGTTGCATTTTCTGCTTCTCCGCTTCAATCTGCCATCGCAATCTTCTCAAGCAATTCATTAAACACATGGTAGGCACATTAATAACAAAAGTGAATCCCAAAATCATAACTAAACCCTTAGTTTCGTGTTTTTTTCAAAAACCATCAAAAACCCACAAATCATATCAATAGTCAACACAAAAAAAATCAAGAAACTCCAACAATAATCAGAGTACATACCTTTTTTTATTTTCGTAGTTGTCTTCCAGTACCCCGATCATCACCTGAATCAAGACCACCACGACCCTTATCCCACCACCACAACCTCTACCGTAGAAATCGGAGAAAATCACCGGATCGGAGTGATGTGGATTAGGTTTGGTGGATGGATGAAGCTGAATGTCGAAGCTTCGGGAGTATTAGTTATAACATAAACAGTTATAACATAAACGGGCTGGATTATGGAAAAACAGGCAGGAATAGCAGGCCAAAACTGGCCCAGAAAATTTGGCGGGAAAAAGGAACAGTAAAAAACAGTAATAAAACGACATACTTCCGCTAAAAACGACATACTTCCGCCAAAAACGGCATCGTTCGTGACGCCATTTAATATATAGAGTAATATATTCCTTTAAAAAAGAGATAAAACTAACTTCTAGATACCTTTACGTGTGCAGCACCAACATTTATGATATGTTTATCAAAGATTAAAGATATAATAGGATGACAAAGCATAAATTAGGAAATCACAATCAGTTTATGACCCTCATTTACAGTCAGTGATCCGAAGTCGTACAAAGTTTTGCGCTGGTTAAGTTGTATATTTTCCGATTGATAGACGAACAAAATACGGAAAACAACAGGTCAAGGATTACTGAATAGCATGACTATACAACATTTTCTAGTGTTTTTCTCTAAGACAATATGTATTCCGGACGCTTACGGGCCGCATAGTGGCTGCTAAAATAATAAAGCGTGCTTACGGGCAGAAAACTGGTTTATTGACCCCAGCCAGAACCTAAGATGACAGACACCCGAACCAAACAAAAATATGGAAGGTACCCGCGGTTTCGATCACGGGTTACCTTATTTAAATAATGTTATTAGAGCCTTAGGTATGGTGGCTAAGGAAATCTTCTCATTTGGGGCTCACGGGGAGCCATATCACTTTAACAAACCTCCACAACCACCCCCTTATCACAACTAAACTAAACTTACACATTTGGGGTCTACCACTTACAACTTTATTTTTATTTTTTCATATTATCAAATAAACTAAATTCATTTCATTAAAAATAAAAATATATTACAACACATTCAAATTAGACGCAATTTAAAATAACGATACGGAAAGAAAAAAATGACACGGGAAAAAAAATACAACACATATTAATAATACGAAACTTAAGCATTTTACTCGTCGCTTTGATATTTCTTCATGATTTGTTCTTGTCTTCTGCGAATGACAGCGGCTTTGGCTGGTGTGGTTTGGTCGGGATCAATCATGAGAAACTTCATTTCCTCCATCTCTAAGGTCTTTAATTCCTTCTGTCTCCTCGCCTCGTACGCGGCCATTTGAACGTCGGCTTTTTGAGAATATTTTTCTGATAATTGTCCCGAAAATGAACTCGTTTGACCCCCCCCCCCCGGAGCTCGCCGCGCTCGATGTATCCGTCGAATTTTGTTTCTTTGAAGTTTGACTTTTTTTGGCGCCGTCGGGACGAGGTCGTTTGTCAGGGCCGAATATATCCTCGAGACATGAAATGTCAATCGGGTCATCGGCATCCCATTTGTGGTATTTTTTCAAAACCTCCCAAACGTGAACATACATGAAGCTTCTCGAACCAAAGCATTGGTCAAAGTTGGTCTTCGTATTCTCGAGGTGATCAGCGTAATTTTCACCGCTTCTAGGCTGCAAATGTTTATAAACAACGTTGAATTTTTGACAATCACCATTAATCCTTTTCCATTTACCCGTGAGCAAATTTTTGCTACGATTGCCACGGTCAGTCTGAAGGTTGAACATCTCCAAAATTTGGTTCCAAAAGAATTCCTCGGAACGGTCATTTCCGATATCTTTGTCTTGCGAAACTTCCACCCAAATTTCCGCAAGCAACATTTCTTCTTTCTTGCTCCACTTCCTATTCACACGTGTACCAAGTTACTCCATGTCATCTTCATCGTCCGCGCCCAAATCCACGACATTTTTTTATTTTTTTGCCATCGTTTTTTTTTCCTCGCGATTTGGCCGGTTCACGGGGTTGTGGTACTTTGAATTGTGAACCTGATGGTTGTGATTCAAAGTGTTGTTGTGGTTAAGTTTGAGGAAATGTTGAAGGTTGTGACAGGTTAAATAACTATGGTGTCGGATATCGTTGTTGTGGGATATTTGCGAATCCTTGTAACGCGTATTGTTGATTAAGGTAAATTCCCTCTGGGGTCAATTGCGTACCATATGGCGACGACGAGTTAGAATTTTGTGACGAGGGGGTAGACGGGTTTGACGAACCCCCGTATTGTTGTGAGTTTGACGTGAGGATGTTTGTGAAATAGCCGCCTTCTTTCCCTATCGATATTATTTATTAAAAGACTAAATATGTGTAGTACCTTGATAAGATTTGTCTTTTCTCATAAACATTGTAAATTGGAGAGTTATGCTTCCTTCGCCTCTGCATTTCGAAAATGATCTTCATCCACCTCTAAAACTTTGAAGAACATAAAAAAATCATTTACCAATACCTGATGTATACAGTAAGAATCTATCAATCATTAGATATTGTGGGTCTTTCGATAAGCTTATTCAAGCAGCTTATTGGCTTAAAATTCAAAAACAACACACAAACAACTTATTTGGATAAAATAAGATCTTTTTCAGAAGCCATTGTGAAGATGCTTATTTAAATTAGCTTTTTGAGCTAATGTGCGTAGACACGTAATGGGTTCATCAATATGTTTGTCATGAAACCAAACACTTCCAGTTGTATGAATCCAGCAAAATCTCCATACTTACCATGGTAATGCAATATCACAAATCAGTATTTTGCTTCAAATTTGGTAATGGGTCAAAACACGCAGGGATAAAAACACCTTATAGTTTATGTATCGATTATGACTTTAGAAACCATATGATCCATTTGTGTATAATCCTGATTGTTGTTGATTAAATATAGAATTTTGCAACTTTCACCCCATTTGGCCTATCTATAATAGTGATGAAGCGAAAAGTGTACCGCTTTTAGGGGGTCATTTAAGCCCTAAATCGTATTTATTTGATCAAATATTGCCCTAAATTGTTCCTTTTGTCATTTTAGGTACTTTGGAGAAGAAATCTGGAAAAGGAAGCATTTTGGACGTTTTTGGAGCATAAAAGTGAAGAAAACGACAAAGTCTCAAAATCGGCTGGAAAAGTACATGTGACGGCGTCAAGCACCATTGTGACGCCGTCAACCCCTGACGCGCCAGAGAGGATTTTGGATGATTAAAAGGGGACGGCGTCAAGAAGGCCATCAAGAAACCCTAACCGCGGCGAGGTGACGGCGTCAGCTCTATAACGTGAAGCCGTCAGATCTGATTTTCTATATATATTCTCATAATTTTTAGTCATTAGTGTGCAACTTTGTGAGGAGAAACCCTAAGACGATTTTTCTGCTACTTTTAAGGGTTTTATACCCTTGGATCTCCCATGTTCAATTGAAGATAAGTAATCAATTAATCATTCAATATGTCTATGTGTTGTTTGATTATATCTTGTTCTTGTCTTTTATTTAACATGCTAGGCTAGATTTATCTTGTGTTTGCTTAGATCTAATAAAACCTAACTATTGATTATTGGTTGTTGGTGTGTTATTAATTGTATTGGATGATTGTTTATCGATGTTAGGCTTAAGAAAACTGGCTAACCTCCTATACGGTAACTTGCTTGAACGTCTTAAGAAACATGAACCAATGCGTACTAAGGTTTTTATGGTTGTATTTAATGCATGAGCGAATTCTAGTGATCCCATATTAGGAGCTTCTTAGCCGGCTCGACATAGGAGTGAAGTAGGAGCTTATAGAGTTGGGGAAGTACGTACGCCACCCCACGATTGGTATTAAGGAATACACCCGTCATCCACGCAATTAATACACACTAATCAACCGGTAAAAGATAGTTAAGGAGTAAGGAAATCTAAGTAAACACATTTCTCTCCATATAAGTTCCACAACCTTTTTATTTTCAGTTATTTTATTTTATTTGCAATTGTAGTTATTTGGGTTAGTTGACTAGCAACTAATTCCGCCCACTCCTTCAAACCCGAGATTTTACTTGCTTTTATAAAAATATAAAAAATACAAAAAGAATCTTCCCTCACCCTTAGACCTATTAGAGTAGTTTTTCAATCCTAACGACACTATTCCCCTAGAGAATGATCAATCCCCCGGTACTTGCCACTACACTATACTACATCGGTCAGGTACACTGCCTGGTGGGGATTGCAAGCCTCTTGAGATCCCTCGAGAGGTAAAACCTGTTGTAAGGTCGCAAAACCATGCATCAAGTTTTTGGCGCCGTTGCCGGGGAATAGTTATTGTTTAGGTTGAATTTTTATTTTATTAGGTCTACTCACTAGATTCCTTTCTAGTGAGATTTTTATTTTATTTTTCTAGGTTTTCTTTAGTCTATCTTTTTCTTTGTGTGTTTGTTCGTAATTTCCATTGACTCTTCCGTTCACCATTATGGAGAACGCGAATCCACCATACTACCAACCACGTAATTCTCCCACTCCATATGACATCTTGATGTTTAAACAAAATAAAGATGAACCTCTCTATGATGCATGGACTCGTTTTAAATATTTACTCCAAAAAGTCCTTCATCATAACTTCGATTCATGGTCCCTAACTCAAATCTTTTACGATCGTGTCGACCGACATGCCCAAAGGGACATTTACCATTTTGCCGGCAGGGATCTTAGGGAATTAAGTGCTGAGGAAGCATGGGAAGCTATTGAGAATTGTGCCCAATATTATTGTATAGTAGACAACCCAACAAACATTAATACAAGTCAATTGACCACAAATTTCAAGGATCATGAAACAAGTTTGTTTGGGGATGAGGGTAGAGTTGAGCCACCTAGCTGCATGTCATGGTTAGGCACTACCATAATACAGGGTGAACACTTAGGTGATCTTGATATGATGGAGGATCTAGCCGAGCATGATCACATTGATCAAAATGACCTAGGTTTTATGATCGATGACGATGAATCTCAAGAAACACATGATGAATCTTTTGGGCAATTTGAATATAGCAGTCAGAATATTGAGGATGATCCTTATGATTCGGATATAGAAGTTGAGATGCCTAGAGAAGCACTTGAGATACTTGGGAAAATGTTAGGGTTAGATTCTACTAAAACACATGATGGGGATATAGGTGATCTTGACATAAGGAATGATGAGGTAAGTAACATAAGCCCACCAAGTACCCCACAAGTCCTACCATCATTTGAGGCACACACCCACCCGTGACTTACACGGAAGAAGTAGAGGAGACTATAGGAACCCCAATAGAGGTAGAGCCCTTGGACCAAACACAACTAGAATAAATAGGTTTGAATGCTTTTAGTGATCACGACCTTACTCTTAGTTCTAGGGAATTTCCTAGTTTTAATGAACCGGAGCCTCAACCAAAACCGTTACCTAATCTTCCATCCTTTGATGTGAATTTAGGAATTGAAAAAGGTCCCGATCCACCCATCAAACCATATAGTCCGGGTAGTGTTACGCTGAAGGTATTAGACTCTAAGCCTTGTAGAGAGGAAGCTAACATAGGAGTGAACCATGACCTTACATACTTACATCACCCATTTATGATTGATCACAAGAAACATTATGGGTTTAAACCGGGTTTATTAGGTCAAAGTGGATTCTTAACTTGGAGTCTCTCGAAGTTGATAGAAGATGATCCCTTTCTAGGAGAAAATCTTAATCCGCCCACTAACCCAATTGAATTAGGTAAGGTTATGATTATAGGATCCCGCACCTTTGAGCATATAATTCACCCGTCACTCTTTCCTCACGTGGCATATTTCCACCCTAAGGGTGTGTATCGCTACTTTCACCCACACTTAATCCTAAGTGTAGGGAAAACCTCCCCTATTTCCGTTAAATAAGGGTAGAGTCAGGCTCGTGACTCGAACAAAAACAAGCGCTTCTTGGGAGGCAACCCAAGCTTTATTTGCTTTGTGTGTTTATTTATTTGTTTGTTTGATTTTATTTGCTTCCGTATGTATGTTTAATTTTTATTATTATTGATTCATGTTCGAAACTAAATTGTGAAAATGCTTTATCTTGTTTTTAACTTCGTCTTAACTACATATAAAGGTATTTTGCAAAAGATAAGTGTAAGGGAAATCCAAATCGGTTTATTAGAACAAATGAACATGAATCATAACAATATTAAATTAACATACATATTAGTAATTGTTTGAGTCAAATGCTTGTATCGAGTCATAATGATATTTTGCAGGATTTCCAGGAAATAAGGATTGAGTTTTTCCAGAAATTTTCCGGAAACTTAACATGAAAAATCTGTCAGATCACTTCTGACGGCGTCAGACCCCATTCTGACGGCGTCAGGAATTGAAAGTTTTGTTTTTCTTCCGGAATCATAAAATGCTTTATTAAATCTCTAACTTATAAACTCCAGGAATCTGCAAAATAATCATTCCACAAGCATTATATCCTTATACAGATTTATCCCGCCGATGTTATGCAGGTTTTCGTGTTTGTTTTCTCAGGTTTATCAGGTTATTTTGGACAAGGAGATGTATGTGGAATCTAGCTTTTGGCGCTGCTTTAATCTTGAAGCTTCAACATTACCTTGGAAGAAGATCTAACCATGTTACCTCTTTATCCACCGAGCGAATCAGGGGAGTATTTGATTTCATTCTTTTACCTTATTTACTTTTACATCTTGTTATTTGAACATTGGGGACAATGTTCATCTTAAGTGTAAGGGGGGGGGGGTAAAGTACGATACCTTAGAGAATGCTATTACGCTTGATTTTTCGTTTGTTTAATGGTAGATGTGTAATAAAACTGAGAGAAATACCTGTTAAGGCAATTTTAGTGCCAAATTTAAATTTTTTTACAACATATAGGAGTGAAACTTTGGTCTTAATGAGCGTCTCACGGATAGGAGTTATATGACTAGCACAAAACCGTACCACTAAAAAAAATTTTCACCCCCAAATATGTGAGGTTCGCCCCTAGAATTGGTAGGAAAAGCATTTATGCTATGATGTGTGTACCGGTAGCACTTAGATTCTAGAACTTGCGTTAGGACCATTCCGAGGCCACAAGTAATACTACATTCGTGTAGTTAGATTTACTACATGATAAGAGGCATTAGGATTAACCCATTGTTTTACACCTGTGTTTTTGTTATAATTACATTGGCTACATTGGTCAAGTAATTCTCCCACACCTTTGCGTTGTACTCATTTTTAGTACACGATACCCCTAGTACACCCCTCAGAGCCTATCTTTTCGTTTCTAACTTTAAGCATTTTACTTAAAGTAAGAATTTGTTTACACCCCACTTAAATGTACACCCAAATCGCCTTAGCCTACCTTGTATGCACTCATTTTTAGTGCATTATTGTGACAACATTTGTTTAAACCCCAAGTTAATTATCTAATTGATTACATGGTTGCTAAGTCGAGTCATATCCTTGTACATATTGTTTTGGGACGATTGGGACTCATGGGTAAAGTACTAGTGTAATGGAGTAATGGGGAAGAAAAACATTATTACCCCTATATGTGCTAAATATTTTAAAAGTACTCCAAGTGTTTCGATTATCTTAATTCGAGTCATTAGAATAGTTAATTGTAAAGTTATGTAAAAGTTCAAGTGTAAGGGGGATACAACCCCCCTACGATGTATTATTTTGGATGGTAGGGCAAGAGTGTATGCAAAAAAAAAAAAAAAAAAAAAAAAAAAAAAAAAAAAAAAAAAAAAAAAAAAAGTAGAAAAAACATACGGACTACCATCCCGTTTCATTTTATGTTTATTTTATCTTTTTGTTATTTTTTTTCATTAGCTTAAGTCGAGTCTAGTCTTGGCTTAGCAACGCCATATTGTACACGTAATTAATCAAGATCTTTAACTCGCCACCAGTAAAATATCATTTATCCAACAAAACCGTGTTTATCATATCCCTACACCTAACATTATAACCCGTTTAAAAGCCCTCTTTGATAGTTTATCTTAGGTGCTTACGCCTAGTGGAGGAGGTTTTTGATCCTTTCCCAAGCCTATGGTAATCTATTTGCTATGACAGGTAGTGAGAGATATTATTCATTTTCATTTATGAGATACACTTTTATGACACCTGAGAGATGTGAGTATCTAAACACTACTTGTGAGGTGCTAGTCTGTAATCTCTGTGCTTATTATGATTAAAGTGGAACGACTATTTGTTGTAATTACTTTTATATTAGCGTTAAATGACCCCTAACTTGTATTTTGATTAGAATAAAAGCGCATTTGCTTGAGGACAAGCAAATCTCAAGTGTAAGGGTATTTGATGAAGTGAAAAGTGTACCACTTTTAGGGGGTCATTTAAGCCCTAAATCGTATTTATTTGATCAAATATTGCCCTAAATCGTTCCTTTTGTCATTTTAGGTACTTTGGAGAAGAAATCTGGAAAAGGAAGCATTTTGGACGTTTTTGGAGCATAAAAGTGAAGAAAACGACAAAGTCTCAAAATCGGCTGGAAAAGTACCTGTGACGGCGTCAAGCACCATTGTGACGCCGTCAACCCCTGACGCGCCAGAGAGGATTTTGGATGATTAAAAGGGGACGGCGTCAAGAAGGCCATCAAGAAACCTTAACCGCGGCGAGGTGACGGCGTCAGCTCTATAACGTGACGCCGTCAGATCTGATTTTCTATATATATTCTCATAATTTTTAGTCATTAGTGTGCAACTTTGTGAGGAGAAACCCTAAGACGATTTTTCTGCTACTTTTAAGGGTTTTATACCCTTGGATCTCCCATGTTCAATTGAAGATAAGTAATCAATTAATCATTCAATATGTCTATGTGTTGTTTGATTATATCTTGTTCTTGTCTTTTATTTAACATGCTAGGCTAGATTTATCTTGTGTTTGCTTAGATCTAATGAAACCTAACTATTGATTATTGGTTGTTGGTGTGTTATTAATTGTATTGGATGATTGTTTATCGATGTTAGGCTTAAGAAAACTGGCTAACCTCCTATACAGTAACTTGCTTGAACGTCTTAAGAAACATGAACCAATGCGTACTAAGGTTTTTATGGTTGTATTTAATGCATGAGCGAATTCTAGTGATCCCATGTTAGGAGCTTCTTAGCCGGCTCGACATAGGAGTGAAGTAGGAGGTTATAGAGTTGGGGAAGTACGTACGCCACCCCACGATTGGTATTAAGGAATACACCCGTCATCCACGCAATTAATACACACTAATCAACCGGTAAAAGATAGTTAGGGAGTAAGGAAATCTAAGTAAACACATTTTTCTCCATATAAGTTCCACAACCTTTTTATTTTCAGTTATTTTATTTTATTTGCAATTGTAGTTATTTGGGTTAGTTGACTAGCAACTAATTCCGCCCACTCCTTCAAACCCGGGATTTTACTTGCTTTTATAAAAATATAAAAAATACAAAAAGAATCTTCCCTCACCCTTAGACCTATTAGAGTAGTTTTTCAATCCTAACGACACTATTCCCCTAGAGAACGATCAATCCCCCGGTACTTGCCACTACACTATACTACATCGGTCAGGTACACTGCCTGGTGGGGATTGCAAGCCTCTTGAGATCCCTCGAGAGGTAAAACCTGTTGTAAGGTTACAAAACCACGCATCAAATAGATAATAGACATTAAAATGGTAAAAAATTATAATAAAGAAGGCCAGTAAAGAAGTTAATATCTTGTACAATCGGAAGAAGATGTAGGTTATCCGGACACACAAAAACATATTCCACCATTAAAGACAATGTGTATTTGTTTTCTAATTCACCTGCACTAATCAATACACATCAAAGACAGCGTGTATTTCATTCACAAACCTTATTATGCATAAGTCCGTAAACCAACAACGTATTGATAATCACATAATTTTTTTGCCATATTCTCATCCCCTTAATAACTCAGTTAAAATTTGTATGAGATTTTGTGTGTAACTAACCATCTATTCTGATGAAGCATTGGCATGCTTAGTCATTTAAATATCTACAACTCCATCACCTAGGCTGTTGAAAACTAAAATAGGATAGAAAGAATATTTACTAAAAAAACAATAAGATTTCATACACAAAAAACAAAAAAAATTACCAATTGGATGCAATAGTCATGTTGAGCGTCTGTAATCCTCTTTTCATCTAATACCCCGTGTACAAACATATAAAATATCAACGCAACCAAGATTTTTATTATCCTTGTCTCACCATCATGTGTTAGATAATCTACCAAATAAAGAAATCAATCATAAATTTGCTAATAATAAGGAAATGATTTTTGTTGGTCCACGAATTGTATGTGGATCTCTAAGTAGCCTTGAATACTTAGTAGATAGTTGGGATAAATCCAAACCAGTCTAAGTGAGAAACCCTTAACGATTGTTAATATTAATGCGGAAACTTAACAAGAACAATGAAGAACAGAATTAACACTAACTTCGTATAATTTTATTAATCACAATTGTGAAACTCGTACAACTCTCTTATCAAACTAACAATCTTAGGGATCCTTTTATAACACCAAGGAAACCCTAATGCTAACCGACTAAGAAGATATTCACGAATCTTCTATAAAGATACTTACACGTTTTGTATCTTTTCCTAACATATCTCTAACAAACTTTCCTTATATCACGACCAGACTTAACATAATACGTCAACCAGACTTAAAACAGACTACCAGACTTAACTTGTATTACCAGACCTAATTACAAAGACAGACCTAACTTTGACATATTACCAGACCTAAGTTTGTCTTCTCTTGAATCGTATGATAATTCCCAACAATCCTCCTCTAACTTGATCTTCATGCTCCATGAACTTCAAGTTCTTCTGATTTAGCTTTCTGAGGATTGAATCTTGAACACTTTGAATTGTCTTTAGGTCTTGAACCTTTCTAGTAGCTTGAATCTTGATAAGCTCTTCTGATATGGTCTTTGCAGCAACATTGACTATATGTACATCAAATTCATTTAAATTTCAGACTATTCTCATCACTTCCAGATGTGTTACCATCTGTGAGAGGTGAATCATTGAAAATGTAATGGATTTGAAATCTCTTTACCAATAGCCATTACCACTGGAGTAGCCAATGTTTTGGTGTGTCAGACCATGGTACATTAATAACCATATGATTTTTAGCAAATCATCAGCTTATCAACGGATTTGTTAAGTCTTTACCAAAAGCCGTTTGCTTCTGGACTAGCCAATTCTTTGATGGAAAACCACCTCATCATGGTGAATTGATTACCATTTATGGTTTTCCACAGCCTTTACCACAAGCCATAACCTTGTGGGCTAGCCAACTCTTCACTTATCTTAGATATGGTGAGTTGAATACCATACAATTTTTGGCAAATTGTCAGCCATAAACGGATTTGAGTTATCTTTACCTGTAGCCGTTTGCTCCGGATTAGCCAGTCCTTGTGTGGATCAGACAAGGTGGACTGATAACCTTTTGTTGTGTTAGTGCAAGGCACCTCCACCAAGTGAGAAGTTCCAATAGTCTCACTTAACAACTTATGAAAACATACTTAATCCAGCATTGTCTATAAAAGAAATAGAAGACACTTTTTTTTTTTTTTTTTTTTTTTTTTTTAACACTAACAGAACTAAAATAAAACTACAAGACTTAAAGATAACCTAAATGCTGGTAAGTACTCATACTTTACATACTTTACAGTTTGACCTCCCCTTAAGACAAACTAGGGGTTCATCATACCAATGTTAACTACCAGATAATTGAACCTAGGGCCATCAAATGCTTTAGTTAACAGGTCAGCAACATTAAAATCTGTATGTATTTTCTCCACTCTGATCAACTTCTTTTCAAAGCAATCTCTAATAAAGTGATGTCTGATTTCTATATGCTTAGTTTTAGAGTGATATACTGGGTTCTTAACAATACAGATAGTACTCTCATTATCTATGTGGATAACAGTATTCATAAAATTCAAACCATAGTCCAGCATCTGATTCTGAATCCACAAGACTTGTCCACAGCAGTTAGCAGCTGCAACATACTCAGCTTCAGTGGTTGAATTGGCCACAATTGTCTGCTTCTTGCATTGCCAAGATATCAATCTCCTTCCAAAGAATTGATAACCTCCTTTTGTGGATTTCCAATCAAGGCTTGCACCAGCATAGTCACTGTCTGAATAAGCTGTCAGGTCAAAAGATGACTCCTTAGGATACCAAAGGCCCAAATTTGGTTTGCCCTTTAAGTACCTAAAGATTCTCTTCACAGCATGAAAATGTGAAGTCTTTGGTTGTACCTGAAAACGTGAACAAACACAAACTGCATACATAATGTCAGGTCTAGAAGCAGTAAGATACATGAGGGAACCTATCATGGATCTGTAAAGATGCACATCCACATCAGCAGCATCTTCATCCTTTGTCAAAGGCACCTTGTTCTCTATGGGAGTGACTGCAGTCTTCACATTTGTGAACTCAAACTTCCTCAAAATTTCTGCAACATACTTGTCTTGAGAAATAAAAAGTCCATCATCCTTTTGTTTTACTTGCAGTCCCAAGAAAAATGTAAGTTCTCCCATTGAGCTCATCTCAAACCTGCTTTTCATTAAACCTTCAAATTCATCACACCAAGACTTTCTTGTTGATCCAAAAATGATATCATCCACATAAATTTGGACAAGAATGATATCCTTCTGGTCTCTCTTAATGAATAAAGTCTTGTCAATTACACCCCTGATGTACTCATGTTCTTCTAGAAACTTTGAAAGAGTTGCATACCAAGCTCTAGGAGCTTGATGAAGACCATACAAGGCTTTAATAACCTTGTACACTTGATTGGGGTTAGCAGGATCCTCAAAACCAGGAGGTTGATGTACATAGACATCTTCTTCAATAGTGCCATAAAGAAAAGCACTTTTGACATCCATCTGATATACCTTGAATCCCATGTATGATGCATAGGCCAAAAATAACCTGATAGCCTCAATTCTGGCTACAGGAGCAAAAACCTCATCATAATCTATGCCTTCCTCCTGTTTGTATCCTTGTGCTACCAGTCTTGCTTTGTTCCTTACAACTACCCCTCATTCATCCCTTTTATTCCTGAAGACCCACTTAGTACCTATAACTTTAGCTCCATAAGGTAGATCTTCAAGAACCCATACTTTCTGTAGCTTGAACTGCAGCAACTCTTCTTGCATGGCTTCTATCCAACTTTCCTCCCCCAAAGCTTCAGAAACTGTAGTGGGTTCACTTTGAGAAAGAAAGCAAGCAAATAAACAATGTTGCTGGTCCTTATGATTGACCCTTTGTTGTTGTTTGATCAGGCTGATGAGTGCAAGTGAGTCAGACTGATGTTGCACTCTACTTCTGGTTTGAACAGCAGACTTTGGATCACCAATTATTTGGCTCTTGGGATGAATGGTGTGGATCCGGAGAGTGGGAGTTGGACTTACCTCCACTTCTGTGGGTAAGTTGTTGAAGTCAGTTATGACACCTCCTTCATCATAGGAAGCTCCTTCAAAGATACCTTCATTTGGATTTGAGAACACTTCAAGTTCTGGCATCTCTGAATTAATACAAACAACACTTGAAGAAAGGTCTGGTTGAGCATCACTACCAGACTTAAAATTGGAAGTACTGGTAATGTTAGGAGTTGCTTCTTGAGACTTGAATTCAGAATCCTTTTCTTGAGAAGAAGAATTCTTGATTTCTGCTTCAGCTGCAGCAGACTTGTTCTCTGTAGATGGAATCACAATAAGCTCAGCCATATCATCAGTGTTCCCTGTATTAGAAGGATCTTTGGTACCTGCATTGTTAGTAACTTCTTTGGTACCTGCAATAGGGTTAACTTGATTCTCCTTGGAGACAGGAATATAATTCATAGAATCAGTTAAATAATCAATATCAAACATCCATCTATGACCAATTCCCTTTACATTGGGTTTTTCTTCAAGAAAGTTTACATGCAGATTTTCTTCTACTTTATTGGACACTAAGTTGTAAACCCTAAAGGCCTTACTGTTTAATGCATACCCAACTAGAAACCCTTCATCAGACTTTCCTTCAAACTTTCCAAGAACACTTAAAGTATCAAGAATGGTTACATGACACCCAAAAGGCCTTATATGGCTAACAACTGGTTTATGGCCAAACATAAGCTCATAAGGGGTTTTGTTTTGAGGCTTGGTCACTCTAACCCTATTAAAGATGTAACAGGCATTGCTGACTGCTTCAGCCCAGAATGTTGTGGGTAAAAGTGAATCTGCTAGCATAGTCCTAGCTGCCTCAATAAGTGTCCTGTTCATTCTCTCAGCAACTCCATTTTGC
This sequence comes from Artemisia tridentata subsp. tridentata, assembly GCA_021014915.2. Lineage (NCBI taxonomy): Eukaryota > Viridiplantae > Streptophyta > Magnoliopsida > Asterales > Asteraceae > Artemisia > Artemisia tridentata. The sequence goes on from CP139509.1 coordinate 179,766,721, forward strand.
TGAGGAGTTCTTGCATTACTGAACTGTTGCTTAATTCCTTTATTATCACAGAAATCTAGCATGCTCTTGTTTTTAAACTCAGTGCCATTGTCACTCCTAATGATTTTAACTCTTTTATCAAGAAGGTTTTCAATCTGCCTAATGAAAGTTTGAATCAAAGGTGTAACTTCATCCTTCCTAGACATACAGAATACCCAACAATATCTAGCACAATCATCTGTAATGACAAGGCAATAGCATGCATAATTTATACTATGGACAGATGTAGGGCCAAAAAGATCCATATATAAGGTATGTAAGGGCTCAGTGATTAATCTTTCTAATTTAGCCTTACAGGATGCCCTATGTTGTTTTCCTTTGTTACAAGCCACACATGTATGATCATCTTTAAACAATTTTGAAGGCAAACCTCTTACAAGATTATTCTTCACAAGCTTATTCATGTTTTTGAAGTTCACATGGCCTAACCTTCTGTGCCACAACTTAGATTCATCCAAAGTAGCTTTTGCAATCAAACAGGTAGCACCTTTTGCAGGATTAGATGCTTTCATATCAAAACTGTACATTTTGTGTTGTCTGGGAACTTTAAGAAGAATCTGATGTTCTTCAGGCATCTTAAAGTCCGGAGTCAACACAAGACAATCAGTTTCAGTAAAAAGCACCTTATGCTGAGTATCACAAATTTGTGATATTGAGAAAAGGTTGAACTACCCAAGTTCTTTCACAAAGGATACATTGTCAAATTCTATGTTGCCCACTATTATTCTTCCTTTACCAGTTATCTGTCCCTTGCTTCCTCCAAAAGTAACAGAACCTCCTTCGAATTCTTGAAAATCATTTAGATAGTTCTTGTTACCAGTCATGTGCCCAGAGCATCCACTGTCAAGGATTCCTCTATCTTCCATATAGCAAAGTGGACGATCCTGCACAAAAAGAAGGTAAATTAGTTTCTCTTAGGAACCCAGGCCTGAGTAGGCTTGGGTCCGCCTTGTGGATCAACATACTTAAATTTCTTATTTGAACCTGATCCACTGTTGTTTTGGGATTTATACATGGATTTATTTTTGTTTGAATCCCAAGACATACATGCTGAGGTCTTAACAGCAGAACCCCCATTTCCCTTTACAGCACTGGTTTTTAAAGGTTTTGCTGTTTGCTTCACAACTGGTCTCCTCACAGGTGAATGAGGTTTGTAAAAATGATTTCTTTGATTGTTTGCATTCACCTGAGGCTTATAAAATGGTTGTCTGGGTCTCACATAACCAGTGTTCACATTAGATCTCACAGAATTAACATAACCAGTATTCACATTAGAGTTCCTAAAGCCAGACCTAAAATTTTGTCTACCAGTATTAACATAAGAGTTAGGTCGGGTAGAGTAAAACTGTTGGGCTGGTCTGGGATTAAACTGGTTGGCATGATTAATCCTGTTAGCATTATTCCAGACTGGTTTATTTGAAACATGACCAATATTAGCATTCATTCTCTTTTGCTCAGCCTCTCTCTTCATTCTCTTTTCATGGAAGTCACAATCTCTAATCAAGTGACCTAGACTTCCACAAACAAAACATCTTTTAGGAGCATAAGTGTAACTACTCCTAGATTCTCTGTGAACACTATTGCTTCTTGGTGACTCATTCATTTTAACAGATTCCCTAGGAGTTTTTATGTGCTGGGCACAACTAGGTTTGACTATCTCAGGCTTTGGTTTAGTCACTACAGGTTCAGTTACAACAGGTTCACACTTCTTAACAACCTTAGGTTCAGGATTCTCTTTTATTTCACTTTTTGACTCAGACTTAGAGTGATCAGAGGAACCATCAATAGATCCTTCAGAGTCATTGGATTGACAAGAAGAATACTTACTGGTTTTGTCCTCTGAGGTGATTGACTCAGGTGTTTGAGGACCTTTCTTACCATACACAAAAAGTGAATCATCCAACTCTTCTTTTTCAAGAGGAGTATAGTCATCACTCAATGGTGGTGGTACTCCCTTAAAGTCACCAGTCTTAACAAACCTATTATACAATGGTTTGCCCGCATAATCATCTTCTCTAGACTTAAGGATTGCCTTTTTCTCATCTTCCTCATATCCTAAGCCACATTTTTTATTTGACTTTATTTGAGAATCCCAATATTTGAACAGGTTATTATTTGCATTGTTCCACTGATCTACCCGTTTTCTCAACTCATCCCTCTCCTTTTGAATTCTAAGGCCCATTTGTCTATACCTTTTAAGCTTCTCATCTTGTTCATATATTTTATTAGCTTGAAAGTATAGTTTTTCATTTAAAGCAGCATGTTGGTTTTGAAGGGTGACCTTTTGTGCCTCTAGTGTTTTTACAGCATTTTTATGTGCTAAAAGATTTACTTCTAAATCACCTATTTGTCCTAACTGCTCATCACACAAAGCCTTAATATGATTATATGAATCAGTGCATAATTTAGAGCATAATGATACCTCATTACCAATGGCCATGAGAGCATGATCAGACTCCTCATTCACTCTTGGATGCTCACCCCAGTTGACTCCTCCAGCTTCCATTGTCAGCAAGCTCATCTGATTCTTTTCCATCTTCCCATCTTCATCTCTTTTTCCATCAGCAGGCTTCTTCTCTGGACAATCTCTTGAAAAATGTCCATGCTTGTGACAGTTGTAGCATTCAACTGTCCTCTTTGTGTATCCCACTGGTGATTTGTTGTTGAAGTTGATGGTCCTTCCATATTGCTTCTGAAATCGTTTGACCCTTAAAGCAACCATGGCAATGTGCCACTTTATGTCCATCTCCTCAACTTCAGCATCATTAATCTGTTCTAAATCTTCACTAATAAAGCTTTCATCTTCCGTTTGGTTGGCAAAGAAAGAATGGATCACCTCATCAGTAAAATTTGAAGCAGATCTTTCACTTGAAGGAGTTTCATAGCTACCAGACCTAACACTACCAGGTTTAACCTTGTAAGTGCTGCTTTTGTTCTGTGATACAAAAGCAACATTTGATGAATTGGTTGATGCCTGAGTGTTGTTACTGATGTCCCTTTCAAACATCCTAAGATTATTGTAAAGGTCATCAGGTGTCATTGAATCTACTTCCTCCTTTATCCTTATCGCCACAGATACATTACCCCATTCTGATGGTAAAGATCTAAGGAACTTGTGGTTTGCATCCTCATTCGAAACTGCTGCACCATGAACTTCCAGCTGTGTTAACAGATGTTGAAATCTGTCATAGCCCTTCTCCAATCCTTCAGTTTTTGAAACACTGAATGTCTCAAATTGCTGTTTAAGAACAGCCTTTTGCATCTTCTTGGAGTTTGCATTGCCTCCAAATCGTTTCTTGATAGCCTCCCACATCTCTTTAGCATCAACCATGCCATGGAACCTTTGCAGATGCTCCTTAGGAATAGCCATAAGAAGCAAGGTTCTGGCCTTCTTTTCCTTCTCCACAGCCCTAATCTCCTCAGCAGATACTGGTGGCATTATTCTCAGCTGCCCATCAGTCCTTTGTGAAATTCTTTTCTTAGAGTTTCCCCTTTGAATAACCTTCCATACATCACTATCAATATACTCCAGATAATGTTCCATCTCCATGGCCCATATATCATATTCTTCTCTTTTCAGTAATGGAAGTTTTATGTTTGAGATTGTGGTTGTGGAAGGGATGGGTTGTTGTTGTGTTTGGGAGTTACTGGATTCAGGTTTTCCTTCATCTTCATGATTTGAATTCTCATCCTCACTGTTATGGATTGAAAAAGTTTCAGTGTTGATAGGCTTATCGGTCTCAGACATTGTGTGGGGTGAATTGAGTGAGAATAGGTTTTTGAGGTTAAGTGTTCTTCGAACTCATAGTCTCTCGCCTTGCTCTGATACCACTTGTTGGTCCACGAATTGTATGTGGATCTCTAAGTAGCCTTGAATACTTAGTCGATGGTTGGGATAAATCCAAACCAGTCTAAGTGAGAAACCCTTAACGATTGTTAATGTTAATGCGAAAACTTAACAAGAACAATGAAGAACATAATTAACACTAACTTCGTATAATTCTATTAATCACAATTGTGAAACTCGTACAACTCTCTTATCAAACTAACAATCTTAGGGATCCTTTTATAACACCAAGGAAACCCTAATGCTAACCGACTAAGAAGATATTCACGAATCTTCTATAAAGATACTTACACGTTTTGTATATTTTCCTAACATATCTCTAACAAACTTTCCTTATATCACGACCAGACTTAACATAATACGTCAACCAGACTTAAAACAGACTACCAGACTTAACTTGTATTACCAGACCTAATTACAAAGACAGACCTAACTCTGACATATTACCAGACCTAAGTTTGTCTTCTCTTGAATCGTATGATAATTCCCAACAATTTTAGAAGATGTACTAATATAAAAATTCCACAAAAATGCTAAAGACGATGACTGCTGGCTCAAATATCAAAAACACAAATAAAAATCATAAATCGCAATTAAAATAAAGAAATAAAAAACATACGCAAATATAATACACAAACCGATCATATAGTTAAAACCTTTATCAATTAAACCCACAAATCCATCAAAAAATTGAGTTAGGGTTCCAATGAAAAGAATCATATACTCCCTCCGTCCCACTATAAGTGTCTACAATGGAATATTCAAAGTCTTTGTTTTTCAACTTTGACCGTAAATATTTTTGTTTGTGTTATATAATACTTGATGAAAGTTATATGAATTGATTTAGTTTTAGATGTGTTTTCATTGGGTATACTTTTCATCAAGTATTATATAACACAAACAAAAATATTTACGGTCAAAGTTGAAAAACAAAGACTTTGAATATTCCATTGTGGACACTTATAGTGGGACGGAGGGAGTACATAGATTTGTTGAAATTAAATAACCAATTGATAAATCTTACCAAACTCAAGAATCCACTGTCATTGATTCGTTTGGTTGATTGTTACGGTTATGATTTTAGGGTAGTGGTTCGGTTATTATTGTGATAATTGATTTGTGGAGAATTATCGAATCATGATAACTGATGTTGGGGATTTTATTGGGGAGTTAATTGATTTTGTGAAGAACTGGTTTCGGGTATAAATTGATTTAGGGTAAACTGGTTTCGGATGTATGTTTTCCGTTTGGGGATGAAAAGTGGGGGTTTGCTTGTTCGTGGATAACTATGTGTGTTTGATCTACTGTTAGTATGAATTTGATTGTGTTTTTTGTTTACATTAAATGTTGTGAGGCGGAAATGAATGTGGTCCCTTGGATTAAAAAAAAAATGCCACGTGTAATTATCTTGGAATTTTGGTAGAGTGTTTCCTTGGGGAAACCTTGTTTTATATAGGTGGAGATGTGTGGCTAACATTTACTGATATATTCAAATAAAAATCAAGGTTTTAAGAAAATTAAAATTATGAATCAAAATTTTATCGGCGTCTTGTGACGCTGAGTGACCCCCTAGTTTCATCATTATACAATAATATAATATTACAAATACGAGGTTCTATCTTGTAAGATCACTCTAATGATTTTATTTCATCAAAATTTGAATTTTTTCAAAGAACAAGAATTAAAATGACAGCAAATAAGACATTGGATATGACTATAAGATTTGTGACAACAAAAAATCTTACGTTAAGAATCATCAATGATCAACTAAAATTATTTTGAAATGTATCATTAATGATCAACTCCATCAAAATTCTACTCACTTGTCCAGTATCATTTTCGGTTTCGTAATTGGATGAGAAGTGTAAGATCGTGCTAAAATGGACTAGTTTTTTCATGACTTGTTGTAAATCATGCCACATAATAATCATACGATCACTTCGTAGAGATCGACGACGAGTCTATCGACTGATTATACGATCCTATGGATGATAAAATGTTCAAAACAATCCCATATCGATGTGACCATTTTTTAGGGTCAACGTCGTAAGATTATATGATCCTATAGTCATGATAGATATAATAACCTTGCTATCCTGGTTGGGGATTGTTTGGGTGATACCTTATTCGTTTGAGGATTTAAGTTTCGACTCACCCTTCATTTACTTCTTCGTTTCCTCTAAAAAACAAATTTCGTCTTAAAATCAAGTTTTCGTAATTACATATCTCTTCTCTACTAAATATAAAGAGAAAACGTTTTTCCTTAAAATTAAAAAACTTAAGAATATGTAATGTTTAATCACAAAATACCCTTTTATAAGCTAAATTTCAATCTTTTATTTATTTTCTCACATAACAATTCAAACATTGTTGCATTAAAACCGTTTTTTGACCATGTATCATATGCATAACAAGTTTTTCAATTTTTTTGCCTTAAAAACGTTTTTATTTTTAAATAGTTCCCACAAAAAATTCCGAAAATATGCATCAAAACTTTTAACGACTTTTTTTTAATGTAGTTTCTAAAAGAAAGAGAATTTTTTTTTTTTTTTTTTTTTTTTTTTTTTAATCTCAACATTAATAATCAAGGCTGTTAAGATCGAGATCCTACTATTGATCATTTTTGTCTTTGCAAGATCAGAATCGTAAGATCAGATCGAGATAAGAAGATCCTACTTAAATGTTCAAATGTCTTATATGTCTATTAATTCGTATTCAAAGCTGATTGTATATCAAATTCATGAAGAAAGAAAAGTTCTCAAAGTAATACGTAATAATGTGAAAATGCAACGCTTAATGGTTTAAACTACTAAAATATATAATTGGTGATTAAGTGCACTAAATATTTTAATCTAAATATTTATATATTTTACTCTTATAAAACATTTATATTATCCATGCCTAATTTATTGCTTTACTTTAACAAAATTCATTCATTTATACTTTATGAAGTAAGATTGAATTGGATCAAGATCTTACGATCCTATGGTAAGATCGAGATCTTACTTAAGATTATATGCCTTTTAAGATCCAATGAGAGATTGACTCGTTTTTCCTTAGCGGGATCGTAAAATTGAATGATATTAAGAGATAGATTGAGATCTTAACATATATGTTAATAATATTTAAAAATTAATCCACAAACTTTACTATATAAGTCATCATATTAAAAGCATTTTTTTAGTTATTGTGTTAATTCATAGTTGGTAAAAATGAATGATCAAAAAAAAAAAAAAAAAAAAAAAATTAATGTTATTGTAGAACAAGTTTTAAACCAAAACAAGGTCAGTTTTATGTTGCTTTGTCTAAAAGGTTATCACGTAGAACCAAGGTTTCAAAAACCATGAATCGGTAGTCGGGCGGTCGACCACCTTGTAGCTTGTAATCGGTCTAGGCAGGATTAATCGATGACTAATCGGATTGGCATTACTGACAAATTTTAGTTATTTCCGGCAAGTTTTGTGTATTTCCGGTGAGTTTTAGGTATTTCCGGCAAGGTATTTTCTAAAAAACAACTTGTAATAGACTTAAACAGTTACTATAAGTGATCAACATAAGTTTACAGTGAGTTTTGGGTACTTCCGGCTAGATTTATAGGTTTCCAGAAAGTTTGACCACCATTGACCGCCGTTGACGTCGTTGGTTGACCTAGTTACATAAATCGGCAAGGTCGGTGGCCTTGTAGCACCTAATCGGCGATTAATCGGCCTTGTAGACCTTTTTTTGCAACACTTAAAACTACAAAAGTATTAGTGAAGTTTGCCCAAGAGTTCAGTCAAAAGGGAGTCTACACCTCAAATGTTGTGTACCAAGAAGTTTTACATGACGAATAACGTGCATTGTTAGTTATTTCAAAATTGATGTAATGTTTTATTTTCAGTTTCACTAAGTATTTTTTTATACGTTTTTGATACATTTCGAGAATTGTTCTTTGACTTGAATTATCGCATGTTACAACCATTTTCAATTATATTTTGGTTATTTTACGTTGTATGTATGTACGTTACACGAAATACTTAACCAGAATATCACAACTATAGCTGTTTGTCGCTATAAAATTATGTTGATATACACGTGTACTCGACTAGTATATTTACATGTAAAATGAATGCTAATTAATGTTGTATAGTTGAATTCCTTAAGATTGGTTTAGGGGGTATGTGGGGAGATTGTTTCTTAACTTTTATTCTATAGACAAACACGTACAAACTTGTCTCCTTAAATGGCAGGCCCCTTCTTTCTCTTTTTTTTTAAATGAAGCATAGTTCTATTCTCTTAATATTACATGTTATTCTACTTGTTTTTATAAAACAACTTATTATCTCACAATATGTACATTACAAATCTGACTCACATTACGTGGTACCGCTAGACCCCATTAGGTACGTATTGTATTGCTTCATCTTGTATCACCATCTTAATTATAATAAAGATACAATAATATTCAGTTTCTAAATCCATTTAAAACTATAAATTGCTGACTCAAAGTTTTGATTGATAATCAATGAAATAATGTTGTCAAACATCCCCACTTTTAAATTCAAGGACCATTAATATCACATGTCTTACACCTAATATGTCTTTTAAAGTGCAGTCTAGATAGATTATTGCATGCTAGAATCTGGTATTGTGATTTGTGAAGTAAGAAAGTCAATCAAGTTTCTGTATTTAACGACGGAAAATGTTTAGTGAGGAGAAATGAACAAATGTATTTGTTTTGAAACGTAATGAAACAGTTTTTTTTTACCTTATCATTCCTTTTTAATACTAATTAATGATGTCATATTAGTATACAAAATGTCATATCAAGTGTTTAAAACTCTTTCGAACGCTATTAATTAATTGATCAAATGAATAATACTTATTAAGGTGGTGTTTGTTTAAGCCTACTTTTTGGTTTTTAGGCTTATGTGATTTTCACCTTATGTTTCAAACTTTCACAAGCTTATTTTGAAACTTATGAGCTTATATAAACTTATTAAGCTTATTGTATCATAATAAGGTTATATGAGCTTATAAATTTTAAAGTAAGTAGAAAAAAATTAGCTTATAATATATATAGAGAAAATAGTAAGCTTCAGTAAACATTCACTAAATACCTTGAATTCGGCTCATAACCCAAAGGATGTAAACGTTTATTGAGTAAAAAAAGCTAAATGCAACTTGTTACAATGAGTAAAATTAAGCCAAATATATCTATGGACACTTTGTATTCAAAGATGGCGTGAGCTAGCTTTTCTTTTTTAAGTTGACCTCAAAGGTTTGAACATGATAAGGGAAATGGGTCCATCAATTTGTTTTTATATTTACAGCCGCCACGAGTTTGTCATTTGAAAGACGATAAGTACGTCAGCAATAATTGATACGTTTGCTTGATATCGAGGAATGAAAAAGTAGAATTCGTAAGAAGTAACTTTCCTAATACAAGTTTAATAGCAAAAGGAGGTGTAGGACGACGTTTGACTAGCTTGTCATTTCAACAACAAGCTAAGTGAGTTCTACTTCAATCGACTCAGTATACACTACTAATTAATTAATCTGGCTATGGGGTTTGAGTTAGCATGCTCAAGTCTAAGTTGCAGGAGTTGGATATGGTACGAAACATTTGTAATACAAGTTTAATAGCAAAAGGAGGTGTAGGTCGTACTAGCTAGTCATTCCAACAAGAAGCTTGGTGAATTTGATGTCAATCAACTAAGTATAAACTACTTGTTCTGGCAATCGCGTTTGAGTTAGCATGCTCAAGTCTAAGATATAGCCTTGCAGGCAAGACTAAATTGGTTAAGAGATAATAGGCACATTTAAGGATATTTAACTTGTGTTTATTAGATATCATAAGGTGGGTTTAGTCGGAAGTTAACACTTAAGTTTTTCACAAAAGGTTTTGAACAAAAAAAGAAAAATGAAAATCACGTTTAATTAAGTTGGTTTTCTACGTATATTTGATGTTTTGTCTAATAGTATTGAACTATTAATATAATCTGTGTACATCTTTGGCCTACTTATCTTTTTGAGTATTTCACTCATTATTTATTTTTATATAACCGTCAGTTTTTCATTTGTCATAATCATGTAAGTAAATAATAAGTAGAATTGTCTAAGTATGATTTATCATTTCACTTACTCTAAATCATTTGTTACAAAATATAATTTGTTGTTTTCTCTATATCCTTTTGTTACCCCACCCCCAACACGGCCACACACAGAGTACTTCCTTTTGAAAATCTGGAAAACCAAAATCATTTAGCGTTTTTTAATTTCGGCCTTTTTTTGAGATAACATAATCCCTTCCATATTCCAACAACAATTAACATTCTAGTTGTGTGGAGATAAAATTTCTAAAAAAATTAATATTGAAAACTAGTAAATGCTTCCTCCAACTAAAATGTTTTCTTAGGGTTGTGTAAAACTATGTAAAGGGAAAGGTTTTATCTGGTTTGAGTCTTAGTGACGATAGACTCAAATCCCGTGAATTAGTCAGCAAAAAGGTCAAAAACCATGGTTACCAAAAAAATTAGAAGTTATGCCCGTCTTAGATTATTAGACGTAAATTACCTTATTTCACATGTTGCTCTTTCCTTAATGGTGAACAATCACTTTGCTGGTAAACATATCACACGCACTGATAGTAGGGGTTTCACGGGATAGTTCGGTTCAATTAGTTGGAAAATTTAAACTATCCATCGCGGGGCGGTTAATTTATTTTACTACCCGAAAGCGAACCGTATTAGGCGGGTAACTGAACATGCGGGTACTCGAAATGAGCAGAAACCGGCGATTCAAGTCACAGTTAACCATTTTAGACTTTTAATCAAGTTTAACCTTATGAACGATAACAAGATCTATAATGAATGTCATTTTAGTCAGATTAAATCATATTAAAATTGCTCCGTCGCAATAATTGCATTCATAATCATACATAACATATTAACAAAAACATTTATTCAACGTTTATTGGTTACGATCACATTATTCATTTTCTCACATAGATGTTTAGTAAACGTTTACATTAAGAGCAAAAAATTCGTTATACAACAAAAGTAGCGCTATAATATAATCACTACTTGTACAGTTATTTGAATATTTGTTTAAAAACCTTCATGCATGTTATACACGATTTGGTTCAGTTAACCGCGGATATCTAAAAATAAAAACCGATACCGAACCTTGATAAGCGAACTTTTCTGGTTTCAGTTTCTTCGGATTCAGGTTTTTCAGAGTGAACGGTTCAACTCAGTTTGTCGGTTTCGCAGCTTTTTGGAACACCCCTAACTGCTAGGTAAACGACTTTTGATTAATTTCCTACGTTACGACCAATCATACGATGTGATTGCTTTCTTCCTCTTACTATCTCCCACCAAACCCCCCTTGTTTATCTACTTTACAACATTAATATTTCAAACTAAAACGTTTAAGTTCAATAACTATATATCATAAAAGTGAAATAAGTGTGACTCTTACAACCAAAAAACACATATCGAGCCATCAATTTCTTATTACATATATTTAAATGATAATTAACTTCAAATCAATAAAATAGTTTTTAGCATTTTCTACCAAATAAGTTTCTAGCACAACTTCGTATAAGAAAACCAAAATGTACGTTCACCGTGTATATATGGAACTTATTTTGTATAATATGCGCAAGTAAAACCGGCCAAATGTAGGCACCATTCTTTGATATCCTTATTCAAAGTCGTTGATGCTTAAGTTAGTCTTTTGAGTTAGATGGTTGTGTTAATTACAAGGCATATTAGGAAGTCCCTCTATGAGGGCTTGGCTTGGGTATACCCAGGTTCAAGTCTGAGGGACAGGGTTTACCCTTATTAATCGCCGTGCCTTTGGGCGGATTAGTAGGGGGTTTTTACCCCATCGGGTATTTGAATAGGCATTCCTACTTCGAGGGAGCTCTCTAGCGCGGGCCCGGTTAAGACAACGTAAGCTAGACCTCCTGTTATCGAATCGCGACACGAAGTTTCAAGCGAAATTAACCTTTCAAAAAAAAAAAAAAAAAAAATTACAAGGCATATTTTTGGTATTTGTTTGGTGAATGCCAAAACTTGTTTGACCATCTTGCTTGCTAATGTCACTCTCTTATGCGTTACATCAGACTTCAATTTAAGTCAAGTGCAAAGGAAAAGAAAAAAACAAAACAAAAAAACAAACAAGTCGGGCTTTATTGGTTTTTTTTTTTTTTTTGGAAGGCGACTTTCAATTTTTGGTTTAAAGAGTCATACACGCTACAAAGGCAGACCCTCATCCACCACATACCCAGACTATGTTGTCTTCACCGGGCCCATGCTGGTGTAGTGGGGATTCAACGGCTTCCGCCCGGAAACCGTACTGCCTACACACGAGAATACTCGCTGGAGTAACAGCCGGATGAAAACCGGGGCCGGCTCGGATTCGAGTCTCCGCAACTAATGGCTCAAAGACTCTCCTCTTCATTGCCTGATAACAACAGAGCATGTGGCCCGCCCCTATGTGAGAACTTCCCGGTTGGTCACCTAACCGGTAGTGCTCTCAGGGTTTTATTGGTATAACAAGTGTCAATAAGGTTTATATTTATTTTTCTTAAAAAAAATGGTTGTAGCTATGCATTCCTGAGAAAAAAGAAGATAAACATAAATAAATTAATAGCGCATGTGTTAAGTTTCGACTGATCCAAAAAAATGAACAAGCAAATAATATTACGCATGATCGTCAGATCATCCTATGTATAATACAAATAACGCAATGTAATGATCGAGATTGAAACTTAAAGAGTTTAGTTTTTAGAAAAAGATATAAAATCAAGATTAAATTACTTTGGTCAAACTTTTTAAAAAATTGGTGGAAATTTTTGGTAGAAAAAAAAAAGGGATGGACATGGAGCTCATTTTTTTTATAATTCCAGGCTTAATCGTAAATAAACATTACATTTAGATTAGTTAATATAATTTACAATAAAAACCCTAAACTTTTAATAAGAGGCTAATTTTAAATCTAATTTTATGAACTTAAATGTAAATTACTTAATTCTCATATTTTTTTTATAATTTATATATTTAACAAAAATCCCATATACTTAAACTTTTTAAAGAACAACTATTACTACCACTATATTATTATTATTATTATTATTATTATTGTTGTTGTTATTGAGTATATGAATGAGATTAAATCTAACATATATATACATTTATATTCAATGATTTTGAATTATGTTACAATATCAAGTTAAACTACTCAAAAAAATAAGATTATTAAACAAAACCGATCTTATTTTCAAACCCGAGCAAATATAGTTATAATATTATTTATTAGTTATAGTCATTGTCCAAACCTAATTCATGTTTAATAATCCGTGCGTACACGGGTTAAAAACTAGAATATGGATAACGATAAATAATTTAGTTGTAATACCAAAAATATGCATATGCACGGGGTTATAAGTATCAAAATGAAAACACAACTTATAAATTCATATAAATCAAATTTATTTAAATTATTAATTGTACTTCTAAACTGAACCCCATGCGTGTAATATGACAGATACAAAACATTAAACAGTGTCAAATTCTTATATGCTCGTATATTATATTTAAAATATAAAATAAATTTTATTTATGTGTAAATTTCATGGATGCATGAGACTTATAGCTAGTAGGTTTAGTAAAAGGGGTATAATTGTGTTACGTCTCGGGCTCCTGAAGAGGGTCGGCCAAAACGAGCTACTACTAGCCAGGTTTGGCATAAAGTCTATGTCGTGGGCTAGTCTTCTTTCTTTTGTTTATTCGTATTCGATTCAAGTTAGGAAAGTATCTTTTGTTTTTGGAATATATCTTGTGTTCGTCTTGTGATACAAGTTAGGGTTATTCGGTATAAATACCGAATCATTAATGAATGAAAAGCATAGTTTTCTGTCAAACAAAGTTCTCTTCTCTTCTCTATTGTGCTTAAGGAGCTAGCACCCACTAAAAGTGGTGCCCTATCTCGATACTATCCGTAAAGGGTCGTATCAATTGGTGCTTTCATTATCATGAATGAACAAAAGATTCGCTTGCTCTTGAAAGAGCAGTCCGATGCGTTGAACACACGGATGGATGCGCAAATTGCATCGTTAACAGCAGAGTTGCAAGCTGCGAAGGTGACACGACAGGAGTTGGTGATTCAAGTTCAGCACTACCGCGATCCATGCGATTAGAGGTTCCCAAGTTTGCGGGTAACGATCCTAAGACTTGAATTTTTTCCATCCAGGAGTACTTTGATCTTCTGGGCACACCCAATGAACAACAACTAAAGGTTGTTGGGTTTAATCCGGAAGGAGATGCCGCCGAGTGGTTTCGGTGGATGTCGCGTGTTACACCCGTATCCCGATAAGGTACTAGTTATGTAAATAATATGTATGGTATATTATTAGTTTTGAGATATATGTTAGCTAAATAAATGTGAGTGGTAAGTTAGAAAGAATAGAACTAGAAGGGCTAAGTTTGCCATTTGGGTAAAGTTCATTAAATTAAATATACTAGCCTAGATTATTTTAGAAATGTCCAGGACATTCCTTTGGTCTTAGTTGTGAAGATCGGTTCATAAGGAGAAAAGAGGAGGGAAGAGCAAGATTATAATTAAGCTTAAATCTCCCATTGTGAAGTGATCAAAGAAGCCTTGAGAAACCTTAATTGTTGTCTTTTCATCAAGTAAGTGATTTCCTCAAATTATGAAATTAGGGTTCTTGAAGTGAAAATTTAGTATGATAAGTTAAGGTTGTTAATTCATGATTAGCTAGTTAATTAGTCTCTAATTTGAGATGATTGTGTTATAGGAAGCAAGTAATAAGTGGGGAAGCTATTGTTAGTGTGATTGAGCTTGAGAATCAAGGTAAGTACATTGGTTATAACATGTCTTGTTTAGCTTTATCATATTTTGGTATGATAATGTTTATTGTGTTAGCTTTATCATGTTTGTTTACATGATAATGGTGAAGTATAGGGTATAGGGTGCGTTAGCTAGTATGGATCCATTCTAGATGTAGCTTAGTTAGTCGTTGGGCTAACTATGGGATGAGGTTCAACCTTATGGGTTGATCGTGTTTAGGTCGACTATGTCGATGCGAGGTAAGTGCCCCTATATCGCTAGCTTAACTAGTGGTTAGACTAGTTATGGTTATATATGATGTTTAGCTTGTTATGCCATGTACTTACTAAGAGTTTTGCTTACGTGTTTAGTTGTGATGTTTTTCTTGATAGGTGTTGAAGGATCGAGCAAAGGTAAGGAAAAGGTGTAAGTGATTATGTAGTAGAAGACCGTTTTCTTTTGGACCAAGCGTGTTGAAGTTGGAAGCCCCCGACGTGTCTTTTCGTGTTTTGGGTATATTCCTTTCATATGGTCATTTTGTCATTTAGCGGTCTTGTCGTCGTTTATGATCATTGTTTAAGTTGGGTCGTTGGACAAGTTTATGTAAATGTCAAGAAGTCCTTTTGTTATGTGAATATGGTAGTAATTAGAAGGGTGTTTGGCATTTAGCCAAACTCACCCATTTTGGAAAGCTACGGGTCAAAACTTTGTACTAACAACTTTTCAATATATTAGAAATGACAAAGAATGTATGCTTTCAAATGGATATGTTGTGGATAGGTGTATTGGGTAAAAGTGTGTAGTTGAAATGGGTTCTTAAGGGAGTGTTTGGTATAAGGGTGTTTTTACCCATTTTGGGGTATGAGCGGGTCAAGGTTGTATGGGTCAAGTTTGGTATGATAGGTTATGTATGTTGGTTAGTTATGACGAGTCAATGAAGTGGTTTTACATGGTTTGGGGTGGTAATGGGTCAAAAGTGTGTTTTATGCATAACCCGTCCATTTTTAAAAGTACTAGTTCGAAGTGTCTAGCGATGAATGTTTTTATATGAAAATTGGACCAATGATATGAGGAATAAATTTGGAAAGTTTCGTTAATTATCGGGTCATAGAATTTATCTTTTTGAGAAACGGGTCAAAAGAGGTATAAAAGGGTTATGTAGTAAAAGGGGTGTTTGGGTTAAGCGTGTTGCTACCCATTTTGGGTAGCAAACGGGTTGATTGGCTATGTAAACGATCTAGTATGAGTTGTTAATGGCTTTGAGTGAGTTTGGGGTGAAATTTGGGTTTGGAACATGAAATTTCGGTTTGGGACTGAAATTTCGGTTTGGGGACACCCAAATTTCGGTTCCAAATTTCGGTTTGATTTGGGCAGATTTTGGTAAACTTTGAAAAATCATATCTTTTAATCCGTAAGTCGTCACGGGTCGTACCACCTATCGTTTTGAAGGTAATTGAGTCTACTTTCATTTAAAAATAGCCTCAAGGGCTGATTGTGTACCCATTTTTGTCAGTTCATAAAAGAGTGACAGCAGGTCAGTTTTCGGGTGTTCTTTTGTGAAAAATTTTCACGTTTTTTGGTCTAATCGGGCACGGGGCGTTACAACTTGGTATCAGAGCTTCGGTCTAAGAGATTTAGGATTTCCCCTTAGGATTTCCTAGACTTAGGCCTTGTGTAGACGCGTTTAGTATCGGTGTTTGTTATTTGTGTATTGTTGGGTGATTTCGGGAACACATATGTTAAGTATTTTTATGACTACGCCTGGCCACCGTAGTGATAAAAATATGACACATATGTGAGATCGAAATCATTTAGGCTATACATGGATGATAAACGCTAGGGTGTTTAGTGTAAGGATAAATATGTTATTCATGCATCAATTATGTACATGATTTTGCTTAATAGTGTGAATTGCTAAATTTCAGTTAGTAGAAAAGATGGCGAATATCCGAAATAAGGAGGTATTGAGAACGACCTCCTCTCGCCATAATGATGATGATGATTCAAATGATGAAGGAGATTCTAGTAGTGTCAGGTCAATATCATTACCGGAGAATTTTGTCCCTAAAAGTTTTACGAAAGCTGAGTTGAAAGAATTGGATGTCTTGGTGACTGATAGAGTGGGGAGGGCTATTGAGAAGGCCATGCCCTATTATGTTAAACAAACAACCGAGAATGTGCAAAAGATGTTTAAAGAGGAGATAGAAAAGCTTAAGAAGAGTGGGGAGTTATTGAATGATCCGAATGCTAGACCCGGGGTAGGGAAAGAGAAGTCTACTTATCGTGATTTCACTGCTTGTGCTCCACCCACATTTACGGGGACTCTTGATCCGTTAAAGAGTTCTCGATGGATTACCGATATAGAAGGGGCTTTTCGTACGAGTCGTTGTGTAGAAGAGGATAAGGTGAACTTTGCTACTAATTACCTCCGTGAACGGGCTAAAGTATGGTGGGAAGGCAAGGCAAACGAGAAAGGTAGTGTTTGGAGAGAATCGTGCACGTGGGATCAATTTAAGGAAGTGTTTATGAAAGAGTATGCTCCTGCGGAGGAAATTGATAAAATAAGAGAAGCTTTCCATTCTCTTGTGCAAACTGACGAAACGGTGAATGAGTTGTGGGGAAAGTTTTGTGACATGGTACAATATTGCCCGGAATATCTTAACAATGAAAGGCTTAAAGTCGACAAATTTCAAAGAATGCTCAAGGATGAAATTCGTACGATAGTGTCACCGTTCAAGTGCGCCAACATGGAGGATCTTCTAAGTAGGGCACGTACTCGTGAAGCGGACTTGGATAGAATGAAAAGCAAAGAGAAGAAGGACTTAAAAAGGAAGCATGATCATCCATCAACATTTAGTAAGCGAGGCAGGTTCGATTTTACAAGAAAGGACAACACGGGAAAGCTACCTCCTAAGTGTAATAGGTGCGGTAAGAATCATGTGGGAGAATGTAAATCCGGGATGAAGGGATGTTATAAGTGTGGAGATACTGGTCATATTAGCAAGGATTGCACCAAGCCTTTGGTAATATGTTATGGGTGCAACGAAGAAGGACATAAGGTAAGTGAATGTCCTAAATCTAATCCTAAGCAAGCGAGGCCGATCAAGCCGATTAAAGGAGAAAAGGTTGAGGTTCCAAGACCTACAGCTCGTGTTTATCAGATGAGTACCGAAGAGGCGAAGTCGAGTTCAGATGTTGTCACAGGTATAATTCTCGTTAATTCCAAACCCGCTCGTGTTTTGTACGACTCTGGTGCAAGCGTGTCCTTTGTATCTTATAATTTTAGTAAAGAATTATCAACCCCGTTAGATAAGCTTCCAATACCTATAGAAGTTGAAATCGCCGATAGTAAAGTTGTGGTAGTGTCAAATGTGTATCGTGATGTAGAAATAGAGATCGATGAGAATGTTTTTAGGATCGACTTAATCCCCATAATGCTTGGAGAGTTTGATATTATTGTTGGCATGGATTGGCTTAGCAAGCACAATGCCGCCATTCTATGCAAACAAAAGATCGTTAGAGTTGTGAACCATAGTGGTCGAGAAATGATGATTTACGGTGATAAAAGGAAAGGCGAGTTAAAACTTTGTTCTGTGATGAAAGCTAGAAAATATCTATCACGTGGTTGTCTAGCCTTTATGGCACACGTAGTAGATACGAGTTTTGAAAAGAAAAGTATCGACGATGTTCCGACTGTAAATGAATTCCGTGATGTATTTCCGGAAGATTTGCCGGGTATTCCACCCGACAGACAAGTAGAGTTCCGTATTGATCTTATTCCGGGTGCGACTCCTATTGCCAAAACTCCTTATCGTCTTGCTCCATCTGAAATGAAGGAGTTAATGAGTCAACTCCAAGAGTTACTTGACAAGGGTTTTATTCGCCCAAGTAGCTCACCATGGGGAGCTCCGATTTTGTTCGTTAAAAAGAAAGACGGTAGTATGCGGATGTGCATTGATTACCGTGAATTGAACAAAGTCACGGTGAAAAATGTATACCCGTTGCCAAGAATAGATGATCTATTTGATCAGCTTCAAGGTGCGAAGTGGTTTTCAAAGATTGATCTCCGTTTGGGTTATCATCAACTGAAGGTTCGAGAGGAAGATATTCCTAAGACAGCCTTTAGGACCCGATATGGACATTACGAGTTTACGGTTATGCCTTTTGGTCTCACGAACGCTCCTGCGGTTTTCATGGATCTCATGAACCGTGTATGTAGACCGATGTAGGACAAATTCGTTATAGTGTTCATCGATGATATCCTTATCTATTCTAAGAGTAAGGAAGAACATGAACTACATCTTCGAGAAATTCTTGAAACGTTGAGAAAAGAAAGATTGTATGCTAAATTCTCGAAATGCGAATTTTGGTTGCAAGAAGTTCAGTTCCTTGGTCATGTTATTAATCCCGATGGTATTAAAGTTGATCCATCTAAAGTCGAAGCCGTGATGAATTGGCAAGCGCCGAAGAACGTTGGTGAAATTCGAAGTTTTCTAGGACTCGCGGGTTATTATCGACGATTTATTCAAGACTTCTCCAAAATTTCATCTTCGTTAACCGAACTCACCAAGAAGAATGTTCCTTTTGTGTGGGGCGAGAAGCAAGAAGAAGCCTTCCGTACTTTACGAAAGAGGTTGTGTGAAGCACCGATCTTAGTGTTACCAGAGGGAACCGAAGACATGGTGGTCTATAGTGATGCATCTTATTCCGGTCTTGGATGTGTTCTTATGCAAAGGGGTAAAGTGATCGCTTACGCTTCAAGGCAACTAAAGAAGCACGAAGAGAAATATCCGACTCATGATCTTGAATTTGCGGCTGTAGTCTTTGCTTTGAAGATTTGGAGGCATTATCTATATGGTGTGAAGTTCATAATTTACACCGACCATAGAAGTCTTCAGTATTTCCTTGATAAGAAAGATCCGAATATGAGGCAACGTAGGTGGCTAGATTTGCTGAAGGATTATGATTGTGAAATTCGCTACCATCCGGGTAAGGCGAATGTCGTAGCGGATGCGCTAAGTCGCCAGAGTACACGGATTCACTCATTACGGATGATTGTCACATCTGATCTTTTTGATAGAATTAAGTTGGCTCAGGAGGAAGCATTAAAAGAAGAGAATCAAGAGAAAGAACGTATCACTTCTCACATTCCTCATCTCGAAGAAGACAGTCGAGGGATTAAGACAAGGTATGGGAGAGTTTACATTCCTTTTCGAAGCAACATTAAAGAATTACTCATGGAAGAAGCTCATAAGTCAAGGTATTCTATTCATCCGGGAGCTACGAAAATGTACCTTGATTTGAAAAGAAACTATTGGTGGCCGGGTATGAAAAGAGATTGCGTGAAGTATGTGGAAAGATGTTTAACTTGTTTGAAAGTGAAAGCCGAACACCAAAAGACTTACGGAAAAGTCCAACCTTTAGACATTCCAGTTTGGAAGTGGGAGAAGATTACTATGGATTTTATAACGAAATTGCCAAAGACGAAAAAGAAGAATGATACCATTTGGGTAGTAGTCGATCGTTTGACTAAGAGTGCGCATTTTATTCCAATTAGGGAGAATATGCCTGTTCATAAGTTAGCGAAGGTCTATGTTAATGAGATAGTCGCGCGTCATGGGGTACCTATTTCCATAGTTTCTGATAGAGATGGGCGGTTCACTTCAAATTTTTGGCAAGATTTCCAAGAAGAGTTAGGTACGAAACTTCATATGAGCACGGCTTTTCATCCTCAAACTGATGGGCAGAGCGAGAGGACGGTTCAAACTTTAGAAGATATGCTTCGAGCTTGCATGATTGATTTCGGAGGAAATTGGGACGACCATTTACCCCTAGTTGAATTCGCCTACAATAATAGTTATCATGCTAGTATAGGTATGCCACCCTATGAGATGCTATATGGAAGAAAGTGTAGGACGCCCGTATGTTGGGAAGAAGTGGGAAGGAGAGAATTGGCTAGCACGGATATAGTGTTGGCAACGACGAAAAAGGTTGAGATGATTCGAGCAAGACTTAAGGCGGCACAAGATAGGTGGAAAAGTTATGCCGATAATCGAAGAAGGCCAATAGAATTCGAGGTAGGTGACATGGTTATGCTAAAAGTTTCTCCGTGGAAGGGCGTTTTTAGGTTTAAAAACAAAGGGAAATTAAGTCCACGGTTTATAGGGCCATTTAAAATCTTGAAACGTGTTGGTGAGGTAGCCTATGTGTTAGAATTGCCCGAAGAAATGAGAGGAATTCATAATACCTTCCATGTGTCGTACTTGAGGAAATGTTTAGCGGATGAGGCTAGTGTGGTCACTTTAGATGATATCGAAATTGATCCGGAGTTGATTTCACAAAAGGATGAGCCGGAAGCGCTTTTAGGAAGGAAAGTGAGGCAACTTCGAAATAAAGAAATTTCATTAGTGAAAGTGCAATGGAGACATCGTAAAGGTACAAGCATTAGATGGGAGCTAGAGGAGAAGATGAGGAATGAGTATCCTCATTTATTCCAAGCGTAGATTTCGAGGACGAAATCTTATTTTAAGGAGGGGAGAATTGTTACACCCGTATCCCGATAAGGTACTAGTTATGTAAATAATATGTATGGTATATTATTAGTTTTGAGATATATGTTAGCTAAATAAATGTGAGTGGTAAGTTAGAAAGAATAGAACTAGAAGGGCTAAGTTTGCCATTTGGGTAAAGTTCATTAAATTAAATATACTAGCCTAGATTATTTTAGAAATGTCCAGGACATTCCTTTGGTCTTAGTTGTGAAGATCGGTTCATAAGGAGAAAAGAGGAGGGAAGAGCAAGATTATAATTAAGCTTAAATCTCCCATTGTGAAGTGATCAAAGAAGCCTTGAGAAACCTTAATTGTTGTCTTTTCATCAAGTAAGTGATTTCCCCAAATTATGAAATTAGGGTTCTTGAAGTGAAAATTTAGTATGATAAGTTAAGGTTGTTAATTCATGATTAGCTAGTTAATTAGTCTCTAATTTGAGATGATTGTGTTATAGAAAGCAAGTAATAAGTGGGGAAGCTATTGTTAGTGTGATTGAGCTTGAGAATCAAGGTAAGTACATTGGTTATAACATGTCTTGTTTAGCTTTATCATATTTTGGTATGATAATGTTTATTGTGTTAGCTTTATCATGTTTGTTTACATGATAATGGTGAAGTATAAGGTATAGGGTGCGTTAGCTAGTATGGATCCATTCTAGATGTAGCTTAGTTAGACGTTGGGCTAACTATGGGATGAGGTTCAACCTTATGGGTTGATCGTGTTTAGGTCGACTATGTCGATGCGAGGTAAGTGCCCCTATATCGCTAGCTTAACTAGTGGTTAGACTAGTTATGGTTATATATGATGTTTAGCTTGTTATGCCATGTACTTACTAAGCGTTTTGCTTACGTGTTTAGTTGTGATGTTTTTCTTGATAGGTGTTGAAGGATCGAGCAAAGGTAAGGAAAAGGTGTAAGTGATTATGTAGTAGAAGACCGTTTTCTTTTGGACCAAGCGTGTTGAAGTTGGAAGCCCCCGACGTGTCTTTTCGTGTTTTGGGTATATTCCTTTCATATGGTCATTTTGTCATTTAGCGGTCTTGTCGTCGTTTATGATCATTGTTTAAGTTGGGTCGTTGGACAAGTTTATGTAAATGTCAAGAAGTCCTTTTGTTATGTGAATATGGTAGTAATTAGAAGGGTGTTTGGCATTTAGCCAAACTCACCCATTTTGGAAAGCTACGGGTCAAAACTTTGTACTAACAACTTTTCAATATATTAGAAATGACAAAGAATGTATGCTTTCAAATGGATATGTTGTGGATAGGTGTATTGGGTAAAAGTGTGTAGTTGAAATGGGTTCTTAAGGGAGTGTTTGGTATAAGGGTGTTTTTACCCATTTTGGGGTATGAGCGGGTCAAGGTTGTATGGGTCAAGTTTGGTATGATAAGTTATGTATGTTGGTTAGTTATGACGAGTCAATGAAGTGGTTTTACATGGTTTGGGGTGGTAATGGGTCAAAAGTGTGTTTTATGCATAACCCGTCCATTTTTAAAAGTACTAGTTCGAAGTGTCTAGCGATGAATGTTTTTATATGAAAATTGGACCAATGATATGAGGAATAAATTTGGAAAGTTTCGTTAATTATCGGGTCATAGAATTTATCTTTTTGAGAAACGGGTCAAAAGAGGTATAAAAGGGTTATGTAGTAAAAGGGGTGTTTGGGTTAAGCGTGTTGCTACCCATTTTGGGTAGCAAACGGGTTGATTGGCTATGTAAACGATCTAGTATGAGTTGTTAATGGCTTTGAGTGAGTTTGGGGTGAAATTTGGGTTTGGAACATGAAATTTCGGTTTGGGGACACCCAAATTTCGGTTTGATTTGGGCAGATTTTGGTAAACTTTGAAAAATCATATCTTTTAATCCGTAAGTCGTCACGGGTCGTACCACCTATCGTTTTGAAGGTAATTGAGTCTACTTTCATTTAAAAATAGCCTCAAGGGCTGATTGTGTACCCATTTTTGTCAGTTCATAAAAGAGTGACAGCAGGTCAGTTTTCGGGTGTTCTTTTGTGAAAAATTTTCACGTTTTTTGGTCTAATCGGGCACGGGGCGTTACAACGCAATCAGTTTATTAATAATTGGGACGTGTTTCTAGAAAGTGTGCGTAACCGTTTAGGACCTTGTAAGTATGAGGATCCACAGGGGGCACTTTCTAAGCTGTTGCAAACGGGTACAGTTGCTCAGTATCAAAGTGAGTTTGAGAAGCTGATGAATCGGGTCACGGGCATATCTGAAAAACTATTGATCTCATTCTATATCTCAGGTCTTAAACCAACTCTTCTACGAGAATTATTGGTGTCCAAACCTACATCGCTCGGTGATGCATTTTCTTTGGCTCGCGTTACGAAGGCACGAGTGGCGGATCAAGGGTCACCCTCGCTAAGTAAAAAGGCAGTTAGTTTCACCAGTGGGTCGCAAACCCTACTGGAAACAAACTCATGTTTTGTTGCGTCTCCCCAAGCCAATGCTAAACCTCCTTTGTTACCGACGCCTAAAGTGGGTGTTAACTTTGGTGCCACACCACACGCTATCAAGTGGATATCACCAGCCGAACGGCAGGAGCGCCTGAGCAAAGGCTTATGCTTTAAATGTGATAACAAATGGGTGCGGGGCCATAAATGCCCTGGTAAATTTTTGTTACTCATGGCGGATGCGGAGGACGACGTTGAGCAAGTAATGGACGAGGTGCACGAGGATGCAATGGAAAGTGGTGATATCTCGATTCTTAATTCTTTAGTCGGGCACGGGAGTCCGCGGTCTCTCCAACTATGGGGCACACTGGGAACCGAGGATGTTCATGTTCTAATTGACAATGGGAGTACGCATAACTTCGTACAACCAGGCGTGGTCGAGCGTATGCAAATTCCAGTCACTACAACAAAGTATTTTAAAGTTTACATTGGTAGTGGTGCGACTCTGTTATGTGAGAATAAATGTGCTAAAGTCAAAATCCAACTCCAAGGGTTCTGTACGGAGGTTGATCTGTACGTATTATCAATGAAGGGACCGGATGTGGTGTTGGGTATCCAATGGCTCGAAACGCTAGGCAAGGTGACGCATGATTATGGGCAACAAATGATGGAATTCACTCTTGAGGGTCAAAAGTACATGTTAAAGGGGGATGAGTCGTTACGCATGAAATAAATCAGCTTGCACCATATGTGCGCTTTATTAGAGACGGACGACATTTATGGGGTTTATGAAATTCATAATTTGGATTCCAATAGAGACGAGCAGGAAGGTACACCAGAGGCATCCGCGACTGAGCATCCCAAGATCGCGCGGCTCCCGGATCGATTTGCTTATCTTTTTTAGGTACCAAATACTCTACCTCTGTATCGTACTGTTGATCACCGTATTCATTTATTTCCTAATACCAAACCTATGAATGTGCGACCATATCGTTATCCTCATTACCAAAATGGGGAGATGGAGTAATTAGTCAATGAAATGTTGGGACAAAGGATCATACGTGTTAGTCTTAGCCCGTTTTCTTCTCCGGTCTTGTTGATGAAAAATAAAGACAGGAGTTACCGTTTTTGTATGGATTACCGTGCATTAAATGAGGTAACCGTCAAGGATAAGTTTCCGATTCCAACGGCTGATGAGATGTTTGATGAGTTAGGAGGTGCCGTTATTTTTACAAAGCTGGATTTACAGGCCGGTTATCATCAAATACGGGTACATGAGCGTGATGTGTACAAAACAGCTTTTCGTACACATGATGGTCACTATGAGTTTCTTGTCATGCCGTTTGGACTTACCAATGCGCCGTCAACGTTTCAAGCAACCATGAACCAATTATGTTCTCCATATTTGCGTAAATTCGCGATTGTTTTTTTTTTGATGATATATTGGTCTATAGTGCTACTCTTACTGCTCACTTAGAGCATTTGGAGTGTATGTTTCAATGTTTACAAGAACACCAATTTTATGTTAAACGGTCAAAGTGTGTGTTCGGGGCTACAACCCTTGAATACTTGGGGCATATTATTTCAGAGAAAGGCGTTGAGATGGATCCAAAGAAAATAGCAGCCCTGGTGGAGTGGCCCGTACCTACAAATCAGCGGCAAGTACGTGGGTTTTTGGGACTTACAGGTTATTATAGGCGTTTTATCAGGGATTATGCGACTGTCGATGCGCCATTGTTTAGTCTTCTTAAAAAACAAGGTTTTAAGTGGGGAGATGTGGAAACCAAGGCTTTTGATGAACTCAAAACAAGGTTTTCTGGTGCACCTATATTAGGACTGCCAAATTTTAATGAGATGTTCGTGGTAGAAGTCGATGCATCGGCCGGGGGTATCGGCGTTGTTTTGATGCAAAGGGGACAGCCCCTAAGTTACTTTAGCAAAAAATTAGGACCTCGAATGCGCACCGCAACAACCCTATCGTCAGGTTACATTGGCTAAGCGTTCTTCTAATAAATTGGCCAAGCGGTATTATGGGCCATTTGAGGTAGTTGAGCGTATAGGCAAAGTGGCGTATAAGCTTGCTTTACCGGACTCAAGTAAGATTCATACGGTATTTCATGTCTCGTTACTTAAACCTTTTTCAGGAAATGGTCAGGAGGTTGTAACAAATTTACCAGAAGAGGAGTTGGAAGGAAGACCGGTGGAGCAGCCTTTGACAGTTTGTGACACACGTGTGGTTTTACACAAAGGGATACCGGCTCGCCAAGTGTTAGTTCAATGGTCGAGAGGTTCGCCAGACGAAGCAACTTGGGAGTGGTTGTCCGAATTCCAAGCAGCTTATCCGTCTTTCAACCTTGAGGACAAGGTGTTTTCTGAAGGAGAGGAGAATGTTACGTCTTGGGCTCCTGTAGAGGGTCGGCCTAAACGAGCTACTACTAGCCCGGTTTGGCATAAAGACTATGTTGTGGGCTAGTCTTCTATCTTTTGTTTATTCATATTCGAGTCAAGTTAGGAAAGTATCTTTTGTTTTTGGAATATATCTTGTGTTCGTCTTGTGATACAAGTTAGGGTTATTCGGTATAAATACCGAATCATTAATGAATGAAAAACATAGTTTTCTGTCAAACAAAGTTCTCTTCTTTTCTCTATTGTGCTTAAGAAGCTAGCACCCGCTAAAAGTGGTGCCCTATCTCGATACTATCCGTAAAGGGTCTTATCAAATTGCCTCTTCAAGGTATAAGATTTAGGCGTTCATGCTTTATATTATAGTGATTAAAATATTTTTTTACTAATTTAGTCACTTAGTTTGGCTTTGGAGAGGTTTTTATCTCAAATGATTGTTAGTTAATTCTTTTTATTAGTGAATGATGCGCGTGATGTGTCATTGCGGTTTAGCAGTATTAATGCCTACTCAAGTTTTAAATTTATATTTAGCCGACTTATCAATAACACACACACTTAACGAGCAGTGTACCCGGTCAGTATGAATATAATGGTAAGCAGAGTGTCGATCACTAAGAGTGGAACGTATTATCTAGTTATTCTAATCAGTATTTTAATATCCTAAGTTAGTTATACAACCTAATCTAACGCAAGGGGGTTCAGCCTGAGAGACTGGCACAGTTTGGTTATAATTAAATAGAAAACTAAACTAATGAGCACGAATCAGCGATTAGCACACACGTACACAGATAGATACTCGAGACAATAAGAAGACCTGCCCTGATAATTAAATAGCTTGTCACTTGTTTTATTGCTAGTTTTATATGAAGTGTATATAATTAAACCTTTCTCGTTGGCTCTAATCTTATCGGCGAGTAAACCTTTAATGATTACTTATGTCTATCCTACTTTTCTAGAGACGCTAGAATAAATAGGCGAGGAAGGGGCATGGCGACCCAAGCAAGACTCAGCTAGACACAGATGTTATCAATGCACTAATAAAAGTCACCAAAGACATCAACATATAAACTTTAATTAATGGGAAAGCAATATTAAGGGGAGTGCATGATCTTCCGTAGTCACATGACACAAGCCCATCAATCCTGATGAATTAAAGTGTACTAAAACAATAAAACAAAACTACTTAATGAATTGAATACATGCAGGACCTTCTTACAGCTCTTGTATCTTTGTTTGAGGTGTGTCTTGTGCTGCTTGGTCGTCTGAATTCGGCTCTAGGGTTATATCTAAGGTCTCTTAAATTCGTCTGACCTTGGGGTATTTATAGTTTCTGTCTGAGGGATCGATGCGGCGCATTGACTTAACTTCGCGTGGGGTCCAAGATTAATATATTCTGGAATATTCGTACACCGTCTTCAGATGCGGCGTAACTTGATCTTTGTATGCGGCGCATGTACTTTAGCTGTCTTGGATTGTAACTGGTGAAATCTTGATAGTGATACGCCGTATGTTAGAAGTATATTGCGGCGTATCTGGAGTAGAACGAGCTTGATCTTCTTCTTTGACCAAAGTTTCATATGCGGCGCATGACAGAATTGCATGCGGCGCATTCTTCAAAGTCAGGCAATGGTCTTCGAATTCATCTAAGTATGATATTGCGTCGTATCTGTTGAGTGAGATACGGCGCATCTTCTGGATTTCAGTAGACTTTTGACATCTCGCTTGTTTTGCTCCATAATTAGTCCAAAATCGCCAAGTTTCACATAATGCTTGTTTTTACCTGAGAATTACTAAAGTAAACATTAATGTATCGATTCTCATATATAATATAATAAAACAAGTCAAATAAATAGGATAAATGATGATAATAAAATGTACTTATTTGAGTTCATCAGTGAATAAATAGGCTCAAGTCCGACTTGTGGGTTGGGTCCATTAGGGTTAGGGTTTATGTCTTTATATATTGTGCTTGAATAATAAATCATACCCACGGGGTTTACAATGTCTAACATGGTATCGGAGCGGGTCTGATCCTCAGACCTAGGTGGCTATGTTGAGCCGCCTCCCCTAGGCCGCCCCGTCAAACCCTAATCACAAAAACACAACATTCAAAAAATAAAAAAATAATAATAAAAAAAAAATAATAAAAATCCAATAATATCTAATTATTTTGGTTCGATAAGCAGAAGAAAGGGAGGGACCAGGACGGTAGACGATTAACATTATAATAACAAAAGGGTATTCCCCTTTGTTTTATCATCGGTGGACGAAAAAGAAAAAAGGGTATTCCTTTTGGAGGCTTTAAAGGCGTAGTATTTGGTTACTGCTCTTGTTCGACGCACAACAAGGAAGAAAAAAATATGCTCGAGTTTGAACTTTTATTGCTTTTAATATATCAAGTTGAATCTTTGTTAAATTCTTATTATGTTAGTTGCGTTAAAAAAAATTATAGTTATTTAATTGTTTGTTTGTTTTTTTTTAATGTCGAATCTAGGGTATTAATTCCCGAGATGACTTTTGTTGGTGTCGAATCTAGGGTTCTTATTCCCGAGACGACTTTTGTTGGTGTCGAATCTAGGGTTCTTATTCCCGAGACGACTGTTTGATATACTTTGGTTTATCCTTCGGATACTTTAGGTTATCCCGTTTTATTTTGGTTTATTGTTTTATTTTGCTTTCTTAGTTTTCTTCTTTAGTCCGAGCTTTCGCGATTTCGCCGCTCGAACTGCGGGGGAGTATTAGTGAATAAATAGGCCCAAGCCCGACTTGTGGGTTGGGTCCATTAGGGTTAGGGTTTATGTCTTTATATATTGTGCTTGAATAATAAATCATACCCACGGGGTTTACAATGTCTAACACTTTTAACATGTTAATTAACTTATTTTTTTTTAACGGTGACTTTCATTTTTTGGATTAGAGTCGCACCCGCCACCTCAGCAGGCCCTCATCCTCCACATACCCAGACTATGTTGTCTGAACCGGATCCACATTAATGTAGTGAGGATTTTTAACGGCGTCCGCCCGGAAACCGTACCTCATAACATGTAAAACCAAATATTATATGATGGACAAATAAATTATTCATTAATTTTAATTTAACAAGAGTATAGTTGTGCAATGGAGCCCCACAACTATATAGCAATAAGAAAAAGAATTTGATTAAGGCACGCAAAATCATCAAGATGTGATCATAGATTAAGACATCATTATTGAACATTTTCATAATTCACAATATTTGTGATTTTGAGATGATTGCAATACAGAACTACATATATCTTCCCTTCTAATCAACTTAACTATCATACATTTGCGTAAAGTATATACAACACATACTAGTAGTAAAAAATATATCATGCAAATGCATCTAACTGTTAGGGGGCATTATCATAAGTTAGTTACAACTAAATAAATTCATTAAGTGATTTCAAATCGGACGTGATTGATAAAAAAGTAAATTAACATTCAGACCAGCCAGGCAGCCAGTATAGTAGTAGGTTTATAAGTAAGTTGGTCAACACCAGTGTTCAAATAAGTGATTTACTACTGGTCTTGATAGGTAGTAACGGTGTTCAAAAGTTAATTTCCAATATATTGTACTCGTACGTAATTTCATGAAAATATTTGAGTTAAAACATATTTCCTATTAGTGCAACTCGATCATTGACATGCACCTCTAGTGTGGACATCGCTCGGCATGCATGACCATATCGTCATTAATTACCAACATAGCTCACGATGGTTAAATACTCAACCAAACACATAAAATAAATAAAATATCAAAAAAGAAGTTGAAGGATAATAAAGTTCTCAGCTTTTGTTTGTCGTAAAGATCAATCCAATAAATGATTGAAATGAACCTTTCTATTATATTTGTAGCTGGTTTGATTTGAAACATCTTAATCATCTTTTCAACTAAACTCAGGCCACCATTGGTCGAATGATGACAATACTGACTTTGGAATTTATTCATCTGAAAGCAATAGAAGGATAAGCTTTTGTTTAATTAAGAACAGATCAACTTGTAACTTTTCATATTTAAAGTGGAAGATATTAACCTTACCCCTTGTGGCGTGGTGGTAAGGCATTTGCCTTTGGGGGAAAAGACCAGGGTTCAAACCTTGGCAACGGAGATTTAATTGTAATAGGCCAGGGTTTGGTAGTATATGAGAATTAGCCGTCCAAAAAAAAAAAGTGGAAGAGATTAACAGTATTTATAATTACCGAAAGAGAAAACAAATTTTGAAGTTTCTTGTAAATTTAAAGTTATAAAATGGTCAATTAAGTCTTTTTTGGACCATTTTAATTAGCGGTGGCAATACTTGACATGACATGAAACACTATTGTGGTTTGTGAAAATGTATATATAATAGTTTACTTTCGGAATAAAAGTATTATTAATTCGGAAAAAAATGTATATATGATACTTGACAAACTGATGATGAGTAAAAACGTATAGTCCTCGTCTAGGAAACGCAGCTCGCAACATGGTATCCGGAAACTAGGATATCTTGTTAGAAAAACGTAGATCCTGACATTTGATAAGGTATAAGAAAGCTAGTTTTTAGATTATTTGCGATTTTGAGTCATGTACACATAAAAATCAAATATAATTTTTTTCCAGGGATGGAGCCATGTGGGGCTTAGGATGGGCGATGGCCAACCCTGGTTGTTTTATTATTACCAAAAGTATGTGTATTTTGTAATGTATTAACCTAAATTACAAAGAAAGGCCCATCCAAATTGATATAAGGAAGTATTCTATTGGTTATTTATCGTGTTACCGATGATAATCTACATTAAGAAATTGTTTCTCATCACCATGTTGGTTATTTGGGCGTTTGGTATTTTCTTATCTAAAAAAGTTATGTGATTACGCCTTATTTTTAAAATAAAATAATTACTCATTTT
Organism: Artemisia tridentata subsp. tridentata; assembly: GCA_021014915.2. Taxonomy (NCBI): domain Eukaryota; kingdom Viridiplantae; phylum Streptophyta; class Magnoliopsida; order Asterales; family Asteraceae; genus Artemisia; species Artemisia tridentata. Next base: position 179,797,717 of record CP139509.1, read on the forward strand.
GTTTTTGTTTGACGTTTCTTCAACGTTTTTAAATGGATCATTTTTCCTTGTTCGTAAGTTTTCATAATTTAGATATTAGATAGCGTTTTAGACGATTTTAATGATGCAAAAGGGTACTGTTGTGTGCGGGTGAAACGAATATCTTTTATTATTAAAATGTTATACTTTACATGTTCTTTTTTATTTGGTTTGGCCAACCCGACTCGAAAATTCTGGCTCATATTTTTTTTCCCTCAAAACGCATACTCAAACACCCACTAGAAATATGTTACATATTCAAACGTAGTTGGGAAGCCTAACAGCTAATAAGTAATACAATTATCTTTTGACTTTTGGCGCAAAAAGAATATATTATCGTTGAAAAACATCTAATTAAGATGGCTTTTTGATTGGCTATTGTTAGTGATGTCTTATTATTTGTAACATCATTTATGTTCACTTGGGCCCTCTGGTTGGGTTCTTGTTTATTCTATAGCTCTTTTGGTTTTAATATGTATATATTCCTTTTTAATATGTATATATTCCTTTAAAAAAGAGATAAAACTAACTTCTAGATACCTTTACGTGTGCAGCACCAACATTTATGATATGTTTATCAAAGATTAAAGATATAATAGGATGACAAAGCATAAATTAGGAAATCACAATCAGTTTATGACCCTCATTTACAGTCAGTGATCCGAAGCCGTACAGAGTTTTGCGCTGGTTAAGTTGTATATTTGCCAATAGGCAATAGATAGACGAACAAAATACTGGAAAACAACAGGTCAAGGATTACCGAATAGCATGACTATACAACATTTTCTAGTGTTTTTCTCTAAGACAATATGTATTACGGATGCTTACGGGCCACATAGTGGCTGGTAAAATAATAAAGCGTGCTTACGGGCAGAAAAGTAGTTTATTGACCCGAGCTCGAACCTAAGATGACAAAATACCTGAACCAAACAGAAATATGGAAGGTACCCGCGGTTTGAATCATGGGTTACCTGATTTGAATAATGTTATTTGTAATAAAATCAAATTACTTTAATATACGTCTATTAGGTACATCTATTAGGCCTAAAACACTAAAAAAAACAAAAGCAAAAACATGAGAATCATCATATCTATTCAAGAAAAGAGCTTAAATCTTATAGAATTGTTTGTTTGTTTTCTAAACTTGTTTATTTCGGACAATATGCACATTAACAAGTTGAGGACATTAAGAAGAAAGTAAGCTTTACGTGTTAACTAGAAAGCTAAGTTACAAGTAAGCACGCCAGGGGCAACTGGAAAGCACCATAATTTCGTTACGTGGTAACAAACCACCAGTGAATCTCCAGATTTCAGATACATGTTCGTAATTCGATTTATGGTTACTTGTTTCAATCTCATATCGGTACTATGTTGGGATTTGTCAAAGCTAACAGCTCACATATCAACATAATCTCTAGAGTTTTCCTTTCTTATTTTTCCGTACGTATTCCTTGACATTATGAGGCAAAAACGGTTATATATGAAGTGCCAATATCACTAAACCACTTGTCCTGGCAGAGTATATATGATACATATAAATCAAATTCATGACGAGAGGATATTTTACCTCTATAGTAACAGATGATATCTCGGTAATTTATATGTAGATTAATAATATGCTACTCGGGAACTAAATAAACCCCCATAAAGATTAAAATGACCGAGATTAACCACATTACCTTCATCATAAACACTGCTGAAAAAGTGAAAGAAACAACATTCGAATGACTGCGTTAACATTAATTCAAGTACACCCACGTTGTTGGACTTTAATTGTATAAGTCTTGTTAGGCAAAGTGCTTAGTGATTATGTAACAATCGAAAGCCTAAGGGCTGAACTTGTTGATTAGTTAGTTTATAACCGTTAGTTAGTTATGGCGGTTATTGTTAGTTAGTTAAAGTTAGTTGGAGTCGGTTACAAACCAAACGACACAATGGTTCATGGTACCGATTCAGAAACTATATATATGTATCTTCTGTAAACAGTTTGAGGTGTGTCTATACAATGTAAACAACGGTTTGTTGGTTATAATAGAATCAAGTCTCTTGTTCAATCTTGTGTTAGTTCGATCCTGTGGACATGAGAATCTCGAATTCTCTACACACTTGGCATCAGAGACCACGGTTAAGATCCTGGAAGAACAGAACCTGTGAAAGAAAGAGAAAGAAAGATTGCAAGGATTTGATTCAACCTTGATCATAGCGATCAAAGGACAGCGGTGTTTTTCGTTTTTTCAGAAAACAAGGGGACGAAGAACATGGAAGGAAACGACACCAAACGTACACTGGAAACTTTCTGTTTTCAGTGGGATTAGTGGTGTTTCAAAAGGAAACATCGCCTGGATAATTAGGAACGCAAGGGAGATGGTGCATGATCAAACTTGTGTGGAGTTGCAAACTTAAACATCAAACGTAATTGGTGGGAAGTTTGTTGTGATTTCTGGAACACGACAACAAACAAGAAGGAAGAGAACAATATTGTTACAGGAACTTTGTTGGGGACTGCTGGAACGCAACAACAAAGGAAGAAAAGAACTTTGTTGGGGACTGCTGGAACGCAACAACAAAGGAAGAAAGAACTTTGTTGGGGACTGCTGGAACGCAACAACAAAGGAAGAAAGGACTTTGTGGGACTGCTGGAACGCGACACAAAGGGAGAAAAGGAAAACTCTTGACGCTTGAAAGGATAGCGTGGAACAAGAGTGGTTGTTGTTAACGCGACAAGGAAAAGAAAAACACGACGTCTTGTGATAAAAGACAAGTGGGATAAAACTTTGTGAAACCGGGTTAAACAAGACACAAAGGGAAGGAAGCACGCAGGGTTAAAACGCGAGCAGTGAACGTTGTTGTGGAAAGGTTTGGAACGTATAACCGAGAAGGAAAGAGTACTCAAGGATTATTGTGGAAAACGCATCAAGGCGACACAAGGTTACGACAACAACGATAAGGAAACAAAACAAACATATCGTTTGTTTGGTGAAGGATACCGTGAGGGGTATCGAGGATTGTGTGAAGGAAAGGAATTGGATTTCGAAGTAAAAAACAGAGACACAACGTAGATCACTTGGAAGGAGACCGAGAACGACTCAATTGGGTTGGAAGGATACCGTGAACAAGAAAGGTCTAGGAGACGTTTGTGGAGACGAAATCAAGACACACAAGAGGGAAACAAAGCTTCGTGATAAGAAGTGGAATAACGAGAAACGTAGGAACTTTTGTGGGTGATTGCTGTAGTAAAACGACACAAAAGAAAGAGAAAAAAAACGTTTCGAGGTATAAAGGAAAAGAAGAAAAAAGGGACTGTCGAACGGTTTTGTTGTGTATAGCAACAGTGGTCGAACAAGAAGGAACAACAACAATCTTTGTTGTGGTTAGAAACTGTGTACGAAAAAAAAGAAAGAAAGGAATTGTTTTACGTGTGTATAACAAGTATTGATCAAGAGTTGCTGTTGGAGGAATACCGATAGAGAACAAGGGGGCTTTGGTTTTGTTTGAAGTTGACACAAACAAAACCAAATGACAACAAAGCTTGTAATATCAAAAGGAAAAGAGGCAACTTGTTTTCTGGTTGTGGTAGCAACAAAGAGACAGCAACAACAGTGAAGACCACGAAGAACAGAAGAACGCGGAGAAGAGCATGAAGATTCGAAGAACAAGACTTAAACAATTAGGGGGGGAATGTTGGACATTAATTGTATAAGTCTTGTTAGGCAAAGTGCTTAGTGATTATGTAACAATCGAAAGCCTAAGGGCTGAACTTGTTGATTAGTTAGTTTATAACCGTTAGTTAGTTATGGCGGTTATTGTTAGTTAGTTAAAGTTAGTTGGAGTCGGTTACAAACCAAACGACACAATGGTTCATGGTACCAATTCAGAAACTATATATATGTATCTTCTGTAAACAGTTTGGTGTGTGTCTATACAATGTAAACAACGGTTTGTTGGTTATAATAGAATCAAGTCTCTTGTTCAATCTTGTGTTAGTTCGATCCTGTGGACATGAGAATCTCGAATTCTCTACACACGTGTTGCAACAATGTGAAAAACCCTTGGCAAAATAGCTAAAACTTATTGAAACACCACATTTTATGCAAAGTCATCCAGAAGACAAATGATGCGCGCATCATTCGATATTTGAAGTATTAGATGATACAGTAAAAACTCAACTAAAATCCAAGAAACTAAACATAGAATGCCCAAAACTAAAAGGATAATTTCATATTTATCCAAACAAAAACATCAAAAGTATATAAAATTTTAATATTTTGTTTGGATAAATATGAAATTGACCCAAGACTAGTGTTGAGCATCGTAAACCCAAAACCGACCGAGACCGAGTGGACCGACCGAACCGAAGGACCAGCGGTCCGGTGTCGGTCCGGACTTTTTCCTTATTTTGGTCTCGGTCCGGTTCGGTCCGGTTTAGTCCGGTCTTACGTAAAACCCGACTATTATTATTTCTTGGACCGGACCGACCAAAGGACCGAGCCGAAACTATTATTCTAAGGAGTTATGATCTTGGTCTAAGGTTTTGGGGCCGTTGATGTGAGAAGCTCAAATATGGGGAGAAAGTTGTTGGGCATAGGATTAAAAACAATCTAACGGTTGAGCGGGCATGAGGTTTTATTCGGTGCAGCCGTGCTGTTTTCCACATCTGATGCACTTTTTTTTGTAATTCAACATTTTTTTTTTATAATAAGGGGTCATCTCAAAATCACCTAAGTTCAAAAAAAAAAATAAAAAATCTCAAAGTCTTTCATCTACAACTTCTCCGATTGAAGGTGATTATAATTATCTTTCAACCTCACAACATCACTTAAACAGTAAGTGTTTGTTTTAGATGTTTCTTTTTCAATTTATTACAAATAAACTTGGTTTCTCATTGTAAGTTTGATGTTTTTTGGTACACATTGGCGTATGTTTTTTGTAAATTTTTTCGTTAATTTAGTTGCTGGAAGTGGAACACATTGGCGTTATAAGGATCATTCTATCATCAAACTCATAGTCATAGATCAAACACCCCAATCTTTCCCTTACGTTAAAACTTCACCATTTTCACATGATTCACATTCACATGTCACAAAACATTAACTATGTACTGTATTAATTTAGTATCCATTCCTCATCAAACTTAATATGAAACCAGCGCCTGAAATTTGTACCTTCTTACCTAGGTACAATTCAACCAACCCACTTGTTTTTAGAGACGTCGGTGCGGGGCTTGTTATCACACGCCAATAGCACCAAAATTATGCCATCCGTCCGCCTTTTCGGTTTTCCGCCAATCCATCTGTTGAAGTAAAACCTCGCATGTAGGTCCCACTTCTGTGTATCGTCCTTCGAAGTGATTCCTTCGGACTTTGCTCTCTCCTACACACAAGAGGAACACGCGTTAGACTCGCCCCGGGTTTTATCCCAAGGCCAACCTCCGGCGTGAGAGTAAGTATCAGGTGATTATGTTTTGAACAGTGATATGAGAGTAACAGTAGTAAGTGTAAAATTGAATGAATATTACAAATGAGGTGTGGGTATTTATACTACCCACACCTACTGTACCTGTTTACCTCGGGACTCGTGAGTTGACCTATATCTGACCTAGCAGGTAGGTGTCAGACCACGTGGTAAACACAATCCCGTGAAATCTGGGAAAGTGACAGTTGATGGGACTGCTCCATGCGTAAGGCGGCGGTTCTGTCAGAAGTATGTCCGGAGGCCAGAGACAGTCCGAACGAGATGAGACGTCCGGACACGAAAGCATGGTCCGGACGAAGTATGACGTCCGGACACATACACCAACATGTCCCCCCAGTATTGTAGTATCGGCTTTTGGTCGATGGTGCAATACTTAAATAATATCTTTATGCCTTTTGGTACAACTTCGGTCCGGGATGTGTCGTCCGGGCACCTACACCAACATGTCCCCCCCAGTATTGTAGTATCGGTTGAAGACCGATGGTGCAATACTTAAATAACATTTTTACGGCTTTCGGCATACGTCGTTCGGACTGTTAAACATTCGTGGGCTGGTTGGGTTCCAGGCCCATGGGCCGAATATAATAATATTTTTACTGTATGCCAGACAGTTGTGTGCCACGTGTAGCTTTTACCCTAGAGATCCGACGTCCCAGAGTTTGCCATGTCAACAAATGACAGACTGATGCGACGTTTCGCTTCTTTCTAGGTCTCCCCTATATATATACCGCTTTACCTTTCCTCATTTTTCACTTTTTACTGTGTGTATTTTTCTTAACTTCGGAGGCTTACACTTTTTACTACCGGAAGAATCTGTGAGGTGCGTTTCATTCTTTGTACTTAGCTTTGTTATATATTCCTCGGCATCCTTTTAGCCATAGCCGTTGAGATGAGCACATCAGAGAACCTTCCGTTAGCTAGTAGGCCCGGGCCTTCCTCCGATAGGATAGTCCCTAAATTCGATATGCACATACATACTTCAAAGATGACGCAGGGAGACTTAGATAGGGTGGTAGGGGAGTTCGGGATCCCTGCGGATTTACGACCTACACTCCCACCGGATGATATGACTATGGACAATTTACCGGACCATAAGATAGGTATTTACGTTCAGCAGGTAAGAACCGGGGGTGTAAGGATTCCTTTTTCGACCTTTCTGTTAGCGGTAATACAGTATTTCCGGGTACACATTTCTCAGATTGTGCCGATAGGTTTAAATAGAGTAACTATGTTTGAGATTCGGTGCTATAGTTTGGATGTGCAACCGACCGTTCCACTATTCCGAGTATTTTCTGTGTATCGTCCTTCGGAGTGATTCCTTCGGACTTTGCTCGCTCCTACACACAAGAGGAACACGCGTTAGACTCGCCCCGGGTTTTATCCCAAGACCAACCTCCGGCGTGAGAGTAAGTATCGGGTGATTATGTTTTGAACAGTGATATGAGAGTAACAGTAGTAAGTGTAAAATTGAATGAATATTACAAATTAGGTGTGGGTATTTATACTACCCACACCTACTGTACCTGTCTACCTCGTGACTCGTGAGTTGACCTATGTCTGACCTAGCAGGTAGGTGTCAGACCACGTGGTGAACACAATCCCGTGAAATCTGGGAAAGTGACAGTTGATGGGACTGCTCCATGCGTAAGGCGGCGGTTCTGTCAGAAGTATGTCCGGAGGCCCGAGACAGTCCGAACGAGATGAGACGTCCGGACACGAAAGCATGGTCCGGACGAAGTATGACGTCCGGACACATACACCAACATGTCCCCCCAGTATTGTAGTATCGGCTTTTGGTCGATGGTGCAATACTTAAATAATATCTTTATGCCTTTTGGTACAACTTCGGTCCGGGATGTGTCGTCCGGGCACCTACACCAACACCATCCACATACGCTTTTTTTTTTTTTTGGTGAGGGAGTGAGTATTTTTGGTGGGGTGTTTTGTGGGACCAACATGCACCAATAACGTGTTATTGGGTTTGTTTCGCTAGGGGAGGGTATTTTAGTGGTTGGTGTGTTATTGATACCCCGATGATGTGGCGCTGAGGTGGGACGAATAACGTGTTATTCGCCTCCACCACACCAAGCACTCTTAACAGTAATAATTTTCTTCACAAAATCCAACAACACACTATCGCTATTTTTGCAGCTTTCATCAATCTGACTCAACCCTTAGATCATTTCTATCCCACTCAGTCACTCACTAAACTTCTCACCAAATTTGGACCTGTTCGCTGGTTTGTTAATTTATACTTTTTTTTTTTTTTTTTTTTTTTTTCAGCAAATTGTTGATATGGAGGCAAAGGAAGACTCACATTTGAATAACGAGGCTTCTTCATGTAATGACGATTCAGAAGATGGTATACACTTGGTATTGCATAATTATTTACTTAAATATGCATCTTTGTTTTCTTGATTGTTTCCTTACTATGTACCCGAAACATGATGTAACTTACTTTTAAAGAAAATATAACGCCGGGGACACGACACACTTAATCATTAAATACTATTTAGTTAAGATGGCTATAGGTTACGAGGTTCTTACAATTAAATTGCGAATAGATAGTTTATGATGTGTTCACTGAAATTTGAAATGATACATAAGCGCATATACCCCTTTCTTGGCATAGATTAATCCGTAGGGTTCACCAAGCTTTAGTATCAAGCTGGATAAAATTAGGCCAAAATATGTGACCTTACGGATACAATCATAAATATTCTTGGAAACATGTAAGAGGAGCAATGGGAAGCAGATATAATAAGTTATTAGTCCCTGTGAACATAACTTGGCTGTTTATGCTTTTAGAATATGACGATTGAACTGAATAGGCTGCAATTAAACATTAAGCTAACATTAACTATACTTTTTCACTTCAAAAGAGATATGCACTACTAGTTGGAGTTACAAGTGCAATGAAGCACATGGCAAGGGGACATCATGGCTATTTGTTATGGATATGGGTAGTATTTAGTAGGGTGGGTCTTACACCATGAGAGGGAAAATGTTCTACAGAAGTGTGTATATATCATTTTGAAATGTGAAAATAAATAGTTTACATGTATGAGCCAATGAGGGCGAAACATAAATAAGACGATTGCAAAATTAGAGAGCCTATTAGTCTTTCCAATGGGAAAATCGTGTATTATACTTATTATAGTAGTTGTTACCTATAAATACATATTTTACGTCTTTAGTGATATATGTATATTCGCTCTTTTTAATTCTATCATTCTATGTCACACGGCTACTTTTATGTGACTTGACTGATGCTTTGTGTATCAGCAGACTGGGAAGCTGCTGCAGATCTTGCTCCTGATGAGTTGCTATCTTCAGAGGGCTTACCAGATGTAAGCAAACTCACACTTGAAGATAAAAATGTTCAGCAACCTCCTGTAAGACGTGGGAGGGGCACATTCTCATATCAAAAGCATGCCTTGTATAGTGATCAGCAGTCTGGTGGGCCCATCGAGGATGATTCAACGAAGCAAGAAGTGTCTTCTAGTTCTGAAGGACTTGAACAAGCAAAAAGAGATTGTAAGTTCTTTATTGGTTAAAATTCTAATTCCATTCTACAATGAAATTTGCAATGTTTGAATAGGCACATAGTCGTGTATAACTTTCTGATCATTAATCAAATACCCTACAGTTTGACATTTAAGAGATTCTTATAGTATTTTGTATGTATAAGAAACCTTTTACCGTCGATAATGGCATGTGACTCTTATTTATTTGTGATTACAGTAAAATATGGCACACGGCATGCTCTTGTTATGGAAGACTTCCAACCAAGTATGACTACAAGTGGGCTTGAGAATATGTTGGAGAAGTTCAACTATCATGATGTTGTGATTCGCTGGATCAATGATACCACTGCGCTTGCCATATTTAGAACTCCAGCAATTGGTAACTTTATCTTCCACATGTTAAAGTTATAGACTTATAGGTTTGAACTAATTGTCATATTGGAGGAAGCTAAGCAGAAAGTATCAGATTTCGAAATATATAATAGACTGATTAGTTTCTGATCCCCTTTCAGTGAGAAAGACCATGTCGTATTGTGTGTGTGATTGTTTTTAGTTTATACTCCGTATAATGTTTCTTTTCTGAATTTAAAATAATTTTCTTTAATGCTGATAAGTCATAATGGTGGATGGTTTTATTAACTTCAATCTTGATGACATGTGCATTTTAATTGTATTCATTAGGTTGAATCAGGTTACGGCTTGTTGTTAACAAGTTTACAATATCTTTCTGCAGCTCTCGAGGCATGTCAATCAATTAAGTGTCCATTTACAGTACGTGTACTTGAAGAGAATGATGTACTCGCAAGCTCTATCCCAGAAAGAGGTAACATGACTACATTCTCATTCATAGAGTTCCCACTGTCCATAGCAAGATATGTGCATAGTAGATAATGTTGAATGATTTGTATGAATTCTAAAGGTGTCAATTTCAGCCCATTTACTTATCAGCGGATCATTTTGAGTTGTGTTTTATCTCAAACATGCCAAACTAAAGGAAATTTAGCTAAAAGGGGAAACAGGTCAAATGGGTCAAACTGATTGAAAGATGTTTAACGGCTTTATGTTGGATACAAGTATACAGCCTCTGAATTCGTTCTATTCAGAAGTCTTAGATTATTCTTGCTATAATATTGTTTTTGTAAACATAAGTAACACATTCATCAAATATAAAAACTTTTAAAAAGAGAGCTAATGGCCCGTTTCTACGGGTACCAAAAACATAGCCTGTTTTGGGCTTTTGACCTGTTACTGAATCTCCACAGTCCACTCACCTGGCCACCTCTGAGGAATTCTTAGCCATGCTTCAATGATCCCTTCTAAGAGCATATATACTATTATACACCACTCTGTCTCACGAAACTTTATCGCTAGTTGTCAACCACCAAATGGTCATTCTTTTTTTGACAATTCTAATCACGAAATGAGAATGCTAATTCACTAATATAGTTTTTGTACAATAATTAAAATGGTGAGTTTGTTTTCTAGTCGGAATAGAAATGGATATGGCCTTCCTATTTCAATACACGACATTGTATGGAGTATTTGGTTATACGAACATAGATTAGAAGACATTATATTTTATCGTATGATATTTGTGTGCTTGATTTGATGTTATTTTCACTTCTAAACTGTCATAAGTCCAAAGTTTTTTTATGAGATGGAAAGAGCAACATAAAATGTCATCGAGTGACAGTGGGCTCTTGCTTAGAAGTTACATTTCTCTATATTATATATAAGTCAGGTTTTCATAATATATAGGAAGTGTAGCACGAAGTGTAGCACAGATCAAATAAATATCTTAAAACATATTTTTGATTTTTGTTTGTTGGCAGATTTGGAGCCACCTAGACAAAGGCCGAAAACATCAGCAAGAACTGCCCAAAGGTTGATTGCTCATGGAATGGGAATTAAGTTGACTTCCACAAGTTTTGGCCAAAAAGAACTTAAAGAACAAGAAGAAGCCCGGAGGCAACGTATAATTTCTAGACAGAATCTGAAAGACGATGCATGGGGAGACTAAAATATTCTCTTTCAATTTTACACAGCGCGTATTCTTTTGATGGTCTACCAATTGATGGACAATTCTTTGTATAAGCCTTTCATCAATATTCCGAGCATCTTGCAAGTCCAAAGGCTGCTACCCTCTTAGTTGTGTCAAGGTTAAATCATCTCGGAGTAAACTGAAACTAGTTATTGTCAATGTGTTTGATAAACCCTTATATAATTTTAAGGAGATATTGTTGTTCTGAATGTGTGCAAGGTGAACAAGATATATAAGACAAATAATTCTAGTTACAACTACAAGATTGTAAATGAATGAAAAATCATCACATTTGATGTTCCTAGTCATATACAACAGCATAGGAAATGAGGAAATAATCAAACAGAAGTTACCCAATTGTCAAAATTTCCATTTCTTGATATTTGCTATTTAGTTCTCTGAGTTTTACTTCCATTGGTAGCGGATATGTAGCGTAAAGCAGATGCTATGGGTTCACATGTCCTTTTATATGTAGCGTAAAGCAGATGCTATGGGTTCACGTCCTTTTGATTACAGTGTTACACGATTTACCTCACTCGTATTGGTCGTGGGGCCGCTATTACATAACATGTAAGCACGAGTCACCATTGTTACAACACAATATGATAAAATTGACTTACCAATATTGTTAAAACATAGGATCTCAAGTTTGTCATTGTGTTGTAAACGGTGGTTACTTGGTGCATCATTTGAAAAAACTTTAATTTTTTGAGGGGCGCTCAATTAAAACCGGTGACATTTTTAGTTTTTTACAATTGGGTTATGGTCAAACAGACAAGAAAGATCTTAGCAGCTGGTTAATAAAAGATATACAAGGCACATTAAAAAAATTATCAAGAACTGGAAATTTACCGAAGTTCTGTAGCATTCCATGACGAGAATAATAAGGACTGACAACTTTGTGTACAATATAATTAACATAGCTTCAAATAAGAGCTTAAGATAAGCTCAAAAGCAAGTTTTAACTCTCCACAATAAACACTATTAACAGCTCCCTTGCGTTAAATCAGGTGATTAACAGGATTTTCCCAACACAATATAGCTTAGATTGTGCTGAAAAAGGGGCCGGAGCAGACATATATAAGAGTTTATTTACAATGGCATCGATAATGGCATCTAGAGAAGCTCCCATTCGGACTCTAGTGAGTCATGAGTGGATAACTTCCGTGCTTTCCTATCTTCTGAAAGAGTGAGTGCATGTGATTCAATCTCAACACCTTGTACATTAGGTTCAGCATTAGCATTGCTAAATTGTGCAGCAAGTTGCTTGTACTCGTGCTTCCTTGACGATTTCTTTTTCAAAGAAAAGGCGTTCTGAATCTTTTTCTGCATGACAAGTATTTAGTCAATAGAAATGTAAACTTCATCTAGAGACCGGAGGTGGTAAGGTGGGTAGGTTGGGTAATACGTTAAAAAATTTAAATTGTAACAGGTCAATATGCAGTAAGTGTCAAAATGGGGCAGGCCAGGTTGGGTTGACTGCACACGTTGTCTATCTGAAAGTATTGAGTAAACGACTATTACAAAGCTACTATAACAAAAACAGTAGTATTACAATAATAACCTGAACTCTTAAGAAACTTCAATTAATTTGTACACCCTTTTCCTACAAAATTATTTGACGTGTTCCGATATAACACACACAACCCAACTCGAGCCCTATTCAAACATCAATAGGTTAAATTGCCCATTCATGCTTCACTCACATGCCGAGAAATAGAGAGCTGAAATACCTTATAAGACCGTCTTTTTTCTTCTTTATGATTGTTAGAGCGATAATCATTTCCGTCCACTAAAACACATGTTTCCTCAAATTCTGACTCGGATTCATGCCCAGTAGGTTCCATCATTTGCACGGTTGTATAGTTATCATCTCTTAAATTTGGATCACGGTCTTCTGTACTTCCTATAGAATATAGCTAACATTAGCATGCGAATTTGCAAAGCCTCCATTGTACATTTGTACCCTCCCAAAATCATTACAAGATATTAAAGATAATGTTTAGGGAACATTTATATTAGCGATAAGGTTTAGAGGCACATTTCAATTAAGAGAACATAAATTCAAGAGCTGGACATTTAAAAAAGCAGATGCGAACAAAATAACATTGAAAAAAAGTACTAGATCTCAAAAAATGAACAGATAGGTTGCTAACTTAAATTATGTTTCTGAGCGCTCGTTTAACAGCCCCCACATGCACCTATCATTCTAACAAGTACTAGAACCATTACTAACTGTAAAAAAGCTGAGCTCCCTTCCTATCACGACTTTCTTCAATATGGTTCACAGATAAACTATATAGCGGAGTTCTGAATAATTAGAGCAATCAAGGTTGTTGGGATAACCTTACATGAACGGGCAGTGTCATTAGAGTCTATAGAGCCACACATGCCATTACAACATTACTATGGCCCGAGTTTATAACTCCAAATGAGGGAATACATGCTTCATTATGTCCATCTAAATTGCAACAAAATTATTAGGCACTTGTCAGGATGCTGCATGGTTGATATGTTGGAACTAAACTTAGATTAATCATTAATATAGTCCCGTTGACGATATTCTTAAAAACTAAGTATGTACTCGTGATCCAACTTACGATAAAACGGCTATTCTTTTGTCATTTAGTATGAGATAAATCTTCAAGCGAGTTAAATTCATCCATATTTAAGATATTTAAGCTTGATTATCTTACATTTTAAGATATTTTCGATAGACTATAGCAGGGTCGGTATGTTGGACCTAAATTAAAAGAATGTTGTCCACATTTAAGATACTTTTATAGAAACATAGCATGTAACACTTATCCAATGCACACTTAAAATCTTTAGGTATTCAGACTATCTTGCATAAATGTCATTATACAATACCACCAGACAAAGATTGAACTTCTGACAACCTTTTGTCTCTTGATGAACTCAGTAAACAACAGAAGATATTTCCGAAACTTCTAAGGTCACTTGCGACTAGAAAAAAAAAATAAAAGAGAAACTTACGACCAGAAAAAAAAAAATCAAAGAGAACAGGCACAGCAACGAGTAACTAGATGCATTTCAACAGTAGTAATGACTAGATACATGCAGGCATATCAATGCACGACAGATAAGATCAAAGTGAGATACATGCAGGCATAACTTGAAAATCAAAATAGATGTTTAAGTAATGCAGTTAGAATTTGTTTTAACAAAACGAACTGCTGTATTTCACCGAGTATAATCCCTTTACCCAAAAACAAAATGAACTGGTGAAGTGACATTACCTGTATGTGGCCGAATGACTTCATCAACATCAGATTGGCAACACTCAGTATTAGAATTAATGTGTGAACCTGTCTGAGAAAGAGACACTTGTCTGCTATTTTCACTCGACTCTGCAGTCACAGGAGCAATAAAAGTATGAAGACTGAAAAGCTACAGATACATTCATGGGAGAGGAAGATTTTGATTAGGCCCTTTAGATACAAAAGCTACGTATATATCACAGCACTTTAGATTCTCAGAGGTCCCGCATTAATTCCGATGTGTAACATTATGGGAAACATATACACCGAAATTTACCAATCTTTCCCAAAATTTTCATTATTAAAAAAGTTAATGGTAACATCTACTTTTACTGGCAACAAAGAAAATAGTATTTATGCATTTCTCTTTTTCTTTTCTTTTTTTTTTTTTTATTTTTTCTTTTTTTTTTTCTTTTTAAACTGGCAACAATTCCCTTGTACTCGAAAACTTTCCCTTACTGTGGATCAAGATTTAGAATCACTTATAGCAATTTACTTAAGAAAAATGGGAGCATATGTTTAATGTTATAACTGGAACTTGTGCTATTAACAAATTGGGACAAGATTACAAGCTTTGACAACGAAAGAAGATTACCTGTACAAGACACATCTGCATCAACAGACTGACAACTTGATGTATTAGAAGTAGCTTGCAAACTTATCTGAGAATCCAACCCACTATTTTCACATGTATCTGCGGTACATGTAAATAATTTTTTAAATGTTCAAGTGTGCCAAAAGATCCATATATGAAGAATTACCTGTAGGTTTTGCGCAAACGACATTGCTAGAGGAGATGCATCTTGATCTTTTTCCGTCTTTTGCAATGGTTTTAGTAGATACAGTCGTGCTGGGAGATGGAGAAGCAAGTGAAGTACCCACAATCGTATTAAATATTTTCCCTTCCTGCTCTCCTCTTGACTCGCACGCTGTAGCTTCACTTGCCGCTTGCACGGTCATCCGCTCACAATTTTCTTCATCGTTGTCACTTATTTCCCAATTAATCGATGCAGCAGACCAATCTTCCCAAACATCATTACTAGAGTTCGATTTATCCTCAGGGATACCCTTGACAGGCACATGATCAATAGCAACTTTCTTGAAGCTTGATATTGGCTTCTTGACCTTGTGTACTCCAAACTCAAGATATGGATTCAGTGACAATTCAGCACTAGCAACCCGAGAGAGATCCTTTGAAGACGGAGGTGCCATATCCTGCATGACATCAGAACAGAACTTTTTCATACTTGCGCCCACTGTCTGGACTTGATTTTCAACGTATTTAGCTGTTTCCTGAAAGAAGTTATCATGCAGGTTAAGTTGAATAATAAACGAGGGTTGCAATTACAAGCAGATGCTTAAGCAATCGAGTTTACGAATGTTAAATACACATGAGACAAACATTGATCGTGTTTAAGATGCTTCCCAAAATCACGTATTTTTTTACACAAGGTTGTTGACAAAGATACTACTTGATTGACAGGTTCAATTATAACTAGTATGGTAATACCTGAGTCATTGCTTCTTCAACCTCCAAGCACATTGCTTCGAACTTTTGGTATATATTACCAACCCAGGTTATACCTTTAAAATCCATGGATTCCATAAATCAAGACAAGCACGAAACTTTTCCGTCACTGAGCCTAATAAACCTACAACATAGTCCCTGAACCAACACAGATTGTATAAATCAGAGGGTTGTTTCGGTAAATGGAAAACCATTACATATGATTGTGAGCTTGTATGACGTGCCAATATTTAGAAAATGATAGTTGGTGAAAAGGTCCTAATAAATAACTTGTATCTATGTTAAAGGGGTAGGCAATTCGTACTTTTACTTGGTTGTTAATAATTAGATTCTCTCCTAAACATTAGCGTTATTGCAACTGCGTCGAAATTGCCATAATTCAGAGTCACCTTACAAGGAGTCCTAAATATACATCATTTCAGTAAACAACAACATAACGCTCAACTTAGTGGTTTCAGTCATATAGATTAACGTATTCTATCTTAAATATGTCAATTATATATCAAAAATATTCCATAACGGTCCAACTATCAAAGTGGTGGAACCACAAAAACCTGGATGACAGGCATTAAATACGCAATTTCTTTTAAATCCTATCCAAAGTAATTATGTAAAACTATCCCCACAAGTTACATGCCGCAGAAAGTTAAATATCTTTCTTACAATTCGTTAGTTTGGCTTTTCATGGGAGTAAACTACAAAATCTCCAATTCTCAATCCCGTGCCCACAAACAACAACCATACATCACATCGCATAAAAAAAAAAAACATAAACCATAAACACAGTAATAGTATTAATACATAACAAGCATCCTACAACGATTCTAATAGTAATCTGTCCAATATAAAATTTTTTATCATGACTTAAATTAATGAAAATTTATAAAATCCTAAAAGAACATAAAATAAAAGAATTGTAACAATAATTGAGGTCAAATGATGATCATCAGACACGTGGCAACAACAACAACAACAAAAACAGTAAACAGAATGATCGATGAATGAAATTAATTAAGACGTACGTATAGGAGATGATGATGAACAGATGAAGAATAATTATGTACAAAATAATAATGAATTATTTATTTAAGAAAGGAAGAAAGAAAACCCTAAAAAGAAAGATGATAGGTGTATTGGAAGGAAGGGTTTAGGGAAAGAGTTTGAGTAAGGCAAATTATTGTTATTTTTATCAAACGTACACACTCGGAGACTTATTTATATTTTTTATTTCTTAATTGCATTTGTGTTGTTATACTACTCTATTATTTGTATGCCCTCCTTCCCAAGTTCATTTCTATATCATGCCCTCCTTCCCAAGTCCATTTCAATTTCATGCCTCCTCCTCCCCAAGGTATATAGACGTAAAATAAATTTTAAAACTATGTATGTAATGGTTGACTAATACCACATTAAATTCACATCATTATTGCATCATCAATTATCTGACTAGTGGTAATTACCAAATCAATAATCCAAGAGTAAACTGCAAAATACATCCCTTGTGGTTTGCCCAATTTCGCACCATACATCCAAATCTTTTTTTTCTAACTTATACATCCCTCCGTTAGTAAAATTTAAACACCATACATCCGCGAGGACGAACGGTGCAAAGCGTTTCTCTGTTATCTCCTAACGAGATAGAAAATGTTTGCACCGTTAGTCCTATGGTTAAGTCTATTTGCACCGTTAGTCCTTTGTTACGTTTTCGTCCGATTTTTTACGTTTTCCTCTGGTTTTTTTACGTTTTCGTCTGTTTTTTAAGTTTTCGTCCGATTTTTTACGTTTTCGTCAGATTTTTTACGTTTTCGTCTGTTTTTTTACGTTTTCGTTCGTTTTTTTTACGTTTTCGTCCGATTTTTTACGTTTTCGTCAGATTTTTTACGTTTTTGTCTTTTTTTTTTACGTTTTCGTCTGATTTTTTACGTTTTCGTCTGTTTTTTTTACGTTTTCGTCTGTTTTTTTTACGTTTTCGTCCGATTTTTTACGTTTTCGTCTGATTTTTTACGTTTTCGTCTGTTTTTTTTTACGTTTTTGTTCGATTTTTTACGTTTTCGTCCAATTTTTTACATTTTAGTCTGTTTTTTTTACGTTTTCATACATTTTTTTACGTTTTCGTCTGATTTTTTATATTTTCGTCTGCTTTTTTTACGTTTTCATGCATTTTTTTTACGTTTTCGTCCGCTTTTATATGTTTTTGTCTGATTTTTTACGTCCACCACTATCCTACTTGCCAAGGTAGTTATGATTCATATTGGTGAATGACACCATATTTGTGATTCAAATCGGTTTGTCATTAACCTACCTTGGCAAGTAAACGATAACCTAACCTTGGCAAGTAAACGATAACCATAATGATTCAAATCGGTTTGTCATTAACCTACTTGGCAGTAAACGTAACAATTGGTGTCATTCACTATATGCATACCAATATGAAATAATTGGAGAAAGTGTGACGTAAAAAATCAACAAAACTAAAAAATTGACGAAAACGTAAAAAAATGGATGAAAACGAAAAAAACAGACGAAAAGTAAAAATTGGACGAAAACGTAAAAAAATGACGAAACGTAAAAAACAGACAAAATAAAAATCGGACGAAAACGTAAAAAAATGACGAAAACAAAAAACGAAAAAACGACGAAAACGAAAAATGGACGAAAACGTAAAAAAACAGACGAAAACGAAAAAAACAGACGAAAACGTAAAAAAACGGACGAAAACGTAAAAAAACAGACGAAAACGTAAAAAAAAGACGAAAACGTAAAAAATCGGACGAAAACGTATAAAATCGTACGAAAACGTAAAAAAATCGGACGAAAACGTAAAAAATCAGACGAAAACGTAAAAAAACAGACGAAAGCGTAAAAAATCAGACGAAAACGTAAAAAAACAGACGAAAACGTAAAAAATCTGACGAAAACGTAAAAAATCTGACGAAAACGTAAAAAATCGGACGAAAACGTAAAAAAACAGACGAAAACGTAAAAAATCGGACGAAAACGTAACAAAGGACTAACGGTGCAAATAGACTTAACCATAGGACTAACGGTGCAAACATTTTCTATCTCGTTAGGAGATAACGGAGAAACGCTTTGCACCGTTCATCCTCGCGGATGTATGGTGTTTAACTTTTACTAACGGAGGGATGTATAAGTTAGAAAAAAAAGATTTGGATGTATGGTGCGAAATTGGGCAAACCACAGGGATGTATTTTGCAGTTTACTCATAATCCAATTAATGCATTCACTATGATAATTTAATCAAAGGGCATTGATAAATACACATACATTTTTACTTGATACACATGCATTGAATGCATTGAATGCTTGTACTCATGCATTAAATGCTTGTCCTTTTATGTGTATTGATCAAAAAGCTATGTGTAAGTATCAATTCCCTATGATAATTTAATCAAAAGGTCTAAAACTAATATAAAGTTTTATCTTTTATTTTAACCAGAGTGATCATTTGTTTTATGTAGATGTGGCATGAAGTGGTTCATATTCTTGAACCTATTCATAATTTAATGCATGAGTTATTATGAATCATTTGAAGAGTTGTAAAAGGTTTATGCATAGTGAACATAGGTTTATAACATCAAAAGGTTTATAAATTAATGATTATGGACCTATATAAAACTTCACCATTGTGGATGCTCTTAATTCCTTTTTTACTTTGACAACATAGGGATGGCAACGGGACGGGGAATATCGAGGATCGTATTTACCATCCCATCCCAATTTCTCACTCTCATCCCCATCCCCGCCCACATCCCCATCGGGTATCGGGGATCCCCACGGGTATTCGGGGATTTTCGACCCTTATGAAATAACAATAAAAATTACAAAAGTAATCAAAATATAAAGAATTGACCAATAAAATGTCTCAAAAAGCGTACATTGTACATAGTTGGATGAACTAAAACGTCATTCAACTTTAAAGCATTGTATATATTGAAACATAACATATAATATAAAATAGAGTGCATCGAATAAGTGTATTCGGTCAAAATATTGGTTGGATAATACGTAATTAGTGCTTAACATTTTAAAATATTTGATGATTTTGATCCATTAAATGTCACATACACATACAAATATACTTTGAGTATAATACTTGTCAATACTCGCTACCATATACATATACAAGTACATTTAGTATTAATATACGTATAATTTATACATTAAAAAGTTCGGGTTCGGGGATTTATGTTATCCCCGTCCCCGGTTTCATAATTTGGGGATTCCCCGTCCCCATCCCCGTCCCCATCCCCATCCCCGGTCAACTCGGGGATTCCCCAGTCAACTTGGGTTTGAGGATTGGGTCCCCGTCGGATGCGGATTTTTTTGCCATCCCTAAACATAATTCAACACTAAAATTAAAATATTATAAATTAACAACATTGCATTTGGAAACTAAAAACGATAACCAAATGATCTAATGGTAAAGTCTTTGGTTTCCTTACCAAATCTCACTAGATGTGAACATATGAGGGTGACAAGGTCGGAAACAGTTTCAAGTGAAGCCACATCTGAGTAAAAAAAGCTCGTCCTCCCAAGTTGTGATTTGGTTCCGTGGGTCTCTGCACCAGATTCAACAAAACTCGTATTTTGACATAGCGAAAGTGTGTGGGACTTACTAGATTAGATAGTAAACTTACAATATACTTATTTAACATTATTTCCACTAATGTGACTTATCTAAACATTTACGAAGAGATTTTTCAACTAGATTAATAGTTATCCCAAACTCTCCTTTAAAACCCTTGTTTTTCGTAAATTAGCTTTACGCACACAATTTGACACTCAATCCCTTTAAGAAATATTTTCTTTTATTTTTCAAGGATATCTTCAAGCTTGGATACAAAGTAACATCTAACAACAAAATTTCTAAGTATACTTAGCTAAACATTTTTCATATTATATTCCACTTCAATGGTAATTTGATACATGGATCGTACTCCATTTTAAAAACCATTTGTTTTGAAAATAAGAGCCACGAGGCTCTGATACCAATTGTGAAAACGTAGAGGGGAGTGAATACGTTTCCATTTTAAAAACTTAAAACTTTGTTTTATCAAATGTCCATTTAAGCTTGTTCTAATATGAAAGATGTTACGTGTAGTTTAAGACTAGCATAAACTTAAACCATGTTGTCACACAAGTTTGATTAACAAATCACAACACAAGCAATCATATAATGCAAACATAAAAGTAAAGAGTAAGTAAAAGAAAGCGCAAACCGAACACGATGATTTATAGTGGTTCGGTCACGAGGCTCCTCTCCGCCCTACTCCACTCCCCGAGTACCCAACTCGAGAGTTACTTCACTAGATCAACAAGCTCCCTTCTCGGCGGAGAAAACCTTACATTCGTCGCTTACACTTTTTCCGGTACAAAGCTAAATACCGGGTTCTAGTTCAAGGTAGAACCAACCTGACGTCGCCTATACAATTTCCGACACTAAGCTAGATGTCGAGTTCTTTACAAGGGTTCAACCACTCCCGCTAGTTCTTTAACAAGGGTACAACCACTCCCGCTATGTTTTATGGCCCAACATAGAAATCTTGTGTTTTATGGCACAAACACATAAACCATCTAATCTAGTATTAATAGATTACAATGATGATCCATGACATAAATGGGTCATGGATATGAATGGCTAATCTAAATGAACTTCCGTTGATAGGAAGCCTTCAATGGATGAAGATCACAAGCTCCCTAAACTTGTTGTGATGGATCTTCATATATGCATATGGAATCTACATGAACTTCTTAAATAAGAAGTCTTCAATCATTGAGGATGTCAAGTGCCCTTGAATCTTCATATGTTGGAATGCTATGGTGAGTAATGACTTCAAGATTTTCTAACCTTCTTGGTGGATCAAGAAGTATGCAATGCTTGTGATGGATGATGTCTCATGATCTTGAACTTGCTTCACAGGATCATTAACAGTGTATGCTTACAACATAATGAAAGTTAGTAACATTATGATCATTATGGAAAGGGTGATTAATGTATGAATCTACATGTTTTGCTACTGATCTAAGTGTATGTAAAGGGTAAAGGAAATGTGTGTTCTAGTTGCTTGAGACTATGGGTAAACAATGGGCTACTATTTATAGGAAAACATTTTGTACATTCCACGGATCCCTAAATTTGGATCCGCCCTTTATGGCATTTGGATCCGCCCTTTATGCCATTTGGATCCGCGGGTGTCTGACAAAAAATCTCCCAAAATCTTTCCAAATCTTGCCAAGATCTTACAAAGTCAACTTTGTTACTTAAAGATCTTACCAAAATATTTCTCAAATCTTCCTAGGATTTTCTAATGAGGTATGTCATGATGTCATGTGTTATTTTCATTTTAGGATTTAAAATGTAAAACATGTAAATGTATATATGTATGTAACATGTATCCTAGTGATCATGTAGCATGTATATACTAGCTTAACTAATATATGTTTACCAAGATGTATCATGTTAGATTGACACCTAAAGTGTAATTATCCTATTTATCTTAGGAAACATGACAAATGAGGTTCTAAGTAGAATGGTTAGCCTTTTTAAAATACTTAATGACCTAGTCGTATTTTAAACATTCTAAATGGTTTGTTAAGGGTTTGATCATAATGCCACATAACAAACATGTACGAACCTGTGTTGTATCATACGAGGACTCGAGAGGTGTTGAATGTATGTTGAGACAAGATATGATTACAAGTAACTTGTACATTTTACGTTATGTATCAAGTTACATGTTTGTCATTAATCAAAACAAACGAGACTGCTTGCACTAACAATCTCCCCAACGAGACTGTTTGCACTAACAAGTTTTAATTGAAGTAACAATGCTGAAGTTAATAGTGATGTCAAGAATGCTAGTACTCTGTCTTTTACTAATGATCAAGTTTTGAAGTTGATGAGTCTTTTGAATGACAAAAATAGTTCCTCTGCACATGTGAATATGGCAGGTAGTGCTTCTTGTTCATTTTTTAACTGCAATGTGTTTTTTAATCAACACTTCTATAGATTTTTTTGTGCCAATTTGAAAGTTAATGGTGTTAGTTATCAATTGGGTTGGATTATAGATTCAGGGGCTAACCAACACATGACTAATAATACTGATAAGATGTTTGGGGTGATTGATATATCTAATTTAAAAATGATTGTTGGACACCCAAATGGTACTTTGGCCAAAATTACTCATGTAGGAAACTTGAGATTAAATAATAATGTGGTTTTGTTTGATGTTTTGGTTGTTCCTGAATATATTGTTAGTCTTTTATCTGTGCATAAAATGATTAAAGATCGTAAATTGTGTGTTGGTTTTGATGAAACTAAGTGTTATATTCAGGATTTGAGAAAGGAGAAAGTTCTGGGGACTGGTAGTGAATTTGGTGGGCTTTACATGTTTGATAAAGAGTTTGTTAGTTCTGTTGTTGTGAATAAGAGTGAGTTTTTTATTTGCTATGTGTATAAAGAAGTATGGCATAATAGACTTGGGCACCCTGCTAATCAGGTTTTGAAATTATTGAAATCTTCTTTAAATTTGACCAATTTAAATCATGAAAGTCCTTATGAGGTTTGCCATAAGGCAAAACAGAGCAGGGATCCTTTTCCTTTAAGTGAAACTAAATCTTCTGTGGTAGGAGAACTTATACATCTTGATGTGTGGGGTCCTTACAAAGTGGTTAGCAGTGAGGTTTTTAGGTATTTTCTTATTATAGTTGATGACTATAGCACGTCTGTTTGGGTGTATATGCTCAAAACAAAAGATGAGGTGTTTGGAATGTTTGTTATTTTTTATAATCTGGGTTTAACTCAATTTAATAAGAAAATAAAAGTCATAAGGTCTGATAATGGAACTGAATTTGTAAATCATAAAATGACTAATTTTGTTAATACTATGGGTATAATTCATCAGACTTCATGTGCATATACAGTTATACACCTCAACAGAATGGTATAGCAGAAAGGAAACATAGACATCTATTAAATGTTGCTAGAAGTCTTATGTTTCAGGGAGGGATTCCTCTTATGTTTTGGCCTGAGTGTGTTTTAACTGCTACTTATTTGATCAACAGGCTTCCTTCCTCTGTTCTAAATGGCAAGTCTCCTTTTTCAATGATGTATAACAGAGAGCCAATTTGTCCCATCTTAGAAGTTTTGGGTGTTTGTGTTTTGTTACTATTTTAAAAGATTCTGATAAGTTTTCTACTAAGTCTGAAAAATGTGTTTTGATTGGATATGCTAGTGGTAAGAAGGCTTATAAACTTTTGAGTCTTGAGAATAGAACAGTTTTGTATTCTAGAGATGTTAAATTCTATGAAACTGTGTTTCCTTATAGAATGAGTAAAAATGTGGTTTCTGAGATTGAATCTGAGGTCTCAAACTTAAACTTTTTTGATAATACTGAGTCTGAAACTACACCTAAAACTTCTATTCCTGATATTCCCAGTGATGATAATAATAGTGAAGGAGATACATCTGTTGGTAGAGAAGGTAGGGATCATCAACCAGATAAGGCTGTGAATACTCAGTTGCATGGATTTGTTGAACAGATACAATATCCAGTATCTGAGAGTGACTCACAGTCACCTATACATGATGAGATACACCCTGCAACTCCCTTAGGTGAAAATTTAAATTCTGAGGGAAATGTTGGTGTTAATAATGATATTCTTGGTTCTCAAAATGTTTTTGATAATCAAACGGAGGAAGCTAGTAAAAGAAGGTCCAAAAGATCTTCTACTTTGCCTGCTAAATTGAATGATTATGTGCTAGATACTAAGGTTAAATATGGTCTGAATAAATATGCTAATCATACTTTGTTGAGCACTGAAAATTGTTGTTTTGTGTCTAATCTGAATAAATTTGTTGAACCTAGTACTTATGAAGAGGCTAGTAAAGATCCTAGGTGGGTCAATGCTATGAATGAGGAAATATTTGCATTACATGAAAATGATACTTGGGAAGTTGTTGAGTTACCGGTTGGTAGAAAACCAATTGGTAGTAAATGGGTTCTGAAAATTAAATACAAGTCATCTTGAGAGGTATAAGGCTAGATTGGTTGCTAAGAGGTTTGGTCAAAAGGAAGGTGTTGATTATGAGGAAACCTTCAGTCCTGTTGTTAAAATGGGTACTGTTAGGTGCTTACTCAGTTTAGCAGTCCATAAGTCTTGGAAAGTTTTCCAAATAGATGTGAATAATGCTTTTCTGTATGGTGATTTAAAAGAGGAAGTATATATGCTTCTTCCACCAGGGTATAATACTGATAATGGTAATAAGGTGTGTAGGTTAAAAAAGTATTTGTATGGGCTTAAACAAGCTCCTAGACAATGGAACCATAAATTGTCTAAGGCCTTGTTTGAAGCAGGGTTTATTCAGTCTAAGAATGATCATTCTTTATTCATTAAGAGGAATAATAAGACTGTGGTTTTCTTACTTGTTTATGTGGATGACTTGGTTATTACTGGTGATTGTGAAGATGAAGTTGAAAGTGTTAAACAGTTCTTGAAAACAAAATTCAAAATTAAAGATCTGGGAGAGCTTAAGTATTTTCTTGGAATTAAGGTGTTAAGAACAAAAACTGGATTATGTCTTAATCAAAGGAAGTATTGCCTTGAATTGTTACATGAGTTTGGATTGTTAGCTTGCAGACCTGTGTTGAATCCTTTGCCTGAGAATATTGTGTTAGCACATCAGGAGTCTAGTGATGATAAGTTTCTTAAAAATGTTACTAGTTATCAAAAGCTGGTAGGGAAGTTGATTTATCTAACTATGACTAGACCTGATATATCTTATGTTGTTCATTGTCTGAGCCAACATATGCATGCTCCCTTACAATCTCATTTTAAACTTGGTTTAAGAGTTCTTAGATACTTGAAACTTGCTCCTGGAAATGGTATTGGTTTTGATAAGTCTGACTATGGGTTTAAAGTGATTACTTATTCTGATTGAGATTGGGCTAAGTGTCCTGTAACAAGGAAGTCTGTTTCAGGGTATTGTGTTTTTGTGAATAGCAACTTGGTTTCATGGAAAAGCAAGAAGCAGGCCACACTTTCTAAGTCTTCTGCTGAAGCAGAATACAGAAGTATGGCTTCTGCAACTTGTGAGATAATGTGGATTCTGAAGGTCTTAGAGGACCTGGGTGAAACTGGGTTAATTCCAGTAGATTTGTTGTGTGATAATAAGTCTGCTATTCAAATTGCTGCTAATCCAGTTATGCATGAAAAGACTAAACACTTTGATATTGATGTTAATATGGTAAGAGATAAGGTTGCATCAGGTTTGATTAGGATTGTGCATGTTGAGTCTAAAAATCAAATTGCTGATGTGTTTACTAAAGCTCTTGGATCTGTTCAGCATTCTTTATTGGTTAAAAAGCTTGGCATGATGAACCTGTTTGTTTAATAAGTTTGAAGGAGGGTGTTGAAAATACTCTTTGTATCAAACTTATTAAACTTTGAGGTCTGTTGTGTAAATACTTTATAACTAACTTTATGTTTGAGCTTTGTTTGTTTAGTCTGTGTAAGTGCAGGGTGCTAAGTGTAATATCAGTCTATAAAAGGAATGAGTTGAGCTAGGGTTTCTTGATCTCTCATTAGTCGCAGTATTTCACATACAAATAAAGGTCTCTCTCTGGGAATCATCTTCATCAATATTTCTGGGTTTTAGTTTGGTTTAGTTTATATCAAGATCATCTTGATCTTGATAGTTAGTATTGTTTTCTGTTTATTGTGTTCAGTGTTGGTTTAGTGTGTGAGTGGTTGTAGGTAGTACCTAATAGAGGGACTACCATATTTCTCATTGTAATTGTACTTGGCTTGCATCCGATTTGGGACAAGTCTTCTGTGTATATTGTTATAATAAAGTTACCGAGGGGTGGTTGGTTGGGTGATTCATTTTGTTCTTGTTGGTTTGGTACCATTTTAACAATTCTCAATTACATTTCGTCATAATTTATGCTTTCATCTCCACCACTTTTTTACTTGTATGCCACTTAAATGATCGTAGTGTCGTATAGAATAGTTCACCTAGTCAGTCGTTGCTAATCAAACTCGAACTTTGTTTCTCGCATTGCGATTACCCTTTTTTGATCTCGAGATCCCTTTTCTTCATTTCCAAAAAGACGTCCAGTTTGCCCTTCTTTTTTTCCGTGTTTTGACGTCTTTTTGGTGTTTTGAGTATGTTGGCATAGTTTGTTTTGGTTGAGAGTATTTTGAGACATTTTTGTAGTTGAAAGTATATAAAGAGAATGAATTTAAGTATGAACAAAAAAGAATTGGGTATTTTGAGGTATTTATTCATAAATTAAATATATTTAAAATTAAAAAATATATATATACATATCACTCAAAGACTCATTTTTTGATCGTTGGGATTTATCCTTTGTTCTTTTGTTCGATGGACCAGGTGACGAGACCACACAAAAACACGCCAACCACGCATGATAGTTGTGTAGTGGCCAACCACGTGAGGTGGTCGTCGTTGACGCGTCAAAAATCGTCCTATTACAACTAGTCTAATGGAAACATGCAATTTTAACTAAATAGAATACCGTTGTTAACAAATCATTATCTTTCTTTGTTGGGTTCGTAAATACCCAATTATCTTAAATAGGATTTGAACACAAACTAAGCCAAGTGTTTATCAATCGAGAACAATTCAAGTCACTGAGTGAACAGTAACTCAGTGAGTTATCTTAAGGAAGCTTAAGGAGAATTCAAGAAGAAGGATTCACTCCTCAGGAAGGCGGGACTCCCTGAGTGTGACTTAAGCCAAAGAAGGAGATGATGGGTTCAGTGAGTACTGACAAGAGCTCACTGAACCCCTCAGTCTCCTCAACAACAAATGTAATTGAAGACTGAAGACCAAGCCTGAAGAATCTGAAGTTTGAAAGAGAGGCGGGACAAGGCGGGAAGAGTTTGAAAAGATAAGAAGAGGTCCTTATCAGAGCAAAGTCAAACTTTCCCTGAATGGCGTGAGAACAAGAACAGTGTTATCACTGACGCTCAGAAAGCAGTTTCAACCTTATCCCAAAATAGATTCTTGTAACTGTCAAAATACTGTTGTATTTTGACAGTCTAGCTAGGTCATTCTTTTTGTACTTTTAGTCACGGGTTGTTCTTTTATACTTGTGTATAAATAGGATAGATGGGGAGAAAAGTGGGATAAGTTTTGTGCATTAAAAGCTTAGACTTTCACAAAACCACTTTTCTCTTCCAAAGAACAACACATCCCTGAGATAGCTCAGTGGGTCTTTTTTGTTGTCACTCAAGAACAGCTTGAGTTTAGTGAGGAGAACACCATACCTTGTCTATTCAATCCCAAGTGTTTATTCCACAAAACACTTGGGTAATAGATTCTTTGATTAGTTTCTAATAAGAATTTAAACGTTGAAAAACCTTTGTTGTTTTTATCTTTACGTTATTACTTATTTGGTAAAATTAATCATTACATTATATCAGTCTTAGTACACGTTTAGGATAACTTTGTAGTTATTTCTATAAGTGTAACGGGAACAACAAGTGGTACCAGAGCCTAAGGTTCATTCTTATGAGCCAGATCCATGCATGATTACTGATAACATTCTTCAATGCAAAAATAAATGTAATCTTCAAAAACTGCTACTTATATAGCAATTTTTAAGGGGGAGAAACACATTTATTGGTGACTGACAAACACCAAAACCCTCGCTGAACCCCACAAAACACATACCCACCACACAAATCTTATCCCCACACAAAACCCAACACACACCCACCACACACAAAAAAAACCCAGATCTTATCCAACCAAATAAGATTTAACCCACACACAAAACCTCTCTTAACAAAAATACTGATGACTAAAATCAGTCAAAAATCCAAATCCATCACACACAATTATCAACAACAACCAGATCCACACTCACAATCAAAAAACCAAGGCATCACCAATGGTTGTCCAAGCCGGATAACTAATCACAACCAAAATCCACGACGGACCAACACTCGTCACACAAGAAACCCAGAAACCGAGTTGTATGTTGGTGATTCTTGTTAAGTAAGTCAACTCAAAATTGAAGAAAAGTTGTCTTCAGGACTCGTTAAAAGTAATGGGTCATTATTGGTTAAAGTCGGCTTAATAGTGTTGTGGATTTGTGTGAATTTGAGTGAAGTCAGTGAAGGTGGATTTTGGGGTGAGCCATGTGTCTGAACCCAGGGTGTGTTGAGAAATATGATGGTATGTGGTAAACTAATAAAACTTATCAGTGAGAATGATAATAAAAATCAGGGTGTGTTAAGTCTCAGGCTGAGCTTGATCGGTTGGAAGAAACTACTGGGTGGATATGATAAAAGGGTCATTCGGATTTGTGGTTTGGGAGTAAGTGTTAAGGATTATGGTGGTTGAGTTTCAGAATTGTGGGCAGGTTAATGATTAGGGTTAGTTGATGATAGAAATTAAGGGAGTCTGAAGGTTGTGTCAGGATGTGATAAAGTTTAAGTGATGGTGGCTTTCAGGCTGAGCTTCTGCGAGTCAGAGATTGTTAATGAGGTTTTCGGACTGAGCTGTTGCACTTCTGGAAAAGAATGCATCTTTCAGGCGAGAAGATTGCAACTCAGGAAGTGTGATAATTGTGTCAGTAGTATGGGTGAAGCTGGGAGTTGTGTGAATCGGGGTAGAATCAGACACCCTGAAAAACAATCAGGGACCGAGAAACAAAAAAATAATAGTGACAAAATCAGTTCAGTGTTGGTTTCTCAGGTTGAAAGGTGGCAACTCAGAGGGTGTTACTTGTAACTCAGGAGGTGGTAGTGAAAAAAGTTCTCATCAGGTTATGAGAACTGGAATAAGCCTCAGGGTGTTATAGAGTTTGAGAATACTGGGGTGAATCAGTACATCAGGTTACTAAGAACTAACCCCATCACCAGGTGACTGAACCCTTAGTGACTAAAACCCAGGTCACTGAACTTAACCTAAGTCCCTGAACTCAGTGATTAAAACCCAAGTCACTGAACCCTGAACCCTTGGTGACTGAACTGGTCACTGAACCCTGAACCCTTGGTGACTGAACTGGTCACTGAACCCCTGGTGACTGAACCTCCAGGAACCTGAACCCTCTCAGTGAGACAAACAATGAACCTGTCAAAGTGAACCCTCAGGACCCCATGAACCCTGAACCCTATCACTGAACAAGTCATTGAACCCCTGAACCCTACTCACTGAATCTTCAGGAACTAAACCCAAGTCCCTGAACCCTTGAACCTCAGGAACTAAACCCAAGTCCCTGAACCCTTGAACCATCAGGAACTAAACCCAAGTCCCTGAACAAGCAGGTTTGAACCCAGGCTATTTGTATATTCAAATAGGGGGAGATTGTTGGGTCAAGAATTTGACCCAAGTACCCTGACAAGATTTGAACATAAAATAGCCTAACTCACTGATAAAGAAATCAGTGAGTGTTGTAAAAAGTTCGTTGTTGAAGAAACACTTTACTTACTGATACGGTGTCAGTGAGTAAAGTATACGAGCTACAAACAACACCAGTATCACTGAGAATTGACAAATGTCTCAGTGACCTTGAAGATGCTATCTCTACAAGCAGACTGATAAATATGGGCGCGAACTTCTACAAGAAAAGATAGAAGTCAGACAAAGACAAAAGAGGAAGAAGAAGAGGGACCACTTGGTGGATGACAACTCACACCAAGTGGATGACAACTCACAACAAGTGGATGTCTACTCATACCTACCCCACATGTCTTAGTCTAGTTACCTGTGTATATATTGTCTGTGTTGTAATAGAGATAGTATGCTTTCCTAAACAAACAAAATAATACACACTGTATAAGTTGATAGGAACATCCTCTCATTGAATCATCAAGCATAGCTTGGATCAATGACCCTAAGGGGATACCATACCGAAAGTATCCCCTTAAAGAAGTTGAAGATGTTATCATGTAGTAGTTTGTATTTTGAGTAATCTTGTAACAATTGTTTTCATTATCAATGAACCTGCTCTTGTTTTACTCAATTTCATGGACCAACAAGTGGTATCAGAGCCTCTGGTTTATAAAATATTTTCAAAACTAAGAGTGCTCAAGGTTTTTAAAACCAAGATCCTACTATGGCTGATATCAATGTGCCCCAGCTAGTCGATAAAAAGGGAGGTAGCTATTCAGCTGTTGCTCCCAAACTTGAAGCTGGAAAATTTAGCAAGTGGAAAAAGCGCATGCTTTGCTACTTGACTGGTATGGAACCATACTACATCACTTGTATCAATGAAGGTCCCTATGTCCCAAAAACTGCTGAAGGGTTAATCAAACCTGAAGCTCAGTGGACTATTGATGAGAGAAGGGTGGTCAACCAAGACCAGCGCCTGAGAAGCATCATTATATCTTGTCTCCCTGACGATATAATGGAATCAGTCATTAACTGTACCTCAGCCAAACAAACATGGCTTGACTTGGTTCATAGCTTCGAAGGTCCCTCAAATACCAAGGAAAATAGGATCATGGATCTTAAACTTGAGTATAATACTTTCAGGGCCAAAGACTCTGAAAGTCTCTCTCAGACCTATACCAGGTACAAGACCCTGATAAATGAGTTGTCCAATGATGGTGTAGTTTTGTCTAAGCATGAGATCAATGTTGGCTTTGTCAACAGTCTCCCTGAGAAGTGGCTAAACTTCTCTCAGGGCCCTAGGAATGCAAATCACATTCAGACCCTTGAGCTTGCTGAGATCTATGGGAAGTTTGTCTATGAAGACAACTTAATCTCAAGGAGATACCAAGACTCAAAGAAAGCCCTTGAGACCAAAAAGGCCCTGACTTCCTCACCCATATCAACTGCCTTTTATTCTAATGGTATTGTGCAGGATTTTCAAGAGGATTCTGATGATGAGGTTGATGATAGAACCTGTGAGGAGTACCTAAGTGACTTACACTTGGAATTCCAAGAAAATGCACTCCTTACAAATTCAAAATGGTTTATCAAAAGAAATCAGTCAAACTTTTCAAAAGCTAAAGCAAATGAGACCACTGAATGTTTTAAATGTGGTAAAAAGGGTCATTTTGCTAAAGACTGTTATTCAAAAACAACCTCAGAACCTTCTTACAAATTTTCTGGAAACAGTTCTTCTTCAGGAACTTGCAAGTTTCAACCTAAAATGTTTCAGTCTTCTCAAACCTCTCAAAGTAGTCAAAAATACTTTGAAACTAAGTATAGGAAAGCAAAAGCTAAGCTTGCTCTTCTTGAGGCCACTCCCTCAGTCTCTCAGGCTCAGGCTCCCAAACCTGTTCAGACCAAGAACAAGGTCCTTATGGCTGAAGCTTATGACTGGGATGAAGAGGAGGTCTCTGATGATGAAGAAGTTCATGTGAGTGCACTGATGGCACTTTCTGATGGTGATCAGCTGGCTGTTGGAAAGAGCCATGCTAGAAATGGAGAATGGGTCAACATCACAATGAAGAAGGTAAACATTTTACTTTCTATGGATGATGATTCTGATTGGCAGTCTTATTTGAAATATATTTCTATAGATCTTAAGTTTGTAGAAGAACAAAGGCTGAATTTGCTTTCAAAATATAATAATCTTGTGTTAGAATTGAATAAATGTAGAGATGAATTGCTTGTACTTAAACAAACCAAGTTAGAAGTTGTCACACTACAAATTCAAAACACTGAGATTTTGAAAAAGAATCAAGCCCTTCAGAATGAACTTAACAAAGAAAAGGCTGTCATAGAAAGCTGGACTAAAAAGAACCCAAGAGTCTATGAATCTGTCAGTCTAATTCCTAGTGAAAATAAGAAAATCATAGGAGGAGACCAACTCACTGACACCCCCAGTGAAACTGACAAAGAAAAGGCTTTTATTCCAGCTGGCTTATCTTTTGAGCAAGAGATGAAACCCAAGTCAAATGACTGGATTGTCAGGGACAACCCAGTCAGTAAGTTACCCAACTTTGAGACTGGGAAAATCTTGCTTCCTGAAAGTCAGGCTCTGAAAAGTATGCTAGGACTCACTGATCAACCCAGTAGTACTGAGTCAATCACTGAGTCAGAATCAGAATCAGTTACACCTCTCCCACCACTGAAAGTCCTTCAGGGAGCTTCTCCAAGCTCAGACCTCACACCATTGGTCTATTCTGAACATTCTCCAAAGGAGAAATCAGGACTGGGAAAAAACAATCCTGAAAAGACAAATCCCTGAGGTCTCAGTAAATACTGATGACTCATCAACTTCAGTCCCTTCTGAAGTTAAAACAGAAAGCCCTGACTCAAAAATTGATCAGTTGGTTGAGCTTGTAAGGAAGCTGAGTGAGAAGATAGAATCTTCTGAGAAAACTCCTAAATCTAAGATTAAGGAAACAAAATCAGCTTCCACAAGTTCCAAACCAAAACCAAAGCCCACCAAACCTCTGCTAAAATGTGAGCTGTGTCACTTTACCAATCATTCCACTGATGATTGCTATAGAATCCTTTACTGCATGATATGCAAAAAGGAAGATCACAGAACATCTGATCATCAATCTTACACAGCCTCATCAAAGATGGCAAACTTTAAAGCAGTTGCTCATAAGTATCCATCTGATTCAAAGCAGAAAATGAAACAAAAGGCAAAGCCTTTTGAACCTTGCCCTCATTGTAGATTCAATGACCACCTCCCTGAGGATTGCCTAATGGACACATGTTGTGACTTATGTGGTGATCCCACTCATGACACCTCAGGACATGAGGAGGTCATTCAGGCAAGAAGAGGAATGACTAAACCATCTTCTCAGTCTGCTGAGTCATCCACTGCTATCAATTGCAAAATTTGTGGGAGCTCAGTCCACTCCACCACTGATCATGAATCATTGTCTACTTTTAAGCAGACTATTAAAGCCAAGCCCTCCAAGAAGAGGGGTCCTAGAAAGAACTAATTCAGTTTACAATTTGTGCAGAGACATGTCAGGGAGCAAATTTGGCATCTAGATAGTGGATGTTCAAGGAGCATGACTGGTGTGAAAGAATATCTGCACAAATATGTAGAGGAACCAGGACCCAAGGTGGTATTTGCTGATAACTCATCATGTCTCACTGAAGGGTATGGTTCAGTAAACTGCAATGGTATAGTCTTTACTAGGATAGCTTATGTAAATGGCCTTAAGTATAATCTGATCAGTGTCAGTCAACTATGTGATGCAAAGTACATAGTTCAGTTTGATGATAAGCAAGGAACCATCTTCAATGAAAACAAGGAAGTTGTCCTTATTGCACCAAGAAGGCAAGATGTTTATGTGTTAGACATGACCAGTCTAACTCAGAATGGAACTTGTCTCTTTGCTAAGGCCACTGAGACCCTCAACTGGCTTTGGCATAAGAGACTCTCCCATCTGAACTTCAAGAACATAAATCATCTTGTGAAACAAAACAAGGTCCTTGGCTTACCATCTCTTGTGTTTTCAAAGGACAAACCTTGCTCAGCTTGTGAAAAAGGCAAACACAAGAGAGCATCCTTTAAAACCAAAACCAACTTTTTCATCAGGAACTGCCTACACCTTCTTCATATGGATCTCTTTGGGCCCATCAGTCCTAGATCTATTAACCATGAGAAGTATACTCTGTTCATTATGGATGAATACTCAAGATACACTTGGGTTTACTTCCTGACCAAAAAGAGTCAGGAAGCAGGAACTATCATGTCCTTTGTCAGGAACATTGAAAATCAGAATGACATCAAAGTCAAACAGATTAGGACTGGCAATGGGACAGAGTTCAGGAACCATGAACTTATAAGTTTCTGTGATGAGAAAGGTATCCATCAAAATTTTTTCTCACCTTACACACCTGAACAAAATGGTGTGGCTAAAAGGAAAAACAGAACACTCATTGAAGCTGCAAGAACAATGTTAAATGGATCAGTCCTCTCCAAACATTTTTGGACTGAAGCAGTCAAAACTGCCTGTTATACTCAGAACAGATCCATCATTGTCAAGAGACATAGCAAAACTCCATATGAGTTATTCAAGGGAAGAATCCCTGACATCTGCTACTTTCATGTCTTTGGGTGTCCTGTGTTTATTCATAATCACAAGGATCACTTAGGGAAATTTGATGCCAAAGCTGATGATGGATACTTCCTAGGATATTCCCTTGTCTCAAAAGCCTTCAGGGTGTTCAACACAAGGAGACAACAAACTGAGGAAACATTCCATGTTACATTTGATGAGAGCACTGAAGCTATCAGGTTCTCAAATGCCTCAGTGGAAGAAATAGGAATCAATGATTCATCCAGATATCCTCCTGATGAATATGATCCTGACAACAATCCTTCCACTCAGTATCAAGCAAATGCTGATATCTCCTATCACATTATCCCTCACAACCTCCCTTACCCAACCATCACTGAGTTTATTGAAGCACAAACAAACACTGATGCATTAAATCAGTCTGTTCAAAGTGCTCAGGAACCAAACAATCTCAGTGATCAGCCAACCCATTCAGACACTCAGGATCCTGAAAATTCTCAAGTGTCTGAACCTGATCCTACACCTCTACCAAATTAGGCCTCCACAAGTTTCAATCAGTATCCTAGACCTCAGGACAGTTGGACTAGGTCTCAGGACATAGAACTTGTCAACATCATTGGAGAGCCTACTGAAGGCATGCTCACTAGAAGCATGGCTGCTAAACTAAGGGCAGCCTCAGCCAATGAATGCCTATTTGTGGATTTCATTTCCACCATTGAACCCAAAAGTGTCAAAGAAGCACTTACACATCCTAGTTGGGTTCAGGCCATGCATGATGAACTGGAATAGTTTGACAGAAACAAGGTGATGACCTTAGTTAAGTGTCCTGATGGTATCACAGTCATTGGCATGAAATGGGTATTCAAAAACAAATCTGATGAAAATGGCATAGTCATCAAAAACAAGGCCAGACTGGTTGCCAAAGGCTACAACCAGCAAGAAGGCATTGACTATGAGGAAACATTTGCACCAGTTGCAAGAATGGAAGCCATCAGGATCTTCCTTGCATTTGCAACCTACATGAACTTCAAAGTGTACCAAATGGATGTTAAAAGTGCATTCTTAAATGGCTCACTGAAAGAAGAAGTTTATGTCCAACAGCCTCCTGGATTTGAAAGTTGTGAGTTTCCTGACTATGTCTGTAAGCTTGACAAAGCCCTTTATGGACTGAAGCAAGCTCCCAGGGCATGGTATGAAACTCTCTCATCCTTCCTGATCCAAAACAAATTTGTCAGAGGCAAGATAGACAACACCTTGTTTATCTACAAGACAAATGATGATGTCATACTTGTACAAGTATATGTTGATGACATCATCTTTGGCTCAACAAGTTACAAACTTTGCAAACAGTTTGAAAAACTGATGGCAAAGAAATTTGAAATGAGCATGATGGGAGAACTGACTTACTTTCTTGGATTGCAAATCAAGCAGACTGATAAAGGTACCTCTATCAGTCAAGAGAAGTATGTCAGAAGCATACTGAAGAAGTATGATCTCAGTGACTGTGCCTCAGTCAAGACTCCCATGGTTCCTCCAAACAACCTTGGTCCTGACCTCACTGGTAAATCAGTCAATCAAACTCTATTCAGAGGTATGATTGGGTCACTGATGTATCTCCTTGCATCAAGACCTGACATCCAATTCTCAGTATGTTTGTGTGCCAGATATCAATCTGACCCAAGAGAATCTCATCTCACTGCTGTGAAAAGGATCCTCAGGTACCAGAAAGGTACCCCAAGCCTTGGATTATATTATCCTAAGTGCTCAGGCTTTGATCTCAAGGGATACTCAGACTCTGACTATGCTGGTTGCAACATGGATAGGAAAAGCACCTCAGGCTCCTGCCAATTTCTTGGTGGAAAATTAGTCTGTTGGAGTGCCAAAAAGCAACAATCAGTTGCCATGTCCTCAGCAGAAGCTGAATATGTTGCAGCAGCTAGCTGTTGTGCAAATGTACTTTGGATGAAAAGTCAGCTCAGTGACTATGGCATTCAGTATAAGATGGTACCCATCTTTTGTGATAATACAAGTGCAATTGCAATATCCAACAACCCTGTTCTTCATCAGAGAACAAAACACATTGATATCAGATATCATTTCATCAGGGACCATGTCATGAATGGTGACATTGAATTACACTTCATTCCTACTGAATATCAGTTAGCTGATATCTTCACCAAACCTTTGGATGAACCAACTTTCACAAGACTGAAAGCTGAATTAGGAATGTTGGATATCGAGAATCAGTCCACTGATTGAATCCTTCCAACTGAAGTGTAAATTCTTAAAACCTCAGGTCCCTGACTCAATGTGTTCATCAGTATACAAGATCACTGAATCACCCTTCCTGAACCCCTCAGTGAATGAATTGTCATTCAGGGCCCTCAAGATGTCATTCAATGCTAACTTAAATGCTCTAAGTATTTAGTTAGTAAATGTCCTAGGTAGATAACTGAACTCTTATTTAATATAGGAATATATGTTCTTTTACCTTTCTGGCATACATATCTTGGGCCCCCACATTCCCACTAGGCATTAAATGCCTCTCTAATCACATAATAGAAATGTGATGACTCAGCTCTGCAAATTACACTTTTTGCAGACGGCACAACTGTTCACCATGACGGTCGCCGAATACATGGGAAGTGGAAACGTGGCATTAAATGCAGACTTCAAATGTTTTATAAAACAATTTTCAAAATTTTGAGAATAACCGCTTTATGCCCAAAATACCCTCAACCTCCACTTCCCTATAAAAACCCAAACAAAAGATAACACACACACGTTTTATTTAGAAATCATAAGCAAACTCTTGCCCTTTTCTCTATCAAACAAATCGTGTGTGTTCTTAGCAATTAGAAACCCAGACCATTTTTCCGACCAAAACCCTAACACAAAAATGGCATCTTCTAATGCTATCACCCTCGCCCCAAATGTGAATTTCAAAATGGAGGGCGTGGATATGACCAAGAACAATGTGGTTGGGAATTTCCATTACCCCCAACAATATGAGGGGTACAAGGATGTGGTTAAGTATTTACATAACTGCTTCCTTGCCACAGCCTTTACCAAAACCCCATCAGTCATTTATCATGACTACCTCAGGGAGTTCTGGTGTACCACAACGGCTACTAGCCCTAAGGACACCAGAGAATCAATCATCACATTCACTGTGATGAATGGGAAGAAACCCCTCTCCCTGGACTACAAGACCTTTCTCAAGGCCACGGGTCTTGATTTCGCCCAGACCTTTGAGGCAAACCCTACTGACCAGGAAATTAAAGCAGAAATGCTATTCCTTGGGCCTCATGATGCTAAGCGTCCTACTTTGTCTCCTGAAGCCTTGTTAGAAAAGGCTCCCATAGTGAAGACATGGTTTCACCCCATCTGGAGACTCATGATGACATTTGTCATTCAAGTCCTCGGAGGGAATAAATCCTCCACTGAGCAATTGAACTCATCACAGCAATTGATGATGTTCAGTCTCTTGGAGGGTAGAAAAATTGATATCGGAGGTATAATCTTCCGTGACCTCGTTGCCAAGCTCTCAGGGAAACATAGGCAAAGATACATGTCTTATCATAGGTTCATTTCCTGTGTGCTTCAGGACCTTCTTGGTTCTGACTACTTAAGGTCTGACGATCAAGGTACAAAACCTGACGTCTTGCATAAGACCAATTTTAGTAGTGACATCACTGAGGTACAACCCACCGCCCTGACCAGCTACATGTTAGTAGTCATTCAGGGTGAAAATGCAAGCTCCCCAGTACCTTCACCAACCAAGAAGGTGAAGAAGAAGAAAAGGGGACAATCCAGTAAGGTGGTTAGACCTAAACCACTCGTCACTGAGACTGTTGCCTCAGGCACCCTTAAAGTTGTGGCCCAGACCTCTGAGACACCCACTACAGAGACCCTTCTGACCACAAAACAACCGTCACCGGAGGTCACTGAGAAATCATCCTCAGTGTCCTCGGACAAACTGTAAAACCCCGAAAGTTATATAATCCGAAAAGACTAAAATACCATCGAATTAAAATTTTGAGAACTTGCGGAAAATCACATAAGTAACATTTTATTGTACCGTAATATAATGTTAGTTATATCATAAGTCACCAAATGACTAATCACCAAATAAAACTTTATGTTATAAGTTTGTACAAAAAAAAAAGAAAAAAAAAAAGAAAACACTATACTAATATGCCGCCCCCCCTTGACCAAAATTGAGACCAAGTTCATGATTGGTAAACTTTTGTTAAGCCCATTAATGTGATTGATACACTTCCCTAATTACAAAAAAAAAATAAAACTCGGTTCTTCCCTTTTGTTTCATAACCGACTATCAAGAACCCTAAAATCCCTCTCACAACAAACAATCGGCTGTCTTCAACCTTGCTGCTGCCACGCCTCAAATCCTATCCAAGAAGCTTCGAAATCTTGTTCTAACTCTTGTTTAATCATCACAAGGTAAGCCCCTAACATCTATGATGATTCCATACAAATTTTACGCATCAAAAACTAACAAAAACCATGTTCTTTCTTCGGTTTGTGGGCTGTTCGTGCGATCAAGAAGAAGAGAGGAGGAATTGGTGATTCGTGTGGTGATTAATCTTGTGTTCTTGTGTTCTTCGATCACGCTACGAGGGTATTGTATCACCCTCTATGTTCAATCAATAATTCTTGTTTTTTTTCTTTTGGTTCTAATCGAATATATGCACAAAACAATCACATGAAATCATAAAATTTACAAACCCTAAAATCGTATATATGAATTGGCTGCATATTTGTGGTGAAATAATTAGTTGTGATTATGTTAAATATGTTATAGAATGACCAAAATATGTTATGGACTCAACCAAAATCGTTTGGAGTGAAAAACTTATGATTTGGATATTAAAAACCCTAAATTGGTTAAGTTGCTGTGATGTCTGATTCTGAGTGAGATTTTTGGTCGACTTTGAATGGCTGTAACTTTATGATGGAATCGAGTTTTTGAGTGTTTTAAAATCCCAAAACTAAGTTCATTGAAATAGCTACCTGGGAAAATTTAGTTTGTAATTTTTAGAGGCCTAGAAGGTTACTTTTTGATTTTTAGAAAATTATGTGTCTGGTCGGATTTGTGAGTCTGGAAAATCAGTCCGGGTTTTTGATTTTTAATTTTCAAATCGTATCGAGTTAGAAGGTTTACTTTGAACTGGGTAATATATAAGATGTCTATTACTTCCTAGAATTTTTGTAGATTTTTGTAAATTTT
Source organism: Artemisia tridentata subsp. tridentata (assembly GCA_021014915.2). Classification (NCBI taxonomy): domain Eukaryota; kingdom Viridiplantae; phylum Streptophyta; class Magnoliopsida; order Asterales; family Asteraceae; genus Artemisia; species Artemisia tridentata. The sequence goes on from CP139509.1 coordinate 179,837,834, forward strand.
TATTAAAAGGTTTATAACTAATAACTTTTCGTATAGTAAAATCAGTCAGAAATCTGGATGAGTTGGTTTAGGTGAATTTTAATCCATAGTTATGCTACTAAATAAAATCTGGAAAAATTTGGTAAAATACTTAAGACATGTGGGCATCTCTGGGAATTTTTGGGTAATTTATTACTGAGTTCTTGTATGGTTTATGATTTATAGAAAACCTAACAATTTCGTATATAAAACTGTGAGAAGTTATAAAAGGGTAAAATTGTAAACTAAAGGGTGTGGTGTGTTTATTGTGTAACCTAAAGGGTGTAAATGGATATTTGGCTAAAACCAAAGGTCATGACTTGTAAAATCTGTAACTTGATGATATTTTCATATTATACCCTGAACTTATGCAAATTACCTAATGAACCCTAAATTATGAAAACTACTATATGAACACTAAAACTTTGTAAAAGACATTAAGAATCTTGAACTATGAATATGATCATCTATAATACTTTGAATTAGCATACGGGAATGATATAACATAAAGTCACCTAATATGGAATGAGAACAAGAATGAAACCTTACGGTCCTATGAACTTATAAGAGAACTTGTGCTTATTTGTAGATCGGGTGAAGAGGGAGTGATCTCCTACTTGATTTGATTTTCATTTCTTGCTTGCGTATTTCGTTAAGGTACAGATATTCTGCTTCTTTGATAAGAGGCCTTCATTCTCTTATTATGACTTCGATTATTGAACCACCATGATATTGAACCTTTTATGATTATGAACCTTTCATTCATGAACCTTTGCTTATGAACCTTGACCATGAACCTTTGCTTATGAACCTTTACTTATGAACCATGATTATGAACTTATGAAACATGATATTGACCTATGCAAGTAAACTTAAAACATGATTCATGATACTTGACCTTTACCCTCAGTTTGATACTACGAGCCACTCACTAGGCATGAGGGTTTCATGTCCATGTCAGTCGATGCACCGATGGCATGACTCTAGGGCAGGAGAGTGATGACCTGTCCCGTCCCTGCATGTTATGTTTACGTAGAGGCAGATTATGGCCACCTGGGGCGTATGGATGCATCCTAGATTTGTTCATGTTCATGTTATGTTATGTTATTCATGGTGACTGATGGTGTGTGCGATACACGTCTTTCACACTCCGGGAGCTAGCTACTCCAACCCATGATTGAGGACACCCCTCATATTTACAGGATACCCATGATTGAGGACACCCCTCATATTTACAGGATACTAAGAGGTCTCCCCTCTATATGTTTATGATTATGATTATGGTTATGATTTCATGTTATGGGCTCGTAGTGGATTACTGACCTTTCTTTACCATGCACCTTTGTCCTTTCCCTTATGATACCATGTATTCTTACCATGTATTCATGCTTCCACTCTCATTTACTCATGTATTATTCATTATATTACTGCTTGTTACGTTATATCTGTTCACTGAGCTCTTGTAGCTCAGCCGCATTTCTTTTCTGCGGCAGGTCTTAGTTGGGAGCTGGGTAAGAGTGAAGAGACTTTGGACATAGAAGACTTTGAGTAGAAGCCATTAGAAAGATTGTATTTGTATACTTAGTGTTAGCTTTTGATTTCCCTTTGTAACTTGGTGTATTTCAATACTTCAGTTGTAACCTTTGAGGATCTTTGTATTACTATTGATTGTATGCTTTGTTTAATCTGATATGAAACCATTAGTGTGATACTTCTACCCTTGCCGGGTTGGGGTGTTACAATTATGGTATCAGAGCGACAGGCTGCGATTCGTAATACATTTACCCTTGGCCTGTGTAAGTAGGACCACTAAGTTTCCCTGTAAGCGCTCATAAGATAACCTGTAAGATTTGCTTTAGGATCTCCCTATAGGAACCTAAATTCGACCAGTGAGGAATGGGTAGAGTAAGACATATATGTGAGTATCATTTGCTTCCGCATCACTCTGATTCGTGCCTATGCCTTTAGCTATGCCTTATAAGAACATTTATTTCAGAAACTAGAAAGTTTTGCAACTTAAGCTTAGAAACCAAGTAAGTTTGGAATACCTCGAAAAACCCACCTGGATACCTTACACCATGTAAGTTTCATTTTCAGATTTTGACATCCACCTCCGATTTGTTGGATAACTGTTTAACACCTTTCCGACCATGTCGTAAGCCATTCAACCATAATGTGTTCGACACATTTTGTGAATTCATTGCTTATGCTGAATGTGAATGTATCGTCCGATACTACTTAACTTTGCATAAATCCGTTACTACTCCTATGAGAATTCTGGTAATTATTAACCATGGATATAGGAAGTTATGTTCCTTTCCTTTGAATGACGAATCTTGTTCTGCCAACCATTTCCTTTGGAAGGATATGATGCTATGTTACCTCGGTATGGATTTGTTAACTGAGCATGATGATGCTAATAACGGATATTCTGTACATCTCACTTTTGACAAATATACGATGTTCGTATTGCTGATAATACACATCCTACTTACTGCTTATGCTAAGAAGCTGAACAAATCCCCACACTTGAATCGTTCGTTTATCCATCTCAACACTTTTATTGAAACATGTGCTGGATTTCGATATATGAACTATCCGTCTGATTCGATAACTGTATTCGTTCTATGAATCTTTTGATCTTGACATGTCTTATTGTGTGGTCTTTTATGTATGGACTGGATGACTATTTGTAAAGCTACCATAGACTACCGTATCTGAAATGTGATCTTAACAAGTTATCTTACCCTATTTCGTTATGATGAATCTCTACACCTGAATCTGCTAAAGTTTTGCCACTATGGAAGCACCAACCCTGAACTCATATGATTATCAATTTTCCTGACAACCATTACTATTCACCCTTGGAAAGTTCCGCCATTAGAAATATTCCGTTGTACGAAGATTTTCCGGTATTTCAGGTGTAATATGAATTTTGCTCACCTCAGTGATTCTCTTGAAGTACTCTTGTTGGTCTATGAAGATGAAGTATGTGACGACGTATCGACTATTGTGCACCTAACCGTACCACTATCAGAAATCGTTACCCGTTTTGGCACATCAATGATTGATTTGGTCTTTCTTTTGAAACTTCGTATCTCGTTGCATCGTGCTAAATTTGAAGGGCTGAAGCAGCAATCACAAGAACTTCTAAGAAGGGGGTAAACTAACCGAGAGTAACCTTTGTGAAGTAGTTCAGTCTTACTTTGGAGAAGAAGGAAGGCGACATGAGGTGTATGTGAAAGTTTTTCCCCCTAAACGATTTCAGAGACGATCCTCGCGCTCGTTATAACCTTATGAGTTTGAGTGATGCCAATAGTATTGGCAAAAAAATGATCATGTCTTCGTGTGTTTTGGACAAATTGTCATAGTATGACATTGTGTTATGTTCAGAGAACGAAAGAAGAACATAGAGATTATTGGCAGGATGAGCCTTTGTTCTAGAAGAGAAATTCGGTTGACGTTCAGAGCTCTTAGTAGGCAACACTACCCTATATAATGTGAAGACAGAGTTTCACACAGAAAGGATCAAGATCGAAGACAATTATCAGCGTTAGAAACCTGGTGGGAGAATAGTAGAACATGGTTGCGACAAGTGTACCTTAGAAGAAGCACCTAAGAAGAAGAGAGGAACTGGATAGTACTCGACTACACATCATGCAACACGTGAAGATTGCAACTCAGGCATCAAGACAACCAGATCGTATGAGGCAAATCGTTCAACACATACCTGGAGCTATGCTGGAAGACCTGTCGAAGATGCGCAATCTTGCTTCTCTATTCATTTTAGTTGTACTAAGATGAATTGAGAGCAGAAGCAGACTTGCGGATGGAGGGTTGCACGATGATCGTGTCAGAGACTGCCGCTACGACATCGCTATATCAAGAAGAGTTGCTGAAGGCTTGAGGAATCAGACTCAAGTTTGTAATTCCTTTTCACCATGGGATAAGATGGACAAACATAGATGAACCACTCCAACTTGGAAGAAATTTTGAAATTTAGTATTTGAATTGACGAATTTTGAAGTGGACATTTGCGTTTAGACGAGGTGATTCTGTGAATGATGAAGCTATCGATGACGTAATTCGTTTTTCCCTCAACCTACTTAAATTCCGTTACCTGATAATGAAGTCCTTTGAATAATTTGGGTTTCTATGTTAGTAATTTCGTCCTATGTCACTCTGCAATTGTTGAGTAACGAGTTATGTGGAATTTTGACGAATTATGGAAGGGACTTTGTGATTTATGTTTCAGAAAGGACGGATGTTGAAGTAACCACTGATATTGGCTGAGTTGATTTCGGTAAGTTATGAAGTATTGACGCTATTAACGACGTACTTGAATTCTGATGGACATTTTCGGATTTCCGTTACTCTTCGAGTAATTTCGTTCTCTTAGTTATGATGTTTGATTTTAGTGACCTCTGAGACGGTAGGTGGACTAGGTGGATTTAGATAAGTTATGTTAATCACGAATCGAGATAAAGTATGACCATCGTGAGGGCATATTTATATGATGCAAGTATTATGACGTCTGGCCAGCGTGATAATACTTACATCATATAACGTGCACTCTTTGTGGGCATAGGATATTTCGAGAAGTGCCTTAGAAGCCTTAGAATTTCTGATATCTGTTTGAGATCAGCCGCGTTTAGTGAGACTTTAGATTCATTCTACCTATATGATTGATCCGCTGTCTTTGATATACGATTTGATACATTTGATGATTCGTCACGCGCTTCGTTGACCGATGGTACGTTCCTTAGTTCGATCAGTATCTGCTTGGAATTGATGAGTTCTTCTATAATAGTGCACTAGTTCCCTTTTCGTTAAGAATCTGGACTGAATTGATGAGATTTTACTCTTTAGTACTACCTTCGTATTGCTTTCAGGCATGAATGTTTCATGTATCTCCGTGTGAGATTTAAGTCGTTATCCGCTGCAATGTTGTTTCGTATTCCTTGGAACGAATTCGTTGTAAATTATGGAAGCCTAGGGCTTTTCTATGATTTTGATCAGGTTGGCGAAGTATCTCATTGCTTGGCGTTACCTTCCCAGTTATATCATGTATACGATGTATTCCATGTACCACTTCTTCGTTAGTATGATTATCATCCGCTTCATGTTGTGTTTTGCCCATTCGATCAGATTCGAGAAAATCTTTCGTATTGTGAAGAACCTGAGGCTGTTTTGAGCGTCAGGAAAGAGTCATGAGAACTAAAACAATTCCGTTCGTAAAGATTCGTTGGAAGAACCATCCTGAGAGCGAGACTATTTGGGAGACCAAAGAATCAATACGATCCGGTTATCCGCATTTTTCTTTTTGACTTGGTACGTATTCATTTCGTTATTGTTTTCGATTTCGCACTCCAATTTTCGAGGACGAAAATTTTTTTTTAGAGGGGAAGAGTTGTAAAACCCCGAAAGTTATATAATCCGAAAAGACTAAAATACCCTCGAACTAAAATTTTGAGAACTTGCGGAAAATCACATAAGTAACATTTTATTGTACCGTAATATAATGTTAGTTATATCATAAGTCACCAAATGACTAATCACCAAATAAAACTTTATGTTATAAGTTTGTACAAAAAAAAAGAAGAAAAAAAAAAAAACACTATACTAATATGCCGGCCCCCCCCCCCTTGACCAAAATTGAGACCAAGTTCATGATTGGTAAACTTTTGTTAAGCCCATTAATGTGATTGATACACTTCCCTAATTACAAAAAAAAATAAAACTCGGTTCTTCCCTTTTGTTTCATAACCGACTATCAAGAACCCTAAAATCCCTCTCACAACAAACAATCGGCTGTCTTCAACCTTGCTGCTGCCACGCCTCAAATCCTATCCAAGAATCTTCGAAATCTTGTTCTAACTCTTGTTTAATCATCACAAGGTAAGCCCCTAACATCTATGATGATTCCATACAAATTTTACGCATCAAAAACTAACAAAAACCATGTTCTTTCTTCGGTTTGTGGGCTGTTCGTGCGATCAAGAAGAAGAGAGGAGGAATTGGTGATTCGTGTGGTGATTAATCTTGTGTTCTTGTGTTCTTCGATCACGCTACGAGGGTATTGTATCACCCTCTATGTTCAATCAATAATTCTTGTTTTTTTTCTTTTGGTTCTAATCGAATATATGCACAAAACAATCACATGAAATCATAAAATTTACAAACCCTAAAATCGTATATATGAATTGGCTGCATATTTGTGGTGAAATAATTAGTTGTGATTATGTTAAATATGTTATAGAATGACCAAAATATGTTATGGACTCAACCAAAATCGTTTGGAGTGAAAAACTTATGATTTGGATATTAAAAACCCTAAATTGGTTAAGTTGCTGTGATGTCTGATTCTGAGTGAGATTTTTGGTCGACTTTGAATGGCTGTAACTTTATGATGGAATCGAGTTTTTGAGTGTTTTAAAATCCCAAAACTAAGTTCATTGAAATAGCTACCTGGGAAAATTTAGTTTGTAATTTTTAGAGGCCTAGAAGGTTACTTTTTGATTTTTAGAAAATTATGTGTCTGGTCGGATTTGTGAGTCTGGAAAATCAGTCCGGGTTTTTGATTTTTAATTTTCAAATCGTATCGAGTTAGAAGGTTTACTTTGAACTGGGTAATATATAAGATGTCTATTACTTCCTAGAATTTTTGTAGATTTTTGTAAATTTTTATTAAAAGGTTTATAACTAATAACTTTTCGTATAGTAAAATCAGTCAGAAATCTGGATGAGTTGGTTTAGGTGAATTTTAATCCATAGTTATGCTACTAAATAAAATCTGGAAAAATTTGGTAAAATACTTAAGACATGTGGGCATCTCTGGGAATTTTTGGGTAATTTATTACTGAGTTCTTGTATGGTTTATGATTTATAGAAAACCTAACAATTTCGTATATAAAACTGTGAGAAGTTATAAAAGGGTAAAATTGTAAACTAAAGGGTGTGGTGTGTTTATTGTGTAACCTAAAGGGTGTAAATGGATATTTGGCTAAAACCAAAGGTCATGACTTGTAAAATCTGTAACTTGATGATATTTTCATATTATACCCTGAACTTATGCAAATTACCTAATGAACCCTAAATTATGAAAACTACTATATGAACACTAAAACTTTGTAAAAGACATTAAGAATCTTGAACTATGAATATGATCATCTATAATACTTTGAATTAGCATACGGGAATGATATAACATAAAGTCACCTAATATGGAATGAGAACAAGAATGAAACCTTACGGTCCTATGAACTTATAAGAGAACTTGTGCTTATTTGTAGATCGGGTGAAGAGGGAGTGATCTCCTACTTGATTTGATTTTCATTTCTTGCTTGCGTATTTCGTTAAGGTACAGATATTCTGCTTCTTTGATAAGAGGCCTTCATTCTCTTATTATGACTTCGATTATTGAACCATCATGATATTGAACCTTTTATGATTATGAACCTTTCATTCATGAACCTTTGCTTATGAACCTTGACCATGAACCTTTGCTTATGAACCTTTACTTATGAACCATGATTATGAACTTATGAAACATGATATTGACCTATGCAAGTAAACTAAAAACATGATTCATGATACTTGACCTTTACCCTCAGTTTGATACTACGAGCCACTCACTAGGCATGAGGGTTTCATGTCCATGTCAGTCGATGCACCGATGGCATGACTCTAGGGCAGGAGAGTGATGACCTGTCCCGTCCCTGCATGTTATGTTTACGTAGAGGCAGATTATGGCCACCTGGGGCGTATGGATGCATCCTAGATTTGTTCATGTTCATGTTATGTTATGTTATTCATGGTGACTGATGGTGTGTGCGATACACGTCTTTCACACTCCGGGAGCTAGCTACTCCAACCCATGATTGAGGACACCCCTCATATTTACAGGATACCCATGATTGAGGACACCCCTCATATTTACAGGATACTAAGAGGTCTCCCCTCTATATGTTTATGATTATGATTATGGTTATGATTTCATGTTATGGGCTCGTAGTGGATTACTGACCTTTCTTTACCATGCACCTTTGTCCTTTCCCTTATGATACCATGTATTCTTACCATGTATTCATGCTTCCACTCTCATTTACTCATGTATTATTCATTATATTACTGCTTGTTACGTTATATCTGTTCACTGAGCTCTTGTAGCTCAGCCGCATTTCTTTTCTGCGGCAGGTCTTAGTTGGGAGCTGGGTAAGAGTGAAGAGACTTTGGACATAGAAGACTTTGAGTAGAAGCCATTAGAAAGATTGTATTTGTATACTTAGTGTTAGCTTTTGATTTCCCTTTGTAACCTGGTGTATTTCAAGACTTCAGTTGTAACCTTTGAGAATCTTTGTATTACTATTGATTGTATGCTTTGTTTAATCTGATATGAAACCATTAGTGTGATACTTCTACCCTTGCCGGGTTGGGGGTGTTACACAAACCCTTTCCGCATATTTCCTTTGACATAAACAAGTCAGAGGGATCAGGAACATCTACCCATTCACATCCCAATGAAGGCACTGATAAATCACAATCAGAGCCTGAGGGAGTACAGGGTTCTATATCCTCAGTGGGGCAGCACTACTCCACTGAGAAGGGGACCCACACCCACTCACATCCCGCTAACGTCTCTGAGAAATCACACTCAGAGTCTCAGGGAGTTCAGGACCCTAAATCCCCAAAAGGATAGTCCAATCCTGATGGGAAGGGGGTCCATAAATCTTCACAAAGAGTGCCTCATGATTCCACTGGAAAACACCCATCAGTGGATGAAGGCGCTCAGGGGGATAAAGACTCGGAGGGATATAAACCACCCGCCGATACGGAACCCAAAACCACCTCAGGCATCTCAGGCATTTTTGTTCTCTCGGGAACTGACCCTAAAAGTCAGGCTGGGCAAACCCCCCCAGTTATTATGACTAGTCAGGCTGGTCAAACCCCACCAGTTATTATGACAACAGAGTCAGAACCTGGCCACAACGAAGGTGAGCCCTCTTCTGAGGGGGAGCCGGATATCCTGAAGGCTCCTTCTCTGGCTGACTATGAAAACTTGTTAGCTGATGAGTCAGAGGAGGAGATTGATTTTGGTGATGATGATGTCCCTGATGCTGAGGAGGAAATGGAGGGTCAATTAAACCCTCCTCAGCACTCTGAGCAACAACATTCTTCTCCTCCCCCTGAGGATCAACCACCCAGTTCCCCAACAACCTCATCATCATCATCAGGTGCTTCAGCCACTCCTGAGTGGTTGCAAAAGTATGACAATGCTCGTCCGGCGTCTGAAAGGCAAGTGGCCAAATTCCTTCGCAAAGCCAACGAAGGTCTTTACAATATACTCACGGATGAGCAATGGGATAAGCACACTGAAGTGGCAGCCTCCTATGCCGACTTCAGGGCCTCTGTAGAAGAATCTCAGGATAAGATTCTTCAGACCGCCAAACTCACTGATAAACAACTTGGCGACCTGAACAAATCTGTAGATGAAATAGCCACTGGACAGCATCAGGAACTCTCCAACATCCTCAAGGATATTGAATCAGTCCAAGAAAAACTTGCAGATGATCCTATCTTAATCAAAAGACTGGATGCCTACTTGGCCTCTCAAGCGTCCACCTCCACCAGCATTACTGAGCTTCTAAAGCTCCTTCAGGGGGTAGATCTTCAAGGTCTAAGGACACAGCAGGAGTCAATTCATCAGGCTGTTATTGCATCCAAGGAGCACCTGATCAAAATCTCTTCAGCCTATGATCAGCTCTCAACAACACATAATGAGCTGATCACCCATTACACCACCCATGTCAATGAACTCACAACCCACCAAAAGGAAATGGTTGCCGAATTAATTGCCGTGAAGAATGAGACTTCTGAAACAAAGTCTATGGTTTCCAACATCCTATCCATTCTTCAGGCCTCTCATGTTACTCCACCTCCTCAGTCAGCAGGTGTCTCCACTGAAGTTCCACCACCTGCTGAGGGGGAGAAAACTGATGATCCGATCCCTGATCCTACTTCCGCTTTGGTGATTGTCCCTGAAACATCCACCAGTCAACCCCCTCCCATTGACAAAGGGAAGAAAATCATGGTGACTGAAACAAACCCTCCTCCTGAAGCACGCTTAGTCAAGGCTTCAACTGAAATACGTACAGATCCTGATGCACCGTTCTATGTTGATTTAGAGGGAGGGAAAAGGGTCTATGGGACTCATGAAGAATTAGCTGAAATCTTACACCAAGAAGATCTCAGGAAGGACCAAGAGAAAGAGCAGGAACTCAACAGGTCTGTAATTTATGAGGTCGCCAAGGAGGAAATCAAGGAGTCTGATAAAGAAATTCAGGGAGATGAATTCATCAGGCTACAAGCCCAACTTCTTCAAGAACACAACAAACAAACCAAACTTAAGGAAGAAAGGAGGCAGAGAATATATGAGAGGTACGTATAGCACATGACCAAAACCAAGGATGAAGACACAATCACTGACATCACCATTCACAACACCAACCTCTAAGCATAACAATTCATAGGGGGCCAAGAAAGTCTGAACATCTTCCAACAATCAAATTTTCAGACTATGGGTTAAGAGAATGGGATATGATGATGCCCATCCCGAGGAAGAAAACCTCAAGCAAGAATGCCCCAACCCTCATCAAGTCTCTAAGTGCTAAGTATGAGGAACTCTCGAAAGTGGCCAAAAGTCTTGGAATTGACCATGAGAGGGCACTTGCTTCTCAGGGACTGACTATCCCTGAACTTACTCAGAAGGCCGGGAAGAAAAGAAAAGTTGTGGCTCTAGAACCTGAACAATACATAGCTGCACTTCACTGCAACAGGATTCCTCCTCAGGGAGTCAAGTTCTGTCCCAACCTGGTCATCAAGGAACCTGAGTATGGTATCTTCTTTGTGGATGAATTTGGTCAGGAAGCATTTCAGAGAGTCTCTGACATTGATAAAGTGGAAACGACAACACTCCTTGCCTACAAACTGATGGCGTTTAATATCAGGAGTCTTGATAATGAGGAGTTTGTCAGGCTGATGGATCAAATGATGAAGGAATGACCTGACAAAGATGTGTTGGTGTCAAAGAAGGCGAAACTAGAACTCATGGGCATCCTTCAGGAACCTTGAGTATTTTGTTTAGATGTTAGGACTTTGTAATAATATGAATAAAATGTTGGTCCATGTTTATGTTATATCAGTGTCCTTAACTGTCTTCTAGTATATTCAGTATGAGAAGAAGCCTTTAGCTCACTCATACTGATCAAAACACTTAGGCATAATTTATATCCAAATAGGGGGAGATTGTTGGGTTCGTAAATACCCAATTATCTTAAACAGGATTTGAACACAAATTAAGCCAAGTGTTTATCAATCGAGAACAATTCAAGTCACTGAGTGAACAGTAACTCAGTGAGTCATCTTCAGGAAGCTTAAGGAGAATTCAAGAAGAAGGATTCACTCCTCAGGAAGGCGGGACTCCCTGAGTGTGACTTAAGCTAAAGAAGAAGATGATGGGTTCAGTGAGTACTGACAAGAGCTCACTGAACCCCTCAGTCTCCTCAACAACAAATGTAATTGAAGACTGAAGACTGAAGACCAAGCCTGAAGAATCTGAAGTTTGAAAGAGAGGCGGGACAAGGCGGGAAGAGTTTGAAAAGATAAGGAGAGGTCCTTATCAGAGCAAAGTCAAACTTTCCCTGAATGGCGTGAGAACAAAAACAGTGTTATCACTGACGCTCAGAAAGCATTTTCAACCTTATCCCAAAATAGATTCTTGTAACTGTCAAAATACTGTTGTATTTTGACAGTCTAGCTAGGTCATTCTTTTTGTACTTTTAGTCACGGGTTGTTCTTTTATACTTGTGTATAAATAGGATAGATGGGGAGAAAAGTGGGATAAGTTTTGTGCATTAAAAGCTTAGACTTTCACAAAACCACTTTTCTCTTCCAAAGAACAACACATCCCTGAGATAGCTCAGTGGGTCTTTTTTGTTGTCACTCAAGAACAGCTTGAGTTTAGAGAGGAGAACACCATACCTTGTCTATTCAATCCCAAGTGTTTATTCCGCAAAACACTTGGGTAATAGATTCTTTGATTAATTTCTAATAAGAATTTAAACGTTGAAAAACCTTTGTTGTTTTTATCTTTACGTTATTTTGTACTCCCTCCGTCCCATATTAAGTGTCCACTTTCCAAATGCACAAAGTTTTAGAAAATTCCACTAACTACACTCTCCACCAATCAAATATCACTATTACCCACTAAAGTCTCTTCTCATTTGTTGAAAATATTCCCTGGACACTTAATTTGGGACATCCCAAGATTCCATTATGGACACTTAATATGGGACGGAGGTACGTTATTACGTATTTGGTAAAATTAATCATTACATTATATCAGTCTTAGTACACGTTTAGGATAACTTTGTAGTTATTTCTATAAGTGTAACGGGAACAACATTCTTTTTCTTTTGTTATAAAATTATTTTAACCGGTTCTAACTTGAAAGTGAACGTAGACTATTATTTTTTAACAAATCATCAAACATCTAACAATACGGGGGTGTTTGTTTAAGTTTATATGTGGGTTTATGAGCTTATTTGATTTCGGCTTATATTTTATAAGCCTCAATTTTCTAGCTTATTTGATACTTATGGATTTATATAAGTTAATCATATGATAATAGAATTATATTCATAAAGTCTCAATCTAAGCCAGAAAATTGAGGCTTATGAAATATAAAGCGAAAAACAAATAAGCTAATAAGCCACATACAATCATAGTGGCGAATTACTGAAAATAATATTATAACACATTCATCAGAAATATTTCTAATTTTTATATGAGAATTTTTTTTAAATAAACATTTTACCTCCGCCTTTACTAAAATGAACCATCTAAACCCGTTTTTCTAAAATCGACACTTTGGGCGAGCAAGCATTTGCTCTCCATGTTTTTTGTCTTGTAGCGAGGCGGAGAGCAATTGGAAGGGAGAGCAAAGCATTTGCTCTCCATGTTCTTTGTCATGTAGCGAGGCGGAGAGCAATTGGGAGGGAGAGCAAAGCATTTGCTCTTCATATTCTTTGTCTTTTAGCGATGATATGTGGGTGAAATAAATTGGAGAGCAAATGGTTTGCTCGCCCAAAATGTCGATTTTGGTAAACTCCTTTGAAAGTGCTTATTTTTGTAATTGAGTGTGAGAAGTGTTTGTTGTGGTAATTGATTTTTTTTATATTATCATATTTCCATAGTTTACTATATGTGGTGAAATTTTTTAGTCTAAGTATAGAGGTACAACAGCCGAGGGTCATCTTAATGAAAGGTCAATTTCAACACAACTTAGGTTGGATGGCAAGGTAGCCATACTTTCACCATACACCTCAGCGCCACGTCAGCTTTCTCTCTCTTCTTACTTCTCTTCACCTCTCTTCACCTTTTAGTGGGCAAGGAAAATCATCTTCACCTTAACTCCACCTTTCATTAAAATACCTAATTTATACAAATATACCCCACAAAATACCCCATACACATTCACAAACTAAATAAAAAGAAACAAAACAAAACAAGTGGGACCATTTTTCTTTATTGTTCGTATGGTGATCAGATCACCAAAATATGTTTTGGTTTATGTGTGGTGAGCATGAGTTATGGTGGGAGGCAAGGCAATCATGCGTGAGTGGGAGCATTTGGTGAAGGCATCACCATGCCTTGCCGAGCAATCTTAAAACACTTAAATTTCTAATCTTTTATTCATTTTATTTCTCTCAATTTCTCTCTACCAAATATACCCTTACAAACTTACTAACACGTATATAAACATGTCTCGATCTTGGTGTGTTTATGTTGTGTGACTCGACCTTGGTGTGTTTGTGTTGTGTTCGGGTCGGCATATCTACCCATTAGATAAACGGGTCGTTTCAGGTTGAATTGAGTACAAGTTAAATAGGTCAGCATTCCGACTCATTTAACTTTTTTTTGAACGGTAACTTTCATTTTTTGGATTAGAGTCGCATCCGTCACCTCGGCAGACCCTCATACTTCACATACCCAGACTATGTTGTCTTAACCGGGTCCACGCTGGCGTAGTGGGGATTTTTAACGGCGTCAGCCTGGAAACCGTACCGCCTCCACACAAGTATAATTAGCTGGAGTAACGGCCGAATGAAAACCGGGGCCGGCTCGGATTCGAACCTGCGCAATTATTGGCTTACAGGCTCTTCTCTTCATTGCCTAATATCAACAGAGCATGTGGTCCACAAGTGAGGATTTCTCGGTAGGTCACCCATACCGGTACTACTCTCACCTGGGCACGCTTAACTGAATAAGCACAGTGGACCACAAGCCTGATGATTCCGACTCATTTAACTACCAACCCGTTTAAGCCGTATAGACCATGATGTCTTATACACTATGAACATAGGTCGCTTTCAAGTTGAGTTGCGTTGACCTGCCAACACAAACTTGACTAGAATTGGCTCGTATGATTCGTATGATATGGTTAAAACAATTAATACGTCTTGATTTCATTATCTTTTTGTATTTCACTATTTTTTTGTAATGCTACAAAATCAATAACCAACATCACATGCTGGCTGCAGCATTAATTTTACTCGTTGACATCGTCGGAAGCACAAATGTGGAGTACCATGAAACCTATTTACACCCAAAACAATGAAGTGAGTTGTAGCATAAACTAATAATTCCATTTGTCAGCAAAACACACAAACTGCATACAATAACAGAGAACAAAGTAACATTAGGTATGGGTGTTTCATAGATACCAGAAACGAAACAACATAAAATAATTGATATATGAAATAAAATGCTATATTTACCAACTCATTAAAAGAACATGAAATAACTGATAACTTCTTAGTTTAAAGGAAATATTCAAGCTGCTTGAAAATCCCCAAAATCATCGTCAGGTATGTCTTGAGCAGTTTGTTTTTCAACAGAATCGGGTTCACTTGATTGCTTGTCAAAAGCAGCGGAAAAACTGTCTTTGGGACTTCCATCAAGGGACAACTTTGAGGGCGAGTCTAGAGGGGTTTTCACTGCATTAACAGGTGATGAAAGTGTTGGAGTTGGAGGTGGGGGTGGGAGTATGCTAGTAATTGAATTCTTGCCCTTTTCTTTTTGATCTAGTCCCTGCTCGAAGAACTTGGACCTCACGCTTCGACCACCTGTCTGTAATGAGAATACAGGTGAACCAACATTAGGAATACTATATCCATCAAAAAGAAGGAATTCGATTACAATTTTTGATTGCAATACATAGTAAGATGCTTTCACTTCATTTCTAGTTTGGTCAGACGATTTTTAGTATCGTTATAAAAACATGTAAACTTTTTAAGTGAAGACTAATGGATTTTCTACGGGGTTTTTTTTTAAGTATATTGAATGTTATTTACAAGGATCACAATGAAAATCAGTGAACGTAAGTTGCTAGTCGATAATTCTTATGATTTGCTCGATAGAATATACAACAGTTCACTTTTTTCAATTTAAAATGGGGAGCCTAATCCTTGCCTGCATAAAAATATCCACAAGATTTCACCATATAAAACGTAAACCCCCTTTAACATGCAAATAGTTTATACAGATTTTTCACCGAACACTAACATCATTTTCACATGAAAACTTGCAAGTTTCATGGGACACAGCTGTTAGCCTCGCTAGTTTGTGAAGATAACGTCATACACGTGAATTGGACTAGATTTGTAGTAAGTTGCACCCATAGGGACTACTTATGTAAACGGGGCAAACTTGTAGTGTGTTGAGCCTATAAATACCCCTCATGACTCTCCATGAGGGGTGTGGTTAAGCATTAGGTTTGTATTTCATTTGTTTCATCTTAATAAAAGTATCATTTCCTTTCCACCATCTCTCTACTCTCTCTCACTAGAACTATGAATAGATTCATCATGTTTGATCAACCTCGACCTCCCGAACCACATAAATCTTACATATTTACGGTCCTACAATTGGCATCAGAGCTACGGTGTTAATATTGTTGATTTTTTGTGGTTCGAACCTTTGCTTTAAGCTGTTTATATACCATTCTTTTGTAGGGAAATTTTTTTCTCCTAGTTGTGTGGTAACAGTTTATACACAGTGTTATGTATCAAATATTGGTCAAAAAGTCATCAACTTTCACTATCAGTTTCAGTTATCTGTTTCTTGTGGTCCTTTTTGTGTCACGTTAACAGTTTAATGTAACCCATATCATTTTTATGACTTATTTTGTACCAAACCGTGAAAAGTGGTCAAAATCTGGTCGGAAACGTGGTCGGAAGAGTGGTCAGAAAAAGTCAACGGAAACTGGTCAGAAAAGTACAAAAACAAGGGCTTATCGCAATTACACTAGGGTTTATCAAAGTTGACCTCCAAACCCTCTTTTATCGAAATTTCTTGTAAAGACAATTTCGATAGACCCTACCTCATCGCAATTGCTATCGTTTTCTTGTAAAGAAATTAGATAAGGACTGTCGCAATTACCTGTCGCAATTGCAGTTTGAATTATCGCAATTGGAGTTGGCCTTATCGCAATTGGACAAGTCAACTTCATCGCAATTGGTTGTCGCAACAGCCCCAAAAGATATTTTTTTAAAAATGAAATTTGAAAGGAGGAAGCATTGAGCCATGTAATTTGAGAAATAGGAGTTTATGTCATTCTTGAATCATAGGTCCTGAACTAATATTGAACAAAAGTTATGGGATCACTTCGAACTAGATGTGACAAATTTTCCCCATTTACTTAAAAATGGGTCGATTAGGGTTATGTTTTCTCTCTAAATGGTTAAATCATAATTATCTTATAGCAAAGACTGAAAGACTTACAGGTCAACCCATCCCGAGTACAGTTACC
Source organism: Artemisia tridentata subsp. tridentata (assembly GCA_021014915.2). Taxonomy (NCBI): domain Eukaryota; kingdom Viridiplantae; phylum Streptophyta; class Magnoliopsida; order Asterales; family Asteraceae; genus Artemisia; species Artemisia tridentata. Next base: position 179,854,722 of record CP139509.1, read on the forward strand.
TGTTTTACCTGTTACCCAACCAACCTGTCCACTTGCCACCTCAAGTTCAAAAATCAAATAGAAAGCTATAAGTTTGCTTACATTCTTCAGTTGAAGCACTATTGTTTCTCCATCTTTTAAACTATAATCGACGGAAGAAGTTTTCTGGTATTGCTGTTCCATCTCTTCGGCAGTTTTCTTCTTATTAAGGTACCTTCAAGCAATATATGATGTTTAGTCATTAAAAATATAATCAATGCACTTAAAACTGAGTGATTGACTGAAACATCTTAACGAAATGGGATTGAAGAATGTGATTGAATATATGAATTAGAGAAGTACTTCATATGATCATGAAGAGCAGCTTGGAAATCATAAGCTTGAGGTCTTTCTCGAAATCCTATACCAATAAAAGCATGGCGAAGGCGACCACCTGCATTATTTTCAGACAATTCATGGCATTGTTTTAGGAATCACAAGTTAGAGGCAAAAAAGAGTACGTCAGATATTTGACACACTAGATATAGAACTTATCACATATCAACCCATTTGTAGGACAATGGGTCAAAACTGCCACCTCTAACTAATTATCATATAAGGTTTTCAATGGAAAGAAGTATTCACTAAAGCATGTAAACTTACCGATGTTCTCTTCCACGCGTAGAACAAAATACCTGCAGAAAAATTTAGTAGTTAGTAATACAATAGTCAGTCGGAGATATAAGATATATGACTCCCAGGATATGGCAAATTTCAGGGAGATTAAACATGCAAAACAATTTCTCGGAAAAAAATCACTTAGGAAGATGAATAAGTCACGATCTGATTCTTTAGTAAACACAGATATTGAATTGATAAAGATACATTTGACAGCTGTCACAGATATTGAATTGATAAAGATACATTTGATAGCTGTCACAGATTAGACGACGATTTACCGGCTGCTATCAATTACAGGCTCCACGGGATGAGGCTCTCCGTCTCTTAAAAATGCCCGAGCATAGAGTTCACCTAAAGATTAACATAAGTGATTATACAATCCATAAATGCAGTAAACAATAAAAACAGAGATATTATCACCTGTTGTCTTATCTTCAAGTCTGATAATACACTCTTCTCCCTTGCTTACCACCTTCATTGTTCCCTCCCAAGCCCATTTGTTTATATCCCATTCATCAGCCCTATAACAAAGCATACACCGATAAGTCCCACATCCCCAGCATGTACAAATAATAGTTATAAAGCCTGTACTGTACTATCTCAGTTACATAATAGATGTGAGAATAGTTTATTCATGCTTTTTAAAGGAAGTCGTTGTTTAGAAATCACTGACCAACATCCCCTTATACTTGTAGCTTTAAGTATGTAACTGATACTAGGAATCAGGTGAAGAGAAATTGCAGGTTACATGATAACATTTCCTAGTTTGAAAATTATATTTTCAAGGTGTAATCACTTGAGTTCTTAGCAATTGAAGTTACAATCAAAGGAACACAGGTGACAGAGAAACTAATAGTCGTACTAATTTTACTCATAAAAACATTATCAACTTGATAACTACTCATTACTTCTCCCAGATTTCTTGACCTAGAGAACAATAACAAACATATATACGAGTTTTGAGATAAGTGAAGAAACTAGATGTAAGTAACATCAAATGCATCACAACTGACACTTATTTTAAAGATAAAACCAAAAGAAATCCAATAAATGCAAACAGAGTTTGTGAATCTAATATAGGCAAGATACGGAGTATTTTACATCATTGACCGCAGACTGTTTTTTTCTATCGACAGATTGTACTATTTCAAATTCCAATGCATAGGTCAACATATAAAAGAAGCAAGATAAATCATGGTTCAACTAGGAAGCATATGGGTATAACTGAGAGTATAAAACAATATTATGTTTTAGAAATTTCCCATAATCATAGGATTATGTTTCTGGCTAATGATGTACCAAGGAAAATGTTTCTGGCTAATGATGTCAGGTTTGTATCTTTTAACTAGTCACAATCTTAATGCAATGTTTCGAGTATGGAGGAACACCTTGGAAGTTTCATAATTAGGCCAACTAAAATTGAAATGCATTGAGTGAATTAAGTGGTAGAGATATCGCAGCAGAAGCTTCGGATACCATGTTATACATGCAGAATTTAGGAATAACATATTCCATTATTTAGGATTTATCACTAAAGAATGGCGCTAGTGAAATAGTGATGTCTCATGTGACTTGAAAGGTGAGTCCATAGCATAATTTGTACCAGTTATACCTAAGGTGGCAAAATGTCCAGCTACAAGAGAGAACATCAATCAAAGATGATGATGGCATAAATACGATATGTTGGGGTGGACATATTGCCACACAATATGGGAGATTAGTAAAGAAGATGCCAAGTCAACACCATTCACATGTTTGAGTGATCTGCAACCTGACCTTGCAAAGCAGGTGGGATCACAAAAGGTGGTAGTTACTAGTTAGCCAAATTCACTTCTTCATGCTAGATTAACGAACGTAAACAAGTAGTGAAAAGAATATTTGCGTCATATAAATATTAAAAGAGGAAGTATCCATAGATAGGATTTACACGTTTCATAAATTCCCTGTACCAAGAGTACTTAAAAATGTTTGCCTTCAAGTACCCCAAAAATTGAAAATACTCAGAGCCAGAGGTGGCCTACTGGCAAAAGACCGACTATCATCACTAAAATGTGAGAGGTCTCAAGTTCAATTCCTGCTAGGTGCAAAAACCCAAAACCAAAACCGTGAAGTGATCACACCAACATCCTGAAATGGGAGGGCTTTACCCGGTTCGAGTCTGTGTGGTGGTGGGTCAAATCCAGTGGATTAGTCGGCCAAATGTTCGGAAACCATGGTTACATAAAAAAATAAAAAAAAAAAAAAAAAAAAAAAAAAAAAAAAAAAAAAAAAAAGATGGACACGTTTAGTCTGAAAGGAAGAACAGAAGTTCAGAGCTTTTACGTACCTGTGAGAAGCTGCAGTCTTCCTCGGAGGTATCTGCGTAAAAACAATAGTATGTGAAACTCGACTAACTTGCAGATGGAATGATAATATATAACACATAAACATACTCCGGCAGACATGGTTGACATATACAAAATCAAGAACACAAGAGAACATTTTATTAGGAACAAGCTTACTTGAAGATGCTACAACAAATACACCAGAAAAGGTGTCAATTCAATGAGATTAAAACAGAAACATTTGCTATGCTGGCAAACAGGAAATATACAGCATATAAAGGAGGGTTTGCTTTCTAAAGCTGCATACAGAGACCCTAATACACACTTTAAGAAAAGAACAAATTCAGAGGTTTTATCTATCTGTTATACCATATTAATTTCTGTGAGAATTGAATTTTAAGTGTTGGGCAAATAAAAGATTAACAATCATACTAGAAACCTACGACATGTTAAGTTTGTAATGCTTTTGCAGACTGGTCACTCAGTTTGGAAACCAAAAAAGAACATATTGAAACTCGTATACATTTGTGGTATAACACCCTACTTAAAAGCATTTTGCGTAGTACACATTTATCATCCACAGCCGTTATCTTATGGCATCGATACGTAAAGAAGAGATGCTTAGGATGGAGCAATCACATTACCACAAATCACATTCAAGACAAAAGGAGGAAGAATATCCAATTTCACTTCAAACTAATAGTAAGATATTAACTTCAACTATAAACAATCTACATAAGTGACAGTGACACCACTGGTTATAGCCTTAGTGGAACTGCTAACAATGAACAAATCCAGCCAAAAAGTGTTCAAGCCTTCAGTTTTCAACAGTAAATATATATATTCTAGAACTAGAATGAAGCTATTATATGAGACTGACCTACTGCTTCTCCAACAAGTATGCAATAAAAACCTGATGGGTTATAAATGCAAATGTGAAGTGATAGTTGTCACTCAATTGAGCAACTAAAACTTGTAAGGGTGCAAACAGAATTAAACAAAATCTGGGTGTTGGTAAATATGTTCACACATATACGTCCTACCAGCTGCAAACAGTTGATATTGTTACAGCTCAAAGCATCACTCTAGATACTGCACTAGGGTGCATTTGTGTGATCCCTAAAATGGTATCCACTAAATACATATAAAATATAGGCATGATAATTTAAACATGGTATATTTGTTCTATAGAAGTCTTTTTTCCATGTCTCTTTCATAACTATTTCTATGCAAACTAGTTCTCTCTTTACTGAAATACCTCAAGATAATATCCACCAATCAACCAATGAACTGTGACATAGAAATGTAGAATAAGAGCATACATTTCTGACAAATACACAGGATAGAATATCTTAATAGTTTCATCAATGCTTTTCCAACAACTCATTCTAGTTGTTATTAGCAACTCCGAAGAAAAAGGAGTTTAATTACTATCATAAAGAACATTCAGTTTGATGACTTGTATAGTTTTGCCCTTGCAATCAATTTCCTACGTTCTCGTCCTCCTCCCAATCAAAGGGTGGGATAGAAAGACATGGAATAAGGCACCCATTTCTGACAAAACTAATGGTAAAATCAAATTTTTATGTACTATACTCATGATTTCCACTACCTTATTCAAGTGTTTTCATCTATTGAGATTGAGTTATGTACTCCAGTCGTTTCCCTCTATCAAACTGTGACTATTAATATAGCAATGTTTTCCACTGCTATTCCTAGAAAAAGTTAGACGAGTGATGCTTTGTAAGAAATCGAAATATCTAAATGTTGTTTTAGCTCACGAAATTGAAGAACATAATTGCATTATGATTTGCAAAAACCCAAACTTACCTCTGAAATTTCCATGACCTTCGCAATTTTATGTAAACCATGACCAAATATGTTATCAGCTAGCCTAGTAGCTTTTTAAATAGAGTTTACCAATACTAGTGTATTATAAAGGCTAACCGAAGTTGCCCAATATATAAATGCCCTGGTTTTGGAAATAGCATTGATTGATAGAGTTAAAGTTATCAAACCTAAAGTTAGTGATAGATTAAGTTAGCCATTTTGGTACACGTTTCATCACTAGATATAACTATAGAGTTGTTTTGATTCAACTTTTTTTGAGAGGATTCCCACTAAAAATGAGTAGTTTATGTCCCACCATAGATGATTGTATGAAGTTACAGCATAGAGGGAAACGATTACATTTTATAAAGTAACAAATAAAAAACTAATCATGTATATATAACACAACAGAATACCCCAGCACAAAAACTTACATTTATCCCTAAACTTCGCAAAACACAAAGGCTTAACTGCTACAATATGTAAACATCTTACATTTCCGTGCAATTTGATGCAACATCTTACATTTCCGTGCAATCTTATGTAAACATCACATGCGCAAAATGTGATGAAGTAGCAGCCTACTTATCTCAATGTTCCAATCCGGTAACTATACTTTCATCGTTGTCCTGTTTTGGTGTTTATACTTTCATTCGGTGTGGCTAATTTGGTAAGTTAGTGTCATGAGACAAGCTTCTACACTCAAATTGCTAACATGTCATTTTTTCTAAGGTCGCCATTAAATAGATTACCAAATCAGCACATAAAATTTAAGTATAAATACCGGTACAGGACAAAGATGAAAGTATTTTTTTTACACCGTTTTAAGTAGTGTCTAAATTACCAAGTTAGCATGCCAAACAAAATTATATATACAAAAACTAGACCAAAAAAAATATATCAAACTAGAACATCGAGATAAGTCCATATTTAACGCCATATGCCTAAGTTTAACATATCTTTATCTTCTTTACCACTTAGGCTATGTTTGGCAGAACTAGTAGCTTATCAGTAGCTACAAGTAGTAGCACTTTTATCTTATATAATAGCACTTTTGTAGCAGTAATCATAAAGTGTAAAATCTTGTAAACACTGTTTGTTTAGCTGTGAGCAGCAGTTGTAATATAAAAACACTTTTGGAAACTTAGCTAATCATAATGTATAAAACAGGTCCTAAATGCTATTTCATGTGAGCGTTGGAAAAGAAGCATTGCCAAAAAAAGATGGATAAAGCTACTTGCTGCTTGCCAAAGGAGCATTAAAAATTACAACGCTCAAAGCCCACCGCTCATAAACGCTTTGTGCCAAACAAGTGTATAAACGAAATAAAAAAGGTAAACGCGTGTTGCCAAACCAAACAAGCATGATATTCTAAATGCTAAAATTAAACTCATCGCCAAACACAGGCACACTATGAATACATGAAAACTTAAGCTGAAACACAACTAGAAGTGAATAAGCAGAGGTAATTAGTACTTGACCTAACTAATAAACACATTGATTAACAAATGCATGATTAAAAAGAAATGAGGAAATGATTACCAGATAAACGTAACATTCAGAGACTTGAAAAAGAACAAGCTCAACCGGTTCAATATCATCTAAATTTGGTGATTTATCTTCACTCATGATTTATATAACACCACAAATTAAATCTTGATTTGTGAAAATTCTTGTTTAATTTGCTGATCTGAATCGCAGTCAAGACAAGAGAAAACCCTTTTGTTTTACTTGCGATTAATTTATTATTTTCTTTTTCTTTTACTTCATATTTTAGTACCTACTACTGTACTATATTATTCCTTTCTTGAGGCGACAGTTATTGTGTAATTAAAATTTTTAGCAAGTAATTGTTAATGCATTTTTTTTAGTTACAATAACATTGCTGATAGAATTTTTAGTTTAAATAACTTTGGGCAATAACGAACTACTCTATTTCATTTTATATGAAGTAGTATGGCACATGCGCGATGTTGCTGAAATGTAGAAGTGGTAGTTGATAAACATGAAGATAAATGGTTAAGTAGATTGACAAACTAACTAAGACCGTTTGTAGTTTCATAGTTTGTTTAGCTTTATCTCTTCCAGTTAGTTTCTCTAATTGTTCTTTTATATCATTGGCAATCTTATCGTCTTTAATAAGATCTTCAACATCATCCCAATTAATTTTCGTTCTCGACTTTCTCACCTAATCTTGGGTGCAAATCAAAGCTTCCAAAATCGGCGTCGACAAGCGAGTTCTATAACGCTCTAGTACACGTCTACCCGTACTAAAAGCCGCGTTGGATGCCACGATTGATGATAGATGTTTATGTGAGTTTTGAAAGTTGAATGATCTTGGAATGTTAATAGGTTTAGATTAATTGTTGATTTGTGGAAAGTAGGCTAGTAAGTTTTTTTTATGGCATTAGTACATATGATTCAAGATTTTGAGTATGAGAAATAAAAAAAAGTTACATGTTTTTATATATTATTGGGTCTTTGGTTCCGGAATCGAGAACCGGTGAAACCGAACCAAACCGACCCAATAACAAAAAAATCTCAAAATCAAGAACCGAACTGGAACCGTCGGTTTTGGTTCCAGTTTGGTTATTCTTGGTTCCGGTCTGGTTCTCGGTCCGGTCCGGTTCTTTGGTTCTTTTGCTCATCCCTATCCTACGCAATTCAATTTCCGGTTCTCAGTTCTCTCGGTTCCAGGTCGGTTCCGTGCGGTTCCGGAAAGAGGATTTTTGAAAATCAAAATTCATCGAGAAATTTACAAAAAACAACCATTAAAACTTTTTTCTTAACTTTTTATTATTTTATATTTTATGATTATAATGAAATAGATTTATTTCATTACGTTCAGAAATATCATTTTCACTTCATAGCCACCTTTTACGTCAACACGAGACGATATTTTACCAATTTTTCATATATTTCATTCATTTCCACGTCGATTACCAACATGGTAATCAAACAAGATATCAAAATGCTAATGATTCATTCAATTACTATGCTCATCCTATTACATCGATAATTTCATTCCTTCATCATTCCATTTAGCATAACAAAACATATCTTTTTCATTGTGCCTTATAATGAAAAAAATTATATAAAAGCTATTTAATAACTATCGTATTATATAAAAAAAACGAAAAAAAACTTCTTATCATCAAAAAGTATTATAATTTTTTTTCTTATCGATTCCATTACATACTATTATATCAACCAAATATGATTATAATGGTAATAAATCATTTACATCATTTATCCAATTAGAGTGTTCATTTTATTAGTTCCTCATTTAACTTCGTCGTACCCAACTCCATACTTAGATTCTATTTGTCAACCTTTTTTTCTCCCAAATCTATTTTCTCTTTTCTATAAAAAATTTATTTTTAGTTTAACTCGCTTGTCTAAACGTTGAAATAAAATGTGATTAAAGTACTAATGCTATTTATATAAGTTAAAGTTCTATGATAATCAAATCATTTTATAAAAGTTTGAATTATTAGTAGGGTAAGTAGGTGATATGTTCAATTGTATTAGGTGAGCGTGTAAAACGAGTAGTTTAGCTTTGTATATTATATAGTTTTGGTTACAATTAAATATAATCTGTGTTTTTTATTTTAATAATCCTGAATTTATTTGAGTTACATAAACATGAACACGGATGGATTTTTCATTTCTTCTCGAGTTTTTCATTAAAAGAAAGAAAATGATATAATTAAATGAGAAACGAAATGAATGCACTTTAAAAAAGTAGAAATACAAGTATGTGTTCGTTAGATTGAAGAAAATAAAAAGAAAAAAATGACATGATATATATTTTGTGTTTTTGAGTTGGAAGAGAATGAAAGAAAACTGACAATTTTACTTTTCTCCATTTTATTTGTAGAGTCTTTATAAGTTAGAAATAACATCTTAATTATTAGAGGTGACTATTTGGCATCCTTTCAAATCGGCCTACTTTTAAAGGGATACAAAATTGCAAAAAAGTCACCATAGTACCATACCCTTTCTTTTTCTCCCTAAAAAAATATTGAGAATATGAAATATTTTTTATATCTTATTTCCTTCTAAAAAAGAGCTCAAGAACTGAGTGTTAAGGTGGCCTAATGACATTGAACTTTTTTTTGCACATCCTGTTACCATCGTCTCGTATTAAAGCAAATTATTGCATTTTAAGTTGATACATAATTTTGCACTTTGCATGTAAAGATGAAGTATTGTATCTGTCCTGCATTAGATCAAGTGTATTTGCAAATTTCATTTCAACTTTTGTGTTTATAAGTTTGATGGACTCCATAACAAATAAAAAAAAACATGAATATGATTTAAAACAGAGATCTGATGATGAGAGTATGACAACCAAACCTAAAGCTTTTTATAATTTTACGAATAAACAAACTCATAAGCCTAAGTTTTTACAATCCTTGCAATCCAATCACTTAGAATTTCTTATCAACTATACCAAAATGACATAAAACAAGTACTAACATATATAGTTAAATAAGTTTACCAAACAGCCCCTAACAGCATCAGCCTTAAAGGGTGTATGTCGCACTGTCGTGTTTTAGAAGGCAGCCCAAAAAGAATCCATGGACTAGATCTGCATACCAACTATAATCGGAGGACTCGTGACGTATCATGGTTCCAATCTTAGCAAACCGTACAAAAACTAGTGTTCAAAGTCACTAGGACAGCAAAAAAACCTGCGTAAAGATCAAGCTCATATCCACCTTGTGCGAGGCTAGATTCAGTATACTAAAGTGTATTTTCCTACTGGTTCAGGCTTGTGGACCACTCTAACCTCAGACATCTAATAAAATATGCATCAAACAATATTGCACCCAAAATTTACACCAAAAGTATTTACATGTTTATACACACATTGTGCTCAAAAAGGATCATTCATCGAGTCTTTTTAGACTAAAGTTCAGACTAATATATTTTGAACTCATATTACACATTAACTGTATAACATTCAACTTGATCGAGCTTGAATCAAGTTTGAGCTCACATAAGTTTAATAAAATTCATGAAATGGAAACCAATACAGTAGGCACCACCAATACTAGATGATTAAGTTAAAAAAGTTGCAACCTGCTAAATACACATAGGTTTACCGATAACATCTGAACATAATAATATATATACACCTTGGCAGCATATCTATTATGCTCAACGGTTACTACCATAATGGTCCAGAATTATCCCACGAAGCAAGAGTATTCATATGCGGAAACATAATCTTATCACTGAAACGTATATTCCGATCTACCAGAACTTTCTCCATTTCCTCATCTTCCATATCATATTCATAAAGCTGGTCATAATCAAACATCTTGAAGATCAAACGTCGACTCTCTTTTGTCATTAACACAGGAATCAAATCCGTTATGTCATAATCCATGTTGACTGTGAAACTCTTTACCCATTTATCCTCATATCCGTCCCTTTTCAGCATCCACAACTGAATCCTGTAAACCGTCATATGAGCCACAAAATTCAACAAACCTCCATTTTCCACAAGTCTATCATTTGAACCACTGCTATTAACCGGGAGATCCTTTCTACCGAACTTTTCTTCATTTACATCCATTGAAACAATATAACTGACTTCATGACTTTTCGGAAGCCAATACAAGACCCCAGATGCTGCAACTGGTTTATGATCAAAGTCACGAAAAAGCCCAGAAGAAGGCACATTGCATCCTTTCCATGACATATGATTTACGTTTAATATCTCACTATCTATATGACTAGATTTGTCACGAAATATGTGTACAATTTTATATTCTTTTGTATGATGGCTAAACACAAATCCATATGACTCATCACGGCTGTGTCGAACTATAGTTCCTGGTTTAAGTGGGAGAAGCTTTCGGGTTGTTGGGTTCAAGACTAGTAAAATATTAGCCTCGTTTTTTACCAAAACTAAACCGTCACATGTTGCTAGAATATCCCTAAACCCAGATATGTTTAGTCCAGTAATCTTAATATTTTTATCATTAAAACCAAGTAAACACATCTGAAGTTTACGAGACAATGGGTCAAAGAGTGTAGGCTGGTCATTATTGGTGACAATAGAGAATGTATTAGGATGGGGTTCGGTAAAATATTCCAGAAAGGTGAGAACCGCTTCACACCGGCTCATGTGAGCTTCAACAAAATTAGGACTTTTAATTAACTTATACCACAGCTTGCATACGAGCATCAGCTTTAAGAGATCATTTGTAGGAAGTAAAAGCAGAATTTTGAAAATTATGTCATAAGGAAGAATAGCGACCTCATGTGCACATCTCTTTTTTGGCGAATCACTCATCCTGCTGCTCCTTCGTTAGTTAAAACCAATTTCAATAATTATGTCGACAGATGACCCTTTGAGTGCTCTTATATCTACTCACATATGACTGAAAATGAAACGAGTCAATGTGAAACCACATGCAACATGAATTCAAGATAATGCAAGTTAATCCAATCATAAAACAAAATCAAATGGATCAAGGAAATTTTGGACCTTTTAGCCAACATAAGATGCTAAAGTCTTCAAATTTAAGACTCTAACAGTGTAAATTCAATTAGAAAACAGAACAGCTAACACACACTAGATCAAAATTTCATGAATTCACCAAACATACAATATTTTCAAATAACTGTTTATGAAATCACAACTTTACTATAAATTAAAAAGTATTAGGAACAGTTTTTATATATTGATACCATTTGTTCATTTGTTTATCAAAAGGAGTAAAACCACATATTAAGAGGGCGTTTGGTATTGCTTTTTTACCCATTTTATCTAGTTAATTATCTGTTAGTGGATAAGCAGTTTGGAGCGTTTGGATAAAACAAACCATCCAACTGATCTACTTATTTAAGTGATTTTTAACAAGCAAATTTAGGACCTACTTATTTACAATTAACTATAGTTACTCTTTCAACCTCGTCTCTAACCTAATACCTTGTATATAAAGGATTCGATCGACACTTTCTAAATATTTATTCTCTTTTGGGGTCTAACCCAAACACAATTTCCCGACCAATTTCTTCTTTTTTTTTTCTAGATATGAGGGAACTACCATAGTCATCTTTGGCGATGTGGCATGTAAACCACAAACCCTGGAAACCTCACAACCCACTAGACCCATAGAGTCTTGTGACAACTAGTTATCCATCATGATGGATTATAAGGGCCCTTACACCCTTAGACTACAGGGGTGTTTCTTTAAGCTTATATGTGAACTTACGAGCTTATTTGATTTCGGCTTATTTCAAGACTAATGGGCTTATATAAGTTTATTATATCGTAATAAGCTTATATAAGCACACAAGTCTCAAAATAAGCCGGAAAATTGGGGCTTATGAAATATAAGCCGAAAAACAAATAAGCTCATAAGCCACATATAAACTTAAACAAACACCCCCTACATGTAGTCCTCACTCAATATTTAGCCATCATTTAGCTCTTCACCCCTTTTTTTTTTTTTGATAACCATTGTTTCCAACCTTTTGGCCTACTAAACGACATGGTTTGAGCCCACCGCCACACAGACTCAAACCGGGTAAAGCCGTTGGCGTGGCCACTTAAGTAGACTGATGATCACTAGGATACTACAAGTCTAAAACAAATAAAATACGAAACCAAAATCACGAATACGGGATCATAATCATGGGATCATAACAAGGATGAATTAAACAAATATCGATCAGATGATGATCATTAAAAAGATAAAGATTTATGAAAGCAAATAATGATACCTTAAAAGTGACAAGTGTTGGCGACAGACAGGATGACGTACTGTGTCAATTGGGGGATAATTAGGTTATATAAAAAACAAAAAACATTTTCACTGTTTTGTGAGACTTTTGTTTATGGTCAACATCACTTGGGGGTCACGTTTTGCGTTGGGAGTTGGGCTTTGGCGTTATTTTGCTGTATAATGATACAAGTGCTTAAGCTTTTAAAATAGGCTTGCTGCAGAAGGGTCGATCGACCCTAGCTCGATCGAGTTAGGGGATCGATCCCCTTGCTGCAGAACTTGGTCACAAGAGTCGATCGGCTAGAACTTGGTCGCCAGGTCGATCGATTTAGAGCAATGTATTTTACCGTTTAATTTTTGAATGAAACTTCGGTGTAGAGTAAAAAAAAAAAAAAAAAATCTTTTAAATATAAACTTTTTTACACACTATAAAAACATACAACATACAACACTATAAAACACACAACACAAACATACAACACACACATTTCAATCCACAAATCTAACAATATTCTAATGGCTTGTCGTCTCCCCCATACCGTTAAAGAACTACAAAACTATATCAAAAAACAAGCCGAACAAGAAGATGAGGCTCGACAACATGCTCTTGTCGAGGTTATCAAACAATTTGAAGTTGCAAAGGCACAGAAACAAAAACTGAGACAAGAATACGAAGACTGCAAAGACATATCTGAAGACAGAAAAGCTGTGATCGACCAGTTTTTGAACGATGAAGCTCGCAAAGATGGAGACATTAGTGAGACGTTGTGGGGTTGCGTTTCACAGATTCAGGGCCAAATCAGCAACAAGATCCGCTGGAGTTATGAGGAAAACGTTGAAGCTCGTTCTGTATCAAAACAGAGCCGAAACTTTGACCAAGGTGCATCTACTTCATCTGTTGCACCAAGATTCGTTGCGCCTGGTTCTGAAGACAATTCGGGTTGGGACGATGATAAGGAGCGGGAGTTTAGCAGATTGGAAGCAGAGTACGAGGAGAGCAAGTTTGCAAACTACTCTGCGTACGACGATGGTTACGACTCCGACAACTCAGAAACTTGGGATAACCCGAATTACTGAAATTTACGTTTATGTTTATGTATGAAGCTTATTTTTATTTAATTTTTTTTTTTTTTTTTTTTTTTTTTTTTTTTTTTTTTTTTTTTTATCTATGTAATGTTTTAATTTTTAATGAAATTTAATTTTGTGTTAAAAATGTTTTTTTGTTAAAATAAAAAAAAAAAAAAAAAAAAAAAGGGAGAGAGAAAGCTGACGTGGCAGAGAAAAATGGGAGAACTTGGTCGCCTTACTGCAAGCAGCCTTAAAATAAACTATTGTATAAACTAAAGAGTAAACTACACCGTTAGTCCTTAAACTTATGCCAGATTTTATATGACATTCAAAAACAGGAATTGTTGCCTTTCTGGTCTACGATTTCGAAAATATTACGCCGTTGGTCTAAATTTCTAACGCTCGTTAGTTTCACTCTTTATTTCCATCCTCACGTGCAGTTCATACGAGGGCAATTTTGTCTTTTTGGTACTTTTTCAGCTACCTTCTGACTACTTGTCATATCAATGTTCCTGCCCATTATATCATTATATCTCTCATTTTCAACACATTTTCACATAATTTCTTTCACAAAAATTATCTCACAAGTTCTCTCAATTGCACACAGTTAAACACTAATTCTTTTCCCCAAATTTTAGTTCGTAATTTTGTTACGCTTGTTTCACAAAATGGGTACTCTTAAATGAAAGATATAGGGTACGGACTTAATTTTCGATGATGAAGATCTGTATGCGAATGCAAAGGAGGATTATAATAAGTGTCGTATTTATTTTATTTTATTTTATTTTATTTTTTAATTTTGTTCGATTTGGTATATTATGGTTGACATTTTTATTGATTAGTTTCTAATTATGGTTTGGCTTTTGCAGAAATTCATCCTACTGTCTTTACAATGAGGATACACCATGGTGGTCAGTTTCACTTTTTTCCTAGAAGGGTATACCGTGGGGGTAGGAAAAGTATTGTTGATATGGTCGATATTGAAACCTTCTCGATTCACGAGTTAGATGATATGGTTCAGGACCTGGGTTGGATAGATAGAAAGATAATGTTTTATAACTTTCTTGAACCTGGTAAGAATCTTGATGTTGGCTTGCATTCTTTATGCAGTGATGACGATGTACGTTTTTAAGTCAGTTTATAGGTGAGCATAAGGTCATTGAAGTGTACATAGAACATGTTGTGTCCAAAGTAGTAACTTACTTCAAGCCAAAGCAGGCATTGGGTGTTGTTATTAATGAAATAGATGAGGACAATGATGTTGGTCCTAGTAACCCTAGTCATATTGGTAGTAGTACTTCTAGAAGAAATCGATCTAAGAGGCCACTATTGGAATACGTTATACCTGAGGAGGCAGGAGTAAGTGATGAAATTAGTAGGTTTACTGAGTTACCTACTGAAGAGGCAAGGGTAAATGAAATACGTACTCAAGAGTCTAGGTTTACTGAGTTACCTACTCAAGAGGCAAGGGTAAATGAAATACCTACGCAAGAGTCTAGGTTTACACAGTTACCTGTTAAAGAGTCTTATTTTCCAGCTTTAGATGCAGAACTAGATGAGCTCGATGGGGTATTTGGTAGTATTAACTTAAGTCAGTTTGGAGATAATGTTAGTCAGGAACATGAAGTTGAAGATTCTTTGAGGGTAAAGGATTATGAGCTAAATGATATGGTTGTTGATGATAACATGAGGGTAGATCAAAATGAAGAAAACATTGATAATGTGGATCATATGGTAGTTGATGATCATGGTAGTTTAGAGGAAACTAATGATCAAGTGAATGCTAATAATGTAGGTGTTGATTCTGTGGGTTTAGATAGAACTAATGATCAAATGAATGCTAATGTAGGTGGTGATCAAATGAATGATAATGATGCTGGTATAGAGATTAGTTATGATGATGTGTATTCACCATGTGGTCCCTTTGAGAATGATGATGAGAGTTATGTTTATGATGGAGACAGTGAGGAGGATACTGAAAGTGAGGAGGATAATGAGGTATTTTATGATGAGAATAACGTTATACATGAACCTCATGTTGATTTACGTTATTGTTTTGGTGCAACTTCACTTCATAATGAAGCACCCGATCTTTTGGCAAGTTTAAATAAACAAGTTCCAAATTCCATGTTTGATGATACTGAGTTAGATGTTGTTGATAACGAAGAATTTGACAGTGAATATGAGGATGGCCTAGATAGTGGTTTACAACAGAAACTTAGGCAGTTAAGAAATGAGAAAGAGAAAGATGAATTTGTAGTTAAGAAGTTTGGGTTTTTTGCAGGACAGAGATTTGGTACAAGTAAGGAGATAAAAGATAGAGTTTACATGCATTCCATAGAAACTAGAAGGAAACTCAAATTGGTAAGGAATGACAAAGTTAGAGTTAGGGCCAAATGTGTTGGTACCATCCCTGTTTTTGACATTAATGATGATGAGCCTGTTAATGATGGGCCTTCTGTAGATGGGCCTTCCAACGAATGTGCTAGTCAGTCCAGTGGTCCAAGAACTAGGTTTAAGTCAAAAGTTGGTTATGCAGACAAAGACAAAGGAAAGGGAATAATTGAAGATGCTAAAAATCAGTGCTGTCCATGGGAACTTTATTGCACTAAAGAGTTAGGTTAGGAAACTTGGGTATGCAAGACTCATAGAAGTGACCATTTATGTCTACAGACAAGCGACATTAAAGCTTGCAACTACAAGTTTCTATCACTTCAAATTATGGATGAAGTATCAGTGGATCCAGAAATTCCTACAAAAGCAGTTCAAGATGCACTTTAGAAGAAATGGGAAGTAAATGTTTCTCGCATGAAGGCATCCAGAGCCAAGGCAGCAACTGACAAAATGATAATGTGTGATCACAAGGGTCAATATTCTATGATAAGAGATTATGTTCAAGAGTTGATAACCCAAAATCCTGGAACCATAATCAAATGTCAAGTAGAAATGCCTAAAGATCATAATAGTCCTACTAGAGTATTCAGGAGAATACATATCTGTCTTGGTGCATTAAATCAAGGATTCAAAGCTAGTCGAAGGGAACTGTTGGGGTTGGATGGGGCTTTTATAAGTGGGCTATTCCCTGGCCAATTGTTAACAACTGTGGGACTTGATGCAAACAATGGCATCTATCCGGTTGCTTATGCCCTTGTTGAAGCTAAATACAAAGATTCGTGGGTGTGGTTTTTGAACATGTTGGGGGATGACCTAGATCTATACAGAAACTCCAATTTTACTTTCATATCAGATAGACAAAAGCTACAATACAGTTTTATTTTTTTATTTTTTGTTTTTTATATTTTTTTGATGTTGGTTGGTTTTTAGTATTCTATTAGTCTTTTAATTGTTCTTATTTTATTATACTTTATTGTTATAAGGTATCGTTCAAGCAATGAATGAAGTGTTTCCAAGTGCAGAACATAGATACCGCTTAAGGCATATCCATGAAAACATGAAGAAGCAATGGAATGGACTTTCTTACAAGAAATTGCTATAGAGATGTGCTACGGCTACAACAATTACTGAATATGAAGCTGAAATGAAATCACTTAAGGAATTATGTATTGCTGCACATGACTGGTTAGCAAAGATTCCACCAGAACATTGGTCCAGATCACACTTTTAAGGTAAATTGAATTAGCTTATGTGAATTAATAATCATGATGCATTTAATTGATTCCTTGCTATAATTTATTATTTCTGTATGTAGGAATAACATGTGTGAAGTGTTGAATGGTAAGCTTGTCTTTGGTAGGGATAAACTTATTATTACTCTGTTAGAGTTCATCGGGGAGTACTGCATGAAAAGAATTGTGAATGTTTAGAAAGCCATTGACAAATATCTTGGTCCTCTAACCCCTACTGCAACAACTATGATGTCAAAAATCAAAGAAGATGTTAGTAATTATAAAGTTCAGTGGAATGGGGAACATAAGTACCAGGTTACTGGTTGTTTTGGGGAACAGTGTGTAGTTGATGTTGATAGAAGAACATGTAGTTGTAGGAGATGGGAGATTACAGGGATTCCTTGTAAGCATGCAGTTGCTGCAAACTGGAATATGGCTGTCAATGGCCATCCTGTTCAAATACCAGAGGCATGGACTAATAAGTGTTATTGTTTAAAAACATGGAAAGAAGTTTACAGTTTCAAGATACAACCACTTAATGGGAAGGCATACTGGAAGAAATCTCTATATCCACATTATCACCCTCAAGTAGGTAGGCCTAGGAAGAAGAGAGTCAGAGGAGAAATGGAGGACACACCATGTGTTAGCAATGGGAAGTTGAGTAAGAAAACGAGAAATATAAAATGTTCTTCTTGTAGAAACGTGGGTCACAATAAGCAGTCATGTAAGGGTCTAGGTGGTGCAACAACTTCTGGGTCTAGAAAGACAAGCAAAGGAAAAGAGAAACATGTTGAAGATTCTAGTGGTGTAACACCCCCATTTTCGAGATACGCAACGGAATATAAGCCTTGGGGTGCTACTTCATGGTTCACAGTCATGAGTATAGAAAACGACTCGAAAAGAGACGTTTTAAATAAATTTGTTATCATTCATTTATTAAATCAGAGTTTACATATAGATAGGTCCCAGAGGGATGTTCAGAAATACGTTATAAATGATACATTATTCATTTGAATGATAACAAAACGGACACTCTTTTAAGAGAAAGTCCACCGCCACTCCGTGCCAAATCGTACTTCCAGTTACCTGAGATAAACATGCTTAAAAAGTCAACACAAAGGTTGAGTGAATCCATAGCGTTTAAAGTTATAATCAGTTTGAACACAAGCCAAATAAGAGAAATCAGTTATATCACAGTTCGGTATATTGCACTAAGCCTCATGACACGCAAAGCGTTAACAGGTTAACAATTAACCCATAATTAAATGTAGGTAACCTTGCCCCGAGTAGGAGTCTGCCTGAAACTCTTTATTAAACTCAAATATAATGCATTTGGTTCCTTAGCCAGCAACACAAATGGGACGTCAACTGCCAATAGATCTATTCACTATATTCGCGCTCACCCGCAGGTAATTAATGGTGCATGATAACAGGGTCTTTTAAAATAAATAGGCAACGGTTAACTTATTGCAATAACAATCAGGAAAATACTTGTGTTCGGTTTGGTAGCATGTATCTCCCCACAAGTTTAGAAAACATATAAGAAAAGTGGGACTATAAACTCACCTGAGCAGTCTGGATGGAAAACAAAAGCCAAACAAAGTTGATAAACGTCTCCGGCTTGCAACCTGGGTGGTTATGTCAAGTTTTCAGTAATTGTTTCTGATTATATAGGTTTTCAATGTTCGTTTCGTTATGTTTTGGTTTGATAGTTAAATACTTGATAGAGCCAATATGTAGTTTCAAAAGTAAGATTTTATCTGATCTTCTTATCTGTAAGTTTCGGTTCCGTCCGTTAGTTAAATAGATACTTCGTTTGTTAGTTACGGTACAACACGTATATTAGGTTATTAATCCTAATAATATTATTAATAATAATAATATTACTGATAATAAGAATAATAATAATATTATATTGAAATTAGTGTTTTTAAATATTTGCATTTTTAGACCCGCAAGTATATAGGGTTTGCAACTTTTACCCTAGTACTATATGGAAACGACAAGTTTTACCTTTAGACTTTTATCAAATGACACTTTATACCCTCAGGTTTCAAAATAAACAGTTTACACCCCTAGGGTTTCCTTGACTGCAAAACTAGTCCCAAAACAGGAAACCTTTTAGAGTTTTGGCAAAAATGGTCCTTGTGTTTAAAAGCCGATCACACCCGAGGTCCTCTCTTCCCAAAAGTAATTTATTTCTCGCGTTCCGTGACAAAACTTTTTATGACTCCTTAGCCAACTTATCTATCAGTGTTATAAGACTATTTTTACAAAGATCTAGACCTTGGTTCGAACGTATGACCTCAAAAATAATTTATGAAACTCGCTAACTACAGTTTCTCGACACAGAAAAATGACCAACTTGTCACGCTTCGTTCTCACTCGTTACTCAACGAAATTTGGTGATTCTTTTTCCTACGTGTAGCCCTCTGAAAGGACTTCAACCATGTCGAAAACTAGAATTTTAGGACCTCGTTTACTAGTCGAAATTAACGACACAAACACAGGGTCTGCTGCTGTTCACAGAAAGTTTGACAGTTTTATTTATAATTAAATTTGACATAACTTTTGACTCGTTTAATCATTCTCGATGATTCCAATTGCCACGTTCTTCTAAAATTATTCTCTTTAACAATATTTATGTATCTTATATCCTAGGGTTTCCAGAAATTCGTTTCATATATGTTTGTATTAATATGTTCGGTTTGAGTTTTTATAAACAAAACTTAAGTTCTACTAATTCTGGGTTATTATGACTTTCAAGACATGTTCTAACTTTTATTTAGACATAAAATAAGTATATAAAAGTAAATAAAAAGGACTATAGATATACCTTGCTAGATTTGTTCGATTAGGGCATGATTTTGAAATTAAGGTTCGAATTGACTCTCCACAGATCCTAGCTCCTTTCTACTGCTTCTTTAGGCTTGTTTGAACTTATTCTAGGCTAGTGGAATCAGTGGTTTAGTGGTGGGAGGCTGTTTGGTTTGGTTCGATTAGGGTGATGGGTGTTTTAGGGTTTCTAGTGGTTGCTATTTATAGAAGGGTGATTAGGGTTTTCCTGTGACTTCTAGGCTGTTATGGAAGTGAGGGAGATGAGGTGGGTGGCTGTGATTGGCGCCACATGTGGAGGAGGAGGGGGGAGGTGATGTGGAGGTTTACATAACACACAAGTGTTACTTATTCTAGAAGGGAGGTGTTGTGGCTTGCTAGGGTTCTTACAAATGGATGATTAGGGTTTAGAATTTCTGAATTTTAGTTTGTTTAGTGTTAAGATCGAACTAGGTGGATCTAACTAGGTTAGTTTAGTTCGAATTGTGCTATAGGGAGTAGTACCTAGGGCTTTATTTGCTAGTACTCTAGGGTTTGGGGTAAAACTAAGGTTTCTAGGTTTAGGGTTCACTTAAGGAAGGTTTTTGAATCTATGGGACTTAATTTTATATGTATCGAATTGTAGTTATATAGGTAGAAATGATTTTTGTGCTTTAACAAGTTGTACTCTAGGCTAGAAAGACTTGTACTAATGTAAGAAAAATAAGAAAAATATATTTTTAATTATTTCTTAATTTTCTATAATTTTTATGTAATTTTTATTAAGGTTTAAATACAAATAAATGAGTTTTTATGATCTTGTGCATTAAAGAGTTGTACATTGAGTTTATGGTGTTGTACATATGTTAAATAAATAAATATAATAAATTATTTTTATAATTTATGTGTAAAATATAATAAATATCATTTTAATATTTATTAAGGTTTTATTTAATTTTATAAATATATGTTCATGATAAAGATTGTACTTAGCTTTAGTAAGGTTTTATAATTTAGATATGAAAATGTAATTTTATAATTTATTAAGTTATGAAAATTATATGTTAAGTTTTGTTAAGTTAAAAGTAAATAAATGGAATTTTTAGTTTATATGCATTTAGGTACTTGTACTTTAGGTTTAAAGACTTGTAAAAATATTTAGTGAGTTTAGAAAATATAATTTTTAAAAATTATGCATGTAGGGTTTGTAGTTTATACTTTATAATAAATATAAAGAGGATTTTTATAAAGATATTGTGAATAAATGATTTTGTGCATAAATGACTTGTACACTAGTTTAAATAACTTGTAAATATATTATCTTGTAAAAATATTGTATAAATAAATTAGGGTTTGTAAAATGTATACATAAATTCATAGTTATGTGAAATTAGGGTTTCATAAACTCTTATTAAATAGAAACGCTTTAGTTTTTAAATGTATGTTAGCGAAATAACGTAAAGTGGTAAGTGGGACCTCATAATGTTTTAGGTCAAAGATGTTTACATAGGTAAATACTAAATCAGTTAAGGTTGGGTTGCAAGCAGGGTTGTCAGGGATGTGATCTTCGTCACATAAGATAATAGTTACAATCAGAAAAAAAAAAATTCACACGTAGAAAAGGATAAGTATTCTAAGAGATAGTTTATTATAATAGTGGGATTTTCACAGTGGTTACAGTCACCCCCCGTTAAGGGAATCTCGTCCCGAGATTCGACATGTGTTGGTTGGAAAGTTGAGAAAATTGATGTATAGGGATAGTTAGGTTCAGATTTCTATCTTATCCAGATAGAGAACGTGATAAAGGAAAATCGTACAACGATTTGGTTGAGTTAGGAGCTTGATATGCTTAAAATGCCTGTCCAATTCATTACATGATTCTTCCGGAATTATACATAGTTGATCAGGTTATGTATAATTGAGGACCAAATGATGTAATGTTTTGTTCAGTCACTGTGGTATTTATATTTTTCCCAAAAGTTTTAGATGGTGTTCAACGTTTTGTTTTTGTAAGATAACGTCATGATTTAGTTTTAAAAGAGCAAGATAATATCTAGGTCATTTCATGGTGCTAGATCGGAAATTTCTAAGGTACTAATGAGATATCCTTAAAATGAATCTTAGGGTTCTAGTGGAAATCTTACGGGATGGTCAAAACTAATATTAACTAAGTTTCTAGTGAGATGACAGTGTGTGACTATGAACAGAGCAAGTGAGGTAGAAACGTAGTTTTGAATATTACGGAAATATTACAAGATAGAGCTTTCATACGGTAGAAAAGATAGTTAATACACTTAAGTTACGTCCATCGTAACTAAAGTAGAGTACAATAGGAAACATGCTTAGGAAGTTTACAATACGATTTATTTAGCTATAACAGGAATTTCTCTTTTGTCTAAATAGGGATGCCATTCCTTGACATGGTCGGAATCTTAACGAGTTCTCACTCTCTTGCACTAGTCTTGGTTCGTCTGTGCGTTCCCATCTCCTAGCACATACGCTCTTCCACGGGCACCATTATTCTTGTCAGCTTTCGGTTTCGGGCACCGGCTCTTGTAATGCCCCTTCTCACCACATTCGTAGCAAGTTATAGCTTCTGACTGTGGATTTGCTCCTGTTGCTTTACAGTCTTTGGTCTGATGTCCAACTTTCCGACAATTTGAGCACCTAATGGTGCATGGTCCGTAGTGGTGCAACGAGCATTGATTGCAAAATGGTTTTGTTCCGACATAACCATTCCTTTCAGCAGGTGTGGCAGTATAGGCTTTGGCTGTCTCTTGTCGGCGATTTGTTGGGTGATGGTGATTGTTACGGTCGTGCTGGTAGTTGTTGTGGTGATGGAAGATCCTTCTATCATCAAGCTTCCGCTTGTGATCATCATTTGCTTGAATGGAATTTCTCTTGATTTCACGATCCATCAGCTTCTGGGCTGTGGTCATTGCTTCCTCCAGCGATTGAGGATTTGAAACAATAACGTTCCCCTCGATGCTTCTAGGTAAACCTTCAGTGTATTTCTCCAACAACTTTTCCTGATCAGGCACAATAGTTGGACATAGGAGAGCAAGCTCCTGAAACCTCCTATTGTAAGCCTTGATATCTGTTCCTTTTACTGCTAACGGGTGGAATTCATCCTCCAATTTCTTGATTTCGGTACGAGGGCAATACTTATTTAACATTCTCTTCTTGAGATCATCCCAAGTGAGTTGATGAGCTGCTTCTATTCCCATTGTCCGGGAAGTAGCAGACCACCAAGACAAAGCATCATCTAACAAAGTCCCTGTCGCGAAGGCAACTTTGCAGTCATCAGAACACCCGCTCCTTACAAAGACCACTTCCATACGTTCAAACCAACGAGCTAATTCTGTAGCTCCTTCTGTTCCTTTGAAGAAAGTTGGCTTGCAATTCATGAAATCTTTGTAAGTACACTTGTGAACATTTGCTGGCTCGATTTCTCCATTGGGTCGGCTAGTGCTTCCAGTACGAGCAAATTCTGCTGCTTGACTCTCCAGGGCTGCAGCAACACTATCTGCAACAAGCTTTCGGATAGCAGCTTGGGACATGGGTGGTTCGGGGGAAGTGCGAGGCATATTTCTAGTAATACGATGAGAAAACACACGTTTAAAATTTGACCATGTTAAATTAACAAGGTAAAATCCATGTTAATTATAAAATCACAACATGTCCAAATACTATCATACGTGTATGTAAGATGATCATCACTGGCCCACATTAACCGATACCGTACACAGCAAAAATCAAAACCATATATAGTCATAAATAACTTGCTAACTTGTTATATATATAACAAAATTAGTACAAGCGTCATATTTATGCTATATATCTCATGGCCGAGATATTGTACAAAAGCTGGTAGATATAAATTGATTTTAGTGGCTACCAGAAACTCTTTTGAGTCAACTTTTCAGTTTGACGATCATGCTGACGAGGATATATATATATTCTTAATATTTTTCTTTCATATCTCCCACTATTTTCTCCAAAATAGTGATCTTCATCTGAGCTGTCGTCAGTTCTTCATTCTTCCTTTTCTTTTCTTCTCCTTTAACATCTTCAATTCGTCATAGGTATTTCTCGTCTTGGCTGCTCATGACGGTCCTCTGCCTTCTTACGTTTCTCGTCCATCTTCTGCTTCATGGTCTCTGAATCTTCAGCTCCATATATTATACCCTTGATGTAGAGACAGCTTGTCGGGATGACCTGAACAATCTCGATCTGTTCTTCTTGCCGTTTTAATCACGTCAGTGGGGTGGAAATAGTCGGCTGTTGTTCCTGTGCCGTCTGCGAACTTTCACTCACCTCGAAGACTCGTGGTGGAGTAGGGAAGTCGGGAATAGGTAATCGGGGTAAAGTTTGATATCGGGCGATAATGTTCCTAGCTTCTTCACTAAGTTTGAATGGGACAGATGGGGGATAGAAAATTTTTAGATGATAGTGGAGATAGTAAAGATGTAGGAACTGACGGTATATATGGTAGTGGTGACGAGGATATAGGTATTATCATGATGTCTGGTACTATCGTGATATTTTTCAATATTCGAGTCTGACATAAGAGGAATAGGATGGGTAGGGAAAGTCAGGATTCTATAACCACCCGGTAATTATAAACATTTTACTATGTGACTAATAATTAGAAATAAACATATACAAGTAACGTTTCAGTGGCGTTGTGGCACGGAGGACTTTGTAGTTAAGTTTGTGAAAATCGGTTATAGTCCAATGTTTGAAAACATTTGGTTCTCTATAACCACAAGCTCTGATACCAATCTGTAACACCCCCATTTTCGAGATACGCAGCGGAATATAAGCCTTGGGGTGCTACTTCATGGTTCACAGTCATGAGTATAGAAAACGACTCGAAAAGAGACGTTTTAAATAAATTTGTTATCATTCATTTATTAAATCAGAGTTTACATATAGATAGGTCCCAGAGGGATGTTCAGAAATACGTTATAAATGATACATTATTCATTTGAATGATAACAAAACGGACAATCTTTTAAGAGAAAGTCCACCGCCACTCCGTGCCAAATCGTACTTCCAGTTACCTGAGATAAACATGCTTAAAAAGTCAACACAAAGGTTGAGTGAATCCATAGCGTTTAAAGTTATAATCAGTTTGAACACAAGCCAAATAAGAGAAATCAGTTATATCACAGTTCGGTATATTGCACTAAGCCTTATGACACGCAAAGCGTTAACAGGTTAACAATTACCCCATAATTAAATGTAGGTAACCTTGCCCTGAGTAGGAGTCTGCCTGAAACTCTTTATTAAACTCAAATATAATGCATTTGGTTCCTTAGCCAGCAACACAAATGGGACGTCAACTGCCAATAGATCTATTCACTATATTCGCGCTCACCCGCAGGTGATTAATGGTGCATGATAACAGGGTCTTTTAAAATAAATAGGCAACGGTTAACTTATTGCAATAACAATTAGGAAAATACTTGTGTTCGGTTTGGTAGCATGTATCTCCCCACAAGTTTAGAAAACATATAAGAAAAGTGGGACTATGAACTCACCTGAGCAGTCTGGATGGAAAACAAAAGCTAAACAAAGTTGATAAACGTCTCCGGCTTGCAACCTGGGTGGTTATGTCAAGTTTTCAGTAATTGTTTCTGATTATATAGGTTTTCAATGTTCGTTTCGTTATGTTTTGGTTTGATAGTTAAATACTTGATAGAGCCAATATGTAGTTTCAAAAGTAAGATTTTATCTGATCATCTTATCTGTAAGTTTCGGTTCCGTCCGTTAGTTAAATAGATACTTCGTTTGTTAGTTACGGTACAACACGTATATTAGGTTATTAATCCTAATAATATTATTAATAATAATAATATTACTGATAATAAGAATAATAATAATATTATATTGAAATTAGTGTTTTTAAATATTTGCATTTTTAGACCCGCAAGTATATAGGGTTTGCAACTTTTACCCTAGTACTATATGGAAACGACAAGTTTTACCTTTAGACTTTTATCAAATGACACTTTATACCCTCAGGTTTCAAAATAAACAGTTTACACCCCTAGGGTTTCCTTGACTGCAAAACTAGTCCCAAAACAGGAAACCTTTTAGAGTTTTGGCAAAAATGGTCCTTGTGTTTAAAAGCCGATCACACCCGAGGTCCTCTCTTCCCAAAAGTAATTTATTTCTCGCGTTCCGTGACAAAACTTTTTATGACTCCTTAGCCAACTTATCTATCAGTGTTATAAGACTATTTTTACAAAGATCTAGACCTTGGTTCGAACGTATGACCTCAAAAATAATTTATGAAACTCGCTAACTACAGTTTCTCGACACAGAAAAATGACCAACTTGTCATGCTTCGTTCTCACTCGTTACTCTACGAAATTTGGTGATTCTTTTTCCTACGTGTAGCCCTCTGAAAGGACTTCAACCATGTCGAAAACTAGAATTTTAGGACCTCGTTTACTAGTCTAAATTAACGACACAAACACAGGGTCTGCTGCTGTTCACAGAAAGTTTGACAGTTTTATTTATAACTTAAATTTGACATAACTTTTGACTCGTTTAATCATTTTCGATGATTCTAATTGCCACGTTCTTCTAAAATTATTCTCTTTAACAATATTTATGTATCTTATATCCTAGGGTTTCCAGAAATTCGTTTCATATATGTTTGTATTAATATGTTCGGTTTGAGTTTTTATAAACAAAACTTAAGTTCTACTAATTCTGGGTTATTATGACTTTCAAGACATGTTCTAACTTTTATTTAGACATAAAATAAGTATATAAAAGTAAATAAAAAGGACTATAGATATACCTTGCTAGATTTGTTCGATTAGGGCATGATTTTGAAGTTAAGGTTCGAATTGACTCTCCACAGATCCTAGCTCCTTTCTACTGCTTCTTTAGGCTTGTTTGAACTTATTCTAGGCTAGTGGAATCAGTGGTTTAGTGGTGGGAGGCTGTTTGGTTTGGTTCGATTAGGGTGATGGGTGTTTTAGGGTTTCTAGTGGTTGCTATTTATAGAAGGGTGATTAGGGTTTTCCTGTGACTTCTAGGCTGTTATGGAAGTGAGGGAGATGAGGTGGGTGGCTGTGATTGGCGCCACATGTGGAGGAGGAGGGGGGAGGTGATGTGGAGGTTTACATAACACACAAGTGTTACTTATTCTAGAAGGGAGGTGTTGTGGCTTGCTAGGGTTCTTACAAATGGATGATTAGGGTTTAGAATTTCTGAAGTTTAGTTTGTTTAGTGTTAAGATCGAACTAGGTGGATCTAACTAGGTTAGTTTAGTTCGAATTGTGCTATAGGGAGTAGTACCTAGGGCTTTATTTGCTAGTACTCTAGGGTTTGGGGTAAAACTAAGGTTTCTAGGTTTAGGGTTCACTTAAGGAAGGTTTTTGAATCTATGGGACTTAATTTTATATGTATCGAATTGTAGTTATATAGGTAGAAATGATTTTTGTGCTTTAACAAGTTGTACTCTAGGCTAGAAAGACTTGTACTAATGTAAGCAAAATAAGAAAAATATATTTTTAATTATTTCTTAATTTTCTATAATTTTTATGTAATTTTTATTAAGGTTTAAATACAAATAAATGAGTTTTTATGATCTTGTGCATTAAAGGGTTGTACATTGAGTTTATGGAGTTGTACATATGTTAAATAAATAAATAAATTATTTTTATAATTTATTGTGTAAAAATATTACATAAAATATCATTTTAAATATTTACTATTAAGGTTTTATTTAGGATTTTATAAATATATAGTTTCATGCATAAAAGACTTGTACTTCAGCTTTAGTAAGGTTGTACTATAATTTAGAATATGAGAAAAATGTAATTTTTATGATTTATTAAGTTATGAAAATTATATGTTAAGTTTTGTTAAGTTAAAAGTAAATAAATGGAATTTTTAGTTTGTATGCATTAGGTACTTGTACTTTAGGTTTAAAGACTTGTAAAAATATTTAGTGAGTTTAGAAAATATAATTTTTAAAAATTATGCATGTAGGGTTTGTAATTTATACTTTATAATAAATATAAAGAGGATTTTTATAAAGATATTGTGAATAAATGATTTTGTGCATAAATGACTTGTACACTAGTTTAAATAACTTGTAAATATATTATCTTGTAAAAATATTGTATAAATAAATTAGGGTTTGTAAAATGTATACATAAATTCATAGTTATGTGAAATTAGGGTTTCATAAACTCTTATTAAATAGAAACGCTTTAGTTTTTAAATGTACGTTAGCGAAATAACGTAAAGTGGTAAGTGGGACCTCATAACGTTTTAGGTCAAAGATGTTTACATAGGTAAATACTAAATCAGTTAAGGTTGGGTTGCAAGCAGGGTTGTTCGGGATGTGATCTTCGTCACATAAGATAATAGTTACAATCAGATAAAAAAAAATTCACACGTAGAAAAGGATAAGTATTCTGTAAGATGATTTATTATAATAGTAAGATTTTCACAGTGGTTACAATTATGGTGGTGCATCTGCTAATCCAAGACCCCGAAAGAAAGTAAGGTTTTGTTTGGATGATGACATACAAGGCTCACCATCTGCAAGAGAAAACGAAGGCAATAAACTGCTTAGTTTTTTTTTGTTGTTGTTTTTTTTTTTTTTTTTTTTTGTTCAATTTGTTACCAAATTTCTTGAATGTTGATAATGCAGTTGGAAGAAACACTGGTGGAAATGACAGTCATCCTGCTGTAAATCAAAGTGGTCAAAGGTCAGTGGATGGTCGTGCAACCCACATTGACTCAGGTCCATCTATTGGTGCAAGACAAAATGAAAGTCATCTTGCTGCAACTCCAAGTTGTCAAAGTTCAGTGGTTGGTGATGCATCTGCAAATCAAAGTGTAATTGCTAGTGTGTTAGGAATATAAATATTCACATGAAAGACTCGGTCACCCCGAGTATGGATTAGCATTAAGTAGCTTGTAGGATTAATTATATTAGTTTAGACTTCGTAACACCATGGAGTTGGGTCGGGTCTATACCCACTATGCTCACTCCATAGCCCATGTGGGGCGTTTGTGTATGTACTATAAATACCCCTTCCCACACAAGGGAAGGGTTGGAACTTTCATTTGCTTAATCTAATATCACATAGTTTCTCTCACTAGAAAGTTTCCACTTCTCTCTTGCTCTCTCTAAACCCACGGCCAAATCACAAACCTTGGGTGTGTTATGTGTTTTTGATATATTACAATTGGTATCAAGAGCCAAGGTTTGACTAGCTAGATTGTGTGTTCCAATTCGTGGCTTGGTTTTCTTGTTTTCTTTTCTTTTCTTTTTGGTTCGAATACAAATACAAGAAAACTCACGAGTTGTGACTTGTTTGTGGTTTGAGTTGTTAAAACTTTGTACTTTTACGTTCAAAAATAGCACTAGGATCGTTTCTTGCTTTTCTACGGCCTTGTTGGTGATTTTCTTAGAAGATTGAAGTGTTTTTCTTAATTGCGTTTTGCCTCTCGGTAAGAAGTTCTTGATTGCGGTTTGACTCTCGAAGGTTGTTTCTTGTTTGCGGTTTGAGGTAGTTTTGGAAGTATCAGACTGCGGTTTGGTGAATCTCGGGATTGCGGTTTGGTTTGTAGCCAAATAGGGAAAAAGAAAAAACGCAGGGAAAGTGACTTTTTTGTCCTTTGCGGTTTGACTAATTGCGGTTTGACTGGCTACGGTTTGAGTGACTGCATTTTGACCTGTTGCGTTTTGGACTTCTGCGTTTTGGTCTTCTGCGTTTTGTGATAAACTGCATTTTGATGCTATTGCATTTTGACTGATGAGTTTTGACATTGCGTTTTGATCAAGCTGTACTGCGTTTTGGACTCCTGCGTTTTGAGCTACTTTCGTCCCAATAGCGACTTATGGGTTAAAATTTTTAAACCTAATAGGTTAATTAGAATTTTAGTTTCTTGACTCAAATGTTTTTCTTATAGCATCAAGTGCAGTAGCTTAAGTTAAACTCCCACATCAGCTTTTATTTTTCTTATTTACATCTCATTCACACACCTAAAAACACCTTTTGAGTAACTTAAGTCAAAACACAACTTTTAAGAGCATCAACAATGGGAAAAGTAAATAAAGACTTTTTACTATTACAAAAAACTTTTTGATTGAGTTTTTTGCATTACATGACTAGTTTTTTGAAAAGCTTTTTGCAAAATCTTGATAAACATCACGTCTTTAATAGAAGTCTTGATCATTAAATGAGATATGCATTAAATGAATCAAGTCTTAAAGACTTGATGCATTGTAGATGCTTTAAAACCCATCATTTTTTTTTTTCATTTTTTTCAATCCAATTACTTTTTTATTCATTAAAATAAAATACAAATTACATGAAATTATAAAAATAAAACATTTTAAAACATTGAGATAATGATATTTAGTGACATTTACTGTTGCTAAAAATGTGACATTTACTATTGCTAAAAACCTATAAAACAAAAAACCCAAAAGCCCATTTAAAACCCATAAAACAAAAAACACACCCTCATTTTCTTTTTCCTCATCATATACACACTTTATAAATAAAAAACCCCATAAAACCATTTGAATCGAAAAAAAAAAAACAAAACAAAACAAAACAAGAATCTCTTCATTTAGCGATCACCAATTCACTGGCAAAATGCTTGGCGATGGGCGGAATAGGTGCAGCGGTGAGGGACTTGGCGAACTTATCACCAAATCACTGTTTCATGGTCACAATATCACCAACAACATAATATAAAAATACAACCAACTTCATCACACAAAGATACTCCACTTCATACACAACCATACCCCACAAAAGTCACATACTCACATGTAACCAACTCCATCAACTCAGTCGTTCCATCAACCGAGTTCTCCCATAATTCCTTCACCGACGTGTCATAAGGGGTTGTCTGATTTAACTTTGACGCGTCATAAGGGCCACATACGAATCTTCCACTGCCTTGTTACACTTAGGGCCCGTTTGGTTTGTAGGTGGGTTTTGGATTATGATTTGGATTAGGATTTAAATTTGGATTATGATTTGATGTAGGAGTGAGAAAAAAATATTTACTCTCTCCGTCCCAAAATTATTGTCCCATAACAAAAAGCACATTCTTTTAGAAAAACATCACTATCACTACTTTATCTCTCTTACTTTTTTGCCAAATGACAAGTTTACCCTTAACCAATTAATTAATATTTCATTAAAGTTTGTAATATTAATTTCAACCAAGGGTAATATAGTAAACTTTACCAAACTCCACTACCTATTCACTTTCCATTTTTGGTATGGGACAATAATTTTAGGACGCCCGAAATGAAAAAATGGGACAATAAAATTGGGAGGGAGGGAGAAAAAAATATTTAATATATTTGTTTATATACATTATACATTATTTTGAAATAAAAAAACAAAAAATAAGATTAATAATGAATTATAATATGTGGTTGATAATTTTAAGGAAATAAAAGATAAAATCTCATTGGTTGGTATCTTCTAAAGTAGCCGCTAGTGCTTGGTTTCACATTTATGATTCTATATCCATTGTCATACAAATGAAAATGAACCGAACAATGTATTTGACATTTCTTTTAAACCATACCCAGTGATACCATCATACCAAACGGGCCCTTAGTCTTATAATCTTATCTTGTTGGTTTTGGTCGACTTTTAATCATATAATCTTGATGGTTTTGGTCGACTTTTAGTCATATAATCTTGTTGGTTTTATAACTAGTAATAGTGTTGTGTTATATTTGTAATGTTGTGACTCGCATCAACCATTTTGAGCTCAATTGGCCCAAGCTCAAATAATAGCGGTGAATCAGAATAACTGAACCAATAGCTCATAAAAATTTAATAATCAAAACGATACATAACTAAAACCAATTAGTTATAGATTTGCAAAAACAAAAATGTGATTCGTCTGATCAGTTAGGTTTACACCAAACCATACTCGCCCCAAACTGAAACTAGTAAGTTATAGATTTGCTAAAACGAAAATAGTTGGTGTTAGTCGGATAGGTTTTCACCAGACCGAACCGTAGTCACTCCAAACTGGAACGATGTTTTGTCACCTCTACTAATTTACCAGGGTTTGTGCGGCCTCAAAATCCCATGTATATATTCAACTTGTGCCTTCAATCAATTTATACTTACCTCTGCAATACAGAGTCTACTAAATTATATGTTCATATTTTATAATGCTAGTGAGCTTTTAAGCTGCAAGAGTATAATAAAAAAAAAAATGGTATGTCAGTAGGGCACAGTTGCTGTCAGTGTCCGATGCCTGGGATCCGTTAGAACTGTTTGTACATTCACAAAGCCAGCATCCTTCACAGCTTTTTCCAGATCGAGCAAGTAGTATTCATCCAGAAAAGGTTCAGTGCTCTTCATTAAAGTAAATAGAACAGGCGACAATTCCTAGAAAGATATCAAATGCATAATCCGTTGAACAAATAGTTAAAAACCTTAGATTGGTGAAAATAATAAGAACACAAAGTCTAATAATTTATTTTAGCATTATCATTGGGCATAAGGATATTGTGATACTGCATCTAAGGTATAAAGATGACAAACGAAAAGAGTTTGTACCTGAAGTTTTTTAGACTTCGGCTGCAGAGAACACACTCAAATGTCAGATATCAATAGCACAACGATCAGAGTTGGAAAAATAGGTCGGTAGGATGGGGCGCGTAACGGGTCAAAACGGGTCAAAACCGGTCTAAATGGGCTGGGTTATCCGTCAACACTTTTATCCAGTTTTTTAGATTTTATAAATGGTTAATGTTTGTAAAAAAGATTATATTTATTATTATTATATGTTAAACGAATAATTCACGGGTTTTAAGGATTTGAAAACACTTGGGTGACTTTTGATCCATTTAATTTTTAAAAGGTTTACCCATTTGACCCATTGGAGCTAAAATGCCAACAAATCGACCCATTTTCAGGCAAATTGGTTGAAATCGCCACCTCTAGTCATCATATGTGAAAGGGAAAGATTAATAGGAGCAGGGAATTACTGAGTTATCAGTGATAACAAATGTTCCTCCAGGTCGAAGCAACCTAAATGCTTCCTTAACCAAATTTATTGTAGCTCTTGCCGGACATTCATGAAGCTGGAAAGTGTCACGCATACCATATTAGTTCACTAAGTAATTGTGTACACACCACCCCGACTAGGTGCTATTAGTTCCTTTTAATGTGCATTGTTCCATTTTTTTAACATAATACCAAAGAAGACGTACCACGTAAGCAATTGAAACAATGTCGAATGATTGTGAATCCAGGCCTGTATTTTCACCATTTGCATGTATCCACTGGAATGAGTTTGACCGCTTAGGACTTTTCTTTTCCTTATATTTAGCAACTGCTAGGAAGTAAGGTGATAAATCCAAACCCTGTGGCACAACATGAACAAAATCCACCAATGTAGTTTTCATATCAAGACATATCTTTTCGAATCATTTACTTAAGATAAAACCAAATAGCTCATAAGAAGATGGGTGAAATCGGTTGAACAGACTACGGCTGAACAGACTAAATGAACTGAACGTTCAGTGAACATTTCATGAACCGTTTGGTAAAAAGTTCATTTATGTTCGTTTATTTATTAAATGAACGAACATGAACAATATTTTATGTTCGTTTAGTTAAATGAACGAACATGAACAAAAGTCGTGTCCGTTCATTTATGTTCATGAACGTCCGATTACGCGTTCGTTAACGTTCGATTATGTTCACTTATTTATTTATGTTCGTATATCATATTTTTTAATTGTATAATTTTAAAATTGATTTGTTTAAACAAAAAATACTTATAAAACAATATATTGTGCATAATTTAATTAAGTTTATGTTTGTTTGTCTATATTCATTTATTTTCGATCGTTTATGTTCGTTTAGCATTCGTTTAGTGTATTAATGAACGAACATAAACGAACATGAAGAACTTGTTTTCTTAATAAATGAACATGAACAAGAAAATTCGTCCGTTTAAGCGTTCGTGTCCGTTTATTTGTTCGGTTAAAATTAAACGAACGAACATGAACAAGGCTCCGTTCGTGTTCGTCCGGTTCGTTTACAGCCCTAGAAGATGGGTGAAATCGGTTGAACAGACTAAAAGTGTCCTAAACTGTATTTTTATGAGTAAATCCTCCTAAAGGCTAAATCATTTATGATTTTTTTTTTTGTGTGTGGATAATTGGATTAAGTTCTTCAACCATATTCCCAACCCTACGAGTACAAAAAAAAAAAAAAAAAAAAAAAAAAAAATTGATTAGAACACAAGAACAAACGGTTGATTACAGATGCAATTGAAATATTACTCTCACAAGTGAGAACCGCTCATCGGATCACACTTGAGAACAGCTAAAGCAGATTAAACAAAATTGAGAAAACTCAAGTTCTAACTTCTAAATTGACTGTAAGTACTAGCTTAATATGTGTTCTAACCAATCACCAATTGACAAGTGTCACTTGGTGACACGTCGGATCTTGACATAAATAACAAACTGAAAGTATCAAGGGAGGGAAGCTAGGTGAGTGGATAAAATGACACATATCAAAAAACCCATCTTTAACTCAACTCGTTTGACCCGTTAGCCAGCTTGCCCCATCCGTCCATTATGTCATATCTACTTTATATGGAGGATGCACTAGTTGGGCCTGTCTACAGTCTACCTCCCCCATACCCTGCCCCGGCGGGATTGGGTTTGTTGTTGTTGTTGTTGTTGTCATGTTGACTTTATATGGAGGATGCACTAGTTGGGCCTAAGATTCTCTAGTTCTTCAAGGTAAGGACAAAAAAGAAAGAGGAAAATGTTCATTTTACGGGAAGTAAAGAAGCTAGTACTTACAGTCAAATTAGCAGAAGGAAATTTATCAGCAAGATATCTTGTGCTGACACCTACAGAGCATCCAATATCAAGAATGTCTCTTATTTTCAGGTTTCCTGAATACTGTTGATGATGTATCTCAATCGCATTAAGCCAATTTCCGCGAACTATCTCATTCGCTTCATCAACTGTAGAAGCATCAGGTATAGCCCGTTTCGAAATTGACATAGTTGCAGCCTCAGCTTCTGCAGCAGCCTAAATAGACAGAAGTAACATGTCAAACAGTAAGATTTTGTTCGGGCTGATGCGTAACATTTTTTGGCCAAAATTTTGTGAACATTGACCGAGTTAAGTAGTTAACATGATTACAAAATAAGTATATAACTTCTGTATTGAACTGAAGTTATTGCATAAAACTATTTAGGAGGTTAAATGCATTAGAAATGCATTTTGGGGAACTTCAGACCATTTGATCGACTTGAACCCATTTATCTACGATTTCACACTTCAACTTAAGACAAGAAACAAATAACGATTAAATACCAGGTACATAAAAAAAAAAAGGAAACCCATGAGACAGAAAACATACTTTCTAAAAGTTGGAGATGAATGAAAGAATCTTTACCAGCCAAGAAAGGTTGCCTTCATCGTAGGCATGGAATGGATTGAGATAGTCTGTTCAGAAAGAGCAACGATCAAATTAATTATATAGTAACCTGCTTAACATATGAGTAACATATAGTCATTAGCAACATCTCACAAAGAAAATATATCGTACATCTCACAAAGAAAATATATCGTACATCACACCAATTATTTGAAAGGGCCAAAGGGTTTGTCATTTAGGCTATGTACGTAGGTGGCAATTACGACCATTTACTTATAAATTCACAATGGCTGCCCAAAGTAGTTTTTTAATGCATCTGACCTAAATTATTTCAATGCTACAGATTATACATGTAATAAGATTTCTTTTTGCAATTAAAAGTAACACACAGAGTATTCATAAATATCTTCATAGATTGGCAAATTACCCATTGTGTATCATTACCCAACCTGCCTATCTTGCCAGGTTTGCTATGAACATTGTGGTAGCATTGCAGTCTGTAAACTACAATCATTGCATGGCAGGTAACCATCAGAAAAATAAATACGATACAAGACCTGATTTCTCAAACCTAGGGGTGTTTGTTTCTTCAAGACGCTGTCAACCATACTAAAGTAGTATAGCAATGTCTAAATACCTGCAGCACCAGAAATGTTCATAGATCACAGAAGAGCCATTTGTTTTCATTCTTGACTAAACTTTAAAGCATTTTTCTACTCCATGAGACCTTTCGAATGGCAACTTATAAGCTCAAAATGGATTAATCATGAATGAGTTATAGGCTCAAAATGGGAAAATATATTATTCTCTCCTACGGAAATGGAGAAAACATACTGTCCAAGTAGTCTCCAATTACATTGACCATCAAAAAGGTACAGGTCTGAACTGCGTCTGTTTTCAACCCTGACCCAGTATTTTTGTCCACTTGTAACAGACCTTAGATTACTCCTTTCGATATGATGTCAGTAACCACATATCACACAATCTCAAACGTTAGCACTCACCAAAATATATTACGTCACCAGAAACTCATACCTAAATCAGTGCATCCAACTGTCTTACCCACACCTAAATCTGGTCAACAAGCTGATATGCATCCTATAGTTCTATAAAAAAAAATCAGCATTCTACTATTTTAAAATAAATAACACTTCCGTAACGTATACTGATGGGAAATCAATACAAGAATAGGACAAGAGAAAAATACACACAAAAGCTGTGTACTTACGTTTTTGGTTCCATTTTGGTCACTGAAATTTAGTTCTTATTTGGTCATTATATAAATTTCTTTTGTGTTCCATACTGCTGTAATAAGCATCAATATGTTTTTTACATTTTTATGATTAAAAGTATGCTCTTTTTTTAATAATTTATGTTCTACTAAATTGTGTCCGGGTCTCTGCTTGTTCACTTAATACTGCCAAAATAATATATTCAATGACCACCATATAACATAATAGTTACTTTTAACTACCAAAGCGAAACAAAAAAGTAAGTCCATTGACAAAAATCTGATAAAATGTACATGGAATTGCTATTTTATGTAACTCTCCCTATAACAAAACTCAAAGAGTGAGAGAAATTTACAGTCAGGGTATACTATGGATGTATTCTGAACGCTCCCCATTTCGTCGTAAACATCTGATTCCAGAATTTCCTTTGTCATATCTCGCCAACGTACATTATTTTTCTCAGCCGTACTATTCAAAAAAAGACATCATTCAATAACCAAATCATATCACCAGCAGCCTATATGTACTTGGCGTATTTTAACAGCATTAATCTCTAAAAGGCCAATAACAACAACCAAATGGCCTTGTGGTAAGGTTCCTTGACTTTCAAACAAGAGGTCAAGGGTTCAAGCCTCACTAGGTGTGTACATTTGGGGGTGACCAGGGTCGGAAACGGTCCCGGGATTAACCCGGTGAGGCCGCGTACATCTGAGTCAAAAAGACTCGCCCTCCCCGGTAACCTGAACAGGGAAAAACACATCCATTTAATATCTGAAAGGCTAATGCCTAATGGCATTAAATTTATCTGCATATCCATATTGGTCACCATCCTTTGATCCATACTAATCAAATCATCAAACTTAGTTGTGTTTCATTCTCATCACTTTATTTCAAAAAAAAAATGGCAATTGGTCAAAAAAAATAAAAATAAAAAATCAATATGGAGCATTTTCCAAAGAGGGTGCTTGGTATTGCTTATTTCTAAAAGGGATAATCAACTTGCAGTGTTTGGATGAAACAAATTTCTTCCCCTTATCTGCTTAATTTCGGATAAAATAAGCTATAGGGTAAAAATAAGCAGTTATGATCCACTTTTATCAAAGTACGTATATGAGCTTAAAACACTCTTAAATTACATCTAACGGAAACTTTCTAATAAAAATAAAATAAAAAAAAATCGGGTCTTATTCCAGCATTAGCAAATCCAAACATTATTTTTTTGTACATCTTATCTTCTTAGGAAAATAAATAATCAATCCCCAAACACCCTCTAAACAATACCTTTAAAACATGTAGAATGAATGACATATCTTGCCAATAAACTTTTAATAAATCCAACATATCTAAACTTCCCGTAAGGGGAGGGCTATGAATTAGTCGGCCAAAATGTCAGAAACGGTTACCAAATAAACATTCAACTTAACATAACAAATACGAAATATATAAATGTAACATGATAAAATGTAATGTCACAAACCTAATAAGAACTTGTCTAGCACCAAGTTTAAGCAAGGAATAAAGAGGTTTAAAACCAATCAAAGCACCAACAAGTCTTGAAAGATTTGTTTCACCAGCCCAGTTTGGTCTTTCAAGTTTCCCTTCTTCAAATGATGCTGTCATCCGTACAGTCATCACCCTTTGTTGTTTACTTAACTTTGTTCTTTTGTTATTAAAATGATGATGGTTGACACATTTTGTTGGAGGGAACACACAGAGAGCCATTAACTAATGGTTGCTGTTTTTGAAAGGATGTTTTTTTTTGTTAACTGGTGTTACATATCTGTGTTTTTTTTCTAGTGTAATCTAGGTTGTCCAATCAGAAAGTGACATGTCAGCTCAAAGGGTACTGGTTGTCATTTGTTCAAACGGTGATGTTTGTGTTTGTAATATTTTGTTTTTATTGTTTCTTTAGTTTTTAGAAGAGTAAATTACTACATTACTCTACTGTACATTTATCGTAGGAAACGACGTCATTTAAAGAGCTCCAAACGATGCCTTTTCATGATTGCAAATAACGTTGCCCAAAACGACATCGTTTTGCAATCTAATTTTGTTTATACGTGTCCTCGGTATAGACAAACGTGGCTTAAACACAGATCATTCAAGAACACTTGTGCATCAGATTGTTATTTACAATAATCCATACACAATATCATAACACTCCCAATAAACGATTCAGAGAGAGTAGAAAATGAAGATTCAAGATTAAGTTTCTTGATATTGTCACCTATTTCAGGATTAAAAGAGGAGGAAGATTACACAGACAAATCTTCAGTTGCATATCCAAATTGTAGCTTTGTGAACCCTATTGTGGTCAGTTTATTTAAATATTTGGGGCTTGTTGAAATTGTAGTGTTTAGTAAAAAATTTATGTAAATTAGTTTGTTGGTCTGATATTTTTTGGTTTCCCGGGAGAGATGATTGGTTTCTGGAATTGTATATGTATTTTAGTTTTGATGATTTTAATTAACGTATGCTATTAGTTTAACTTATGGAGTTTCATTTTAAAAATTGATATGTGGTCATAAGTTGTTTTGTTTGTTAGGATTTCATTTTTTGCTGTTGGTGAATTTATGGATATGTGTTTTTGTTTGTTTGACCTATACCATGTCTTTTAAATGTTGAGATGTGCTCATAAGTGTTGATTATCATAAATGGTTTGTAATATTGTTGTGTCTTTTATCGGCTGATATTTGTTCATGAGTTCGGTTCTATACAGTTTATAAGGTAATCTAAGTGGCTGTGATCATCGGGTTCAAATGTTTTTTAGAATTTATGTGAACGTGAGATTAGGCGTATTCATGCTTTGTTGCTATGGCTGATCGATCCTGTTTTTCTAATAGCTTACGGATACGAGTTTTATGAAATGGGACATGTGTGAAGTAGATCGTCTCTTTGTTTATGATCAATTAATGATGACTGATAACTTTGAATCTCTTATTATGCTTTGATATCCTTTGAGAAGTGTATAATATTTTCTTGCTGATTGAGGGTGCGTTTAGTTTATGGGAATGAGAATGAAGGAATGGATTCCATTCCTAATAAATTGTTTGGTTGATGGATTTTATTTTGAGATATGCGTATGAAACTCATACAAATAGGCAAATCTCATACCCACCAAACATGGTAGGTTTACAAACCCATAGTGATTCCCGTTAACAAATCAAACGCCCCCTGAATGTTAAGTAGTGAGTTGTTGATTGTTGTGTTAAAGATGATATGGGTTTAATTTTATTTTATTTTATTTTATTATTTATTTATTTATTTATTTTTTATTTTTATTTTTTTTATTTTTTTACATTCACATTGTTATGTAACTGTTGTTGTTCTCTTAATTTTGTTCGTTTAGCTTTACCAAAATAATGTGTATAATTTTGGTAGTCAGTCTTGACAGGATGAGGCGTCGATTCACGTGTCAGGCATGTGTCTGTTGTGGCAAGAGATTGTGGCTGGCGTGTGGTACTAAAAAGGTTTCGTTCATTTCTTTTGTTTGCTTTACTATTGTAATTTTGCAGCGTCAAAGGGAACACAGTTTTATGTATGAGACTATGGTTTATGGTAGTTGTATGTGGATATAATTTTAGCATGACTTGCTTGGCTATGATAATTTTGATTATTTGATGACTAGGTGGCCTGAAATATAACCATCTTTTGGGTTTTCTTTAGAGTCTGCTCTGACTTTAGCTCGGTCGTGTATAAGACACATTTTATAGGACCAATGAAATTAGCAATTATGTGGGTGATTTTATAGAAAACAACTAGTTATCAGTTGTCGTTCACTAGCGTTACATTCAATATCACCTAATGTGGGTATTTGTTTGTATTTTTTTTTTTTATATAAATGTCATAGCCATGATGTTTTTTCATTCATTACGTTAATTGCTTATGTTTGCTTCAACATTGTCTTAAGCATAAGATTTTGGTTTGTGGTGGCGATATGTGGATATAATTTTAGTATTATTTGGTCGGCTATGATGATTCTGAACACACATACAGAGCCTAAGGAACACAAGGTGGTTCTTTCGGGGTCCATTTTGCAGTGAAATGTAGAATGGATGTTGGAAAGACACATCTATATAATGTCTTTTACTTGGACATGAAGTTGAATACGGAGTTGCTTATGGAGTTTTCTGAAGAGTACATGTGGAATGGATAATGTAAAGACACATCTATGTACTGATGCTTTCCTTCTTCGTACTATGCAAAGTCTTTTTTTTGAGGTATGATGTCTATTGATTTCGTGCAAAGGTTATTTTTTCTCTTGCATTAACAAAAATGCAGGTTACGATTTGTTAACCCCAGATTGAACTGAATCAAACATGAGAATATTCATTGAACATAAACATGAGTTGTGGTCTTATGTGTTTACAATCAAATTTTTTCTACCTGAGGCGGTTGTGGCGTTCTAAAAAAATTGTAAAAAGGCGGCATACAGTCCATTTTATGTTTTGCGATTAAGGTATTTCGATGTATCTTTTCGGTTGTCTATGAAGTTCTATAACTCTTTTAAACTGAATTTGTAGGTTGAGATTTGTTTGCATAATAGTCAGAGAAGCCCTACTAGAAGAAATAACGGGAATACATGTAAACAAGACTATGGACATCAACGTGCTCACAATCATGGTTCGTAGCTTTTGTGTTTTATGCCGTGCTCAAATCAACTGTGTTGTGTTAGAAATCAAATGCCTATCAGGATGTCTTAAGGGTTTTGTGCCAAGAATCCCGTAATGTTGACAGAGAATTCCACATGGAGGCAGTACTTTGTTTACAGATAGCTATTTTCAAGCATCTGAAATGTCACGGTTTTGATTAACGGGGACGCATCAACTTCGATCAAGTTATTTGTATCTGGAGTTTGAGAATAAAACTCAGTACATGCAATTGGATAAGTTTCACGAGTTCAGGAATTTGAAAATACTCAAGGAACATTAGAGTCCTTAATAAAATCTTGAGCTTCGCTACGTATAGCCTTAAGATTATATTGATTACTGTTGAGAATTAAATGTTCTGAAGATTAGTATTGGGAATTAAATGTTCACAAGGTTAGTACTACTCAAGGAAATACACTAAGTGTTGATTCTACTGCTAGTGTATTCGATTCTACTGCTAGTGTTAGAGATTCTGCTGTCGCAAGGATACTACTGCTAGTGTATCAGATACTGCTGTTGGAGTGAGTCATCCTACTGCTGGATGGATAAGTATGTAAAAAGATATTTGTGTATAAAAGTCAAATATATACGGTAGACAATATCTTTGATAGGTGATCAGTCAACAAGTTGTAAACTCAGAACAAGTTGTATCTTAAGCTACTGACACACACAAGCTAGCAAGTAGTCGAATACTCAAGTGTGCATGTGCTTAGATATTTACATAAATAGAGAGTTAGACATCAGTTAGCTAGTGTGCTTAATGTGTAACCATTAGACATTGACTAACTGTGTTGACGAAATAATATAGAAAATAGTTTTCTTTGTAATAGAGATTCAAGGTTTGTAACCCTAGTGATAGTGAAGATCACTCGTATTATTCTCAATAATATTGAATCGTTTGATGTTATACTTTCTGTGTTCATTATCCAATAACAAGCATTACTGTTCCATTTCCAATAACCAATATCCTTCTAAGTGTGGTTAAGTAGATTCCGCATACTTAATCATATTCACTCAAAGTATCATATACACACGTTAACAAAGGACTAACATCCTACAAAGTGTATTACATCCTCTCAATTGGTATCAGAGCAAGGCTGATATCTTTGATTTAGAAGAAGAAGAAATGGAGATGGAGTCTGCAAACATTGCTGCAAAGTTACCTATGCTCAAACAGAATGAGTTTGAGTTGTGGAGGCTAAGGATTGAACAATACTTCTTGGTTCAAGATTATGCTCTCTGGGATATTATTCTGTATGGTGATTCTTTCACACCAGGTATTACAGAATCCATTCTTGAAGGCAAAACAGTTCAGAAAAGGAATACTGGACCAGTTACCAATGATGAAAGGATACTGAAGAAGAATAATCAAAAGGCAAGAAATTTGTTGCTTATGACCATTCCTGGTGAACAGATGTTATCATTTAGCAAGTATCCT
This sequence comes from Artemisia tridentata subsp. tridentata, assembly GCA_021014915.2. Lineage (NCBI taxonomy): Eukaryota > Viridiplantae > Streptophyta > Magnoliopsida > Asterales > Asteraceae > Artemisia > Artemisia tridentata. The sequence continues at coordinate 179,897,533 of CP139509.1, forward strand.
GATGCAAAAACTCTGTTTGAAGAGATATGTGCATGGTTTGGTGGTAATGAAACTACCAAGAAAACTCAGAAGACATTACTGAAACAAAGCTTTGAAAACTTTAGCTCAAACAGCAATGAATCTCTTGATAAGTTGTTCACAAGATTGCACAAGCTTGTCAGTCAGTTAGCTGTGTTGGGAGTTGAGATAGCTAAGGAAGATCTCAACATGAAGTTTTTAAGAAGTCTACCTGTAGAATTCAATACTCATGTGGTTGTCTGGATGAATAAGCTAGACATTGAAACCATGAAACTCAATGATTTGTACAACAATTTCAAAATTGTTGAACAGCATTAGTAATACAGTACTAGTTCTGGGAATGTGGCACTTATGTCATCTCCCAGCATTAGTAATACAGAAGAGTTAGATGATGCTGAAGGTGTTTCTACTGCTAGCTTTGGTGTCTCTACTGCTAGTTCACAGAAGAATGTTGCTGGACTTGGAGATTCAACATTCTATGCATTCCTAACCAGTCAAACTAGTGGTTCTCCTCTAACTCATGAAGACCTTGAACAGGTGGATAATGATGATTTAGAAGAGATGGATATCAAGTGGCAGGTTGCTTTACTTAGCATGAGGGCTAAAAAGTTTTGGCAAAGAACAGGAAAGCAGATTACCATTAATGGTAATGAAACTGCTGGGTTTGATAAGATGAAAGTAGAGTGTTTCAATTATCACAAGTTGGGACACTTTGCAAGAGAGTGCAGGAAGCTAAGAAAGCAGGATAATAAGAGCACATGGTATAAGCAAGACAAAAGGAAGGAAGTCACAGTGGAAGAGCCAAAGGCTATGCTAGCTATTGATGGTGTTAGCTATGATTGGAGCTTCATGGCTGATGAAGAGGAAGCACCAACAGAAGCTGCAATGGTGGCAACTGAGATTGCATTGATGGCCTTTACTGATACTGAGGTAAATTCTAAAATCAGTTGTTCTGAATCTTGCTCTGCTCTTAAAGCTTTTGAAATACTTAAAAAGCAATTTGATAATCGACTTTTAGAACTAAGTGATACAAGTTATAACTTAGCTAATCATAAAAGAGGTCTAGCTGTTCTTGAAACACAAATCTTGCATTATAAAGGAAATGAATCTAAGTATAGTGATGACATAGATGTGCTAAAAAGAGATTTAGAGTACAAGATGGATGTGATTTGTGTACTGAAAGAAGAACTAGAAAAGGTCAAAAAGGTAAATGACAATGTTCAAATAACAGTAGATACTCTAGCTCATGCCTGAGATGGAATCAATAAAATTTGGGAAGCTCAAGTAGTCAATAAAGCTAAATCTGGTATAGGTTACAAGTCTGTTCCTCCACCATACAGAGGTGTTCCTTCACCTCCAGGTATTGACCTAGCACACACAGGTTTAGAAGAGTTTCAAGAACCAAAATTTAAATATGGTTCTAAGTCTACTCAGAGTCCTAAGGTAGAAGAAGTTTTTGAGAGTGCAAGTGATGTTTCACTCCCTGAGGACAAGGTGTCCTCTAATAAGAACTCAGATGGTCCAATCATTGAGGACTGGACTTCTGATGATGATGAGGAAAAACAGGTTATGTCTAAACCTGATATTGTTAAGAAAGCAGGAACAAGTGTTCCTAAGTTGGTCAAAAATGATACTGATAGGCCTAAAACCAATGTTAAACATGTTAGGCAACCAGTAAGATATTGTGAACAATATAGAACCACAAACAAGCCCAGAGGCAACCAAAGGAATTGGAATGGCCTCAAGTCTCACCAACTAGGTGATGACTTTGTCTTTTATAACAAAGCTTGTTACACTTGTGGAAGTTTTGATCATCTTGAAGCTTTCTGTAATCAATGGGTATCTGGGTATTCAAATCATAGGGTGAATTTAAAAAGGCATACAACTAAAAGTCACTCTAATTTTACTAGAACAAAACCCAGAGCAGTTTCATTCAAGTCTGGCACAAAAGCAGTTCCTACTGCTAGACCATATCAGACTGTTTACCCGAAACCAACAGTTAAGGGTGCAAAAACAACTTACAAACATGCACCAACAATTGTTGAAAGGCCCTTTCAATCAAAAGTAGTGGTCCAAAAACAAATTTGGAAACCAAAGGGTACAACTGCAAAGCTAGCAGTTCCTACTGCTAGGCAAGCAGTTCATACTGCTGCTAGGAAAAACAGGGCAAATGCTGTTAAGGCCTCAGCATGTTGGGTGTGGAGACCAATTAAACCCAATGGTGCATCAATTATTTTGAAAAGATTAGATTACATTGATGCACGAGGCAGATCCAAGTCAGTAATGGCTTGGGTCCCCAAAGGAAACTAATATTCCTTATTTCATGTGCAGGAACATTTAAATGCTAATCAAGAAGATCAAGGATACTCAGACAGTGGATGTTCAAGGCACATGACTGGCAACATGTCATACCTTTCAGAATTTACTCCTCTGGATGGAGGATATGTTAGCTTTAAAGGAGGTATTGGTGGCAAAATTTCTGGTAAAGGTACCATTAAGACTGGAAATTTAGACTTTGAAGACGTGTACTTTGTGCAAGAACTTAAGTATAATCTCTTTAGTGCCTCACAAATGTGTAATAAAAAGAACAAAGTTCTTTTTACTGACACTGAATGTCTTGTGCTTTCTTCTGATTTTAAGATGCCTGATAAAAGTCAAGTACTTCTTAAAATTCCAAGAAAGGGCAACATGTACAGTGTTGATATGAAGAACATTGTTCCTAAAGAGAATCTTACTTGTTTCCTTGCAAAAAGCCACATTGGATGAGTCAATAATATGGCATAGGAGGCTTGGTCACATTAATTTCAAAACCATAAATAAAATTGTCAAAGATGGTTTGGTAAGAGGCTTGCCTCAGAAAAGATTTAAAAATGACCAAACATGCATTGCTTGTCTTAAAGGGAAACAATATAAAGCCACTTGTATGCCCAAGATTTTTAACTCTATTGATCAATCATTGTTTATGCTTCATATGGACTTATTTGGACCTACAAATGTGAGTAGTATAAAGCATAAAAGATTTTGTCTAGTTGTTACTGATGACTATAGCAGATTTTCATGGGTTTTCTTTTTAAGTTCTAAGGATGAGACTTCTAGCATTCTTAAGACATTCATTACAGAGATAGAAAACCTAGTAGACAAGAAAGTAAAAGTCATTAGATGTGATAATGGGACAGAGTTTAAGAATAGAGTTATGGATGAATTCTGCAAGGAAAAGGGTATTAGAAGAGAATTTAGTATTGCTAGAACTCCTCAGCAGAATGAAGTAGCTGAGAGGAGAAATAGGACACTCATAGAAGCTGCTAGAACCATGTTAGCTGACTCTAAGTTGCCTATCACTTTTTGGGCTGAAGCAGTTAATACTGCTTGCTATGTCCAGAACAGAGTTTTAGTAGTTAAGTCTCACAATAAGACATCATATGAGCTTTTTAGAGGTAGAACTCCTGCAATAGGATTTCTTAGACCTTTTGGATGTCATGTGACAATTCTGAATACCTTAGACCATCTAGAAAAATTTGATGGTAAAGCAGATGAAGGATTCTTAGTTGGATATTCTCTTAATAGCAAAGCATTTAGAGTATACAACTCAAGAACTATGAGAGTAGAGGAAAACCTGCATGTGGAATTTTTAGAAAACAAATCCAATGTAGCAGGTGAAGGTCCCAATTGGCTATTTGATCTTGAGTCTCTAACCCAATCAATGAATTATGTGCCTGTTGTTGCAGAAACTAATGATTTTTCAGGTTCAGAAGCTGATAATGCAACAAATTAGGCAAGGTTAGAAAAAGAGACAGATCAAGATTATGTTTTAATGCCAATATGGACAAGTGTGGAGTCACCTTCAATAAATGATGAACCTTCTTTTGATGAATCTAAAGAAGGGATTGAAGATGAAAACAAGGAAGATGGAACTAAGGAACAAGAATATCCGGTTAACAGTTCAAAAGATGATAGTACTGCTGAGATAGAGCAAGATACTGCCAGGCAAAATGTTTCTACTGCTAGGCTAAATGTTTCTACTGCTGGCCCATCAGACTCAAATGAAGAAGATTTCTCAGAAGATGAGGTGGATTTCAACAATCTCCTACCTAACTATCATGTTCCTTCTACACCACATACAAGGATTCACAAAGTCCACTCCCTGGACAATGTGATTGGTGATGTACAATCAGGAGTGAAGACAAGGAAGCAACTTATGTCTTCAGACCAACAAGGGCTTCTTGATGCTCTTTATGCATCAAAGCAGCATGAGTATACAAACTCTTGCTTATTTGTATGTTTCCTCTCACAAGCAGAACCCAAGAATGTTCTCAAAGCCTTAGATGATTCAAGCTGGGTAGAAGCTATGCAAGAGGAGCTTCTCCAATTTAAAATTTAGAAGGTTTGGGTGCTAGTTGATTTACCCGAGGGTGTAAGGGTAATTGGCATTAAATGGGTTTTCAGGAAAAAAAGGATGAAAGGGGCATAATGATAAGAAACAAGACTAGACTTATAGCCCAAGGGTACACACAAGAGGAAGGGATAGACTATGAAGACGTTTTTGCTCCAGTAGCAAGAATTGAAGCCATTAGATTATTTTTAGCTTATGCTTCATTTATGAGCTTCACAGTTTATCAAATGGATGTCAAGAGTGCTTTCTTATATGGTACTATTGAAGAGGAGGTGTATGTCTCACAAACTCCAGGTTTTACTGATCCAGAACATCCAGACAAGGTGTACAAGGTAGTCAAGGCTCTTTATGGCCTTCATCAGGCTCCAAGGGCATGGTATGAAACACTGGCTTCCTATTTACTTGAAAATGGATTTCAAAGAGGCAAGATAGATCAGACATTATTCATCAAGAAGCACAAGAAGGATCTTCTGCTTGTTCAGGTGTATGTGGATGGTATCATCTTTGGATCTACAAGGAAGGAGATGTGTTTAGAGTTTGAGAAACTTATGCATGATAAGTTTCAGATGAGTTCCATGGGGGAACTTACATTCTTTTTGGGTCTGCAAGTTAAGCAATCAAATGAAGGCATATTTATCAGCCAAGATAAATATGTTGCAGAGATTCTAAGGAAATTTCAATTTGCTGATTCAAAGGTAGCAAGCACACCAATGGACTCTGAGAAGCTACTTCTTAAATATGTAGATGGAGAAAATGTGGATGTACACACATACAGATCTATGATAGGCTCCTTGATGTATCTTACATCATCAAGACCTGATATCATGTTCTCTGTTTGTGCTTGTGCAAGATTTCAAGTAACTCCTAAGGTTTCTTACTTAACAGCTGTCAAGAGGATCTTTAGATATCTCAAGGGTCAACCTAGGTTGGGTCTATGGTATTCTAGGGAATCACCTTTTGACTTGGTAGCATATTCAGATAGTGATTATGCAGGTGCAAGCTTGGATAGAAAGTCAACAACTGGAGGATGTTAATTCCTTAGATGTAGACTCATTTCATGGCAGTGTAAGAAGCAAAAAATTGTGGCTACTTCAACAACTGAGGCTGAATATGTAGCTGCTGCAAGTTGCTGTGGTTAAGTACTTTGGCTTCAAAATCAACTTCTTGACTATGGGTACAATTTCATGAACACTGTCATATATATTGATAATATTAGTACAATTTGCATAATTAAAAATCCAGTGCAACACTCTAAAACAAAACACATTGAAATTAGACATCATTTTACAAGAGACTGCAATGAGAAAAAGTTGATTAAAGTTGTTAAAATTGATTCTGATCACAACTTTGCAGATCTTCTCACAAAAGCTTTTGATGTAGGAAGATTTCAATACTTGGTAGCAAGTATTGGAATGCTTAATCCTTAAAATTTTTAATATGTGTGGTTTTTGTAAATAAATTAAGTTTGTACTGCTAGCTTTGTAAATTGGTACTGTTATTGAAAAGTTTGTACTGCTAGTACAAATTTTTATTGTTTTGTTCATACTGTTAGTCATATGATAATACTGCTATAAGACAAATGCTTTGCATTTTGTTTTCTTGGTTTTGGACTAACAATTTTAGGTATGAACATTTGAGCACAAAGGAAGTTTCAAGTGAAATGTGTGAGCAGCAGAATGATGATACAAATTGCTGACATAATAGGTTCATGATGGACAGAGTTTGAGAATTCATTAACAAAGGTTTACACCTAAGTAAATTGATTCTTTAAAACTTCTTTCTTGAAACCTCATTATGATGTTTCACATTGACTTGATGGCTCAGTTGGTCAGATAGTAATTGACTCAACTCACTTTCTATCATTTTATACTTTAATTAGTATAATGAGCAAGTCTAAGGACATCTGATAGAAAGAACAGCGAGCAAAAGTGAATCTAACACTTGTGTTAGAGGCAACAATTGCCACGAGCTGGAAATCCTGTCAAGAAAGCCCTTTGAATGAGTTTATCTGTACACAGGCAGTTATTTATAACTGAAAACATTGGTTCTCACACAACCAGAGGTTAATTTAAATCGAAATCTTGATTAAGTGTCTGTTACATACTTAATCCCTTCAAAATGGTTGTTAGCAGTATTGTTTTTCATTAAAATCAAGTCCATACTGCTAAGTCAAAAGTTTCTTAAAAATCTTTTGGATTCATAATGGCTCAGAAACCCATCTAATGATGGAATATGAGTTATTGCCCCATGATTCACCTCTCACAGGAGCTTACACACCTGGAAGTGATGAGGGCAGCAAATAAACTCTTAAGGAATTGATGGCTACATGTACAACATTGTCTGAAAAGCTGATCTCAAGAAATTCTCAAAGAAAAAGTTCAGATGATGGTGAGAGATCTTTCAAACAGGGGAGGAAATAAAGCCCAAGGGAGGAAGATTTTCAAAGAAGGAAAGATTGTGGTTGTGTATGCTCAGAATCAGGGGAGGAAAATGGTTTAAATTGATCAAGTTTAAGAAAAGACAAGAGCATACAAGATGATGATGGATGCTGGAAATAAGCTCTTTCATCTCTCTTCTTTATGTTCGGACATCTTTGACTTAAAATGATAAAGCTTTGTCTCAAGATCATGTTGGAAATTTGGACAAGATTCTGGAGTATTATATATATTAAGAAGGGATGAAGCATTTCAAATGAAGAAAGTTCTTTCAGTTTCAATTTCAGTTCACTACGTTTGTTCATCACTTGCATGACTTGTTGAGAGATGACTTGACTTCTTGGACATCAAGTATCCAAGATACACAGCACCATTGCCTCTTATAATTTCTCCATCCAAGGAAATTGCACCATCTTTTGGATAATGCTTAGAGCATGAGCAAGGTACTGCTTGTGTTAAAGACAAAGAAGATGACTGAAAGTGATTCACAGATAGCAGATGAGTTAGACAGAAAGATAGTTAATCTTGAAGAACAAAGAAAAGCTTAGATCAAGAGTCTGACTATGTAGTGTTTGGAAGACTCTCACAATCCTCATTTAATTTAGAAGAAACTTGTTGATTTGGGACAAATCACAAGTTTAGGGGAGGATTGTTGAGAATTAAATGTTCTGAAGATTAGTATTGGGAATTAAATGTTCACAAGGTTAGTACTACTCAAGGAAATACACTAAGTGTTGATTCTACTGCTAGTGTATTCGATTCTACTGCTAGTGTTAGAGATTCTGCTGCTGCAAGGATACTACTGCTAGTGTATCAGATACTGCTGTTGGAGTGAGTCATCCTACTGCTGGATGGATAAGTATGTAAAAAGATATTTGTGTATAAAAGTCAAATATATACGGTAGACAATATCTTTGATAGGTGATCAGTCAACAAGTTGTAAACTCAGAACAAGTTGTATCTTAAGCTACTGACACACACAAGCTAGCAAGTAGTCGAATACTCAAGTGTGCATGTGCTTAGATATTTACATAAATAGAGAGTTAGACATCAGTTAGCTAGTGTGCTTAATGTGTAACCATTAGACATTGACTAACTGTGTTGAGGAAATAATATAGAAAATAGTTTTCTTTGTAATAGAGATTCAAGGTTTGTAACCCTAGTGATAGTGAAGATCACTCGTATTATTCTCAATAATATTGAATCGTTTGGTGTTATACTTTCTGTGTTCATTATCCAATAACAAGCATTACTGTTCCATTTCCAATAACCAATATCCTTCTAAGTGTGGTTAAGTAGATTCCGCATACTTAATCATATTCACTCAAAGTATCATATACACACGTTAACAAAGGACTAACATCTTACAAAATGTATTACATCCTCTCAATTACCCTCAAAGTATCACTTAATCATATTCACTCAAAGTATCATATACACACGTTAACAAAGGACTAACATCTTACAAAGTGTATTACATCCTCTCAATTACCCTCAATGCTTTTTAAGATTTTCCTGTTTCGCTACCTGTTAAAGTTTATGCAACCGCATGCGTTAGCTTTTTTCAAGCAACACATGTTTAGTTGCATCGATTCTATTTGTACTATAGTTCTATGTAAAAGAAAAAAAAAGTTTTATTTGTTTTGCTAAACTTAATCTAAATAGATTTAGTTTAAGAAATTTTTCCTTTTCTTAGATAACTTGACAGCTTTTCCTTTTTCAACTTCTTTATGTTTATTCATTTAATAAACATGTTGTAAAACATCTTGAATAAATACATGTTTTATCGTTCAGGCCCCAAAAAATAACAATTTTCTGAATATCGTATGATCAACAATGATGATGTCAGGGAACAATCACGTTATTGATGGGAAGTGGCATTGTTTTGGTTGGGCCCAAAATTGTGTCGGTTTGAATTTCTAAAAAATCCAAACTACAACGGTGATCACATTCAAAGATTCAATTGCTTGTAGCAGGTTCATCTTTATTTGAAATTGTAAGTTTATGTCAATTAATTTTAGAATTTTTTTTCCAGTGATGTTTATACAGCTATAGTTTATGAGAATTTTTGTTAATAAAGTTTTCTTGCGTTTTTTTCATGCAAATAGCTTTTTGGGACCACCGTTGAAATTATCTAATTCTTTTATTTTCTTTAACATGTTTGGACAAATACCAGACTTAAATTGGCTCCGACGTAATGCACGATAATATTCTATGACCATCTTTATAGTGAAGAAATTATTCCTACTCATATTATATTGAGTATGGATTTGTTTATACTACCGTTTGTAAGTTAAAATATAATAAAATCGCTACACTGTATTACGGCTTACGCTAAATACTGTTCAGCACGAATATTAGACTTAATTTGGCTCTGCCACAACGCACGGCATCCAAATTCCGCGTTATATTACAATTACAATACTATACATTTAGAGAAGAGTAATGATTTTCATGACTAATTTATGTGTTTAATTTTATGCCTAACAATGATCTTTAGACACATGGATAAATCTCGATCCTGAGACACATGGATAAATCAATAGTAAATAAAAGGAGTGAGAATAAGTGCAATACATGTTTCACAAACTGAATAGATTAGTCATTAAATTAGTCACATGAATTAGTCATCCCAATTATTTTTTAGAGAAAATTATAAACACTAAAATATTCATAAAATACAATTATAAACGGTAAAGTATCAATAAAATATATTATAAACAATAGAATAATAATAAAAGTATTAATACGAAAGTTACATAAACATCCCTAATTAATTAGAAAGGTTACATAGAACACGCCTTAATAATACAAAAAGTTAAATAAACACCATTTTAATTATGAATTACTTAAAAAAATAATAAAATATTAATGCAAAGCCTACACAAACACCACTTATATATACAAGAGTTACATAAACACCCTTTAAATTATCAATTACTTGAAAGAATACTTTGTAAAAAATATTAATACAATTACCCACCAGAACTTCTCAAAAATACATTCATGGCAGAATATAAAAATGTTTTATTCATTTTAGTAACTTGAACATTTTTCTCGACTTAAAATTTAAAAATTTGATACATGTTTAGATAATTGAAATCTTTTATATTTATTAAGTCGTTAAAAAAATAAAAATAATAATAAAAATAAAGGCAACTAGACGAGAAGTCTAATTTTTATACCCTTTGAAACTTGATAAAAAGGATAACAAAAGTACGTACAAGAATTACATATGTGCAATTGTGAAGGCAAGACGAATCTGTTACGATAAAATACGTATTTAGCTCAATATTGAATAACTAATTTATTTAGCTCAGTATTGAATAACTAAATTTATTGTATTCGTTAGATGTACAAGTTAACACAATTTTTATACCCTTTGCAACCAGAGTAAAACGGGTAACAAAAGTGCGTACAAAACCGCAACTCAACCACAATCACATATGTGCGATTGTAAGGGCAAGGCGAGTGACTGTGAACTTAAAATTTTTATATAAAATTTGTTGCGGTAAAATATGTCTTTAGCTCAATATTAAATAACTAAATTTAACGTATTCGCTAAAATAACTAACTTTATCGTATCCGCTAAATGTACAAGTTAACATAAATAACAAATTACTGAATGCCACACATCATATGTAAATAAAGAATTTTAAATTTTAAGTTAGAATAATACATTAGTTGTAATATAATTTAAATTTAAAATACTGATAAACAAATTTATGTTTAAAAGCCCGTTGCAAAGTGCGGTACTACGCAACTCATGTAATTCAATCATCAACCCAATATCACTATTCATAAAAGACTATTTCACTTTTTCCTATAATGTTGGTTAAAAAAAGAATTGATATTTACATATGACATAAAAGTGAAGGTGGTGTAATTGTTGTAACCATGCTTTTTAGGCCAAATGTCCCAAAGTTCAAATCCTGGTCTTTTACAATGTTTTGTTTGCTTTAGGGTGTGTTTGTTGTGATAGTTTCATCTATGAGGAATAAGATTCAGATGAAAAATGTTATTTGGTGTATAGGAATGCGTATCAAATGTGGTTGTCATACTAAGTCAAACTATTAAGAATCCTACCTATATATGTGGGATTTAAGAATAAAGCATGTGTTTTCTCTTTCTAAACGTCGCGCAAGATCTCTTAGCCACAAATAAACTCTCATTCACGTGGGTCTATCTCTTTTATTTATTTTTGAGTAAAGTCCAAAATACATCCTTGTAGTTTGACATGTATAACACAATACATCCCTTGTCGATAAGTTGGAACCATGTCATCCCTCCATTGGTAAAGTTAGCCACCATACATCCATGTGGACGAACGGTGCAAATATTTCTCCATTAAGTGATACACATGCTAGTTACATGAGGGGAGGTTTGGTCTTTTTTTCCGTCCTAGCTACTCACACCCCATTTTAATACCCAAAGTCTACTCATAAGTTGATGGGAGATTTGTAAATCCTACCGAGTTTTATAATCCTCCTAGGCAATGTACCTAACCGTTGTAGTGTAGTATATGCAAGACACGAGAGATTGATCGTTCTCTAGGGGAATAGTATTGTGAAGGTCGAAGTGTATGACGATATAGTTCTAAAGGTGCGGTAGGATTCTTTTTGTATTTTTTATAAAAGCAATTAAAAATCTCGGGGTTGGATAGTGGGTGTTTAAAAACTACTAATTAAACTAATAAAAACTAAATTAAACTAAATAAAAGGAAAATAAAGTGGTAACTCTCATGATAGGTAGATGTGTTTACTTAGATTTCTTTACTCTTTAGTTTTCTCTTATTGATTAATCGAATTGTCACGTCCTTGTTTAATTGGCACGTTGTATTCCTATATTGTCGTGGGGTGGTGACAAATTCCCTAACTCTATGAGTGTATAAGTCTTCTTTAGAAAACCCTAGATCTACAAGTGACAATTAAGTCATCTCCTTAGGATATCCTACTATTTACAAGCCGCAACTCACGCAATAAATACAACGAAAATAAACCATCAGTGCACTCTAGGGTATAAATGCGTTAAGTCGGACGCTCAAGCTAACACATATAAGATTATAGCCAGTTTTTCTACTCCTAACGCAAATAACCAATTAAACAAGAGACGACAATAAATAATTAACAACTAGGTTTCATTAGATCTAAGCAAACACTAATTTAGCCTAGCATGTTAAAGTGAAGAAAAGAAAAGCATATAATCAAACAACACATAGACATATTGAATGATTAAAGATGGATTACTTAACTTCAATAAAACATGAGCAAAAGTTGTTGTAAAAGCCTTACAAAAGCTATGAAATTTGTCTAGGGTTTCGCCTCTTCAAAGTGTTACATGAATAAAGGAAAACATGCGAAATATATATAGATTTACATATGTGACGGCGTCACGTTATGGGTTGTGACACCGTCAGCCCGCCGTCATTAGGGTTTCGTCTATTGCTAAATCGCCGTTGTGACGCCGTCGCTCTGTGACTGTGACGCCGTCATGTACTGTGCAAAGGTAGTAACGCCGTCAGCTTATAAGTCTTCACAAAAAGTCTGAGCCGTCTTGTGTAAATTTTACTCTGAATCTCCACCTTCAAATGCAAGTAACTGCGTCGCATGTAAAGTTGTGACGCCGTCAGGTCCCCATTCCAGACGAATTCGCGACTTGGTCGTTTTTCTTCATCCAAATTAGCCCAAAATATGCCAGTTTTCATCTTTTGCGTCCAAAGTACCTAAAATGCAAAAAGAAATGATTTAGGGCAATATTTGATCAAATACATGCGAGTTTAGGGACTAAATGACCCCTTAAAAAGGTATGTTTTAAATCCTTATCAAATATATACAAGTTAGGGGTCATTAGCATTGGTTCAAAAGTAATTACAACATACATTCGTTCCACAATAGTCATAATAAGCACGGAAATTATATAGGTTATATAACATGAATGGAAACGGGAAAATAAAACACTCTCTTCCTGTCATAGCACATAGATTACCATAGGCTTGAGAACGGATCAAACCTCCACCACTTTGGCGTAAGCACCTAGGATAAACTATCAAAGAGGGCTTTTAAAGGGTTGTAACGTTAGGTGTAAGGGTATGGAAAACACGATTTTGTGGATATAGGGATTTTTACTGGGGGCAAGTCAATCATCTAAGTCAATCACATGTAAAACGTGGCGTTGCTAAGCCAAGACTCGACTCACTAACTTCTAACTCTTTTTGTATTTTTCTTGACTCTTTTCTTGACTTAAACAAAAGATAAAGACTGGATGGTAGTCCGTATGTTTTTTTTTCTTTTTTAATTATTATTTTTATTTTTATTATTATTTATTTTTTCATTTTTTTCATACTCTCTTGCCCTGCCATCCATAAAATATACATCCATAACCAAAGGATTTATAGTTGCATCCCTACACTTGAACTTTTAAATAAATAAAAACTAACTACTGAGCCGAATTGCAAAGATCAAAACACGTGAAGTACTTAAACATTAACGTACATATGGGGGTCATAACAATTGACTTTCATCCCCATTACTCCATAATAAATAGTACTTAACCCATGAGTCCCAATCATCCCAAAACTGTATTTACAAGATATGACTCGACTTAGCAACCATGTAATCAACTAGAGAATTAACAAAGGGTTTACATAAATATTGTAACAATAATGCACTAAATATGAGTGCATACAAGGAAGGCTAAGGCAATTTGGGTGTAACATTTGGGAGTGGATTGTAAACAATGCTCTTCATTAATATTTTGGAATCCACCGAAATATCACGAGAACCGCGAAAAGGATAGGCTCTGAGGGGTGTAAGGGTATCTTGTATTAAAAATGAGTACATAGCAAAGGTGTGGGATAATTAATTGACCAATGAAGCCAATGTAATTATAATAAACAGGTTTAAAACAAGGGTTATCCTAATGTCTCTTATCATTTAGTCAATCCTAACTACACGAATGTAGTCTCACTAGCGATCTCGGAATGCATCACAAATGCAAGTTCTAGAATCTATATACTACCGGTACACTCATAAGAATTAATGGTGAATGCTTTTTCCTAAATATCTAAAGGCGAACCTCACATTTTTGGGGTGGAAATTTTTGAGTGGTAGGATTTTTGTGCCAGCTATATAATTCCTATCCTTGAGACTCTTATTAAGACTAAAGTTTCACTCGTATATGTCATAAAAAATTTTAAATTTGGTGCTAAAATTACCTTTACAAGTATCTCTTTTAGTTTATTACACAATTACTTAAAAACAAGACAAATATCAAATGAGTTCTAGTTTCTAAGTTGTCCCTTTTTACCCTCCCTACACTTAAATTGAACATTGTCCCCAATGCTCTTGAAAAGTACCAAAGATATGATAAAGGGAAAAATAAAAGAGATGAAAGAAACCAATAGTCCCCTGATTTGCTCGACATGGACGGAATGAAATACGGTTAAATCCTCCTCCAAGAAAATAAAGTGATAAGCTTCTTTTTCGAATTTGCACTTGAATCTTCTTGTCCAATATAACCTGTAAATCACTAAGAAAACGAATATGAAACCTCGCATAAAATTGGCGGTAAACACCATATATAATAAAATTAAGTCCTAGAAAGCAAATAAGATATAATGCTTGTAAAATAAATATTTACAGAAATCTGGGAATTTAAAAATTCTTGAATTTTTCAAAAATTAAGTTTCGACAGAAAAACAAAAATCTCGAAAACTGTTCTGCTATAGTTCCTGACGTCGTCAGGTGTTAATCCTGACGCCGTCAGGGTAGACCTGACAGATTATTACGTTTTGTTCCTAGAAAATTTCTAGAAAAATCTAATAATTAAAACCTAGAAATTCTGTAAAACATTCATTGTGACTCGATACAAGCATTTGACTCAAATAAACACTCAAATACGATAAAATACATGCTCATCATTTATTGTAAATTTTCATGTTCGAATTTTGTTCTTTTAAAACAAATATAAACTTCCCTACACTTATCTTTTCGTAAAATACCTTTATATGTAATCAAGACGAGGTTAAAAACAAAATAAAGCATTTTTACCAATTTATTCGAAACATGAAAGATAACAATAATGGTGAAACATATATATGACACAAATAAAAAAAAAACAAACAAACAAACAAACAATTAAAAAATTGGGTTACCTCCCAAGAAACGCTTTTCTTTATTTACGAGTCTTGTAGCTAGACTCAAAGTCATGGCTATTACGTGACTCCACTATCATCATTGTTTTTATGTTTCCCAAACGTTGACTTTAGCAATCCCCCATTGTTTGCTTTCGGGGGTAGTCTTTTTATCCTCACTTTTCGTCTATCCATTTGAATGATCACCCTCCTAACATTATCGGTGAACATAACACTGACTTTGGTCCTATTGATCATCAATCCGGATGCTTCAACAAAAGGTTCCCCTAGGACTAAGTTGGTTAACCTAGGATCGATGATGGTGTCCATTTCTTTCATTACCGTGAAGTTAACTATGTAAGTAAATCCTCGAACATGAATTGGTATATTGCTACCAACCCCAATGAGATTGAATCCCTTGTAATTGAGTTTCTGACCGGATCTACACACACTCCTTGTGTTAGATGTGATACGTAGAATTATACTTAGTCTAGCACGCGGAATTTACTAGCTAGCACTTAGAAGACTTTATGTGTTTTGTATGATTAGAATTAAACAAAGAATACAGAATAATAACTTCCAACGATTCAATATTATTAGAAAATAATACGAGTGATCTCCTATCACTAGGGTTTACAACCTTGAATCTTAATAATACGTATGAACTCACACCTCTGTATGTTAACCTAGGCAATCCTTTTATAGACTAAGGATTCCTTTACAAGATAACTATCAATCTATTCTAATACAATATACACAATATCTTTTCCATATTTATCTATTTTACACAAATCATAAACCGTCTTAACTTCTTCACTCAGCAGTCTTAACTGCTCATGTCTTCAACACTCTTCAGCAGTCTTAACTTCTTCCTTCAACAGTCCTAACTGTTACCTCCAACAGTCTTAACTGCTTAAGCTTAATTTGCTTTGGACTAGCCAACTCTTCACATTTAGATATGGTGATCTGATAACCATACAATTTTGTCAACCATAAACGGATTTGATTAGTCTTTACCAGAAACCGTTTGCTCTGGAATAGTTGGTTCTTATGTGGATAAGACATGGTAAACCAATTACCATTTTTGGTATGCAAGGATCACATACTAAACTTCAGAACACCATTTAGTCCAAAACATCAAGCATTCATAATCCCTTGGTGTTTTCTCTCCAATCCTGCAATTGTTAGTCCAAACAACAAAGAAACAAAATACAAGCATATGACTAACAATGCACACAACAAGAAAAATTAATTTCCTTGTGGAACCCTAGCCAAAACAGACTTAGGCTTTCCTCTAGCATCAACATAATTCATTCTTTTCAAAACAGTCTTAGCACCATTGGGTTTAATTGGTCTCCATACCCAACATGCTGAAGCATTCACACCATTACCCATGTTTCCCTTAGCAGTGTTCTTATTCACACCAGTACCAATTACCCTACTAGCAGTTGGAACTGCTGGCTTGGTAGTTGTTATCTTAGGTTTCCAAACTTGATTTTGTACAACTGCTTTGTGATGAAAAGGTCTATTAACAGTTTTTGGTGCTGATTTGGAAAACATTTTTGCACCTTGAACTGTTGGCCTTGGGTGAATTGGTCTCATAGGTCTGACAGTCTGAACTGCTGGTCTAGCTGTTTGAACTGCTTTAGGTCCAGACCTCAAAAGAACTGATCTGGGTATCATCTTTTCATTCCTAGGAAGAGTTTTAGGTCTTTCTAGACACATGCTTTTGTTTGAATACCCTCTAACATACTTATCTCAAAAAGCTGCAAGATGATCAAAGCTACCACAAGAGTAACAAGCTTTCCTATAGCAAACAAAATCCTTTCCTAATTGGTGGGATTTGAGGTCATTCCAATTCCTCTGGTTACCTCTTGGCTTGTTTGTGGTTTTATACATCTCTGCATACCTAACTGTTGGTCTAAAAGGTTTGGCATTTGATCTAGGCCTAACAGTCTCAGGTTTAACCATCCTTGGAACTTTTGGTTCCTCCACTTTAGCACTAACAGGCTTAACCACATCCTGATTATCCTTATCATCAGAAGTCCATTCCTCAATTGTTGGAGCATCTGAGTCCTTAGGTGAGGACCTATCAGAAGACACCTTGTCCTCAGATAGTGACTTATCACTTGCACTTTCAAACACACGTTTATCAACTACATCCTTCTTAGATTGAGGACCATAGTTAAGTTCAGGTAATTGAAATTCAGGGAGTCCTGTATGTTCTAAGTCTATACCTTTAGGTGATTGAATTCCTCTATAAGGAGGTGGGACAGACTTATATCCTAGGCCTGACTTAGCTTTATTTTGAATTTGACTCTCAATTATCTTTTTAACACCTTTTGATGTGTATTCAAGTGTATCTACACTCATCTGAATGTTCTCCTTAGCCTTCTTAACCTGTTCTAGCTCATGTTTTAAAACAGTGATCTCATTCTCCCTAAACATTAAGTCTCTCTTAACAATAATCATATCATCAGAAAACTTAGACTCATTGTTTTGATAATGAACAAATTTTTCTTCTAACACAGCTAAAGCTCTCTTATGATTTGCTAAGCTAAAAGCAGTTTCTTTTAATTCTTTCCACTGACTCTCATATCTTGTTTTAAGTGTTTCTAGTTCTTTTAAAGCTTCACAAGATTTAGAACATTTTGAAACTTGTACCTCAGAATCAGAAAATGCCATGAGAGCAACCTCTGTAGATGCTTCTGCTTCTTCCTCTGCAATATAGCTCCAGTCAAATCCTAAGCCATCAATAGCAAACATGGCTTTTGAGCTTGAATCAGTAACCTCCACAACTCTTGACTTGTTTCCATATGCTCTACTCTTTCCATCTTGTTGACTTGGCAATCTGCACTCCCTTAAGTAATGACCTTTCTTGTGGCAATTATAGCACTCAATCTTGGACTTGTCATACCCTGCAACATCATTACTGTTTATGACAATCTTCTTGCCAGTCTTCTTCAAGAATCTCCTAGCTCTCAAACTGAGAAGAGAGAGCTGCCACTTAATATCCATCTCTTCAATATCATCTTCATCAATCTATTGAAGATCTGAATGAGTCAACATACTTCCATTGTGCTGAGTAGTCAGGAAAGCACAATAAGTATCATCATTCAAAAGTCCACTAGTACTGCTTGAGGTGCTAGCAGTACCAAAGTTTGTACTAGCAGTTTCAACTGCTCCAGCAACTTGCACTTCATCATTTGGACTTGAGGAACTGGGAGTTGATACAAAGGCCAAATTTCCTGAGCTTAAGCTTGAGCTTGATCCAGCAGACTTCTTAATCTCATGTTCAACTATCTTGAAGTTGCTATATAGATCCATTAAGCTCATGGAATCTATATCAGGCTTGTTTTTCCATACTACCACATGCATAGCCCATTCAACTGGTAGACTTCTTAGAAACTTTGAGTTGAAATCTTCCTGAGGCATCTCAATTCCTAAAACAGCCAATTGACTCACCAGTTTTTGAAGCCTATTGAACATATGATCCAACGACTCATTGCTTGTTGCAGTAAAGTTCTCAAACTGATGCTTGAGAAGGGTCTTCTGGGTTTTCTTTGTGTCTTCATTCCCACCATATTTTGCAACAATAGCTTCAAAAAGAGATTTAGCACACTTGAACTTGCTAAAATTCAGCAACTGATCATTGGGAATGGTCACCAGGAGCAAACTTCTAGCCTTAACATCATTCTTGTACCTTGCCTTCTCTTCATTAGTGGTTGGCTTTGTCTGCACTGTAATCCCAGATTTACCATCAACAATAGTTGTTGTTTCTAATGGGGTAAAAGAGTTTCCATCTTCAATGATCTCCCATAGTGCATAGTCTTGCACTTGGAAAAACTGCTCAATACGAAGTCTCCACATGTCGAACTCATTAGGTTTAAGCATAGGAAGCTTAGCAGCAATGATGGTTGTGGATGGTGTTGTTTCCATGTCCATCTTTGTTCTTCTCGGATCTTCTAAATCTATGTATCAGCAACCTGGCTCTGATACCACTTGACCGGATCTACACACACTCCTTGTGTTAGATGTGATACGTAGAATTATACTTAGTCTAGCACGCGGAATTTACTAGCTAGCACTTAGAAGACTTTATGTGTTTTGTATGATTAGAATTAAACAAAGAACACAGAATAATAACTTCCAACGATTCAATATTATTAGAAAATAATACGAGTGATCTCCTATCACTAGGGTTTACAACCTTGAATCTTAATAATATGTATGAACTCACACCTCTGTATGTTAACCTAGGCAATCCTTTTATAGACTAAGGATTCCTTTACAAGATAACTATCAATCTATTCTAATACGATATACACAATATCTTTTCCATATTTATCTACTTTACACAAATCATAAACCGTCTTAACTTCTTCACTCAGCAGTCTTAACTGCTCATGTCTTCAACACTCTTCAGCAATCCTAACTTCTTCCTTCAACAGTCCTAACTGTTACCTCCAACAGTCTTAACTGCTTAAGCTTAATTTCCTAACAGTTTCTGTGCACAAATCTTGTTGTATAGCAAGAGTGAGATTACGTTCATTGGGGAACTTGGGTCAATGTACGTGTTAGGTATATATTTTTCCCCAATGATGCAATCAATTTTAAAAACATCTGGGTCACCTTCCTCTATTCGATTCCCAATTCCAATAAAAGGTTTGCCATCCTTTTGTTCAATTCTTCCACAATTGAATCATCAAGTAAGCCTAAAGGATCTTCGGACGTACTTGATTCTTCTCTTAAGTCTTTCTTTTCAGCTATTTCATCCTTATCAATTGGATTACGGTCTTTTTTGGATTTAGGGCTAGATACTAAGGTGATTGTGTTTACAAAGTGGATGTGGTTTGAAGAGGATGTGTCTTTTACTTCTTTCCCTTTTAATGATGAATGTGGGAAAGGTTTGTTATGATCTTTTATTTTCACAAAGGGGGGTGTTTTATTAATGGTTGAATTAGGTGAAACAATATCAACCTCTTCACTTTCGGTGACACTATTAATTGAAGCATTAAACAATTGATTGTTAATAGCTTTTAAGAGGTTTTCAATTTTATTTTCCATCTCTACATGTGGTTGTTTGAATTGATTTTCAAGTTTAGACAATTGAGATTCTTGAGATGTCACAAATTGCATATCGTTCCTTCAAAACCACGTTGATTGGAAGGGGAGCTTTTGTTGGATGAATTGTAGTGTTGAGACCAAGTTAGTGGTTTGGAATCATTAGTTGAAATGGTTTGAGTTCGACTCCAATTGAAGTTTGGTTTATCCTTCCATGCTTCATAGGCTTCATTAAAATTCCTAGGTCCGGGATTTGTTGTGAACCATTTGTCTCCCGCTCCGTCGGTACGCGAGGATGCATAATCCGCAAAAGCTTGTTCGGGGAGTTCCATACAATTACGAGTGTCATGGGGACCACTACATAATTCACACGAAGAAGTGATTTTGTTCACTAGACGTAAAGTTTTAGGAGCTTCTTAGGAACTCATTAAAAACTTGACTTGGTCTTCAAGTTCAATGATCCTACGATCGGGAATGCTTGAGTTATTAGAAGGCAAGGATATTTCCTTGACCGTTTTGCTCAACTCGCGGGGGTCATTCCAACATTCGTTGTCATAGAGAGCAAGATCTTCTATGATTCCCCACGATTCTTCCGCATTCTTGTCACAAAGCTTACCAACTGCCGCTTGGTCAATGGTTTGCCTTGTGGAGTGATTGATATGGTCATAGAAAATTTAGACTTGGCGCCAAAGATGAATGCCATGATAAGAGACATTTTGGAGTAAGTCCTTGTGATGCGTTATTTATCCAGTTTTAAATTTATTAACTAAGAAATACTTGGACTAACACATTCTAATGGGCAGTGCACCCGATCATGTGAAGTACAACCTAGGTAAATCCTAGTATCGTCCCTAGGAGCTGTTGGTATGGTCATTAAGGTTCTGGTTTGTTATAAAAGAAAAGGCTTGGCGGTTACACAAAACTCCATCACTAGAGCTGTAATATCCCGTAATTTACCCAGTCATTAATTAATGTTAAACACGAAGTAATTCAATTTGAACGTTTAATAAACTACTTTTACGAGTTACATTTTTTTATGCAACAATGAACCCATACTCGCCAACTAATTGTGAGACATAACTCACACGAGTTCACCTCGAACGGCTCATCCGCGTACCAATACTAAACTTAAATACGGGACAATCGAACCCGACAAATTAAATTGGGCCTATGTGGGCCCGTAACCCAAAACAAATTACACACTCCCTTTTCTTTTTGGGCTCGACTCAAAACACACACATTATAGCCTCATTGGGTTTCGGCCCGCTCCTAACACAAATCAAGCCCAACCCCTTTCCTTGGATTTGGGCCTAAGATATATTCGACCCAACCCACACAATATTTTTTTTCTTTTTGTGTGGCCTGGGAAACAAACGAACAAACACACCCACATATTAAACGCACCCTAATACTAAAACATATATACATTACAATTTATAAACTTAAATCCAAAATTCTAATCACATCTAAGGTACTCTTGTCCCCTTCTAAAACCCATGATCCACTGGATAAAACCATTACCCCTCCTAGGTCAACTACCATGGAAATCACAGAACTAATCTCTTGTTTTCCCATGCAAATCGGCAGACAAGTACCCCTAGGCACCAAGTCAACCTCTATGAATCAAATGCAAACACATTATTTAAGGAACCAAGCCTCTAACCTCTTTGCATCACCAAAACAAAACGAAAACAAAGTAAACACGTAACTCTTTGGTTCGGTCGTGAGAGAGAAGGAAAAGGAGCTAGTATAAATGAGTATAGTTCCATACGAGTTGGGTTTTGGAAGCAAACTAGGGTTCGGGTATTCGTCTTTTTCGTTCCAAGTCCTCATTCGTGTTCCTCACCACCACTTTTGGTGTAGTAAGTCCTTAAAACCCTATTTCAATACTTAGCTTAACTGTCGTTATACTCATATGTCTCATGTAACATCGTAAAAGATCTTAAAACTTGTTATATCATTTGTCATGTCACGTAAAAATCTAGGAAAAACTAAATGACTTTAACATCTAACGAGAGTTAGAATGTATGTAAATGGCCACGAACACACTCGAACACGTTTGGTTAAGCACATTTGGTTCAAAAGCTTTCTAAACCTATTATTGATTCACAACGTGTCATTAATAAAACCAAGATAAGCTGGATAAAACCGTTACCCCTCCTAGGTCAACTACCATGGAAATCACAAAACTAATCTCTTGTTTTCCCATGCAAATCGGCAGACAAGTACCACTAGGCACCAAGTTAACCTCTATGAATCACATGCAAACACATTATTTAAGGAACCAAGCCTCTAACCTCTTTGCATCACCAAAACAAAACGCAAACAAAGTAAACACATAACTCTTTGGTTCGGTCATGAGAGAGAAGGAAAAGGAGCTAGTATAAACGAGTATAGTTCCATACGAGTTGGGTTTTGGAAGCAAACTAGGGTTCGGGTATTCATCTTTTTCGTTCCAAGTCCTCATTCGTGTTCCTCACCACCACTTTTGGTGTAGTAAGTCCTTAAAACCCTATTTCAATACTTAGCTTAACCGTCGTTATACTCATATGTCTCATGTAACGTCGTAAAAGATCTTAAAACTTGTTATACCACTTGTCATGTCACGTAAAAATCTAGGAAAAACTAAATGACTTTAACATCTAACGAGAGTTAGAATGTATGTAAATGGCCACGAACACACTAGAACACGTTTGGTTAAGCACATTTGGTTCAAAAGCTTTCTAAACCTATTATTGATTCACAACGTGTCATTAATAAAACCAAGCTAAGCTAGTTGATATAATTGAGTTTTTGTAAGGGAAAATAAACTGAAACTATAAGCTAAGAAGTCTTAAGAGTACGAACGAAACATAACAGACACTTAACACAAAGACATAAACTAAATAAACACTTCTAAAAGGTTACAAACTCTCGACCTTGTTAAAGGTACAAAACGTTCGACCCTTGTTTTTCATCTTAGAACGTACCATTTTTGGGCTCAAAGGCCCAACTCATTTCACTATAAGCACTTGAAATAAGTCATGGAGATAAGCACCTAAAATAAGCTGTTATGGACCATAAACGGACGCCAAAGCTAAGCTATAACGAAAAGAATTACACAGTTATGATTTTTACAAAACAACAAGTTTGTTGGGCTTAAAGGCCCAACACAGTTTCGAATCAAAAACTAAAGAGAATAAGCTGTTGTTAAGCTATTGAATAAGCTATAAATTACTTGGAATAAGCTCACAAACCAAACGTAACCGTTTGGGTTGTTTTTCGAACCAAAATGCACCCTAAACGAGCTGAAAAGCCCAACACGTTTTCAACACAAGCTAGCCTTATGAGCTATGGAGTATAAGCTACTTCAATAAGCTAGAAACACACTTTCAAAGTCACAAAATAAGCTCCTAAACACATAAGCTCTCACTATCCATTTTTTTAAAACCAAACGAGCCCCATTGGGCCTTAAGGCCCATTACCCCTTTCGTATAAGCCATTTCGAAATAAACAGTTTACATGAGCTTAAAAATAAGTACTTGGAACATATTAAACAAAAAGAAAACTAAATTTTACAATTTGTTGATTTTTGGACTAAAAATGCAAATGTTACGAAACTTGGGTGAAAAGTGTAAACTTTGGTAAAATTTCGGATCGAAACTGAAAACTATAACGTTTGGGTTAAAAACTGGAATAATTAAATAACCAGGGTAGAAACTGTCATTTTCAGAAAGTGTGAGTAAAAAGTATAATTTTATAATTTTGGACTAGAAATGTAGAAAGTATAAGTTTTGGGAAAAAAAAGTGTAACTTTTATATAAGTTAAGGGTTTATTTTGTAACTTTGGAATATTTTTGAAAAACTTATATGTACAACGAGTTGCGTCAATTTTTATAAAAACTTGCATTTAAGATATAATTACAACACTTAAAGAGTTTTCAACTTATTAGATCGTTTCACATCGAGTCCTAAAACAATGAACCTAAGACTTGCTATATATATCTAGGTCGCGTGTTGGATCCGTTCACTTACATCATTTGATATTTCTATATCTTGACTACCATACCGCTGAGGTGAGTTCATAGCCCCACTTTTATATGTTTTACAATTTCCCGTGGGGGAGATACATGCTATAAACTGAGCACAAGACTTTTACAACTGTATGCTATTCTTGATCTTATTATTGCCTAAGTACCACTATTGCCAAAAGTCCCTTACTATCATGAACCATTAATCAATGCGAGTGATCGCGAATAATGTGGATAGATCTATTGGGGATGACGACCCCGTTTGTGTTGACCTGTACGGTAACCGAGACTATATTTGAATTGCTATAGGTAACTGGAAATTACCTACTTGTGGGCATTTTCACTTTGTCATTTTTATGATACAACAGTTAACGAATTGGTGTCATGAGCTTAGTGCAATAATATTTTTTTATTTACTGATACTTGTACTTCGAAGCAATTATCAACCATATCATGTGCTCCATTATTTAAAATTTAAACCTATGAATTTCACTCAACAATTTGTTGACTTTTTAGCATGTTTATCTCAGGTAACTAAAGAGTATAAATGGCACGGAGTTGGCACTGGACCCCTTTGGATGGCGTCTGATAATATTATCATTCATTACAAACTTATCGATATCTTTTGTGAAACACCAACTATTTGAAATCTCTTTTGTAACTTTGAATATTAAGTTTTCAGTGAATGATAATGACTTTTGAAACGTCTCTTTTGAGTTGTTTTCTCTGATTATGACTGTGATCTAAGAAGTAATACCCCAATTAGCCTTCCGCTGCTATGTTGAAATTTACGGGGTGTTACAGATTGGCATCAGAGCCATGGTTATAGAGAACCAAGTGATTTTCAAAACACTGGACTATAACTACGCTTTCAAAATGGACCATTTTACACCTTACTACTTTACGCCCTCCGTGCCAACACTTTACCAACATCATGCATTGAGATTTGCTTAGTAGATGATGCATAACTATTAAACATTATAACTAATTAAACATTACTTGTATTAATGACTTATATTTGTTATTACTGGGCTATTACAGAGTCATGTCTTCCTCATCACTTCCCATCATCATTCTTTCCGATGTTGAGACCGAGGATGTTTCACCATCCACCACCGCGCCGGTGTCACCAGCCATCCTCGCTCCCGCATCACCAGAGGTCACCTCTGGAGAGACCGAGCCCTTTGAGGAGGGTGAGGCTGCCTCTACACCGGTAGCTGCACCTACTATGCCTACTTTAACCACTTCATCACCACTGTCCCCTGAAGACCATCCAACTTCTCCCACTTACACCCCACTATCTTATGACCAGTACATGCAGACCAAACAGTGGCTACCTTCAACTGATTCAGAGGCAAATGACGAGTCATCTGACACTGAGTCATCTGAGACTTCTCTTTCATTACCGCTACCACCTCCACCTGCACCGGTTCGCGGGCGTAGGCAATTTAGAGCCCGAGCCATTCATGAAACTATTTAAGCGTCACCCTAATGGTCCCACTCTGATCTACACTGCCCGAAAACGGGTAAGTATACCACCAGTTCCTATGATACCACCACCAGCTCCCATATAGCCACCACCAGCACCACCATCATCACCCCTATCCCCGACATCACCTTTATATTTGGTATGGCCATCACCACCTTCATCTCCTGAGCACCCCATACCACCATCACCATCGACACTACCACAGCCTCATCCCCATATGCTACCATCATACACACCACCACTATCACCACCTCCTCCACCATAGCCATGCCTGACCATCTTTTTTATTTATCCACTCAGTCGTACCCATTTGCACCCCATCGTCGGGAGCCGACTCCCGAGGAGGACTTACCCCCTCAGAAGCAGGCCCACATTTCATCTCCTTGTGATTCACCTTCTCATGCCTTATCTTCTGATGATTCATCTTCTCACACTTCTTCATCCTTGCCGTTTCCTCCGGGCTTCACTCCTTCAGCTCGAGTCTTCGAGACTGAGGAGACCTCTAGGGCAGCAGCTGCCCGTCCACCCACTCACTTCACTATCATGGCGTGATTGGAGCGTCATAAGGAGCATATTGACACCCTACTGAGCTTTATTAATGAGGTGTCTCTCTACCGCATCGAGACAGTCAAGGACACTATCCAGGATCTTGTGGCAGATAGGATGGATTTACAGGAGGGTTTGACCAGGATGCAGGCTGAAATGGCCGAGACACACACCCAGATGGCAGCCTTTCAGCAGGAAAGGCAAGGACAGATAGATGAGGTCCTGCTAGCTCGCTTCAGGATTTCTACCCTAGAGACCCTCATTGAGGACATGCAGATCAGACATCGGTCAGATATGCAGAGACTCTTGGACCAGATCGCTGAGCTTAGAGGACGTATGGACGAGGCATCTAGGAGTTAGGCATATTTTTCATCATTCGTAGCTTTTGGGTTGTATTTTAGAATTTGAGCCACGAGATGTGTGGCATAAATATTCACGCTTGTGTATTTTATTGTTGTGTAAACAATTCAAACAGGTATTTATGGCTATGATGTGCGGTATTCTGCTATATATTTCCATCGGCTTCTATGGGCCGAGTTGTTCATTTATGTTTCCATGTGTGTTGTGATTGTATTCAGACATGTCGTGATGTTATTTATGATTGTTATGGTTCTTGATTGTGATGATGTATGTGTTCATAGTGTGGTTGTGTAACATTATGTGATGATCTCGACTATTATGAGCTTGGTTATGATATTTCACTTGATTATGATGATGATGTCCAAATTCTAATGTGCGCAATTGTGATATTTATAGAAGTATGGCTCCTAAGAAGGGAACTACCTCCACAATGACCCCAACTGCTATCCGGAAGTTGGTGAATGATGGTATCGCCGCTGCTCTTGTAAGGCGTACTACTGATGGTACTCCCACTACCAGCACTAACACCCATGCTGACAGAAATGAAACTGTGGTAACTCGTAAATGTAGTTACAAAGAACTCATGAACTGCAAACCAACATTCTTCAAGGGAACTGAAGGCGCTGTCGGCCTTATTCAATGGTTTGAAAGAACTGAATCAGTTTTTCTTCTAAGTGACTGTACCGAGGACTGTAAAGTCAAGTTTTCTACTGGTACACTATTGGAAGATGCTCTGTCTTAGTGGAAAGCCTATGTCAAACCCATAGGTATTGAGGAAGCCTATGAAACGTCTTGGGATGAGTTGAAGGAAATGCTGATGAAGAAGTACTGTCCTCGTACTAAAATCAAAAAGTTAGAAGTTGAGTTTTATCATCTGGTTGTGAAGGGAACTGACCTCAAGACATGCTTTAAGAGATTTCAGGAACTAGCCGCACTGTGTCCGGCTATGGTTCCTACTGATGAGAAGCTGTTAGAAAGTCTTATCAAGGGGCTACCTCGAAGCATCAAGGGTAATGTCACCTCGTCAAAACCTCAGTCTGTGGAAGAACTGATCACAATTTCCCACCGTTTGATGGACCAGGTCTTGAAATACGGGTCCGTGAAAAGCAACAATGATAACAAATGGAAATTTGATGATCGAAGGAACAATGGCAACAACAACTCTCACCAGCACAACAACCGCAACAACCACAACAACAACAATCAGTACCGCAACAACAACAATAACAACAACCAATACCACCAGAACCGCAACAATCACCACCAACAGCAGAACCGAAGACAGGAAGCTGTCAGGGCTTACGTCGCTACCCCAACTGAATGAAAGGGTTATGTTGGGCATATGCCCTTGTGTGACATGTGAAAACTTCACCACAATGGGTATTGTACTGTTAAGTATGGAAAATGCCACAAGGTAGGTCACCAAGCCAAGAATTGAAAAAAGCCCGCAACTGGAAGCAACCTACAACCAACGATTGTGACGTGCCACTGGTGTGGAGAAAAAGGGCATTACAGGAACCAGTGCCCAAAGACAGATGCCAACCGAAACAACAATGCTCGTGGGAGAGCTTATGTGCTGGGAGATGGAAATGCTCAGCAGGACCCTGACGTAGTCACGGGTACATTCTTACTCAATAACCATTATTCTAAAGTTTTATTTGATTCCGGAGCCGATAAAATTTTTGTGTCTATTTCATTTGCTTCCCTACTTAACATCACCCCAACAAATCTAGACACCACTTACGAAATTGAATTGGCTAACGGGAAACTAGTCGGCACTAACACCATAATCCGAGGTTGCACCTTACTCTTACTAAACCAACCATTCGACATAGATCTCATGCCTATTAAACTCGATAGTTTCGACACTATCATCGGCATTGATTGGCTATCCAAATTCCATGCGAGAATTATCTGTGACGAGAAAGTGGTTCACATTCCTTTCAATGGTAAAACTCTAATTATCCGTGGTGATCAAAGTAAGACCCGACTTGGCATCATATCCTACATCAAAACCGTGAAGTATATAGATAGAGGATGTCATGCTTTCTTAGCTCAAGTAACGGAAAAGAAGTCGGAGGAGAAGCGACTTGAAGATGTACCGGTGGTTAAGGACTTTCCTGAAGTTTTTCCCGAAGATTTGCCTGGCCTTCCACCCATCCGCCAAGTGGAATTCCAAATTGATTTGGTGCCAGGAGCGGCACCAGTGGCACGAGCACCTTATAGGTTGGCGCCATCTGAAATGAAAGAATTATCTGATCAATTGCAAGAATTATCAGATAAAGGATTCATTCGACCCAGTTCTTTGCCTTGGTGAGCTCTGGTTTTGTTTGTCAAAAAGAAAGACGGATCTTTTAGAATGTGTATTGATTATCGTGAGTTGAACAAACTTACAGTGAAGAATCGATATCCATTACCTAGGATCGATGATTTGTTCGACCAACTGCAAGGATCGAGTGTCTTCTAAAAAATTGATCTAAGGTCAGGTTATCATCAATTGAGAGTCAGGAAAGAAGATATTCCTAAGATAGCTTTCAGAACACGATACGGTCATTATGAGTTTCAAGTAATGCTATTTGGTTTAACTAACGCACCAGCAGTGTTCATGGACTTGATGAACCGAGTGTGCAAGCCTTATTTGGACAAATTTGTATCTGTGTTCATCGATGATATTCTTATCTATTCCCACGACAAGGAAGAACATGCTGAACATTTGAGAGCAATTTTGGAATTACTCAAGAAGGAGGAGTTGTATGCCAAATTCTCCAAGTGTGATTTTTGGATTCAAAAAGTGCAGTTCCTCGGGCATGTATTCGATAGTAAAGGCGTTCATGCTGACCCTATGAAGATCGAAGCTGTTAAAGATTGGGCATCTCCTACAATCCCCACGGAGATACGCTAATTTATAGGTCTTGCTGGTTATTACCGAAGATTTATTGAAGGTTTCTCCAAAATCGCCAAACCTTTGACGTAATTGACACAGAAAAAGAAGAAGTTTGACTAGGGAGAAAAGCAAGTGTCAGCTTTTCAACTCTTGAAACAAAAACTTTGTGAAGCTCCAATCTTAGCATTGCCTGAAGGAAGTGAAGACTTCGTGGTATATTGTGATACATCGTATTAGGGTTTAGGCGCTGTGTTGATGCAAAGGAGCAAAGTTATCGCATATGCCTCCAGACAACTCAAAACTCAAGAAAAGAACTACACCACCCATGACCTTGAATTAGGAGTTGTGGTTTTCGCTCTTAAGATGTGGAGACACTACCTGTATGGCACCAAGTGCACGGTATTTACGGATCATAAAAGCCTTCAGCACATTCTAGATTAGAAGGAGTTGAACATGAGACAACGCCGATGGTTAGAGTTACTCACTGACTATGATTGCGAGATTCGTTATCACCCTGGAAAAGCAAATGTTGTGGCAGATGCCTTGAGTAGAAAAGAGCGGCTTAAGCCCCTAAGAGTCAGATCTATAAGGATGACAATTAAATCACCACTTCTATCAAAAATCCTTAAGGCTCAGGCCGAAGCTCTCAAAGAAGAGAATAGACCAAGCGAGAAAATCTATGGTATGCCAGAAAGTGAGAATGGCTTTGTGAAGAAATCAGACAGGATGTTGTGTTTCAAGGACAGAAGTTGGGTCCCACTCTACGGAGGAATACGTGACCTCATTATGCATGAATCTCACAAGTCCAAATATTCCATTCACCCAGGTTCTGACAAGATGTACCAGGATCTCAAGAAACTCTATTGGTGGCCGAACATGAAAGCCGATATCGCTGAGTATGTCGGGAAGTGTTTGACATGCTCTAAGGGTAAAAGTTGAATGTCAAAAGCCGTCCGGCTTGTTGATACAACCAGAAATTCCAGTATGGAAATGGGAAAGGATTACAATGGATTTCATCATAAAACTACCTAAGACATAGGGTGGATTCGACACCATTTGGGTCACTGTTGATCGTCTTACCAAATCCGCACATTTCTTACCAATCAAGAAACCGACGAGATGAGTACCCTTGCACGGTTTTATTTGAAAGAAATATGTTAGTGCAAGCAGTCTCGTTTGTTTTGATTGATGACAAACATGTAACTTGATACATAACGTAAAATGTACAAGTTACTTGTAATCTTATTTTGTCTCAACACTACATTCAACACCTCTCGAGTCCTCGTATGGTACAACACAGGTTCATACATGGTTGTTATGTGGCATTATGATCAAACCCTTAACAAATCATTTAGAATGTTTAAAATACGGCTAGGTCATTAAGTATTTTAAAAAGACTAACCATTCTACTTAGAACCTCATTTCACATTTTGCATATACAAGTACTTTTACTTGTACATCATGTTTCCTAAAGATTAATAGGATAAGTACACTTTAGATGTCAAACTAACATGATACATATTGGTAAACATATATTAGTTAAGCTAGTATATACATAGGACATACATATATACATTTACATTATTTACATTTTAATTCTTAAAATGGAAATATGTTCATGACATCATGGCATACATCATTTGGATAGTTTGTAAGATTTAGTAAAATATTTTGGAAAGATCTTCAAGCAATGAGTTGGATTATGTAAGATCTTGGTAAGATATATGGTAAGATCTAGCTGTCATGTCCCGGCGGAACCAAATAGCATAAAAGGCGGACCCTTGGATTTGGATCCGCCAAATCCGTGAGCTTTTTGAACAGTTTTCCTATAAATAGTAGCCCATTGTTTACCCATTACAAAGACCCACTAGAACACACATTCTCTCTACCATTTGTATACATTTAGATCAGTAGTAAACCATGTAGAAACACACATTAATCACCCTTTTCATAATAATCATAATGTTACTAACTTTCATTATGTTGTAAGCATATACTCCTAATGATCCTGTGAAGCTAGCTCAGAGATCATGAGTCATCATCCATCACAAGCATAGCATACTTCCTGATCCACCAAGAAGGTTAGAAGATCTTGAAGTCATCATCCATCAAAGCATACCAACATATGAAGATTCAAGTGCACTTGACATCCTCAATGATTGAAGACTTCTTATTCAAGAAGTTCATGTAGATTTCACATGCATATATGAAGATCCATCACAACAAGTTTAGGGAGCTTGTGATCTTCATCCATTGAAGACTTCCCATCAATGGAAGTTCATCTAGATTAGTCGTTCATATCCATAAGACACTTATGTCATGGATCATCATTGTAAACATCATTGCATCACAATCTATTCATACTAGACTAGATTGTTTATGTGTTTGTGCCATAAAACACAAGGTTTCTATGTTGGGCCATAAAACATAGCGGGAGTGGTTGTACCCTTGTAAAAGAACTCGACATCTAGCTTAGTGTCGGAAGAAGTATAAGCGATGACATGAGTAGTTGTACCCTTGTAAAAGAACTCGACATCTAGCTTAGTGTCGGAAAAAGTATAAGCGACGACGGGAGTGGTTGTACCCATGTAAAAGAACTCGACATCTAGCTTAGTGTCGGAAAAAGTATAAGCGATGACGGGAGTGGTTGTACCCTTGTAAAAGAACTCGACATCTAGCTTAGTGTCAAAAAAAGTATAAGCAACGACGGGAGTGGTTGTACCCATGTAAAAGAACTAGACATCTAGCTTAGTGTCAGAAATTGTATAGGCGACGTCAGGTTGGTTCTACCTTGAACTAGAACTCGGTATTTAGCTTTGTACCAGAAAAAGTTAAAGTGACGATTGTAAGGTTTTCTCCGTCGAGAAGGGAGCTTGTTGATCTAGTGAAGTAACTCTCGAGTTGGGTACTCGAGGAGTGGAGTAGGGCGGAAAGGAGCTCCGTGACCGAACCACTATAAATCATCGTGTTCGGTGTGCACTTTCTTTTACTTACAGCTATATTTGCATTATATGATTGCTTGTGTTGTGACTTGGTGATTATACTTATGTGATAACATGCTTTAGTTTATGCTAGTCATAAATTACAATTGACATCTTTCATATTATAACACGGCATGGAGTGCCGATATCCATCATCTAAGACCGTGATAGCCGTTTCACGTCTAGGTTTTGGTAGTCACTTTAGAAAGCCTTGGGTACCCGGTTAGACATGAGCACCGCGTATCACCCGCAAACCGACGGTCAAAGTGAGAGAACTATCCAAACCATGAAGGACATGCTACGAGCATGTGTGATCGATTTTGGGAAAGGTTAGGATAAACACTTACCATTAGCAGAATTTTCCTACAACAACAGTTACCACGCTAGTATCAAGGCAACACCATTTGAAGCACTTTATGGTCGGAAGTGCCGATCACCTGTTTGTTAGGCGGAAGTTGGAGATGTCCAGCTCACTGGACCCGAACTTATTCATGAAACGACTAAGAAAATTATGCAAATCAGACAACGCTTGCAAGTTGCCCGTGACCGACAAAAGAGTTATGCCGATGTAAGGCTAAAACCTATGGAATTCCAGGTTGGAGATAGAGTCATGTTGAAAGTATCTCCTTAGAAAGGAATGGTTAGATACGGGAAGCGTGAAAAGCTAAATCCTAGATACATTGAGCTATTCGAAATCCTAGAAAGGATTGGTCCAGTGGCGTACAAGCTCAAACTTCCCTGATAACGCCTAAATCTAACATGTTTTTGATAGCGTTATTGGTAGTTTTATATATGTTTTGTGGTTATATTTATATGCTTTTGTTACTAAATCGTACCAAAGTGTGTTTGCAAAGCATTTGTAGCCAAAGACAGGAAAATGGATGGAAAAGATGCAAAAATGAAGAAAAAGGAAGTATTTGAGATTTCATGTGAATCTTGTGTCAAGTTCCGCTTCGTAAGGTACTTCAAGGAGTTAAAGTCCAAGTAGTCAAGTTCATAAGCTTTAGGATAAAGAGAAAGACCGAAGAATCAAGAGCTACGTCCGAGAAACAAGTCATACGCAAAAGACCAAGAAAAAGGTTCAGCAGCCATCACCATCCGATCGGTCGCCGCCCGCAACCGATTCGGATGGAGTGAAAGTGGATTTACCGAGAAGACCAACCGATCGGTAGACCATTCCATCCGATCGGTTGGAAGTCGCTGTTTTACCCAAGACTTCTTTATTAAGGATTGTGACTTTATAACTCCGGTTCTAGGCCCTTCTTGTCATTATTCTAACCATTCAATACTACTTGGAGAGCAAGAGAAGCATTTATGCACTTAGACCCTTGGTTGGAGCAATTTATGGAACTATTAGTTGAGTATTTATATACCAATCAATCTAGAGAGATATAGAGACATGCAAAACAAGTGCTAGGAGAGACAAAAATTCACAGAAGAAACTTAAGAAATTCGTCCATAAGTCCAGGAGAAGGGAGAAAGTCGAATTTACCATTTTCATTGCTTGTGGAATCATTGTCTTTCACTTGTAATCTTATTTCCAAATCATTGTAAGACTTTCAATCATGGTTTCTAATGTTCAAATTATTGAGTTTACATTTATGTTTGCTATGAGTGGCTAGTGCCTTTGTGCACTTGCTTAGATGATGTGTATTATTCATTGATTTGCATATGATTGTGATAACATGTTTTAATTCAATTTCAAGTCAATTCTAAGAACCAATTGTGATAAAGTTTCATAGTGACATTTGGGAAATCAAGTTTAACTAGTGCTAGTAATCTTAAGGGTTGAAAGAACTATTGTTATTCCACTAGTTATAATCATTTGTCTATGAATGATTGTTGTCTACCACTATTCTTGATTAACCAAAGGAACTTAATTGTGATTGTAATGAAAAAGCTTTTGTCTATCAGAACGGATTGATTGTAAACCACTTTAAAGGTCGAAAGATTAATAGTTTGCTTTCAATTGTGACCTTTCGTCTATAATTGGTTACCTTTTGTATTGACCATTTCCTAAGCTTGTTTGATTAGACAAAAGATTGTTTTTGTGTTTGAGAAACACCAACTCATGAACCTTGAATTGATCTTGAATTGATTGGTTAATCGTAATGCTTGTTTTTATAAACCAAAATCTTGACGAAGGTTTAATTTGTAGGAACAATAGATTAGTGTCAAAACTAATTATCACAACCAACATGTTTTCCAAAGTTATCACAATCATATTAGTCAATTGGAGTACACTAGTCTAAGCAAGTGTAGTTTTTAATCATTTGAATTTTCATTATACCATTACTGCTTATTTGAGATTGTTGCTTTTAACTTGCAATTCGATTCACTACACAAATCCCTGCGAACGATCCCGACTTACCATCAAAATCTTGCTACAACGGACGAGTATACTTGCTCGTATGTGTTGTTATTAGATTCGGTAATTCACCCTTTATAAATTTAAAACTTGCACCGAACCGGGCACATCAAGTTTTTGGCGCCGTTGCCGGGGATTTTGATCGTGTTTCTGTAAGTTTTAGTCCAATTCTCATATAGTTAGTTTTCGTAAAAAAAAAAAAAAAAAAGTTTTACCGAGCTGCCCATCCGATCGGTTATTCATCCATCCGACCGGTTTTCCAAAATTTTAATTTACCGAGAGAACCATCCGATCGGCGGACACTTCCATCCGATCGGATCCTTCAAATCCAATTTACCGAGAGATCTATCCGATCGGTAGACTGTTCTATCCGAATCGGTTTAGACGATTCTGAACTTTTCAAATTGTTTTCATTCTTTGCTCGTTTGTTTAGACATTGCCTCGATTCGTTGGGGAATTGTATGAACACTCGATCAACTGGAGTAGAACCAATTCCACCATTTTCAGATCCCGAACGTTTAGTCCGAAGACAAAGAAGAAGAAGAAACACCCTTTGTTCCACTAGCCAATCGTGTACCAAGAGTACCAAACCCAACGTTTGATAACCTTTTTGAAGCCAAAGTCGTTTACAACCCATTCACTGACCAACCTTTTCCCATGGCTGACGATAGACCCATGTGGGAAGCAAACCGAGCCGTAGCACCAACTCCTGGAGCTGCTATTGTTGCTGTCAAGTTAGGTGAAAATTTCACCGTGAAAGGTCATCATCTTTCTATGATCAAAGACCGTCAATTCGATGGCCGTTCAAGGGCCGATCCTCACAAACACGTTGCCGAATTCATTGAAATTTGTGGCATGTTCCGATATGGTGATACAAATGTAGACGCCATTAAACTCAAACTTTTTCCGTCATCACTTGCTGGAGATGCAAAAGTGTGGTATAACGAATTAACACCAGGAATCATCACTACTTGGGAGGAGATGAGGCAAGCTTTTGTAAGCCGATTCTTTCCACCTGCAATGTTTGATCGACTCATGGGAGAAATTCGTGCTTTCACACAAAATCCTAACGAATCACTCGTCGAAGCCTGGCTTCGTATGAAGGATTTACTTCGAAGTTGTCATGGACATGGTTTAGGACGAGGAACCATTATTCAAATCTTTTACCATGGACTTGATGAAACATCTCAAGGAATTCTTGATGCTGGAGGAATTTTTCTTTATAAGACTCCTAACCAGGCATATCAATTGCTTGAAGACCGAGTTCTTCTCAAACTCGACTGGTCAAAAGATGCCAAGACAAAACCCTTAAGAAAAACCGTTGCTTTCGCCGAAAGTTCTGATTCATCTAAACTCATGGAGAAAATGGAAACCTTGGTTTCCAAAATCGATTCGCAATACAAAGATCTTAGAGGAGAGATGAAAGAAATGCGAGATGGTTGTAACAACTGTGGAGGTAACCACCTGTCATCAGAATGCGATGATCAACCTATGGATCAACCAAAAGAAGGAGAAGCTAATTATATCCAAGGAGGATACCGAGGAGGAGGATATCGAGGAAATTATTACGGAAGAAACTCTGCTAATTGGCAAGATCGCCGACAAAGGGATAACAACCATGAGTCCCAACCAAAAGTAGAGAACCAAACCTCACAAAGTTCCGACAAGAAACCTGAAGAAACAGATTTTGAAAAAATGATGAGAGAATTTGTCACTGCCCAAAAATCAACCAACGAGTTCGTCAAGAATCAATTTTTCAATCTCAAAACCAAAGTTGAGCAAGGTCAGAAAAATCATCAAGCATCTATCCAAGATCTTGAAAACAAATTTGGTAGACTCTCTGATCAAATTTCTTCACGACCATCAGGTTCGTTGCCTAGTAACACCCAAACCAACCCAAAACCATCATCATCATCGAATGATAAGACTTATCGTCCACCACAAACCAGAAATGAGCATATCAATGCTGTATTCACAAGAAGTGGCCTGTCTTATGATCCACCACCCAACCCAAACAACACCACAACTATCGATTTCGATAGTGAGGATGAAGATGAAGAATCCAAGAAAGAAAATACACCAAAAACATCACCCAAACCTAAACCCAAACCACCAGTTAAGGCTTACACTCCAAAAATTCCATATCCACAGAGCCTTAAGAAAGAAAGAATGGAGGAGCGTTATAAGAAGTTTGTTGAAATAATCAAAGAAGTTAGACTCAATGTACCTCTCATTGATGTTTTAGCTGGAATGCCTAATTACGGGAAATTTTTGAAAGAACTTCTTAACAACAAAAACAAGTTGGAGCAAATATCCGCTACCTTTCTAAATGAAGAATGTTCAGCTATTGTTCAAAACAAAATTCCACAAAAACTCAGGAGATCCCGGAAGTTTTCTGATTCCATGCATATTAGGAAACAACATCACATGCGATGCTTTAGCCGACTTAGGTGCGAGTATCAATTTGATGCCTTATTCGCTGTATACGAAACTTTCAATCAATACCTTGAAACCCACAAAGATGAGTATCCGATTAGCTAATCATACTTACCAATATCCT
This sequence comes from Artemisia tridentata subsp. tridentata, assembly GCA_021014915.2. NCBI lineage: Eukaryota > Viridiplantae > Streptophyta > Magnoliopsida > Asterales > Asteraceae > Artemisia > Artemisia tridentata. The sequence continues at coordinate 179,934,769 of CP139509.1, forward strand.
GTTGGTATTGCTGAGAATATGCTTGTCCAAGTAGGTAAATTCATTTTTCCCGTGGATTTTGTAATTCTAGAAATGGAGGAAGATAGTAGAGTACCACTTATTTTAGGAAGACCTTTTCTAAACACCGCTGATGCGATCATCAAAGTAAAAGGAAGAGAACTCAATCTTGGAGTTGGAGAGGATAGAATCACGTTCTTAATCGATAAAGCAATGAAATATCCACATTCCAGTGATGACACTTGTTTTAACATTGATGTAATCGATGAAGTCACTGAGGAAGAATTGGATGCATTACTTGAAGATTCTGATCCATTCATGACTATTTCAGAGAAGATTAGTGAAACAACTTTTGATAAAGAATTCGCTGATTTTATGGAAGTTAAGATTGAAGAAGAAGAAGAAGAAGAAGAAGAAGGAGAGATAATAGAAGAAGATTTTGAGGAAATCAGTTTTAATGATCAGATGAGGATCAAAACATCACTTCAAGAACCACCGACTGATCTTGAGTTGAAACCACTGCCAGAAAATCTTGAGTATGCTTACTTGGAAGACAATTCGCTACTTCCAGTAGTCATATCTTCGTTGCTAAATGATTTTGAGAAAGAATGTCTGATTTCAGTTCTTAAGAAGCATAAAGAAGCTTTTGCGTGGAAAACTTCTGACATCCCAGGAATCAGTCCTGATTTTTGCAAACACAAAATCAATTTCGAAGAAGATGCCAAACCAGTTGTAGAAAGACAACGTCGACTCAACCCCAACATGAAAGAAGTTGTTAAAAAAGAAATCATCAAACTGCTTGATGCAGGTATCATTTACCCCATCGAAGATAGTCCTTGGGTGAGTCCTGTTCACTGTGTTCCGAAAAAAGGAGGAATGACTGTTGTGACCAACGAACGGAATGAACTAGTTCCTACTAGAACTATCACCGGATGGCGAGTATGTATTGATTACAGAAAATTAAATAAAGCCACCAGAAAAGATCATTTTCCTTTGCCTTTCATGGATCAAATGCTTGAGAGATTAGCAGGAAACAAATACTTTTGTTTTCTTGATGGTTTTTCAGGATATTTTCAAATTCCTATTGATACAGCTGATCAAGAAAAGACCACATTCACATGTCCCTTTGGAACTTACGCTTATCGGCGTATGCCTTTTGGATTATGTAATGCCCCCGCGACTTTTCAAAGATGTATGATTTCCATATTCCAAGATATGCTTGAAACGTCTATGGAAGTTTTCATGGATGACTTTTCAGTTTTCGGAAGCTCATTCGAAGCTTGCCTTTCTAACCTCGATAAAATGCTTGAAAGATGTAAAGCTGCACATCTTGTTCTCAATTGGGAGAAGTGTCATTTCATGGTAACTGAAGGAATTGTGTTAGGACACAAAATTTCTAGTGCAGGAATGGAGGTTGACAAAGCAAAGATCGATGTCATTACCAAATTGCCACCCCCAACTAACGTCAAAGCCGTTAGAAGTTTCCTAGGACATGCAGGATTTTACCGTCGTTTCATTAAGGATTTTTCCAAAACATCTCGTCCAATGACGAAACTTCTTGAAAAAGATGCTGTTTTCGATTTTAATGCAGATTGTATGAAAGCCTTCGAAGCATTGAAAACACAACTGACTAGTGCACCCATTATGGTTTCACCTGATTGGTCACTACCATTCGAGCTTATGTGCGATACAAGCGATTTTGCTGTTGGAGCCGTATTAGGACAACGAGAAGAGAAACATTTTCGTCCTATATATTTTGCCAGCAAAACACTCAACAATGCTCAGCAGAATTACACAGTTACAGAGAAAGAATTGTTAGCCGTTGTTTTCGCTTTTGATAAATTCAGATCATACCTTGTCCTTTCGAAAACAATCGTGTTCACCGATCATTCAGCGTTAAAATATCTGTTTAAGAAGCAAGATGCTAAACCACGTCTCATCCGATGGATTTTACTACTCCAGGAATTCGATATCGAAATCAAAGATAAGAAAGGAGCAGAAAATCTAGCCGCTGATCATCTATCTCGTTTAGAAAATCCAAATCTGGAAGAATTAAAAGAAGATGAGATTGACGATTATTTCCCAGATGAAACACTCATGACTGTTGATACAGATGATGAGAACGAAATTCCATGGTTTGCCAATTATGCAAATTATCTCGTTGGAGGAATTCTAAAGAAAGGATTAACTCATGCCCAACGAAGTAAATTCTTTTCGGATCTTAAACATTATTATTGGGAAGAGCCTTATCTTTTCAAAATGTGTCCCGATGGGATGATTAGAAGATGTGTTTATGGTTCTGAAACAAGAAGAATTCTCGATGAATGTCATCATGGCCCAACTGGGGGACATTATGGTCCTTCCACCACCGCTAAAAAAGTCTTTGATGCTGGATTCTATTGGCCGACTATTTTTAAAGAAGCCCATACTCTTGTTAAGAATTGTGATGCTTGCCAAAAATCCGGTAGTCTTTCTCGAAGAGATGAAATGCCTCAGAAGAGCATTCAGGTCTGCGAATTATTTGATATTTGGGGAATTGATTTCATGGGACCGTTTCCTAAATCACACAAATACGAATACATTCTCGTTGCTATTGATTACGTTTCCAAATGGGCTGAAGCAGAAGCTTTACCCACAAATGATGCACGAGTAGTTGTTAATTTTCTCAAAAAGCTTTTCGCTCGTTATGGAATTCCTAAAGCTTTGATAAGTGATCGTGGAACCCATTTCTGTAATAAACAAATGGAGAAAATTATGAAGCGATATGGAGTTCATCATCATTTCGCTACAGCTTATCACCCACAGACAAGTGGTCAAGTCGAAAATACCAACAGAGCCTTAAAAAGGATACTTGAAAAAACGGTTAAAGACAATCCCGCCGTTTGGTCGAGAAAACTGGATGATGCTCTGTGGGCATTTCGCACGGCTTATAAAACACCAATTGGTACAACACCATACAGATTGTTGTATGGAAAAACTTGTCATTTGCCGTTTGAAATCGAACACCGCGCTTACTGGGCATTGAGAAATTGTAACCCAGACCTCAAAGTAGCTGGAGAAAAGAGATTTTTGCAATTGCATGAACTCGATGAGCTTAGACTACAAGCTTATGAGAACTCCAAACTTTACAAAGCAAGAACAAAAGCTTATCATGACAAAAAGCTAAGAATCAGAAAAGAATTCAAAGCTGGAGACAAAGTTCTGCTTTTTAACATGAAGTATAAGTTCAAAGCTCCCAAGCTGAAACCGAAATGGTTCGGACCGTATACAGTGAAGCATGGATTTCCATCCGGATATGTTGAATTGCATGACAAACATGGTGGAAGTTTCATTGTTAATGGGCACCGAATTAAGTTATACTATGACAAGGAGCAAATGAATGAAGTTTCTATTCAAGAGATTCCGCCTGAATCAGAATATGAAGCTATAACCTTTATGTCACCCTTTCCGGCCGATTTCAAGAAAAACACTCCGTGGGCCGAAGATTCTGGTTATATCTATGATGTTCTACCAAGACCGTGGGAGAAAGTTAAGTTGGAATACATAGATGAAACTGGAGAGGGAATAGTGATTGGAAATGTGCTGTACGTTCCAAAATTTCTAATGAAGAAGTCAACACCAACATGAAGAAAGAGAAGTTCGAGTCCGGCTGATGACTCGTTAATAAAACAAGCGCTTCTCGGGAGGCAACCCGTGTGTGTGCTATGTTTATTTTTCATTTTTATTTTCTAGTGATTAAACCCCAAAGTTTTTTCTAAATTGCTTAGTTGAACTTAAGTGTGGGGGTGTATCACTGCCTTTTGAATAAGCGAAGAAATATTTTGTATGTGTGTTTCTTTTGTTTTTAGATTACTGCAGATAATGATTTCGAAGCTTGGACGCTAGGATCAAGACTCCTCATGAGAAGAAAATACGGTTTATTCTCTTATTTCCCTATTTCATTCTTTGTCGTTTATCACATTGAGGACAATGCTTAACTTAAGTGTGGGGGGGGGGGTGAATAGGAAAATAAGGATAGATTGTAGTTTTGAGCTGAATTTTAAAATTTTGTTTGCCCTTGTAATCTAGTCTTTTGTCATTTTAAAGATCATATTCTAGAATAACTGGATTTGTCCACTGGTGAAATCTGTAATTTTGAAAATTCGAGATGTGTCCCGATTAATATTGCAATCCATTCTGGGATCGATAACATTAGCTAGCACAGATTATAGCCCTTTCCACTAAATTGTGAGGAATAAGCCTGTTTCGTGTATAGCATACATCTTTTATGCTTGGATCTTTTGCTATGAGTGTGCCGGTGATTTTATTTATTCTAGAACTTGTGCTTGTAAATCATTACGAGACCGTTGTGAGATCACATTTCGTTTGTGATATAAGTGTATATGCGTGATAAGAGGCAATCTTAGGTTTTATCCCAAATGGCCTTCCATTTTCATATAATGCTATATTAGCTAGCTACATTGGCTAGTTAACCACTCATATGGACCCATTTGTTAGCATTTATCTTTAATGCTAGATACCCCTAGTTACACCCGCCGAGCCTATCTTTTCTTTTGATACAATCCAGAAAAATTCAAAAAGATTTTACACCTTTTTAAGCCTAGCCTTATTTTTTTTAGTCAAATCTTGGTTGGTTGCTAGCTATTTGGAAAGATGGATGTTATGTGGAAATCATGAAAGTTCTAAGGAAGCGTAAACTCCGAAGGTTGTTATACGAGAAAAGTCATTACAACTATAAGATGACAAGTTAAAAAAAAAAAAAAAAAAAAAAAAAAAAAAAAAAAAAAAAAAAAAAAGGGAAAGAGAAAAAAAAAGAGGAAAAGTCATTGCAACCATAAGGTGACAAGAATAAGCCAATGGGCTAAGTGAATCAAGTATGAATAAAGGAAGTATGGAGTTTTTCACAAAATGGCATGATATTGGTTTGTAATAGCTAGTAACATTTGGTTCGAAGACTTTGACTATTCTATTTTTGTTTTTATTTTCAACCAATTTCATAAATATATCCCATGCCTTATCCTACCCTTTTGACTTTGTGTAATTATTAAGTGTATGGACATGTAGTAACCATCCGATTTCTTGAGGAATTAACTAACGTTGTTAGCGATCTAGGGAGTATTTTGGCGACCATCCGTTATGCAAGTAACGTCGTTAGCGAACCAAGGTACAATCTAGTGACCATCCGTTATTCGGTGATGCAAGAATTCGTTGTTAGGAAGCTATTATGTTTTGCATGAGATAGTGGCGCATTAGTCTTTTATATCCCTTTAAGCCTTAAACCCGAATAAAAGCCCTCTTTGATATGTATACTTGGAGCTCACACCATTTCGGTGTAGTTTTGTTTCTTGTACAAGCTTATGGTAATATTTAGATCATGACTGAGCAAATGAGTGTCATTCCCTTATATACTCTACCAATCATACAAATGAGTGTTTGAGTGAATTATATTTCATTTCCCTTTCGTGAGGTGTTTAGTAATGTGTATCATGCAAGAAAATCATATGGGTATTGTCAAACATCTCGATGATTCAACCATAAAAGCTTAAAATGATGAATCTAGCTTGTACTAGTGCTTGATAGATTTGCATCACATTTTCCTAATCATTGGTGCATACCATGTGGATAATTGTTTTTAATTCTAGATTTGCTTGAGGGCAAGCAAAGTTCAAGTGTGGGGGATTTGATAACGCCTAAATCTAACATGTTTTTGATAGCGTTATTGGTAGTTTTATATATGTTTTGTGGTTATATTTATATGCTTTTGTTACTAAATCGTACCAAAGTGTGTTTGCAAAGCATTTGTAGCCAAAGACAGGAAAATGGATGGAAAAGATGCAAAAATGAAGAAAAAGGAAGTATTTGAGATTTCATGTGAATCTTGTGTCAAGTTCCGCTTCGTAAGGTACTTCAAGGAGTTAAAGTCCAAGTAGTCAAGTTCATAAGCTTTAGGATAAAGAGAAAGACCGAAGAATCAAGAGCTACGTCCGAGAAACAAGTCATACGCAAAAGACCAAGAAAAAGGTTCAGCAGCCATCACCATCCGATCGGTCGCCGCCCGCAACCGATTCGGATGGAGTGAAAGTGGATTTACCGAGAAGACCAACCGATCGGTAGACCATTCCATCCGATCGGTTGGAAGTCGCTGTTTTACCCAAGACTTCTTTATTAAGGATTGTGACTTTATAACTCCGGTTCTAGGCCCTTCTTGTCATTATTCTAACCATTCAATACTACTTGGAGAGCAAGAGAAGCATTTATGCACTTAGACCCTTGGTTGGAGCAATTTATGGAACTATTAGTTGAGTATTTATATACCAATCAATCTAGAGAGATATAGAGACATGCAAAACAAGTGCTAGGAGAGACAAAAATTCACAGAAGAAACTTAAGAAATTCGTCCATAAGTCCAGGAGAAGGGAGAAAGTCGAATTTACCATTTTCATTGCTTGTGGAATCATTGTCTTTCACTTGTAATCTTATTTCCAAATCATTGTAAGACTTTCAATCATGGTTTCTAATGTTCAAATTATTGAGTTTACATTTATGTTTGCTATGAGTGGCTAGTGCCTTTGTGCACTTGCTTAGATGATGTGTATTATTCATTGATTTGCATATGATTGTGATAACATGTTTTAATTCAATTTCAAGTCAATTCTAAGAACCAATTGTGATAAAGTTTCATAGTGACATTTGGGAAATCAAGTTTAACTAGTGCTAGTAATCTTAAGGGTTGAAAGAACTATTGTTATTCCACTAGTTATAATCATTTGTCTATGAATGATTGTTGTCTACCACTATTCTTGATTAACCAAAGGAACTTAATTGTGATTGTAATGAAAAAGCTTTTGTCTATCAGAACGGATTGATTGTAAACCACTTTAAAGGTCGAAAGATTAATAGTTTGCTTTCAATTGTGACCTTTTGTCTATAATTGGTTACCTTTTGTATTGACCATTTCCTAAGCTTGTTTGATTAGACAAAAGATTGTTTTTGTGTTTGAGAAACACCAACTCATGAACCTTGAATTGATCTTGAATTGATTGGTTAATCGTAATGCTTGTTTTTATAAACCAAAATCTTGACGAAGGTTTAATTTGTAGGAACAATAGATTAGTGTCAAAACTAATTATCACAACCAACATGTTTTCCAAAGTTATCACAATCATATTAGTCAATTGGAGTACACTAGTCTAAGCAAGTGTAGTTTTTAATCATTTGAATTTTCATTATACCATTACTGCTTATTTGAGATTGTTGCTTTTAACTTGCAATTCGATTCACTACACAAATCCCTGCGAACGTTCCTGACTTACCATCAAAATCTTGCTACAACGGACGAGTATACTTGCTCGTATGTGTTGTTATTAGATTCGGTAATTCACCCTTTATAAATTTAAAACTTGCACCGAACTGGGCACATCATGCCGATGTAAGGCTAAAACCTATGGAATTCCAGGTTGGAGATAGAGTCATGTTGAAAGTATCTCCTTAGAAAGGAATGGTTAGATACGGGAAGCGTGAAAAGCTAAATCCTAGATACATTGAGCTATTCGAAATCCTAGAAAGGATTGGTCCAGTGGCGTACAAGCTCAAACTTCCCGAAGAACTCAGTAAAGTACACAATACCTTCCATGTATCAAACCTGAAGAAATGCTTATCGGAATAATCTCTTGTCATTCCTTTAAAAGAGATTCGGCTTGATGATAAGCTAAACTTTATTGAAGAGCCGGTAGAGATCATGGACAGAGATGTCAAACAGTTAAAGCAAAGCCGCATTCCCATTATCAAGGTTAGATGGAACTCTAATAGAGGACCAAAGTACACTTGGGAGCGTGAAGACCAAATTCGTGCCAATTACCCACATTTATTTACCGAGGCAACCCCGACAACTATCACAGCTTAGAATTCGAGGACGGAATTCTGTCTAACGGGTAGGTACTGTAATATCTCGTAATTCACCCAATAATTAATTAATGTTAAACACGAAGTAATTCAATTTGAACGTTTAATAAACCACATTTACGAGTTACATTTTTTTTATGCAACAACGAACCCATACTCGCCCACTAACTGTGAGACATAACTTACACGAGTTCACCTCGAATGGCTCATCCGCGTACCAACATTAAACTAAAATACGGGACAATTGAACCCGACAAATTAAATTGGGCCAATGTGGGCCCGTAACCCAAAACAAATTACACACTCCCTTTTCATTTTGGGCTCGACTCAAAACACACATTATAACGTCATTGGGTTTCGGCCCGCTTCTAACACAAATCAAGCCCAACCCCTTTCCTTGGCTTTGGGCCTAAGCTATATTCGGCCCAACCCACACAATATTTTTTTCCTTTTCATATGGCCTGGGAAACAAACGAACAAACACACCCAAATATTAAACGCACCCTAATACTAAAACATATATACATTACGATTTATAAACTCAAATCCAAGATTCTAATCACATCTAAGGTACTCTTGTCCCCTCCTAAAACCCATGATCCCCTGGATAAAACTGTGGAAACGATAGAAACGGTATGGGGGGGTGAATATGTTTCCGTTTCAAACTAAAAACTTTTGTATCAAATATAGTATAAACCAAGTTTCGCGATTATTAGTCTGGTTTGTATTTTCTTTCTAAAAACATCCTTATGACAAATTTCTGATCAAGTTTGACATCATATGTAAAGTGTCAACACAAAGAAAATCAACAATATAAAGCAAGAATGGAAGTAAAGCGATAAGTAAAAAGGATATGCAAACCAACACGAGGATTTATAGTGGTTCGGTCACAAGGAAGGCGACCTTGTAGCTGAACCACTATAAATACTTGTGTTGTGGTTGTGTCTCTCTATCTCTCTCTCACATAGTTTAGTTTCTATATGCATTACAACTATCAATATCCAACAAGTCAAAACTAGATTGACATAAGTCGATCTATAAGTTTTCATAAGTAATTTTAATCAGTAAAACTATTCAACCCCCTCTCCCTCTAGTTTTCCACAATTGGTATCAGAGCGGGTTGGCTCTAGTTTTAAAACAAATGATTTTTTAAAACTGAGTAAGGTCCTTGTATCAAATTTTCGGTGAAGTCGAGCATAATATGAAAAGTGTTTTATTGATTTTTTCTTTGAAGTTTTGTTGTTAGATATCTTGTTATTTAAGCTTGAATAAAGATTAAAATGGGCAATATAAGTTCACTAAAAAGTCTACAAAAGTTAAACCTTTTCGTCGGGTCAAAATACGTGTTTTTGTGAATCTGTGTCAGATCCGCGGATCCCTTTTGGAAGGGATCCGGCGGATCCGTCTGCACAGAGGACAGTTTTTAATAAACTTCAAAAATTCATAACTAATTAACCGTAAGTCTGTAGAAGTCGTGCCACCTATCGTTTTAAAGATATTTGTGTCTATTTTCATATGAAAATAATTTCATAAACTGATTCAGAACAAAAATTTACATAATCCTTGATTTATAATTGAAAGTCATTTTTCGGTCATAACATTTACACAAACTCTTGGTCTAATTAGAAACGAATGTCTTTATCTTTAAACATTAATGTGCTAAAGTTTTGGTCATATTTAAAGGAAACTAATCAAGCTTGGTATACATGTTTATATTTAACACAAAGCTATGATAAGATCTTTCGTATGCTATGCTAAATGATTAATTGCTTTGCCTTGCACTACTTGATAGTATGCTTATCTCAAATACTTTTTTGTGCTTGTTTGTATGTGTAACATATGTGTCTTCCTTGCCATGTTATTTATTTGCTTGTGTGTCGAGTTAGTAATATATACTAATCAATGTGGTATTTGAAGGAGTGTTTGGTTTAACATCTAGTTGTGTTGAAAATGCTTGGATAAGTCATATAAGTTGAATAATGTTTAAAACATGTAATATGCTATATGACTTCTTGTTGAGTTTATTATTTGTGCAACATAAGTGTATTATGTGCTTATATGTTAGCTGTTTTCTTGATTTCATCTTTTCTTGTGTTGTTTTTCTGAAATGACAAGAATGTACATCGGATCATAACCCACTCTTGTGTTGATGATGTACTTTCCCGTCTTCTTCTCCATGATCGCTTTCCAAGCTTCATAGTAGGATTGACAACTTGATTATTTCATCCGAGATACTCAAGTAAATTATTTTGCAACGTAAATATAATTGGTCATATCCGAAAATCCAAACTCAAGCTTTCCAACAACATATGTTGAACTTGCTTATCCAACCATACTTGTTCTCCATATTTGTTCTCCAAACTTGTTCTCCATATTTGTTCTCCATTTTTGTTTCCATATTGTTCTCCATATGGACTCCTTTAAATTTTTGTTTTTAAACATAACTTCTTCGAAACCTTAGGATTACTAATCAAACAAGTAGTAAATTTGATTTTTCTTTATTAGTCAATAACAACCACTTGCCTCATCAAGCGATTATCTTGCTTTGATCGAGAAGAGATACATGACTTCAAGGATGAAGTTCATTGTATGCTAATTACCATCCGTAATGACTATACTTAGCTCATCGCCTTCATTAAACCGAAGCAACCTTCAAAACAATCTACTTCCTTGTCTTCTTTATCTCTTGTTAAAATCATTATGTTGGATGTCCACCAATTATGGGGGAGGGAAATTCATTCACATAATCATTCTTTAAGAACGCATATACATATGTCTCTTACTCTTCTAAACACATAGGTAAACATCTCTTAGCTAAAACCAACTCACAAAACCTCACTTGCTTCAAGCCTTTCTAAACCAATCACTCTCTTCCAAACTTTCCACCAAACCTCCGCACACTGGTACAGATTCTGCCTATCATCACACTGGAAATGCGTGACTATATGCATATAGTCACACACGTTTTTTTGGGTGTGTGTGACAAAAAGTCGCGCCACCGTAGGTATCATATGGTCACATTGTTTAGTTTGTGGCCGTTTTCATCGAAAAAGAGTGACCAAAACCCGAATATGTGTGACTAATTAGGCACAAGTTTTGTTGGATTCATCAGTATGTGTGACTATTTCCCATCCTATGGCCACATGAAAATATAATAAATGTGACGTTTGTGATGATTTAGTCACACATCGTGTGTTGTTTTTTTCGAGTTAGTCACATACAATTTAAAAAACAGTGGCCAAAAGTGTTAATAAGTGTGACCATATGCTGTTTAAAGTGAAGAAATGTGTACTATTGATCATCCAATGGTCACATGAATTCTTAGTTTGTGTGGCCTTTTGTAATATTTAGTCACACAAAGCATGTTTGCTTTGGGTATTTAGTCACATACAATTAAGCATAAAGTGGCCAAAAGTGTTAATAAGTGTGACCATATGCTGTTTTAAGTGAAGAAATGTGTATTTTGTGTGACTATTGATCATCCAATGGTTACATGAATTCTTAGTTTGTGTGGCCTTTTGTAATATTTAGTCACACAAAGCATGTTTGTTTTGGGTATTTAGTCACATACAATTAAGCATAAAGTGGCCAAAAGTGTTAATAAGTGTGACCATATGCTGTTTTAAGTGAAGAAATGTGTATTTCGTGTGACTATTGATCAACCAATGGTCACATGAATTCTTAGTTTGTGTGGCCTTTTGTAATATTTAGTCACACAAAGCATCTTTGTTTTGGGTATTTAGTCACATACAATTAAGCATAAAGTGGCCAAAAGTGTTAATAAGTGTGACCATATGTTGTTTTAAGTGAAGAAATGTGTATTTTGTGTGACTATTGATCATCCAATGGCCACATGAATTTTATGTTTGTGTGGCCTTTTGTAATATTTAGTCACACAAAGCATGTTTGTTTTGGTTATTTAGTCACATACAATTAAGCATTAAGTGGCCAAAAGTGTTGATAAGTGTGACCATATGCTGTTTAAAGTGAAGAAATTTGTATTTTGTGTGACTATTGATCATCCAATGGCCACTTGAATTTTATGTTTGTGTGGCCTTTTATAATATTTAGTCACACAAAGCATGCTTGTTTTGGGTATTTAGTCACATACAATTAAGCATAAAGTGGCCAAAGTTGTTAATAAGTGTGACCATATGCTGTGTAAAGTGAAGAATTGTGTATTTTGCGTGACTATTGTTCATCCAATGGTCACATGAATTTTTATTTTGTGTGGCCTTTGGTACTATTTAGTCACACATCGAATTAAACAAAGAGTGACCAATAATGTTGGAGCAGAGTTGCTACTGCTAGCAGTACTAAGGTAGTCCTGCTGAAGCAGAGTTACTGCTGCTAGTGCTGCTGGAATGAGTATATATATTATATATAAAACAATATTAAAAAACACAAGAAATTTCAAATTGAATTAAACTCGAATGTATATAACTGGACAGAATATACAATTGTAATGTCGTACTTAATTAATCAAATATCTAAAGACTTTTGAACCTTCACCCCCTTAGCAGTTTGCCTTAACTCGTTAGCAGATATATATTGTTTCTTCGGTGGTGCCTGTGGTACACATTTAGTCACATGGTTTGTTGGTGTAACCTGTAGTAAACAAAAGACGCTTCTATCAAACATTGAATTACATATGAATAATTATATATGTAGGTTGAAAAAACACATGTACGTACCACCTCTTCAAAAATAACTTGATCCTTTGGCCATGCAACGAAACTACCTTCAACATTCTTAACTACTTTTAACCCATTATTTGCTACGTCCGGTACGCATGCTGCATCAACTAACGATTCATCAATCGACACTTTGTAGCAATCACTTGGGAGTGGTCGGTTATGCAGCACTTGCTTTCCATGAGACTGGTATACGGTACCCAAAGTAACAATATTTGTTTGCTTTATAATCCACAGTTTGCACTTAAGTGTCTACAAAAAAAGAATTTTTATGTATATATCAGAAATTATTTAAACAAAAGAATAACAAGAAACATGTTGAAATACATACTGTTGGCAGTGCTTGTGTTAGAGACACATCTTGTTGCGATTGGGAATCTGGAGACCCGTTTCGTCGCTTCTTTTGCTTTGGCTTATTGGGTCCGACAGTTTTAGCAAGTTCCTATATGTATATATAAAACACGTTACATTATTTAAACAAAAGAGTAACAAGAAACATGTTGAAATACATACTGTTGGCAGTGGTTGTGTTGGAGACGACACATTTTGTAGCGATTAGGAATCTGGAGACCCGTTTCGTCATGACTTAAGGTTATGCTTAGGCCTGACAGTTTTAGCAGCAGGTTCCTATACGTATATATAAAACACGGTACATTAGTCGATCATGTATGTAAAATTCAAAAATCAAAGGGCGATCTTTTATTACTATACTTACCATTGTTTCCGTTACCTTTTTAGAAGTTTCAAGGCCATTGGATTTCTCCTCAATTCCCGCATCTTTAGGACTTACAACACCACTTGTCTGAGTGCCATTGGAGTCACCTGCAATATTGTCAATGGCCATTGGAGTCACCTGCAATATAAATTAAGAAATACAGTCACTCATCAGTTTATGTTCAATGCCTAGTATCATTAGCATAAGTGGTGTTAGCATTAGAAAATGAAATTGTTAACAACATGAAAAATAGCTTACAACTGAGGCTATTGGCGATGGTTGAGTTGGCAGAGTTATATTCATCCCTTTATTATTCAACTGTTGCAGAATTTGAGAAAGCATTATATTTGTGTTTTCCACCTCACTGGATAATTTATTGACCTGCACATCTTTTTCGGTCATCTCGGCGGACAATTTCTTGATCAATTTATCTTTTTCTTCACGCTCGCGTCTCTCATTATCCAGTTGAGTTTGAAGTAAGGCAATTTTTTCATTGGCTTCTTGTTTTCTTCGAGGAAGGCCAAAATACTCTTTGTATGTTACTGCACCTCCCACTCCTCTGGCATAACCGCCCTTTTCCTTACCAAATACAAATGTCATGGCATCAGTGCCATCATCAAAACCCGATGTTCCTTCCTTGATCTTGTCATCAGCTTCTTTCTGCACAAAAAATATAGGAAATGTTGGGATTAAAAGTCTTCTTGATGATGTTAGAGTAACTGCTGATATACAAGCTACTACTGCTAGTACACAGTTAAATGTTGCTGCTATATAAGCATAATAATAGAATTAGCAGTCAAACTTACAAGTTCATCTCCCTTTGATTTAATATCATCATTTGGGTATTCGCCGTCTTTGTTTACCCTTCCTTTCACCCACATTACATCACGGGGGGGGGGGGGGGGGGGGTTCTTCATCCGCTTCAATCTCTTTATTTTGGATCTAATAAACATTAAATGCATACCCATGTAAAGTTAGACCAAGATAAACAAAAATATGAGGATGCTTACACATGTACAGTTAAACCAAGATAATCGAAAATATGAGGGTATTAATGCAAATGTGCAAATTGGGCAATGTAAACAGATTCATTTCTCATACTGATCGTCTCTTAATTGGTAAAACAAACATTGTGTAATCTTACCATTTTCTCTTTGACATAAGCATATCCACCTCGTCCCATTTTATGCTGATAAATATTTTGGGAACGCGCCATTTTACCTTTCTCAGATTTCTCCTAAAAACACAAAATCATAAGGCGTTTAGATGCGGTAATGCTGCAAACTGAAAATAATAAAATGACATATACACTTAATTAAAGATGACTAATTAAAACCTTGTATGCTTCGGTGGTCGTGTATTTAACATACTCGACCCAGTCTTCTGATTTCATTATTGTATTATACAAGTTCGGGACTTCATTCAGTTTGGAAGGTGTATTTAGGTTGGGCAAAATGTAGTTGACTTTGAGCTTCCTTCTGTAATTCCTTAGCATTTTACCAAGACTAATCATTATCAATTTTCTGTATTTGACGTCAACAACAAAAAATTTCTGAAAAGATTAACACAATGTTATTAATTAGTTGCACATAATGTAACTGCATACATAAACTTATGTAGTACTGGGTTACAAAATAGTATATATGTACCAAGATTTCATCCCATAGTTTATCTCTTGCTTCTTTATTCACCTTCTTCCAGTGTAGAATCTTCACACCTATCTGCTCACGAGCCACATCTCCTAAAAAACTCACAAACACTGCTCTGTTTTCCCCTGTTACCCTACCGATTGCATCAAAGGTTACCTTGAGCTTTATTGCACCAGGTTTGTCATGCTTCGCGCGAAACTTTACTAGCCTGGTTGAGCCCCTCTTAGCTACTATCTCAGGTGTTTGGTTGGTTACAGGCTCATCTATATCTTCTTCATCAGAAGACTTTTCGGATTCATATTCTAAGGCGTTATCATCATGTACAATATGATCAAGAGGAAGCAAAGTATGGTTATCAACAATGGGTTCAGTTTCCATGACTCTTGAGCAACAAAGGGTAAAAGAAAATGATTATGGCTTAGCTTGGAGAGTAATGGTGAGAGAAGATTAGATTTTTGTTTTTTATTTGCAGTCTTTTTTTTAAGGAGAGAAAAGAGGCTATACACCAAGAATATGAATCGTTTGTGATTCAAAAAATTTCGATCCAAAAATTTGCCTCCAAGTTGTAATTTGAAATTAACAATTGAATTATTTGAAAATTTTCCCTTTGAACCTGTTAATTAAAGCATAAACTTGAATAAATCAAATTTTTGGCTCCAAATTTTATAGAGTACTATCTTAATAATCGCAAATAATGTATCATACTGTGCAACCATCACATCAACAGTACAAACTACTACCCATTTTGGTTTCATTGTTTGCGTGCTTGTGTTTGCCATAAGAATGTGTGTGTTGATTAGGGTTTATTGATTTTTGTGTGTGTTTACAAATGACCGGGTAAAGGGATTAATTGCTGGTTGAATATTGAATTTGTGGTTTGGTTTAACTATAGCTGACGTGGCAAGATTTGTTTAAAAAAAAAAAAAAAAAAAAAAAAAACTAATGGTGATGAGGTGGCGGTGAAATCCGGCTATAGCCGGTAAATAGGGATGGCAACGGTTCGGGTTCGGGGTGGGTTTTAGTATACCCATAACCGAACCCGTTTATAATATACCCGTACCCGCCCCATATCCCACCGGATACCCGATTAATATTATCCATCGGTTTTTTGGGTTTCCCCGCGGGTATCAGTTATCCGTACGTAGTTGAATATTATATGGACAAAATTGGTGGTATTAAGATTAAGTCACGCTAAAATCCACCGAAAAAACAAAAGAAAATACTCTAACCACTCCCAACAATAACTCAGCTTTAAACTTTAACACAATGCCACGTCAGCTTTAACATACTCACCCTTAATTAACTGAGCTTTAGTTATACACAAGATGTTTAACGAATGAGCCGAGATGATATGGTTGTATACGAGATGTTTAACGAATGAGCCGAGATGATATATTTGTATATATACGAGATGTTTAACGAATGAGCCGAGATAATATGGTTGTATACGAGATGTTTAACGAATGAGCCGAGATGATATGATTATACACGAGATGTTTAACGAATGAGCCGAGATGATATGCATGGTTGTATACGAGATGTTTAACGAATGAGCCGAGATGATATGGTTGTATACGAGATGTTTAACGAATGAGCCGAGATGATATGGTTATACACGAGATGTTTAACAAATTGAATGAGCCGAGATGATATGGTTGTATACGAGATGTTTAACGAATGAGCCGAGATTATATGTTTGTACATGAGCAACACACCCAACAATAACTCACGCAACCTTTCGACCCTGTTTCATCATTTCTTAAAAGAGTTTAATTTCTAGACCAACCCTGATAGCTGGATGGTCTTGAGGCAACTCACGCAACCTTTCGACCTCTGGATCAGCACGATTATGCATCTGTAGCATAATACGAGTTATCTCACCTAGCAAATTGTTAATCAATTTGAGTTCTTTTTCTTGTTCATTGTGTAATCGGGTGAGGATAGCCTTTTGCACCTCTACTAGTTAATTTGTTAGCCACAGTGTTTGTGTTAAAATTAGTGATACTTGCGAGAGAGTTTTATAAGAAGTTGTGTGAGAAAACGAAGTGTTGTGAAAGTGGCTTTGATAGTGGAAAGCCGTTAAACTAGCCGTTGGAGGCTATTTTAAAAATCAGATTGAAAGTAAAAGTAACCGTACGAGTATTATTCAAATTCAAACGTAAAGTAACAGTACAACATATTAATAACGAGCGGGATATTTAAAATTTAAAATTTCAAATTCAAATTAAACAAAAGGGCGGGATATATTTAAAATTTATCAATTCAATTCAAATTCAATTCAATTTATAAATTGAAAATAAAGTATCAAATACAAATACATTAAACATGAAATAGAAATACATTAAACATGAAATAGAAATACATTAAATGTCAAATAAAAACTACGTTAACATAAACAACGATTGATTAACATAAACAACGGACGATTAATAAAAACTATCATCTGAATCTGGGTAACCATCTTCAGAGGATTCGGAAGGTGTGAAAAAACCAGACTCCCACCTTTGCCTACGTTCTTCATCCTCCCTGGCTTGCCGCTCCAAACGATCAGCTTCCTCTTCTCTTTCAAGTGCTTCCATTTCCAGGAGGACTTGCATATCTGCTTCCTCTTGCCTAAGTTGTTCCTCAGTTAACCCAAACGGATTTGGGTCTTGGTTGGGAACCGGTTCATTTTCAGGTTGATTATTCACCGGAAAATTTTCCGGTTGGAAAACCGGAAAGATATGCTCGGGTGGAGTATGGAATTTTTCATTTTCGCTAGGTGGGCTTGGAAACTGTTGGCCAAAATCCTTTTGGCGAGGTGGGCTTGGAAATTGTTGGCCAAAATCCTTTTGGCGAGGTGGGCTTGGAAATTGTTGCCCGAAATCTTTTCTGGAAGACATCTTGAATTTGAGATGCTTGGATCTTGAGTATTTGAGAAGTTTGGAATGTGTTTCAATATTATCCATCTGTTTACTTTTGGCGCCTCTCGATGGTCCCTCTTCCCGCCTAAAGTATTGGGAACCGTTCGTATACCTCTCTAGCCTATTTGTACAACTCGACAATTTAAAACCGTTCATAATCAACCGTACCATATACAACTCCTTTGATATTTTCATTAGAAAATAAATTTCAAATTTCAATGGCTGACTCCTCTTCAACTCCTTCTTCCAACAAAAACAAACGCCCAAGGGATGATTCTCCTCCACTGATGCCTGAAAAATATAAAAAAATTGGCATATCCCAAAATATTTGGGAGAAATGTAGTAAAGGCCAGTATGGTGTTGAAAACGCATTGTTAGAAATTCACAACAAGCGTATAAAGATGTATGAAGAAAGGAACAAGAAAGATTTAGAGGTCATTGAGGAGCATCAGAAGAAAATTGAGGAGAGGAACAAAAAAATAGAAGAAGAAAGAGAGAAAATAGTTGATGTTTACAGAAGTATTGAAGCTAGTATATATGTGTCTTAATGTATATTTTCTTTATATATTTTGCCTATGTAAATGTAAACTTATTTTGACTTGGTTTAATATATGAATGCAGTTATTATTACAAGTTTATGATATTTGAATGTAGTTATTATTATTGTACTGCTAGGTAAACAATTGTACTGCTAGCGAAACGTTGTACTGCTGGGTATCCTTTTAGCAGTGGTTGGGAGTGCAGGGTAGTTTGTATCACTTTTTACTTAAAGGGTATAAACCCCCAATTGCTGCACACAATCACATTCACGCACACATTACTCTCTCTCTTCCACTCCCTAATCGAATTTTAATCGTCAAATTGCAAAACCCCCAAATCAAATCATAATGTCGAACCTAACTTTTACCGAACCTCATAATAATGTTGCCTTTTTAGAAAAATCCAATGAGTCTGTAGATTTTACTGAGATCATTGATTTCCTTAATGCAAGCTATATTAAGTTTGCATTAACAGTAAAACCTACTATATATACTTCCAACATTATCCAGTTTTGGTCGTCTGCTAAGGTCAATACTATTAATGGGGAAGCACAAATCCATGCCCTTGTAGATGGGCAGATGATTATCATTACAGAGGCGTCTATTCGAAGAGATCTTCTCCTAGATGATGCTAACGGAGTTGAGAATCATCCAAATACTACAATCTTTGAAAAACTTGCACTGATGGGCTATGAGAGATATACAAATGCTTTAAAGTTCCAAAAAGGTAATTTTTCTCCTCAGTGGAAATTCTTAATTCATACTGTCTTAGTGTGTCTAAGTCCAAAGACCACTGCTTGGAATGAATTTAGCAGTAATTTAGCTTCTGCTATAATTTGTTTGGCTGAAAATACTCAAAGATTTAATTTCTCAAAATTAATTTTTGATAATATGGTTAGGAACTTGGATAGTTCTTTGGCTAAATATTTTCTATATCCAAGGTTTTTGCAACTCTTTTTGGACAACCAATTTAAAAAAAAGAAAAGTCACAAAAATGTTTCTCCCACTCCCTGCCTTACCAAAAAGGTTTTTGCTAATATGAGGAGGGTTCGAAAAGATTTTTCAGGGAGAGTGACACCTTTGTTTCCAACAATGTTGGCACTAGCCTAAACCCAAATGGGTGAAGGTTCAGCAATCCCAGCTGGTACCCATCACACACCCACAGAACAACAACAACAGACCTATAAACGTAGGACTAACACCAAGAACATTGAGCTACCTCAGGCTAGTGGTTCTATACCAACTGTTGCAGATGAGGATGTCACTGGGGGGGAGAGTGACATGTTGGCAAGGGCTGCCACTACTGTGTCTAGCTTAGCAGCAGCACAGGACAGTGGTAACATCATTAAGACCCGAACCAAGACAACTTCTAATGAAGAAAGTTCCTCTGGAACTGATTCAAGTGAAGGTCCCAGTCACATGGAAACAATGGGGGGTTCGGATGTTCATCCTAGGGGTGAGGCTGAACTTAACTTTTCCAGTGATCCACCTCTCGGGCTAGGTAACACAAGCCGAAGTGGTGAGGATAGTCTGCAACTTTTGAATGAATTGAAGGATACCTGTGCCAAGCTGTCTGCACAAATTGGTGATCTGCGAGCAATAGCTTCTTCCCAAGATGGAGTCATCAAAGCTCAAGGTGGGGAGATAAAGGCTTTGAAGAGAAGGGTTAGGTATTTAGAAGGAGTCAAAGGATCAAGAATTCCCAAACAAAAGGTTAAATCTTCTGAAGCTTCTAAGGATGCTCCCAAACAGGGGGGGAATGAAGGCAAAGTTTCAGGGGAGGATAAAGAGGGTGAAAGTATTTGTGAAGAGAGTGATCCAATGGAATTTCTAGTTGCTGATAACCAAGGGAATGAAGCGGTGATGGATAGGCGTTTGGGCAAGGTTACAACTGTTGATAGTGAGCCACCTATTCCTGCTAGTGACCCAGTTATTCCTGCTAGTGGTCCAGTTATTCCTGCTAGTGAGCCAGTTATTCCTGCTATTCCTGCTATTGATAAGGTTAGTTCTCTATACTGAGACTGAAGTTAGTATTGCTGCTATTGATGTTAGTGCTACTGAGACTAAATTTATTCCTGCTATTGATAAGGT
Source organism: Artemisia tridentata subsp. tridentata (assembly GCA_021014915.2). NCBI lineage: Eukaryota > Viridiplantae > Streptophyta > Magnoliopsida > Asterales > Asteraceae > Artemisia > Artemisia tridentata. The sequence continues at coordinate 179,955,259 of CP139509.1, forward strand.
TACTGCTACTCAAGGTGATGATGATATGACTATGGCTCAAATATTAACAAAGATGAGGAGTGCAAAACCTAAGAAGAAATTTAAGTTTCAGTCACCTAGTCAACAACAACAACAACAACCAATGATTACAGATGAAGAATTGACAAGACAAGTGGCTGATCTTGATGCTCAAGAAGCTGCTCAAGAAGCTGCTCAGATTCTTTCAGACAAGGAGTATGCAGAAAAATTACAAGCGCAAAAAAATGCAGAGTTAATAGCTTCATGGTTTGAGGAAAGGGCTCAGGTTGAAGCTGATTGTGAGTTTGCTAAAATAGTACATAAAGAAGAGCAAGATAAGTACTCAGTAGATGAAAAAGCCAGGATGCTGAAAGAAATTTTTGATGCAAAAAAGAAGAAGTTTGCAGCACAAAGATATGCAGCTCAGAAGAACAAGCCACCCACTCAAAAACAAAGAAGAGATATCATGTGCAGGTATTTATTTTTTTATTTTTTTGTTGCAAAGGTAAATTTATATTAATATCAACAACACCCAATATGTACATCATAAACATCTACTCATGTGCAGATATTTGAAGAATGTGGCCAGTTGGAAACTAAAGGATTTGAAATTCTTGGATTATAAAAGCATTGAAGAATTGTATGCAATTGCCAAGAGAAACAATGAACTCTTCTTGAATGACAGTTCAAAGAGAGCAGGTGAACAGTTGGAAATAGAAGGCAGTAAAAAGAGAAAACAAGAACAAACTGAGCAAGCTGTTGCTAAAGAACAAATGCAAGCTCACACTGAACTTGCAGTTGACTCTATAGGAGAAGCCATGGATGCACAACCTTTAACTGTCAAACATCCCATTGTTGATTATAAGTCTGGATCTCATGGGGAAACAATTTATTATGATATTAAGAGGCATGATGGTTCTTCTAGAAGGTTTGTAAGCTTTCTTCACATGGTTCATGATTTTGATAGACGAGATATGATAGCTCTATGGAAATTACTCAAACAAAGATTTGGTAATAAGACACCAGAACAAGCTTATGATAGAGAAGTCTGGAATTATTTGAAGGTAATGTTTGAACCAAATCATGAAGATGAATGTTGGAGAAGACTAACGCACAATACTGTTAAAGAATGGAAAATTTTTCAACGATGTGGAGTACATGCTTTAACTGTGAATGAGTTGGTGATCTACATGCTTGTAGAAAAGGATTACCCTTTAAAGTTTCACAAAGACATTCTACATCAGATGTTGCGTGGGAAGAAAATACTCAAGCTTCAGCTTAATTATGATAACATGGCATATGAACTGCTCAAGAAGATGGAAGAGTATCTAGGACCCAAGAACAAGAAATAGAATGTATAGTTATTACTACTAGAATGTATAGTTTGACTTAAACATGTATAGTTATTACTGCTTATGAGATAAACATGTGTAGTTATTACTGCTAGAATGTATAGTTATTACTGCTAGAATGTATAGTCTGACAAAATATGCTTACATAAATGCTTACAATCGAGCCAAAACATTGATATTTTTAAAATTTTGACTATTGCATAAGTTATCAGAAATGTGTGACCATATGTATCGAATTGTGACTACACTTAAATAATGTATGACAAAATTTGACTATTGCCTATAGTCACATGATTGTGCTACAATTAAATGTGTGACCATACACATTAGGAATTGGCAGGCAAACACACACTTAACTTTAGACACACATATTAACTTACGTGACTATTTGTATCGAATTTTGGTCACACTTAATCATGTATGCCTATGGTTTAGTGTGACCATATATGACATTTGGTCACACATCTCAAGTGTGTGACATATATTTGTCACTTTTAAATGCATATCGTGACTATGCTTCAAACTTACTTTTCAGTTGTCACACATTTCAAATTCATATGTGGCTAAATTTTCAACAAAAACTAGCAGTCACGCTTAAATAATGTGTGACAAACTTGAGCATATGATTTAGCCACATACACAATTACTTCGTATGACCATATATGGATTTTGGTCACACTTTTCAATTGCGTGACATATATTTGTCACATATGTATATATATAGTGTGACTAATGTTTCAACCTTATTTGTATCCGTCACACGTCCCAAATTATAAGTGACTAAAAAATCAAATTTTTTTTTACCAGATACGTATAGTCACGAAAATATTCAAATGTGTGGCTGTAGCCTCATATGTAATTTGGAAATGGTCACACAAGTCGGATCAAGTGTGGCTGTTTATTTTATTCTCATACATTTAGTCACACAAAAAAGCGACTGTGTGGCTGTTCGAAAAAAAGCATGTGTGACTAAATCCCATTTTTGTACTAGTGGCAACCAACTTGGATGGATGAACCTCTACTACCTCTTCCTCACCACATCTTTTGCGAACATTTTCAAAGCTCTAGGGATCTAACCATAGAAATTAAAGGACAAAACGTGATTCATTCTAAACCACCTTAGAAGAACTACTTAGGACTCCGAAAACAACTCCATCTTCTAAAGCCTAGGATTGTCCTAAACTAGCACCTCATAACTCTATTGTCTAGAACACCATCACATATCCTCTTCACTCTCGACACATACCTTGCACGCCATTGTTAATGCAAACGATGTACTAATCTAGACTGTCTCTTCGACACTTACTATTATGAAAACTTGTTTTGAGTTTTGATATGTGTAAGTTATTTTCGCGAGCCCACTATTTTGTGTAAGTTATTTTCGCGAGCCCACTATTTTGTTTTAGTTCTCAGACGCCGAATCCCTTTGGGATAACAGGCCGGATCCATTTTTAAATGGATCCGGAGGAACCAGTTGAACAAACATAGATTTTATACCTTTCTACCTCTCTCTCACTTTCTAGACCTTATTAGATCAGTTTCTAATACTCTTTTAGTCACAAATAAGATCACCTCAGCCTCAGTAGATCCCATACCTTCCTATAACATGACTTAGGATCCCTCTAGAATGTTTATGATTTATCATTTCTACAAAAATCAACAACTTTCCATTATGGTGCTTACACCATCTTTCTCTAATCCTAATCCAACTATCTCCATATTCTTAATAATTTTTATAAATTTATATTAGCCATCTTCTCCCTAAAATGGTCAAAAATCCAATTTTTTAATTCTTATGAATTTTAAGAATTTTTTCTAATTTTCTCCACCACCACTCTTGGACTTCTATCGACATTAGACGCCTTCTTAACCAACTAAATTAGCTCTTGATCACTCATTAGGCTTCTTTTCATCTCATTTCCCTATAAAACTCATTACTAGTCACATCTCATCATTAACTTAAGTTCTCAGGACCCTTATCACTTAAGCAACCTTCTTTTAATCATAACACATATTAGCTAGTACACTTAAACTGCTCAACCAAATCAATTCTTTCATGTCTCTAGTAGCCGGATCCCTGGGCTAAAGCTAGCCGGATCCCTTCTGAGAAGGATCCGGTGGATCCGGGCAAACAGAGCAGTTAAAAACAAACTCTTTCACTTATAATCTTCCTTTCTCCACTCAAACACTAGCTCAACACAGAGGATTATCAGTTTCCTCTAAGGACTTTTTCTATAGTCTTTCTCTTTAAAGCTTGTTGCAGCATTCATGGAAGAAGAAACTTTTTTTGTGTTTCGTATATGACTATTTATGTGTTCTCTTTTATTTCCATGATATTATGTGAACAATATCTCTGTTTGTACTAATTGATATAATTGTTTTCCTTTTGTACTAACTCGTTTGGATTTGTGTAGGTTGACAATGGTCGATTTCATTATCAAGTCAAGTTGTGCTCATTCGCACATTTATAATATTCCTCATCTTGCATCATCATCACCATCTTCCTCCACTTCTCTCACTACTCACAAAGTCATCATGTCTACCACCATCATATCTACCTCCACTTCTCTCACTACTCACAAAGTCATCATGTCTACCACCATCATATCTACTACCACTTCTTTCACTACTCACAAAGTCATCAAGTCTACCACCATCATATCTACCACCACTTCTTTCACTACTCACAAAGTCATCATGTCTACTACTACAAATCTATTCTATCAAATTCTATCAAACCATCACTTTCATCTCTTAAACCAACCTCATCAAATCTATTCAATCAAATGTTTGAAAATAAACACTTATTAAGTCAGATTAGTTATCTCCTGAGAGGAAAAGCCATAGATTACTTATATAAGATCTAAAGAAAACCAACTATTCTACGCTTAGCATTTTCATTTGCACACATCGTAAAACCTTAGTCTAACCGTTAAGGGAGCAGCCAGATCAATACTCTGGCAGAGTCAGGATTCCCTTTGTTCTAACCTAATCAAGACTAAACACTTTTTTTGGGTGCAAAGCACTTCTTTTTCATGCAATTTCTTATTTAAAAACGAAAAAAATTTAAAATTTTGGCCAAAACGGGGGTACTAGGGCACTAGAAGGTACAAATGTGACAAAATTCGCGAGAATTCCCCCCCACACTTAGAATTGAATATTGCCCTCAATATTCAAAGTACCGGCTATTATGCCGACACTTAGAACGTAAAAAGGTAATACTAATAGCCAAGTGTGTAAAAGAATTCTCTAATTTCACAAACAGGATTAAAAAGATATCCCTAGATAAACGTTAGCAAAAAGATCGGATATTGGGCGGCTGGATTGAAAACAGGCACATCAATCATCACGATCTAAAGGAAACCTGCAAACAAGGGCAAACAACACACAAAACAAAGCACAGTAGAGGAATCCCCCCACACTTAGTGTCAGAAAATAGAAAGAAGTCAGAAACATAGGTTGTCACCCATGTGGTGCTAATGTTTTTGTTAACCGAGTCACTAGCTTGACTTGACCCCGAATTCATTTGTTCTTGGGGAAGCATGTGGAAGAGAAAATCTTCATCGGACTTTCATTCAAGATGTTTGGATAAACATTGAAGTTCTTGAAAGTTCCACTCCGATGAGATACATCCGGCTCAAAAAGAATGATAAATGGAGATGCCGGGGTCAAAAATGGTGTCTTCACTCCCAAACGAGTGAAGGAAAGGACAAGCTACCTTATAAGTGAAGAAAGGTAGAAAGATCCCGATAACAATTATGATATAATCGTCATCATTATCAGATTTTTCATTTAAGCTTTTAAAATCATGATCTAGAAGTATCTCAGGAGATATGATGTAAGAGGGTTCATCGGTGAACTCCCCCAGACTAGAGACACAATTAGTTGACTGATCATGACTTATCAAAACTTCCAATTCTCTCAGATCTGATTCAAAATTGAAGTTTTTATCTTCATCCCCAGGTGGGATGGGATCAATGTGAGTGAGTTCATCAGTGAACTCCTCGAGAAGATAATCACTTTTATGAAGTACGTCTTTGAGCTTCGGCTCTGGAAGGATATACGGAGGTGGGACATGTGCTGTACTTTGTATGCTAGAAGTTTGCACCTCGTCCATTATTGTCTTCGTATCTGACTCATCACTTTCAAAAATTTGATTATCTGAAATTAGAGTAAATTCAGAATCAAAATTAAATAAAGGATTTGTGATAGTCATATCGAATGTTTGGGAAGTAGAATCAGGAAGATTGAAAGGTTCCTCGGATACCCTTGGGATTGGAACAAGGTCATCAATTTCCTTATGAGGATTGATTTTGACTTCCTTGTCCCCCATTAAAAAGGTATCTGAAGGGTCCTCATCTGATTTCTCTTCATCAAAAGGATCATCCTCATCACTTTCATCGGAGTATGAAAAGTGGATAGTGTTAAGATGATCTGGTCCTTGCTGGCAATATTGATTTGTATAACTTTTGTGATTGCCAAGGACCCCAATTTGTGCAATCTCAGCGGGAATGTAATCGGAATAATGATCACTCAAAACAGTGGTAGAGTCATAAATGGCTCCAGTATCCCACTGATAGTGATGTTGCGTCATATTCTCGATTAAATCATAAGCTTCTTGAGGAGTCTTCCGCATGAGATTGCCTCCGGCAGCCAACATGATTTTGTCTTGATCAATCGGAGTTATACCACTATTAAATGTTAGGATTTGATCGAGTAGCAAAATTTTGTGATCAGGACATTTCCTTAACAAAGATTTGAATCGTTCCCAAGCTTCAAATACTGACTCAATGGGCAATTGCCGAAAATTCAGAATGTCTTTCCTAAGCTGCACCGTTTTAGAATGTGGAAAGTATTTTGAAAGAAACTTGAGTAACATCTCTTCCCAAGTATGAATTGAGTGGGTTTTAAGAGTATAAAACCAAGATTCAGCTTCGTGGGATAAAGAGAATGGAAAAAGATTCAAACGAATGCTATCTTGAGAAACTCCTTTCTGTTTCATGGATTGAGTGATAGATATGAACTTGTTTAGGTGCTCGTTTGCATCCTCATCTCGAAATCCGTGAAATTGGCAATTTTGCCGGATCAGTCGAACCATATGATTTTTCAATTTGAAATCGGTTCCCGAAACTGATGTAGGAGTGATCGGTCCTCCTCTACCGACCAGTGTTGGACGATAGAAATCCTCCATGGTCCGAGGATCATGGGGATTATATGGTGGAAAATCGATCATTATGGAGAATTAAACAATGAGAGGGTAAAATGATAAGAATTAAACATTTAAGAGGAATAAGAAGAATATTTTTGGATTTTTAAAATTTAGAAAGATTTAAAAACACAAAGGAAAAAAGGAAAATAAATTTTGAAAAGAAAATCTTTTTAAGTTTTTATAAGAAAATATTTACGAGAGAAAACGATAACTTCTCGGGAGAAGGGTCTTCAAAACACGCAACGACAAACGAGAATTAAAAATTCGCTTCAACCTTCCCCGACAGCGGCGCCAAAAATTGATTCGATGGAATCAACACGTAAATTTTTCCTAGGAAACACAAGTGAAGTATGTGTAACCCGGGTCGTTATCCCCAACGAAGGTTTGAATGGAATTTCGTGATCTTGATTCGTGAAACGTGTGATGAATAGTGAAAAAGATGGGATTTAATTAAAAACGACTTAAAAGGTAAGGAAAACGTTAATCTAAAGTGCTCGTGATTAAAAACGTAAAGGAAAACTGAAAACGCGTTTAAACCGGTAAAACCCGAGCCTAAACGTCAAATCTAAGAAATACTAACTCTACGGGTGCCAAACTAATTTTCCTAAGTTCTAATAGATAAAATAAAATTTTACAAAAAAAGAATTACATTTTTCTGAATTATATTTTATTTAATACGAATTAAAAACTAATTTAAAAAGAAAAATACATTAAAAATACTAAATGAAATGGGAAAATTATGAAAAAATACAGAAAAGTCCTAAATAGTAAGCAGAACCTAATAAAAATAAAATGGGATTAACTGCTTATTCGGATAAGCAGTAAATAAGCTAAAAAAAGAAATAAGCTATAAGGAAAAATAAAGGGATTAAGTAAAAATGGGTGAAAGGTATAACCAACACAAGACCCTAGGGCAGTTGGTTAAGTGAGTGTGTTGTGAGGCTTTGAAGGGCTGAGGTCCAGGGTTCGAATCCCAGCCTCAGCTTTTTGAATTTTTTTTTTTTTCTTTGAACAAACTTAATAAGCTAATGAAGATAAGCAATTTTACTAACTACCACATTTGCTGGAAACTTAAAAATAAGCTCAAAAATAAGCCACAAGGACTGACAGTTTACAAAAGAGTGGGAATAAGCTAAGGCTAAATGGGAATGGCTGATAAGCCACAAATAAGCTATGGGGAATTTTGAAAACTATGAAATTGTAATCTACAACTGGCCAACTACTTATAACATGAAAATTAAGCTATGAAATCAGCAACCAAGTACCTTGTATCTTGGAGGAACACTGATGCAAACTGCAAGAAACATTGTTCTGTGCAGATCTGCAAAATGGTTAAAATACTAAAAAAAAACTAGATTAACTCCTATCAGCACTAAAGTGAGCTCAGAAACAACAAAATTAAGATCATAAAACTGCTTATCTCTCACTGAGCAGATTCAAGCAGTGATGAATCTTAATACTAGCACCTCAAACCAAAATTTGCAAACCCTTTAAAAACAACATAACACAAACTAAAAACAGCTTCTCTAAGTCAAATTAAGGTACATAAAAACTCCTAAGTATGCACATGAACAGTGGAAGTCAAGGTTTACCCGTTTTCACCCATAAACCAAACACCATTTCAAACAGACTGATATGGGGCTTTACACTTAAACAGAACAAATTAAGCAAATATACCTAAAGACATACGAATTAAAAGCCATAATGAGGTTAACTAAGCAATAACAACTGAATAAGAAGCACAGAAAGTAAGCAATTAAGCTAAGTTGACTATAGTTGACTTTTGACTATTTTTGACTTTTGTTAAAATTAACTGAATTAAGCAGTAATAAAACTAACAATAAGCTGTCAGGATCCTGCATAAGCTAAAAGGGAACAGAGCAAAGGCTTTTGGAATTCTTAAACAACAATAACTTCGAATCACTGTATTTGAGATTAAACTAAAATTACAACGAATCAGTACAAGACTTTTGAAACTAGACTGAGGTTGAAATTACGGTTACAACAATATGAAATTAAGCTAAAGCTTATCTAAATTCGAATGTGAAAACTATATTACACTACTTCTAAACTAATTTAACTAAAATCTAACTAAAATCTAACACACTTCTTCTGTGGGCTGTGGAGGGCTTTATACCCATCCAAAAGTCTCTCTCAGCTTCCCTCAACAAATCCCACTCGTTGGATTAGATTAATTCAATATCAGCCGTCCAAACTCCTTTTGGCGGGAAAACGAGGGTAGTGGGTTAGTGGGATTTGGTATCACGTGAAGCTTGTACTAGCTAAGGATGGGGAAGGCGTGTGTAAGAGAAAGCATGGGGGGACATAGGGGACATGATTGTTCGGTTTTTGGGGAATTGGTGGTGGTTTTGAGATTGGCGGTAAAGGTATTGGGAAGATGGTTTTCTGGTTTTTGGTTTTAGCTAAAAAGATAAAACGGGGATAAGGTTTTTGGCTATTAGGCTTATTTAATTTGGTGTGCTGGGATGGGTTAGGTTTAGATGGGTTGGATTAGGTTGTTTAGTTTAGGGAAATAAGGGTTAAAGTGATTAGGTTTAGGGTTATTTTTGGATTTGGTTTAGGTTAGGGTAAAAAGGTTTACGGTAAACGGTAAAAAATAAGTTTTGGTTTCGGGTTGGTTTTTCCACGCTCATTCCAATGCCATATCCCGGGATTGACGTTGACTTTTCTTTTCTTCATTAAATGCTCAAATGATGTCGAGTCGATCCGGCAATGTCCGTTTTTGCACTTTTTCCCATCCAAGCTCGATTTTGTCCGTTTTTGCCTTGTTTTCAATCCTTTTGTACCTGAAACACATAAAAACACAAACCAAGAATATTGCAACAATATTTGATCTATTTGGGTGTTTTTGGTCATTTTTGTGTCTTTTATGGGTATAAAATGATGAGTATTTACACACTCATCAGCCCTCGAGCAAGGGGGAGCTTCCGTCGAGCATCTAGAGAGTGCATCATGTGACTCACTCGTCCAAGGACGAATATAGCTTTGCACTAATTCTTGTTTTGTAGATTTTCAAAAACACACTTAGAGCACTTGACACCCTCACTAAGGGGGAGCACTCGTCAAGGGGGAGCAAAGACCTTTCTTTCTCTTTTGTTTCTCAAGGTTCTTCTTACAAGACGAGATCACACTTCTTTCATACAAGTCTTCCAAGCTTCAAGAAAAGTGTTGCTAGGCTTAGGGGAGCAATAAGGGGTTTTCAATTTAACTTCACTAGGGATGATGCAAGCTCGCCATTCTTGGGAGAAATGAAGTTTAACTCCGAGGACACACCCTTTTTGTTTCGACAAAAGGGGGAGAAGAATATAAACGGAGAAGGTAATGTAAAGGAAGTACGGACACAAGTAACTTCAACATTTTACCTATCCATTATGTTTACATATATTTTGTCATCATCAAAAAGGGAGAGATTGTTAGTGAAAATATTATGATATTTAATCTATACAGTCTCGTTTGTTTTGATTGATGACAAACCATGTAACTTGTAATACATAACGTAAAATGTACAAGTTACTTGTAATCATATATTGTCTCAACATACATTCAACATCTCTCGACGCCTCAAGTCCTTGTATGCTACAACACAGGTTCGTACATGTTTGTTATGTTGCGTTATGATCAAAACCCAAATTAACCATCATGTTTAGTTAAATAGTTTACATAAAGCCAAAACCATTTTTATAAAACACTTATAAGTAACTTTTGTTACTTACACTTTTATAAAAATACATAGTTAAATAAAACATGTAAATGGCTTGGACTATCCATAACCCAAAACCCATGACCCATAATCCATAACCCATAACCCATAACCCATGACCCATGTGCATCAAATGCATCATGCATTAAATGTGAATTCTTAGACTATCCATAACCCAAAACCCATGACCCATAACCCATGACCCATGACCCACGTGCATTAATGTGCCATTACATCATGCATGACATCACAATGGGTAAAACCCATGACCCATGACCTAAAGTCCATAACCCATGACCCAAGATGTCTTTGACATCATGCATGACATCACATGACCCATGGACCTTAACCCATAACCTAAAACCTAAAATTGTAACCCAAGATCCGGACTGGTAATACCAGATACCTGGATCCCTGGGTTATAAGCCGGATCTGGGTGAATAGTGACCTCTTTGCCTATAAATACAAGGTCATTTCTTTAGTGTTCAACACACCTTTTAGATATTACTTCTCTCTATACTCTAAACTCTCTAACCTCAGATCCAAGGATCTTTCTATGTAGTTTCTCTTTGTGTTTCTCTAGGTTCCTTCCAAAAGGCGAGAACACAGCCCTTCAAAGACGTGCAAGCTCGTGATATGAGTTGCTTGGATTCTTCTCTTCCAAGATCACAGAAGTGAATCTTGTTCTTTCTTTCTTCTCAAAAGGGTGTTGTAGATATGTTGAGTTGATAGGTGTAAAAGGACGTTGGATCCTTTAGTCAAGTTGTACTAGGTGTGTTGGTTTGGTCCGCCGTGCTAAGGACCCGGTATCTAGCCTTTTACCGGATAAAGTGTAGGTGACGAAGGTTTGGTCTACCTTGTGTGAAAGACCCGATATCTAGCTTTGTACCGGATAAAGTGTAAGCGACGCGGTGAAGGCTTCTCCGCCAAGTGAAAGGAGTTTGTGTTATGAAGTGTTTACGAAATCTTGAGTAGGTGACTCGGGGAGTGGAGTAGGGCAAGGAAGGTGACCTTGTAGCCAAACCACTATAAATACTTATGTTGTGGTTGTGTCTCTCTATCTCTCTCTCTTTCGTAGTTTAGTTTTTATATGCATTACAACTATCAATATCCAACACGTCAAAACTAGATTGACATAAGTCGATCTATAAGTTTTAATTAGTAATTTTAATCGGAAAAACTATTCAACCCCCCTTCTAGTTTTCTACAAAAACCATTACCCATCCTAGGACAACTACCATGGAAATCACAAAACTAATCTCTTGTTTTCCCATGCAAATCGGCAGACAAGTACCTCTAGGCACCAAGTCAACCTCTATGAATCACATGCAAACACATTATTTAAGGAACCAAGCCTCTAACCTCTTTGCATCACCAAAACAAAACGCAAACAAAGTAAACACATAACTCTTTGGTTCGGTCGTGAGAGAGAAGGAAAAGGAGCTAGTATAAACGAGTATAGTTCCATACGAGTTGGGTTTTGGAAGCAAACTAGGGTTCGGGTATTCGTCTTTTTCGTTCCAAGTCCTCATTCGTGTTCCTCACCACCACTTTTGGTGTAGTAAGTCCTTAAAACCCTATTTCAATACTTAGCTTAACCGTCGTTATACTCATATGTCTCATGTAACGTCGTAAAAGATCTTAAAACTTGTTATACCACTTGTCATGTCACGTAAAAATCTAGGAAAAACTAAACGACTTTAACATCTAACGAAAGTTAGAATGTGGAAGAAACTTACTATGTTAATGTATGTAAATGGCCACGAACACACTAGAACAGGTTTGGTTATGCACATTTGGTTCAAAAGCTTTCTAAATCTATTATTGATTCACAACGTGTCATTAATAAAACCAAGCTAAGCTAGTTGATATAATTGAGTTTTTGTAAGGGAAAATAAACTGAAACTATAAGCTAAGAAGTCTTAAGAGTACGAACGAAACATAATAGACACTTAACACCAAGACATAAACTAAATAAACACTTCTAAAAGGTTACAAACTCTCGACCTTGTTAAAGGTGCAAAAGGTTCGACCCTTGTTTTTCATCTTAGAACGTACCATTTTTGGGCTCAAAGGCCCAACTCGTTTCACTATAAGCACTTGAAATTAGTCATGGAGATAAGCACCTAAAATAAGCTATTATGAACCATAAAAGGACGCCAAAGCTAAGCTATAACGAAAAGAATTACACAGTTATGATTTTTATAAAACAACAAGTTTGTTGGGCTTAAAGGCCCAACACAGTTTCGAATAAAAAACTAAAGAGAATAAGCTGTTGTTAAGCTATTGTTGGGATTTATATTGATTTGATAAATACAAAACAATAAAAGAAGAATGAAACAAGTATGAAACTACAAGGACTTAAAAGACAAAGAAGGAATTCTGCAAGCTATGAAAGATTTTAGAAGATTCCTTAGAAGATATTGATAAAAGATTAGGAAAGTATTTGTTTCATAATACAATTGTGAGTCCTTTGTAACCCTAATATCTCTATTATATAAAGAGACATAGGGTATTCGTTTTATGTGTGCACAGTATACAATGTAGTCGACTAAGAAAAAGTGTATGTGTCTAGGCGTTTGATTGTTCGTGTAAACGCCTAGGTTTAGTGTTTGTTTTACGCTTCAAGATCAAGTATTGATCCCTGTTACAAGGTGTGTAACACGTTCTACCTTGATCAAGTAGAATTGAAATGTGTAGGAGATTGTAAAACCTTGTTGATAATAACAATTGATTCTTTGTTAAATATTTCGCCTTTGTTATTATCTGTACTAGATTAGACCTAATAAGTCTAGAGCTATAACGATCTATCAGGTGGTATCAGAGCTCGGGGAGCTCGTGATCTAGGGATTATACAAGGTTTTAGTCGAAGAATGAAGAACAAAATCGACTTTGGTTTTTATTTTTGTAACTTTCTGTAGTGCTGTTTTTAAAAGGCGATATCTCATTCGTTAACCGTTAGATCTTAACGAAATTTTTACTGAAGGTTCTTCATACATCAAGGAAAATTCTCACCATAGGGATCTTCAATCTCAGGTATTAATCGAAAGATATGATGTCTCGAAGTCTGCTGCAGAAACGTATCAGTAAGTCGAATGTTTTGGGTTCTTAGGGATTTTAGTTTTTCTAATTTCCTTATTCATATGGTTTCATTCAACATGGAAGTCGGTTATATGTTCTTTATGCTTTATATTCATACCTTTATCGAAGTTAAGACTCTTGTTGTTTGAAGTTTGACGTGGTGCTGATACGAATTAACTCTAATAAGTTAGGGTTTCTACTATTCTGATGCTCTTAAACGCTTAAAGGAATCTTAATTTTGGGTTTGGATTCTGTGCTTGAATACGAGGGTTTTGATTGTGATGAAGGGTTTGGTGAAAGAAAATTTTGATATGGTGACTAGGGTTCATAATTAAAGTGACTGATGGCATGATGTTATGTTCTTCATGTATACAAAACCCTAAGGACGACTACAAAGGGACTTGGGACTTAGCTTGGTTGCAAGGATCTCGTTATTGTTATATTGTTCTTTGTTTGTGATTCCTAAACCTAGACTGATTGAAATTAATAGGTATCAATTGTTCTTACAACTTAATGCTGCTCGTCCAATTAAGTTAGTACTGCTCCTAGTTGATTAAAGCTGCTCCAAAGGTTAAAGTTGTTGCGTGCGTGTCTGTTGTTAAGGGTTTTGGTTTGGATGCAAGTCTGCTCGATGGAGTAAGGCTACGTTGAATGAGCTTACTGGAGTAAATCTATTTTTGAAGTAAGGTTACTGGTTTATAACGCCTTGTGTTTGAAGTAAGTCTACTTCTTGGAACGAATAATGACTAAAGTTACTGGTTTGTTGTGGATTAATTCTGGTGGAGATTCAGATCTGTAATAAGTTTGGTGCTAATGCGTTTAAAGGGTCTGATGGATATCAGTATTAGGTCTGATGCGTGGTGATTTGTTGAGTATGTTACTTGATTGATTTGTTGTGGTATTAAATGTTTAAGCTGCTTGTGAGATTTTGCTACTGCTCGTTGCCTATTAATGTTGCCTTTATCAAGTTAGTGCTGCTACGGTTAGTTAATACTGCTACTTGCATTTTGATGCTGCTCATTGAAAGTTTCTGCTGCTTGTTCGAATTTATGCTGCTACTTACATGTTAATGCTGCTCGAGTGAATGTTACTACTGCTTTGGATTTTTAGTACTGCTGTGTTATGTTAATGTTGTTAGCATTACGCTTAGTATTGCTCATTTTAATGTTGTTGGCTGTTTGTGTTCAACGTCAACAAATAGTAGCAGTTTGTGTTGACAGTAAAGGGTATCTTGAACATGTCGTTTTGTCAAGGTTAATTGTTACATGAGTAGATGTTTTCATGATACTATGGTATTCAATATTTAAAGGGTTTTTTGTTTTGATCTTGCTGATATTGATACGAATAAGATTAATGATGATTCGACAAGGAATTCCATACGAGGATACATTATTCGATATTGGACAGTACATGTTTTTGGTTCTCGACTGGATTTAGAGATGTTGGACAACTCACACTAGTTTGATTTTTGGTTTAAATGTTCTTAAACGTTTAAAAAGGCTTCGTATTTGGATTCATTGGAATAATTGATTACGAAGAAGGTTGATTATCACTTATTTGAAGATTGAAGTGGAGTTTCTTGAATGCGTGTTCTTATCATATCTTAAACGGCTTACTACGTTTAAAGGTAACTTGTTCGTGCTTCAATGTTGTGACAAAGACTTGTCAAAATCTATCAACAGGGATTTGCTATCACT
Organism: Artemisia tridentata subsp. tridentata; assembly: GCA_021014915.2. Taxonomy (NCBI): domain Eukaryota; kingdom Viridiplantae; phylum Streptophyta; class Magnoliopsida; order Asterales; family Asteraceae; genus Artemisia; species Artemisia tridentata. Next base: position 179,970,316 of record CP139509.1, read on the forward strand.
TAAAGGAGTTACATTGTAGTGCTTAGTGTCTCATAGAAGATGAGGATTTTGTCAAGAGGTTGCGGTCTACTTATATATTTGGTTTTTAGTATAAGTTCAAAATCACGTGGATAGTACAAGACATAAGACACAAGTTTAGGTTATTCTACTTCTACATCAAGTTCGTTATGCTTAGTTTTCTTCAAAAGTAATCGTTACAAGAAGCCTACAGAATTAGAGATTCAAGAAATGGTTAACACATGGATTTCAGGGGAAGCATATTCTATAGTGTTTAATCATTTACATGCATCATTCGAGGGGAAGGTTTTTACTACTGCTAGTCGTTATTACTACTGCGGGTTTAAGTTTCTACTGTCTTGACTTCATTTTTAGTAAGCTTTTTGGTGTTCTTCATGGAGGGTAATTCTAGACATTGGAAGGCTGGAATGGAAGTGTAATATTAGTTAGTGGTTGTCAAGATCAAAATTGCATCTACTAGCTTCTCCTAGTGGGTAATAACAAAAAGGGGAAGAAGAAGTACATAGAAGTTTTGCAACTTGTAGATCCTTGGTGGTACAGCATGTTATGTAAGTTCACACGAGTTGAGCTTAAGGGGAAGATTGTTTCATTCATGGAAGATCTAGAAGAATGTTTTGTAATTATCAACTAGGGGAAGATTGTTGGGATTTAAATTGAGTTGATAAATACAAAACAATAAAAGAAGAATGAAGCAAGTATGAAACTACAAGGACTTAAAAGACAAAGAAGGAATTCTACAAGCTATGGAAAATTTTAGAAGATTCATTAGAAGATATTGATAAAAGATTAGGAAAATATTTGTTTCCTAATACAATTGTGAGTCCTTTGTAACCCTAATATCTCTATTATATAAAGAGACATAGGGCATTCATTTTATGTGTGCACAGTATACAATGTAGTCGACTAAGAAAAAGTGTGTGTGTCTAGGCGTTTGATTGTTTGTGAAAATGCCTAGGTTTAGTGTTTGTTTTACGCTTCAAGGTCAAGTCTTGATCCCTGTTACAAGGTGTGTAACACGTTCTGCATTGATCAAGTAGAATTGAAGTGTATAGGAGATTGTAAAACCTTGTTGATAATAACAATTGATTCTTTGTTGAATATTCCGCCTTTGTTATTATTTGTCCTATATTAGACCTAACAAGTCTAGAGCTATAACGATCTATCAGCTATTGAATAAGCTAGAAAGTACTTGGAATAAGGTCACAAACCAAACGTAACCGTTTGGGTTGTTTTTCGAACCAAAACGCACCCTAAACAGGATGAAAAGCCCAACACATTTTCAACACAAGCTAGCCTTATAAGCTATGGAGTATAAGCTACCTCAATAAGCTAGAAACACACTTTCAAAATCACAAAATATGCTCCTAAACACATAAGCTCTCACTGTCCATTAAAAAAAACCCAAACGAGCCCCATTGGGCCTTAAGGCCCATTAACCCTTTCGTATAAGCCATTTTGAAATACACAGTTTACATGAGCTTAAAAATAAGTACTTGGAACATATTAAACAAAAAGAAAGCTAAATTTTGCACTTTGTTGATTTTTGGACTAAAAATGCAAATGTTACGAAACTTGGGTGAAAAGTGTAAACTTTGGTAAAATTTCGGATCGAAACTGAAAACTATAACGTTTGGGTTAAAAACTGGAATAATTAAATAACCAGGGTTGAAACTGTTGGATCCGTTCACTTACATCATTTGATATTTCTATATCTTGACTACCATACCGCTGAGGTGAGTTCATAGCCCCACTTTTATATATTTTACAATTTCCCGTGGGGGAGATACATGCAATAAATTGAGCACAAGACTTTTACAACTGTATGCTATTCCTGATCTTATTATTTACTAAGTACCACTATTGCCAAAAGTCCCTTACTATCATGAACCATTAATCACTGCAAGTGATCGCGAATACTGTGGATAGATCTATTGGGGATGACGACCCCATTTGTGTTAACATGTATGGTAATCGAGCGCACTATATTTGAATTGCTATAGGTAACTGGCAATTACCTACTTGAGGGCATTGTCACTTTGTCATTTTTATGATACAACAGTTAACGAATTGGTGTCATGAGCTTAGTGCAATAATATTGTTTTATTTACTGATACTTGTACTTCGAAGCAATTATCAACCATATCATGTGCTCCATTATTTAAAATTTAAACCTATGAATTTCACTCAACAATTTGTAGACTTTTTAGCATGTTTATCTCAGGTAAATAAAGAGTATAAATGGCACGGAGTTGGCACTGGACACCTTTGGATGGCGTCTGATAATATTATCATTCATTACAAACTTATCGATATCTTTTGTGAAACACCAACTATTTGAAATCTCTTTTGTAACTTTGAATATTAAGTTTTCAGTGAATGATAATGACTTTTGAAACGTCTCTTTTGAGTTGTTTTCTATGATTATGACTGTGATCTAAGAAGTAATACCCCAATTAGCCTTCCGCTGCTATGTTGAAATTTACGGGGTGTTACAGATTGGCATTAGAGCCATGGTAATATAGAACCAAGTGATTTTCAAAACACTGGACTATAACTACGCTTTCAAAACGGACCATTTTACACCTTACTACTTTACGCCGTCCGTGCCTACACTTTACCAACATCATGCACTGAGATTTGCTTAGCAGATGATGCATAACTATTAGACACTATAACTAATTAAACATTATTTATATTAATGGCTTATATTTGTTATTACTGGGCTATTACAGAGTCATGTCTTCCTCATCACTTCCCATCATCATTCTTTCCGATGTTGAGACCGAGGATGTTTCACCATCCACCACCGTGCCACCACCGCCACCTGCACCGGTTCGCCGGCGTAGGCGAGTCAGAGTCCTTCAGCCCTATGAGCCCGAGCCATTCATGAAACTATTTAAGCGTCACCCTAATGGTCCCACTATGATTCACACTGCCCGGAAACGGGTACGTATACCACCAGTTCCTATGATACCACCACCAGCTCCCATACAGCCACCACCAGCTCCCATACCACCATCATCACCCCTATCCCCGACATCACCTTTATATTTGGTATGGCCATCACCACCTTCATCTCTTGAGCACCCCATGCCACCATCACCAACGACACTACCACAGCCTCATCCCCATATGCTACCATCATACACACCACCACTATCACCACCTCCTCCACCATCAACCATGCCTGACCATCTTTTTGATTTATCCACTCAGTCGTACCCATTTGCACCCCATCGCCGAGAGCCGACTCCTGAGGAGTACTTACCCCCTCAGAAGCAGACCCACATTTCATCTTCTTGTGATTTACCTTCTCATGCCTTATCTTCTGATGATTCATCTTCTTACACTTCTTCATCCTTGCCGTTTCCTCCGGGCTTCACTCCTCCAGCTCGAGTCTTCAAGACTAGGAAGACCTCTAGGGCAGCAGCTGCCCATCCACCCACTCACTCCACTATCATGGCGCGATTGGAGCGTCATGAAGAGCATATTGACACCCTACTAAGCTTTATTGATGAGGTGTCTCTCGACCGCATCTAGACAGTCGAGGACAGGAGGTTTTGACTAGGATGCAGACTGAGATGGCCGAGGCACGCACCCAGATGGAAGCCTTTTAGCAGGAAAGGCAGGGACAGATAGACGAGGTCCTGCTAGCTCGCCTTAGGATTTCTACCCTAGAGACCCTCATTGAGGACATGCATATCAGATATCGGTCAGATATGCAGAGACTCTTGGACCAAATCGCTAAGCTTAGAGGATGCATGGACGAGGCATCTAGGAGTTAGGCATATTTTTCATCATTCGTAGCTTTTGGGTTGTATTTCAGAATTTGAGCCACGAGATGTGTGGCATAAATATTGACGCTTGTGTATTTTATTGTTGTGTAAACAATTCAAACAAGTATTTATGGCTATGATGTGCGGTATTCTGTTATATATTTCCATCGGCTTCTATGGGCCGAGTTGATCATTTATGTTTCCATGTGTGTTGTGATTGTATTCAGACATGTCGTGATGTTATTTATGATTGTTATGGTTCTTGATTGTGATGATGTATGTGTTCATAGTGTGGTTGTGTAACATTATGTTATGATCTTGACTATTATGAGCTTGGTTATGATATTTCACTTGATTATGATGATGATGATGTCCAAATTCTAATGTATGCAATTGTGATATCTATAGAAGTATGGCTCCTAAGAAGGGAACTACCTCCACAATGACACCAACTGCTATCCGGAAGTTGGTGAATGACGGTATCGCCGCTGCTCTTGCAAGGCGTACTACTGATGGTACTCCCACTGCCAGCACTGACACCCATGCTAACAGAAATGAAACTGTGGTAACTAGTAAATGCAGTTACAAAGAATTCATGAACTGCAAACCAACATTCTTCAAGGGAACCGAAGGCGCTGTCGGCCTTATTCAATGGTTTGAAAGAACTGAATTAGTTTTTCTTCTAAGTGATTGTACCGAGGACTGTATGTAACACCCCCTAATTTGTTTAGTGGCAGCGGAAAAGTAATTAGGGTGTTACGGTGAGGATCGAGTTAAAATTTCAGAAAACGGCCCAGAATAGGCGTTTTGAAAGTTATATGTCATTCAAAATAATAGTTTTGGTATAAAGGTGAAATATCTGACTTGAAAATCACAAAAGTGTGGTAATTTGGAAAGAATGACATATTTGATTTTACACCATTTTATTTATCAGAGTATAAGATGCCCGCTCCGTGTCTTGTCCTGCTCCGTTAATTATCTGAGATAAACATGCTTAAAACGTCAACACAATGGTTGGTGAGTTCGTGGAGTTTAATAGAAAATAACTTTCTTTCAATGAATTTAAGAGATGTACAGTGATAGTTGAATTAAATACTAGTACTTCCTGAAGTAAATAGTAAGTTGCGTTGGGTAAAAATCCACAGGTAAATCATGTATGAACTCAAGTGATCATAAGTTTCAAGTTTTAAATGAAAATCAGCTACGTTGATATACGCTCGAAATGAAGTGCTGGGTCAACTTTTAAAAGTAACGATATACCAAGCAATTTGGGCTATCTTTATTAGAAGTCACAACTAAGTCACATATGATAACAATTAAGTTTCAAATACAGGATCCATAATCCTAACACATAGTGAAAACAATAATATAGAGTCTGAAGTCTGTCAGTGTGGAGTGGTGTTTAACTTAATACAGCTGTATCTAAATATATATGAAACATTCATATATTCATAAAGTTATATTGCCCTAAGCCTCATGACACGCAAAATGTTAACAGAGTACCGTAAAACGGCGAAGTCCACATCAGGTTACTGATGGGTGTTTAGCCCTCATGTAATAGGTGATTTGCCAATTCCTATTTTTCTCAAATATAGTATATCGCGACTAAATACGACTAACCATATAGGAATTCCGTCCAAGTATTTAGTGGGATAGGTTGTCAGCCTCTAACAGGTTTCGAAGCTGTTCACTATATTCGCGCTCACAGCAGTGATTAATGGGTCATGATCGAGGGACTTTATGGCAATATAGTAAACTTAGGCAATATAGGTTTCAGTGGTTCATAGAATATGCGTACTTTATTCTTGGCAATTATTTCCAGTGGAATGTAGAAATATCTTAGTGATGTTAATTGTACATTCAATTGCTATATGAATGTATTTAATGAGTCTAAGTATCATGTTACAAACAAGTAGGTTGAAAATGTTATTTTTCATACACAGTGTTTCCACTAAGCAAGCAATTTGCAAGTATAACGAGCATATATCCCTTCCAAAGGGTGATTCAAAACATGTAAAGCATAGTTGATGATTTTGAGTAAATCATGAGAGTTTTCAAAGTATAAAAGTAAACTTAAAACAGTTGAAGCATGTATCTCCCCCAAAAGAGTTATTAAAAGCAAGTATTAAAAGAGTAGGGGCCACGACTCACCTGGAGTGTATCTGACAAGATTGAGTTATAAGATCAAGTAAGACTTATGGAAACGATCACGGAAACGTCTTCAATACGAGACCTGAATATGAGGGAAGTCTAAGATTCTGACTTACTACTAACAGTGAGTGTGAAAGTGAGAAATCGTATAACGATTTGATGATGTGAGTGTGATATGCTAAAAATATACCATTATCTTGACTCTTATGTCAATTGGCTCCAAATATTACTTCCTCAAATATGATGGAATGATATGCAAGTGAAATCGTTAAATTTCTAAGAAATAACGAAAATTAAATAATGCATAACTAAAATGTGTAAAAATGCATATGAAGTGATGGGGTGACGAAAAATGGAAAATGAAATAAGAATGACAAGTGAGATCAGTTGGTCCTTGTTCTTTCCAGATTTTATACTTTTTACCCTAACTGTGTTTGCGTCACATCGTTAGTCCTTCGTTAAGTCCAATGTCAATAATAGTCCATAACTTGTCCAAAAGTACAAATAAGGCTTGGAGTTACATCATTGGTCAATTTAAATCCTCTATAAACTTTTTTCACAGCTTCAGTCCACAAGTTTCACAGTTTGGCAATTTTAGTCCTTCTAGTCAATGTGCGTTGCATTTTTAGTCCAAAGTGTAAATAATGGTGGGAAAAAGGTGGCGTGCTTTTCTGAAGCTTATTTTGATAGCTTATGCATCCAGTAGCTTATTTATTGATGCGTGGGATTGCGCCCTCGCAGTAGGTTTTACCTCTCGAGGGATCTCAAGAGGCTTGCAATCCCCACCAGGTAGTGTACCTGACCGATGTAGTATAGTGTAGTGGCAAGTACCGGGGGATTGATCGTTCTCTAGGGGAATAGTGTCGTTAGGATTGAAAAACTACTCTAATAGGTCTAAGGGTGAGGGAAGATTCTTTTTTGTATTTTTATAATTTTTTATAAAAGCAAGTAAAATCTCGGGTTTGAAGGAGTGGGCGGAATTAGTTGCTAGTCAACTAACCCAAATAACTACAATTGCAAATAAAATAAAATAACTGAAAATGGAAAGGTCGTGTAACTTATATGGGGAGAAATGTGTTTACTTAGATTTCCTTACTCCCTAACTATCTTTTACCGGTTGATTAGTGTGTATTAATTGCGTGGATGACGGGTGTATTCCTTAATACCAATCGTGGGGTGGCGTACGTACTTCCCCAACTCTACAAGCTCCTACTTCACTCCTATGTCGAGCCGGCTAAGAAACTCCTAACATGGGATCACTAGAATTCGCTCATGCATTAAATACAACCATAAAAACCTTAGTACGCATTGGTTCATGTTTCTTAAGACGTTCAAGCAAGTTACCGTATAGGAGGTTAGCCAGTTTTCTTAAGCCTAACATCGATAAACAATCATCCAATACAATTAATAACACACTAACAACCAATAATCAATAGTTAGGTTTCATTAGATCTAAGCAAACACAAGATAAATCTAGCCTAGCATGTTAATTAAAAGACAAGAACAAGATATAATCAAACAACACATAGACATATTGAATGATTAAATGATTACTTATCTCCAATTAAACATGGGAGATCCAAGGGTATAAAAACCCTTAAAAATGGCAGAAATTCGTCTTAGGGTTTCTCCTCACAAAGTTGCACACTAATGAAAAAAAATTGCAAAACTATATATAGAGTTTAGTAGCTGACGGCGTCACGTTATAGATCTTGACGCCGTCACCTCGCCGTGGCTAGGGTTCCCGGATGGTCTTCCTGACGCCGTCCCTCTTTAATCCTCCAAAATCATCCCTGGCTTATCAAGGCTTGACGACCTTCTTGACGCCGTCCCCCTTTAATCTTCCAAAATTTCTCTGGCTTATCAAGGGCTGACGGCGTCACAATAGAGCTTGACGCCGTCACATGTACTTTCCAGCATATTTTTGAGACTTTGTCGTTTTCTTCACTTTTATGCTCCAAAAACGTCCAAAATGCTTCCTTTTCCAGATTTCTTCTCCAAAGTACCTAAAATGACAAAAGGAACGATTTAGGGCAATATTTGATCAAATAAATACGATTTAGGGCTTAAATGACCCCCTAAAAGCGGTACACTTTTCGCTTCATCAAATACCCTTACACTTGAGATTTGCTTGTCCTCAAGCAAATGCGCTTTTATTCTAATCAAAATACAAGTTAGGGGTCATTTAATGCTAATATAAAAGTAATTACAACAAATAGTCGTTCCACTTTAATCATAATAAGCACGGAGATTACAAACTAGCACCTCACAAGTAGTGTTTAGATACTCACATCTCTCAGGTGTCATAAAAGTATATCTCATAAATGAAAACGGATAATATCTCTCACTACCTGTCATAGCAAATAGATTACCATAGGCTTGGGAAAGGATCAAAAACCTCCTCCACTAGGCGTAAGCACCTAAGATATACTATCAAAGAGGGCTTTTAAACGGGTTATAACGTTAGGTGTAGGGATATGATAAACACGGATTTGTTGGATAAAGGATATTTTACTGGTGGCGAGTTAAAGATCTTGATTAATTACATGTACAATATAGCGTTGCTAAGCCAAGACTAGACTCGAATTAAGCTAAAAACAAGATAACAAAAACATAAAATAAACATAAAATGAAACGGGATGGTAGTCCGTATGTTTTTTCTACTTTTCTTTTTCTCATTTTTTTGTATTTTTCTTTTATTTTTTCGATTTTTTTTTTTCATACACTCTTGCCCTACCATCCAAAATAATACATCATAGGGGCATTGCATTCCCCTTACACTTGAACTTTTACATAACTTTACAAATAACTATTCTAATGACTCGAATTAAGATAATCGAAAAACTTGGAGTACTTTTAAAATATTTAGCACATATGGGGGTAATAATGTTGTTCTTCCCCATTACTCCATTATACTAGTACTTTACCCATGAGTCCCAATCGTCCCAAAATAATATGTATAAGGATATGACTCGACTTAGCAACCATGTAATCAATTAGATAATTAACTTGGGGTTTAAACAAATGTTGTCACAATAATGCACTAAAAATGAGTGCATACAAGGTAGGCTAAGGCGATTTGGGTGTACATTTAAGTGGGGTGTAACAAATTCTTACTTTAAGTAAAATGCTTAAAGTTAGAAACGAAAAGATAGGCTCTGAGGGGTGTACTAGGGGTATCGTGTACCAAAAATGAGTACAACGCAAAGGGTGTGGGAGAATTACTTGACCAATGTAGCCAACGTAATTATAACAAAAACACAGGTGTAAAACAATGGGTTAATCCTAATGCCTCTTATCATGTAGTAAATCTAACTACACGAATGTAGTCTCACTTGTGGCCTCGGAATGGTCCTAATGCAAGTTCTAGAATCTAAGTGCTACCGGTACACACATCATAGCATAAATGCTTTTCCTACCAATTCTAGGGGCGAACCTCACATATTTGGGGGTGGAAAAAAAATTTTAGTGGTACGGTTTTGTGCTAGTCATTTAACTCCTATCCGTGAGATGCTCATTAAGATCAAAGTTTCACTCCTATATGTTGTAAAAAATTTTAAATTTGGCACTAAAATTTTCCTAACAAGTATTTATCTCAGTTTTATTACACATCTACCATTAAACAAACGAAAAATCAAGCGTAATAGCATTCTCTAAAGTATCGTACTTTACCCCCCCTTACACTTAAGATGAACATTGTCCCCAATGTTCAAATAACAAGATGTAAAAGTAAATAAGGTAAAAGAATGAAATCAAATACTCCCCTGATTCGTTTGGTGGATAAAGAGGTAACATGGTTAGATCTTCTTCCAAGAGAATGTAGAAGCTTCAAGACTAAAGCATCGCCAAAAGCTTGATTCCACATACATCTCCTTGTCTAAAATAACCTGTTAAACCTGAGAAAACAAACACGAAAACCTGCATAACATCGGCGGGATAAATTCTATATAAGGATATAATGCTTGTGGAATGATAATTTTGCAGATTCCTGGAGTTTATAAGTTAGAGATTTAATAAAAACTTTTTATGAAAATAAAACTTTCAAAAATTTCAGAAAATTAAAACCTGACGCCGTCAGGTTGTAAGGCCTGACGCCGTCAGAAATGATCTGACAGAATTCTCATGTTAAGTTTCCGGAAAATTTCTGGAAAAACCTCTACCTTACTTCCTGGAAATCCTGCAAAATATCATTATGACTCGATACAAGCATTTGACTCAAACAATTACTAATATGTATGTTAATTTAATATTGTTATGATTCATGTCCATTTGTTCTAATAAACCGATTTGGATTTCCCTTACACTTAACTTTTGCAAAATACCTTTATATGTAGTTAAGACAAAGTTAAAAACAAGATAAAACATTTTCACAATTTAGTTTTGAACATGAATCAATAATAATCAAAATTAAACATACATACGGAAGCAAATAAAATCAAACAAACAAATAAATAAACACACAAAGCAAATAAAGCTTGGGTTGCCTCCCAAGAAGCGCTTTTCTTTATTAACGAGTCTTGTAGCTAGACTCAAAGTCCCCGTACATTACGTGACCCCATCATTGGTCACGGTTCCTAGGCCATTCTCATTTCCGATTTTATATTCCGGTCCTAATTTCAAACAATCCTTGTAGAAACCGGATATCCATTCCATAACATAGTCTACTCCTTTATTTCTATCCTCATCATTCCTATAGTAGACCGCTTGCTTAAGCTCCTTCTCAACATTTGACAAGTGTTGGAATTGCTCTATCTTATATGGTATTTGGTAGTTTACCTCATCGGTCTCATCCTTAAATCTAACTATCCCTAAGGAAGGTTCATAAGTCATTCTAGAGACCTCAACAAATGGTTTTCCAAAAACTACTTGAGTTAAGGATGCATCGACTATTGGGCAGATATCTTCTACAATTACAAAGTCGGTGACATAGGTGAAGTTTCCTACATAAACCGGTAATCCCTTAACTCTTCCCGTGAAGTTACTCATCCAACCCTTATCAGGGAACATCCTATACCCAAGTTGATTTTTCATTATTAAGTTGTAGTGGGCTCTAGTCATGATGTTTATGGGCGATCTAAGGTCAATGTAAGCTTTCCACACATGCAAATGTCCGATGTTGCATGGTATGTTGAGATTAGAAGGATCGCCTATTTTTATAATTGGTCTACCTAGGAAGTATGGTGTCTCGGGGTCATTGAATAAGTCTGTATGATATGCGCGCTCTTCCTTAGTGGGTAGCCTATTGAAGTAGTCCTCATCATCATCTACTTCTTCAATCTCACTTTTCCTAACTTCTTTATCAACCTCGACTTTCTTAACCTCATCCTCAGGTTCACTATTATCCTCATTCCTATCAATTGGTTTGATAGTGACAATGTTGACGAAGTGGACGTGTTTGGATGAAGAGGGGTCTTTAACTTGGGGTCTGCTATTTGTGTTCCTAGCGTCCTTATGTGGAGGTAATAGCACTTGGTTATTGAGGGCTTTCAATAAGTTGTTAATTTTATTGGTCATCTCCGTTTGTTGTTGATTGAATTCGGATTCAAACTTGGCTAAATGAGCTTCTTGAGATGCCATAAATTGGGACATCAATCCTTCAAAGTTATTGGTACTACCATAATTGTTGGAAGGATTGTTATTGAAAGTACGGTTCGAGGGTGAACCACTTGATTGGAAACGATTAGGTGGGTTGGAAGAATTGGTTTGTTGCGCGTTTTGGTTTTGTTTCCACCTAAGGTTTGGGTGATTTTTCCATGAGGGGTTGTATGAATCACCGTAGGGGTTTGGCTCGGGTTTGAAATTGTACCACTTGTCTCCCGCTCCGTCGGTACGCGAGGATGCGTAGTCCGCAAAAGCTTGTTCGGGGAGTTCCATGCAATCACGAGTGTCGTGGGGACCACTACATAATTCACATGAAGAAGTGATTTTGTTCACTTGGCTTGAAGGTTTAGGAGCCTCGTAGGATTTCATAAGAAACTTGACTTGGTCTTCAAGTTCTATGATCCTACGGTCGGAAGTGCTTGAATTGTTCGAAGGCAAAGATATTGCCTTGACCGTTTTATTCAAATCACGGGGATCACTCCAACTTTCGTTGTCATAAAGAGCAAGATCTTCTAGGAGAGCCCATGATTGTTCCGCACTTAGATCACGTAGCTTACCACCGGCCGATTGGTCAATGGTTTGCCTCGTGGAGAGATTGATATGGTCATAGAAGATTTGGACTTGGAGCCAAAGTTCTATGCCATGGTGAGGGACTTTTTGGAGTAAGTCTGATGCGTGGTTTTGTAACCTTACAACAGGTTTTACCTCTCGAGGGATCTCAAGAGGCTTACAACCCCACCAGGCAGTGTACCTGACCGATGTAGTATAGTGTAGTGGTAAGTACGGGGGATTGATCGTTCTCCACAGGGAATAGTGTTCGTTAGGTATGAAAGGCTACTCTAATTAGGTCTAAGGATTGAGGAAGATTCTTTTTATGTTTTTATAATTTTTATGAAAGCAAGTAAAATCTCGGTTTTGAAGGAGTGGGCGGAATTAGTTGCTAGTCAACTAACCCAAATTACTACAAATGCAAATAAAATAAAATAACAAAAATGAAAAGTGGTGAGAAACTTATGTGTAGAGAAATGTGTTTACTTAGATTTCCTTACTCCCTAACTATCTTTTACCGGTTAATTAGTGTGTGTTAGTTGCGTGGATGACGGGTGTATTCCTTAATACCATTCGTGGGGTGGCGTACTTACTTCCCCAAACTCTACAAGCTCCTACTTCACTCCTATGTCGAGCCGGCTAGGAAGCTCCTAACATGGGATCACTAGAATTCGCTTGTGCATTAAATACAACCATAAAAACCTTTAGTACGCGTTTGGTTCATGTTTCTTAAGACGTTCAAGCAAGTTACCGAATAGGAAGTTAGCCAGTTTTCTTAAGCCTAACATAGATAAACAATCATCCAATACAACTAACAACACACTAACAACCAATAATCAATAGCTAGGTTTCATTAGATCTAAGCAAACACAAGATAAAATTAGCCTAACATGTTAAACAAAAGACAAGCATAAGATAGAATCAAACAACACATAGACATATTGAATGATTAATTGATAACTTATCTTTCAATGAAACATGGAAGATCTCAAGGCAAAAAGCCCTGAAAAAGTAGCTAAAATCGTCTTAGGGTTTTATCCCAAAATTCCACACACTAAGCTCTCCCCTAATGACAAAAAATTAGAAAACTATATATAGACTTTTGCATCTGACGGCGTCACCTTATGGATTGTGACGCCGTCACCTCGCCGCTTTTAGGGTTCTCGGATGACCATCTTGACGCCGTCCCTCTTTAATTCTCCAAAATCCGTTCTGGCCTATCAAGGCTTGACGCCCTCACCTCTTGAATGTGACGCCGTCCCCTTATGAATTAAGCCGTGACGCCCTTGATTTAGTTAAAGCGTGACGCCGTCAGAATTCACATGCTAACTCACTGGCCCGTCATGAGTAAATTTCACATCCCACTTTTCTTGCCAAGTCATGACGCCGTCAAGAGATGATTCTGACGCCGTCAAAGGTAAATTTCAGCCGATTTTGAGACTTTGTCGTATTCTTCACTTTAATGCTCCAAAAACGTCCAAAATGCCTCCTTTTCCAGATTTCTCCTCAAAAGTACCTAAAATGACAAAAGGAACGATTTAGGGCGATATTTGATCAAATAAATACGATTTCGGGCTTAAATGACCCCTTAAAAGCGGTACACTTTTCGCTTCATCAAATACCCTTACACTTGAGATTTGCTTGTCCTCAAGCAAATGCGCTTTTATTCTAATCAAAATACAAGTTAGGGGTCATTTAATGCTAACATAAAAGTAATTACAACAAATAATCGTTCCACTTCAATCATAATAAGCACGGAGATTACATACTAGCACCTCACAAGTAGTGTTTAGATACTCACATCTCTCAAGTGTCATCAAAATAAATCTCATAAATGAAAACGGAAAATATCTCTCACTACCTGTCATAGCAAATAGATTACCATAGGCTTGGGAAAGGATCGAAAACCTCCTCCACTAGGCGTAAGCACCAAAGATAAACTATCAAAGAGGGCTTTTAAATGGGTTGTAATGTTATGTGTAGGGAAAAGGAAAACACGGTTTGGTTGGATAAAGGATATTTTACTGGTGGCGAGTTAAAAATCTTGGTCAATTACATGTACTATACAATGTTGCTAAGCCAAGACTAGACTCGATCTTAAGCTAGAAACGAAATAACAAAATAACAAAAACATAAAACAAACATAAAATAAAACGGGATGGTAGTCCGTATGTTTTTTCTACTTTTCTTTTTCTCATTTTTTTGTATTTTTCTTGATTTTTCGATTTTTTTTTTTTTTTTTTTTTTTTTTTTTTTTTTTTTTTGCATACACTTTTGCCCTACCATCCAAAATAATACATCAAAGGGGCGTTGCATTCCCCTTACACTTGAACTTTTACATAACTTTACAAATACTAATCTAATGACTCGAATTAAGATAATTGAAAAACTTGGAGTACTTTTAAAACATTTAGCACATATGGGGGTAATAAATGATGTTCTTCCCCATTTCTCCATTACACTAGTACTTTACCCATGAGTCCCAATCGTCCCAAAACAATATGTACAAGGATATGACTCGACTTAGCAACCATGTAATCAACTAGATAATTAACTTGGGTTTAAACAAATGTTGTAACAATAATGCACTAAAGATGAGTGCATACAAGGTAGGCTAAGGCGATTTGGGTGTACATTTTAGTGGGGTGTAACAAATTCTTCCTTTAAGTAAAATGCTTAAAGGTCGAAACGAAAAGATAGGCTCTGAGGGGTGTACTAGGGGTATCGTGTACTAAAAATGAGTACAACGCAAAGGGTGTGGGAGAATTACTTGACCAATGTAGCCAAAGTAATTATAACAAAAACACAGGTGTAAAACAATGGGTTAATCCTAATGCCTCTTATCATGTAGTAAATCTAACTACACGAATGTAGTCTCACTTGTGGCCTTGGAATGGTCCTAACGCAAGTTCTAGAATCTAAGTGCTACCGGTACACACATCATAGCATAAATGCTTTTCCTACCAATTCTAGGGGCGAACCTCACATATTTGGGGGTGGAAAATTTTTTAGTGGTACGGTTTTTGTGCTAGTCATATAACTCCTATCCGTGAGACGCTCATTAAGATCAAAGTTTCACTCCTATATGTTGTAAAAAATTTTAAATTTGGCACTAAAATTGCCCTAACAAGTATTTATCTCAGTTTTATTACACATCTACCATCAAACAAACAAAAATCAAGCGTAATAGCATTCTCTAAAATCGTACTTTTACCCTCCCCTTACACTTTAGATGAACATTGTCCCCAATGTTCAAAATAAAAAGATGTAAAAGAAAAAAGTAAAAGAATGAAATCAAATACTCCCCTGATTCGCTCGTTGGATAGTGAAATTACACGGTTAAATCTTCTTCCAAGGTAATGTAGAAGCTCCATGACTAATGCATCGCCATAAGCTTGATTCCATAAACATCTCCTTGTCCAAAATAACCTGTTAAGCCTGAGAAAACAAACACGAAAACCTGCATAACATCGGCGGGATAAAATCTATATATAAGGATATAATGCTTGTGGAATGATAATTTTTTGCAGATTCCTGGAGATTATAAGTTGGAGATTTTAATAAAAACTTTTTATGAAAACAAAACTTTCAAAAATTTCTGGAAATTAAATCTGACGCCGTCAGGTTATAACCCCTGACGCCGTCAGAAATGACCTGACAAAAATTTTCATTTTTAGTTTCCGGAAAATTTCTGGAAAAACCTTTACCTTACTTCCTGGAAATCCTGCAAAACATCACTATGACTCGATACAAGCATTTGACTCAAACACACACTAATATGTATGTTAATTTATTATTATTACGATTCATGTTCATATGTGTTCTAATAAACCAATTTAGATTTCCCTTACACTTATCTTTTGCAAAATACCTTTATATGTAGTTAAGACGAAGTTAAAAACAAAATAAAGCATTTTCACAATTTTCTTATTAACATGAATCAATAATGATAAAAATTAAACACACATACGGAAGCAAATAAAAACAAACAAACAAGCAAATAGACACACAAAGCAAATAAATAAAATAAAGCTTGGGTTGCCTCCCAAGAAGCGCTTTTCTTTATTAACGAGTCTTGTAGCTAGACTCAAAGTCACGTACATTACGTGATTCCATCATCGGTCACGGTTCCTAGGCCATTCTCCTTCCCGGTTTTATATTCCGGTCCTAATTTCAAACAATCCTTGTAGAAACCGAATATCCTTTTCATAACATAGTCTACTCCTTTACTTCTATCCTCATCATTCCTATAGTAGACCGCTTGCTTGAGCTCCTTCTCAACATTTGACAAGTGTTGGAATTGTTCTATCTTATATGGCATTTGCTAGCTTACTTCATCGGTCTCACCCTTAAATCTAACTATCCCTAAGGAAGGTTCATAAGTCATTCCAGAGACCTCAACAAATGGTTTTCCAAAAACCACTTGAGTTAAGGATGCATCGACTATTGGGCGGATATCTTCAACAATTACAAAGTCGGTGACATAGGTGAAGTTTCCTACATAAACCGGTAATCCCTTAACTCTTCCCGTGAAGTTACTCATCCAACCCTTGTCAGGGAACATCCTATACCCAAGTTGATTCTTCATTATCAAGTTGTAGTGGGCTCTAGTCATGATGTTTATGGGTGATTTAAGGTCGATGTAAGCTTTCCACACATGTAGATGTCCGATGTTGCATGGTATGTTGAGATTAGAAGGGTCGCCTATTTCAATGATTGGTCTACCTAGGAAGTATGGTGTCTCGAGGTCATCGAATAAGTTTGTATGATATGCGCGCTCTTCCTTAGTGGGTAGCCTATTGAAGTAGTCCTCATCATCATCTACTTCTTCAATCTCACTTGTCCTAACTTCCTTATCAACCTCGACTTTCTTATCCTCATCCTTAGGTTCACTATTATCCTCATTCCTATCAATTGGTTTAATAGTGACAATGTTGACAAAGTGGACGTGTTTGGATGAAGAGGGGTCTTTTACTTGGGGTCCGCTATTTGTGTTCCTAGCGTCCTTATGTGGAGGTGATAGCACGTGGTTATTGAGGGCTTTCAACAAATTGTCGATTTTGTTGGTCATCTCTGTTTGTTGTTGATTGAATTCGGATTCGAATCTAGCTATCCGAGCTTCTTGAGATGCCATAAATTGAGACATCAATCCTTCAAAGTTATTGGTACTACCATTGCCGGAAGGATTGTTGTTGAAAGTACGGTTCGAGTTGGAACCGCTTGATTGGAAACGATTAGGTGGGTTGGAAGAATTGGTTTGTTGTGAGTTTTGGTTTTGTTTCCACCTAAGGTTCGGGTGATTTTTCCATGAGGGGTTGTATGAATCACCGTAATGGTTTGGCTCGGGTTTGAAAGTGTACCACTTGTCTCCCGCTCCGTCGGTACGCGAGGATGCGTAGTCCACAAAAGCTTGTTCGGGGAGTTCCATGCAATCACGAGTGTCGTGGGGACCACTACATAATTCACATGAAGAAGTGATTTTGTTCACTTGGCTTGAAGGTTTAGGAGCCTCGTAGGATTTCATTAGAAACTTGACTTGGTCTTCAAGTTCTATGATCCTACGGTCAGAAGTGCTTGAATTGTTCGAAGGCAAAGATATTGCCTTGACCGTTTTATTCAAATCACGGGGATCACTCCAACTTTCGTTGTCATAAAGAGCAAGATCCTCTAGGAGAGCCCATGATTGTTCCGCACTTAGATCACGTAGCTTGCCACCGGCCGATTGGTCAATGGTTTGCCTCGTGGAGAGATTGATATGGTCATAGAAGATTTGGACTTGGAGCCAAAGTTCTATGCCATGGTGAGGGACTTTTTGGAGTAAGTCCTTGAATCGAGTCCATGCCTCGTAGAGAGTTTCGCCTTGACGTTGTTGGAACATCAAGATATCATTCCTTAGCTTGGTAGTTCTTCCCGGTGGGAAAAACTGAGCAAGGAAACGAGTGGTGAGATCATCCCAAGAGGTGATGGATCCTGCGGGTTGACGTTCTAGCCACTGACTAGCTTGGTCCCGCAGAGAGAATTGGAAGAGACGCAATCGGGTCGTCTCTCGAGTGGCAACATCAAGGTCTATAGAATCAACGATTTTAAGAAAGTCCTTGAGATGTTGATTAGGATCTTCAGAACGAAGTCCATGGAATGCGCATCCGCTTTGCACCAACCGGATGGTGTCGGATCGCAAGGGTGTGATATTGGCTCCTTGAGTGAGCTCAATGGTGTTTCGATAGCCATGGTGGCTAGGACGGGAATACTCTCCTAAAGTACGGGCTCTAGGAGGTGGTGGTGGTTGTTGTGGTGGTGGGTTGTGGGGGTTAAGGATATTACCATCTTCCATGATGTCGGATGGTATGGTTACGAACAAAGACACGAAGAAAATAGATAGACTAAAGAAAACCTAGAAAAATAAAATAAAAATCTCACTAGAAAGGAATCTAGTGAGTAGACCTAATAGAAATAAAAATTCAACCTAAACAATAACTATTCCCCGGCAACGGCGCCAAAAACTTGATGCGTGGTTTTGTAACCTTACAACAGGTTTTACCTCTCGAGGGATCTCAAGAGGCTTACAACCCCACCAGGCAGTGTACCTGACCGATGTAGTATAGTGTAGTGGTAAGTACGGGGGATTGATCGTTCTCCACAGGGAATAGTGTTCGTTAGGTATGAAAGGCTACTCTAATTAGGTCTAAGGATTGAGGAAGATTCTTTTTATGTTTTTATAATTTTTATGAAAGCAAGTAAAATCTCGGTTTTGAAGGAGTGGGCGGAATTAGTTGCTAGTCAACTAACCCAAATTACTACAAATGCAAATAAAATAAAATAACAAAAATGAAAAGTGGTGAGAAACTTATGTGTAGAGAAATGTGTTTACTTAGATTTCCTTACTCCCTAACTATCTTTTACCGGTTAATTAGTGTGTGTTAGTTGCGTGGATGACGGGTGTATTCCTTAATACCATTCGTGGGGTGGCGTACTTACTTCCCCAAACTCTACAAGCTCCTACTTCACTCCTATGTCGAGCCGGCTAGGAAGCTCCTAACATGGGATCACTAGAATTCGCTTGTGCATTAAATACAACCATAAAAACCTTTAGTACGCGTTTGGTTCATGTTTCTTAAGACGTTCAAGCAAGTTACCGAATAGGAAGTTAGCCAGTTTTCTTAAGCCTAACATAGATAAACAATCATCCAATACAACTAACAACACACTAACAACCAATAATCAATAGCTAGGTTTCATTAGATCTAAGCAAACACAAGATAAAATTAGCCTAACATGTTAAACAAAAGACAAGCATAAGATAGAATCAAACAACACATAGACATATTGAATGATTAATTGATAACTTATCTTTCAATGAAACATGGAAGATCTCAAGGCAAAAAGCCCTGAAAAAGTAGCTAAAATCGTCTTAGGGTTTTATCCCAAAATTCCACACACTAAGCTCTCCCCTAATGACAAAAAATTAGAAAACTATATATATACTTTTGCATCTGACGGCGTCACCTTATGGATTGTGACGCCGTCACCTCGCCGCTTTTAGGGTTCTCGGATGACCATCTTGACGCCGTCCCTCTTTAATTCTCCAAAATCCGTTCTGGCCTATCAAGGCTTGACGCCCTCACCTCTTGAACGTGACGCCGTCCCCTTATGAATTAAGCCGTGACGCCCTTGATTTAGTTAAAGCGTGACGCCGTCAGAATTCACATGCTAACTCACTGGCCCGTCATGAGTAAATTTCACATCCCACTTTTCTTGCCAAGTCATGACGCCGTCAAGAGATGATTCTGACGCCGTCAAAGGTAAATTTCAGCCGATTTTGAGACTTTGTCGTATTCTTCACTTTAATGCTCCAAAAACGTCCAAAATGCCTCCTTTTCCAGATTTCTCCTCAAAAGTACCTAAAATGACAAAAGGAACGATTTAGGGCAATATTTGATCAAATAAATACGATTTCGGGCTTAAATGACCCCTTAAAAGCGGTACACTTTTCGCCTCATCAAAGTCCTTGAATCGAGTCCATGCCTCGTAGAGGGTTTCGCCTTGACGTTGTTGGAACATCAAGATATCATTCCTTAGCTTGGTAGTTCTTCCTGGTGGGAAAAACTGAGCAAGGAAACGAGTGGTGAGATCATCCCAAGAGGTGATGGATCCTGCGGGTAGACGCTCTAGCCATTGACTAGCTTGGTCCCGCAGAGAGAATTGAAAGAGACGCAGTCGGGTCGTCTCTCGAGTGGCAACATCAAGGTCTATGGAATCAATGATTTTGAGAAAGTCCTTGAGATGTTGGTTAGGATCTTCGGAACGAAGTCCATGGAATGCGCATCCGCTTTGCACCAACCGGATGGTGTCGGATCGCAAGGGAGTGACATTGGCTCCTTGAGTGAGCTCAATGGTGTTTCGATAGCCATGGTGGCTAGGACGGGATTAGTCTCCTAAGGTACGGGCTCTAGGAGGTGGGTGTTGTTGTGGTGGTGGGTTGTTGGGATCAAGGATATTACCACCTTCCATGATGTCGGATGGTAATGGTTACGAACAAAGAAACGAAGAAAAAAGATAGACTAAAGAAAACCTAGAAAAATAAAATAAAAATCTCACTAGAAAGGAATCTAGTGAGTAGACCTAATAAAATAAAAATTCAACCTAAACAATAACTATTCCCCGGCAACGGCGCCAAAAACTTGATGCGTGGGATTGCGCCCTCGCAGTAGGTTTTACCTCTCGAGGGATCTCAAGAGGCTTGCAATCCCCACCAGGCAGTGTACCTGACCGATGTAGTATAGTGTAGTGGCAAGTACCGGGGGATTGATCGTTCTCTAGGGGAATAGTGTCGTTAGGATTGAAAAACTACTCTAATAGGTCTAAGGGTGAGGGAAGATTCTTTTTTGTATTTTTATAATTTTTTATAAAAGCAAGTAAAATCTCGGGTTTGAAGGAGTGGGCGGAATTAGTTGCTAGTCAACTAACCCAAATAACTACAATTGCAAATAAAATAAAATAACTGAAAATGGAAAGGTCGTGTAACTTATATGGGGAGAAATGTGTTTACTTAGATTTCCTTACTCCCTAACTATCTTTTACCGGTTGATTAGTGTGTATTAATTGCGTGGATGACGGGTGTATTCCTTAATACCAATCGTGGGGTGGCGTACGTACTTCCCCAACTCTACAAGCTCCTACTTCACTCCTATGTCGAGCCGGCTAAGAAGCTCCTAACATGGGATCACTAGAATTCGCTCATGCATTAAATACAACCATAAAAACCTTAGTACGCATTGGTTCATGTTTCTTAAGACGTTCAAGCAAGTTACCGTATAGGAGGTTAGCCAGTTTTCTTAAGCCTAACATCGATAAACAATCATCCAATACAATTAATAACACACTAACAACCAATAATCAATAGTTAGGTTTCATTAGATCTAAGCAAACACAAGATAAATCTAGCCTAGCATGTTAATTAAAAGACAAGAACAAGATATAATCAAACAACACATAGAAATATTGAATGATTAAATGATTACTTATCTTCAATTAAACATGGGAGATCCAAGGGTATAAAAACCCTTAAAAATGGCAGAAATTCGTCTTAGGGTTTCTCCTCACAAAGTTGCACACTAATGACAAAAAATTGCAAAACTATATATAGAGTTTAGTAGCTGACGGCGTCACGTTATAGATCTTGACGCCGTCACCTCGCCGTGGCTAGGGTTCCCGGATGGTCCTCCTGACACCGTCCCTCTTTAATCCTCCAAAATCATCCCTGGCTTATCAAGGCTTGACGACCTTCTAGACGCCGTCCCCCTTTAATCTTTCAAAATTTCTCTGGCTTATCAAGGGCTGACGGCGTCACAATAGAGCTTGACGCCGTCACATGTACTTTCCAGCATATTTTTGAGACTTTGTCGTTTTCTTCACTTTTATGCTCCAAAAACGTCCAAAATGCTTCCTTTTCCAGATTTCTTCTCCAAAGTACCTAAAATGACAAAAGGAACGATTTAGGGCAATATTTGATCAAATAAATACGATTTAGGGCTTAAATGACCCCCTAAAAGCTGTACACTTTTCGCTTCATCATTTATCCAAGATTGGGCCCTTAACGAGCCATATTTCTAAGCCCGTTAGCAAATTTTAACCGTACCTTTTGGGGTGTGTTGGGTATGTTCAAAATACTTATTTTTATCCTCTTGTTTCTATATTGAAAAGCTCCAGGACCAGCTTATACTAATAGCTTATAAAACAGCTTAATGGGTTGTATAGCCCATTTTGCATTTCTTAAGGATTTTCAAAACAGACTTTTGCAATTTACTTTGATAAGTTTTAAAGGTCAACTTGTGGTTATTACTTCGAGTTGTCTAAGTAAAAAGGGTAGCTAGCTAGGTCGTTTAATAGGTCGTATAAAGTAAAGGCGTGGTTGTTAAGTCCATTCATGAGTTACATACTCGTTTCCTAGACGACTGGAGATATTTTCTATAACAAAGCACTTAGTTTATTTTTAGTGCGTTTCTCATATGTATTGTACGTGTAATGTTAAGGTCTGTTATGTTCGTATATTGTACAAATGATGCATATAAGCATGAGAGTGGTGTGTGAGTGAATGCTATGCATGGCTCCCAAGATAGAGTTCAGCGCATGTTTGGTGGGTTACGCAATTTTTATGTTCGTAGAATATATAGAAAAGTATACGTTCGAGTGAAATACAAAAGAAGTGATGCAATGCATGAAGTTTCATATCGTGCGTTAGTGTGTAAGTGATTCTTAACTCGTCCTCAGTGGAGGTTGTTATCATGTGGGTTTCATGCAGTAAACCCAAGTAAAACCAACGTGATAGCAATATGCAAAAATAAATGATTTGTTCGAATAACTAGAATATATAATGCATGGAGTGTGAAATATGAAAGCAAGAGGGATGTTAAACACTTACTACACCTTTCAAAGGTGGTGAAGAATGTTGTGGGGGTCGACTGGAACACAAGAATGAAGACAGTAGGCTTGCTAGGTTCGAGCTACGTTTTTACGATTTGGGTTTCTTTTATCCGTTTGCTCCCCAAAGAGAGATATGAACTTCTGAGCTTCTAAGGTTATTAGTGCAAGTGAAAGAAGTGTAATAGAAGTGGTGTAGGTTGCCAACTGTATGGTAGGATATATAGAGATAAATTTCACATGTTTCTTTTCAATTCAATCATTGATGGTACTGTAGAGGAGAGGACACCTAAGTTGTTTTACTGACAATGTGGGATTTTGGGAAGATTTCATAAAAGAGATAGACCTTATCTTGTTTGGTAATACCTACATGCACACATTTCTTTTTATACGGCTTCAAAAATAGAACTAACGTGCCATACTAATATTCTGCTGTCCTAACCATTTTCTGATCGTCATTTTATGTTGAAAATATCATTAGAAGAACGTAGGAAAAAGCGTGGTTCAAAATGGTTGGGTTTTGAGAGTTTTGTTTATACGTATGGGTTGAAAATGGGACAAATGAAATGGTTTTGGATACCATAGAAATGTTCGACCTCAGATTCTGGATTTTGGCACGATCATAGCCTAATGGGTGGTGATTAAGATGGTGCAAAAATATTCGAGAGTTGCGTTCAGAAATCGGGAGAGCTTGAGCTGTTTTGGAGGGTGTGTGGCTGGTCGAGTACGCATGAAATAACAAAGAAAGGGTGGGCTCGAAGTTGGGCCTTGAATCTGTGTGGTGAGATGGGCTGGACAGTAGGTAATTTGGTTGGGTTGTTTTGTGAAAGGAAGTATAATTAGTGTAATTTAAATGTGATTAGTGTATTTAAAATATGTTGTAACAATGCAATTCACGTATGTAGTTATTGATATTAATTGTAGTTATAGAATTAGTGTACATGGGGTTTTGTGAGATATTAGTCTTTGTCGAATCGTTATGTCTCGAGGTATGTGTCGGGAACAAATGTCGTTGTTTGGTAAATGTTGTGATAACGCGACTTAGTAGGAATAGTAATAGAAGAAAATTTTAAATTTCCCTATAAAAATGGGATTTATTAGACAGTAATCTGAGGTTATCATTAATCAATGAGGATTATTACAATGGATTTTCGTAGGATCTTACACTGTAAAGTCAAGTTTGCTACTATTGTTAGGAATATAAATATTCATATGAAGACTCGGTCACCCCGAGTATCTATTTAGCATTTATATAGCTCGTAGGATTATTAGTATTATTAGTATTAGTTTAGTTATATTTATATTTGTGGAGTTGGGTCGGGTCTTTACCCACTATCAGCTCACTCCACAGCCCACTAGGGGCACCTTAGCTAGTAAGTATATAAGCCCCTTTCCACACATAGGAAGGGTTGTAACTTCTCATTCTCTTAATATAACATATTACACTTTCTCTCTCAAGGTTCTCATTCTCTCACTTTCTCTCTCTAAACCGACGGCCAAATCACCACCTTATTTGTGTGCTTAAGTGTTATGAATATGCTACAATTGGTATCAAGAGCCATGGTTAGGTTCGTGTAAGAGCATATTCAGATTCGTGGGTGGATTTTTGGTTCTTTTTAAGTCGTATAAAATAGTGTGCTAAAATCCTTGTTTAATATTTGTTTGTGGTTAAATCTGTTGAATACTTGTACTTTTGTGTTCATTGAACTGTTTTACATCTTCCTTGATAACATACAACTTGGTTAGTGTCTGTTTGTGGAAGATTTGAAGGATTTCTTGGCAGCGGTTTGGTGTTCGGAAGATTTTTCATCATAGCGGTTTGACTCTCGGTAAAGGATTCTTAGCAGCGGTTTGTGCTATTTAGGTAATTATTGTTGGCGGTTTGGTCTAAATCTCTGATAATGGTTTGGATTATAACCAAATTTGGAAAAGGACAAAACGTACTGAAAAGGACAGTTTGTCCATTTGTGGTAGCGGTTTGTCAGTTCTTGTCTCTAGCGGTTTGTCGTTTAGCAGCAGCGGTTTAACCTTAAGCGGTTCTGGTCTCAGCGGTTTAACCTTCAGCGGTTTAGGTCTTAGCGGTTCTGATTTCAGAGGTTTAGCTCTCAGCGGTTTAATCTTCAGCGGTTTTGGTCTTCGCGGTTCTGGTTTCAGCGGTTTGATCATAGCGGTTGGGTTAATTACAGCGGTTTGAGAATAGCGGTTTGGTATTCAGGATCTGCGGTTTGACTTAGTGGTTTGTTGTGTTTATCTGCGGTTTTGATATAGCGGTTTGGTCTTCAGGTTTAGCGGTTTGACCAAAGTTGATTTTTTACGTCAAAACTTCAAACGGCTATAACTTTCGAAGCCTGAAATCGCTCCAGAAAGAAGTTATCGAGCTGTGAAGTTTTCAAACCAAAATTTCACCATAACAACTTGCATCAACCAAGCCAAATCAACTTTCATCATAACACATTCAAGTAATCAAATCACGGTTTATTCTTGATTTTTGTAAAATCCCGCGAAAGTATCTATTTCTCGGTTTAAATCATAGAATTGTAAAATCCCGTGCACGTTCATATCATGTCAAAAACTACGGATTCAGTCATTTCTGAGGTACTCAAATTGTATGACATGATTGACAAACAAAAGATTCTCAAATATGTACAACAGATAAACGTGTTTGAGTACGTTAGTGCCGATAGGAACTCTATGTGCCTGAATTCTCAAGAGAAAGAGCTCCATCAGCCACAGACAAACTTTGTTGAGTCAGATACTGCTATGAACAACGTGCAACATGGGAAACACAATGAAGCGTCGGCTGAACCTAGTTGGGTATCTTCTGTTATTAATGATGATAATGTGTTGCATGAACAAAAGATTCCCGACAAAGTACAACAGACAAACGTTGTTGAGTCAGATATTGCTAATATGGGAAATAGCGATGTTATCCCACATGAACAATATGTGAAACACAACGAAGCGTCTGTTGTACCTAGATGTGCATCTTCTGTTCCAAATGATGATTATGTGCTGCATGAGAACA
Organism: Artemisia tridentata subsp. tridentata; assembly: GCA_021014915.2. Taxonomy (NCBI): domain Eukaryota; kingdom Viridiplantae; phylum Streptophyta; class Magnoliopsida; order Asterales; family Asteraceae; genus Artemisia; species Artemisia tridentata. The sequence continues at coordinate 179,996,353 of CP139509.1, forward strand.
CTGAATTTGTTCCTGATGACCCATTAACCACCCAACTTAACATCTATAAAGAACAATTGGCCATATATGAACAACGTGCTAAATTTGAGTTAACTAAACTTGAGCAAGAAATGGATGGTCAGATGTGTACACTTATTTCTGAACGTAATCTAAGGGAAGAAAAATTGAAAATGGAGTTACATTCTTTACAAGTGAAACTTAAGCAAACTGTTCAGCTTAAACAAGTAATGCAAGAAAGTGTGAAAACACTAAAGTAAGATTTCAAAGAAAAAGAATCTAAACTCTTAAATGATTTTTCCAGACTTAAAACCTTAAAGAATAAGCTTGAAAATAAGTTGTACACGCAAGACCAATCTAGACAAACGGTTCAAATGCTTCAAAAGCACAAAAAGTTGTGTGATAAGTATAGTGAGAGTAATGTAGGTGAACCTAAGTTAGCTATTCTTAAGAATGCTAAAGTAGTCCAACCTGCCTTATATGATGCCAATGTGATTGTAGGTCGTGTATATCTCAACAACACACCCACGTATGAAAGCTAAAATACGTACAACTACTTAATCTAATAAGCTACGATTTAGAGATAAACTAATAAGCAATAAGAGAAGAAGAGAATAAGAGATAAGAAGAAGAGATTTGGATGGGAATTCAATTCATACGATTAAGGACCATAGCTTACGCCACATACATGAATAACCAATGATGCGTGGTTTTGCAACCTTACAACAGGTTTTTCCTCTCGAGGGATCTCAAGAGGCTTACAACCCCACCAGGCAGTGTACCTGACCGATGTAGTATAGTGTAGTGGTAAGTACGGGGGATTGATCGTTCTCCACAGGGAATAGTGTTCGTTAGGTATGAAAGACTACTCTAATAGGTCTAAGGGTTGAAGAAGATTCTTTTTTTGTATTTTTTTTATAATTTTATGAAAGCAAGTAAAATCTCGGGTTTGAAAGAGTGGGTGGAATTAGTTGCTAGTCAACTAACCCAAATTACTACGAATGCAAATAAAATAAAATAACTGAAAGTAAAATGTTGGTGAAAACTTAAGTGTAGAGAAATGTGTTCACTTAGATTTCCTTACTCCCTAACTATCTTTTACCGGTTGATTAGTGTGTATTAGTTGCGTGCATGACGGGTGTATTCCTTAATACCAATCGTGGGGTGGCGTACGTACTTCCCCAACTCTACAAGCTCCTACTTCACTCCTATGTCGAGCCGGCTAGGAAGCTCCTAACATGGGATCACTAGAATTCGCTTGTGCATTAAATACAACCATAAAAACCTTTAGTACGCATTTGGTTCATGTTTCTTAAGACGTTCAAGCAAGTTACCGAATAGGAAGTTAGCCAGTTTTCTTAAGCCTAACATAGATAAACAATCATCCAATACAACTAATAACACACCAATAACCAATAATCAATAGCTAGGTTTCATTAGATCTAAGCAAACACAAGATAAATCTAGCCTAACATGTTAAACAAAAGACAAGAACAAGATAAAATCAAACAACACATAGACATATTGAATGATTAATTGATAACTTATCTTTCAATGTAACATGGAAGATCTCAAGGCAAAAAGCCTTGAAAAAGATGCTAAAATCGTCTTAGGGTTTTCTCCCAAAAATTCCACACTAAGCTCTCCTCTAATGACAAAGAATTGCAAAACTATATATAGATTTTTACATCTGACGGCGTCACCTTATGGAGTGTGACGCCGTCACCTCGCCGCTTCTAGGGTTCCCGGATGGCCTTCTTGACGCCGTCCCTCTTTAGCTCTCCAAAATCCGTTCTGGCTTATCAAGGCTTGACGCCGTCAGACCTTGAACGTGACGCCGTCCCTCTTTGAATTAAGCCGTGACGCCCTTGATCAGGTTAAAGCGTGACGCCGTCAGAATTCACATGCAATTTTCACTGGCTTATCATGAGTAAATTTCACATCCACCTTTTCTTGCCAAGCCATGACGCCGTCCAGAGTAATATCTGACGCCGTCAAAGGTAACTTTTAGCCAAATTTTGAGACTTTGTCGTTTTCTTCACTTTTATGCTCCAAAAACGTCCAAAATGCCTCCTTTTCCAGATTTCTCCTCAAAAGTACCTAAAATGACAAAAGGAACGATTTAGGGCAATATTTGATCAAATAAATACGATTTAGGGCTTAAATGACCCTTAAAAGCGGTACACTTTTTGCTTCATCAAATACCCTTACACTTGAGATTTGCTTGTCCTCAAGCAAATGCGCTTTTATTCTAATCAAAATACAGGTTAGGGGTCATTTAATGCAAACATAAAAGTAATTACAACAAATAATCGTTCCACTTTAATCATAATAAGCACGGAGATTATAAACTAGCACCTCACAAGTAGTGTTTAGATACTCACATCTCTCAAGTGTCATCAAAATAAATCTCATAAATGAAAACGGATAATATCTCTCACTACCTGTCATAGCAAATAGATTACCATAGGCTTGGGAAAGGATCGAAAACCTCCTCCACTAGGCGTAAGCACCTAAGATAAACTATCAAAGAGGGCTTTTAAATGGGTTATAACGTTAGGTGTAGGGAAAAGGAAAACACGGTTTTGTTGGATAAAGGATATTTTACTGGTGGCGAGTTAAAGATCTTGATTAATTACATGTACTATATAATGTTGCTAAGCCAAGACTCGACTCGATCTTAAGCTAGAAACAAAATAACAAAATAACAAAAACATAAACATAAAATAAAACGGGATGGTAGTCCGTATGTTTTTTCTACTTTTCTTTTTCTCATTTTTTTGTATTTTTCTTGATTTTTTTTTTTTTTTTTTTTTTTTTCATCATACACTCTTGCCCTACCATCCAAAATAATACATCATAGGGGCATTGCATTCCCCTTACACTTGAACTTTTACATAACTTTACAAATAACTATTCTAATGACTCGAATTAAGATAATTGAAAAACTTGGAGTACTTTTAAAATATTTAGCACATATGGGGGTAATGAATGATGTTCTTCCCCATTACTCCATTACACTAGTACTTTACCCATGAGTCCCAATCGTCCCAAAACAATATGTACAAGGATATGACTCGACTTAGCAACCATGTAATCAACTAGATAATTAACTTGGGTTTAAACAAATGTTGTCACAATAATGCACTAAAAATGAGTGCATACAAGGTAGGCTAAGGCGATTTGGGTGTACATTTAAGTGGGGTGTAAACAAATTCTTCCTTTAAGTAAAATGCTTAAAGGTCGAAACGAAAAGATAGGCTCTGAGGGGTGTACTAGGGGTATCGTGTACTAAAAATGAGTACAACGCAAAGGGTGTGGGAGAATTACTTGACCAATGTAGCCGAAGTAATTATAACAAAACACAGGTGTAAAACAATGGGTTAATCCTAATGCCTCTTATCATGTAGTAAATCTAACTACACGAATGTAGTCTCACTTGTGGCCTCGGAATGGTCCTAACGCAAGTTCTAGAATCTAAGTGCTACCGGTACACACATCATAGCATAAATGCTTTTCCTACCAATTCTAGGGGCGAACCTCACATATTTGGGGTGGAAAATTTTTTAGTGGTACGGTTTTTGTGCTAGTCATATAACTCCTATCCGTGAAACGCTCATTAAGATCAAAGTTTCACTCCTATATGTTGTAAAAAATTTTAAATTTGGCACTAAAATTGCCCTAACAGGTATTTCTCTCAGTTTTATTACACATCTACTATCAAACAAACAAAAATCAAGCGTAATTGTATTCTCTAAAATCGTATTTTTACCCCCCCCCCCCTTACACTTAAGATGAACATTGTCCCCAATGTTCAAATAACAAATGTAAAAGCATAAAGTAAAAGAATGAAATCAAATACTCCCCTGATTCGCTCGGTGGATAATGAAGTTACACGGTTAGATCTTCCTCCAAGGTAATGTAGAAGCTCCATGACTAATGCATCGCCAAAAGCTTGATTCCATATACATCTCCTTGTCCAAAATAACCTGTTAAACCTGAGAAAACAAACACGAGAACCTGCATAACATCGGCGGGATAAATCTATATATAAGGATATAATGCTTGTGGAATGATAATTTTGCAGATTCCTGGAGATTATAAGTTATAGATTTAATAAAAACTTTTTATGAAAACAAAACTTTCAAAAATTTCTGAAAATTAAATCTGACGCCGTCAGGTTGTAACTCCTGACGCCGTCAGAAATGATCTGACAGAATTCTCATGTCAAGTTTCCGGAAAATTTCTGGAAAAAAAAAAAAAAAAAAAAAAAAAAAAAAAAAAAAAAAAACACTATACCTTACTTCCTGGAATTCCTGCAAAACTTCATTATGACTCGATACAAGCATTTGACTCAAACAAATACTAATATGCATGCTTATATCTCATTGTTATCGTTCATGTTCAATCTTGTTCTTTAAAACAGATTTAAATTTCCCTTACACTTATCTTTTGCAAAATACCTTTATATGTAGTTAAGACGAAGTTAAAAACAAAATAAAGCATTTTCACAATTTATATTTGAGACATGAACAGTAAACAAAAAGAATAAGAAATGCATACGGAAACAAATAAAATTAAATAAACAAACAATCAAACAAATAAAGCAAATAAAGCTTGGGTTGCCTCCCAATAAGCGCTTGTTTTTGTTCGAGTCACGAGCCTGACTCTACCCTTATTTAACGGATAAAGGAGAGGTTTTTCCTACACTTAGGATTAAGTGCGGGTGATAGTAGCGATACACACCATCTTGGTGGAAGTATGCCGCGTGAGGAAAGAGTGGTGGATGAATTATATACTCAAAGGGGTGTGCTCCTTTCATCATAACCTTACCTAGTTCACTTTGGTCAATGGGTGAATTAAAGTTTTCTCCTAAAAAGGGATCATCTTCTATCAACTTCAAGAGATTCCTAGTTGAGAATCCATCTTGACCTAATAAACCCGGTTTAAACCCATAATATTTCTTGTGATCAATCATGAATGGGTGATGTAAGTATGTAAGGTCATGGTTCACTCCTATATTGTCTTCCTCACTACATGGCCTAGAGTCTACTACCTTAATCTTAACATTACCCGGACTACATGGTTTGATGGGTGGATCGGGACCTTTTTCAATTCCTAAATTCACATCTAAGGATGGAAGATTAGGTAACGGTTTTGGCTGAGGCTCCGGTTCATTAAAACTAGGAACTTCCATATAACTAAACGAAAGGTTATGACTACAAGTAGTCAAACCTATATCCTCTAGTTGTGTTTGGTCCAAGGGTTCTACCTCTATTGGGGTTCCTATAGTCTCTTCTACTTCTTCTGGGTAGGTCACGGGTGGTGTGGGTGCCTCGAATGATGGTAGGACTTGTGGGGTACTTTGTAGGTTTGTGTTATTTACCTCATCCTTCCTTGTCTCTATATCAATTATATCCACATCATGTGTTTTAGTAGAATCTAACCCAAACATGTTCCTAAGTATCTCAAATCCTTCTCTAGCCATTTCAAGTTCTAAGTCCGATTCATAAGAATCTTCCCCAATAACATGATTACTACGTTCAATTTGCCTAAAGGATTCATCATGTGTTCCTTGAGATTCAAAGTCATTGATCATAAAACCTAGGTCTTTTTGCTCAATATGCTCATGTTCGGCTAAATCCTCCTCAATTGTTTCCTCAAGTTGTGATGTATACGAACCCATTAATTCATTAAACTTATGGTTCACGGTTAGGAGGCTTTCCTAAAAATTTTTTCCAAAGGGTTTCACTAAAAGGAGTTGATCCTAACAATGATTGTTTAATAGAAGCCGCACATGCACATAGTTCATCAAACCTATCAAACTTTACACCCATCTCCTCTTGTATATATCTAAGATCACTTAAAAATTCATTGGAACAACAGGAAGCAAATCTATCCGTGTAAAGTAATTGTTCCTCTATTGTTAATGATCTAAATGGAATTTCATCCGCCATGGTGACAAATGAAAATGGTTTTACAAACAAAGTGCACAAAGAAAAAGATAGACTAAAGAAATCTAATAAAAGGAAAATAAAAATCTCACTAGAAAGGAATCTAGTGAGTAGACCTAATAAAATAAAAATTCAACCTAAACAATAACTATTCCCCGGCAGCGGCGCCAAAAACTTGATGCGTGGTTTTGCAACCTTACAACAGGTTTTACCTCTCGAGGGATCTCAAGAGGCTTACAACCCCACCAGGCAGTGTACCTGACCGATGTAGTATAGTGTAGTGGTAAGTACGGGGGATTGATCGTTCTCCACAGGGAATAGTGTTCGTTAGGTATGAAAGACTACTCTAATAGGTCTAAGGGTTGAAGAAGATTCTTTTTTTGTATTTTTTTTATAATTTTATGAAAGCAAGTAAAATCTCGGGTTTGAAAGAGTGGGCGGAATTAGTTGCTAGTCAACTAACCCAAATTACTACGAATGCAAATAAAATAAAATAACTGAAAGTAAAATGTTGGTGAAAACTTAAGTGTAGAGAAATGTGTTCACTTAGATTTCCTTACTCCCTAACTATCTTTTACCGGTTGATTAGTGTGTATTAGTTGCGTGGATGACGGGTGTATTCCTTAATACCAATCGTGGGGTGGCGTACGTACTTCCCCAACTCTACAAGCTCCTACTTCACTCCTATGTCGAGCCGGCTAGGAAGCTCCTAACATGGGATCACTAGAATTCGCTTGTGCATTAAATACAACCATAAAAACCTTTAGTACGCATTTGGTTCATGTTTCTTAAGACGTTCAAGCAAGTTACCGAATAGGAAGTTAGCCAGTTTTCTTAAGCCTAACATAGATAAACAATCATCCAATACAACTAATAACACACTAATAACCAATAATCAATAGCTAGGTTTCATTAGATCTAAGCAAACACAAGATAAATCTAGCCTAACATGTTAAACAAAAGACAAGAACAAGATAAAATCAAACAACACATAGACATATTGAATGATTAATTGATAACTTATCTTTCAATGTAACATGGAAGATCTCAAGGCAAAAAGCCTTGAAAAAGATGCTAAAATCGTCTTAGGGTTTTCTCCCAAAAATTCCACACTAAGCTCTCCTCTAATGACAAAGAATTGCAAAACTATATATAGATTTTTACATCTGACGGCGTCACCTTATGGAGTGTGACGCCGTCACCTCGCCGCTTCTAGGGTTCCCGGATGGCCTTCTTGACGCCGTCCCTCTTTAGCTCTCCAAAATCCGTTCTGGCTTATCAAGGCTTGACGCCGTCAGACCTTGAACGTGACGCCGTCCCTCTTTGAATTAAGCCGTGACGCCCTTGATCAGGTTAAAGCGTGACGCCATCAGAATTCACATGCAATTTTCACTGGCTTATCATGAGTAAATTTCACATCCACCTTTTCTTGCCAAGCCATGACGCCGTCCAGAGTAAAATCTGACGCCGTCAAAGGTAACTTTTAGCCGATTTTTGAGACTTTGTCGTTTTCTTCACTTTTATGCTCCAAAAACGTCCAAAATGCCTCCTTTTCCAGATTTCTCCTCAAAAGTACCTAAAATGACAAAAGGAACGATTTAGGTCAATATTTGATCAAATAAATACGATTTAGGGCTTAAATGACCCCTTAAAAGCGGTACACTTTTCGCTTCATCAACCAACAACATAAAATGAGCTCCCTAGCCTTCTATTTATAGGCTACAAGCTAGGGCAACTCTTACATGATTTCTTCTAGAAGGAATAGCACATAAATGGGCGGTCCATGGGCTTCTAATGGACCGCACCTTAATCACTAATATAAAGCCCTATTAAGCAACATGTTATCGCTATTGATCAAGACTTGAAATATAATAAAAACGTGTTCCTAACAATCTCCCCCTAAGTCTTGATCATCAATGTTGCTCGACGTCTTCTTTGCTTCTTTGGTTTCCGACGTCTTTATAATCTTTGTATCTTTGTTCTTGTTTTAGGATGATATGATGTTGTCTTGATATGCCAATCTCCAACGTCTTCTTATCTTCTCCATCATGCTCATATGTCTTTGACTTGTTTTCTGCAACATGTTCTCACTTTTCAATCTTAAACTTGAGAAAGGTTGAGGTGCTTGAACTTTTGACTTTACTATATCATATGTTGAACTTTTGTTGTTACTAAGTCTTTGAGAGAACATTCTTCAAGATATGAACATGATGGAGTCTTGATGGTTGAACTCCAGATCCTCAGCAGCAGCAGCATCAGCACGAACCAACCGGTACTTACAGGCTCAGACTTAAGATTGTCAACAGCATATTGTGAAGACTTTCTCAAATCCTAACCCAGGCCGTTCTGAACCGGATTCCCCCGAAAGGGATAACACGGACACACTGAAGTGCACCCACGATTCAGTGAGTCGCTGGAGATCACCCCACGATTGTAGACCGTTTGGAGCAAACACTAAGCGTAACCCACAAGGAGTTACCGAAGTGACCTGCTGTTAGAGTTGTTTGATGTTGCTCTGGCAGGATTTCCATTCAATCATTGATAATCACAAACGTGATTTTTCTCATGAATGTTCTTGGCAGATTGCTGAGATCTGCGAAGGACACTTTCCTAATTTACAACTGATGCCCATGATGTAGAAAACCAGAGTAATTCTAAGTGTACCTAAGAGATCTTTGATGAATCTCATGGCTCTAGACTCAATTAGTTCACATTTGTTTGGTCGTCGGAGGCGTGGAGCAGATTGCCTCCTTTTTAATATCAACATTCTCGTAATGAGAGGTCGATAGATTATGAAGGGTTCTCCGTGTGAATGAAACAAATGTCTTTTGAGAGACACTTGAGTGGCTTAGAAGGTTTAGTGCAGTGCGTCACTGGGTCCATGACGTCTTTAGTCTTCAATACCGGTGATGCTCATCAACCAGTAGATTATGAATTGAACCCGGTCTCTGCCCTAAGGTTGATCAAATGGAGGGCTATTTCTTTTCACCCTTTTCTTTGCTTTTCTTTTTCATTCTTCAACCCCTTCTTTCTCCGTTCATTCATTTTCTACTTTTTATATCATACCTAGGACTTTCTAGTTCTAAACTATTGGTATTGTCCTTGGGTAGATCCCTCCGGCTCTGGCGGATCATAGGACGGTTTTTCCTAACCTTAGTCACCTTAAACTCCATGACTATCCTAATGATGCCATAAACCAAACCATTGAAAATCTCTCAAAGTGTCGATAATTGTAAAGACATTTTGTTGACACCTTGAGAGTTTGATGATTTTCAGAAATACTCCCTCTTAACATGTGCGCATAAGTAATAGATTTGAAATTTGCACATGCCGGAAAGAGTTGGCACTTTTGAATTGATTGACTTTCAATGAACCTGATCGTCGCGAGACATGCTTACATCACCAGTTAAACTGGCTTGAAATTATTACCCGTCCAGATCAGATTCAAAGATTATCGCTCAAAATCGGTACATTCTACTCAGACACGTCCTTTGCGAGACACGCTTACATCACCAGATAAACTGGCTTGAAATTATTACCCGTCCGAGACATGTCCTTTCGACTACTGACTTTTCCTATCGTCAATTCGAGGGTCAATTCTGAGTTTGAGCACAAGAGATTCCAGCAAATGAGACACCATATTTTGATCATCTTTTACTTCTCCCCCTCAAAAATAGCATACTCATGATATTTTTGAAAAACTTTATGATTAAAATATGCTGTTTTTGAGTTTTAGGGAAGAATTTCAAGAACATTTGTATTTATGAACAAAGATTATTTTTCAAATACTCCCCCTTGACAAGGGAATACTTGTCCTTATGAGCAGAAAGTTTGAAAAACTTTAGAAAACATTCTGGTTTTAATTCTGCTCATAAGTAAGAAGCTTTCGCTCCTTTTTCAGGATTGAGGCACTGAAGCGTACCTCAGGGTCCTTTCTTTGGGGTCCGGGTTGTACACTGTTATGTGTGCACAAGCCGTAATGTCACTGGCCAATGGTAAGAATAATGGAAAAGAATTATGAACAATGAATTCAAATGCTCACATCAACCTCCTTTGTTAAACTTGGTGAATTCTGGGTCCGTCCTTTGATATAGCCTGATAGGAAATGGAGGACGACCGCCCACATAACTCTCAAGTCTCCGAATCGGATCCCTCCGGTACAACCTTCTTTCAATCTTCAAGATGAACTGCATCACTTGTTTGAGCTCATTATGTGTCCACCTTATTGACTTCTTCAACTCATGATCTCGAACTCGAAGAACTAACCCATCTCTAACGTTCTTCAGCGTATCGTCACAGAATTTATAAATCTCGTGGAATGACATGAAATGGTTTGTATGTGTGGCACTTCTGTAGACGAACCCGAAGACTGGGTATTTCTTCATGGTATATTGAGCATCGCGGTTGTTTTCCAAGAACATTATGGGCTCAACGAGATTCAACTTCTGCTGATAACTTTCCACTCCTAACTGAAGATCTTCTACTCGTTCTTTGATAATCGTTCTTCGGATGAAATGGCAGATGGATGCACTAAAAGCATACTGAAGATCGGTAGAGAGATGTTGCAGTTTTCCTTGTATCTTGATGAGGTATAAGTCTTCAATATCATTGAGACTCAAGTCAGGAAAATCTGCTTCTGAGAACGAGTAGATCTGGTTGTCATGTCGTCTGACGGTGATCGCAGATAGGAATATGTAATCATACTTCTTCGATCCTGAAACACTAATCACTGCCGTGATCCTGAGGTCACTGTAGACTTGTTCTCGAGACTTTTGGCTGAGTTTATACTTGTACCAAGTCTTCCTTTTATCATACCAGTGATGGATTCCTAATTCAGCATCACGATCATAGATCACTTGCTGTTTGAGGAAGATCTTCTGGTGAATTGCAGCTTCCTCAATGGCAGGATGTTGGTAACTTGCTGCAGGAGTAAAGGTAATTGAAGTTACATACTTCGTTTTGCTTGATGCTCCACGCACGAGTAGTTCAAGATCTTTGTTGAAAAAGAACTGGAAGGGGATTTCTGAAGTTCCATGTGTTTTTCTGATCACGGGTAGTGGCTTAGTCCAGTCTGTGATGTATGAACGGTTTTTGCTGTCACGGCCACCCACCCTGAGTATGTCTGGATTCGTCCAGTCAAACTCACTTGACATTGCACGAGCAATGTTTTCAAGGTGATATTCCAGCTCAGCCGCATTTGCAAATTTGTCTTTAAGAAGATTGAAGGCATCATTCTTGATCCTACGAAGTTCTCTCTTTGTCATTTTCTTCACATTTAGAGAATGTTTGATTTTGTGTGTAAATGAAAACGTACTGTCTTCAACTTTAGAAGCTTCGTCGTCTTGGATATGAGCACTGGCAAGTTGATCAAACCATTCATTGCCGTTCACATCTTCATCATCATCAAGCCATGTGACAACAGCTGGTTTTTGAGAAGATTTCTTGCTGCTAGATGGCTTTGATTTGACATGTTTAGACTTTGGTGGAGATGGTGGTGGTGATTGTGGTTGATCTTCTTGTGTTTGAAATTCCACATTTTCTTCATGAATATGCTCATAATGATGTTCAGTTACTGTAGGACCAGATTCAGGATTTGGTTGAGGTGGGGAAGAAGTTGTGGTTCCTATAGGCTCAGCAATGTGAATTCCAGATCCGCTACCAGTCTTTAGTTTCTTTGTAGTAGGGTCTGGTTCTGGTTCATCATCATCATCTCGTTTCCTTTTGTCCTTTTCTGCTGAAGCCTTACAAGATTCCATATTTTCTCGAATAGCATTCACGATGGACAATTCAGTGTAATTGAGAGAAGATTTTGCAATCAACTTGGTGTGGAGAGCGTCTTGAAGATCTTCAACAGAATATTCCAGAAGATGTTGTTGCTGAATCTTCAGAATTTTGATCTTTTCTTCAAATGTAGTATCAACATATTCTTCAATGATTTTCTGAAGATCAGGAATGTACTTCTTGATATAATGCTTTGTATTTGCTTTCATTTTAGCATCAACATCAGATTCTAGAAACTCATCCATCTTTAGCTTGGTTTATTGCATCTCTTCCACTTGTTGAGACAAGCTCTTGACTAAGTTTTCCATCTCAGCCATTTTTACACTTGTTTGTTTGTCCTTCTTGACTTGTGCACGCTTCACTGCTTCCTTAAGTTTTCTTGCAGCAGGAGATACAACTTCCACTTTTGTAACATGGGCAATTCTTTTCACATGCTTACCTTTCAAAGCCTGTTTGATACTATCAGAAACTGTTGCTTTTTCTTTAGGTGATGGTGATTTCTTCGGTGATGGAGTAAGTGAGGGAATTGGTTCTTCAGAGTTAGGTTTTGAGTCCTTAGGAGATGAGGGTGGAGGTGTAGGATTCTCGGGAGGTGACCCAGGAGGTGTTTTAGGTGATGAAACAGGTGAGGGTTGAACTGGTGGTGATTCCTGTTGAGGGTTACTAACAACCATAGCAAGTTCAGTTGGAGGAACTGATGGAGAACGGATGTAGCTATCGGCTTCCAAGTCAGCTTGAGCATCTTCCTTACGTTTCCTCTCTAATTCCTCTTGTCTTGCCATTGCTTCCTCAAGTTCCTTAGCAGCTTCAGTTGTCTTATTGCCAAGAATTTCCTTTTCATCTTCAGGATTCCAATCCATATTGTCCTGATGGAGTTGTTCCCCCCTTGATCATCATCAAACATGGAGTCTAAGATTTCTTTGTCAGTTAAGACTATATTGCTCTCCTGATCATTCTCCTTCTCACCCTGAGCTTGTGCTTCCAAGTCGGGTTGATTAACCGAACTTGGTTGCTGAGGAATGACAGATTCAGCCTTATCGGGTTGAATAACCGTATCAGGCTGAATCTTGGATGTAGCAACTCCAGATCCTCCGGGTTGATTAACCGGATTAGTGTGGATCGAAGCTGCTTCTTGACCGGTGCCTGATCCTCCTGCTCCATGCTTCATCTCATACTCCCTTTGTTTCTCAACAGCCAATCGTGCCCTTCTTTCTTCATCCTCCTTAGTTGACTTTAGACTCATCTTTTGTGCATTTTCAAAATTGATATGATTTTGAAGTTCAGCTTCTTCAACAGTCATAACTACAGGAGTCTCCTCTTCAGATTCAGATGATTCAGAGTCAGTATCTTCCTCAATAATCCCAGATGGTTCAGATTTTGGTTGGGGTTTACTAGGTACAGTTCTCTTGAGAGATCTTGGATGTTGTTTCTTTGGTAGTGAGGTACTTGATACACTGCCAGTCTTAGACCTGCTTCGTGAACGGGTCTTTGTGGATCCTGACCCTTTAACCAAGTTAGAAAGTACCACTCGACGTTCATGGAATGCCTTATCATATGCAAGATATGCTGGAGTTTCTTTGATTTTATCGGTCATTAGAAACTCTGGCAGTCTTGTCCCTTGTTTGTGCGTGCTCCCTTTGGGAAAGTAGAATTTGCGGAAAGTTCTATCCATTATGTATGGATGAACCTCTCGATCGGTAGGTTGTCGATCAATGTCCTTATGTAAGTCAAGCAGATAACTTATGAGAACTTTGGTGTATCGGACAAAAGGGATTTGTTTGAAAGCTTTCCGCATCTGAAATAGTATGTCTTCCCAGATAAGAGCTGCAGAGTCAATCTTTTCCTGGTTCACGAACCTCCAGAAGACTTGAAGATGACTTAGTCTTGGGTGCTCAAAGCTACTATCTCTACCAGATATTGAACGGGTTATTATGTAGAAGATAGTTCTCCAGGGCTGAGGTATGTATTTAGCATTGACTTTCGAGATCTTGGTTAATGGTGTGTCGGTTTGAACATCATAACCAATGTCTACAAGGAATTGCATGATTTCAGATTCTGAAGGTGTCGGGTAGAATTGGTTGGAAGTTTCAGGTGTATCTGGAAGACCTAAGGCTTTACGGAGATGATAAGGTGTGACTCTGATCCTTTTACGATCCAGTTGGATTGTGAAGTACTTATCATCACTGCTCAGTGTGAAAGTATCCCAGAATTGATGAATGTACAGTTCTGGAATGGTGTCAGAGCTGTCAAGAAGGTTTCTGCACTTGTGAGCTTTGAGAATCTCCACAGCAATCTGGCAGCTTGGGTCAGAACACTTTATCTTATCAAGCTCTACTCGTGCATTGTTTTTCCCAATTTCCAAAGAATACCCATGAGGAAAAATTTCTGCTTTAGAGAGTGATGGAAGAGGTTGTTGTTGTGGTGCAGCCATTGATGTAATCTGAAGCAACAATCAAGTACAAATATGCAATATACATGATTGTCAGCATAAGTTAAAAAACTAGATACAACACATGGCATCCATTTGCTTTTATGATTGGTTGTTACATGCTTGATCAAAGAATTTATCAAGATATTACCAAATTTTATAAAATTTGATTCATTTTGAAAAGTATAAAAGATATACCTAAGGAAATAAATCAAATTCTATAAAATATCACAATTGCGATAATTATGGCAATTGCGATAAATATGCAATTGCGATAATTAGGCAATAGCGATAATTTAGGCAATAGCGATAATTAGGCAATAGCGATAACTATGCAATAACGATAATTATGCAATAGCGATAATTAGGCAATAGCGATAACTATGCAATAGCGATAATTATGCAATAGCGATAATTATGCAATGGCGATAATTAGGCAATAGCGATAATTATCCAATCGCGATAATTTTGGCAATCTCGATAAACTCTCATACAAGAGTTCTCGATAACTTTGAAGATGAACAGCCACATAGATTTTTATCGAAATTCATTATAACTTAGATTTTTCAACCACAGATTATCTAAATCAGTTTTAGTGACTTATCTAAACAATCTGACCAAGTTATAACAATATTCATCCATAAACATTCAATAATCAACCTGCTAGTGTTCGATGTTCTTCTTAAACCCTTAAACTCAATTGATCCATTTAACATGTTTCAGGGCACAATCTAAGCATGCATACAATCGATTAACCTCAAAACAACAACATCCCAACATACAAATTACACAATAACACTCATATACGGATTTCCCCAAATTTGTCGCTTAAACCCTAAAACTTAATTTTAATGATTTGATGTTTCTGGGAGTAATTAAGCACACAATCTAGGTTCATAATCTATATCTAAGTATTATCGTACAACATTTCTCAACTAAAACACTTACATTCAATAATCCCCAATTTTTACGCAAACCCTATAACTCAAATTCACAATTGTGATAATTTTAACCGTTGGATCATGATAAAGTTAAAAACCATCTTTTATAATGACATTTTAAGCACAAAATTACTCATAAAATTTGATGATCGTGAGTAGATGTACAGATCGAAAGACAGCCGTTGATGATGGTGGGTGGTGGTCTTTAATACGTTAGGTGAAATGAGTCAGAGTGTATTAACTGCAGTTAATATTTGATATTTTATATCTATTAATTAACTTTACAATCTTGACACATATAGTCCCCTAACCTTCAGACTTTGTATTCCTAGTCCTAAACCCACCATGTGACTAACTCTAAGACTCAAATATTTCATTTAAGGCACATAACTTTTCCATCTTGAGATCTTATCACCACAACTTCGTGAAGCAACAAATTTCTGAAAGCATGCAAGTACAAGTTTTTTAAAAATTGAAAAAGATTATGTCTCCCCCTCAACACGTGTTCAAAAATAATTTGTGACATTTTAAAATAAACAACGTGTTGGATAAGGGTTTGTACTTGCATTTTTTTATTATTTTTTTTTATTTATTTATTTTTTTTATATATATATATATATATATTTACAAAGATAGTTTGGAGATGTTTGACTTGGTTAATTGTGTTTAAGAAACTTTTCCAAATCAGTTGGAGTCAAACATCTCATACCAATGCGGTGAACCAGATCCTCAAATCTTGCATGAGGCAAAGCTTTTGTGAACAGATCCGCTAATTGGTGTTCTGTTCCCACAAAATACAATTCAACAGTACCCTTTTCCACGTGTTCCTTGATGAAATGGTACCGGAGATCAATATGCTTTGATTTGGAATGCTGCACGGTGTTGCATGAAATAGTGATGGCACTCTTGGAATCACAGTACATAGGAATCTTGTTGAATACGTATCCGTAGTCCATCAGTTGTGATCGCATCCAGATGACTTGATCACAACAGGCAGACATGGCCACATATTTAGATTTTGTTAAAGACAGTGAAGTGCAGTCTTGTTTCTTTGATTGCCAAGAGACGAGCTTGTCACCCAAGAATTGTACTCCCCCTGATGTACTTTTGCGTGTGTCTAAGCACCCTGCATGGTCAGCGTCTGAAAATGCAACAAGTTCAAACCCAGAATCCTTTGGATACCAAATCCCCAAATTAATGGTTCCTTTTTATGTATCGAAGGATTCTTTTAACAGCTGACAAATGCCGTTCAGTCGGTCTAGACTGATATCGGGAGCAAAGATATGTGGCAAATACAACATCCGGTCTGCTAGCCGTGAGATACATGATTGACCCAATCATACTATGATACTTCGTAGGATCAATGGGTGTCCCATGTATGTCAGCATCTAGCTTCGGGGATGAGGAGGACATTGGGGTGTTATAGGTGTCACAGCTGGTCATACCATGCTTTTTCAGGATTTCTTGAGCATATTTTGACTGACTTAGAAATATACCACGGGACGACTGATGAACTTGCAATCCTAGAAAGAATTTAAGTTCACCCATCATAGACATCTCAAAGTTTTGTTTCATTAGTTTAGAAAAAGCGTTTGAATATTTTTTTATTGGTTGAACCAAAAATAATATCATCCACATAAATTTGAACAATGAGAATGTCTTCCCCGTATGTCTGTATAAATAAAGTCGGGTCAACAGTTCCTATGGTAAAATGATTAGCAAGGAGAAATGCAGACAGTTTATCGTACCACGCCCTCGGGGCTTGTTTAAGGCCGTATAGGGCTTTCTTGAGCCGATATACATGGTTAGGATGATCTGGGTCCACAAAGCCTTCTGGTTGTGACACGCACACCTCTTCTCGGAGTTTTCCATTGAGAAATGCCGTCTTCACATCCATCTGATAGACTGTGATGTTCTTGTGGGCTGCGTATGCCAGAAACATTCGAACTGCTTCAATCCAAGCCACTGGAGCAAACGATTCCTCGAAGTCAATACCCTCTTCTTGGTTATACCCTTTTGCTACCAGTCGGGACTTGTTACGAATCACTGTACCATCTGCATCCATCTTATTCTTCCAAATCCATTTCAATCCAACAACATAAACTCCATCTGGTCTTTCCACTAGTTCCCAAACTTCCAAACGTTTGAACTGTTCCAGCTCTTCTTGCATGGATTCAATCCAGTTGTAGTATGTAAGGGCGTCTTTGATGTTTTTAGGTTCAGATTGACAGACAGTGAGTGCATACATGCAGTGTTCACTATCTGAGTGAAGTTTTTGTCTTGTCATGATTGGATTGTCAGGATTTCCAATTATATTTACCAAGGGATGATCTCTTGTCCATTTGTGAGTGGATGGGAAATGTTGAATGTTGTTATGGTGATATGACGGGTCCATATTGCTCGAGGATGACTCTCCTATTTCTGGAATGGTTGGTGGTGGAGCAAATGGATTAAAAATGCATTCCCGTCATATCCTGAAGGTGTGGGAACTTGGTTAGAAGTGGGGGAAGAATCTTCAACTGCAGGTGGAGGTGTTTGAACCAAGGGTGATGAGGGTTCAGGTTGAGGTGCATTGTTATCAACTGCTGTAGAGGTAATTGCAGATTGATCAGGTGCTTGATTTTGGACATGTTGAGCAGCGGAACTGGTGGAAGCATCGGATGCACTATTAACACAAACTTCATCAAACATTGGTGCAAACAAATCTTCCAGATCTTTCCTGTTAAAAGGTAAGGGTGCAGCCGAAGATTCAGGGAAGTTTAGATGGTTATATTCGGGTTCTAAGCGGTCTTGCTCAGAAGCCATTTCCGTGAGTTCATCAAAATTGGCGTGTATAGTCTCTTGAATTTCCCCGGTCCGACGATTCCAAATTCTATATCCTTTAGAATTCTCACATTAGCCAACGAATATCCCAATATCTGCTTTAGCCTTAAGTTTACCAAGATCATCTCTATCATTCTTCGGGTAACACAGTGCTCCAAAGATATGAAAATAGTTGATGTTTGGTTTTCTGCCTTGAATAAGCTCATATGGAGTTTTGTTGTGTCGTCTGTTGATCATGCCGCGGTTCTGGGTATAACATGCAGTATTAACAGCTTCAGCCCAAAGGTAGTATGGTAATGCAGCATTGATCAACATTGTTCTAGCTGCTTCTACAAGCGTACGGTTTCGTCTTTCAACTACACCATTCTGTTCGGGAGTGCGAGCAATTGAATATTGATGAACAATCCCATGCTTCTCAGTGTATTCCCGAAGGGTTTGATTCTTAAATTCAGTGCCGTTGTCTGTTTGAATAATCCTGACGGTGTTACGGACTTGAACTTGAATCTTCGTGAGAAACGTGATGACCATTGAAAGAACTAGATCTTTTGTCCGAAGAAAGTAGACCCATGTCCATCTTGAATAGTCATCAACTATTACCAAAATGTACCTTTTCCCGTTTATAGTTTGAACCCGCATTGGACCACACAAATCCATATGTAGCAGCTGGAGGACATGATCTGTGTTGTGTTCTGTTTTGGGAGGAAAGTGAGCACGGTGACTTTTTCCTTGTTCACATGCAGAACACAAATGATCATTGGCATATCTGAATTTGGGTAATCCGTCAACCAATTTATTCCTTGCAAGGTCAGTCATGGTTTTGAAATTGAGATGAGACAATCTTTTATGCCATAACTAAGCCTTTGTGGGATTAGCCTTGGAGAGTAAACAAATAGAAGATGAAGCTGTCATGCCTTCAAAGGATATGGTGTATAGACTGGTTCCTCGTTTTCCTTTCATCAAATCATTTCCTTGAAGATCACGAATGAAGCAAGTTTTCTCTCTAAATGCTACTTCTAAGTCTCCGTCACAGAATTGTCCCACTGAGAATAAATTGTGACCAAGGCCTTCAACATAATATACACGACTGATTTCGATGTTCCCATTAATATAATCTCCATAGCCCATTATTGCTGCGAAGTGATCATTCCCGAACCTGACCGTTCCAATGAACTTTGCGATAAAGTTTGTGAGAAGCTTGAGGTTGCCGGTCATGTGTCGGGAACACCCGCTATCAACAATCCAAAGGACAATTTGAATCACCTGCATCACAAATATTGGAAACAGGTGGAGAATTTATAACGGTTGGACTCGTTGGGTTAGAAACACAAGATTTAATTATCTTAGGGACCCATTTAAAACTTGCTGTGTTTTGTAACCAACGTTGCCATGTCCAACTAGTCTCAGCCTTTTTCCTAATGAATGCACTAGGTGATTTGGTTGTCTTAGGTTTGGCTATGGGTGTTTCAATGGTTTGCTCAGAAACAACTAGTGGTGGTTTCCCTAAAATGGACTTGGCAACAGTTTTGAGCTTAGAAGAAGAGCCACTAGTTCGTTTCTTTTTTTGTTTCAACAGAGTTTTAGCAATGCAGTTTTGATGATCACCAGATAATATACTAGCACGACAAAAGATACAACTAGCATCAAGCATAACATCAACATTAACATTCATAGATTCAACATCTGTTACATCATTCCTAGAATTGGACTTAGATAAGGTCGATTCTATTCCTGACATTACATGTGTGTTATTCAAACTACTTGCTTTAACTTCTGAAGACTTAGATGATCCATTCCTAGACTTCCTGACTCTACGCTTCTGTTGTTTCTTGGGAGTCTTGGAACTACTAGCCTTAGAGATAGTATCTAGTCCTGTGGAAGTAGAATTGTTTGCATTAGTGGTTGAGTCTGATGCTTGGGTAATTGCTTTGTCTACTACATACATCCCTGGGGCAATCTTATGAACATTTGCTTTGCCTTTGTCTAAAACTCGGAGTTTCTTCTTCAGATCAACAATGATGTGTTGGAATTCTTGATTTTGTGAATCTAATTTTCTGTTGAGGCGAACTGTCTCAACTCTGTTTTGAAGAATTTCATCCAGTTCCTTTTCATTTTCAAACAGTTTAAGTCTTAAGAAAGCCTTTGTTTCCTTATTATTTTCAGGAACATGACTGTTTTGAAATGATAAAGATCCTATGAGATTTTGAAATTTTAGTTCAAATTCAGCACTTTGATTTTGACACCAATCAAGCCTTTTTTGAAGATTAAAAACTTTGTTTTCCACATCATTGTTGATCTGTCAAAGATCCTCATTCTCTTTGACCAAATTTTCTATCTCCATTTGCAACATCTCAATATTTACAGCATGATCATTCACAAGTAATTCATTGCATGACTCATAAAGCGAATTCATAATCACAGAAACAACGTCATAACACAGAACTTTTTCTAAGAGTCGATCATTCTCGTTTTTCAAAGTTTTCTTTTGATGTTTTTGTCTTTGAAGTTTGTCGTCCTGTTCTTTGAAAATGTCTTTCATAGATGCAACTTCCGTAAATAATTCTTGTTCCCATTGTGTTGCATATTTCTTTAGATGTTTGACATGAGGCAGAATTTTCTTTTGAAGAATATCTCGCTTTTCTTTCGCGACTGGGGAAAGAAAAGTAGAGACCTCGATTTGAGAATTAAACTCAATTTCATTCTCCAAAAGAAATATGTCTTCCATAATTGTATCAAAATATCGAAATAATTTACTTTCTGGTAATTTTGGATCAACATCATCCTTAGTCAAAGAATCCTTGATTTGTGCAACAGTTTTGGAAACAGGAAGTATTGTAGGAGAAGCATGTATGTTTGTGTTAACAAACGTTTGTTCTGTTTCGTCCTTTGAGGGTACAAATTTGATTTGACGTCTTGCATTATAATCATGATGAATTCTGGAAAAATCTTTGTCAGTTTTTGGTCGACTCTCAAGTTCTTTTTGACGTTCAAGAATTTCAAGTTCTTCATCATTACCAAGCACAACAACTCTTTGAAAGGTATCATCAAGTAATAATTCTGCATTGTATAACTTGGGATTTTTGTTGAGTACTTTAGAAAGAAAACGTGGTTGGTCACTGCCAATAGCAAATCTACATCCTTTCGGGACTGGTTTTACCTATAGCCTTTGAATTTGAGTTATGGATTCACCATTTTTGTAAACAATAGTTTGAAACTCTTTAAGTTTGGATTCCAAAGTGACAATTTCTTCAAGATATGAGTCGACGCGTTTACTTGAGGCTTGCTTTTCTTCAAGAAGATTATTTTGAGATGTTGAAAGCTCAGATTGAGTTTTTAACAGCTCAGAATTTAAAGTATTAATTTGTTTTTTGAATTCAAATTGATCCTTTTCTTTTTGAGAGAGGAGCTCAGCCTTAGAAACGGTTAGCTCACGAACTTGATTTTCTAAATTTTGAACTTTGACGTACTCTTTTTGGAAAGCAATCTCAAAACCTTTTTCACGTTTTTCTTGTTTTTGATATCCTGAAAGTTGTAGTTTATAGCACTCATTGTCCTTCGTTAACAATGCAATTTTTTCTTTCAGATTTTGATTGATTTCATTGCATTTCTCAATTTGTGATTGGGTGGTCATTAACAAGGCCTGAAGCTGTGAATCTTGATCAGGCAAAGGATCATTTTGTTCAAGATGATCATAATTTTCATCGTCAATAGAATCATCAAATGAAACGACGGTTTTATCATCATCAAATGATACAACAGTGTTTATTTGATCATCTGATGGAGATGAGAATGATGAATCATGTTGAACAGAATTGTCATTTGTAGATGAAGATGCAGATGGTGAAGCAATTTCATGTATAAGACATTGTGGATCAGGTACCTGAGATAGACCATCGGTATCATAAACAGGGCCTGTCTCGGACATGTTCATCTCTTGCATGTTTGCCATGAGCATTACTGCAGCATTTGCTTCAAGATCTTCCATCTCATCATCAGATGCAGCATTGGCCATAAAGCTCTGTTCGTTCTGAGTTATCATTCCTGTAGCTTTTTCATCTTTGAGAGCCATCAGAAGAGCTTCCTTGTGATATGCACTGCCCTTAGTACGAGGCTTTGGACACGCATTTGCCATATGACCATTCCCACCACAGTTGTAGCATGTGATTGAAGTATTTGCAATGCCTTTCTGTGCATTCCCAGCCATCTGATTTCTACTCTGAGTAGTTCCTATACTGTTCCTGTTACCCCCTGCAGAATTGAACCTGTTCCCTCCTGACTGAAACCTCTGAGACCCATAGTTTCCTCTGTTTCCTGAACCATATCTGCCCGAAGACCGATTCGGAATTTCCACTCTGCCATCATTAATAACAGCTTGATTCCTGGTATTGGAAGATGAACGAAGATGCTTGTTGGATTTGGTGAACTTGCCAAATGCCTTAGCAATTAATCCAAATGCTTCATTAAGAGAGTTGAATGCATCCTCTTCTTCATCATAATCAGCGTTTGAGTACAACATGGAATCTGAGTTGTTATATGGAACCATTTGGTTGTCAGAGTATTGTGATGGTGCTTCATATGGGATGATTTGGTTATAAGGTTGTGGTTGAAAACTTGGTTGGAAAGATGATTGACCAAATTCCTGGTTTGGTAGTGGAAAGTTGGATTGAGCAACAAGAGCAAGTGAGTTAGGTGTTGATGTTGATATGAACCCGCCTCGTGCTGCAACTTCCTTATCTACCTCAGATTGATGTTGTTTCAAAAAGTCATACATTAGTCCATACTTGACTTCACCAATCTTCTTAGTTTTCCTGACAAATGTTG
Source organism: Artemisia tridentata subsp. tridentata (assembly GCA_021014915.2). NCBI lineage: Eukaryota > Viridiplantae > Streptophyta > Magnoliopsida > Asterales > Asteraceae > Artemisia > Artemisia tridentata. Next base: position 180,019,095 of record CP139509.1, read on the forward strand.
CATATTTCTGCCATTCTGGTCCAAGGCAACCCAGAAATTTTGAATTGATAGCAATCTTAGGTAACTTGATGTCATGACGATCGAGGTCATTTACAACATTTTTGAAACGGTGGTAGTATGATTCAATTGTCTCCCCTGGTTCCATGATGAAATTATTGTATTCCATGTAAAGCTTTGACTCAAGATCTTCTTGATTTAACTCTGTCCCTTCCATTAGAAGATGCACATGTTCCCACATGTCTTTGGCAGTCTTTTGAGCATCAATACTTCGGTAAATAGGATTGGGAATCCCCTGAAGTATGTAAGACATTGCCAACTGATTTGCCTCTTGTTGCAGTGTTTGTTCATTTGTGTAGTTGGCGACAGCAATGGGAGTTGATGTTTCTTCTCTTTCTGAAGTTCCTTGAACAACAGTTACTGGAATTGGAAATGGTCCTTCTTCAATGGCTTGCTTAAGATATTTCCCATGGGGTTTTTGGAGTTCAATGAATCTGAGGAATCTACTAGCCCATTGCACATAGTTACCAGGTGTCAGCATAGGTGGAGTGTCCTGATTCCCAGCCTCATGACGGGATTGCTGACTGCTGATTGCCTCACACATCTTGTTAAACCAATGTGGTTCTCTGGAGTAGGATGGATTGTTCAGCATTTGATTCTGTTGCATGATTTGTTGTGGGGATACTTGTGGTGGAGAGAGAAATTGATGTTGTTGCACGAATGCTTGTTGTTGTTGATACTGAGGATGAAATTGCTGTTGTTGAGGATATTGTTGTAGCTGATAGTAGTAATTGAAGTGAGGTGGTTGAGACATGTCTGGATCTTTGAAGATAATTAAGATTTGTGTGATGAGTTATGTTTAACTGAAGATTTTTGTCCAATTGCGATAATCACTGTTCACCCAATTGCGATAAGTACTGTTCACCCAATTGCGATAAACTCCAAATAGCGATAAGGAAAACTAGAAATTGCGATAAAACTTTAAATTGCGATAAAAATAACAATTTGAATAAGTTATCTTAAATTGCGATAGAAAAGGCAATTTGCGATAATTTATCAGAATTGCGATATTTTATGGCAATTTCGATAATTTTATCTAAATTCCAATTTCGATAATTCTCAACTCTTCTACAAGAGAGAGAAGCAACCAAGTCGAAGTATTTTCACTTTCTCCTACAAGGAAGTAAAATACTGAGTCCCAATGCCGATAATCTGAAGATCTGCCAAGTGCGATGAAACCCTAACTTGTCGCTATTCGACTGCGATAAACCCTAACTTGTCGCTATTCACCTAGAAGCCAAAATGCACATTTCACCAACTTTTCCAATACGCGATTTTACCGGATTTCACTAATTTGTCTAGAAAACCAATAACAAATCGATTGTTTTTTATTGTTAACGATTAAAAACCACAAAGTATGATGAAATTTAAGATCAACAACGTTGTAAATGGAAATTTGATGAGATTTGTTGAGCTTTTTGACGAGATGATGAATACGTTCCAACAAAAAGAGTTTTAACAATGAATTTGAACAAAAAACCTTACGTAAACAATAAAACCAACCTAGAAAACTATTAGATCTACTCAAAACACTATCCTAACTATCCCTTTGGCGAATGATACCACTTGTAGGTCGTGTATATCTCAACAACACACCCACGTATGAAAGCTAAAATACGTACAACTACTTAATCTAATAAGCTACGATTTAGAGATAAACTAATAAGCAATAAGAGAAGAAGAGAATAAGAGATAAGAAGAAGAGATTTGGATGGGAATTCAATTCATACGATTAAGGACCATAGCTTACGCAACATACATGAATAACCAACAACATAAAATGAGCTCCCTAGCCTTCTATTTATAGGCTACAAGCTAGGGCAACTCTTACATGATTTCTTCTAGAAGGAATAACACATAAATGGGCGGTCCATGGGCTTCTAATGGACCGCACCTTAATCACTAATATAAATCCCTATTAAGCAACATGTTATCGCTATTGATCAAGACTTGAAATATAATAAAAATGTGTTCCTAACAGTGATGATTATGCCCGGTCATGCCCCACCTGATGTTACATCTTTAGAAGAGAGTGATGAAATAGATGTGAGAAAAAGAGAAAGGATGAATGAGAAAATGAAGGATCCCAAATGCATAGCCAATCGAATAATAGTCAAACCCCATGATTATTATGAGGAGAATCGATTGACTGTGTTTGCACCTCAAAAGAAGTTAACACCCGAACAAATATTTTGGTCTTTAGATATTGAAAAGAGAAAGGCCGAAGAGCTTGAAGCCAAAACTCCATCCCTTAGGAAAATTGCAGCTGCGACGGTGTATCCTCCCAATACACCTAGACATTTGGTCCCTTTGACTCTTCCCACTGAATGTAAAACCTTAATTAGCATATATGTACTTTGTCAACTATTTGCTGATTTTGATAAAACATGTAAGAAGAGAATTACACCAACTGGAATTACTGAGGGGGAAAGAGGTTTTGAACAAACAAAAAGGTGTTACTTAACTGAGGTCATTCCATTCTTTAAATTACTCAAGGAACAGTTTGAAGGAATGCAAAACACTCTTAAAACTGAAGTAAATGAAATGAAAGATGTGTTTAAAGAAATGGAAAATGAGGTAGCTCAAAATGCGATAGAACTTAAGAGTCGTGAGATTGAGAGAAAGAATATTCTCATCGCCAATGAGAATTTGATTGCTAGGTGTATTGCACAAGATGTATTTTATACTGCTACTGATGCTGCATTAACTGCCTGTCAATTTCATGAGTATTCTATTGTATTGAATGTTACCCAGAATCGTGTTGTTGAGCTTGAGGGGGAGAATTTGAAATTACATGAGAAAATTCAAAATGATGACCATGATAACATGGTCAAGCGTTTTTCAAAACTAGAGGTTGATCATCTTAATTTGCAATTAAAATATCAACATTTAGAAGAAAGATGTAAAATATCAAATGCCAAGACATCGTTGGATGCTCCTGAATTTGATACATATTTTGAATTAAGCAAACGCGATGAAAAAATTCAAGTTCACACTAACACGATTCGACAATTGAGGGCCTAAATTGCCCAATTAAAATCAAATAAGAGTGATCCAATTGGCACCAATAAACCATCATCCTTAGATTCTCAGAATTTTCAGTATCAAGACATCATCAATAAGTTACACTATGAAAATGAGTGTTTTCGAGCTGAAAATTCAAAAGTTAAACAGCATTACAAAGAGTTATATGACTCTATTAAAGTCACACGTAACAGTCACAATGAAAAGATAACTTCTTTGTTAAATGAAATCGAGAATCTAAAGACTCAGGTGAAAGGGAAAATGCCAATCATCACTGGTGATAATGCTGTTTCAAAGGTTTCTGCTTGTAGAAAATATGCAAGTGATGTTGTGCCTATTCCGCTTCCCCTTAGGAACAATAGGTCTGTTCACCAAGTATATCTCAATCACCTTAAGGATAGCCTTGATACCTTGCGTGAGATTGTAGAAGAGGATAGGATAGGGAAACCACTTGATTGTGCAGTTGTAGATGCCTGCTTCCTCACTAAACGATCTCAAGAACTTTTAGAATACGTCATTGGCACAAGTCCAAAAATAGATAACAAAAGAGATAAATTTGTTGCATCATCCTCTACAACTAAGAATAAGCATGTAACCTTTGAGGCACCCTTGGAAACTTCAGATCCCAACACATCAAAACATGTTCAACAACTGGAAGTGAAAAAGACTAATATTCCCATCAGTCATTCTACAAGAGTTAACAGTGACACTAAAGCTAGCGAGTCAAAACCTAGGAGAAATATAAAGAATTCTAGGACTTCACCAGCTAAAAGTGTTTCTAAGAAGAAAGTAGAAGACCAAATGAGGAACAAAAAGTCAGATTTGAACAAAAGGAATCATAATTCAAATCCTAATTCACTTTGCAAAACATGTAATGATTGTCTAATTTTGGGTAATCATGACAAATGTGTTGAGAAATTTTTGAAGTCGTCCAACAAACCCCCAGTTAAGAAAGTTTGGAGAGCTAGACAAATTAAGCAATCTTGGAAACCTACAGGGAAAATGTTTACCAATGTGGGCTTTCAGTGGAAGCCCACGGGCCGAATATTCACACTAGGCGATCATTGCCCTTTAACGAGGATTACCATGCCTAGAGTAGTGCCTGTTAAGGAATGGAAGCCAACTGATAGAATTATCCCTTTAAATACACAATGCCCTTTAACTAGGTCCATTGCATCTACTAGTGTTGCCCCCATTGTTAAAACCAAGGCACCTATGGTTTCAGTAGCTTCAGAGATTGTTTGCACTAACCAACTGGAACCCAACATACATTGGGGATCCGGCACTCCAAATGTTCTTCTTTCGTCTGTTTTCAAATGCAGGTCATACAAATCGTCCTTTGACATTTAGACTCAGGCTGCTCACAACATATGAGGGGAAACGACAATGACGTCTGTTCACATCAGTTCAAGCCTCGTTCTTCAACGACAATGACGTCTGTTCACATCAGTTCAGGCCTCGCTCTTCAACGACAATGGCGTCTGCTGACAACTCTTCAGGCCCCGTTCATCAAAGAAAAGAAAGGCGTACGCTTAAGTGCGCTTTATCTTCGGAAGAAGAGAAATCTTCTTGTTTATGACCATTCTCATCATCAAGCGGATTTACTTATCGTTGATTGTATTCTTATTCACTCGTTCAATCAAAAATGGCAGTCATATGCAATTTTTGAGGGGGAGAAGGGTGAATAAACAAAATGTCAGTTATTAAGTGGATCCACTTACCATTGATGGTATTCTTATTCACTCGTTCAATCAAAAATGGCAGTCACATGCAATTTTTGAGGGGGAGAAGGGTGAATAAACTACATGTTGATTGATGTTTGAGAATTGGCCATACGACTAATCGACATCTTCTCACGGGCTGATATAATCAGTAATAAAGGGCTTCTAGTTAATGCTTCATGTACACATCATTATGCTTCATGTACACATCATTATGATGATTCCGATTAATCGTAACCATTAGGGGAGAGAAATGTGTACACCAAGGATGCACAACAAGTTCACATGATCAGGTTTAACATCTTATGAAACAAATTAAAGATGATCAATGTTTCAACTTGTTACTTTGGTATCTTCATTTCATGTGTATGTCACGGGCTGATTAATCGTAACCATCAGGGGAGAGAAATGTGTACACCAAGGACGCACAGCAAGTTCACGTGATCGGGCTTAATGTCTCATGATACAAATTAAAGATGATCAGTGTTTCAACTTGTTACTTTGGTGTTATCATTTCATGTGTACGTTACGAGCTGAGGGGTTATATGTAAGATTACTAGAATGAATTTGGTGAGATGAAGATGTTGATATTCAGTTCCCCAAATGGACAATCTTGAAGAAGGTCGAGTCTACAGTCTGTTCTACGTTTTCCGTTGTGTGTTAGAAGACTAAAGATGGCATTCATTTGGCTATCAAAAGAATTCTTCATATTCTGGGCATTCATCAGAAAGGTTTTCAGTTTGGGGGAGAGCACTAATTAGGGGAGAGTGAAAAACCAGATTTAAACCCTAATTAGATCTGCTCACATTGTTCTTCTGCAAGTAAAGAGATGGCAGTTGAGAAGATTTAGGAAGCTAAAAGAAGTAATGTAGTTTGAAGACCACTCTCAGAGCTGCTGCATCAAGTTCATCAAGGTGGTGAAGAACAAATCTATCAAAGAAGAATTAAGGTGGTAATTCTTCATGTATCCTTTGTAAATACATAAAATCATAAAAACTCAAAAAAAAATTCCAATTTCATAAAACTTTTATAAAACCAAATTGTAAATAGAAAAATATAAAACCAAGAAAAACCATAAAAATCTGAAAAATAGAAAATACCAAAAATAGTTTTTCAAGGCATGTCTTCTGGTATCGATAACATTTACGGTCCTAGAAATGTCATTCAATAATGATACGGGTCTTTAAATGAAGTTCGAGCAGAAGTTCAAAAAGTTTTAAAAACATGCCTAAATGGCTTGCTATTACTTTAGATAGCAACCCGCGTTTCAAAATGGGGAAAGCACGTCGCCAAAAAGACGGCTGTTCCTCCAACTGGGTGATGTTCACCCAGGCATGGATTACGTTATATCCATGTTTCTTCGACCTGATGTACGTTTCAGTGCATCATTTCTTATATAAGAAGAGAAGTCTTCTTTACATCGCAAGTACTTTCCAATATATGATTCTTCAGGAAAGTATTTGTATGAAAACTTGGTGGTACCATGATTTTTGAATATCAATCAGAATTGAATTTTTCATAAAAAATCTATCACTCAATCAATGACTACAGCTATTCCATTAGCAGACGGGTCATCGATTGGGGGGGAGAGTGATGATTTTCAAAATTCTATATCATCAAAACATGATACTTTGTACCAAATAAGCAGTGAATTTTATGAAACTTGTTGCTATGTGTCAGTGTATGATTTTTGTTAAATTCAAAATCTTCCAAACTTATCATACCTGACACTAACACTCTCCCTCATTGATTAAGGGGGAGCATCGTAATGTCTCATTATCAGAATATATTAAACCTGACCACATTTTCTCCCATATTTTCTAAACTTATTTAAATCAATTGGGGTCACAAATCTCAAAAGGTTTGAAAATTTTGATCGGGGGAGAGAATGTGATTTAAATATAAAATCTGCTAAAATGTGATCTTTTGGACTCATGTGTAGGCTCCCAAATATGTGCTAAACTCTTTCGTATATCGATACACATATTGAGGGGGAGCAAATGGTTTGTGATGGCAATTGTGAAAGAATACCAAAGACCGACCAATCTTATTTTAATGCACTGGAGTTATAAGGATGGTGAGGTTAGGTATTAGTTCCCATGATCCAGCCAGAACCGGAGGGATCTTCCCAGGGACAATCCTCTAGTTAGAATAGAAGTCCTTAGGAATGATTAAAAAGGAGAAAAGTGAATAATGGAAAAGTGCCGACTGAGATGGAGCTAGTACTGGAACAAACCCAACAAGGTGTTAGTAATGAAGTCTTGGTAAGCGCTGAAGGGGTTGAAGAATGAAAAAGAAATGTAAAGATAAAGGGTGAAAAGAATGAAGCCCTCCTTACACCTTAGGCAGAAACCGGGTCAATACATATGCTGTTAGAATCACTTAGTTGATTGCTGACATTGAAGACAAAGTATCATGGACCCAGTGATATGCTGTACAACCCTCCCTAGCCACTCAAGGTCCCTCAAAGGATTCTTGTTTCACTTGTCACGGAGATCAATACATTACTATCGTCTCTCTCACTCCGAGTTAAACGATATTGAAAAGTTGGCAGTCCTCTCCAGCCTCCGATCACTAAATCAAAATGCAGTATTGAGTCTAGAGCCACGAGATCATCAATAAATCTCATTAGGACACACTTCCAATATGCTTGTTGTTTCATACACCGTGAAAAGCAAGAAAATATATATGAAGAGTCCTACGCATTATCCTCGTGGTATTGCCAGAACATCCGAGTGATACGTAAAGTATTCACAATGAAGATGGAAATCCTTCTAGAGCCAACATCAAACAAGCTCTTGGTGGGTGACATGTGAGATCCTTCATGGATCAAGCTTGTGACAACTGGAAAGAAATAATGGGGCGATTCAAATTTGAATCAAACTTGTTCCAGGAAATGGATTGACGGATACTTTTGGAAAACCTTTCAATGTGCTCAACAACCGAGTTTTCGAGCACATTGATTGTGAAAATTTTCAAACAAAAGTGTTTTTGACAGAAATGTGATTCAAGGTATAAAACCCTCGTCGTGTTGCATAAAATGTTTATCTAGTGACACGCGAATGATTTTTTCTAATCAATTTCTCGTCAATCAGTGGGTATTTAATTCACTGATTCACTCTACAGTGCTGTCTGCTTTGAGACGTTCCGGTATGAGAACATGCTTAGTATGATAACTCTGACAATAATTTGTTAGAAGACTCATTACTACAAGCTGGAAATTCCTGTCAAGGAGAATCTTCTTTAAAGGGGATTCTACCTGATCACAGGTTGGTCTTCACAGGACCGAAGGTTAATCCAACCACACCGAACGAATGACAAAGCCATATTCGTTCTCCAACTTTAGTGCTAACTGTTTTATTTCAGATTCATATAAAGATGGTGATGGTGGTTCCTGATTCCAGTAGAGACGTGTCAATCCACACTCCATGCTCACACTTCCAATTCATTATCAAAGACATCAAGATAGATGAAAGACCTACAACACAGCTTCTGCAACTCTGATGATAGCTATCATGATTCAGAAAAGTGTGAGCATGCGAGTCCAACGGTCACAACAAATCACATGGAGGCAATATCACTACAATGGATGAGCTCAGAGATTTTCGGTGGCTGATGATCTCAAAGAAGGCTCCAAGATCACAACTTCACATGGAGACGATGCTGCAAGATGACTTGAAGACATATGTTGGATGATAACCTCAAAGAATACTCGAAGATCATCCAAGACAAAAGATCGGTCATCAAAGGTTCACTGCTGAAGACACAAAGTACAATGACGTTGAAGAATCAATGTCTACGAGCTATGAAGTCAAGTTCAGAGAATAGAATGCTAGAATTCGAAATATTATTTCCGGGGTGACCTCCCTTAGGGGGAGATTGTTAGGAATATAAATATTCATATGAAGACTCGGTCACCCCGAGTATCTATTTAGCATTTATATAGCTCGTAGGATTATTAGTATTATTAGTATTAGTTTAGTTATATTTATATTTGTGGAGTTGGGTCGGGTCTTTACCCACTGTCAGCTCACTCCACAGCCCACTAGGGGCACCTTAGCTAGTAAGTATATAAGCCCCTTCCCACACATGGGAAGGGTTGGAACTTCTCATTCTCTTAATCTAACATATTACACTTTCTCTCTCAAGGTTCCCATTCTCTCACTTTCTCTCTCTAAACCGCCGGCCAAATCACCACCTTATTTGTGTGTTTAAGTGTTATGAATATGCTACAGGTACACTATTGGAAGATGCTTTGTATTAGTGGAAAGCCTATGTCAAACCCATAGGTATTGAGGAAGCCTATGAAACGTCTTGGGATGAGTTGAAGGAAATGCTGATGAGGAAGTACTGTCCTCGTACTGAAATCAAAAAGTTGGATACAGGGATGAAAGTCTGAGCCGTCTTGTGTAAATTTTACCTGAATCTTCACCTTCAAATGCAAGTGACGGTGTCGCGTGTAAAGTTTTGACGCCGTCAGGTCCCCATTCCTAACGAATTCGTGACTTGGTCATTTTTCTACGTTTCTTCATCCAAATTAGCCCAAAATATGTCGGTTTTCATCTTTTGCGTCCAAAGTACCTAAAATGCAAAAAGAAACGATTTTGGGCAACATTTGATCAAATAAATACGAGTTTAGGGATTAAATGACCCCTTAAAAAGGTATGTTTTAAATCCTTATCATAAGTCATTTTCTAACCTAATTAAACTATCCCCAAATTGAAAAAAACCCTAACCATGTTCCACCCTAGGATTTGTGCTTGTGGGTTACCAACAGTTATTCGCACTTCATGGAGACCAACAAATCTGGGATCGACACTTTCATTGTTGTCCAAAACCTGTAAGTATTGAATAACTTGATTTTATATTTTGATTTTCGATTTGTAAATGTAACTTTTTTTACAAATTTTTGAAAGAACCAAATTGTGGGTTTCAAGACTAGGTGGACCCAAAAATGTGTTCAAGATCTGTGATGATTATTCTTGGATTATTAAGAAACATGAATGAGCTTCAAGAATCATCAAGGGAAAATGCTTTAAAAGCTAAAAGATTGAAGTCCATGTGTAACGCCCCCATAATTTGGTTCAGCGGAAGTCAAAACAAGCATTTGGGTTGGTACACAACACAAGTATAAGAAAACGGAAATACATCATCCGTCTTAAAGAGAACATTTCAAATCCAACATTTAAAGTTTACATTTATTCAAAAGTGCGGAAGTAATCCCAAAAGAAAGACATAAGGATAGGTCCTAAATAAGTTATCAGAGTCTAAATTGATCCTTAAACTATGCCGCTTCCTAAGCCTCCAATCCATAGACATCCAAAAATTACATCATCAATTACCTGAGAAAACATACTAAAAAGGTCAGCTAACGCTGGTGAGTTCATAGGTTTAATCATAATATATTAACGTTGGACCAAATAACATAAAATTTACTATGCTGGACTAAGTCACAAAACCAATACATCATCCTCACACCAAAAGTGTGCCAAACCATAAAAATAACCACGCATAGGTGCACCATGTAGTAATAACCCGCATACGTGCAACACATACAATAATAATCCCGCATAGGTGCAACACATACAATAATGATCCCGCATAGGTGCAACTCATATAACAAATAACCTTAGCCAGCTGACATAGCAATCATAGCAAAATCATAAAATAACATTTGGTCCATTCAAAACAGTTTTGCATGCTTTCTCACCCCAAGTTTCAATAAAACATCATTAAGAGTAAAAGTGGGGCTATGAAACTCACCTTAGCCACAACAATGCACAAAAACACGACAAACTCAAAGGTAGTATAGTACAACGGTAACTACGATATCACGGCACAACGGACTCGGCACGACCTAATAATATAAAGACTCATCTCAAATATATCTCATAAAAGAAATCAAATGCGCAAGAGTTTTTCAAAAGTTAACCATTTCCGTTTTCAAAAATAAATCAATTCCATTTCCAAAAATAATCTCGTTTTAGCCCTTTTTAAGAAGTTTGGTATCATCATTCATGTAACGGAAGAAGACACTGACTCAAGAGTAAACGCGCCAAAAAGGAAACAAACAACGTAGTTGACGTGGAGAGTGTTGAAGAGAACTTGAGTCAAGAAGAGATGACGGAGAGAAATCAATGAGACTAGGAAAACAAACATACCAAGTAAAATGAGTCGATTGATAATCGTCGGTATTTTCCCATAATCCCAATTATTTGTACAAAATATATTCGTTTTACGATCTAAGCCAGGTTTGGACTTAAAACAAAAGAGACCGTTAAAAATACCTTAAGTGTAGCAATTTCACAAAATTTTGCCATGACTCGTTCGTTTATTGAACATTTCCAAGTTAAAAGTTTTTATTAAAAATTTATTTCCCAAGTGATTTAGACAACGAACATTTATAAATACTACTGTCCTTTAGACATTATTTTCATATTGTTTACCCGTCGCGAATCGAATACATTAAATTCATTATGAGTATAATGTATTATATCCATTTCGTATCCAATAGTCCAAGATGTCCAAAGTCCAATAATAATCCAAGTCAAAGTATATATTTCAAGTCCGGGTGTTGCAAAAATCCCAAAGTAATCCGACTACCAATCAACAACCAAATAAACAATAAAACAAGTCTAAACATGGATAAACCAATAGTATTATGCCTCGAAAAGTCTAACAAACCCCTGCGTGTCTTGTTTTTATTAAATAAAAATGTATTACGTCCTTATAAATCACTTTACCCTTTTAATAAAATTTAAACAATTACGTTATTAAATTAACGTTCGACATTCATCGTTCGTTTTTCCTTTTCATTATATTACAATCGTACTAAACACGTTTTCCACGACACGGGTTGTCTTATTTTTCGAGTCATAATCCGCAATTCATTTAGGGTCATTACTTTGCCCTTATTCCCAATATCAAACCCAAAATACTCTCGATTATCGAGTCGAGTCAACCATTGGTCAAACTAGTTACCAGTCCAAATATCAAGTCACATGTAGGCGAACGAGGTCCACACCGAGACCATGTGGTCTCGGCTAGTCCAAGTCGTGGCCAAATCAACACATTATCAATCAAGTTCTCAATTCGCGCCAAACATCAAATCGGCTAATAATATACCACAATGACCATGAGCATTAAACTAACGGGGCAGAACTTACCATGCCAAGACTTATAGTCTTGGCTCAACGTTTTGACCACGAAGATTAAACGAATGAAAAAAGAACTACGAGACAAAGTCTTAGCCGTGGCGACCAAAATACGCAACTGACCAAAGTCCGATTCAAAAATCCAAAAGGACGAGTGGTTAAACCACGCGGCAACAACAACAACTTCAAATGGACAACCTAGGTCCAGTTCAAACTCAAATCAAAACCAATCGGACATAAGTCCGTTTCATCACGACTAAACCAAACGGACAAAAATAACGGACATAATCCGGAAGCACTAAGCTTTGGAATAAGCTAAAAAGAAACATAATAAGCTCGAATCAACTAAAACGATAAAAAACAATGATGATACCCATATTTTCTTAACCTATTTCATTATAACTCGTTTTATAAAACCATTTTTACCAAACCAAACGGTTCACCACTTGGGTAAATCGTTTGTTTTAATCAAACCCACAACGACTTGGTCGTTTTTAACTTACCACGACGGAACACGATAAAAAAGGAACGGCGGTGAGGCGATTTCAACCAAAAACACAACGGGTATTAACCCTTTTCGAGAGATAAAGTGAGATTTGAGGGTGGTTTTGTTATTTAAATGATTAGGAAGTGGTGGTGATAACACGGTGGTGGCGGCCGGAATAGTGGTCGGCGGCGACTGACAAAAAGAGCGGCTATGGTTTGCTAACAAGAAGTGAAACCCTAGTTATCATTTGAGAAAGATATATAGTGCTACAATCCGTTTTTGACACTTTTAAAACCATAAGGGGCAGACGGAAACTTATTTAACGAAGGGCCATAAGTGCCATTTTTCTTTATCTTTTATATAAACGACTCTCGGGGCTTGTTTAGGCTAGAATAAAATTTTCTCGAGGCTTTTAAACTTGCGCCAATACTTTTAAAATTATTTTTCCAATAAAAATGATATTTATACGGCTATCTTTGCTCAAAACGTCACAAATCAAATAAATAAATGTATATTAGGTATAGACTCGTGCCGGTACGCGTTGTGCTATATCTCACATCTTACGAGAAAATTTCTCATATCACATAATAATATTCCCAATTAAGTTCCCATATATTCCAAAAACGGTTCCCGGGTCATAAATACTCATTTTCAAACATAATGCGGTATAAAAATACTTTCAAAAACTACCGGTTGTCACAGCCTCCCAGCCTCAGGAGAAACTCGTCCTAGGTTTCAATTCAAACTACCCGTTAGGGTTGAAAAGAAATGAGGATATTTTCACTTGATTTCATATTCATGTTCCCACGTGAATTCAGGATCATTTACAGATTTTCCAACGAACTTGACAAAATGAATACGATTTGGCTTAAGTCGTTGGACCTCACGATTCAAGATTTCGTTAGGTTCCTCAATAGAATTCAAACGTTTATTAGTCTGGATATAATCCAGGGAAAATAATGGCAGTCTCCTCAGAAATATTTCTTCTGGTTAGGCACGTGAGAATCATTGTGGACACTGCTAAGTCCCGGTGGTAGCTCAAGTCTTGTGGGCTACCGGCCCGATTCTAGCAAGAATTTTGAAAGGACCAATATAACGAGGGCTAAGTTTTCCACGCTTACCTAAGCGTATTCACTCCTTTCAATGGCGAGACATTAGCATAACTCTGTCTCTACTTGGAACTCAAGAGGTTTACGTCTCTCATCAGCATAGCTCTTCTGATAACTGCGGGCAAATCCGTGTTTGCTTTTGATCTAAACGATCTTTTTGGAGGTTTCATGAACAGGTTCGGGACCGGTGAGTTGGCTGTCACCAACTTCGGTCCAACAGATAGGAGATCGGCACTTCCGACCATAGAGCGCCTTGAAAGGTGTGACCTTAATGCCGGCATGATAACTATTATTGTAGGAAAATTCAGCCAAAGGCAGGTATTTCTCCCAGCCTTTTCCGAAATCATTAACACAGGCTCGAAGCATATCTTCCAACGTCTGAATGGTTCTCTCCCTCTGGCCGTCTGTTTAGGGATGATATGCAGTACTCATATCAAGATTCGTCCCCAACGCCGTCTGAAGTGATTTCCAAAAATTTGATGTAAAGCAACTGTCTCGATTGGAGATGATGGATATCGGCAATCCATGCCAGGAAACAATTTCTTTCAAGTACAGACAGGCAAGTTTATCCATATTATCTTCCTCTCTGATAGCGAGGAAATGCGCAGATTTAGTAAAACAATCCATAATTACCCAGATAGTGTCACAACCACTAGCTGTTCTTGGTAATTCAGTGATGAAGTCCATGGTGATTCATTCCCACTTCCAAAGCCCAAAGAAAACAAAGCATTCATCGGTGGAGCTTGGAGTGATAGTGAAGATGAAGATTAACCAAACAAGGATGCTACTTGTCTCATGGCCTTAGAAAAACTAGAGGTTTGCCTCAAAAGTGATCTACAACCGGATGAGTGGATAGTGGATAGCGGTTGCACTAAACACATGACCGGGAATAGGAGATTGTTCACCTCATACAAGGCGTATGACGACAATCAAGTAATTTTTGGAAGCAAACTTAATGACAAAATCATCGGTAAAGGTAACGTCCTTCATGACTCCATAGAAATTACCAATGTTGAGCATGTTAGTGGTTTAAATTTTAACTTGATTAGTGTTAGTCAATTAAGTGATGATGATTGTGAGGTTAAGTTTACTAAAGTAGATTGCACCATTAGTAAAAATGTTAAAGTGTTAGCTAGAGGTTATAAGAGAAATAACTTGTATACATGCAAGTTAGGAGATAACTCCAAACAACACATATGTCTTACATCCATGGTGGATAACTCAACGCTTTGGCATAGGAGGTTAGGTCACGCCAATATGAGGTTAGACTAAAATCTAGCTTCCAACGAGCTAGTAAGGAATTTACCAAAGTTGAGCTTTGAAAGACATTTTTGTGATACATGTAGTCTAGGGAGTCAAGGACATGCAAACAATAGGAATAGGAATGAAGTGTCAACTAATAGGATTTTAGAGTTGTTACACTTGGATTTGTATGGTCCATCTCCAATCCAAGGCTATGGAGGAAACTTCAACACCTTGATGATTGTTGATGACTATTCAAATTACACTTGGGTATTATTTTTAGCATCTAAGGATGGAGTCTTAGGAACATTTGATATATTAAGGAAAAAACTTGAAAACCTACTTGATTGTTCTATTGTTTCAATAAAAACAAATCATAGTAGTGAATTTGATAAATTACAATTTGGTAGCTTTTGTGAACAACATGGAATATCTTATAACTTATCGGACCCGTTCACTTCTCAATCGCTTGAGATTGTTGAAAGAACACATCGTAAGTTATGAAAGATGAGTCGTGCAATGCTTAACGAGCAATCTGTTCCACAAAAGTTTTGGTGTCATGCCCTAGATACCGCGTGTTATATCTTTAATAGAGTCTACATTAGGAAGGTTATTAATAAAACATTTTACGAGATACTTAGAAATAGGAAGCCTTCCTTAGAATACTTTAGGGTGTTTGGTTGTAAAGTATTCATACTTAACACCAAAGAATATCTCACCAAATTCGACCCAAATTCGTATGAAGGTGTGTTCTTAGGATACTATCAAACTAGTAAAGCATACATAGTTCTTAATAAGGAAACAATGAGGATTGGGGAATCTCTCAATGTGACCTTTGATGAGAGCATGCCCGAGCCTAAATCATCTCCTTCGGTAGAAGATGATGTGATCAATGAACACATAGTTCAAGATCAAGAAAGGTCACCGTCATTACAAGTTAATGTTTCGGCTGAAGGCAATCATAAGAAAGTGAGAGAAGCGAGGGGTCATCCTATAGAACAAGTCATTGGTGACTTGAATAAAAGAACACTTAGGTCACAAACCAAACAAGACTTGGTTTTGACATGACATTTTTCAAAAATCTGAATTGTTTTTGGGATAGGTTTAGGTGTTCATGGTTGACATGCATCTTAGGAGAACAATCTTATAAGATAAGTTAAGATGTCTAGATAGTCGTTTGCAAAGTCCTTTAGGTGCTCTTAGAGCTTATGTGCTTATGTGACTAGGATTTATGTGAAGGCATGGAAGGAAATTCAAATAAATGTTTTCCGAGAGGAAAGATATCTATCAATGCATTATTCAAACGATGATTAATAATATCCTAGATCCTACATGTCTATACTATGTGTGATGAACAAGAAAATTTTACACAAAATATTCTACTACATTTGCTAGAATTGAAAGTCATTTATGTCAAATTACCAAGACTAGAGAAAATTTCGGATCACAACTTACACTTGTGTTGAAGATTTTATATCTAACTCTAATTGTTCAATTTATGTGAAAATTGCATGCTTTGTGTTTAGGGTAGAAAAGAAAAGAAAAGATTTTATGCAAGCATACAAACTACTTGCGTAGTTGAAGAGAATTCCCGTGGTTTGAATTCGGTATGGTATCGCATAACATACTAAAATACCCATTTAATAGATTTAATAAGCTAAGTATTTCATCCGAAATCTTAGAAACTTATTTTTGTTAATGCAAGTAACAAATAAGGATTATTAATATCAACACTATACACAACAAACTATAAACTGGAGATATCTTGCATTGTATATTGACTTTCTATACAATGTGTGATGGTTTATTGTAACAATTCGTAATTTTGAGGTCATTATTTTTACTATTTAAATTAGTTAATTATTCTATTTTAAGTAAATTAGCTTTTTTTGGGAAAGTTACCCGCGTACATCGTAACACGCACATTTAAACTTTTAAATTGCTTCAGACTATGCCCAGTCTGCTTGTTTAGATGATTTACTTCCCCCAGATACTTGTTTTCATAAGGAATAATTTAATTTTTCGTTTCTACGGGAAGTGTGTGTTGGTCCACAAATTGTATATGGATCACTAAGTAGTTTTGAATACCTAGTAGATGGTTAGGATAAATCCGAACCAATCTAAGTGAGAAACCCTAAGTGATTGTTAATGTTAATGCGGAATCTTAACAAGAACAATTAAGAACACAAGCAGAGATATCACTAACTTCGTATATTGATATTCACTATGATCAAATCGTACAACTCACACACCTTCACTAACAACCTTTAGGGATCCTTTTATAACACAAGGAAACCCTAGACGACACAGAAGATATACACAAATCTTCTATAAAGATACATACACGCAATGTATCTTTTCCTAATATAACTCTAACAAACTTTCCTATCTTCACGACCAGACCAGACTTAACTCTATAAGTCAACCAGACTTAACATGTACTACCAGACTTTACATAACCAGACCTAAATCACAAACAGACCTAACTCAGTAAACTACCAGACCTAAGTTGTCTGCTCTTGATACGCATCATAATTCCCAACAATCCTCCCCTAACTTGATCTTCATGCTTAATGAACTTCAAGTTCTTCTGATTTAGCCTTCTGAGGATTGAATCTTGAACACTTTGAAATGTATTTAGGTCTTGTTCCTTTCTAGCAGCTTGAATCTTGATAAGCTCTTCTGATATGGTCTTTGCAGCAACATTGACTATATGTACATCAATTCATATTAAGTTTCATAGCTATTCTCATCACTTCCAGGTGTGTTAACACCTGTGAGAGGTGAATCATTGAAATTTAATGGATTTGATGTCTCTTTACCAATAGCCATTACTACTGGAGTAGCCAAATGTTTTGGTGTGTAAGACCATGGTACACTGATAACCATATGATTTTAAGCAAATCATCAGCTTATCAACGGATTTGTTAAGTCTTTACCAAAAGCCGTTTGCTTCTGGACTAGTCAATTCCTTGATGGAAAAGCACCTCATCATGGTGAATTGATTACCATTTATGGTTTTCCACAGCCTTTACCACAAGCCATAACCTTGTGGGCTAGCCAACTCTTCACTTATCTTAGATATGGTGAGTTGAATACCATACAATTTTTGGCAAATTGTCAGCCATAAACGGATTTGAGCAATCTTTACCTGTTAGCCGTTTGCTCAGGATTAGCCAGTCCTTATGTTGATGAGACAAGGTGGACTGATAACCTTTTGATGTGTTAGTGCAAAGCACCTTCACCAAGTGAGAAGTTCCAATAATCTCACTCAACAACTTGTGAAAATATACTTAATCCAGCATTGCCTATAAAAGAAAGAAAAGATATAGATAAAATAAACCAAAATATATATATATATATATATAATATATATATATTATATATATATATATATATATATATATATATATATATATATATATATATATATATATATATATATATATATTTTTTTTTATCACATCATTAACAGAACTAAAATCAAAACTACAAGACTTAAAAAAAAAATAACCTAAATGCTGGTAAGTATTCATACTATACATACTTCACAGTTTGACCTCCCCTTAGGCCAAACCTCCCCTTAATTCAAACTAGGGGTTCATCATACCAATGTTAACTACCAGATAATTGAACCTAGGACCATCAAATGCCTTAGTTAACAGGTCAGCAACATTAAAATCTGTATGTATTTTCTCCACTCTAATCAACTTCTTTTCAAAGCAATCCCTAATGAAGTGATGCCTTATTTCTATATGCTTAGTTTTAGAGTGATATACTGGATTCTTAACAATACAGATAGTACTCTTATTATCTATGTGGATAACAGTATTCATAAAATTCAAACCATAGTCCAGCATCTGATTCTGAATCCACAAAACTTGTCCACAGCAATGAGCAGCTGCTACATACTCAGCCTCAGTAGTTGAATTAGCCACAATCGTCTGCTTCTTGCATTGCCAAGATATTAACCTCCTTCCAAGGAACTGACAACCTCCTGTTGTTGATTTCCTATCCAGACTTGCACCAGCATAGTCACTGTCTGAATAAGCTGTCAGGTCAAAAGCTGACTCCTTAGGATACCAAAGGCCCAAATTTGGTTTGCCCTTTAAGTACCTAAAGATTCTCTTCACAGCATGAAGATGTGAAGTCTTTGGTTGAACCTGAAAACGTGAACAAATACAAACTGCATACATAATATCAGGTCTAGAAGCAGTAAGATACATGAGAGAACCTATCATGGATCTGTAAAGATGCACATTCACATCAGCAGCATCTTCATCCTTTGTTAAAGGCACTTTGTTCTCCATGGGAGTGACTGCTGCCTTCACATTTGAGAATTCAAACTTTTTCAAAATTTCTGCAACATACTTGTCTTGAGAAATAAAAAGTCCATCATCCTTTTGCTTAACTTGCAATCCCAAGAAAAATGTAAGTTCTCCCATTGAACTCATTTCAAACCTGCTCTTCATTAAACCTTCAAATTCATCACACCAAGACTTTCTTGTGGATCCAAAAATGATATCATCCACATAAATTTGGACAAGAATAATATCCTTCTGATCTCTCTTGATAAACAATGTCTTGTCAATTACACCCCTGATGTATCCATGTTCTTCAAGAAACTGTGAAAGAGTTTCATACCAAGCTCTAGGAGCCTGATGAAGACCATATAGAGCTTTAATAACCTTATACACTTGATTGGGGTTAGCAGGATCCTCAAAGCCAGGAGGTTGATGTACATACACATCTTCATCAATAGTGCCATAAAGGAAAGCACTTTTGACATCCATCTGATACACCTTGAATCCCATATATGATGCATAGGCCAAGAATAACCTGATAGCTTCAATCCTTGCTACAGGAGCAAAAACCTCATCATAATCTATGCCCTCCTCCTGTTTGTATCCTTGGGCTACCAACCTTGCTTTGTTCCTTACAACTACCCCTCTTTCATCCCTTTTATTCCTGAAGACCCATTTAGTACCAATAACTTTAGCTCCATTAGGTAGGTCTACAAGAACCCATACTTTCTGTAGCTTGAACTGCAACAACTCTTCTTGCATGGCTTCTACCCAACTTTCCTCCCCTAAAGCTTCAGAAACTGTAGTGGGTTCACTTTGAGAAAGAAAGCAAGCAAATAAGCAATGTTGCTGGTCCTTATGGTTGACCCTTTGTTGTTGCTTGATCAGGCTAATGAGAGCAAGAGAAGCAGACTGATGTTGCACTCTACTTCTTGTTTGAATAGCAGACTTGGGGTTACCAATTATTTGGCTTTTGGGATGAATGGTGTGGATCCTGAGAGTGGGGGTTGGACTTACTTCCACTTCAGTGGGTAAGTTGTTGAAATCAGTAATAATACCTCCTTCATCATAGGAAGCCCCATCAAAAACACCTTCATTAGGATTAGGAAATACTTCAAGTTCTGGCATCTCAGAATCAGCACATTCAGTATTTGAAGAAAGGTCTGGTAAAACATCACTACCAGACTTAAAAAGTGAAGTACTGGTAATGCTAGGGGATTTGACTTTGCCAGACTTAACTTCAGAGTCTGTTTTCTGAGGTGAAGAATCCTTGATTACTGCTTCACCTGCATCAGACTTGTTCTCTGTAGATGGAATCACAACAAGCTCAGCCATATCATCAATGTTCCCTGAATTTGAAGAATCTTTGGTACCTACAATGTTAGTAGCTTCATGGGTACCTGCAATAGGGTTAATTTGATTCTCCTTGGAGACAGGAACATAATTCATAGAATCAGTCAAATAATCAATATCAAACATCCACCTATGACCAATTCCCTTGACATTGGGTTTTTCCTCAAGAAAGTTTACATGCAGATTTTCTTCTACTTTCTTGGATACTAAATTGTAAACCCTAAAGGCTTTACTGTTTAATGCATACCCAAGTAAAAACCCTTCATCAGACTTTCCTTCAAATTTTCCAAGAACACTTAGAGTATCAAGAATGGTAACATGACACCCAAAAGGTCTTATATGGCTAACAACTGGTTTGTGGCCAAACATAAGCTCATAAGGAGTTCTATTTTGAGGCTTGGTCACTCTAACCCTATTAAAGATGTAGCAGGCATTGCTGACTGCTTCAGCCCAAAATGTAGTAGGTAAAAGTGAATCTGCTAGCATAGTCCTAGCTGCCTCAATAAGTGTCCTGTTCATTCTCTCTGCAACTCCATTTTGCTGAGGAGTTCTTGCATTACTGAATTGTTGCTTAATTCCTTTATTACCACAAAAATCTAGCATGCTCTTGTTTTTAAATTCAGTGCCATTATCACTCCTAATGATTTTGACTCGTTTATCAATAAGGTTTTCAATCTGTCTAATGAAATTTTGAATCAAAGGGGTAGCTTCATCCTTCCTAGACATAAAGAACACCCAACAATATCTAGTACAATCATCTGTAATGACAAGGCAATAGCATGCATGATTTATACTATAGACAGATGTAGGGCCAAAAAGATCCATATGTAAGGTATGCAAAGGTTCAGTGATTAATCTTTCTAATTTAACCTTACAGGATGCCCTATGTTGTTTTCCCTTGTTGCAAGCCACACAGGTATGATCATTTTTAAACAATTTTGAAGGCAAACCTCTCACAAGGTTATTCTTCACAAGTTTATTCATATTTTTGAAATTCACATGGCCTAACCTTCTGTGCCACAACTTAGATTCATCCAATGTAGCTTTTGCAATTAAACAGGTAGCACCTTTTGCAGGATTAGATGCTTTCATATCAAAACTGTACATTTTGTGTTGTCTGGGAACTTTAAGAAGAATTTGATGTTCTTCAGGCATTTTAAAGTCCGGAGTCAACACAAGACAATCAGTTTCAGTAAAAAGCACCTTATGCTGAGTATCACAAATCTGTGATATTGAGAAAAGGTTGAACTGCCCAAGTTCTTTCACAAAAGATACATTGTCAAATTCTATGTTGCCCACAATGATTCTTCCTTTACCAGTTATCTGTCCCTTGCTTCCTCCAAAAGTAACAGAACCTCCCTCGAATTCATGAAAATCATTAAGATAGTTCTTGTTACCAGTCATGTGCCCAGAGCATCCACTGTCAAGTATTCCTCTATCTTCCATATAGCAAAGTGGATGATCCTGCACAAAAAGAAAAGAAATTAGTTTCTCTTAGGAACCCAGGCCTGAGTAGGCTTGGGTCCGCCTTGTGGATCAATATGCTTGAATTTCTTAATTGAACCTGATCCACTGTTGTTTTGGGATTTATACATGGATTTATTTTTGTTTGAATCCCAAGACATACATGCTGAGGTCTTAACAGCAGAACCCCCATTTCCCTTTAAAGGTTTTGCTGTTTGCTTTCCAACTTGTCTTCTCACAGGTGAATGAGCTTTGTAAAAATTAGTTCTTTTAAAATTTTCATTCACCTGAGGTTTTTGAAAAGGTTGCTTGGGTCTTGCAAAACCAGTGTTCACATTAGGTCTCACAGAGTTAACATAACCAGTATTCACTTTAGGCCTCCTAAAATTAACATTTTGCCTATTCATATTAAAGTTTCTGTAGCCAGACCCAAAATTTGGTCTACCAGAACTAACAAAGGAGTTAAGTCTGGTAGTGTTATTTAGTTGAACTGGTCTGGGGACAAACTGGTTAGCATGATTAACTCTACTAGCATTGTTCCAAACTGGTTTATTTAAACCTTGAACCTTATTAACATTCATTCTCTTTTGTTCAGCCTCTCTTTTCATTCTCTTTTCATGGAAGTCACAATCTCTTATTAAATGACTCAAACTTCCACACACAAAGCATCTTTTAGGAGCATAAGTATAACTACTCCTACTTTCTCTGTGAACACTATTGCTTCTAGGTGACTCATTCAATTTAACAGATTCCATAGGAGTTTTTATGTGATTGACACAACTAGGTTTAACTGTCTCAGCCTTTTGTTCAGTCACTAAAGGTTTAGTAACAACAGGTTCACTCTCCTTAACAACCTTAGGTTCAGGATTCTCTTTTTCCTCACTGATTGACTTAGACTTAGAGTGATCAGAGGAACCATCAATAGATCCTTCAGAGTCATTGGATTGACAAGAAGAATATCTACTAGATTTGTCCTCTGAGGTAGTTGGTTCAGACACTTGAGGACCTTTCTTACCATACACTGTTGGGAATTCTGCTAAGGAAGAATTCTGCTGATGGTTACTGCTGATGGTTACTGCTGAAGCTTTATGATTCTGCTGAAGAATGTTACTGCGGAAGTATAGATTGTGCGGAATGTGTTTCTGCTGATGGATAGTTTCCGCGTATTATGTTATTAGTTAGGATATGCATGAGTTTATTTAGAAAGTGATATTGCATATCTTGAATAGTTTTTAGATTATACGTTTCTTGTGAAACGGTTTAGGGTTGTTTAGGGTTCCTTGTCTATAAAAGGAACACATCATTATGTATTATGTACGAGTTTAGAAAAACACTTTTAGTATTAATCAAAAGATCCATAGAGGATCAAATAGTTCTTAGTAATTGTGTTCTTACTTGTGTTTGTTTTCCGCTATAGAATACAAGTAACTTAGACTTTCTTTTAGTGTGTTTGTGATTACATAAACATTACTAACGATCCACGAGCTCACAAAGATCTATCAAGGTCTTTAGTTTCAACAAGTGGTATCAGAGCCTCGTGAGAGTCTCTTGTTACTAAGAACATCTTCTCGTTTACACCCTCTCACACCCAATAACCATGCCTGGATCAGATGATGAATCTGAAGTTCACAGCAACAACAACAACAACAACAACAACCAAAACACCACATCTATGCAACAACTCAATCTCACCAATAGCAATGCAAAGTTTCCTTATCTTAAGAAGGAAGAATATGAATTATGGGCGATGAAGATGCAGAACTGGATCACCAATATTGATTGGAATCTTTGGGAAGTTGTCCGTAAAGGAAACAGTTTGAAGAAGCATTCTAAGGATGAACATGGTGTTATTACTATTCTTCCTCCTAGATCTGCTGAAGAGATTCTTGCAGTTCAAAGAGAAAATAAAGTGAGAACCATTCTTCTTCAAGCTATTCCAGATGACCACATGGGAGATTTTCACTACATGGATGAAGCAAAAGATATCTGGATGGCGATCAAGGCTAGGTTTGGTGGGAACGATGAGTCAAAAAGGATGAAGAAGTCGATGTTGAAACAACAGTTTCAAGAGTTTCAAATAACTGAAGAGGAAGGTATCCACAAAGGGTATGACAGGTTCCATAAGATTTTGAGCCAGATGAATCAGCTGAAGGCCAGACCTGACAATGAGGACTGCAATGCAAAGTTCCTTCGATCACTACCTCCCTCATGGCTACAAGTGAGCATTGCACTCAAAGCAAAAGGTGGTCTTGATATGCTTTCATTTGATGATCTCTTCAACAAACTTAAGACTCTTGAACCTGATGTTCGAAGTCCCATTCGTACATCCACTCCTAACTACTCAGCATTTGTAAGCACCAGTTCCAATAAGATGACTCAGGCTTCAAGTTCAAGCTCCTCAGTAACATCTTCCTACTCTCAACCACAGGCTAGTGGTGTAATGGAGGATGTACTCCAGTCGTTTGTTGCTGATTATGAACATCAGCAGCATCTTGCTTTTGAGGATTTTGATCAGGTGGATCCTCTTGACTTGGAAGAGATGAATCTAAAATGGCAGGTGGCCATGCTTACTTTAAATGTCAAGAGGTTTGAAAAGAAGTCTGGAAGAAAGTTCGGGTTTCAGGGAAGAGAACCAGCTAGGTTTGATAGAAGGAAGATCAAGTGCTATTCATGTGGTCAGTTGGGTCACTTCTCTAGAGAGTGCAAGGATAGAAAGACTGGTGATGAAGTTCGGTATTCAAGCTATCAGAAGAATCAGGTGAATGCTGAAAACCCAAAGCCATGGTCACTCTTGATGAACATATCAACTGGAAGGTGCATGATCCTGAGAATGATGATAATGCTGATATGGGTGGATTGCTGGCTAGCTGTTCTTCAGAGGATAATCATTGTCAGAATGCCTTGATGGGCATATCTCAGGTACAAAATTGTGTATTTGGTTGTAGTGAAAGGTATAATGAACTTAAAAAAGAACATGATGAATTAAAAGCCAAATATCATGAAAGTTATATAGATGTTAAGGCTTATAAACACTCTTTAAAAACACTAGAAAGACAAAAAGTCTGGTTTCAGAAGAATGAGGTTGCTTATAGTGAAAAGATAGGGGTGTTAGAGAGAGATCTATTTTGTGCTAAAAATGAATTAAAATGTTGTGAAAAGGAAAAGGCTAAACTAGAGGTTGAAAAACAGGAAGTGCAGACTAAACTAGATAATAGCTTGGCTAGGTTTGATAAATGGAAAGATTCATCTAAAAATCTAAACAGGTTAGTTAACAGTTCCATGTCTGTAAAAACTAAAATTGGTTTAGGGTTTGGTGACTACATAGGGAAAGATCAATTTTATGACCCTAATGAGTATAGTGTATTTGACCCTGAACCAGTAGACTATCTAGTTCCTGTTAAGTTTGTCAAGGAAGGAGAATTACATGCTGTGCCTGGACCTATTAGGGGAGAACACATGCCATCTAGCACCACCACCTCTGACTTTGATGGATCACACCATCTTTATGGCAAAAAGTCAATTGACTTGCCAGACCCTGATTCTAATTCTTCTGACTTTGTCTCTTGTTCTGACAGTGACAAGTCCTCTGACCAAGGGTCTACCACCTATACCAGTTGTGATTCAAGTGAAAAGTCAGACCCTACAAAGACCTCTCACAAGCCTTCACCCAAGACACCCTACAAGTCTGTTAGAATTGCTGCTGAGGATGTCAAGTCCAAGACAGTTTCTTCTGAAGACCTGTCTTTTAATTCTTTGCAAAATAATGTTTCTTATTGTGTCAAAAACAATCCTGTTTCTGTTAGTGATTTGAATAATTCTACTTGTACTGGAACATCTTTTTCTTTTAATAAATCTTCTAAAAAGAAGAAATGTTTTGTGTGTGGAAGTAAATCTCATCTAATAAAGGATTGTGATTTTCATGAGCAAAGAATGGGTGTTGGTCAGACTAAACCTAGACCAATGTGGACAAATGTTCAGAATATTCCACCATATGTCCCACAGGCATCTCATAGGGCCAGCAATTATGCTGGTAGACATTCTACTGATAGACATTCTCCTAAGAAACATTCTGCTGATAGAAATTTTCAGTCTGCTAGGAGAAGATATGTTACTAGACCATTTGTGCAACCCACTAGTTCTTATTTTCAGAATGGTCTTTGGCCTGGCTTTGTTGACCCAATGACTATGGGTATGGGATATTGGGATACTGCTGTTAAGCCCTCAGCAGGTTGTTTTTGGACTCACAAGGGACCTAATATTCATAGAAGGTCCAAGAACAATGGTGGATCTTATCAATCTACATGGCCTAATTCTTATGATCCACAAGGCAGGCTCAAGTCAGTAATGACTTGAGTCTCCAATGTGTACTAACTTTTGTATAATTTTGTTGTATATGTAGGATCATCCTTTGAAAAGTAAAGATGTAGGCATAGTAGATAGTGACTATGCTGGTGCAAATCTGGATAGGAGATCCACAACTGGAGGTTGCCAATTTATTGGAAGAAGGTTGATTTCTTGGCAATGCAAGAAACAAACCATTGTTGCTACCTCATCTACTGAAGCAGAGTATGTTGCTGCTGCCAATTGTTGTGGACAGGTTCTTTGGATACAAAATCAATTGTTGGACTATGGGTTTAATTTCATGAATACCACAATTTTTATTGATAACCAAAGTACCATATGCATTGTTAAAAATCCAGTTTTTCATAATAGGACTAAGCATATTGAGATAAGGCACCATTTTATAAGAGATGCATATGAAAAACATTTGATTAAGGTGCTTAAAATACACACAGATGATAATGTGGCAGATTTGCTGACTAAAGCTTTTGATGGACCTAGGTTTCAACACTTAGTGGTCCATATTGGGATGGTTAACCCTTAAATGATATGTTTAAGGGGAGGCATAGGCCTCAGGGGAGGCATATGCCTCAGGGGAGGATTGTGATTGTAAAGTATGTACTATTTTATAGATTTGTTTGATTATGTTTGCTAACACACTAATCCACTAATGTAATTTTAGTTTGTATGGTTTGGTTTGTTTGCTTTTATGTGTCTGTTTTGCAGAACTGCCTGAGATTGATGATTTTCAGTTGATGTTCTTCAAGATTAATGGGACATGGTCAAGTAAGCTTAAAGAGTGTTTCTGCTGAATGGAAGTACTGAAACAGAGATCAATTCATAATCAAAGACAAGTTGTTCATTCATTCAAAAGAAATTACAGCTTACAAACAACTTCAACTTAATCAAGACCAATCCTATACAAGATCAACTACACAGACACAAGTTCCTATCATCTAATGCTGGACCAGGAAGACTAACAGACATGATTGAAGATGCTGAAGAACCTAGTTTTATATCTTTGGTCCTTGGCAACATCTCATCAGCACCTACTACATTTTTCCCTTTCCCTTCCCAGTCACCTCTGCACCCTTGCTCTTTCCTGTGTCCCTGTGGTATGAAACTCCAGTCCTAGGAGCAGGAAGACCAATAACCACTTCCCTTGTCTCTGGGAGTGGTGGATTTCTGGTGGGAGGCCTTGGTTGGGGTTGTGAAGGTTGGGGATTCTCTTCCCTGGTTGCTGCTGCTTCTCTCTCCTCTTCCTCTCTTACCAACCTATTGAAGATTGGCTCAAGACGCTCTGTGGAGTCATCAGAGCCCCTAGATGAGTCGTCTGGATCCACCACACTATCATCTTCTGAAGAAGGAAGAAAAGGGGACTTCCTTGTAGGTGGCTCGTCTTGGTGAGGATATCGAAATAGAGGTCGATTATCCTCAGATGATGAAGATGATGATGGAGGTTTGGGTGGATTGTTGGGTCTGCTTGAAGAGCCCACATCATGTCTTTTCTTGCGGGCTTGTTCCTTGGTGATCCCATACATTCTATGTGAAGGACGTCTGGTTGATTGAGGTTTGTTATCTCCTGAATCTGCTGATGAGTCAGAAGATAGATCAATGACTTCGGGTTGGTTATTCATTGAGTTGATAAGTGATTATTGATTGGATGAAGGTTTGATGGTAAATTAGGGTTAAGTGATTTGGGTGGATTGTGAATTGGGGTTATTTTATAGGCGAAGTCAAGTGGAAATGCTAATTAATGCTGGTTGGGTGGCAAATTAAAACTCAAGATCTTTACCGAAGATATTATTCTCTTGAGTTGATTCTGCTGATTGACTCTTCACTTCAGCAGATTGACCATCATTTCTGCTGAAAGGTTGATTTTGAATGGTGAAGTTACTTTACACGTCAGATAAGGTCAACCATTTGTTCCGATAAATTTTGACCATAATTGGGTAACTTCTATTTATAACCTATTCATATAATCTTCGCCCAAAACAACTAATTCCCTCTTCAAGTACTCTACACCTATTCTTCATTCTCTCATAAGTTCTTCAATGGAGTCCCTACAATTCAAGAAGGATCACAATAAAGTTGCTTTTCTGGGAAAAGCGAAGGGACAGGAAATATATGACCCGATGGTTGATTTCATAAAGCGATCAAAGATTCATTTTGCTTTGACTCATTATCCAGACATAGTACATGAATCTTTGGTAAAACAATTTTGGGCATCTGCTGAGAAGCGGTCTGAGTCAGAGATAGTAGCGAAGATTGATGGAACTGAGTATGTTGTGACTGAAGCTTTGATTCGGGAAAGATTGCAGTTGGATGATGAAAATGGGGTTTATCACACCAACACAGCAGAGATACTTACTGGTCTAAGAGCAGCGGGTTATCAAAGTGAGGATACGACTATGTGGCTGAAGAACAAGTTTTGTCCCAAGTGGAGATTTTTGGTGCATACACTACTTCAATGCATCAGCAACAAATCTGGAGGATGGGATCAATTCTCTAGTCAACTGGGTTGTGGAATCGTGTGTCTTTCTCAGGGTTTGACTTATAATTTTTCTAAGTTTATTTTTGATAATTTGGTAGAAAATATTCTCAAGAAAAAGCATAAGTTTCTGATGTACCCTAGGTTTCTACAGATAATTTTAGACATTAATACCCAGGATAGAGGACATTATCCCATAGGAGCCCTTAGTGCCAAATTGTTTGCTTCTATGCGAACTCATTATGGTGGGGAGCATCATCCTCTTCTACCAGCTATGTTGCCACATGGTAATGATGATGCTAATGAGGGCAATGCTGCTGATGCTCCACCAGCTCCCAATACTGCTGATGGTACTCCATCAGTAGAAAGGGTTGAGGGCCCATCCTTAGCTGCTGAAGTACCTATAGTTTCTACTGACCATCCTCCACATTCCCCTGTTCCATCACCATCTCATGAAGCTCCTGAAGAGCTTGTTCCTGAGGTAGAGGAGACAATTCAGTCTCTTGATACTAATATTCCTACACCTCTTGAAGATGAGATTCCAAGACTGTCCACACCTAGCCCATTTAGAGACCCAATAGATGAGAACACTTCAAATTTTGAGCATATAAATGTTTCTTCTGAAAGGCCCAATGAAGCTCCCTTTACCACTGAGACATCAGCTGGTGGAGCTGAGGACCCTATTACTCTTACTTCTCTGTATACTTTACTCAACAGGAATGTTCAAGAAACTGAGAAGTTGAAGAAGGAACTTGCAGACACTAAGTCATCACTTGGTGATGAGATTGTGGTGCTGAAAAGAAGGGTTCAAGAATTAGAGGATAAACTTGGCCTAACAAAGAAGAGGAAATTTGTGTTTGCATCTGATGATGAGCAGGAAGCTAGTTATTGGGATCATCTTGGTTTATTGGCTGAAGCTGCTCAGCAGACTTCTACTCCTTCACCTAAAGCTGCTGAATCCTCTCAACAAAGAGATCAGATTAAGTTCTTCAGAAAAAGGAGAAGACAGTACTTGAGCAAGGAAACTACACTACCAAATTTGTCTGTTGCTCAAGAACATGCAGATGATGCTCATGTGGCTTCTGCTGATGTTACCTCTTCCAAGGTGTCTACTGAAGTGTTTGTTGCTGGACGATACTTTACCTTGGATACTACTGATGAAGTTACTGCTCCACATGTTGAATCTTCAACTCAACATGTTTCTGCTGATGCTTCTATTGGAGTTTCTCCTGAAGATATTGACAGAGTTACTAGTGTAGATACTTCTGGAAATGAGCAAGAAAGGGTGATTGGAGAAGATCTTGGTACAGATCTTATAAGTGCAGAAGAAAGAAAGGAGCAAGAAAGGCTGGTTAAAGAATATGAGGATCTTGTGAAGAGTCAAGCATTAGCAAAACAGATGGCTGATCATTTTACTTCAGATTTGCCTCCTGAAAGGCAAAGAGAGCTAGATGAGCAATCAGCTCATTTCACTGATGCACAATGGGATACTTACACTCAACAAGCAGCATCCAATCCTAATTTGGCTCAAAGTATCTTAGGAGCTAACTTTGATAGTAATAATTTTGCTGCACAAATGGTAGCTCTTGGGCAACAGAGGAAGCAAGCTGCAGCTGAAAGGAGGAAGGCTATTGCTGCTCAGAAAGCACAAGCTAGGAGAGATAGACCCAAGACTGAAGCAGAAGAGAAACAATATAGGAGGAATGTGGTCTATAATCAGTATACTTCTGTGTATAGCCATGGTTTGACAAAGAAGCAAGTTTGGGCTTTGTCTGATTCAGAGTTGCATAGAATTTATGATCAGATTATGAAGACCATTCACTCTTCTGATACTCCACCTAAGAGGACTGCTGAGAGTTTGGAGGCTCCATGTCTCAAAAGACTGAAGCAAGTGGAGTTAGGTACTTCATCTACTGGAGATATTCCTGCGGACTTTCACTCTGCTGAGCCTATTGTTACTTCTACCATTTCTGCTGATGAAGCTTCTGAAAAACAATCATCTGGGATTCATGTTTCTTCTGAAGCTCCACCCACTTCTGCTGAACCTTTTGCTGTAACATCTGCTGATCATGAAGATTCATCATTGTCTCCTTCTAATGCAGATAAGGGTAAACAAGCTGAACCGGCTGAGGTTCAGGGTAGCCAAGATGGGGACAAAGCTGATAGGTTACCTGTAGCAGAGGGTGTTGTTACAAGTTCTTCTATTCCTACTTCTTCTATTCCTTCTGAAGATACTACTTCTATTGCTTCTGAAGATGTCTCTATGGGAATTTACATCCCTGGTCGAAGGAAGAAGAGAATGTCACATATAGGGAAACATATTGCAAGTAGAAGATCAATTAGACTGGCTAAGCAAGTTCTCAGAGCTCAAATGAGTAGTTCTTCAAAGGAAGTAGATCTAGAAGCTACTGATGATTCATTTATTCAGGAAGGATCTTCTGAAACGTTTCCTGAAGGATCATACAATGTGTTGATCAGATGGACTATCACAGATGGGCATATTAATACTATCTACAGGCAAGATCAATCTTATAAGAATTTCACTTTCTTGCAAGAAATTCTTCATTTGGTGGATAGGCAAGATCTGCAGACCCTTTACAAGTTGGTCACTGAGTATTATGCTATGCATACTCCACAAGGTTCTGGTCTATATCTCTTGGGTGATCTTCAAGTTCTCTTTGACTCTCAAACTCCACAAGGGAAAGGCTATTCAGTTTGGAAGGCTTCTCATAGATGGAAAGTTGATAGTTGGAAATTTTTTCCCATTCCCAATGTCCATGTGGTGGAGACTGAGTCTGGTATCCGAGTATGTATGTTTTCTGATCAACAATATCCATGGTCCATGACTCTGCTGAATCGCATGCTCCAAAGGAAGTTGGAAATTCCTCCAAATCCAATTGCTAATGATAGGACACATGCTGAACAATTGGTTGGGTTCATCAAGTCTAAGCTTCTGCAACACCAAGCTTCTACTTGATTCTGGTATTGTATATTATTTGTATATTTTCTATTTCTTTATTTCATTTCTTTCTTATTTAAGTCTTAGTAAAAAAAAAAAAAAAAAAAAAAAAAAAAAAAAAAAAAAAAATTATATATTTTTGTACTAACTTTTATGCAGGTTTGTTGTATATCTCTGTTGATGGTTATCAACTCACCGGATGTGACTTGTGTCCATCAAAGAGTTGGCTAGTCCAAAGGGTACAGCTTTGGTAAAGACACATCAAATCTGTTGATAGCTGTAATAGCTTGCTCAAAGCTATAGGGTACTCAACTCACCCATGCTTCATTGCTGAGAGTTGAAATGGTCATCAATTCACCATGGATGTAACCCTTTATGGGATCCAAAGAATTGGCTAGTCCACAAAAGTATGGTTTGTGGTAAAGACATTTGGTATCCATATTTGGTTCTCAATTCACCAAGGTTCAGTTGAAACCAAAGAATTGGCTAGTCCTGAGCAAACGGCTACAGGTAAAGACATCTCAAATCCGTTTATAGTTGCTGATTTGCTAATAAATCAGATGGTTATCAGTGTACCATAGTTTTCGAACTTAAACATTTGGCTACTCCAGTAGTGATGGCTATTGGTAAAGAGACATGTTTTGATGTACAAATTGTCATTTGTTGCTGCAAAGATGTGAAGTTTCAAGTTCTACCATTCATAGTGCTATGGTTCATGTGATTCTTTGCTGCTGCTGTTCGAAGTCAATCCTCTTCTCATGAATTGTTACAGATCTATCAAGAATCTTGAACTTAACCATGTCAAATTCAAGATTAGGGGAGGATTGTTGGGAATTCTGCTAAGGAAGAATTCTGCTGATGGTTACTGCTGATGGTTACTGCTGAAGCTTTATGATTCTGCTGAAGAATGTTACTGCCGAAGTATAGATTGTGCGGAATGTGTTTCTGCTGATTGATAGTTTCCGCGTATTATGTTATTAGTTAGGATATGCATGAGTTTATTTAGAAAGTGATATTGCATATCTTGAATAGTTTTTAGATTATACGTTTCTTGTGAAACGGTTTAGGGTTGTTTAGGGTTCCTTGTCTATAAAAGGAACACATCATTATGTATTATGTACGAGTTTAGAAAAACACTTTTAGTATTAATCAAAAGATCCATAGAGGATCAAATAGTTCTTAGTAATTGTGTTCTTACTTGTGTTTGTTTTCCGCTATAGAATACAAGTAACTTAGACTTTCTTTTAGTGTGTTTGTGATTACATAAACATTACTAACGATCCACGAGCTCACAAAGATCTATCAAGGTCTTTAGTTTCAACATACACAAAGAGTGAATCATCCAACTCTTCTTTTTCAAGAGGAGTATAGTCATCACTCAAAGGTGGTGGTACTCCCTTAAAGTCACCTGACTTAACAAACCTATTGTACAAAGGTTTATCAGCATAGTCCTCTTCTCTATTCTTAAATATAGCCCTGTTCTCATTTTCCTCATATCCTAGGCCACATTTTTTATTTGACTTAATTTGAGAATCCCAACACTTAAACAGGTTATTGTTCGAATTGTTCCATTGATCTACCCTTTTTCTCAGCTCATCCCTCTCCTTCTGAATTTTAAGCCCTAATTGTCTATACCTTTTAAGCTTCTCATCTTGTTCATATATCTTATTAGCTTGAAAGTATAGTTTTTCATTTAAAGCAGCATGTTGATTTTGAAGGGTGACCTTTTGTGCCTCTAAAGTTTTTACAGCATTTTTATGTGCTAATAAATTTACTTCTAGATCACCTATTTGTTCTTGCTGCTCATCACACAAAGCCTTAACATGATTATATGAGTCAGTACATAATTTAGAGCATAATGATACCTCATTACCAATGGCCATGAGAGCATGATCAGATTCCTCATTTACTCTTGGATGCTCACCCCAATTGACTCCTCCAGCTTCCATTGTCAGCAGGCTCATCTGATTCTTTTCCATCTTCCCATCTTCAACTCTTTTCTCATCAGCAGACTTCTTCTCTGGACAATCTCTTGAAAAATGCCCATGCTTGTGACAGTTGTAGTATTCAACAGTCCTCTTTGTGTATCCCACTGGTGATTTGTTGTTGAAGTTGATAGTCCTACCATATTGCTTCTGAAATCGTTTGACCCTTAAAGCAACCATGGCAATGTGCCATTTTATATCCATCTCCTCAACTTCAGCATCATTTATCTGTTCAAGGTCTTCACTAATAAAGCTTTCATCTTCCGTTTGATTGGCAAAGAAAGAATGTATCACTTCATCAGTAAAACTTGAAGCAGACCTTTCACTTGAAGGAGTTTCATAGTTACCAGACCTAACACCAGATCTAACCTTGTAAGTACTGCTTTTGTTTTGAGACACAAAAGCAACATTTGATGAACTGGTTGAACCCTGAGTGTTATTACTGATGTCCCTTTCAAACATCCTGAGATTATTGTATAGGTCATCAGGTGTCATAGAATCTACTTCCTCCTTAATCCTCATTGCCACAGATACATTGCCCCATTCTGATGGTAAAGATCTGAGGAATTTGTGATTTGCATCCTCATTTGAGACTGCTGCACCATGAACTTCCAGTTGTGTTAACAGATGTTGAAATCTGTCATAGCCCTTCTCCAAACCTTCAGTCTTTGAAACACTAAATGTTTCAAATTGCTGTTTAAGAACAGCCTTTTGCATCTTTTTGGAGTTAGCATTACCTCCAAATCGTTTCTTGATGGCTTCCCACATCTCCTTAGCATCAAGAATGCCATGAAACCTTTGTAGATGCTCCTTAGGAATAGCCATAAGAAGCAAGGTTCTGGCCTTCTTTTCCTTCTCCACAGCCCTAATCTCCTCAGCAGATACTGGTGGCATTATTCTGAGCTGCCCATCATTCCCTTGTGAAATTCTCTTCTTAGAATTTCCCTTTTGGATCACCTTCCATACATCACTATCAATGTATTCCAGATAGTGTTCCATCTCCATGGCCCATATATCATATTCTTCTCTCTTCAGTAGTGGAAGTTTTATGTTTGAGATTGTGGTTGTGGAAGGGATGGGTTGTTGTTGTGTTTGGGAGTTACTGGTTTCGGTTTTTCCTTCATCTTCATGGTTTGATTGCTCATCCTCACTGTTATGGATTGAGAAAGTTTCAGGCTTATCGAGTTCAGACATTGTGAAGGGTGATTTGAGTGAGAATTAGGTTTTAGTGTTCTATGAATTCAGAGTCTCTCCCTTGCTCTGATACCACTTGTTGGTCCACAAATTGTATATGGATCACTAAGTAGTTTTGAATACCTAGTAGATGGTTAGGATAAATCCGAACCAATCTAAGTGAGAAACCCTAAGTGATTGTTAATGTTAATGCGGAATCTTAACAAGAACAATTAAGAACACAAGCAGAGATATCACTAACTTCGTATATTGATATTCACTATGATCAAATCGTACAACTCACACACCTTCACTAACAACCTTTAGGGATCCTTTTATAACACAAGAAAACCCTAGACGACACAGAAGATATACACAAATCTTCTATAAAGATACATACACGCAATGTATCTTTTCCTAATATAACTCTAACAAACTTTCCTATCTTCACGACCAGACCAGACTTAACTCTATAAGTCAACCAGACTTAACATGTACTACCAGACTTTACATAACCAGACCTAAATCACAAACAGACCTAACTCAGTAAACTACCAGACCTAAGTTGTCTGCTCTTGATACGCATCATAATTCCCAACGGGAAGTGTGCACTTTTTACGTTTTACGCGTTTTCGGCACGCGTTTTAAGCTTTAACTACGTTATGACACTCCGGAAGGCTCGGGAAATACATGAAACATCAAAATTACTCATTTTAAATGTAACCATTTTTACAAAATATGCTATATTTTGATATTTACTTAACGTTCGCGTTTTAAAAACTACACGTTTTAAATTACCAGGATCAAACTACCCTCTATAATCCTAATAATACTCAAACTAAGTGATAATCTTATCATCACTATGCATGTACACATTTAACTTATCACATAGACACTTGTCTATGTGGTGTCAAACTCTTGCACACTTGAAACACATGTACATATGCATGTTAACCAAGATAACACTACATCAACATAACATAGTTCTTATCACCCAAAAATATTATACATATCTTTTCTTTCTTCATACTCAATGAAATAATACAGATCCAAATACCAAATTCATCAAGGTTTTACCATTTTTTATTAATCATAAGTTGAAGATTATAAGTTCCTTACTAGTTTCTTGGCTTATTTCACCATAAACTTCACCACATCTCATCTTTATCAAGGTTTTATTTGACAGATTTTCAAGAGTTTCTTGAAGTAAGTTATAGCTCTTGCATGTGTTCTTGGAAGATTTTGATCAATTTTTCATAGGAATTTAGGTGTTATATAGGTAGTTAGGCTTGAATAAATTGATGAATGCAAGAGTTGTTGGATAAATTTTGATTTGTTATTCTTGTTCTCACTTTATTTTATTCTTTTGAACACCTTTAGTTTTCTTTAAAACCATTTGGTTCCTGGTAATATTGACACTTTGATTCATAAAAATGAGCTCCATGATTGGCCCTTGCATGTTATACACAAAAACCCATTTAAAATAGCATAAAGCAACTACTATTGTGATTGGTCCATAGGCTGCCCAGATTTTTAGAGCCAAAAATGATTTCACCATTTTGTCCTCAGTGTGTTTTGAGCAAAAATAAAAATATGGTGAGTTATCCACAGGTCTTAGGGTCATTTCCTCAAAACCCTTGCATCCTAATTCATCTCGATGATTTTATTAGAAAATCTACACTAAAAGTTACCCAGAAATGCATGTCAGTTTTGAAAGACCAAATACTCTAAAATGTTTCAAAGAACCTTATGTTAGTCAAAACATGAAAGTTTGAGCTAAGACATGTATAAAACGTTTCCCGTTGGTCTTGTTTCCATTGGACCTTTAGATCAAGAGATCTACTCATTTTTCTAAGCCTAACTAGATACTGGAATTTTCTGCATAGAGACACGGGTAAATTAGTAATTTAACCCTGGTTATGTAGTTCCCAGTAAAGTGAGGCTATGATTTTTAAAATGTACAGAGTCATACCTTTTCAATCATATAAAGTTCATAATTTTAGCTTTTACGTTTTAGAAATGGTTGCCCGATTAGTGCGGTACTTTAATCAAAATTCCATCAGTTTTGTATTTCAACCCGTATAAACTTAAATAAATATCTTTTCGACCCATGACTTGCTATAAAACTTTTAACTCAATTACCTTATGGTATTAAAAGTCTAAGTACTGTATAAAAACTTAAGTATAAGCGTCACATATTATTTCCCCGATCCTAAGTCGTGTTATATTTTATTTAGGTCGTTTGTGACTTTTGCGGCTTTTCTCGACGTGCACACTTTCCGGTTTCTACTACTACTTCATCGTTGGTGAGTTCATAGCCCCAACTTTACATTAATTGTTTTACAAACTCCGTGGGGAGATACATGCTATATTACTTACGATCACAATCTTTTGAAACTGTATGCTTTCCTGATACTATTATTGCCTAAGTGTTTCCCTATAGCCTGAAAGTCCCTTTAATCGTGAAACCGTTAATTACATGCGTGTAAACGCGAATGCCGTGAATAGATCTATTTGGGACTGACATCCCCCACATTGGTAAGCTGAGTGCGGCTACAATGTGTACTGTATTTGTAAATTCTAGGTAGATTGGCTATTACCTATTGACAAAAGGCATATTTATATTCTTTTTGAATAACCATTGATGCGTTAAAGTTCGATGTCATGAGCTTAGGGCAATAATAATTGTTATGACTTTGTATTCGTTGCAATGTCACCTTTTTACAAACTGATATATATTGTGATCAACTGCTTATATAAACTCTATGGATTTCACTCAACCTTTGTGTTGACGTTTTTAGCATGTTTTATCTCAGGTCACGAAGTCGCACGGAGAATGGTCTGATGGCTTTCATTTTGTTATCATTCGAAAAACTCTTAAAAACTTTTATGTTTACGTATTATGTATTCTAAAACTACTTGGGACCTCTTGTAACTCTGATGTTTTATTTTGATCGAATGATAAACTTTTAAAACGTCTCATTTAGAGTCGTTTTCTATGATTATGACTGTTGTGCAAATAAGTAGCACCCCAATGATATTACATTCCGCTGCGATATTTTGTGGGTGTTACATTTATAGGATCTAGTTTGTGTATTCATTAGATTAAAATACACTTGATTTCTACACACAACCAACTACATTCTTGAGATGTCTTACATAAAATACTTGCACTTGGTTCATGTATGATGAGATGTAGGTTCTAAATTGTGTTTGATAGAATCATTTAACTCCAAAATGATGATCTAGGAACTTTACTCGTCCAACCATAATTGGAAGAATCATGCATGGCTTAACAAATTATGGTGCATGCATGATAAATTATGGGAAGTAGCATGAGAAACTAGATCATCCAATCTTAACCAAATACAAACTAAAACACTCATGCCATCCCTTGAATCACTTACACCATCACATGTGATATAACATCTAAGTACATGATTTAGATGGCTTGAACATCCTTTCGAGCATCTAAGTACTTCGACTACATCATTGATATGTTGATTACTCCATCTTCATACCTAACACCCTCCTTCATCCCTATATATATAAGCCTTTTGAAACAAGAGATAATGCATACCTCATTTTCTTCTCTTAGTTATATCACAAACAAAACATTACCACCTAAAATGAGTAACTCATCTAACAATAATTACAAAGGAAAGTCCATTGTTATTGATGAAGAACCTACTGATGAATGGGAAAATCCGTCGTGTGATGATAATCAAGTTCTAAGAAACTATGTGATGAAGTGTTTGTGGGATGGCCCCATATGGTACAAAATTGGGATGCCTCTCCCTCCTAAGCTTGATACGTCAAACAATGATCATGCACGTAGGTGCAAATGTTGTTTGAAAACCATCAAAATTGAAAATGATCTTAAAGATCTTCAAGATGAGATGAGGAAGTTACACCTAGCTTACAAAAACAACTTCAAGATGTTAACGAATGTTGTTAAAGATCTAGCCAAGGTTGCCGCCTAAAAGTGCAAGAAATAAGTGCATGGGGGGAACCATTGTCTAAGGCTAAGGGTGTTATTGATTATCACTAGGTAGTAAAATAAAGTAATGTTAGGATTATGTGTTGTAGTTGATTGTCACAACGCAGGTCACAACAAAAGGACATGTGAGAAGAAGGTTGCTGGATCACAGGCTCCTGGTGTTGCTGGAACACAGGCTTCAAGTGTTGGTGGATCTCAGGCTTCTGCAAGAACTACTACTAGATCAAATGCAAATAGAAAAGCCAAGATTCTATTTGAGTGTTTGTTTAGGCCTTTTGAATAGTTTAGATTATGTGGTATGTTTGAGTAACTAGTTTAAGTTGTGTAATGGTTTATGTTTGTTTCAACCCATTTTGGAACCAAGTGCAGCTGTAGTAATGGTTTATGTATGTTGTGTAATGGTTTATGTTTGTTTCTACCCATTTTGGAACCAAGTGCAGCTGTAGTAATGGTTTATGTTTGTTGTGTAATGGTTTATGTTTGTTTCTACCCATTTTGGAACCAAGTGTATTGTTTAAGTTGTGTAATGGTTTATGTTTGTTTCTACCCATTCCAACCCATGTACTGGTTTGATCTGTCAATTTCTACCCATTTCAAGTCAGCAATTTGAACCCATTTCAACCCATATGAACCTATTGATAACAAGAATACAGTACATTGACATGAAAACCAAACACATTCCATTGATAAGAACAAAATATTACATTGGCCTACACTTGAAAACATTACATTACTACATTTCAGTTCATCATCATATACATAACAAAGAAGAACCAACTACTAGTAAATCCTAACAGGAATTTCAATCTTCTAGCTTTTAAAGCATTTTCCCTTGATGATTCTTGAAGCTCATTCATGTTTCTTAATAATCAAGGAATAATCATCATTGATCTTGGACACATTGGCGGGTCCTCCTAGTCTTGAAACCTACAATTTGGTTCCTTCAAAAATTTGTAAAAAAGTTACATTTACAAATCGAAAATCAAAATATAAAATCAAGTTATTCAATACTTACAGGTTTTGGACAACAATGAAATCGTCGTCCCGGATTTGTTGGTCTCCATGAAGTGCGAATAACTGTTGGTAATCCACAAGCACAAATCCTAGGGTGGAACATGGTTAGGGTTATTTTTTATTTTATTTTTTTCAATTTGTGGATAGTTTAATTGGGTTAGAAAATGACTTATGAGTGGACTCTGGGTATTAAAATGGGGTGTGAGTAGCTAGGACGAAAAAAAAAACCAAAACACCCCTCACGTGACTAGCACGTGTATCACTTAACAGAGAAATATTTGCACCGTTCGTCCACAAAGATGTATGGTTGCTAACTTTACTAACGAAGGGATGACATGGTTCCAACTTATCGATAAAGGATGTATTATGTTACACATGTCAAATCACAGGATGTATTTTGGACTTTACTTTTTTTTTTTTTTAATTTTGTTTTTCTCAACATATGACTCATCATTTAATTTTTTAATTATATTTTTAATTTTAATTTAATTAGAAAACTAACAATTTTATTAAATAAATTTAACTTGTATACTAAATCCAAATCCAATTATAATCCCTTTTACAAACCAAACGACCCTTAAGAGCATCTAGGAGTAAATTGAAATAACTGTCATCCACTTTTTGGGTAAAGAACTGTCATCCACTTTATCTCATCCACTTTATCTCAGGATCCTAAAGATATTGTCACAAATGCCATGGTATCAAAAGCTTTAATATGTAATCATTGATTTCATCATTAGCTTTATAATTAAGCATAAACATCATGTGACAATTTTCAAGCATTTTTATCCTTTTTATGTGTTATCTTGATTTGTTCAGGAAACAAAATGTGTTAACTTGATTGTAATGTGATCGACTGATAACAAGACCCACGTTTAAACAATGTCATGACTAAGCTGTAAAGCATTCCTTTTACGGTGTGTTTTTAACCAAAGCCATGTGACTCTTCTATTCTGTTTCGCACTTTCTTTACTATCCTAAAAACATAACCAAAAAACCATGTCACGAAGTAATCTCCTAAACATGGGCGGACCTATAGCTATCCCAGAACTTTTACACGGTAGTGGATTTTTTTTTTTTTTTTTTTTTTTTTTTTTTTTTTTAACGTTTTTCGTACTATCTTTCGTATTTCGCTACCCCTGAAACAAATTTTCGCTACCCCTAAACAAATTTTCCAAGGCCCATATCATTCTTTAAAAAAACTCCAAGGCCCAAGCCCACTAAATGTTTAAAAATAAACCCATTTAGCCATTTGTCCAACTCCAAGCCCATTTAGGAAAATTTAAAAAAAAAAAAAAAAAAAAAAAAAAAAAAACATACAAAAAACTCAACCGGCTAAAATCTAAATTTGTGTTTACACCAACTTGACCAAATTGGCAAATTCCCACTTCCCCCAAAGAACCCACTGCCCAGCAAAAAAACCCAATCCCTTCAGCCTTCTCTGACTTCCGCCAGTCCGCCACCACCACTCCGACGTCTGCCACCGCCTTCTGCTTCTGCCCTTCCTGCCTCGTGTTAGGTAATTTCAAGTCTATTTCATAATTTTCATTCTTAGTATTAGGGTTAATTTTGGTTCAATTTTATATGTAATTGTGATTTCTGATTAGATTAGGAATTAGAATGTTAGGTTCAATTTCATATGTTAATTCTAAGTGCAATTTGTAGTCTTTTTGTATTAGGGACTTGATTTTTGAAAGTTGAAACATGAAAAAACTCGGAGTTGTTAAAGAGAGTTTTATTGGAATTGCTCATGTGAAAGATGCATCTTCTTCTACTCTAAAACAAGCCATTGTTTCTATGTTAGCAAATAACCAACTGAGCATATCACAAGTAAGTATTAAGTTTGTATCTTAAATCTTTCAACTATGTTAAAGTCTATTGCTTATGTTGTTAATTGTTTATTATTATTTTAAACAGGTTAGGGGTCAAGGTTATG
This sequence comes from Artemisia tridentata subsp. tridentata, assembly GCA_021014915.2. Lineage (NCBI taxonomy): Eukaryota > Viridiplantae > Streptophyta > Magnoliopsida > Asterales > Asteraceae > Artemisia > Artemisia tridentata. Next base: position 180,060,909 of record CP139509.1, read on the forward strand.
ACGGTGCAAGCAATATGCGAGGAGAGTTTAATGGCTTAAAAGCTATGATTTTGAGAGATAATCCATCAGCCCATTATGTACATTGCTTTGCTCATCAACTACAGTTAGTGATTGTGGCGGTTGCAAAAAAGCATGAGGGTGTTAAAGATTTTTATGAATACCTCAACATGGTTGTTAATACGGTTTCCGCTTCTTGTAAGATGGGGATCTCATCATGCAACAATCATAAGTGTGCTTAAATTAAATCCTTGTAATGGGTTTTCTAAGTTTGACATATCTAAGATAGTAGCCTTTTCTGATATGTATCCGGTTGATTTTAATATGAACGATAGCGGGTGTATTTTGGGTGAGCTTAAAGTCTTTTATCACACGGTAAAGGAAGATGATAGATTTTTGAATTTGGATGGGATTTGTCACCTAGCTCGGGTAATGGTGGAAACCGGAAAAAATCTCTCATTTCCTTTATTTTATCGGATTTTGAAGCTTGCATTGGTTTTACCGGTTTCAACCGCAACTGTTGAAAGATGCTTTTCTAAAATGAAGCTTATTAAAACGGATTTGCGGAATCGGATGGGGGACGAATATTTGAACAATGCTATGGTATGTGCTGTTGAAGGAGAGACATTTGACGAAGTAACGAATGAGGATGTAATGGTTCGTTTTCAAGCTATGAAAAACCGAAGAGGAGAGTTCTGAGATCTATTAGGTATTTGTTTAACTTCTTTTATTATTGTGTTTTTTTAATTATTTAAATGTACGGTTAAAAAAAATTATGGTTAACTTTTTTTTTCCGCTACCCCTGAACTTTAATCCTAGATCTGCCACTGCTCCTAAACAACTACGGAGTACCTTTTCGTCGAGAGTTTGGGAGTGAAGTTTGATTTATCCCCACGCCAAAAAGCGGTGTTTGAATATCTCCGAGCTCCTCATGCTCAGAATTTCTTGACGGTTATCCCCATTGAAGGACTAGGCCAACATATGTCGGCTCTGGAGTACCGGACTATCCTTAAGTACCGGCTAATGATCCCTCTATTTCCAGTTGATGAGCCTTGCCCAGTTTGCTGCAAGGTTTGTTTGGATTCTTTTGGCGATCATGCGGTCCATTGCAAGGAGTTACCTGGTTTCAAATATAGGCATGATTTGGTTAGGGATGTTCTGTATGATGTTCTTAAACGAGTAGGGATTTCTTCTAAAAAGGAGGCCCCTGTGAACTTTCTGACGGATCCGCTTGAAGGGAGGTCTACTTTATGGCCGGTTGATATACTTGTATTTGGGTGGGCTGGGGGGAAACATGCTTGTGTGGATCTTACTGGAGTGTCCCATCTTGTTGGGCTCAGTGACAATGGGTTTGTTGCAGGGTAAGCTGCATTAAAAGCGAAATCGAGCAAAGTTGTTAAACACGAGAAGACTTGTTTAGAAAATCAACACGTGTTTATCCCTTTCGCTTTTGATACATTTGGTTTCCTAGCGCCGGAAGCAGGAGAGTTTTTTACTAGGGTTCAACGGGTTGTGCAAAGTAATTTTTCGACCCCTAAGACACAAAACTTCATTTTTAGTAGGATTGGTTTTGTCATCCAAAAAAGGGTTGCGGCGCAGCTTGTTGCTCGTTTGTCTGCCACCTTATTGTAATCGATATCTATCTTCATCTTCAATATAAAGAATAGCACCTTATTGTAATCGATATCTATCTTCATATTCAAACAATACTAATACAAAGAAAATTTGCAATCTTTTAGGCATAGGTTACAAATTCACACAAGAATGAGAGAACGAAATATTATAGAGACAAGGTTGTTACGAGAGAACGAAATACAAAAAATATTCAACATGCTACAACTTTATTATATTCTGTATTATTTTATAATTAACTTGCACTGTATTATAAAATTAATAGCTCAACTATAAGTCTATAACCAAATAAATTTAGCCGGTTCTCAACTTGCATAATTTTGTGTTATAAAAATAATGTCAATCAAATCTATCAATTAATCATGAGTGCAAAATGTAAACGTCAAGAGTGTAAATAGACCGAGTTGTAGCATGTTGAATATTTTTTGTATTTCGTTATCTCGTAATAACCTTGTCTCAATAATATTCTTTCACTTTTCATTATATTTATTGTACATACATTATAGAACTGTAGAGATGGTCAATAAATTGTATGAAAGTTTAAATAGATAAACTGTCAATTAGAGAACATTATAATTGTTTTTAGAAGAAAAAAAAAAAAATATATATATATATATATATATATATATATATATATATATATATATATATATATATATTATTTAATTTTTTAAATATAAATAAAGTGTTACGTTTAAGGAATTTATTTCGTCTTTTTGGGTCTTTTCTAAAGCGATTCGTATAACATAAGCCCGTTTAGCCCGTGTTCGTTTAAGCCTGTGCTCATTAGCGACAGTTGGGACACTTGTCTTGTGCATGTACTACGCAGCCTAAGAAACATTACCGGGCCTAGCGGCCTGGGTTTATGTAGTTCTTGCCAATGTTAACTCGCGGCTTGATTCGAGCGTATGATTAGTGGGCTTGGGCCACTAATAATGAGCTATCAAGTCCCCCCAGTCTAGTATTATGTCATGTATAGATGAGATGATGATGGACTATGAAGTGACTGAGTCCCCCCAGTCCTATGTGTACATTATATCCGTTATATTTTTTTTAGCAACATCAGCCGTGCGGGAGTTTTTATTATACCCTTCTTTTTTGTTAGCATGTCAAACACTCGTTCTTGCCAATGTTAACTCGCGGCTTGATTCGAGCGTATGATTAGTGGGCTTGGGCCACTAATAATGAGCTATCAAGTCCCCCCAGTCTAGTATTATGTCATGTATAGATGAGATGATGATGGACTATGAAGTGATTGAGTCCCCCCAGTCCTATGTGTACATTATATCCGTTATTTTTTTTAGCAACATCAGCCGTGCGGGAGTTTTTAGTATACCCTTCTTGTTTGTTAGCATGTCAAACACTCGTTCCACTTTACTCATTTTTATGCCTTTTTAAATTTTCAAGATTGAGCATAAATGATTTATAAATAGTATAGATAATATAAGCGAAATTATATTTGAATAAGAAACTACGTAGTATTGAACAATAGAAATGTAATATGTCAAGATGGTATTTTAACATGATAGTCCACTTGGAGTTGCACTGTTGTTTTCAATCAAACATCCCGAGTGCAAATAGCAGCACCCCTTTATTATATTATGTATTATTTTATAATTAACTTGCATTGTATATAAAATTAATAGCTCAACTATAAGTCTATAACCAAATAAATTTAGCTGGTTCTCAACTTGTATAATTTTGTATTATAAAAATAATGTCAATCAAATCTATCAATTAATCAGGAGTGCAAAATGTAAACGTCAAAGAGTGTAAATAGACCGAGCCCAAGAACCACTTGTACTAGAATATCTTTTAGTACTTTGGAAAAGAACATAATTCAACAAATCCCATGTTTTGTCCCAAAACTTATCATATGTCTCATGCATATATAGTAAGATAGTAACTACAGAATCATACCTACATCACAATTATCACCATTAGAAATAATCATTATGTCAATTTAAACTCTATATATATGTACATACATACATACAAGTATATTCACCTTTCGTGCATGCACTTTATTTCCAACACAAAATAAGCTAATTTTTTCATCATCATTCTCTTTACCAATTACCATTTTCATTCATCACAAACCATCAATGTCGATTCCGGCGGAGTCACTGGATCTCGGCCACCCGAAAACTCAATATACAATCAAAACAAAGAGTGTTTCTTATGGGGTATCTTCAACTTATTGTAAATTTGGTTGGATTTGCCAAAAAAAGGTTAATCCTACTTTGAAGAAACAGATTTTGAAAGATGTTACGTGTGAAGTTAAACCTGGGGAGATGACGGTGGTTGCGGGTCCTAGTGGGGCTGGAAAAACAACATTACTCGAGATTCTTGCTGGAGTTATTCCTCCGTGTAGAGTCTCTGGTCAGGTGGTGGTTAATGACCGGTCTATGAACCCGACTATCTTTCGGAGAGTGTCTGGATATGTCAACCAGGAAGATTTATTGTTTCCGCTTCTTACGGTTGAAGAAACACTCCTTTACAGCGCGCTGTTCAGGCTGCATGGTGGGCTAGATAAGGCAAAAACTAGAGTACAAGAATTGCTGGTGGAGCTTGGGTTATTTCATGTTGCTGGAGTAAGAATTGGAGGTGGAACTCATAGGGGAATCTCGGGTGGTGAAAAGAGGCGGGTTTCAATTGGGGTCGATTTAGTTCATAATCCTGCGGTTCTATTAATGGATGAACCGACGTCGGGCCTTGACTCAGCTGCAGCTCTTCAAGTAATGTCGATGCTCAAATCGATGGCTAACAATCATGGAAAAACGATTGTTTTAACAATCCACCAGCCGGGGTTTCGAATTCTTGAACTAATTGATCAAGTTGTGCTTTTAGTGGACGGGACCGTGGTTCATCAAGGCTCACTTCATCACCTCGGCCAAAGGCTCAAATTTGCCGGCCATTCAATACCTCGCCAAGTTAATGTGCTCGAGTTTTCTATCGATATGATAGAAAGCCTAACTGCGGATGTGGAATCTGAGACGGGGTTTGATCATATAGATGCTAAAAAGCAATTTGAACCGGTGAATGAAGATTATCATGTGATGTATGCAAATTCTCCTTTCAGTGAGGTGCTGATACTGAGCCAAAGATTTTGTTACAACATTTTCAGGACCAAACAGCTTTTCGTGGCAAAAATGCTTCAGGCAATGCTAGTCGGGCTTTTATTAGGGACGATTTTTAATAACCTTAACCGATTTCAAATGCAAACTCAAATCGGGTTTTTTGCATTTAATTTAACGTTTTTGCTCTACTCATCATCTGAAGCTTTGCCTATTTTCTTACAAGAAAGACGAATTCTAATGAGAGAAACCTCGATTGGTTCCTATAGAGTCTCATCCTACAGTTTAGCCAACACTCTAGTATTCATCCCGTTTCTTTTGATTGTGGCGCTTCTATACGCCACCCCTCTCTACTGGCTAGTTGGATTACGAAGAGATCTAGATGGGTTTCTTTATTTTGCACTAGTCGTTTGGTTAGTTTTACTGATGTCGAATTCTTTCGTGGCCTGTTTTAGTGCACTCGCCCCGAACTTCATGATGGGGATTTCCTTGGTGGCAGGACTAATGGGGTCCTTTTTTCTATTTTCGGGGTACTTTATATCAAATAGTGACATACCCAAGTATTGGATTTTCATGCACTATTTGAGTCTATTTAGGTACCCATTCGAGTGTTTTTTGTTAAACGAGCTAGGGGGAACAAAAGGAAAATTTAGGTGTCTCGAGCGATTCGGAGATGAATGCTTGGTGTATGGTGACGAATTCTTGAAGAAACAGAATATAAAGGAGATACAAAAATGGCATAATTTGGGAATGATGGTAGTCTTCATAATTGGCTACAGATTTCTTTCGTTACTGGTGTTATACTACAGATCTTACAGGAGCAGAAACTAAAGAAGATATCTAGCTTTTACAGTTTTGGATCCAAGTATTAATTATGTTCTTTTCGTTCATCTGTATAATCAAAGACTCTGGTGCTCGGGTCATTTACTATTTCAAGTATTTTGTAACAAAATGTTGAATTATTATTACTTGAAATTGCAATAGTTTATAACTACATGTTTACTTATTATTACTTAAAATTGCAATAGTTTATAGTTTGAATAAACAGATGAATCCCACATCGTAATAAATAGCCGATCACATAAACACAAACAAAAGTAACTAGTTTGCGTGGTCTTTGATTTTCATGCATGCGCATGGAATTCACATACCATGATCCTAATATATATAAATATTTGTGCATGCTAATGAAACACATTCTTTATTTGTGATTATAGTTTGTGTGTGGGACAATGCATGCGTAGAGATATTTAGGATATTTAGTGTGGCATATAACTTATCTTGGTCCACTGTTATACTTTTGCTTAAACTTATGAACTCACCAGCGTAAGCTGACCTTTTAGCATGTATTCTCAGGTGACTGATGCAACTATTGTTGAATGCTTAACTTGGATGCTTGGCAAGTGGCACGGTTCATGGATCAAATTCGACTCTGATAACTAAATTGGGGACCTACCTTATGTTTTATTTTGGGCTTACTTCCGCACTTTTGAATAAATGTAAATACGAAATATTTGGTTGGAATGTTTTAATTAATGCTGATGACGTATTTCCGTTTTCTTATGCCTGTATTGTATACCAATCCCCGTAGCGCCCCGAAAGCTTGATTAGTCTTCCGCTGTACCAAAATTTTGAGGTGTTACAATTTTGCACCGTTCGTCCACAGAGATTTGTGATGGTTAACTTTACTAACCGAGGGATGACATGGTTCCAACTTATGGACAAGGGATGTATTGTGTTACACATGTTAAACCACATAGATGCATTTTGGACTTTAATTTTTTTTAATATCTCTTTTTTCTCTCTCTCATATATAAGACTCATCATTTTACTTTTTGATTATATTTTTAATTTTAATTTAATTACAAAACTAACAATTTTATTAAATAAATTTAACTTGTATACTAAATCTAAATCCAATTATAATCCCTTTTACAAACCAAACGCCCTTAACTAGGAGTAAATTGTAATAATTGTCATCCACTTTATCTCAGGATCCTAAAGATATTGTCACAAATTCCATGGTATCAAAAGCTTTAATATGTAATCATTGATTTCATCATTAGCTTTATAATTAAGCATAAACATCATGTGACCATTTACAAGCATTTTTATCCTTTTTATGTGTTATCTTGATTTGTGCAGGAAACAAAATTTGTTAACTTAATTGTAATGTGATCGGTAAACAAGACCCACGTTTAAACAATGTCATGACTAAGCTGTAAAGCATTCCTTTTACAGTGTGTTTTTAACCAAAGCCATGTGACACTTCTATTCTGTTTCACACTTTCTTTACTATCCTAAAAACATGACCAAAAAACCATGTCACGAAGTAATCTCCTAAACAACTAGGCCATTTTCCAGACTCAAACAATACTAATACAAAGAAAATTTGCAATCTTTTAGGCATAGGTTACAAATTCACACAAGAACCACTTTAGTACTAGAATATCTTTTAGTACTGTGGGGAAAGAACATAATTCAACAAATCCCATGTTTTGTCCCAAACTTATCATATGTCTCATGCATATATAGTAAGATAGTAACTACAGAATCATACCTACATCACAATTATCACCTTTAGAAATAATCATTATATCAATTTAAACTCTATATATATGTACATCATACATACAAGTATATTCACCATTCATGCATGCACTTTATTTCCAACACCAAATAAGCTAATCTTTTCATCACCATTCTCTTTACCAATTACCATTTCCATTTATCACAAACCATCAATGTTGATTCCGGCAGAGTCACTGGATCTCGGCCACCCGAAAACTCAATATACAATCAAAACAAAGAGTGTTTCTTATGGGGTATCTTCAACTTATTGTAAATTTGGTTGGATATGCCAAAAAAGGGTTAATCCTACTTTGAAGAAACAGATTTTGAAAGATGTTACGTGTGAAGTTAAACCTGGGGAGATGACTGTGGTTGCGGGTCCTAGTGGGGCTGGAAAAACGACATTACTCGAGATTCTTGCTGGAGTTATTCCTCCGTGTAGAGTCTCTGGTCAGGTGGTGGTTAATGACAGGTCTATGAACCCGACTATCTTTCGGAGAGTGTCTGGATATGTCACCCAGGAAGATTTATTGTTTCCGCTTCTTACGGTTGAAGAAACACTCCTTTACAGTGCGCTGTTCAGGTTGCATGGTGGGCTAGATAAGGCGAAAACTAGAGTACAAGAATTGCTGGTGGAGCTTGGGTTATGTCATGTTGCTGGAGCAAAAATTGGAGGGGGAACTCATAGGGGAATCTCGGGTGGTGAAAAGAGGAGGGTTTCAATTGGGGTTGATTTAGTTCATGATCCTGCGGTTCTATTAATGGATGAACCGACGTCGGGCCTTGACTCAGCTGCAGCTCTTCAAGTAATGTCGATGCTCAAATCGATGGCTAACAATCATGGAAAAACGATTGTTTTAACAATCCACCAGCCGTGGTTTCGAATTCTTGAACTAATTGATCAAGTTGTGCTTTTAGTGGACGGGACCGTGGTTCATCAAGGCTCACTTGATCACCTCAGCCAAAGGCTCAAATTTGCGGGCCATTCAATACCTCGCCAAGTTAATGTGCTCGAGTTTTCTATCGATATGATAGAAAGCCTAATCATGGATGTGGAATCTGAGACGGGGTTTGATCATATAGATGCTAAAAAGCAATTTGAACCGGTGAATGAAGATTATCATGTGATGTATGCAAATTCGCCTTTCAGTGAGGTGCTGATACTGAGCCAAAGATTTTGTTACAACATTTTCAGGACCAAACAGCTTTTCGTGGCTAAAATGCTTCAGGCGATGCTAGTCGGGCTTTTATTAGGGACGATTTTTAATAACGTTAACCGATTTCAAATGCAAACTCAAATCGGGTTTTTTGCATTTAATTTAACGTTTTTGCTCTACTCATCATCTGAAGCTTTGCCTATTTTCTTACAAGAAAGACGAATCCTAATGAGAGAGACCTCGATTGGTGCCTATAGAGTCTCATCCTACAGTTTAGCCAACACTCTAGTCTTCATCCCGTTTCTTTTGATTGTGGCGCTTCTATACGCCATCCCTCTCTACTGGCTAGTTGGACTACGAAGAGATCTAGATGGGTTTCTTTATTTTGCACTAGTCGTTTGGTTAGTTTTACTGATATCGAATTCTTTCGTGGCCTGTTTTAGTGCACTCGTCCCGAACTTCATGATGGGGATTTCCTTGGTGGCAGGACTAATGGGGTCCTTTTTTCTATTTTCGGGGTACTTTATATCAAATAGTGACATACCCAAGTATTGGATTTTCATGCACTATTTGAGTCTATTTAGGTACCCATTCGAGTGTTTTTTATTAAACGAGCTAGGGGGAACAAAAGGAAAATTTAGGTGTCTCGAGCGATTCGGAGATGAATGCTTGGTGTATGGAGACGAATTCTTGAAGAAACAGAATATAAAGGAAATACAAAAATGGCGTAATTTGGGAATGATGGTAGTCTTCATAATTGGCTACAGATTTCTTTCGTTACTGGTGTTATACTACAGGTCTTACAGGAGCAGAAACTAAAGAAGATATCTAGCTTTTACAGTTTTGGATCCAAGTATTAATTATGTTCTTTTCGTTCATCTGTATAATCAAAGACTCTGGTGCTCAGGTCGTTTACTGTTTCAAGTTTTTTGTAACAAAATGTTGAATTATTATTACTTGAAATTGCAATAGTTTTTATACTTAGGCAGAATTGCATATATATCCCTCCCATAGTGAATAATTATCATTTAAAATTGCAATAGTTTATTGTCTGAATAAACAGGTGAATTATTTTTTAACGACAAACTTTACACACCCCCTATTCTACTTATTCATCTCAAAGAGACTTGAACCGATAACCAGTTAGTGAGACACGTGCTTAGGTACACCCTAGTTGCAGTAGAGTCGATCGCCTCATACTCGATCGAATGGGACGATCGATTTCCTTGATGTGGGGATTTCCTTGATATGATAGATGGCAGATTGATTATTGCTCATAAGAAGGAGTTGAAGAATGCGTTTAACCAAATGGTTAATTGGTATTACAATGTTCACTTCAACTACAATAAGGTGATACCACCAACGATTGAAGGTTATGATATAGATCTAGTTGATCTATACATGTTTGTAAAGGAAGGTGGAGGCAAAGAAGCCATCAGCAAGAAGAGGGTGGCTGGAAAGAGGTTGCGAGCCATCTTGGGTTACCTTATTACTATGATGTGAACATACGAATGGTTTATGTAAGCTATATCGAGTTGATGGTGTACCATCATGAAGCTTATAAAAGGTTCAATGTGTTTAACAAAGAAACTGTGGCAAAAGAGATGGAAGCTGGTTCGAGCAAGGTTGTGAAAGATGCTGCAGATGGTGATGAACAAGATACTGCAAATATCAATGATGGTGATACGGTTGCAAAAGATGGAACAGTGAAGATAGATGCTGAGAAGAACGAACTTGATGACTTCGTCATCGTTCGTAAAGACTGAAGATTGCAAGAAGAATGATAGACTAATTGATCACGAGCTTAGGTGGGTGAATGTTGGAAATTAACCTCTTTGATCAATTAGGATATGCAACAGTATATGTCTAGTATGAACGTGTAATTAAGTATGCATGTATTATAGTTTGTTTGGGCTAAGAACAATTATCTAAATAGGCCCATACAAACCATGCAGTAGTAATATTAGGCCCGGCCATAGGCCAAGGGGCAGTTTAGTCATTATGTAGATGACAGTTATATGACAGTTATTTGTGAATCGATGCATCCATATGTGAAACGGTGTGTCTGTTCCTTTGTAACTGTCTTATAGGGCTAGTATAAATAGAGTCAATGTATCGATGTAAAACTCATCACATTTGTTTATAATACAAGTATATTATTGTGTATATTCGGTTGTTCAATTCAATTGTGCGAATGAGTGTGTTGCGATGATCAAGAGGGACAATAGAAAAAACTTTTGACTTTTTTTTTAATTGATAGCTTTTTCCTCGGGTAACTTTTAGCATGCTCAATTACTGAAGGAAAAACTCTATCAAACTCATCTCACACATATAAATATTTTAGTAATATATGTACTAATAAAATTCTTTTAAATACCTTCTTTTGCTTTGAAGTGATATTTTGAAAAATAGTTTTCATACGAAAACAGATTTTGCAGTACCTAGATGCATTGGATATGTTTTAACAAGTACGTAGTAAGAAACAAAGCTATCATAATAAAAATGAAGGAGCTCTGAACCTTGGAACTAGCATATATAAGCATTCATCATGAAGATAAGAATAATGAACAATGGAAGATTCATTATCTACAACTAAAGTTACAACAAGTTATTTAACATACAGATTATGCATCAATCACTAATTAATGGAATATGTAAAATGACTTCTTATGCGCGAGCATATACTAATACACAATCTATTTAGGTTATAAAGATATCACCTCATTCACCAGAAGTCTCCTAACGAAGACGAGCTTGAGGGTGTAAAGAAAGACACCCTCCGTCGTTTGTTTGAAAGTGAATTACTTTCAGAGAACTCTTGTGAAGCGTAGAATTTATCAAGTACAGATTTGAGTGCTTGGCGTATAGAACTCACAATATCATTGATATTTACTTCATCTTTGCTACCCGTAATTACAAAAAGGTTCATCATCCTGCTTCCTAAGGTTGCTATTTCTGAACGAATTGTTTTTAATTGGAGGCCATCAAGAGCTTCCTTTAAATCTAATAAAACCTCATGTTTGTACTCACAACATAGAGATGCTCTTATGGAATATGAGGATCCATCCAAACTGTTTTCATCTTGTTGTTCAACTTTTACTTCATCTATATCCATTGGTATAAGAACACCTTTAGTTGCTTCAGTGGTGGTCATCCTCATATGCTTCAAATGGGAGATAACTTCAGCAAGTAATGAGGCTTTGTCCATCTGTTTATTCATAAAGAAAGTTAAGCTACAATTACTTACAAACCAATAAACTACAACTTTTAACATCTTCTGCTCAATTTTACTATCATAGGGTTTTCAGGTTAGTAGGTTACTTAAGGTCAAACTAATAGAATGTGGAGTAAAACTAGTTATGAAGATGAATGTGAAATTTCATAGTTGTCACTAAACTTCTTGAACATGATTATTTAATGAATCAATCCGCTTATAATAAATTTGAAATTATAATAAAGATATGCATTAAAGCACCCCTAAAGCATATAATACTCCCTACACCATAAGCATGTTTCTAGATAGGAGATGCATATTTACGAGAAAACATCATAAGCAAGTTTGATTTTTACAGATTATGATAGGTTTAGCATAATTAGTTATAGCTGTAGCTCTAATCGGCGTATATATAAGTATTTGGGCAATCTGGCTAAACTAGCAAAGATTGTACCTATAGTGTAAATTATGAAAGGAGTTTCATATATCATTCTCATAGGTTCCAAGTTATGAGAAGTTCATATAACACCGCCGAAACTTGAGAAATGGGAACTAATCTGCGCTCTTTGATCAAAAAATGGAAGGTCCCATATTGATTCTAATCACATGTTAACTGAAATTTTCTTAGAATTTCAAGTGATAGATATAAATTATCTTTGGTAGGCTCATATCTCTACATTAACGGTGGTGAAAGGTAATTTTGTTTTAACAGAAGCTATAGCTTGTCCTGTAAGTTACTCGAAGGCAGTTCATATTTGGGTAAGTTAGCAATAGTTTATTGTCCATAATCGAAGGCCGGGTAAGCTTTGTGGTCCACTCATAACGATCTCCTTTCAATTTCTTTTAGAAAACGAGTTTATTTTCTCCAAAACAAAACATAAATAAATAATAAATTAAAATGGTGTGTGCGATTGCTTATTTTTTGTGCTTGTCGGCTTAAAAATAAGTTAATATCAGCCTACTTCTTTTGAACTGATCATTTTGATGTAAAATACACAAATAAGTAATATTTCCCATATAGCCAATCCCAAACACCCATTAAAGCAAAAAGTTTGATCCCAAAGTCAAAATGTAGCCAATGACTATTCCCCAATATGATCAAACTATATGAGCTAACTTATCCTAAATAATCAATAACCATATAAAAGATTCAAACCCTATGAGACCAACAAAAAAATAAAAACAGCATGAACTAAATCATGCAAGAAACAAGTAATTTACCTTAGTAGTGCCCGGGACGAGACTACGAAGCATAGAAAGATGTCCATTAATCCTCTCCCTCCTCCTTCTTTCCGCCTCGCTGTGATTTCTCAACGCCATCAAAGCTTTCTCACCTTTCGCACCCTTTTGAAGATTTGCATGATGATCATGATCATCATGAAAAGTATGGCGAATATTGCCCGGTGTCACTAAAGCTCTCACTATTTCACCCTTTTCATTGTCTAATACTAAGGAAGACGATGACGAAGTCGTTCTAACACGACTCATCATCATCATTTCTTTTAGCACATGTTCTTCTGATGAAGTGAATCCTTTGAAACAATTTGGAGGGAAATCCATTTTTTTCTTTCTTTTTTTGGAAGTGATTATAGTGGAAATTAAGTAATTAAGGAATGGGTTTTGGTTTAAGATTAATATTATTAATGGGTTTCATCTTTTGAAAGATTGTTATTTTTAGCAGTGTTAATTGAAGTGAAAAGAAATGAAAAGTGGCTTTGGAGTTTGAAGCGAGAATCACGTAAATTACTGATATTTAAACAGGTTCCTTTCTTTTTAAAAAATTGATCTACATTATTTTATCATTAAAGCTAATAAAACAAAGGTGAATGTCACTTCATGTCCCTATTGAACGGTCTTAAAGTCAATAACTGGTTAAATCTCTCAAGCTAGATTGTGAAGAAAAGATAATGAGTTATCAACGTTCTAGCAAGAGTTATTGTGTTTAGTAATTGTCCATTATTGATGCGACATTAGTGTGATTTTAGTTTACTTTCTCGATCGTTGATCAAACAGTCTTTTTCGTTTATAATTAATCATCTCAATTCACAACTAACGATTTTTTCACATAAAATACATTACACATATTTTCAAAATAAATAAGGAAAAAGAAAAAAAAGATTAGCGTACCAAAGTCAACCGATTTGTCAATCTTCAATTTATAGCGAGTCCGACCTTTTTTACCAAAGACATACATCGAGCCATAGAACATACTCTTTTGAACGAACATTTTCTCCATTCAATTATGAGTCTTGGCCATTGTTGTGGTTTTAGGGCTTGTTCTACCAATGTCCGATTGTATTCAACATATTTAGTTTCTGAATTGATTTGTAGTTCTTTGTTTAGAATTACGACGGTCTTTGTCTATTTTGGTTTTGCTTTTAGATTAGCTTTAGGCTAAGTTCTTTTATTGACTTTAATGACGGAGCAGAGAAATCTCGCTCACAAACTCACTTCATGTCTAAGCCCAAAAATAACGAAAGCTTGATATTAAAGTATGACATTTTAATGAAAAAACCTCAAAATAAAGTTTGTTAATGAAGATATACGATTGGAGAAAAAAAATGAAAATCTTTCTTTTCTTGGCTCTATAGCAGCTAGTGGCGACGCATTATGGAGCGTCATTGCGACTACAGTGGCAATTTCGATGAAGTATTTCTTTGAAGTTTGTATATTAAGCTAGTGGTGCACCCGTGCTGATAGTGTCAGTTAACTCTCAATGTTAGTTATGTTCAAAACAATTATAGTTTGAGGATAAATTTGGCATAGTGGACATGGGATAATTTTATTTTGTTATTTTTTGAGATTTTATTAACTACTCATAGTGCCTGATTGTTATAGTTTAATATGATATATCTTTAAAGAGATGCAGGTTGTAGCTCCAAATTCCTGAATAAAGTTTGTAGAGAGACAAAAATAAAGGAAGATTTAACAGGACTGTTGGAAATGGCAGCTCATGATCGATCGCGACTAGGACTGAGAATCAGAGCTGCTCATATTAAATAATGAACTTTATAATGAATCAAAAGAATTATTTAGCCGCAATTATACAAAGAACACTATACATAAATGAAACACTAATATACTCAAAGTACATAACAAATTACTACTATTTAACATGAAATAAGTGCTTCTTTGTTATAATTTTTTCTTTTGATTTGCACTATCGATCTTATAATTACACATATCTTTGAGCATGAGGTTTAGAAATAGGTGTCATGTTCTTTGTGAGTATTATTGGCAAGTTAGTTGTCATTCTTTAAGTTGTAAAATAGATCTTAACTTCATAATGAGTGACATACAATTGACACCATCTTCCCTAGTGCATTTTGTTTTCCTTAGACAATATATGAAATTTAGTGATAAATCTCCATTAAGGCAATTAAACTACTAAATGCATAAAAGTTAGTTGACCTTATTTACATCAAATTTCTCCTTAAAACAAGACAGCTTATACTACGTATCTAAAATAAATTCATAAACAACTTGATCTTTGTGTGTTATTGTCTGTTTTTTATTCTCTAACTATATCAACTTCGACCATATTTAATCACCTAAACCTCCTTTTAACTGATATTTATTTACTGATTTTGCTGTTAATATATCAATTTAATTATAACGTGGTCAAGTTAGGCTAGCCAAAAGGATCTTTTGGTCCCACAACATTGGGTGGGGTTAAGTTTCCACAAGAACCAGCTCATCACTTTTTTCTTTCTCTTGTGAGTCGTGATGACCAATTAAATCAACATCTAATTTGTTATGGATTAAAAAAAATTAAAAAATAGCTTCTTCTTTTTTTAATTACTAATATTTAAAAATATGAACAAGTAGTTGTATTGTATTTTAGCCATTATCCATCGCATGCTTATCACTTCTCTTTTCTTAAATCTTTGGTAGGTTTTACTTGTCGTCATCTGATTTGACTCGTCTCCCATATCAATCCCAAAAAGATTGCCATGAAGTGATTTTCAATATTCATACTTTTGCATACGATAACTAAGTTAAGAAAAGTTACGGTCCAAGATCAAGTCTACTTGAATTGCTTAATCAAATTATGTTAAGTTAATTTTAGTTCAACACCTACACGGGCAGTAGGTGTGCAGAAAAAATATTTCTGAGTCAAAAATGGGTTTCAAGCTTATGAATTCATGTAAGATCGCACGACGTACAAACACGAATGTGGCGAGCTTGTGCGTGAATCTTTTTACCGCATATTTCGTAAATTGGTCATCACAAGAGAAATTGGTCATCACTCTATATATAAAGTATTTTTTAGTTCAACTATACCTGTCATTTCTTTTCCTTTTTTATCATGTCTTGAATTATATCTTCTAGATAAAAACAAATAAAACGTGAGGGGTGTGATCAATAAAGATCACATAAAAACTAAAAATTAAATGAATCAATCTCAACCATTTATTTTTTATCAAATTAATTAAATTAACTTTCATTCATATATTTAAAAATTAAATATCTCATAAACCGTTAATAGTTAGATAAAACTAATTATACCATTGCAACAAGAATAAAATTATCTTTCTATAGATACCCAATATTGTATACTTTCGACGAACTTATTTTTTATCGTTTTTTGCGTGTTTCGATATATTGCACTTCAAATGAAAACTTTAAAAATACTCTTTTGTGTTAACACAACCCCTAAACTACAAACCCTAAACCCTGAAAACCCTAACCCCTAAACCCTAGTAACCCTAACCCCCAAACCCTAAAAACCCTAACCCCTAAACCCTAACACCAACCCCTAAACCCCTAAAAACCCTAACCACTAAACCCAAAAAACCTAAACCCTATTCGCTAAACCGTAAGAAACCTAAACTCTTAACCCCTAAAAAGCTTAACCCAAAAAAGTCAAGCCCCTAAGCCCTAAAAACCTAAACCCTAACCGTAAACCCTAAACCCACAAAAAAGTCAAAAAAAAATTCGTCGAAAGTATATGATGTAAGATATCAAATTAAAGGTAATTTTATGTTTGTCGTGATGATATGATTAGTTTCGTCTGACGATCAATGGTTTGTGAGATATTTAGTGTTTAAAAATGAATGTGAAAGTTTATTTTATTGTTTTGATAAAAAAAAATGATTGATTGAGAATGATTCATATGATCTTTAGTTTTTCTTTGATATTTATTCAACCAAACTCTAGAAGGTGAATGACGCAAAGTGAAAATGACTATAAGCCTTGATCCAAAGGTATTGAAGAAAGCAAATAAAGATTAGAGACTAAATATAAGCTTTAACTGATAACTGAGAAGTGAACAATAATGTACACAATATTTATATGTACACAATATTTGTATTTATATGGTTATATATATATATTAAAAAAAAAAAAAAAAAAAAAAAAAAAAAAAAAAAAAAAAAAAAAAAAAAAAAAGACTAATTTGGGTAAACAAATGGACTTGAATTAACTTAAACATTTTGAATTTAACAAATGCGAAAAAATCAAAAACCTGCACGGCTCGGCCTAAAGCGTCACTCCACCCTTTGGTGATAAGAACTAAGAAGTATTTGGCTCAAAGATGAATAATAATTGTCTTGTCCACTTTACGTGCTCTAGTTGTTTCATGTAATTTGTCGCAAGTTTTTGTGCCTTACCCATGTCATCTTCACTGAAAAACAAAGACATAATTGAGTAACGCCTGCGAGCAAATCATATCCGTGTTCAATCTAATAATGCTTTAAACGGTGGAAAAGTTAGTATGCACTCAAAATATAATTTTGTTAATCTTCTATATAATAAGAGAAAATAGTTTATGTGCAAAAGAATATGTGAAAAACCAAATTAGACAAATAAAAGAGTTGTATTTCTGTCACGTGGCAAAATTGAGCTTCCTAATTAGTAAATAATAGTCAAACTGAATCAGATTTATCACTTAGGACCCGTGTGGGATGAAAGTCTCATGCACGGTTTTGAATGAGTGAAAGAAGTGAAGAATCCTCTTTTCGACTCTAACTCTCCCACCGAATGAAGGAAGCGAAGATCAGAGCCAAAATATGCCGTGGAGAAGAGCTTTTATAAATACAAAAAAGATATATGCATGGCCTTTGAAGCTCTTTTAAGTTTATTACTTTTTACTTAAGTGTTAAATAATATTATATTCTGATTTATTAAAATTTACAATCAAACAAAAAAGTTGTCAAAGAGGGCGGATCTTAAATTTAATAGGGTAAAAGTCAAAAATGATAAACATGTTTTTTTCATTTGTACCAATATGATAAACATGGTCATTTTTTTTATTTTTTTTTTTATGTACCAATATGATAAACATGGTAAAATTATGTACAATAATAGGTAATTCTTTATCTCTTACATTTGCATCGTTAGTCCTTTATACTAACGACCGTTAGTTCAGTTAGCTAAGTCCAATCGCAAAGTGGCAATGTTAGTCCTTTACACTAAGGTCCGTTTGCAACATTAGTCCCCAAAAAAATTCTAAAATAAAAAATTTCAAAAAAAATTCTAAAATAATTTTATTTGTCGAAAAACTTTTTTCCCGAAAAAAAATTTTCGAATTTTTTTTTCTAAAAAAAAATTTTTTTGTCGAAAACTTTTTTTAGAAAAAAATTTTCTAATTTTTTTTTTCTGAAAAAAGTTTTTTTAGAATTTTTTTTTTAGAAAGTTTTTTTCTAAAAAAATTTAGAATTTTTTTTTAGAAAAAAAATTTTCGAATTTTTTTTTGTAAAAAAAATTTTCGAATTTTATTTCTAAAAAGAATTTTGGATTTTTTTTTTTTTAAAATTTTCGAATTTTTTTTTCTTAAAAAAATTTTCGAATTTTATTTCTAAAAAAAATTTTCGAATTCTTTTTTTTTTTAAAATTTTCGAATTTTATTTTTTAAAAATTTTCGAATTTTTTTTCTAAAAAAAATTTTCGATTTTTTTTTTTTTTTTTTAATTTTCAATTTTTTTTTCTAAAAAAAATTTTCGAATTTTATTTCCAAAAAAATTTCGATTTTTTTTTTAAAAAAAATTTTCGATTTTTTTTTTTTAAAAAAAATTTCGAATTTTTTTTTTTAAAAAAATTTTGAATTTTTTTTTTCTAAAAGAAATTTTCGAATTTTTTTTTTCGGGAAAAAAGTTTTTCGACAAATAAAATTATTTTAGAATTTTTTTTGAATTTTTTTAGAAATTTTTTATTTTAGAATTTTTTTGGGGACTAATGTTGCAAACGGACCTTAGTGTAAAGGACTAACATTGCCACTTTGTAATTGGACTTAGCTAACTGAACTAACGATCGTTAGTATAAAGGACTAACGATGCAAATGTGAGATATGAAGAATTACCCATTATTGTACATAATTTTTGATCATGTTTATTATATTGGTACATAAATGACCATGTTTATCATATTAGTACAAATGAGAAAGCATGTTTATCATTTTTTACTTTTACCCAATTTAATATTATAGACATAAGTGTTTAATTCTTAATTTTCATATTTTTTTGGTAAATATATATATCTAACAAATACCCCCTGTATTTTTAACTTTTTTACAAAACAACTTATTATTATTATTATTATAAACATCACTTTATTAGAAACTCATAGGATACAAGAAGTTAGTGGGAAGCGGGGATACTAACTGGGTTCCCACTCCTCTAGCTATAGAAAAGCTAATACTACTAAAGATATGAGCAGCAGCACGTGCTTCAATGTCTTGGGTCATTAAGAACTTTCATATTCGCTTCAGTAAGATCACTGCATCCTTCTCAAGTTCCCCAAAAGAAGAGAAAGAGAAGGGGAGGAACCCATCTCTAATATTCGCGCACTTAGCCTTATACTTGACGCATTTACGTTGTGCAGCCTCAATCACCGCACGACCCGACACAAAATCAACCATACCATTTTGCATCAAGGGCGATGATCCAGTCAAATCAACCATACATCAAGCCCTCCGTTCCACGAGTAGAGCAACATATCAGTTGGACATAAGGGTTTGTCCCTTTCACCACAAATCTCAATATCAACCTATTTACGAGCCGAAATCTCCGACCGAGAACATATGTCAACAAGAACATCACGCACCACGTTATGCCGATGTTTAATACCAATAATACCAGCGCAAGATACAGCATGGTCCCCATAAATATCCCCAGTAAAGACCTTGGAACAAGCTGAGCACAACATCTGAACAAAGAATAGGAGAACACCTAGCCGATAACATAACACGCACTGGTAGGTCCTAGCATTCATAGTCTGTCCCAACCCAGATATCGGAACCACCCTAAACCAGTCCGAAGTGTAGTCCTCCATTTGCAATTTCCATAACGCCTTCTGTCGAGTAGATAAATAAAATGTAGATTCGGCTGTTTGGGTAACATGTGTGAAATATATATCTAAATTGATCGTAATATTAAATGTCGTATACTTTCAGGTCATAAATATCAACTTGAGACGCAGGGTATTGAAATATGCAAATACATATACAAAATTTAGGCTTTAATTTTTATAATGGAACAATCTCTGTAATATTTGTTAATACAAATATTGTCCTAAAAACGTTATTTATATTTTACGATATTTGCTTAATTTTTTTAATGACAATCACAAAGTATATCTTTAAGCAAGGCATAAATATAAGATTAAGTTTTTTGAATTTATAGTAACAAGTCTTTTATAAACATTTTACACATTACATACATTTTACATTTACTTTTATTTCTTAAATTAGAAATATTAATACATGACATGAGATGAGATCAATATAGATCTCATATTTATTATAGAACCAATGGACCAATCATAGCCACCCATTTTTATTTTTCATCTTTTTTTTAAAAACAACATATCTTGCAAACGGTAAATCTTCAAGCTACAAAAAAAATACCATCGCGACGAGAATTAAATGATCTTTCTATAGATATGCATTGTTATATACTTTCGACGAATTTTTTTTTTTTTTTAATTTCCACCCAGAAAGAATCATATATGATTCGTAAGAATCATATATGATTCGTAAGAATCATATATGATTCGATTTTTACGAATCATATATGATTCGTAAGAATCATATATGATTCGTTAAAATCGAATCATATATGATTCTTACGAATCATATATGATTCTTTCTGGGCGGAAATTAAAAAAAAAAAAAGTTCGTCGAAAGTATATAACAATCCATGTCTATAGAAAGATAATTTAATTATCGTCGCAATGGTATTTTTTTTGTAGCTTGACGATTTACGGTTTGCGAGATATTTAAGTTTTAAAAAAAAGGTGGAAGTTTATTTTTTTTATTTTGATAAAAAAAAATGAGTGGCTAAGATTGCTTGATTGGTTCTATGGTAAAAGTTAGATCTATAAAGAACTTTTGCCTTCACGACATCATGTCATACCTCATTAGAAAATCTTCGAAAGATTTGAAATATTTTGGAAAGATTCTTAAGCAACAAAGTTGACTTTGGAAGATATGGGAAGATATAGCAAGATATAGAAAGATTTGTTGAACTCTTAGTTGTCCTGTACCCGCGGATCCAAACCAGTACAAGGGCGGATCCAAATTAAGGGATCCGCCGGATCCGCCACCTGTTGATCAGCTTTGCCTATTAATGGCAAGCTGATCATTCAGGCACATCATCACTTATATAGCCTAAATTATATAATCATTCATTTGTACATTACTAACCAATATCATTCATTCATTTCATAGATCTCACTTTTGTAGCAAAAAAGATCAAGCATACAAGCTTCAACATACATACTGTTGCAAGTTTTATTAGTTAGATACTGTGTGATTTGTTAGTGTTCACACATCATTGTTATACCTTTCATTAAGTAGAGTTTGGTTAGTGTTTTAGTCCTTAAAACACAAAGAGTGTCGGAAGTGGTTGTACCCTTGTTAAAGAACCAACGGGAGTGGTTGTACCCTTGTAAAGAACTCGGTGTTTAGCTTAGTACCGGATAAAGAGTAAGCGACGTGTAAAGGTTTTCTCCGGCTAGAAGGGAGCTTGTTTCTTAGTGAAGAAAAACTCTCGAGTTAGAGGCTCGAGGAGTGGAGTAGGGCAAGGAAGAGAGTCCTTGTAGCCGAACCACTATAAACATCTGTGTTGTGTGGTTTGATCATTTCTTTCCTTACTTACCTTATATATTTGCTTGATTGTTTGCTTTACTTTGAAATCACGTTAAGTATACAAAGCGAATTAATTTTAAAAATGGTAAAAACTATTCAACCCCCTTCTAGTTTTCCACAATTGGCATCAGAGCTACGTTACTCAAGATTTTTAAAATATATTGTATTTTAAAACTTGAAACGATCAATGGATTTTGAAAACTTTAAAGAAGGGCAATCTATGCAAAGACCACCACTATTTGAACCAAATTGTTTCATATATTGGAAAAATCGCTTTGAAGCTTATGTGAAGTCAAAGGATATAGATCTAGGGTATATTATCGTAGAAGGTGACTATAAACCTATATATAATGTATTAAGTGGTAGGGATGAAGGTACTTCTCCTACTCGTCACAGTGATGAGCAAAAGAAGTTGATTGCCAAAAATAATGAAGCCAAAATGATGCTTTATAATGCCTTACCTAAGAAAGAATATGAAAGTTTTTATGTGTAAAACGGCTAAGGATATTTGGCAATCATTGATTATCACTCATCAAGGGAACTCACAAGTCAAAGATAAAAAAATTGATCTTCTTGTTCAACAATATGAACAATTTGTTATCTCTGAAGATGAGACCATTGATAGTGCTTTTGCTAGGTTTAATACTATAATTACTTCTCTTAAAGCACTTGATGAATCTTTTTCTAGCAAGAACTTTGTCAGGAAATTTCTTAGAGCACTTCATCCGAAGTGGAGAGCAAAGGTGACGGCTATTGAAGAATCCAATGATCTTTCAAGCATGACACTTGACGAGCTCATCGGAAATCTCAAAGTTCACGAAATGGTGATGGAAAAAGACTCAAAAATAGTTAAAGGCAAAAAAGAGAAGATGAAGTCCATTGCATTAAATGCTAAAGTAGAATCAAGTGATGAAGAGTCTAGTTCGGGTAGTGAAGATGAAGAGTATGCCATGGCCGTTAGAGATTTCAAAAAGTTCTTTAAGAGACGAGGAAGGTTCATAAGACAACCTCGTGAAGAAAAGAAATCCTTCCGGAAAGACTGTGATGATAGGAAAGGAAAAATAGGTAGGAAGTGTTTTGGGTGCGGGGATTCCGGTCACCTAATAGGAGATTGTCCAAAGCCTCCAAAGAACAAGTCTCAGAAAGCATTTGTTAGTGGAGCTTGGAGTGACAGTAATGGTGATGATGACGAGCCAAAGAACGACGAAGTTGCTCTCATGGCTCATGACTCAAAAGAGGTACATTCTAACTCATCATACTCTTCTATTGATGATGAAACCCTAGAAATAGAATATAACAAACTGTGTGATATTACTCTAAAAATCCTAAACAAAAATAAGTTCTTAAAAACCAAAACGACACTTTTAGAAAACGAAGTCTATTGGTTAAAAGAAAAAGAGACACGATCAGAAAAGGGTAAAAGTGTTAAAGAAACATGTGTCTCATGTCAGGAACTTAAACTAGAAATAGAAACACTTAAAACCACACAGGAAGATCTTATCAAACAAAACTCTAAGTTTAAGAGGTTTGATAAAAATATTTGTTTAGCAGATGAGTTAATGCAAATTCAAAAGTTGCCTCATGATAAAACGGGAATAGGATTTATGAAATCAGGAAACTTAAATGACTTTACGAAACAAACAGTGAAAGTACAAGAACCTGTTCCAACTAAGTCAGATACCCACGGATCTGGCGGATCCAAAAATTTGGTTCCGCCAGTTGTACCAAAAGGATCCGCAGGTACAGTTGATGAACAGAATGTTCGTAATTCGGATCTTACTGAATTCGTTAAGGTCACTAGAAAACCTAGCACTCGTACAACTGTTAACAAACAAAAACCAGTAGTTACTATAGGAAAAGGTCAAGTTAATAATGAGTTTAGGATTAAAACGGTTCAACAGAGACCTAAAACTAGTTTTCCCAAGCACCCCTTTCCTAAGAGTAACTTTAACTCACAACACAATCTAAATAGTTAGAACCAAAATACGTCTAGAAACTTTCAAGGTCCCAACTACATGCCATGGAACACTTGTACACCATGTCCATACATGAACCATGATAATGTTATGTTTAACCCAAACGGACCCATGAGATATTGGGGACCAAATGCTTGAGTTTTTCTTGAACTTAGGTATGCTTAAAAGTTGAGTTAGAACAAGATGAGTGGATTAAAGATAGTGGGTGTTCAAGACACATGACGGGGAACAAAAGCCTTTTCTCATCCTACCAAGTGTACGACGGAGGTAATGTCACATTCAGTAGCAAGCTTAAAAGTAAAATCATCGGAAAAGGTACAATCTCTCATGACTCTCTCACTATTGATGATGTTGCTCATGTAGATAATTTAGGATTTAACTTGCTTAGTATTAGTCAATTGTGCCGCAAAAAGTATAACGTCATTTTCAGTGAAAATGGAAGTAAAATACTTAAAGACGGTATAACAGTAGGAAAAGGTGTTTTAAAGAATAACGTTTACGTTATGAAATTAGACAAAACACCCAAAGACAAACTTTGTCTCACTTCTTTGGACGAAAACTCAACTCTATGACACAGACGCTTAGGTCATGCCAATATGAGGTTAATCCAATCCTTATCATCTAAGGAACTTGTTAGGAACCTACCCAAGTTGAAATATGACCAACACTTTTGTGATGCTTGCAAAATTGGGAAACAAGTTCATAATAGCCATAAGGCTAAAAACATGGCGTCTACATCTAGGTGTCTAGAATTGTTACATATGGATTTGTTTGGTCCATCCACTATACAAAGTTACGGGGGAAACTTCTATACTTTGGTAATAGTAGATGATTAGTCTAGGTATACTTGGACTAAATTCTTGAAAACTAAAAACGAGACATTTGATAAATTTGAAATTCTAAGTAAGAAAATTCAAAATCAAATAGGAAATAACATAGTGTCAATAAGAACCGACCATGGTCGTGAATTTGACAACGAAATCCAATTTGGAGCTTTTTGTGATGCTAATGGCATAACACATAATTTCTCAGCTCCTCGAACTCCTCAATCTAGCGGTGTAATAGAACGCAAAAATAGGACAATTCAAGAAATGAGTAGAACTATGTTAAATGAACAAAACATACCACAAAAGTTTTGGTGTCACGTCGTAGATACATCCACATACATCTTGAATAGAGTATTAATTAGACCATTTTTGAAAAAGACTCCATATAAGTTATATAGATGCAAAAAGCCTACTTTAGGATATTTTAAAGTTTTTGGAAGCAAGTGCTTCATTTTAAATACTAAAGACTATCTCACCAAGTTCGACCCAAAGTCGTATGAAGGTGTATTTCTTGGGTATTCGCAAAATAGTAAAGCCTACATAGTTTTGAACAAAGAAACCTCAAGAGTCGAGGAATCATTGAACGTAACATTCGACGAAAGTCCACCTCCCTCTAAGACATCACCTTTGGTAGATGATGACTTAGTTGAAAGTCAAATGGTTGAAAACCAAGAAAACATAGAAAATGACAAAGAAGACGAACCGGTAAAAGGAGAAATAGTCAACATCAAAGAATCCAAAAGTCACCCATTAGACAACGTCATATGAAAAATTAACGAAAGAACCTTAAGGTCAAAAGGCAAAACGAAAGTAATTTCTTTTGTTTTGTTTCAACTATTGAACCTAAAAATGTTAATGAAGCCATAAAGGATGAATCTTGGGTCATTGCGATGCAAGAAGAATTAAATCAGTTTATTAGAAATGACGTTTGGACTTTAGTCCCACAACCTCAAAATCAAACCATAATTGGAACCAAATGGGTATTTAGGAACAAAATGGATGAAAATGGAGTAGTGTCTAGAGACAAAGCTAGGCTAGTAGCTCAAGGCTACAATCAACAAGAAGGTATAGATTATGACGAGACATTTGCACCCGTCGCTAGGCTTGAGTCAATTAGAATATTACTTGCATATGCATGTGCACACGACTTTAAACTATTCCAAATTGATGTTAAAAGTGCTTTTCTAAATGGTTTTATTAATGAGGAAGTGTATGTTGCACAACCTCTCGGCTTTGCCGATTTTGAAATACCTAATCATGTCTACAAACTTAAGAAAGCATTATACGGACTTAAGCAAGAACCAAAAGCTTGGTATGATCGACTTAAGACCTTCATAGTTGACCATAAGTATACCATGGGCCTAGTAGACAACACTTTTTTCACCAAGAAAAAGGGATCACATATTATCATAGTCCAGATATATGTGGATGACATTATATTCGGATCTGTTGGGAATTAAATATTCTGAAGTTTAAGTATCGGGAAAATCTCTTCAGTGATTAAATCTGGTAGCAGTAGAGTTAATTCTGGTGAGTTCCAAAGTTAAGTCTGCTGGTTATCTGCTGGTTAAAGTCTGGTCGTTGAAGTTAAGTCTGGTGGTTAAGTCAAGTGTTAATTCTGGTGACTATCAGAGTTAATTCTGGTTGATGAAGATATTAAGTCTGGTTGACTAAAAGTCAATAATACACGGTAGATAATATCTTACCCCATGTGCTCAGTCTTTATCTTATACTCACAGAACAAGTTATAAACATAGATACATGTTGTATCTTAGTTACTGACACACATAAGATAAGCTAGCAAGTTGTTTGACAAGACTTAACATTATTGTAAAGATCTTTCTTATGTTATAAAAGAAAGATCTTAGACTAGAGATATAAGTGTGTGATGTGGTCGTGTGCGTAGTGCTCTAATTTATACCCACGGTATGTCGTTGTGGTTTTAGCAGTATTCAAGTTTTAAATTTATATTTAGCCGACTTATCAATAACACACACACTTTAACGAGCAGTGTACCCGGTCAGTATGAATATAATGGTAAGTAGAGTGTCGATCACTAAGAGTGGAACGTATTATCTAGTTATTCTAATCAGTATTTTAATATCTTAAGTTAGCTATACAACCTAATCTAACGCAAGGGGGTTTCAGCCTGAGAGACTGGCACGGTTTGGTTGTGATTAAATATAAACTAAACTAATGAGCACGAATCAGCGAGTAGCACACACATACACAGATAAATACACAAGACAATAAGAAGACCTGTCCTGATAGTTAAGTAGCTTGTCACTTGTTTTATTGCTAGTTTTATATGAAGTGTATAGTTCAATGCAACGCATCGAGATTAAGTCCTTTCTCGTTGGTTCTAATCTTATCGGCGAGTAAACCCTTAATGATTACTTATGACTATCCTATTTATCTTTCTTCCTACTTTTCTACAGACGATAGAATGCATAGGCGATCTAATAAATAGGCGAGGAAGGGGCATGGCGACCCAAGCAATGCTCAGCTAGACACAGAGGTTATCAATGCACTAATAAAAGTCACCAAAGACATCAACATATAAACTTTAATTAATGGGAAAGCAATTTTAAGGGGAGTTGAAGTGCATGATTAAATCAATGATCACAAGCCCATCAATCCTGACCAATTAAAGTGTACTAATACAATAGAACAAAACTACTTAATGAATTAAATACATGCAGGACCTTCTTACAGCTCTTGTATCTTCGTTCAAGGTGTGTCTTGTGCTGCTACTTCGTCTGAATTCGGCCATAGGTTTTCTGTGGTCTTCGGTCTTCTAAATTGTCGAACTCCGAAATTCGTCTGACTTTGGGGTATTTATAGTTTCTGTCTGAGGGCTAGATGCGGCGCATAGGATAAGTAGATGCGGCGCATTGACTTAACTTCGCGTGGGGTCCAAGATTAATATATTCAGGAATATTCGTACACCGCCAGAAGATGCGGCGTAACTTCATTCTTAGATGCGGTGCATGTCCTTGCAGTCTTGGATCGTAGCTTGTGAAATCTTGATAGTGATGCGCCGTATATAATAAGTAGCATGCGGCGTATCTGGAGCAGAATGATCTTGATCTTGTACATTTCAGTAGACTCTTAACTTCTTGCTTGTTTTGCTCCATAATTAGTACAAAATCGCCAAGTTTCACATAATACTTGTTTTTACCTGAGAATTACAAAAGTAAACATTAACGTATCAATTCTCACAGATAATATAATAAAACAAGTTAAATAAATAGGATAAATGATGGTAATAAAATGTACTTATTTGCGTTCATCAAATATCCCCCCACTTGAACTTTACTTCTCCCCAAGTAAACATTAGAATTAATCTTATGAAAATGTATCCTAAAAGATATTAGGATTTATTTTTATATTTAAGCATGTATTCATTTTTTTCATAATCACACAACCAAACACTTAACGAATTAGAAGTAAAATAAAATATTTTGATAAAAGCAAATCTAATCGTTTAACTGTCCAGTCGTGACGAATATTCTATCATAAGCTTGGCAAGTATACGCATCTCCTCCACTAAAGCCAAGGAATAACAAGTCTAAAGCGGTAAAAAGGGTTTGTTAGTTAAGGGTTAATCATTCTTCTTAATCTCTATCGATCTCAAATTCCAGAAAAGGCGACAAAATCACAAATACATGATCGAATCCACGAACACGATACTTGCAATTGCTCAAATCCTTAACTCGAATAGGCTAAAGATAGGACCAAGTAATCTTCACCAATAATATTATATCAAAAAGGGCGACAAAATCATAAATACATAGCCGAATCCACGACTACGATACTTAAGATTGCTCAAATCCCTAATCTCAATAAATCAAATGTTTGGATAAAGAATAATATAGGGTATGGATAATATTTGGGATACAAATTGGTGTAAAATGAAAAATAAACAAAACAAATAAATTAAAATCCTAAGTGTGGTTAATCACTATCCCAACCATCCCATGAATAAGACTCATATCATTGAATAACTCACGCTTTAACACTTGAAACACACGCTTTAGGTAGACACGAATTATACTCAACAAGATCTTAATCAAAGAATAACCTTAATTGGCGTTCCCATAACGTTCAACTCTCATTCAATCCATAGATATAATATACAACAACTAGTGGTGATATCGACCACTTAATACAAAACTTTACATAAGTTGGTTAAAACAAACTTCCAACTCTTCTTTTTTTCTTTTTCTTTTCTTATTTTTTCGATTTTTTTTTTTTTTTTTTTTTTTTTTTTTTTTTTTTTTTTTTAACTTCAAACATAAACATAGATGTGTAAAATTTTACCACATCACTATAATGATAACTCTGGATAATTTTTCCATACTTTTCATGACTTCAGAAATAACGGTAATAGTGAAAGTAGTAAACACACGAAAAATAAACTCAAAGATATACAATATTTACTTTCACTCCAATTGCATTGTGCAATTTCCCGACCTAACCAAAGATAATGAATTACGCACGCGAACACAGGTAATGTAAGGAAACACACTTTGCCTAAAGCAATTAACCAACCACGGATTTTAATCTACAGGGTAGGCTAAGGTGTAAGGGTGTAACGAAACATTATAACAAAGGTGTAAGAAACGAAAGGAATGGCTCTAAGTGTTTTTCTAGGGGTATCTTACTCTAAAAATGAGAGTAACAAAAGGGTTTATACGGGGGTTAACTAACCAGTGTAGTTAGTTAATATCACATAACATATAAAGGCTATTTGGGTGTAATCCTAGAAATTTACCAATTTAGACAAGTCATTCCAATTATAAAAATAATACTTATTATGGTGGTCTCGAATAGTATACAAGCCAAGTTCTAAAGTTTACAAGTCACCGGCACACTCATAGATTTGTGAATTTTTGAAAAGTTCACAATTTTTGAAATTAACGTCATGTGTGCAGCTATGTAATTTAGACTTTAAACAAAAACATGCTAAAAAATTTTAAATTTTGATATATTAAGCACATTTTAAGCATATTTTGAAAAAGTTTAGGACAAGTAAGTGTTCTAATTCTTCAATCCCCCCACTTAAGTTAAACAACGTCCTCGTTGTTTGTATCAAAGATTAAAAACTGGAAAATAAAAGAATTAGAATAGAAAAACTCCCCTGAGATTTGCTCGGTATGATCCTCCATTATTTGTATAAGAGCAAAAATCATCTTTCTTGTGGATGAGAACGTTTAAGCTTCATATTTGATGTATCCACAGGAAATGCAGGAATCTATAATACCACCAAGACTTTAACACACCTAAGTTAAGAAGGTTCAAACTTGCATAATACATTAGTAGTTAGCAAAAATAAAACATAAAAATAAAAATGAAAATCATCAGGTCAGTCGATACGCCGTATCTTATGGAAGAAGATACGCCGTATCGAGCCTGGAATAATTACGAATCAGAATAGAAGATGCGTCGCATCCTTAACCAGGGATGCGCCGCATTAAAATAAACTGACAAAAAGTTTTAAAGTCAAAAATAAAAATGCAGAAAAATAAAGTAAGATATGACCAGTGCAGGAGATGCGTCGCATCTCAGGATTGAGATGCGCCGTATCTTCTGCGGGCCTGACTGACTCGACACAGAACAGAGTAGTAAAAATTTTCTCCGGGTTGTCTCCCGGTCAGCACTTGTCTTTATTCCAGAGTCTTCAAGTTAGACTCACGTTCAGCTCTTTATTTTGTTCTTGTTACCAGCCATCCTTCTTCTTTCATCTGAAAGATGTTCCCGTATAGCTCCGCAACATTTTCTTCCATGCGACTTGATCTAATAAATTTTTTGGTCTTTATCGCAACATATTCTTCATCAGGTCCAAAAGAATATTTGATGATTTTAAATTTTTCAGAAATAATCATGGGTGGCTTATTATAAGGGATCCCAAGTATTCGACATTTTCTCTTGGTGAATTCTTCGTCGTCTTTATCAACAAACTCGAAATAAGGATCCTTATTCAAATAGTCATCAAGTTCATCAATCAATTCTTCTCGCGACTCATCGTTATTAGCAGAGGGATCATAATTAACCACGTTAAAGGATTGATAATAATCTTGAATCTCATCCCATTCTTTTTTCAACTCCCATTGTAAGCATTGACTAAGCTTTGTGTAATCATCAAATTGTCCATGCACCCATTCCCAGAAAGTAGTGTCCGATGCTCCCTTAAGTTCTTTTAAGTAGTTGATTCTACCTTTTTCTTGCAAAGCTTCTGCTTTACGTGGGCAGTCTTCAACTTTTTCATACCAATCGTCGTCCTCAAAGTATACATCGTTTCCAACCCGTTTCATTCCAATCATACTTCCCCCATTACAGGTTCCATCATTCTTATAATCGCAGGTTGGCCATTCACTAAATCCATCCTTGAAGTAGAAAGGTTTACAAGTGTGATTAATATGCTCAAATTCCCATGGTTTATCCCAAACCCATGGTATTTGGTCATTCCATTCGTAGTACCAGGTGTTTTTGAAATCATCATAAGTTTTGAATCCTGGTAAATCTCCAGTAAGCACATCAGCGTCGATCTGAAGAAGGTAATTAAATTCTTTGAACTATTTGCACAAAGGTGTCTCATAATTGAACACATCAATGTCTATCCTAAATAATTCTTCAATCCCTTCCTCGATTATTGAATTGTCATCAGACGATCCATTGTCGCTCTCTACTTCCTCATCTTCTCCTCTCTTCCAATATACCCATAACACATCTTTAGTAGCACGGTCCATGCTCTTATGGTTATTGAACTTACTAGCTAACCAATTTGAAAAATCAACATTGTTAGGATCGTGGTTAACGTCAAAGCTAGTGTTACCAATCATGTTCCTTCTTATCTCCATGAACTCATTAAATTGTCCTTTAAAACTTCGTGTCAACCATGAGGTCACAATCCGTCTGACTTCATTCCTAGGAGAAAATTTCGGATCACCGTATTTAAGTTCAAGCCACTCTTCCAAAGAGATATCCATCAACCTTACCAACTTTCCATGAAATAGTATCTCCGATTCAGCATACATTCTTTCGTTATCCAGATAGTTTTCATCAAAGCCCCAATACTGTTCGGAATAAGGCATATAAGAAGTTTGTAAAGGTTAGACTTCACAGCTTTTGTTGCTCGATTTGTTGACTACATTTGCTGAGTTCATGTATTCAATTCGGAATTTCCCATCTTTTTCTTCGATAGTAGTCCAAGTTAATCCCTTAGATTCAATGATGGGCCATAAGAGTAACAATTCATCTTCAGTGTAGCTCATTAGTAAATCATAAGAGAATATCCCATCTTGAATATTGCATAAGCGCTTGAATTCCTTATAAGTAGCTTCAAGAGGGGTCTCCCAAGAGAATAAATCGGCATTAATCATGAGCACATTGAAGTTGACATCTTCAAAACCTTCCCTTTCGAATGAATCCGAAAGCAAGAGTTCTTTAGCAAGATATCCGTTCACTGACATGTCTTCCATAGCAAAACCTGTCATCATAGGTAAAATCGTAAGTAGGATTTGTTCGCTAGAAGAGAAATTAATGAATTTAGAAACGAATATAAAGAATAAAAATAACTGATATCTGCAGACGATGCGCCGTATCCAAAAAATTGGATACGCCGTATCTTATAATCGTTAAAATTTAATCAGACTTTATTCAGAAAATAGATACGCCGCTTATAAATTTAGAATGCGCCGTATCAGTTTAATTTATCAAAAATTGATATTTATTTAAAATTAAATGCGTCGTATTAACAAAAGTTAATGCGCCGTATTTTCGTTACGTTTCAAAATACAAGATTTTTGATTCAGAAGATACGCCGTATCGACAGAGATCGATGCGTCGTGTCTGTTTAATAATTCGAAAACTGTTTTTAATTAAAATAATAGATACGCCGTATCTGCTAAAGCAGATGCGTCGTATGGCGTTATCGCTTAGAAAAAATTTCTTATTAAAAACAGATACGCCGTATCTTGGGTAAAGATGCGTCGTATCGAATTTATTAAACGCGTTGTATTTTATAAAAAGTAAACGCAATACGCCGTATCTGTGAAAACAGATGCGCCGTATCTTTTGAATTAGCTCAGTACAACGATAGCAGAATACAGAAAATACGAAAAATAAAAACAAAAATAAAAACAAACGAAAATAAACAAAAATAAAAACACACAAAAACAGGAAATATGCAAAATAATACAATGAATGCAAATTAACCTAATTTACAACAGAGTTAGCGGTTAGAATAAAAATTAAAAAGAAAAACCTAATTAAAATACTAATCAAATTAACAGATAATAGCAATTCACTCCCCGGCAGCGGCGCCAAAAACTTGATGTGGTCGTGTGCGTAGTGCTCTAATTTATACCCACGGTATGTCGTTGTGGTTTTAGCAGTATTCAAGTTTTAAATTTATATTTAGCCGACTTATCAATAACACACACACTTTAACGAGCAGTGTACCCGGTCAGTATGAATATAATGGTAAGTAGAGTGTCGATCACTAAGAGTGGAACGTATTATCTAGTTATTCTAATCAGTATTTTAATATCTTAAGTTAGCTATACAACCTAATCTAACGCAAGGGGGTTTCAGCCTGAGAGACTGGCACGGTTTGGTTGTGATTAAATATAAACTAAACTAATGAGCACGAATCAGCGAGTAGCACACACGTACACAGATAAATACACGAGACAATAAGAAGACCTGTCCTGATAGTTAAGTAGTTTGTCACTTGTTTTATTGCTAGTTTTATATGAAGTGTATAGTTCAATGCAACGCATCGAGATTAAGTCCTTTCTCGTTGGTTCTAATCTTATCGGCGAGTAAACCCTTAATGATTACTTATGACTATCCTATTTATCTTTCTTCCTACTTTTCTACAGACGATAGAATGCATAGGCGATCTAATAAATAGGCGAGGAAGGGGCATGGCGACCCAAGCAATGCTCAGCTAGACACAGAGGTTATCAATGCACTAATAAAAGTCACCAAAGACATCAACATATAAACTTTAATTAATGGGAAAGCAATTTTAAGGGGAGTTGAAGTGCATGATTAAATCAATGATCACAAGCCCATCAATCCTGACCAATTAAAGTGTACTAATACAATAGAACAAAACTACTTAATGAATTAAATACATGCAGGACCTTCTTACAGCTCTTGTATCTTCGTTCAAGGTGTGTCTTGTGCTGCTACTTCGTCTGAATTCGGCCTTAGGTTTTCTGTGGTCTTCGGTCTTCTAAATTGTCGAACTCCGAAATTCGTCTGACTTTGGGGTATTTATAGTTTCTGTCTGAGGGCTAGATGCGGCGCATAGGATAAGTAGATGCGGCGCATTGAATTAACTTCGCGTGGGGTCCAAGATTAATATATTCAGGAATATTCGTACACCGCCAGAAGATGCGGCGTAACTTCATTCTTAGATGCGGCGCATGTCCTTGCTGTCTTGGATCGTAGCTTGTGAAATCTTGATAGTGATGCGCCGTATATAATAAGTAGGATGCGGCGTATCTGGAGCAAAATGATCTTGATCTTGTACATTTCAGTAGACTCTTAACTTCTTGCTTGTTTTGCTCCATAATTAGTACAAAATCGCCAAGTTTCACATAATACTTGTTTTTACCTGAGAATTACAAAAGTAAACATTAACGTATCAATTCTCACAGATAATATAATAAAACAAGTCAAATAAATAGGATAAATGATGGTAATAAAATGTACTTATTTGAGTTCATCAGTGTGTGTTAAACTTATAGTGAAAAATATCTCTCTCAAGAACAAAGAACAAAAACAATATCACAAGATATAGAAACATAAGATTCAAGGTTGTAACCCTAGTGATAACTCAAGATCACTCGTATTTCATTTGGTGTTAATCTTTCATTGTTCATTGTCATATAACAAACACAACTGTTCCATTTCCATAACCATAATAACCTTCTAAGTGTGATTAAGTAGATTTCACATACTTAATCATATTTACTCAATATATCATACACACAAAGTACAAAAGGTTTAACCACCTTAACTGTGTGTCGAATCCTAACAATTGGTATCAGAGCAAGGCTGATATAGTTGATTTAAAAGAAGAAGCTTAAGAAATGGATGTTCAGGATACTGCTACAAATGTTGCTGCAAAGTTGCCCATGATCAAACAAAATGAGTTTGAGCTATGGAGGTTGAGAATTGAGCAATATTTTATGGTTCAAGATTATGCTCTCTGGGATATCATTACATATGGTGATTCTTTTTCACTAGGCTATTCAGATGTTATCATTGACGGCAAAACAGTAAGACAAAGAAATACTGGACCAGTTTCAAATGAAGAAAGGATACAGAAGAGAAATGATCAAAAAGCAAGAAACTTGTTGCTTATGACCATTCCTGGTGAACAGATGTTGTCCTTTAGCAAGTATCCAGATGCAAAAACTCTTTTTGAAGAGATTTGTGCATGGTTTGGTGGTAATGAAACTACCAAGAAAACACAAAAGACATTGCTGAAACAACAATTTGAAAATTTCTGTTCAAATAGCAATGAATCTCTTGATAAGTTGTTTTCTAGATTACACATGCTTGTCAGTCAGCTAAGTGTATTGAGTGTTGAGATAGCAAAGGAAGATCTCAACATGAAGTTTTTGAGAAGTCTACCTGATGAGTTCCATACTCATGTGGTTGTCTGGATGAACAAGCCAGATATTGAAACCATGAAACTCAATGATTTGTTCAATAACTTCAAAATTGTTGAACAAAGTCTAAAGAAGTCTGGAATCTATAGTACTAGCTCTGGGAATGTGGCACTCTTGTCATCTCCTGGTATTAGTAAGTCAGAAGAGGTAGATGAAGTTGAAGGTGTTTCTATTGCTACATATGGTGGTCCTTCTACTAGTTCATAGAAGAATGTTACTGGACTTGGAGATCCATCATTCTATGTATTCATGTCTAGTCAAACTAGTGGTTCTCCTCTAATTCATGAAGATCTTGATCTGTTGGATGATAATGATTTGGAAAAGATGGACATCAAATGGTAGGTTGCTTTGCTTAGCATGAGGGCTAAGAAGTTTTGGCAGAGAACTGGTAAGTAGATTACCATTGATGGTAATGAAACTGTTGGGTTTGATAAGAAGAAAGTAGAGTGTTTCAACTGTCACAGGTTAGGACACTGTCGGGAATTATGATTTGATTATTACAAAACAAGAAGGACTAAAGATGACAGATGTTAGGAATCTGGGAAATACTTATTGTCTCATTGCTGCCGATAGTGTTAAGATGGTTCCTGCCGATAGCTTTGGTTCCTGCTCAAGCTCATTGCTGCCGACAGTGATATCTTGTTCCTGCTGTTAGTGTTATTACTGCGGGTATTAGTTATTGTTATCCCGTAAGTTTAGGGTGTTTGTTAGATGTATTTTTAGAAGAGATTGATGTTTATCTCTTTACATGTTTTATTGTAACAGGCTGTATTAGGTATTAGGGTTTCTTATCTATATAAAAAATATACAGCCATTCATATTGGAACAATCAAGAAAAACACTTTTGCTTATCAATAAAAGATCCATAGAGGATCAAGTATTATTGTTATTCTTCTCTCAATTCTTGTGTTTCATAGTGATTATCTTCTTCATATACTTGTTGTTTAGTTTCTGCATAAACACTTGTATACCATACAGAGGTTCTCGTTTAACCAAGCTCAATCAAGCTCGAAGTACTCAACAGGTTGTTCTTGGACAAATAAAAGGAAAGATTCATTCTGGGTACCCAAGAACAATAGTCTTTGTCAGGTGCACTGATTGAGGGGAGGCATAAGCCTAAGGGGAGGCTTATTGTTGTATATTTTGTGCTAACTAACATTTTTGTTAGTTTGTTTTTGTGTTCTATAATTAAAATAATGCAGCTGATCAGTTTGTGGCTTCTTTAATTAATTGCTTGGATGCGAAATTAATTTGGCCAACTGTGGAGTTAAATGTTTCATGGTCTAATGATTGGGCGATGGTACTATTAGTGATTATGTGTCAGACATTGAATGCATGGTCTACTGCTGTTCGTAATTAATGGGTCAAACATGTGAATTCGGTTATGGTACTTCTACTGATGTACGTGTCAATTAGTACACCTGGTGTACTCATTTTAATTGTCACGTGCATTTGGTTTTCGAGATGTGATTATTGTTTTATTGTTTGATGGGCTCAAAGTGGGCTTTCATTGCTGCTGCTCTCACATGGATACTGCTGACAGTGTTCCCATTACTGCTGATAGTACTTCCGTTCCTGCCGACAGTGTTCCCGTTCCTGCTGATCTCGTTCCTGCTGATAACTCTATTTCTGCTGGTTGCTTCGGATTCTGCTGCTCTCGGTTAAAAAAAAAAAAAAAAAAAAAAAATTCTTTCTTTTCTTTTTGTGTGTTATTTTCTTGTCTTAGTTAAAAAAAAATAATAATAATAATAAATAAAAAAATTAATAATAATAATAATAATAATAATTTTCGCACTTGTATACTAACTTTTGTGCAGGTACAGTGTTGGTGTTTACACCTACACAATAAATGGTACTCAACTCACCATGTCTCATAGACAAGAAAGAGTTGGCTCACCATGAGGGTACGGCTCTGGTGTGATAATCAAATCCGTTTATAGCTGTAATAGCTTGCTCAAAGCTATAGGGTACTTCAACTCACCCATGATTTATTTCTGAGAGTTGAAAATGGTGCTCAATTCACCATGGATGTAACCCTTTATGGGATCCAAAGGATTGGCTAGTCCACAAAAGTATGGTTTGTGGTAAAGACACTTGGTATCCATATTTGGTATTCAATTCACCAAGGTTTGCTGTAACCTAAGAATTGACTAGTCCTGAGCAAACGGCTACAGGTAAAGACAAGTCAAATCCGTTTATAGTTGCTGATTTGCTAATAAATCAGATGGTTATCAATGTACCATGGTCTAATACACCTAAACATTGGCTACTCCAGTAGTGATGGCTATTGGTAAAGAGACATCAAATCCATTAATTTTCAATGATTCACCTCTCACAGGAGTTAACACACCTGGATGTGATGAGAATAGTATGAAACTTAAAGTGATTTGATGTACATCTAGTCATAGTAGCAGCCAAGTTCAAGTGAATGTCATGGTGACCAGTATACATGTTTTGAAGAAGATTTCTTATTCCTGCTGAACTATTGAAGTTGCTGCTGGATGCTATAGAGGTTGAAATCTTGCCAGTTATGGATGTTGCTGCTGGTTACTAATTATTGCTGCTGCTAAGTCGCAGTCCTCAAGCCTGAGAAGTTAAAGCTATATCATACAGGAAACTTGAGGTTAACCTAGTTTATCGATCCACTAGGTCAACCACAAGTTTAGGGGAGGAATAATGGTGTGTTGCAGGTTATTATTTATGGTAGCATGTTCAAGGGGAAGCATTGTTCAAGGGGAAGCATTGAAGACAGTTTTGTAATATCAAATAGGGGAAGATTGTTGGGAATTATGATTTGATTATTACAAAACAAGAAGGACTAAAGATGACAGATGTTAGGAATCTGGGAAATACTTATTGTCTCATTGCTGCCGATAGTGTTAAGATGGTTCCTGCCGATAGCTTTGGTTCCTGCTCAAGCTCATTGCTGCCGACAGTGATATCTTGTTCCTGCTGTTAGTGTTAGTACTGCGGGTATTAGTTATTGTTATCCCGTAAGTTTAGGGTGTTTGTTAGATGTATTTTTAGAAGAGATTGATGTTTATCTCTTTACATGTTTTATTGTAACAGGTTGTATTAGGTATTAGGGTTTCTTATCTATATAAAAAATATACAGCCATTCATATTGGAACAATCAAGAAAAACACTTTTGCTTATCAATAAAAGATCCATAGAGGATCAAGTATTATTGTTATTCTTCTCTCAATTCTTGTGTTTCATAGTGATTATCTTCTTCATATACTTGTTGTTTAGTTTCCGCATAAACACTTGTATACCATACAGAGGTTCTCGTTTAACCAAGCTCAATCAAGCTCGAAGTACTCGATCCTACAGACACTTTGCTAAAGAATGTAGAAACCCAA
Organism: Artemisia tridentata subsp. tridentata; assembly: GCA_021014915.2. NCBI lineage: Eukaryota > Viridiplantae > Streptophyta > Magnoliopsida > Asterales > Asteraceae > Artemisia > Artemisia tridentata. The sequence continues at coordinate 180,099,503 of CP139509.1, forward strand.
GGAAGCAGGATAATAGAAGCACATGGTATAGGCAAGAGAAGAAGAAGGAAGTCACAGTTGAAGAACCAAGGGCTATGCTAGCCATAGATGGGGTTAACTATGACTGGAGCTTCATGGCTAATGACGAGGAAGCACCAACAAATACTGCTCTTGTGGCCACTGAGACTGCTCTAATGGCCTTCTCTGATTCAGAGGTAAATTCCATAAAAAATGTTCAGAATCATGTTCTGCTCATAAAGATAATGAAGAACTTAAAAGAAAAGCTGATAATAGGCGAGAATAACTAATTATTGCCTTAGCCAATTTAAGTAATCATAAAAGAGCTATAGGTGTTCTTGAAAAACAAATTGCACATTTTCAAGGTAATGAATCTAAGTTTACTGATGTCTTAAATGCTCTACAAAGAGGCATAGCATTTAGAGATGAAATACTTGCTAGTCAAAGTAAACAATTAGCTGAAGCCAATAATAAAACTGAAAATGTTAAGATAACTGTAGATGCTTTAGCTCATGCCTCAGAGGGAATGAATAAGATTTGGGAAGCTCAAGTAATCAATAAAGCTAAGTCTGGTTTAGGATACAAATCTGTTCCTCCACCATACAGAGGTGTTTCTTCACCTCCAGGTGTTGACCTAGCACACACAGGTTTTGCTGAGTTTCAAGAACCAATAATGGAATATGGTTCTAAGTCTACTGAGGGTCCTAAGATAGAAAAAGTAAGTGAAAGTTTAGATAAAACTTTATTTTATCAGGACAAGGTGTTCTTTGTTAAGAAAGGAGATGCTATAGTTGTTGAGGATAGTACAACTGATAGTGATGAAGAAGAACAGGTTATGTCTAAACCTGAAAAAGTTAAGAAAGCAGGAACAAAGGTTCCTAAAGTGGTCAAAAAGGATACTGATAGGCATAAATCAAACATTAAACATGTTAGGCAACCAGTTAGGTATTGTGAACAATACAAATCCACTAGCAAGCCCAGAGGTAACCAAAGAAATTGGAATAACCTCAAGTCTAACCAATTAGGTGATGACTTTTCTTTTTCTAACAAAGCTTGTTATACATGTGGTAGTTTTGACCATCTTGCAGCTTTCTGCAACCATTGGGTATCTGGGTATGAAAACAATAGAGTGAACCACAAAAGGCAAACACCTAAATCTCATTTTCACTCTAGTTCTAAGGTTAAACGAACTAAACCCACAACAGTCTCTGTTAAGTCTGGCTTCAATAAAGTTAATTCTGCTAGACCATATATGACTGTTTACCCAAAATCAACAGCTAAGGATGCAAAAACATCTTACAAACATGCACCAAAGTCTGTTCAAAGGCCAATTCAAACAAAAGCAGTGGTCCAAAAATAAGTTTGGATACAAAAGGGGACAACTACAAAGCCATCAGTTAATTCTGCTAAGCCAGCAGTTAATTCTGCTAGGCAAACAGTTAATTCTGGTAGGCAAGTAGTTAAGTCTGCTGTTTGGGCAAAGAGGGAAAATGCTGTTAAGGCCTCAGCATGTTGGGTTTGGAATTCAACTAAATCCAATTTTGCGTCAACTGTTCTAAAAGGATTAAATTACATTGATGCAAGAGGCAGATCCAAGTCAGTAATGGCTTGGGTCACCAAAAGAAACTAATACTTCTCATTTCTATGCAGGAACATTCAATTGATCAACAAGAGGATCAAGGATACTCAGATAGTGGATGTTCTAGGCACATGACAGGCAACAAGTCCTATCTTTCTGATTTTCAAACATTAGATGGTGGCTATGTTACCTTTGGAGGAGGTGTTGGTGGCAAAATTTCCGGTAAAGGTACCATTAAAACTGGAAATTTAGATTTTGAAGATGTGTACTATGTAAAAGAGCTAAATTATAATCTTTTTAGTGTCTCACAAATGTGTGACAAAAAGAACAAAGTTCTTTTCTGTGAGACTGAATGTCTTGTACTTTCTCCTGATTTTAAGATGCCTGATGAAAGTCAAGTACTTCTTAAAATTCCTAGAAAGGGAAATATGTACAGTGTTGACATGAAGAGCATTGTTCCTAAAAGGGATTTAACTTGTCTTGTTGCAAAGGCCACATTGGATGAATCAATGAAATGGCATAGAAGGCTTGGTCATATTAATTTTAAAACCATAAATCAGATTGTTAAGAATGGTTTGGTAAGAGGTTTATCTCATAAAAGATTTGAAAATGATCAAACATGCATTGCTTGTCTTAAAGGCAAACAACAAAAAGCCACTTGTAAGCCCAAGATTTTTAACTCTATCAATCAATCATTGTCTATGCTTCATAAGGACTTATTTGGACCTGTTTCAGTAAGTAGTATAATGCATAAGAGATATTGTCTTGTTATAATTGATGACTATACCATATTTACATGGGTTTTCTTTCTATCTACTAAAGATGAGACTACAAGCATCCTTAAGACATTCATTACACAGATAGAAACCCAAGTAGACAAGAAAGTGAAAGTCATTAGATGTGATAATAGGACAGAGTTTAAGAATAGAGTTATGGATGATTTCTGCAAACAAAAAGGTATTAGGAGAGAATTTAGTGTTGCTAGAACTCCACAACAGAATGGTATTGTTGAGAGGAAGAATAGAACACTAATAGAAGCTGCTAGAACTATGTTAGCTGATTCTAAGCTACCTATAACTTTTTGGGCTGAAGCAGTCTGCACTGCTTGCTATGTTCAAAATAGAGTTTTAGTTTTACAACCTCACAATAAGACATCATATGAACTTTTTAGAGGTAGAACTCCTGCAATAGGATTTTTTAGACCTTTTGGATGTCATGTGACAATTCTCAATACCTTAGACCATTTAGGAAAATTCGATGGTAAAGCAGATGAAGGATTCTTTGTTGGATATTCTCTTAATAGCAAAGCATTTAGAGTATACAACACAAGAACTATGATTGTAGAGGAAAATATACATGTGGAGTTTTTGGAAGATAAATCCAATGTAGAAGGTCAAGGACCAAAATGGCTATTTGATCTCGAAACTCTAACTAAATCAATGAATTATGTGCCTGTTGTTGCAAAAACTAATGATTTTTCAGGTTCACAAGCAACAGATGAGGCAAGGTTAGAAAAGGAGACAACCCAAGATCATGTTTGGATGCCAATATGGTCAAGTACAAGTGTGGTTTCAACTTCAACACATGATGAATCTTCTTCTGGTAAAGCTAAAGAAGATGTTGAAGATAAAAGCAAAGAAGATGGAACAAAGGAACAAGAAAATAGTTTTGCTGTTGATAATGCTGCTGAAACAGACTTAACTGAAGAAACAGACTTAACAAAGGAAGCAGAATTAACAGACGATGAGGTGGATTTGAGCAATCTCCCACCAAACTATCATGTTCCACTTACACCACAAACCAGAATTCACAAGGTCCACTCCCTAGAAAATGTGATAGGAGATGTACAATCAGGGGTGAAGACAAGGCAACAACTGATGTCTTCTGACCAACAAGGGCTTCTTGATGCCCTTTATGCTTCAAAACAGCATGAGTTTTCAAACTCTTGCTTGTTTGTATGTTTTCTCTCACAAGCTGAACCAAAGAACATTCTGAAAGCCTTAGATGATTCTAGCTGGGTAGAAGCTATGCAAGAGGAGCTTCTTCAGTTCAAGATTCAGAAAGTTTGGGTGCTGGTTGATTTAACTAAGGATGCAAAGGTAATTGACACTAGATAGGTTTTCAAGAATAAAAGGGATGAAAAGGGAATAGTGATTGGGAATAAGGCTAGATTAGTAGCCCAAGGGTACACACAACAAGAAGGTATAGACTATGATGAAGTTTTTGCTCCAGTAGCAAGACTTGAAGCAATTAGGCTTTTCTTAGCTTATGCTTCATTTTTAGGCTTCACAGTTTACTAAATGGATGTCAAGAGTGCATTTTTATATGGCACAATTGAAGAAGAGGTGTATGTCTCACAACCTCCAGGGTTCATTGATCCTGACCATCCAGACAAAGTGTACAGAGTTGTTAAGGCTCTTTATGGCTTGCATCAGGCACCTAGAGCTTGGTATGAAGCACTGGCTTCCTATTTAAAAGAGAATGGATTTCAAAGAGGAAAGATTGATCAGACACTTTTCATCAAACAGCACAAGAAGGATCTTCTGTTAGTGCAGGTGTATGTGGATGACATTATCTTTGGATCTACAAGGAAGGAGGTGTGTTTGAAGTTTGAGAATCTTATGCATGATAAGTTTCAGATGAGTTCCATGGGGGAACTTACATTCTTTTTGGGTTTGCAAGTTAAACAGTCATATGAAGGCATATTTATTAATCAAGATAAATATGTTGCTGAAATTCTTAGAAAGTTCAACTTTGCTGATTCAAAAATGGCAAGCACACCAATGGATTCTGAGAAACAACTTCCAAAAGATTTAGATGGAGAAAATGTGGATGTACACACATACAGATCTATGATAGGATCTTTGATGTATCTCACATCATCAAGACCTGACATCATGTTCTCTGTTTGTGCTTGTGCAAGATTTCAAGTAACTCCAAAGGTTTCTCATTTAACAGCAGTCAAGAGGATTTTTAGATATCTCAAGGGTCAACCTAGGTTGGGTCTATGGTATTCAAGGGAATCACCTTTTGATTTGGTAGCATTTTTGGATAGTGATTATGCTGGTGCTAGCTTGGACAGAAAGTCAACAACTGGAGGATGTCAATTCCTTGGGTGTAGACTTATCTCATGGCAGTGTAAGAAGCAAACAACTGTGGCTACTTCAACAACTGAAGCTGAATATGTAGTTGCTGCAAGTTGCTGTGCTCAAGTCTTGTGGCTTCAAAACCAACTTCTTGACTATAGGTACAATTTTATGAACACTGTTATTCATATTGATAATAGTAGTACAATTTGCATTATTAAAAATCCGGTACAACATTCTAAAACAAAACACATTGAAATTAGACATCATTTTATTAGAGATTGCAATAAGAAAAAGTTAATTCAAGTAATGAAAATTGCTTCAGAACATAATTTTGCAGATCTGCTAACAAAAGCTTTTGATGTTGGAAGGTTTCAGTACTTGGTAGCAAGTATTGGAATGCTTAATACTTAAATTTTTCAATCTATGTGTTTTTATATACCAGTGTGGTTAATTCTGGTGATTACTCAGTTAATTCTGGTGGTTACTCAATTAAGTCTGGTAATTAAATTTTTGTTTGTGCTGTTGTTTTTATAAATTTGTACTATCTATTACTTTAAAATTGTGTTATTTCATACAGTTAGTCACATGTTTATTCTAATATAAGACAAGTACTTTGTACATTGTTCTTTTGGTTTTAGACTAACAATTTCAGGTATGAACATTTGAGTACAAAAGGATTTTTCTAGTGAAATGGAAGCAGCAGAATGTTATATCAGTTGCTTACATAAAAGGTTTATGATGGACTGAGTTTGGGAATTCTTAACAAAGGTTTATACCTAAGTTCATTAATTATTTAAAACTACTTTATTGAAACCTGTTTATCATATTTCACATTGAATTGATGACTTAGTTGATCAGATAGTAACTGATGCAACTCACTTTCTATCATTTTATACTTTTAAGTATAATGAGCAAGTCTAAGGACATCAGAAAGAAAGAACAGCTAGTAAAAGTGAATCTAACACTTGTGTTAGAGGCAACAATTGCTATGAGCTGGAAACCCTGTCAAGAAAGCCTTTTGAATAGGTTTATCTTTACACAGGCAGTTATTTATAACTGAAAACATTGGTTCTCACACAACCAGAGGTTACTTTAAACCGAATCTTGATTAAGTATCTGTTATACACTTAATCCCTTCAAAATGGTTGAAAGCAGTATGATTTTTCATAATAAAATCATATGCATACTGCTAAAAGTCAAAAAATTTCTTAAAGGTTTTTTTTTGAAATAAAAATGACTCAGAAAAACCATCAACTGATGGATTATGAGTTATTGCCCCATGAATCACCTCTCATAGGAGTTAACACACCTAGAAGTGATGAGGGCAGCAAATTAAACTCTTAAGGAATTGATGGCTACATGTACAACATTGTCTGATAACAAGTTCTAATTGATAGCTCAGATGATGGGGAGAGATACATTGTGAGAGATCTTCCAAACAGGGGAGGAAATGTTATTTGCATCTCAGGGGAGGAAACATCTCAGGGGAGGAAATAATTTTGGAAGATTAACCAATGAAAGGGAGGAAAAGACAAGAGCATACAAGATGATGAGGAAGTTGAAAATGACAAGAATAGAGCTGATTCTGGAGTATTATATATATTCAGAAGGGATGAAGCATTCCAAAGGAGAAAGTTCTATCTAGGTCAAACAAAGAAAGCTTTCAGTTTCAATTTTAGTTCACTACGTTTGTTCATCACTTGCAAAGGCATGCTGATAGATGATTTCACTTGTTGAAACAAGCATCCAAGATACACAGCACCATTGCCTCTTATAATTCCTCCATCCAAGGAAATTGCACCATATTTTAGGTCAATGTTTGAAGCCTAAAGATTTGTGTATTGATATTGTTGAAGTCAAAGATCAGAAAGCAGATGAGTTACTGAGATAGATATTAATCTTTCAGAATAAAAGAAAGTTCAGTCCAAGGGTCTGACTATGAAGTGTTTGAAAGATCTTCACAATCCATAATTTAATTCAGAAACACGTTGAAATGGATTCAGATGTTTAGGGGAGGATTGTTGGGAATTAAATATTCTGAAGTTTAAGTATCGGGAAAATCTCTTCAGTGATTAAATCTGGTAGCAGTAGAGTTAAGTCTGGTGAGTTCCAAAGTTAAGTTTGCTGGTTATCTGCTGGTTAAAGTCTGGTCGTTGAAGTTAAGTCTGGTGGTTAAGTCAAGTGTTAATTCTGGTGACTATCAGAGTTAATTCTGGTTGATGAAGATATTAAGTCTGGTTGACTAAAAGTCAATAATACACGGTAGATAATATCTTACCCCATGTGCTCAGTCTTTATCTTATACTCACAGAACAAGTTGTAAACATAGATACATGCTGTATCTTAGTTATTGACATACATAAGATAAGCTAGCAAGTTGTTTGACAAGACTTAACATTATTGTAAAGATCTTTCTTATGTTATAAAAGAAAGATCTTAGACTAGAGATATAAGTGTGTGTTAAACTTATAGTGAAAAATATCTCTCTCAAGAACAAAGAACAAAAACAATATCACAAGATATAGAAACATAAGATTCAAGGTTATAACCCTAGTGATAATTCAAGATCACTCGTATTATTATCTTAATAATATTGAATCATTTGGTGTTAATCTTTCATTGTTCATTGTCATATAACAAACACAACTGTTCCATTTCCATAACCATAATAACCTTCTAAGTGTGATTAAGTAGATTCCGCATACTTAATCATATTTACTCAATATATCATACACACAAAGTACAAAAGGTTTAACCACCTTAACTGTGTGTCGAATCCTAACAGGATCAACTTGTCAAGAGTTATAAGATGAATTTTCAAAAATCATGCATGATGAGTTTGAAATGAGTATGATGGGGGAACTAAACTTTTTCTTAGGTCTCCAAATAAAACAATTAGAAGATGGGATATTCTTCAACCAATCTAAGTATATCAAGGATATACTTAAGAAATTTGGTCTTGAAGATTCCAAACCTATTAAAACACCAATGTCCTCGGAAACTAAACTCACTAAGGATGAAGAAAGTGAATCCGTAGATAGCACTAAATATAGGGGACTGATTGGTAGTTTACTCTACCTAACTAGTAGACCGGACATTATGTTTAGTGTTTGTCTATGTGCACGCTTTCAAGAAGATCCCAAAATATCCCATTTTGAAGCTGTTAAATGGATCTTTAGATATATAAAAGGAACTACACATTTAGGATTATGGTATCCCAAAGGAACGGGTGTAGAAACCATAGTGTATGCCTACTCAGACCATGCCGGTGATTATGTTGATAGGAAAAGTACAAGTGGTATTTGTACTTTTGTAGGACATTGTCTCACCTCGCGGTTTGCTAAGAAACAAACGGCCCTCGCGATTTCAACAACCGAGACAGAGTATGTGTCTGCAAGAAAGGCGTGTCAACAAGCACTGTGGATGAAACAAGCTCTCATCGACTATGGAATTGAGCTCAACGACATTCCCATTCTTTGCGACAACAAAGGAGCTATCGACCTTAGCAAAAATCCAGTCTAACACGCTAGAACCAAACACATAGAAATACGTCACCATTTCCTACACGACAATGTTCAGAAGGGAAACATCTCAATTGAGAAAGTATCATCAAAGGACAACATTGCCGACATCCTCACAAAACCTCTTAAGAGAGAACCTTTTAACTTTCTTAGACTAGGTTTAGGATTAATGGAACCTAGTGAGTAGATAAAACCTTAGCTCAAACCTTAGATTAGCCAAACACGGAAATAACCAAAACCTGAGTTTGGTCCTGCGGATCCAAACGACAACAAGGGCGGATCCCTTGTTTTGGATCCACCGGTGTAGCATACTCACTAACACATAACACATAAAAGATGAGATATTGGCCGAACACTTAGAGAGAGAAAGAGAGTGGGAATTCTAGAGAGATAAAGTGAAGGAAACAATGTGTTGAATGATTAAGAACTCCAACCCTTCCCATGTGTGGGAAGGGGTATATATACTACAAGGTTTAGGTGCCCCTAGCGCGCTGTAGAGTGAGCTGAAAGTGGGTAAAGACCCGACCCACTCCACAAATACTAATATAACTAAACTAATACTATTAATATTAATAATCCTACGAGCTACATAAATGCTAAACAGATACTCGGGGTGACCGAGTCTTCACATGAATATTTATATTCCTAATAATCTCCCCCTAAGGGAAGTCACCCCGGAAATAATATTTTGAATTCTAGCATTCTATTACATGATTGTAACTTCCTAGCTCGTAGTCTTTGATTCTTCAAATTCATTACTCTTTGTACATTCAACAATGATCTTTTGATGACCGTTCTTCTGTCTTGGATGATCTTTGACGATTCTTAGATGTCATCATCCAACGTATGTCTCCAGGTCATCTTTTAGCTGTATGTCTCCATGTGATGTGGTACTCTTTGAGCCGACATGCTCAAACTATTCTGGGTTATGATTTTCAGCATCAGAGTTTGCAGAAGCAGTGTTGAAGGTCTTTTAGTTTATCATGACTTCTTTGAATATGATGATGGTATAGTGTGAGCATGTGGTAATGGATTGGCATCTTTTCTGCAATCAGCTACAACCGCTAGGAATTCCTGCATACGACAGTTAGCAATAAAACGTCCGGTACTTACAGGTTCGGACTTCGAGATTGTTAACAACATAGTGTGAAAACTTTCTCTAATCCTTACCAAGGCCGTTCCTAAATCAAAAACCCACAGAGGGCTTACCAGATCTACCGTAGTAAATCAACGATTAGGTGAGTCGCTGGAGTTCACCCCACGACTGTAGACCGTTTGAAACCGCCGCGACCACTAAGCGTAATCCACAAGGAATTACCGAAGTGACCTGCTTTCAGGGCTGTTTGATGTTGACCCTGGCTGGAATTCCATTCAATCATTGAGAATTACATTTGTAAATTCCCTCATAAATGTTCTGGCAGATTGCTAAGATCTGCGTAGGACTCATAAGTTTACAACTGGTGTCCTTAATGTTGAACAACCAGCATAGAAGTAACACGTGTTCCTATGAGATCTTATGATGCATCTCGTGGCTCTAGACTCGATAAGTGTAATTTTGGTAGTCGGAGACTGGAGCGGTGTCTCCTGTTTCAATATCAACATAACTCGTAATGAGTGGTCGATAGATTATGCAGGGTTCCCCGTGAGAATGAAACAAGTCCTTTTAAGAGAACTTGAGTGGCTTAGAAGGTTTTGTGCAGTGCGTCACTGGGTCCATGACATCTTGTCTTCAATACCGGCGTCACCTTAGTAACAACCAGTAGCATATGAATTGAACCCTGTTTCTGCCCTAAGGTTGAATAATTGGAGGGCTATTTCTTTTCACCCTTTCTCATTTCATTTATTTTTAATCCTTAAACCCCTTCTTTCTCCTTTCTCATATTACTCCTTTTTTCATGATCATACCTAAGGACTTTCTAATACTAACTATTCGGTATTGTCCCTGGGTAGATCTCTCCGGCTCTGGCGGATCATAGGATGGTTTTCCTAACCTTAGCCACCTTATAACTTCATGACTATCCTATGTTGCCATTTACCAAATCCTTGAAAAATCTCTCAAAGTGTTCATGATTATGAAACACATTTTGCTAACACTTTGAGAGTTTTATATTTTTCAAATGCTCCCCCTTAACATGTGCTCATATGTTTTAACTTAAAATTTGCACATGTTGGGTAGAGCTTGCACTTTTTGAATTGATCCACTTTCAGTGAACATGACCGATTCGAGACACGCTTACATCACTAGTTAGACTAGCTTGAAATTATTACCCGGCCTAGTCAAATTCACATAAATTTTCTCGAAATGGTACACTCTACTCAGACACATCCTTTTCGAGACACGCTTACATCACTGGTTAGACCAGCTTGAAATTATTACCCGGCTAGGATATGTCCTTTCGATTAATGACAGTTTTTGTTTCGTCAATTCATTCGTGAAGTCTGAGTCATGCTCACATGAGATGCCACATCCATTTTCATCCATTCGCTCCCCCTCAATATGTGCATCGATATACGAAAGAGTTTAGCACATATGGGAGATCCTACACTTGAGTCCAAAACATCACATTTTTATCAGATTTCATATTTAAATCACATTCTCTCCCCCGATCAAAAATTTCTAACCTTTTGAGATTTGTTATCCCAATTGATTTAAATACGTTTAGAAAACATGGGAGAAAATGTGGTCAATTTTAACATGTATTCTAATAATGCAACTGAACAATGCTCCCCCTCAATACAAGAGGGAGGTAGAATTATCACACACACACTTCACATAGTTATCACTACTGAATCAGTACAAAGTTTATTGTGTTACATGATTACACAATAACAAAAGAAGACTATTCATTACAGAGAGATATCATCATTCTGTTCTCTGTAGAAGTCTGTAGTCACCCTCACGTATTCTACCCCCAACAAAGCTTTCCAAATTGCGGAAGATCCTTTGTGTCTTCAGTCTTCTCTCAATAGCCCGCATGAACTCTTCACTCATCATCACATCTTTTTCAGTCCAGAACTTAGTGTTCAACCCCGGATTATTCGGGTTGATCTTGAATTCCTTCACTCGGTAATCCAAAGCTTCATCAATCTGGCGTAGAGTTCCATCGCTAAACTTGTGGATCTCATTGAACCTCATGATCATCGAAACCCCATATTTATCTGTAAACTTGACTGCTCTTGGAGATTCGATAACTGTGTAGTCGTGTTTGAACTCTAAACCCTTTCCTTCCCATCAAGGCTTTGTGAGATTGAGTTGAGTTTGATAGCTCTCAATCCCAAGCTGGAAGTCTCCAACACGTTGCCTGATGACCAGACCCCTGGTTCATAAGTTAACTGCTGCCGAGAGAATTCTCTTTTCCTATAGAGGAAGATGATTCAGATGTCCTTGAAGATTTAGCAAGTATAGATCCTCAAAATCACTCGGAAACAAGTGCTTGAAGTCACATTTAGCAGTGATGTGTTCTTGAAGATCAGCTCGGCGAAGCACAATTTTTCTCAAGTAGTCATACCCATACCTGGAGTAGATTTCTACCCTAATGACACTTAGAATTCTCATGTGTGTACGTACAGCCCGACGATTTCCCTCAGCTGCATGTCTGTCAATGTAGAATCGTTTCTTGTTAAACCACCAGTGATAAATACCGTAAGACGCAGCAACATCATACTTGCACTCCTCTTCTATCCACATCTAATCAGGTACCATATGTTCCAGCCCAGCATCAGGATAATAAGTTGCCTTCATCTTGGTAATTGATAGTGCATGTCTGCGACCCTTGTCACCAAAGCGAAGGTATTTCAGGCCCTTGTTGAAGAATAATTCTGCCTGTACGGTGACATGACCTGGTGGACCACCAAGTGGGAGAGGCCTACTGACATTGTAGTTGAGAATCCTGTCATCCACTTGGTCGGTCAAGAGCTTGTGACATTCCTCCATTTGGTATTGAAGATGAGTCACGTCAGGATGGAAGACTTTGACTATTTCATACACTTGACCTTCCAAATCTTGTGGTGTGAGAGACGAAATCCCTCTCTGCCTGCAGAACCAGTCTATAAAGATTCTCATATCACCGGTTTGAGCCAGTAGTGAGTGCTCAGGAGGAGGAACATGGTGAGATGCAATAGCAGCTGCCCAGTTGTTTTCGGGAGCTTGTGTTTCTAATGATGGGATAAACCATGCCGGTTCTGGTGTAGCAGGTCGTTCTTCTTCAGTCACGGACCTCAACCATGCTTTGATTTCCTCACTAGTGGGAGTGGAACCTAGGTTTGCAGCAATTTCTTCTCGTGAAAAGGACCTCCACCATTCTTCCCCAGGTTTCACCTTTGGAATGTGAGAATTTGCACCGTCCTCATCATCATCAGAGTACTGATCTTGAGAATTTACAGCTGATTCTTCATGCATCACAAACTCTTCCGGAATAGGTGAGTATGAATACTTGAATCTTGTGTCTATCGTTGTCCAGGCAGCATATCCAAAAGACGACACATTCTTTGAAGAGCTTGGACCAGAGGATTGCTTTAACTGATCTTTTTCAGTAGATGTTTTGGGAGGATGAGGTTGTTGTTGAGGTTGGGAAGATCCCGAAGTTCCAGAAAACCCAACAGCTCCGGATGCACCAGGAGGTGGAGGAGGAGGTGGTGGAGATCCGGGTGGTGTATAGGGTTTGTCTTGGCTCTTCTTCTTTCTTTTTCGAGTTTCAGCCAAGTCTTTCATGATTAGATCAGCGTTGTCACGGTCAATTGAGTTTTCCAATGCGTTATACAGTTTTCTGTGATCTTCATGACCTTGGTGCTGATTCGTCTCATACATTCGCTGACGAAGAATTTCCTTCATATCAATGGTGGGAAGATCTTTGAAACGAGTTCTCATTGGTGCTTCTATTGCCCACTGTACAACTTCAGTAGCATATTCATCAACCGTAGTCATTGCTTTATGTTCAATGTTGAGATCTTCCAGCTTTGACAACCTACGGCCGTAATTCAATAAAACTTGTGGTAGATTCAGTCCTTCCAAATCAGCAATGCGCTTGAGAGCTGTTTCCAGTTGTGATTCTAAGCTTGTGAGGGTGGATGGTGTTGGTGTAATTAGGATTGTGGTTGTAGTTGTGGCAGTTGTTGTTGTGGTAGTTGGTGCAGCTGCAGAGATAGTTGCCATTGTGGGGATTGTAGACGTGTCTTGTTCAATAGTGACTGTCACCATTGATATCACCTCTTTTTCTTTATTTGGCTTTTCTGTCTCTGTATCAGTAGGTTCGTGTGCTATGAACTGATCTCCAAAAGTAAGGTCGTGATCGAGGGTTTTGAGGGATGACAGTGTGCCCGTTGACCCAGCAGGTTCCTCCAAGTGTGTATGATAATCGAATTTCATTTTCAGATTTTCTTGAACCTTCGGGTATGTTGTAGATACAAATTCATCATTCAGTGATTCAAGAGGAGGATCAGATGTGACTTCCTTCTCATGAGTTAGAATCTCTTTATCCGCTTTGTCAGACCCGGGTTCTGCATCATCTTTGGTAGGTGTGACATCCATCTCAGTCTTTTTCTCATCGGTTACCAACTCATCAGATTCGGTATCACTAGAATCTCCTTTGACTTCCAAACTCGGAGATTTGTGCTTCTCAACTTCAGATGATTCAACGGTCTTAGAGGGTTCAGATTCGCGTCTCTTAAGAATAAACTTTGTAGTGGTTGACTTGGATGTAGGAGATGAGAAATCCAAAAGTGTTTGAGCAACTTGTTCTATTGTGCCAATCCCTTTCCCTTTTCCTTCAACTGCGGGCATAGGTTGACGTATTCCAGTATCTGGTTCTTTGAGAATTACTCCTTTGGTAGAATGACCCGTTGACTCTGCATGTTCCTTAGCACTAACATCTAATTCCTTTAGAAGATCATCATCATCCTCATCAACCAACCTTCTCTGTACCTTGGCCCATACTTTCATAGATACATCTCCCCCTTTTGGTTTCTTGGTGCGACCTGGATCAACATTAGTTGTTGATGCCTCCTTGCGCTTCTTGGGTTTGGGTTTGCCTTTTGGTTGTTTAGAAGACTTGGATGGTCTTGGAGGAGTTGTGTCGGCTTCACTGATTTGCTCACCTGCCATGAATTTCTAATGCTTGTCTACTTTTATCAGGTACTCTTGATAGTACGGAGCATTGAGGATCTCATCTGTGATAAGGTCTTCAGGAACCGCCTTCCCAAATAATTCATACTTAGATCCCCTTGCGGTAAATTTAAGATTTCCAAGCAGATGTTCATTGTTTGGCAGGTGAAGTGGGGAATCCAATCGTGGATGAAATTTGTGCACACTTTGAAGATGGAAGATTATCAACTTGGTGAACCTGATGTTTGGGATCATGAGAAGGTTGACTTTCTTCTTTCTGGTTTTCTACAGTGCAAGATTGTTCTTGTCTCCAATGAATGAATGAATCGAATGAGTGAACTCTTCCCAAATTCTTTCAGCATAATCTAAGTTGGCATGATTCAGAATTCCCCAAAGTATTTGTATCACGGGAGTTCTTGGTCTCTCATACCCTGACGTCTTGCCTGTGAGACATAGGTTGATGATTGTTAGGATGGCCCTCCAGGGTTGATACAAGTCATAAGTGTTGACTGTAGAGTGAGTGTGGATGGTTTTGGGGTAACCCAGATCGTTGATAAAGTTAACAAGTTCCTCAGGTGCTGGTGGGGAAGTGAACGGTTGGTTCTCAATGACAGGTGCGATTTGAAGTGAGTTTCTGATTATGTCTTTGGTAAGTGTGAACCATTGTTCATCCAGTTGACAACTGTAGGTTGCAGAGATCTTGTCATATCTTACAGTGTCCAAAAACTGCTGGATATAAATGGATGGAATAGAGGAACAAGCTACGAATGCTCGAAAGAAGTTTGTTTGCTTCAGAATATCCACTGCAAGCTTGTAGATAGGGTTGTGTTGCGATCTGTCCATATCAAGATAACAGTTGCTCCTTCCTATGGCTATCCAGTGGTCACGAAGTAATATCTGATCATCTGTACGAACTGGTGGAGGAATTGTTAGGATTCGAAACACACTATAAGGTGGTTAAACCTTTGCAACTTTGTATATATGATATATTGAGTGAATATGATTAAGTATGCGGAATCTACTTAATCACACTTAGAAGGTTATTATGGTTATGGAAATGGAACAGTTATGTTTGTTGTATGACAATGAACAATGAAAGCTTATCACCAAACGATTCAATACTATTAAGATAATAATACGAGTGGTCTAGAGTTATCACTAGGGTTACAACCTTGAATCTTATGTTTCTATGACTTGTGATATTGTTTGTGTTTGTTCTTTGTTCTTAACAGTTATTACAATTAGAAGTTACTTGTGTCACTTGATAACTAGAACTAAACTAAGATCTTCTTTTATAGTCCAAGAAGATCTTTACAATGATGTTAAGTCTTGTCAAACTTTATCGAGCTACTTGATAGCTAATGTATGTCAGTAACTAAGATACAACATGTATCTAAGTTTACAACTTGTTCTGTGAGTATAAGATAAGGACTGAGCACATGGGGTAAGATATTATCTACCGTGTATTATTGACTTTAGTCAACCAGACTTAATATCTTTAGCAAGCAGACTTAACTCTGTTAGTCACCAGAATTAACACTTGACTTCACCACCAGACTTAACTTCAACGACCAGACTTAACCAGGTAGCAGACTTAACCAGGATTAACACTAGCAGACTTAACCACCAGACTTAATCACTTAGAGAATTTCCCGATACTTAAACTTCAGAATATTTAATTCCCAACAATTCTCCCCTAAACATGTGAATCCATTTCAACATGTTTTCTGAATTAAGTGAGGAATTGTGAAGATCTTTCAAACACTTCATAGTCAGACCCTTGGACTGAAATTTCTTCTATTCTGAAAGGTTAATATCTAACTCAGTAACTCATCTGCTTTCTGATCTTTGACTTCATCAATATCAATACACACATCTTCAGGCTTCAAACATTGACCTAAAAGATGGTGCAATTTCCTTGGATGGAGGAATTATAAGAGGCAATGGTGTTGTGTATCTTGGATGATTGTTTCAACAAGTGAAATCATCTATCAGCATGCCTTTGCAAGTGATGAACAAACGTAGTGAACTGAAATTGAAACTGAAAGCTCTCTTCCTTTGACCTAGATAGAACTTTCTCCTTTGGAATCAGCTCTATTTTTGACCTTTTCAACTTCCATGTCATCATCTTGTATGCTCTTGTCTTTTCCTCCCTTTCATTGGTTAATCTTCCTTGGGCTTTATTTCCTCCCCTGAGATGTTTCCTCCCCTGAGATGCAAATAACATTTCCTCCCCTGTTTGGAAGATCTCTCACTATGTACCAAAATATTTCTCTCCCACATCTGAGGTATCCATCAGAACTTGTTATCAGACAATGTTGTACATGAAGCCATCAATTTCTTAAGAGTTTAATTTGATGCTCTTATCACTTCTAGGTGTGTTAACTCCTATGAGAGGTGATTCAAGGGGCAATAACTCATAATCCATCATTTGATGGTTTTCTGAGTCATTTTTATTCCAAAAATCCTTTTAAGAAAAATTTTAACTTTTAGCAGTATGCATATGATTTTATTATGAAAAATCATACTGCTTTCAACCATTTTGAAGGGATTAAGTGTATAACAGACACTTAATCAAAATTTCGGTTTAAAGTAACCTCTGGTTGCGTGAGAACCAATGTTTTCTGTTATAAATAACTGCCTGTGTAAAGATAAACCTATTCAAAAGGCTTTCTTGACAGGGTTTCCAGCTCATAGCAATTGTTGCCTCTAACACAAGTGTTAGATTCACTTTTACTAGCTGTTCTTTCTATCAGATGTCCTTAGACTTGCTCATTATACTTAAAAGTATAAAATGATAGAAAGTGAGTTGAATCAGTTACTTTCTGATCAACTAAGTCATCAATTCAATGTGAAATATGATAACCAGGTTTCAAGAAAGATGTTTTAAAGAATTAATTAACTTAGGTGTGAACCTTTGTTAAGAATTCCCAAACTCAGTCCATCATAAACCTGTTATGGCAGCAACTAGAACACACTCTGCTGCTTCCATTTCACTTGAAATTTCCTTTGTGCTCAAATGATCATACCTGAAATAGTTAGTCTAAAACCAAGAGAACAAAGTACAAAGTAATTGTCTTGTATTAGAATAAGCATAGAACTAACTGCATGAACAACACAATTTAAATTTGTACAAACAGCACAAACTTTTGTAATAGCATTATTAACTGATAAAGCTAGCAGTACAAACAAAAATTTATATACAAAAACACATTAGATTGAAAAATTCAAAGATTAAGCATTCAAATACTTGCAACCAAGTATTGAAATCTTCCAACATCAAAAGCTTTTGTTAGCAGATCTGCAAAATTGTATTCTGAAGCAATTTTAAGAACTGAATTAATCTTTTCTCATTGCAGTCTCTTATAAAGTGATGTCTAATTTCAATGTGTTTTGTTTTAGAATGTTGTACTAGATTTTTAATAATACAAATTGTACTACTATTATCAATATGAATGACAGTGTTCATGAAATTGTCCTCATAGTCAAGAAGTTGGTTTTGAAGCCATAGGACTTGAGCACAGCAACTTGCAGCAGCTACATATTCAGCTTCAGTTATTAAAGTAGCCACAATGGTTTGCTTCTTACACTGCCATGAGATAAGTCTACACCCATGGAATTGACATCCTCCAGTTGTTAACTTTCTGTCCAAGCTAGCACCAGCATAATCACTATCCGAAAATGCTACCAAGTCAAAAGGTGTAACACCCCCGTTTTCGATATTCGCAGCGGAAATATAAGTTGGGGTGCTACTTCACAGTTCACAGTCATGATGATAGAAAACGACTCAAAAAGATACGTTTTAGATAAAATTGTTATCATTCATTTATATCAGAGTTACAATATTCAGGTCCCAGCAGGAGGTTCCAAAATACATTAATAAAAATACGTTATTTGTTGAATGATAACAAAAATAGACAGTCCATAGCCAATCCCGTGCCAAGCCATGATTCCAATTACCTGAGAATACATGCTAAAATGTCAACATAAAGTTGGTGAGTTCATAGAGTTTGTAAATGAAAATAGTCCGTTTCAGTTGTTCAGAGATACGTTCGTTCAGTTGTTCAGAAATAAGTTTGTTCAGTTGTTCAGAAATAAGTTCGTTCAGTTGTTCAAAAATAAGTTTGTTTCAGTTGTTCAGACGGAAAATCATTTAAACACAAGATTAAGTGTAATAATTGCCACACATACAATTATTAAGGGAAAGATGTATATTTATTGCACTAAGTCTCATGGCACGCAAAACATTAACAAAACATCAACAATCATGAGCTAATGATGTAATAATTACCCCAAAATTAAATGTAGGTAACCTTGCCCCCGGGTAGGAGATAGCCACATCTCTTTATTCACTTCAAATATAATGCTTTGGGTTACGTTACAGTAACACAAAGGATTTGTCAGCCTAATAGATCTATCCACAATATTCGCGCTCACCCGCAGGTGATTGGAGGTCCATGATGGGAGGTCTTTTTGGCTTAAGGTAACTTAGCATAGGCAATAAAAATAAGAGTAACATTCGATGAAATTACTTGTGTTTAATACGGGAAAAAGTTCGATAGTGATTCATAAATCATATAAAGAAATCAAGATTTGAAAATGTTATGAGCATGTATCTCCCCCAAAAGAGTTCAAAATATGAAAAGAAGGGGCTATGAAACTCACCTTAGCAATCTGGATGGAAAGCAAAATAAAAGAAAGTTGATAAACGTCTCCGTACACGTAACCTGGGTTGTTATGCCAAATTTCAGTAATCATTTTCAGATGATTATATGTTCGTTTGTTTGTTTCGTTTCGTTGTTTGGTTGTTGATTAAGTATTTGGAATGAGACAACATGAAGTCTCTTCCAAATAAGATTTTATCTTATTATTCGTTCTTATGTTCTCGTTTGTTCGTTTGATGTATCCTTTGTTCGTTAAAGTTATCCTGCGTTCGTTGGTTCGTATAGAAATAAACGTATTACGTTAATATTAGATTGGAAAATAGAAATAGAAATGATAAAAATAATGGTTATGAAAAGTTACACTTTAATCCCTAAGATTTGGTCAAATGACAGTTTATACCCTGAACTTTTGGAAAATGACAATTTTTACTCTTGAGTTTCAAAAATTACATTTTCTACCCCTTTTTATTTGTTATTGACAAAAATGATCTTTAATATAAACTAGTTACAAAACCGACCCAAGAAAACTCTTAAAAATCACACGCATGAAACTAGTGACATGGCTAGAGTTTTGAGATTAAATAACTTTGTGTATAATTGATCATTTGACGAGCTCTCTTTTCCTTAATATAGCTAGCCAGGTCGTCTTTTAATATGTCAAGTTTTATAATTTTTGAAAACCGTTTGAGGGTCGAAAAATATTACCAAAGTCGAGTGTCTAGAACATGGTTTAATAAAAATCTGGAATAGTTGTTAAAAGCTAGTGATAGGGCCTCCTTTGGACACAAATAACTTTCAAATGGTTTGATCATTTTATGTGATTTTTCTTTCTAAAACAAGTTAGCTACATGAACTCTAATATGTCGAAAATATAGAATTTTTAGTAATCTTATAGGGTTCGAAAACTTGGTCTGAAGTTGGGCGCCTAGTCGAATAAAAACTAAAAATAAATGATTGAAATCTAAGTTTGAGTTTTAGCGATATTGACCCAACTTTGGAGCTCAATATCTTTTGACTCGCTTGATCTTTTTACAAACTTCTTTCTTCTAAATTAAGTTTACTTGCTCATCTTTAATAGAAAAAAAAATCTTATAAATTTTAGAGATCATATAAGGTTCGAAATTAGTGTCCAAAGTAGGGTTGTTGGTCGACAAAACTGGAAAAACAATAACTGGAAATATCAAGTTCTAATTTTAGCGATATGGGCATGTTTTTAAGACTCGATATCTCTTTATTGGATTGATCATTTTAGTTGATTCTTTTTCCTAAAATTAGTTTGCTATGTGAACTTTATATTCGCCAAATTTCAGAATTTATAAAGATCATTTGAGGGTTAGTTTTTAGATCGAAAGATAGGCTTCTAGGGTTGTTTTCTGTTCGATATACCCACAGAAAAATAACCCGATGGGTTTTTGGTGTTTTTAAACATTTTCAACTAAGGTT
This sequence comes from Artemisia tridentata subsp. tridentata, assembly GCA_021014915.2. Classification (NCBI taxonomy): domain Eukaryota; kingdom Viridiplantae; phylum Streptophyta; class Magnoliopsida; order Asterales; family Asteraceae; genus Artemisia; species Artemisia tridentata. The sequence continues at coordinate 180,119,896 of CP139509.1, forward strand.
TCATGCATGATATGATTATATTAGATATATCTTAGCATGTTTTATTGATCTTCGATTTGTTTTAACAAAATTTCGAATACCTTGGGTGGTTTGGGTTTTCTGTTCGAACAGAAGCAAAAAGAGAAATGAGATTTATGTAGTTTTTAATTATGTTTGTTATTAGATGTCGTATATTATTGTTTTTAAGGACATAATACATAAATAACCTGAATTTAAAGGAGTTAGTATAGACTTACTTAGAGTTGGTTCGAGTAGGGTTTTATGACTCGAATTGGTTGTATCTTGAACACGATGGATTCTCCTCCTCTTCTATGACTCCTAGGGTTTTGTTGAGTATATATTTAGGCTGTGATCAGAAGGAAATAGGAATGGGAGTTGGTTTGGTGTGTTGTCGAGTGATGGTGTGAATAAGGGTGATAGTTGTGTTGTTATTTATAGAATGAAACTTAGGGTTTCTAGGGTTAGGATAAGGGGACATGGTAAGGGGACAAAGGGCTGAGACAAACTGTAAATATTGCCACTTGGGAAGAGGAAGGAAAAGGAATGGTGTTTTCGATTTACAGCCATGGGTTTTAACTAAGAAGGAGGAGGGTTTTGGCTTATGAGAAGGGACATGTGGATAGCTTCTTTGAAGAAATGAAAGGAGAGTGTATGTCATGTGTTTTGGACTAAGGGGAATGTATGTAGTGATGATATTATGGTGAAGTAAATTAGTTATGGTTTTAAGTTGTGTTCGAATCAAATTTTAGGAGGGGGGTTCGATTGGGCTTTGGGTTGTTGTACATCATGCTTTAACATGTTGTATTTAAGGCTTAGAGATGAGAACTAATTTAGTTTAAGTGTTTTTGTTATTTAGAAATTATTTAAAGTTTTATATATATAAGTAGAATTCAAATTTATATGAGAAAAATAGGTGGTGCTTAAGAGGGTTGTAAAAGATGCTTAATTAAGTTGTACTATTATTTAGAATTATGAGAAAAATATGGTTTTAATAATTTATTATGTTATAAAAATTATATGTTAATTTTTATTAAGTTTAAAAATAAATAAATGGGATTTTTAGTTCTTGTGCATTAGGAACTTGTACTTTGGGTTTAAAGACTTGTAAAAATATTTAATGAGTTTAGAAAAATAAATTTCTAAGAGTTATTGTTGGTCCATGTAATTGAGTAAAACAAGAACAGTTCATTAATATGATTAACAAATGTTACAAGATTACTCAAAACCTATTAGATTACATGATAACATCTTCAACTTCTTAAAGGGGATACTTTTGGTATGGTATCCCCTTAGGTGAGGGTTTTTCCTCTTTGGGTGACAAATAAACTCTCACTGATCCAAGCTATGCTTGTGATTCAGTGAGAGTGATGATCCTATCAACTAATACACTATGTGTATGTTTTGTTTGTTTAGGAATCCATACTATCTCTATTACAAAGCAAACTATATATACAGGTAAATAAACAAAGTCAAATGTGGTAGGTATGAGTTGACATCCACTTGCTGTGAGTTGTCATCCACTTGGTGTGAGTTGTCATCCACCAAGTGGTCCCCCTTCTTGTACTTTGTCTGACTTCTTTGTTGGAAGTTCCCGCCCATATTTCAGTCTGCTTGTAGAGATAGTATCTTCAGGGTCACTGAGACATTTGTCAATTCTCAGTGATACTGGTGTTGTTTGTAGCTCGTATACTTTACTCACTGACACCGTATCAGTAAGTAAATGTTTCTTCAACAACGGGCTTTTTACAACACTCACTGATTTCTTTATCAGTGAGTAACCCACTATTTTATCAGTGAGTTAGGCTATTTTATGTTCAAATCTTGTCAGGGAACTTGGGTCAAATTCTTGACCCAACAATCTCCCCCTATTTGAATATACAAATAGCCTTGGATCAAACCTGCTTGTTCAGAGACTTGGGTTTAGTTTCTGAGGTTCAAGAGTTCAGGGACTTGGGTTTAGTTCCTGAGGTTCAGGTTCAAGGGTTCAGGGACTTGGGTTTAGTTCCTGAAGGTTCAGGGGATCAGGAGACTTGGGTTTAGTTCCTGATATTCAGTGAGTTGAATGACCGGTTCAGTGACTAGGGTCAGGGTTCATGGGGTCCTGAGGGTTCACTTTGACAGGTTCACTATTTGTTTCACTGAAAGGGTTCAGGTACTGATGGTTCAGGTTCCTGATGGGTCAGTCACCTGTTTATCAGGTGTTCAGGTTTATGTTATGGTGTATGTGTGTTCACTGACCTGATGTGGGTTATGGGTCCACCATGCTTCCGCTGCTCCACTGATTCTTACAACCATTCTTGAATCATCTTGGAACTCATGACATACCCACTGATGACCACACTTCCTGAGAACTTTTCACTCCCTGATCCCTTCTCCCCCTCAAAATTTGCGACTCAACGCAACTTTTGATCAGGTTAACTCAGCCTGATAATCATCCCGAAAACCTCATCACACCACCCTTCCTGAGAACTTTTCAATCACCCCACACTTCCTGAAGAACAATGCAGCAGTCTGATACTACCGCTTCCTGATGAACACATCAGTAGCCTGATACTGCTGTTCCCTGAGAAGCTCATCAGTAAACTCCATTTTTGGAGACCAGTTTCAGGGACCTGGTTTGAGGTTAGGGTCCTGATGGTGGTTCAGTGGTTTAAAGGTCCTGATGGTGGTTCAGATTTCTGAGTGGTTCAAGGTCCTGAGAGGTTCAGGGGGTTCAGTTTAGTGACTGAGGGTTCAGGACCTTGAGGGTTCAGTAACTTTGGTTTTAGTTACTAGGTTCAGGGATTGTGTTTTACCCACTGATTCTCAGTTTCAATGAGTATGGTTTTGTTTAACTTACTGATGTTCACCTTCAGTTATTTCAAACACCACACCCTGAGTATCACATCTGCCTCCTGAGCTGCCCACCTTTTATTACCCACTGAATATAATCAACATACCCAGATAATTATCAGTTACCCCTATCAGTTTTAACAACTCCCTGATCCATTCACTTCCTGAGTCAATCCAATCAGACAGTCTGATATACCAGCTTAGCCTGAATCTTCACTCCTGAAGCTCAACCCGAGACCCATATTACCACTCCCTGATATCATATCTCCCTAGAACCTCATCACCCCATGCTGCGTTACCTGATTATCTCAGGTTACTGATAAGTATTACACCTTATTTTCAGTCCGCAACTTCCTTGAACACACTCTCATCTCTCCGTGAGTCAAGCTCACTTACTTCCACCACACACTGATAAACATAAAATTCCTGATAAATTTATCAGTCATCATTTTTCAATGAACAATTTACCCCACTTTTGTTCAGACCCACTCAACACTCCCTAAGCCAAAATCATCTGACCCGTAATGTCATTAACACACCCATGTCAGTTCCAGTCCTCCGGGTCAACCTTTGGGTCATGAACGGTTTATAAATTTGAGCATTCAGGGACTCGTGACTGATTCCAAGATCATGACTTGTATTCCTCCCTAATAATCACATCTGCTCCACTATTCACATAACCACAACACTTCCTGATTAACAGCTATTCCCATCCATATCATACATCAAAACTCACTAACCATTACCCGCCCTAATTTTAGAGCTCTTTCACCGGAGTTCTTCACCAAAGCAACTGGGTTTTGTTGTTTGGTGATTTATAGAACGATTGTCGATTTACATTCTTGTAGATCGATTGGGTTTTTGGATGGTAGATCGATTTGGATCTTGAGGAGTATGACTAATTTTTTGGATGGTAGATCGATTTGTAGATCGACAGTTGTGACTGAACCAAAAAAAAGGAAGAAGAAGAGTTTTTTTTTGTGATAGTGACGTTTTAAATAACAGATCATGGTTTTTGTAATGAGTGAGGATACGTGTTTTTTTTTATGTGGATTGAGTGTGTGAGTTTTTTGTTGGTGTGGTGGGTTTTTTTTTTTTTTTTTGTATATGGAGATAAGGATTTGGATTGTTGGTGAGTTGTGTGAAGATAAGATCTGTTTTTCAGATCTGGGTTTTTGTGTGGGTGTGTGTTTTTTTTGTATGTGGTGGGGATAAGATTTTGGTAGGTATGGATAAGATTTGTGTCGTGTGTGTGTGTCAGGGAGGATTTTGTGGGGTTCGGGGAGGGGTTTTGGGTATGTTTGGTGTTTGTCAGTCACCAAAATGTGTCTCTCCCCCTCAAAAATTGCTATATCAGTAGCAGTTTTTGAAGAACACATTTAATTTTTTTTTGAAGAATATTATCATCAGTGATGAACGGATCTGGATCATAAGAATAATCCACCCGCTCTGATACCACTTGTTGGTCCATGAAATTGAGTAAAACAAGAACAGTTCATTAATATGATTAACAAATGTTACAAGATTACTCAAAACCTATTAGATTACATGATAACATCTTCAACTTCTTAAAGGGGATACTTTCGGTATGGTATCCCCTTAGGTGAGGGTTTTTCCTCTTTGGGTGACAAATAAACTCTCACTGATCCAAGCTATGCTTGTGATTCAGTGAGAGTGATGATCCTATCAACTAATACACTATGTGTATATTTTGTTTGTTTAGGAATCCATACTATCTCTATTACAAAGCAAACTATATATACAGGTAAATAAACAAAGTCAAATGTGGTAGGTATGAGTTGACATCCACTTGCTGTGAGTTGTCATCCACTTGGTGTGAGTTGTCATCCACCAAGTGGTCCCCCTTCTTGTACTTTGTCTGACTTCTTTGTTGGAAGTTCCCGCCCATATTTCAGTCTGCTTGTAGAGATAGTATCTTCAGGGTCACTGAGACATTTGTCAATTCTCAGTGATACTGGTGTTGTTTGTAGCTCGTATACTTTACTCACTGACACCGTATCAGTAAGTAAATGTTTCTTCAACAACGGGCTTTTTACAACACTCACTGATTTCTTTATCAGTGAGTAACCCACTATTTTATCAGTGAGTTAGGCTATTTTATGTTCAAATCTTGTCAGGGAACTTGGGTCAAATTCTTGACCCAACAGTTATGCATGAATAGTTTGTAAATTATGCTTTAAAAATAATATAAATAGGGTTTTAATAAGGATTTTGTAAATATATGGTTTCATGCATAAAAGACTTGTACTCTAGCTTATATGACTTGTACATTTAATATTTTGTAAAAATATTATAAAGATAAATTAGGGTTTGTGAAATTTGTACATGAAATCATAGATTTATGAATTTAGGGTTTTACCGGGTGTTAAAACAGAATTAGGGCTTCTGGTGCTTTGGTAACTTGTACATTAGCTCAGATGGGTTGTACTTTTATGTTCTAGGGTTTAGTTGTTCATATTTGGTGTTGTGATGGATTTAGGGTTTCATAGAAACTTTATTTAGATAATGAATGTTTTGTTCATACGTTTGTTAAGGATTTATCGTAAAATGGTAAATGGTATATTGTAATGTTTTCATATAAATATGTTTATGAAATAAACATTAGGTTTGTTAGGCAGGTCTATGCTGGAGCACGTTTATCAGGGATGTGAGTTACGTTACATAAGATAGGAGATACAATCAAATAAAAAAAATTATACGTGGAAAAAGGATAATGATTCTGTAAAGTAGTGGGTTTAAATGAAAATTTTTATGAGTGGTTACAGTATCCCCCCGTTGAGGGAATCGCGTCCCGAGATTTGGCCTGTGTTGGTTGGAAAGTTGAGAAGAATGAAGTATAGAGATAGTTAGGTTCAGATTTCTAACCTATTCAGATAGGGAACGCGATAAAGGAAAATCATACAACGATTTGGTTTAGGATGAGAGTTTGATATGCTTAAAATGCCTCAAGTTAAAAAAAATAATATTATCTAAAATATTATCTCATTCTTAGGCCTTATTTCCGATAATGTCGTTTCACTGTTAATCCTTAGTTTTTGGTTTAATACCTAAGGGAATGAGGTTTAGTCAGTCTTATCTTTACTGGATGAACTAAATTTGAATGTTTTGCCACCTAATAAATCACTGTGCAACGGTCGAATTCCAACGGTCAAAATAACGGCCATATTTTCACCTATAAATACCTCATTTCTAATCCTCATTCTTTCATCAACAAATTCTTTCCTAACAACCTCAAAATGCCGCATCTTGTCACATTCTTAGTGATCGTCTACGTAGTCCTTGCGGTTTCCTATTTGGCTTACGTACCCAATGAAGATTATGCCTTTCTAGTTTGCGTTCTAGCAATCATTATGCCTATTATGGTCTTTGCTATCGGAGTCGACAAGATTTGGGGGTAAGGGTTTGTTTTTCTAGGTAATCCTCAAAATTCTTATTTATTCTTATGCCTAGTTTCTACTCTTGTAGGATAATCAAGGTTATTCATCCGGTTGTCGCTTTAGTTGTTGTGTTGTTGGTGGCTATCCTCATATTCATGGCGGGTCAACCTTTCGAATAATCTATTCCTTATCTTGTAATCATTGCAACCTTAGTACTTCCGTTCTTAATCATTTCCCTATGTATGAACTTTCGAGGTTTCGAATAAAATCTTAGGGTTTTTCTATCCATAGTGTTGTCGAATTCCTATCTTAGAGATGATGGATAGTAGATGTAGACTTTTGTTGTATTAAATCAAAATAATAGTTTATGAACAATTTGTTTTGTTTCGATATTTTGCTTTTGAATAAAAATTGGTAGTAGAAAATCTGAAAATATAACTGTCCAATTCACTACATGATTCTTCCTAAATTATACATAGTTGATCAGGTTATGTATAATTGAGGACCAAATGATGTGATGTTTTGTTCAGTCACTGTGATTTTTTATTTTTAATTTTTAATTTTTTTTTATTTTTTTCAAAAAGTTTTAGATGGTATTCAACGCTTTATTTCTGTAAAATAACTTCATAAATAATTTTTCAAAAGCATAGGAAAATTCTTAGTCCACACTACGGTGATAGGTTAGGGATTTCTTAAGGTACTTAATGAGATAACCTCGAAATAAATCTTAGAGTTTGGCTACGGTTCCACTAGGTATGTTTATGAATAGGGTATGGAGAAATAAAATAGATATAGAAGCTAAACGCAGATTGGAATTATGAGGGAATTGTTACGAGATAGAGATTTCATAGAGTAGAAAGATAATTTATTACGCTTAGATTATGTCTATCGCAACTAAGGAGTATCTGAAAGGAAAATATAACTTAGAGAGTTCTAACCTCAATTTATTCCTCTGCTTAAAGGTCATACTAGGACAGAGTTGAGATTTCTTAATGAGTTCTAGTTTTCTTCTGCATCAGTCTTAGTCTTCCATTCGGGATTGAAGTTTGGGCATTGACTCTTAACATGTCCTTTTCCTCTACATCCATAACAAGTCTTGGTTCGTGGATGTGGGTTTGCTCCGATTGTCTTACAGTTTCTGGTCTGATGTCCTATTTCCTGGCATCTTCCACATTTGATAAAACAAACTCCATGATGATGTAACTTACATCGTTGACATAGAGGTCGTTTTCCATTATAACCAGCTTTATGAGTAAGATGCTTGTGATGACAAGCGGGGCAGTGAGTAGGGATGGTGGTTTCTATCTCATGATGTTTTCGCTTTTGGTTATTTTGTTTAATTCCTAGAGTATGGGTGATGGTAGGTTTAGTCGTTCCTTCTGGGCATTTGTTATGAACTGGTCTACAACCCGTAAAACTTTTAGGGGTACAAGACACATTCATCTTCTTCTTTCCTGTTGCTATCTTATTGCTTCCTAAACGAGCTGTCGTAGTCACCTCGAGCACTGCTGCAATGAGGTTGATTACCAACTTGTGGATAACTTCGGGAGTCATTGGCGCGGTTAATAAGGGTATAGTATCTTTCATGCTGACTTTCTTCCGCTAACGTTACAAGAAATATGAATTTAGAATTCCAGTTATGACCATGATAGAATAATAAAGAAATTATTCCCAATGAATGGTCATAATGCGGAGTTATGTCCAATTGAAAATCAATTAATTACGATATGTCTGTTTAATATCGTAGATAAATGATTAACTTTTGGTATATCTGCCAAGGAACTAACTAATTCACTTGAATTTCAGCAACTTTCTCTTCATTCATCAAGGTTTCTTCCGAAATTTTATCTTAGGAGGGTTCTATGGTTATGACCTAATTATGGTAGGTTGACTAGGTTCAGGAGGAAAAAGATAAGTGACACTTATTGGGCTTTAGGTATGGTTTATATGAAGCCATTTGTCTATTAAGGATAATAAACAACGATAGAGTTTTATGGAAAGTCATTACATATATGCACAACATTATTGTAAGACATGATGGAAAAGAATTTATTCTCAACATAAATATATAACAAAAGGATATAAATTTATAACAAATCTCCTTTTGTTATATCTTATTGATTGATTACAAACTCTGAAGGTTTCAGGTTTATTGGATAATACAGGAAATACTTAGCCAAATACTATTTGGTCTAGTAAACACAAAGTTGTTACATCTGAGTTTGAGATCAGCCACGTCCTTGACATAAAAGCTTCACTTCATTCTCAAGTTGTAGTTGTGAAATTTCCATTCCCAAGAAACGCTCCTGAAATTCCTGATTCACCTTTATTTGACTGTCCAGCATAGCTTTCAAAGTGAAAATCTTCTGACCCTGGCTGATTGCCGTCTCTCTGGCCATCCATAGGGCTCTTTCGATATCTTCCACTCTACCACGTAGTTGGCTGTTTTCCTTCCTCGCACAGCGGATCCTATAATCTAGGCTTTTATATTTATGGTCGTGCGTATTCTTCATCCTGTCAACACTTGCTCTCAAGTCGAACACCGTTCTTCTTTCGTCATCAGTTCTTCTAAACAGAGTGTCGAAGTTACGGTCGTACCATTCGAAACGTAATGGTTGTAACTCTTCCAAATGTTTAGCGTGATTGTCGAGAATATTGGCGTGTTCATAAAGGAGAGTCCACATGGGATCTTAAGGATTCATATTAGGATCAGGGGAATTAGGTGTAGATATAGCATCGGGGAAATTTAGTATTGGGGTTTCGAGAGTATTAGGTTCGAGAGGATTTGATTCAACATCTTTCTGAATTGTTTCTTGGCGTGAATTTTGTCCAACATCAAATGTTGTTGGGCAACCAATAAACTTTTCATCAGACGTGGTTTTTTTAGGAGATTGTGTAGGTGATGTACAAATAGTACGAAAAGCTGTTTCGTTAAGTTCGGGAGTTTCGGGGGACATGATACTGTAGTAACCCGCAAATAGTGATAATAAGCAATTTGAAATTTGCAAATAAAGCTAATCAAATAATTATCAGATAGGGGATTATTAATGCCAAATAATCACAATAAAGAATGCTCTAAATACTGAAACATACCAGCACGGAGGGCGCAGGACTTTATGGTGTAATTTTGTTTATTTTTGAAAATGCGGTTATAGTCCAATGTTTGAAAACATTTGGTTCTCTATAACCATGAGCTCTGTAACACCCCCGTTTTCGATATTCGCAGCGGAAATATAAGTTGGGGTGCTACTTTACAGTTCACAGTCATGATGATAGAAAACGACTCGAAAAGAGACGTTTTAGATAAAATTGTTATCATTCATTTATATCAGAGTTACAATATTCAGGTCCCAGCAGGAGGTTCCAAAATACATTAATAAAAATACGTTATTTGTTGAATGATAACAAAAATAGACAGTCCATAGCCAATCCCGTGCCAAGCCATGATTCCAATTACCTGAGAATACATGCTAAAATGTCAACATAAAGTTGGTGAGTTCATAGAGTTTGTAAATGAAAATAGTCCGTTTCAGTTGTTCAGAAATACGTTCGTTCAGTTGTTCAGAAATAAGTTCGTTCAGTTGTTCAGAAATAATTTCGTTTCAGTTGTTCAGACGGAAAATCATTTAAACACAAGATTAAGTGTAGTAATTGCCACACATACAATTATTAAGGGAAAGATGTATATTTATTGCACTAAGTCTCATGGCACGCAAAACATTAACAGAACATCAACAATCATGAGCTAATGATGTAATAATTACCCCATAATTAAATGTAGGTAACCTTGCCCCCGGGTAGGAGATAGCCACATCTCTTTATTCACTTCAAATATAATGCTTTGGGTTACGTTACGGTAATACAAAGGGGTTGTCAGCCCAATAGATCTATCCACAATATTCGCGCTCACCCGCAGGTGATTAGAGGTCCATGATGGGAGGTCTTTTTGGCTTAAGGTAACTTAGCATAGGCAATAAAAATAAGAGTAACATTCGATGAAATTACTTGTGTTTAATACGGGAAAAAGTTCGATAGTGATTCATAAATCATATAAAGAAATCAAGATTTGAAAATGTTATGAGCATGTATCTCCCCCAAAAGAGTTCAAAATATGAAAAGAAGGGGCTATGAAACTCACCTTAGCAATCTGGATGGAAAGCAAAATGAAAGAAAGTTGATAAACGTCTCCGGACATGTAACCTGGGTTGTTATGCCAAATTTCAGTAATCATTTTCAGATGATTATATGTTCGTTTGTTTGTTTCGTTTCGTTGTTTGGTTGTTGATTAAGTATTTGGAATGAGACAACATGAAGTCTCTTCCAAATAAGATTTTATCTTATTATTCGTTCTTATGTTCTCGTTTGTTCGTTTGATGTATCCTTTGTTCGTTAAAGTTATCCTGCGTTCGTTGGTTCGTATAGAAATAAACGTATTACGTTAATATTAGATTGGAAAATAGAAATAGAAATGATAAAAATAATGGTTATGAAAAGTTACACTTTAATCCCTAAGATTTGGTCAAATGACAGTTTATACCCTGAACTTTTGGAAAATGACAATTTTTACTCTTGAGTTTCAAAAATTACACTTTCTACCCCTTTTTATTTGTTATTGACAAAAATGATCTTTAATATAAACTAGTTACAAAAACCGACCCAAGAAAACTCTTAAAAATCACACGCATGAAACTAGTGACGTGGCTAGAGTTTTGAGATTAAATAACTTTGTGTATAATTGATCATTTGACGAGCTCTCTTTTTCTTAATATAGCTAGCCAGGTCGTCTTTATATTTGTCAAGTTTTATAATTTTTGAAAACCGTTTGAGGGTCGAAAAATATTACCAAAGTCGAGTGTCTAGAACATGGTTTAATAAAAATCTGGAATAGTTGTTAAAAGCTAGTGATAGGGCCTCCTTTGGACACAAATAACTTTCAAATGGTTTGATCATTTTATGTGATTTTTCTTTCTAAAACAAGTTAGCTACATGAACTCTAATATGTCGAAAATATAGAATTTTTAGTAATCTTATAGGGTTCGAAAACTTGGTCTGAAGTTGGGCGCCTAGTCGAATAAAAACTAAAAATAAATGATTGAAATCTAAGTTTGAGTTTTAGCGATATTGACCCAACTTTGGAGCTCAATATCTTTTGACTCGCTTGATCTTTTTACAAACTTCTTTCTTCGAAATTAGTGTCCAAAGTAGGGTTGTTGGTCGACAAAACTGGAAAAACAATAACTGGAAATATCAAGTTCTAATTTTAGCGATATGGGCATGTTTTTAAGACTCGATATCTCTTTACTCGATTGATCATTTTAGTTGATTCTTTTTCCTAAAATTAGTTTGCTATGTGAACTTTATATTCACCAAACTTCAGAATTTATAAAGAGCATTTGAGGGTTGGTTTTTAGATCGAAAGATAGGCTTCTGGGGTTGTTTTCTGTTCGATATACCCACAGAAAAATAACCCGATGGGTTTTTAGTGTTTTTAAACATTTTCAACTAAGGTTTCATGCATGATATGATTATATTAGATATATCTTAGCATGTTTTATTGATCTTCGATTTGTTTTAACAAAATTTCGAATACCTTGGGTGGTTTGGGTTTTCTGTTCGAACAGAAGCAAAAAGAGAAATGAGATTTATGTAGGTTTTAATTATGTTTGTTATTAGATGTCGTATATTATTGTTTTTAAGGACATAATACATAAATAACCTGAATTTAAAGGAGTTAGTATAGACTTACTTAGAGTTGGTTCGAGTAGGGTTTTATGACTCGAATTGGTTGTATCTTGAACACGATGGATTCTCCTCCTCTTCTATGACTCCTAGGGTTTTGTTGAGTATATATTTAGGCTGTGATCAGAAGGAAATAGGAATGGGAGTTGGTTTGGTGTGTTGTCGAGTGATGGTGTGAATAAGGGTGATAGTTGTGTTGTTATTTATAGAATGAAACTTAGGGTTTCTAGGGTTAGGATAAGGGGACATGGTAAGGGGACAAAGGGCTGAGACAAACTGTAAATATTGCCACTTGGGAAGAGGAAGGAAAAGGAATGGTGTTTTCGATTTACAGCCATGGGTTTTAACTAAGAAGGAGGAGGGTTTTGGCTTATGAGAAGGGACATGTGGATAGCTTCTTTGAAGAGATGAAAGGAGAGTGTATGTCATGTGTTTTGGACTAGGGGGAAGTAAATTAGTGATGGTTTTAAGTTGTGTTCGAATCAAATTTTAGGAGGGGGGTTCGATTGGGCTTTGGGTTGTTGTACATCAAGCTTTAACATGTTGTATTTAAGGTTTAGAGATGAGAACTAATTTAGTTTAAGTGTTTTTGTTATTTAGAAATTATTTAAAGTTATATATATATAAGTAGAATTCAAATTTATATGAGAAAAATAGGTGGTGCTTAAGAGGGTTGCAAAAGATGCTTAATTAAGTTGTACTATTATTTAGAATTATGAGAAAAATATGGTTTTAATAATTTATTATGTTATAAAAATTATATGTTAATTTTTATTAAGTTTAAAAATAAATAAATGGGATTTTTAGTTCTTGTGCATTAGGCACTTGTACTTTGGGTTTAAAGACTTGTAAAAATATTTAATGAGTTTAGAAAAATAAATTTCTAAGAGTTATGCATGAATAGTTTGTAAATTATGCTTTAAAAATAATATAAATAGGGTTTTAATAAGGATTTTGTAAATATATGGTTTCATGCATAAAAGACTTGTACTCTAGCTTATATGACTTGTACATTTAATATTTTGTAAAAATATTATAAAGATAAATTAGGGTTTGTGAAATTTGTACATGAAATCATAGATTTATGAATTTAGGGTTTTACCGGGTGTTAAAACAGAATTAGGGCTTCTGGTGCTTTGGTAACTTGTACATTAGCTCAAATGGGTTGTACTTTTATGTTCTAGGGTTTAGTTGTTCATACGTTTGTTAAGGATTTATCGTAAAATGGTAAATGGTATATTGTAATGTTTTCATATAAATATGTTTATGAAATAAACATTAGGTTTGTTAGGCAGGTCTGTGTTGGAGCACGTTTATCAGGGATGTGAGTTACGTCACATAAGATAGGAGATACAATCAAATAAAAAAAAATTATACGTGGAAAAAGGATAATGATTCTGTAAAGTAGTGGGTTTAAATGAGAAATTTTACGAGTGGTTAAAAAAGGTGATTCCCTTGAATACCATAGACCCAACCTAGTTTGACCCTTGAGATATCTAAAAATCCTCTTGACTGCTGTCAAATGAGAAACTGATGCGCGTGATGTGTCGTTGCGGTTTAGCAGTTTTAATGCCTACTCAAGTTTTAAATTTATATTTAGCCGACTTATCAATAACACACACACTTAACGAGCAGTGTACCCGGTCAGTATGAATATAATGGTAAGTAGAGTGTCGATCACTAAGAGTGGAACGTATTATCTCGTTATTCTAATCAGTATTTTAATATCCTAACGCAAGGGGGTTTCAGCCTGAGAGACTGGCACGATTTGTTTGCAATTAAATAATAAAATAAACCAATAGGCACGAATCAGCAAGTAGCACACACGTACACAGATAAATACTCGAGACAATAAGAGGGCTGTCCTTATGATTAAGTAGATTGTCACTTGTTTTATTGATAGCTTTATATGAAGTGTATGTAGTTAACCCTTTCTCGTTGGTCCTATTCTTATCGGCGAGTAAACCCTTAATGATTACTTATGTCTAAAAGTTATTCCTAAGTGATCAATTTAGTAATAACCGTGGGAGCCACATTATTTTCCGCAGTCAAATGCCCGCAAGCCACTAATAAACACAGAGGTTATCAATGCACTAATAAGTAGTAACCAAAGACATCAACATATAAACTTTAATTGATGGGAAAGCAAGTATTAAAGGGAGTGCAATCTTTCGTTGTCACATTACACAGGCCACCAATCCTGATGAATTAAAGTTTGCTAACACAATAAAACAAAACTATTTAATGAATTAAACACATGCAGCACCTTCTTACAGCTCTTGTATCTTCGTTTGGTGTGTCTTGTGCTGCCTCCTTGACTGAATTCGTCCTAGGGTTCTGCTGCTTCGGTCTTCGAATCTAATTTATTGCTCCCGAAATTCGTCTGGTCTTGGGGTATTTATAGTTTCTGTCTGAGGGAAGATGCGGCGCATCTATTAAGTAGATGCGGCGCATTGACTTAACTTTGCGTGGGGTCCAAGATTATAATATTCAGGAATATTCGTACACCGCCAGAAGATGCGGCGTAACTCCATGATTAGATGCGGCGCATGTCCTCTTGTATCTTGGATCGTATCTGGTGGAATCTTAATAGAGATGCGCCGTATGTAATGAGTGAGATGCGGCGCATCTGGAGCAGATTAGCCTTGATCTTCTTCATTTCAGTAGACTCTTAACTTCTTGCATGTTTTGCTCCATAATTAGTCCAAAATCGCTAAGTTTCACCAAATGCTTGTTTTTACCTGAGAATTACAAAAGTAAACGATTAAGTATCAATCCTCATACATAATATAGTAAAACAAGTAAAATTAATAGGATAAATGATAGTAATAAAATGTACTTATTTGAGTTCATCAAATATCCCCCCACTTGAACTTTACTTGTCCCCAAGTAAACCTTAGAATTTCTCTTATGAAAATGTATCCTAAAAGATGTTAGGATTTATTTTTATATTTAAGCATGTATTCGTTTATTTCATAATCACACAACTAAACACTTAACGAATTAGAAGTAAAATAAAATAAGTTGATAAAAGCAAATCTAATCGTTTAACTGTCCAGTCGTGACGAATATTCTATCATAAGCTTGGCAAGTATACACATCTCCTCCACTAAAGCTAAGGAATAACAAGTCTAAAGCGGTAAAAAAGGTTTGTAGGCTTAAGGGTTAATTATTCTCTTTCACTATCGATCTCAAATTCCAGAAAAGGCGACAAAATCACAAATACATGATCGAATCCACGAACACGATACTTGCAATTGCTCAAATCCTTAACTCGAATAGGCTAAAGATAGGTCCAAACTTCACCAATAATAATATATCAAAAAGGGCGACAAAATCATAAATACATAGCCGAATCCACGACTACGATACTTAAGATTGCTCAAATCCCTAATCTCAATAAATCAAAGGTTTGGTTGGATAAAGAATAATAAAGGGCATGGATAACATTTGGGATATAAATTGGTGTAAAATGAAAAATAAAACAAAACAAATAAATTAAAATCCTAAGTGTGGTTAATCACTATCCCAACCATCCCATGAATAAGACTCATATCATCGAATAACTCACGCTTTAACACTTGAAACACACGCTTTAGGTAGACACGAATTATACTCAACAAGATCTTAATCAAAGAATAAACCTTAATTGGCGTTCCCATAACTGCCAATTCCCATTCAATCCATAGATATAGTACAACAAATAGTGGTGATATCGACCACTTACATAACTTTACATAAGTTGGTTAAAACTAACTTCCAACTTTTCTTTCTTTTTCTTTTCTCATTATTTTCGATTTTTTTTTTTTTTTTTTTTTTTTTTTTTTTTTTTGACATAGACATAGATGTGTAAAATTTCACCACATCACTATAATGATAATTCTGGATAATTTTTCCATACTTTTCATACTTCAGAAATAACGGTAATAGTGAAAGTAGTAAACACACGAAAAATAAACTCAAAGATATATAATATTTACTTTCACTCCAATTGCATTGTGCAATTTCCCGACCTAACCAAAGATAATGAATTACGCACGCGAACACAGGTAATGTAAGGAAACACACTTTGCCTATAGCAATTAACCAACCACGGATTCTAATCTACAGGGTAGGCTAAGGTGTAAGGGTGTAACGAAACATTTTAAACATAGGTGTAAGAAACGAAAGGAATGGCTCTGAGTGTTTTTCTAGGGGTATCTTACTCTAAAAATGAGAGTAACAAAAGGGTTTATAACGGGGGTTAACTAACCAGTGTAGTTAGTTAATAACACATAACATATAATAGGCTATTTGGGTGTAATCCTAGAATTTTACCAATTTAGACAAGTCATTCCAATTATATAAATAATACTCATTATGGTGGTCTCGAATAGTATACAAGCCAAGTTCTAAAGTTTACAAGTCACCGGCACACTCATAGATTTGTGAATTTTGAAAATCACAATTTTTGAAAATAACGTCATGTGTGCAGCTATGCAACTTAGATCTTAAACAAAAACATGCTAAAATTTTTTAAGTTTGATATATTAAGCACATTTTAAGCATAATTTTTGAAAAAGTTTAGGACAAGTAATTGTTAAGTGTTCTAATTCTCCAATCCCCCCACTTAAGTTAAACAACGTCCTCGTTGTTTGTATAAAAGGTTAAAAACTGGAAAATAAAAGAATTAGAACAGGAAAACTCCCCTGAGATTTGCTCGGTATGATCCTCCATTTGATAAGAGCAAAAATCATCTTTCTTGTGGATGAGAACGTTAAAGCTTCATACTTTATGTATCCACAGGAAATCCAGGAAACTATAATACCACCAACACTTTAAAACACACCTAAGGTAAGAAAGGTTCAAACTTGCATAATACATTAGTAGTTAGGAAAAATAAAACTTAAAAATTAAAACTGAAAATCATCAGGTCAGTCGATGCGCCGTATCTTATGGAAGAAGATACGCCGTATCGAGCCTGGAATTAATACGGATCAGAATAAAGATGCGCCGCATCCTTAACCAGGGATGCGCCGCATTAAAATAAACTGATAAATAGTTTTAAAGTCGAAAATAAAAAATGCAGAAAAATAAAATAAGATATGACCATTGCAGGAGATGCGTCGCATCTCAGAATTGAGATGCGCCGTATCCTCATGCGGGCCTGACTGACTCGACACAAAAAACAGAATAATAAAAATTCTCCGGGTTGTCTCCCGGTAAGCACTTGTCTTTATTCCAGAGTCTTCAAGTTAGACTCACGTTCAGCTCTTTAATAAGTCCTTGTCATGGTCCATCCTTCTTCCTTCATTCGAAAGATGTTCCCATATAGCTCCGCAACGTTTTCTTCCGTTCGACTTAATCTAATATAACTCTTGGTCTTTACTGCAACATATTCCTCATCGGGTCCCAAAGAGTATTTGATGATTTTAAATTTCTCAGTAATCATTGCGGGTGGCTTATTGTAAGGGATCCCAAGTAGTTGACACTTTCTTTTGGTGAATTCTTCTTCGTCCTTGTCAACAAACTTAAAATAAGGATCCTTAATCAAATAGTCATCTAATTCCTCAATCAACGACTCATTATTATTATCATCTTGAATCGCCTCCCATTCTCTTTCCAAATCATATTGTAACCGTCGACTAAGCTTCGTGAAATCATCAAACTGTTTATGCACCCATTCCCAGAAAGTAGTATCCGATGTCCCCTTAAGTCCTTTCAAGCGTTCAATTCTGCCCTTTTCTTGTAAAGCCTCCGATTTTTTTGGGCAGTCTTCAACATTATCGTACCATTCATAATCTTCAAAGTTTACATCGTTTCCAACCCGTTTCATCCCAATTATACTTCCCCCATTACAGGTTCCGTCACTCTTATAATCACAGGTCGGCCAAACACTACTCCCATCCTAGAAAACGAAGGGTGTACAGGTATGATTAATGTGCTCAACATCCCATGGTTTATCCCAAACCCATGGTACTTGGTCATTCCATTCGTAGCACCAGGTGTTTTTGAAATCATCATAAGTCTTAAATCCTGGTAGATCTCCAGTTAGCACATCATCGTCGACTCGAAGAAGGTAGTTAAATTCTTTGAACTGCTTGCACAAGGGTGTCTCATAATCGAACACATCAATGTCTATTCTGAATAACTCTTCAATGCCTTCATTGATTGTTGAATCATGAAGTGACGACCTGATGCGCGTGATGTGTCGTTGCGGTTTAGCAGTTTTAATGCCTACTCAAGTTTTAAATTTATATTTAGCCGACTTATCAATAACACACACACTTAACGAGCAGTGTACCCGGTCAGTATGAAGATAATGGTAAGTAGAGTGTCGATCACTAAGAGTGGAACGTATAATCTCGTTAATCTAATCAGTATTTTAATATCCTAACGCAAGGGGGTTTCAGCCTGAGAGACTGGCACAGTTTTGTTTGCAATTAAATAATAAAATAAACAAATAGGCACGAATCAGCAAGTAGCACACACGTACACAGATAGATACTTGAGACAATAAGAGGGCTGTCCTTATGATTAAGTAGATTGTCACTTGTTTTATTGATAGCTTTATATGAAGTGTATGTAATTAACCCTTTCTCGTTGGTCCTATTCTCATCGGCGAGTAAACCCTTAATGACGACTTATGTCTAAAAGTTATTCCTAAGTGATCAATTTAGAAACAACCGTGGGAGCCACACCTTGTCCCGCAGTCGGGTGCCCGCAAGCCACTAATAAACACAGAGGTGGTCAATGCACTAATAAGTAGTAACCAAAGACATCAACATATAAACTTTAATTGATGGGAAAGCAAGTATTAAAGGGAGTGCAATCTTTCCGTTGTCACATTACACAAGCCACCAATCCTGATGAATTAAAGTTTGCTAAAACAATAAAACAAAACTACTTAATGAATTAAATACATGCAGCACCTTCTTACAGCTCTTGTATCTTCGATTTGGGTGTGTCTTGTGCTGCCTTCTTGACTGAATTCGTCCTTCTCTTCTGTTCGGTCTTTAGGTTTTCGAACTTCCGAATCTCCGAACTCTTAATGCGTCTGGTCTAAGGGGTATTTATAGTTTGTGTCTGAGGGAAGATGCGGCGCATCTACTTAAGTAGATGCGGCGCATGTACTTAACTTCGCGTGGGGTCCAAGATTATAATATTCAGGAATATTCGTACACCGCCAGAAGATGCGGCGTAACTCTTTATTAGATGCGGCGCATGTCCTCTTGTATCTTGGATCGTATCTGGTGATATCTTGATAGAGATGCGGCGCATGTTGATAGTGAGATGCGGCGCATCTGGAGCAGAATTGACTTGATCTTGTCCATGTCAGTAGACTTCCACTTTATGTACGTTTTGCTCCATTATTAGTCCAAAATCGCCAAGTTTCACCAAATGCTTGTTTTTACCTGAGAATTACAAAAGTAAACGATTAAGTATCAATCCTCATACATAATATAGTAAAACAAGTCAAATTAATAGGATAAATGATAGTAATAAAATGTACTTATTTGAGTTCATCAAATATCCCCCCACTTGAACTTTACTTGTCCCCAAGTAAACCTTAGATTAAATCTCATGAAAATGTATCCTAAAAGATGTTAGGATTTATTTTTATATTTAAGCATGTATTCGTTTATTTCATAATCACACAACTAAAACTTAACGAATTAGAAGTAAAATAAAATAAGTCGATAAAAGCAAACCTAATCGTTTAACTGTCCAGTCGCGACGAATATTCTATCATAGGCTTGGCAAGTATACACATCTCCACCACTAAAGCTAAGGAATAACAAGTCTAAAGCGGTAAAAAGGGTTTTTAGGCTTAAGGGTTAATTATTCTTATTTACACTATCGATCTCAAATTCCAGAAAAGGCGACAAAATCACAAATACATGATCGAATCCACGAACACGATACTTGCAATTGCTCAAATCCTTAACTCGAATAGGCTAAAGATAGGTCCAAACTTCACCAATAATAATATATCAAAAAGGGCGACAAAATCATAAATACATAGCCGAATCCACGACTACGATACTTAAGATTGCTCAAATCCCTAATCTCAATAAATCAAAGGTTTGGTTGGATAAAGAACAATACAGGGTATGGATAACATTTGGGATATAAATTGGTGTAAAAATAAAAATAAACAAAACAAATAAATTAAAATCCTAAGTGCGGTTAATCACTATCCCAACCATCCCATGAATAAGACTCATATCATTGAATAACTCACGCTTTAACACTTGAAACACACGCTTTAGGTAGACACGAATTATACTCAACAAAATCTTAATCAAAGAATAATCCTTAATTGGCATTCCCATAACTGCCAATTCCCATTCAATCCATAGATATAATACAACAAATAGTGGCCATATGAACCACTTACATAACTCTACATCGTTGGCTTAAAATAAACATCCAACTCTTTTTTCTTTCTTTTTCTCTTCTCATTTTTTCCATTTTTTTTTTTTTTTTTTTTTTTTTTTTTTTTTTTTTTTTTAACTTGAAACATAAACATAGATGTGTAAAATTTCACCACATCACTATAACTTTCTTTCCGGATAATTTTTCCATACTTTTCATAATTTCAGAAATAATGGTAAATAGTGAAAGTAGTAAACACACGAAAAATAAACTCTAAAATATACAATATTTACTTTCACTCCAATTGCATTGTGCAATTTCCCGACCTAACCATATATAATGAATTACGCACGCGAACACAGGTAATGTAAGGAAACACACTCTGCCTATAGCAATTAACCAACCACGGACTTTAATCTACAGGGTAGGCTAAGGTGTAAGGGTGTAACGAAACATTTTAAACATAGGTGTAAGAAACGAAAGGAATGGCTCTGAGTGTTTTTCTAGGGGTATCTTACTCTAAAAGTGAGAGTAACAAAAGGTTTTATACGGGGGTTAACTAACCAGTGTAGTTAGCTAATAACACATAACATATAAAGGCTTTTTGGGTGTAATCCTAGAATTTTACCAAGTTAGACAAGTCATTCCAATTAAATAAATAATACTCATTATGGTGGTCTCGAATAGTATACAAGCCAAGTTCTAAAGTTTACAAGTCACCGGCACACTCATAGATTTGTGAATTTTGGAAAATCACAATTTTTGAAAATAATGTCATGTGTGCAGTTATGCAACTTAGATCTTAAACAAAAACATGCTAAAAATTTTTAAGTTTGATATATTAAGCACATTTTAAGCATAATTTTTGAAAAAGTTTAGGACAAGTAAGTGTTAAGTGTTCTAATTCTCCTATCCCCCCACTTAAGTTAAACAACGTCCTCGTTGTTTGTATAAAAGGTTAAAAACTGGAAAATAAAAAGAATTAGAACAGAAAACTCCCCTGAGATTTGCTCGGTATGATCCTCCATTAGTGTAAGAGCAAAAATCATCTTTCTTGTGGATTAGAACGTTAAAGCTTCATACTTGATGTATCCACAGAAAATTCAGGAAACTATAATACCACCAACACTTTGAAACACACCTAAGATAAGAAAGGTTCAACTTGCATAATACATTAGTAGTTAGGTAAAAATAAAACTTAAAAATTAAAACTGAAAATCATCAGGTCAGTCGATGCGCCGTATCCTATTGAAGAAGATACGCCGTATCGAGCCTGGAATAAATACGGATCAGAATAAAGATGCGCCGCATCCTTAACCAGGGATGCGCCGCATTAAAATAACTGATAAAAAGTTTTAAAGTCGAAAATAAAAATGCAGAAAAATAAAATAAGATATGACCATTGCAGAGGATGCGTCGCATCTCAGGACTGAGATGCGCCGTATCTTCGTGCGGCCTGGACTGACTCGACACAGAAAACAGAATAATAAAAGATAAATCCGGGTTGTCTCCCGGTCAGCACTTGTCTTTATTCCAGAGTCTTCAAGTTAGACTCACGTTCAGCTCTTTAGTTCATTACGTCGGGCTCAAACTCCACCACCTCGCTCTCATTATCCTCAATTTTATTATCAAAGTATTTCTTCACACGTTGCCCGTTTACTTTGAATATATAACCATTTTTATCGCATATTTCAATTGTTCCGTATGGATACACTTTCTTGACAACGAACGGACCCGTCCATCTTGATTTAAGTTTACCAGGATACATCTTTAATCTAGAATTAAATAGTAGCACTCTCTCTCCGATAGCAAACGTTTTATCCCCACGTAACCTCGAGTCATGCCATCTTTTAGTTCTTTCTTTGTAGATCTTAGTATTCTTGTAGGCCTCGTCTCTTAGTTCATAGAGTTCATTAAGTTCCATGAAACGGTTTTTCGTTGCAGCTTCCATATCCATATTACAATTCGTTAAAGCCCAATACGCACTTTGTTCAATTTCGACCGGTAGGTGGCATGCTTTTCCGTATACAAGACGGAATGGAGTGCATCCCGTCGGTGTCTTATAGGCTGTACGGAATGCCCATAAAGCATCATCCAACTTGTCAGACCACCCTTTAGGATTATAACCAGTCGTCTTTTCAAGAATTCGTTTTATAGTTCTATTGGTTACTTCAGTTTGACCATTTGATTGAGGATGGTATGCGGTGGAAACCCTATGATACACTCCATATTTCTGCAAGGCTCTTCCAAGATGGTGATTACAAAAGTGTGTTCCCCTATCACTAATCAATGCTTTAGGAATTCCAAACCTAGAGAACAAACCTTGTAAAAATTTAAGTACTACCTTGCTGTCGTTTGTTGGAGATGCTTGCGCTTCTACCCATTTTGACACGTAATCAACAGCAACCAAAATATATTTATTACCTTTAGATTCAGGAAACGGTCCCATGAAGTCTAATCCCCATATGTCGAAAACTTCACATACCTGGATATAGTTTTGCGGCATTTCGTTCCTTGATGTAATATTTCCAGATCGTTGACACGCATCACATCCTTTTATATAATCTTTCGCATCCTCCAGCATAGTGGGCCAATAAAATCCCGCGTCAAGAATTTTTCTTCTTGTGACGACTGTACCGTGATGCCCCCTGTTGGCCCTGAATGGCAATGTGCCAATATTGCAGGAATGTCATCACCATCTACGCATCTTCGTATAATATTGTCAGGACATAATTTAAAGGCATAAGGTTCATCCCAAATATACTCGCTAGAGCGAGTTATAAACCTCCTTTTCTCGTCGGATGTAAGTCCTTTTGGAATTTCATTTGCAACAATAAAGTTTATAAAATCGGCGTACCATGGTCCATTATTATTGCTCTTAATTCCTACCATCATAAGGTGTTCATCAGGGAAGTCATCAGCTATTTCCCTTTCGTCAAGCACCTCCATATCAGGGTTTTCAAGTCTAGATAAGTGGTCAGCAGCTAGATTCTCGGCACCCTTTTTATCTTTAATTTCAATATCGAATCCTTGGAGCAATAAAACCCACCTAATAAGCCTTGGCTTGGCATCCTGTTTATTGAACAAATACTTCAAAGCAGAATGGTCAGTGTAAACCACAGTCTTTGACAATATAAGATATGATCTAAATTTATCGAATGCAAAAACTACTGCTAGAAGTTCTTTTTCCGTGGTTGTGTAGTGTTCTTGGGCATTATTCAATGTTTTGCTAGCATAATAGATTGGCTTAAATTTCTTATCTATCCTTTGGCCAAGTACAGCTCCAACAGCATAATCACTAGCATCACACATTAGTTCAAAAGGTAAATTCCAATCTGGCGAAATTATAATAGGTGCGGAAGTTAGTTTTTCTTTAAGTATATTAAATGCCTTTTTGCAATCATTAGAAAAATCAAATTTCGCATCTTTTAGTAATAATTGGGTCATAGGCCTAGATATCATTGAAAAATCCTTTATGAACCTACGGTAAAATCCAGCATGCCCTAAAAAACTTCTAACACCTTTAACATTAGTGGGGTAAGGTAGTTTAGCAATTACATCAATTTTAGCTTTATCAACTTCTATACCTTTCCCAGAAATTTTATGTCCTAACACAATTCCCTCTCTAACCATAAAGTGACATTTTTCCCAATTAAGAACAAGGTTAGTTTCTTCACACCTAGCAAGCATTCTATCAAGTTTAAAGAGACAATCATTAAATGAGTTACCGAACACCGAAAAGTCGTCCATGAAGACTTCCATAAAGTCTTCTACCATATCGTGGAAGATAGCCGTCATACAACGTTGAAAAGTAGCAGGGGCGTTGCATAGTCCGAACGGCATTCTCCTATAGGCGAAGGTTCCATAAGGGCAGGTGAAAGTTGTCTTCTCTTGATCCTCGGGGGCAATGGGTATTTGGAAGAAACCTGAAAAACCATCCAAAAAACAATAATAATCATATCCTGATAGTCTTTCTAACATTTGATCAATAAATGGAAGAGGGAAGTGATCTTTTCGCGTAGCATCATTGAGTTTGCGGTAGTCGATGCAAACTCTCCATCCGGTAACAGTTCTTGAAGGGATTAGCTCATTGTCGTCATTGAGTACTACCGTCATTCCTCCTTTTTTTGGTACAACGTGGATAGGACTGACCCACGAGCTGTCAGAAATTGGGTAGATAAGTCCGGAGTCAAGTAACTTTACGATTTCATTTTTTACCACATCTTGGACTTTTGGATTCAAACGCCTTTGAGGTTGGATAGTGGGTTTGAATTCATCCTCCATAAGGATTTTATGTGTACAAAATGACGGGCTAATTCCCTTAATATCAGACATACTCCACGCTAATGCTCCTCTTCGTTTATATAGTACCTGCAAAAGAGACTCTTTTTCTTTTGGCGTTAAGTCAGATGCAATAATAACGGGTGAATTAGTATTTCCGTTTAAATAAGCATATTCCAAAGTAGAAGGAAGATCCTTAAGTACAGGTTTAACATTATTAATTTCAGTAGCACTAGCGGAATAAACCTGTTCTTTAATCATATCGTTGCTGTCATCAGTTAGATGCGCCGCATCGAGGTTTTCGATGCGCCGTATCTCATTACATACAGCAGAATCAGCAGCGAAATTATAATCAATAGCATTCTCATCAACTTGATCTTCTATAGCAATTGTGTTTTCTAAATTTTTAAGCAGAAAAGAATCAAGCAAATTATTTTTTAACAATCTCTGAGTAAATTGATTAATCGTGTCGTCAGAAACATCGATATTATAGCATTCATCATCATCGGAATTATCTTTACTCATAGATTGTTCCATGTTAAATTCAACCTCATCATTTCCTATGGTAAGAGTTATTTTTTTATTAAAAACATCAATCATGGCCCTAGCAGTGGCTAAAAATGGTCTCCCTAATATTATAGGAGTTCTAGAATTTTCAGGCATATCGAGGATAACGAAGTCGATAGGTAATTCAAATTTATCAACTTTTATTAATATATTTTCCGCTATTCCTAATGGGTATTGTATGGACCTATCAGCTAGTTCTAAGCACATCCTAGTAGGTTTTGGTTCACCAAGACCTAATTTATCATACATAGAAGAGGGCATAAGACTTATACTAGCTCCTAGGTCGGCTAAGGCATTTTCAATATGCAAATTTTTAATTTGACAAGGAATAGTGAAACTCCCTGGATCTTTTTCTTTAGACGGAAGTTCGTTGAGCAATGCCGCAGAGCTTCTTTTTCCCATTGTTATGGTGCAAGCCTCTTCGAGTTTAGACTTGTTTGTAAGCAGGCTCTTCAGATATTTAGCATATTTTGGCATTTGCACTAGGGCTTCCATAAATGGTATACTAAGCTGCAGCTGCTTGAGATTCTCCAGGAATTTCTTTTGATAGGCATCTTCTTTCTCTTTCCTTGCCCTGTGTGGGAAAGGTGGTGTTGATCGTTTAGGTTCAACAGAAGGTTCTTTTCTAGTCACAGGTTCTGGATCAGTCTCTTTAGGTTGCTCTTGCTCAGGTGATAAAGATTCAGGGGAAATTTTGTTTGTACTGTCATCCTCGGGCGTCTCTCCGATTTGAAAGGTTGACTTTCCGCCTCTAGTTGTAATTCCTTTCAGATCGTGTCTTACCAAAAGAACCTTGTTAAGCACCGTTGACAATTGGTGCACTTCAATTGCCAAACCATTGATCATATTGTTTTGTTCCTTTAGTAAAAGCTCATGACTGCCTTTGAATTCGGTGATAAAGTTCCTTGCTTCATGATGTTCTTGTTCATTGGCTTGAGCGATTAGTACCGCAAACTCTTCCATAGTAAGGCTTCTTTGGGGTCTTCCGAACCAGTTGGAGAAAATATCGAACATTGTGCCTGAAAATTAAGAACAAGAAGATTTCAAAGTAAAAGCTTCCAAGCATAAGGGTAAGTCAGAATATTTTCCGTTCGGAAATTAGAAAAGAATAAAAGTTGCTGATGTCTGCAGACGATGCGCCGTATCCAAAAAGTTGGATACGCCGTATCTTATAATCGTTAAAATTAAATCAGACTTTAGAAAATAGATACGCCGCTTAGAATTTATGAATGCGCCGTATCGAATTGATCAAAAAATCAATTTATCTAATTAAAATTAAATGCGTCGTATTAACGAAAGTTAATGCGCCGTATTTTCGTTACGTTTAAAAATAAAAGATTTTTGATTCAGTAAGATGCGCCGTATCGACGGAAATCGATACGCCGTATTTGTTTAATAATTCGCAAACTGTTTTTAATTAAAATAATAGATACGCCGTATCTTCAAAAGAAGATGCGTCGTATGGCGTTAACGTTTAGAAAAAAGTTTTTATCAAAAACAGATACGCCGTATCTGCAAAAGCAGATGCGTCGTATTACTTTATCGCTTAGAAAAATTTTCTTGTTAAAAACAGATACGCCGTATCTTGGGGAAAAGATGCGTCGTATCGAATTAATTAAACGCGTTGTATTAAAAAAAAATTAAACGCAATACGCCGTATCTGAGAGATCAGATGCGCCGTATCGTTTGATTTAGCACAGTACAACGATAGCAGAACAGAAAAATACGAAAAATAAAAATAAAAATTAAACACACGAAACAAAAAAAATAAAACACAAAAATAAAAACAAAAGCAAACAAATAACACACAATACAACAAATATGCAAAATAGTACAATGATGCAATTAATCTAATAAAAAGAAAAACCTAATTAAAATACTAATCAAATTAACAGAAAATAACAATTCACTCCCCGGCAGCGGCGCCAAAAACTTGATGCGCGTGATGTGTCGTTGCGGTTTAGCAGTTTTAATGCCTACTCAAGTTTTAAATTTATATTTAGCCGACTTATCAATAACACACACACTTAACGAGCAGTGTACCCGGTCAGTATGAAGATAATGGTAAGTAGAGTGTCGATCACTAAGAGTGGAACGTATAATCTCGTTAATCTAATCAGTATTTTAATATCCTAACGCAAGGGGGTTTCAGCCTGAGAGACTGGCACAGTTTTGTTTGCAATTAAATAATAAAATAAACAAATAGGCACGAATCAGCAAGTAGCACACACGTACACAGATAGATACTTGAGACAATAAGAGGGCTGTCCTTATGATTAAGTAGATTGTCACTTGTTTTATTGATAGCTTTATATGAAGTGTATGTAATTAACCCTTTCTCGTTGGTCCTATTCTCATCGGCGAGTAAACCCTTAATGACGACTTATGTCTAAAAGTTATTCCTAAGTGATCAATTTAGAAACAACCGTGGGAGCCACACCTTGTCCCGCAGTCGGGTGCCCGCAAGCCACTAATAAACACAGAGGTGGTCAATGCACTAATAAGTAGTAACCAAAGACATCAACATATAAACTTTAATTGATGGGAAAGCAAGTATTAAAGGGAGTGCAATCTTTCCGTTGTCACATTACACAAGCCACCAATCCTGATGAATTAAAGTTTGCTAAAACAATAAAATAAAACTACTTAATGAATTAAATACATGCAGCACCTTCTTACAGCTCTTGTATCTTCGATTTGGGTGTGTCTTGTGCTGCCTTCTTGACTGAATTCGTCCTTCTCTTCTGTTCGGTCTTTAGGTTTTCGAACTTCCGAATCTCCGAACTCTTAATGCGTCTGGTCTAAGGGGTATTTATAGTTTGTGTCTGAGGGAAGATGCGGCGCATCTACTTAAGTAGATGCGGCGCATGTACTTAACTTCGCGTGGGGTCCAAGATTATAATATTCAGGAATATTCGTACACCGCCAGAAGATGCGGCGTAACTCTTTATTAGATGCGGCGCATGTCCTCTTGTATCTTGGATCGTATCTGGTGATATCTTGATAGAGATGCGGCGCATGTTGATAGTGAGATGCGGCGCATCTGGAGCAGAATTGACTTGATCTTGTCCATGTCAGTAGACTTCCACTTTATGTACGTTTTGCTCCATTATTAGTCCAAAATCGCCAAGTTTCACCAAATGCTTGTTTTTACCTGAGAATTACAAAAGTAAACGATTAAGTATCAATCCTCATACATAATATAGTAAAACAAGTCAAATTAATAGGATAAATGATAGTAATAAAATGTACTTATTTGAGTTCATCACGACCCATAATCGCTTTCTACTTCTTCATCTTCTCCTCTCATCCAATATACCCATAATGCATCCTTAGTAGCTCGATCCATACTCTTATGGTTATTAAACTTACTAGCCAACCACTCTGAAAAATCAACATCGTTAGGATCGTGGTTAACGTCAAAGCAAGCCTTCCCAATCATATTCCTTCTTATCTCCATGAACTCGTTAAATTGCTTCTTAAAACTCCGTGTCAACCATGAAGTCATAATCTGCTTGACTTCATTTGCAGGGGCGAATTCCGGACTACCATATTTAAGTTCTAGCCAATCATTGAGGGAGAGATCAATCAATCGTACCAACCTGCCATGAAATAGTAACTCCGCCAAAGCATAAATTCCATCATTGTCCAGATATTTCTCATTTAATCCCCAGTACTGCTCGGAATATGGCATGTAAGAGTTTTGGGTATTGCCTCCACCACAGCTTTCGTTGCTTGAATCCATGTATGCAAGATAGAATTTCCCATCATCTTCTTCGATAGTAGTCCAGTTCAATCCTTTGGATTCAATGATAGGCCATAAGAGCGACAATTCATCTCCAGTATACCTCACAAATACATCATGAGAGAACACCCCTTCGTCAATGTTGCACAAACGCATGAATTCCTTAAAAGCAGCTTCAAGAGGAGTCTCCCAAAAGAATAAATCCGTATCAATCATGAGCACATTGAAGTTGACATCATCAAAAACCTTCACATCGAATGAATCCGAAAGCAAGAGTTCCTTAGCAAGATATCCGTTCACTGAGATGTCTTCCATAGCAAAACCTGTCATCATAGGTAAAATCATCAGTAGGATTTGTTCACTAGAAGAGAAATTAACGAATATAGAAACGGATATAAGAATACAAATTTCTGATGTCTGCACACGATGCGCCGTATCCAAAAAGTTGGATACGCCGTATCTTATAATCGTTAAAATTTAATCAGACTTTATCCAGAAAATAGATACGCCGCTTAGAATTTATGAATGCGCCGTATCGAATTAATTAATCAAAAATCGATATTTATTTAAAATTAAATGCGTCGTATTAACGAAAGTTAATGCGCCGTATTTTCGTTACGTTTAAAAATACGAGATTTTTGATTCAGAGGATACGCCGTATCGACAGAGATCGATGCGCCGTATCTGTTTAATAATTCGAAAACTGTTTTTAATTAAAATAAAAGATACGCCGTATCTGCTAAAGCAGATGCGTCGTATGGCGTTAACGTTTAGAAAATTTTTTTATTAAAAAACAGATACGCCGTATCTTGGGGAAAAGATGCGTCGTATCGAATTAATTAAACGCGTTGTATTTAAAAAATTAAACGCAATACGCCGTATCTGAGAGATCAGATGCGCCGTATCGTTTGATTTAGCACAGTACAACGATAGCAGAACAGAAAAAATACGAAAAATAAAAACAAAAATTAAAACACACAAACAAAAATAAACACAAAAACAAAAATAAAAGCAAACAAATAACACACAAAACAACAAATATGCAAAATAATACAATGATGCAATTAATCTAATAAAAAGAAAAACCTAATTAAAATACTAATCAAATTAACAGATAATAACAATTCACTCCCCGGCAACGGCGCCAAAAACTTGATGCGCGTGATGTGTCGTTGCGGTTTAGCAGTTTTAATGCCTACTCAAGTTTTAAATTTATATTTAGCCGACTTATCAATAACACACACACTTAACGAGCAGTGTACCCGGTCAGTATGAATATAATGGTAAGTAGAGTGTCGATCACTAAGAGTGGAACGTATTATCTCGTTATTCTAATCAGTATTTTAATATCCTAACGCAAGGGGGTTTCAGCCTGAGAGACTGGCACGATTTGTTTGCAATTAAATAATAAAATAAATCAATAGGCACGAATCAGCAAGTAGCACACACGTACACAGATAAATACTCGAGACAATAAGAGGGTTGTCCTTATGATTAAGTAGATTGTCACTTGTTTTATTGATAGCTTTATATGAAGTGTATGTAGTTAACCCTTTCTCGTTGGTCCTATTCTTATCGGCGAGTAAACCCTTAATGATTACTTATGTCTAAAAGTTATTCCTAAGTGATCAATTTAGTAATAACCGTGGGAGCCACACTATTTTCCGCAGTCAAATGCCCGCAAGCCACTAATAAACACAGAGGTTATCAATGCACTAATAAGTAGTAACCAAAGACATCAACATATAAACTTTAATTTATGGGAAAGCAAGTATTAAAGGGAGTGCAATCTTTCGTTGTCACGTTACACAGGCCACCAATCCTGATGAATTAAAGTTTGCTAACACAATAAAACAAAACTACTTAATGAATTAAACACATGCAGCACCTTCTTACAGCTCTTGTATCTTCGTTTGGTGTGTCTTGTGCTGCCTCCTTGACTGAATTCGTCCTAGGGTTCTGCTGCTTCGGTCTTCGAATCTAATTTATTGCTCCCGAAATTCGTCTGGTCTTGGGGTATTTATAGTTTCTGTCTGAGGGAAGATGCGGCGCATCTATTAAGTAGATGCGGCGCATTGACTTAACTTCGCGTGGGGTCCAAGATTATAATATTCAAGAATATTCGTACACCGCCAGAAGATGCGGCGTAACTCCATGATTAGATGCGGCGCATGTCCTCTTGTATCTTGGATCGTATCTGGTGGAATCTTAATAGAGATGCGCCGTATGTAATGAGTGAGATGTGGC
The DNA here is from genome assembly GCA_021014915.2 of Artemisia tridentata subsp. tridentata. Lineage (NCBI taxonomy): Eukaryota > Viridiplantae > Streptophyta > Magnoliopsida > Asterales > Asteraceae > Artemisia > Artemisia tridentata. Next base: position 180,151,063 of record CP139509.1, read on the forward strand.
GCATCTGGAGCAGATTAGCCTTGATCTTCTTCATTTCAGTAGACTCTTAACTTCTTGCATGTTTTGCTCCATAATTAGTCCAAAATCGCTAAGTTTCACCAAATGCTTGTTTTTACCTGAGAATTACAAAAGTAAACAATTAAGTATCAATCCTCATACATAATATAGTAAAACAAGTCAAATTAATAGGATAAATGATAGTAATAAAATGTACTTATTTGAGTTCATCAGAAACCTTTGGAGTTACTTGAAATCTTGCACAAGCACAAACAGAGAACATGATGTCAGGTCTTGATGATGTGAGATACATCAATGATCCTATCATAGATCTGTATGTGTATACATCCACATTTTCTCCATCTAAATCTTTTGGAAGTTGTTTCTCAGAATCCATTGGTGTGCTTGCCATTTTTGAATCAGCAAAGTTGAACTTCCTAAGTATCTCAGCAACATATTTATCTTGACTAATAAATATGCCTTCATATGACTGTTTAACATGCAAACCCAAAAAAAATGTAAGTTCCCCCATGGAACTCATCTGAAACTTATCATGCATAAGCTTCTCAAACTTCAAACACACCTCCTTCCTTGTAGATCCAAAGATAATGTCATCCACATACACCTGCACTAACAGAAGATCCTTCTTGTGCTGTTTGATGAAAAGTGTCTGATCAATCTTTCCTCTTTGAAATCCATTCTCTTTTAAATAGGAAGCCAGTGCTTCATACCAAGCTCTAGGTGCCTGATGCAAGCCATAAAGAGCCTTAACAACTCTGTACACTTTGTCTGGATGGTCAGGATCAATGAACCCTGGAGGTTGTGAGACATACACCTCTTCTTCAATTGTGCCATATAAAAATGCACTCTTGACATCCATTTAGTAAACTGTGAAGCCTAAAAATGAAGCATAAGCTAAGAAAAGCCTAATTGCTTCAAGTCTTGCTACTGGAGCAAAAACTTCATCATAGTCTATACCTTCTTGTTGTGTGTACCCTTGGGCTACTAATCTAGCCTTATTCCCAATCACTATTCCCTTTTCATCCCTTTTATTCTTGAAAACCTATCTAGTGTCAATTACCTTTGCATCCTTAGTTAAATCAACCAGCACCCAAACTTTCTGAATCTTGAACTGAAGAAGCTCCTCTTGCATAGCTTCTACCCAGCTAGAATCATCTATGGCTTTCAGAATGTTCTTTGGTTCAGCTTGTGAGAGAAAACATACAAACAAGCAAGAGTTTGAAAACTCATGCTGTTTTGAAGCATAAAGGGCATCAAGAAGCCCTTGTTGGTCTGAAGACTTCAGTTGTTGCCTTGTCTTCACCCCTGATTGTACATCTCCTATCACATTTTATAGGGAGTGGACTTTGTGAATTCTGGTGTGTGGTGTAAGTGGAACATGATAGTTTGGTGGGAGATTGTTCAAATCCACCTCATCGTCTGTTAATTCTGCTTCCTTTGTTAATTCCGCTGCTTCAGTTAAGTCTGCTTCTTCAGTTAAGTCTGTTTCAGCAGCATTACTGATAGCAGAACTATTTTCTTGTTCCTTTGCTCCATCTTCTTTGCTTTCATCTTCAACATCTTCTTTAGCTTTACCAAAAGAAGATTCACCAATTGTTGAAGTTGATTCCATTGTACTTGACCAGATTGGCATCCACACATAATCTTGATTTGTCTCCTTTTCTAACCTTGCCTCATCTGTTGCTTGTGAATCTGAAAAATCATTAGTTTCTGCAACAACAGGCACATAATTCATTGATTTGGTTAGAGTCTCAAGATCAAATAGCCATGTTGGTCCTTGACCTTCTACATTGGATTTATTCTCCAAAAATTCCACATGTAGGTTTTCCTCTACAATCCTAGTTCTTGAGTTGTATACTCTAAAAGCTTTGCTATTGAGAGAATATCCAACTAAGAAACCTTCATCTGCTTTACCATCGAATTTTCCTAAATGGTCTAAGGTATTGAGAATTGTCACATGACATCCAAAAGGTCTAAGAAATCCTATTGCAGGATTTCTACCTCTAAAAAGTTCATATGATGTCTTATTGTGAGGCTGTACAACTAAAACTCTATTTTGAACATAGCAAGCAGTGTTGACTGCTTCAGCCCAAAAAGTTATAGGTAGCTTAGAGTCAGCTAACATAGTTCTAGCAGCTTCTATTAGTGTTCTATTCTTTCTCTCAACAACACCATTCTGTTGTGGAGTTCTAGCAACACTAAATTCTCTCCTAATACCTTTTTGTTTGCAGAAATCATCCATAACTCTATTCTTAAACTCTGTCCCATTATCACATCTAATGACTTTCACTTTCTTGTCTACTTGGTTTTCTATCTGTGTAATGAATGTCTTAAGAATGCTAGAAGTTTCATTCTTAGAACCTAAAAAGAAAACCCATGTAAATCTACTATAGTCATCAGTTATAACAAGACAATATCTCTTATGCATTATACTACTTACTGAAACAGGTCCAAATAAGTCCATATGAAGCATAAACAATGATTGATTGATAGAGTTAAAAATCTTGGGCTTAAAAGTGGCTTTGTGTTGTTTGCCTTTAAGACAAGCAATGCATGTTTGATCATTTTCAAATCTTTTGTGAGGTAAACCTCTTACCAAACCATTCTTAACAATTTTATTTATGGTTTTGAAATTAATATGACCAAGCCTTCTATGCCATTTCATTGATTCATCCAATGTGGCCTTTGCAACAAGACAAGTTAAATCCTTTTTGGGAACAATGTTCTTCATGTCAGCACTGTATATATTGCCTTTTCTAGAAATTTTAAGAAGTACTTGACTTTCATCAGGCATCTTAAAATCAGGAGAAAGTACAAGACATTCAGTGTCACAGAAAAGAACTTTGTTCTTTTTGTCACACATTTGTGAGATACTAAAAAGATTATAATTTAGCTCTTGTACATAGTACACATCTTCAAAATCTAAATTTCCAGTTTTAATGGTACCTTTACCGGAAATTTTGCCACCAACACCTCCTCCAAAGGTAACATAGCCACCATCTAATGTTTGAAAATCAGAAAGATAGGACTTGTTGCCTGTTATGTGCCTTGCACATCCACTATCTAAGTATCCTTGATCCTCTTGTTGATCAATTGAATGTTCCTGCACAGAAATGAGAAGTATTAGTTTCTTTTGGGGACCCAAGCCATTACTGACTTGGATCTGCCTCTTGCATCAGTGTAATTTAATCTTTTTAGAACAGTTGATGCAACATTGGATTTAAGAATCCAACATGCTGAGGCCTTAACAGCATTTTCCCTGTTTCCCTTAGCAGCAGAATTAACTACATGCTTAGCAGAATTAACTGTTTGCCTAGCAGAATTAACTGCTTGTTTTGTAGTTGAACCCTTAATTTTCCAAACTTGTTTTTGGACTACTGCTTTTGTTTGAATGGGCCTTTGAACAACTTTTGGTGCATGTTTGAAAAATGTTTTTGCACCCTTAGCTGTTGATTTTGGGTAAACAGTCATATATGGTCTAGCAGAATTAACTTTATTGAAGCCAGACTTAACAGAGACTGTTTTGGGTTTAGTTCTGTTAACATTAGAACTAGAGTGAAAGTGAGGTTTAGGTGTTTGACTTTTGTAGTTCACTCTATTGTTTTCATACCCAGATACCCTTTTGTTACAGAAAGCTGCAAGATTATCAAAACTACCACATGTATAACAATCTTTATTATAAAAAGAAAAGTCACCACCTAATTGATTAAACTTGAGGCCATTCCAATTTCTTTGGTTACCTCTGGGCTTGCTAGTGGATCTGTATTGTTCACAATACCTAACTGGTTGCCTAACATGTTTAATGTTTGATTTAGGCCTAACAGTATCCTTTTTGACCACTTTAGGAACCTTTGTTCCTGCTTTCTTAACTTTTTCAGGTTTAGACATAACCTGTTCATCTTTATCACTATCAGTTGTACAATCCTCAACAACTATAGCATCTCCTTTCTTAACAAAGGACACCTTGTCCTTAGGAAGTGAAGTTTTATTTAAACTCTCACTTACTTTTTCTATCTTAGGACCCTCAGTAGACTTAGAACCATATTCCATAATTGGTTCTTGAAACTCAGCAAAACCTGTGTGAGCTAGGTCAATACCTGGAGGTGAAGGAACACCTCTGTATGGTGGAGGAACAGATTTGTATCCTAAACCAGACTTAGCTTTATTGATTACTTGAGCTTCCCAAATTTTATTAACTCCATCTGAGGCATGGACTAAAGCATCTATTGTTATCTTAACATTTTCACTGTTATTTAGGGCTTTAGCTAATGATGCTCTTTCTGAACAAATTATTTCAGCTTGAAAATCTATTTTTCTTTGGAGAGCATTCATGTCATCAGCAAACTTAGACTCATTTTCTTGAAAATGTACAAGTTGTTTTTCAACAACAGATATACCTCTTTTATGATTACCTAAGTTGGCTAATGCATCATATAATTGTTCTAGTTGATCATCAAATCTCTTTTTAAGATCTTCATAAGCTTTAAGAGCAGAGCATGATTCAGTACATTTAATTATGGAATTTACCTCTGAATCAGAAAAGGCCATTAGAGCAGTCTCAGTGGCCACCAGTGCAGCATTTGTTGGTGCTTCCACTTCATCAGCCATGAAGCTCCAATCATAGTTAACCCCATCTATGGCTAGCATAGCCCTTGGCTCTTCAACTGTGACTTCCTTCTTCTTCTCTTGCCTATACCATGTGCTTCTATTATCCTGCTTCCTTGGGTTTCTACATTCTTTAGCAAAGTGTCCTAACATGTGACAATTGAAATACTCTACTTTCTTCTTATCAAACCCAGCAGTTTCATTACCATCAATGGTAATCTGCTTACCAGTTCTCTACCGGAACTTCTTAGCCCTCATGCTAAGTAAAGCAACCTGCCATTTGATGTCCATCTCTTCCAAATTATTATCATCCGACTGATCAAGATCTTCATGAGTTAGAGGAGAACCACTAGTTTGACTAGACATGAATACATAGAATGTCGGATCTCCAAGTCCAGCAACATTCTTTTGTGAACTAGTAGAAGGACCACCATAGATAGCAGTAGAAACACCTACTTCTTCATCTACCTCATCTGACTTACTAATACTAGGAGATGACAAGAGTGCCACATTCCCAGTACTAGTACTATAGATTCCAAACTTCTTTAGACTTTGTTCAACAATTTTAAAGTTGTTGTACAAATCATTGAGTTTCATGGTTTCAATATCTGGCTTGTTCATCCAGACAACCACATGAGTATGGAACTCATCAGGTAGGCTTCTCAAAAACTTCATGTTTAGATCTTCCTTGCCTATCTCAACACCCAACACAGCTAACTGACTGACAAGCTTATGTAACCTTGAGAACAGCTTATCAAGTGATTCATTGCTATTTGAACTAAAGTTTTCAAATTATTGTTTTAGCAATGTCTTCTGTGTTTTCTTGGTAGTTTCATTACCACCAAACCATGCACAAATCTCTTCAAAAAGAGTTTTTGCATCTGGATACTTGCTAAAGGATAGCATTTGTTCACCAGGAATGGTCATAAGCAACAAGTTTCTTGCCTTTTGATCATTCCTCTTCTGTATCTTTTCATCATTGTTAGCTGGTCCAGTATTCCTTCTCCTTTCAGTTTTGCCTTCAAGAATAATATCTGTATAACCTAGTGTAAATGAATCACCATACAGAATGATATCCCAAAGAGCATAATCTTGAACCATGAAATATTGCTCAATTCTCAACCTCCATAACTCAAACTCATTCTGTTTGATCATGTGCAACTTTGCAGCAACATTTGCAGGAGAATCTTGTGCATCCATTTCTATTTCTTCTTCTTCTAAATCAATAATATCAGCCTTGCTCTGATACCACTTGTTAGGATTCGAAACACACTATAAGGTGGTTAAACCTTTGCAACTTTGTGTATATGATATATTGAGTGAATATGATTAAGTATGCGGAATCTACTTAATCATACTTAGAAGGTTATTATGGTTATGGAAATGGAACAGTTATGTTTGTTATATGACAATGAACAATGAAAGCTTATCACCAAACGATTCAATATTATTAAGATAATAATACGAGTGATCTTGAGTTATCACTAGGGTTACAACCTTGAATCTTATGTTTCTATGACTTGTGATATTGTTTGTGTTTGTTCTTTGTTCTTAATAGTTATTACAATTAGAAGTTACTTGTGTCACTTGATAACTAGAACTAAACTAAGATCTTCTTTTATAGTCCAAGAAGATCTTTACAATGATGTTAAGTCTTGTCAAACTTTATCGAGCTACTTGATAGCTAATGTATGTCAGTAATTAAGATACAACATGTATCTAAGTTTACAACTTGTTCTGTGAGTATAAGATAAGGACTGAGCACATGGGGTAAGATATTATCTACCGTGTATTATTGACTTTAGTCAACCAGACTTAATATCTTCAGCAAGCAGACTTAACTCTGTTAGTCACCAGAATTAACACTTGACTTCACCACCAGACTTAACTTCAACGACCAGACTTAACCAAGTAGCGGACTTAACCAGGATTAACACTAGCAGACTTAACCACCAGACTTAATCACTTAGAGAATTTCCCGATACTTAAACTTCAGAATATTTAATTCCCAACAGGAATCGTAGGAGCTTGAACCGCAGGTGCGTTAGGGTTAGACATTGATGCTGCACAATTATCATCACAAGAAATATCCATGTAGAAAGTGTGGTGTCAGGTGTAAGATCTGATAACAATTATGACATATGCAAGTTACGGCCAAGATAATTAGCAACAAGAATCATAAGTGTGCAATGATCACAAGATAGAGTCAACTAGGAGATTTAACAAACGTTAATTCATCTTATGACAGGACATAACCTTGTGACCACGATACTATGATGATACACATATAAGACAAGGCGCATAGAGCTAATGCAAAGCATAAAGTATACAAATTAATGAACATAGCAAAGTTATTGTAAGTCATGACCCGTCAAATTGCACAAATAAGTCTCACACGACAAGTTGCAGTCAGAAAGTGATTCAAAGCTCATTGGACCAAACTGCTATAACTGAACCGCAAAGTCAGATTCAATTGAAGGCAGTCAAACTGCAATTGGCAAACCGCAGCCATCAAACCGTAATAAAGTTATATTCAGCGATGACCAAACCGCAGAAAACAGGCAAACCTCAATAATATTAAACACCGAAAATAATCAAACCGCAGTAGCAGGCAAACCGCAAGAATATAATATTCAGAAAAATAGTTAAACCACAACAACAGGCAAACCGCTAGAATATAATATTCTAAGATATTCAAAACGCATCAATACACAAACCGCAGGACAATTATAAACACAAGGTATCAAACCGCTACCAAGAGCAACAACCTCAAACCGCTACCAAGAATATTAACAGGCAAACCGCAGACAAGAATAGTATGAGCAAACCGCTACCAAGAGCAACAACCACAAACCACTGCGAAGAACTCTGGTTCAAACCGCAGTCAAGAAATATTAACTACCACACACACATTGGTTCTAACTGCTGCCAAGAAACATTATACACCTCAACACCCGGTCCAGAAGCCTTAATTTACTAATTCTCCATCACAATTAAAAAAAACAATAGACCAAACTCTATTCCGACACTCAACAGTGCAATAAGACAACCATTGATTCATAAACTAAGATCCAGTCATTAATCTGTGACCGAGAGTGCACATCAACCAACGCGACCAAAACACACAACCTTAGCAAGGTCTTTACCAACAAACCGCTATGAAGAACACGCGAGAGAAACACGACTAACTATCTATTTTAAGCCTAAAACTTCACAATCCAAGAAACCAACACTTACGGCATAACAAGTGTGTAATTAACACAACATATTTATCACCAACATTAGCGACTACAGGTTTAGTTGACTATTAAAAGTCAACAATATTTCGAAAAATCAAAATTACTACACAAATTGAGAGTGGGATACTAATTATTTACACAACAGAGCATCTCTAGTATATATCAAGCAAATCCCATCAACTTACACGCAATATTGATCACAATCCTAGGAGAAGATGATGATTCAAGCTGCGACCCTAATCAAAATATGATTTGAGTGAGTTTCATGTTATGATTGCTAGGATGCAGTTACAAAACATAGTTTAGAATGTGAAGAAGACATTACCTAGGCTAGAACTCACTAACTTGATTAAGATCAGACAATCAAAAGGTGTTGGTTTTTGTGTATGAGAGAGAGAGGGAGTTAGAGGTTTAACCAGAATTTTTGGAGTTTCGACTAAGTCAAACCGTTGTGGACCTAAAGTACTAAACCGCAACTTTCATTGATTGACAATATTGGTCCCTGTCTTTTCTCCTTTGGATTTTAACATTCAATAGGGCAATACTGGTCCTCCAATATTTTATAAGCCTAGGAATCAATTTGCTGTTATTGCAAGTAAGTCCCTATACTAGTATTTGCAGCCCTATATTTGACATTTACGAGACTTATGGCCCTTTTTGATGATAATAATCCTAGAGAAACAATCTTCTCAAACTAAACCCCTAATTGAAACACGACAACTTTTCATCAATCTTTTCATGGATTAACCTATGAATGGATTAACCTAATGAATTGGATGCCCTGATGATTGCCATAAATTACTCTCCCCCTCAATCAATGACCCGATTGCTACTGAAAGAACCGGAGTCGTTGATTGAGAAACAATTTATATAGACATAATTCCAATTGATTTTTCAAACGCATGTAACCACAATGTGAAACCCAAATTCTTTCCTGAAGAATCATAGACTAGAAAGAATTTGAGATCAGCAGAAGATTTCTCTTCATATGCAAGAAATAATGTACTGACATGTACATTAAGTCAGAGAAACATGGATATAAAGTAATCCATGCCCAGGTGAACATCACCCAGTTGGAGGAACAGCCGTCTTTTTGGCGACATGCTTTCCCCATAATAATGCACAGGTTGCAATCTGAAGTAACTGCAAGCCGAAAGACATGTTTTACCCATTTAGTATAACTTCTGCTCGAGCTTCTTTTAAAGACCCGTGTCATTATTGAATGACATTTCTAGGACCGTAAATGTTATCGATAAACAGAAGACATGCCTAAAGAAACTATTTTTGGTATTTTTGAGTTTTTTTTATTTGTATGGATTTTGAATTTTTTGTATAACTATCTATTTACACATTAGATTTATACATCTCTATTCTATATTTTGATTGAAGATATATACAAAGGATACATGAAGAATAACCACCGATATTCTTCCCAAGATAGACTGTTGCAGTACGAGTTCTGAGCTTATTTGTTCAGAAATCATTATGCACGAACATCACTGTTGAGTTTTCTGAACCCCCAAATTAGGAGATGTCAGTCCTTTTGGCCGCCACACCATGAGCTTTTCCTTAAAGGACATGGTAGATGTACCGGCATTTAAGTGAGAATTCCCTGCACTAACACGATAATTTTGCTTACAGTTATATGGATTAGTGACATTGGTATCCCGACTTTTTGGATTTTCACAATCATTCTTGGAAGTGCTTTCTGTATCAGTAGGTATCCATCTAAGACCAACTATCTTAAAAATTCTACCCGTCGGTAACCACCTAAGGCAAGATCTTGGAGTGTTAGATTTCTTATACACCTTAGAATGCTTATTGGGAGAATCTTTTCGTCCTACAGCAATCTGCCCACTAGGTTTCTGAGCATGACTCTTTGGTCCTACGGGCCTGTTGTGGCTTCTGGTCTTAGGGGATTGAACCTTAAAATGAGCATTTCCCTCTATAGCCTTTGACTTATGAGACCGAGCTTTAGAACGACCACTAACTAACTGAACATTTGGTCTAGGTTGTGAAGTGACTGGTTTTGACAAAACTTGTTTCACATCAACTTGGGTTGCACACCTTATGTTAGATGATTTTGGTCGTTCAGATTTAAACGCATTTGGTTGTCTAACCATTGTTCTGTTTCTAAGAGGTTGTGAAACTAGTGTTCCCAAGATTGATGGTTTTGCAAACTTAGTGTTCACACTATTTCTAGTTAATATCCTCAATTCGTTCTTAAGAGCAGTGATTGTGAATCCTTTCTCTTGAATTTGAGCTTTGAATGCATCAATTTTGTCAATCAAAGAGGTCGTCTGTTCTATACACTTAGATTTCGTTTCTTTGATATAATCCCTCAGGTTTTTACATTGCATTTTCAAAGACTCATTCTCAGTAATTAATTCAGCCACTTTCTTATCATGTTTAGCCTTTACATCATTGCACATATTACACGTCTCAGCCATACTGTTTTTCAGGTTTTTGATCGTCAAGTTTTTGGCTTCTAGCTGAGCTTTCAAATCATTTATCGTAAAAAATTCACGGAATTCAGGGAGTTCCGGATTTTTACATGGTTGGTTAGTTTGAAATCTTTCTTCCCTTTGTTGCATTGCAATTTCAAGAGAAATGCAATGTTTTTCTAGTTGAAAAATCTGTTTGAAAGCTCATTATAAGTTTCCTTATTAACCATCTCATTTGATTTGGATAGCTCAGCCATAAGCAAAGATCGTGACGCATCATCATGTTCAACATCCTGATCAATTTCTCCCTTCTTATGACTCGTATTTGTTGAATCAGAGGTGATATTGCTATCAGTCTTTTCCATCAGATATGTGTCATAGGTAGGTTTCATTTGATCAGTATGTTGTTGTTCATTAGAAAGAACATTATCTTTATCAGACATATGTACCTCAACAGACAGTACTTGGTGATTTTCTGATTTGTGAGCTGCATCCACACATATTGTGATATCAGCTCCTGTGTTGTTACATTCATCATACTTGTCTGATTATGTCCCATTTTCCATATGTTGAGCCATTTCATTAATGAACCCCTTAACATTACTCATAAGTTGTAGTAATGTCCTTCTGAACACGTCAAGCTCAGTTCCAGTGTAATTAGCAAAACACTTTTTTTGTCATTTGAATGTCATAATCATAATCCTCAGTGTATTGCGAATCAATGAACACCTGGAGTTGGTTATTGATCACACAGAAAGCAGCCATGGATCTTACTTCAGAAAATTCTTCTTTGTCAAGTTGTTGTTCAAGTTTATCTAAGTACAGAATCATTTTGACAGTGAAGTCCTGAACATCTTGACCAAAGAGTGTTGCGAAAGCCCGTTTGTAACCTCCCAAGTACCCAGGTTGTTCAAACAAACTTTTGATATGTGAGTGAAGCAGTCGAAAGCATTCAATTTGACTTTCCTTTTCATTAATCAACATTAGTGGCTGAGGACATTCTTTCTCATGAGAGTTCGAGCATGACAATTCCATATTATCATTATCAGAATCATACACTTTTGCTTGATGTGCAGGATTCGAAGTCACATACTTATCATTCGTGTCATACAGTTTAAGTACCTCAGATATGAAGGAATTTGAATTGTTAAGCATTGTGAAAACGTGTACGTGATTTTACAAGTGAATGATTTAAACCGAGAAATCGTATTTTCCACAGAGTTTTACAAAATCAAGGAGTAATCGTGAGATAATGACAAATTGGATGTGTTATGATACTTATTGGATCGTTACGATGATTAGTGATTGTATAATAACAGTGATGATTGTTTGTAGGATTAGGTGAGTTATGGTGTCGTTGTGTTATGAGTAGGTTAAGATAATAAACCGCAATACGGATTATCAAACCGCTAAAATCAAACCGCAGTACCACAGCACAAGGGTCAAACCGCTAGACTCAAACCGCAACTTTGACAAACCGCAGAATTATCAAACCGCAGAACAAAACAACCAAACCGCAATAATTCAAACCGCAAAGACCTGAACCGCAGTGAGTCAAACCGCAACACCTAAAGTCAAACCGCAGGACAAAACGACAAACCGCAACAAGACAAAACCACAAACCGCAATGATAAGAGGACAAAAACGTCACTTTTTGTCCTTTTTGTCGTCTTTCCCGTTTTGGTTAAGCTCCAAACCGCTGTCAGAAGTTCTTGGCAAACCGCTACCAACAATTTCCCTAATAACCCAAATTGCAGATAAGAACCTTTTATCGATACCCAAACCGCTGCCAAGAATATGCGTCCGAGTAGTAAACCGCAGTCAAGAAACTCCTTAGATCTTTCACGAAACACACTAAATCACGCATAGAATACCAAGAAACTAGACTAGAGAGCTATATGAACACAAAAGTACTAAGTTTTATTGATTTGAACTACAAACAAAGCCAAACCAATGATTTTCTTGACAATACTATACGAACGACACAAATAACACAAAAACGCCAAAATCTCACCACAAATTCGAGAATATGCAAAAGCTAGAACCTAACCATGGCTCTTGATACCAATTGTAGCATACTCACTAACACATAACACATAAAAGATGAGATATTGGCCGAACACTTAGAGAGAGAAAGAGAGTGGGAATTCTAGAGAGAGAAAGTGAAGGAAACAATGTGTTGAATGATTAAGAACTCCAACCCTTCCCATGTGTGGGAAGGGGTATATATACTACAAGGTTTAGGTGCCCCTAGCGGGCTATAGAGTGAGCTGACAGTGGGTAAAGACCCGACCCACTCCACAAATACTAATATAACTAAACTAATACTATTAATACTAATAATCCTACGAGCTACATAAATGCTAAACAGATACTCGGGGTGACCGAGTCTTCACATGAATATTTATATTCCTAACAGCCGGATCCGTGGCTTGCTGAGCCAGTTTTTAGTATATTAAACAAATACCCTGTACTATTCATCACACTTCCCAAAAACATATCACCTACTGAAACTCGACTCAAAATCAACTAAACTCACAATTTAGCTCATCTTCCACAACAAATTTGTGCTCTAATCATCACTGTAAGTATCCTTATCGTATCTACATTCCTGATCTGCGTCTAGGATTTCTATTTCATGCACAAAATCAAAACTTGGGGTTTATGCATATTTTTAGCAAAATCATGAAACATAGTTACTGAATTGCATCACAAACCATGTTTTCCTTAGTTAGGAATTGCATCTTGTAGTACATTATCATAATTCATCAAAAACCCCATGAGAAATTTTTATCGAAATCTTCTCACGACTAGGAAAAACGGTTTTTGAACATTGTTCATATAAATACAAAAATATTATGTTTTTACACATCACTTGCATAATGTCTCTTGAATGCTAAAGGGAATACATAACTAATATGTATTTTCGGGTACATTCAATCGTAGACACATTGAACTAGGAGCGTTTGGGTTATCTCTAATTTCGTTATAAAACTTGCATTAACAAAATTTTCATGCATCAAAAGGAGTCAAGATAACCGCACCTCCACATTGTCCCCATGTAGGCACACACTAGAAATTAATATACGTATTTTCGATAGTTTTAACTAAATTATGTAATTTTCGTGTCTAGGAAAATCATGCCTCCCGCGACAAATTATGATCACAAACAGACCACCAAATACCTACCCAAGCACCACAAAACCAAAGGTCTCTCCGAAGATCAAGTCAAAATCTTTAAAGCGTTAGAAAATCGCTATGTCCACGAGGGTAGAACCGTAGACCCCTCATTCTATGAAGGTACCATTCTCCGAGAACAACTAGCCGCGATTCACTTCGATAACCTTCTAGAAATCGATGAGACCATCATCCCTAGGTTCATACTAGAGTTCTATGCTAGTGTAGGACTTAGTTCAAATGACTATGGTTACATGAATGTCCATTTCAAAGTTAACAAAACCCAATTCAACATTCCTTTAGATCAATTTGGAGAAGTCTTAGGAGTTCCGAATCAAGGAACTTGTTTCTGTTCAGACAAGTGGTCGTTGACCATTCTAGAATCCAACCTTGATCGTTCGGCACCATATGCCACACCATTAACCGCAAAAGAAACCATTCGTGAGCATCTCTTTATGCCTAGGAACAACCAAACTAGGTTAAGTCGAGGTCGTCAAGTGGATAGGGATCCATTTGCCATGGAGCTAAATGAACTTAGGCCCCAATTTAAGAAACTAGAAGAAGTTCTAAGGGCTAATGTCATAAGCACCATAGGGAATAGGGATCATGTTAACGCAAGCCTTTGCTACATGATGTATTGCGTGTCAAACCATCAACCCTTCAACCTCGCTTATTATATTGCCAAAAGAATGGCCGATATTCCAGTTCAAGGTACCACCGCAATGCCTTACGGGATGCTTTTGACCCGTCTCTATAGAGCTTTTGCACCCATTCCTCGAAATGCTTTAGGATTCGTTCCCGACTACCTTGAAATTCCACACACCTTTGTTCCTCTAAGTGATCATAGGGTAGCCGTGGCAAGAGGAAAACGTCCTCATCCTCCTACATCATCATCATCATCATCATCCATGAGTGAAGAGTATGGTTTGCCAAACTCGAGGATCTCTCCACCCGAGTACTTAAGCCAACTTCCTCCTATCTCGAACAAATCAGCGGAATTTCGACAAACAAAGGGTATGATGAAGAATCTTGGACGATGGGTAATGAAGCTCCACAAGAAGCTTAGCAAGAAGTGAAGTTTAAGGAGTGTTTGGTATTAGACTTTTTCAAACAATGATGTGTTGAACATATGTGTTTCTTAGGATATTATGGTAGTATGTAACTCGTATGTGAACTAACTTAACATTGCAGGATGATAACACGTGTTGTTATCGATTTTCAAAGATTAAGCCATCGTTTGGCTTAACTCCTTTTATGGTAAGATATTATCATCGGATTAATCTATGTGTAAACGTGTGTTAGAACCCGTGTTTTTAGTTTTATTCTATCACATATTAGTAGTTGCATATGTTTTTGGAGAATTTTCGGGATTTGGATGAGAAACGCAAAATTCGACATACTCTCTGTTTAAATTAGTACTTTTGATTGGCGGATTTGGCGGATCCCAAAATTTGGATCCGCCTGTTGTATCCTTTGGCTCCGCCAGTCCTGATCCTGCGGATTCCGCGGAACCAAAAATTTGGTTCCGCCTTTGTTATCGGTTGGATCCGCCAACTCCAACAGTAACTTTTTCAAAATTCCCGACTAATCCCGATCCTTAGATTGTTGAGTCTAGTTCTTAGGATAATTCTACTGATCATTAAGCACATTAAGATGATTTAGGAACACTTAGAATCATAAGAAATCCATTTCCCACCAAAATTTAAAAATTCAAATTTTCCATGTGAATTACCTTTCTGTAACAAGCAAGGAACCCTCAAATTGGTTCCTTGCAATCCGTGGGAACATCACATCAATGGATTTCCCACTCAAGCCTTGCATTTACTGCATATCTTCAACCTTTCACTCAACTTAATATCAATGGTTTGACTTAGATGATGTGACTAGCACAAATTTTTGTTCCAAATCATTAGGAACCTCCATCTTTCAATGGATTAACATCGAATCTAAACACAATGTTCAATACATCTTACTGTCTATAAATTAGAACCTCAGGATCATCACAAATCACACAACTACCATCACTACTAACTATCATTCCTGTACTTTAGAGCAACTCTTCTCACATTACAACAATGCCAAAATCAAATAACTCATCTACAAGCAGACCCGCAAGAAGGGCAGCTCGTATGAGTGTCCGACCTTGTTGCTTTGTAAATCTTGCTAATTCATCATCAGAGGAATCATCTCCACTCAACATCTCTTCACCAATAGTAAATAAAATTTTTCTAAACCTTGCAACTCCAACACCATCATCAACACACCACCTCCTATAATCACTCCTGTAGCAACCATACCACCACCTGCTCCATCACAACCTAATAGATCACCTTCACCACCACATTCACCACAACTTCAGCCACTAGAGTTGTTTAGAACTCCACCTTCATCACCTCATCCATACTTGGATGATTTGGAAGACCTTCCACCAAGGTCAACCAATCCTCTTCCCATGACCTTTAAACACCTATGCTCTTCCATCCCATTTATCGGGATATCCATGGTCCACTTTACCATGATGCACCACCACCACAACCACAAACTCAACAACTCTCACCAAGATCCACCCTCAATGCAATAGATGAGGAAATGTGGATAAATCAACCCCAATCCTAACAAGAGATCAATGAGGAGCTAGATCGTCTCTATGCTTTCTCAAACATGGTGGATTCCCACCTTACTGAAGCCATGGATCTTCAATCCATTTTGCTTGCCTCCATCACAACTCCACAAACAACTACCAACCAACAACCAACCTACATTCCACCACCTCCACCATCAAACAACCAACAACTACCACCACAAAGATATGAATCAACCCTTCCTCCACCAAGACATGGTTGCTCACAATGCGAGAGGACCGCTCACTTGGCCCAATGGACCAACATCTTGGTCCATGAGCTTCAAAACGAGATGATGTTCATTTTGAACCATATTCTCGAACGCCTAAATGCAATCTCTCATCCTCTGCAATAGGCAATTTTTAGTTTCTTCCTAGTCTCCTTTTATAGGATTTCATAGGATTGTTTTAGGAATTCTCTACTTTTAGGAACTTTTTCTTTTTATGTAACATCATGGTTTGTGACTTATGTCACAAACAATTTTCATGTAATGAATGTTATATTTATGCTTATGGGTGATCACTATTTGGCATAATATCTTGGTTTGTTTGATTTAATAACATTATTGTATGGTTGGTTTGAATTCTCATAATGATTTGACCACTTATATTTAGGTGCATTTTTTATCAGACACGTAATTTTTGACTTTTTAAAGTCAAATGGGTTGACCTTTCTTGCTTGGTTGACCTATTCATATGCATTCTTCAACTTGGTTGGAATTATTCACAACTAACTTTTATTTTTTAGCATTTCACATCCTTGAAACGTATACGTTGCTACTCTAGCAATGAGGAGTATACATCGAGGGGGAGCATATCATATTCTAACCATTTGTTTTGTAGGTTTATGCATCATAACCTTGGCACTCCATTTAGGGGGAGTATAATCCAAGGGGGAGCTTTAAAGTTCTCAAAATCACATTCCGCTACGCATATATTCTTTTTGTTTCGACAAAAAAGAGGGAGATAGGATTAAGTTTTACATCACTGTGATATATCACAATACATACTTTTATGCTTAAAATAGTTTTTAAAACTTGCATAAAACTAACTTAATCTATATTTTTAAAAAGACTCATACTCTATTTAGCTCTTTACTTAAAAATACACTTTATGTTTTGTCATCAACAAAAAGGGGGAGATTGTTAATACAAATATCGTCCTAAAAACGTTATTTATATTTTACGATCTTTGCTTAATTTTGTTAATGACAATTACAAAGTATATCTTTAAGCAAAGCATAAATATAAGATTAAGTCTTTTGAATTTATAGTAACAAGTCTTTTATAAACACATTTTACACATTACATACATTTTACATTTACTTTTATTTCTTAAATTAGAAATATTAACACATGACATCATGGTATACCTCATTAGAAAATCTTGGAAAGATTTGAAATATTTTGGAAAGATTCTTAAGCAACAAAGTTGACTTTGGAAGATATAGGAAGATATAGCAAGATGTGGAAAGATTTGTTGAAGTCTTAGCTGTCCTGTACCCGCGGATCCAAACCAGTACAAGGGCGGATCCAAATTAAAGGATCCGCCGGATCTGCCACCTGTTGATGAGCTTTGCCTATAAATAGCAAGCTGATCATTCAGGCACATCATCACTCATATAGCCTAAATTATATATTCATTCATTTGTACATTACTAACCAATATCATTCATTCATTTCATAGATCTCACTTTTGTAGCAAAGAAGATCAAGCATACAAGCTTCAACATACATACTGTTGCAAGTTTTATTAGTTAGATACTGTGTGATTTGTTAGTGTTCACATATCATTGTTATACCTTTCATTCAGTAGAGTTTGGTTAGTGTTTTAGTCCTTAAAACACAAAGAGTGTCGGGAGTGGTTGTACCCTTGTTAAAGAACCAACGGGAGTGGTTGTACCCTTGTTAAAGAACCAATGAGAGTGGTTGTACCCTTGTAAAAAACTCGGTGTTTAGCTTAGTACCGGATAAAGAGTAAGCAACGTGTAAATGTTTTCTCCGCCTAGAAGGGAGCTTGTTTCTTAGTGAAGAAAAACTCTCGAGTTAGAGGCTCGAGGAGTGGAGTAGGGCAAGGAAGAGAGTCCTTGTAGCCGAACCACTATAAACATCTGTGTTGTGTGGTTTGATCATTTCTTTCCTAACTTAACTTATATATTTGTTTGATTGTTTGCTTTACTTTGAAATCACGTTAAGTATACAAAGCGAATTAATTTTAAAAATGGTAAAAACTATTCAACCCCCTTCTAATTTTCTACAATATTGTTATGAACATAAATGAACTTTTACACGAAAATCTCGTGTATGCACGGTATGATTATGAAGTGGAAGTGATGGTGAACGTTATAACGTAAGGATATGTGTGTTATCTAAAATAAATTTCATCCATGTCTAAACTTTATGTGTGCGTACACAAGACTTATGACTATAGTATAAATTATAAAAATGCAGCGTCGAGATGGGCGACGGACCGCCGCGTTGCGGCGGGGCGTCGTTTTACGTCGTTGATCATGCACAGGAAATAGAACTTTCAATGTAATTCATATATAGACAGTAATTTTCAGTACATTTCTCGTATATAAACATGTAATCGTTGATGATTCGTACATTTGTCATGTGTTCATACAGAAGATCATGCTACATGTTTTTTTACAACTATCAGCTGCAAACTTAAAGGGTCATTGCATACAAAGTTTATATCTCTAGTGACACGTTGGTTCCAAAATCTGGAAAATCTTTTTAACAAAATAATAATCAATAGGTCCGTTTTCATGATTTTCGTTATCCCCTACAAAACCGGATAAGACAATGATTAGAATATGCGTTCGAAATACATCAATATTTTAGAATATCAATATCTCACATAAAGCATTAACCTAGTATGCCCTCTGTTTTGGTTCTTTCGCTTACATAAATATAGAGACCAATGTTCGTACCTATGAATAATATGTAGGATGTCAACATGTTTAATAGCACTGTAAATGGAAAAAAAGAATCTATTTTTATCTCAAAATTATATACAAATCCATATTTCGACATAATCAAACTGAAACTATTAAATTAAAGAACTAAATTCGCTAAAATAGTTTGAATTAATTACCTGTAGACCGTTGGTGAATACGTTATTTTTCTTCCAGCTATGTAATCTATCTAGCCCCTTTGTTTTTCAATACTTTCCCCATTTCTTGTCCTCGAGCAAGTTAGCAAGAAATTGACTCCAGTAAACCAACAGATCAAAAAAAAAAAGCAAATTATGTGCAGACAATTATCTGTTACAACAAAATATTACTACCAAGAAAAATGGACAGATCACATACCTCTTTATGACTTTGTCCGACTTTGACTACTCAATACAAAGAACCGGGCTACTATCGCAAGCCAATCCAGGATCAAATGTTCGTCAAGAAATGCATAGAATTTGGGCAGTTCAGTCATCGCCGCCAATTATTACGGTTCCCCATCTATTTTTATTGGTTTGCACAGCAATGAATAATCATTACCTTATGCCTCAAGCGAATACCAATACAAAAAAATTCAGTTCAAAATACGTTGAAGCTCACCTGATCCATTTATAGTATCCTAACAGCCTGTGCATTACATGCGGAAAACTGGAAGCTCATTAAACATAAAAAACAATTAATCGAAAAACCTTCGGTCGCTGAGCGCCGCCGTCTATCTTTTTCCTGCGAACTGCTACAACCCGCTCTTTACTTCCTCGCTCATACCTAAAACAGTAACAATTATCAGTACATTAGTATAAAGTAAACGGTAACTTAAACATTCAAAGACTGGGAAAAAATTGTTCTGTTGTTCCCTGTATGCCCGAATATTTTGCAGGAAATGATTATTAGAAAACAGTTGTTGAATGAGTGGAGGGTATTCCAGTGGCACAAACGGCTTCACCCTTCCTTCAAGACAACAACGACGATATATGCATCCAGCTGCTACCGTGGAGCGAGTTAGCTTTTCTTCTTCCCAAAATACAGCTCTACACTTCCGACACACCTGGCTGCAAGAGCCAAATCGCCTGTATTCTGTAGGAGGGCCTGAACAGAAATCAATAAAATGTTTAGTGATAACAAATATTTAGAAACCACAAAACAAAGAGCAACAGTCTAAAGCATCAAAGAAATAAACCTCTTGTACTCGTAGAGCAGGATGGTTGACGCAGCGGCGGTTCAGGTGCGGCAAAAACATGTTGTGCAGAGGCATACGAAGCGTCTCCTATATAAATGATGACAACGGAGGTTTAGCGCGCGTTGCATAATGACAAAACACATAGATATTAAATTTTACGAACAAAAAACACAACCGTTCATTACCTGTTGTGGATGATGTGTTCACACAACTTGCAAAGTCTGATCCTCTACTATTAAAGGAACGACCTACATAAAGAGTAACACGTTCACTTATAAAAAGCAACGTGCTTTAAATGTATGCAACAAACACTCCATGTACTACAAAATACTAACAGCAAATATTTACAAACCATAAGACAAAGACCACCAGTCTAAAAGATCAAACAGATAAATCTGTTGTACCTGTGGAACGTTGTGTTTGATGAAGGTTTGGCTCATGTACAACTTACAAAGTCTGATCCTCTACTATTAAAGGAACGGCCTACATAAAGAGTAACACGTCCACTTATAAAAAGCAACGTGTTCTAAATGTATACAACAAACACTCCACGTACTACAAAATATTAACAGCAAATATCACAAACCATAAGACAAAGACCACCGGTGTAAAAGATGAAACAGATAAACCTGCTTTACCTGTGGAGCATTGTGTTTGATGAAGGTTTGGCTCAGGCGCGGTATAAGCGTGTTGTGCAGAAGCATACAAAGGACTGCCTACATAAACGATGAAAGTGGACCTTCAGTATGTGTTGCATGACGAAAAAACAGTGTGTATCAAAATTTTACTAACAAAAAACACAACCGTTTCTTACCTGTCGCAGATGGCGTATTCGTACAACTGACAGAGTCTGATCCTCTGGCGTTAAAGGACCGACCTACAAAAAGAATAACATGTTCAGTCATAACAATCAACATAGTGTAAATGTAGGCAACAAAGAGTACATGTAATCTTTTATATAATAAAAACAAAATGCGTGCCGTAACAAAGAGTACATGTAATCTTTTATAACAACATTAGTATACCTATACGCTAGCAAAGATAATTATACTGATAATATCTTCAAAATGTGTGCCGTAGCATCTTTCGGGCACGCTAAGCTTTTTAGGCACATATACATACTTGGTAAAAGGTTTAATTTACATATTTTTTGTATGGTCTTTACATACCTTTCGTGCGAAACGCAGCTTACTTTTGGCAGAAAATGGAGCGTCCTGGGTCAGAAACGCTTCTTGCCTTAGAAAGCTTTTCAAAACTTGCACCGTCTAACTTTAACGATGCTTTTAGGGTAGTAAAGATATTTACATTGTTCCTGCATATATTAAAATGATATCTATAACACCAGTAGCTACAGCAACCATCTTGCCCTTATCTTTTGTTTCTCGGTTTGCGTGAGTTTCTTGAGTCTCCGGTTCTTGCACTTCTTTTACACGTTCCTGACTTTGTTTCTCAGCGGCCATTATCCTGCATTAGTGCATTGTCATCCGATCCATAGTTGAATAAAAAGCTATTATATTCTTTAGGTAGAAATGTAACTATCACAACCAAAGAAGATCAAATAGTTTTTGGAATAAGCTGTAAAATAAAGGAAGAAATATTTTTTGGGTAACGGTTTCAATATGACAATTCAGATTTGGATAGCGTGAGTGTATTTCAAAGTTAGTTTCAGACCTTTTACATAACAATTAGACGGCTGTAAGTGTAAAATCCAGAGACAGATGTTAACCTGTTAAGAATTCCCAAATTCCAAACCAACCCATGTTTGACATGTTTTTTGCGTGTCAGTTTATGTTAACCCGTTAAGAATTCCCAAATTCCAAACCAACCCATTCATAAGTAAATGATCTGTTGTCATAAGTCATAGTTTGACATGTTTTTTGCGTGTCAGTTTATGTTAACCCGTTAAGAATTCCCAAATTCCAAACCAACCCATTCATAAGTAAATGATCTGTTGTCATAAGTCATAGTTTGTACATGTTTGTCAAGGCTCCAAAAGACATAGTTTTCGAGAGTATTACAATAGAACTCAAAATGTGTCGCAAAACAATAAAACGTATATTACGTAAATACTCTGAAAATGATGTTAGTGTGTCATACCTCGCTGCAATCTCTGATTAAACATCAGAAGGTTTTTCTCCGGCAGCTAAGTTCCATTCTACGCTCAAGATCCTAGATAGCAAATCAAAATCCAAAGAGTTCACTTGTTATCACGCATTTACATTACACATTAAATATAGTAAATAGAGTGATCTGGTAACGGAATCACCTGCCCAGTTGAATTGTAGAGATGAAAGCGGATGAACATGTGCATTTTCAAGGAGCCTGTAGTTCTTTCCCATTGCAGAGCTCTTATCTAGCCACCCTCCAAATCTGTTGAAATTCCGTTCACCCTACGACACATAGAAAAGACAGTCAAGGAAAATATATATATCGATTACGGCTATAATATGTTTTTTAACACAATAACCTCTACTGTAATTACGCATCCTTTACCGTCATCAATATTTATATTTTTAGTTTGGATGTTCCAGCAGGAACCAACTCCTTATCGGCCAATAATGCAGACATGGACAGTGGTTCATCAGGTGGAGCCTGTTCTTGTGGGAGCTGTTGACTGGTCCCAAAAATTCATTGTACCTGTATGCGTTTTTAATGATACCATAACTTATAATCAGTTCATGTAATTTTGAAATATAAAAAATTTATGGATGTTTCACTTACACTGCTCGATATGGCTTGTTCTCGGGATCACAGGGTTTAGGTAAAAGCTCGTTACCGGAGTTGCAGATAGCTGTATGATACCTGTTTTGAGGTTGCTTAACTGTTAGTAAATGTTATCGAATAACCCATGTATTTGAACTTGTATTAGTCACCGTACTTCCGAATCTTTTGACCAGGCACGAACTGACAGAAATATGTTAACACATACTTCCGCGAGAGTTTCAATATTGGGTTTTCGGTTTGCTTCCAAACTTAGTGGCCAATTATAGCAACAACAACAAAAAAAATAGCACGCAAACAACTAACAGTTTTTTCACAAATTGTTCATAGCTACTGACATAAACATACAAAGAAAAAGTGGACATCAAATGCAAACAAAGCTATCAACCAACTATATATATCCGATATAAACACACAGCAAAACTTAAAACCCATTGTCATTATTTTGACATAAAATTCATCAACCAAATTAAAAACACTAAAAAAAAAAACACAAACACACAGAAAATTCTGAATTTTTTTACATTTAAAACTAACCCAATTCAGTAATCCCTAAATCCCCCAACTTAAACCCTAAAAGTAAAATCAATATACCAAGAATTTACAATAAGCATCTAAAAACCCAAATCAATAATTTAATTATGATTGATAAACTTACATAGTAACATATGATTATTACTCCAACTGTGGATGACCATAAATTGAGAAGATGGGAGCAGTGTCAGCGAACCACCTACCGCCTAAATTAAACATTAACAGCAAACACGAAAACAAAAATCAACACACCACCAACAAAGCAGTAAACCCAGCAACAGATCTTGGGAGGACGAGAGAGAGAGAGAGAGAGAGGCGGTTTGATTATCTGGGAGGATGAAGAATCTTCCCGAAATATGTATAACAACTATCTAAACAAACGGACCAAATGAAACGGGCGGAGAAAAGCGGAGCCCAAAACGCAACAGTAGGCCCGGCACTATTGTGTCAACTGTAGCAAGACACTGTAGCGAATTGTTGATGCTACATTATATATAGGATAATGCAGCGTCGGGTTGTGCAAATTGGTTGGATGTTTGGGTGCGTTTTATTAGTTGACAGGTCTGGAAAAACTAATGCTAACCAGTATTATTTCTTTAACTCTATAGTAACAGTTGAGTTTCGATCAATTCCAAAACACCTCTTCAACTTCACATAAATTTAGCTCAAACTTCATAGTTTAGTAAAATCTCGAAAACACCGCTTTACATATAGGCTATGTTTGGCAAAATTAGCTGTGAGCTTGGCAAAATTAGCTGTGAGCAGTAGCAGTGAGCTGTGAGTTGTAGCCACAGCTTACTGCTCACCGCTCACAGCTTTTTAAAGAAGCATTGGAAAAATGAGCTTTCCTAAAAAATAGCAAAGCTCACCGCTCTTTTGCCAAACGAACACTAAAAATCAAAAAGCTCATTACTCACCGCTCATCGCCTCAAAAAGCTCCAAAAAACTCTGCGCCAAACATAGTCATAGTGAAATAACAAATAAATTTGAACTTTATATTTTTAACACTCTTTAGAGGGCAGGGTACGGCTGAGCCATGGCGTCGCGCCATGGCTTCAGCCCAGAATTTCTTGCGCCAACGGTACCATCTTTCGCGCCATCGCCTCCTGCGCCGAGCCTTCCCACCCACGCGGTACTTTATATTTTTATTTTTTTGATTTTTTTATTATTATTTTTATATGTGTGTGTGATTTTGTGTTTAGTTTGCAAAGTTTGCATTTTTTTTACAGGAATTGCAGGTTTCAACGAGGAATAAGGAGAAGTTAGAATGTTTTTTTTTTTACTTCTTTTTCACTTTAAACCTTGTTGTTATGAAAACTTACGTTACCAGTCCTTGTTAGTGTTTTTCTTATACCGTTAGTCCCTATTTTGTTTACACCGTTAGTCCTAAATTTATGTAATGTATTTTTTTTTTTTTTTTTTTAATTTAATGTAATGTTTTTAATTTTAATGATATTTAATTTAGTTAATATGTGTAGAGTGGGTTTTTGGTGTCATGTGATAAGTTGGTGCCAAAGCATTTTTTGGCCATGGCTGGGTACCCAACACTCTTAAGGTTGCTAAACTGATAGACAATTAAACTCTAAACTCTATACAACTCCTTACGTTTTTTATTGAAAAGCGTTTGCAAGATGATTAAAATAGAAGTACAAATATTTTAGATCTCAAACTCAATATTATCATTATCCATATCTTTATTTTAGATATTTACATGTCATATGTATGTAACAAGTTATGATTTATGCTTTTCCATTATGCATCAATTAAATGATAACTTTATTTTGTAGCCATGAAATGAGTGTTTTTTAACCCGCTGCAACGCTAAGGTACAAACAGCCCAACACATATCTACCATCTACAACGCTAAAGAACCCCTAACGTTAAACAGATAGGCCTATGTTAGCAGATAACGAGCAAAATTCAATCGTTAATCACTATCAATGTAAATAGTTTAAAGGTAATCATGCACACAACCCTTTTAATAACACAAAGATAATTAGATGCTTTTGCTCCTCATTTAAACTTAGCAAGGTTTAAATTACCAGCGCGTTCCGCTATAATGAAATATTTATTTATTATAATATAAATTTATTTAACTCAGTAATAAATTTTACGAACTCAAAGCTTTTAAGTATCTACTCCGTATATTACATAAACTACTGTTTATTTTTGAAATTACTTATTGAAGGATTTCCTAATTTAACACACCCAATGATTAATACATTAAATGATTTCTGTTTTTTACTCCAAAATTAATTACTGATTTTTATCAAAAATTGTTTCCACAATAACGTGTATATTCCTATGCTGTGTATTGTGTATATAAGTGTATTCTTTAAATCTTGTACTAAATACATATTATGTGTGACTCATAAACACGAAAAAGAATTAAACGACATATCACTTTGTTTATATTTCTTGTAGTTTGAATTGAGATCAGTGGAGATGAAATTTGAATCCGAACATAACACCTCTTTTGTTGGCAAAAAAGGTGTCCCTTCATTTAATATATTCATATTACATGTATCAATTAAACATGCAAAAAAACGCAAAGAGCATAATAGATATTGTAATGTAAACCACAAAGAGAATAAAAATTGAGCAAAACCGTTAACGAAGGCACCTCCGTCTCCCCTGTGGTTAATGATAAAGCTGTGATTACCTTATAAATAGCATAGAAACCGATACTAATGTTGTTGAAGGTTTAATGAAGATTGTTTTAAATTATATGAAAGATAAAAGATATTGTTGAATTGATGGAATAGTTGGAACCATATTTGACTAAGTAAATCAATTATGCATATTAATTGTTATAATGTTTTTGTATATTATATCTCATTTTGCAATAGAGTTTTTATTTTAATACATATGTTTGTAAAATAATACTTATGTTAATGTCGTAACTATTTTCATATAACATTTGATCGCAAATAAATTAAATCGAATGTACCTGTGACCGCAACTCGCGATTAGCCGGCTAATACTCTATAATGAGTTATAATTCAAGTAAACAAGAAACTAAATGGTGTCACGAAATGCAACATGAATGATTGTAAAGATATTTTTCAACACCTCATTTAACTCCCTTAAGAATATTGTTCCAATCTTTTTAAGAACTTGAAACGCCCTTACTAATTATTATTTTTTTGAACTGCCTGAACGATGCGCCGTATTCCCGCCGTATTCCCTTATGTGGGATACGCCGTATGATTTGCTGAGCCCAATAGCATGTATTTTGTTGGTTATATTACAAAGCTCTAAAGGTGTTTGTATTTCAAATTTCTTACAATTATTGTTGATGTCAATCTATTAAACTAATATATTTTACTTTAGTTAAAAGTAATTCAATTAATTTTTTAAGTTGTATAAATTTAGAATTTGGTTGGATTACAGGTTGAAGACGGGATGATTGGATTTATGCGTAGTATAAAGATATTTATATATGTAGATTAAGAGGGTGTTTTTAGACATAATAATGAAAGGCATGTATGTCATTTACAAAAGGTTAATCGTGTTAGGGACTATGAGTGTGCATATTTGCAAACCCTAGGAACGAATCGTGTTTTTTTATAAGCATTAGAGACTAAATATAAAACTTTGGTATGACCACAGTCCACAAAGACAATATATCCATGTAATTTATACTACGTACTTATTATATATTCACTTAATTGTGCATGTGTGTGCATAATACAAACAAACTAACAAATATTTTTAAGATTGTAAGGGTTGTTGAGGTGGAATGGACATCAATGCTTAACATTGTGTATTATATAGTAGGTCGGTTTACCTGTCCCGTACCTAATTAACGTCACTTATATTTGTTTAACCAATTATTTAAGATATAAGTTTTGAAAATTGGTCAACTTATGGTTGACTCGTAATATTATAGCTGGGCATGTTTGGAGTAGGTTTTACTAAATAATAAAATTCCAAGAAGCCGCTTTTGGTCACAAAATACAGACGAGGGTCATTTTCCAATTCATGATAAAATATTAATTATAAAATGGCTGTTCGGATCTCCCAAAAAACGTTTTAGAAGTTCATACAATGGTTATTGTTTTAGGCAACGTAAAAAGCCATGCATGATAATAATAACAATATTATTCTAGTTTTTAGCCTTGAAATGCATATACTAGGTGCCATTATGTTTGATGTCGGGAAATACCTTATTCTAAGATGTTGAATTTGCTATGAAAAAATTTATAAATTTTTTGATTATTTAACTTTTTAACAGGAAATTTTTAAAACATACATCAATTGTTTCACAAATACCACGCATGTCTCAATGACGTACGAACCCACAACTTTTTTGTTGATAAGTAACTTATATAACGCTCGATTAAAGACTTTTGGGTGCTGCGAGGATATATAAGACTCTTCAAGAATAAGTGAACATAAGGTAATCTAATACCAGTAGCAAATAGTATTTCTTGTAACTGAAACAAAGAAATTAACAAAAAGAAGGGAAATAGTAACAAAACAAAAAAGAACAATTAACTAGGTGGCCATGCCGATAAACAGCTGAACTCGGGTTATTGAATATATCATACTAGAAAAATCTTTGAACTAATTCTTGCTGGTAAGTGAAATATCGTATCCGGGCTGATCTTGATGCAAAATCTTTATTCAAGGTTTCTCCGTGAGGTCAACACAAATAGAGTCGATAATGTATACTCAATGAAGAGTTAAAGACAATGTGTTGTAGAATCCTTTGTCCCAACTACAAGAACAGAAAGAAAATAAACACTCATATTCTCTGTATTTGGCGACTATTTACCTATCTTTTTTTAACACGGACTATTTACCTATCGTGATATAAATTGGCGAACAATGTTCCTTAGTAAGTTAGTATCCATATTCCACATACTGACATACGCATAGAGCCATAGAAATGGCCCATAAAATATAATCAGATAAATTTAGCCCAAAATAACACATCGGCCCATGAATCTGGAGCAAATCTTCTGAAAAAGGAAATTCTCGCTATTAATTTTCTAAACGTTTATAAACAAAATTTTAATTTACTTATCTTTCGTAAAAAATGTTGTGGACATGTTGATGACATGCAAGCTTTTATTTCTAGCACATGTTTTGCTTTACTCATCTAGCGGTTTATAAGGTTATTAATGTATCAACTTAAGCTTATAGCTTAAGCAAACCTATTGGCAGTGATGGAACTAGAGTGTCCTGGGGTGTCACAAGACCTCTATATGTAATTTTGATTCGTGGTATTTGCACACATTGATCTACTCAGACGTTCGTTTGTCAGATGCTTGGAAAATCTTGTGTAATATGCAAATCCTTATCTTTTAGTTCGATATCCCTAAGATATGATCATCGAACGCTTCTTTATATATACGAACAAAAGAAAGTTCTCGTTGTACATTCTTTTTCTTGTTGATTGGGTGTCAACGTAACTAAGTATATATAGTTGTATGACGCTATCTAGCTTCACTAGTTTAATGAATCAAGTAAAAAAATTGAATATTTGAGTGATATTCTTGTATATTACTAGTATCTCCTAACCGAATATGAAATAATACTAAACTCTGAGTATTCATTGCAAGAAATTTAGTCAATATGTTTAATCAGTATCACAAAACTTGCAAGGTGATGTGGAGCCCCTTAGATGTACCATTTTCGATGTGCACTAGGTATGTACTCAAACCAACGTCAGAAATTATGTGAACAATGATGACAAGATCTACAACTAGATAATACAGTAGTAATAATTAAATTAGTTTTGCAGCTAAAAATTCTATATAATTTATCATTTAAAACTATATTTTTAACGTTTGTTGGCATTACGTGAGCACTAGTGTCCTAAACTCATTATTTTATGACTAAAGTGACATAATGAATAACTGTACAGCATACCTAACCAAATCCTGAAAATTAAATTGCCAAAATATTTATTATATCCAATGTAGTACCACTTAAAGAACCCGTTGTACAAAGTGACATGCAAAATTACGAATAATCCACTCTCAAATGGTGAAATATCATTCATGAAATCGATATATGTCGTTTCTACTTCCTAGTCGCAGTCCGCAAAGCCAGTTAGGGACGGAGACAGTGGGGGAGCCATGGAGTGCTCGCCTGCTCGGCCCCTTTCAACATGCTCAATCGCTTTGTTATTTATCTTATAAAATTTAAGCTTATAACCCAATTGTCTACTCGGCCCCTTTCAACATATCGTTAATTGAATAGATGAATAGCAAGACGGGTACATCTTTTATCTTTTGGTAGTTTTGAAAATTTTATTATTTTGTTTTATTTATTTTCAGTCATTTTAATTAATTTACTATTCTATAATCACGTGAATTTAAAGCACAGTAGTTGTCTAATTAGTCTAGTTTATTTTAAATCACTTAGATACCATGTTCTAACGAACGACCCAGTCTTGTCGAGTCTATACTATCACAAACGGGTACACTGCCGGTGAGTGTTGGTCAAGTCTTAACTCGATTCGGATTATAAATATTAAAACGATATTCCACACATCAAAAGGTTAATAACTATTCACGTAGGTGTTAACTAGTTTATAATTTGTAAACGAGGCATGATTAGTAAACCGCTGCAATCATAATTCGAAGCAACTAGGTAGGAATTCAAAAGAGTGTACTTTCTCTCCCTTTTACAACCAATGAGTTATTCGACTATCTTTCTTAAAAGATACATATTTTCAGTTTACTCGTTATAATATATACAAATCTAAGTCAAACTAAGTCAAATAGGTTGTCTAGTACCCTATAATATTGGAGGTATAGCATTTACCTCATACTAATAAACTTGGTCACTTTAATACCCTATCCAAGGTAACTCGTTAACTTTGTTAGTTTATATTAACGATATAACTAAATATGCAAAACCTGTGTTTCCGGAATTTAGCATTTTCAAAAGGATTTTTCTAACATGTGCCCTAAGGGCACATGATAAGTACACAAAAGGACAAAAAAAAAAGTACAAAAAGTACATGTGGGCCTAAGTACTTTTTTGTACTTTTTGTACCTTTTTTTTGTCCTTTTGTGTACTTAACATGTGCCCTAGGGCACATGTTAGAAACACCCTTTTCAAAAATAGTACCACTCAGGTTTGAAGTAAAGACTTACGGTCATTTGGCACCATCGTTCATGACAACTAGATTGCAAGTCGTCTTTGTACTCGTTCAAGACAATTAAATTATAGTTCATATAACACGTTTTTAGGATTGTTTAAGTTATAGTTCCATTAGGAACCAACCGAACTAAAAGAGTTTGTTTAAAGTCTTCCATTACTTACATTTGATTATAACGGGACATTATTTATTAAATATTTTGCAAAGGCTGAAATCACGGAGGTTACACGTTTAGTTATGTCGTTATTAATATGGGGTACCATGCTATACCTCTAATACTTTAGAGCATAGTTGTTAAGATCACGATCCTGATCTTAGGATCTTACGATTTTATGATTTTACAAAGTAAAAACGATCTAAATCTTACGTTGGATCTTAACAAACTTAAGATCTTATAGGATCCCGATCTTAACCATAGAATCTTAAGATCTACTCCGATCCGATCCTACTTTTCTTGAATCGCAAACTTAAAAACTACAAATTTATGGGTTATGTTTTTATATAATTTAAAAAACAACATGTGATTCTTCTTAAACATTTCATATTCATAATTTATGATAACATTTACATGAAACATTCATATAATTTCGTGTTTATAATAAATAATAATTTGTAAATTTGAATAATATTACAATGATCATTAGAAAATGACATTATAGTAGGATCTTAGGATCTCGATCCGATCTTACGATCACGATTTTGTAAAGACGAAAACGATCTTAGGTAGGATCCCGATCTCGAAAACCTTGCTTTAGAGTACTAGACAACCCTTAGTTTGGGCCGGTTTCTAATATATACTTTGAACTTTTTTTCTTTTTCTTTTCTTGTCTGTTGTTTTCATGTCGATACAGGTGTTTTTCTCGAAAAATCATTAAGCATATTGGCACGTTTGGTAGAGAGAATTTCAGAGAATAGAAATGGAGTAGAGAATAGAATTCAGAGAATAGAAATGGGTAGAGAAATTTAAAGTCAATTCTAGTGTTTGGTAACATGAGAAATAAACTCGAGAATTGACAAAAAAAAAAAAAAAAAAAAAAAAAAAAAAAACTTTTTATTGAAAGAATTAGAACTTTTGTTTGTTGATTTTTTTTTAAAAAAAAAATATTTTTTCTAAATAACAATTCTAAAAAATATATATTTAAAAAAAAAAAATTTTAAATTATTTATTTTTTATTTTTTTTATTTTATTTTTAAAAAAAACTTATTTAAAAAAATTATTTTTTTAATTTATTTTAAAATTTATTTTTTATAAAATTAATTAAAAAAATTATTTTTTCTAAATAACAATTCTATAAAAAATATATTTTAAAAAAATATATTTTTTTAAATTATTTTTTATAAAAAAATTATTTTAATTTTTCTTTTAAAAACTTATCTTATAAAAAATTTATTTTAAAAAAATTATTAATTTTTTTTATAAAAAATACATTTACGTAAATCGGTTTGCAACTAATTTTTTTTTTTATATACATATAATAAAATAAAATAAAAACAATTAAAAAAAACATTTTTTCAAAAAAAAAATAAATAAATAAAAAAAATAAAAAAAAATCAATTTCTCTAATTTCTCCATCAAAATGATGGAAATGGAGCAAGCCAAATTACACTACCCAATTCTCTCAATTTCTCTCCATTTCTTTATCAAATTCTCCACTTTTTCAATTCTCTGTACCAAACAAGGGAAATAAGTCCAATTTCCATTTCTCTGCCCTCAATTCTCTGTACCAAACACACCTTAAGCATATTGGTAGTTGTTAGTGGTGGAACTTGACCAACTTTTTATGTGGGTGAAATCGTCTTAAGTATAATTTTACATACTCCGTAATAAACATCCAACAAATTGTGAGATACACGTTTACTGCATATATAACTAAGGTAAAAGTTCCATGTAGATCTAAGATTTACCAAAGATCCCATCCATTCATCTCGTCCATCCATTCCTTTTAAGATCGACGCTCCATATAAATCCAACTTTTTTTTTTTATTGATGTAGGGGCATCATGGTCAATTCACTCACTACTAATAACTCTCCCACCCACCCCGTTTCTTTCAAACCCTCAATCTCAATCTCAATCTCTCAACCGTTTCTTTCAAACACACACACTCACACACACACACACACACACACACACACTAATTTCACATCCAACAACCACCACCGCCGTCGGCAACTTCGACAGACTCATCGGAAAATGATAAAACCTTACTTCAAGATCACCGAACGTATGCTATACATAAACGGTCCTGATTTGATCACTTCAATGCGTTCTACAATTGTTGACGTGTCACACACTAGATCTATTATCAAAACCCTAGGTCAATGAAACGGAGATGGAGGTAGAGAAGCTGTATGACGCGGCAAAAAGAGGCAGAAAAGCGATTGCAAGTGGTGAAGGAAAGGAATGAAGTTCCAGAGGTTTGGATGTGGATGGGTAGGATAAAGGCGTATAAAGTTGGTGAGATGCACACCATGTGTTTGATAAAATGCGTATGCGATAATCATATATGATTCGGAAGCAAAATCATATATGATTCTGTAACAGGTTATGCCAAAACGTGTTATTCACCTGCTTTAGAGTTATAAATGCATATAGAGATGCTCATTCATGTCATTAATTGATTAAGTTAGGTTTTAGTTGATGATGAGTTGTTGTTAGGTTTTAGTTTAGGCTATGATTAAGTCAGGTTATGCCAAAAGCGATTGCAAGTGGTGAAGGAAAGGAATGAAGTTCCAGAGGTTTGGATGTGGATGGGTAAGATAAAGGCGTACTTAAGGAAGTGGTTTGGGCTAAAAGTGTCACAAAATAGTGCTGAGAGAGTTTATTTGAGTGAGAGAGTTTATTGAGTTTATTTTGGAAGTTGAAGATGCTTGTTTCGTTGAAACTTTCGTCTAATCAGCTTGAGGTAGTATTTCGATGTGATGCTTAGTGCTATAAGGTTACAGTGGATATGTAAATGATGTTAGGTTGGGCTAGAGAATAGATTGTAATATACATGTGACTGTACTGATGTATGATTCTGGTAGAATCATACATGATTCTGGTAGAATCAAGGTCTCGGCTCTTTGTGGAGTTTGATTCACATTACAATCATGTATGTGGACAATATATCAATAATTGTTTATATTGTTTTTTCTTGCTGGGCCAGTAGATTATATCTGATCATTTCCTAACTTCCAAATGTGCAGTTCTATTTAGATATGAAGTTTGTTATCTCCTTTGCTTCCCAAGTGCGTTACTTATCTCGAAATCTGAATCGGGTCGTGAATGAGATCATTAATAAAGCACTTGCGTCCTTCTCTGCAACGGGAGTGGATCCATATGGGTTAGTGCTAGTTGCTTTGAGTTATCAAATATGTGTGAAATCAGGATCAACTGCCTCCATTTTTAATTGTATAATAATGTTAAAAAATCTGTTTATTTTGTGGCAGTGTACTTCTCGAGGATGAGTGGTTTGCTGATGTATGTCAAGAAGCAATGGACAGGCTGAGTGGGAAGCCAAGATTTGTCAACGGGGAACGAGATATAAGCAGCCCAACTGCATCTGTTTCAGCACAATCAATATCATCCATCAGATCTCATGGAAGACTAACGACAACCATGTTGAATGTGGAGTTTTTGCAATGAACAAACAAGGATCTCCGATTATTATGAATGCAATCAAGAACAGGGCCGATCGTGATCCAGAAAAAGAAGTTCGTAAAGAAGATGTGCTTAAACCTGATAAATAGATGTCGTTAAGTGAGTGTGTACTAATGGTAGTTTTGGAATAAACGGATGTTGATAAATAGATGGGTCCCTCTTGTGCGACATAGTTAACTGATGTATTTTGGTAAAATAGATGTGAATCATATATGGTAGTATTGAACAAGTTCTGATGGGTAATGAAATGGTAAACTGATGGTATTTTAATGTATGTTTTAATTTTTTTGATGGGTAGTATATGTTTTAAGTTTATCTTATATTTTGAATCACATATGATTCTCCAGAATCATATATGATTCTTCAGAATCATATATGATTCTTCAGAATCATATATGATTCCATGTGAATCATATATGATTCACATATAGAATCATATATGATTCACATGGAATCATATATGATTCTATGTTAAAAGTAAACATATGATTCACATGGAATCATATATGATTCACAAAAATCATATATGATTCAGATAGAATCATATATGATTCTTTAAGAATCATATATGATTCTATCTGAATCATATATGATTCTTTTAAAATCACGTGTTACAAATATTAAACTTACAGGAAAGACATGAAAAATAGACAATTTTCATAAGAATATGCTTCAACATCAAAAAAAAGTATTCAATCAAGATCCTCATAACAATTTTCCAACAGTGCAATAAAAATAAATAAATATCCAAATCTAAACATAGTATGTTTGTTCAAGGAGCGATAGTCGCTTGTTCAGCTGCGACATTTCTCGTTGCTTGTTCACTTGCATCAGTTCCATCCTCATCTTGCTCATCTAAATCACCCTCTTCCTCATCATCACGATCTTCATCAGCACTTTGGAAATGCACACAGAAACACCCCTTTAATCTAACAGCAGAGGTCAACTGTAATAGATATAATACGATAATGTCAAAGAATACCTTCTGGCTTATTAATTCTAGTCCAGAAGCAAAATTCTCCAAACGTGCACTTCCGTATTTTTCTCGTTGTAGATATTCCTGCAAACAGAAATTGTAGTTGAATAACATATAAGAATACCATATCAAAACTTCCTTTTAAGAGCATTGTGCGATAAAAAGCTTGTCTTACCACTAGATCAAACTGAGTGCCTTTTACAAATGCAACAAGCTTAGAGAGTTCTTTCCCAGACATCAAGTAGCTAGCATGGCTTTCTAAAATATTATTGACAGAAGCAACATGTGCATTCTGTTCTTTGAACGAAGGGCTGTTTGGTAAAAGAAACAAATAGGTAAGATCCTAGAAAAAACCATTGGCACAAGAACTCACAAACATAGTAGTGAATGGTTACCTTTTGGGCTCTGTAGACTGTTTCTTATAACTAGAAGGAAAAAGAAAGTAGCCTAGAAATCTGGGAGATAGTTTATCCGAATCTGTTGTTGCAGGTTCATATTCCCTTCCAGATCTTAATAGAAATCTCACCTGGGTAAAAAATCATAAGACCAATCAATACTCTTGCAGCATTTGGGTCACCACAGAAACAAATTATCCGTGGATTTTTTTTTATTTTTATTTTTTTTGTGAAAGGAGAATATATATTATCACAAAAAGAGTACAAGCATTTTAAAGTATACAATGGACATGCCCATTTATACATCTCTTAAAATGCATGACAATAAAAAACAGAAAGAAACTGCTACATTCTATCATTCATTATCCTAATTCATATACATTGTGACTCACTTCTAAGTAAAGCTACATGCATTATTCTTTTTCACTACAGCTACTTTGTAGCTAATTGAGTCTTATCTTTAACTCTTTGCAACTTTATGCCCCATAAGAGCTATCCGTGGATTTTATCAAAAACTACTGTGTTAAATATGATTAGGAAACGAAGATTATGGAAATACTAATCTAATTATTCTAATAAAGTGATGTAAGAAGTTTTAAGCATTCAAAATCGTTCCAGGTCACTTTCGACCCATATGACCCATTCCCTATTTTACAAGGTTTTTCTGGCTTTCCCATTTAACACGTTAAAGTGAAAATTAAATGCAAATAAATCGATAACTTTATTTCTCGAGCACATACCAGTTCACCAGCAAGTTCGTATAGAGATTCATCCAGTGTCGCCTGCACAAGCCCACAGTTCAGATCAGATCACAAGAGAGAAATAGAGGGAATATATAGAATTTATCAGCATATGATTTACCTGTAACAAGCGTAGAGCACAGTATTGATTCTCTTGTAGAATCATATATGATTCTCTTGTAGAATCATATATGATTCTTGTAGAATCATATATGATTCTTTTTTAATCATATAATCATATATGATTCTACAAAAGAATCATATATGATTCAAGGTGAATCATATATGATTCTAACAAAATATACATCAGTACATCAGCAACAAAAACATATACATCAGTACATCGCTAACCACTGATTTCAATACAAATCAACTTATCTCACTCACAAATCAATAAAATAAGCTGAATAATCAATAAAATAAGCCGAATCACATGTGATTTGCCTTGAAACCCTAAAAACCTAAATAAGCAACAAAATAAGCTGAATCACATATCATTTACCTTGAATAGCAGCTAGATTTTATTCTTCATCTGGAAATTCAACATCTTTTCCATAAGCTTGTTTCCATCATCCACCACTTGATGTTCATCAACCGCAACTGGAAAATCAACTAAATCATTAGCTAATCATTAACAAGTGTGAAGATGTGGTGGTGATGAAGGTGCGGTGGTGGTGAAGGTACGGTGGTGAAGGTGACGGCGGCGGTGAAGGTGCGGTGGTGATGAAGGTGCGGTGGTGAAGGTGCGGTGGTGGTGAAGGTGCGATGCTGATGAAGGTGCGGTGGTGAAGGTGCGGTGGTGATGAAGGTGCGGTGGTGGTGAAGGTGCGGTGTGTGTGTTTTTTGCCCTGATCTTTTTGAGGAAATAATGAATGGATCGTTTCATTTTTTGTTTATGTAATTTCCATTTTTGCCCCTCAAGTGTAAATATCAGATTTAATCTAAGCCTTTGGATCAAATTGTATTGTATGGTTAGGATTTCTTGATTGGTTCTTTGGCAAGGAGGGGTTCTTCATGGATCACAACTCATATAACTAAAAGGAAAAAAAAAAAAAAAAAAAAAAGGAAAAAAAATAATCATTAGACGTATTTATATTCAAGAAGCGAGAAAGTTATGGTTAATTGCTTTTAATTAAAAGGAAAAAAAAAAAGTCTGTTTTATGGTTGCATATGTTTGTAATCAAGATAAGAATATGCATGGACTAGCAAGTATACAGGGGGACTTTCAAACGAGAACCATTTTATTCGCAAGAACTGAGAGAACCACCAAAAACATACATGCACGCCTTTTAAAATAAAATAAAAATACATGCAAATCATCAATAATCGTAAACATCCACCTATGTTCTTCAATATCATTATGAACTCATCCTCTTTTTTCACAAAAACC
Organism: Artemisia tridentata subsp. tridentata; assembly: GCA_021014915.2. Taxonomy (NCBI): domain Eukaryota; kingdom Viridiplantae; phylum Streptophyta; class Magnoliopsida; order Asterales; family Asteraceae; genus Artemisia; species Artemisia tridentata. The sequence continues at coordinate 180,188,819 of CP139509.1, forward strand.
TTACACACGGCCGCAATATTGTCGTTGCACGTTTTATAAGAACATACATGCACACCTTCAAAGAAAATTTTTGTATTTCGAATTTCTTATCAAATTCTTTAGAACAACTATGTTTTTTTTTAAAACATATGTGTTGTTTTGAAAACATATGTGCAAAAAATACAATTATTGAAGGCGTGCATGTATGTTTTTGGTGGTTCTCTCAGTTCTTGCGGATAAAATGGTTCTCGTTTGAAAGTTACAGCAAGTATACATAACACTATGTAATTACAGAGTAGTTAATTTTTTTTGAAAGGCGACTTTTAATTTTTGGTTTAGAGAGTCATACCCGCCACAAAGACAGACCCTCATCCATCACATACCCAGACTATGTTGTCTTAACCGGGCCCACGCTGGTGGCAAGGTGATTAATTTATCCTTAATAATATCAACAAATAAACTTTTAGATGGCGTCTTAAGTTTTTGTGAGGTTTTATTATTTAATAATTAATTTATCCCTAATAATATCAAACAATTAACATTATTTGCTCAAATTTTTTGGAGAGCCGGGACCCTCCTTTGCCGTCACTAAGTTCCGCTGTCGGTAGTTGTTATCCAAAAGTAGCAATAAATCTATTTTCCCCCCTAATAGTGAGTTGTGCTTGTTTTTTTAGTTAAATAGGGGTTGAAATTTGAAAACCACTGAAACCAAGCTTACACATATATCCCATGTTACTATCACTCCAAAACCATTTTAAAAAAGAGCTTCATAATATATTTAGGGTGCTTGGTTCGAGGTTTTAAGAGGTAAGGAATATCAAAGGTATTAATAAATTATGCTTGGTTTCATATAATGTAATGCTCTATTACCTAAGTGGGTAATACCTCATGGACAATTTGAGGGTAATCAAAATTTATTACATTCTCTCCCATGATCTCTGGGCCACGTTCATACTTTTTTTTCTTCAACTTCAATTTTCAGGTATAGTTCCCTATTATTATTTAAATTAATATTAAGGAATAACTAATCATAATCATTGATAATTATATTCTTGCAAAGGAGAAAAATATTTATCATACATAATAACGATTCTACAATTTTTTTTGAACGATTCTACAATTATGTGTACAAAACTTTATTATTTTTATTATTCCCTTTACACACTTAGAAGTAACTACAAAGTTAATCTAATTGTGTTTATGACTGAGATTAATGTAATGATTAATTATAACTGATAAGTAAAACATAAATATAAAAACACAAGTTTTTCAACGTTTAAATTCTTATTAGAAATCAATCAAAGAATCTATTACCCAAGTGTTTGCGGAATAAACACTTGGGATTGAATAGAGAAGGTATGGTGTGTTCTCCTTTCTAAACTCAAGTTATACTTGAGTGACAACAATAAAGACCCACTGAGCTATCTCAGGGATGCAGTTGCTCTTTGAAGGAGAAAAGAGATTTTATGAAAGTCTAAGCTTTTAATGCACAAAACTTAACCCACTTTTCTCAATCTGTTCATATTTATACACAAGTATAAAAGAGCACTGATGATTAAAATATAAAAAGAATAAGCATGCGTGTCTGAAAACTACAACAGTATTTGTCATTTCCAAGAACCAATAGGAATAGGCCAAAAGTCTTTTCGAGTGTCAGTTCTGACACTTCTTGACTTTTGCCGTTTTAGGGAAGATTCATTTCTGGCCCGATAAGACTTCTCCTTATCTCTTAAAACTCTTTCTGCCTAATCCCGCCTTTTTTTCAGACTTCAGGTTCTTCAGTCTACGCCTTCAGTCTTCAGTCTTCAATCACTTATTGTTGTTGAGGAGACTGGGGTTCAGTGAGTTCTTGTCCAATACTCACTCAACCCATTACCTTCTTCTTTGGCTTAAGTGACACTCAGGGAGTTCCGCCTCACTGAGTGGTGAATCTTTCTTCTTAGACTCGTCCTGAGCATCTTGAAGGTAACTCACTGAGTGACTGTTCACTCAGTGACTTAAGATTGTTTTCGGTTGATTAACACTTGGCTTAATTCGTATTCAAATCCTGTTTTCAGGATCCTTGGGTACTGACGGACCCAACAATCTCCCCCTATTTGATTATAAATTATGCCTAAGTGTTTTGATCAGTTATGAGTGAGACAATGGGCTTCTTCTCATACTGAATATACTAGAAAGCTATTAAGGACACTGATATAACAAAAACATGGGCCATCAATTTTATTAATATCATTGTCCTATCTAACATAATACTCAGGGTTCTTGTTCTCCTTCCAAGATACCCAAGAGTTCCAGTTTAGCTCTCTTCAACACTAACACTTCTTTGTCAGGTCGCTCTTTTATCATCATATCCATCAGCTTGACAAACTCTTCATTTTCAGGGGTCTTCATGGAAAGTGCCATTAGCTTGTATGCCAGAAGAGTTGTCGTTTCCACAAGGTTGATGTCACTGACTCTTTGGAAGGCCGGTTGGCTGAACTCATCGACAAAGAAAATACCGTACTCAGGCTCCTTGATGACCAGGTTGGGGACAAACTTGACTCCCTGAGGAGGAATCCTGTCGCAATGAAGAGCAGCTATGAATTGTTCAGGCTCCTGACCCACAGCTTTTCTTCTCCTCCCGGTCTTCTGAGTAGGCTCAGGGATTGACAGTCCATAAGAATCAAGCGCCTTCTCATGATCTATTCCTAAACTCTTAGCAACTTTTTCCAGTTCCTCATATTTAGAGTTTAGGGTCTTGAGAAGGCTGGGAACGATCTTGCCATGCTTCTTCCTCAGGATGGGCATCATCATGTCCCATTCCCTTAACCCATATTCTGAGAATCTGAAGGGTTTATTTACCTCAGACTTTCTTGGTCCCCTGTGAACCGTAACGCTTATTGGGTTGGTGAGGTGAATGGTCATGTCAGTGATTGTGCCTTCACCCTTGGTCTTTGTCATGTGCCACATGTACCTCTCATAGGTTTTCTTCCTCCTTTCATCTTTAAGCCTGACCTGCTCATTGTGTTCCCTGATGCGGTCGGCCTGAAGTTTGAGGAATTCTTCCCCCTGATATCCTGATCAGTCTCCTTTATTACCTCCTTGGCAACCTCAGCAATTATAGGTCTGTTGATTTGCTTGTCTTTTTCTTTGGCCCTTCTTATGTCCTGTTGATGCAAGACTTCGGCCACTTCCACTGGAGTCCCAAAGAAGGTCTTTCCACCATCCAATTCAACCATAAATGGTTCATCCAGGTCTGGTAGTAGATGCCGAAACCAATTGCAGTTGAGGATCTTCAATCACCATGATTCCCTTCCCTTTGTCAGTGGGAGGGGGTTGACTGGTGGAAGTCTCAGGCACTTCTGTTGCTATGGCTTCAGGTTGTACAGGGATTGTAGCAACAACAAGTCCTGAGGATGAAGGTTCAAGAGTACGATCATCAAATTTCTCCCCCTCAACAGGTGCTGGAACTTCAGTGTATGCACCTGTTGACTGAGGAGTGGGGGTAACCGGAGAGGCCTGAAGAATTGATAGAATACTGGAGACCATTTTCTTCATTTCAGAGGTCTCATTCTTCAGTGTGGACATTTCTGCGGCCATGGCATTCTGAGTGGAGGTGAGTTCAGTGACCTTGGTTGTATAGTGGGTGATCAGCTCATTATGTTTTGTTGAAAGCTGATCAAAGGCTGAGGATATTTTGTTCAGGTACTCTTTGGAATCAGCTACTGACTGATGAAGAGAATCTTGCTGAGACCTGATGGTTTTGAGCTCCACCCCCTGAAGAAGCTTTAGAAGCTCAGTAATGTTGGTGGAGGTGGTGGTCTGAGTATCCATGTACTCTTTCAGCTTTGTGATCAGGGTGGGATCATCTCCGAGTTCTTCCTGAATATGATCAAGAGCCTTCAGTATGTTGGTGAGCTACTTGTCTTGTTCAGTTACCATACAATCCAGAGATTCCCTCAGGTCACCGAGTTATTTGTGAGTGAGTTTGGTGACCTGTAGCACTTTGCCCTGAGATTCTTTAACAGTAGCCCTGAAGTCAGCATAGCTGGCTGCTGCTTCAGTATGCTGATCCCATTGCTCTTCAGTTATCTCACGAAAGAGAGCATGGTTGGCTTTGCGGAGAAATATTACCAGCTATCTTTTAGTAAGTGTGTTACACCCCGTGCCCGCTTAGACCAAAAACTTTGAACTTTTACGCGAAAACGCTTGACTTTACCGGACATTCCGTTACTCATTTGACCATTTATAAAAAATCCACATTCATAAACAAGATGACAATTTCATAACCAAGATGAGTATTCTAACTCATAAACAAGATGAGTATTCTGGTGCACAAACCAGAACCAAGATGACCATTTCTCGTGCACAAACTCAGAACCAAGATGACCATTTTACGTGCACAAACTCAGAACCAAGATGACCATTTCTCGTGCACAAACTCAGAACCAAGATGAATAAACTCATAACCAAGATGAACAAACTCAGAACCAAGATGAACAAACTCAGAACCAAGATGAACAAACTTAGGTGCACAATTCAGAACCAAGATGTACAATATGGCGGGTTATGCATTAAACCCATTTTGACCCATTTTCATAACAAATCATCTATAACACCTCATTTGTCCACCAAACTTCACCAACATCATTACTTTAACATATAAGACATGTTCCACAAAAACTTGACCCGTTCACAACCCAAAATGGGTACATTTACACTTTTACCAAACACCCCCTTAAACATTGACCATAACACATGAAACACACTTGAACACACCGTTGACCACCCAAACTTTACCAAAAGCATTAAATTAACATAACAAACATGTTCCAATGGCAATTGACCCGTTTACACCCCAAAATGAGTATTTTCATACATAAACCGAACGCCCCTTTATACTTGACTATAAACACTTTAAACTCACTTTGACATACCAAGTGACTACCAAATCATTTGAACGACCTTAACATACAACTTGCCATACGGCTACACTTTACCAACCCATAAAAGACTAAGAGGGGTTACAAACTTACACATGAGCCCGGTATTCTAACTAGGCTCCTACGCATACTACCTTAATCTCGCATATCCAAAACCTTAATCATTACATCTAAGCCGACCATATAAACATGCCAAACTACAAAACGGTTAGACAACTAAACCGTAAGCACAAAGGCTTAGTAAGTAAAACGACCATAACATATCATTATACTTCAAACCACACATAAGCATCGTATACATAAAACACTTACTTTATGGGCTGACTACCCAAGTCTCATCTAACACATAACATCAACATATTCCATAGCATCAACGCATCACATAAGCCACATTCATAGCATCACATAAGCATATTCCAAGTCCATATACTTGACACCAAACATACATAATACACATGTGTTAGAAATTCATATAACACATGTTACTATCATTTTACTTACCTTAATCCAAGCTACATAATAATAAGAACATCATCATCATCACAATCTTCCATCATCATGATCATCCTTCATAATTAACCAAAACCTAATCAACATAACAATCAATAACATAACAAGGGTTATCAAAACCCATTAAACATACTTATCTTTCATTCTACATCATCATATGATCATATCTTGATCATATGATGAAAACCCACTTAATCCATAATCTATAACTTCATTAATCATCAAGAACATAGATACTTACTTGTGAGAAGATCATTGCAAGGGAGAACTATTAACATTAAATCTTCATCTTCATCCTCCTAAGCTACCAACTAGTTTCTTCCCTCTCTTTTTCTCCCTATAGAACCGGACCATCACAACCTTATCTAATAATGGAGGGAATCCTCTAGAAAATCCTGGATAAAGATAGTTAGGTGGCATATTTGGGCAAATGGCAAGAATGGCCTCTCAAGTTCCTTTCTTTCTTATTTAGCCTCAACTAACTTTATCACATGTTTGACTTATGACAACATAAGTCCCTTAGGTCTATTTCCTTTCTATTCTTGCCACATAATACTTTCCATAAATATACAATACATTCTTTTACCATCATTTAACTATCGGGTTTGACTAAAACGTTACATTTGTTGACTAGCCAATCACATAAGGCCTTTGGTCCACTTTCATCTAGGGTGGGGTACAAGTACCCGGGGAACGGGTCTAACAAAGTGGAAGAACATTATCATATTTTTGCAACCACTGAGGACTAGTAGGAGCAGAAGAGTGACCTGATGATGATGATGATGTTGTTGGGTTGGTTTGGGTTAGGGTTTGTTGATCCTCAGGAGGAGGAGATGATTGTTGTTGTTCAGGGTGCTGAGGAGAGTTGTGTGTTTCAGTCTCCATTTCCTCCACAGCATCAAAAATTTCTTCATCACCAAAATCAACCATTTCCTCCTCTGACACATCATCCAGTAGTCTCTCAAGATCTGCCAGAGTAGGAACCCTGTGGGAATCCGGCTCCCCCTCAGAAGAGGGCTCACCTTTATTGTGGTCAGGTTCTGACCCCTCCAAGTGCACTGCGTGGGTTTTCTCAGCCTGGACCTTGGAGTCAGTTCCCGAGTGAATGGATTTGCCATGGGGGGTTGTGGGTTCCGTATCAGCGGGTGGTTTTAATCCCTCTGAGTCTTAGTCCCCCTGAGTGCCTTCAAGGACTGGCGGGCATTCTCCAGTACTATCATGAGGCAATGATTGTTTGTGGACTCCCTTCCCATTAGGGTTGTACTGCCCTTCTGAGGATTTAGGGTCCTTTTCTCCCTGAGATCCTGAGTGTGATTTCTCAGGACCGTAAATAGGATGTGATTGGGTGTGGGTCCCCTTCTCAGTAGAGTAGTGCTGCTCTACCGAGGATTTAGGACCCTGTACTCCCTCAGGAAAAGGTTGGGATTGACTAATGCCTTCATCGGGATGGGATAGGGTGAAGGTTCCTGACCCCACTGACTTGTGTAAGTCAGTAGGGCCATGACGAAAGGATTTGCCCGAGGACACTGAGGATGATTTCTCAGTATCCTCCGTTGGCGTTTGTTTTAAGGTCAAGAGGGTCTCAAAAGTGGGTGTCTCAGAAGTCTTAGCCGTTGTTTGCCTTTTTTTAGGCTCTGAGGTAGAGGTCTCAAGGGCGACTTCTTGGACCCTGCCTTCTTTTTCTTCTTCTCCTGCTTTGTAGGAGAAGGAACAGGGGAAACAACATTTTCCCCCTGAATAACTACCAGCATGTAGTCGGTCAGGGGTACTGGTTGTACATCAGTAAGGTCTGTTGAATAGTTGGCTTTATGAAGGACGTCAGGTTTAGATCCCTTAACGTCAGGCCTAACATAATCAGAGCCTAGTAACTCCTGAAGCACACAGGAAATGAACCTAGGGTAAGACATGTGTCTTTGCCTAGATTTTCCTGAGAGCTTGGCTACGAGGTCTCGGAAGCTTATTCCTCCGATGTCTATTTTTATACCCTCCAGGAGACTGAACACCATCAATTGTTGTGACGCATTCAATTGCTCCGTGGAGGATTTATTGCCTCCAAGGACCTGAATGACAAAAGTCATCAGGATCCTCTAGACAGGGGAGAACCAAGTCTTAATTATTGGTGCTTTGGCCAATAAAGTTCCTGAGGCCACGTTAGGTTGTTTTGGGTCATGTGGCCCTAGTAAAAGCAAATCGGCTTTTACTTCTTGGTCAGTGGGGTTGGGCTCAAAGTTCTCAGTGAAATCAAGACCTGTGGCCTTGATGAAGGTTGGGTAATCCAGGGAGAGGGTCCTTCTCTCATTCATCACTGAGAACGTGATTATTGAGTCTTTGGTGTCCTCAGGGCTTGTTGCCACTGCTGTACACCAGAATTCCCTCAGATAGTCATTATATATGACTGAGGGGGTTTTTGTGAACGCCGTAGCAAGAAAGCAATTTTGAAGATATTTAACCACATTCTTGTACGCCCAAAAATTTTCGGGGTAGGAAAAGTTTCCTACAACGTTATTTTTGGTCATGTCCACGCCCTCCATTGTTAATTCCACATTTGGGGCGTAGGTTATAGCTTTAGAAGTAGCCATTTGTTTGAAAGGTCTTGGTTTTACAAGAAAATGGTCTGGTTTTCTAAAGATGAAGAACACATACAATAGTTTTGAAAGAAAAGGGCAGAGTTTGCTTAAGATTTTCTAAAACGTGTGCGTGTTGATTTGTTTGGGGGTATTTACAGGGAAGTGAAGAGGATGGGTGTTTTAGGCATTAAGCGGTTTTATTTTCTCAACAAAGAAATTTTTGGAAACCGTTTTGTATAAAACGTTTGGGATCCGCATTAAATGCCACCACTCTATTTTCCCTGGTTTTGCGCAACAGTCGAGGTGAACAGTTGTGCCGCCTGCAAAAAGTGTAATTTGCAGAGTTTGCATCATCACATATTTTATGTGAGAGAAGAGGCATTAAATGCCAAGTGGGTAAGTGGGGGCCCAGAGGTGGATGTCAGAAGGCAAAAGAACAAATATTCTTATATTAAATAAGAATTCAGTTACCAACCTCGGATATTTACTAACTAGATACTTAGAGCATTTAAGTTAGCATTGAATGTCATTTTGAGGGCCCTGGATGACTTTTCATTCAGTGAGGGGTTCAGGGAAGGTGACTCAGTGATTTTTTTATTTATTTTTACTGAGAAACACATTGAGTCAGGGTCCTGAGATTTTTCAGAATTTACACTTAGATGGATGGATTCAATCAGTGGACTGATTCTCAATATCTAACATTCCTAATTCAGCTTTCAGTCTTGTGAAAGTTGGTTCATCCAAATGTTTGGTAAATATATCAGCTAGCTGATATTCAGTAGGAATGAAGTGTAATTCAATGTCACCATTCATGACATGGTCCCTGATGAAGTGATATCTAATATCAATGTGTTTTGTTCTCTGATGAAGAACAGGGTTGTTTGAGATGGCAATTGCACTTGTGTTATCACAAAAGATGGGAATCATCTTATACTGGATTCCATAGTCACTGAGTTAACTTTTCATCCAAAGTACATTTGCACAACAACTGGCTGCTGCAACATATTCAGCTTCAGCTGAGGACATGGCAACTGATTGTTGTTTCTTAGCACTCCAACAGACTAATTTTCCACCAAGTATTTGGCAGGAGCCTGAGGTGCTTTTTCTGTTCATGTTGCATCCAGCATAGTCAGAGTCTGAGTATCCTTTGAGATCCAAGCCTGAACATTTTGGATAGTATAATCTAAGGTTTGGAGTACCTTTTAGTTACTTGAGTATCCTTTTTACAACTGTGAGATGAGATTCTCTTGGGTCAGATTGATATCTGGCACACAAACATACTGAGAATTGGATGTCAGGCCTTGATGCAAGTAGATACATCAGTGACCCAATCATTCCTCTGAATAGAGTTTGATTGACTGGTTTACGAGTAAGGTCAGGACCAAGGTTGTTAGGGGGAACCATGGGAGTTTTGACTGCGGCACAGTCACTGAGCTCATACTTCTTCAGTAGGCTTCTAACATACTTCTCTTGACTGATAGAGGTTCCTTTATCTGTCTGCTTGATTTGCAGTCCAAGGAAGTAAGTAAGTTCTCCCATCATACTCATTTCAAATTTCTTTGCCATCAGTTTTTCAAACTGTTTGCAAAGTTTATAACTTGTTGAGCCAAAGATGATGTCATCAACATATACTTGTACAAGTATGACATCATTATTTGTCCTGTAGATAAACAATGTGTTGTCTATCTTACCTCTGACAAATTTGTTTTGGATCAGGAAGGCTGAGAGAGTTTCATACCATGCCCTGGGAGCTTGTTTCAGTCCGTAAAGGGCTTTGTTAAGCTTGCAGACATAGTCAGGAAACTCACTGCTTTCAAATCCAGGATGTTGCTAAACATAAACTTCTTCTTTCAGTGATCCATTTAAGAATGCACTTTTAACATCCATTTGGTACACTTTGAAGTTCATGTAGGTTGCAAATGCAAGGAAGATCCTGATGGCTTCCATCATTGCCACTGGTGCAAATGTTTCTTCATAGTCAATGCCTTCTTGTTGATTATAGCCTTTGGCTACAAGTCTAGCCTTGTTTTTAATGACTATGCCATTTTTATCAGATTTGTTTTTGAACACCCATTTCATGCCAATGACTGAAACATCTTCAGGACATTTGACCAAGGTCATTACCTTGTTTATGTCAAATTGTTCCAGTTCATCATGCATGGCCTGAACCCAAATTGGATGTTTAAGTGCTTCTTTGACACTTTTGAGTTCAATTGTGGAGATGAAATCCACAAATAGGCATTCATTGGCTGAGGCTACTCTTAGACTAGCAGCCATGCTTCTGGTGAGCATGCCTTCAGTAGGCTCTCCAATTATATTGACAAGTTCTATATCCTGAGACTTAGTCCAACTGTCCTGAGGTATTGGATACTGATTAGAACTTGTGAAGGCCTGATTGGTAGGGTCTGGTGTAGACACCTGACGATCTTTAAGATCTTGAGTGTCTGATTGGGTTGACTGATCACTGAGATTGTTTGGATCCTGAGCACTTTGTTCTTTGTGCTTCAACCAACTCAGTGATGGTTGGGTAAGGAAGGTTATGAGGGATGATGTAGTAGGAGATGTCAGCATTTGCTTGGTACTGAGTGGAAGGATCATTGTCAGGAAGATGTTCATCAGGAGGGTATCTTGATGAATCATCAATACCTGAGGATGGTGGTTGAAATCGTTTTGAAAATAAGTATCATTGAAATTATGATAGCACGGTTCTTGCTCAAATGAATTCTGAGGATGGTGGTTGAAATCGTTTTGAAAATAAGTGAATGTATTTTCGATTTCAGAATTGCAACATATGCAAAGTCCATGAGTAAACCCACATTCTTTGCAAAAACATCGTTCATAAAGTGAATTATTTCCCAACGGATCTCCACAATTAAAGCAATTTTGCTGATTGATTGGAGATGGCTGGGATTGTGGAGGGTATTCGGAAAAATCTTGAGAATTATCGACGGAATTAGGATTTGATTTAACGGATAATTCACACCAATAACAAGATCCGTTTGGTGCATTATTTCCACACCGCTCACACAAACACTTGTAACAACGGTGATCATCACCCAATATACTTTTACAATGAAAACAGTGATAGTCGGGTGACGACATAAGAATTAAACGGATAAGAGGAATGAGAAGATAATAGAATTAAACGAATAAGAGGAATAAGAAGAATATTTTTGATTTTTATAATTTAAAAACATTTTGAAAAACACAAAGGAAAAAGGGAAAATAAATTTTGAAAAGAAAATATTTTTGGGTTTTTATAAGAAAATATTTACGAAGAAAACGATAACTTCACGAGGAAGGGTCTTCAAGTCACTAATCGTCAAACCGTAACGATATTGTCGCAACACACCTCCCCGGCAGCGGCGCCATTTTGATATTGGTCGAATACATCACAAGTCAAAACCTCTCACGAAGAAAAGTCAACTCGCGACGATTTAACGCAACAATCAATTATAATAAACCGGATAAGTGAATACCCGGGTCGTAGTCCCAACGAGGCGTGCAATTGAGGATATCGTATGAGGTTTGGTATTAAAATGCTTGAAATTACGATGAACACTTTTGGTTACGAGTCTAGGAAAACAAAAAATTAAATTAAAGAAAACGCGAATTAAAATCGGGAAACAAGTCTAAACGTAACAATCTATTAAAATTAACCCTACGGATGCAAATTTAATTTTCCTAAGTTCTAATGAATAAAAGAAAATTTTGAAAAAAAGAAATATATTTTTCTGATTAATATTTTATTTAATACGAATTAAAAACTAATTTAAAAAGAAAAATAGATTAAAAATACTAAATGGAAACTGAAAATTACCAAAAAATACAGGAAAGTCCTAAATACTATTCTGATCATATGAAAAATAAAATGGGAACAACTGCTTATTCGGATAAGCAGTTATTATGCAAAAATAGAAATAAGCTAATAGGAATGAAAACTGCATAAATGAATTAATGTGTGAAGTATTAACAAGAAAATCCCAAGGGTTCAATGGTTAAGCGTGTGTGTGGTTATCTGAGAGACCAGGGTTCGAGTCACATGGTGCTCTTTTTGTAAAACTTATTTTTTTTTTAATTTTCTTTTAACAAACTTAAAAAGCACATTAAGATAAGCAGTATTTATAAAGACAACAATTTTAACAAACTAGAAATAAGCCAAATCAAGCTATGGGAAACAGATCAGTGGGCTTTAAAAAAAAGGAAAATGGGCTAAGGCTACAAGCAAATAAGCTGATAAGCTATATTAAGCTAAGGTGGAACTGAAAAGAAGCTAAGTAACTAATATTAAACTAATGGAACCAAGAAAAACAGAATAAGCTACCAATAAGAACAAATAATCACTGAGTTAATCAAGATAAGCAAAAGAGGTCTGGTCTGATGTGCAGGGTAACTCAGGTTACTGAGGCAGACTTTGAGCTTATTTTTAAGCTTGAATAAGCTAATAACTGAGTTTCACTTTTTGGAATAGGGAACTACACCTAACAAACTACTAGTAACATGAAAATTAAGCAATGAAATCAACAAACAAGCACCTTAATTGATGTGAGAAAACTGAGGTAGGCTGCAAAAATGTTCTGAGGTGACTGTATCATCTAAGTTGGTCAAAATCATCTTCAATCCAAGTAAGACTTATTCAACCCTTGTGAATGTGACCTGAGAACTCAAAAGCAACACAAGTAGCAAAAAAAAGTGACTTAAACTGCTTATCTCTCAATAAGCTAAATAAGGGCAGTTACGATCCTAAGTAATATAACTATCATAGGAGACTACAAAATACTTAAAATTAACTCAAGGCAACACAGGATCAGTTCAAAAGGCTCAAATTAAACTAAACTAACCCAACCAAAAGGGCACATGAACAGTGGGACACAATTATGACCCGGTTTGAGCATTATCCAAACAGTCCTTTTGGGGTGACTGTTTTGGCTAAAAGCTACTAAGGTTTAAATAAACCTTAGATACTGAAACACTAGTGCTTAACTACCCTAATTAAGCCTGAATGAACAACACAAAGCTTGAAATAAGCACTTAAATAATGCTAAATAAGCAGGTTGACTATGTTTGACTTATATTGACTTTTTGGAATTAAGGCTGAATGAATTAAATTAACTTAAACAGAAGTTATAATAAGCTCATAAGAGCTTAATGAAACAGAAATGAAAAGCTTTTAAGGTTTAAATAACAACAAATTCGAATTACTTAATTAACTGGAAGATTGAAATTTCATTAACTTCGGAAAATAGTACAATGCTGAGTAATTTAAGGGTAAATGAACTTAAACAAACTTGAATTGATAAAGAAAACTTAAATTTATACTAATTAAGCATTAAAACTACAATACGACTTAAAACTAAAAACTAACTGCCAATTTTGGCTACAAAAGACCCTATTTATACAAAATATGAGCTAGGATATTATTTCTTGGGGTCTCTGATCACTTCTCAACCCTTGGATTGGCTTGAGATGATCTCAGCCTTTCATACATGTTTTTGGCGCCAAAGTAGATAGTGGATTGCCAACGTGGAGGTTTGACTTTGGGGGGGGGGGGGGGGGGGGGGGGGGAGGAATGGTGGCTATGGCAGAGAAAAGGGGAGACAAAAATGTTGGGGGGGACATGGTGTTGGTTATGGGGAAGAGGTGGGGTGATTGTGATGGTGTTGTACAGTTGTGGGAAAGAGAGGAAAGAGTACAGGGTTTGACTTTCTTGGTTGACCTTGAGTTTTTAGCTAAATGATAAAGGGTTGGGGGTTTAATGGGATTGGGCTTGTGTTATTTGGTGGGCTGGGTTTATAGGATTAGGATTTAGGTTGGGTTAGTTGTTTTGGATTTAGGTTATAGGTTTAGTTTTAGTTTTTTTAGGATTAAGCTTAAGGACCAATTTTGCCATTTCTGAAAATCCAGGGACCAAATTTGTCATTTGTGCAAAAATAATTCCAAGGGCCAATCTTGACAACTTGATATTCTTGAAGGTTGATTCTGACATCTTGATCATAAATGTGGTCCAAACTCGTAAATTTCTTCCCCGTCCTCAGCTTTTCACGATTTTCCAATCTTGTGCTCGGTTTTGTCCGTTTTTGCCCTGTTTTCGATCCTTTTGTACCTGAAACACATAAAAACACAAACCAAGAATATTTGCAACAATATTTGATCTATTTGAGTGTTTTTGGTCATTTTTGTGTCTTTTATGGGTATAAAATGATGAGTATTTACACACTCATCAGCTATCTCAGGGATGCAGTTGCTCTTTGAAGGAGAAAAGTGGTTTTATGAAAGTCTTAACTTTTAATGCACAAAACTTAACCCATTTTTCTCAATCTGTTCCTATTTATACACAAGTATAAAAGAGCACTGATGATTAAAATATAAAAAGAATAAGCATGCGTGTCTGACAACTACAACAGTATTTGTCATTTCCAAGAACCAATAGGAATAGGCTAAAAGTCTTTCCGAGTGTCAGTTCTGACACTTCTTGACTTTTGCCATTTTAGGGAAGGTTCGTTTCTGGCCCGATAAGACTTCTCCTTATCTCTTAAAACTCTTTCTGCCTAATCCCGCCTTTTTTTCAGACTTCAGGTTCTTCAGTCTACGCCTTCAGTCTTCAGTCTTCAATCACTTATTGTTGTTGAGGAGACTGGGGTTCAGTGAGTTCTTGTCCAATACTCACTCAACCCATTACCTTCTTCTTTGGCTTAAGTGACACTCGAGGAGTTCTGCCTCACTGAGTGGTGAATCTTTCTTCTTAGACTCGTCTTGAGCATCTTGAAGGTAACTCACTGAGTGACTGTTCACTCAGTGACTTAAGATTGTTTTCGGTTGATTAACACTTGGCTTAATTTGTATTCAAATCCTGTTTTCAGGATACTTGGGTACTGACGGACCCAACAATCAGTAGTAATATTTATGTATATGCTAATATTTTGTTTATAATATAAATAACTATTATTATAATAAAGATATATACCAGTTATCAGTATGAAACAAGCAACATAAATGACAAAAAATAGTAAGGAATGGTCATTACATTCCTTAGCATTACTTTTACCTTTCCCATTACCATTACCCATTTTGAACCAAGCATGCCCTTAGTATACGATAACTCTCTCTTTTATAAAAATTGGTGCATACAAGTATGACTATATTTGGCGACATGTAGCAGTAGTAGTAAGCACTGACAATATGCAGTAGCAGTAAGCAGTAACTATTTGTTTAAAAAACGTGTTTGGTAATGTAGCTGTAACTGTAATTTTAAAGTGTAAACAAGCAAATGCTTACCGCTTCTGTAAGTAATATATATGATTGGAGCAATTGGTCATGTTTCAAACGGTTTTTTTAGTGTTGCCAAACAAGCAAATGTTTACCTCTTGTCGCTCCTAAACGCTTCCAAAAACTTGTTGCCAAACATGACCAATGTTGCTCGTGCATTGCGAGCTGAATATATTCATATTAGGACAAAATTCATTTATATAAGTGCAAAGTAAATATTAGACGAAAGTAGAGTGCTAAAAGTCAAATATGAAGTAATTATAGTTCTTATATATATTGAATCTTGCAAGTAAAATGTAAAGAAAGATGAAGGAGTAAATTTGAAAATGTGAAACGAGCAGTAAATACTTTGTGAATGACTAGCAGGGTACCCGCGCAATGCGGCGGCGGGTACCCTGTGACTATATTTTGTGGCGAACAAATATTATTCGGTTACACGTTTTTCTATCGATAACTGTACAAAAGAATAATAATTGAAGTTAAAATTAGTTTCTATCGGTAACGACAATAAAGATGTTGTACAATAATTTTCAACGAACAATAATTTTTAGTTTAATGTTTTCCTTATAATGACTTTACGGAAAACGATAATTTTAAGTTTTAGTAACTTTAACCAATATCAAACTAATTGTAATTTACAAATCGTAGAGTATCCACGCTATGTTAAAGCAATTTAGAAGCATCAGTTGATAATTCAAGTATGCGTATTGCAGCCCAACTCATAGCCCAATATCCGATCCAGTCCAATAGTTATTCAACCCAGCCTGATATTTGTGATATACCTAGCCCAAAGATGATATTAGTGTGTATAACTAACACACGGTTTCATTTTGATAACCCTACACATACATTTCATTGTTTCATCCGCCCCCTCACATACATTTCCTCTCGTCTAATTTTTCTCATCTCCCATCAACTCATCAAATCACAGATCTCATAACATATCAATTTGAGGTAGCTTTGTTGTACATTGTTGTTGCTTGAGTCTTCACGAATCTTTTCCTGATATTCGTCACAGTAGATACCTTCAACTTTCAATAGCCGCTTTCGGCGTGCATATAAATTATCATATATTTGTTTAAGAAAATAAAATAGAAGGGTTAGATTTTGATTTGTTGAAGGAAGTTGATGCATTACGTCGTGCTAAGAGTTTGAAAAGCGAGAATACGAGTGTGAAGAAACGGTCTGGGAAGGATTTCGTGACCATGTTTTTCGTTGTTGTTGCTTGTTTTGTTCTTTCTTTGACTCGGGTTATTTTGTGTAACTGATTGGAAAAAAATCAATATGGGTCGGGTTGGGTTTGATCTTATATTTTGTTAGTTTGTTTCATTTTTTGATGGTGTTAACAGAAACTTTTGGTTTCTGGTTTAATATTACTTAAACCTATGTTTACTTTTAAAAGCTATGTATAATAAGGATCATATTCAGGAATAGTAATAATGAAGTATTTTGATTTTTTATTTATTTATTTTTTTAAAAAAGAAAAGAAAATATAAGAGGTGTAAGCTTTGTTAATCCAACCAATTGTAACTTGGTAAGAATAAGTGCAATCAATACGTTGTTGGCATGTGTCAAGTGGGGCTAAGACAATATGTACACTACGCTTAATTACTTGTAAGTCTGAAAATTAGAGAGAGAGAGTCATCCCTCTATTTACTTGTACAATATGAATATCCATTGAAAGCTTGATTAGATTGTACATTGTGGTTAAATGGTTGTATATTTTGGTGAAGGGGTAAATTAAATTGTGTATTAATTGACCGCTTTAATAGCATTAATGTGGTGTTTGTTGTACACTATGCTTTATTTCTTGTAAGTCTGAAAATTGGGTGCATTAAAGTGTTGTAAATCATGCATTATTTCTTGTAAGTCTGAATTTTAAGACTTTGTAGGAGAGAGAGTGTTTTATGTATTATATATAGTATAGATAATAGAAGAAAATGTTACAATTTCATTTTTTTTTTTTTTTTTTTTTTTTTTTTTTTTTAAATTTAGAAATTTTATATATACTCAAGTATGTTTTAAAAACATTATAAATTATACATTCAATTATTGCAATTGGAGTATATATGAAATTAATCATAAAAGTATGTGAATATATAAAATTAATTCAAAAAAGATTATACCCACTAACCAATCATAACATTACACATCATGTTTTCTTAAATGCTAATTTGCGATTGTGGTGTGGAATGCAGAACTGTGATCGGTTAGGAAGTACAGGTTGGGGGAGTGGATCCGGCTAAGCGTTGGGAGGGCTGGCAGTAACGAAGCTTGACAATATATTTTGGGAGGGCCAAACATATAAATCTCATGATTTAAGAGGGTTAAAAGTGTAATGTATATTTTATACTTTGTAAAACACTACAAAAGTACTATAGGGGAACTTTTTCTTTTTTTTCCCTTAGTGGAAGGGGGGCATTTCATGTCTTATTCGTAGCTTCGCCAGCACCGGTAAAGATACGTTGAATGAGAATGGAGGCCACTTCGGGTGCTCTTAAAAATTTGGAATCACAAATTAACGACTTCGATTCTCTAAGTACTAGCATGTTGCAACTTTGATTCTATACATAATGGTGTATGTATATTACATAGAGAAACAATATACTTAATATTAAGGTGACCGTGCCACAACATTTCAGCTTTATGTTCAAGAAAATAAATGAGTTGTTTAAATAGGTTAAATGTTTGAATATATTTATTATATTGATTGTACATATTAATCATTACATTCATGTCTATTAATCACCTTTATGATTAGTCTTGTAACTTCAATATTGTACTTAATACCATTGATGTTAAGGTCCCTATAAATAGAGGCACCTAATGTAATGTGAAGACACACCAATAATAAGTTCTATCTTCCCTTCTCATACTCTCTTATGTTCCTTTGCTTATTGTTCTTATTGTGCTACTAGGCTCGTTGTTATACAACACGTTATCAGCACGCTCGATCTTTAAGTTTTTATTTCCTTGCAAGTAAGTTTACTCTAAATTTCAAGTTTTTAAAATTCCGAAGATATGAAATACATGTCGTGTCTATGATTGCATGATCAGTTTATATGTTAGAATTATATGTTGAATTGTCTATATTGCTTTACGAAGTTCAAAGCATAAATCTTATCTTGATTCTATAATATAGTCAATTTTATTCTTATCCAAATTATATTATTACCTCTTTGTATTATTTGTTTTCCTATCTGTTTTTCATATGAAGAAAATAGTGCTTGTCAAACATGCTAGAAACATAACATAAGATAAGTTCGATCTAACTAAAATCGATGGTATTTATATTTGTTTAGATACATATTGTGCTTGTGTGCCATTTTCTTTTACATATTACCATGCAATCATTTGTTGTTATTAATCATTTGTTTTAATTTATTTATAAAATTGATATATGCGCTAATGCTTACTTGAGTAAATGTAATGTACACCTCTAATGCCTGGTAATACATCCATAAAAGGTTTACAAACTAACAGTCAAGTTTGATACGTTTGGTCCCTTATTTCATGTTTCATATAATGTCATCTACATATCTGATTCTATGCACTAATAAGATAAAGCAGTAGACCTTTACTATATTGTTTTATAGCTTAATGAAATCGTCTTTTTATCTGTAGCTATTTGGGGCTCCTCGAATTTATAAGAAAGTTGATCTATTAAACTCCTTAAATTTTTGCATGTCTCAACAGGAAATCCGTTTTGCAAATCGTAACGTTCAAACATTCCTTTTTAATAGTATTATTAGCATAATAATATTATTCTTCTACAAATTTTGTAACCGTTACTTATTAAATAAATTTATTATCTTTCAATAGCCTTAAATTAACAAAAAATCAAATTTATAATTCTTTCTTTTCTTTCTAAATTCAAATTTAATTGAAACGAACAATATTAATTATCACCAACAATGTGTGTTTTGACATAAATGTCATTTAACATGGTTAATTAATTGTTTTTTTTTTCCCTTATACGTTGTATCATTGTATTTCCTTGATGTGCTGTGTAATGTCAGTAATGTTTTGTGTATGTATGCTATCTTTGTGTGTTTTCTGTAGTTATAGTATGTTAATATTTCATAACTTTAATTGTTACTTGTCTCCATATAGTAACTGGTCATTCATTCTGTGTTGTGTTATGTGTATCGTTATGTTTTGTGAATACACATGTCTTATTGTCTGGCTATGATACAATGGTATATGTGTAGTATTATTCATTTGTAACTAACATGTAGAGTTAGTGTGTATGTTGTTTGATTGTGTAGGGTATCTTATCAACATTATTTTGTGTACATATTGATACCCATTGTACTTGATATATATGGCATTCATCATCTCTATACTCACTGTGTGTATATGCATGTGTCATCTCTAAAACTGTCTATATTGCATTTCATATAAATGTTATGTATTAACCTTTTTTTTTTAAATTCTATATTATAGTTTATCATGTCAAACATTGCAAAGCTTGAGTTTTTGGCTCTTGACATCAGTGGCAAGAATTATTTATCATGGGTTTTGGATGCTGAGATTCACTTGGATGCTAATGGCATTGGTAATACGATTAAAGAGGGCAATAAAACAAGTGTCCAAGAAAAGGCCAAAGCAATGATTTTCTTACGCCATCATCTCCATGAGGCTTTAAAAAGTGAATATCTCACAGTGAAAGACCCACTCATGCTTTGGAACAATTTGAAAGATAGATATGACCATCAAAAAACAGTGATCTTGCCAAGAGCCCGTTATGAGTGGGTTCACTTGAGGCTACAAGACTTTAAGTCGGTAAGTGAATATAACTCGGCCATGTTCCGAATAACCTCTCAATTGACCTTATGTGGAGAGAAAATCACTGATGAAGAAATGTTGGAAAAGACATTTTCCACCTTCCATGCATCCAACATGGTTTTGCAACAGCAATACCGCGAAAGAGGTTTTAAAAAATATTGTGACTTAATCTCTTGCTTACTCGTGGCTGAGCAAAATAATGAACTCCTAATGAAGAACCACGAGACACGTCCAACTGGTACCGCACCATTTCCTGAGGCTAATGTGGCAACAATTGATAATAAAAATGGAGGTCGCGGTCGTGGTTCTGACCGTGGACGCGGACGTGGTCGTGGTCGTGGACGTGGTTTTGGCCGAGGAAATTATCGCGGTGTTCAATTTAAGAACACAAGTGGCCACAACAAGTGGCAAGATAAGGGAAAGGCGAATGGAAAAGATCAAAAAGCAAGAAACATCACAACAAATACATGTTATCGTTGTGGAGGTGTAAACCATTGGGCACGTACATGTCGTACGGCCAAGCATCTAGTGGACCTTTATCAACAGTCCCAAAAGAACAAAGGGAAAGGGGTGGAAGTGAATTTCGTCTATGATAATGAAAATGTTGGTAGCCCCAGTGGTCATGAAGACCAAGTTAATCCAACCCATTTGGATGTCAGTGACTTTCTTACCAACGAATGATTGAGCAACCAAATCCAAAAGTCTCTTTGTTTTATGTTTTCTAGCCTTAAAATAAGAATACATTGTGTTTAATTTCTTGCCAAGAATATCTGCCTTTGATTTAAGTTTGTTTCTTGATTACTTGGGATGTTTTTTCCCCTTATCTGATTATCAATAAAATGTTTGTTTTAGTGATTTTTTTTTTACCTGAGTTATTTTCTTATAATAAATTTTTTTTTTTTTGAAGAACATGGATCAACTAGCTACTTTGACTACTGATGATGGAGATGTGTGTCTAGTGGATAGTGCAACTACACACACAATTCTTAAGAAGAGAAAATATTTCTCTCAAATAAATATACAAAAATCGAATGTTAACACTATATCTGGTAGTGCAAAATTGATCGAAGGATCGGGAAAAGCAAATATATTATTACCGGGAGGAACACTGTTTAAAATTGATAATGCATTATTTTCCCCCATGTCTCAAAGGAACTTGTTGAGTTTTAAAGATATCCGTAGAAATGGATACCATATTGAGACAACAAGTGAAGGACAAATAGAGTACCTTCACGTTACAAATATGATTATGGGTAAAAAGCATGTATTAGAGAAATTACCCGCATTTTCTTCCGGTTTGTACTACACTAAGATTAGTGTAATTGAATCAAATACAGTCATAAACGAGAAGTTTATAGACCGAGAGAATTTTATTGTTTGGCATGACCGGTTGGGCCATCCCGGGTCAACAATGATGCGAAAAATTACAGAAAACTCATGTGGGCATCCTTTAAGGAACAATAAAATTTCTCAAACTAAGGATATTACATGTGTTGCATGCTCACAAGGAAAGTTGATTACACGTCCATCACCGGCTAAAGTTGGGAATGAGTCCCTTAATTTTCTTGAAAGGATACAAGGGGATATATGTGGGCCCATACATCCGCCTTGTGGACCATTTAGGTATTTTATGGTTTTGATTGATGCATCAACTAGATGGTCACATGTGTGCTTACTATCAAGTCGCAATCTGGCGTTTGCGCGACTACTTGCCCAGTTAATAAGACTTAGAGCACATTTTCCGGATTATCCAATAAAGAAAATACGTTTGGACAATGCTGGTGAATTTACGTCTCAAACATTCAACGACTTTTGTATGTCGATTGGTATAAGTGTTGAACATCCAGTAGCTCATGTGCATACACAAAATGGGCTTGCTGAATCGTTTATCAAACGAATTCAGATGATTGCAAGGCCAATGATAATGAAAGCAAACCTACCAGTTTCTGCCTGGGGCCATGCAATTTTACATGCAGCAACACTAATTCGCATCAGGCCAACAAGTTATCATACTTCCTCCCCATTACAATTGGTTTTTGGTCAGGAACCAAATATATCCCATTTAAGGATTTTTGGCTGTGCGGTCTATGTTCCAATTGCTCCACCACAACGCACAAAGATGGGACCTCAAAGGAGGTTAGGAATATATGTTGGGTATGATTCGCCGTCTATAATTAAGTATTTAGAACCATCAACGGGGGACGTATTTACGGCTCGATTTGCTGACTGTCATTTTGACGAGTTAGTATTCCCAACATTGGGAGGAGAGAAAAAACAGCTGGAAAGTGAAATAAGCTGGAATGAATTATCATTAGCTCATCTTGATCCTCGAACTAAACAATGTGAACTTGAAGTTCAAAAGATAATTCATTTACAAGACTTAGCAAATAAATTACCAGACGCATTTACTGACCCAAAGAGAGTGACTAAGTCACATATACCAGCTGTTAATGCTCCTGTTAAGATATGTGTCCATGAAGGACAACCAATAATTGGTAGTGAATCTAAAGCGCGTTTGAAGCGTGGTAGACCAGTCGGTTCCAAAGATAAAAATCCTCGAAAGAAAAAAGGAGCAAATAATCAAGATGGCAAACTCGAGGTAAAAGAAACACCAGAAGGGTCTCCAGAAGAGACACTAGACATGACGGTTCTGAAAGAGCCGCAGGTACCTGAAAATGATGAGATCTCAATAAATTATAGCATGTCTAGAAAAGTGTGGAGCCGAAATGAAATCGACGTCGATGAGATATTTGCATATAATGTAGCGTTAGAAGTGATGGAAAATGATGAGGATCAAGAGCCAAAGTCTGTTCAAGAATGCAGAAACAGAAACGATTGGCCAAAATGGAAAGACGCAATTGACACAGAATTGAATTCTCTCTCAAAAAGAGAAGTTTTTGGACAAGTAGTCCGTACACCTAAAGGCGTAAAACCTGTAGGATATAAATGGGTCTTCGTGCGAAAGCGCAATGAGAAAAATGAAATTATGAGATACAAAGCGAGATTGGTGGCACAAGGATTTTCTCAAAGACCTGGAATTGATTACGAGGAGACATACTCTCCTGTGGTGGATGCAACTACTTTTCGATATCTAATTAGTCTGGCAATACAGGAAGGACTTGACTTGCGTCTAATGGATGTTGTAACTGCTTATTTATATGGTTCACTTGACACTGAAATTTACATGAAACTTCCGGAAGGATTTAAGTTGCCCGAATCAAGTGAGAAAAGTTCTCGGGAACATTATGCAATAAAATTGAATAAGTCCTTGTATGGATTAAAACAATCTGGCCGCATGTGGTACAATCGCCTTAGTGAGTATTTGTTAAAAGAAGGCTACAAAAATGATTCTATTTGCCCATGCATTTTTACTAAGAGATCTGGGTCGGAGTACGTAATAATTGCTGTGTATGTTGATGACTTAAATATAATTGGAACTCCTCGGGAGCTTCCAAAGGCGATGGAATGCTTAAAGAAAGAGTTTGAGATGAAAGATCTTGGAAAAACCAAGTTTTGCCTTGGATTGCAAATTGAACATCTTAATGATGGAATTTTACTCCACCAAGAAGCATACACGGAAAAGGTTTTTGAAAAGGTTTTACATGGATAAATCACACTCACTGAGCACTCCAATGGTGGTGAGGTCACTAGATGTTGAAAAAGACCCTTTTCGGCCTCCGAAAGATGACGAAGATATTCTTGGTCCTGAAGTACCTTATTTAAGTGCCATTGGAGCATTGATGTTTCTCGCTAGTCATACACGACCGGATATATCATTTTCTTTAAATTTATTAGCAAGATATAGCTCATGTCCTACAAGGAGGCATTGGAATGGGATAAAGCAAATATTTCGATATCTTCAAGGTACAAAAGACATGGGCTTATATTTTACTAATTCATCCAAAACAAATTTAGTTGGATATGCAGATGCGGGATACAGGTCTGACCCTCATATTGGTCGGTCTCAAACTGGTTATGTATTCACACATGGCGGTACTGCAATTTCATGGCGTTCCGTAAAGCAAACAATCGCAGCCACTTCATCTAATCATGCAGAAATTTTGGCGATCCATGAAGCAAGCCGAGAATGTGTTTGGTTAAGAAATGTTATACTACATATTGGTGAATCTTGTGGTATTCATGCTGGAAATGAGGGACCAACAATTTTACACGAGGACAACGCAGCATGCATTACTCAATTGAATGAAGGGTTTATTAAAGGTGACAGAACCAAGCACATTTCACCGAAGTTCTTTTTTACTCATGACTTACAAAAGAATGGCGATATTATTGTTCAAAAGATTCGTTCAAGCGACAATCTAGCAGATTTATTTACCAAGGCACTCCCTACCTCAACATTTAAGAAATTGGTATATGGCATCGGAATGCGGCGTTTCAGTGAGCTCAAGTAAAGTGGTTATGAGGGGGTATAATACGCACTGCACTCTTTTTCCCTTAGCTATGGTTTTTCTCCCACTGGGTTTTTTCCTAGCAAGGTTTTTAATGAGGCAGTATCCGGAGCGTATTTTGAATGATGTACAATCAAGGGGGAATGTTATGAATATATTTATTATATTGATTGTACATATTAATCATTACATTCATGTCTATTAATCATTTGTAACCTACACCTTTATGATTAGTCTTGTAACTTCAATATTGTACTTAATACCATTGATGTTAAGGTCCCTATAAATAGAGGCACCTAATGTAATGTGAAGACACACCAATAATAAGTTCTATCTTCCCTTCTCATACTCTCTTATGTTCCTTTGCTTATTGTTCTTATTGTGCTACTAGGCTCGTTGTTATACAACAGTTAAATGTTTCAAAAGCTGTTTATGGTGTACCTAAACAAATACTGCTATCTTCTATGACATTTCATTTCATAGATCTTCTCCATTGTCAATGCAAGATCGTTTTGGATAGAGATTCTAGAGTCGCCGCAATTGTTTAAGCCTTTGAGGTTGATGTTGTTTAGTTTATGTTCGTTGTCGAGGGTTGTGTTTATGGTTGTTGCAGTCTGTGAGGGTCATTGTTGATCGAGATTGTTGTAATTTCTAGTATCTTGCTAGTTTTAATTCTATAAAAATATATTGCCTTAAAAAAAAAATGATCAGAAAAAAGACCAAGTTACTACAACAGTAGCATATATATATATATATATATATATATATATATATATATATATATATATATATATATATATATATATATATGTATGTAATGATATTTAATACATAGTAAAAACCCATCGAATGCTATTAACAATTATTGTTTTTCTTTTCAATTTGATTGTATGTATAGTAGCGTTAATTTGTTTGTATGTATATTTATTTTATTTTTTTTATAGGGAGAATTGCATATATACCCACTAAAACTCAAAAACTTGCATATTTCTCTAAAATATAAGTTTTAAATGCATGTTGTACAATGCAAGTTAAGCATATTTTGAGTATATATGCAAATATGCAAGTTTTAGTGGGTATATATGCAATTTCCCCTTTTTTATATACTCACTCCGTCTCAAATTAATTGTCAGGAGAAAAGAATCACATAGTTTAATAAAAGTGGGACCACTTTTGTTTTCAACCATTCAAAGAGAATATTCTCATACTATATTCTCTAGTTTTTACTTAAAAATGAAAGTGGACAATTATTTTGAGACATCCCAAAATGAAAATATAGACAATATTTTTAAGACGGATGAAGTATGTAAATGAAAGTGCATAAAGTTTGTGAGCTAAATTGTAATTAAATATTTAAATACTTAATAAATTGTATTAACTTTTACAATTAAAAATATTTTAGTCAAACAAAATTACTCATTTTATAAGTTTTTAAACAAGACTAAAATTTGATCGGTTTATCTTTATATAATAACGATTAATGTTTGACTTTACTATGTCAAAAGGTTACTAAATGTCGACAAGGCCAACAAGCTAACAATTGAACGAGGAGGCACGTTGCTAACAGCCTATAAAGAAAGCAACAGAGTCGTTAATTGGATCCCAACAATCTAAAGTGGTGGCTTTTGTGTATTTATTATTAAAGGCATCTTCCATGGTTTATGATGTCGACAAATCAGACAATGATATTCATTCATAAACCTTTGTTTTTCATAAATGTTTTTTGTTATGCAAGACTTTGTATAACTTTATAAAAAACTGATTTTAAATTGAGTCGTAAACTTTGCTCAAAAAAAAAAAAAAAAAAAAAAAAAAAAAAAAAAAAAAAAATTGAGTCGTAAACCAGTAGTAAGTCGCAAGTTCAAGTCCTCCCATAAGCAAAAGTAGGATTGTTATAGTTTGAGAGAATGTATGTATAAATGTATAATGCATGTCTTTAAGAAAAAACATTTATATTGTGGTTTTAACTAGTTTATAATCCCGTGTAATGCAATTTTTTGGTACTCAAGTAGTTTAGATTAGAATATGTTGCTCCATTTTAATATTTATAACTTTCGCGTATACAAAATCTTTGTTATTACAATCTCTTAAGTTTAACTAATGTTCTTTTTCAAAATTAAAGCTCAAGATATATAAAAAAGAAAAGGAAATTGCTAAACCCAACCTTTCGGGTTATGTTTAAAATATTTAAACATGCATTAATCGTTTGTATCTTTAACAATAATTATTTATTTCTTAAATATAACTTCTCTCAATCGACTTAGTGTACCAAAATTTATGCATGTTATTATTTCTTAAAGATAACCATTGAGGCTACGTTTAGCAAAGCCCAAAAGAAGCATGATAAGAAGAACGAAAGATACTTAAGTGTTTTTATCAGAGCTAGAAGGGTAACAAGGAAATGTAGACGCTATAAATTCAAAAACCGTTTTACTTACAATTTAATTGTATTTTGGATATAAGCGAGGATTCTAAATAATTTATTTGCGAACATGTGGTTCTGGTGTGATCCTTGTTGCAATATTTACGGGTATAATTTGTAGTCATTACATAAAAAAAAAAAAAAAAAAAAAAAAAAAAAAACGTCTATGGGTTAGAAGCAAAAAATGATACAAGTTTGAGGATGAAACAATATTTAGACTATTAATTTAGTGGTAGATGTTGTTATCATTTTTAATTAAAGGTACATTCGGTATATTACATTACTCAATTTTAAGTTTTAAGTTTTAAGGAAAAGTTGTTTGTGCTTTATATATAATATATATAGGCGAGTAACCGTGCATAACACCGATATTTTATAGTCGTAAACAATTATAGGTTGTGATATTGTAGTTAAGTGTTTCAGATACCGTTTATACATACAATGTAAAATAATCAAAATGTAATTAAAAAAGATTGTAACATGCAATAATTCAATACAAAGAACAATTCTTAAAATGTATCAAATAACGTATAACAAAACTTAGTGAGCCTGAAAATGATACATTACATCAATTTTGAAATATGATGTCTCAAGAAACTACATTAAAAAAATTATCATGCATATATTTAAATTTTTTGGAAAGAACATTATTATTTATTAATACAACTAGAGTAAATTGCAAAAATCGTCCCTAAAGTTTGGTTAAATTGCAAGTTTCATCCCTGAAGTTAGGAAAGTGCAAGAATCGTCCTTGTGGCAAACTTTTGGGGCAAATATAGTCCCTGGCCAAGTTCAAATGAAACAAATACCCCTGTCTTTTTCTTTTTTTATATTCCTTTTCAGTTTCTTGCAGAAATGACCCTTGTGTTGCGCAAGGCTTTACAAATTTAGTCATTTTTTTTACACAAATGGTCCTTCTTACACAAAATCGTCCTTGTGTTGCGCAAGGTTTACACAAATGGTTCTTGAGTCCGTTTTTTACGTTTTCGTCCGTTTTTCTTACGTTTTTTCCGTTTTTGTTATTTATGTTTTGTCATTTCATACGTTTTTACGTTCGTCCGTTTTTTTACATACGTTTTTTATTTTTCCGTTTTCGTCCGTTTTTCTTAGTTTTTTCCGTTTTAGTCCGTTTTTCTTAAGTTTTTTCGTTTTCTTACGTTTTTTCGTTTTCGCGTTATTTTGTTATTTCGTTTTCATCGTTTTTTCCGTTTTGTCCGTTTTTCTTAAATTTACGTTTTTACGTGCTGTTTACTTCGTTTCTGTTTTATCGTTTTCGGTTTTTTTTTTTTTTTCTTTATTCGTTTTTGTTTTTTTTACATTTTTCTGTTTTTATAGTTTGTTACTTCATTTTGTTTTATCGTTTTCGGACGTTTTTTACGTTTTGTTGTTATTTTTTTTCATTTCTTACGTTTTGTATTTTCTTACGTTTTTTCTTTTTTTTTTTTTTACCGAATTTTTTATTTAGTCCGAATTTTTTTTTTGACCAAAATTTTTGTCCGAATTAAAAAAAAAAAAAAATAAATAAAAAAAGTTCAAAATTTTTGTCCGATTTTTTTTTGTCCGAATATTTTAAAAAAGATAAAAAAAAAATAAAAAATTCAAAATTTAAAATAAATAAATAAATAAAATAAAAAAATTCGGACAAAAATTTTGAATTTTTTTTATTTTTTTTAAAAAATTCGTACAAAAAAGAAAAAAAAATGGGACAAAAAATTAGGACAAAATTTTTGAATTTTTTTTTTTTTTTAAATTTGGTCAAAAAAATTCGGACTAAATAAAAAATTCGGACAAAAAAAAAGAAAACGAAAAAAAACGTAAGAAAACGTACAAAAACGTAAGGAAAATGAACAAAAACGGATAAAACAGAAAAAAAACGTAAGAAAGACGTCTGAAAACGATAAAAATTGATGAAAGCGCAAGAGAACGGGCGAAAACGTATAAAAACGGATAAAATTGTAAGAAAAACGGACAAAAACGAAAAAAACGTATGAAAACTTAAAAAACGTAAGAATAATGGACGAAAACGTAAAAAACAGACAAAAACGTAAGAAAAACGGACAAAAAAGGATAAAAAACCGGAAAAAAAACGTTAGAAAAACAGACGAAAACGTAAAAAGCGGAAGAAAAACGGAAGAAAACGTAAGAAAAACGGACAAAAAAAAAAAAAACGTAAGAAAAAAGAACGAAAAGGTAAAAAAAAAACGGAAGAAAACGACGAAACGTAAGAAAAAGGGACAAAAAACGTAAGAAAAAACGGAAAAAAACGTAAGAAAAACGGATAAAAAGGACAAAAACGTAAGAAAAATGGACGAAAACATAAAAAACGGAAGAAAAACGGACTCAAGGACCATTTGTGTAAGCCTTGCGCAACACGAGGACGATTTTGTGTAAGAAGGACCATTTGTGTAAAAAAATGACTAAATTTGTAAAGCCTTGCGCAACACAAGGACCATTTCTGCAAGAAACTGAAAAGGAATATAAAAAAAGAAAAAGACAGGGGTATTTGTGTCATTTGAACTTGGCCAGGGACTATATTTGCCCCAAAAGTTTGCCACATGGACGATTCTTGCACTTTCCTAACTTCAGGGATGAAACTTGCAATTTGGCCAAACTTTAGGGACGATTTTTGCAATTTACTCATACAACTATTTCATTAAGGTAACATTGTTTGAATTTTTAATCTAGAAAAATAAATAAAATATTGAAATTTAAGTTCTAAATAGATATTTTAGTAAGTTTTTTTTTTTAACTTTTAAACAAAACGTGCTTTATAGGTAGGAAAGATTTGAAAAATCATATTTATAATTTGAAATTTGTAAAGAAACTTATGCAACATTAAAATTTTCGAAACCGTAAATGAATTCGTGCTGCTATAAGTATTTTATCGATGATTATTTGAAACAATACGTTGTTAATCAATATAAAAGTATTTAGCTGGAGGTAAAAATGTAAAGTTGGAAGGTATAATTCCCAATATATATATTATTCGAATTTAATGTCCTAGAATTATACGGATCGTAAGTTTGTAACTACAACTACGGAGTACGAGTAACAGATATTTTGCTATCTCATTAAACTTTGTTTCAAATTGTGAAACAATACATTAATGTGTGAATCATATAACATTACTTGTTAAAATTAGAACACTAGTTGCCTTATGTGTCAACTCATATATCTTTCTACAAACAGCGAAAATAATAGCATTAACTCCGTTAAGTACTTGTTAAAAGGTTGTCAGGATCGGGATCCTATCTAGAATCGTTTTCGACTTTGCAAGATCGTGATCGTAGGATCGAATCGGGATCGTAAGATCCTATGAAAATGTATATATTTTTGTATAGGGGTTATAGTTTTATATTTCTATGTAATATTTCATATGATAAACGAATCTAAATAGATGATAAAAGAAAATTTTATATGTTCAAGTACTGTAGTGGTAGAATATTAGATATATTGCAATGCTCACTTGCACAAAGTTACTACATACGTGCACCTACTTCTTGTTCAATGTTTTTTATTATAGATTTTTCGTGATAACATTTAGATAAATGCAAAAATATAGTGTTAATTTATTGTACGTGATTCTGTGACATTTTTTTTATTATAGTATATAGATTAATACAAAAAGATAAATGGATTGTATCTGAAAATAAAACGACATAATTTATAATAGAGGGCAACACAATATTTTTTTCTTGATGATCAAATAAATTAAATTATGATATTCTCATAATATTACTAAAAATTTTTAACATATAATTCATACTTTTATATGAAACATAAAATAAATTATGAACAAAATTGGGTCAAGTATCTAGATGGTTTACTTAAAAAACAAGCTTCTGACATGTTACAAAACACGAAATCGTTTTTCATAATAAACCCAAAAAGACAAATCTAAACTATTTCTAAATATTTTATAAAAGCATAATGATTTGACACTCATTAATCTTGCAAAATACAATCAATTAACAACATCAAAATAATAGATTTCATGAAGAATTTTTAGTCATTGGGCTTTAAGACACGGACTTATGCATAATAAGTTAATATAGCAAAAAATTAAAAAATAATAATAATAATATAGGCGATCCTACGATCTTACGATCCGATCCTACGATCCTACGTGTGATCCTACGATCCTACGATCCTGTTAAGATCCTAATCGTTTTTTGTGTGTAGGATCGTAGGATCGTACGATCCTACGATCAGGATCGCGATTTTGACAACTATGTGAGCCTATCCTCTATTCTCTTGTCATATTCCAAAATGAAATCAAAATCTCAAACTAATCCAAGACAAAAAAATTCGGAGGACTCTTCTGACCAAACAAAAAATATGTAATTGTCAGCAAAATTGTTTACGAGTTAAATGAAAGTATCAACTCAAAATGGTAATTCATAAATGAAAACCATTTAACAACTCTTTAGATTATACAAAGGTTGCAAAAATCGCGAATTAGTAGTCGGGCGATTGATCTTTTTGTAGCTTGTAATCGGTCTAGGCGGGCTTAATCGGTGATAAATCGGATTGCCATTTTTGACAAGTTTTGGGTATTTTCGGGTATTCCTCGCAAGATTTTCCGTAATTTTTTTTCTTGTAATAGATATAAACAATGACTATGATTGATTAAAACTAGTTTATGGTGAGTTTTGGGTATTTTCGGCAATATTTGCAATATTTCGGCAAATTTGGTCACCATTGACAGTCGTTAACAGCCGTTGACCATGGTTGACCGATTAGTTTGACTGATTTACATAAATTAAAAATGTTGGTGGCCTAGTAGCGCCTAGGCGGTGATTATTCGGCCTTATAGGCGTTGTTTTGCAACACCGGATTATACTTTATCTAACTACATATAAAGAGAAAATACATTTGTTTAAAATTTAAAAAATTAGTAATGTTGTTTGACTAAAATATCATATATTTATAAAAGTCAACACAATTTATTAAATATTTAAATATTTGATTACAATTTAAATTAATAACTTTTTAACTCTCACTTAATATATACATAAAAATATATTCCATACATAAATTAACATTACTATACACCGTAACCGTTATATGCGAGTAATCGTCTAGTTATACAAAACTATGAAAATATTAACAATAAAATTTCTATTTAAAGACATTTAAATAGAAATTATAGATAACAAATTAACTTGAAGTTAGGAAACACAATTACACTAAAATGAAACATCCGATCACAAGATCTAAACAAGTTACGACAACAATAATTATGAGGGGTAAACATATGCGGTTTTCTTATTCATAATATTCGGAAAGGCCGAGTATTTAGCTCATATGCACGTGGCCTAACTATGCACATGACCTAACTGTGGTATCTCTATAATCGTTTTCGACATTTTTCCTCGCCAACTTTGGAATACAATGTAGTTTGAATTAGAAACTTCTTTTGAGAGTATTCGAATGTTTGACTCTTTGACGATTGATCTGACAACATGACATTTAAGATATGTTTGGAAAAAGTAGCAACAATAGCTATTTTCTTTCATAAAAACGTTCGGTATCGTAGTTGTAGTTGTAATCATTATATGTAATAGATTACTACATTACATACTTAATAAAAAAAAATTACAACGCACTTAAAAAAGAAAAAAGAAAAAAAAAATGATAACGAAATAAATAATTATTCATCGTCTTCGGAATATTCTTGTTGTTGTTGTTGATGTTGAAGGTGGTTCTACCAAAGATGCTCCATAAGGTCTCGTTGGAGTTGAGCATGCGTTTATTTGTCGCGTATTTCTTTTGCCCTTCGACGTTGGACATCGCATCTGTCGACCCACCTGTCTTTCCTCATACGTGCTGACGGATCCACCCACATATCGGAATACTCACGTAGTGCAAACTTTTGATCTTTCAAAATCATATTATGCAAAATAATGCAACAATACATGATTCTACGTATCTTGACAAGTTTCATTTGACGTGCCAGTTGTTGTAGTATACCCCAACGTCCTTGAAGCACACCAAAAGCACGTTCGACATCCTTTCGTGCACTTTCTTGTTTCCTTTTAAAGTAACCATGTTTCTCGTCAGTTGTTGCCGAGAAGGATTTGACGAAAGTAGCCCACTGTGGGTAAATTTCGTCAGCTAAGTAATCGCCCTTTTCATACCTCGTTCCATTTACCATATAAGGTGCTGCAGGGGTGACGTCATTAAGAATGTCGTCGAATAACGGAGAGTTATCTAAAACATTAATATCGTTATTCGCCCCCACCATCCCGAAAAATGTATGTCAAATCCATAAATCTTGCGAAGCAACTGCTTCAAGCATTATTGTTGGGTATTTTTTATCACTCCTACCAAATTCTTCGCGACTTTGATTCGGATCCATTGTGAATGAACAAAGTTTTTTTTTTTTTTTTTTTTTTTTGAAGTTTGAAGATGGAAGTATATAATGTATAGGATTGATTTGTGGATGTGTGAAAAAAAATGTGGTGTTAATTGGGTATTTATAGGAGAATGAAAATGGTTTTGATTTTTTTTTTTTTTTTTTTTTGAATTCAACGCATATACTAGCCGTTGTGTGGGGGTGGGGGGGGGGGGTAATGAAATATATATATATATATATTTACAGATATAGCCCTTTAACGCTGCGTTAACGCACCAACCATTCATCGGTTAACTCAACTTTAATGCACCGGGTTAAAGTTTAACGCACCTTGTGCGTTACCCGTTGAATGTGCTATAAAGACAACTATTAACTGTCTTTTGCTAAAAAAAACTATTGACTTTCAAATTTTATTTTATTTTATTTTTTTTTTCTTAACACAAAAATTTAACAGTTAATGGACTAAAAAATACTCGTAGTCAAGTAGGAAAACAATAAAGTATCAAACACAACATGGTCGACTTGAAGCTTAACTGCTTAAGTTCCAAAAGTATTAGTAAAAGCGTTAATGAGGACGTATTAACCAATTACTGTATCTTTGATTACATTTTCAAACAAGGTCATAAGTTGATTGTCTAAAAAACTGTTTAAGATAGTTGTTATGTGAGAGTATACATCATTGCAGTTACGCGAGACTAGACTATTCAAATTTATTGAAAATTGAATATTTCA
The DNA here is from genome assembly GCA_021014915.2 of Artemisia tridentata subsp. tridentata. Classification (NCBI taxonomy): domain Eukaryota; kingdom Viridiplantae; phylum Streptophyta; class Magnoliopsida; order Asterales; family Asteraceae; genus Artemisia; species Artemisia tridentata. The sequence continues at coordinate 180,222,772 of CP139509.1, forward strand.
AAAACTATTTATCATCTATATATGTATTTTTAGTACAAGTTTGGTGAAATTCTTACCATTTTGCTAAAAATTTCGGTTGAAAAGAATCATAGATATCAAAGTACGAAGATTTTCAGATGATTTATAAAGTATGATAACGTGTAAACATATAAAGTGCAAAGATTCTCTATGTTTACACGTTATATAATATTTAGACGAATATTATACAAAATCTACTGATTTGCAAGTAACTCTCACCATCATTTATCATAACCTCGTAATACTACCGTTTTAGTATTGTCATTGTATCATGATACACATGTACTTGACATTTTAATATAAAATAGTGTGCGATAAAGTTATTCTTTAAAATTCACACTATCCGTTAAATCATTATCATGCAAAACACGTGATAAAAAAATATTGCTCACCAAAATTTTTTATTACAGGGTATCCGCCGCCGCAACGCGCCAATACCTGCTATATTGATAATGGAGGAAGTCATTTTCCTTTATTAAATGACTTACTTTTAAATTTAAGAATACAAGTTAATATGCGACATGTACAAGTGATTAGTGCCACGTATAATGCATTAAAAAATAATTCTTTTGCATAGAATTATTTAATGCATGCATTAATGTAAGTTTAAGGACAAACTTTTGTTTAGTTATGGATATTTAAAAGCTTTGAGAATTGCATATTCAAAAAGACATTTATCATCTATGTATGTATTTTAGTACAAGTTTAGTGAAATCTTAAGCATTGTGCTAATAAATTTGATTAAAAAGAATCGTATATGTCAAAGTATGAAGATTTTCAGATTATTTATAAAGTATGAAAAAACGTGTAAACATATAAAGTACGAAGAGTTATGTGACGAATATTACACATCTACTAATTAACAAGTACCTTTCACCGTCAATAATCACAACCTCGTAATACTATTGACTACTGTTTTGGTATCGTCATTGCATCGTGATGTAAATGTACTTGATATTTTAATATGAAATAGTGTGTGATAAAATTATTCTTAAAAATTCTCACCATGCGTAAAATCATTATCACGAAAAACATGTGATCAAAAAATATTGCTCGCTAAATTTGTTTGTTACAGGGTACCCTGCTAGTATAAGAATAACGTGCATTGTATATGAGCATTTGGACAAAACAATGGTTAAGTAATATATAACAATTAGTGTTTAATTGTTTATACTCACCGAGGGGCGCGAGACAAAGAGGGGGATGGAGTTTCTCTCGCTTTTGGCATAGTGAGCTCCCAGTGGGGGGTCCACACGACGACCTAGAAAAAGCAATCTTTCTCGAGAAAATCGGTTGATTTAGGTCAAATTGAATCCCCTAGAAACCCGCCCGTCGAGCAGGGACGAAAGTCGGCATTTCCAATTCAATCAAAACAATTTATTATGAATATTTGAAAGGCAGTCAAATATAATTTATTTATTTTATTTGTACGATTCATGTTAGTTATGTTATTTTTTAAAGCCATTTAATCATTTAAATATTACACATGCATATAAATTACATGTTAATGTTAATAAAAATATACATACAAAAGTAAATTGACGTTATCCCCATCCTCACTCCATACCTAATTACATAATTCGAGGATTCCCCACCCCGTCCCCATTCCCGGTCAAATCAGAAATTCCCATGTCAAATCGGGTCCCTATTGAGTACTCGTTTTATTGCCATCACATACTTTAAATAATCCGAATAATTTTTTTTTTTTTTTTTAGAAGGCGACCACATACTTGTAAATAATCCGAATAATAACACTAACAAACTAATGAAGTGTTAATTTCATTAAACCACGCATAACAAAACTAACAAACTAATAGAGGGTTATATGATTTGGTGTATGATGAAGTGAATCATATTTTTTGCTAAAAAAAATATAGTAGTAAAATCACTCTCAAACAGCTCACACTCGTTCATTCATTCATTCTTTGCTTGTTTGTTGTTTCTTTTATTTATATCACGAGATCCCCATCTTCTTTTCTTTTTCTTTCATTTTCTCACTTCTTCTTCTTCATGTACACATTATTAGCATTTTTATTCAATCTTTTTTTAATCAAGTTTCAATTTTTATAACTTATATCATTATTACCTTCATTCTTAATCAATACCCATCTTTTTATTTCTTCTAAAACACCCTCATTTTGCTCAAAATGGAGCATGCTGACAAGGTGTTTGATGAAATGCCTCAACGAAATGTGGCTGACCAAAACAAGCCTGATTTCAAAGAACTTGATCTGGGTTCTTTGAGTTCTGTTAGTTTAAGTAGTTTTAGCAAAGACTCATCTCTTAGAAGATCTAATAGATCTCATTCTGGTGAACTTAATAATGTTAGTGCAGTTACCACACCCGAAAAGACTCGATCTGGTTCGAGTTCTGGTTCGGGTGAAATGAATAGGAAAATGGGTCATAGGAGATCTTATTCAACTGGTGCACCTTTGATATATTCAGGTAGTGGTACTGGTTTTATAAATGGAAGTAATAGTACTAGTACTAGTACTAATAGTACTACTACTAGTGGTGGTAGTGGTGGTGTTGTTGCTGGTGGTGGTAATATAAGTTCGGTTAATTCGCCGAATACTAATATGTTGTATCCAAGTGGCAACATTTGTCCATCTGGTAAAATACTTAAATCCAATATGAATATTCGTAATTCCACTACTAAGACCGAGAAGTTGGGATTGGGTATGGGGACTGGGAATTATGGTCATGGGAGTATTATTAAAGGTGGGGGGAAATCGGGGGATCCAAATGGGGAAATTGGGGTTATTGTGAAGAAGGCGATGGCTAGTCATGATGTGGAAGAAGTTAAGAATGCGGGTAATGAGTTGTATAAAAGAGGGAATTTTACTGAGGCGTTGTCGTTGTATGATCGTGCGATTATGATAGCGCCGGACAATGCTGCTTGTAGGAGTAATAGAGCTGCGGCATTGACTGTTTTAGGAAGGTTGGGTGAGGCTGTGAGGGAATGTGAGGAAGCTGTGAGGTTGAATCCTGGTTATCAGAGAGCTCATCAAAGATTAGCTTCTCTTTATCTCAGGTAATGGAACATAACGATAATCTGGTTGATCTTCTGGATTTCGTTTATGGATTTAATTGTGTATAGAAGCGTGATTTTGTTTTGCTATCACTTAATAATGTATTAGGGGTGTTTCAATTATTTAGATCTTGAATTGCAAATAATATGCATTGAATGTCATTAATGCTATGTGTTTATTGGAATCCATATATGGTAAATTTTCCTACATTGTTGCAAGTATTCCCATTTTTGTGGGAGTTACTAATACTTCAGATCCGGATGTGCATATTGGACGTAATTTTATTATTATCTCAGTGATCAGTTCACTTAGATGATTTTTAGCCCTATATAGTCTGATAAATCAGTTTTACAGGTTAGGACAGGTGGAACGTGCCTACCACCACCTTTCTCATGGTCAACAACATAATGATTTGACCGAATTACAAAAGGTGCAAACTTTGGAAAAACATATCAACAGATGCTCGGATGCCAGAAAGATCGGTGATTGGAAAGGAGCACTTAGGGAATGTGAAGCAGCCATGTTAACCGGAGCCATCTCATCTCCTCAAGTAATCATCCGGATTTTTCCTTTTTTATTATTTTGAGTACTATGGTTGAAGTTAAGATCAAGTGAAATTAATGGTGTAAACTACAGATATTTGCTTGCAAGGCGGAGGCGTTCTTGAAGCTCCACCAACTTGAAGATGCGGATTCTGTTCTTGCCGAGTTACCAAAAATAGAACCTTTTCCTGTTTCATGTTCTCAATTAAAGTTCTTTGGAATCAACTGTGAAGCATATGTGCTTTATGTCCGAGCTCATGCTGACATGGCGTTTGGAAGGTTAGCTCTCCAAATGATCAAATACTTGTGGTTAAAATTGTTAATTCCATCGTTATGTATCCACTTCTATTTTAGGCATCCTATTCTCAAAATCACAGCGACTAGAATATAGTTCGTTTCCATGGATGCAAGAGTGATTATTAAAATTCAAGCATGGTTCCTTATTGCATGGTAACAAACAAATGGGCAATGTTATATCTGTGGTTTTATAAACTATCAAAAAGTTAACACCATGTAAATCCTTGAATAGAAATGGAAATGAAGTGCAGTTTCTTATTGATGCCAATAAGTGGTAGCAACTGATTACCAGCTGAATTGGTAACATAGTCCCAAAACAGAAAGGGCAATAAAGTAGAGTCCCTAGTATTTGTATTGAGAGTGTACAAACCCTATTATATAATATGCATGTATGATGTATTTTACTGCAGTTAATCTCGTAGAAGTCCAAAATCATGTTAGAAAAGTTATTCCATGACTTAATTGTAGTTATTTTCTAAGGTTATAGAGCTTACACTCATTTATTGTGTATTAAAATAACAATTTATCCGAATAAACATAATTCATAACCTTTCATGGTTTTGGTTGGTTCATTTATTTAGGTCCGAGCAGAGGATATCAAAATACTGAACCATGTGCACTTGTTTACTTGCCTTTACTCCCTCCCTACGTTATTCCCGTGAATAGATACATTAAAATATTATTATGGGTCAAAGTTAATATCAAAAGTGTGCTTTTAAATGATGACAATGAGCAAAACGAAAATATCAGCCTTGATTTTTAAAATTTTATTTTTTTTTAATTGCTTTTTTTGAAGAAATGAAATTTGGTAATGTTTGTATTCTATCTTTTAAAATGGAAGCGGTTGCAGCTTTCATGGGACAAAGGAATATTTATAATGAGCTAAAGAGCACTATTAATTATGATAATGGCAGGTTTGAGACTGCGGCTGCATTTGCAGAGAAGGCTAGCTTGATTGATATTAAAAACATGGAAGTTGCAATGTTACTAAAAAATGTGAAACTAGTAAACCAAGCACGTGCTCGTGGCAAAGATTTATTTAACTCGGGGAGATTTTCAGAAGCATGCACTGCTTATGGTGAAGGACTCCGATTCAACCTGTCAAACTCAGTTCTCTATTGTAATAGGGCGGTTTGTTGGTCGAAGCTTGGTTTGTGGGAGAAATCGATTGAGGATTGTAATCTAGCCTTAAACTTCCATCCAAATTACACAAAGGCCATTATGAGGAGGGCAGTCTCAAATGCAAAGGTGATCAGGGTCCTTTAGTTTGTTTCTCTACTACTATTGTTGAATTATACTATGATTTTTAGGATTTCATTGGTTTAATTTCTGGAAATATGGATTTTTTAAATGGATTTATAGCTCGAGCGTTGGAGCGAAGCTGTGAGAGATTATGAAATTTTGAGGAAAGAACTTCCGGGAGATACTGAGGTAGCTGAATCATTATTACGAGCTCAAGAAGCATTAAGATTGACCCGAGGGGAACCTTCTGGTGTTAATCGTGCTAGAGCTACGGCAAATTCATGTGGTATTTTTCACAACCTTTGCCTCAATCTTTCATATATCGTTTTTGCTTGAAATTATCCTTATGTTGAGAGATCACATCAACTTAATCCTAGGGGGGTGGGGTTGAGAAAGGAGTTGACCTTGACCAAGAAATTGACCTAGTGGACTATCCGTTGTGAACTTGTGTCCAATGTAGAATTGGATCTCACATTTGGTTTTCGCTTTGTGTTTTCAATTCCTTAGTCGGCCATGTCTATATTGGCCAGAATTCCTAATCATGGGCACGAGTCTAGCGGAACTAATTCGACCAAACTCCATAGGTGTTACACACTTGCACTTATAGGCTTTGCTTGTTATGCTAATTCTATTTGCCAGTCTCATGTTCTGTTGTGAGAAGAAATGAAAAATGTAAGTGTGAGTTCTCTATTATTAAGAGAAATAAAAATGGGATCCCAAAATGAAGATAAAAAAAATATAAAATCATTAGACTAACTATTAATAGCAGTCTTGCAATTTTTTATACCAATATGTCTTATAAAACCATTACGCTTAGTTTAGTTTAGAATTCTAGATGCTCAAAGCCTCAAACAATAATATGGGAGTATTTTTACCTCAAGAAGTATAACTGCTTATAAGCTTATTGCATTATAGGTGTAGGTTTAGGTGCCTGAAAATTTTATGACACCAGGTAGACCCTTTTTCTAGCCTCAATATGATCATCAGTTCTATAATCTGTTATCAGAAAATTTGTTTGCTGCATTAAGCTAAACACAACTGATGCCTAATAGAAAAATCTTTTTGCTAAATATTTAAATCTATACCTTAGTTTAGTTTAGAAATCAACAAAGTAGACCTTAGAAAGTCAAAGTGCATAACCATCTTTGGAATCTTGTAATAAATTTGTCCCCACTGCTCACAAGACATATCTACCCTTTTCACATGAATAGGAAATGATGTTGAAAACTAAAATTTGACCATTTCAAAGCATTTCCTAAACTGTTTACGCTTTTAGATCCATGAGTGTATAAATGTCTGCGTATTGAAAGGAATTATGTGCTTTTGAATAAACAGAATTAGATAGTGTAAGGATGTGCGTACTGTATGTCAGATAACAAATTGTTCAAGTGCTCAAAAGTTCTAAATAGTTAAAAATATTCATATGTAAAATGACCAACAGGACATTCTTGTGTAAAGGGTAGACATGATCCGAGATGAGAGTAATATTCTCAAACAAAATATATTTTTGGCAAAATTGAAAATTTTGTTTACACTTTATAATCAGTTGTCGATTAATTAAAACTAATAACACACCATATTATGTTTATCCAATTGGTATGTAATTTGAGAACACAGATTTTATCTTTAGAATGATTGGGATATGGCCTCTAACAAAGGTTTTAATTTTTCCACATGAAACAGAGCCCCAACCTAGTAGTATCAAGAGTCGCAACCATTAAGTCTCTTTGCACATGGCAATTCTCTTGGACTCGACGTATGCCCACCTGGCTATTCTTGTAAACCAACCAACGCCCACATGGCAATTTTCGATTATTGACTACGGATGTTCTCAAACACAAGTGCATCAGTACAGTTTGATGAACAAGTGCCTTCTTTCAAGTTTCAAGTACCACTGCTACACCTTCCCTTGAATTCGGGAGGGACGAAAAGGAGATTTTACTTGAAATAAATTCATATATAATAAGATTTTTATTTATTTTAGTACAAAATTTGTGAAAACATTGATATGTTGATTACAATTTATTTTATTTTCCATTGATACCAATTCCACTGTCATTTTTTTGTTATTATTATATATATATATTTGTTTTTCCCCTTTGTGGTGGATGAAAATATTGAGTTATGTGACATCCTTGTAATATATGAACTTTATTTTTTATTTTACTTCAGAATCATATGATACCCTTTTTTATTTTGTTTATTATTATTAGAGTAAATTGCAAAAATCGTCCTCGTGGTTTGGCCAAATTACACGTTTCGTCCTTGTGGTTTATTAAGTGCAAAAATCGTCTTTATTTTGTATTTACGTGCACTTTTGGTCCTTCAACAGTGAAATTTGGCAAACCACAAGGACCATTTTTGCAATGATGGAGGACCAAAAGTGCACGTAACAGTGCAAAATAAAGACAATCTTTGCACTTAATGAAACACAAGGACGAAATGTGCAATTTGGCCAAACCACAAGGACGATTTTTGCAATTTACTCTTATTATTTTGTCTATCAATTAGTCAATCTCTTATTTAAGAGAACAAGGAAAAAGTTAACATAATTCTTTTGACCTTAGAGTGCTAGGTTATCCGCCAAGTTATAGGCGTGCCATGTTAGCTTTTACCAACATTCTTGTAACACAAAATCTCAAAAACATCTCTCCAATAACATTCTTATAAGACACCACTAAAAAACCCCACTTTACACAAAATAAATCACACACAAACCTGCTCGTTATGACCACAACGGTGAGCCAATAATGCACCATACAGTGCAGTTATAGTGGGGTTATAGGCATCATACAGTGCAGTTATAGTGGGGTTATAGGCATCAAAATGTGCCTATAATGAGCTGCACTCAGCTCTCTTTAGAGTGTTAAGGGTTTTAAGGTATACATACCATACAGAGAGATTTTAATGTAATGTTTGTTACGTTTGTCCATTTTGACAGTGTATTTTTATTTATTTATTTATTTTTAAACCTAACTAGTCAATGAGATCTATAATCAAGTAACGTCATTGATATGTATTTTAGAGTCTAAATTACAACTAAACAAAGTGGCAAGTTAATAACAATTATATCTCTAAGTAGATTTATATAGATTATACAAATGTGTTATGTATGCCAAAAAAAGCAGCTAGCGTGGTTCGATTTTGGTTAAAAGATGTGCTTGCCCAACGTAGCCGTATGTGTACATATAAATGTTAATACTAATAACATCGGATTTCTTTGAACGTTTTTCAAATTTCCATACATACATATATGCCTACTTAGGCTGTACACAGTAATGTCGATCGCATGAGAATGAGATAAAGCTCAAAGCTGATGTGACAGACAAAATGAAAGTCGCTGACTGTCTTTACTGTCTCCAGCCTTATACTGATTTAACTTAATATTTATCTAAGTAAATTGTAAAATTTATTTTTGTCGTTTGTCCATTTTGGCACAAACAATCCATGTCAGAAATTATTAGCATGAATTAATCTCTAATATGCCAAAAGTTTAAAGATGGTCACCCCTATGTTTTTTACACCGTTGCTTTCTGCTAAAATAGACGAAAGCTAGTGACGAATTTTACATTCTACTCTTTATATAAATCACTGAATGTCTATCTTTAATATTTTTATTTTTTATGTAAAAAAAAAAAATCATTGTGCTGAAAAATGTTACACATCTAAAATACATGAGATCAAATTTACTTTTCTATTGTAAGAGATAGAAATAAGAAAAGGTTGATAGGAAGATAGCATGGGTGACGTCGACAAGTGGCATTTGGATAAGCATGCGAACATGCTTCCCAAACCACCTGTGATGCCTCTGCCATCATTTTGGAACATGCCCCAGCTTGGACAAGAATATATCATATGCTACCTATTAATCTACATCCAATCATTAAACACTTTATTTAGAATAGTAATAAAAAACTATTTAAAAAGAGACTCAACATCCATTAATGGATTATTGGAGGGTGTTTAAGGTTTTAGGAGAGATTACTACAAATATGTCATTAAAAAAAAGGAACATATCAACTCTTTGGCGGTATCTTATGGCCAACATAAAATATAGAAAAAAGTACATCGTTGGTCCTGAAGTTGTCCCAAAACATCACGGTGGGACAAACCTGGCCACTTTGGTAGCCGTGAGTCCTAAACTTGGGGTTTTTGCATCAAACGGGTCCCTTGATCCGTAATGTTCAAGTCAACGTATTATTGGTGAGGGCATAATCGTCTTTCACTGTAGCGACTTTTTAAGCCGTTGTACAGTAAGCTAGTTACATATATTACTTTGTACCACAATTGTCTCGTCACTTATCATCCCTAAACTCTCTGAAAAACCTTTCTTCTACAAAACCTAAAACCTGTCAACATGGTACGCTGCTCGTGTGGTAAACAAGCAAAAATTCGCACTTCGTGGACCTTGGCCAACCCTGGACGTCGATTCTATAGTTGTCTTGATCAAGTAAGCGGGTTTTAAGAATTTATTTTTGTTTTTTTTCGTAATTAGCAAAGTACATAGTAACAATGGTGGTTGTTTAATGACTTGACATTTTTATGATTAGGGGTCTTCTTGTCGGTTCATAGGATGATATGATCTGGAAATGTGTGCTCGTTCAAGAATGATCATACCAGGCCTTTTGAGGGGGAGAAATGAGCTCGAGGCAAGATTAGAAGCTGCTCAAGATGATGTGTGGAAGTGGAATATTTACATGTTGCTCAGTTGGATATTGTTCTTGATTGTTTATGCACTTGGTTAACTCTTTAGCTTTTATGTATGATGGTCGTATTTTGTGTTTTATGGAAATGTAAGTACTTGTTAGGCCACCATGTTAGTGTAACAACCTTATGTTTATGCAGATGATTATGAATTTGGTTAGATTTGACTTTTAATTGTCAACATTGTTATGAAGTATTGACTTTGGTTAGTTTTGGCTTTATGCACATGGTTAGTATATAAGGCACAACTTCTTGTACATCACCTTTGTCAAAGTTTGCAGTTGAATGTGATGCAGTCATAGACAATGCAATAAGAGACAGTCCACACAAGATGCTAATTATGCACATAAGAAGCTTGGTCAATCTATGAAAATACACAAGCATAACATGGTTCCATTGATAATGCAAATGGATATAATTCCAAATGCATAAAATTTCATACTTTTCAAAGCATGATAATTAGAGTTAGACACACACACACACACACACACACACACACATATGTTTTTAGATTACATAACTTGTCCATAGCAAACATACTAGATGAAACATTGTCTAGTTCATTAGCATAACCGAATTGACCTATGGTGCGGCCATCATTCTTTCCAGTGCAGCCTGCTGCCTAGTCATTCTTGGTGCAGTAGTTTGGGATGAATCAGAATCTGCTTGCACACCACTTGAATGGGCCTGAGATTGAGACTGTGATTCTCCTAGTTGCTGGGATTTTGAGTGTGATTGATCATGTACGCTGTGATCTTCAGTAGCTTGATCTTGAATTTCAGATTGAACACAACTTCCTTGAACTGCATCATCTTGACTTTCAACAACACCTGTACATTCAGCTTGTTTATCTGCTGCAAATTTTTTACCTTTAGGATGTGTCTTCTTTGCTGCAACTTCCTTTTGAGGCACTTGTTTACCTTTTCCTTTAGCACTTGATCAATATTTTAGGGCCAGTTTGACTACTTTGAGTTCCACCCTGCCCAAGACATGTTTTTCGGTTGTGTCCAGCAATGCCACAAACACTACACTTTACACTCTTCCAAGCCTTAGACAACTTACCATTCTTCACAATCTCTTCAATTTCAGGAGCTATCCTTACTCTTTTTCTTTTGGTTGAGCTAGCCTCAGTTGGTTGAGGTTTTGGTGGAACAATTGTTGTGGGCAGAGATGATTTTTCCCAATGCTCATTGCTAGTTATGGGTTGGACAAGGTGTTTGTAGGTTTCTTGCCAAGTCTTAAGATAGTAACAAGAATGAGCCCATGTTTCCTCAAATCCTACTTGTTGTCCATTTAAAGCCATATTACAATTGGTACCAACAACATGTTTACATGGTAAACCTGTTATCTCCCATCTTCGAAAAGTACAAGACTTGTCTACAACATCAACTACACATTGGTCTCCCCATGGTCCACTAACCTGAAACTTATCTCCCCCATTCCATAAAACATTATACTTAACAGCCTCTTTCTTAATAGCATCTAACATGTGTTGTGCAGTTGGTGATAGTGGCCCATTACTCTTCCCAATCACCATCAAAACATGCATTATTCTCTTCAAACAGTATTCCCTGATGTATTCTAGGGCTGTAATAATTGGTTTGTTTATACCCTCAATTATTTTCCCATGAAACACTTGACACGTGTTATTAAGTAACACATCAGAAGAGCTCTCCCTAAATAATACAAATAAAGTTGTATTACTTATACATTTCATAGTGCATTAACATATACCACTTAAGTTACACAGATATATGACTTACATGAAAAATGTGACCGTGACCAAAGGATTGGTGGTATCTTACTTAACCAAGCATGGACAGGTTCACTAAAGCTCTTCAAATCAACCACAGCTTTCTTAGACTATATAACAGGTAAGGCTGTTGCACATCTCCACAAATGGTCTTTGAAGGCCATACCTTTCAATTGAAGTTTCATACTATCATGAATGCTTCTAAGACAGAACCTGTGATCTGCATTTGGAAAAACTTCTCCTAAAGCTGCAATGATATCCTGCACAAAATCACATATAGTTAGTGTATGTTTATAAACAGAGGGACTTGAATTCAGTACCATTTTAAGGGAGTACCTTTTGTATGTCAGTAATAAATGTGAAGTTTGAGTTTGGCTCTAGTGCAAGATCATCAAATAAACAATGAAGAAACCAAGTCCATGCTCCTCTGTTTTCTAATTCTGCAAAAGCATAAGCTAATAGGTATATACTATTGTTGCTATAAATTCCCACAACTGTAAGAAGTTGACCCTTCAAAGGACCATCAATAGGAAAATCATCTAAACCTAATAACTCTATCTGACAGGCTTTAAATCCCTCCTTAAATGCACCTAAACAAACATAAATTATCTTGAATTCTCTTGTTGGAAGACTTTCATCTGTAGGACGTTCCACATTAATCCTAACTGTTGTATTAGGGTTTCTCTTCTGCAACTCTTGAATATAATCTCTCAACATGGTAAATTGTAGCTTGAATTCACCCTTAATGCCTCTTAGTGCTAATTTTTTTTCCCTTAAAACCTTCTGCATTGACACTTGAAGTTCAAATTGGTTGGTAAGTTGATTATGAACAGACTTCACTGCAATCAGTGGGTTGTTTGAATTTGTTCTGTTATTTGCATTGAGATAAAGTTACGGTCAAAAGCTTTGACCACCCTTGATTGCAAACATGTGTGTTGATCATTATATTTTCTGACTTTCCAATGACCTTTTTCACCATTCCTGCCGACTAATAACATCCATGGGAAGATTATTTGGGAAGGGTCCTTTTTGACTGCCATTAATGCATATAATCCCTTTCTGCGAGTTGGACCTCTACTTGTATTGTTTGGGCTTATACCCAGTGATAAGGATTTATTTGGTACCTTTTCAAGGGGTCATTTAAACCTAAAATCGTATTAATATGATCAAATATTGCCTCAAATCGTTTCTTTATATATTTTAGGTACTTGGGACGAGAAATCTGGAAATCGACACTTTTAGGGTGTATTTGGACGAAAAAGTGAAGAAAACGACGAAGTCGCAAAATTCTGTCAAACATAGGAGTCTGACGGCGTCACAAGCTACAACGTGACGCCTTCATTTGTTATTCAAGCTGGATTTCTAGAGAAAAGCTACCAAGTGACGCCTCAGAAGAATCTGAAGATATTATAACCTGATGCCATCAGGTGTTATATGAAGATAGGAGTCACGTGTTAAGCTAACAAGAGACGGCCCAGACGATTTATCAATTGACGGCCTCAAGTCATTCTTGACGCTGTCATAACGGCGACTTGCATAAAACGAAACCCTAAACACGGCGAGCTGACGGCGTCACACTTTTCAAGTGACGCCATCACAATTGTAAACCTATATATATTTTCGCATGTTTTCATTAATTAGAGTGACATCTTTGGGTAATATCTTGGAGTAGGGTTTTGAGACGAATTTGGCAGCTATTGTAAGGCTTTCAAAGCCCTTGAACTTCATGTTTCAATAAAGATAAGTGATCCCTTTAATCATTCGATATGTCTATGTATTGTTTGATTATGTGTTTATCTTTTCTTTGCTTTAAAATGTTAGCTTAAATTTATCAGTGTTTGCTTAGATCTAGTGAAATCTAGTTGTTGAATATTGATTTGTCGTCTCTTGTTTGATTGATTGCCTCGTGTTAGGCTAAGAAAATTGGCTGACCTCTTATATGTAACTAGCTTGAACGTCTTAGAAAACGCAACCGTAGAGTGCACTATTGGTTTTTCTCGTTGTATTTATTGCATGAATTGCGGCTTGTAGATCCAAGAAAACTTAATAGACTTTAAGGCTTTTAGGGGAGACTAAGATTCATAGAGTTGGGGACTTCGGCACCTCCCTACGACCAATATTAAGGAATACAACGCTTCAACTGAAACAAGGACATGACAATTCGACAAATCAGTAGAAGATAACTAAGGAGTAATTGAATCTAAGTGAACACACTTTTTCCTATCACAAGAAGTCACCAATTTACCTTTTCTGTTTATTTAGATTAATTTTAGTTTTATAATTAGTTTTTGGGTTAGTTGATTAGCAACTAATTCCGCCCAATCTTCTAAAACTGAGAATTTTAAATTGCTTTTCATAAAATATAAAAATACAAAAAGAATCATCCCACACCTCTATACCTATCTCGTCATACATCTTGACCTTTCCAAAACTATTGCAAGAGTATTCCCCTAGAGAACGATCAATCCCCCAGACTTACCTATACTACACTACAATGGTTGGTACACTGCCTAGAGGATTGTAAAACCTTTTGCACGAGGTCCTACAAATCCCGAATCAAGTTTTTGGCGCCACTGCCGGGGAATAGTTAATAGTTTAGGTTCAATTTCTATTTCGTTTAGGTCTATTCACTAGATTCCTATCAAGTGAGATTTTTATTTTCTTTTTCGTAGCTTTCTTTAGTCTATCTTTTCTTCATTCCCTTTGTTCGTAATATCATTTGCCATCATGGTGGATGATAATATCTTTGGCCTACACCAAGCACCACCACAACAACACCAAGCTCCACCAAACCACCAAGAACAACCACACCAAAACCCACCAATCAACCAAGACCCACCTAGAGCCCGTACTCTAGGTGAGTACTCCAAACCAAGCCACCAAGGCTATCAAAACACTATTGAGATCCCCCAAAGAGCCAATGTGCCTCCCTTGCGATCCGACACCATCCCGGTTGGTGCAAAGCGGATGTGCATTCCATGGATTTCGTTCCGAAGATTCAAATCAACATTTCAAGAATTTTCTTAAAATTGTTGATTCAATCGACCTTGATGTTGAAACTCATGAGACAACACGCTTGCGTCTCTTCCAATTCTCTCTACGTGACCAAGCTAGTCAATGGCTTGAGCGTTTACTTGCGGGATCTATCACATCTTGGGATGATCTCACTTCTCTTTCCTCGCTCAATTTTTCCCACCTGGGAGAACTACCAAGCTAAGAAATGACATCTTGATGTTCCAACAACGTCAAGGTAAAACTCTTTATGAAGTGTGGACTCGTTTCAAGGACTTACTCCAAAAAGTCCCTCATCATGGCATTGATCTTTGGCTTTAAGTCCAAATTTTCTATGATCATGTCAATCAATCCACAAGGCAAACCATTGATCAAGCAGCCGGTGGTAAGCTACATGACAAGAATGCGGAAGAATCGTCTGGAATCATAGAAGATCCTGCTCTCTATGACAACCAATGTTGGAATGAATCCCGCGAGTTGAGCAAAACGGTCAAGGCAATATCCTTGCCTTCGAATAACTCAAGCATTCCCAACCGTAGGATCATGGAACTTGAAGACCAAGTCAAGTTTCTCATGAAATCCTACGAAGCTCCTAAACCTTCAAGTCAAATGAACAAAATCACTTCTTCGTGTGAATTATGTAGTGGTCCCCATGACACTCGTGATTGCATGGAACTCCCCGAACAAGCTTTTGCGGATTATGCATCCTCGCGTACCGACGGAGCGGGAGACAAGTGGATCACTTTCAAACCCGAGCAAAATACTTATGGTGATTCATACAACCCCTCTTGGAAGAATCATCCAAACTTTAGGTGGAAACAAAATCAAAACTCATCTCAAAACAAATTTTCAAATCCACCTAATCGTTTTCAATCAAACGGTTCGTCCTCGAACCGTACCTTTAACAACAATCCTTCCAACAATTCCAATAATCTTGAAGGGTTAGTGTCTAATTTTATGGCATCTTAAGAAGCTCGTTTGTCCAAGTTTGAAGCCGATTTCAAACAACAACAAAGTGAGATGACCAATAAAATTGACAACATGTTAAAAGGTTCTCAATGATCGAGTATTGGGAGCACTCCCAAGTGACACCATCAAGAACCCGAAACTAAACGTTAATTCCATCTCATCAGTTCGTCTCCTAGTTCTTGTCCTCAATTTTACTCGGTCAATGCTATAAACACGTGTTTCAAACAAACTCAAATTTTTCAAAAAGACCAAGAAGATAAAACACTCACTAATGTGTCAGTCAATCAAGTGATTGAAACACCATCCAAAAAAGACCTCGATGATGAATTCAAGGAACTTCACCTTGAATGTCCGGTTCTCGATGGTTTGACTCGTGCTCTTTACTACAATGCCCTTTTGGAAAAATATAAGGAGAGACTTAAGTTGGGAAATAATGGAACCGCTTTTGTTCAAAACAAGTTGCCTAAGAAGTTAGATGATCCGGGCATATTTTTTCTACCTTTTAGGATAGGGAATTCTGAAGCTTTTGATACATTAGCGGATCTAGGATCAAGCATTAACTTACTTCTGTTGTCCCTTTACAAAAATCTCAACTTAGGAAAGTTAGAAGAAACCGAAGTGGTGATTGGTTTAGCGGATGGAAGTGTTGCTTATCCGGTAGGGATAATGAAGGACATGTTAGTACATATAGGGAAATTAACTATTTTGGCGGATTTCCATGTCCTTGATATGGTTAGTGACACTACATGCCCATTGTTAGTAGGAAGAGGATTCTTAGCTACCGCTAGTGCTATGATTGATTGTAAGACGTCCAAAATAGCGGTAGGAGAAGGTGATACTAGGTCAATCTATGATGTTAAGAAGCATGCTTATGATAATGATGAGAAACAAACACCTCATTGGGTAACTATGGATAGGAAAACATCAAGATATGGTCCTTGGATTAATGGAGATTTCATTGGACCTCAACGCCCGTTCTATTTAGATGAGGAATTCGTGAACAAAACACACTCTATAGAACAAATTTTGGCTAGGGATACCAAAGTGGACCCATTTGAGGATCCTTTAGTTTTTAGGAAGATGATTGAATTCCTAGGAGCCTTGCCAATCAAATTAGGAATGAATAAGTGGAAGAGATTATGGAATTGGAATAGGCCACCAAAAGGAGGTGATGGATCATGGCACATAAAGATGACCATATATGATCCCGATGGAGAAAAGTTTGAAAAATTATACCGAATAAAACGTACTAATAGGAAACTAAAAGGAAAATTTGATCCAAAAGATGTCCTCGATGAGGAACTTACTTACATAGGTTAGTACGCCATGACTTTGAGTCTAGCTACAAGACTCGTTAATAAAGAAAAGCGTTTCTTGTGAGGCATCCAAAGCTTTTTAATTGTTTGATTGATTGTTTTTATTTTGTTTGATTTCATATATATGCTCCATTATATTTGTTTATCTTTCATGTTTCAAATAATTTGTGAAAATGCTTTATTTTGTTTTTAACCTTTTCTTAATTACATATAAAGATATTTTACAAAAAGATAAGTGTAGGGAAGATCATATTTGTTGAAAGAACGAATTCGAACATGAAAGTTAACAATTAATGATTAGCATATATTTGTGTGTTTGGTAGAGTCAAATGCTTGTATCGAGTCACAATGAATGTTATGAAGTTTTCCAAGTTTTAATACACGGATTTTTCCAGAAAAAAACTCAAAAATACTGTCAGGTCACACCTGACGGCGTCAGGGTTAACACCCGGCGGCGTCCGGTACTGTAGCAGCACAGTTTTCCAGGATTTTTGTTTTTCTGCTGGAACTTAAATTTTTTGAAAATTTCCAGAATTTTAAAATTTCCAGGAATCTGTAAAACATTTATTTTGCAAGCATTATATCTTATTCGCTTTCTAGGAGTTAGTTTTTATATATATAGTGTTTACCGCCGATTTTATGCGAGGTTTTGTGTTTCGTTTTCTTAGTAGTCTACAGGTTATATTGGACAAGAAGATAAAGGTGAAGTAGGATGAATTTTCATGGAAAATTATTTTCTTGGAGGAGGATTTAACCATATTTTCACATCGTCCATGCCGAGCAAATCAGGGGAGTATTAGTTTCTTTTATATATTTTATTTTCCCGTTATCATAACTTTGATACTTTTCAAGAACATTGGGGACAATGTTCAATTTAAGTGTAGGGAGGGTAAATTGGGATACCTTAGAAACTATACCTTCACTTGATATTTGTTTTGTTTTAGAGTAAGTGTGTAATAAACTAAGAAAGATACTTGTTAGGGTGATTTTAGCACCAAATTTAATTTTTTTTACAACATATAGGAGTGAAACTTTAGTTTTAATAAGCGTCACATGAATAGGAATTATATAGCTAGCACAAAAACCCTTCCACTCAAAAATTTCCACCCCAAAAATGTGAGGTTCGCCTTTAGATCTTTAGGAAAAAGCATTCACCTTTAATGCTTATGAGTGTACCGGTAGTATATAGATTCTAGAACTTGCGTTTGTGATGCATCCTGAGATCGCTAGTGAGACTACATTCGTGTATTTAGGATTAACTAATGATAAGAGGCATTAGGATAACCCTTATTTTAAACCTGTATTATAATTACGTTGGCTACACCGGTCAAGAAATTTTCCCACACCTTTGCGATGTACTCATTTTTAGTACACGATACCCCTAGTACACCCCTCAGAGCCTATCCTTTTCGCGGTTCTCGTGATATTTCGGTGGATTCCGAAATATTAATGAAGAACATTGTTTACAATCCACCCCCAAATGTACACCCAAATCGCCTTAGCCTACCTTGTATGCACTCATTTTTAGTGCATTATTGTTACAACATTTATGTTAAACCCTTTGTCAATTGTCTAATTGGTTACATGGTTGCTAAGTCGAGTCATATCTTGCAAATACAGTTTTGGGATGATTGGGACTCATGGGTAAAGTACTAGTTGTTATGGAGTAATGGGGAAGAATGTCATGTTATTACCCCCACATGTGCGTTAATGTTTAAAGTACTCCAAGTATTTTGATTTTCTTAATTCGAGTTATTAGTTAGTTATGTGTAAAGTGTGTAAAAGTTCAAGTGTAGGGAGGTTGCAAGATCCCTTGTAATGATGTATTATTTTGGATGGTAGGGTAAGAGTGTATGAAAAAATAAATAATAAAAGAGAAAAATAAAAGAGAAAAATTAAAAAAACATACGGACTACCATGCATTCTTTTATTTTTAAGTCAAGAAAGTGTCAAGAAAAATACAAAAAGAGTTAATAGTTAGCGAGTCGAGTCGAGTCTTGGCTTAGCAACGCCTCATTGTACATGTAATTGACCAAGATAATTGACTTGCCACCAGTTAAATTCCCTATATCCAACAAAACCGTGTTTTCCATACCCTTACACCTCACGTTACAACCGTTGAAAAGACCTCTTTGATAGTTTATCCTAGGTGCTTACGCCAAAGTGGTGGAGGTTTGGTCTGTTCTTAAGCCTATGGTAATCTATGTGCTATGACCGGTAGAGAGTGTTATATTTTCCCGTTTCCATATGTTATATAACTTTATACACTCGAGAGATGTGAGAATCCAAACATTTTATGTGAGGTGCTAATATATAATTTCCGTGCTTATTTTAAATAACGTGGAACGATTGTGTGTTATAATTACTTTTATGTTAATGTTAAATGACCCTAACTTGTAAATTGATTAGGATAAAAGCATATTTGCTTGAGGACAAGCAAATCCCAAGTGTAGGGATATTTGATAAGTATTTATTTAGTACATTTTTAAGTGGTCATTTAAGCCTAAAATCGTATTAATATGATCAAATATTGCCTCAAATCATTTCTTTTTGTATTTTAGGTACTTGGGACGAGAAATCTTGAAATCGGCACTTTTAGGGCGTATTTGGACGAAAAAGTAAAGAAAACGACGAAGTCGCAAAATTCTGTCAGACATGGGAGTCTGACGGTGTTACAAGCTACAACGTGACGCCGTCATTTATTATTCAAGCTGTATTTCTAGAGAAAAGCTACCAAGTGACGACTCAGAAGAATTTGAAGATATTATAACCTGACGCCGTCAGGTGTTATATGAAGATAGGAGTCACGTGTTAAGCTAACAAGAGACGGTCCAGATGATTTATCAAGTGTCCCGACGCCATCATAACAACGACTTGCACATGACGAAACCCTAAACACGGCGAGCTGACGGCGTCACACTTTGCAAGTGATGCTGTCACAATTGTAAACCTATATATATTTTCGCGTATTTTCATTAATTAGAGTGACATCTTTTGGTAATATCTTGGAGTACGGTTTTGGGGCGAATTTGGCAGCTATTGTAAAGCTTTCAAAGCCCTTGAAATTCATGTTTCAATAAAGATAAGTTATCCTTTTAATCATTCGAGATGTCTATGTATTGTTTGATTATGTGTTTATCTTTTCTTTGCTTTAACATGTTAGCTTAAATTTATTAGTGTTTGCTTAGATTTAGTGAAACATAGTTGTTGAATATTGATTTTGTGTCTCTTGTTTGATTGATTGCCTCGTGTTAGGCTAAGAAAACTGGCTGACCTCTTATATGTAACTAGCTTGAACGTCTTAGAAAACGCAACCGTAGAGTGCACTATTTTTTTTCTCGTTGTATTTCTTTCATGAATTGCAGCTTGTAGATCCTAGAAAACTTAATAGACTTTAAGGTTTTTAGGGTAGACCAAGATTCATAGAGTTGGGGACTTCGGCATCTCCCCACGACCAATATTAAGGAATATAACGCTTCAACTAAAACAAGGACGTGACAATTCGACAAATCAGTAGGAGATAACTAGGGAGTAATTGAATCTAAGTGAACACACTTTTCCCTATCATAAGAAGTCACCAATTTACCTTTTCTGTTTATTTAGATTAATTTTAGTTTTATAATTAGTTTTTGGGTTAGTTGATTAGCAACTAATTCCGCCCAATCTTCTAAAACTGAGAATTTTAAATTGCTTTTCATAAAATATAAAAATATAAAAAGAATCATCCCTCACCTCTGTACCTATCTCGTCATACATCTTGACCTTTCCACAAATATTGCGAGACTATTCCCCTAGAGAACGATCAATCCTCTGGAATTACCTATACTACACTAAAACGGTTAGGTACACTGCCTAGAGGATTGTAAAACCTTTTGCGAGGTCCTACAAATCCCGCATCACCCAGTCCAGCAGTTTCACTTGGGCCTGAAAGTGGAACTAAACCCACACATCTGACCCTTATTCTCTGGCTGCCATTCTTTAGGAAAATCATTTCCTTTCTAGTTTCTATGGAATGCTCTCTTACCCTCTCTTTGACTTGTTTTCAGTAGCAAAGGATTGACCAAAGAAGAAGAGTGTGGTATAAACGCTAGAATCATACTCTGTCACAACCGTTACCCCCCAGAGTTACCTGCGTCTGTGTACCTGTTATTCAGTGTGCAATATATGTAGACATAATTTAGTCATAATTGATCTGTAACACCCTCAAATTCACGCAGCGAAAATGTAATTTGAGGGTGTTACAGTAATATTGGTTACTTTCTTATTGTATTTTAGCATACATCAAGATCATCATCTTCATTCTTGTGTAGTTGTGTTATTAGGTAGATTGAGTTGATTGTGAGAATATTGTGAGTTGTGTAGTTTGTGAGGTGATTGGATAGTTTGTGTCAAGATCGGGTGGATCTTGTGTGTTGTGTAGTTGTTGTGTTGATTGTGTCAAGATCGGGAGGATCTTGTGAGTTGTGTAGCGTGATCGTGTTGATTGTGTGGTAGATTGGTTCTAGCTAAGATTAGAACTCGACATCTAGCTTAGTGTCAGAAATTGGGATAAGCAACGTGTACGGTTTTCTCTGCCTGAAGGGAGTTTGTTGACATAGTCAAGTGAACTCTCGAGTTGTACTAAAGGAGTGGAGTAGGGCAAAGAGGAGCTTTGTTACCGAACCACTATAAATCATAGTGTCATCTTTCAAACTCTTTACTTTTACTTTACTTTCTTTATTTCGTAGTTAATAGTTGATATAGTTCATTGTGTTGAGTGTTCATATTGTTGTCGATTGATTTCACATAAAATAAAATCTAAAGATTCCGAAAACAAAATATTTTAAACGGTAAATTGGTAAACTATTCAACCCCCCTTATAGTTTTCCACACATGGTTTTTGCAGATCGTCTTCGGGTTCTTTTCCGGTATCATCATTCTTGGGTTCTTTTTCGGCTTCTTCATCAAAGTCGATCCGAATTGACTTGAGTGGACTTCAACCTTTTGTGTTGTGTTCCTTTATTAAGGCTTTCAGTGAGGTCATGTGACTTAAAATTTGTTCTTCTAAACTGGGTGGGTTATTATTGTTGTTATCGTCCTTTCCACTCCCTTCGACATGGTCTTGCGGAGTTTCAAAGAATGGACCTGTCATTCTCTAGCTCTGGTAGATTGAATGACGGGTCCCACGGATGGCGTAAAATTGTTGAAGTAAAAAACCGTACCTTACTCCAAAAAAATAAGAGGCTCCTTTAGACGGTCTATAAGCGAGTCCTTCGGATACCTACACAAAGAAAACACGCGTTAGCCTCATCTTGGGTTTTATCCCAAGACCAAGCTCCTACGTGAGAGTAAGTTTCTTTAGAGAGAAAGTATATGTGTTGATCCCAGTTGAGCTATTGATCTTGTTAATTATCTTAGATGTTAATCTAAAACAATAAGAATAGGAACTGTTCTTGAACCAATATTAAATACTACGCGGAATCTAGTATTTAATCTTAAGAAGAATTAATCAACCAAACACAATTTAATTCTCTCAACAAATACTTCAATATATTAATACGGTTACTCAAAAGTAACAGGGTTACAAAAACCTTGAAGTGATTCGACTCTAACAATGATACTTCTATGATACGTACCAAAACTCTAACCCTAGATCCTCCTTTTATAGACTAAGGAGTCCTAGTCGGTTACAATAGCTTTCTATACAAGATAAATCTTTTCGTATCTATTCTATAATTATCCAAACATACTATACATAGTTATCTAATAAGCAGTAGAATACTAACTCTAGCAGTAGAATCTTCGATGCCTAGCAGTAGTATCTACTTAGCGTATTTCCTTGATCTTTTCAGCAACTCCAGCAGTAGTATGAAATACACCAGCAGTAGTATGATTAAGCCCAGCAGTAGAATCATACTTAGTGAATTTTCCATTAAGATCCATGAGCAGTATTATCCAATCTGAGCAGCAGCATCTCAAAACCCAACAATCCTCCCCTAAACTTGATATTTTACTCCAAAATCATCAAGTTTCTTTTAAGCCTTAAACCATCACCAGGAGGATGCTTCCAAACACATTCAGTTCTGTTTTGAATACTTAGGGTTGAGCACTCTTTCATACTTCTTTAAAAGTTTATAAGCTTGATCTTGAAACCAGAAGTCTTTTTGCATCTGCAACATTCCAGGCTTCAACATCTGATGAACAATCTCTTTGTGAAAATTCAGTGCAGGATAATATTTTTCCACCAACATGTAGATAGTCATTCCATGAACATTTAATTCATGAACACCACAAGACTGATATAAATACCATTTTTGAATAGTGTTATGTTTTAACTGCATCCACTCAATATCTCCCATCATGTGGTTCAAACATTATCTTTAGATAGTAGTAGATCACCCTTTCATACACCCCCTATGGTCTTGTATCACCATATTTTTCTTTGTATAACCTCCAGAGGGTAACCACATAATCTCTATCCATCCAAAACAGCATTTGTGGAAACCTAATAAACCTATAATACAAACCATTAGTCCTTTTAATCTCCCAATAGGCTTCACTCCCATCATGAATTCCAGAAGTATATGAGATGATTGGATGTTTAGCTGCTAGAGGAACTGCATTAGTAACTTCAGGTTCTTTATGCTTAGAAACAACTGTAAGTTCTATCAATTTTTCTATATCCTCTTCAGATTCCTCCCCATCATCAGCTTTTTCTTTACTCTCACTCTCTGACTCAGAACTTTGCACTACTGCTTTTGACTTATCAGCTTTTCTCTTTTTCCTTCCAACTGATTTCAACACTCTACCAGTTCTTTTGACACCAATACTGGAACTCTCTTTCTTTTCCTCTACCTTTACTTTTTCTTCCATCTTCTCTTTCACATTTTTTTTTCAACCTCAGTTTCAATCTCAGTCTCCATCACCTTCTTAAATCTCTTAAACTTCTCTTTTTCCAACTCAGACCCCATAGGCACAAAGCTATCACTTTCATATTTTGCCCTCTCAAACATCTTTTGAATTTCATTATCTGAATATGGCTTCAACTGAACAAGCTTGTAGCCCTTCATGTTCTTCAAGTAATGCTCCTGAAATTTTCTTATTTGTTTGACAGTTGGTGGTCTGAGCAACCTTTTCTTCTTTCTCTCAGCAAGATACCTTTTCTTTCTTTCTGCAGTGAATTTCTTTAACCATTTATCCCTTCCTTCATCAGTGAAAGTATCTTGTATTTCCTCTTTGACTTGCTTCAACAACTCCATATCAGCTTCACACCTTATCCTCTCCTTATCCCAAGCATCCAATGCAGCTTTTGTTTTGGCCTCATCTTCTTCATGTTTTCTTTGTTTTTCAAGTACTGCTAGATTTTCTTCCTCATACTCAGCTTGAATTTTCCTTGCAGCTTCTTCATTAAACTTTTCTTGAAGCTCTCTTGGCCAGAACTCAAAAGGAACATCAGGTTAAGGTTCAGGCTCTTCTGTCATTTTGCCTTTGCCTTTTCCAGAATATGTATGTGATTGAGTAGGTTTCTTGCTTGGAATGGGTTCTCTAATGGTAACTCCTTTCACAGGAACCTTTGGAGGTGGAGGTGTTGGTGTTGTTTGCTTTGATGTTGGTTGAGGTTGTGATTGTGGTTGTTGTTCAGGTTCTGGTTGTGATTTAGGTTGTTGTGGTGGTTGTGGTTGTTTTGGTGTTGATGATTTTGTAGCCTTAAGTTGTAACATCACCTTAGCCAAGCTAACATCATCATCCAACTCTTCAGCAGTAGAAACTCCCTGAGTCTTAGCAGTAGGAACTTTAACACCAGCAGTAGGAACTTGCTCTGGCTCAGCAGCAGGATCATTAACACTAGCAGCAGAATGAATTACCTCAGCAGTAGAATCATCCTTGGCTACTTCTTCTTTGTCACCAACAGCAGAATCAACTTGAACACTAGCAGCAGCATCACCCAAACCTTTAATAGTTTCCACCATTACTTCTGTGTGTTTAATCAGCTGCTCTTCATTCAAAGTTTTTAATTTATCACCAATCTGCTCCTTTTTCCTTGTTTCCAAAGCCACTTCATTACCAGACTTGTCCTTAACCACAAATTCCTCATTTTCACCAGAATCCATATCCATATCAGCATTATCATTTCCCTCATTACCAGCAACACCTTCATCATTCAACTTCTCAGCCTCCCCTGAATCCTTGATTTCCTCCCCTGAATCCTTGTCTTCATTCCTCCCCTGTTTGGGAGCATCCTCCCCCAAACTTGGTTCAGAATCATCCACCCTTGACATAGATCCAATCTTGTACAATCTTTTAGTTTTGGAAGCCCTTGATCTCTGTAAACCCTCTAGATGTCTAATCCTTTGCTTTAACCTCCTTATTTCTGCACCTTGAGTAGTTTTTACCATCATTAACTCCTGCTTGAGATCAAGAACTTCAATTGACAATGTTGTACATTTTTGCATTAATTCATTTATAAGTTTCATACTATCCTCACCATTTTGACCTGTGTTACCTGGTCCAAGAGGTGGATCACTGGAATTGTCATTGTGTACATTGGGTTCCATCAATTCCTCTGTTTCAAGTCTATCCTTATCACTTCGGGATGTGTGGCCTTCCCTGAGAGGTGAATCATAGGATGTAAACTCAATATCAAACCTAGTTTGATCAGCTGAGCCCCCATATTAGCCATTTGGCTGGGGTTTCCATCATCTGTTTCTGGTTCATGGGAACCTTCAATAGTAGATGTTGCCTTGGTTGGGGTCTTACTTATGTTAACACTTTCCTGCCCAGCTACTAAGCCAGAAGCAGTAGTGTTAGCCCCTTCCAACATGTCACCACCCACACCTGTGACAGCCTCATCTGCATCCATCCTAACACTGGCCGAGGTTGCTCAGTGTTCTTATTTGGTGAATTCCTAGGGGATTGGGTCTTTTGAGGTTGTTCAGATGATTGTTCCAAATTGGGTGTGTGATGGGAAGTAGTTGGGATTTCTACTCCTTCACCCTGATTTTGAACTAATGACAACATATAAGGAAATAATGGTGTCACAGTTCCAGAAAAATCCTTGCCATCCTTTTTCAAGTATGAAAATAATTTCTGTTGAAGCACAGGACAAGTAAATTTCCTTTTATGTACCTTGAGGTTTGAAATTTGATTGTTTAGAATGAGTTGCAAAAACCTTGGGTAAATGTAATGTTTTCCTTGAACATGCTTTTTCAAACCATCCATTATCATAGCCGAAAAATTAAAAGGTTGTCCTTTGGCCAGACAAATCATAGCAGATGCTTGAGTTGTACTGAATTCGTTCCAACCTGATGTTTTAGGACTTAGACAATGGAGAATGGTATGAATAAAAAATTTCCATTGGGGACAGAGAAGACCTTTATAAAACTTTAAACCATTATTTTTCTTCTCATACCCCATGTTTTCAAGTTCCTCAAAAATGATAGAATTTTCAAGACAAGTTATTTCTTCATCATCTGCAAAGTGAAGAGCTTCTCTCACAGATGCTTCAGAAATAATTACCTTGTGGCCTTCTACCTTAGCCTTTAAATATTCTTCCCCATGTTTAGTTTTGATCTTAACAGTTGACCAGAACTTATCAATGTGGGAAACATATATAGTAGGGCTTGCTGTTAATGCATACCTTATGTGAGTAGCATTAAGAAAGTCTATAACCTCAGCAAAACCTTCAGCTTCTTTGGGCTTTTCAAGAAAAGCAACCTGATTGTGGCTTTCGGAAAATGTTCTCGTCGACATTGTGAATTAGGGTTGTGATTTTGGGGGTTTTTCAAATCAGATGTTAAAAAGTATGTTAGGGTTTGAAATAAAGTTAATTTTGGGCGCACAAAGTCAATTATGATATCCAATTAGGTTTTTAAGCCGTTCGGATCGAATTAGGTTTAGTTCGCACCAAATTTACAAAACCGACCCTACACTTTCAAACCAAACAGTAGAATCCCAGAAGTTACAAAGCGAGCAGCAGAACCTCAGCAGTAGAAAGTTTTGCCGAGCAGCAGAAACTTTGTAGCTAGCAGTAGAATGTCTGCTGATCCTTCCAAACACCTTTTTCTCATCAAATAAGCAATCCCCTTTGACTTATCCTGCAAAAGATTAGTCCAGAACCACAAAAACACAAGAAAGAATATACCACAATAATCACAATCCATAGTTATACTTAGCAGTTGAATAAACAACTAGCAGTAGAACTAAATATAACTAACAGCAGAACCAAACACATATCATAGCAAGCAGTAGAAACAACTCATTATCTAATAACAGTGCAAAACACAAAGAGATAAGAATTTTCAAAGATTGATCATTCCAATACTAGCAATTAAAAATTGAAATCTACCCACATCAAAACCTTTTGTGAGCAAATCTGCAACATTATTGTCAGTATGGATTTTAACAATTTGAATTAATTTCTTTTCAAAAGAATCTCTTATAAAGTGATGTCTTATCTCAATATGTTTTGTTTTTGAATGAAAAACAGGATTTTTAATAATACACATTGTACTGTTATTATCAATGTAAATTTTTGTGTTCATAAAGTTGTACCCATAATCCAGCAATTGATTCTGAATCCAGAGCACTTGTCCACAGCAACTAGAAGCAGCCACATACTCAGCTTCAGTTGTTGAATTAGCCACCACAGTCTGTTTCTTGCATTGCCATGCGATCAACCTATGTCCAAGAAATTGACAACCTCCAGTAGTTGATTTCCTATCCAAACATGCTCCAGCGTAATCACTATCTGAGTATGCCACCAGATCAAAAGGTGAATCTTTAGGATACCAAAGGCCCAAACTAGGTTGACTCCTTAAGTACCTAAAAATCCTCTTTACAACATTCAAGTGAGATACTTTAGGGGTTACTTGAAATCTGGCACAAGCACACACAACAAACATAATGTCTGGCCTTGAAGTAGTTAGATACATCAATGAACCAATCATTGATTTGTATAAATGCACATCAACTTCTTCCCCATCTTCATCCTTGATCAGAGGCTTGTTGGACTCCATGGTTGTCTTTGTTGGTTTCACATCAAAAAAGCCAAATTTCTTCAAAATATCAGTCACATATTTTTCTTGACTGATGAATATCCCATCTTCTTTTTTCTTAACTTGAAGCCCCAGAAAGAAAGTGAGTTCCCCCATAGAACTCATCTGAAATCTGCTATGCATGAGCTTCTCAAATTCCTCACATAACACCTTGTTTGTAGACCCAAAAATGATATCATCAACATATACTTGAACTAATAAGATATCCTTTTTGTCTTTCTTGATGAACAAAGTCTTGTCAATGGTTCCCCTGCTGAAACCATTGTTTTAACAAAAACTTTGATAAGGTGTCATACCAAGCTCTAGGGAGCCTGATGTAAACCATACAATGCTTTCTCCACCTTGTAAACCCTATCAGGATAATCAGGGTCTTCAAAACCAGGTGGTTGGGAGACATATACTTCCTCATCAATTGTCCCATATAAGAAAGCACTCTTCACATCCATTTGATACACAGTGAAGTTCTTGTATGAAGCAAATGCCAAGAATAGTCTGATAGCCTCTACCCTTGCTACAGGTGCAAATACTTCATCATAATCAATTCCCTCTTCCTGAGTGTATCCTTGAGCCACCAATCTTGCTTTGTTTCTGATCACTATTCCTCTTTCATCCCTCTTGCATCTGAACACCCATTTAGTACCAATTGCCTTTTTCCCAGAAGGCAAATCAACTAAGGTCCAGACTTCTTGAAGCTTGAACTGCAACAACTCCTCTTGCATAGCTTCAACCCAACTTTCATCTTGTAAAGCTTTATAGGCATTCTTGGGTTCCACTTGTGACAGAAAACAAGCAAACATACAATTCTGTAGATCCTTGTGGCTATTTCTCTGTTGAAGAGATTGAGCAAATAACCCTTGATCAAACAAATCTCTGAAACCTTTTGTTTTTCTTGTTTGAACAGCAGAATGAACATCTCCAATAATTTGCTCCTTTGGATGATCCTTGTGTATTATGGTGGTTGGAATAGGACTGACAGGAATTGCATTCTCCATATTGTTTAAGTCAGCCTCTGCACCAAACCCATCCAGAACTTCATCATCAGTATCTTCATAGATGTTGACCAAACCAGGTATATTGGGATCATCTGGATAGTCATCATCAGCAAAAGATCTTCCATCTGTGTCAGCAGTAGAAAATCTTGGTGCAGCAGTAGGATCAAAAGGCTTAGCAGTAGTCTCTTTTTGCTTAGCAGTAGAATCAAAGTTACTACTGCTAGTCTTGTTCTGCACTTCATCAACAATTTGTGGTCCTTCATTAACCACCTTGTCAACATCAGAAGGTTTATCCCCACCTTCTACATCTTTATGAACAACATCATCTTGTAAACTCTTGCCCTTTTCTATTTGGCCTTGAAAGTTTGATCAAGCCTCCATTTCTCTAGCAAGACAAACTCCTTTGCAGATTCATTCTCCTTAGCTTGTGTACCTGCATTGGAATTAGCTTGTGTACCTGCAGATTTGTTAGTTGTACCTGCAATTACTGGCTCATAATTCATATTTTGGTTAATGAATCAATGTCAAACAGCCATTCAGGTCCACTCCCTGCAACATTAGATGTTGTTTCACTAAACCTAACATGCAGGTTTTCTTCTATATGCCTAGTTCTTTTATTGAATACTCTAAAAGCTTTACTATTGGTAGAGTATCCAACAAAGAAACCTTCATATGCTTTCTCATCAAACTTGCCTAGATTATCAATTGTATTTAAGATAGTAACAGGACACCCAAATGGTTTTAAGAAATTTATCATAGGTTTCCTACCATGCAACAATTCATAAGGGGTCTTGTTATGAGGCTTAACTACCTTACTCCTATTTTGCACAAAACAAGCAGTGTTAACTGCTTCAGCCCAAAAAGTAGTGGGTAATTTTGACTCAGACAACATAGTCCTAGCAGCCTCAATTAATGTCCTATTCCTCCTCTCAGCAACACCATTTTGTTGAGGAGTTCTAGCCACACTAAACTGTCTTAAAATACCTTTTTCAACACAGAACTGATTCATCACACTATTCTTAAACTCAGTTCCATTGTCACATCTGATTACTTTAACTTTGTGATTAACTAGGTTTTCTACTCTTGTTATAAAAGCCTTAAGAATGCCAGAAGTCTCATCCTTACTTGCTAGAAAGATAACCCAAGTAAATCTACTATAGTCATCTGTGACAACTAGGCAATACATTTTCTTATTCAAACTTTTCACATAAGTTGGCCCAAACAGATCCATATGCAACATATATAAGGGCTCAGAAATATTGTTCACTACTTTGGACTTACAAGAAGCTCTGTGTTGCTTTCCCATCTGAAAAGCAACACAGGTTTCAGGATTTTCAAAAACTTTTGAAGGTAAACCTCTGACAAGGTTTCCCTTAACCAATTTATTTATAGTTTTGAAATTTAAATGGCCAAGTCTTCTATGCCAAAGTTTGGATTCATCATTAGTGGCCTTTGCAAATAGGCATGTTAAATCTCTTTTGGGAATTATGTTCTTTATGTCCACACTGTATATATTGTCTGTTCTAGGGACTCTAAGTAGCACAGATTGATCATCATGCAACTTAAAATCAGGAGATAAGACAAGACATTCAGTGTCTGTAAAAAGAACAAAATTCTTTTTGTCACACATTTGTGAGACACTAAAAAGATTGAACTTAAGCCCTTTTACAAAGTACACCTTTTCAAAATCCAATTTCCCTGTTCTAATAGTACCTTTACCAACAATCTTTCCACCTTTAGGATCATTACCAAAAGCAACATAGCCACCATCAAAAGCTTCAAAATCTTCAAGGTTGCTTTGGTCTCCAGTCATATGTCCAGAGCATCCACTATCAAAAATGCATTTATCCTTTAGCTCATCTTGTAGATTGCCCTGCACATAAAGTAAGAGTGTTAGTTTCTGTTGGGGACCCAAGCCATCACTGACTTGGATCTGCCTTGTGCATCAACATAATCAAATTTCTTCAAGTCCATTGATGCACTGTTGTGTCTGAGAACATGATCTAAAACCTTGATTTTAGGTTTCCAGACCCAGCAAGCTGAGGCCTTAACAACGTAAAAGTGATTGCCCACAACAGTGTCTTGTAATTACTTTTGGCTCAGCAGTAGAATCTGCTTTTGCCTTAGCAGTAGAAACATCTGTTTGATTTTGAGTAGGCCTTTTTGGTGCAGCAGTAGTAATTATCCTAGTAGCACCAGTTCTCAGTAAAACTTCCCTAGGAACCATGCTTCTCTTAGGATGAGGGTGAGTCTTTTTAGCAAAGTTGTTATGGTTCACCCTAGTGTGTTGGTTCCATACAGGTTTTTAGCAGTAGTAACAATCTTCCTGAAGATGCTCAAAACTACCACAACTATAACAAGCCTTCTTAAGTAACTGAAAATCACTACCTAATTTTTGTGAAATTAGGCTGTTCCAATTTTTTTGGTTTCCTCTAGGCAAGTTATTAAGTTTCCTAGGATATTCTCTAGGTTTCTCATCAAATTCAGCAATTTTCCTAGAGATGCTACTACCTAACACAGGTTTTATAAACTGAACATGTTTAGCTTTAGATTCAACTGTTTTAACCTGAGTGACTTTAGATTCAACAATTTTAGGAATTTCTTCCTTTTTAGCCTTAGGTGTTGACTCAACCTGTTCATCTTCACTATCTGACACCCAATCTTCAATGACTAGAGTATCAGACAACTTCTTTTCAACCTTAGGTGACTCTTTATTAATCTCACAAGGTTCACCTACAGGTTTTGCATCTATCTCAGTAATGAAAGACAATTCCTTCCTAGGAGGTGCAAAGGCACTCTTAACAGGAGGAGCTACTTCATTGTACCCTAAGCCACTCCCTCTTCTCATTAATTGACTTTCAATTGACTTATTGACTAGGTCAGATGCAAATTTTTGTTTCTCTACCCTAACAACATGTTTCTCTTTCTTAGATAAGGCTATATCTTTAGCTTGTTCTGCTTCCTCTAGCCTTTTATTTAGCACATTAATCTCACTATTTTTCATTAAAATCTGACCTTCTAGAATGTGAATCCTATCAACATATTCTAGCTCATTTTGCTTAAGAAACTCAAGTTTTTCTTCAACAGATTTTAAACCATATTTATACCCTAAGTTATCATGTTTTAGTTTTTCAACTTCAGCTCTTAAACTCTCATTCCTAGACTTGAGTTCCTCTACAGTATCTAAGCATGATTTAAATGAACAAGTAGACTCATTTGATACCTCAGAGTCTGAACCAGATGATGAAGAAGCATAGGCCATCAAAGCAAAGTTGTGTCCCTTTTGTCCTTCTTCAGCCATAAAAGCAGAATTTGGTCCTTCCTCAGCTTGATCACTCCAATCATACTCTCCCAAGCCATCACAGGACACTAGAGCTGTTGTAGTCTTGACCTCTTCAGTAGGAACCTTCCTTACATTCTCTCTGTTCTTCTTGGGTGCTCTGCACTCCCTTGCAAAATGACCCTTTCTCTGACAGTTGTAACACTCAACCTTGGACTTGTCAAACCCCACATTGGTTTGTCCTCTGTACTTGAGTTCCCTACCTGTCTTCTTTAGAAATCTCCTAGCCCTCATTGTAAGCATGACCATCTGCCACTTCAAATCAATCTCCTCAAGATCATCAGGATCAATTTGTTCTAAATCCTGATCAGTAACAGTAGTACTTGTAGTGAGATCAGCCAAGAAGGCACAAATAGCAGCATCACTGATGTTGTCACTATTTGAGCTAGCAGCAGAACCATGTGTGCCAACAGCAGAAACTACATGCCCAGCAGCAGAATAGTTTTCTTGAGAATTTCCAGAACCCTTGTTGTTTGAAGACATAAAAGCTAGGTTGTTTGCACTAGAAGATGAACTAGATGATCCTTTGACTTCATATTCTTACACCTTCTGATTGTTGTATAAATCATCCAAGCTCATTGTATCAAAATTAGTCTTGTTCCTCCAGACCACTGTATGAGTATTCCATTCAGATGGTAAACTCCTCAGAAACTTAAGATTAATGTCTTCTTGAGGCACTGAGACCTTCATAAGTTGTAGTTGACTCACCAACTTCTGAAGTCTATCATAAGTAGCATCAATGTTTTCTGAACTTGAGGCAACAAATATCTCAAATTGATGCTTGAGCAGATTCTTCCTTGACTTTTTAGTGGCCTCATTCCACCAAATCTGAGTTCAATAGTTTCCATCAAGGACTTTGCATTCTGAATATGACTGAAGCTCAGTTGATACTCATTGGGTATTCCCATCATAAGAATACTATGGGTCTTTATCTCCAATCTTCTCTGAGCCTTGTCTTCAACAGATTTAATGGGTAAAATTGTCCCATCAGCAGCTTTAGCAGGTAGTGTATCACCATTCTAAATGACTTCCCACATGGAGTAGTCAAGCATCTTGATGTACTGCTGAATTCTCATCTTCTACAGCTCATACTCACCAGGTTTGAGCATGGGTACTTTTGAAGCAGTTACCATATGAGTTGATTCGGATTCCATTACTTCAGTAGATGTTAAACAAAGCAGATCACAAATTCTTCTTGATAGCAGTTTCTAGATCACAAGCTCTGATACCACTTGTTGATCCCAGTTGAGCTATTGATCTTGTTAATTATCTTAGATGTTAATCTAAAACAATAAGTATAGAAACTGTTCTTGAACCAATATTAAATACTATGCGGAATCTAGTATTTAATCTTAAGAAGAATTAATCAATCAAACACAATTGAATTCTCTCAACAAACACTTCAATATATTAATACGGTTACTCAAAAGTAACAGGGTTACAAAAACCTTGAAGTGATTCGACTCTAACAATGATACTTCTATGATACGTACCAAAACTCTAACCCTAGATCCTCCTTTTATAGACTAAGGAGTCCTAGTCGGTTACAATAGCTTTCTATACAAGATAAATCTTTTCGTATCTATTCTATAATTATCCAAACATACTATACATAGTTATCTAATAAGCAGTAGAATACTAACTCTAGCAGTAGAATCTTCGATGCCTATCAGTAGTATCTACTTAGCATATTTCCTTGATCTTTTCAGCAACCCCAGCAGTAGTATGAAATACACCAGCAGTAGTATGATTAAGCCCAGCAGTAGAATTATACTTGGTGAATTTTCCATTAAGATCCATGAGCAGTATTATCCAATCTGAGCAGCAGCATCTCAAAACCCAACAATATGTGCATTTTAGTGAGAGAAATCATACCCTGTTAATAGTAAATGTTGAACCTTTTATAGTTGGACTTTTCTTGTCCTCATCTGATGGTTACGTATGGTGACCACAACACTTTTAGGAGGCAAAATGAGATGTTTCCCTTTTTGGGGCCTGCCCAAGTCAGTCCTAGTTCCCAAACTTTATTCCTTACTCTTTTGATCGAACAATGGTCTGGAGCTCGGAGCTTGTTCCGGAATTGGTATGTTTCCCCTAGCTGTGGCTCGTCATGGGTCGTTCGGCTAGGTTGATCCGGTTTTAGCCGTTCAACAATTAATATGTTTGACTCTTTAGTTCATAACTTTCAGCATGGGTCATTCGGCCACATACGCAACAACAGCGTTGTGCAAGGCTACCCCAGGAGCCCATGAAGTCTCCACAATATCAGCAAAGGGAGAAATTCTGATCACGTCAAAACACGCGTCTTTACCTTGGAGCCAATTAAATAGTAAAAGGTCCGCAGGTCGTAGCTCTTTCCTATCCTCCGAGAGGAAACCCATTGGAGCCTCCTTACGTACCATGATCCCAACCTTGGAACATATATCAACAAGAATATCACTTTATTATTATTATTATTATTATTATTATTATTATTATTATTATTATTATTATTATTATTATTATTATTATTGTTATTATTATTATTATTATTATTATTTATTATTATTATTATTATTATTATTATTATTATTATTATTATTATATTATTATTATTATTATTTTTTTTTTTTATTATTATTATTTTTTATTTATATAAACATCACTTTATTAGAAACAAATAGGATTTACAAGAAGTTAGTAGGGAGCCGAGATACTAATTGGGCTCCCACTCCTCTAGCTATAGAAAAGCTAATCCTATTAAAAATATGAGCAGTAGCACGTGCTCCAATGTCTTGAGTCATCGAAAACTTTCGAATACGCTTCAATAGAGTCACAGCGTCCTTCTCAAGTTCCCCAAAAGAAGAGAAAGAGAATGGGAGGAACCCATATCCCATACCTGCGCACTTGGCCTCGTACTTGACGCGTTTACGTTGTGCAGCCTCAATCACCGCACGACCCGGCACGAAATCAACCATACCAGTTTGCGTCAAGGGAGATGATCCGGTCAAATCAACGCATACATCAAGTCTTCCATCCCACGAGTAGAGCAACACATCAGCAGGACGTAAAGATTTGTCCCGTTCACCACAAAGTCCAATGTCAACCTCTTTACGAGCCGAAACCCCAGATCGAGAACATATGTCAACAAGAACATCACGGACCATGTTATGCCGATGTTTAATACCAATCATACCAGCACAAGATACAGCATGGTCCCCATAAATATCACCAGCAAAGACCCTGGAACAGGCTGAGCACGGCATCTGAACAGAAAATATGGGGACACCAAGCCGATAACATAACACGCAACGATAAGTCCTGGCATTCATAGTCTGTCCCAACCCCGATATCGGAACTACCCTAAGCCAATCCGAAGTGTAATCCTCCATTTGCGATTTCCACAACGCCATCTGTCGAGTAGATAAGGAAAATGTAGATTCAGCAGTTCGGGTAATACGTGTGAAATATATATCTGCCAGTTTCTTCATGAGTTTGGGGGCAGCGATCTCACTCGGATTACTCAAAAGATCAATCTCCATTCTCACATTAAAGGCAAACAAGGTATCATCAAAGGAAGGCCCAGGGGTTACGATACCAGAATGTCGAAGCAACCTAGTCTGCAAGCTAGCAGATTGAAGTCTAGACGCAAGAAATGCATAGTTCAAGACATCACCTGCAGAATACACACCAAGCCCCCCGAACGCAAAGGGTAATGTAGCAAGTCTCCATTGCCAATCACCAAAACCAGGCCCAGAAGCAGTAACAATACGCTCTAGAGTAGAGCGAAGAGCCCCATCAAAAGAAATCTGAGCACGTTCAAAGACCCGAGGAGAGCAAGTGCGCATAGCAAAATATAATTTGGAAATACCAGCACAAGCACGAAGAAGTAACAACTCACACTGGGGATCATTAATCTTAGCAGTAGCATCCATAAGCTCAATGGTTTTTGCAACTCTTTTCATAACAAGCTCACTACTAAAATCAAAGTCCACACTTGCGGGCCCACCCAGTAATTTAACACCATGCAAAGGTCGGGCAATATTAGGTGGGAAAACACCCACAAGCCTGCTTCTGGGATCTTCCTTAGGCCAAAAAACCACAGTTTTATCAACATTGAGGTGCAAACCACAACGAGGTCCATCCACCATGATAAGCTCTAAAACCTTCCCCACAACCAAAGTATCTCCAATAATAGTGCCATCATCCAGGTACCAAGCATGGAGGGAAAGGCTAAAAGAGTCTCTAATCTTACATACCAAAGGATGCAACACTAAAGAAAAAAGAAAAGGCCCAAGTGGATCACCTTGTTGTACACCTTGATGTGACCATAATGTGTGTTCTCCATAATATAATCTAGCTGGGCTTGAGTAACAAAACTCCACCCAACGTGAATGTTATTATTATTATTATTAATTTATTATTATTATTATTATTATTATTATTATTATTATTATTATTATTATTATTATATTATTATTATTATTATTATTATTATTATTATTATTATTATTATGGGATAAATATTAGACTGCCCCAGTTGCCCAATGCATTTGCTTATCCGACCCGATCTTACAAAATTCTTATACTAGACCAGGGCAACTCGTCCGACCAACTACGGGATGCCACGTGTCCGACCAAAGTACACCATCAACAGGTATTGTTTTTTGGGCAACTTGTCATTTTTGGGCAACCAATACATGAGCAACTGGATATTTTGGTCATTTTACACCTTACTCTCACAACATTCAACTCATATAAACCATCTCACAACCCTCTCCTCCAGATAAACCATCACAACTCACACCACCACAACCACCCAACAACCCGACACCACCACCATCCGACGCCACCACCACCTGACGCCACCTCCACCGGACTCCTTGAATGGGTGAATGGCACATTACCACTCAGAGATTATCTTACTGGAAGGTTAGTTAGATTATGGTCCATACAGTCCTCATGTTAACATTTAAGATGTTTACACATTAGAAATGGAAACTTTCAGTTCTAGAAGTGGAGGTGCCCATGGACGTTATGGTCTAGGAAATTGGTCATTTCTTAAATGCAGGCAGCACATGGCTACAGTAAGTTAATACTGGTCCTCTTTTATGTAAATATCTGATCATGATTCTTGTCATCTAAATCAAGTATTTGATCTTGGTTCCGGGTGAATGAAATGATGTATAGTATATAACTTTTAACTTACTTTAGTTATACTTTTGTATCACATTTACTTGCTTTTAACACACTGACATAAAGTATATATTCTTTTTAATCGTTATACAATTTGAAAATCAGTCTGTGTTTATACTTTCTCAATATAATTATGAGATAAATTTTCAGGTTCCAGAAGTTTTTAATCGTATGCTGCAGCCACACACTATGCAGTTTACCAACATCACAGAAACTTCAAGCAAAGATGTAAGTCAGCAAAATACTAAAGGCTTTCAATTGTATAAATTAGCTTAGTTCAGGTTAAGTTCAAGGATGAAAACAACCTTATCCTAATTTTAACAACTCAAGTATAGATGATTAACTGAATGCCTTAAACTGGAACAGGGACTTACAATTATTGGTTGTAAAAGAGGTGGGGATGTCTTTTCTGATAATCACTCCAAGTGGCTCCAGACAGTGGGTGCTAGTCCTGAAGCAGTACGTTTCAAGTTTGTACCGATTGCCTCTCTCCTTAATGGGGTTCCTGGAAGTGGATATCTTAGTCATGCAATCAATTTGTATTTACGCTGTAAGTGATTCAAATTAAGTTAATTACCGCCTTTAGTCATGAGTAGATGTGGCAATTTTGACCTATTTGCTGATTAATCAGTAGTCGCAGGCCATATTATATCTAAGGGTTGAGAAAACGGGTTAAATGATATAGTTAGCTTAAAAGGAAGCGTTTTAATTGAATTAAAGTCTGCATGAGTCTTCTTTTAATGCGTAAGACCTAAATCATTTTATGTTGAAATATTTTAGTTTTTATAATCGTATCTGACATACTAATTATTTATGAAAAAGATAAATTGTTTGGATAAAAGGTTCTTAGGAAACCCCACTCAGGCCAACCATATTTTTTTTCTCTTCTATCAAATAAGTTCCATCAATTGTTTCTGATTCAACCTTTGTGAAATTCAAACAAGCCTGCACCTGAAGATTTACAGTTTTTCTTGGAATTTCAAGTTCCGAGACAATGGGCACCTCTACATTGTGAGTTACCTCTTCGGCATCAACAAAGAAAGACCTCATACCCTTGGCTTCAGTTCGCTTTTTTGGGTCCTAGGATTTATGTTAGTACAACTCAAGTAAGTCAAAAACATTTTTGTTTCTTGAAAAGTCAGTCTTTTCTTCTCTTCATAACGTTATAAACGGTTATTTTTCAGGTATCAAGCAGCAAAAAACCGATTATTGGTCTACGCCTATATTTAGAAGGAAAACAGAACAACAGATTAGCAGTTCACTTGAACCATCTCTCAAGCCTTCCTAATATAATGACATATACAACACCTTCATCTTGTAGACCATGTCAATGGCGAGGTTCTGATGAATACGATCCCAGTTCCCAATTTCTAGAACCAATCAGATGGAAATGTTATTCCAACATATGTTCATCAGTAGTCAAACACGACCCAAACTGGTTACCAGAAGACGGGTCAAGGGGAGACTTTATTGTAACTGGGGCTCAGCTTGTCAGCAAAGGAAAATGGCCCAAAACAGTACTACACCTTCAGCTACTTTTCACCCACCTCCCACACTGCAGCATAAGGAAAACTGAATGGGATGGTGCACCATCAGTGGGCCGAAAGTCCAGCATCTTCACAAACTTGAGTTCTACTTTTACTTTCGGGCATAGGGCAGTTGCTGATGCACCAAAGCAGCTTCCAGCTACATTGAACTCGGGGGTGTATCCTGACGGCCCGCCAGTGCCAATCCGGTCTACTAAAATGAGAAAGTATGTGGACATTGAAGAGGTGAGTCACGGGTCTCATGATATGCCGGGCCATTGGTTGGTGACTGCGGCTAAGTTGGTGATGGATGGGGGTAAAATCGGTTTACATGTCAAGTTTGCATTATTGGATTATGCTCAGGAAGTTTAATGAGTGTACATAAAGAGTGGCTGAGAGTTTCTTTTATTTATTTATATATACAAAAAGTATTGTACATAAAGAAATTAAAAAGATAGGAGGCTGCATTGAGTTGCTTTATTTGCACTACAGATGTAGTAGTTGTTTTTATGAGAGTTATGAGTATATGTTATATGCGGGCATAACCATATAACGATGGTGTATTTGAGTTGAGCTTGTTTGTTCTGAAGCTTCATGTGTGCGTAAACTTAGTTTAATTTGGACCAAATTTGTGTGGCTCAGGAAGCTTACGCAACGTAAACTTGATACTGGTACACTGTAAGTCTGCCACAATGGCTTGGTGGCCTGGCTTTGATTTTGACTACAATAAGGCGAGACCGAAACATCAAGAGAGTCAAGCTTGACCTTGTATGTCTATACTTGAATTCCCAAAAAGGCATAAAATCATTAGCAAATATATGCTTCCATTTATTATGCATGCATTGGACTTGGAAAAATTGTCACTAAAGTTACCTATGGCTACTGTGATTACTGATTTGGATGTAAGTGTACTGATGTTGTTTATGATTATGGATACTGAGTCTGGTTCGTAAGGTTGAGCATGCTGCTTGAAAGAAAGAATTGACTGTTGAAGTCAGAAGGTTCGGTGGTCGAGAGTATGTGATCTGGTCGAGGGTATGTCATTCTGCTGCTAACCTTAGCATCATGCTGCTACTACTCAGAGTTCCTACTGCTGAGAATTTAGTACTGCTGCTCGGGTATTTTTACTACTGCTTGCGAGTTCTTTGATTCTACTGCTCGACATATGAGACACTACTGCTGCCCTTTGTGATTTTCCTGCTGCTCGTTGTAAGATACTGCTGCTATACGTTTTTAATACTGCTCATGGTTATTGGTTTATGCTGTTGAGATATGATGTGGTTTCATGCAATGTCAAAATCAAATATTTGTATTCTTCACATGGGCCATCTACTATAATAGGTCATTTACTCAATCAAGAGCATTTTGTAAAAATATAAATACATAAGGGTAATTTATATAAAATGTTTGTGAAAAGCTTTTGAAAAGCTTTGTTGCATTGGAGTAATGACTTTTTGAAAGACAAAATTTATTGAAACATTTATGAGATATTAATGTTTTAGGAGGCAAAAGGTCATTAATGACTTTTGCCATTGCGGATGCTCTTACTATAGTTTTGTAACATCATAGTCAACATTAACATACTTTTAACAGACCTTACAAAGCATACATAGTCCAGCTCATTACAACGGTTGAGGTCGTGTCTGGACAATGTACAAGTCTTTACCAACCAAACATCCTTCAACATCCTGAGCGCTCCCAAATTTCTGTTCAAGAAACAAACCCACCGAACCCAGCTTCTGCCCCAACTATTGCCTAAAAACCGAGTTAACAGTCAATGGCTTCTTACTATAGTCAACAGTCAAATGTAACACCTCCCCATCTGCTACACCACCAGCAACCACCATTTCCTCTCTAAAATTAGCAAAAGCTAGTGTCTTAACCACCCCGTCAAATTTCCCAGAAGAAAGCCGCCTGTAAAGAATTAAATATTCCATAGATTTGATGATCAAAAACAAGAAGAATGAAACATATAGAATACTGAATGATAAGAAAAATACATGGTACTACCAGTTCAAGAAAGGTACTGTTAGTGTATTTTATGGTACTGCTGGTCCAAGAGCAAGGTACTGCTAGACCAACAAGGTACTGCTGATTCAC
This sequence comes from Artemisia tridentata subsp. tridentata, assembly GCA_021014915.2. Lineage (NCBI taxonomy): Eukaryota > Viridiplantae > Streptophyta > Magnoliopsida > Asterales > Asteraceae > Artemisia > Artemisia tridentata. Next base: position 180,263,823 of record CP139509.1, read on the forward strand.
AAGCAAGGTACTGCCAGTGCAAACTCAAAGGTACTGCTAGTACAACAAGGTACTGCTAGTACAAAATGAGACTGCTGCTAGTGTAACAACCTGCTGCTAGTTCAAATGAAGGTGCTGCTGAATCAATGAGTCACTCTGCTGCTACAAAGATAAAAACGAAGAAGATATTATTTTGTATGAGTCATGTTTATACAAATATAATATCTAGATATTTTATCAAGTCATCAAGTTGAACACTCAAGATACAAGTTGTATCTTATTGACTTGACACATGTAAAAGCAAGTGGATGACTAAAGACTTATCAAATTTGTAATGATCTTCTTATGTTATAAAAGGAAGATCATACCCCTTAGATAAAAGTGTGTCTTGGTTGTGATTGAAACAATCAACACCAAAGTGCTTCGTACTCTCAAATTACAAAAACACAAAGTTGTGTTAAAATGTAAGAGCACTTAAAAAGTGTGTGTGGGAACATCAGACGAGGGGTCTGATGTTGTTTATTTTTGTTAAGCCTCAAGGATCATTGATCCCTGTTAGAGTGTAACCGTATTACTAATGATCAAGTAGTATTGGGGTTGAGTTTAATAACAAAGAGAAAATTTGGCAAAACCTTGTTGTGATAGTATTGTATTCGTTCATTGAATATTCCGCCAATATTATCATTGTTCTTTAAACATAGAAATCCTAGATAAAGGCTTAACAGCCTAGAGCCTATAAACGATCACGTAACTTGTTTTAGTACATGTAAGAGGGTCTAAAACGAGTTTCCACACCGCCACGGTGTGCCTCTTGTCCCACTTGCTAACGTCTCCCCGAGCCCTGGTGCAATCTCGGCTTCCACTAAGTTATGGTCATTATCAGTTGGGCTGACAGTGTGGAGTACAAATGAAAGGTCGGGAGAAAGCATTTCTTGAACCAAAACCGCCATTGAAGCTGCTTTTTGTGGGACCCCACCGAATCTTCTCCTGTGTTATCACAAGAAAAGATCATCCAAATCAGAATACTAACAAAAATAATTTCCACCCACTTTTGGGTTATGTTAACAAGTCAAAAGGGTAAAATTAAAAATTAGCTATAAAGGAAATGGGCCGAAAGTTGCCAAATTCTTGTTCTAATGCATTAACCTCTAATTATTTTATCGTGAAAGATTGTTAATAAAACTTGGATAACTTATACATAAACAATAAAACTTGGATATAAAGTGCTTTAGGTCAGCCCAACTCGCGAATTTTGTCACCTCTAAGTACAAATGTGATGATAAAAGAGAAAAAAGATGACTTACTTGTCGGGCCCTCGTCTCCAAGATGAGATAAGTGAGGCAACTCCTGAAGCAGAATGACTCCAACTATGTTATTTCCTGCAGCTGTCACCTGCGGATTTCATAACAGATAAAGTACACGTGTAAAAACACAATTGGGGACTGATTTGTGAATGGACTATTGATATGTTTTCTTATAGAAATATACATTTAAGAAAAAAATAACAATTCTCACCTCCTCGTCTCCATCGGCTTTGCTGACCATAAGAATAACAGGTCCATCAACAGATGATGGTAATATGCCTGGTACTATTCTTTCCACCTGGTAAATTGTTTACAATATTATATGACAGTAAACCAGAGACATAAAAGCTTTGTCAGATGGCCCGAAATAATAGTTTATATAAGTTTGACATAAGTTCACCTGTATTAAAGTTCCATGAGCCAACCCAGGAACAAGAACGTCAAAACCTTGAGATCCAAGTGTTGTCCTAACTGCCTTTAGAAGCATCGTGCAGAGTTTGGAAACCTGAAAAATAATACTATAGACCAAAGAATTCCATTAAAATTTTAAGAAAGTGCAATTCGTAGGGACGACAATATCGACCCATTTACTTATGAATGGGTCAATTCAGGTCATTTTTTCTATCTAGCGGGATACTAGTAACATGTCTGAAAAACTATTTGGTATATATGGCATCTTACCCAGCTCGAATCTCTGCTTCGGTGAATGTTCTGACACTATTTTCTGGAATTCCAAGAGCTTTGCCCAACATCTACAAGAAGCATAAGAAACTCTACATTAAATGTGGGTAGTCAAATAGGACAAAACAAGGTACTTCAATTAACGATGTTAGTCTTTTCAAATTTGGGACATTGATTCATATTAAAGTGAATTTACCCAGTGAATCACATTTTCACGAGATTCCAAATTTTATTACCACAAAATTCTAAGTAAGTTTGTTACTACCTCTCAAATTTCTATAATACCCTACAATGAAAACAAATAATGGAATCCTGTGGACCCAAATCGATACCACCAAGTTATTTGTAATGATGATAACTGGCTAATAGGTACTTGTTAAAAGCAAGTAAATGTGATACAAAAGTATAACTAAAGTAAGTTAAAAGTTATATACTATACATCATTTCATTCACCGGAACCAAGATCAAATACTTGATTTAGATGACAAGAATCATGATCAGATATTTACATAAAAGAGGACCAGTATTAACTTACTGTAGCCATGTGCTGCCTACATTTAAGAAATGACCAATTTCCTAGACCATAACGTCCATGGGCACCTCCACTTCTAGAACTGAAAGTTTCCATTTCTAATGTATAAACATCTTAAATGTTAACATGAGGACTGTATGGACCATAATCTAACTAACCTTCCAGTAAGATAATCTCCGAGTGGTAATGTGCCATTCACCCATTCAAGGAGTCCGGTGGAGGTGGCGTCAGGTGGTGGTGGCGTCGGATGGTGGTGGCGTCGGGTTGTTGGGTGGTTGTGGTGGTGTGAGTTGTGATGGTTTATCTGGAGGAGAGGGTTGTGAGATGGTGTATATGAGTTGAATGTTGTGAGAGCAAGGTGTAAAATGACCAAAATATCCAGTTGCTCATGTATTGGTTGCCCAAAATTGACAAGTTGCCCAAAAAACTATACCTGTTGATGGTGTACTTTGGTCGGACACGTGGCATCCCGTAGTTGGTCGGACGAGTTGCCCAGGTCTAGTATAAGAATTTTGTGAGATCGGGTCGGATAAGCAAACGCATTGGGCAACTGGGGCATATTAGTAATTATCCCTATTATTATTATTATTATTATTATTATTATTATTATTATTATTATATATTATTATTATTATTATTATTATTATTATTATTATTATTATTACATAGTTTATTATTATTATTATTATTATTATTATTATTATTATTATTATTATTATTATATTATTATTATTATTATTATTATTATTACATAGTTTATCTTTTATGAAACATCAACAAAAATCTGTAAAAAAAAACTATGTAAACAAAACTATGTAAACAAAAATCTGTAAACAAAAAGCTGCAAACAAAATCTGTAAACAAAAAGCTATAAACAAAAATGTGTAAACAAAAAATATGTAAACAAAATATATAAAGAAAAATCTATAAACAAAAATCTGTAATCAAAAAATCTGTAAACAAAAATCTATAAGAACATACTTACTTATCCACCTCATTAAGTCCTTGTTGATCCCAAACACAGACTGGTTCCTTGATCTTGTAAGGTTTAGTTACCTTGGATAAATCCAAAATAACTAAGTTTGAAACTTTGTGAATGTCAAAGAATATGCGGAAACTATTCTTCAACACTTATAAGAATATCAATGCAACAATAAACAATCAAACAGTAAACTGTGTTAAGAACAATATAACCAAAATGCTTCAATATTATTAGAATAATAATACGAGTACTCTAAATAGCACTAGGGTTTACAACCTTGAAGCTTAACAAAAATGTATTCTAGAGATGTATCTAACACCTTAACCTAGGACCTCCTTTTATAGGCACAAGGAGTACTTTACAGGATAACTACAAATATACAATATTCGTATCATTCTAAACATATAAGATATACACTAAATATCTTCTATACATATCACATTATGTGTTTTCATCTCTGGCAGTACCTTCTTCATCAGCAGTCTTCAGCAGTACTAAGTCTGATACTAGCAGTACCAGTATTTGCACTAGCAGTACTGACTCAGTTAGTACTGTTAGTTATAATCTTCAGCAGTTCTAACTGTTTAGCTTGGCAAGACAAAGTGTTAACTGATTTAATTCCCAATAATCCTCCCCTAAACTTGTGATTTACCTCCAAATCATCAAGTTTCTAAATTAAATCATTGTCTTTGAGAGGATTCTTCCAAACACTTCATTTTCTTTCTGCTTGTATGAAGATCTTTCTCAGCAGCTCTCTTGCCATCTCTGTCTCTTCATCCATTATGAGTTTAGCAGATAACATTACATTGAGAATACCCTTTCTCAATGGATATTCCTTTTCAACCAGCATATACACATCAAATCCAGCTTTTGTAGACACATGGTGAACTCCACATGTATCAGACAACTTCCATTTCAATCCTAGATTGTTTGCTTGAAACCTCCATAGACTATCATCTGGATCTAGTTCAAAAATTCTTTTCAACTCAACCCATAATTCTTTCTCCTTGTCATCAGCTATTTCTGTTAAGTTGATCCTTGCCTTGAATAACTCCCACAGCCTCATCAAATCATCTCTGTCAAATGCTTTAAGCATATCTTCAAAGTATTTGCGCACCTCAGAGTGATTTCCAACTCTGATTATCTTCCAGAATTTTCCTAAGTCATCAGTGTAGATCTCCCAGTTGTAGAGCTTCTACATTCATCCCTTCTTCTGGAATAACAATCCTCATCTGTTGAAGCTGTTCTTCAGTCAAACCTTCTTTTTCCTCTTCTTCTGCTATGGAAGGGTCTTCACTAACCTTTTGCTTTTTAGAAGACTGTGACTCCAATAATATTCCTGCTCTTTTAGTGCTTCTGCTTTCTTCTTCAGTACCTATAGGAACAAATTGTTGGACTTTCGTGTAGGCTCTGAAGTACAAACTCTCAATTTCTTCATATGATCTGCCTTTTAGTTGACTTGCAGTGTAATGATCTTGATTCTTCAGATACTCCTTCACATACTTCATCTTTTGTGCTTGAGTTGGAGGTTTATTTTTTCTTGCAACAGCCTCCTTTGCACTCTGACTTTTTCTAATCACTTCAAGCAGATCATTAAGAGCATTTTCTCTTTCTTCTTCTGGGATAGCTGCTCTGTCTTGTTCATATATTTTCTTAGCTAACAGCTCATCTGCTTGCTCTTGTGCTAATCTTTCTGCTTCAATACTCTTGAGTTTTTGTTCTACCATAAACCTTGCAATTCTTTCTTCTTCTTCCAACTTAGCTTGCTCTTCAGCATGCATCCTTTGAGAAACTTCTTCATCAAAGCTTATCTGAGCTTGAGTTCTCTTGCTAACCTTCTTTGGTAGCTCAGATTCAATTATAATGCCTTTACCTTTATCTGCAGCCCTTCTTTTAACATAAACAATACTGGCAGTACTAACCTCTGCACCAGCAGTACTAAGTGTTAGTTCAGCAGTACTATCCACTTTATCAGCATCCAAGTTTCCTTCACCCATATTAGTATCATGCCTCCCCTGAAGTTCTGCATCTTCTTCAACCAATGATATATTTGGATCTTCATCTATTTGAGCAATCTTCCTCCCCTGTTTGGAAGAATCATCCAAATCATCATCTGAGCTTTCTTTTGAACTTGAGGACTCTACAATATTTCTTTCTCTCTTAGCCTTAAAGGAACTGACTTTGTGATGTAATCTCTTCACCTTCAGAATGAGGTTTGTGTAGGCAGCACTATAGAGTTTCTTTGTTTCTTTCAATTCTGCCTCCAAGCCAGTAACCCTGTTTGACAGTTGTGTACAAATATCCATCAATTCATTTAGTGTCACTCTGCCCTCATCACTTCCAAGTGTGTTACCTCTTGGAAGAGGTGAATCATGGGGCATGTCCCCTATAGTTTACAGTTGGATGGGGAGTCCATCACCTGTACCAAGTTCAGAAGAACTTTACACATTAGATGTTGCCATGGGTTGGGTCTTTTCAATGTTACCACTGGCCTGCCCAGCTTCTAAGATAGATACAGTAGTGGTATCCCTCACCATTCTGTCTAGGACAGCCTCATCTGCTACATTGAGGTTAGTAGGTGTTCTGGGCTGAGGGACCACAGAAACCTGTCTGATTCTCCTCCTATAGGTTTGTGTGATATGTGGTTGTGATGATGATGGAGCACTTTTGGGTGTGTGATGGGACTCAACTGGGATTGTTGATCCTTCACCCTGAACCTGTTGATCCTGAACAAGCATTGTTTCAAAGAGTGGTACCTCTATCCCATTATAACCCTTGGAAATCATTCTCATGTTACTAAATAGCTTTTGAGTAAGGGTAGGAGTTTTGTGAACAGTTTTGTGTGACAGAAGTAGATTTTTGTTCTTGTTCAAAAATATTTGAATAAACCTTGGATAGATTAAAAACTTGTATTTGCTATCCACATTTTTTACCATACCATCAAAAATCCGTTTTGAAAAATTAAAAGTCCTATTTGTGGCTAAACAAATGAGAGCAGTTGCAATATTGCTACTGAATTGCTCCCAAGAGGTTTTCTTAGAACTCAAACAGTGTAAGATGGTATGTATGAAAAATCTCCACTGAGGGGCAAAGTGTCCTTTTTGAAAAGTTAGTTTATCAGAATTGGACACATACCCCATCCTGGATAGAGTTTCAAAAATTTCAGTGTTTGCCAAGGAACTAATACCATCATCATCTGTTAGTTTGAGATGTCTCTTAACAGATGACTCAGTAATAGTTATGGCTTTGCCATCCACTGTTGCAATTAACTCTTTGTCTCCATTATCAAGTGTATTGGTAGTAGAAGTCTGCCAAAACTGTTTGATTTGAGAGACAGAGATAGTAGAATTCATAGTAAGAGCATACCTGATGTGGCTAGAATTTAGGAAATCTACTATCTAATGAAAGCCATCACTTCCCTCTGTTTTCTCCAAGAATGCAACCATGTTGTGCTTGTCGCGAAATTCCAAATTAGCCGTAATGAGCAAGAAAAGTTTATTAGAGTGCTGGGTAATGTTTGATTAAGAAAGTATGAGCGTTTGGCAAAAGCAATTGAGATTTTATAAAGAATGCTTAGGGTTTCAATTTGACCGACTTATGAATTTGTTTCCTTATCTTGAATGAATTGTATAAGATAAAGTAAGATAAAGAATTTATCCAATTTAGGAAACCTATAAGCAAGGGAAGTTAGCGAAAATCTCTCAACGGCTATAATCAAAAAACGGTTATGCCAAACAGCACTAACGGTTACCCAGCAGTACTAAGTTTTACTCTAGCAGTACAAACTTTTGCCTAGCAGTACAAACTTTTTGCAAAAACTTCTTCAGTAGTATTAACTCAAATTTTCTTTCAAAACAATACTGCACTTATACATTTGGAAAGTATTAAGTGTAAAGGAAGACACTTAATTAATTTCGGTTGCATTTAACCTCTGGTTGTGTGAGAACCAATAATTTTCAGTATAAATACTGCCTGTGATCAGATAGACTCATTAAAAGAGCCTTTTGATAGGGTCTCCAGCTTGTGGTAGGTGTTACCTCTAATACAAACATATTATATTCACTTTTGCTCGCTGTTCTCAATACCAGATGTCCTTAGACTAACACATTATCAAATGATAGAATGGTAAAGAGTGAGTCAGCTCAGTTACTATCTGACTAACTATGACCATCAATTCATGTTCAATAATACCACCTGATAGTCATAAGTTGATTTCAAGAAAAAGATTTTAAAGAACCTCACAAATCAGGTGTAAAACCCTTGTCAAGTGATTCCCAAATCCCCTCTATCACGAATCAAATTCTCCATCTTGGAACAATAGCATGACAAACATTCCACCACGTTAGCTTCTCACACAGCATCAATACCAATCATACTGCTTGCTTAACTTGCAAATGTTAGTCCAAAACCAAGAAAACACAACGCAGAGCATTTTCTATATAACAATATCAATTTTGACTAACAGTTTTAACTTAGCAGTACTAATTTGCACTAGCAGTATTAACACATAACAGTACTAATCCTTGTAATTCTACCTCCTCTAGCTCCTCCCCCAAATGCAACATATCCTCCATCAAATTCCTTGAAATCTAAGAGATAAGACATGTTCCCAGTCATGTGCCTGGAACATCCACTATCAACATATCCCTGACCTTCTTGTTGTGAATGAACCTGCACATAAAAATAAGAAAATTAGATTACTTTGGGGACCCAAGCTATTATTGACTTGGATCTGCCTCGTGCATCAATATAGTTATGTTTCTTCAATATGATTGATGCACTATCAGGTCTGGTAGGTCTCTAAACCCAACATGTTTAGACCTTAACATGATTATCCCCATTTGCTCTGACAACATTTACCACTGCTGAATTTGGCCTAGCAGTACTAACTTCTGGCCTAGCAGTATTAACTCTTGGTCTAGCAGTATGAACTGTTTGGCTAAACCTTTTGTTTATTAATGTTGTTTTCTTATAAAAGGGCCTAATAATAGTTTGTTGTGCTGGTTTAGAATAAAATGAAATTTGTTTAGTACAAAAAACTGTTGACTTGGGGTGAGCAGTATTAACTGGTCTTTTTTTGGGTAAAGAGAGTTACCCCGGTAAATATATAACCAAAAAATAATGTTAAGTACTAAATGGTTTAAGGCCAGACTTCATTAAAACAACTCTTGGAGCCATCTTTCTGTTAACACTAGAGTGATTATGTTTAGGAAAATAATTGTGATTCACTATATTGTATGTATTCCCTTATGCCCTTGTATTCCCAGTTACCATCCTTCCCCCTTGATGGTAATTGCAAATTTGCAATAAGCCTGCAAATGGTAAAAACTACCACAAACAAAACAAGCTTTATTGTACATTACAAATTCATTTCCTAGTTGTTGGGATTACTGATTGTTCCAATTTCTCTGATTTCCCCTAGGACTATGTGACCTGTACATATCTGCATACTTAACTGTTTTCCTAGCTGGTTTCACTTGTTGTTTAGGGTTAACAGATTCTACCTTAGCAACAGCAGGAAATATAGTTTTCCTCTCTACCTCATCATCTGACACCAATTTCTCAACTAATGAGGTATCAAATGATTCACTAACCTCTTTAAAACTCTCTTCACTATCACTTTTACATTCAGTCTCAGGCTTTTTGAGCTCCTCTACACTAGTATTTGACAAATCAAGTTTTGGGGTTGGAAATAACCCAGTATAAGGAGGTTAAACAGCCTTATATCCTATACATGTCTTGAATTTATCAACAAGTTGAGACTGAACAATCTTATCTAAACTTTTAGATGACCCTGCATATCTCTCTATATTTACTTCAATGTTGCCTTTTTCTAGCTTAATCTTTTCTAGTTCACTTTTAAGCTCATTAATTTCTAAGTCTTTAAACATACTATCTCTTTTCAAAACAGCAATATCCTCAGTGAATACAGTTTCATTCTTTTTATAGAAAACAAGTTGTTCTTCTACAACAGCTAAACCTCTCTTATGATTTGCTAAATTAAATTCAGATTGGTTAAGCTCTATTCTTAAGTCATCATAATGCATTTTAAGAGATTCATAGCTTTTTAAAGCTACACAATATTTTGAACAAGCATTAGCTATATATACCTCAGAATCTGAGAAAGCCATCAGTGCCATGTTGGTAGGAGCTTCCTCTTCAGCCATAAAGCTCCAGTAAAATCCAAGTCCATCTATTGCCACCATAGCTTTTGAAGAAGTCTCTTCCTCACTCACAGCCTTCCTGGTGCTTTCTTGATTCCTGGAACCTCTGCTATCTTGATTCCTACCCCTGTTGTCCTGGTTCCTTGGCCCTCTGCATTCCCTAGCAAAGTGTCATAACTTATGACAGTTGTAACACTCCACTTTTGACTTGTCATAACCAGCAGTATCACTTCCATTGATAGTGATCTTCTTTCCTGTCTTCTAGAAAAATCTCTTGGCCCTCATGCTCAGCAAAGCTAATTACCACTTCAAATCCATCTCCTCCAAGTCATCTTCATGAATTTGTATTAGGTCTTCATGAACAAGCTGAGACCCATTAGCTTGACTGGCCAAGAATGCATAGACAGTATCATCACATAAACTAGCAGTACTAGTTTGTGAACTAGCAGTACTAACTTTAGGGTTAGCAGTACTAACTCCAAAAGCAGTATTAACCTCCTCAGTACTGCTTGTGCTTGGAGATGACACAAAAGCCATATTCTGAGAGCTTGAACTTGATCCTGCAGGCCTTTTCACCTCTTGTTCTTCAATCTTGAAGTTGTTGTAGTGGTCATCAAAACTCATAGTGTCTAGATCAGGCTTGTTTACTATATGAGTATTCCACTCAGTAGGTAGACTTCTCAAGAATTTTAAATTGAGATCTTGTTGAGAAATCTCTACACCCAAAACAGCCAATTGGCTCACAATCTTCTGAAGCTTATTGAAGATAAAATCAAGAGACTCAGTGCTTGAGGCACTAAAATTCTCATACATCTGTTTAAGAAGAGTCTTCTGTGTCTTCTTAATTGTTTCATTGCCTCCAAACCTTGTTGTTATAGCCTCAAACAAGGTCGTTGCATCCTTGTGCTTGCTAAAAGTCAACAGTTTCTCATTGGGGAGAGCCATCAGCAACATACTTCTGGCTTTTACATCATTCTTTTTCTGAAGCTTCTCTTCTGCAGTAACAGGACCTGATACAGTTGGGGCACCACCTTCCCTTGTTGATGGTTTGATTGTAGGTTTGAATGAGTTGCCATTCTCTATGATGTCCCATAGAGCATAATCCTCCACTTGAAAGTATTGCTCAATTCTGAGCCTCCACATCTCATAGTCACCCTGCTTTAGAATAGGTAGTTTAGCAGTGGTAGTGGTCTGAGTAGTTTCGAGATCCATTGCTTTAGTAGAAGTAGAGAATTCTTCTGGTATGTTTCTTCTAGATCAAAGTTTCAGAACCGCTCTGATACCACTTGTTGATCCCAAACACAGACCGATTCCTTGAGCTTGTAACGTTTAGTTACCTTGGATAAATCCAAAACAACTAAGTTTGAAACTTTGTGAATGTCAAAGAATATGCGGAAACTATTCTTCAACACTTAGAAGAATATCAATGCAACAGTAAACAATGAAACAGTAAACTGTGTTAAGAACAATATAATCAAAATGCTTCAATATTATTAGAATAATAATACGAGTACACTGAATAGCACTAGGGTTTACAACCTTGAAGCTTAACAAAAACATATTCTAGAGATGTATCTAACATCTTAACCTAGGACCTCATTTTATAGGCACAAAGAGTCCTTTACAAGATAACTACAAATATACAATATTCGTATCATTCTAAACATATAAGATATACACTAAATATCTTCTATACATATCACATTACGTGTCTTCATCTTTGGCAGTACCTTCTTCGTCAGCAGTCTTCAGTAGTACTAAGTCTGATACTAGCGATACCAATATTTACACTAGCAGTACTAACTCAGTTAGTACTGTTAGTTATAATCTTCAGCATTTCTAATTGTTTAGCTTGGCAGGACAAAGTGTTAACTGATTTAATTCCCAACAGTCATAAACAAAATCTATAAACACAAAAAAAGAAGAAAAAAAAAAGACAAAACACTAATCTTAAACACAATGATATTAAAATACAAAAACCATCTCTTTTATTCACCATCTATTTTCTTCGTATATTTCGATCAAATTCAAACACATAAACCACCACCACCACCATCCAAACACGAAACCACCACAACCATCACCAAATCCTCACCACCGCCGCTGAGGTCAGGCCGGTTGTAATGGTGGTGGCTGTGTGGGTTTGATGGATCTTGGGCAGATCTTGGTGAGGGTGTATGTGTATATAGTGGATTTTGGCCGGATCTTTGATGTGTTGTAAGTAGGTTTAATGGATATTGGTGTATGTGTCCGGATATAGTTTATGATGGTTAGATGTGTAGATGGGTATGGACGAGGTGGAGGCGGTCGGCTATGGTGGTGACCGGTGCAATGCTATGGTGGTGGCCAGCTATTTGATTGAAAGAAATAGGATTTGTGAGTGTTTTTTTTTGTATGTGACATACTAATCCATAATACACCTACAAGAGTAGGCTAAACAATGTCGCCACGTATGGGAGTGATTGTAACTCTATTGTAGATTCTTGCTTGTATATCTTTATAAACATGGGCCTACAATTTTTTTTGAATTAAAAAAATAAAAGGCTAGTTAGTCTATACATTTATTGAATAATGAAACCCACATAGATTAATGTAGTATTGAGTAACTTGTTATAAAGTACTATAGATATAACAAACCCTAATGCACCATAAGTAACCAAAACAATTGGGCGTGGACCAACTATTGAGTGACGAAATCGCAAAAGCCAAGAAGTTAAAAAGTAAAGGTCACCTTGTTGTGAGCACGTTTGATAGCGAGCTGAGAGAAATTTTTTAGAGTAACACACTAACACCAAAGGGTTTGTGTCCAATGGTACACTTGTTGTGTGAGACGCTCTCAAACTAAATGATCTTGGGTAATTGCTTTGTTATATATATATTGTGAGATAATTGGTTGTCATTCAAAAAAAAAAAAAATTGTTTATTTAATAAGAATATGATTTTAGATGAAAAATATTGTAGATTCAATTTTTGATCTAATTATTAATTTGTAATTGAGAAAAAAGTATTAAGAGGAACATTACGGGCTAACAATGTAGTATGTGTCAAAAACATTGGCAAGTAGTGGGCTATAAGCAATTTTTCACCACAAAATCGTTCAAATGTATGAATAGAACCATGGTCCTTGAGGTTATTATTATAAACTATAAAGAAGTTTGAAATTAATTGGTTAAGGGTAAAACTGTCATTGTGCAAAAAGTAAGAATGAGAAAGCTGTAATGTTGATATTTTTCTTACATTGTGTATTTTTTGTCTGTGGACAATTATTTTAGGACGGAGGGAGTATATATATATATATATATATATATATATATATATATATATATATATATATATATATATATATATATATATATATATATATATATATATATATATATATATATTGGTTTTATTAAAAAGTCCACTTTGGTGAAAAAGTGAAAAAAGTGTACAAATCACCCCCTCCCTTCTCACCTCCTTTTTCTCCCCAACTACAAGGGCCTCATTGTAATTTTTTTATTTTACAAGGTTTCATTAGTTCTTTTTTATAAATTCACTGATTGCATCGTATATAATCAAAATTTTCACTTCATTATTTGTAGCAATCCTTTCCAAAATTCTCTCGATCTCTCCCTATAAAATCCAAATATTGATTTGCATATTTTCCACGCATTCACGCAGTTCTTATATCCATTCAATCGTTTCTAATCAGATGTCTCAATTCGATCCTGAATGTAAGGGTTTTTAACTGTTTTTAGTATAATTTTTTAATTTTTGTTAGTTAAAATTGAAATCGAAGCTTATATATTTGATATTTAGCTGTTATATGGATCGTTTATTCATTTTTTTTGATTGGTTAATTTTTATTGTATGCTCTATTCTGTACCGATTATATGAATTTTTTTTTTTTTTTTTTTTTTTTTTTTTTTTTTTTTTTTTTTTGTAATGTGAGGTTTATGGTTGTTACTTTATGTTTAGATTTACTTTTTTTTAAAGTTATTTTGTATTTTTTTGTTATTTTTGTAGATTAAAAAAAATGTATACTGATGCACTAATTTTGTAGACTTTTTTTTTTGGCTTTGATTATAATGTTTATGTGATTATAGTGTTTACATTATGCATATTTTAGTTTATTATGATATCTGATTTTTGTGATATTTTTTAATCAGTATATTATGTATGCTGATGCACTATTTTCTTCAATTACATGTGGTTTTTTATGATTATGTTTCATGTTTTTTGTGATTTAGAAAAAAATGTATACTGCTGCATTAATTTTATAGATTTTTTTTTAATTATTATTATTATTATTATTATTATTATATTATTATTATTATTATTATTATTATTATTATTATTTAATTATTATTATTATTATTATTATTATTATTATTATTATTTTAGCTTTGATTATAATGTTTATGTGATTATAGTGTTTACATTATGCATATTTTAGTTTATTATGATATCTGATTTTTGTGATATTTTTTTAATCAGTATATTATGTATGCTGATGCACTATTTTCTTCAATTACATGTGGTTTTTTATGATTGTGTTTCATGTTTTTTTGTGATTTAGTTTGTAAATATGTATACTGATGCTCTATTTCTGCAGTGTTTTGTTATTTACTTTAATTATAATGTTTTATATGCTACTATTAAGCTTTACTCAATCAACATGATGTATATGTTGATGCACTGATTTGATATTTGATAAATTTTACTTTATTATTATATATGATGTTATGATATTTTCATCATTCTGTTATATATGTTGATGCGCTGATTTGAATGATAACTGTATTACGTATATTTTTTTATATTTTACAGGTTTGATGTCAAGTTTTAGTTTTACTTCTAGTTTTAGTTGTAGTTCGTCTTCTAGTGGTGTTGTTCGCGAGTCTGTTGGTAGTATAGACGTTACTAGTATTAGCGATGTGGTTTGCCGTTCTGATGATAGTGTAGACACCTCTAGGAAATGGATTCCTGAAGTAGGTGCTGCTCAGAAGCCTAGCACAAGAACTGTTTTTGTTTCGTTGACTCAGGCTTATAACTTCTATAGGCATTATGCAAAATTAGCTGGGTTTGATATTAAGCTTGGGACGGAGTGTAGGGACGATTCCAGTAATATAAGTATCAAATACTTCTGTTGTAGGAAAAGTGGTAAGAAGAGATATTCAAAATATGATAAGCATAAGTCGGATTATGAGGTTGAAAAACGTAGCAAGGGTAAAGGTAAGTGCGTTGACAAAGGGAAAGGTAAGTGCGTTGACAAAGGGAAAGGTATTGATATGTCTCAAGTTAGCGATGCTTTTGTTAAGAAGCCTTTTAGAAAAAATACTTCATGTAAGACTGATTGTTTGGCTTCTATGAGGGTTAGAAAGATTGAGGGCGATGGGTATGAGGTTTATTGGTTTGTTGAAGAGCATAATCACCCTCTGGTGTCGCAACAGGACATGCAGTTTTTGATGAACTCACGAGATTTAGTTTACTCCAAATAGCATTTCCTTATGCTAGTATCAAATTATAACGTTGGACCAGTTAGGGCTTTTAAGCTAATGAAAGAAATCTATGGAGGGTTTGAGAATGTTGGAACGACTGTGGCTGATTGCAAGAACTTTAGACGTGATATGAATCTGTTTATCGAAGACCGTGACGCGCAGATGGCGGTTGAGAAGTTGGAGAACCTGGAAAAGCACTGTGAAGGTTTTTCTGTGGATTACTACATGGGGGAAGGTGATGCGTTGAGTGGCTTATTCTGGGCGAACAATGATGCGAAGTTGAACTATAAGCGTTTTGGAGATGTTATGTCTTTTGATGCCACGTTTAGATCAAACAAGTAATGTTTTTTGTCCTGACCATTTTTTTATACTCACTGATGCACCTTTTTGTTTAATACTGATGCACTTTTTTAACAACAACAATACAAATGTTTTTTTGCAGGTAAAAGATGGTTTTTGTACCATTCACTGGTATAGATAACCATAACCATTATGTGACATTCGGAGCTGGTCTTCTTTCTAATGAGACTACATCTTCCTACAAGTGGCTGCTTCGGGCGTTCTAAAAGGCGTTTGTTATTGACCCACATGTTGTTGTTACAGACCAGGACCCGTCGATCAAGCAAGTGATTGCTGCTGTTTTCCCAAATGCTCGTCACCGTTTGTGCATGTGGCACATTATGCAGAAGCTCACGACTAAGGTATATTCAGATTAATTATGTATATATATATTTATGTTAATTATGTTGCATTAATTTTATAATACTGATACACTAATATGTAACACTGTTTCACTTTTTGTTTGCAGGTTGGTTCATCTATTTGTAAAAACTCGGATTTCAAGCGAAGGCTTTGTGAGATAGTTTGGAATGAACAGATCTCACCTAGTATATTTGAAGAGGAGTATGCCAATATTATTGCTGATTTTGACCTAAGTGAAAATAAGTGGGTGTCTGATATATATGAAATGAGGGTTAGATGGATTCCAGCTTTTCTCCGAGATTAAGACATGCCTGGACTAATGCGTACGACTTCACGGTCTGAATCTGAGAACCATTTTTTTGGAAGATTTATCACTCCACACCTTACGTTAGTTGAGTTTCTTAGCCACTTTGATAGTGCTATGGATTCCCAGCGGTATGTTCAGCGGAAGAATGACCATGAAACTCGTTATAAGACACCTGAATACCGTACTGAGTTGAAGTTGTAGAGGGATGCTGCTGAGCTGTACACTTTGAGTGTGTTTTTTGATGTTCAAGATGAGCTTTTCTCTTCTATTGTCCATTGCTTATCCGTCAACATTGAAAAGATTGGGTTGTTTGAAAAGTACTTTATTCGTGATACTGAGGTTAAAAAGTGGAAGGACAAGAATTCGTTTGAAGTGTATGAGGTATGTTTGATTCCATTTTTTTATGTTTATTTATTTTATTTTATTTTGGAATGTGTGAAATTACTTTGTATATAAAATTATTTTTCAATTTGATAGTAAACTGATGCACCTTTATTCTATACTCAGATGCATTAATTTATATTATATTTTATATTTATACATTTTTTATTATTATTATTTTTTTATTATTTTTATTTTTTTGCAGGTGTTGTATTCTTCCTCTGATATGAGTGTCACTTGTTTGTGCAAGCGTTTTGACCTTTTTGGGCTTCTATGCCGTCATATTTTTTACGTTTTGAGGATGAACAATGTGCAAGATTTTCCAAAGGAGTATGTTCTTGATAGGTGGTCGAAGACTCCGAACAATATTTGTTTTGATGCTACTGTAAATGCTGCTGAGACAAGTGCATGTTCTGATGTTCGCACAATTCGTCAGATTGTTGAAGATATTGTTGATAGGTTGATGCCATTTAAAGATAAACTTGAGCTGTACCGTTTGCATTTGTTGAATTTACTGTCTTCAGCTGAAGATGAGGTTCCTGTTGCTCTTAACAAGAATAAGGCGGACATTTTTTGTTCCATGCTTGGTGTCACTGAACCAGCTTATGTTGAGATACAAGTTCCCAGGCAATCGAAGAACAAAGGTACTCGTTCCCACTCAAGATGGAAGAATATGGATGAAATATTACGCAAAGAGGCTGAAGCATCAAAGAAGAGAAGAACTTGCTTTACTTGTGGAAAAGCTGAAGGTCACAACTCTAGAACCTGCCCGTACAAGGACAACATCAGTGGTAGCCGCAAAAGATCAGCCCGTTCTACTCGTTCCGTAGATGTGGATTACCAGGAGTGATGCACCATTATGTTTTTGAGATGCAGCTTTTATATACTTGTTCAAAAAAACATTCTATTCATTTTTTTTTTCTTTTTATTTTTTTTAGGATTTCGGTTTGAATAATGAACTTCTGCAAAAAAAAAAAACAAATCTTAGTTTGTCTGATGAGTAATTTGGATATTGGATTCTATGGAATTGTACTTTGAAGTTGATTTGGATTTATGGAATTTTTATTTTTTTAGGTTTATATATGATTGTATTTTTTATGCACCATTTTTTTATTATGTTAGTCCCTCCGTCCCAAAATTATTGTCCCCTATTTACTTTTTCGGTCTTCATTTTTCAACTTTGACCTTAAGTATTTTTATTTATATTACATAATACTTGATGCAAAATATATGAACGGATTGAGTTTTAAATGTATTTTTATTGGTATAATTTTCATCAAGTCTTGTATAACACAAACAAAAAAAATTATAGTCAAAGTTGAGAAAGAAAGACAAAAAAAATCAAAGTGGGACAATAATTTTGGGACGGAGGGAGTAGTATAGATATGTTTTAATGATTTTATTTGTTTATGGATAATTAACTGTTGCTAAACTGAATGTGGTTTTTTTTTTTTTTTTTTTTTTTTTTTTTTTTTTTTTTTTTTTTTTAATCACATATGCATCAATCATTATAAATTTGATGCACCTATTATATTTTATTTATTTATTTATTATTTTTTTATTTTTTAATACATAAACGTATTCAATTTAGTATTGTTTATACATATTCAAATTTTACACAAACATATCATCATAAAAAAAAAAAAAAAAAAAAAAACACCTTATATGTTTTTTAAAATTCTCATATGCATCAATTCTCATAACTTTGATGCATCTTTTCCTTTACATAAACATACGTAAACATATCATCAAAAAAAAAAAAAAAAAAAAAAAAAAAAAAAAAAAAAAAAAAAAAAAAAAAAAAAACGGATATGTTTTTTTTAAAATTCTCATATGCATCAATTCTCGTAACTTTGATGCATCTTTTCTTTTCATACGTAAACCTATATAATTCAAAAACATAATATTAAGCATTTGTACATCAAAAGATAATAGCATTTCTTACACAGAAACATAGTATTTTGCTACATGATATTGTTTGCAGACACATCATCCATTTTGCAGCAACATATTAGTTGTTTGATGGATCGAACTTTTTTACAACATAATGTTTGGAAATTAAGTAAATCTAGTTCAAATGTAAGCTTATTACATCATATTTTTTGCTGGGCTGAAATTTGCCAAAAAACTCTATTTTATCATAAGCTTCATTTAATGCTCGTTAAAGTACTTTAACACCCTTTTTTGCAGCTTTGGGAATGCAGTTTTTGGAAATATTGCTTCTGAGCGCCATTTAAGTTGCTGTATTTCTCGGACTCCTTTTCTATCTGCTCCCTTTTTTCATTTATTAGTGTCCTCAGCATCTTTACGACGTACTTTCTACGAAGGCCCGTCAGTTGGTTGTTTTGCGCCAAACTCTATTTCTTAAATCCTGAGCTGAATTCCTTTCTCATTCCGTAGAAAGTCTCCATATTTCTCATCACAAATACTGCAGAACCGTAATGGTTTAACCTTGTTTCACACTCTAACTTCATTATCTTGAATTTTGATTTGGCTATCTTGGCTGCACTTGGTTGATTTACTGATTCCAAGTAAGTCGCAAATGCTTTTGTCTGTCATATAATTAGTATTTCAATACATTTTAAATACAAACAGATGCAATTTTTTTTTATAAATGTGATGCTCTAATTTTAAAACATTTATAAATTTTTGGTATCATATTCATGTCCAGGATCTGCTACAAAGGCATTATTCACATAAATATGTGTTATGGTTATGTTAATATATGCATTAACTAATGATGTATCAGATGCGTTATCTAATGATGTAGTATCACATACTTTTTGCCTATACTTTTTTCCTATGACGTAACAGATTCCGTAATGACATGCAATAACACAATATTCAATATTTGATTCCATATTCAATACATTTTAAAGTAAAACAGATGCAATTTTTTTTTATAAATGTGATGCTCTAATTTTAAAACATTTATAAAACTTACCAACTCAAACGGAGTATCCCCATATCGCCTTTGGATGTCTTGGCTTTCATTATACACGTTGTCGATGATATCAGCTTCCCATGTTTTTAAGTTGTATACAATCAGATAGTAATGATTGTATTGATCTTTTGGCATTGTTATTGGGAAGAATACCTGTTTCATATTCATATTGTTATACACCAGATATCATTTATTTGTACAATATTTTTAAATTTATATACTATCAACAAAGAATAAAATATATATTACCAATTCAACGTTGTCCAGGTTGTTTTTTGTTGAATATTTAAGTACATCCTCCATTTTTTTTTCTGAAATCTTCTTGCTTCCATGATAGCTTCAAAACACGAAACACGATTTACCGTATCAAAACATGTTAACACAGATGCACTAAAATGGAATATTAATAATCATACAGATGCTATAACATATTCTATAACCATACCAAAATACAACCATATAGAAAACCATATTATGCTATAATTTTAGTATTTATTTAAACCATACATTGTTTTGTATTTTAACACATATGCAGTAAAATTTAATATTAATAATCATATAGATGCTATAACATATTCTACAACCATACCAAAATAAAATCAGATTTTAGCTAACAAATACGGCCTAATTATTTTACTGATGTAATTTATCCCTTATATCCTTCATCCATTGTAATATTATATACATATGATATAAAAAAAAATTCTTACCATCATGCCAGTTTTGCAAAATATAAATCGTGATGCCATCTTATTTTTCAATTTCTCGTCGTTGTTCTGAATTATGCTCCACACATCCACTGCCGCGCTTGTGACTGGTAAGTTTTGATACATACTTTCAAATACCACTCTTGGAATCGCTATGTCGAACGTTTTGAATACAATATCCCTATATTAATTCAAAATATAGATGCATTAACAACATTATTACGATGCATTATATATATATATATATATATATATATATATATATATATATATATATATATATATATATATATATATATATATATATATATTCCCTATATTAATTCAAAATATAGATGCATTAACAATATTATTACGATGCATTAATATATATATATATATATATATATATATATATATATATATATATATATATATAACTGTAAATTTAGTAGTTTAAGCTTTACTTACATAGGAGCAAGCATCCCGCTGAATATGCAATCGACGATTTGTTCCTCAATAGCTTGCAAGTTGCTGCTGATGCTAACCTTTCTCTTGACATAGGGAGAAAGTAATGCTTCAGTATGTACAGTCACTCGTTTCCCTCTAACTTCGGTTTCTTTTCCCATCTGACTTGCTTCTGTTGGTCTCATGGACCTGAATGGGACTGCACTAATTGGTTCTATGGTCGATAGGATTTCTTCTTCAGATTTCCCTTTAGTTACACTAGTTTTAACAACTTTAGATAGTTGTGATTTCTTTATCGTCAACTTCAGTCTTTTTTGCGGCACTTCTGTGTTTGTTTCTGGTTGAATGACCGTATCTACATCCACATTTTGCTGTATTGATGTGTCAGTTTTTTCCACGTTTTCTTGAACTTTATTAACAGCAATTATCTGATTGGTTTCTTCACAGCTTTCCATGGTTTTTTCCACATTTTCTCAAGATTGCAAATCTGAAACATTAGTTTTCTGAGCTGGTGCATCATTATTTGTTGCATCAGGTGTTTCCACCACCCCAGTTTTCTTTACTGGTGCATCAGATTTTGTTGCGTCATCTTTCTTGTTCACAAACTTATCTTTAAACAATCCCATCATTTCGTCCCTTTTTGATGCCATCGCCCCGCTTTTCTGATTATCTGCATTTTCTGTTTCTTCCGGCTGAGTGATTGGCAGATTCAATACCTTTTCTAGATTTGTGTTTACATCGTTCAACTCGTCACTCTGTGAAAAGAGATTGAAACTTGGTGGCGTGAAATCCATCTTGTGTCTTGATACCACCGTCCCACCTTCTTTACCTTCCGATGTTTTTTCATTTAAATCCGGGAATGGAACAGGTGGAAACCGTGTTAATTCTCCCTTATTCTTTAGGTTTCCTAATATTTGGCTTATAGTTCTGTTGCCACCTGTTATTGTTTTTTTATTATTATTCTTCTTCGTCTTGTTTTTGGCTGATCCTTCATCCGGTGATCTTGCGACCATCATAATCTCCGTACCTTCAACAGGTTACTCAACAGCTTTTAGAACTTCATCCGATGCATCAGATGCACCTTTTTCCTTCACCAACTGCACCTCTATTCCCTTTTCAATTGACCCTTCGGATGCACCCTTTTCTTTAACAATCCCTGCATCTCCACCTTCGTTAACTTCATCAACTTCCATTTGATTACCGTTTACACCTTCATTCACTGCATCTTTTTCTTTTTTTTCCGCATTTACATCCAAAATATCTTCGGGTGTTTCTAAAACAGTATCTACGTCTTCTTCTTCTGCTCCTGCTCCGAAAAAGTCGTCTGTGCTCATGTTATTTTCTTCCTGAGAAATATGTGCACCGCTGAGATGTTCGTCATCTTCCGGTATTGTTTTTTCGGATTCAAGTGCAGCAGCAACTTTCCCTAGTTTAAACGCTCTCATCAGCTTTTCGTTTCTGGCCTCGATAAGTGCTTTGAACTCATCGTCTTCTGGGTAGGAAATCGATGCCATTTCAAGCATCTCGTCAACCACCCCTTGTACACCAATTGTTATTGACAACGCCTTATTTATCTCCATCTTCATCTCCTGTATACAAATTTTCACATACAATGTATAAATTATTATCGATGTCGTATTTTTCATATATATAGCAGATGCACTAATTATACATAGCAGATGCACTAATTATATGTAGCATATGCACCAAACATATATAGCTGATGCACCAAACATATAATTAACACCAATTGTTATACCTGATGCACTAATTATATATAGCACATGCACCAATTATATATATCAGATGCACCAAACATACAATTAAGATGCCCTTAAAATTTCATTTGATGGTTTAACAAATGTTCATACATATACTTAAAAAGTAAAAATAACAAGCTTGTATAACACATATTAATTAAAAAGATATTATATATTATCTAACCATAATACCATACTATGTAATGCATTTTTTTCTAAACATATAGTGTTAATTTCATTTAAATATATATGAAATTACCTCAGCTGTTTTCTTTCTAAAGTTTTTGATTTCTTCAATTCTAGATGAACCTTCACCAATTCTAGAAATCACATCTTCCAAATCCACTCTTGGTGTGTGAACTTGGTGTATTATTTCTTCGTGCCCATACTCGAGTTGCTTTGCTGTAAATTGATTGATGAATTTTATTCAAATATCAGTAAAATATTTAGAATATATGATAACTCGGATACGTTAATACTTTTTATGCATTTTTTATATATATTACCTGGTGATTTCCTCATGTTATGTATTGCCTTCCTTGTAAGCGTCCTTTTCTTTTTTGGTTCAACGTATTGCAAACCTTCTTTTATGGGCAGCTTTCCAAATCCACCTATCTTCAGCTCTTGTTTTTCTCTCCTCTTCAATTTTTGTGTTTGCCATGCCTTAAAGGCTAGGATTTCTTCATCAATTTCAACTTCTTCCGACACAGTCGAGTTAAGATACAAAAGCTGCAAAAAATAAATAAATTAATAAATGAATAAACATACATATTGCAAACAATTTGAATAATACTTTATATAATATTATATGCAGATGCATCATTTTTTTTGTTATTGATGCACTATTATGACCACACATATGTTGTAATGCTTTATTCGTAAACATTGTATGTTTGATTTTGTACTTACCACCATCAACAGAAGTGGCCCGCCGAATCCTGTTGTGCTTTTGTATTCTCTTGTTGTTTTCCTCATTACTTCTAACTAGTATGTACACCAATCCATGTTTTTTATGTCCTCTTCCTTCTCTATGCATTGTAGGAACTTTTGGTTCACCAATCCATTCTTTGTACATTCCCCAATAATTGAAATAAATGCGACAAGGAAGTTCAGCTTGAATTCTTTTCCAACATGGTGTGCAAACAATAGTTTCTCCACCACCTCTTTCAAGTAAAATCTTTCATCTGGTTCGTCATACATGTACCTCCAGTCAACAATCAGTGGGTACTCAGTTGTTGCAAAACGCACTTCTGTGACTTTGATGTCTCCCATTGGAATTCCTAACATTTCATGTATCATTTTTGCTGTTATCATAATTGCTCTTCCGTCCCCCATCTTAGTTGTGCAGGTGTCAGGGTCAAAATGATTGACCACCCAATATCCCAATTTGGTTGGCGTTGAGTTTATCTTGAATTTTTCGTTAAGCAATGATCCAAACCCCATTTCAACCACGTCCTTTTTCTGCGAATCTGTCAACCTCTCTAAAAATTTTACTATATCTCTTGGGGAAGACCTAGGTGTGATTTTTGGGAAAGTCACTGTAAAACCCTAACATCCGTTTTTCTAAATTCCTATATAATTTGAAATTTTTCCTAAGTTATGAATATGATTAATAATTGACCTAAGCTATATGTTATGATATATACACATTTAATAAAAAGATAACCTAAGTAAATATGCCTAAAGATAAAATTTGTTACAAAATCTAAACTTTCCTAAAACCCTTTAAAGCAATCACACATTTTTCTCTGGTTTTTGTAACATACGTTTTATACAATCCATTAAGGGATAAAGACTCCATTAAATTCGGCCCATGTTTCACGCTATCACAATCAATACTAATCAATCCAAATTATGACTTCCCTAAAATATTACACGCTCCTTTTCTCCAATCTGATATGTTCGGCTCTCCCCTCCCCTTATTTTCATACGATAAAACAAATAAACACACCAAGTTCTGTTCTCTCTTTCAAGACCAAGATTGTTGCTGTTGGTGTTCATTTGTAGAGTGTAAGGAATTGTTGCTGCGTTGTTGGTTCGTGGGATTGGATTCGTGCTTGTGTTCTTATTCTCTTTTTCTTTGCCTCGTATAACAACAAGGTATCACTACACTTTTGTTCTTTAATCCATTCGACACACACATAATTGTATGATCTAAATCGGTAACACATTAAAAACCTAATCGTCATATGCTAAACCTAATCTGATCTATTTTTCCATTCGATTAATATGTTATAAAACATGTTAAAAAGACCACATGAAATCATAAACTATAACCTGCCTAAAACCTATTATAATCGATTTATGTTTTTGATCTAGTTCGACCCTTAATTATTTAAACCTAAAACCTGATCTGATTCGACCCATACATATTCGATCTAACCTGATATAACACAACCTTAATCTGGTCCTTAATAACGTGCTTTTGAATCTGATAAAACCCTAGAATAATTAGTATGAGGCGTATAAAATTAATGAGATGAATTAGGGTTGGTCTTGTGATTTTATGTGAAGTTGTTGTGGCGTTAAATTGATGTGTATGCGTATGGTGTTTGTGTGTCGACTTGTAGGGTTGTTAAATGTTTGGTCTTGTCTAAATTAACTTATGAAACATGTTTAATAACCAGATCTAAAAGGGATTAGGCGTAGGATTTGTTTGGTCTCAATAGAACACTTGGAGTCTCGTTGATCTTTTGTCGAAATATGCGTGCATGTGTGGTATTGTGTGGGTCAAATTAAGAGTCCAATAACATGTTATAACTGATCTAAATGGTGTATGAGTCGTGGTCATAAAATGGTTAAGTGTTGGTGTGTGTTAATGTAATAAAAAATATGTGTTATAATAGTCTAATACGTGTTCCATTTGGGACAGTTTTATAACCCGAATATGTATGCTTTATAGATTAGAATGTACAAACATTTAATACTGGATTTTTGCATGTAAACTCAGTTTAAGGTCTTAAATAAGTTTTCCATTTGGTTTGGGGTGATTTAGAGTTGATTTGGTTGTCTTTTTGAATTTTATGGGATCATGTGTCAAACCTGAGTTTTGGGAACGTAAAATCAGTCGATGTTTTTGATTTTTAATTTCCAAGCCACAAGGAGTTACGAGCTCTCCTTTTACAGGGGTGATATTTAAGTTATTTTTGAGTTCCTGGAATTTTTGTGGATTTTTCTGAAGTGTCTGAATGGGTTAATTAAAGGCAAACTTTCTGTATGTATGTGCAGTTAACTTTCTGGCAGGTCTGGAAGGATGATTTTTGAAATGGTACTTTCCCTTTGAAATAAAATCTAGAAAAATTTCAGTAATTACCTAACATGTATAAGTATCTATGATAATTAATTGAGCACCTCAGTAAGTACATAAGTATGGTTTTAAATTCATAAACAAAGGGACCTGAACGTGATAAAATCTGAATTAAAACATAAGCTAAGGGTTTGGTTTAACCTAACATGTTTTGCTCCTAATTCATTTAAAAACCAATCCGAGGTACTTTTAAACCTATGTTATGAATATTTACTATTTCACATGTGAAACCCTAAAACACATTAATGAATGAGCTAATAAATATTTAAAATCCGCTATGACTTTAATGAACGTATAAATATTATATGATTATAATTCGTGTAGATCCGGTGAAGTCAGAGTGATCCTCTTTCTTGTGTTCTTTTGCCCTATTGCTTGCATTTCATAAGGTACATATATTTTGCCCTTTTTTAGTAAGGGTTTCTCATGACTCATTGATTTCCTGATATTTGTTATTTGTTATGCTATGATCCATATTTGTTTAGTATTCGTTTGATTATTCGCTTCATGCTATACTCTACTCATATAGCTATTATTTGAGTTGGATAATTTATAATTATCCCTTATCATTATATTGCATGTGCTATGCCTATTTATGTTGCCCATATTTGTATCCAGTCATGGGGAGTCCATGACCGTGCCATTGATGCACCAATGGTATTGACAGTATCTGTGGAGGTGGATTTTTGTCCACAACGTTCCCATTTGTTTATATAGCTGTATATATGGCGCACCTGGCCCGTGTTTATTATATGTATGTTTAGTCTAGAACTGGCATATGTATCTCTGTTTTGAAGGGAGCGTATGGATGCATCCTAGGTACTTTGTTCAGTTATGATATATATACTTGTGAATGGAATTGAGTGTGTGCAACACACCCCATTTCACTTTTGGTACATCGAGCTAGCTACTCCATGTACAATTTGCTATATGTTTTGTTGGGCATTTCCTTTGATTACTAATATCCACATTATGTTCATTATTATGCTTTGATCTCTTTCATATGTCCCATATTCTAATCTTGTTCAGCAGGTTCTTTTGGATTCATTCGCTTATTCGTTTCGTTTATGCTTATTACCTTTCATATGTTATATTTGTTCACTGAGCGTTAGCTCAGCCGAATTTTATTTTCTCTGCAGTAGGTTATCACAGGGATGCTAGGCATGAGTGCTGAGAGTAGGAGCTATACACCTACCTTGCTTAGTTTCCCATTTATTTATGCTACTAAGACAAATTATGGCTTTGGATATTGTATTTCCTTTTAGACTATGTTTGGATATCATTTCTTTTGGAAGTTTGTAATGTTTGACTTAGTCTTTGCTTTTATAAGAAGTCTTTCGCTTGCGTTATTATGTCCTGATTGACACCATAATGTTACACTTAGACCCTTCTTGGGTTGGGGTGTTACAGTCACTTTCGGTTCATTTTCAGTATCTTCTTCATCAATTTTCTACTTCTTTTCTTATTTTCATTCTTATTTACTTTGACTTCCTTTACTTTCCTTTTTTTGGTTGCAATCTTTTTCTGTCTGCTCTGGCTTCTATTTGAGTAAGTGCTAACATTGTAGGTGCCTACATAAGAAAAAATTGAAATTTGGTGATGTTGCAACTGTAACCACTGACGTACCAAAACTATTCTAAACATATGTTGTAACCTTAAGCACTGATGCACCAAAAACAAACACACAGACGCTGCAATACAAACACATATAGGTGCACCTAAAGATATAATTTCATACCGATGCCATAATATTACCTATAATCACTGATGCACCAAAACCATACAAAACACATGATGTGACTATGACCATTGATTCACCAAAACCATTCAAAACAGATGCTGCAATTCAAACACCTACAGATGCACCTAAAGATACAATTACATACATATGTTGTATTCAAAACATATGTTGCAATTTAAACACCTACAGATGCACCTAAAGATACAATTACATACATATGCTGTAATAGTGATTATAAAGATGCACCAAAACCAAACAAGCATATGTTACAATACAAACACATACAGGTGCACCTAAAGATACAATTTTATACGGTAATAGTGATTATGAAGATGCACCAAAACCAAAACCATATGCTGTAATAGTGATTATGAAGATGCACAACACACATACAGGTGCAATACAAACAAACAGATGCTGTAATAGTAATTATGAAGATGCACCTAAACCAAAAAAAAAAAAAAGTTTACATTTGATTCAATAAAAAATGTGGATACATATGAACCATTCAACAATAATATACATATTATATGTACGCATATGAAAATTAAAATGTATGCGTATGTAATAATTTTTTACAAATGCAAAAATTCATACACACAATATTAAATATTTTTTTACAATAATGAAATTATACGATAATGTAAAATCCTCATCAATTGTCCAATGTCCTCCTCTGACTTACTAATTTGGGACTTCTCTGTTTTAGTTTCATGTTCCGGTGTTTCGTTTTCCTCGCGTTCGAATTCTGGTTCTGTAGCTGTAATTGTAATTGAAGATAAATGTCATGTTCATGGTAATTTTTTTTTAATAAAACGGCAAAATAAAATTAAAATTGAATTAAATTTTGTTATCACATCCATGTATAGGTTCTGCTACAAATGCACTATTATCATAAAACAGATGGTTTGATTATTTTTGTAACACAGATGCTATTATGTTGGTTATCACATTCATGCTATACTTATACATACAGATGCTCCAACGCATAATGTGATGCATTTAAATAAGAATATTGTAACCATTCATTTGATGCCCTAATTTTGTAACACAGATGCTATAACACAAATGTTATACAATTAGTATACATGTTTAAAAACTAAATCACAAAAAACATGAAACACAGATGCTATTATTTTTGTTATCACATTCATGTTATAGTCATACATACAGATGCTCCGACGCATAATTTGATACACTTAAATACGTATACTGTAACCATGCATTTGATGCCCTAATTTTGTAACACATATGCTATAACACATGTTAGTGCAATCAGTCTCGTTGGGGAGATTGCTAGTGCAAGCAATCTCGTTTGTTTTGATTGATGACAAACATGTAACTTGATACATAGCGTAAAATGTACAAGTTACTTGTAAAATTATATTGTCTCAACATGCATTCAACATCTCTCGACTTCTTAAGTCTTCGTATGATACAACACAGGTTCGTACATGTTTGTTATGTGGCATTATGATCAAAACCTTAACAAACCAGTTAGAATGTTTAAAATACGGTTAGACACATATCAGTAATTAAGTATTTTAAAAAAGGCTAATCATTCTACTTAGAACCTCATTTTACATGCTACATGATCTCTAGGATACTTGTTACATATACACATTTACATATTACAAGTTTATTAGTAATTACATAACAATAACATATAAGTTTCTTAAATTAGAAACTTTATTTTTTGAAATATTAGGATGACATCATGGCATGCATCATGAATGATATCTTGGATAGATTTTGTTATATCTTGTTTAGATTCTCAAGTTACTAAGTTGACTTTAAAAGATCATGAAATGACTTGACAAAGATATGGATAGATTGTACTATATTTGGAAAGATTTCCAAGTTAACTTAGCTGTCATTTTGGCGG
Source organism: Artemisia tridentata subsp. tridentata (assembly GCA_021014915.2). Taxonomy (NCBI): domain Eukaryota; kingdom Viridiplantae; phylum Streptophyta; class Magnoliopsida; order Asterales; family Asteraceae; genus Artemisia; species Artemisia tridentata. The sequence continues at coordinate 180,293,129 of CP139509.1, forward strand.
AACCAAACAACAACAAAGACGGATCCCTTTTATGGGATCCGCCGGATCCGTCGGGCAAAAATATTGTTGGCTATACATACCAGCCCATTGTTGCCCATAGTCTCATGCCATTAGAAAACATGTCAATAGCTTTGCCCATAGTTTCATGTCCATAGTTTTGCCCATTGTTTCATGCCATTAGAAAACATGTCCATGGTTTTGCCCATAGTTTCATGTCCATAGTTTTCCTATAAATAGTCCTTAGTTTTGCCCATATAATGATTCAACAAGAACACATATTTCCTTACTTATTTCACACACTTAGATCAGTAGCTAAACATGTAGATTCATACATTAATCACCCCATTACATAATGATCATAATGTTACTAACTTTCATTATGTTGTAAGCATACATTGGTTATGATCCTGTGAAGCTAGCTCAAGATCATGAGTCATCATCCATTGCATACTTCCTGATCCACCATGAAGGTTTCAAGATCTTGAAGTCATCATCATCCAAAGCATTCCAACATATGAAGATTCAAGGGCACTTGACATCCTCAGTGATTGAAGACTTCTTATTCAAGAAGTTCATATAGATTAGTCATTTATATCCATTGAACATTTATATCATGGATCATTGTAAACATCATTTGTATCAGTGAGTGTGGTTAGTGTTTTAGTCCTCAAAACACAAAGAGTGTAGGGAGTGGTTGTACCCTTGGAAAGAACTCGACATCTAGCTTAGTGTCGGAAATTGTATAAGCAACGATGGGAGTGGTTGTACCCGTGTAAAGAACCCGGTGTTTAGCTTAGTATCGAAAAGGAAGTAAGCGACGTGAAAAGGGTTTTTTATCTGCCTAAGAAAGGGAGCTTGTTGATCTAGTGAAGTAACTCTCGAGTTGGGTACTCGGGGAGTGGAGTAGGGCGGAGAGGAGCTCCGTGACCGAACCACTATAAATCATCGTGTTCGGTTTGCGCTTTCTTTTACTTATCACTTTACTTTTATGATTGCTTTATATGTTTGTTTGTGTTGTGATACTTGTTTGACAACTTGCTTAAGGATATGCTAGTCATAAACTACACGTAACATATTTCATATTACAAGAAGCCATATTGGAAATTTGATACAACAAGTTTTAAGTTTTAAAACGGTAAACGTATTCACCCCCCTTTACGTTTTCACAACACAGATGCTTTTTGACGCCCTAATTTTTGTAACACAGATGCATTATACTAATTGAATAGATGCTAGAACACATTATTAACACATTTTTAACACAGATGCACTAAAATTAAACTTCATTCTAATAAATTTTCTAATTTCACATATTATTCCAACTTATTAACACTGATGCTTCAACAACTGTTTGGTATGCTTTTCAAAAAATGCAGATGCATTAAATAATAGATTTTATAATTCTTACATTCTCCTTGATTTTCTTCAATTCTTTTGTTCTTCTCCAGTGTTCGTGGACTTATGCGAGTAGCATGAAATTGAAAAAATACAACAAATTAGAAGATCAATGATACAAAAAACAAAAAAACGATCAATGTGATGATCGGAATACATAAAATTAGTGCACTTACGGTTCCTGAATCTTTTTTTTCGTCATTTTTATGATGATCGGAAACAAAAAATGATGTCTGTGATGTGATTTGATCGGATTTGACAGTGTTTTGATCGGAATTGACTGTGTTTCGATCGAAATTGACTGTGTGTTGATTAGAGAGAGGGAGAAAGCGTGTGTGGTGTGTGGTATTAATGAGATAGGAATGGGTAGATCCATGCATTTGGCGTGTTTTGTATAATGTTTCAGTTTTTACCCTTATCTTTTGACTGTTATCAAATTCTACCCTATAACTTTTTTTCTCACTTTTCTATCTAATTAACACTTTTCTCTAGAACCGGACTCTCTCTCTCTCTCTCTCTCTATATATATATATATATATATATATATATATATAGGTTGGTTCATAGGAAAAGTTGATTTTGGTAGAAAAGTGAGAAAAGTGTACAAATCACCACCTCCTTCCCCTCCCTTTTTTCACACCAAACTAAAGGGACCATATTGTATTTTTTTCATTCTTTAAGGTAGGTTTTGTAAATTCGCAGCCAACCCCCCCCCCCCCCAGGAAATTTTTTTTTTCACGCCAAAAAAAAATTTTTTTTTTGGGCAAAATTTTTTTTTCAAGCTAAAAATTTTCCCCCAAAATTTTATAACTCTGATGCACCTTTTTTTTTGGGTGCACCACAGTTATAAAAATTAGTTATAACTATGATGCACCAAAATAAAAAGGGTGCATCAGAGTTATAAAATTTTGTCTAGAAAATTTATAGCTAGAAAAAAAAATTTGGCCAAAAAAAAATTTTTTTTTTGGCGGTTTTTTTGTTTTTTGTTTTTTTTTTTTTTTTTTTTTTTGGGTTGGGGGGGGGGGGGGGGGGGAGGGGGTGGGTTTCAAAATTTACCCTGAAGTTTGAGATGTTTGCAAATTCTACCCTATAACTTTTTTTTCTCACTTTTCTATCTAATTACACTTTTCTCTAGAACCGAACCCTTTATATATATATATATATATATTTATATATATATATATATACATATATATATATACATAAATATATAAGCTAAAAATTTTCCCGCCAAAATTTTATAACTCTGATGCACCTTTTTTTTGGGTGCATCACAGTTATAAAAATTAGTTATAACTATGATGCACCAAAATAAAAAGGGTGCATCAGAGTTATAAAATTTTGGCTAGAAAATTTATGGCTAGAAAAAAAAATTTGGCCCAAAAAAAAATTTTTTTTTTGGCGGTTTTTTTGTTTTTTGTTTTTTTTTTTGGGTTGGGGGGGGGGGGGGGAGGGGGGGGGTTTCAAAAATTACCCTGAAGTTTGAGATGTTTGCAAATTCTACCCTATAACTTTTTTCTCACTTTTCTATCTAATTACACTTTCTCTAGAACCGAACCCTTTGTATATATATATTATATATATATATATATATATATATATATATATATATATATATATATATATATATATATATATATACATATATATACATAAATACTATATAAATACATAAATATATATATATATATATATTATATATATATATATATATATATATATATAATATATATAATATAATATGTTGATGTGTGTATATTATATATGTAATATATATATGTATACATATATATATATACATATATATATAATAAATACTATATAATATAATAATGTATTTGTGATCACTAAAAATGGGACACTAGCAATACATATAAACATGAGTTTCAACATAAATACAAAGACAATTCTTGACATAGAGTGGGGCACAATATCCGCATTTGATAGAATGTTTGCTGAAAATTATCACATACACAAAACAAGATCAATATTGTGATCAAAGAAATAATTCAAAACATCATCAAATTGTAAAAATGAGTCTGTCAGCCTTTGATTATGCTCAATGATCCACCAGACATTGTTCCAAGTTGTGGTATGAGGTTTGTAGCATTGGTACAACATAAGTTGAGTCACACCGAGTGTAAAACCAAATACGTTTATCACCTACAATATGCAAAAATCTGAAAGTTTAGACATTTGTAGCTAGCTTGTCTAATATAAATGTTGTTTGTTAAGTTAAATAAAAGGAGAAAGGAATAAATATTATATCATAACGAATATTTAAACCATGATGAGCCCATACAGGAACAATATCATGCTGCATAGGGTTAGCCACAATGAAGTTGTGAATGATATGACTTCAGAGGTTTTAGTTTTTACACTTGAGCCTATTACAATCAAACCAATAAAAAGAAGGATACCGATCATTTTAGTTGCCAATGTTCATAAATGAACAAATAAATATAGAATTAACTCCAAAGTTATGATTTAAAGTAAACCAAACGTGATAACTAATTAAAAGTTCTTACTACGATGGTAAGTTCTTCTGTGAGAAGGCACAATGAAACTTCAACACAGATCAAACCAACAATGTCAGCTCGTCTCCATCCTTGAGACAAAATGAAACTAACAAATGAAGTTAAAACATGCCCACCATCAATAGATAGATAATCTTCTTTGTCTTCCTCTGTTTATATTAACATTCTTTCGCTAAAATGTATCTGAATATCTTAATATCCGAAATTTCGGATATAGGTTTTATATATCTGAATATCGAAAATTTCGGATATAGATTTTATATATCTGAATATCCGGAATGTATGTAAAGTTTCCCAAAATTTGAATTAAGTTTACTATAGTTTCCCAAAAATTCAGTAAAAGAACTGGGAAACTAGTGAAAATAGGCAGGCTAGAAGGGGAAAGACGAACTGGGAAACTATAGTAACCCGGTTCAACAAAAAAAACTTTAGTAACTTTTTTCAAATTTTTGGGAAACTTTAGTAACCTCCGGATGTATTAACCCAATACTAATAGACAATTCTTGACTTAGAGTGGAGCCAAATATCTGCATGTTGACAGAATGTTTGCTGAAAATTATCACATACACAAAACAAGTTCAATATTGTGATCAAAGAAACAATTCAAATATCATCAAATTGTAAAAATGAGTCTGTCAGCCTTTGATTGTGCTTAACGATCCACCAGACATTGTTCCAAGTTTCGTGTATGGAGGTTTGTAGCATTGGTACAACATCAGTTGAGTGACTCGAGTGTAAAACCAAATACGTTTATCACCTACAATATGAAAAAATCTGAAAGTTTAGACATTTGTAGCTAGCTTGTCTAATATAAATGTTGTTTGTTAAGTTAAATAAAAGGATAAAGGAATAAATATTATATCATAACGAATATTAAACCATGATGACCCATAAAGGAACCATATCATGCTGCTTAGGGCTAGCCACAATAAAGTTGTGAATGATATGAATTCAAAGGTTTTAGTTTTTACAACTTGAACCTATTACAATAACGAATAAAAGAAGGATACCGATCATTTTAGTTGCCAATGTTCATAAATGAACAAATAAATAATAGAATTAACTCCAAAGTTATGATTTAAAGTAAAACCAAATGTGACAACTAATTAAAAGTTATTACTACGATGGTAAGTTCTTCTATGAGAAGGAACAATGAAACTTCAACACAGATCAAACCTACAATGTCAGCTCGTCTCCATTCCTGAGACAAAATGAAACTAAACAAATGAAGTTACAACATGCCCCACCATCATTAGATAGATAATCTTCTTTGTCTTCTTCGGTTTATATTAACATCTTTCGCTAAAATGTATCTGAATATCCGATATCCAAAATTTCGGATATAGGTTTTATATATCTTAATATCTGAATATCCAAAATTTTGGATATAGGTTTTATATATCTGAATATTTCGGATACAGGTTTTTGTATATCTGAATATCCGAAGAATATATAATATATATATATATAATAATATTATATATATATTATATATATAATAATATATATATATATAATATATATATATATTTAATTCACATACATACATACATACATACATATTACAAATATCGAAATGGTATGCACAAAATTTATTTGTAATCACAAAAATGGGATGCTAGGCAATACATACAAACAAATGAGTTTCTATATAAATACTAAAAGACAATTCTTGACTTGGAGTGGAGCCAAATATCTGCATGTTGACAAATGTTTGCTGAAAATTATCACATACACACAACAAGTTCAATATTGTGATCAAAGAAACAATTCAAAACATCATCAAATTGTAAAATGAGTCTGTCACCTTTGTTATGCTCAACGATCCACCAGACATTGTTCCAAGTTACGGTATGAGGTTTGTAGCATTGGTACAACATTAGTTGAGTAACTCGAGTGTAAAACCAAATACGTTTATGAGCTACAATATGAAAAAATCTGAAAGTTTAAACATTTGTAGCTAGCTTGTATAATATAAATGTTGTTTGTTAAGTTAACTAAAAGGAGAAAGAAATAAATATTATATCATAACGGATATTTAAACCTGATGAGCCCATACAGGAACCATATCATGTTGCTTAGGGTTAGCCACAATGAAGTTGTGAATGATATGAATTGAGAGGTTTTAGTTTTTTACAACTTGAACCTATTACAATCAAACCAATAAAAGAAGCATACCGATCATTTTAGTTGCCAATGTTCATAAATGAACAAATAAATAATAGAATTAACACCAAAGTTATGATTTAAAGTAAACCAAACGTGATAACTAATTAAAAGTTCTTACTATGATGGTAAGTTCTTCTGTGAGAAGGCACAATGAAACTTCAACACAGATCAAACCTACAATGTCAGCTTGTCTCCATCCTTGAGACAAAATGAAACTAACAAATGAAGTTACAACATGCCCCACCATCATTAGATAGATAATCTTCTTTGTCTTCTTCTGTTTATATTAACATTCTTTCGCTAAAATTTATCTCAATATCTGAATATCCAAAATTTTCGGATATAGGTTTTATATATATCTGAATATTTTGGATATAGGTTTTATATATCTAAATATCCGGAATGTATGTATGTATGTGTATATATATTATATCACAAAAAATGGGAACGCTAGGCAATACATACAAACAAATGAGTTTCTATATAAATACTAAAAGGACAATTCTTGACTTAGAGTGGAGCCAAATATTTGCATATTGATAGAATGTTTGCTGAAAATTATCCACTTACACAAAACAAGTTCAATATTATGATGAAAGAAACAATTCAAAACATCATCAAAATTGTAAAAAATGAGTCTGTTAGCCTTTGATTATGCTCAATGATCCACCAGACATTGTTCCAAGTTGTCGTATGAGGCTTGCAGCGTTGGTACAAATCAGTTGAGTCACACCGAGTGTAAAACCAAATACGTTATCACCAACAATATGCAAAAATCTGAAAGTTTAGACATTTGTAGCTAGCTTGTCTAATATAGATGTTGTTTGTTAAGTTAAATAAAAGGAGAAAGAAATTAATTTTAACTACATATAATGTAAAAATGGTCAAAGTGAAAAGTGGAATAGTCAATGTTTGTGAAATGTTGAAAAGTTAATAAAGGAAATATGTCAATGCTAGGAAAACTTGAAAGTGGAAAACTGAAATTAGTCCTCAAACCTTGAAAGTGAAAAACTTCCCTATTGCTGTAAGGAAACGATTGCTGGACATTGGCGTTTGGAAAGTATTCAATGCAAAAGAGAAGGAAAGTATTCATTGGTGTAAATAACTTGCCTATTGCTTGAACATTGCTGGAACATTGTATTCTTCATTACTTATTGTAACAATCTTAACTACATATAAAAGGGTTTGAATTCTTGAAAATTAAGCAAAATATTTTTGGCAACTATGAATTAATTACATAACACGAAATCTTTATTCTTTAAATTTCAGGAACACAGCAAAATACCATGGTTGACTTAATCTAATTAGGAACACAGTAAATTACCATTCACACTACTACATGGTTGTATTCCATTGATTTGATCTTTCAACTTATAAATATAGGAATGATTTGATGTATTGTATTTCATTGCCTATATAAAAGAAAATGCAAATGAAAAATTAAACCACAATTACTAATCGGTTAGTTGAAAGATCAAGTCGAAGAAAGAAATGGAAATGAAAAATGAAATAAATGTTGATGAGATCTTCAGGTTAGAAATGCTTTGCTTCGTGTTTGTTATAACATTTATCATGCGTCATTCTTGTTTGCTTCGTTCTTGTTTGCATGTTAATTCTTTTTGGAGAACAGCTCGAGAAGACTATCTAAACAACTTATACTACGAATCTCAGATCAATGATGCAAGTAAGTTTCTCACCGTGTTTAGTCTCTCTTTTTTTCCTTCTGCGATAGTATTGTTAATATTTGAATGGCCTTTATACGTTTAAGAAAAATAGTGCGACCTGGAAATCAAGATCAGATTAGAGAATAAACTTAAGGATGGATAGTTAATATGATTTTGAAAAATCATAACTTGTTGAAGCAATTTTATTTCCCTGAAAAGAATCTGCATTTAACATGTGACTGTCAAGTTAGATGCATCTACCGATAAGTTCTTTGTATTCAAGCAAGATACGATATTTAGGACTTAATTACAAATCATAATTAGTTGAAACCTTACAGGTGGCTTGTTTGACCTCCAAAGCCAAAATGTTAAAAAAAAAAAAAAAAAAAAAAAAAAAAAAAAAAAAAAAAAAAAAAAAAACTGAAACATTGAAAGCATGTAACATGACATGTTTGGCCTTGAATGTCAAAGTGTTTTAGTGATCAAAAGTAATATTGTATATTGTTTCGATAGTATTTCTAGAGGAAATGGCATTTCTTTCTTTGGTTTTGCAGAATCACTATTTTTCAGCATTTTGGACAATGCGCAAGCATTGGTGGCTGCAAGTATAGTTCGAAGCATGGATGAATAAATCAACACATCTATATACTGCATACATGGACAGATAAGCTTCTTTCTATTTAGAAATTCTAGACGCCCAATTATGCAACAGTGAAACCTTTTGGAAATGTGTTTGACTATTTTTATGATTCAAAAAACCGAGTAACATTTGTTCATGAACAAAATTTATGAGATAATCTCAGAAGTAGATTTGAACTAAAATCTTAATTCTCAAATTGATCTTTATAAGAAATATCATTTCCTTATTATTAACCCCTAATTTTCTTAAACCGACTGAGACTAAACAGACTCTAATAGATATGCACATGGGAAAGTCCTGTGAATTGAACAAACATTGAAGCTAATAATGGGGAGAGTAATTTGTCTCATGTGTCCAATTTATATGAACGGGACTACATTTACATTCTACATAATATGTGATATATGTAATGTGCCAGCCCACATTTGTAGTTACCGGTTACAATTTCATTCAAAGTATGCATGGAAAATGTCAAAAACAATTGCACGCATCAATATTACGTAGATTACAAAAAGTAATTGTTCAAATGTTTTAACAAAAAATAATACATTCATGATGAGGAGGAAACCAAGCTATGAAATGTTTTTACGTTTTAAATGTTTTTATATTGTTCTTTAATACATTTTAAGATTTTGCTTGAGTTGAATTATCACATTTTACAACCGTTTGCAATTACATTTTATTTTTTCATGTTCTATTTTGAACGTTACACGAAACACATACCACAATATCGCATACTGTTAATTGTCTGCCGCTAAGAATTTCCGTTGCTATGCATGGGTACTCGCCTAGTATTATATCATAATGGATATTTAAACCTTTGATGAGCCCATACAGGAAACATATCATGTTGCTTAGGGTTAGCCACAATGAAGTTGTGAATGATATGAATTGAGAGGTTTTAGTTTTTACAACTTGAACCTATTACAATCAAACAATAAAAGAAGCATACCGATCATTTAGTTGCCAATGTTCATAAATGAACAAATAAATAATAGAATTAACTCCAAAGTTATGATTTAAAGTAAACCAAACGTGATAACTAATTAAAAGTTCTTACTATTATGGTAAGTTCTTCTGTGAGAAGGCACAATGAAACTTGAACACATATCAAACCTACAATGTCAGCTTGTCTCCATCCTTGAGACAAAATGAAACTAACAAATGAAGTTACAACATGCCCCACCATCATTAGATAGATAATCTTCTTTGTCTTCTTCTGTTTATATTAACATTCTTTCACTAAAATGTATCTGAATATCTGAATATCCGAAATTTAGGATATAGGTTTTATATATCCGAATATCCGAAATTTCGGATATAGGTTTTATATATATCTGAATATCCGGAATGTATGTATATGTATATATATATATAATATTTTATATATATATATATATATATATATATATATATATAATATATATATTATATATATATATATAGGGGAAAGCTTAGCTACATTACAATGTAGCCAATTGGCTACATTTCCTTTGAAAAAAAAGGTAGGGACAGGGGAAAACATGTGTCAGGGACTTACCGCAGGGACTGAACTGTACATTTTTAAAACTTTTTTCAAATGAAATGTAGCCAATTGGCTACATTTTTAATGTAGCTAATATTTCCCCATATATGTGTGTATATATATATATATATAATATATATATATATATATATATATATATAATATATATATATATATATACATATATATACATATACATACATACATACATACATACATACATACATAAATTGTAGCAACCGCGAATTTTTCATGCCATTATTTTAATAATACTACTGTTTATTTTTGACAAATAATGCAAATTAAATATTTTCTGACGATTACTGGTTTAAAAACGAGAGGTTATCTCGTCTTTCCTGAAAAACGATACCACACGCGTACCGACACCACATTAGTAATGTTTCAAATTTTAATTCATTCTCAGAGATCAATAAATTTTACTTGATGTCAGTTTTATAAAAAACGACTCCAGAATTACATTTTTCACGTTTACTTGAAATCAAGTTACCACAATTTAACCTCAACTAAACGGAAACACGGGGTATACACAATACATTATAAACTTAAAACAAACAAATAAAACCCACTCCTTTCTCACTCATCACATGGAAACAGTATATCTATATCTTATCTTCTTCCCTTTGCCTGTTCTTCTTCTCCTATTTCATCTTCACCACACGCAAAAGAAATATTCTCTGCCACAAATCTCATCTTCCATCACCATCACTAGGTTCACTGTAACGTTTATCTTGTATTTCCAAAGCCACATCGAGACCCAAACCATTCCCTGGAGGTCGAATATTTTTGAGATCGATGCATGGATAGGAGAGGTGACCAAAAATGGTAAAACTTTATCCTTGTTAGATCGAAAGTAAGTCAAGAGATTACCATGAGTTACCCTTTAAGAAACTCGGTTCCAGGAGAGGCTATGTCACACCAAGATCACAAATCTCACCTTAAACAAAGTCTTAATTGAGTGAATCAAGGAGAGAAGGAAGGTGTGACAAGCTTGGAATCGAGTGGGTTTTCTGCGATGACTCTTGGATTCGATCTATCATCAGCCCTTGTAAGGTTTTAAAACTCAGTCTTGTTATTCTTTTGTTTTCTTTTTGAAACAATCGAGTGGTACATAGATTGGTGATCTTTGTTTCCTGTTAAATCCTATCGAATTGGTATCTATTCCTGAGATTTTTATGCTTTTGAATTTATTAGTGTATATGTCGATTCATTTGTTGGTTATGGTGTGGTTTTAAAAATGACTTTCGAAGCTAGCAAAATAATGAAAGAACATTAGTTAGAAATTGGTTATTGGCTCATAATCATGAAATCGTGTCATTTGGGTTGGCTGTGCCAAGTATATATGTCCGCTTTGTTGTTCTAGTCGAATAAGCTATGGTTAAGTGTTGTCGAAATGCAAAGCTAAGGTCAAGATTAGACCTTGGAAATTTATGTTGTCCGCGAAATGCTACTAAGAACAGTTTATTTGTGTTCATATGTTGGTGGTTTTGGTTAAGAAATCATGCTAGTCAAGATCTTTAGTCTTAAGTTATGCACGCAATGTGTTTGTGTTTATGTCTATAAGAAATTTCACCCATCAAATTGAGGTTGTGATCGAGTATAGGGAGGTCCATAGGTCTTAGTACTTGCTATATTAGTTACTTATGCTCATGATTGTGGTTGTGCTCGTGGTTGGGTCAAGTGGTACTCGACTCAAGGACCTCCTAGATCCTCAAAGTCTAGCATGGTCGTGGCCAAGATATAGTAAGGCAGCCACAAACTTGGCTCAAAGATGTGGTTAACACCTATTTGCCTTGTTTTCGAGACCCCATTATATGATGTTAGCAACGCCCTCTTGGGTGCTTGATTCAACGAGATCACAACACTACCATTCTTGTACCATAAATCTCGGTCAAAAGTCTCGTTCTCGAACCCGTTGACCCTCGCTAAAATTACTCAAATTAGGAGCAAAATGAAACTTATCTATGCTGAGTTCAAACCAATTCTTTGGTCTACTGGGATTGTTCCAGCGTAGGAGCAAAAAAATAAAAAAGAGAGTTGGACTCTATTTTACAACCAAAAACTTGGACAGTAGGAATTTGGGCCAAAGCCCAACACCAACTTGAGTTATAAAAACTGTTGGACTCCCCTTTTCCCTTAACAGGCCGCTGGCCATGGTGCAACTAAAGGCCCAAATTGAGCCTGGTCCATTCTGTCGCATGGGCCACAACCCTTTCCCCCTCCTCGACACACACATTTTCTAATATAACTCGACAACTTTTGTTAATTTAGTGATCATTTATATATATATATATATATATATATATATATATATATATATATATATATATATATATATATATATATATATATATATAATATATATATATATATGAGTCGACTACATATAAAAAGAACTCGACGAGAAATAAATATCATAACTTGAAGTCTTAATAATTATTACATGTCTTACGAATAAAAATGTAAACACGACATGAACTTTTAAAATGAGAACATTTGCGAGACACTTGGGTTCAAACACTTAACTTTTAAACGATATGTATATATGACGTGAAAATATTTAAAATGGGAAAAACATAAATTTTTACTATTGACAACGTATATATATACGAACAAATATTTAAAATTTGAAATTATAAACTAGCTAAATGTTTTTCATAACTTACAACTTGAAACGGTCATGTCAAAACTTATATAAGTCAAGTCAGTGAGAAGCGATTATTTTCTTTTAAACTTCAAACTTATAAAAACAACATTTTCTCGCAAACACAAGTTATAACTCACCATATATTGGTGAAATCTTTTCAACTTCACATTTTTCCACAAGGACCATATGTATATATGAAAGTATATATACACACGTGCATTCATTTAAACGCCAACCATTCTATATGTCGTTCACGTTGACATTCAATAGTTATTATCCTTCGTGCGTAGTTTTCTGATCTCTATCAAATCGAAGACTTTCTAGTCTTAATCTTCTGTACACTTGCGCATTCCAATGAGCCAATACCTACAAATGTTAAAAACATTGTTTCAACTTAAATGCTGCCACACCAGCAACACCAACATAACTCTTTAAAACAATTGGAATTCTTGAACTTGAACTGTGAACTAAAACAAACCTTACTAATCTAGGTCGCGTGTCGGTGCTGAACTCTGTCTGAACTATTTTGTGAACTGATTGCTATTTATCAAGGTGAGTTCTCGTAGCCCTTTTTTATTATGTTTTTCCTTGGGGGAAAATGGTTCTCAAATGATATTTTAACTGTTTTCATGCTGTGATTATACTGTTTTCATGTTTTTGGACATTATGTGTGTTGATACGATTATGTGCTACAATTAGTTTGACTGTGTGTACATTGATGCGCAACTGTTAACTCTCTTGAAGAGCCGAAACAATTGATAGATCTATCGGGGTAGCTCCCCTCTGTGTGTTCTGTTTATGTGTGCAACCGTGACAGGTTCAGTTAGCGCGACATTATTTGATTTCGACATGTGATTATAATTGGTTATAATGCTCACTTTTGTCCTACACTATGATATCACAGCTCAGCGGTTTTACTTTTAAACCTGCGAGCTCACCAACATTATGTTGACGTTTTCTAGTACCATTTTAAGGTGTTATTGAAGCTGTTTAGAAGGTAGAGTATGGACTGGCTTAGCAAGACTTAAGACAAGACCCTCCCGGGTTATATCTTGTGGAGTTGCATTTGTTATTACATAGTGATGTTGTTTAACCTTGAGACTTGTGTTATTTTGGATCTTTGTACTTATCCCGTTTGTGGGAGTTTGCGACTATCAACTGCCGTATGTTATGCATTTAGTGTTTCTCTATTGTAACACCTTGTGTTCTTGTCTAGGAGGTCATACCCCGTAAATGCCTTTTCGCTGCGCCATTTTTGGGGTGTGACATAAATACATACATACATACATACATATATATTACAAATATCGAAATGATATGCACAAAATTTATTTGTAATCATAAAAAATGGGACGCTAGGCAATACATACAAACAAATGAGTTTCTATATAAATACTAAAAGACAATTCTTGACATGGAGTGGAGCCAAATATCTGCATGTTAACAGAATGTTTGCTGAAAATTATCACATACACACAACAAGTTCAATATTGTGATCAAAGAAACAATTCAAAACATCATCAAATTGTAAAAATGAGTCATTCAGCCTGATTCGTCTGAAAACGTATATATAAATATTATGCAGACGACGGATACACGTGAATAAAGACAAATCACCCCTTTAGTCAAAAGGCTAACTTGTAAAAACTCACGTTTGTGTGTGTAGTGTGAAACCAGGTAAGTGATTACCGAGGTCATGTCCCAACGAGGTGTGAATGGACAATCGTTGAAAGTTTGGATTAGAGTGACTGATGATTAGAATATGAAATTTTGCTTGATTTATTCTAATTGACAAATGAGAAACAAATTCTCACGGGAAAATTTAAGATTAACACAAATATATATAAAAAACGCGAAACTGGAATTCTAAAAACGGGCTAAAAACTGAAATATTTGGAAATGTAATCCTACAAGTGTAAAATTATTTTTCTTAAATCCTAAATAATAAAAGAAAATTAAAAAAAAAAAAAAGATTTATATTTTTCTGATTTATATATTTTTTATTATGAATTAAAAACAGTTTTACACTAATTAAATTATAAAAAATACTAAATCTATTTAGAAAATTCTGAAACTTTTTATAAAAATACTTTATCTAATGACAGTCCTAGGAAAAATATAAGAAAGGTGCCAGCTTATTTTAATAAGCTGCTATAAGCTAAAAAGGGTCGAATAAGCAAAATGGAGAAACTATGTTAAGTATATTTTTTGTGTAAACTTAAACGGAAAAGACCCAAGGGCGCTAGTGGTTGTGTGGTGTTGTGTTAAAGAGGGTTGAGGGTGTTGAGGTCCCAGGTTCGAGCCCTGCTCACCTTGGACTTCCACCTTCCCCTTTTTATTTTATTTTTTTGAATTTTCTTTTTGCAACACAACAAACACAAACCAATAAGCACTTTTTACAAAAGCTGTGATTTTTGAAAACCTCAGATAAGCCCACAAATAAGCCAAACAGCTGATCAGTTAGCTTTAAAAGAGAAATAAGTTCAAGGTTTTATCAAAATGGGCTATAAGCTATCAATAAGCTAAAAGTGAACTAGAATAAGCTACTAGGGACTAATATGACTATAAGTAAGATAAATAATCCAGAAAAAGCTATGGCTAAAGCTGATAAGCTCTTAAATAAGCCAAAGGAGGCTTAGGGTCTGCTGATGCACAGGGCAACTTGCAGGCCACCAAGGCAACTTTAGGCTTATTTTTAAGCACTTAAATGACTACCAAATACTACAAAAGCTGTTGATACTAAAAGTTGACCTAGCAAAGACCTTAAAAACCAAAAACTCAGATCAAGATGAACTTATTTGTTGCTTAAAAATAAGCTGAGAAAGTGACTAGTTTGGCCAAGTGTGTACTGATGGCTCAGTGCATACTTGGCTTAACAAGCCACTTTTGAGCTTGTTTTTAAAGCTTAAATAAGCTGAGCTAGGGTTTTGGGAATGGAACTAAGCAAAAGACCCCTATTAAGCTACTGATGAAACCAAAAATTAAGCACTGATGAGATCTAATAAGCACATGAATGGATCTTAAAAAAGGTTGCAGACTGCTAATAAGTGGTCTGATTGTGCAGACATTGCACAGACCAATTGGGACCTAACCAACTTTTGCAATTACACTAAATGGACTTAGGTGATCTCAGAAAAGCAAGTGAAAAGGTCCAAAAGAGCTTATTGCTCTAGTTGGCTTATTGGATCAGTCCATGGCCTAGGCTTGACAAAGTCAATCCAAAACCATGAAACCTCTCAAATTAACTCTAAAAATGATACAAACAGCTTATTTCTACTAAATTAAGCAGGTTTGAAGTTTCTAAAATGGCACATGAACAGTTGTTGCTATTTTGACCCACTTTGGAACTTTAAAACCAAACAGCCCTTTATAGGGGACTGATGTGGATTTTCTAAAGGAAAAGGCTATTTAACTTTCAAAAGGTAAATAAGCAGTAGATTAAGCTATGCCTTATTTGGCTATTTTTGGCTTTTTATAAGTTTTTAAGCAAAATGAAATAAAAGTTATTAAGTACTTATGAATCTGATGAAATACAACTAGAAACTAGTAATAAGCATAAAATAACAACAATAAACTACTATTAAGCTATTGTACAGTAATATGAAAAAAACATGAAAATATTGAAATTGCTTACAACTGAGAATTGGATTATAGAACAAAGAACTAATGATCAGAAACACCTAGCTTGTCAACAACAAGCTAGAAAACCAATTTCAGCTTTCCAGAATAGCTTATTTCACCAGAAGAGCTTATTTGGTCCAGGTTTGACTTTCGTTGACTTTCTCCATTTCTTGAATTTAGAACAGATTAATACTAATATAAACTTACAACAAGCTATGATAAGCTTGTATAAGCTTATAGCAAGGGTGTGTGGCTTGTGAGTGATTCTCTAACAACTATGGAGCTTAATACGATTTAACAGAAATCAAGAAAACTTGAAATCTTATAAAACTTGGAATGATTACAATACAGAAGTAATTTAAGACTTGAAATAAACTTGAAATGACAATGGAAACTGAAATAAGCATTTAACTACTTTCTATACTACGAATGGTCCTAAACTAGTGGCAATCTTCTCTCTGTGTCTTTATTGCCTTTTATAGCTATCCCAAAAGCTTCCACTCATCCTTCTGATCAAATCCCACCCTTTAATTATCTTCAATTCATCCTAGCCGTCCATTTATCAATTTGGCGGGAAAATGGGGAAGTGGGAAAAATTGCACATGGTCTGATAACTTGGGGGGGGGAGGAAGAAGCATTTAATGCTTTTGGCTTTGTTAGGTGAAGTGTAGCAGGAGGAGGGGGGTTGAGGTGATGGGGCAGAGAAACCTGTGGGTGAGTGTGGTATTGGCGGGCAAGTGGGAAGAAGAAGGGAAGTTTGACTTGGGTCAAACGGTTTTGTTAACTAAGGATAAGCAGGCCGGGTTGTGTGTGTGGGCTTTTGTTTTTGTTTTGGGCTGGGTTTAATTAATAGGATAGAAATGGGTTGGGTTTTATTGTAGGATAGAATTGGGTTTTAGTTTAAATCCGGTTAGGTGTAGTTTGTTTAGGATAGGATTTAAACTTTAGGGATCATTTGTGTAATTTCCTGAAAATCCAAGGACTATTGCTGCCAAAAATAGAAACTAATTCCAGGGACCATTTGTGACATTTTGGTATTTTTGGGGTTGACTTTGACTCTGTCTTTGACTTTCGTCTTCACTTGATCAAATGCACAATTATTGCCAAGTCGATCCAAAAATGCTCGTTTTTTCTCCGTTTTTAATCCTTTTGCACATGAAACAGATAAAAACACAATTCAAGGATATTTTCTGTATTTTGAAGCATTTCTGAGTGTTTTTAAATGTTTTTGCAGTTCAGATGGGACAAAAATGATGAGTATTTACACACTCATCAATCCCCCACACTAAACTATTGCTAGTCCCTAGCAATCCTTTTTGAAAATTTAATGGATTTTATGTCTCTTTACCAGATAGCCATTACTTCTGTAGTAGCCAATGTTTTAGTATGATACTATGGTACATTGATAACCAAATGATTTTAAGCAAATCATCAGCTGTCAACGGATTTGATTTGTCTTTACCAAAAGCCGTTTGCTTTTGGACTAGCCAACTCTTCGCTATCAAAGATATGGTGAGTTGAATACCATACAATTTTTGGCAAATTGTCAGCCATAAACGGATTTGAGATATCTTTACCTAGAGCCGTTTGCTCTCGGATTAGCCAGTCCTTATGTGGGTTAGACATGGTGGACTGATAACCATTTGTTGTGTTAGTGCAAAGCACTTCCACCAAATGAAAAAAAATTTAAAATTTTGGCCAAAACGGGGGTATTAGGGCACTAGAAGGTACTCATGTGATCAAATTCGCCAGAATTTCCCCCCCCACACTTAGAATTGAATATTGCCCTCAATATTCAAAGTACCGGCTATTATGCCGGCACTCAGAACGTAAAAAGGTAATACTACTAGCCAAGAGTGGAAACACAACAATTATTATTATTATTATTATTTTATTTTTTTTTGAATATGATATACAACAGCAGGGGCAACTCCCCCACACTTAGGTGTTAGAAAAGAGAAAGAAGTCAGAGACATGGGTGAAAACCCATGTTGTGCTAATTTTTTTGTTCACCGAGTCACTAGCTTGACTCGACCCCGCATTCATTGGTTCATGGGGAAGCAAGTGGAAGAAACCATCTCCATCGGACTTTCATTCAAAATGTTTCGATAAACATTGAAGTTCGTGAAAGTTCCACACCGATGAGATAAGTGCCCGGCTCACAAAGAATGGTAAATGGAAATGCCGGGGTCAAAGATAGTATCCTCACTCCCGAAAGAGTGAAGAACAGGAGATGTCACCGTGTAGGTGAAGAAAAGAAAGAAAGTCATGATAAAAATCATGACAAGATGTTCATCCTCAAAAGGAGAATTCATGATTTCCACATCATGAATCTCATCATTTAAGCTCGGCTGATCAATGAGAATATTTCCCTCCGGGACATAAAGATAATCTTTGTCAAGATCAAAGTAGAAGTTATCATACTCCGGCGGAGATATGATATGAGTGAGTTCATCGGAGAACTCCTCGAAGGCAAATGATTCATATTCGGGGAGAGAAATATGAGAATGAGAAGTGGCACTGCCACTAATCTTCTCTCCCATATGATCAAAATGGAAGGTTTCAAATTCCGGTATAGAGTCATCGGAAAACAGGTCACTATCCTTTATGGGGATAGGAGATGAAATGGATTTTTCATTGAAAGCCTCGATTTTAGAAATGAGAAGATTAACATTTAATAATGTTTCACGAAGAGTTTCGTCTTTGATTATTTCTTCATCATTCTCTTCTTCTAAGCTGACAAGCTCAGAAGGTAATTCCTCAACATAATCGATGTCCTCACAAGATAAAGAATCGTCATTAGTGGAATCGGAGAACATCACAACATAATCTTTTGAACACTCAAGAGGAGGAGGGATATCACACACATGATCAGGAATTCCCTGTGACTCACTTGGGATTGGGACAAGGTTCTCAGCACTAGACTTTTTGAATTCGTCCGATTCCTTTTCAGGAATAGTGCTAATATGCTCCTCCCCCATAATAAGAGAGTCCTTGGAGTTCATATATGGTAAAAATGATGTGATTGCAATAGACTGAGGGAGTTGAGAAATGACATCGTTCAAAGGAATAACACTCTCCTCGTCGTCTTCATCTTCGTCATCGAGCATGCACGCCTGATTAAACAAGAAACGATTGTGTGCTGCTCGTTCTATGGCGAGTAATTCTTCCATAGATTCACCATGACGATCTTCTTGAGTATGCCTAGCAGCCAATTTATTAAGTTCATTCCTCATATCTTGAAGTTCTTGGAATAAATCTTCGATAGATAAAACTTGAGGAGATGGCTGAGGCTGAGGTTGAATCATTTGATGCTGTGGAGGTTGGTCATGACAAGAATAGTCGTAATTGTTACAAGGGACATGCTCATAGACAAGCGGGGTCCTCGTTTGACAATCGGATTCATAATGTGGACCACCACAGTACTCACAACAGTAAAACTGTTGCTGACTCGGTGAATTATATGGATAATGGTCATACCCGAAATTTTGACTGTTACAAGAAACCTGCTCATAGACAAGCATGTTATTTGTTTGACACTCAAAACTTTGGTGAGGACCTCCACAATACTCACAAGGATCATTTGGCATATTTTGAAATGATGTATCATTGAAGTTTTGATTAGACGGCTCTTGCCAAAATGAATCCTGAGAAGGGGTACTGAAATCGTTGTGAAAATCTGGATAATCAAGTGTGGGGGATTGATAAGTGCAAAAACATCGTTTACACTGTGAATCATCCCCCAACGGATTTTCACATATACAACAATTAAGCTGAGTGAGTGAAGATGGCTGGGATTGTGGAGGGTGTTCGGGAAGACTTTGAGTATTATCGATGGAATTAAGCTCTCTTTTGCGGGCTACTTCACACCAATAACAAGATCCTTTTGGTGCATGATTTCCACACCGCTCACACTTACACTTGGAACAACGATTATTATCATCCACTGGACCTTTACAATCAAAACAGTGATAGCCCAGTGACGACATGAGAATTAAATATTAAGGAGGGTTAAGAAGATAGAATCAAACGGTTTAAGAGGATGAGGAAAAATATTTTTGGGGTGTTTTTTTTTTTTTTTTTTTTTTTTTTTTTTGGTAAAAACTAATTCAATTAAATCAAGATCGAAGCAAAACACAAGGAACTTAAACCTTAAATCAACAAGCGTACGGTAGCTCTCTAACTGAAAAACGCACAGAGTGGCGGAGAAGCAAAGGTGGGCAATAAATGCTCCTTAAAAACCCGCTTCTTTCGGTTCGATAATTTAATGTCAAACCCTCCTTAAACCTCCGTTATAGTTTGTTTATCAATCAAAGGTGAGCCGAATTCGCAAGCGACACAAAGGCAAGTTTTAATCTTTGGTTTGGGAACTTATTATGATAATACCCAAGTTGAGGAATATTATATTAATTTTGCTTTTATCTTTTATTTTACAATAAAACAGAAAATGTTTTTGGGTTTTTAATTTTTATATGATATTATATATAAAAGAAAAGAAAAATATTTTTTGTATTTTATATGGTTTATGAAAGTGGAAACTTCTGAAAGAAGGATCTCAAGTCACTAATCGTTTTAAAATCTCAACGATATTGTCGCAACACAACCTCCCCGGCAGCGGCGCCAAAATTTGATTCGTCTGAAAACGTATATATAAATATTATGCAGACGACGGATACACGTGAATAAAGACAAATCACCCCTTTAGGAAAAAGGCTAACTTGTAAAAACTCACGTTTGTGTGTGTAGTGTGAAACCAGGTAAGTGATTACCCAGGTCGTGTCCCAACGAGGTGTGAATGGGCAATCGTTGAAAGTTTGGATTAGAGTGACTGATGATTAGAATATGAAATTTTGCTTGATTTATTCTAATTGACAAATGAGAAACAAATTCTCACGGGAAAATTTAAGATTAACACAAATTATAATAAAAACGCGAAACTGGAATTCTAAAAACGGGCTAAAAACTGAAATATATGGAAATCTAATCCTACAAGTGTAAAATTATTTTTCTTAAATCCTAAATAATAAAAGAAAATTTTACAAAAAAAGATTTATATTTTTCTGATTTATATATTTTTTATTATGAATTAAAAATAGTTTTACACTAATTAAATTATAAAAAATACTAAATCTATTTAGAAAATTCTGAAACTTTTTATAAAAATACTTTATCTAATGACAGTCCTAGGAAAAATATAAGAAAGGTGCCAGCTTATTTTAATAAGCTGCTATAAGCTAAAAAGGGTCGAATAAGCAAAATGGAGAAACTATGTTAAGTATATTTTTTGTGTAAACTTAAACGGAAAAGACCCAAGGGCGCTAGTGGTTGTGTGGTGTTGTGTTAAAGAGGGTTGAGGGTGTTGAGGTCCCAGGTTCGAGCCCTGCTCACCTTGGACTTCCACCTTCCCATTTTTATTTTATTTTTTTGAATTTTCTTTTTGCAACACAACAAACACAAACCAATAAGCACTTTTTACAAAAGCTGTGATTTTTGAAAACCTCAGATAAGCCCACAAATAAGCCAAACAGCTGATCAGTTAGCTTTAAAAGAGAAATAAGTTCAAGGTTTTATCAAAATGGGCTATAAGCTATCAATAAGCTAAATGTGAACTAGAATAAGCTACTAGGGACTAATATGACTATAAGTAAGATAAATAATCCAGAAAAAGCTATGGCTAAAGCTGATAAGCTCTTAAATAAGCCAAAGGAGGCTTAGGGTCTGCTGATGCACAGGGCAACTTGCAGGCCACCAAGGCAACTTTAGGCTTATTTTTAAGCACTTAAATGACTACCAAATACTACAAAAGCTGTTGATACTAAAAGTTGACCTAGCAAAGACCTTAAAAACCAAAACTCAGATCAAGATGAACTTATTTGTTGCTTAAAAATAAGCTGAGAAAGTGACTAGTTTGGCCAAGTGTGTACTGATGGCTCAGTGCATACTTGGCTTAACAAGCCACTTTTGAGCTTGTTTTTAAAGCTTAAATAAGCTGAGCTAGGGTTTTGGGAATGGAACTAAGCAAAAGACCCCTATTAAGCTACTGATGAAACCAAAAATTAAGCACTGATGAGATCTAATAAGCACATGAATGGATCATAAAAAAGGTTGCAGACTGCTAATAAGTGGTCTGATTGTGCACGAAATTGCACAGACCAATTGGGACCTAACCAACTCTTGCAATTACACTAAATGGACTTAGGTGATCTCAGAAAAGCAAGTGAAAAGGTCCAAAAGAGCTTATTGCTCTAGTTGGCTTATTGGATCAGTCCATGGCCTAGGCTTGACAAAGTCAATCCAAAACCATGAAACCTCTCAAATTAACTCGAAAAATGATACAAACAGCTTATTTCTACTAAATTAAGCAGGTTTGAAGTTTCTAAAATGGCACATGAACAGTTGTTGCTATTTTGACCCACTTTGGAACTTTAAACCAAACAGCCCTTTATAGGGGACTGATGTGGATTTTCAAAAGGAAAAGGCTATTTAAGCTAGGTTTCTTGATCTTTACTGATTCACTATCTTACTTAAACTCTAATAAGTAACTTTCAAAAGGTAAATAAGCAGTAGAATAAGCTATGCCTTATTTGGCTATTTTTGGCTTTTTATAAGTTTTTCAGGCAAAATGACATAAAAGCTATTAAGTACTGATTATATTGATGAAATATAACTACAAACTAGTAATAAGCATAAAATAACAACAATAAACTACTATTAAGCTATTGTACGGTAATATGAAAAAAACATGAAAATATTGAAATTGCTTACAACTGAGAATTGGATTATAGAACAAAGAACTAATGATCAGAAACACCTAGCTTGTCAACAACAAGCTAGAAAACCAATTTCAGCTTTCCAGAATAGCTTATTTCACCAGAAGAGCTTATTTGGTCCAGGTTTGACTTTCGTTGACTTTCTCCATTTCTTGAATTTAGAACAGATTAATTCTAATATAAACTTACAACAAGCTATGATAAGCTTGTATAAGCTTATAGCAAGGGTGTGTGGCTTGTGAGTGATTCTCTAACAACTATGGAGCTTAATACGATTTAACAGGAATCATGAAAACTTGAAATCTTATAAAACTTGGAATGATTACAATACAGAAGTAATTTAAGACTTGAAATAAACTTGAAATGACAATGGAAACTGAAATAAGCATTTAACTACTTTCTATACTACGAATGGTCCTAAACTAGTGACAATCTTCTCTCTGTGTCTTTATTGCCTTTTATAGCTATCCCAAAAGCTTCCACTCATCCTTCTGATCAAATCCCACCCTTTAATCAGCTTCAATTCATCCTAGCCGTCCATTTATCAATTTGGCAGGAAAATGGGGAAGTGGGAAAAATTGCACATGGTCTGATAACTTGGGGGGAGGAAGAAGCATTTAATGCTTTTGGCTTTGTTAGGTGAAGTGTAGCAGGAGGAGGGGAGTTGAGGTGATGGGGCAGAGAAACCTGTGGGTGAGTGTGGTATTGGCGGGCAAGTGGGAAGAAGAAGGGAAGTTTGACTTGGGTCAAACGGTTTTGTTAACTAAGGGATAAACAGGCCGGGTTGTGTGTGTGGGCTTTTGTTTTTGTTTTGGGTTGGGTTTAATTAATAGGATAGAAGTGGGTTGGGTTTTATTGTAGGATAGAATTGGGTTTTAGTTTAAATCCGGTTAGGTGTAGTTTGTTTAGGATAGGATTTAAACTTTAGGGATCATTTGTGTAATTTCCTGAAAATCCAAGGACTATTGCTGCCAAAAATAGAAACTAATTCCAGGGACCATTTGTGTCATTTTGGTATTTTTGGGGTTGACTTTGACTCTGTCTTTGACTTTCGTCTTCACTTGATCAAATGCACAATTATTGCCAAGTCGATCCAAAAATGCTCGTTTTTCTCCGTTTTTAATCCTTTTGCACATGAAACAGATAAAAACACAATTCAAGGATATTTTCTGTATTTTGAAGCATTTCTGAGTGTTTTTAAATGTTTTTGCAGTTCAGATGGGACAAAAATGATGAGTATTTACACACTCATCAATCCCCCACACTAAACTATTGCTAGTCCCTAGCAATCCTTTTTGAAAATTTAATGGATTTTATGTCTCTTTACCAGATAGCCATTACTTCTGGAGTAGCCAATGTTTTAGTATGATACTATGGTACATTGATAACCAAATGATTTTAAGCAAATCATCAGCTGTCAACGGATTTGATTTGTCTTTACCAAAAGCCGTTTGCTTTTGGACTAGCCAACTCTTCACTATCAAAGATATGGTGAGTTGAATACCATACAATTTTTGGCAAATTGTCAGCCATAAACGGATTTGAGATATCTTTACCTAGAGCCGTTTGCTCTCGGATTAGCCAGTCCTTATGTGGGTTAGACATGGTGGACTGATAACCATTTGTTGTGTTAGTGCAAAGCACTTCCACCAAATGAAAAAAAATTTAAAATTTTGGCCAAAACGGGGGTATTAGGGCACTAGAAGGTACACATTTGATCAAATTCGCCAGAATTTCCCCCCCACACTTAGAATTGAATATTGCCCTCAATATTCAAAGTACCGGCTATTATGCCGACACTCAGAATGTAAAAAGGTAATACTACTAGCCAAGAGTGAAAACACAACAATTATTATTATTATTATTATTTTATTTTTTTGAATATGATATACAACAGCAGGGGCAACTCTCCCATACTTAGGTGTTAGAAAAGAGAAAGAAGTCAGAGACATGGGTGAAAACCCATGTTGTGCTAATGTTTTTGTTCACCGAGTCACTAGCTTGACTCGACCCCGCATTCATTGGTTCATGGGGAAGCAAGTGGAAGAAACAATCTCCATCGGACTTTCATTCAAAATGTTTGGATAAACATTGAAGTTAATGAAAGTTCCACTCCGATGAGATAAATGCCCGGCTCACAAAGAATGGTAAATGGAAATGCCGGGGTCAAAGATAGTATCCTCACTCCCGAAAGAGTGAAGAACAGGAGATGTCACCGTGTAGGTGAAGAAAAGAAAGAAAGTCATGATAAAAATCATGACAAGATGTTCATCCTCAAAAGGAGAATTCATGATTTCCACATCATGAATCTCATCATTTAAGCTCGGCTGATCAAGACATATTCTGGGTGAGAATATTTCCCTCCGGGACATAAAGATAATCTTTGTCAAGATCAAAGTAGAAGTTATCATACTCCGGCGGAGATATGATATGAGTGAGTTCATCGGAGAACTCCTCGAAGGCAAATGATTCATATTTGGGGAGAGAAATATGAGAATGAGAAGTGGCTCTGCCACTAGTCTTCTCTCCCATATGATCAAAATGGAAGGCTTCAAATTCCGGTATAGAGTCATCGGAAAACAGGTCACTATCCTTTATGGGGATAGGAGATGAAATGGATTTTTCATTGAAAGCCTCGATTTTAGAAATGAGAAGATTAACATTTAATAATGTTTCACGAAGAGTTTCGTCTTTGATTATTTCTTCATCATTCTCTTCTTCTAAGCTGACAAGCTCAGAAGGTAATTCCTCAACATAATCGATGTCCCCACAAGATAAAGAATCGTCATTAGTGGAATCGGAGAACATCACAACATAATCTTTTGAACACTCGAGAGGAGGAGGGATATCACACACATGATCAGGAATTCCCTGTGACTCACTTGGGATTGGGACAAGGTTCTCAGCACTAGACTTTATGAATTCGTCCGATTCCTTTTCAGGAATAGTGCTAATATGCTCCTCCCCCATAATAAGAGAGTCCTTGGAGTTCATATATGGTAAAAATGATGTGATTGCAATAGACTGAGGGAGTTGAGAAATGACATCGTTCAAAGGAATAACACTCTCCTCGTCGTCTTCATCTTCGTCATCGAGCATGCACGCCTGATTAAACAAGAAACGATTGTGTGCTGCTCGTTCTATGGCGAGTAATTCTTCCATAGATTCACCATGACGATCTTCTTGAGTATGCCTAGCAGCCAATTTATTAAGTTCATTCCTCATATCTTGAAGTTCTTGGAATAAATCTTCGATAGCTAAAACTTGAGGAGATGGCTGAGGCTGAGGTTGAATCATTTGATGCTGTGGAGGTTGGTCATGACAAGAATAGTCGTAATTGTTACAAGGGACATGCTCATAGACAAGCGGGGTCCTCGTTTGACAATCGGATTCATAATGTGTACCACCACAGTACTCACAACAGTAAAACTGTTGCTGACTCGGTGAATCATATGGATATTGGTCATACCCGAAATTTTGACTGTTACAAGAAACCTGCTCATAGACAAGCATGTTATTTGTTTGACACTCAAAACTTTGGTGAGGACCTCCACAATACTCACAAGGATCATTTGGCATATTTTGAAATGATGTATCATTGAAGTTTTGATTAGACGGCTCTTGCCAAAATGAATCCTGAGAAGGGGTACTGAAAATGTTGTGAAAGTCTGGATAATCAAGTGTGGGAGATTGATAAGTGCAAAAACATCATTTACACTGTGAATCATCCCCCAACGGATTTTCACATATACAACAATTAAGCTGAGTGAGTGAAGATGGCTGGGGTTGTGGAGGGTGTTCGGGAAGACTTTGAGTATTATCGATGGAATTAAGCTCTCTTTTGCGGGCTACTTCGTACAACACCAGTTGAGTGACTCGAGTGTAAAACCAAATACGTTTATCACCTACAATATGAAAAAATCTGAAAGTTTAGACATTTGTAGCTAGCTTGTCTAATATAAATGTTGTGTGTTAAGGTAAATAAAAGGAGAAAGGAATAAATATTATATCATAACGGATATTTAAACCATGATGAGCCCATACAGGAAACATAACATGCTACTTAGGGTTAGCCACAATGAAGTTGTGAATGATATGAATTCATAGGTTTTAGTTTTTACAACTTGAATCTATTACAATCAAACCAATAAAAGAAGGATACCGATCATTTTAGTTGCCAATGTTCATAAATGAACAAATAAATAATAGAATTAACTCCAAAGTTATGATTTAAAGTAAACCAAACGTGATAACTAATTAAAAGTTCTTACTACGATGGTAAGTTCTTCTGTGAGAAGGCACAATGAAACTTCAACACAGATCAAACCTACAATGTCAGCTCGTCTCCATCCTTGAGACAAAATGAAACTAACAAATGAAGTTACAACATGCCCACCATCATTAGATAGATAATCTTCTTTGTCTTCTTCTCTTTATATTAACATTCTTTCGCTAAAATGTATTTGAATATCGAAATGATATGCACAAAATTTATTTGTAATCACAAAAAATGGGACGCTAGGCAATACATACAAACAAATGAGTTTCTATATAAATACTAAAAGACAATTCTTGACTTAGAGTAGAGCCAAATATCTGCATATTGACAGAATGTTTGCTGAAAATTATCACATACACAAAACAAGTTCAATATTCTGATCAAAGAAACAATTCAAAACATCATCAAATTGTAAAAATGAGTCTGTCAGCCTTTAATTATGCTCAACGATCCACCAGACATTGTTCCAAGTTGCGGTATGAGGTTTGTAGCATTGGTACAACATCAGTTGAGTCACACCGAGTGTAAAAACCAAATACATTTATCACCAACAATATGCAAAATTCTGAAAGTTTAGACATTTGTAGCTAGCTTGTCTAATATAAATGTTGTTTGTTAAGTTAAATAAAAGGAGAAAGGAATAAATAATATATCATAACGGATATTTAAACCACTATGAGCCCATACACGAACCATATCATGTTGTTTAGGGTTAGCCACAACGAAGTTGTGAATGATATGAATTCAGAGGTTTTAGTTTTTACAACTTGAACCTATTACAATCAAACCAATAAAAGAAGGATACCGATCATTTTAGTTGCCAATGTTCATAAATGAACAAATAAATAATAGAATTAACTCCAAAGTTATGATTTAAAGTAAACCAAACGTGATAACTAATTAAAAGTTCTTACTACGATGGTAAGTTCTTCTGTGAGAAGGCACAATGAAACTTCAACACAGATCAAACCTACAATGTCAGCTCGTCTCCATCCTTGAGACAAAATGAAACTAACAAATGAAGTTACAACATGCCCCACCATCATTAGATAGATAATCTTCTTTGTCTTCTTCTGTTTATATTAACATTCTTTCGCTAAAACGTATCTGAATATCTGAATATCCGAAATTTCGGATATAGGTTTTATATATCTGAATATCCGAAATTTCGGATATAGGTTTTTATATATCTGAATATTTGAATATCCGAAATTTCGGATATTGGTTTTATATATGTGAATATCCGAAATTTCGGATATAGGTTTTATATATCTGAATATCCGAAATTTCGGATATAGGTTTTATATATCTGAATATCTGCATGTTGACAAAGTGTTTGCTGAAAATTATCACATACACACAACAAGTTCAATATTGTGATCAAAGAAACAATTCAAAACATCATCAAATTGTAAAAATGAGTCTGTCAGCCTTTGATTATGCTCAACGATCCACCAGACATTGTTCCAAGTTGCGGTATGAGGTTTGTAGCATTGGTACAACATCAGTTGAGTGACTCGAGTGTAAAACCAAATACTTTTATCACCTACAATATGAAAAAATCTGAAAGTTTAGACATTTGTAGCTAGCTTGTCTAATATAAATGTTGTTTGTTAAGTTAAATAAAAGGAGAAAGGAATAAATATTATATCATAACGGATATTTAAACCATGATGAGCCCATACAGGAACCATATCATGCTGCTTATGGTTAGCCACAATGAAGTTGTGAATGATATGAATTCAGAGGTTTTAGTTTTTGCAACTTGAACCTATTACAATCAAACCAATAAAAGAAGGATACCGATCATTTTAGTTGCCAATGTTCATAAATGAACAAATAAATAATAGAATTAACTCCAAAGTATGATTTAAAGTAAACCTAACGTGATAACTAATTAAAAGTTCTTACTACGATGGTAAGTTCTTTTGTGAGAAGGCACAATGAAACTTCAACACTGTTCAAACCTACAATGTCAGCTCGTCTCCATCCTTGAGTCAAAATGAAACTAACAAATGAAGTTACAACATGCCCACCATCATTAGGTAGATAATCTTCTTTGTCTTCTTCTGTTTATATTAACATTCTTTCGCTAAAATGTATTGGTTGAACTGTACTTTTTGTTACAGTGTCGAGCCAATTTGAGTTAAAAGTTCAATAAAAGCTAAAAAATAAACATGTTGATGCATCATATTTATTTGAAAGATTCCTAAAATATATTTGTGCTCAAAACTGCCTCAACCATTTAGTTAAAAACTTTATTTGTTATTAAACATAGCTTTCTGAACAATAGTGAACAAATATGTTGCGTATAATAGTTTTAAAAACTTTCCGGTTTAACTCGATCACACTCGGGAAATTTTCATATTTCAAGCTTAAAAAGTGTTTTAATTTATACTAGGGAATTCTTAATAGTCTTTATATATGAATAAATATATACAAAATATATATTTATATGAACTCGGTTTTCGGTTCGATTCGGTTTACATTTTGCAAAAAATCATATCCAAACCGAAAACCGAATATCTAATTCGGTTCGGTTCGGTTTTGACGAATTCGGTTCGGTTGTAAATTCGGTTCGATTTTTTTCGGTTTTTGATTCCTATTGGTATTACCCGATTTGTGAACACCCTTTTTTTCATCCAGTGTAGCACGCTTATATAGAATACTAATGTAGACTGATTCATAAGGCCGTCTCATGTGTCTTAGAGACCTTAAGCGGAATTATAAAATGAGCCACTTTTGATTATAATTTTTGTTTTTCATTCAAATATAAATGCCTTGTCGAGAATTATACATATCACAAATTAGTAAATTTACACCATTATAAGCACAATGAGTATAAAATGATCCAGGAATTTTAGATATCCGAAATTTCAGATATAGGTTTTATATATCTGAATATTCGGAAATTTGGTATCTAATTTTGAATAAACTCAAATCAAATTTTTGGATATATATATATATATATATATATATATATATATATATATATATATATATATAATATATATATATATATATATATATATATATATATATATATACTAGTTTTCTAAGCCCGCCCGATGGGCGGGCATGACTTGTAATTATTTGTTGCGTAATATTAGATGGTCGTTAATTATTTGTAATTATTGATTATTTGTGATTGAGTATTTAATAATTAATTTTTATATGGATGTATTGTTTCTCTTAATGTTTTTGTTATATGTAATTGTGGTGTTACTTTTAAAAAAAAAATTGATATATTTATAATTTGGTACACATACTCTAAATAAGTGTTGATATAATGTAGTTTTTGTGATATATATTATTTAGTATATTTGAATTTTATTACAATGAATGAATAAAATAACAATTTTTTTTAATGTGAAGATATTGAAATGTGTTATTATTTTATTATTGGAAAAAGTAAACGATTATATTGTTTTTGAAAAACGTATAGTCTTAAACAGTTTGAGCACAATAAATATAATTATGTCTGATTTTATTTATTTATTTATTTATTATTTATATATAATGTTATAAATAATATAAATTATATGTAAAGTATTTATTATTTATATATAAAAGATAAATAAAAAAGTGTTATTTACTTTAAATTAAAAAAAAAATTAAAAAAATTAAAAAAAAAAAAAAGAGCTACAAATATGAAAGGGACGAAAGTGGATCTTGTTCATCTTATTCATTCCTTCATTGTCTTCTTCATCATTTCCACTCCTCAAAATTTTAAAAAATGTGCACATATAATTAAACTTTCATTTTCGTCTTCCTCATTTCCACTGGTCTTCTCCACTTTCGTTTCACCAGATCTGTGTCGCCGTCCCAATCTAAACCCGATCCATTTTAAGATATTAAAAACCCATCTCCAAATCACTTCATCTTCAAAACCCATATAGAAGATTTTCATTATCTCACAAAACCAAGGTCAAACGGTCTTCAATTTGACCTTGATCTCGATGAACGACCCATCATCGAAGATGTTAAGGAAGAAGACGACCATGCTGATTAAGATGTCGACTCTGATGATGATGAGGATGACAAGGATGGTGACATCACTCAAGGTTTTTTCTTTTTCTTAAATCATGTTGGTATTTATTAGATTTATGTTTAGTTATTTGCTTTAAATGCTTAGTTAGTTATTTTATCCGTAATAAGTGTCCACTGTTTGAAATGACATTGTGCAAAAGTACTATTTAGGGGGTGTTTGTTTCTGCTTATATAGTCGGCTCATGGCTTATTTGGTTTTGGGTTTATGTTTTATAAGCTCATTTTTTGTTGCTTATTATGAAACTTTTCGGCTATAAGTTCATTATGTAAGGCAAAAAGTTTCAAAATAAGTAACAAAAGTGAAACCATAAGCCGAAACAATATGTAGTTGTTTCATTTTTACATATAAAAGTATTGGGCATTTATTTTGGGATTGAGTGCGTATTATATATAGTTGGTTTTGCGGATAAATAATGATATGGTGATGGAAACAGGTGGGGGTAAGCAGAGTAGATCTGAGAAGAAGAGCCGCAAGGCGATGTTGAAGCTTGGCATGAAGGCTGTTCTTGGCGTTAGTAGAGTTACTATTAAACGAACCAAAAATGTAAGATGTTGTTTATTTATTTTAAATCTATAGTTGCTACGTGATTCTAGTTGACAAGTGTGGTAGATTAGCAGTTATATTGTTGCTACTGGTATTGTGTGTGGTGTTTTACAAATGGCTTGAACATGTTAGTGGCTTAGTCTCATTGTGAACTTTTTTCTTAGTTTTGTGCTGTGTTAAAAGGTTATGAGACTGCAGCTGTGAGTTATACCTCTTTTGGATACTAAGGTTTGATTGTGTGAGGTTAATAGCGTACCGTGTTTTTTTCTTTACATATCTTGTTTGTGTTCTAAATCGTCCAAACTCAGTTTGGTTTTAGTGAGTATATGTATTGAAACCTTTGTCTGTATGCTTTAGAATGATGTTGAAGCAAAATAGGATTAGAGATGGGTGATATATCTGCATATTTGTTGTAATTTAGATCAATTTTATAAGTATTCAAGGGAGAATGATTCTATTGATGTAAGTGAAACTTAGGTTAGTAATGGCTGGATAATGTATGTCTCTGTCTAATGACATTGTGAAACTGAATTTGCCAAAATTTATAGGAGTTTTAATAATTTATGGGAAATGGTTGATGCATTTAGTAATGGCTATGGCTGTTGTAACAGTAAACTTCCATGATCTGAGAATATCGAGTTTCTATGATTCTTAACCTTCACTTGATTTGATTTTGTGTTATGCTTCAGTGACGTCTAATCTTAGTAACATTTGTGTTAAACAGATTAATATTGCTCCAAGAGCTGGTAGGGAATTAGGTTATGTGCGGGTGAAAATGGATCATATCAAGTTTAAGGAAGGGTTACTAAGGTGCAGATTAATATTTAACTTTGTTTACCTGTTTATCTTTAGTGTCCCATTTTTTTTTAATTAATGCCACATTTGTTTTCTTGATGATTTATACAGTCGACAGTCGCTATTAGATCATATTACTGTTCAATTAACACCACGAGCAGCTGATGAGATTTGGCATGGTGCGAGTCAGGTGAGAATACTTCAATTTTGACTTCCGGTAGATTAAATTGACTAAACTGTGCTATTAACAGCATGAACCTATAATGTTTTTGAATTTAGTCTCTGCAGTTGAGTACAATGTGGGCTGAAACAGCAGACAATGCTAGGTCAGCTGCACGACAGTTTGTTCTTGGTGTCCTTTCAGACAAATATTATGGTGTATCTAAGTTCTGGGTTGCAGATCGAAAGATGGGGAGTCGGGCAGGTTACTTTGGGCTGTGAAAGCAATTGTTCTTACCAACTAAAAGGTGCATTTTCCTACTGTAATAACGGGTATTAATTTGGTGGTTAGAATGGGATAAGTGGAAGGTAGATGAGATTTATGACTCGTGTTTCAGCTTTTGCAAACAGTGCACATGTTTTCATTTATCTTTGTATTTTATTCATAAATAGATGCAACATGTGTGGATATCTAAGGTTTTCACTGCTCTTGGGTATATGACTCTTTAGTTAATTGCATATAAACCAATTGAAAGGAAAAAAATGATTTAGCTCATATGAATGTAGGAATTGAAAATGGAAAATAACAAATGATGTACATTATTGATATTTGTTAAGATCCTTATGTGGGGTAAAATAGTGAATGGACCTCATATGAGATGAGTTATACAGATAGTAAACACAAAAGAAGTCTAAGGTTGAAAATAGTTCCGTGCCATGGCCATAGATCACGGGGATTGCAGCTTTGACGAGGTTTGTAGGTCGGTATTTTTGTTGAAGCTAAAGTAGTCTAAGGTTGAAAATAGTTCCGTGCTTGCATGGTTTTAGTTGTGATTTAGCTTAAGTCCTGATTAATTTGACTGCTTATTTTGTGAATACGTTTATTAGGAAGGGGGACTGTTACATAGTTAAATGGCTGTTTTACGGAATCAAACTTCACACAATTTTAGAAAAGAATTTTCAAGTGTGAGCGTTGGAAACCTTTTGCTTTTGTCTTTGCAATCGATCAAAGTGTTGTATCATTCCGGTGGTGATCGGCTATTTATGGGAATCTTTGGGGGGAAACGGATCAGCGTGTAGATCCGGGCATCCTTGAACCATAAATGGTCGGTTTACTTAACCCTGTAGAGTTGGGCTTAGATATCGGGCCTCAGATTATCTATCCTGCTTGTGATTAAGCCACGGCGGATGTAGTCTGTACTCCCGATCAGGTTCGAACTACACGAGCAACTGTTTTGACAGCTTCTGATCTTGCGAAGACTTGGTGCATGGCGGTACACACAATCTTGCAAATTCTTTTACAAAATGTTGTGAAGATTAATTTTCCACTAACAGTTAGTGTACGGATATGATAAAGTATTTTGAAAGTTTAGTTTACCTTGATTTTAGTTTATAGTTGCTATTTTCGGTATTAAGGCTAACGCTGTCATGTATGATGATGTATGTGGTCCATTATTTACGTAGCTCGAAAACCTTTAGGACCTGGAAGAGGCGAGTGTAAATCCTGCGTTTATTGTTTAGATCGGCATGATCAGCCTTCTTTTGTTGCCCATGGTGCAAATGTCAAATACCATTAAAGAATTATGGTTTACACTTCTACTCTTCACAATCGTATCTAAAAACTCATAACCCGCACAAAGGTCAATTTTATTATGTCAACTTAAGGCCTTTTTTTTATTGACCTGCAACACAGGGGCATAAATGAATATAAGAAAACATTACAACTAATTCATTTACAGATTGTAAAGCACAGGTATTCATTTATCTTTGTATTTTATTCATAAATAGATTTAACATGTGTGCATATCTAAGGTTTTCACTGCTCTTGTGTATATGACTCTTTAGTTAATTGCATATAAACCAATTGAAAGGAAAAAAATGATTTGGCTCATATGAATGTAGGAATTGAAAATGGAAAATAACAAATGATGTACATTATTGATATTTGTTAAGATCCTTATGTGGGGTAAAATAGTGAATGGACCTCATATGAGATAAGTTATACAGATAGTAAACACAAAAGAAGTCTAAGGTTGAAAATAGTTCCGTGGCATGGCCATAGATCACGGGGATTGCAGCTTTGGCGAGTTTTGTATGTCGCTATTTTTGTTGAAGCTAAAGTAGTCTAAGGTTGAAAATAGTTCCGTGCTTGCATGGTTTTAGTTGTGATTTAGCTTAAGTCCTGATTAATTTGACTACTTATTTTGTGAATACGTTTATTAGGAAGGGGGAGTGTTACATAGTTAGATGGGTGTTTTAGGAAATCAAACTTCACACAATTTTAGAAAAGAATTTTCAAGTGCGAGCGTTTGAAACCTTTTGCTTTTGTCTTTGCAATCGATCAAAGTGTTGTATCATTCCGGTGGTAATCGACTGTTTATGGGAATCTTTGGGGGGAAACGGATCAGCGTGTAGATCCGGACATCCTTGAACCATAAATGATCGGTTTACTTAACCCTGTAGAGTTGGGCTTAGATATCAGGCCTCAGATTATCTATCCTGCTTGTGATTAAGCCACGGCGGATGTAGTCTGTACTCCTGATCAGGTTCGAACTATACGGGCATCTGTTTTGACAACTTCTGATCTTGTGAAGACTTGGTGCATGGCGGTACACACAATCTTAGAAATTCTTTTACAAAATGTTTTGAAGTTTAATTTTCCACTAACAGTTAGTGTACGGATATGATAAAGTGTTTGGAAAGTTTAGTTTACCTTGATTTTAGTTTATAGTTGCCATTTCCAGTGTTAAGGTCGCTATTGTTGTTGAAGGTTTTTGTAAAGATTAATTTACCTTGAGTTGAAAGTTGTGTGTTTTCCTTTTTCCGGTCTTAATCCTCACACTGTCTTACATATGATCTCTTATATCTAGGGTTTTTTAGGGTTAGCGTTTTTGTATGTGCATCTCTCTCACCCGCACACCTACACTTGCTGGAGGTCTCGTTGGAAGCAGTCTCTCTACTCCCGGGTTTATCTCGGGGTAGGGGTAGGATCTGTCTACATTTCTACCTCCCCCATACCCTGCCCCGGCGGGATTGGGTTTGTTGTTGTTGTTGTTGTTTTTGTATGTGCATGTCATGTTTTTTATTCTTAGGTTTTGGTAATTAAAACCTGAATAGTGTATCGTAAACAGTGCATAGTTATTCATTTTTCTTTGTATTTTATTCATAAATAGATGTAACATGTGTGGATATTTAAGGTTCTCACTATTTAGTTAATTGCATATAAACCAATTGAAAGGAAAAAAATTGATTTGGCTCATATGAATATAGCAATTGAAAATGGAAAATAACAAATGGTGTACATTATTGTTGTCGGTTAAGATCCTTATTTGGGATAAAATAGTGTAATACAGATAGTAAACACAAAAGAAACAAAACATAAGTAGTCAATGTGTATGTAACTAATTAAGACAAATAAATTTACCAAAGTATGTATTGTTTTAAAGGATATTTTGTTAAATTAAATTCTAAATAAAGCTTCTTTATAGACAACATTAATTGTTGACTTAGCGTAATTCCCTTCTTCATCACAACATAAGATCTTTAATCCTTTTCTACTTTTCACTCTTGATACATCTACGTAGAGTTGTCCATGAGAGAATACCGGTCTTTGAAGAAACAACCCCACTTGTGTTAAAGTTTGTCCTTGACTTTTGTTAATAGTCATTGCAAAGCACAATGCAACTGGGAATTGCCTACGATTAAATTTAAATGGCATTTTATTATCAGAAGGGCATGATTTATAATAACAAATATATTCACATTTTTTATGTCCCTTTTGCACTAAATTGTATTACCTAAACATGAGGCTAGCCGTAATTAGTGATAGATACATGTTCTAGCCAGTGCCAAAGGTCACGAGGTCAGGCTACTGAATCGCAAAACTCTTCCAGCACTTGATATTCCTAAAGTATTAACTTTCTTGTTTGCAGGTTGAGTGCTCACAGATGGCTGACATGGCAAAAGAGATTCTTAAAGCTAATGGCTTTTCAGACGGTAATAGCTTTTATGAATGCAAGTTCTCACGTTGTTTAATACAAAGGGTTGTTGGTAACTGATTCCTTCTCATTCTGAATTTGCAGTTATAACAGTTTTGAAAGGAAAGGTTGAAGAACTTGAGCTTCCGGTTCCTAAAGTTGATATTATTATTTCACAGTGGATGGGATACTTTTGGTTATATGAGAACATGTTAGATACAGTTTTATATGCTCGGGATAAGTGGCTGGTAATTTCATCTCACTTCTGACGTTTTAAGTTTTGCACTTTTATGCCTGTTAGCATTTATCTTGACTTGAAACCCTTATCCTAGACTTTTTGTAGTACTGAATACGACAAATGATATCTTTTTGTTAATTTCTTTTATCAAAATTAGAATCGTGTCTCTGTTTGTTGTCCTCTGAGAACATATAAATTTCATTGTATAGATATATTCTAGAGCTTTAGTAGTCCTGTTAATACATCGATAATCTTTATAAGCTGAAGTTAAAACTTACAATTGATTTTTTTGTGTCCTGAGTGTAAACTAATTCGTCTTCATTTCCCTTCTTCACAGGTTAATGACGGAATTGTGCTACCTGACAATGCCTCTCTTCATCTGACAGCAATTGAGGATGCCTAGTACAAAGAGGACAAGATTGAATGTAAGTGATTCGCACCCACACACACACGCACACAAAAGAACATGCATTTTTGTTATATATGGAAGTTCAAATGCGACTCAACGCGATTGAGTAATCTGCTAATTTTTCAATTGGGGCCGTCATGAATTTACAGTTTGGAACAATGTGTATGGCTTTGACATGAGCTGCATAAGGAAACAGTCTATTATGGAACCACTTGTTGACACGGTCGACCAAAATCAGATCGTCACAAACTGCCAGCTACTCAAGGTATGAGATCTTCCATGCGTTTTTCCATCGCTGGTTTGTTGTGATCACTTTTATAGTTTCAATCTTTCGAACATTATTTCCCTTTGTTGCCAGTTTTGTGAATAAGTGGTTTCATTTTTTGTTATCTTTAGTTGATAACAATTCGAGTGGATAATTTGTATTCCGATTTACTGGTTTATACATACCATGGATATCTCAAAGATGACATCAGGGGATGCTTCCTTTACTGCATCCTTTAGGCTTGTGGCGGAACGTGACGATTACATTCATGCTCTAGAAACTGTTACTGACCCCTGTAGTTTTATAACAACAACAACAACATACCCAATCCCGCCGGGGCGGGGTATACAACCTCTAAAATCGCATGCTAAAACGGCGTAAATTGTTTTTGGTATCAATCATACATTCAGTCAGATGTGATTTATACGTGATGGCTTTTGATGTTGCGATATAGGGGCAAGGTCAAAGAATACACACTGGAAGCAGACGGTGCTATACCTGGAAGAGGTGCTGACAATATGTCAAGGTGAATCCATCACCGGAAGCATGACTGTGACACAAAACAAAAAGAATCCACGAGATGTGGATATCACCCTCAGCTATTTGCTAAATGGTCAGCGTTGTGTCGTCTCAAGAACCCAGCAATACAAAATGCGTTAATGTTAATACACATCAATTGTGTCGAACACAGTGGAAGGTTGATTCCTTTGTAGGCCAATTTGCAGAGAAATCGTGATTCTTATACTGTTGTAATCTTATTTACCCTTGTTCTATTTATCAAATTTTGTA
Source organism: Artemisia tridentata subsp. tridentata (assembly GCA_021014915.2). NCBI lineage: Eukaryota > Viridiplantae > Streptophyta > Magnoliopsida > Asterales > Asteraceae > Artemisia > Artemisia tridentata. The sequence continues at coordinate 180,331,620 of CP139509.1, forward strand.
ACATGGATTGATTCTTTTCATTTATCAAATGGCAATTGAGTGTCTTGTTCCGTTTTTCAAACAACCGTTGCATCTTTCATTTATGCCCTAGCTTATTTCCGGGTGACACAACACTTATGAGTTTTGACATAACCATAGTTTTCTTAATATTTCAATGGTCGAATATGATATGCTATGCAAGGATGTTGAGATAAAAGTTTGAAGACTTTAACTTGTTCTTTAAGAACTGTATGAGCTGTAGAGGAACTGTATGATCTATATTGTTAATTAATTGATTAAAGTTTGGATACAAAATCGATTAAAGGTACATTATAATTGAATTACTGTCATCAACATCTTTAACAATAAAATGTGTGAAGGTCATATAGCTGAGATATTTTGACACAAGCGAAACATGGTTTATAAGTAAGCATGTCAAAGAACAATCTAACAATCAATTTTTTTTAATGGCTGCTACTTCTTATTATAACATATACTAAACTATGTAACCACCTCTTTTCCCGGACTCACCATAGTACCTTGAAAAGCAGTAACTATAAGTCAACTTCAAAATATCTCACGACACGTGTCATTGCCATGTAGCATTGTCACCATATCCTTTCATGTAAAACTCAACAATATCTTGTTGGTTCTCCTCAGCAAGAACCTAGATAAAGTTTTGAAAAATAATTTATCAAAAAAATGTGAGTATACATTAATTAGTGATCTTTGAGAGAAGAGATATTTATCTGGCCAGTTGGGTTTCCTGGATTAATCACAACAAAGCCCTGACAGTGATGGCCTTTGATCGTGCGGTTTCCGGTTGCTTTTTAAGCTCAGATATCTCTAGTCCTCACCTTGTTGGTTCATCCAGATAATAAGGAACCTGAAAATAACAACTCTTGAATTCCAATATAACAAATGAAGTTTTTCACGTCTGTCTCACAATAAATAACACATAACACCAAAGCTATATAAAGTTACTACAACCACCATTTCAGGGTTACAACAATAATTTTAAAAAAAAATCAAAATCAAAAGGGTTAAAATGTGCACAGAAAAACCGACCTAGCCATAATTAGAAACCTAATATTACACAACGGCAAACTTACTTAAACGAAACCAAGTGAGCGAATGTCACTTGATTGACCATCTCCTTTTGAGGGTGTAGTATACATGTTCTTGAGCAAGTCTTGGATCTTATTAAACATCATTACTTGTTTCATTTTTACATCATTTCAGTTCCAAGGTGACACTGCCTTTAATCATCTTCCAAACCAATGTTTTTCAACTTTAATTTTCCTAATCGACTTTACTTATATACAACAAAAGAATGCCCACGAGTGCCTTCACAAAAAAGATCACGAACTCAAACCACAAACAATACGATTCAAACTCATGATCTTTAACACATGCAAAGAGCTCCTACATGTCATCATCGGTTTTTTTGTGATCTTTCAGAATGTCTTTCATAGATATCATCAAAAGGGAGATCAAATTTTCCCCCGCCTTCA